>OY979711.1:56592906-59583619 GCA_963855925.1 Inga laurina
AATTATTTTTAAGTATCTTTATCACTATTTCAAACACACACTTAAAGATCTAGATACTTATATAGATTAGACTTATTTTATGAAGGTCTAAATCGTAAGCCTTCATGCCTAATCTGATTATACATTTAAAAATATAATTTTATTTGTATTAATATATGTGTGTGTTACATATATATATTTTTTCATTTTTTTATTTTAAGTTAAAAATACAATTATTAAATTACCATAGTAGGTTCATTCTCTATAATTTAAAGTTCAAATAATAGCTTTTTAAATTAATTTTTTCATATTTATTAAACCATAGGAACTAAATTTTATTTAAATAATATTGTAGGCTTTAAATTATAGGCCTTCTAGCCTACTTAAAGCCTTTATGGCATAATTTTTTTAAGCTTATTTAAAAGCCTCTATCATAAATAATCTTTAAAACAGCCTAAGGCCAGATTAAGCCTCTTGAAGGCTTAGATCTGAGCCTAAAAAAAACCTATATACAGACCTAGACCTAGACTTAGGCTTTAGGCCTCCATCATAGACTCATGCCTACTTCGTGACCTAGCATGTTTACACGGGATTTTTACTAATATGCTGCAAACAGTAATAATTATTTACCAATATACTACACCGTGGAAAATATTTACTAAAATGCTACACTGAAAATCGTTCTTCAGGTGATGAATTTTAGAAATCGTTCACCTAAAGAACGATTTCTTCATTAAGACTGCTTCGGTGCGCAATTCCATGCAAATGAAAATCGTTCTTCAGGTGAACGATTTCTAAAATTCATCACCTGAAGAACGATTTCAGTGTATTTCTCTCTCCTACCTCCTCTCTCCTTATCATTTCCTAATGATTAAGTTACAATAAAAAAACTCCCTCTCTCCTCATCATTACCTAATGATTAATTTACATTAAAAAAACAATGATTGCTAAGTGATTGATGATGATGATGATCATAATGATGATAATAATAATACTAATAGTGAATACATAATAAAAGAAATAATGATTGCAAAAATAGGATAAGGAGTATATTGACCAAATAAAGTATTAAACAATTAATACTAAATAATAATTAAGTGTATATGACTGAAAAATGAAAATGAATTACCTTATAAATAGTGACTTCCTGTACCACATCTAGGTCTCCTCCGCATACGTTGTGGTCGTTGTTGTTGTTGCGGTCGTTGCTGTTGTTGTACATCAAGTTCTTGAGATTCAAGCATTTCATTGATTTGTGTCGTTGACGTATTTAAATCAAACTACGGTTATTCATTTAAAGAAATGGATTGTCTAGGAGTGACAAATGCTTCATTTGATGGCCCACCATGCTCAAAAGTAGAAGTATTGTATTCAGTCGAAAATAATGCATGATCATCTAATAAAGATGTGAATGACTGAGGTTGAACAACATTGGGTGGGTTGGAAGAGGAAGATAATAATGGTGACATGTAATGAGGTTCTTGTTGTGTAGGGTTAGGAGAAGTGAAATGGGATGATGAAGTTGTTGAAATGTAATGAGGCTGACTAAAATTTGGAGGGTCTTGTTCTAAAACATTTTCATTTTCAACTGGTGATTGGGTTGACAAGTAACCGCCACGTCGCTTGCTCGGTCTATCATGAGGAATTTGTGGTCGAGGCAACTCAATTGTTGGGGGAGCAGGTTGACGACTCATGTTGAATCGTTGTTCTCTAAGTGCAAGTAAAATGTTTCGTTAATCTCGAGCAACTCTGTCTCGATAATCAATACAATTTGAGCACGTAGAACGAGTATTAATTGTTAGCCTATATAACTCCTCTGCTATGTCAGACTGAAATAAATAAAAAGAGATTGTGTTATAACACTTATTATATGAAAGAAAAAATGGTATTGATGGAAATTAGAAGAAAAACTTACCGCACAACCAGTATCACCACTGATATGTTGAATCCATCGTCTTGTATGTCTCCAGTACCATTGCATGTATTGAGACGTTCTATCAAGTTCATCATGTGCCATTGGAGCGTTAACAATAGCATCTGACCAAGTATTCCATGCCTGAATAAAGGTTGAGTATTGGTTAATCCAATTTGTAGTTGTTCTACCTCGTAGTTGCATTGTGTGATAATTTACCAAATGAACAGGTTGGGCAGGAATTGGTTGCTGACGACCAAACTGCCTCATCACACGATCAGGGTGGTGCCATTCTATGATATTAAAGCATATCAAAGGAACAGAAGCGAGCCAAATTTCAGGTGTTTGTATGCAAAACTCTGGAATTAATTGGCGTACTTCATAAGATTCATATGGTTGCCAAATTATCTCGTCATCAACCATTTTATCTAGGAAACTCCTATATCTGAGCAAAGTCGTGGCACTTGGACGAGGGTTTTGTCTAACATTTTTCCATCTATTATTACAAAAAATAATATCATAATTTGTATGAGTTTAATAATATAAATGGATGTGAAATATTTTATAGGTGAATTTAGCATACCTGAAACCCAAAGGAGGTAAGAGATGATAGATATCTAAATTTGGATCTGGATACACAGGTAAGGGTGGTGCGATCATAGGGAAGCGATCTCATGCCCATAAATGTAGCAATGACAAGCATCCTCCAATCCCATCCTCAGTTGGGTTAGTAGCATTACATAGTTCTCTATACAGATGAGCTAAAACTGCCGATCCCCAACTAAATTTTCCAGCTTCTTCAAGATTGTAAAGTAGTGGAAGGTACATTAAGTAAACCCGACTACCCGATCTATCTGGCATGAGGTATCCACCTATTAACCTGAGAATATATATACGAGTAAATTGTTGAACTTGTACATCATCGGCATCTTCGGGTAGGTTATTGAAGTTCTCTTCCAACCAACTTATAAGCAATCGTTGCCCGTATAGTCTATCTGCAGGTGGTCTAATACCTAGAAGCCACTCACAAACATCTAGCCAATTCAAGTCAGTTTGCCCAATGACAGCCATTCCTACACATGGAAGACCCAATTGTATAGCTACATCCTGTAACATTATCGTACACTCTCCACGTGTAGTATGAAAGGTATGAGTTTCAGGACACCACCTTTCAATAAGGGCAGAGACCAAACATCGATCATAATCAAATTGCCCTATTCGAGCAACACCATAAAATCCGGCTAATATAAGATATCCAATTATTTGATTAGGTGGATCAATCATCCGAGTAGTATGCATTACTCTTCTAGTATGCAAAATCCTATTAACCTATAACATAAAAAAAAAGTTAGCAATAAAACATACAAATTATAATATATTGTCAATAACTTGTACTTACATTGTCATTCCACACATTTTCTGAAATATGTTGGTGTTGTAAGTACAAGAGGGAGTTATCCTCTGGGCCAGGATTGATGACATCTTGATGTTGTGCCATTGTAATATGTGTCTGCATAGGTTAATTGAAAAAAATAGCAAAATAATATAAAATAATATTTGTAAGAATATAAAAGATGGTAAAAACAATTGTTCAACTAATTTAAAAGATAATTTCATCTTCATTAACCATAATAATTTGTGAAGGGATACTGTAGCGCCCGGAATTTAGGAAAACATAGAGCCGCCACCAAAATTTTAAAGATAGGATAATTTTGGAAACCTTTTTTAAAAATGGAAACTGGTCTATAAAAACCATTTAGGGTTCGGGAGTCGATTGTGTGTGGGGAAGGTGTTAGGCACCCCACAACACCCATTCATAAGAATGGTTACCCTAAGTTAATTATTTAAAAATAAAAATGGCCTTTAACTTTATTATAATTACTCAAATAAAACAAATATTTACAAAACTAAATGAAATGGAGGAAATAGAAGAAAATAAAAAAAAGAACATTTATTTACAATAAGGAAAAATATACTTATTTAAAAAAAATATTTATTTACAATAAGAAAATAAGAAAAAAAACAATATATTTATTTACAAAACTGGACTTGACCTAGGATGAAAACCTAGGGCCTACGTACCCTTTAGAGGGATCAAAGCCCACGTAGTTCGGGGGGTAGAAAAGCGTGTCACTTGGTTGGTGATTTTTAGAAAAATGTTTATTTAATTTATTTGAGAAAAATATCTTTTTTTTTTTGTTGGGTTTGTGTTTTTTACTTTTTTTTTCAAAAAACGTTTTTTTTTTATTTTCTTGTAAAAGAGAGTTTTTCCATTTTATTTTCATTTATCAAAATGTGTCAAAATATTTTTTTTCTTTTTTTTTTTGAAAGATGACCTAAGAAAGGGATTAAGAAAAAAAAGAAAAGTAGCATAAATTAAACAAAAAAGAAGTCAAAAGTCAGGAGATTTATGCGTACCTTTTATTCTTTGAACCCGCTACAATAAGAGATAGGGTGATAGAACCACATAATAAACAAGAGGCAAGTACAATTATATTATCTATATTTATTAAGCATAACACCTAATATCATAAGAAAATAAGACAGCACATACCTCTTGCCTATGTATGAGATAATTCAGTTGGACAATAAAATGCAAATCCACAAGACCATAATGAGCTAAAACACATTCAGCAACATCATAATACAAAGTAAAGCAATGTAATGCATATTGGATAAATTCATAGTGCATGAATGATGAGGTAAGCATGAGGCATGATGAGGTAAGCATGAACCAAGGGATATTAGATGAGAGAAAAGAAAAAACGAGATGTAAAAGTGAAATCCAAGAAAAGGATGAAAACTTAACCACAGACCTTATCTCCTTGCTCTCCCAAAATTCTTGTCTAAAATTTTTTTGTCCCCTTTGCTTCAACCCTTGCACTCCTATTTATAGTCTCAAGGTAGGGTTTTCTTCATAAATGCTCCCTTTTTTATTTTTATTTTATTTTATTTTTCGTTTTTTGATTTTTTTTGTATTTTATGTTAAGAACTACCTAACTTAACCCAATCACCATCAATGGAGATTTTTTTTTATTTTCGTTTTTTTTTTCTTTTTTTGTATTTTCTATTGATAAAACTTCCTAACTTAACCTAATTACCATTAGTGGAGATTTTTTTCGTTTTTAATCTTTTTTCATTATTCTCCCCACAAGTAACTTCCTAATTTAAACCTATCAACATAAATGAGATTTTTTTATTTTTTATTTTTCGTTTTTTTTAATTTATTATTTTCCCTTAATGAATGACAATGCCAATCATATCAATTAAGGGATTTATTTTAATTTTCGTTTTTTTTTAAAAAATTTTTCCCTTTCAATGATGATTGCCTATTTAGACACCGATCATCATCAATAGGAGGATTTCCTTATTTTTTCTTATTTTCATTTTTTTTTCTTTCAATGATGATTGTCAATTTGGACACCAATCATTATCAATTTTTTTTTTGTATTTTTTTTAGTGGGGCCCGGACAAAATAGGGTGTTCACAGATACACATAATTTATTGTCTAGACGCTAAACTTTGTGGACAAGTAGAGCGATTATGACCAACTTGTCGACATAATCTGCACTTGTTTGGTTGATTGGGTGTGGTCCAATCCATCTCATTATGTATGCGACTTGAGCGAGGACGACCCTTTTCTCGAATCATTGATGGGTCAGGTATCAATGTAGGAGTATCAATTTGTGGCCAATAAGTCGCATCTCCGATTGGTTGGAACTCATTACTATATGCCATTTTCATGGTTTCCAACCTAAATACAGGATCAACATATTGCAAATGGTCAATGCCAACTCGTGCACAAGCAGCAACGGCATGCATACATGGATACTTTTCTGCTTGAAACTCTCCACAATCACATTTTTTTTCATTCAAGTTAACCTTGCAACATCGACGATATTGACGACATTGAACATTGTATGGCTCAACAACCTCAAACGATGTTGCAATTCTATTAAATTCACGAACAACACAGGCAGATGCATTTTGTGTAACTACGTCTAGCTTCTTTGTTAGTGTTTCTGAAAACACTTGTCCAGCCGCAATTTGTGCATGAACTTGTCGACCACGATTCACAAAATATTCATTCACTCTATACATCGTTGCCTTGACTAAACCAGTTATTGGCAGACTTCGAACACCTTTAAATACACTATTCATGCACTCTGCAAGGTTGGTAGTCATATGTCCAAATCGTCGACCTTCAAAGTCATAAGCACGTGACCATTTCTCTTTTGGGATGGCTCCAATCCATTGAGCTGCAGGTGCGTGATGCAATGCTATCTCTGTTAATTGTTGATCAACAACATGACGTTCATAGGCGTACCCTACAAATAATAACTATATTGTTACAATATTCATAAAATCATATAGTTATAAGATCACAAAAAATATGGGAAATCTCACCAATATTTATAAACTTCTCTTTCAACCAATTTGTTCCATGAGCTTTGTGAAGATTTGATGCCACATGCCGCAAACAAAAAACATGATATGCTTGTGGTGGTTGCCATCCAACTTGGGGCTGAGCAACTGCTGCCAAAATTGAACGATGTCTATCTGAAATTAAACAAATTTCCATTCTATCTTTTGTGACATAGTAGCGTACGAGGTATAAGAACCATGCCCAAGCAGATCTTGTCTCCCCTTCAACTATGGCAAATGCAAGTGGCACAACATTTCGATCGCCATCTTGTGATATGGCTATAAGCAATGTGCCCTTACATTTTCCGTATAGGAATGTTCCATCAACTTGTACAATGGGCTTTAGGTATGAAAATGCGTCTATGCATGGTTTGAATGCCCAGAACACACGATGAAACATTTCAACTGGTTGACCATTTGAATCGACTTCAGAGCATTGTTTATGTGAAAATTGTATGCATGACCCAGGCATAAAGTGTTGAACTGCAGCTAACCACCTTGGAAGTAAGGAATAAGACGTCTCCCAATTCCCAAAAACAGTGGCAACAGCTAATTGTTTTGCCTTCCATGCTTTCCTGTATGACACAGTATAACCAAACATTGATTGCATTCTCTCGATAATTTGTGAGATCTTCACATCTGGCTTATCAGTTACCATTGCCACAATACAAGATGATATAACATCAGCATCCAACTTTGGATGGTCTTGAGTTAATGATGTGCTCAAGCACGTGTGGGCCCCACAATATTTTGTTATCTCCCAAAAGTTTCTATTTTCTTTCTTGCATGCCCTTACTCTCCAATTGCAATTTGACCCATAGTTAACACATCGATACTCTTCATATTTTTTACATGAATAATAAACCTTAAATGTGTGATGAACTCGAACAGAGTATAGCTTGATTGCACATCTCAGAACCCGGACACTGTTAAATACCTTTCCAATATATAACTCATTCGTATCGCTTAGATTCAGAATTTCTTCTAAATCATTAACCTCATGAGTCATATCTGCCTCAACATTAATTTGTGATAAGAAAGCAGTTGCAAGATCATTGTGCTCGTTCCCCTCTTCATGGTCATTGTCATTGACTTCATTATCATTCTCACCTCCAACATTTAAATAAGAATCATATTCATCCTCTTCCTCGATTTCATCCATGACACGTCTTCTACATGAGGAATTGAACATGGTACTTCATTGTTGCCACCATATAATGAGGTTCAAATGAGTGGAAATTTTCCATGTCACCGGTAAACATGGATTCTTGTCCCACGGTATTTCCAACATCATTGATTATTGGTTGTGATTCAATGTGGTCATCATATGGTAAATCACATATGTTGGCATACAACTCTGCACATGTCAATTGAGTTGAAAATCTTTGAGTCACTTGCCACATTTGTTGTATGTCCGAGTCATCTTCCAAATTGCATGCCTGGTACTGTGGTGGATTTATGCATGTAGGATATCTATATACTATATTTGTCACGATTTGATTGGGAGGAAGTTGTAGCTTTCGTCTGATAACTTGCTTCAGTTTACTCAAGGTAATATTTGGGTCAACTTTGATTATTTTCACCCTATCAGACTCAAATGTTACACCGGATGGGCCGTTACAAATTCTACCATTTGAAAATATACACACGAACTCCTTTGTATGATTCATCCTACTTCCTAAATATTACATTACAATTATTAATAAAATTAAATGAAATTGTCAAAACAATTTAAATTCACAATATCACATTTACAAAAATCATCATAAAAAATATTCATAATTGTCTCATCACATTATGCATAACACCAACAAATAATCATAATAAAATATAAAATAACATTCTTCATTTACCTTTCACTGCTTTTTTTCTTATAAATTTTTGTGGCAATACATTTCAAAATATATTTTATTTCTTATTATATTTTTGGTTAATTAAAAATTAATATATATTATCATTGAAATATACAAAATTGACGATAGTAAATTTGGCACACTTATTATTTATTATTTTATTTTATTTATTAATATTTTTTCTGAAACAAAAAAGATTTATAAGGACTAAAATAGAAAATAAAATTCTGTGTCTGGCTTAAGAGAATTTTGACAGAAATAAGGGTATTTTTCTGTAATATTATCTGTCACTTTCAACTGAAAAATATCAGAGAAAATTACACAAGTACCCCGAATTTACAAAATTTCAATTGGGTCCCAAAATCTGAAATTCACCGCGGGAAACTGATTTTTTGGCTGTGAAAACATCAGAGAAAACTACAGAAACGTACCAGTAATTTTGAAAATGTCATTTTGGTCTAAATATCCGAAAACCGTCCTTTATGATTGTATCAATGATATTATGTATAAATAATACAAAATCAGTACCACTGTATAAATATAACAGGAATATATACTTACTAAAATCTATCTTATTCTTATGGTAAAATATCTTTTTTCTAAATATTTTAACTACACACTTATATTCTAAATATTTTATATATTCTAAAATTTTAATCTATAACTATTTTTTAAATATTATACACCACTATGTATGTTAGGACTTTTTTTTTTTTTTTAAGTTTTATCCTACCAACGTTAAAGTTTTTGGGTGAGCCAATCTTTTAACAAATATCATAAATATACAAATAAAGTTTCACAAAATAAAAACATATTTGCTAATATCATAACACAAGGTTCACATAGGTGAAATCATATGCTTAAAAATAGAGATCAAATTTAAATTTTAAAGTCTCAAAACTAACCTATATTACCATATAATACAGGATAATACTTACAGTCAAAATAAGAGGCACTTATTTTACTTTTTGAAGTTGTTGAACCAACCACTCAGCACCTAAAAATAAAAAATAGTCAAATAATAGTTATCAAGTGCAACAAAAATAAAATTCAAATTACATATTACAAACTACCAAATTAAGAGAAAAAACTAGAGAAATAACTTACCCACAACAGCAATAAGAAAAACAACTGATGCAAATAATCAACGATCAACAAAACAAAGGAGGAGGAGAGAGCTTAGACAAAAATTAGATGAGAGAAAAGAAGTGCAAAACTTGAGCGAGCAAACTGCACTTCATCAAACGAGCAAGATGAAGAAAACTTGAAGAAAAAACGAGAGGAAGAAAACTTGAAGAAAAAACGAGAGGAGAGAACAGACGAGTAGAATGAAATCGCTGGAATGAAAACTTAAAGCAATATATCAATTGTTTTTGGGGGAAAGAGTGTTCACTGTGCGTGTTCACTGTGTGTGTTCACGTGCTTGGGGAAAGAGTGATTTGATTGATGAATAGGCTACATTGGGAAGGAGGAAGGCATCAGATCAGAGAACACGCGGAGAATATATTCCTGACATCAAGAATTCTTATTTTAAAAATAATCATATTATATAGAAATCGTTCACGCCAAGAACGATCGTTCTTGCGAAGTACGATTTTTCTCTGGTTTGTCAGAACTAGAAATCGTTCTTTGCAAGAATGATTTCTTCACAAATTTAAAATCGTTCTTCTCAAGAACGATTTTAAGTGTAGTATTATGGTAAATAGTTTTAACTTTGTAGTATTTTGGTATTATAATTTACTGTTTATCGTATTCTGATAAAAAAGCCTGTTTACACCCATATAGTAGGGTGACACAGGCATTTTTTGGTTTTTAAATAAAAAGGACTAAGCCCAATACATAGAAAGTAGCATGCTCTATTGGTCCTGTATGATCGGCTCAGCCCATTAAAATTGGTGAGGGCTGGATTGGGTTACAAAATACTAGCAAGCAACCCACCTAAATGTTTGTAAGGTTTTAGGGCATCAAGTAAATTTAAATAAATCCAAGATGTTTTGTTCAAAGAATGTCTACTTTGATAGAGCTGTTGAGTTGAGTCAAATACTAGGGTTAGGTAATACTACAGATCTTGAAAAATATTTGGGAGTTCCTCTCCTACACTCCAAGGTGACCAAAAATACCTTCTCTCAAGTTATCCTGAAGGCTCGAAGAGGACTCTCTGCTTAGAAGAGTAGATACCTCAATATAGTAGGGAGATCTGTCCTTATTAAATCAGTATTAACTGTGCTCCCCATCTATCAGATCCAGTCATTTCTTCTCCCAAAAGGCACCCTACAGGAATTGGAGAAGATCAACAGGAACTTTCTCTGGTCCCATGATACAAATGTAAAAAGAATACATCCAATTTCCTGGGACAAGCTAACCTTAAAGAAGAAAGAAGGCAGCTTGGGGTTTAAAAATCTCATTACACAAAAGTCAAGCTTTTGTAATGAAGCTTTGTTGGGGTCTCCTAACGAACCATAAAGCGCTTTGGGTCAAGTGCTTGAAGGCAAAGTATAACTGTGGCAGGTTTGAAACCCCCAGTATTGTCAAGAAGCAGCAGCAATCACGAACTTGGAAAGCTACCATGGGAGTGTGGGATTTGTTCATGTCAAGAATTGGGAAAAAAGTTAACAGTGAATACAAGCTTTTGGTGGAATAAATGGATCCCTTTGGATAGACCCTGATCTCATATGTTCCTTCCTCCATAGTGATAGATGCTCGTGCGAAAGTGGCTGACTATGTCCTCACCTATGGAAGATAGGATGTGATCAAATGGCTTGGCATTCTTCCTCACTAGGTCATATCCATCCTCTGTAAGATGAGTCCTCCATTACGAGATTATGATGTTTTCTCATGTCATCCTACAAATGATGGACATTTCTATGTTAAATTAGTTTATGAGCTTGTGGTGGATTAAACAACCGATGTCACTAATATTATCTGGAGCCAGATATGGCATTGGTAGACACCTGAGAAGGTGAAATTCTTTATGTGGCTGGTGTCTCATGAGAGATTGGTTACTAACTCATTCAGAGCCAAACTAAATCTTGCTACATTGAGTGATTGTCCTTTTACCTATCATAGAGAAGAGAGTGTTATAAACATCATAAGAGACTATGAGGAAGCAAGAACAGTGTGGCACTCCATTTTAAAACCTAACCTTTTATCTAGATTTTTCTCTAGCAATTTGCAGGTTTGGCTTACTTGGAATACCAGAGATAGCCCAGGATGTGGACGATTCAATAGTTACTCATGGACCAGAGTCTTCAGTCTCATTTGCTAGTCTCTTTAGACCTTCAGGTGCAAGTTTGTTTTCAAGGGGGTTATAATAACACCTCAGGAGATAGTTCATAGATGCATGTATAATCTCATGGAGTATGTGACCAACAATGAACTGAGACATAGAGTCTTTCATACGAAGATATGCCCAGAAGTTTTTTAGACCCCTCTACCTCATAATGCAGTCCGAATTGATGTGGATGGCTCGATGTTAATCAACTAGCGCGCTGCCTGTGGAGGAGTTATAAGGAATGCATCAGAGGAATAGATTGTAAGATTTCAGAGATCGGTGGGCTTATGTTCTGTAACTAAAGCTGAGTTGATGGCTATTAGAACAAACTTGGAGGTGGGGAAGCAATTAGGATCCCACAAAGTTATCATCTATACTAATTCATTGGATGCTTTTAACCTCCTTATGCTAGAATGTTCCTAATATCACCCTTTGAGAGATGTCGTAGCTGAGATCAGAGAGATCCTCTTCGGCAACTGGAGGCTGAGTTGCAACATACATGCAGGGACAGGATTCAATGTGCGAACTTCCTTGCGAGGGAGGGGCATCGGGATTCGCTAGAAACTGTGCTGATTGACAATGTACCGAGTAGTTATCTAAGAATGTACCTCGAAGATAAGAAAGGATTAATTTAGATTTTCTAGGAGTTCCCCTAGATTTATTTACTCATCAAGCTTAGGCTTGCCTTTGTATCTAAAAAAAAATATTATTTTTTCGTATAAGTCATTATTATTTATTATTATCATGTTTTAACTGTGAAAATTCTTTTACAATTAGAGTCTATATCACTGAAATCTTTTGAGAGTTTTTAGATTGGTTAAGATATAAAATCGCCCCGAAAGTTTAAAAACATAGCAATGTCGCCGTTAAGTTTGACTGTTAAATTTGACTAATTTACGCGGATTGAATTGTTGATGTGGCAGCCATTTGATAAATTAAAAAAATCACAAAATATCTAGTCGACTCCTCTGCCTTCTCTTATCCCTCATCTTCGTTCCTTTAACCTTCTCTCTCTTTGACCGCCATCACACAAAAAATCGAGAGAGAAGGGCCCCTCTCCTTCATCTTCATCATTCAAACCTTCTCACTTTTCCATCACCAACACTCAAAAATATCCGTTAGACCAGGTGCTCCTTCCCTTCATCTAACCATCTTTAATTCTCTTCAAAGTCCAGAAACATGTCCGCATACATACACAAGCTCCTCCACTTCCTAAAGTTCTTTCATTGTGTCATCTTTAGATTCCGCAGTTGATAATTTATAATAATTAAGTTTTGATAGAAAAGACAGAGAGGAAGAAAACATAGGAATAGAACAAAACCCATGAAACTCAGAACTCATGTTCACAAGTTTTTGGATTTGGATAGCTCAAAACCGGGAAAAAAAATTCTCATCATAATTCTCAATACATTAGAATCTATTTTATTTCTCCCGATAAAAAATTCATTTGGGTTACCAGTTACCATCGACGACAAGGAAGTCAAGGATTAGATTTGGGCCATTTGTCGGTGCTCTCATTGTCCACGATATTAGTCGGAGAACCACTTTCAAGGGGCGCCGGTTGCGGGGTCATTAATCATGAACAGCCGCTGTCACCGTCTCTCATCCTCAAGCTTTTAGCTTATTTAAAGGTTGTGTGCGTGGATTCAAGCTTTCAGTGATATAGATCTGGGATATATGGAGTGAATTTCTAGCATCATATGTGTTTGCTCCAACAAGGAGAAGATGGATAGTGCTATGGAGGTATAAGGGTTCTTGGAGAAACGTGACATTGTTATGTTTTAAAACTTTTAAATAAATATTAAAAAAAAAATAAATAACTTTGAAACCAATATTACCCCTTCACGAATATTTTCAAGAAGAATCCGCACCTTAACCCTTTTTTGATTATGAATAATATATTGAGATTTTTTTTTTAATATTTTTTCTGTTCCACGAGACTATATTGTGATTTTCTCTATTTTTTTCCAGATCTTCACCACCAAACAAAGCTTTATAATTTTTTATGGTGTCGGCACTGTGTTTGGATTGTTTTTTCCCCCACATTCCCCCGTATTTTCACCAACCAAACATATTTTCAAACTTTTATTTATTTTATTGGCAGTTCTATACTCATTTAGATTTTAAGACAAGTCAAATGATTTATAAATATTTTATTATTTTATAAATTTTATGTCATATTAATTGTATGCTAAATATATTAATTAAATCATATGATGATTTTGATGTGGAATCTGTTCCCACCCTTGTGTGTATTTGAATTAACTTTTAGAAAATAGTTTTTATAATTTATAAGATAAATGTGTAAGATAAATTTTATCTCGATTTACGATTTTTTTTTTTAAAAATCATGATTTGAGGCTTACCCAAACTAAAAAATATGATCCTAGGCTTGGTTCAAGCTAAGAGGCAAGTGTATGTCTCAGTCCAAAAAAAAAAAAAAAAAAGAGGCAAGTGTATGTCCAAAAAAAAAAAAAGCTAAGAGGCAAGTGTAAGCGGGCCTGTTGTGATTTTTTTTTTTTTTGTATTACAATGATAAGGGGTTTAATCCCTTGAGAGTCGCGACGAACTCATACCAGCAGCTATATAAAGAACTACAGAGAATCCAAATATTAGCTTGAGTCAGCTAAGATTTGGATCAAACAAAAATCTGGCGGATTTGACAAAAGGGTCATATCATTGTTTGAATCTAGAGCGTCTCTTGCCAGTAAGTCGGCACATACAATACATTCCCTGTACGAGTGATGAATCTCCAAATCCCAGTTCTTGTAGATTAAGTCCCTGACTTCTTCAAGCTCGCTGTGAAGAGGATGATGAGGACCACCTGCGTGGAATAGTAAATGAAGCGCTTCAGCCGAGTCCGTGTGTAACTTGACCTTTGTGAATTCCATGGTTTGGCAAACTTGGAGCCCTAACTTGATAGCCTGAACCTCCGAGTCTGTTGAGCCGAAAGAGAAGCTTGTTGTGATTTTCTGACCTAACCTAACTGACACTAATAAGTATCTCTTTAACTATTTTTAAGATGTGAGGATGTGAATTAGTATCTTTTATAAATATAATGGAGTTTCTTCCGTTAGTTAAATAATGTGTGTTGGGGACTTGGGGTTTGTGTTTGAGCCCCCAAACGCCCAATTGATTAACAAACGTCCAATGGGTAATTTATAAAAAAAAAAAAAAGTGAGTATTTGGGGATTAAAGTGAGCAATTGAGTTTAAGATTGAAAAAATAGCTTTTGACATAAGCTCAACTTTGGAGCTTTTGGTGATTTAGCTTTTGGGGAGAGTGAGAATGATTAAAATATTTTTTCAGTTGTGTCCAGTGTAATATCAGACTGATTGCAATTTTACCCTTAATGTACTTTTTCGGCTATCAAAATTAATTTTAACTATTTTTTGGTGCTTATAACCCTTAAAATATTTTTTCAACTGTACTCAGTGTGTTATCAGACTGATTGTAATTTTATCCTTAATATACTTTTTCAGTTCCAAAAATTATTTTAAAATATTTTTTGGTATTTTTAACCCTTTAAAATATTTTTCCACCCACTCTCTCTTACTATTATTATAAAAGTCACTTGTGCTTAAGTCAATCCAAACAAGTTTTATTTT
The DNA here is from genome assembly GCA_963855925.1 of Inga laurina. Lineage (NCBI taxonomy): Eukaryota > Viridiplantae > Streptophyta > Magnoliopsida > Fabales > Fabaceae > Inga > Inga laurina. The sequence goes on from OY979711.1 coordinate 56,607,955, forward strand.
TACAAAAGTCATTTATACAATCGTTATTTCAAACATAAATCACATTACACAATCAAACTTTTACTAAAAATAAAATTACCAAATGTTAAATTAAGAAATTCTATTTTTTCGATCACTATTCCAATCACACTCAATGTAATGTAAGGCAAAAAAAATAGTGCAAGCGGGGCCTGAATATCCCATAATATTTTTCAATTAAGAAACGGCGTAGGATGTGCCACGTGTACGAAGTTCTTCCCGCTTACGCAATGGTACCGTTCCCTCGGAGTGAGGGAGGCGTTTCGCGCGTGCCAGAGATGGGCACTTTGGTAATTTCAAACAAAATCCACGTGGCGGTTCCCTTCTTGCCTATAAACACAGAGCGAGCCCCATCATTTCAAACCGAACGTCCGGGGAGGGAGTGAGGAAGCAAGGAAGGAAGCCTGGGAACTGGCGAAAGAAAAGACTGAAAATCGTTTTGATTTTTACAAATTAGTGTAGATGAGTCGATTAGGGTTCACATCTGTGTTTTTTCAAGGGGAATTGCGATTGGGAGAGTTAGATGTTATCCCTGCTTCAGACCAGAGTTTCCACCTCCCAAACGAGATACGAATCCACCACTTATCGCCCAGGAGTGAGCGATGTCCTCCTCTTTCAGTTCTCCAAACTATTTCTGCATTCTCAGTTCGATGCAAGCTCGAGTCCTCACTACCTGTTGAACAACCCAATTTGATCAATCTTCATGCCTCTTGCTTTTATGAATTGAAGGTCTCACCCGAAATGCATTTAATTTTATCTTTTTTTCCCTCTTCAATGTTTGGCCTTTTTCTCAGTGGCGCAGTTTGATTGTTTATGGCAATAAGTTTACATGTTGAACTTAATTTTGGCTTTCGGCATATCAGACAATAGTTCTTTCTTAATTATTGCTTTAAAGCGTACCTGTTCAGCTCAGTTTCTAATTAATATTTTGATTTGGGTATACAGACGGCAGTGGCATTGGTTGGGGATGAAGAAATTCACTTGGTGGCCATGCCCAGTAGAAGGAAGAAGTTTCCGTGCTTCTGGTGCTACTCTGTTCCTGTAGGTCTATATTCTGCATGCTTAAAGATGCTAAACCAGAGGTGCCTCGCGATTGTGTTTGATTTGGACGAAACCCTTATTGTTGCTAACACCATGAAATCGTTTGAAGATAGAATTGAGACTCTGCGAGGTTGGCTTGCCCGTGAGACTGATCCCCTGCGAATTTCAGGGATGTCAGCTGAACTTAAACGTTACATGGATGACCGTAAGCTATTGAAGCAGTACGTAGAAAATGACTGCGTCGTCGATAATGGCAAGATATTCAAGGTTCAACCGGAGGAGGTCCCACTATTGTCTGATAGCCATGGGAAAGTTTTTCGTCCTGTCATTAGATTGCAAGAAAGGAATATAGTTCTCACTCGCATCAATCCCGAGGTTATAATTTAACTGAAATTTATTTTAATTATCATTTGTGAGCAGCAAGTGTTAGTTCGGGGACATTTTTCGGTAATAATTAGAAAATCTCCATGGATAGATCAAGCTTGAAATGAACAATGATTGACCATGCCGCTCAATGTCCTCAGACTCGTAATTTCCGATTCGTGGAAGAAAGGAAATTCTGACACTGAGGAATTAGGAAAGCCTAAAAATTATAGATTAAGCGAGCTAGAGCCAAATAGAGTAGTATTTAATCGGCCACACGACCAAGCTCGTACTTCACGATTGTCACTGATGTTCTAACAAACTTTATATGAGTTTATTAATTTTAGTGGCTAAAAATGGAAACGGGAGCATCTACTTAATTCCCTTGTTGATTGATCTCCCCTTCTCTTGCTGGGTGTTCAGTATTCTGTATTGGTTTATGCTTCAGGGGGGTTCTCTTGGTGTTGGCATCTCATTGTAATATAGAAATGATCACATATTTGTATAGAATGCCACGTTTAATTTTTTATGGGTTATTTCAAACCCCACACCCTCCCCCCCCGGGGGGGGGGGGGTTAAACTAGATATATAAATGTAAAATTTGTTTTTCAGCTTGTCTATGGGAATTTATCTAATGATATTGTCAGAAAATTCATATATTTGTTTGGAAGCTTTTTTATGCACAAGGGTTTTTGACATTTTGGTATTCCCTGTTGTGTTTGCATAGATTTGTGATACCAGCGTGCTTGTGAGGTTACGACCTGCTTGGGAGGATTTAAAATGCTATTTAACTGCAAATGGGCGCAAAAGATTTGAAGTATATGTCTGTACTATGTCTGAAAGGGATTATGCCTTGGAAATGTGGAGGCTTCTTGACCCTGAGGCACATCTTATAAATTCAAAGCAACTTCTTGATCGTGTGATTTGTGTCAAGTCAGGCATGTTTTCTATACAATGTCTATTTTGACCTTCATGATTCTCGGTACATGCAGAAATTATGAAATTACTTCTTGCAAAAAAAAAGCGGCATTTGATTTGCTGCAATAATGTTTCAGCACTTTTTGGGTCTTTTAAACATATTTGGCTATTTGTCCTATGAGGTGGTCGTTTAACAGGTGGTATATTCATTCTTCAACCTAATTTGCATTACTCTGTCGTGTCACTCATTTTTATTACAACCACTTCTTTCTTGCTGTTGTGGTTCATATTTTATTCCTCTGTCTCATCCTCATGCCCTTTTTGAGGGGAGGATGCCAAAAATTGTGTATAGTAATGTAATTTATTCATTCTTATGGAGATTTTTGCAGGCTCCAGAAAATCTTTGCTAGACGTCTTCCAGAATTGTATGTGCCATCCAAGAATGGCAATGGTGATTGATGACCGATCAAAGGTCTGGGAAGACAGGGACCAGTCAAGGGTTCACGTGGTTCCTGCATTTACTCCTTATTGCGCCCCTCTGGCAGAGGTATTGGGTCATGTTTATTACCACCCACTCAAGTATACATTTTTTAACTTTTGTTTTTACGAGAATTATCAATATTTCCTCTATTGCTTTATCAGAGAGCCAATATTGTTCCAGTCCTATGTGTAGCAAGAAATGTTGCATGCAATGTCAGAGGTTATTTCTTCAAGTAAGTTACAAACTCAAATGTTGATGTGCTCAAGTTATTTTCTTCCCCCCAGCGGCTATAATTTGTCATGTCCTGTTGTCAGAGAGTTTGATGAGAATCTATTACAAAGAATTCCTGAAGTCTTCTATGAAGATGATATTGAAAGTTTACCTCACCCTGTGGATGTGAGCAACTACTTGATGGCTGAGGTAGCTTCTTGGAACATAATGTGATTTGTAATTCATTGATGATAGATAACAATTGTGGTCATGTAGTACCATCTGTGGCTGGTGCAGAGTGCTTGTTTATCCATTGCTCTAATTGATGCTCACTTGATGGCAGGATGCTGGTTTTGTGCCAAACAATAGTTGTGTTGCACCCATTAATGCAGGAATATATGCTGCTGAAGTTGAACGCAGGTTCAAACAATATGTAAGTTTTCATGTTTTTCCATGTATGGTCTGTCTCTGGTTTAACAGCATGTCTTGAAACTTTCTGAGAAACTTCTTTTGCGAATTTCTTGTTGGGGATAGCTTGTTTTCCTTTGGGATGAGTGTGAGTGGTTGGATCCATTCTATCTTTTATGAGTACAAAACATTTTCTGACAGATTTTGTGTGGTTCTTTTAAGGATGAAATGCCTTCTGTTGGCTTCGATACTGGATCCAGTACCAACAACGTTAAGTTCAAACCTGAGATCTCTATACCAACTACTGCTTTTATTTCAAATTTCATTTCCCCTGGATCTTCAAGAAATTCAATGCCTTCTCCGAGTATGGAACTTCTTATGTTGTTAATGTCTGTTTCTGGTTTGAAAATATTCAATCTTTCATAATCTATTTTCCAATATTTTCTCAGATCCTGGTTTACTTCGGCCTCCAGTCAGGCATGGTGGGTTCTCTGTTGATTGTGATAATGGCATGAAAAGAGGACTTTTGACCATGAGGCGTGACCTGAATACCAAAAATCAAAGCTTTTGTGAACCTCCCCTCATTTCAAGGCCACTCAATCAAGCAGTTCTTTCACCAATGCAGCCAAAAATAGGACTTGTTGTGGAGGATCATATGGGCAGCAGAGCTCAAGCAAATGATCCTCCTTCTGTATCTAGTAAAGAAGCTAACATAGCTAAGTTTGATAAGTATCAGCCTCAACAGAAGTTCTTTTCTCCTATTATGCCAGTTTCAACTCCTGCTAATTTGTTCTCACAATCATCACCAAGAAACGGAGAGGTTTGCCATTGAACATGATTGCTTCCCCTTTTGAGCTTTGGATGCTTCTTGGAGTACCTCAAAATCCTCTAATTGAATGTTGCTTGTATGCAGCCAAGTTCTGTACGTGATTCACAGGGACAAAATCTTCCATCTAATTGTCAGCCAGCAGGTATTGCTTTTATATCCATCTTAATACATTCTGATGTACCTACCATCTTCTCCTTTTGACATACCATCCTGCTCTTTCCTCCCTATGCTTTCCCTTTCACTCTTAGTTTTCCTTAAAAAAATTACAGCCAGTGTGCTTTGGCATTGTTTTAATTCTGTGTAAGCATTTTGTTGAGCTATATAAACCAAGTCCGAATAGTAACATCTGTACCACCAAGGTTGTTGGACTCTTGATTTTAAGTGAATTTGTGACAGCAAACTCAATAACTTGTGATTCCAGTCTGAGTTTACATTGTCAAGTGGGTTTGCTGTGTTCATCAACCTTTGAGTTGGCAACCTGTACATAAACCTAGTCTTTTGTGGTTCTATATTGGGCATGTACTTTGCCCTTTTTTTCTTTTCCTTTCTTTTTAATTTTATTTTTGGCACATATTGATGCATCCTAGTTTGGTAAGAATGGCCAGGGTCCATGTTTAGTTGCAAGTAAAAGTTTATATCAGGCTTATTTGAGATTATCTTTGAGATCTAGAATGAATGCAGTTTCATTGTTTTTTATTTGATTTAGATCATACAAGGTTATTGCAGCAGTTATCCTGTTTTTACCTCAAATCCTTTAGCCCTCATAATTTATACCCTTTCTTCAATTATAATAGTAGTAGCAGTAGTAGTAATCTAATGTTAAGTTTTGATCCTTAGGGATTTTGATTTTTTATTTTAGAAAAACTTGATTTTAAAAGACTCGATAGCAATGCATCCAGGTGATGTTATAATCTTTTTGCAGATGATGGTTCTTGTCAGAATCATTTATCTTCTGATGGCAAAGAAATTCAAATTGAAGCTGGAAAATTGAACATTTTACCTTCTCTATCAATTGGAGTGCTGCAAGAAATCGGGAGGCGGTGTAGTTCCAAGGTACACATGATTTCAGCATGTGAATACAAGACTTTTTGCTTTTGATTTTCCTGATTCTTCATGTGTTTCTTTTTTTAGGTTGAATTTAGATCCATTGTAAGCACCAGCAAAGACTTGCAGTTTTCAGTGGAGGTTTGTGAAAGTTCTGTGGTGATTTTATCCACTTTATGTGGTAGCATGGTCATATTACGTTTCTCTTGGCTTAAAGTTATGAGTTCAAGACATCATTATGGATTAGTTTGCTATCAATTGTTTAAACTACTGAATTTGATCATGATATGAAGTGAAGACTAATGTACATCATACTTCATATCATGTAATAAGGTAATTTCTTTCAATTTTTGTTTTTGCCCGCGTAGTGGCTTCATTCACTTTGTTTATATCATTAAGCATTTATTATGAATTGTCCACAACTGTTAAATACGTAATTTCCATGTTTGCTTCATAGCTTTTTATGTAATATTTATTTTGTTTTTAGTTTCCTGAAGAATAAAAGAAAAATATTTGCTAATTAGGAATCAGATTAGATGTGAAATTCTTTGTTGCTTCTAATACTTTATTATTGACTTGGCCTTGTCTCCTACTCTGCTTATTTTTTGTAGCGGGTAACATGCCTTGTGAATTTGAACTATGTTCTTAGTATTTGTAGCCATACCACTTTTATCTGCCTTTTGTCCTTCATATTATATATGGCCCTGTCGGCATCTTCAACCTATAGGTGGTGAGTCGACATCTCAATATCCCAAATACTCTGAGACCTTTTCATTAGAAATTAGATCAAGATGTATGGGAAAAGAATCTCCATATTTGTTATCACATATCAAATGCGGGAATCTTGAATTTTTCTTAAATTTTATGTCCTAATATTCAAAAGTAAAGCCATTTTATTGGATTAATCTTGAGCATATAATAAGCTTGGGTTTTCTCTTATGTTTTTGTTCAATTGAAACCTATGTTAAGATTTATTTACTGTTTTGGGTCAAATGTTTTATTGCTTGATGCCATGGTTTAGGTACTTTTCACTGGGGAAAAAATAGGTATCGGAATGGGTAGGACAAAGATAGATGCTCAACAGCAGGCTGCTGAGAATGCCCTTCACAGATTAGCAGGTAAAGATAATTTCTTATTGAGTATATTTGGATTTTCATATTAACCGATCCTAGTGTTTTTCTTGTCTGTTGTTATTTTACTGACATCAATATTGATGGGTGAGATATTCTTGCTGTGCCCCCGGTGGGATATTGTTTGTTATAGTGGTTGCTAGGACATCTGGGGAGCATTTCCTGGTTATTTGAGGAGAAATCTGACAATGCCCATTTCCCACCAGATATATGTGTAGAACAGTTCTGAATATTCTTTACCTTGATAACTTGTGACATAGCAACTATTGAAGCACTTATCACTATGTGGAGTGTGTTCAAGTTGGGAATATCTGTTGGTAATTGAGTGAAAGTTTATTAATTATTGAAGGTTGCTCTACGTCCTATTTTAATCATGTATCTGGTGAACTGTGTTCCTGGGTATATAGTAGAACTCATTGGTAAAGGAAAAAAATTCTGGGTTCAAGAGTTAAATATTATTTTCCTGTAATGTGGGGCATGAAGGTTTTTGCCTGTGGAACAGATGGCCATGTGAATGCTAGTTGATGCATAAATTTGGTTTGTGCGAAGCATTAACACATCTATTGCGCTGAATTTAATTTCTCATTCTCTTAATGCCAATTTTTTTTGCTCCTGTTTGATTATGACTTTTGGACACAACATTCATTTAAGCTATACAAAAGGTCTAAATGCATTTATGTGCTTGTAATTACAGAGAAATATGTGGCACATATGGAGCCTCGATGTGGAGCTGTTGGCCAAGAATTTGACAACCTCTCTCTTAATCATGAAAATGGTTTCCTATGGGAAGCAGTCAATCTTGAATCCAGTGAACTTCAAAGAGCCAACACATTGTCTAGAGAAAGTGCTTCCAAGGTGAGACTTTCTGATGTTTTTGATAGTTGATGCAAGCGGTGTGTGCATGTGGGGTACACAGACTGGAAATTTCCAGCAGAGGCTAGTGATGCACAGAAATAACTCCGGTGGTTGATTTACATAGCATCGCTATGTCAGTTAATGGGAAATGAGCTGTCTTCTTTTTTGCTGCTGCTTTGTTAGACAGGCTTCTTAAATTTTTTAATTGAAGATAAGGACTTAGTGATCAGTCCCTGGCTTCTATCTGTTGTCCAAGTAGTCCCTTGTTGTCAAATGTCAATAATCATGTTTCTTTTGCATGCTCTTAAATTAAAGAAGTAATCCATGATTGTTTCTCATAGTTTTTGGTGTGGTTTTAGTTGATTTGTAAATTTACAGAATTAGAAGGAACTCAAATAAATGATACTGACGTAATTGTTTTTCAAGTTGGCCGGTTTTTGGAACTTAATGTGTTGTCTGGTCTGTATTCTTTGTGGGGAGAAATTTTGTTTACTAGGTGATATGCCTAACTTGTCCTGTAGTTACAAGTTACAAATTTATGCATCATTTTATTAATTTTCAGACTCTGGACGTTGAAGCTAGTCTCTCTTCACCTAATGCAAGTAAGTAATCAGCAATTGGAACAGCATGCCGACTCCTGAAGGTAACTTAGGACGGAAGGTTGATAGTTATATATATATATGTATATATGCTGATTGGTTCAAGCTCTAAGAAAGTATGATTCTTGCATATAGGAATTTCACACCGTCATTCTTTTCCTCTCCTTTAATCTCTATAAATTTTCAGTGTTAATCTCACTGTTTTCTTGAATTAATGTCTTCCAGTACGGGCTGGTTTTTTCTCCTAATGTTATATTTGTTTTCTCTTCTTGTAATGAAAGATCTTTAATTCCTTATTATCCCACTTATATCATTTTTGTTCTGTTCTGTCTGACATCTGGATCATGAAATTTTTTGTTCTCGTCTATTAATGTCATTTATATGCTTAGTTCTTTTATTCTGTTTTTTTCAGGTTGCCTATCCCTGTTAAACAGTTGAAGCAATGAAGTATTTTAAGAATTACGAGAGCTCCCATTTCTGGCAGTTGGAGAACAAAGGGACATTTTATCTCATGAAAAGGCATAGATTTTTTCCCCCATGATTTGCCTACTTATGTTGTTGCAATTTCTTTGACGTAGAATTTTTAATTTTGCCGCTTTTATTTCTGAATTTAGTGGGAAGGCCACTTTTATGTGCTTATTTTTTCAATATCCTCTGGTCTTTCATTTGTATTGTTCTGTTAGATCCTAATATAAGTAAGATGAATGAGGAAAAGTTTCACTTCAATGTTCAAGCTAGCTGGTTTGTTTCATCTCCTTGCTTGATAGTTAGGCCATGATTCTATGTTTCATCCATTGTACTATATTAATGTAGCAATTTCTGGTAGATCTACACATATGTTCTGTTATGCCTCCAAAAAATCAAGTGTGTTATCATTTGAATGGGAGAAATTCTTTGGTACTGTAATATGTGCTATTACACAAGGGGCTCACATGTAAAATCTGAAGCCTCATTGTTGCATGTACATGCACTAGATAATACTTAATACTCAAGCTTCTCATCTGCATGGCAATACGACTTTATACTCCTGTGATGACCAATGAATGATCTAGGGAAAGAAGGAAGACTATTTTTGGCATATCATCATTGTAGAGAATGCATTGATTACGTTGGTAATACTTCCCATTTTGAATCATAATCTGATATTTGGTTCCACTTTTATTATTATAATTTTAAATAAATATAGATTATTTTTGGGAATGACTTTGGACTTAATAGTGTCAATTTACTGTCGCGCATTGCATTTTTGGTGTTCAGGTGCTGATGCTGTGGTTCCTATAATTAGAAGACAAGCTGATGCATAGACATGGATGGACGAAGCCCCCTTCTTTGAGAAGACAAGGTGTGTCATGTGGGAAATAAGGACAGGGTTATATAGGGAATTAGATGTACGCCTCTGTTAATATAAATGGGAGAATGATATGTAGATGTAGGTGTGAATCTTTAATATTTTGTTTTACTGGGTTTATTGGGGTTTTTCCATGTACCAAGGTGTTCATACAAAGGACAATTCTTATAAGATGCTTCTCTTACTATCATCTAATGTACCCAATACAAATTGTGCTTTTTCAGAAGAAAGAATTAAAAAGTTGTCTCTGCCATGAGTAGGTGGTGTGAAGAAGAAAAACAGGTGAAGGATGGGATTAAGAAGAATGTCAGTCGAATTTATTTACCTCTATCAGATTCTTCATCTGGCACAACTTCTTGTGCCAACTGACAACCCAGGTACTGGAATTGGACCTAAAATCAAATATATTTATTTCCACAATTATTAGCCTTTCTTGATTCTTTTTCCATTAGGGCCGCTTCTGGGTCTATTATTTGCGGAATCCCCATTTCTGCTATATGCTTTCTTTCTTACCTTTCGAAGACTGGTGCTCTGAGACAAACATTGATTGAGTATGCACTAGATAATTCCTAGCGAATTTTTTTTATATACAAAAATTTTTAGGGGAGTTAGATCCCAGGGGCTCACATAAACCTAGGCATACCTCCGGATTCAATGAGTGCTTCTATAAGTACTTACAGATTGCCTGTCAACAAGGTATTTACATCGATGAAATTTGAACTAACAATCTTATAGTTATGAACCAATTCTTTTATCAATTTGACTAACTTTTGTTGGCTTATGGGGAAAATTTTTATCAGACTATGTTTTTCAAAATTTTCATTGGATTCTTGTACTCACCCTCCCGGCAATTATGGCCATTAGCCATTGGTTTTGCATTTGAGGGTCACAGGATCACATCCCAAACAATGGAAAATCTGTCTGGAAACTAACAGTGTATTTGTGACAGAAAGTTGACATGGACAAACTTCAAGTATTGTATCTCTTGAAAGAACTTGGTGAGACAATTATGTATACTTTCCTACGCATTCTTTCATCTTTAATAATTTCGCGATGCATAACCAATGGACGTGTGATGATTGGTTGATGGTTTTTTTTTAATTGGTTCTTAAACAATTTTAAGAGCAAAGTAATGTACTTCTATTAAAAAAAATCCGGTGATGGTAATTCACTCTACACACAAGATAACTAATAGGAAACATTGGGTACAAGGCTGTAGAGTAGTCAAGAATTGACAAGGTTTCACAGAATAGAATGATTTGTCCCAGATGAAGACGCAAATTAGCATGATTTACTAAACCAAAAAAAAAAAGGTGATGATATGTAATTTTTAGCAGTAAAGAACATTCATAGTGTGGTATCTAATTAATTCATAGACATGGATGAACACCAAGATTAGTTCATTGGAAAAAAAATGTGTTCATGCAGATGAAACAAGCTCGGATGCTTCCAGTTTTATTATCGTTCTTGGAAGGGAATCAGAAATGAGAAATGGAAATAGAACGGATCCGACAACATGTGGATTGGAGACTCAAACGTCTCATTCATCAATTAATCGCCCGCAGGCTCATATCACGTACTCCCTTGATTCACAATATATAGGCTATTTCTAGAAGAATAGCTTAGTCCAAAATATAAGTCACTTTTAAGACAATTAATGTTCGTTTTTCAGTTTTGTCCATGTAATTGATGCTCTTTTCCAATTTTACCTACTCATTTAATTTTCAAACACATTTTCTAATAAGGGTAAACATGGAAAAAAAAACTTTCAATTTATGACACATTTTATAAGTTAACTGTCACTTCTTATTTTCCATGAATTAGTTAAAATGTCCTATATTATGAATCACAGGGAGTATATGTTTTTTTATGCTGCATTTAAGGGTTTGTAGATACCCCTCCAAACATGTGTCTTCGTAAGGGACTCAAATTCAAAACTCAAAGGAATTTAGTAGGGCCTTACACCGTTAAACTATCTCTGTGTTACCATTATTTAGATCATTATATATATATATATATATAGAGAGAGAGAGAGAGAGAATAAAATAGGGCTTTGCGCTTAAACATGTAAATGCAGAATTGGGGCAGCTATCTCAATTGGATTCGATAATACTCCGTGTTGCAGCTAACACAGTTAAATAACCTTGTTAAAAAAATTTAAACCATATAAACTTAAAAAGAGGTATTTGGCTTCTGCCAACTTTTATAAAATTTTGCATTGCATAACGAATTTTAGCATTAGTACTATTTAGCAATGGTATTAACCGTTATAATAAATTGTTCACTCTGGATAGTCATGAATCGTGACAAAGACTTAAAAACCACAATCTGCCTCATAGTATTTTATAATTATATTCAAACCTCTCCATATCTTTACTCGCTCCTTTATTATGCAGATCAGAGCAACATTAAAAGAAAAGTATGTTGTGTGTGTGTGTGTGTGTGTATTAATTCTCTTGACTTTATTATGTCATTTCTTTTCGCTCACGGCTCTCCTCGTTGGAAGATCAAATAAATTCCTAGTCGTCTCTTTCCTTACTTTTGGCAACTCAACCAAAAGAATCATTCTACAAGGAAGTTCCAACACAAACAGATAATGTATATATCATCATGTGAAGATTATTCAGTGGGACAAACTTATACAATTACAGGATACTGGAGCAGTTATATATATCTCCGCCATTATACTACCACTAAGTGCAGTGATGAAGATGTGAAATAGAGAATGAGATTAAACCCATAGTACAGTAGAAGACATATATATATATATATATATATATATATATGTAGCGGAAATCAAAATAGCTTTAATAATGGTTAAGGATGGGTTGGATGATATGATGGATCAGTTTGACTTGAAGGGGATAGCCCTTATCACTATCTGGTGGTACAAAGCTGCAAGAGCTGCCCCTATGAGAGGCCCAACCCAGAATATCCACTGCAAGTTCAGATCACCACAACAAAATTATTAACTCTCAGATTTTCATGTTAATTAATTATTGTTAAAGAGAATCACAGATATTTATAGGTCTTCTCCAAAAGCAAAAGAAAGTATGAAGAAGACTCACATGATCATGCCAAGCTTGGTGCTTGTTGAAGATAAGAGCAGCACCAAGACTTCTGGCTGGGTTGATACCTGTGCCTGTCACAGGAATGGTTGCCAAATGCACCACAAACACAGCAAACCCTATAGGCAGTGGTGCCAACACCTACATGAGTTTCACACACACACAAGCTTCAGTTAATAATAATAACAACCTATAAAACTAGCACAGTATCTAGTTTTATATGGTTATCTGACTAGATTAGATTTGAGCATTGTCAGATCTAATTGTAAGTAATTCTTTTAAATTTTTTTTTTTTGGCATTTACATGGACTTCAACTCGAGAACTTGTGCTTAAGTGGTCAAAGCCTCTTCTACTAAAACCAATGCCCGTTAATAAACTACAAAAAGGGTCTATTGTTGATATATATATATAATCCCTCCAATCCTTTTTATAAGAAACATTCTCCGTCATAGAGATGGTCCTTAATATAAGGAACAAATTCTTTTTGTTTGAAATTTTAAACTGGTTTTTCCATTTTTCCCTTATTAAATATGTCACTATTTATCTCTCTACAATAAATTTTCACTTATTATCTCTCATGCATACTCTTGATAAATAAGGGTCTAATGGGATAAAAAGGTATAAAAGTTACACATTTATTGGCTTTAATTAACATTTTAAACCACGTGATTTTGGTATATGAACAGATATAGATTTGTGGCTTACAGGGACATGGGAGTCTCTGGCATTTCGCTTGGCATCAGTAGCAGAGAAGACAGTATAAACAAGAAGAAAAGTGCCAAGGATCTCAGCTCCAAGGCCTGAGCTTTTAGAGTATCCAGAATTGAGAGTATTAGCAGCACCACCAAGTCTCTCATAGGTATTTGGCTGGAAGCCCTTAACCACGGCGGCTCCGGCTATGGCTCCCAAGCACTGCATTATTATGTACACCACCGTCCTTGTCAGCGACACCTTCCTCGCCAGAAACAGCCCAAATGTCACCGCCGGATTTATGTGCCCTCCTGCACCCACCCACAAACTTTGCAGGGTTATCTCATTTCACTAAACACACTATGGTTCATTTATCATGTTCCACAGCATGTAATCAAATCACAGAAGAGATTGAAGGTATATAATGATAAGGAAAGTCCTATCAAATTTAGCTAAAGTGATAGAATGACAAATATAATATATATATATATCCTTATACTCCTTCCGATCTTTAATATTATATCTATTTGGGAAGTTGATATTGATTTTAAATACAAGACATAATTTTCATATTTATCAATATTTTCTTAATTTATCCTCTATTGATGCTCGCTCAATAATCAAAGAGAATAGGGAATTAAGAAAGATCACTAGGGTGTTTTAGAAAGTACATGTCATATTAATTAATTTAACTAATTTCCTTAATCTACTCAAATTAGGTAAATACTTTCTAAGGTTCTTAATATAAGACATATTTGGGAAGTTGATCTCGATCTTAAATATAAGGCATATTCATTTTATTTGTCCATATTTTCCTAATTTACTCCTATTAATGCTCCCTTAATAATAATCAAGGAGGAGAGGGAATAAAGGAATTCCAGAAGATGACTAGGGTATTTTAGAAAATACATATCATATTAACTAACTTAACAAACTTCTTTAATCTAATCAAATTAGGTAAATATATGTAATATTAAGGATCAAAAAATGTATATGCCTATATATATCAAGAATCTAAGAAGCATTACCTGAGATACCAGCAGTGGTGTATACAAGGGCGAAGATCATGCCACCAAAAGCCCAAGCAATGCCTTGAGCACCAACAGTGGAGCACGTAGAAGGAGATTTAGCCACACCAATGACAGTCAAAACGGTGACGTATAGGAACAAGAAAGTGGCCACAAACTCAGCAATGCCAGCTCTATAAAAAGACCATGAACATAGCTCACCAGCTTCAAACAATGGTGCAGCTGGTGGCTCTCTGTAATCTTTTCCATCTTGACTCTGAGCTGCTAATCCTATTGGTTGCCTCTCTCCATACCTATTAGCTCCTACCCTCACATCTTCTTCGTCCATTATTTTCACTCTAAGTTTCTCTGAAACTTAGCTCAGTGATGAAACTAGTGGAGAAGAAGCTAGGGGTATTTAAATTTGTAGCTTTGAGGGGCGGTTGTTAAAATGAGTCAATTTTGTAGCTTTAGCATATTTATGAGTTGTGAGTGAGATTGAAAGGGAATGGAACTATGGATTATGGCGACAGTGCACCAGCTAAGGAGGAAGAAAAGGAGGATTATTGAGAAGGTTGTGTTATTTTGGGGAGGCAATATAATAAGTGGCAAACATTAATTTCACTGGGCCTTTTCTTTCTTCCTAGTTTGCTCATTAGCCTTTACTTTACGTATGTGTCTCTTCACTTTGAATGCAAGCCTTGCACACACCACTAGCTTTCTCCTCAAATAATGGCAGCCTTAATTATAGAAGCAGCCACTTCAACTTAATATTTTGGCATGCTCTAAGCCTCTAACCAGCACAAATCCTTGGGAGGATTTCGTCTAAAATTAGTACTACCTTCCATCTTTATATAATAAGATCTGGTTAGTAGTATAAATTGCACTACAAATTATTATTTCTGGTCTTTAATATAAAAACTATATAACTAATTTGCGGATACTAATAAGAAAGTTAATTTAGTTAGTTATTTGTAATAAATGTGTTTATTTCCCTAAACTAGCTAGCTTCTTTAATCATGTGTATTGAAGCTACATTTGATGAAAACTCTGCTCATATATATATATATATACAATCAATAGGGATACTTTTAGAGTAAAAATTATAAGTTTGGATGATAAAGTGTATTGGAATCTTATATTTATGACCAAAGTGAAGCTTTTACCTAACCCTTATATTTAAAACTGGAGAGAGTAGATTTTATGTTTTGGGTTGGAGGTATTAGTTATAATATAAGATCCTTGCTTCAAGATAATCCTTTCAATGTAGAATTCATGACATTGTAGCCCCTCTAAGAGCCAACGTTCCAACGACTACACACTGCGACACTTCACTCGAAACCTCACCCAACTTGCTAATCGTCCCCCTATTAGAACCTTCTGTAGGTAGTCAATCATCTTTATTTGGCCAACTCTCGATGAAAATACCAATGTGATGTCTCCAAAAGTTTACCCTAATATTTTACCAAAAATCCAAAAGTTAACCATTGGAGTGGGAGAGTACAAATCTTTATAATGGCCCTTGTTTTGAGCCTTTGAGGTAGCCTTCCCGTGACATAGGGAATCATGATAGATGCCTCATGAGTCATGTTCTCAAACCTGGACTAGACCAACCGATTGACTGGTCAGGTCCAGTTTTTTTAATTTTTTTTAAAAAAATATTTTTTTTTAGAATTTCATATTAATAATTCTAAAATCTTCAATTTCTACCTGGTTTAGCCCCAGGTTAGTTCCGGTTTGACCCACTGACTCTTGACCCAATAACCTAGCCGGTTCCGTGATCGGTCCGGGTTTAATTACCTTACTCATGAGTCATGATCCTAGGAAAATGAAACCTCCATGAATGAAATACCGATAGACCCTAGAAAATTGCAAAAAAGTATATCCCAATGTTACGAGGCAAATTTAGACCATGGAATAGTCGCAAGAAGCCCATTTAGGGGAACATCAAAACAGAGATGGACCGAATGCGAAAATGATGGTGTTATAATAGGAAATAATAAGTAAATCAGAATTGCCGACAGCATATTTGCATGAGGATAATTCATGACGTGGCAAAATTGAATGCGTCCATCAAATGAACGGTGGAGAGTGTCCCATCCATGCAGGTAGATCCATTATTTAGGTGAGTTATAGATGGCTGGATGATGAAATGGACGGCTAAGATGCATTTAACTGGATGAGCAGCAACTTTGCTTCACAGCACACAATGGGAACGTCACTTGTCCACGGAGCACCGTCAAGGACAAAGTCCTTCTATATCAACCCTCAAAAGTATTTATTTATGTTAATCGAGATAAAACTCTTCCACATATTTATTTTATATGCTGTAAATTATAATTAAAAAGTTATTTTTGAATGTTCCAATCACTATTCCAAATAAACACAAAAAAGATGACAGCATCGGATCACGCCTGCTTAACACCTACCTTGAATGGAGCTGTCATGGTCACAATTCATAAGCTGCTTTGGAACCACACACACGTTTTCATGACAACATGAATAAATGATATATATGACCTAGAAATACTCCTTTGGATTCTTGATATAAGATCTAATTGTGGGGTTGATATTAATTCTGAATATAAGATATATTTTTCATTTTTGTCAGATTTTCCCAATTTACCCCTATTAATACTCCCTCAACCATAAATAAATAAAAGAGATATAGAAGGAATTAAAAAAGATAATTAGGGTATTTAAAAAAATATTTTATAATATTAACTAACTTAACTAACTTCTTTAATCTAATTAAATTAGGTGGGTAAGTTAGAAATTAAACCTAATTTGGGCTTTCAAACTCTAAAATTTGGTGCTGTGGAACAAACGCAAGGCCTGTTGTCTTTTTGTTATCTGTTTTTGTGTTTTACAGTTCTTGTCCAACATCATTCAATATTGGATTTGTACCCAAAAAAGAATTCAATATTGGACCAATAAGAACATTCAATTTTTTGTTCTCCCACATTTAGGCCTAATATAGGTCTTGGCCCTTTCCATGCATAAACAAAAAAATAAATAAGGAAAGAAATCAATTATCTTTTGAGAAAAATTGCTGAAAAATCCCTCATTGCAGATTTTTTTGTCTAAATGTATCTCAGTATTAGATTATGTCCAACATGGTATATAAAAGATAAGACATCTCATATCAATTGGCTTAAGTCATTTTGATAGGAAGACAACATCAACGTATACATAAATACACACACACAGATATATATATATATATATATATATATATGAAATTTAACACTGAGGACTTGGGTTCTTAAGGGGATGCAACTCATCTTCAGTCAATGCAACTCTTATTCAGTTGCAAGCAACATAGCTTTGGCTATGTGAAAATGTTCTTCGTTTTACATATCTGGAGATTGATTTCGCATGGGTCCTTGGACAAATTTAAAATACTTTTGTGTAGCAAACTTTGTAATGAGAGATTTTTAAGCCGTTTCTCTTGTCCTACTCTTTTTTAAAAAAACTAATAGAATGAGATAAATTTGACTAAATAGTGAACAAATTATAATAAAAGCACAATAATATATATCATATTAAAAAAAAAAAAAGTGGATGCCAGACCTGGCATTTTATAAAAAAGTTTGAAAATGAGTAAACCTCATTACAAATTTTATATATTATGTCTCAAAGGTCAAACTATGTGTTTTACTTTCTTTCTTTATTCTGTTCTATAAACTAAACATTAAACAACTGGCCTAATATAAAGCATGGGTATGAACTGAACTTAAAGGAATCAAATTTAAAAATTGAGTAACCCAAGTTAACCCAAATATCACCTGTGTACAAGACAACACCGAACTAACTAATGATTTTTATTTAGATTCTGATGAAATCAAGATAACATATTATTTTTCACAAAGTAATTTTTCCATGCACGTTTGGTTATGCTTTCTTCTTAGAATTCATCAGAAAAGAGGGGGGGAAATGATGGTGGTGGAGTTGACTGGGAGTGGAATTTTGAAAATGTGGGGTCCGGCTACATGGGATTATCTATGTGTCTGCCACAAAATGAACAATCCATTCGTGCAATCCAAAGTGAAAGGAGGCAACTCTTAGTGGAAAACAACAAACAACAAAACTAACATCATCTTCATCCTCTTCATCATCATCATCACCCCTAAATTCTTCAGTGGAAGGCAGCCTGCAATCTCACTACTAACTAATTATTCCTTCTTTTAATAATCAGTGAGAGAGAACAACTGTTGAATTGGTTTGACATGATGAGGCGTTAGGTCCATTAAACAACGTCCAGGGTTTGAGTCCTGGGTTGTGTATGGAGCTGCTGGCTTGGAAGGGTCGTCTAGTTATGAGCACCTGCAGTACCTAAATTCAGATTAGTTTAGGCTTGTTGAGTTCCTTGTGACATAGGAACTGTCTTGGTATACTAGTTTCCATTATGACATTTTAAAATACCCAAGTAGTCTTTAGATGTTAGAAACAAAAATGAAGGAAAAGAAGAACAAGGGAATAATATTGTGGTCATATGCTTAGGGGGTGGATGGATTGATTACCTTATATTATCAAATTTTAAAATTAAGGGAGGGAAGTGGCTTTGTTGTCACTGATCTGATGATATGTTGTTATATTCCTTTTTCTACTTTTTTTTTTTTTTTTGGTTCTGCTTATCCTAACTTTTTTCTATTTAAGGATTTGTGATAAAGAGAAAGTTCTACTCATCAAAGTAAGGTTGACTGATCTATCAGAGAAGAAGAAACTCATTATTTCTCCCCCCATTAAAACTCCTTTTTTGTCCACCGACACACTATTTTCATTCAAGATAAAGCAGCCATGGAGGGCATCAATATTTTTGCACTGTGTTATGAATTATGAAGAAACGAACTTTATCCCTCTCGCCAAAAACCAAAAAAAAAAAACCAAAGAGAGAGGGGGGAATGGACTTTATATACGGTGTCTTTTCTAAATCGAATTATCAAATATCCGGACATCCTACTACTCCAGTACAAGTTTTCGTTGCTAGCCCTTACAGCACATGTTTCTTGTATAAATTGTTCACTCTCACAATTATTCATGATTATTACTATGCCATCATGTGTGTGTAGTACTTGTTAGAATTATGGCTATCGTACAAGACAATACCTCATTGATTTAAATACCTAATAACCAAAATATGTTATATTGATCCTTTAAAGAATCGAAAATAACGAAATAATGTAATGGGAGGATCTTTCATATCATCAAAATACTTCAGTGAAATTTTCTGTTTATTTCAATCAATGGCAAGACCTTTCATATCATGATTTAAGAATTCACAAACTCAAGAAACTGGTCAAGCTATGATTCGAATATGGCAATATGGCTGGTCACATCAAGTTGCTAGTGTGGCTTCCACTTCTAAATCAACTTCCATTGGAGTTTGTAATAATATAGATTTGAGCATATAAGTGGTCTTATATAATTGGGTGATCACCCGTTTTCATTTTGACATGCCCTTTCTTTGTATTATTAAAGACAAAATCTTAGATAGCTGGATGTGGTGGTATTGTTTGAGGTCACTGCAAATTTGAAGTTTCTTGAAACTAAACAATGAATAGGTGATGAGATTAATTTGTTTGGATTAACTTCTAGAGAAGTATTTTTACGCAAAACGAGATAAAATTCTTCTCATATATATACCTTGCATACTGTAAAATCACTTCAAAAAAGCTAATCCAACCACCTCTGTTAGAAGGGGAGGTGGTTAATGAAAGAGATTAGAGTTGTTTTTGGCCTCCCTATGAGAGAATAGTATTATCCAGTTTTTGTAATAAAAAAAAGGCTAATCCAAACACACTTTCATCATTTCTAAAATAGTGTTTGGGTAAATCTGAAACCATAGTTTCAGAAGCCATTTTTCACAAACCAAGACAAAACTACTCTCATATAATTATCTCGTAAGTTGTAAAAGTTATTATTCAAAAACTAATCCAGACATACAATAAATGATCAACTGTTCAACAATTTACCAATGTCCCATTGATTGAATATTGACATAGCCAACATGACCTTACTCAGAAGGTCCTACAACCATCTAATTCTTTCAGATAACCTCTCAAAGTTGGTGCAATGTCACATGGGAGTGGATAAGTAAATATCTCTTGTGAGAGTTCTGAGAAGACCTGGCATGCATCACAAGGATGAAGAGGTTGTGTGAAGAAGAATGTGCTTTGGTGGGCATGTGTGTTTCTTCTAAGGAATGGAGGCACGTGATGGTCACGTGGTCCCCCTCTCGAATATGGGTCTTCCATCCCCTTCAACTCATTAATTGACACCACCTTCTCTCTCTGAGCCTCCTCTAACACCCTGACAGAGATTGTGAAACTGCACAATATAGCAGAAAAGAAGAAAAACTTCAGAGGACAAAGGAGCAAACAGAGATGGCGTGTGAGGCTAACAATGAACTTAATATAAGACATATTTATCTAATTTGATAAGATTAAGGAAGTTGGTTAAGTTTGTTAATGTGACATGTATTTTCTAAAACTCCCTAATCATCTTCTCTAATTCCCTCATTCCCTCTTCTCTTTGATTATTGTTGAGAGAGTATCAATAGAGGTAAATTACGAAAAGATTGATAACTATGAAAACTATATCTTATATTTAGGATTAAAATCAACTCTCCAAATATATCTTAGAGTTAAGGTGTAAATTTGCCCTGAAAGTTTTTGTTGAGGAGCATGTCACCCTAGAAAATTTTTTAGGTTCAATGTTACCCAAAAGTATTAAAATGAAGCAATGATGCCCCTTACAATTAAAAAGTTAACGGTCAACGCCAATTTTTTAATAGTCAATGTTAGTTTCTTAATATTATAGGGCAACATTACTACATTTAAAAACTTATAGGATAACATTGCTCATCAACAAAAACTTCCAGAATAAAATTACACTTTAATCCTATAATATGCTTTATATTAGGAGGAGGGAGTATCTTACATGCTATGATGAGCTTTCCTAATGCACATCTGAAATTATTCTTTATGGTTTGATTCACATTGAGATACCAGTACCAGAGTAACTTGACCATTATGATAGTTTAGCAAGTACAATCATTGTTTCAGGGTAAACCTGAAATTGGTCTTTCCATAATTAACACTAATAGATTGTGTATGGAACATAAACTATCATAATTGTGAAATTTTCTCACGTACCATGTGGAGCTTTGACTATCTAACTGTACCACTAATTGGCAATAGGGACGTCCTGTGGCTGCTGGGAGGGTTATCCTAATCTTCCTCTCACAGGTAAGCATGAGGGCCAAACTTTAGGTTGAGGGTTTTGTCAGAGAAGGTGGTGACTGGTGAAGAATTAACTCTGAAATTGCCCCTCCCATATCTAAGGGGGACCCCACCTTGTTATATAATGTATTATTCTTCATCAAGTAAATGGGTCCCTCTACTCTCCCCCACCATGTACAATTTTCTCACCTCTAACTCTAAATTTAGGTCCTCTAATATTAGGAACTTGTAAGGTATTTTCCTGAGTGGGTGAAAAGAAATAAGGGGAATTACTGTAAGATCTCAATAAAGAATTTAATTATTAAGAAATTTTAATGAATTGAGAAGCATGTAATGATAAATTTCAATATAAGAAACGACAACATCCCACTTGTTATTGAGACTTTTTAATAATTAAACTCATTTATTGGGATCTCATAATAATTCACCCGAAGTAATAAGTGGATCTTAGAAGTATTCTCATATTCTACTCTAATCTCTTTTTCATTTCAGAGACACTTTTTCACTTTTAACTTTTTCAGTCACAAAAACTATGAGTTGGTCCTCCTATGATCAAAGAATTACACTCTAGATAAAGGACATCAAACAACCTAATATACTCAATAGTTTTGAAAGGGACAGAATTGAAATGCAGCTCATGACCACATAAATCCAAAACAATTCAAAGAGTTCTCATTATCCACCATGACTAATGGGATTGATGTTATGTAGAGGTAGAAGCATTGAAAAGATCGATGAGAACTGAAATATGGGTATCATCCCACTAATGATAAAAAAAATCTTCAGCTTCTCTCTCTCACAGCCAGGAGCTGTTTCATTAATGCACAATAAATTCTATTCTAAGCAGACAGGTAAGGGTCAGGCCCCATCATATGGCAGCTAGCTGCAAATTGCAAGGAAGAAAGTATACAAGGTGAGGAGAGAGAGGATAAGAAGCTCTATTCTCTGAAAAGTGATGGCATTAAATTCACACTTCCTCTACTTAAGGACCATCTTCTTAAGTACAAGCATAAAACTAGCCAAAGCATTGAGTTTTTTTTTAACTTTCCCCTTCTCTCTTTCGTGAGAGTGTGAGTTTTGGCGCAGCGGTAAGATTGTTGTTATATGACATAGAGATCACAGATTCAAATCCTAAAAACATCCTTTTCGATTATGAGGATAAGGCCCAAACCCCACCTAGTTGAAACCTTATGCATTAAAACCGTCCTTTCTTCTCTCTCTCATAACTCATGGGGACCATGACTTCTGACCCGTGAGATTTGACATTATTCCATTACCATTTTCATTATCCTATGCCCATCAAGAAGGAATAGCTCATTTTGCTTAAATTCGGATTGATAAGTTTAGACTTTTGAGTTGAAACAATAATTGACATGGCTTCTTAGCTTTCATGATGACGTGCCCGGCACAGTTCAATCTTTAATATCCTAATTTCCTAAAATCTGTGTGCAACTGTGCCTTTTTCTCTATTTCTAAGATCAATGAAATTGTGTATATGGCTGGTTCTAATAAAACTATCCATAATCTTCACCTAACTGATCATTCTTTGATCATTGATAGAAAAACTAACTAGTTCAAGCTAAATTGCGGAACTTGAAACATTGGTTTGGAACTTCAATGCTTGTTGAGCTTGCAGACAAATTAGGCTGGAATCTAGCAAATATATTGGGGTCAGGTAACCCCTGAGAACTTGAGATCTAAGCACTGAAATGCAATTTCTTGCAAAAATTTATTTGAGAAAGTATTAGTGACCTATACCAAATACATAGTACCAACCAGCAAAGGTAACAGGGGGCTCCAAAGGCATATGGAGAATGTCTTATAGAGACATGCCCACATGGCTCACAAGCTATCCCCTTAATGATTATAAGCCATTAATACAGAGATAGAGAAAGCACAATTATAACTATTAGACACATTGATCTATCAGACTGTTCTGGCAAAATTGCTTCATATTTCAGGTATTGGAATCATGGTGCTTAGTCTCAAATGATCCAGTCATTTATGAATTTTATTCCCATCAATTATTGCTAATTATTGTTCAAGCTTGAATGTTTAACAGGTGATGATTTTCTACTAGATACCAATTCAGATAAGCCAGACCCAACTATTTCTAAAGAATCTGCATCTGAAAAGCTCATAATTGCTCGAGTTAGGTTGCCAGCTAAAGAAATGCAAGCTACAAGACAATTCATATCCTAAAATCAATCATGGTTATAAGGCTAATACTGGTTGGTAACACTTTTCATATAGCTAATGACGAAGCAAAGGCATATTCAGGGTACTATGTCTCCCATATATATTTTTTATTCTGATACATTTTTGAACAATAATTGCCTATCACATTATCTATGAATTACTTTTTATTGATTTTGTTATACAAGATTTAGAATGTCTCTACCCTATTGTGAGTATTTTCAATCAATAATATGTTAACAATTTCTTGCATACATAAGAGAAATCCTTGGATCGCTCAGAGAATAAACTATGCCCAGTCGTTGCCTTGTGCTACGGCTTTCTGTTAAAGCTTTTGAAGTCAGATGAATCAGCATGTGCACACCCTCTGATTTCCGAGATTCTCTCAGGAACTGCAACCAGAGATATACAGAATAAGCTATGGTCAACAGGATAATATTTTAGTAATTAATTGTTAATAAGGGAGCGGTATTGAATCTGGGATCAAGTGCAGAAACATTGTATATAATAGAATAAATAGCAGTCATTGGAATATTTTAGCAGTGTTAAAGTTGGAGGATCTTGAACCCATTGAGTGTGGTCGAACTCAAATGAGAACATAAGACTTAATGACATAGCATGGTATTAACAAGTCAATTTAAGGCATTAATTATTGTGCATGTTAGTGAAAGACTGGGGCAAAGTAAAGATCAAGTAATGATCAATGTTTCTCCTTTGACAATATGGGCTACATTTCTTTTTTTCATTTTTTGAATTAAAGTGGCATGCATTAATGGCACGGGATTATAAGTAGGATACTAGGATCGAACCCGTGACCTACAGCTTATTGGAGAGTTTTAAGGCCATTGGCAAATGAGTTACATTTCATCCTAGAGTATTTTGAGGATAAAACATTACATTGGGACGAAAAAAGAGAGAAAAGTTACCTGTTACGGATTTAAGCTTTATAAATAAGATTAAGATACACATTTGCATCGGAAGTTTTTTCCAATTCAATATCACCCTAGAGGTTTCAAACTATAGCAATATTATCTTATATTATTAAAAAATTAGTGTTGACCGTTTAACTTTTTAATGGTAATAAGCAATATTGTTCAATTTTAATATTTCTCGGACAATATTAAACTTAAAAAAAACTTCCGTATAACATTACTTCTCAGCGAAAGCCTCCAAGACAAATTTGCACATTAACCCTTATAAATAACACAGTCATGTTGTTTTGTTCTCATCTTTGGTAATATATCAATACATATTCCCAAATATGATATCTTTTCCGAACTCTTCACACTTGAGGGTAGATAAAATTAGAGAGAGAGGGCAAGTGGGTAAGGAAGACCCACATGGTTGCAGAAAAGAATCTCAGAAATTGCTGACTAGAATCTCTCCAAGGCTCTATCTGACAATTTATCAAACACCTTGTGGGTGTGAGATCAAGTATAACGATCATAATTGATTGCAGCGAAATGGCAGCATCCCTTACGGCGTGCAAAGAGGACCAAGCAAATTTGAGTAGCCTCACTTTTTTAGTTAACTCACGCTCACAAACACAAACACAACATCATGAATGCCAAAGTAAGGGCACTAACTCTCACACATGCTTGTGTATACATAAAGTTAGGCAACTTACATACCTCTTTTAAAATCCAAGAGCCTAATTTGTTGTGAGTTTCTTCTTCGAGAAAAGACCCTCCTGCTTGAATCTCATCCGATCCATTCACATTTCACATTTGGGTCTCTTTGGTACTCGAGATTACTCAGGCTAAAGCCATCGAAAGTTGCTTTTTATCGAATTCCTCTAACATCTCAATGCAATCAAAGATTTGCAAACGGAAAACCCAACATACAGCTTTGGATGTCGTCATTATTCTTGCTTCCATTTCAACAAAAATGTGTGCGGCGTCCACAAATTGTCTTTGAGATTAGTGAGGTGTGAGTTTGAATAATGTCTTGTGATTTGCATGAAACTGGTTAACGCGCACACAGCACGTAATTGCCAAAGATCACAAAGCAATCAAAAGGAGTCAATAAAGCAGCGTGGGGAAGATCTTCGATAGATCTCCCCATGTTCGTTTGATTGATGGGACGGAAGGGCTCGAGTGCGCATATGGTGAACGTCAAAGTGAATTAATTAGTGCTACGTTTCTAATTAAACGTCTAATAGATGGCAAAAAAAAAAAAAAAATATTCCCTCCGGTCTTAAATATAAGACATAATTTATAATATAATTTATACTATAAAATATATTCTATATTTATATTTAGGATCGAAGGTAACATAAGTGTCTAACTCAACAGACTTTATATTTATGTATTAATATTGTATCTTCAAAATTTTTGTTGTCGCTGAATTTACTAATGAGATCGATGACGAAGCTTTAGAATCAACATATCCATAATTTTAAATTCCGTGTAATTAGAAAGAATAATCATTCAGTCCAGGGGGAAAGGATATTCAGTTTTTCTCAAGTAAAATTGACGTTTGCTTGTAAATGGGGAAAAACAAATTGATGAAATTTTAAAAAATACTCGTATTTTCTTAAACTATGAGCTCAGGTGGAGAAAATCATTTTCGGATAAAATTAATGAGTCAACAACCTATCCGTAATTTTGATAAAATGGTTAAAGGTGAATTATACTCATATGGTTGGCCAAAAAAAAAAAATTGTACTCATATGGTAATACACTAATACTTGCTTATAATAAGGTACCAACTATTAATTTTCAAAAATCAAACAAAAGTATTAAATTTATCTTAAAATTTGATTGATTTATAATATTATTCTTTTTTTTATACATCCAACGCTAATTTTACTAAATTCTAATATCATTAATTATTACCAAAATGTGTCTGAATGTAAGTCACTTATACCACATTCTCGCATACCAATAAATATATTAAATTGATAAAATTTTATATATTTGCCTTTACTAAATTTTTGTCTGTCTTCATTTTACAAATGATTTTCACACATCACTACAAATGACTTAGATTTAGGCATAGAGTGGTACTTTCCCTCATTACCCTTATTGAATTTGAACATACCTGGATGAAAATATTTATTGTTTCTTAGAAATTAACAAGTTCCTAGGGGTGTTCGGGATCGAGACGGGATTGGGAAATGTCATTCCCGATCCCGATCCTGAGAAGGATTTGGAAATGATTTTCATTCCCGATCCTGAAAATTTCCCGTCCCAACGGGAGGGGAAATGTTCGGGATCGAGATCGGGAATTTCCCATTTCCGGATTTCTTTTTAAAAAAAATTCTATATTAATTTTTTTGTTTTATTTTCTTTAGTCTAGTATAAATATATAATTTATCTAATATCATATTATACCAAATTAGTCCAATACAAATATATCATTAGTCCAATACATGCTTAAAGTTATTGATTTAGCTACAAAAAACATAAAGACAAGAATAAAAAATTAGAATTATTTAATAAATAATAAATGAAATTAACTAAAAGAATAGATATTATCTTGAGGGTGTTAGGAATTTTCACATTTTATTTTGTATTTGGTCTTGCTTTCTTAAATATTTTAAAAAATTATACATAATATATATATATATATATATTTTTTCGGGATCGGGAAGTCCCATTCCCGATCCCCAAAAAAATTTCCCGATCCCAAACTTTTCTCGTCTCGAACTCGGGATCAGGACAGAAAGACCGGGACGGGAAAAAGTTGCACACCCCTACAAGTGCCTTATAAAAAAATTATGAATACTTATTAGTTTATCTTTATAATAAGGATCAGAAAAAGTATTTATAAATCACTTTTAACATATTTCACAAGTCAAGGAAAAACATTAAACCTTATTTACTGTATTTTAAAATTTAACAATTTTACTCATTGTAATATATATATATATATATACACATTTTCTTAAAAAAATAACAATTCACACAATAATAAATGAAGTTAAAATAGTATATATTTATGTGAAAAATTGAATGATATGACTTATAAATAAGATAAGAAAATCTTCCTTCTTTCTCTTTATAAATAGACTGGATTAGAGGAGTAATATGGATGGGACTATGGGAGGGAGCGGCAAACTCCTTATTAAAATAAAATAAAAACTCAATGATATTGTGATATTCAATATCATAAATCATGATAACTGTATAAAAAAGAGGAATGAATATCTTTCTCAGGAAAAACTTAAAAAGAAAACCTGAGAATCTCAAGAAGGATTGGATCAGCCAGAAAATCTTACTACTAGTATGACAGGGTGATGCATTCCAATTATTTTGGTGATTTAATGATGAAAAGTGCATGTGGTTTTCAATTAATTAATTAGCTTCCCCCATTGTCCCATATACCAATATAACTACTACTATTCTTTCTTTTCTTCTGCTTCACACATCGGTTGGTTGCCCAATTAATGCAAGTCACTTCTTCTTCCTCTAACCCTACCTCCCCTCTTTTCTCTCTTTTGTGTGAACATAATACATATTTTACATTTTGGCCCAAAAAAGGAGAAAAAAAAAAATACATATTTTACATTTTTTTAATTGCTAAAATATTTGACTAATACTCTGCTTCTTGTTACTCTTTGTTGTATTTAATATAATATATATTTAAAAAGTTGATTTTGATCATAAATAAGAGACATAGTTATTATATTTGTCGATCTCTTTTTAATTTATCCCTATTAATGCTCCATCAACAATAATTAACGAGGACAGGAAATGAGGGAATTAATAAAGATAACTAGAGTGTTTTAAAAAATACATATCATAATAACTAACTTAACAAATTTTCTTAATCTAATCAAATTAGGTAAATATATCTTATATTAAGGAACGGAGAGAGTATAAGGCACCAATTATCAATTCTCACAAAAACAGTTAAAAGCATTAAAGTTGTCTTAAAATTCAAGTGATTTTCAACATTGCCCTTACGAACTACCACTCTGGTCCTATTTATAAGTCCATTTTACCCAAAAAATTTAGTCCTCTTTATAAGTCCATTTTCAGGGTAGTAAATATGTTTTGTGTTTTTTTACCCCTAATAATTGCAATAACCCAAAAGAATTTATTCATGTTGATTTTTGGAACCAATCATAGATAAGGGCAAAATTGAAAATTTAGTTCATAGTTAATGAATTAACTAACTCTCCTTAGTATGTGAGAATTAGTTAAAAATGACTTATAAATAGGATTAGAGTAGTATATACTAAACTCAGATATCATATTAATTATTATTTTATCCACTACCCTTATTAAATATGATCAGGCATGAAAAGATAAATTAAATGTCCACCGGAAACTTGCAAGTGCCAAAAAAAATTCAAGAATACTTATTAATTGGTGTCTTATAGTAAGAATGAGTGGAGTACTACTAATCATTCACAAGATCAATTTTCGTTTTCCCAAATATACTCAATTTGGATATCAACGACTTAGATTTGATCACGAGAGCGTGATCATGTTCATACTTTGCACAAAAATCTAAACTAAAGAATGTTACTCCTCTAATAATTAATATAATGCATATTTATTTAATTAGGAGATATTATAAAAAATAAATAAATTTTTATGCATTATTAGATTATATATCAGTTTATAAGTTATGCAAATTAATTTTTAAAAAATGCTAACTATAAGAAATAAAAAAAAATGGTATTCACATTACATTTAGGGTTAAAATTCACTTTCAGCTATGTCCTACATTTAGGATAGAGAGTATCGATGACTTATAAATTATAAAAAAAAATTATATGCTTTATATTAGATAATATAATGCATGTTTGGTTTAGCTTGTTTTTTAAAAATAAACCTTATTACGTAAATCGAGATAAAATTCCTTTCACATACTTACCCCGTATACCGTAAATCACGATTTAAAAGTACTTATAAACTAAAAATAAGATATCCCAAATAATAGATAGAGCTTTTGAAGTAAGATTCTAGAACAAAAACAGTATATGCTATTGCATTGCCCTCCTATATAATGATGATGATCCTGCTTTAATATATGGTGAGGACTTATTGCAACAGTCTGAAATTGATCATCATCATAATTAAAGCACATATATAAATATTCCTAGGGTTCTTTTCTTTTCCAACTACCCTACCAACCCAAAGAAAAATGGTTAGAAGGGACAAAGTCCTAAAAATACAATCATTCCTTTTTACCCCTTTTTCGACATTTATACACTTCCCCTGATCCATTTGGTTCTCCATTTTCAATTTTTTTTTTTGTTCAAACTCCATTTTCAAAATTTGCTAAACCTTTTTTAATTCATAACTAGGAGGCACTTGATATTTGTGATCCATGTCCTTGTGCTAATAGGAAAATCTACAAAATTATTCTTTTGTCGAAATTTGGTTATTCCAATGGTGATATATATAATAGTATTAAGGTGTAAATTTATCCCAGAAGTTTTCATTAAGAAGCAATGTTGCATTTGAAATTTTTTTCATATTTAATGTTGTTTCGGAAGTTTCAAAACGTATCAATTTTACTCTATACCATTAAGAAACTAACATTGACTCTTAAAATATTGACGCTGATTGTTAATATTTTAATAGTATAGGGCAAAATTACTATGTTTTGAAATTTTTAGGGCAAAATTGAACTTAAAAAAACTTTCAAGAAAGTATTGTTCACCATCAAAAATTTTCGGAGTAAATTTGCACCTTAACCCTATATAATATGGGTTTTGGTTGATGACAACTACTCATCGATATGGTATTAAATAATATAAGATTTAGTATATGATGGTTTGGTTCTAGATGTAAAATCTCAATCCATTTTATTTTTAAAATTTATAATTTTTTCCCTAAATTCTCTTTAATGGCTACACTACACATATTAAAGACGTGTTCTTTGAAAAGACTGGTTTCTAACGAAAAGGAGAGATAAAAAAGGTATTTTAGAGAAATTAGCTCATATTTTTTATGAATAACTAACTTGACTAATTTTCTTAATACCTATAAATTACTCTCACCCATTCTTTTTATAAGTTACAAAATTTCTTTAAATAGATTTGATTCTTTTTATAAATTAGACTTTGGAGATGTCCAAAATTTTTAATATATTTTTTTTTTCAATTTTACTCCTAATATATTGATTATATTTCTCTGCATTAATTGCATTAATTATGATAGTTGTTGGCCAAGAATTATGTTTGGGGAATTTTTTGTTTACATGTTTACTTCCTCCGGTCCTTAATATAAAATATATTTAAGGAGTTGATCTTGGTCCTAAATATAAGATAAAGTTTTCATATTTGTCAATCATTTCCTAATTTATCCTTATTAATTCTCCTTCAACAATAATTAAGGAGGAAAGGAAATGAGAGAATTAAGAAAGGTGACTAGGGTATTTTATGAAATACATGTCATATTAACTAATTTAACATACTTCCTTAATCTCATCAAATCAAATAAATATGTTTTATATTAAGGACCAGAGAAGTATTTTCTTTTAATACGTTTAATTGACTTCCTAATCTACTTAATTTAGTTATTTGTAATTTATAAAAAGGATGTGCAGTAGTTATGTAGCTCTTGCATTTAAGAACATAGGAATTATTATCAAACTATTGTTAAAGTAAATAGTTTTTTTGTGGTAAAATGGAAGGATCTAGGCCCTAAATTATTTTGATGTTAATTTTCAATATCAATATAAACATGACAATTCTTGGAAGCTGCAGTACCTGTAATTAGGAAGGAAGAGAGACATGCCCTGACTCTGCAAGACTCAAAGGAACTAGAATGAGTTTTATGTTTGTTTCTCTTTTTCTTAATTTTAAGTAAATTTTATTGTAGAGACTCACTTATTATTTTTATTTTTTTGGCCTGAATCTAGAGACTCGCTTCGATATCAATAACAAAAACCAATTTATAAGTTATGAATAACATAATTTATTTCCTAAACTTCGTAGAACAATATATAAGATAAATAATGCGTGGGTTGAATAAAAATAGACACAATGAAACCCCAATATATATATATATATATATATATGTGTGTGTGTGTACTTTTTTTGTTTCTTAATATAAAAGTCAGTTCATTTTATTTGGAGAAATTAAAGAAGTTAAATGAGTACCTTAACATTAGATTATATTCCTTTAGTCCTACATATAAAGCAAAGAGAGAATAAAATTTTTAATGTTACTTAGTGTCAGTTTGAGTTGGCATTTCAAAAATACTTATAAGGAAGAGAGAGAAAATCTTTATATAAATGTATAATTTTACCCTTCATTTATTATTATATTGACTTGATTCACATAGGAATAATATATATTAAACAGGGGTAAAGCTGAAAAATTATTGAATTTTATGGAATAATTAATGAAGTTTAAGATTTTTTCTTGATTTGTATGAAATATAATGGAAGTGTCTTATATAGAGGATAAAAAAATATATCAATTTATAAGTAAGATAAATTATTTTAAAAAAAGATATTAAATATATATTTTTTAATATAATTTATTTAACTCCTTTAGAATCTTCGAATAAAATCAACTGATTTTTTTAGTAAAAACCGAATTAGTAGATAATCATCCACTACCAGTGGGGGCCTGGGGGCGTTTGAAAGTGATATGAAAGATGGGGTCCATATGAAGAGCACAATAAAGAAACGTTGTCCGAGATTTGATGCTAATGGGAAAAGTACTTTAACGAGTTTGGGTTAAATTCTTTTTTAATTTTTGTAGCTAACTACTTTAATGAGGTAATTAGTGGCATCAAAATCCATTCACTAATCATTGCTTCCCCCTCTGCTTAATTATATGCCCACAAGTGAAGCCGCACTTCACTAGAATTTGATCTCTGGCAATAATAATAATAATAATAATAATAATAATAATAATAATAATAATAATAAAATAAACTAGGATTTGATTCTAGTTTTGGGTTTGACCGACTCCCATATGCATAGGTGGCACCATCTTATTACCCATTCAAATCTATATCTTCTTTTTCCCCCTTCCAAATCTATACCTTCAATCTTCAATTTAGGAAGTTCGTGACAGTAGACGTAAATTCATAAGAGTTTATTTTTATTATTAAATATATATTTATAGTGTGTTATTAAATAATTAAAATATAAAAAATGATAATAATTTGATTTAAATATATTTTAAATATAAACAATTGAAATTAAATATATCAATATTTATAATTTATCATATGTGTAGTAAAAAAAATTATATAAAATTCATATATAAATTCATTGAGTATGATTAAATCAAAAAAGTTAAAACGGATTTAAAAGCGAGTTAACACAGTTTTATAAATTAAAAACGTAAAAAAACCGTAAACTCAATGTGTATACTCATAAATTTATCTGAGTTTACAGCTATCATGAGTTTACTAATGACTTAATTCGATTTTGTTAGGTAAAAAGTAAAAGCGATAAATTCGAAGAGTAAACTTACGAGTTTAACAATAATGATGGTTACTTCTTACTACTTCATTTAATGAGGTGCATGTAATTTCCCCTCATCAAAATTAATGAAAGGGGGTTCAATTACTTATTTTATTTAAAAATAATTTTTTTTAAAATTTATCTATATTTATTACTCATCATGAATTACATACATCTAAAAAGTTATAGAAGTTGTAAGTAATGAGATTTTAAATACAGATAATTTTCTAAAAATAATGAATATCTCATTTGGTTTGGTTACTTATAAATTTTGTCTCGTAATCCCTAATTTAATAACTAGTTTGTAGCTTTTGATATATCTCCTTAATAAATATTATTTTTAATAAGGTTAAGGTATAAAAATATTCATGAATTTTATTCAAAAGTGCGTCCAATATCATAAAAATTTTTTAGGTGCAAAAATACTCATAAACTTCTCAAAATAGGCAAAAATGGCCACACCGTTATTTGGTACAAATGTCCATTTTTTGGGACCCATTTTATTATTTTTTGAGGTGCAAAAATATTCATGAACTTTTTTCAAAAGTGCACCCAGCACCATAAACTTTTTTCTGGTGTTGGGTGCATTTTTGAAAAAAATTCATGGGTATTTTTACACCTCAAAAAATAATAAGTGGGTCCCACAAAACGGACGTTTGTACCAATTAACGGTGTGAGTATTTTTACCCCATTTTGAGAAATTCATGGGTACTTTTGTACTTAAAAAAAGTTTATAGTGGTGGGTGCACTTTTGAAAAAATTTTATGAGTATTTTTGCATCTTAATCCTTTTTAATAAAGATACAAAAAGAAAAATGTTAATAAATACTTTAAACAAGAGGTTGTTTTTTCTTATAAATAAAATCCAAAAAAAAATTATCTTATAAAAATAATGGGATGCAGCACATCACTCCCTCACATTCTCACCTCAACTTTTTCAAGTCAAACTTACGATTACATTCATTTTTTTTTTCCAATTACTTCCTCCTGACATTTCCCACAAAAATTTCTAGATTAATTTTTTGATTAGCTTAAAAAATACAATAAAAAATGTGATAGAACCGACAAATCCCGTTAGAAGGGACAACTTGGCGTGTACTATTTGTGACTATAGTGTTAATGTGATAACAAACTCCACCCACATCACTGTCATCATTTAAATATAAACATATTCTACTATATATATATATATATATATATATTAATTTTGTAAAATGATTCCTCTCAGATTCCTTTTAGTGATGGAAAAGAAAACCTCCGTGGAAAAAGAAAGGTGGAGAACACAGAATGTGTCTCATTATGAATGGTTCCCCCCTTCTTTTTTCTTTTTGGTATAAAAAAAGATTTAAATTAGTTAACATTAAATTTTACTACTAAATTTTTATATTCTAGTACTGACAATTTTTCACTCTGGTATTGACTTCATCATGGGATTCGTAATTTTCACTCTCTATGTATAATATCATAGTAGATTTTTAGTTAAAAATAAAGTTTAAGTAAATGTAGGAGGTGAAAACACAGTTTGCAAAGTATATGTCTGTTTGGATTAGCGGTGGAAACTATTTTTCTAGCATTATTTACGGTATATAAAGTAAGTATGTGAGGAGAGTTTTGTCTCAACTTACATGAACGTGTTTTTTAAACACTAACTCAAACATACCCTATATCTAATTAAATTAGCTCCAAGAAGTTGGGTTAAATGGTAAGAGTTGGGTGTACAAATTGTGTAATTTGAATTATTAAAAAAATATGATGTGAGATCCTTGGAATTTAGAGGCTGTGGTGTGGTGACCATACAATGTACATGATTGGGTCTGAATACTGGATTATTGAGGTTAATTAATTAAAGTGAATGCTTCATTTATAATTTATGGTAATTGGAGTCCTTTCGTTCTATAACTACCACTAGTAGTATATACTAAAAAGGAATTAATTGGGAATTTAAATTCTCTGAATTTGGGTAATTAATTGGGAAAATCACTGTCAGGTCCCAAGGAAGCAAGTTATTGTCAGAAAAGTCCCAGGAAAATCAGAAATATCTGAAAAGTCCCTAGGGACTTTTCTAATATTATTTTCTAAAGTTAAATTACACACATGCCCCTCTTCTATTACACAAATAAGTTGTTGTTAATTCGCACAGTGGAGGTTGTTAATTCGCACAGTGGAGGTTGTTAATACGGAAAATGACATTGGACGCCATGATGCTCTGTTTTTGGGAGAGGAAACAGAGGAAATGGTGTGTTTGAGGTGGTGGGGTGCTATGAAAATGATGATATGGAAGAAAAATAAGTTGTTGTTAATTCGCACAGTGGAGGTTGTTAATATAACAGTGGAGGTTGTTAATAAGGAAAATGACGTTGGACGCCATGGTGCTTTGTTTTTGGGAGAGGAAACAGAGGAAGTGGTGTGTTTGAGGTGGTGGGGTGCTATGAAAATGATGATATGGAAGAAAAATAAGTTGTTGTTAATTCGCACAGTGGAGGTTGTTAATTCGCACAGTGGAGGTTGTTAATACGGAAAATGACGTTGGACGCCATGATGCTCTGTTTTTGGGAGAGGAAACAGAGGAAGTGGTGTGTTTGAGGTGGTGGGGTGCCATGAAAATGATGATATGGAAGAAAAATAAGTTGTTGTTAATTCGCACAGTGGAGGTTGTTAATATAACAGTGGAGGTTGTTAATAAGGAAAATGACGTTGGACGCCATGGTGCTCTGTTTTTGGGAGAGGAAACAGAGGAAGTGGTGTGTTTGAGGTGGTGGGGTGCTATGAAAATGATGATATGGAAGAAAAATAAGTTGTTGTTAATTCGCACAGTGGAGGTTGTTAATATAACAGTCGTAGTTGTTAATACGGAACAACTTGACGGTGTGGCCAATTGCTTTTGCTTTGCCATAGCGAAACAAAAGCAAAATGATGTAAAAAATGGCCTCTTCTGACCGTGTTCGCTTTTAGTATGCCACAGCGAAACAAAATCGAGATCACCTTTTTACAATGCATAAACCGTGTATTTACAACTCATAAAGCGTGTATTAACAACCTTTTGAGTTCGTTTCACAATGTCCCACACGTTTCTCGCTAACACTATGTTTCCTCACGTTAAGTATGACAAATTGAGCTATTTACAACTCGTATAGCGTGTAATAACAACCTGTTCGGTTTGTTTCTCAACCTCCAACACCTTTCTATCTGACACTATTGTTCCTCAAATTAAGTATGACAAATTAAGCTATTTACAACTCATAAAGCGTGTATTAATAACCTTTTGAGTTGTTTTCACAACCTCCAATGACTTTCTCTCTGACACTATATTGCCTTACGTTAAATATGACCAATTGAGCAATTTACAGAGCACTTCCTCTGTTATATTCCCCAAAAACAGAGCACCCACTAACACTCAACCTCATTTGTTGTATTAACAACCTCCACTGTTATATTAACAACCTCCACTGTGTGAATTAACAACAACTTATTTTTCTTCCATATCATCATTTTCATAGCACCCCACCACCTCAAACACACCACTTCCTCTGTTCCCTCTCCCAAAAACAGAGCACCATGGCGTCCAACGTCATTTTCCGTATTAACAACCTCCACTGTCATATTAACAACCTCCACTGTGCGAATTAACAACAACTTATTTTTCTTCCATATCATCATTTTCAAGCACCCCACCACCTCAAACACACCACTTCCTCTGTTTCCTCTCCCAAAAACAGAACACCATGGCGTCCAACGTCATTTTCCGTATTAACAACCTCCACTGTTATATTAACAACCTCCACTGTGCGAATTAACAACAACTTATTTTTCTTCCATATCATCATTTTCATGGCACCCCACCACCTCAAACACACCAGTTCCTCTGTTTCCTCTCCCAAAAACAGAGCATCATGGCGTCCAACGTCATTTTCCGTATTAACAACCTCCACTGTGCGAATTAACAACCTCCACTGTGCGAATTAACAACAACTTATTTTTCTTCCATATCATCATTTTCATGGCACCCCACCACCTCAAACACACCATTTCCTCTGTTTCCTCTCCCAAAAACAGAGCATCATGGCGTCCAACGTCATTTTCCGTATTAACAACCTCCACTGTGCGAATTAACAACCTCCACTGTGCGAATTAACAACAACTTATTTTTCTTCCATATCATCATTTTCATAGCACCCCACCACCTCAAACACACCACTTCCTCTGTTTCCTCTCCCAAAAACAGAGCACCATGGCGTCCAACGTCATTTTCCTTATTAACAACCTCCACTGCTATATTAACAACCTCCACTGTGCGAATTAACAACAACTTATTTTTCTTCCATATCATCATTTTCATAGCACCCCATCACCTCAAACACACCATTTCCTCTGTTTCCTCTCCCAAAAACAGAGCATCATGGCGTCCAACGTCATTTTCCGTATTAACAACCTCCATTGTGCGAATTAACAACCTCCACTGTGCGAATTAACAACAACTTATTTGTGTAATAGAAGAGGGGCATGTGTGTAATTTAACTTTAGAAAATAATATCAGAAAAGTCCCTAGGGACTTTTCAGATATTTCTGATTTTCCTGGGACTTTTCTGACAATAACTTGCTTCCTTGGGACCTGACAGTGATTTTCCCTAATTAATTTGTGCGAACTGTGAACTCTGAACGGTTTTCATTTTTCAACAATATGATATGAACAGGACTGGGATCTGGAAAACAGTTCTGACAACTGCCTCAACTAATTGTAATTTAATTAAGAAGCTTCATCTGCATATTGCCTAATTAACCACGCAAATAGCATCATAAAATTCTGAATAACTAATTGCCTTTTTACAGCATAAAAACTCAAATCTTCAAATCCGTTTAATCATTTTCGAATTAAAATAGTGGAATATTTAATTTGTTCTTAAATTTAAAACCTCAATTTACTTTGTTTACCGGATATTTAAATATTTTTTAAAGTATTTATATTGATTGTGCACATTAAGGAGTTTATATTCAAAGGTAGTCATAATGAAATATGGTATTGTAGGAAAATCAACATATATATATTTTTAAATAACTAATATAACTAACTCCTTTAAGCTATCCAAATTAATTGACTAACTTTTATATGGAGGACTGAAGTAGTATTTTGTAAGGTTTACATTCATTGTAAATTATAGTAGTGTGTGTCTATATATATATATATATATATAGATATTTAGCTTAATTCTTTTGGCATACATATTTTTATCTTCCATGTCTTATATCCAACAAGTATTATGGTTGATATGGGAATTTTATTACTCCCTCCGGTTCTAATTATAAGATAAAGTTGACTTTTTTGGAGAAATTAAGGAAGCCAATTAAATTACTTTAGAGTATTTATATTTTTATTTTTTTCTCCAAACTAATTAATTTGACTAATAAACTAATATATAATTTAATGATACTAAAAATATAAACACTCTTAAGTAATTTAATTGGCTTCCTTAATTTCTCTAAAAAAATTAGCTTTATCTTATAATTAGGATCCGAGGGATTAATAGATACTCCTGCTAATGTTAATGTTTTTTTGGGTGAGCTATAGCCGTCTGCACAATAATAATAAGACCAGCATAAGTTTTAGTGAGTTTTGGCGATTCAACTCATAAGTTTTTCAGGAGTAAAAAGAGAAGTGAAGAAAGGTGAGGATAATAATATGTGAAGGAATATATAGAAAGGAAAATGATAGATAAAGAATTTTAAAATTGTAAAATTTTAAATAAGATGTTTTCTAAAAAATAAGTTATAAATTGCTTATCAAGTCTTGTCATTTTTTTATCAATTATGGGTAAAAAACTTGATTTAGAATTTTATAATTTTAAAATTCTTTTTATATTATTTTCACAGTATAAAACGACAGGTTAAAAAGAAGAATAATGAAGGACTACTAGAGGGGATGAATGTGGTTGTGGGGAAGTTATTATTAGTATTACAAACTAGCAAGTACTCCCCTGCGCGTTGCGCAGGGAGCATAATGTCCAGTAAATTTTTTGAATTGTCATGCATTAAATACTTACAAAATAAACCAACCTTGAAAGCTAATCACTTCAATCACTTAGCATTTTAAATAGCATGAAATCAAACAGTCTCGAAAGTAAGTTAAGATTAATGGCAAATGATCAACAAATACAACAACCACGTAATAAAACAAAGTCCGCATAGATTTTTAAAAATCTCCTTGTAAACTAAGCATTCAGGTTTCTAAAAATCTCCTTGTAAACTACATTTGTTGTTGTTCTTTTACCATCATGAACATTGGTAGGCACATAGATTTTTAAGCCATCCATGCTTCTAACCCTAGATAGTGCGACATAAAGTTGACCATGTGTGAATACAGGCTTCGAAAGATATATGCCTACATGCCGAAGTGATTGACCTTGACTTTTGTTGATTGTCATTGCAAAGCTTAATTGAATTGGGAATTGTCTTCTCCTCATTTGAAATGGCCATCTAGTTTCTGAAGGATTCATATCCATCCTATGAAGTAAGACCTTCTTGTTAGGAATTGAACCATTCAAAGTTATGGCCTCAATAACATTTTTTCCTAGCTTTGATATACGCAGCCTTGTCCCATTGCACAACCCTCCTGATTGGTCTATATTCCTTAGCAACATTACTGGGACTCCAACCTTCAATGTAAGCTTATGAGGTGGTAAGCCAGAGCAAGTAATAGAGTTGAGGAACTCAGTTGTGTAAAGATGATCAACACAATCACTATCATTTGTAGATTTGCAAACAGTGTCACAACTAAGAAAATCATATGCTTGACCGGGCAAAATAGAGCACATGTAGTCATTAATTTGATTAACCATGTCAATGGTTGGTGCAAGTATTGCTCTATCATTGAAGTACTGATTGCTAGCTAAGTTATCTTCCAAGCCGCTGTAAATTGCTAAAACAATAGCTTGAATTGGGTTTGCACTCTCTTGCACCAACAATTCAGTTGGAATTTCAATGTCAGCTACACCATCATTTGGCTCACCCAATTTACCATCACCCACATCTAACAGCCATTCACTAAACCATTTTAATTTCTGAATATCTTGTTCTGAGCTTCCAGAAGATAGTCTCATATTTTTTGTCAACTGGAAGATGGTGCAATGGTCCCAAATTATTGAAGAGCTGATTGCTGCATTTACAATTGTTGCCCTAGAACCTTTCGGCACAACTGGGAGGATTTGACGAAAATCACCACCCATCAGTATGCATTTTCCACCAAAAACCTTATTGCAATGCATTATATCCTTTAGAGTACGATCGAACGCTTCAACACAATACCGTTGAACCATTGGAGCTTCATCCCATATAATCAACTTTGTGTTGATGATCAAATCCGCAAGTGGAGAATTTTGTCCGATTGAGCACATAGAATACTCATTTGTTTGAATTGGAATGGCAAATCGTGAATGAGCAGTTCTGCCACAGGGTAATAAAGTAGCTGCTATACCGCTAGATGCTACAGTCAAGACAATTTCCCCTTTTGCTCGTATAGATGATGTCAACGCATTCCACAAGAATGTTTTACCTGTTCCACCGTATCCATGAACAAAAAAGAATCCTGATGAGCCTGATTGGAGTGAGGAAATAACATTATCAAATATCATCTTTTGTTCAATATTCAGCAATTTAATTAGCTTGGTCGCTTCTTCATGAAGAGAAATTCGATCATAGCTTAGCTCTTGTAAAATAAGATTGTTTGTCACATCAAAAGTGGGTGCTATTGAAGGAATAGGTAACATAGGATAATCTTGAAGGCACTTCCCATTTTGAGTAAGTAACTTGTTAATCTCCATCAATGCTGCATTCTCCTTATCATTGTTTGATATAATAATACCTGTGTTCCAAATAACCCCAATAAAGTTATTATATATTATGAATAAGACTAATAACTAATTAACCAATAAAATACAAGTGTAAGAGATTTACTTACTTGAATATTGGGGATGATTATGTGGTATGTACAATAAATCCTCTGATAGTATATTTGAACATTGAGTCCACACCAAGTCTGGGCGTTCCAAGCAATTAGATAAAAGCATGCTAACAAACAATTTACGCAAGGTAATTCCGGTTCCCCATACTGAAGCTTCCTTAATACCGTTGATAAATTCTTGATCATCATCCAACAACCCAAGAGCATCACAAGCAGCTCTAAATGATCCATATGTAACTCCATCAATCGTTTTTATGTCGTTAAAGGATTTTGGACCTCTAACTTTCGTGAGAAGTATGCGCAAGTAGTATAATTCACCAGAGCTTGGTGCAGCATTTGCTATCCTTCCTACTGCAAATCCTCTTTGTCTCTTCTTCCACAATCGTTTAGCCTTTTGATAAACATAGTGATGTGGAAACTCAGCATAAGTAAGGGCCGCAGCAAATTCATCCTCTCCATTAATTTTCATCCATGCCAAGAATTGTGACTCAGAAACCCTAGGTTTATCAAGCAGATCTGTAACATCATCAGTATTAGAATAAATCACATGCTGTTGATTTTGTAGGTGGAAACTTAATCGTTCAACAGAAGGAGATCTATGATGTATATCAAATCCAAATATCCGCCATGAACCTTCACATGCAGATATATATCTACAATTATAATAATGTTGTATCTCATCAAGCATCCTCTCTCCGCTGGTCCTGTTGCTACAATCAAAAATTCCAGCCACAACTCTATCATTGCCTTTGCTAATGTACTTGAATAAGTACTTAATTGATGTTGATTGATTGCATTTCTCAACATTAATGTGTGCTTGGAACATACGAAGCAATGACGTATTGTAAGGGACAACAAAGCGATTGTCTAATGGTATACCTTTAACATCAATTGTTCTATCGTCATCCCTTCTTCGGTATGTAGGGTAACCATCATCATCCATAGTTGTTAGGTCACTAAATTTTTTTGGGAAATGCTTGCTGCACTTTTTGTCTTTCATGCATTGTGCTTTAGGATTGCTATTCCCACAAGGACCATGAACCATGAATTTTCTAACTAATTCATATAGCTCAGGAGCTGATTGTTTGTCCGGAATTTCAGCGGTGATGACTTTATCAATTGCTTCTAGAGTTGTTATCTTGTCAGATGGTTCAAGGAAGAGAAGTATGTGAGCATGTGGAAGACCTCGCTTTTGAAATTCTATTGTATACACTTCTGCATAAAAAATTAGTTTAATTGTAAGGGTATGTAATCAATAATGTATTTAATAAAAGCATAAATATAATATTGCAAAGTACCTGCACGTATCGTCCCAAAAATTTTCTTTTGTCTAAGTGTCTTCATTAGAGTTTTCAATTTGAGCTTAAATATCCTACAGAGAATGTCAGGCCTGTCTGAAGGATTTAGAGAGTGCTTCTTACAATATCTTGTGATCTCTGGCCACGCAGGATTACAAGTAAAAGTTAAGAAGATATCGGGATACCCTGCCCACCGACATATCGCCATTGCATCTTGATAATTTTGTAGCATGTACCTAGCACCTCCAGTGAATGTTGCTGGAAGTATTATCCGTTTTCCAGTTGATGAAGCATCAGTTTCACCTCTTGTTAGTGCATCAGATAATCCTTGATATAGGTCAACCCTTAGTTCCTTTTGGTGTGTTCGAATCCAATGAAGTCTTTGAGCTTCCATCATTGTGTAACCATCAACAATAAACTGTTGAAGTAATCTATTGGCATGAAGTAACACAGAGATTTCTTGATCCCTTGTCATCAATCTGTATGCAAAAAATTCCCGTATGCTAAGCTTCTTCCTTTTCTTCGTTGAAGACAAAGTTTCTTGTCTATGTTCAATATCATCTCTGTAACCATCTTCACCATGAGGGAATAAAATAGGGTATTGTAGTGGTAAGTAAGAAGCATGCAATTCATTTATACGTTTAGGGGAGCCTGATTTCTTTTCGACAATGATGTCTCTTACATTGAAGGTCATGTCTATGTCGCCAACAATTAAAGCAGCAA
Organism: Inga laurina; assembly: GCA_963855925.1. Lineage (NCBI taxonomy): Eukaryota > Viridiplantae > Streptophyta > Magnoliopsida > Fabales > Fabaceae > Inga > Inga laurina. The sequence goes on from OY979711.1 coordinate 56,650,764, forward strand.
CTTCTGAAGCAGTTGGAACATTGTGTGTACGTCCATCATGATGTCTTGTGCTAATCAAGCGTAGCTTCATTTCATTGGAGTGTTGGTGAATAATCTGGGATGAGGCAAAGCGATATTGCTGAACAAAAGGATTGACCTTGTCTAGCATTTCCTTGATTTGTTCTACAATTTGTGGTTCAATAGTAGTCCCTTTTTGATGCTTGCTGCGAAAATGAATATGAAAAATAAAGTTAATTAAGTGAATTTATTATTGCTAATAAAATATAAAGGAAGTACTAAAAACATGTCAAGTGCAGATAAAAAATTACCTAACGGCTTCTATTCTATTCTTGACTTCATTTTCAGTATCAAAAACATATAGTTGAGAGTAAACTGGTTTTGCACCTTCAGGAGGTAATAAACTGCCAATACTATGGTAGTTCATACCTGAAAGGACAAAACAGTATGGACCTCTACCATTGTTCATTGAGTGATCAATGCTACCGCCCATAGAAGTGAAAGAGAACATATTGTTGTATTGCCGAATGTTTGCATGGAAGTTCTTAGAAGCCTCAGAATTCTTCGCAAAGAACAATTCCTGCATAAGAGGTGGAGGTGCCTTCATTGATGGTAACTGAACCTTTCCTTGGAGACAGCACATTGAAAATGTATCGGCATTTCTTTTCTTTGTGTCCTTCTTAGGTCTTTCGTTATACCAGAATAATGCAGTGCAATATTTGCATGAATATATTGGATCGCCTTCATCTAAATAAGCTGTAAGATATCAAAAGTTACTTTAATCATTAAGCACATATGCTAATTCGTCCAGTTAACAACTTCAATTTTGCACCAAACATATTACCTTCAACTTCTGTGTCATTATGTTGAGGGATTTGCATAGAGCATTGATCTTGGTTCTTATTTAAACTTTCCACATAGGTAATTGCAGCTACATGTCAATATATGATATAAAATAAAGTAAGGTGATGGAATAGTAGTAAGTGTTCAAGTTATTTTGAATGCACATAACAAATTACCTTCATCCTCATCTGAACTTGATGACAAGACATCATTACAATAACCTTCATTGAAGTCCAAGTTGAAATGAACATCCTTATAGTTTATTCCTTCCACTGGCATGTAATGAAATGACATAGCAAACTGAGCACATGATTTGTAATAGATAATTTTAATTGGACGCAAGCACAAACAGTAACCTAATTTGGTCGGATCTGAATTTTCCAAACTTTTCTTCATTAGCCCTCTTTGAGCTTGTCCTACAAATGATGAACATTAAAATATCCTTAGGGCACTACATATCCACAAGTTATTACCACATCAATCAACGCATGTATTATTGGAATGGATGTGGTAATATACAGTTGTAACAAAATACTGAAATCAGCCTAAATAAAACGGAGGGAATTAATTAGGTATGGCTTCAACCACACACAAGAAGATCAGTTTTAGAAGTATAATGTAAAGAAGTATTGATGTGAAAACGCATGCAAGAATAGGAAATCAATTTGTTGACAGAATAGAATAGTCAAATTCATGGTTAGGAAATTAATATTGAACGTAGTATGACCTAACCACTATAAATTAAAAGCATACTTCATGGATAAAGTCATATAATACTAATGATTAAATGCATCAATCATCAAGTAAGGAGGGCAGTGCGTAGGGCAAAATTGTGACATGTCAAAATAAACAGTGAGAGTAGAGTGTAAGTCAAAGATTGAGATAGTGGTTAGGCATCCAGTAAAATATGGTTTTGTATGTTTGATAGGTATACAAAGCAAATAATAATTGAGGGTAGCAGCATTCTTTATGACATGATACGAAGAGGTTCATTCATGTATATGTAAACTGCCTGTTATTAAAGTAGAATAAGGCAGAAATTCCATGATTGATATTTTCAGTTGTTCATCATTTGCCAGCAGGAGTAAGGGAAAGCTTAATTGATCAATAGGTACTGAAACATATTTTATGACTGAACGCCATGATATTTATTCATTCCATCAACCAAAGTTTTTCAAAAACGTGTTCGTTTTTCAACTTTTAATATGAGAGGAACCAAATGACCACTTTTAATATAAGCCCACATGAATGACTATTAAAAATTATGTATAAGCATCAGCAATTTGATACGCAGTATGACAGAAGCATTAAACTTGGTAGCATTAATTTTAAAAAGATCATAACGTATCTTCATGTGATAAATGTTACTATCCATTGTTTATACAACATAAACAATATATCATATGTGCTACCAATTATTTATGAATCATTGAAAAAAATATAATAGTTAAAGGAACAATAAATATATGAAGTTTGAGCTGCATTATTGTAAATCTTTGTAGAATATATGAGCAAAATGCACCTAATTTTGTAGGGCATGAATTTTCTGCTCCTTTCTCCATAACTGCAGGTGAAGTGCTCTTTCTTTGAGAGGAGTATATGTTTGAGCTACTAATTCCTTTGTGGGTATTACGTGGATTATTTATTTCCAGATATCCTGATTGAGAATGTCCAAAGAAAATGAAGAGGACAACATAAAATAAATTTCTAACTTGAGTACGTAAGTAGTCTAGTTCGCAAGGGAAAAAAATATTAGTGAGTAGCTAGGCGAGGTGCAAAAATAATCCACATGATTATAAAAAAGAGAAAGAGATAGGTCATTCATCCTTTTTTCCAAAGTGAATGATACCATGTACATCATCTGAGCTTTAGGATAGTTTAAGATCACCATAACAGAAACCACAAAATATTGCTTTCGACAGAACAAAATTAGAAATAGGAAAAATAAAACAATAAATAATATGGAAAGTTGAAGTGCTCAGGAGCAACGTCTACTTCAACAGGTTTAATGCAAGTCACAGGCTGAAGTAATGTACAAAGCCATGTATAATCACAAAAAAGACTAAGATCATTGAAGAAATCACAAAATACAGTTAGTATAAAAAAGCACGGAAGAAGAAAAAAGAAATACACAGAATTTGAAATGTTTAGGGACTCAAAATAAGGTAAACTACAGCTAGTAAGTGACACATAAGTCACTGGTTGAAGCAATCTGGGAGCCATGTATATGCAAAAAACGTTTACCAACACAAAAAAACATAACCATTTAATAAAATGATAGTTAACAAAGCAAGGCTTAGATTTAGTTAGCGTCAAGCAGTAAACACAATTTATAACAACATTAACAAATAGATCAATCTTGATGGGTAGTATCACAAGAACACAATTTATCCTGATTGAGAATGTATTGTTAAAAATGAAAAGTTAAACATATTCATGTCAGCACATATCCACAAGTAACACTTATAGTACTCAATGCATTTAATCATGGAATCACTGAGACTGATTATAAGTCTGAAATGCAAACTAACTGTGACAAGGTAGTTTTTTTTAAACGTATGAATAGCAAAGATACCATATGGTTGGATGTTTGAATGTACGGTAGTTCTGTTAGTTTCCCTATTATTCAGGATGGCATTCAATCTAGCACTCTTTCTCTTGAATAATTGTAAAATTTTAAATAAGATGTTTTCTAAAAAATAAGTTATAAATTGCTTATCAAGTCTTGTCATTTTTTTATCAATTATGGGTAAAAAACTTGATTTAGAATTTTATAATTTTAAAATTCTTTTTATATTATTTTCACAGTATAAAACGACAGGTTAAAAAGAAGAATAATGAAGGACTACTAGAGGGGATGAATGTGGTTGTGGGGAAGTTATTATTAGTATTACAAATGAGAACGACGCAACGTCTCACTCGCTTTGTTTTGTTCTCCCTTCAAATTCTCTCGTATGCTTTAATTAAGCGTCGCCATCAAAAAGAAAACCCGAATCCAACGTTATTTACAACACCAACGCATCCTTATTATACTACGTAAGTCATTACGTAAGTCATTAGTGTAAGATTTAGTTACTCCTTTCGGTTCTAATTATAAGATAAAGTTAATTTTTTTTTTTTGGAGAAATTAAGGAAGCCAATTAAATTACTTTATATTTTTAGTATCCTTACATCATATATTAGTTTAGTAGTCAAATTAATTAGTTTGGAAAAATAAAAATAAAAATATGAATACTCTAAAGTAATTTAATTGGCTTCCTTAATTTCTCCAAAAAAGTCAAATTTGTCTTATAATTAGGACCGGAGAGAGTACTTTTTTTTAGAGAGATTAAGAAAATTAAATAAGTTATTTAATCATATTATATGTTATGTATAATTAAATTATATATCAGTTTATAAGTCATACAAATTAATTTAGAAAAAAAATGGTAAATATAAATATTTTAAAATAATTTAATCAACTTCCTTAATCTCTTAAAAAAAATCAACTAGATCTTATATTTATGACAGAAAATATAAGTAACTCATTTCATTTCAGAAAATATAAGTAACTCATTTCATTTCACATTATATATATATATATATATATATATATATATATATATATATATATATATATATATATATATATATATATATTATGATATATCCCTCTCACGTTTGCTTTCTCCAATTCCTCTTCTAGTACACCGAATTTTGAACCTTATTTCCACGTGCCCTTGTTTCCCTAAGGCATCCATCTCACCACCTCTAGCCGACGTGCATAATGTTAAATCTGAAATTTCAATCTTAATAACTTTTTCATGCTTAATTTAAATTAAAATCACTTTTTTCTACCAACAAAAATTGGTTTTATTGGTAAGAAGTCGGCTAATGACTACAAGTTAGTGAGCTCAAATCCCACCATTGATACGAGGACTTTGTTAATGTACGAGTTGTAAACACTGTATAAAAAATCGGACCGGATCAGTCGGTTCGACCAGTTGAACCGGGAACCGGCCAGTGGTCCGGTCTGGTTTGATGGTTGAACCGGGAAACCGGCCGAACCAGTCTGAAATCAGTTGAACCGGTCAGAACCAGTTAAAACCGGTGGTTCAATCGGTTGGATCGGTTTTATTTTTTGTTTTTTTGTTGTTTTTTTAGAGGAAAATTGGAAGTTGAAGACCCAAATGAAGAGAAAAATAGGTAAAAAAAGAACAAATCTAAAAAAAATGAAGAAGATAATGAAAAAATTTATTTAAAAAGATATAATAATTATAGAAAAGGAGACATCATTGCATAAGTATAGGCATTAAAACTCATACTAATAGATTTTAAGTATTTTTTTCTAAAAATCTTCATTTTTATCTATAGAAGTTTAAAAATATATTAATATATATTGCCACTAATAAATTATAATATTTTAATATGACCGGTTCAACTACCGGTTAGGCCCCGGTTGACCCATTAACTCTTGAACCTGTGCTGTGACCAGTTCATTGCCCGGTCCAATTTTTCGTTCCTTGGCTGTAAATACTTCTATAAATACTATTTGAGCTTGAAAATATATATATACCCTCATCTTGATAAACCCTTAGGACTGAACTCGTAATATTGAGCTATAGTATAAAATCAAATAATTTATTTTTTATGACTTAATTTGAACGTTAGAATTTAATCTCACCATGCCTTATTACAGTGGATCATGTAGGGAGAAACTTGACCATGCCTTATTGCCCCTCTTTATCCTGTTTCTTTCTACTCCCACAGTAATTATTTTCCTTTGCTTTACTTTTATGGATCTCTTTTAGCTTACGTTGAATGGATTCTTCGAAGTTTTAACTTCATCCTTTGCCAATACTAATATTTCCTGTTTCATCATACTCATTAATCATTTTTATCTATGTACTTGTTTGTGATAACTTATTTTTAATTTATAAGTGTTTATAAATCGTAATTTATGGTATACGATGTAAGTATGTGAGATGAGTTTTATCTCGACTTACATAATAAACACTTATTTTCCAAAAAAAAGGTATTCCAAACATAGCCTTATATCATCCCTCTTTTTCTTATTCCTACCTAAAATAAGAACACTAAAAGCATTTCCATTTTCACAATTATTTTGCTATCATATTGTTCATTTCATTCCATGAAATTATAAAAGATATCTTTAGTCCCATTTTTTTAATTAAAAGTATTATTTGTCTTCTCTAAATTTATTCTAATATTATCCCAAAAGATGATTTGGAAAATTAATTTCGTGAACAAGCAAAAAGAATTAAAATATTTCTATGCATGATATAGGAAATACCAAAAAATATTACTCCCTTCGGCATTTTTTATAAGCAACTTTTATCTTTATTGAGTAAAATGAACTGATGGTTAAAATTAGTTAAAAAATAAACGCGTTAAAATGTCATTTTTTTTTAAATATACCTCTATTTATGAAAAGAGTATCAGAAAGTATGAGTAACAAATGTGAGAGAATGTATAATAAATAAGTACATGAAAGAGAATTAATGATCAATAAGAAATAATTAATATAAAGATATGTATTTAATAGAGGTAAAAAAATAGTTTAAATTTTAAGATATATGAAGAAAATTGTTTATAAAAAAGACTAACAAAAAAAAAATTATTCATAAAAAGCACAGAAGAAAACATTACACAGCTGTGATAATTATTTGTAAGTAGCGGGGACGGGGATTCCCTCATTATGAATCTACACTCCCACAAATCATATAAGTCCGCTACTAGCCTGCCATTGGATAGCAGTAAAGAAACCTAAAAAAAAGATATATTGGATCAAAATACAAGACCCATTCAAAATAGTGACATCCTAAATTAATAAACAAGAAGAAATAAAAGTGGCATTAGTGTGGCAACAACTTTTACAGAAATAGTAAATATCATCAACATGAATTTTTCTCATTTATATATACATGTGGTTGGATGTGTTAGGAAAAGCGTATGTTGATTTTGAACGAACAAGTGCAGAAGAACAAGTCGGAGTTCTGAGAGAAAGAGAGAGCAGAGTGTGTTCATTTGTGCGCGTTTCCTGCTGCTTTTGCGGCCCCTCTCGCCGTCTTTGTGTTGCGTCACTACTTTTTCTCTGCCATTTTGTGGCGCATTAAAATCTCGCATCGTCCCCTTTAATTATTATTATTATTATTCTCTTCCCAGTTTTCCTGCTTCACTCTTTTTCTTCTCCATTATTCACTTCCATTTATACTAGTTCACTTGTTTGTTTTTAGACCAGGACTATGGCTATAATTATGAGCTCTATTCTCTCCCTCTATACCAACAAGACGCAAGCACCCTAATTTTGTTCTCAAGCTAGCTCCTGTACATTGATCCCTCTGTTTTGATTCCTCCGTTCTATTCTTCCTCCTCCTCCTCCTCTCCTCTGCCTTTATAAGATAGTGACATCTCTACCACAAAAAGGTTTTTTTTTTTTTTAATATTATATTCTCCTTGCATCTATTTCTCTCTCTCTCTCTTTCTTGTGTGGAATTTTAAGCGTTTTAGTTCAAAAGCGTCTGACTGGCTTTGGTTCTTTTGAAGAAGAAATCTGAGGCAATGTTGGCTCAGAAGGAGGCAGAGGAAGCCATAGTTCCCGGCGAAACAGAGCATGAAGGTGAGAATCAGCCGGAGCAAGACAGCTCCGGCGGCTTCAGCTTCAAGAACATGTTCTGGCACGGTGGTTCTGTTTGGGATGCCTGGTTCAGCTGTGCTTCGAATCAAGTAATTTTAATTCCCCCCCCCCCCAAAAAAAATCTCTGTTGAAGATCATATTACTGAGCAGAACAAATTTTCTTGTTCTTACTCGGTTTCTTTCTTTCTTTGCAGGTTGCTCAAGTTCTCTTAACGCTTCCATATTCTTTTTCTCAACTGGGTATGATCTCCGGCATCGTGCTTCAGATATTCTACGGCATACTCGGAAGCTGGACGGCTTATTTAATCAGTGTACTCTACGTAGAGTACCGAACCAGAAAGGAAAAAGAAAACGTCAGCTTCAAGAACCATGTCATTCAGGTGGGTCAAGTTTCATATATAGACACTTTAATCATTTGTCTTCAAACTGAGAATTCAATTCTATGGGCGTGGCCAAAAAAATCTCAGAGACGACTTCGAAAAAAATAAAAAAAAAAGCTTGTTTGTTCTGGGTTTATTTTCAGTGGTTTGAAGTTCTTGATGGGTTACTGGGGCCATATTGGAAAGCTGTGGGGTTAGCTTTCAACTGTACGTTCCTCCTCTTTGGATCTGTGATACAGCTAATTGCATGTGCAAGGTATAATCTTTTCTTCATTTCTGAAACCTATTTGGGATTATCTGAAATGGGTTTGTTAAAGTTTTTCCCTTTTTTTATTTGGGTCATGTGATTGGAACAGTAACATCTACTATCTAGACGACAAATTGGATAAAAGGACCTGGACTTATATTTTTGGAGCTTGTTGTGCCACCACTGTGTTCATACCTTCCTTCCATAACTACCGAATTTGGTCATTTCTTGGCCTCGCCATGACCACTTACACTGCTTGGTACATGGCCATAGCCGCTCTGGTTCACGGCCAGGTAGTCATTGAATTCACCTCATCAAATTCCGATCGATCATAATCACATTCAAATTCAATTGAAAGTTAAAGAGAATCACTTTCCAGCTGATGAACCCGGCCATGTTCTTATTGTAGGTAGAGAACGTGACTCACTCTGGTCCAACAAAGTTAGTACTTTACTTCACCGGAGCCACCAACATCCTTTACACATTCGGCGGACACGCCGTCACAGTGTAAGCTTCCGTTTACTTCATTATTGTATTATTATTATGATTATGATCCCACTTTCATATTCACTGTGATAAATAGGACTGTTAGTTTCATGTGCGTGACATTACAAATTTAGTATTAAGACGTTACATTAACATGTTTTTATCATGTGAGATGTTGGGTACTTTGTATTGTGTTGTCTTTGTAACCCTGTTGCTATTATCGCTTCTGAGATCTCTCTGAAGTTGTAGCGGACCATAAAATATGGAATCATCGGAAATTCCAGCTCTGGGGCCAAAATTATTTTTATGTTTTTGATTTTGACTGGAAGGCAAATTTTGCTTGAATTGTTTTTTTTTTTTAAAAAAGGCGTCATTGTCATGTGGGGGTCACGTGTGGTTGTTTCAGGGAGATAATGCACGCAATGTGGAAGCCGCAGAAGTTCAAGTACATTTATTTACTGGCCACGCTTTATGTGTTCACCCTCACACTTCCCTCCGCCGCCGTCGTTTACTGGGCCTTCGGCGATCAGCTCCTTGACCACTCCAACGCCTTCTCTCTCCTCCCCAAGACCCGCTTCCGCGATGCCGCCGTCATCCTCATGCTCATTCATCAAGTAAAGTTATAGCCTTTGATATGTTATAATACATACCGAATTAGTAGCATTGAACTTGTAATCTAGTGACATGAAAACTTGAGAGGTTGCGGGTTTGATTCTCTTGTGACCTATTCCAATCCTCTGAATGAAAAAATGGTGCATGTGAAATTATTAATGGCCTTTTAGCTTAGTAACATTCTGCTCTTCTTTATTGGTATCAGGTCACGGGATCAATCTCACATACTAGTTGTTGTATTTTCGCAGTTTATAACATTTGGGTTTGCGTGTACGCCGTTGTACTTTGTGTGGGAGAAGGTGATAGGGATGCACGACACGAAGAGCATATGTCTCCGGGCGTTGGTGAGGTTGCCGGTGGTGATCCCGGTATGGTTCTTGGCGATCATCTTCCCTTTCTTTGGTCCCATAAATTCTGCCGTTGGTGCTCTCCTTGTTAGCTTCACCGTTTACATCATCCCCGCTTTGGCTCATATGCTCACTTACCGAACTGCCTCCGCTAGACAGGTACGTCTACGACTCATTTCTCATACTCTGTGTGATATATAAGACCTCACTGTACATTAGAAAGGGTCCTAGAAATCCATTCAAGTGAGTTGATAAAATTTTGATTGTCTTAATCAACTACGTGTGCTTACAATAGAGAGAGTATTTAGGCCCCCTCCTGTGAGATACTGTAGTGCCATGTGGTGGGTTGTTTTAAGTATAATTTATTTTAATTTAATTGAATTAAAGTGAAATGGAGTAAAGTTAGGAGTTAGTGAAAGAAAGCAGCCGATATTGAAAAGAATAGAAGGCTTGGCTTTTATGTGGAGAATTGTGGGTGGTAAGAGGTCACTTTCCTTTCGTTATTTTGCTACAGATGAATTGTTGTACTATGTCTCTTTTATGAGCTGGCCTCTGTTGACCTATCTCTTTCCAATAATACAATAAACTAAAGCAAGTGAAAACAAATTTACTTGAAATTTGTATGACTTACTGTAAGTGGTAAGAGCATTCCAATGCTATCCATCTATAAACCAAATTTAATTGGTAGGAGTTTACTTTTTTATCTTTTCTAGTTTGAGAACTATTAATATTTGTTGGCATTAGAAGATACAATTTCTAACCCTGGATATAGTAGCTAGATAAGAGTTTTCTTTCGTTTTAAATATAAGATATGATTCAATTTGTCTTCCAAATTTATGATATTTTCCTCAAAATATCCATATTGGAAGAGAGTTCCTGGGGTAGTTACAAATTACATTATTAAAAAGGGTATTCTTGGAAAAACAAGAACCTTTTGGTTACAAATATTCTTAAAATTTGCAAATTATTTAGCCCTTAAGTTAAGGACTAGATGGGTGTTATGGATATAAAAAAACTGTGCTGAGAGAAGAAAGAAAAAGGCCATATAGACGTGAGTGAATATCCTTAGACAATCTTTTATAATAGTACTCTCTTATATCCTAAATATAAGATAGAGTTGACTTTTTTTGGGATAAATTAAGAAAGTTGAATAAGTTAATTTATCATATCATATGTTGTGTACTATTAGATTATATATTAGTTTATAAGTTGGGCAAAATAATTTGAAGAAAAAACGTTAAATATAAATATTTTAAAGTAATTTAATTAGCTTCCTTAATTTCTCCAAAAAAGTTAACTAGTTTACTTCTAAATATTTATATCATATGTTATGCATTCTTAGATTATATATCAGTTTATGAATTAAGTAAAATAGTTTGGAAAAAAATGATAAATATAAATATTTTAAATTAATTTAATTAATTTCCTTAATTTTTCCAAACAAGTCAACTCTGACTTTTATTTAGGACATGAGTACAAACTTTGTCCTATATTTAGGACCAGAGGGAGTAGTATTTTCCAATTATGAAATAGCCCTCTGGAGTGGAATGACAAATAATTTCTAAATTTGGGTGTGATTGAATTTGCAGAATGCAGCAGAGAAGCCTCCAGCCTTCATGAGAAGCTGGACGGCAATGTATATCTTGAATGCCTTTGTAGTGATATGGATTTTGGTTGTTGGGTTTGGGTTTGGAGGATGGGCCAGCATGACCAACTTTGTCAAGCAAATTAACTCTTTCGGCCTCTTTGCCAAGTGCTACCAGTGCAAGCCCCCGCCCCCACCTCCTGCCGCCACCGCCACCGTCACCGCCCCACTGCCACCTCATCACTGATCACCGACTCATATGCCGTCGCCTGACTCTGCATATATAGTAGACTGCTCTTCTTCCTCTCCGTTTGGCTCAACATTTTGGTGTGATGTTGTGTGTTGGGTTTGGCATATAGTTTTGGTCTTTCTTTTAATTGGCTGTAGTTTGATTAAAAGGGCTAAAAAAAGGGGGCTATATATGAATGATTTTGTGTGCTTTGTTTCAACCATGTCTATTATTTTAACTAGCAAGGTCCATATAGAAGGCCCAATTGACCCAAATCATGTGGGTCAAATCTCAAGTTTGCAAGCGTAGGCTTTATTATTACCCATGTTTTGTATAGCCCAAGCCCAATAGAGAAGAATGCTAATATTTAAACAAAAGCTCTTGCAAAGCAAAATGCTTTTTTATTTTGGGTTAGATTGACCTTTTGATTGTTTAATTTTAATTTTTATACAAGTTTTTGTGACAAGGGAGCTTTTTGACTACACTTATGTTGCTAGACACATGAATTTATATTTAACTAAAATATTTATTGGACTATGGCTTTGAATTCAAGAGCGGGGAGTGCGAGTGTATGCACAATTATAATATATGAGAATTTATCAAAAAATAAAGAAGAAATGTAAGGTTTTTTTTTAAGAAATCGCGAACTGTATAAATTTTTTTGGACCATAGTGAAGATAAAGTTTATAATTCACCATAAATCTTATAATGTACATTGATATTTTATAAAGTATTCCAAAAACAAAAAACTTATGAGAGAGAGAGTAACGATGAAAACTTGAAAAGATATGAACTTTGTATTATTAGCCCGGTGAAGAGAGTAAATTCGTCTAAAATAAAAGAAGAATCGATGTGCCTAAAGTTCATTTCATTTTTGTTTATTATTTTGATTTTAAAAGTATTTACAAATTTATATTTCAAAGAATTTTAATTGTGTCACGGCCTCTTTTGACAATTTAATTTTGAAAATTTTAATACTTTTTGTTGGCCAAAATAAAATTTTGGGAAAATTTTACTTAACTCTACTGAACAAATTTTATTTCAGTCAATCCTAAAAGATTATGAAATTTTATTGTATCCCAAGGACCAAAATGAAAATAGCTTTGTGGGTAAAAAGACAATTTATTTATTTTAAAAAGTTTGATTATTGGAAGTTGATAGGGCCGAGCTGCCTTCGACAGCCGGCCATCAAAGCTCTGACCACCGGAAATTAATTTGGGTTGTTTATATGAGGATTTCATTTTTTCATAAAGAGTTGCACTCTTGCAAATGAGACTTATTAAGTTTGTATTGTTCATTTGCAAGTGTGAAGCTTCTTATGAATAAGTGAAATATGTATATGAACAACAAAAATTAATAAAGTAATAAGAAAGTATAGGATCATGAACAAAGCCCATTTGTAAGTATTCAATTCTTCATGAACAAGTGAATTATACATATGAACAACATAAATTGAACAAGTTTCATTTGGAAGTGTTATACTCCTTATAGATAAGTGAAATAAACATATGAACAATATAAATTAAATAAGTACTATTTGCAAATGTGCACCTCTTCATAAATAAGTGGAATAAGCATATGAATGACACAAATTAATTTTTAATAGCCAGCACCAGAGCTTCAACGGCTGGCTGTTGGTGGCCACTCCGGCATGACGGTCATCTAAGCTCCGGTGACAATCTAACACTTTTTTTAAAAAAAGTAAGGCGCATTATTGTCTTTTTATCCAAAAAAACTTATTTTTATTTTGTTTCTCAATGAAATTTTAAAATTTTATGGGATTGATTGAAATAAATTTGATTATATGAATTTACTGATTTTTTTTAATTACAAAAGGACACAGGTCAAACCTTGAGGGGGGTGGCCTAAGGGGTTTGACCCAAGGGCCAGATCGGTTTGCTGAAATTTTTAAGGCTTAAAACTAGACAACAATCCAGGTCAAAAAAAAAAAAAAAAAAAACTAGACAACAATGACTTTTCAAATGTCCATTTTATCTTATACTATCCTAAAGAAAAACGTTTAATATTTTTCATTTATACCAAATATATAATTTATTATTTGTTCAACAACATCCTTCTCTTAAAAAATAATTCTATAGAATACACACTTTTTTTCTCCAAGGACTAGGAAAAAGTTATTTATTTTTCCACTGGTAATATACGCAAGACCTTATCCCTTTGCTTCCCTCTCAGCAAAATAGCGATGGCGTCACTGGTGGTAGCTGCGGCTGCTCCTCCGTTGTGCTCTCAATTTCATAAGCCCTCTCCTCGTCTTTCCTTCTCTCACTCTGAAACCCTAGCCTCCTCTCTCGTCTCTTCAATTCCTTCCCTCTCTGCTTCTCCCATTTCGTCTCTTTCACCTGTTCCTTCCGGTAAGACTCATTGAATAAACCTTTCTCAATTGTAAAATTTTATTACATTCTGGTTCGATTTTCTCTTGTTTTCATCTTTCAGTGTATTGTGGTAGAGGCGACAGGAAAACCCCTAAGGGCAAGCGCTTCAATCACTCCTTCGGAAATGTAAGCACTCTTCGCGTTTCTCCCTTCTGAAATTTGTCGATTCCTTCTATTTTTCTAGAAATCTGTTTTGTTGTTCTTGATCCGAGAAGCACGAATACCCACACGATATAGTATAATTTCAAGTGTCTGAGTATTATTTTGAGCCTTATGCTTGTGATGATTACTGGTGCTTCGAAGTTTAATTTGCTTCGAGGTTTGATATGGTTCCCTTGTATGATATGAATTACTGGTGATTCCAGTTTCCTTCAAAATTTGCTGTATTGTTCTCGCTTATTGAAAAACCCAAATTGTCCAGATAGTGACTCATATCATACCTCATATGATTGTGTATTTAATTTGCGAGTGCTTAATATAGTTCTTGATGTTTCTTCTATTATTGTTTTTTGGAAAGCAAGCTCTGGTTAGTGTTTTCATTATTTGTTAGATAAAAGTTGAATTACACGGTCCAGTAAAATCACCCTGAAGATACTGGATGATACAATTTTTTAAAAATTAAAAAAAGATAATTAGATTTGGAATAACACAAATCAAATATATACAGTACAAGAGATCCCTTAATGTAGAAGATCTTCATTTGATAAACAACACGATTCGGCAACTATGTTGTGCCAAATGATGCCATATACAGATATTAGCATTGTATTTTATATAATCTCAATCTTGTATATCTGTTAGAAGAGCCAGTGACTTGTGTTCTTAGATTACTGTTTCTTTGTATTATCAGGCAAGGCCTAGGGACAAGAAGAAAGGTAAAGGACCACCAAGGCTTTATGCTCCTCCAGCTCCTTCCAAGAAAGATAAGTATGAAGATAATGAAGTTGTCAAGATTGAGATTGATGAGTCTCTCTTTTCTGGATGATTTTACTTCACCCTGTAATTCTACTTCTCATTTATCTGTTAGTTGATTGATGGTACCGTCAAAGTTGTATGATTTCCATTTTGTTGTACACAATTTAATTTCTTACCTAATCCGTATTTGTTAAGAAGCATAGACCTGAGGGATACGAGTGTCGAATGCGTGTTAAAATCAAAGTATAACTCCAGTTTTGCTTCATAACTTCTTCTTCTTGGTTTTTTCCCCCACTGCTATCTCTGTAATTGATCTCGTTGTCAAGATGTTTTCATTAACATCTCCAAGAAGGGATTATACAAGAAGACAGATTGCTTGGCCTCTGCTCTGGGTGCAAATGTTTCATTCTGTGTTACAAAATAACCATTTTTTGTGCTCCTACCTCCATAATTTTTCAAAAACCAGTGAATGGTTTTAAGAAAATACAGTGTCACCTCCATATTTGTATAGAACTGCAAGTTCAATCAGATTAAATACTTTTTGAGACGAGGATCTCAATGAGGTGCTGCTCCTTTTAACGCATAAATCATGCTTGCGACGGAGTCCCTTTGAAGTTTGAACAGAAATGATAACTTTTTTTTTTTGGTGCATAAATTTTAGGAAAGGGGTTGAGTTTACCCACGATCTAAGGACAGGGCGAAATTTCCCTTCCTCCTAGGTCATACCAATGTTAGGCAGAGTAAGCCGTTAATTACCCTCAAATGTGTATCTAGGCATCCAGGAGCTAGGATGTCTCCCCAAGTGCCGCGACGGGGGATCGAACCTTCTTACTATTAGTGAGAAAGTGTGGTCCTTACCGTTGAACCCACGACGATGGATAACAGATATGATAACTTAATCAGAAGTTTCGTATTCAAGTCTGGAGTTCATTGTTCTTCACCATTTTGGCCCAGTTGATCAAGTCGTTATTTGTTTGAGTTGCCTAAGTGGATATTTGTTTGACTTTCCTGTAGGAAGAGCTTGCCACCCAAGTCGGTCCAAATTAGTTTGAGTCCAACACGGCTTTTTATTTTTGGTGAACTAGTCCAACACAGCTTTGAATGCCAGGCGCTTATGCCCAAAAAAAGTCGAGTGAAGATAAAATACCAGTACATGATATACCTTTGGCAGTAATCTTTTATGGGAGGATGCTATCTTAAAACGTTGACATGTGAACAAAATTATCACAAGGGCTGAGTACTGTAAGCTGCCAGTAACCTTTTGTTAATTTAGTCAGAAAATCATTTATCAAAACTCGATGATGAGATAATTACCCGATTGATAGAAAATTAGAGGGGAAAGAACATTATTAAAACAAAACTTCCCAAATAGTAATTTCTTTTGCAAAATTTAGAAATTTTTTCTTTAGTATTTTCTCCCTCTATTCCCCCCCCCCCACTTTTTTTTGTCCATCCAAGCAATGCATAAAATGTAGAGTCGGTAATATGAGCTCAACTTATTGGTTTGCGGGTTGGGGCAGGGTTACGGTTGAGATTTTCCTAACTCGCAAAAATGCGGGCCTATGACCCGCCGGTTGGTGCGGGCCAGCCTGCAGGTTGGTGAGTTGGCTCGCACATTTGTTTTATATAATAATTTCACAAAACCTATAAGTTATCCATTCTCATCTTGATACCTCCCAATTCAAAGAGAAATTTTTTTTAACCTCTTCCCTTCTTTAAATAAAATTATTTTATCTTTGTTGCTTGAGGATGATTTTATATTTATAAACTTTGACAAATTTGATAACTTTATCCCTTAAATTATGGATTATATTTTTAAATTTTTATAAGAGGAATGATTAATGTTAAGAAGGTAAATTTAATGATTTATATAAATGTGTCTCGTACTTTCGAACGTTTTTAAAAAATAGGAAATTATTTCTTTTTTTAAAAATACAGGCCCACGGGTTGACCTACAACCTGCACATTGTGGGTTAGAGTTGGTGTTTTGTTAGCCTGCAAAAGTACGAGTGAGAGCAAGCCCACAACGCGCGGGTTAGCCTACATTTTCAACTCTAAAAGGGTGGTGCAACTCTTTTTATCTTAGGGCATGTGAGTAGCATGACTCTTGTTTTTTTATACTTGAGAGGGCTAAAAGCCCGAGAGGAAACAAAAAAGGCTAGCCTACTTGGGGATTAGATGTGTGTTTGGCAACATCCCAAATCATGGTTTGCGCAACCCGAGGCAAAACTCCTCTCACATACTTTCCTCGTAAGTATTAAAAGCTATTAAAAAAAGCTAATCCAAACACACACTAGATCCCGTACAATCTTGGTCACAAAGTATCCTTAAATGAGCCGTACACACATCTAGAATAGAGGTTTTAGAATAAGTCTAATGCTTAACTGCCAATTAAACTGCATAATTCAAAGTAAATAGGAGCGAGCACAGTGCTTGGGGAACATGCCAATTGCCAAGCACTAAGTGGGCCAACCTTCCTGACCAGACTCCGCGATATGCCCCTCAATTTTCATTCTTTTTTTAAAAAAAAAAAAAGAGCCGTGCGGGGTGCCACCGCCGAAGTGTGTCTCTAAGGCTAATTTGGGATGTTTTGGGTGGCAGGTGTAATCCTCCTCTTCACACTGCAGATACCATACCATGGTCATTCCAATTACAGTAGAGATGATAAGAGATATATTGATCTAAAATAATAAAACTCTTCAACTTTTTAAATTAATAATAATAATAACATTTATCATCAAATTCACTTATATATATATATATATATATATATATATATATATTTTTCTTTATCTAAAACAATCTTGTAGTGTCTAAAACCTTATCAAACCCTTGCATTTTACATATTGCATGGGAGGTTCGTTACTCTCTTATTGTGCCGCTATGAATCTATATATGATACCTCTCAATGACTCTTTTTTTCTAAAAAAAAAAAAAAATTAAAAAACAGCATGCTAATAATGTATATATATGTGCACACTGGAAAATCACATTTTCATCTCTTGAAATGAAGCAATGAATATACCTTCGTCGAGCCATATTGTTTGTATCATAATGAATAGACAAAGCTATAGGGATTCAAAATCTTATTATCAGATATTTGTTGGTGCTTTTTGGGGCTTTGGCTATTATTGGCGATTGTATTAAGTATCGTGCAATATAATCAATTTACTGTGTGAATTATCATTGCCATGACTCTAAATATAGAGCACAAACACTAGTGTAGGAGGTATAAAGGTTTGGAAAAATCCCATATAAAGTTGTTTGAAATAGAAAAATTCAAAATCAAGTTATTAAATTTCACAAATCCCTAATTAAGTTATTGACTCAATTTAGAATTTCAAAATATGGGTTTTATTATCCTTTTGTAGTCTCTTCCATCCTCTTAAAAGAGTTTTATTGCTCTGTAACTTAGTTTTTTAATATATATATATATATATCAACACCAATACATAACACAAAAATATAACTCGCTTAAATTGAAGGAATTTTTTGTGTTTTAGAAGAATCATTAAGAATAATTAAAGCCAAAAAGTAAAAAAGAAAAGCATAAGCCCAAATATTAATTAAATGATTTTTACTTAAATATTATGAATAGTAAATTTTACTTTTGGAAGAACTTGAATTATTTTTTTCCCTACGAAAAAGAAAATCAAACTACATTAATCACACAATTTTGATTTGTGCGATATATATGTCGCTTTTTTCAACAATGATGAAACACTTTTTTTACTTTGTTAATAAAACTCTTTTTTATTATATGTAGTTAACAAACTCTTTAATATATAGTTTGATAAATTACACATGTCAGATTTTTGACTTGCGATCAGGGGTGGGAACAGGTCAGGCGGCCTGTCAGGGGCCTGCCACCTGACTTGTTTCGGGCCTGTCCAGGCCTGACCTTTCAGGCTAAAAGGCCAAGCCAAGGCCTATATGAAAGTCTAATTTATTTATCAGGCCAGGCTAAGGCCTGTTAGTAGGCCTATTAAGCCTATCAGGCCGGCTTGTTAAAAAATTAAGGGTATAAGTGTAATTAAAAAAACACCAACGTTTAATTTTTTCTCTACATCGACAGTCTATTTCTTTCAAATTTCAATCTTCATATTTTGGGCAAAAAAAATAAAATCTTCACACAATTGACAATTTAGTCAATCAAGCCGACAGATTGCACAACTCACAAGCACAAAAGCTCACAAAAGCTCACATCATAAGACAAGCACTAAAAAAAGCTCCAATCACAGCGAGTCCCACGGTCACATGGTCAAACATACCTCACAACACAAATCAGATCATCAGTTCATCTTTCGAGAAAAAAAAAAAAGATCATCATTTCTTCACATTCACACAGCACCTTACAAAGTTACGCTACTCCCCTTGTTCTCACCTACGTCTTCACAGAATCACAGGTCACACCAAGGTATTAAAACTCGGATCAGGCATTGAACTGGTTGGGGTATTGGGTTAAGGGTCAGTGGGTTAGACCGGGACCAAACCGGTGAGAAATTGAAAATTTTAGACTTATAGTATGAAATTCTAAAGGAAAAATTAATTTTTTTTTTAAATTACCAACCCGGACCGGACCGGTTTACCGGCCGGTTTGCCGGTTCCCGGGCCGGACCGGCCGGTCCGGTTCGGGTTCAATAAGCATGGGTCACACACAGCTCTCCGTCGACTCATTGTCATCTGTCTCACTTCAGTTCTCTGTCAGTTTCTCATTTCATCGTGATCTTCTTCTCAGATCTTCGACGGAAGACATAGCTTCTCAGTTCTCGGCGCATTTCTCTGTTCTTTGTCAGCTTCTCAATTCTCTGTCACGCCAACGCCTTCTCTGAATCTGACGCGGAATCCTCATCCCTTCTCAGTTGATGCTTTGAGTTCAGGTTTAAATTATCCCATTTTAAACATTTATCTTTTAAACTCAGTTCACATAGTTTATTCTTTAGCCTGCTTTAATTTATTTATTGCTTTGAAACTCCGTTTTTATCAAATGCTTTGGCGTGTTCTGCTTTAGCCTGCTTTATATTCACTTAAAAAGTGGATATTTATCGTTCAAATTCGATTTATTTATTTCTCTTGTTGATTTAATAGTTTAAATTTTTTCCAAGATCTATCGTTTAAACTCTTTTGATTTATTTATGTCATCTTCGTTTGAAAGTGAGAGAATGTCATCTAGCTCAGTTGTACGCAATGCTGTTGAGGTCTGTGAACAAGCACCAACAGATTCAAGTTATACATATTATTTGTTAAATTATTTTATACTCTAATATTATACATTTGATTATTTTTTTAGGTCTTTGAAGGAGAAGAAGAAATTATATTGAAGATTTGATATGAAGATGAGAAAATCCAGTAGCTTTATATTTGATTTCATATTTTATGATGTATATTGGATTATTAGTGTAATTAGGCCTGTTTTCGGCCTGATTGTCAAGAAACCTATTGTGCGGCCTGTGGCCTGTAAGCCTATTTAAAATGTTTTAAAGTTATAAGCCCCTTAACAGGCCTCAGGCCAGGCTAGGCCTTTGTAAAGGCAGGCTTAGGCCTAAAAAATGGCCTCTTTCAGGCCACAGGCCAAGATCAGGCCATCCTGATACAAAACAGGCCTGGCCTGTTAAGGCAAAAGCCTGACCTGGCTTGGCCTATTCCCACCCCTACTTGTGATTACCATAGTTTGATTTTCTTCTCATAAAAATTCAATTAAAAGATAAATGTTTTATTCTTAATATTAAACTAAGAATCGTTTAAATGATATTGGGGTTAAGTTTTCCTTTTTTTCACTTGAATTATTTTTGATAATCCTTCTCAAACAAAAAAAAATTCTTTGATTCAAGCGAGTCATATTTTATTTTATTACATTTTAATGTTTATATATATATGTGTGTATATACTTGTTGACAAAAATAATTTACAAAGCAATAAAATTTTTTTAATAGGAGAGAAGAAGGTGGAGAGGATAATAAAGTCACTTAATCCATATTTTAAAATCCTAAATTAGATTAATAATTTAATTAAAGATTTATTAAATTTATCAACATGAATTAGAAATTTTTTATTTTAAACAACTTTATATAGAATTTTCACTTAAGGGCTTTTAGAAAGAAAAGGACATTCGGAGTCGCTGTGGTGGAAAAGTGGCAATAATTGGTGAAACATGGCAATAAAGGTGGTGGTTTTTCCGTATTTGTCAAGGGTTTCTTTTTCAACAGAGCCAAAAGTGAACCTTTATTCCAGAGAGGAAAAGGAAAATCAAATTCATGTAAAGCCTAGCAATCGGAAGCATACACTGTCACCAGTATGATCAGTATGCATAATGTTGGAAAGATAACATTGCAAATACTAAAATCATTTAGTTTAGTATTGTAACCTTTGTCCTCTTCTTCAGATTTCCATAGTGTACTCTCACATATGAATCACTTGTCCCTCTGAGATCAGCAGTAACAAGGGCCCTTCCTTCAATCAGAACAAGCTCAATCCAACCATTGCCTGGGCCCGAAGGCGAACCCTGTGTAACTCAAAGACATTAAAAAACATATTACAATGAATAGTCCAGATGAGAAATGATACAGATAACAAAAATGTCATAGCAAGATGTGTCCTTTTTTGATATTCTTAGAGGAAAAAAATTGAAAGGATCACTCGTAAGATACTTTAACTGAAAGAGAAACTACACGCTTTTAAAGTATTATAATTTTATGCATTTATTATATTTCTTAATTTGTGTCTAGTACTCTTAAAAGACGTATATTAAGAAATGGAGTGCAGAAAGTAGTAAAACATGTTCACTCATTTAAATAGGAGACTAGACAAGTATATCAGTAAACTGACAATATATTTATATTCCGTTTTGTTCACTCTTGGTCATTTTGCTCATTGTCCCTAGATAACGGGCTTTGCACTGAAACTGTTTCTCTCCCTGAGGAATCTTGGCTCTGCAAGAAAGAAGACCCACAAGCATAAAACACAAGTTATTGGTTCAGTCACAGGTTCAATATTTTGCTGCAAAGTTCAATTAAGACCTCTTCTTTGATATCTTTATCGCCAATTTCTGTCAGAGCTGCGGCATTTGGAGGACCAACTACTATGAGATGATGATGGGAATCTGGAGTGATGGACGCAAGCTGCACTCCGGATTCTGAGTGGTGGCGAAGAATAATGATGAGGGAGCAGAAAACTAATGCAATAGGTAAGAGGATCCGGTTGATTTTGAAAAGTTGTGCTACAAACATTTGAAGGAAAAAAGTGGAGAAGCCAGTTTCGAATCCAAGCTCTAACTTCCATGACATGGACACTGAAATCAACGCAAATGAACCGTACGAGATTATGCTCAACGCATCTGATTTTCCAGCCACAAGTTGGTCAAGCACCACGGAGATGGAACAGATGACAACAAAAATTAGCGCTGCCACAACACCTTGGACTTTCTCTGAAATTGGAATTCTCTTGGCCCACACGATGAGGCAACACATGATTAAACCCAGCAATATATAAACAAGGTGACCGCAAAAACCCAACTTCTCAAATGACATGTCGTAAGTGGAGCTAAGAGCAAAGCAAACAAGGCCATTTATGGCTGACACACCTCCCACAAATTTCCGGATGGTGGACTGATTTATAACATCTCTCGTTCTGTTCTTTTCCAGCTATATCAGAAACATCCTAAAGTGATCATCAGGAAAAAAGAAGAAAAGGCAAAAATGAAGGACAAGCTAACCTCAGATAAAGCACAACAGAGATTCGAACATATGACGCGGATCGCATGTGTTTAATTACTCACGAATTCCAATAGCAGAGCATAGCAGATAATGTGCCAAGATTTCTATTACAGACCAAACGGGGGAAAAAAAGGTCGTCCAATAGACATACTAACCTCAATCAAATGCCCCCTCCTAGTACACTTCCCAGAATCGTCGCAAGAACAAGATGATGCGTAGCTCGGAATAAGGGATTGACGTGGAGGCTCACTGATGAGAAAGGGATTGGTAAAGTAATCAACTTTTTTGACTCAGAGGTAGCAGAAGGCCCAAAGTAGGGAAAATCCTTGTAAAATACGCTGGAAATAGAGTATTCCCTATTTGGTACATTGAAAATCCAAATCCCTGATTAGTCTTGTCGTAGGAATCAGGGATTTTAAAATTCAGTGGAAAGGACTCAATTAACCCTGAAAAAAATGCTGACCGAAATGCATAAGAGTGTGAAAGAAAGGAAGGGAAAAAAAGCATGAGAGGAAAGGAAGGACAGTGGCGCGAGAAAGACGTAAGTTTCGGAATGGTTGAAAGCTGAAGACAAAGCAGGGGTAACCAACGGTAAGTAATTCTTCTAGTGTAGAAATAATGTTGTATTGTGAATCTTCCATCTTCGTCTTCTGAGATTATGAATAGTTGCGATGGATTTCTGGTTTTGGATGCTTGCTTTTATGGGTAAGGGGGTCGTTTGTTGAAGATGGAGAAAGGTTGCAGCTTGAAGGTAATGGGAGATTCTTGATGGTTGTGCGGTGGATTTCATTGAGTTTGGTTGTAGGAATGGTGAAGATTGTGGGTTTTTTGTTGTGAACCGTAATGGTTACTGCGAGCGGTGATAAACTTGAGGCATTTTGGTTGGGGGATGGTGTTGTTTTCAGTGAAGAAGGAGACGTGAAAAGATACCGTGTTATTGTTAATGGTACATGGAGGGTAATGCTGTGAGGGGTGTTGTTAATACTGAATGTGGAGATGTTAAAGTGAATAGTGTTATTGTTAATAGTTCATGGAGGGTGATGATAGGGTGTGTTGTTAATAATGGAGATGGATAAGTTGAAATAAATTGTGATGTTAAATGAGAATACAGAGTTGTTAAAATATACTGTAAAATATAACATGTTGCTGTTAATAGATATAGGGTGATGATATGTGGCCGATGTTGTTAATGGTGAATGTGACGGTGCTAAAACATAGGCGTTTGTTGTTAATTGCCCCTGTTTGATGATGAAATGAGCAGTTACTGTGTTTCATAAAGAATGGCTGACAAAATTACTTAACTATATAATGATAACTGGCTTTGTTTAATTAATTATCTGTTTTTGTTTTTTCTGCTTGTAGGCATGTACAATGACATGCAACAAAGGCTCAAAATCTGTGAAGGAACTATTTTGTTATTTCCATGTTGGAGGAAAATTTGTGTGGAATGATGAAGGTAAAATTACATATAATGGTGGTTATGTGAAGTTGAAGTGCCTGAAAAAGGTGATAACACTTAGAGATTTGAGGTTGATGATATCATCATGGCTTGGTATTGATTGCAACATGTGTGAGATGAAGTATACAGTGAGGTTTGATGAAAGCATACTAATAGATTTAAATGATGATGGTGAAGTTGAAAACCTTTTTGAATATAATGAAAGGAGCGGCCATGTGTATATAGAAGCAAAAGGAAATGATGATGTATGCCACATATCAGATGACCTGCAAACGTAAGTGCAAATTTTGTAGGGATGATAGTTGTTATTTGTGAAACTGTTGTCGGTTATTAAGTAACAAAAGTTGTTATTATAATTGACTGCAGGTATGTAAATTCCTTGGGACTCTCACAAGGAAGATCTGTTGATTGTCATACCAGTGTGGAAAACCAAGATGAAGCGTGGTACTATGAAAGTGTTGCTTCGTGTACGACGGCTGAAATTGCTGGAGGATCTAATAAGCTACTTTGTGGAGTAGAGAGTGCACCTACACCTAGCCCAGAGTTGAACTGCACAAAATGGAGGGGGATAATTTCAGGAGTGATACAGACATTTGCACACGCGGATGCTTTTAAGCAGGCTCTGTACAAGTACAGCATAGCACACAAGTTTGAGTTTGAATATGTGAGAAATAGCAAGCATAGCATTTCAGTAAAGTGTAGGAGTTTAGGTTGTCCTTGGAGGGTTGCAGCAAATGCTATCGGAAAGACAACTCCAATACTACGTGTGACGACATTCAAAGATGAACATTATCATAGTGCACAAGACAATCTTAAGGTGACCCATGGTGGAAGATCTAATTTGACATCTTCCATTATAGTTGATGAAGTGAGAAATCACATTGACAAACGTCCCAATGAAATAAGGAAGATGTTGCAGACAGAATATGATGTCACCCTTACATACAAGCAAGCATACAAGGCGAAAGAAAAAGCGATGGAAGACATACAAGGTAGACCAGAACAATCTTATATGTTAATACCTTGGATTTGTAAGCGATTGAAAGAAACAGATGACAAAACTGTTGCTGAGTGGGAAGCAAGTGGGAATAACATGTTTGAGAGAGTATTTATTGCATATGGGTGTTGTATTGAGGGATTCATGGCTGGTGCAAGACATGTGCTATACATTGATGGAACCCACTTGTCCGGACCATACAAGGGAACAATGCTTTCAGCTTCTAGTTATGATGCGGACAATGAAATTTTTCCATTTGTAATAGCAATTGTAAAGGGGGAGACATTAGAGGATTGGTCATGGTTCTTAAAGAAGATTAAATAAATAGTTGGGTCAATCGAACTCACAATAGTGTCAGACTGTCACAATGCAATTAAAGGGTCAGTGCAAATAATTTTTGGTAGTGAACGGCATGCTTATTGTTATAGGCATGTGAAGGAGAATTTTAGTTCAGAATTGCTTAAATTAAATAGAGGCAAGAGGAAGCCAAGTGGCTGCTCAAAGGAAGATGCACTATGGTTGCTTGATAATGTTGCATATGCAAGGTTGGATGCAGACTTTGAGAAGGCAATGGATTACATGCGCAAATCCTATAAAGAGATGGCTGATTGGTTGATTCACCATGGAGATATCGATAAGTGGGCATTGAGTAAGTTTCCGTTCTGAAGGTGGGATAAGATTACAACCAACATAGCCGAATCATTTAATGCGTGGCTGGTGAAGAAAAGAAAGCACAATGTCACACTACTTATCCATGAACATCGTGAGAAGGTTGCCAAGAAGATGTATGCATCAAGTATGGCAATGCTGAAATGGAAAAATGGTGTTGGGCCCAACATAGAGGCCATAGTGAAGGAAAATGTTTGTCATGCTGAACATATGTCACCAGTTAATTATGGAGGAGGTAGGATTTGTGTCCATACCAAATATGGATCCTTAAATGTTGATCTTCGTTTGTGTAGTTGCACCTGTAAAGTATGGTAAATGTCGGGGATCCCTTGTGCTCATGCTTGTGCAGCTATCAAGCATGTCCATGGCAATGTCTATGACTATGTGGAAGGATGCTACAAAATAACAGCCTAACAAATGATTTATAAGCGTTCTATGACTCCAGTTGTGACAATCGACAAGCCAGACCCAAACAACTATATGCTGGGTCATCTGTTTGCTCAGACATTGTTGCTGCCACCTAGGACAACTAGACCTGCTAGAAGGCCAAGAACTAGTAGGCGTGAGTCACAATTCCAGAATAAGAAGATTTACCATTGTACAAGATGCCATGAAGCGGGGAATACTATACGGAAATGCACAAATCCAAATCCAAACTGAAGTTGGTAAAAATTAGCTTTTGAAGTAAGCATTCTACAGATATAAGGAGCTGCAATATTTTGAAGTAAACAAGTTGATACTAATAGAAATTTTCTAAACTTATCCTGCTCATAGTTAGCAAGTCTATTGAAGTAATATGTATAGTTCTTTTTTAGGGAAAGGGGTTGCTGCATATGTCTTCATTTTTTGGTTGTGACAAGGAAACATTAGGGTGAAGTGCAATGTTAATGTTCCCTTGTCATTAGTATCAAACATCCACTGTCACAACTTTAAGAGTATATTTTATATAGTTATGTAATTATGCAGCACATTATGATATAAGGTTAATGTAATTATGCAACATATAATCCTATTATGTTAATGTTGTCACTGTGTTGTGTGACACAGAATTTGGCCGAATTTCCCCTGTCCATATCTGTGCTACCCTGGACCTGTACTGTTGTAAATTTTTGAAGTTGTTTAAAAAGATACGACAGTTGTTAATAATAGAAGCGTAGTTGTTAATACTGAAGTTGAAGTTGTTATTTCACCTCTTTTTTTTATAGGTCAAAGAAGATAAAAACGTTGTGAAAAATGAGAGTATAGTTGTTAACTATGAACCTTCTGTTGTTAATGGTCCCCCACTTGTTGAACTCCCACGCTACCAATGCCATGTACTTTTTTGAACTCTTGAAGTTGTTTAACAAGATACGACAGTTGTTAATAATGGAATCGTAGTTGTTAACAGTGAAGATGAAGTTGTTATTTCAACTAAATATTTCAGAGGTCAAAGAAGATAACAAAGTTGTGAAGAATGAGTATGTAGTTGTTAAATATGAACCTTCCGCCGTTAAAGATACCCCACTTGTTGAACTCCAACGACAAGTACTGTTCTGACGTTATTAGTAGTTAATAGTGAATTGAAGTTATTATTGCCCCTTTTTTTCAGAGGTCAATGCGAATAACAAAGGTGTGAAAAAAGTGCCTGTAGTTGTTAAAGAAGATACGAAAGTTGTCAAAGAAGATAAGAAAGTTGTCAAAAATGTGCACACATTTGCTAATGGTACCCCACTTTTTTCTATTCGAAGCTACCCTCAACATGCCCTTTTTTGAACTTTTTGAGTTGGTTTACAACAAGCGAAAGTTGTTCAAAAAGAGAAGCACGTTACAGGCGACATGTATAGTGTTTCAATCTCCTAAGTTGTCAAACAAGATAACCTAGTTGTTAAAAAATTACATATAGTTGATAATATAGAAATGCTCCTTGTTAACCTGCGTAAGTTGGCAAACAAGATCAAAAAGTTGTAAAACAAGAACTTGAAGTTGTTAAATATGAACTTGCTAATAGTGGGTTGTTACACATGTCTCATGGCATGTACACCTTCTACATTATAATCATGTACCCTGGGCAGTACGATAATATTGGAACTTGCAAATGAACACATCCCAGGTCAAAAAACATCAACTGCATAAAGTTTCCCTGTAGATGTCTAAAATAAAGCAAAGAACTATTGGGTCAAACGTTGACGCTTGATTGGCTGCCGGGATAGAAGCTCCAGAGCATCGAGTCTTGATGAATTTTGATGGTGATTCACCAGCCACCATATAATGTCCCTCCTATATTGTTTGACTTGAGCCTGTACACGACCCAAACAGCAATAGTTCAGTTTATTGTACTTTCGAAACCATACAAAAGTCAACATACATATGAACTATTGTGGATACCTCTGTGTAATCAAGTACCACAGTTGGACTCCACTGGAACAACCAAATCAAGACGTGAACACCGCAATCAAGGCTACGAAATCCAGACAGCAGTCATATACGCAAAAAAATAAGGAAATGGATACAACAGTGATATACACAAAATACAACAGTCAATTCTTACAGATTATTTTGCTGAGGTACTTGAGCACGAATGATGTCTATCTGTTGCTTCTTCCCATGTCGATTGTTACTGACGAAATCCACTATATCAATAAATCTGTCCCTCTACAAAAAAAACACAAATATTTGGGTTCAGTTGGGGAAATTTAATTGCTAATGAAATTTAAATCCACGATGTTAAAGCATAAAGTTCATTACACATGTCTCTGCTGCCAATGATTGAGGATCTTCTAAGGCGCTATTTTTCTTCCTTTTCTTGGTGGTGTCAACAATGGGTTTCATTGAGTCCAAAATATAGAAATTCCGTGTTTTTGGATCCAAGCCTACACAAAACCAGTGATCCCGGACAAGTACAGGGCCTAACAGCAAATCACAATCTGCAAGATTGTACCTTAATCGATCAGGCAATAATTGGCCCTTGTAATCTGAAGGTCTCCAATTCTTTCCTTTGCCAACGATTGCATCTGCAACAAAATTTATATCAGTACCCAATAAGCTAACATATGAATACCCATAATTTTTTTCCTGCTTACTATAAAGTCAGCATAAAAAATATGCCTCTTCACTGGTCCATGTAGTTTTAGATCTGCCATAAATGCCTTGCAAACAACGGACACCACCTGAAATGCACAAGTGCGTAATGAAGTCATCCCCATAAACTTAAAATACAAAGTCCTGAAGCCATGGTAATACTGACCCGATTGTTAACCTTATGGATTCCACCTAAAGAATACAGCTCATCCCGAGTGACGTATTCATCTTGCAATGTAACCAATTCCCTGTAATAGTTTTTTATATAAATAGTCAATACAACGTTGCAAGAAAAATATTGCACGTCCTTTTCCTTACAAGTACATCATGAAACATACATAAATCACTCACTTTTGGCCATCAATGGGTCGAGGATATTGAGAAATTAGTGTGAAAAATCTTTCCTTGTCATCAACCACCATCTTCTTTCGCGATATGGCCTTAGGCATGACAAAGGGGGACTCGATTTTCTTTTCTCTTCTAACCCTAGTTGATCTTCATAACACATTATCCTTGGTAACCTCTTCCTCCTCCACAATGTTTGCTCCTTGTCTTTGACTATCTGAGTCACTTTCATGTGAGTGCCGCTCATTTTTTCCATCATTCTCTTCTTCTTCAACATTGACAACATCCTCTTGTTGGTCTACTCCTTCTCTTCCAACCTTTTTATGTTCCCCTCTCATCACTTGAACCTTTATCAACTCCTCTGCAATTACACTCGTCAACCGTCTATACATATCCTTCAGGTCCTGAAGCAAAAAATTAAATCAAAACTTGTTACATACACATTTGTATTAATGCATACAAACATTTACAAATTAACAAATACCTGGTCTAAATGATCAATTCCAACGTTTCCCTCTACAGCAACATTCAATTTAGATGCCCTTGCTCCAAATATTATGCCCATGTTGCTGTCCCTTTCTAACTTAACCATGGTTTTTAATCGATCCTCCGTCCAGTAGTTAACAGCATCAACACACTTATGTTTCTCAGTTGGCATCATTGCAAAGTGCTCACCAAAAAATATCTACCAAACAAATAGCAAAACAATAACTTAAATACTTGCCACTTAAAGCGTACCATAACATAAGTAAATTTAAGTACATACCAACAAAAAGTACATGCATCCACCGACATTGGAGTTGCCCCTCTTGTTGTTTCTCACATCCCTTACATAGTCTTCCATCTCTTTCCACAAGTCCTTAATGATAAAGGTCGCCCAATCAAATTTTTGAAATCCTTTCATTGTCAACCTCATCATCTTCAGTAATTGCTCACTAACCTTTGGGCTTGCAGTGGGAGCTAGAAAGGTTCCAAGTGTGTACAACATAAAAAGGAACTCAAAATTTTCATTATTATTGCCGTTTACAATAGCCTCTACAATGTTACTGTATAGGCGTTTTGAATATTCACTCTGTAACTTTGTATAAACCGGGTCATCATCATTCACCTTAGTCCTCACCACATCCCCACAGTGGGGAAGCCCAAGTAACTGCTTCACATCTAATGCAGAAATTTCACGTGTCTTGCCCCTGATTAGGAATTTGTGTGTTGCTAGATCATATGAGCAAAACATTGACACAATCAGATCTTTTGGCAGTTTCTTGCAACCTCCAACCTCTAGCAGCTTGCTGAATCCTAATCTCTTCACCCTTTCCTTTAAACTTTCATCTTTATTTATGAAGTCAACTAATTGCTTGAATTGCCAAATTGAGCAACGAGTGATAAAAGCTACTTTCCTCTTTGCACTCTTCTTCTCTTGTCTTTCTTTCTTAGGTTTCTCAATGTATTTAGACTTCTCACAATATTCCTTCCTCTCTTGGTCACTCAATGCTCTCCATGCTTTTAGGACCTCATCATTGTGCACAACACATTTGTCAGATTTCTGTGGCTTAAATTTCTTAAAAAACTCAATTCTAAACAACTGCAACCCATTGTTTAAGGCCTTACATGTATCCCCCTTATGCAACACCTTCTTCCCTTGTTCGTCTAAGTTCTGCCCTTTTTCCATCACCTTTTACCCTTCTTTAACTATTATATGCCCTTCTTCACTTTTGTTCTGCCCCTCTTTAGCCCCCTCCTCCCCTTGTTCAACCACCATCTTCTTCTGCAAAACAGAGTTATACAAACTTCAACCTCTATAACTGATTGGTAAAAAAATATCCATGTTTTGGTTTTTTCAACCTCAAACAAGAACGAAAAGTTGTTATTTTTCACAGTTGTGTCGTTACTGTAGAGCCTGAACTTGTTATTTCCCCTATCTTGTTGTTCTCATAAGTTTCACTGGCCATGTTTTGGTCTTTCCAGTCATAAGTTGTTAAACAAGAATGGATTGGTGTTATTTCTTAACGTTGTGTTGTATCTATAGAATCTTAAGTTGTTAATTGGCCCCCCAACTTGTGAGCGTCAGAAGTTTCCCCACCATTCCTTGGTTTTGTAAATCAGCAGACAGCAGTTGTTAAACATGAACGAAAGGTTGTTATTTTTAAACATGTAGATGTTACTGTAGAAACTTAAGTTAGTGCTCCTCCCCCTACTTGTTAGTCTTCCAAGTTCCACTGGCCATGTTTTCGTTTTCCACATCAGTCGTTGTTAAACAAGGATAATCAGTTGTTATTTTCTTACATGGTGTTGTTATTGTTGAAACCTTAGTTGTTAATGGCCCCCCAACTTCGTACTCTCGCAACTACCCCTGGGCATGTCTTTCTCAATGTTAAAAAACACTTGTTAAATTTATGCCACAGTTGTTATTTTTTAACTAGGTGTAGTTACTGTACAACAAACGAAGAGTCAAACACTTACCATTCCCACTTCCCTCTCCATATACACATCAGACAAAGACACATATCAAGAATTTGATAGAAAACCCAGGTTATTACAATCCCTTCACCCACTACATACAGGATGTTCTCAATACGGGAAAAGGACAATATACGACAGGAAACAAGTTCATCACATTATTGTTCACCAATTCAAACCAGCACTACCAGAGACAATCACAAACAGTCAAAGGCAACACATGACAGCAAATAAGCACGTCTTCATATTGCATTTTCCAATTATTATATGAACCAAAAATTTGAAACAAAATGCCAACTTACCGCCATCGACCGTCTCCACGCACCCCACAACTCTCGACCACGCTTGATCTCCGTACAATGCTGCCGCAAGCCTCTCACAGAACCCACCGCTCTCAACTCTGAAAACCACCTCAGAACGTCACCAAACCACCACTCTCAACTCTGAAAACCGCAGCCAAAAACCATCGAAGAACCTCCCGTTCCTGGCCGACAGCGCCCCCCACCGAAGAACCTGCTGTTCGCTCGCCGACAACCCCCTACCGTCTCTCCCCCCACAGTCAGCGACCGAACTCCACCACCAACCGTGATCAGAAATTCCCTCGTCCCCTCCGCCTTCAGTGTTTTTGCCACCAACTCTGAAAACCAAAATGCCTTCAGTGTTTTTGCCCTACCACACGGTCCACAAGATCGAAATGCTCAAGGTTATTTAGAACTGAAACTTAAATCATTTATGACTCCCCATATGCCTTCTTTTCTTTCCCGCGCATGCACCTCCTCAGTCTTTTCTCCAGGGCTAGTTGAGTCTTTTCCACTGAATTTTAAAATCCCTGATTCCTACAATAAGACTAATCAGGGATTTGGGTTTTCAAAGTACCAAATAGGGAATACCCTATTTCCAGCGTATTTTACAGGGATTTTCCCCAAAGTATTGGGAAAGTAATAAACTTTTTTGACCCAAAGTATAAACAAGTGGACTAAAATTTAAACGATCTTTGCTTTATCAATTTAACATGCATAATCACACGATTATATTGATTATTCGGAGGCCGGAGCATTCATTGCAAGGAGATGTGAAAGTAGCCCTTCTTGATCAAATCTTCAAAATGAGCCCTTGCATTGTGAGGACGAGATTCATAAGTAAGAGAATTAAGTTCATTGTAACGTAAAAGATGTTTGGTGATGAAGAAAGGATAATGGTGTGTGTGTGTGAGAACATAAAAACCAAGGTAATTAAACCTAGATCGGTCAGTGAATCAGTCCGGATAGTGGATTAAGAAGGGTTAGTAGATCAAACCGGAATCAAACCGGTGAGAAATGGAAGATTTTAGGCTTATAGTTTGAAATTCTAAAGGAAAAAAAAATTATTGTTTAAAAAAAAAGAAATTAAAAACTTGACCCAGACTAGATCGGTCTACTGGCCGGTTGGTCGGTTTCCGGTTCGGGTCAGATAACCATAATAAAAACTGTTTGAAGACAGAGGAAAAAGACAGAAAAACACCATTAAAATTGGTAAAGGACTAACAAGCATGTTGAATTTCAATAATTCTAAAGGAAATAATTTAGAATTTTGAAATGTTGTAAAATTTGAGAGATTATCTAACTATCCTTAGTTCTTTTAAATAAAAAAATCATCAAACCCTTTACTAGCCGCGGCCGTCACTAGAGCGTTGGTGACCTTGCCGGCTACCAACCGCCGGAGCTCCGGTGAAGGTTATTAACAACTCAAGTATCTATATTAATAAGTTTAGTATCGCTATTAACAACTTTTGTCTGAAAATTTCCAAAAGAAAAAAGAAAAAAGATATTAGCTGCCGGAGCTCCGGTGAATGTTATTAACAACTCAACTATTTATATTAATAAGTTTAGTATCGTTATTAACAACTCAAGTATTTCTATTAACAACTTTTGTCTGAAAAATTAAAAAAAAAAAGATATTAGCCGTTGGAGCTTCGGTAAGGTTATTACCAATTCAAGTATCTATATTAACAATTTTAGTATCACTATTAACAATTTAAGTATTTGTATTAATAACTTTAACCTGAGAAATTCAAAAAAACCGATCTACAAGGTAAGTATGTGAGAGGAGTTTTATCTCAACTTGCGTGAACATACTTCTACAACGCTAACTCAAACAACCCTTAATGTCTAAATAATGATCTTTGATTTATCAATCAATGTAATACTCACAATCACGCTATTATGTCGAATATTATTCAGTGATTATTCATCAATATATTATACTCGCATACAATTAAATTAATTTAGATTTGTTGGAGAATATTATTATCAATACATATATTTTTAACAAGCTGATAATGGAGATGCGAATCCATAAGTATTTAATGGAGATTGTAAAAGCTGTCACACTCGTTTAAAAAATCAATATGAAGCCGTGCATTTGCAAGGACGAGACTCATATAAATAAAAACTTTGTGAAGAAACGGGGTGCTAAAAATGTTTGGTAATGCGAAACAAAGAGTGACGTGTTTTTGGTAATGTCACCGGGTGTGTGTATGAAGGTGATCGATAACTTTGCTTGGTCAGATGTTCATAATGAAGCAGTTTCTCGATTTTTCTCCTTACGATTATATAGAATGTGTATATAGTATCATGTCAATTTTAACTATATTTATTAACATGACTATTTTTTTAAAAGGAAAAAATATGGGTTCTTTAGAAAATCTGAATCTATATGCAATTACTTAGGACTACAATTAACTTAAGATAGTTTTATTATACCTGAGTAATGATTTAGTAAAAGCCTATTATCTGGAATAGGTGTTAATGATTTGGATCTTTCCAAGATTGAGGAGTTTGTTTAGTTGAATTAAAATCTAAATTTGTCCAAAAAAAAAAAAATTAAAATCTAAATGATTACGAGCAAAAGTGGACCGGGGGAGGGGGGGGTGGTTAGACTTTTAGTTGGATGGGCGAATTTTTTGTTCTTTGAGAATTTGACAATGTGAACATCCTATTTTGTCCAGGTTTCACTCAAAAATATAAAAATAATTGATGATGATTGGTGTTCAAATTGACAATCATCATTGAAAGAAAAAAAATGATAAAAAAAACGAAAATAAGAAAAAAAACGAAAATCTCCTATTGATGATAATCGGTGTCCAAATTGGCAATCATCATTAAAAGAAAAAAAATTAAAATTAAAATAAATCCCCTCATTGATGATGATTGGCATTGTCATTCATTAAGGCAAAATAATAAATAAAAAAATGAAAAAAGGAAAAAATAAAAAAGAAAAAAGAAAAAAATCTCCTATTGATGATTTGATGATGATCGATGTCCAAATTGACAATCATCATTAAAAATAAAAAAATAAAAATAATAAAAATTAAAATAAATCCCCTCATTTATGATGATTGACATTGTCATTCATTAAGGAAAAATAATAAAAAAAACGAAAAAAAGGTCTCATTTATGTTGATAGGTTTAAATTAGGAAATTACTTGTGGGGAGAATAATAAAAAAAATAAAAACGAAAAAAAAAATCTCCACTAATGATGATTAGGTCAAGCTAGGAAGTTTTATCAATAGAAAATAAAAAAAAAAGCTCCATTAATGGTGACTGGGTCAAGTTAGGTATTAAAAAAAGAAGAAGATTTATGAAGAAAACCCTACCTTGAGACTATAAATAGGGGAGTAAGGATTGAAGCAAGACACATAAAAATTTTGGGAGAAAGAGGGGGGTAAGGTAAAGAGTTAATTTTATTGCTCATACATAATTCTCATGGGGAAGGATAGTTAACATAAGAGGCCATCTTATTTTACTCACTACTCTTTGATTGTGATTAAATTCGCATGCTCTTCTTTTATTTGTGATAATATTTAGCCATATGTGCAAGACGATGAATTTGACTAACTCTCCCCACCGCTGTAATCTTTTATGACTTTGTACTTGTCTTTGTGTTTATCTTGAAATCACCTACTTTTATATATGTTGGCCTTGCTGGATGTTTCAAATATGGGAATCACCTACTCTAATATATGTTGGCCTTTCTGGACGTTTCAAGTATGGGATCAAGAGCTATGTGGACTTGCTTTCCATTGTCTCATTGAATTGTTTTATGTATTGTTGCTGGATGTGTGGCATTTGGATCAAGAACGGGTTTAAAAGATAAAAGGTACGCATAA
Organism: Inga laurina; assembly: GCA_963855925.1. Taxonomy (NCBI): domain Eukaryota; kingdom Viridiplantae; phylum Streptophyta; class Magnoliopsida; order Fabales; family Fabaceae; genus Inga; species Inga laurina. The sequence goes on from OY979711.1 coordinate 56,686,279, forward strand.
ATCTCCTCACTTTTGACTTCCATTTTGTTTAACTTGTGCTATTTTTTTTTCTTTTTTTTCTTTATCCCTTTCTTAGGTCCTCTTTCAAAAAAAGAAAAAAATATGTTGACACATTTTGATAAATGAAAATAAAATGGAAAAACTCTCTTTTACAAGAAAATAAAGAAAATTCTTTTTGAAAAAATAAAAAACACAAACCAAAGAAAAAAAATATTTTTCTCAAATAAATTAAATAAACATTTTTCTAAAAATCACCAACCAAGTGACACGCTTTTCTACCCCCGAACTACGTGGGTTTTGATCCCTCTAAAGGGTACGTAGACCCTAGGTTTTCATCCTAGGTCAAATCCAATTTTGTAAATAAATATATATTTTTTTCTTATTTGCTTTTTGTAAATAAATGTTCTTTTTTTTTTTCTTTTTCTTTAGCTTTTTCATTTCATTTTTGTAAATGTTCGTTTTTTGGGTAATTATAATAAAATTAAAGGCCATAATATTTTTAAATAATTAACTTAGGATAACCATTCTTGTGAATGGGTGTTGTAGGGTGCCTAACACATTCCCCATACACAATCGACTCCCGAACTCTAAATGATTTTTTTAGACCAGTTTCACTTTCAAAAAAGGTTTCCCAAAATTATCCTTTTTCTAAAATTTTGGTGGCGGCTCCTTGTTTTCCAAATTTCGGGCGCTACAGGAAAGGAATAATTATTTAAAATTATTTGCCTAAATAATTCGTCCTAAAATAAGTCGAGTGAAGATTAAAAACGAGTATATGATTACCTTTGGCAGTGACCTTTACATGAGGATGTTATCCTAGAATTTTGACATGTAGACAAAATTATCACAAGAACTAAGTACTGTAAGCCAGTAACCTTTGTGCTAATTTAGTCGGAAAATCATTTGTTAAAACTCTGATGATAAGATAATTCTAACCCGATGGAGAGAAAATTAGAAGGAAAATAATACTTAAAAGAAAAACCCCTAAAATAGTAATATCTTTTATAAACTTTGAAAATTTTTCTTTTTAGTATTTTTCTCCACCTATTTTTCTCTTATGCTTTCCCCCCTCCATCCAAATATAACAAGGGAAAATCCCAGATAAATACCTTTTCAATTAATAAAACCCCCAAAAGTCTATTATAACATGATAATGACAGAAAAGTGCTGAAGGACCTTTCAGGGATAATAAAGTGTTGTTTGAAAGACCAAAATGGCCCTTACGTCGTGCGACATTGTGCGTCAAGGTCAAGAGTGCGCCTTTCCATTTCTCACTGAACCATTCCATTCTCACTGAACCATTCCTTCATTCCTTCAGTTCACTCGTTCGACATTCAGTGCCGGAGCCGTAGGTGTCGTTGCCGTTCCCAAATCCGGAATTCTTGTGTGTGCCATTCTCTTGTGTTGCCGGTGACGCCGAGGTTCGTTCTCGTCGCCGTTCCCAAATCCGACATTCAATCGTTGGTTTAAGGTTTGTGTTCGATTTCTCCTCCTCGTCGTGCTTTTGTTCGATTTCGGTAAAGAGAAGGCTCTAAGTCTTGTCATTTCTCATAGAAACACTGGTGGAGCCCTAGATGCCGCCGTCCCCAAATCAGAAATTCTTGTGTGCCCCATTCTCTAGTGTTGCCGGCGACGTCGAGGTGGGTGAGGGAATTTTCAGTGGTTGGTTTGTCCGTTTAAGGTTTGTGTTCGATTTCTCCTCCTCGTCGTGCTTATGTTCGATTCCAAAATTCATCAATGTTCGATTGTCTTGTGCAAATGTTGGTGTGAGCGAAAAAGTTTAACTTGGAAACCGAGGTTCGTTCTCGGCGTGATTCCAAAATGCTTGTGTATTAATTACTAATGGTTGTTGTGATCATAGTTTTAACACCTACAGGTTTTTCTTGTGTTGTCTATGTTTAACTGATGTTTATGTTTCAGATAATCACATTGTCTAGAAACGATATTAATATTGATAACAAGCAGTATGTTTGTAGATGAAAGCTTATTTTTTATCCTGTGTAAAAATGCTGGAGCTTTGGGATTTTAATGGCAAACATCTATTATGATAAATTGGATGTTCTATTTGACAATTTAACCAAAAGAAATGGAATAGCAAAAATAAATAATGGCAATTCCATCGTTTTCACTTCTTTGGAGAGGAGGGTAAAAGTTTGACAAAAATGTATTAATAATGGGTTTGTGGGGGGACGGTTTTATAATTAATATTTGAATGCACGTGAGTAAAAATTGATTCCTCGCTCTTCACCTTCAACGATGACCCAACACACACCTTCGACTGTGTTTCTTTCTTTTTTCTTTGCCTTTTGTCCACAACAGCCACCTCATGTCACACAAATGAAAAGAAGGGCATTTTGGTCTTTCAAACAACACTTCATTATCCCTGAAAGGTCCCTCAGCACTTTTCTGTCATTATCATGTTATAATAGACTTTTGGGGGTTTTGTTAATTGAAAAGGTATTTATCTGGAATTTTCCCATATAACAATCACATCGCAATGCGTAAAAAGGTTGTTGCAACTTTCTCCAATTTACGGCAAGTGGATAGCATGACTCGTGTTGTTTGAAGTTAATAAGTTAATTCATATGTATATTTGCACCATAATCCTAGATTTTAATGTTTAGGGATGAGTTTCATATGATTATATATGTGAATTTTTTTATTGTCTTAATTATGTTTATCAAGAAATTTTCCCTCCCATAAAAATAATTGCGGCCATGAAAATCTATGCTAGTCCACATAAACTGAAGGACCAAGTTTGATCATCTCCACTTTGGGTTGTATTGGACCAGACGTTCAGTCCTTGAGCTATATTGCCCTGTGTTATATAAAACTTAAAGAGTAAGAGAAGAATTATATTTGTCCAAAAAAAAATAGAGAAGAATTATATTTATTCTATGATATCAAGGTGGACTTTATTAAAAAGAAAAATTTCTCGCCAATCAAGGGGAATGGTCCCCTCCAAACCACCCAAAAAAAAATCCCAAATATATAGCGTAAACAATGTGTAGAGAAATTTTGGGAGGAAAATGAGGTGAGGGGCTTTTCCTTTCTCCCCCATTTTCCCTCCTATTCAAGCTAGGGAAACTCCCCTCCCCCCAATTTTCCACCCCACTTTTTCTGTCTCTCCCATTTTCTCTCCCTACAAGCAAAGCATAAATGGATGGGGGGAAGAAATCGGACCGCCCTTGACATAAAGACAAATAAGCTAGTCAATTCGGTATTTTTTTTTTGATACAATGCAATTACCATTAAGTAAATGAAAAAAGGTAGGTAATACATCATAAGTCTGCACTCACAATTGAACAAGATTGCAGAGAATTTGACAAGAAAGGATGATTTAAAATTATTTGCCCAAATAATTCGAGGGGAAAGAACAGTGTGTTTGGGCCAACCTTCCTTACTGACCAGACTACGCGATATGCCCCTCAATTTTCATTCTTTTTTATTCTCTATCGTGTCTTCAAGGCTGCTTGGGATGTTTTGAAGGGTTGGTGCCTTCCTCCTCCTCCTGCTGCAAACACCATACCATGGTCATTCCAATTACTGCAGAGATATATTGATCTAAAAAAACACAAAACTCTTCAAATTTTAAATTTAATAATAATAACATCTATCATCAAATTCACTTCTATATATATTTTCTCTAAATATCTGAAACAATCTTGTAGTGTCTAAAACCTTGTGCCGCTGTGAATCTATGATACCTCTCACTGACTCTTGAGCATGAAAGAATTGGGAATGGATTAGGGGGAGATGACCACATCAATAGACAAAGCTATAGGGATTCAGAATCTTATTATCAGAGTTTTGTTGATGTTTTTTGGGGCTTTGGCTATTATTGATGATTGTGTTAAGTATCATGCAATATAATTAATTTACTGGGTGAATTATCATTGCCATGACACTAAATAAGTAAATATGGAGCACAAACACTAGTGTAGGAGGATATAAAGGTTTTTAGAAAAGGACCTTATTGGGAGTTTCAGTGGTAAAGAAGAGGGCCCCCCGATGGCTTCTACATTTCTCAGCTCTAGAACATGTTGCCCCTGCAAAAAAACAAAATCCACAAAGATAAAGTATATGTTAGTTCAGGTAACAATTAATGCTTCACGTCATGTTCAGTTGCTTTAGTATTCTGCTGCAAGACTCAATTAAGACCTCCTCATCGATGTCTCCTTCGACAGTTCCCATTAGATTTTGACGAGGAAATTGAGGAAGTTTCGGTGATGCAGGAACGGGCACCTCGATGCCTGTTTCTTCTTCCATCTCTAGAGAATCTTGCCTCTGCAAAAAAAAAAAAAAAAAAAAAAAAAATCCACAAAGATAAAGTATATGTTAGTTCAGGTATTGGATTCGACAAAAACAAACGTTTAATATTGGATTCGACTACCTACAGCTGCTAAAAAGGAAGTACTGTCTTCCTCTTGTTCGGCCCCATCTGGTTTGTCTTGAATGGCAGGTGTCATCTTACTCCCCCCACTGCAAAAAACTCTTCAACTTTTAAAAGTAGTAATAATACTAATAATAATAATAACATCTATCGTCAAATTCACTTCTATATATATTTTCTTTAAATATCTGAAACAATCTTGTAGTGTCTAAAACCTTGTACCGCTGTGAATCTATGATACCTCTCACTCTCTCTTAAGCAATGAAAGAACTGGGAATGGATTGGATTAGGGGGAGGTGACCACATCAATAGACAAAGCTATAGGGATTCAGACTTTTATTATCAGAGTTTTAATTTGTTGGGGCTTTGGCTATTATTGGTGATTGTATTAAGTATCGTGCAATATAATTAATTCAGTGCATGAATTATCATTGCCATGACCCTAAATATAGAGCACCAACACTAGTGTAGGAGGATATAAGGGCTTTTAGAAAAGGACCTTGCGTTTTCCAGTACAGACACGGGCAGACTATGAGATTCCTGCAAGCAAATGGAAACCATTAGCGTTAAGACTCAAAATTCTAATAAGTTTTGAAGATTCCTGCAAGAAAAACAAATATTATGAAGATTCCTCTTGTTGCCTATTTGACTCATTGCCCCCATCTGATATGTTTTCCTCTGAGACTTCTCCAATCTAATGAGTTTTGAATCATTTAATAGGACACTAGAGAAGTATATAAGTACACTAAATATTTATGTCACTTACAGCTTGAGAAGACTCCTCTGAGCAGTAATCGCGGAGAATAATGACGAGCAAGCTGAAAACTAAAGCAAAGGGAAAGAGGAACCAGTTGATTTTGAAAAGCTGAGCGGCAAACAATTGCAGGAAAAAATTGGTGAAGCCAGTTTCGAATCCAAGCTCTAATTTCCTTGACAAGGTTGCCGACATCAACGCAAATGAACCGTAGGAGGTAATGGCGTATGCATCTGATTTTCCAGGCACATATTTGTCAAACACCACGGAGATCGAACAGATCACAACAAATAGTATAGCTCCCACAACAACTTTGACTTTCACTGAAACTTGAATTTTCTTGGCCAGCCAGATGAGGCACCCCGAGATCAAACAGACCAAAATATAAGAAAGGAGACCGTAGATACCCAGCTTCCCAAATGACATTTTGTAGGTGGAGCTGAAAACAAAGCAAGCGCAGCCACTAATGCCTGACACACATCCCACAAATAGCCAGATACCATCTCCCATTCTGTTCTTTTCCAGGTACAATAGCCTAAAGTTATCAACAACAACACCAAAAAAAAAAAAAAAAAAAACCGGAGACCAAGGCTAAGCTCAGGCAAAGCATAACAGAGAATTTAAAAAGGGAAAAAGATCAAATGCGTTTAATTCCTCACTGAATAATGATTCAAATTCCAAAAGCAGATTGTATAGCCGAGATTAATGTACTAAGATTTCTGTTAGAGGCCAAAGAAAAAATAAATCATCCAAGAAGCATAACTACTAACCTCAACCAAATGCCACCTCCCGTTCTGCCCAGAAATCGCCGCAGCCGCTAGAGGATGGCAACTCTCTGGATTAGGCTTGGTTGAGGGATTAACACTGTTGTTTTTCCTTCAATAGTTCGTCAAAGTTACCTCTTCCCGTACGTGTCAGTAACTCTTCGACTTTTGGTAGCGGAAGGCAGAAAGCATAACACAACTTTGCTGTCCGGACGACAAATGCTGAGAATGATCTTCGATTTATCAATGTATGTAATACTCATAATCACGCTATAATCTTGATTATTATTCAGTGATATATGCATGTTTAACATGTCTAAGCGTTCAAAAGCAGAGCATATATAGCAGTTATTGTACTAAGGTTTCTCCTACGGACCAAAGAATCATCAGAGACATCCTAACCTCGATCAGATCAATCAAGGAACCAAAAATCGGATTAGACAATTAACCATTTGTAATATAGGTTTAAGGTTCAATGGGTTTACTGGGCTAACCGGAGATCGGACCGGACATATTAAAATATTATGATTTGATTAAAATAATGTAATTTAATTAACATGAATAAAAATATTCATACTTTAGTTATAAAAGATAATATTTCTGAATGTATCCCATATTTTACAAAGTATTTATGCCTATAAAATTTTTGGGAAAATCTCATATAAAGCTGTCTAAAATAGGAAAATTCTAAATCAGGTTGATAAATTTAATAAATCCCTAATTAAGTTATTGGCCCAATTTAGGATTTCAAAATGCAAGTTATATAACTTTATTGCCCTCTCCTGGTCTCCTCTCTCCTCTTAAAAGATTTTTATTGTTATGTAACTTAGTTTTTCAATAAGTGTGTGTGTATATATATCAACATTAATGTATAATAAAATAAAATATGATTAGCTTAAATCAAAGAATTTTTTTTTTTTGGTTTGGAAGTATCAACAAGAATAATTCAAGCCAAAAAAGAAAAGCATAACCCAAAAACAATTCAATGATATTTAGTTGAACGAGCGTGTACTTCCCGTGCGTTGCACGGAGAGATTATACTCCTGTTAGGTTTTCTTAAATACAGTAACAACAACCATTTGCATTTCCATTCTTTTCATATTAGTGCATTGTATGTAAGAACAATAAACATAAGAACTTGTAACGTGACATTTCAATGTTTGAAAAAGCATATTGTCAGTTGTTCGTTTTCTCACATCACAATTGCATACCTACGCATTTATGCTTTTAAATACTTCTTCGTATACAACATTCTTTGTAGTGTTACTTGACCCAAAATCGTCATCCCCTACAACAATCTTGAGCCCATCTATGCTTCTCATTCTAGACAGTGCAACATATAATTGTCCATGGTTATTGGTAAATCGATTTATCTTTGATTTTTCAATGACATAAATCAATTTACCTATGCCTTAAGTTGATTTACCTTGTTTTATAACATTTAGATGTCATAAGCAAATCGATTTATGGCTTAAATCGATTTACCTTGTTTTATAACATATAAATGTCATAGGTAAATCAATTTATGACAAAAAGCGATTTTTCTATGATATAAATCGGTTTTTCAATTACATAAATCAATTTACCTTATTTTATAACATGTAGATGTCATAGGCATATCGAGTTATGACATAAATCGATTTGCTTATGCCTTAAGCAGAACCAAGAAGTTAATGGATGTATATATATATAATGATATTAGTAATGGAAGATAATGTATATTACAGAGCCTTTGCTATCAAAGGCCAGGATGGAAAGGAATTAAAAAGCCCACAAGGAAAAGGATTAACTACTACTTGTATATAAGAGAACAAAGGTCGAAAAGTAGAAATATCTTCTTCCAAAGGACATCGCCTAGTCTGGATAATAGCTAAGCAATATGTGCAAGTTGTTTCATATAAGCCACGATCTTCAAGTAACTAATTCAATACTTGTTGTCTCCTTGAATAATATTGTCGTTGACAAAAAAAAAAAAAAAAAAACCTGTTCAGTGATCTCATCAATTCTAATATGGGGGACACCCTGAATTATTTTATCCAAAAAAAAAAGCCAGGATCTTCAATGATGTAGTGCTAGAGAAGAAGAATGAAGATCTAGCAATTCAACAATGAGTGGACCTTAGACATTTGTAATTGAATCATTAGTTGGTGAAATAGTAAATCTTGTCTTAGATGCCTTAGGTAGTCAAATTGTGTGGTAAAAGTTTAGCATAGGAAAACAATTCCTCTTGATGCATTTCATCATTTGTAAATTGCTTAGGTGGTTCCATTCTTCCATAAAGTCTTGGAATAATTATTGTCCATATGGAACCCATTGTTGCCTCTGTAATGTTTTAAGGACATATGGAACCCATTGTTGCCTCTCATCTTTTTTGCTTGAGTGTTGGATTTTTCTAGCTCGTAATGCAGTCATAAAGAGCAGGCAAACGTTCTACTTTATTGGTTGCTTTTTACAATCTTTTTTCATAGGGTGCTCTTTATAATCTTTTGACACTATAAATTCTTTAAATAATTAATGACTGCACATTTTTTCATTGCTTTGGATTTTTAAATTTTTTTTTCTATATTCAATGTTAAAAAATGTTCCAATGAATTTGAATTCATTGATTTGATCCTGATGTATGCAAAGGGAGCTTGAAAAAAATAAGAAGGGACAAAATAATAGTTAATACTGATATATGTATAGGAGGTCAAGTTTATATTTATGCAGAATATAATATTAATACTTATGTACTTATATTGTAGTTAGTTAATTTAATTGAAGCTGAATCTATACTGATGTTATATATATATATATAAATCATTTCATAATGAGTAACCATTCTCCTTTAAGGTTTATTATGTCTTTTAAGTCTGTGTTTTTTTTTTTTGGAGAGTGATAAACAATCAACGGAAGAAGAATGATACTCCATTCGGTCCTAATTATAAGACAAAGTTGACTTTTTTAGAGAAATTAAGGAAGTTAATTAAATTATTTGTTTGTATTTATATTTTTATTTTTGTTTCAAACTAATTAGTTTGACTAATAAATTAAAATATAATCTAAGGATACATAATGTATGATATGATTAAATAAATTATATATTTCTTTTGTTTTTCTCTCTCTCAATATATGCATATGATGCAACAATTAGATTTCTCTTCTTTTGAGGAATGAATGATGACCAATAGATGACACCCCCCTTGGCTATCACCTTCACTTCATCCCCCTCACCACCACAGACAGCTGGAACACATACTGGGAGGAGAGTTTCTTTGCAGTGGCGCCGCATGGTTGATCTCATTCCTTCCCTTCACCTCTATTCTTCCTCGCCGAGACACCCTTGGCGAACTCCCTCTCCTATTCTCCACCAAGCTTCATCCAACCTCCATTGGTGACCCCCTCTCGCCCTCAACATCTTACCACCACCACCGTTGTGGGAGAGAGCTACGTTTTGAAGTTGAAACAGAGGAGGCGACTAGAGACACTCAAGAGTTGGAGATCATAGTGCCAAGAGTTTGATAGACACGCTCCAAAAAACCATCACTATCGTGACCAGCACTTGTCTTCCAAGATACAGTTCCGGCCACTAAGGTAAACTTTCCGGCCCCCATTTCCGGTGACCTTCATCGTCATTCCTACTCTCACCTTCAAGCACCTCTTCTGTCTACACCAACAACCACAGTGCTGAGAGCTTGAAGAGGAGGGAGACTCAACACCACACCTTCCTTTTCCAGTGAGTTTCTGTAATTTTTTCCGGCCCCTATTTCCGACGTGACAGAGAGTTTTCCGGAAAGATTTTCCTAGTTTCCGGCGACCACCTTTTCCATACAGAACTTCAGGAATGGGAGGCCACTCTCTAGACTTGCAGCATCAGTGTGGGAGACATCGGTCGGACAACCAACGGATACAAAACATAATAGATCTCCCTCGCATTCTTCCCTAGATGGATGTCGGCCAACTAAGCTTGTGGAAAGTGGTCTATTCCTCGCAAAATGACAACGGAAAGCGAGAGAAAATGGGAGTGAAAGAGATGAAGTTGCCAGTAGGATGAAAGAGAGGAAGGAATGAATTATGTAAACCACCGTTTGTTGGAACGTACCTGAAGAGGAGAGGGAGTTTGCCCAGACTTTGATTAGTCTGTCAAGGAAAGAAACAGCACCCCTTCTATTAGGCCAGTAAAGCTGACATTGAAGCATCGTTGTACTATAAAATGTGGTTAATCACATACTCCTTCAACCTAAGTCATAGCAAATACCTTACCCCTGTTAGATCTGCAAAACTTGTGAACGAAAGTAAAAACCGGTTTCAGCAAGAAGTAAGGAATAAATGTTACCATTTTGAAATTACTTTGGTTGATGAGGATCTTGATGACAAAAACAAAAGGTCTAGCTGTTGCGCAAGTAGCGGAAACCTGATGACATAGTTGCAGCTTATTTATGCTTGCTGTGGAGACAGATTGGCGCTGTGGGTGGAATATTTTGAATTCAAATTTAAGAACCGCGCCAACAGAGCTTCTTGTTTTTTCACGTGTTGATAACAGAGGAACGCACAGAGCCAGAGGTAGTCGGCTTAAGCTGAGGAGGTTTTGGCTTATGAACAGGACTATCCCATCTCTATGAAATGGAAAAGTATTTGATTATATATTGATATTGAGAATATAAAATTTTATTTTTTATTTGAATTTTTTCGAAGAGAAGAAAATGAAGCTATTTCAATAAAAAAAATTCTGGCTTGTATGATATATCAAAGATTTTCAGTAATGAAATTAAAAGAGAGAGTCTCATTAACCTGAAAAACCAAACTATATGTCACACCAGTCATAATTCTAGGATTAATGAAGTTTTATTTTCTTTTTATTAACAAAACAAATTTAAGTCCAGATCTTCTAAAAATAAAATTTTTATTGATAATATTTAAATAAAAGGGAAAATTCCAAAAAGCTACGTTGGAAATTGCAAAAGGACAATTCAGTACATTGAAAATGGGAAAGGATAGATCAGGCGGGTGTCAGACGGGCAGAGGAATCTGGGATTTTGAAATCTCGGCCAAATGACGAAAATGCCCTTCAGCCCTCCATCCCCCCACTTCAGAATAACAACATGATCCTCGTAATTAATAACTGCAGATTCGACATTAACAACTTCAATTCTTCTTTGACAATTAACAAGTTTCAGGGCCAATAATAACATCTATATCTTAATTAACAACTCAAGATTCGATATTAACAACTCCAATTTCTTTTTTCACAATTAATAAGTTTCAGGGCCAATAACAACACATATCTCTTAATTAACAATTCCGGATTCGACATTAATAACTCCAATTTCTTCTTTCACACTTAGCAAGTTTCAGGGCAAAAAACAACTCATTTCTCTTTATTAACAACACCGTATTCTACATTAATAACTTCACTTTCTTCCTCCACTTCGGAATAACAACATCTATCTCTTAATTAATAACTCCTAATTCAACATTAACAACTCTAATTTCTTCTTTCACATTTTATAAGTTTCAGGGCCAATAACAACACCTATCTCTTAATTAACAACTCCGGATTTGATATTAACAACTCCAATTTCTTCTTTCACACTTAACAAGTTTCAGGGGCAATAACAACATCCATCTCTTAATTAACAACTTTGGATTCGAAATTAACAACTCCAATTTCTCATTTCACAATTAACAAGTTTTATGACCAATAACAACACCTATCTCACAATTAACAACTCCGGATTCGCTATTAACAACTCCTATGTTGTTATTCCGACGAAGGGCTGAAGGGCATTTTCGTCATTTAGCCGAGATTTCAAAATTCCAGATTTCTCTACCCGTCTGACACTCACTTGATCTGTCCTTTTCCCATTTTTAATGTACTGAATTATCCTTTTACAATTTCTAATGTAATTTTTTAGAATTTTCCCTAAATAAAAATCATTTAATTAATATTAGAGTTTTGCTTTGCTTTTTATTTTTTGCTTGAAATATTCTTTATGATTCTTTCATAACACAAAAATTCTTATTTACGCAAATCATATTTTTTTTATTAATGCTAATATTAGGGTTTAATTACCTTGCTTTCCAATAATACAATAAACTAAAGCAAGTGAAAACAAATTTACTTGAAATATGTATGACTTACTGTAAGTGGTAAGAGCATTCCAATGCTATCCATCTATAAACCAAATTTAATTGGTAGGAGTTTACTTTATCTTTTCTAGTTTGAGAACTATTAGTATTTTTTGGCATTAGAAGATACAATTTCCAACCCTGGATATAGTAGCTAGATAAGAGTTTTCTTTTGTTTTAAATATAAGATATGATCCACTTTGTCTTTTAAATTTATACTCCCTCCGGTCCTAATTATAAAATAAAGTTGACTTTTTTGGAAAAATTAAGGAAACCAATTAAATTACTCTAGAATATTTATATTTTTAGTATTCTTAGATTATATATTAGTTTATTAGTCAAATTAATTAGTTTGGAGAAAAAAATAAAAATATAAACACTCTAGAGTAATTTAATTGGCTTCCTTAATTTCTCCAAAAAAGTCAACTCTATCTTATAATTAGGACCGGAGGGAGTAATATATTCCTCAAAATATCCATACATATTGTAAGAGAGTTTCTATCAAGGGGTAGTTACAAATTACATTATTAAAAAGGGTATTCTTGGAAAACCAAGAACCTTTTGGTTACAAATATTCTTAATATTTACAAATTATTTAGCTATTAAGTTAAGGACTAGATGGGTGCTAGTGCTATGGATATAAAAAAACTGCGCTGAGAGAAGAAAGAAAAAGGCCATATAGACGTGAGTGAATATCCTTAGACAATCTTTTATAACAGTACTCTCTCATATCCTAAATATAAGATAGAGTTGATTTTTTTTGGGATAAATTAAGAAAGTTGAATAAGTTATTTTATCATATCATATGTTGTCTACTATTAGATTATATATTAGTTTATAAATTAGGCAAAATAATTTGAAGAAAAAAAGCTAAATATAAATACTTTAAAGTAAGTTAATTAGTTTTCTTAATTTCTCTAAAAAAAGTCAACTAGTTTACTTCAAAATATTTATATCATATGTTCTGCACTCTTAGATTATATATCAGTTTATGAGTTAAGGTAAAATAGTTTGGAAAAAGAATGACAAATATAAATATTTTAAATTAATTTAATTAGTTTCCTTAATCTTTCCAAACAAGTCAACTCTGGCTTCTATTTAGGACAGGAGGAAGTAGTTGAGCATAAATTATATTTTCCAATTTTGAAATAGCCCTCTGGAGTGGAATGACAAATAATTTCTACATTTGGGTGTGATTGAATTTGCAGAATGCAGCAGAGAAGCCTCCAGCCTTCATGAGAAGCTGGACGGCAATGTATATCTTGAATGCCTTTGTGGTGGTATGGATTTTGGTTGTTGGGTTTGGGTTTGGAGGATGGGCCAGCATGACCAACTTTGTCAAGCAAATTAACTCGTTCGGCCTCTTTGCCAAGTGCTACCAGTGCAAGCCCCCGCCCCCACCTCCCCCAGCCGCCGCCGCCCCACTGCCGCCTCATCACTGATCACCGACTCATATGCCGCCGCCTGACTCTGCATATATAGTAGACTGCTCTTCTTCCTCACAGTTTGGCTCAACATTTTGGTGTGATGTTGTGTGTTGGGTTTGGCATATAGTTTTGGTCTTTCTTTTAATTGGCTGTAGTTTGATTAAAAGGGCTAAAAAAAGGGGGCTATATATGAATGATTTTGTGTGCTTTGTTTCAACCATGTATATTATTTTAACTAGCAAGGTCCATATAGAAGGCCCAATTGACCCAAATCATGGGGGTCAAATCTCAAGTTTGCAAGCGTAGGCTTTATTATTACCCATGTTTTGTATAGCCCAAGCCCAGTAGAGAAGAATGCTAATATTTAAACAAAAGCTCTTGCAAAGCAAAATGCTTTTTTTATTTTGGGTTAGATTGACCTTTTGATTGTTTAATTTTAATTTTTATACAAGTTTTTGTGACAAGGGAGCTTTTTGACTACACTTATGTTGCTAGACACATGAATTTATATTTTTTTTGGTTCAAAAACATGAATTTATATTTAACTACAATATTTATTGGATTATGGCTTTGAATTCAAGAGCGGGAAGTGCGAGTGTATGCACAATTATAGTATATGAGAATTTATCAGAAAATAAAGAAGAAATGTAAGGTTTTTTTTTTTTTTTTTTAAGAAATCGCGAACTGTGTAAATTAAATTGTTTTGGACCATAGTGAAGATAAAGTCTATAATTCACCATAAATCTTATAATGTACATTGATGTTTTATAAAGTATTCCAAAAACAAAAAACTTAAGAAAGAGAGTGTAACGATGAAAAGATATGAACTTTGTATTATTACCCCGGTAAAGAGAGTAAATTCGTCTAAAATAAAAGAAGAATCGATGTGCATAAGGTTCATTTCATTTTTTTTATTTTTATTTTAAAAGTATTTACAAATTTATATTTCAAAGAATTTTAATTGTGTCATGGCCTCTTTTGACAATTTAATTTTGAAAATTTTAATACTTTTTGTTAGCCAAAATAAAATTTTGGAAAAATTTTACTTAACTCCACTGAACAAACTTTATTTCAGTCAACCCCAAAAGATTATGAAATTTTATTGTATCCCAAGGACCAAAATGAAAATAGCTTTGTGGGTAAAAAGACAATTTATTTATTTTAAAAATTTTGATTACTGGAAGTCACTAGGGCCGAGTTGACTTCGACGGCCGGCCATCAAAACTCTGACCACCGGAAATTAATTTGCGTTGTTCATATGAGAATTCCATTTTTTCATGAAAAGTTGCACTCTTGCAAATGAGACTTGTTAAGTTTGTATTGTTCATTTGCAAGTGTCAAGCTTCTTATGAATAAGTGAAATATGTATATGAACAAAAAAAAATCATAGGGTAATAAGAAAGTATAGGATCATGAACAAAGCCCATTTGTAAGTATTCAACTCTTCATGAACAAGTGAATTATACATATGAACAACATAAATTGAACAAGTTTCATTTGGAAGTGTTATACTCCTTATGGATAAGTGAAATAAACATATGAATAATATAAATTGAACAAGTACTATTTGCAAATGTGCACTTCTTCATAAATAAGTGGAATAAGCATATGAATAACACAAATTAATTTTTGGTAGCCAACACCAGAGCTTCAACGGCTGACTGTTGGTGGCCACTTCGGCATGACGGTTGTCTAAGCTCCGATGACAATCTAACACTTTTTTTAAAAAAAAGTAAGGCGCATTATTGTCTTTTTATCCAAAAAACTTATTTTTATTTTGTTTCTCAATGAAATTTTAAAATTTTATGGGATTGACTGAAATAAATTTGATTATATGAATTTACTGATTTTTTTTTTAATTACAAAAGGACACAGGTCAAACCTTGAGGCTTTGTTTGGTTCAACGAGGGTTAGGTTAAGTGAGGTTTACTTAAGTTAGGTTAGAAGAGGTTATAATGTTGTTTGGTTCAACGAAGGTTAGGTTAAGTGAGGTTTATTTAAGTTAAGTTAGGTTAGAGGAGGTTAAAATACTCTTCTACATATTTTCCTTATTTTTTTATAATGTATTTATTAATAATTATTATTTATATAAAATTATTATTTATAAAATAATGATTCGTGTAAGCATATAAATAATTATTTATAAAATTATTATTATTTAGAAAGTTCGTTGAATCAGGAGGTCAAGTTTTAAAGGGGAGGGCAGTGTTGGAATTTTAAAAAATTGTCATGAGCAATTTAGTCACAATTGAAGAAAAATATTCTTTCATCTAGGAAAAACCCCAATTTTGGAGGGTTTACAACCTAGGTTAGGTTACCATTAAAAGACAAAAAAACATCAAACATCTAATCTAATCTCCTTCTAACCAAACACTACTTTTTTATTTCCAACTTACCCCACCCCAACCTAATCTCCAACCAAACAAAAACAACCCCACCCCAACCTAACCTAACCTCCAACCAAACAAAACCTGAAGGGGTGGCTTAAGGGGTTTGACTTAAGGGCCACCTAATGGATCGGTTTGCTGAAATTTTTATGACTTAAAATTAGACAACAATCCAGGTTAAAAAAAAAAAAAACTAGTCAACAATGACTTTTAAAATGTCCATTTTATCTTATACTATCCTAAAGAAAAACGTTTAATATTTTTCATTTATACCAAATATACAATTTATTATTTGTTCAACAACATACTTCTCTTAAAAAATAATTCTATAGAATACACACTTTTTTTCTTCAAGGTCTAGGAAAAAGTTATTTATTTTTGGGGGAATTACATTTAAGTCCTATAGAAAAAAAAATGAAGAAATGGTCCCTATAGATTGATTACAAAATGAAAAAAATAGTCCTATTAACAATTCCATGAGCCTGTATTGACAACCCATTAACAACTTCAGGAGCTTGTATTGATAATTCGATGGGACTGTTTTTTCATTTTACAATTTATAGAGACCATTTCTTTATTTTTCTTCTTTCGTGGGACCTGAATGTAATTCTCCCTTTATTTTTCCACTGCCAATATACGCAAGACCTTATCCCTTTGCTTCTCCCTCAGCGAAATAGCGATGGCGTCACTGGTGGTAGCTCGGCTGCTCCTCCGTTGTGTTCTCAATTTCATAAGCCCTCTCCTCGTCTTTCCTTCTCTCACTCTGAAACCCTAGCCTCCTCTCTCGTCTCTTCAATTCCTTCCCTCTCTGCTTCTCCCATTTCTTCTCTTTCACCTGTTCCTTCCGGTAAGACTCATTGAATAAACCTTTCTCAATTGTAAAATTTTATTACATTCTGGTTCGATTTTCTCTTGTTTTCATCTTTCAGTGTATTGTGGTAGAGGCGACAGGAAAACCCCTAAGGGCAAGCGCTTCAATCACTCCTTCGGAAATGTAAGCACTCTTCGCGTTTCTCCCTTCTGAAATTTGTCGATTCCTTCTATTTTTCTAGAAATCTGTTCTGTTGTTCTTGATCCGAGAAGCACGAATACCCACACGATATAGTATAATTTCAAGTGTCTGAGTATTATTTTGAGCCTTATGCTTGTGATGATTACTGGTGCTTCGAAGTTTAATTTGCTTCGAGGTTTGATATGGTTCCCTTGTATGATATGAATTACTGGTGTTTCCAGTTTCCTTAAAAAATTTGCTGTATCGTTCTCGCTTATTGAAAAACCCAAATTGTCCAGATAGTGACTCATATCATGCCTCATATGATTATGTATTTAATTTGTGAGTGCTTAATATAGTTCTTGATGTTTCTTCTATTATTGTTTTTTGGAAAGCAAGCTTTGGTTAGTGCTTTCATTATTTGTTAGATAAAAGTTGAATTACACGGTCCAGTAAAATCACCCGGAAGATACTGGATGATACAATTTTTTAAAAATAAAAAAATAAAAAAAAGATAATTAGATTTGGAATACTTTGTTGTGCCAAATTATGCCATGTACAGATATTAGCATTGTATTTGATATAATCTCAATCTTGTATATCTGTTAGAAGAGCCAGTGGCTTATGTTCTTAGATTACTGTTTCTTTGTATTATCAGGCAAGGCCTAGGGACAAGAAGAAAGGTAAAGGACCACCAAGGCTTTATGCTCCTCCAGCTCCTTCCAAGAAAGATAAGTATGAAGATAATGAAGTTGTCAAGATTGAGATTGATGAGTCTCTCTTTTCTGGATGATTTTACTTCACCCTCTATTTCTACTTCTCATTATCTGTTAGTTGATTGATGATACCGTCAAAGTTTGTATGAATTCCATTTTGTTGTACACTATATAATTTCTTACCTAATGCATATTTGTTAAGAAGCATAGACCAGAGGGATATGAGTGTCAACTACGTGTTAAAAACAAAGTATAACTCCAGTTTTGCTTCATAACTTGTTTTTTTTTTCACTTCTATCTCTGTGATTAATCTTGTTGCCGATATTATTTCATTAACATATCCAAGTAGGGGATTGTACAAGCAGACCAATTGCTTGGCCTCTGCTTTGGGTGCAAATGTTTCATTCTGTGTTTCAAGTTTGAAAATAAGTAACCATTTTTTGGGCTCCTACCTCCATAATTTCATAAACCAGTGAATGGCTTTAAGAAAATACACTGTCGCCTCCATATTTGTATAGAACTGCAAGTTCAATCAGATTAAATGCATTTTGAGACGAGGATCTCAACGAGGTGCTGCTCCTTTTAACGCATAAATCATGCTTGCGACGGAGTCCCTTTGAAGTTTGAACGGAAATGAACTTTCGTGTTCAAATCTTGAGGACATAGTTTTTCACCATTTTGGCCCAGTTGATCAAGTCTATATTTGTTTTGAGTTACCTGGTGGAAGAACTGCCACCCAATTCGGTCCAAATTAGTATGAGTCCAACACAGCTTTGAATATTAGACGCTTATGCAAAAAGGAAAAGAAAAGGGTATTTACTATATTATTATTAATATATATATATATATATATATATAAAATACTCCCTCCGGTCCTTAATATAAGAGCTAATTGACTTTTTTCGGAGAGATTAGGAAAGCTAAATAAACAACTTAATCATGATATATGTTGTACGTCATTAGAGTACATATTAGTTTATAAATCAAGCAAATTAGTTTGAAGAAGAACCATAAATATAAATATTTTAATATAAATTAATTAGTTTTCTCAATCTCTAAAAAAAATTAACTGGCTCTTTAGATAAATATAAATACTTTAGTCTAACTTATTTCGCTTCCTTAATCTATTAAAAAAAAGGGAAAATCCCTCAAAAAAGAAATTTTAAATTAATAAAAGACGTAGAGGTGTTCCGAAATTTCATATTTCCACAAAAGTGCGAGTGCCTGAACTGGGATATTGAATTTGAAACAAAATGACGTGCGTAACCTTGGGAGTTTTTAAATTGAAAAACGTTGAGGGAACCGTGATAAGAAGGGCGAAATTGTGCGAAAACGCGGTCGAGACTCTTCATCTTCTTCTGGCGTCGTCGGTGCCATTGGCCGACCCTGGTTCCGTGGCGTTGAGAGAGGATAGTGGTAGCGACACTGTGGGGCGAATTTGGGGTGGATTTGAGGAGGAGCGAAGGCGAGGAGAGGTTGTGGTGAAAGGCATTAAATAGTTGCAGAGGTACCGATGTTCGGATGAGAATTTGAGCTTCGGTGCTGAAGTTTGGTAAGTGGTTGTGTTAAAAAATGTATTTCATTTTAACTTCTCTAACTGATTAGAATGACAGTTCAATGTGCATGGGTTAAAATAAGTTTGGGAAATGTGGATAAAATGTAACGGTGACAAAACCTATGAACTCTGTTCTGAGAATGTGCATGGGTTAAGATAAGTTTGGGAAATGTGGATAAAACGTAATGAGGAAGGTTGTAAAATAAGTTGTGAAATTCTGTTGTTAAGTGAGGAAGTTTGAATTGCAACTTTTGAAATTTCTAAACCGTTAAAACAGCATATGAACGCGTCAATTGGTGAAGTTGTGAGACGGTGTTGAGATGTAGGAAATTGTGATTTTATTGTTGTGAGAATGTTATACATACAGTTGCGAATGGCTTCAGTGAAGTTGTGAAACAAAACCTATGAAAACCCAAAGATAACCTGTGAAAATCGAATGTTATAGGATGTAGAACTCGAGTTTTCCATTCACAACTCGAGTTCATATAATCACTGGAGGGTAACCGGCGAGTGATTAGCTTATAGGATGCAGAACTCGAGTTATGAATTGATAACTCGAGTTTACCAATACAGTCTTACATTTTCACGACATCCCATTAGACTTTCACAACTCGAGTTTGCCATTCACAACTCGAGTTCATATCGTCACTGGAGGGTAACCGGCGAGTGATTAGATTATAGGATGCAGAACTCGAGTTATGAATTGATAATTCGAGTTTACCAACACAGTCTTACATTTTCACGACATCCCGTTAAACTTTCACAACTCGAGTTTGCCATTCACAACTCGAGTTCATATCGTCACTGGAGGGTAACCGGCGAGTGATTAGATTATAGGATGCAGAACTCGAGTTATGAATTGATAATTCGAGTTTACCAACACAGTCTTACATTTTCACGACATCCCGTTAAACTTTCACAACTCGAGTTTGCCATTCACAACTCGAGTTCATATCGTCACTGGAGGGTAACCGACGAGTGATTAGCTTATAGGATGCAGAACTCGAGTTATGAATTGATAACTCGAGTTTACCAACAGTCTTACATTTTCACAACATCCTATTAGACTTTCACAACTCGAGTTTGCCATTTTCACAACATTGTAGGGTGATCATCCCACTTCTGAAGATAAGCTCATATTGAATAATTCAATTTTCTTCGTAAAACAGTTACTGAACAGAAAATTTACCAACCTTCCCATGTAAATATGTATGCATAATTTTAACTACCACAATCAACAAAATCTGAATTATAACGTTTATCATTTAGGCAACCAAAGATTATCCAGGGTGAAGGAGCAACAGCATCAGATGTCATAGGATCCAAATTTGTAGAAGAAAAAAGAGTCCAGTCTAAAGAATTTGAGTGGCTTTTCCTGCTAAAACCACTTAATCTTAAGCATAGAAACACCAATAGTATTAAGGGTTATGCAATAAAAATATCAAGATAACATCACAAGTGAATAATAATTCAAAGTTTTTCGATTCAGACATCTTGAAAATTCATTGCAATACAAGTGTTTTTCATATTGCATGAAAAATTCAGTTACTTTACCTAAATGACTGCCATCTCCTCTTAGAGCAAGCTACAGGAATATCACCAAGATCAAGTGAATGCTGCATAGATTCATAGCAAAAGTTTCTAAAGAATAAATATAAAGAATACCTGATTTAGCATTAATATAGTTAGGGCGGCTTGCTCCTAACTAAAACATTCACATTACTTGATTTAGCAATTTTAGAAAAAAAATTTAGCCTAATAGTGGTCTCACCTTTAATTGATCACAGTGATTTGAAGTATTGTAAAGAGTAAATATAAAGAATACCTGTAATTAGTGCAAGGAATTCCTATTAAGCATATTTCATTGGTGCATATTGATTGGAACAGAAAGTTGAGACAAATATTAACATTAAACCACAAAGAAATTGTGCTTATACTTTTCTGTTAATGCTTTCCTTCCCATTGTCTGTGACTCGTATGCAAGAATCTACAACAGCACTTCTAAGAGGATCCTGACAAACAGTTAAAGAAAGGTTTCACTTCCTCAACCTTGATCAAATAGAACAAAAACTTAATTATAACACCTCATATAAAAGGTCGATATCCAAATTAGTAATTTACTCCTTCATTTTCAAACATGGATAATCAAGTATTTTTATTAAAATCAAAATTTTCAGTTTATACATGAAAAGTAGCTAACTGGTTTCATGAGGAGAATATCATGTAACTACTCTCTGGAAAGAAAAACTCTTATACAAACATAATAAGCAAAACTCAACTTTTGCAAGATGTTTGCTTTTACTCTGCCATTGTTAGACATCATCTTAGAAGATATATTGATATGCAGGCTCCCAAAGTAGGTTCAAAACTTTAGGAGTTTGACATGCGATTATCTTAATCTAATCATCTAGAGTTATTGCAGACAGATACATGTACAGGCATAAGCGTACAACATTGGCACCCAAGGTTTTACGAACCGATTGCATCGTTTTCCTCTGAATCGATTAACAGGCTAACCAAAAGTGAAAATCTTAAAAACCAGTTCAATATATCTTGAATACACTTTTAAAGAAACTAAAACAAAATGATCCAATCACTCAGCCGTGTGAGTGCACTTGCGCATTCTCTTCTAGCAAACCAGTCAACTCATAACAATTAATGTACAACAAGAAACAACAGCTACCAGTCGAACAATCTAATCCTGATGGAAAAGAAATGATAATCTTTGCTAACAAAGAATAGCAAAGAAAGTTGGTTCAGCTTTATTATGATAACCTTTACTTATTTTGTAGGATCCTCTGTATATGCGCTAAAAAACAGGGATAAACAGAGGATGATGGTGATAACTTATGAGACAGAACAGACAACAACGGACTAATAGCAAGTTTCTCTTCAGTTAACTCGAGGGCTATAGAAGTCGGAGGTCGAGTGGAGTCAACAGAAATGTTTAGGGATTGAGGGATTTAAAGCGTGGAGGGCTGTTTAACTCGAGTTATAATCAATCCACTCGAGTCCTTCTTCCCCTTTTTGTTCCTGACTTTCCAGTTACCCTCTAATGATGATCTTCACTCGAGTTTTAATTGGTAAACTCGAGTCTAACAATGGATTGACAGCACCACTTAACTGGAGTGTGTTATTTACAACTCGAGTTCTGTGTATATTGACAGGATAACTCTCTGGTTACCCTCCAATGATGGGGAAACCTCAAGTTTCTAATGGGCCAACTCAAGTCCACATGCGGATTGAACACAGGAACGCACTGGAGTGAGTTTTGTACAACTCGAGTTTGGTTCTACTAGACACCATCACTCTTCGGTTACCCTACAGTGATTAGGATAACTCGAGTTTTTAGATTAGAAACTCGAGTCTGTCCGTGGATTCATAACACTGCCTCACTGTCGTTTGTTCTTTACCACTTGAGTTCAATGCAGCTTGAAACATGCACTATCTGGTTACCCTCCAGTGATGTTTATAACTCGAGTGATATATGGGCCAACTCGAGTCGTCATGCGGAAGTAATACAAGTACGCACTGGAGTTAGCTTTCGAACACCTCGAGTTTGATGCGACTTCACACTATCACTCTTCGGTTATCCTCCAGTGCTAAGCAAAATTCGAATATAAATTTCATCAAACTCAAGTTTAATGTGTGCTTTAACATGATCTTATTTCTACCTCATTAGATTAGATTGTTATCATATTCATAACAAGATAATACCTTTTCCTCAGCAGAGAAAGTTTGAATAAATACTCGGTAGTATCAACAACTATAGCCCTGCTTTTCCCATCGTGATCCAAACAGAAGATTGTATTTCCAGAAATCTTTGAAATATAAACTGGGACATCAAGTGTTTTTATTAGCCATTATCTCCGTTTGGAAGACAATATTTGATGTGATTTAAAGTTGTGTAAATAAAAACATCATTGTCATCCCAGCCTTTACTTTTTACACGGATTGTCTCATGCAGGGTACATTGATGCACAAGCTTGTTGCTAGCGATGACAATGCCATGTTTGCTGAGCAAGGCAACACGTTCCATATCATTAGACCAAACAACATACATCACAAAGGGTATCTGAATATCACCAAGAACTATCCTCTGCTAAAGATTAAATATAACCACCTCATTAATCTCGAGTTTAATGTGTACTTACATTGGGTTACATGAACACAGATCTTTTTGGTAGCATAGCTGCTGTGGTCAAGTATATTTTAGAAGGTCATGATAACAGAGTCAAGTGGGTTGCATTATCATACCATTTTACAACCTTCCCATCACAATCACAACAATTGGAAAAATCTATTTCCCCACAGTTAAATAAGGTCTCACAACTTATGGAGAATCATTCACAAGTTCTGCATAAGGATTCACAAGTTCTTCTATGAATTTCACAATTTCCTCACCTAAATTGACCTCTACACATATTTACCAACTTTTCATTAGGTTTTCACAAACTCTGATAATGTTTTCATAGGATAACATTCGATTTTCGCAGGTTATCTTTGGGTTTTCATAGGTTTTGTTTCACAATTTCACTGAAGTCATTCGCAATTGTATGCATAACATTCTCACAACAATAAAATCACAATTTCCTACATCTCAACACCGTGTCACAACTTCACCAATTGACGAGAATGGTTTTGCTTCAGCTCGACCACGCGGGGGAAGAACATTGTCGACTCAATAAAATACATACCTCACTCCTGTTTGTCTCGCCTCCTACTTACGTTCTCGCGCGTTGACGCTTACCTTGTATCACGTCACCTTTTTTTGTTACCAACAACTTCTTTTCTTTCGTCAGAGGGCTAAATCTGTCATTTTACATTCAATTCTAGTATTCCAGTTCAGGTACTCGCACTGATCTGGGATATTAAATTTCGGAGCACCTATGCGTCATTTACTAATTTAAAAGTTCTTTTTGAGGGATTTTCCCTAAAAAAAATTAATTAACTCTTATATTAGGGCTCGGACTTAACTCTAATAATCAAGTCTCGGAATATGAATGTAATTTTTGGGGGAAATGAAATTTGAACAAACCTTGATAAACTTGCCCTCAATTTTTAGGAGAAAAGGTTCATCAGCGCATTCAGTTCTTTGACTCCCAACTGTCCATTAAGGCCCTGTTTGGTTGGAGGGGAGGGGATGGAAGGGGAGGAAAAATGAGCCCCTCCCCTCATTTGGTTTGAAATTTTGGAAGGGAGGGGAGTAAAAATTTGCTTCTCTCTCCCCTTCCCTCCCTTTATTTTGATTCCCTCCAAATTGGGGGGTTTTGGAGGGAAGCTAAATATTGAGACTAATTTGCACTCATAATCTTTGTCATATCCCATCAATGCCCATGGTTGCAACTCTTGCCTTCTCTGCTGCTGTTGCTCATGGTCTCTCGCCCTCAACTCCCTTCCTCTGCTTGCTGCCAAAAACGTAAATTTGGACTTTATTTTTGTGTTCTCATTTTTTGCATAGTAACATATAAGAAATCCTGATGGCTGATAGTTTCATCTTCATAAATCCTGATGCACATTCGGCTCAATAAATTTTGTCAGCAATTGAATTTTGAGAACCATGTTATAGGGTGATCTAAATAATTTGCATTGTTGCTAGTCATTTTTGGCCAAAGCATTGTTGCTGGAGTCATCTTTTTTTAGAGTCAAATTAGCCCTTCGTTGAAAATGTAGTTTAAACAAAAAATTATTATATCAGTTGTTGTATACATATTAACATTATAGTGAGGTGAGAGTAAGTTTTCAAAAATTATATAATTTATATTAAGGTGTAAATTAATTTAAATAATTTATATAAGTAAAACTATATAAACTAATATATAAGGGTAAAATGGTAAATTACATATTATCTCCCCTCCCATCCCCTCTTGAACCAAACAAAAGATCATTAAAAAACCTTCCCCTTCCTTCCCCTTCAACCAAACCAAACAAAATAACCTCCTATCCTCTCCTTCCATCCCCTCTCCTCCATGCCCTCCTATTCCATCCCCTCCCATTGAACCAAACAGGCCCTTTAAATGTGCCATTATTAGAAATTAAAGCTCTAGGGATTGAATAAGCTACAATCACATTATGAACTTGTAACCACCACGGATCAGTTGTTTTCATCTTAAATAAGTGCGGACGTCTCTACCCCATTGCATATCTATATCAAGGTCATTAAAAATCTTTTCTTTTGTATACCAATCCCACACTCACCATTGCCAGAATTGGATTCAGATCTGTTCTTAAAAAGAGATGAGACACTATTGTGCAGACTGCAAGACTCTAGCAATACAAGTCCCTAGTGGATTTCTTATTTTATGCTTGAGTTCAACATTTAGCTCTGCAACAGAGATCCCACAAGGATATGAAACTGATTTTCAAGCTTTACTTGACTTCAAGAGTCGCATAGCTCAAGATCCATTCAAAATAATGAGTTTGTGGAACAACTCTATCCATCACTGTAAGTGGGTAGGAATCACCTGCAACATCTCCACGGGAAGAGTGGTGCAACTGAGCCTTGGAGAATAGAGATTAGCTGGCACTGTTTCACCTTCTATAGGAAACCTCACATTTCTCAGAGAACTCAACCTCAGCTTCAATAGCTTCCATGGTGAATTTCCTTATGAAGTAGGACGTCTCTTGTACCTTCAAAATCTAAGCATAAGTGCCAATTACTTTGGAGGTAGTATTCCAGGTAATCTAACTCACTATAAAGAGCTGGGGATTTTATTTGTAGGTCAAAACAATTTCACAGGAAAAATCCCAACATGGGTAGGGAATTTTCTTCCTTATCCAGGTTAATCCTTGCAAAGAATAAATTTCATGGAAGCATACCAAAAGAAATAGGCCATTTTTGTTAGATCTCATGTTTTGATGATAACAAAAGAATGGTTTGAAAAGGAAATAATTATTAAACAAGTTTGATCTAAGCAATTACAGGAATAAGCATCACTTGAAGTAAGCTTGGAAGTAATGAAGAAAGGACAGGAAGAAATGCTGAGAAACTTGATTAACTTCAAGTTTCCTAAAGCATTACTCGAGTATGTACTCGAGTAATGAGACAAAACTTGAAGTAACCAGAGACAACTTCCAGTAACCAGGCAACTTTACTCGAGGAGCTACTCGAGTAACAGTGTAAAAGATTTCAGGATGCCATTGATACTCGAGGAGCTACTCGAGTAACCCTGTTTCTAAAAATGTGCAGCTCTCGGCATTTAGTACTACTGCAACATTACTCGAGGAGCTACTCGAGTAATCATGTGGAAAACTTCCAGTTGCCTTCAGGTTACCAACGATACTCGAGGCGCTACTCGAGTAACTCTGTTTCTGAAAAGATGAAGCTCTCGGCACTTTGTACCACTGCAACAATTTACTCGAGTATGTACTCGAGTAACTCACTAAGGTAAGTGAAAAACTTGAAGTTGGTACCCGAGTATGATAAGTTATTTGGAAGGTAAACCTCAAGTCACTACCCGGGTAAGCCATGTTCAGAAAGTACTGTTACTCGAGGTGATACCCGAGTAACCCATGCAAAAATGAATCAATTACTCAAGTAAGTACTCGAATAACATGGTAAGTGCTCTCGGCTTTGAAATTCTGCAACATTACTCGAGTAGGTACCCGAGTAACTCATAAAGTTGTGAGTGAATTACTCGAGTAGGTACCCGAGTAATATATAAAGTTGACAGTGCATTACTCGAGTGTGTATCCGAGTAAATGATTTTTCCAAAGGTTTAAAGTTAAGTTATTCCATGCACTACCCGAGTGTTCTTATTTTTATTCATTGACTTTCAGAATTCCCGAAGATACTCGAGTAGGTACTCGAGTAACCTTCAAGGAATACTCGAGTAGCTACTCGAGTAAGCATACCCAGAAATCCAGAAATCATTCAAACGTTCATTGATTTGTTCCCTAATGATTTATATTTCATTGTATTAGTATTCTTAGTATATTTACAGATAAACAATGAAGAAATCATCTCAAGTAATGAAAGTCAAAGGAAACGTTCAAATGCCAACCACCGCCAACGGATATTTTTCAAAAACTTGAAAAGTCAATAGTGGCTGCGCACTCTCCAACGGACGAAAGAAAATGTTCCAACGGTCATCACCAACATATCTATATATATGGGAACCTTCAAACAGAGAAAGAACAACAAGCACACACACAAACGTATTATCAAGTTTATTGCTCTGTTTTCACATTGAAATTGTATTTCTATGCTTCAGTGATCCTTATTCACTCTGTAAGAGAGATATTTCATTCAAACTCAATATTTGTTATTGAGATAACTTAAGGTTGTGGAACCTTGAGTTGGGATTGAATTGCAACTTGTAAGGGGGAGCGAGTGTCCAGGAATAGGAACTTGCTTGTACTGAGGTGCCAAGAACCCACTGAATCTTGGAAGTCATAGTGAAACTCTCAGAGAAAATCTGAGGACTGGACGTAGGTCAAAGTGGTTGTGACCGAACCAGTATAACTCCTGATGCACACTTCGGTGATATTTCTCCTTACTCATTACTGTTTATAATTCCTCTGCTAAAGTTTTATATTTCCGACGAAATTTTAGTATCACCCAATTCACCCCCCTCTTGGGTGAAACGCCTGTTCTAACATTTGGTATCAGAGAATAGGTCTTCTTGTTAAGGTATAACAACCTAAGAAGGATCCAATGGCAAGCATGGGTGAAGGAATTCTTCCCGACGGAGCATCCATCACTAGACCTCCCGGTTTCAGTGGAGAACACTTTTCATTTTGGAAAGCAAAATTCAGAGTGTTCGTGATGGCTACCGAATATGGGCTATGGGATGTAATTGAGAGTGGAAATTATCAACCTACAAAGATTGTAGATTCTCAGAAAATTCCCAAGACACCAGCGGAATATGATGAGAATGACAAGAAACTTATCACTCTTAACAGCAAGGCAATTCTGATGTTACAAAGTGCCTTAAGCCAAAGTGAATACTTCAGAATCTGCACACTTCCAACAGCAAAGGAAATGTGGGAAGCTCTGGAAATAGCTCATGAAGGGACTTCGGGAATAAAGGAGAATCGCATCAACACCTTGGTCACTGAATTCGATCTACTTCGAATGAAATCAGGTGAATCAATTTCTGAATTTGAACTTAGATATACTCATCTTGTTAATCAACTTGCAGCACTTGGGAAATCTTATGATCAACATACCCAAGTACGAAAGATTTTGAATATTCTTTCTAAAGAGTGGGAAGCCAAAGTCACTGCGATAGAAGAAGCAAAAGGAGAATCAATGAGATCAGTTGCTTCTCTATTTGGAAGTCTTTCTGAATATGAAAGCAAACTAAAGTTCAAACGGGAACTAGATGATATCGGTGACAAGAAAAAGAAAGGTCTAGCACTAAAAGCAAAAGAAGAAAATCAAGATGAGAATGAAGAGTTCGACGATGACGAAATGGGTCTAATCATAAAACGATTCAGAAAGTTCTACAAGAAAGGACAAGGATTCAAACACTTTCAAAAAGGTGGAACTAGCAACAAAGATCACATCATTTGCTACGAATGTGGAAAACCAGGACATATCAAATCAGAATGTCCAGAACTGAATCAAAAGAGCAAAGAAAAGAGAAAAGGCAAATTCTTCAACAAAAAGAAAGCCTTCGTATCCGCTATATGGGGTGATAGCTCTTCTGACGAAGAAAGTGATGAGGAAGAAGTAGCTAACATATGCCTCGTTGCTCAAGAAGAAACAGAAAGAGAGGTAAATGACTCTGAACCTACCTATGATGAATTACTTTCCGAATATAATGCTTTGCATTCTGAATTCATCAAAGTAGTTAAAGAATTGATTGTTTACAAAAAGAAAAACAAAGCTCTTGAAACTGAACTTAAAGAAAAGATTTGTGAAAATTGTTTATCTCTGAAAAAGAAAAACGTTGATCTTACAAAAACTCTTGAGAAATTTACACAAGGTAGTGAGATGCTAAATGTTATTTTAAAAGCTCAACGATTTGTAAATGATCGATCTGGAATTGGATACGATCCAAAATCAGATAAAAGGAAAGGTAGAAAGAAAGCAGGGGGTAAATCATATTTGAATTATTTCCAGCATTCTGTGCATACATCAAATCCTTTTGCATTTTGTAATTACTGTAATAGAAAAGGCCATTATACTTCTTCATGCATTCATAAGAAGAAAGGAACGATAGGAACCTACAAATGGGTACCTAAAGGTTCATATATCCAGAAAATTATTTGTACTAATCCAAAAGGACCCAAAAAGATGTGGGTACCTAAGACTTAGTCATTCGATTGCAGGAATGTCTCAAAGCATCCAAAAATAACAAGTGGTATATTGATAGTGGATGCTCTAGACATATGACCGGTGATTTCGAAAGTTTTACCAAATTGCAACCTAAAGAAGGTGGAGAGGTAAAATTTGGAGGAAATCAAACCGGAAGAATAGCAGGAATTGGTGAAATTAAAAATGACAAAGGAATACAAGTCAAAGATGTATATTATGTTGAAGGCTTGTGTCATAATTTGCTGAGCGTAAGTCAAAGTGCAGATAAAGACAACTGGGTAATATTTGACTCAGAAGAATGCTTAATTATCAACAAGAATGACTTACAACTTGATAAGAAGAATATCAAGGCTAAGCTCAGAGCAAAAAGGGAAGGCAACTGCTATACTCTAGATATTAGTAGAAATGAATCTGAAAATTGTTTCCTGAGTAATACTGATGAAAGTTGGTTATGGCATAAGAGATTGGCTCATGTTAATATGCATCAATTAGGCAAACTACTCAAAAAGGATTTAGTTCTTGGATTGCCCAAAGTGATTTTCAAAAATGATTTGATTTGTGATGCATGTCAAAAGGGTAAACAAACTAAATCATCTTTTAAATTAAAAAATGAGATTTCAACAAATAGACCACTACAACTATTGCATATGGATTTAGTTGGTCCAGCAAGAGTAAAGAGTCTTGGTGGCAACTTATATTCATTGGTCATTGTTGATGATTTCTCTAGATTTACATGGGTTATCTTTCTATCATCAAAAGATGAAACGTTTGAAGAATTTATTGTCTTTGCTAAGAAAGTGCAAAATGAGAAAGGTATGTCCATTGCAGGTATTAGGACCGACCATGGCGGAGAATTTGAAAATCAAGCATTTGAAGAGTATTGTGATACTAATGGGATTGATCACAATTTCTCTGCTCCAAGGACGCCTCAACAAAATGGAGTTGTAGAACGCAAGAATAGAGTGCTTACAGAAATGGCTAGAGCAATGTTGAACGAAAAGAACGTGTCTCAAGTATTTTGGGCTGATGCCATGTGTACAGCATGCTACATTTCAAATAGAGCCTATATCAGAACAAAACTTGGTAAGACACCATACGAGCTGTACAAAGGAAGAAAGCCAAACATTGCTCATCTACACATCTTCGGCTGTAAGTGTTTCATTCATAATAATGGTAAAGATAACTTAGGAAAATTTGATTCTAAAACTGATGAAGGAATTTTCCTAGGATACTCTAACCGAAGTAAAGCATATAGAGTTTTCAATAAACGAACATGTGTTGTTGAAGAATCAATTCATATTGTATTTGATGAATTTGAATCCTCTGACAAAACCATTGATGAAGAACAGGAAATTGTTTTAAATCAAGAAAAATCTATTTCTAAGTCTCTTATTCCAGAGGTTGATGCAACTAAGGAAGAAGAGCAATCCCTAGGTCAACCTAGAGCTTGGAAATACAATAAAAGCCATCCCCTAGATCAAGTCATAGGAGATGTGAATGAAGGGATCAAAACTAGAAATAGAATTTTCAATGAAGTAAGTTTTTCTGCATTCATTTCTGAGATTGAACCTTCTAACATTGATGAAGCCTTATCAGACAATGATTGGGTTATAGCAATGCAAGAAGAACTAAATCAATTTGAGAGAAATCAAGTTTGGGATTTGGTGCCCCGACCCAAAGATCATCCGATCATTGGTACTAAATGGGTATTCAAGAACAAACTTGATGAATCTGCAATTATTGTCAGAAACAAGGCAAGATTGGTGGCCAAAGGCTATAATCAGGAAGAAGGAATTGATTATGAGGAAACGTATGCTCCAGTGGCTAGATTGGAAGCTATATGTGTACTCTTAGCCTTTGCATGCATCAAGGGATTCAAACTCTATCAAATGGATGTAAAGAGTGCTTTTCTAAATGGTTACATCATGGAAGAAGTATATGTAGAACAACCTCCAGGCTTTGAGGATGTTACTAAACCTGACCATGTTTTCAAACTCAAAAAGGCTTTATACGGTTTAAAACAAGCTCCTAGAGCATGGTATGAAAGGCTCAGTAAGTTTCTCATCGATCAAGGTTTTGTACGAGGAAAAGTTGATACAACACTCTTTATAAAACGAAAACACAATGATATTTTAATTGTTCAAATATATGTTGATGACATTGTTTTCGGTGCTACTAATGAATCTCTATGTAAGGAATTTTCTGAGATAATGCAGGGAGAATTTGAGATGTCAATGATGGGAGAATTGAATTTCTTTCTTGGTTTACAAATCAAACAAAGAAAGAATGGAATCTTCATATCTCAAACAAAGTATTTAAAAGAGCTATTGAAGAAGTATGGAATGGATGAAGCAAATGGGACAGATACGCCTATGAGTTCAACTACATTGCTTGATGCTGATGTCAAAGGTAAAGACTACAACATAACAAAGTATAGAGGAATGATTGGATCATTACTCTACCTCACGGCAAGTAGACCGGACATCCAATTTAGTGTTGGCATATGTGCAAGATATCAATCAGCACCAAAAGAATCACATGCTGAAACAGTCAAATGAATCTTTAGATACCTTGCTAACACACCCGAACTGGGTCTGTGGTATCCCAAAGGAAGAAGTGAATATCTTGTTGCATATTCAGATTCAGATCATGGAGGATACAAAACAGACAGAAAGAGCACCAGTGGACAAGGACAATTTCTTGGGGGATCTCTTGTATCGTGGTTCAGCAAGAAACAAAATACAGTGTCTCTTTCGTCAACGGAAGCCGAATATGTTGCAGTCTCAAGTTGTTGTGCACAAGTGATATGGTTAAAACAACAACTACAAGATCTTGGTATTTATCTCAAGGAAATACCAATCTATTGTGACAATACAAGTACGATAAGCTTGGCAAAGAATCCAGTTCAACACTCTAGAACCAAGCATATCGATGTCAGGCATCACTTCATCAGAGACCATGTACAGAAGAAAGATGTGAAAGTAATATTCATTCCTACTCATCTTCAACTAGCAGATATCTTCACAAAACCCCTTGCAAAAGATCAATTTCTATACATTAGAAGAGAATTGGGAATGGTAAATCCCAATGAGTTATAAGTAATTTCAGCATTTCATAATATTAGATGAAGTCACTTGTTAAAGTTTTGATGATTACTAACTTAAGCATCGGAGTATATAGAAATTTGTTTTACAGGAAGGTTGAAACTCTGTTTTGTGAAATAAAAACAGAGGTGATCAGAGGACATATTTACTGGAGTACCAACTTGAAGTTTTGGCTATATGAGAAACGTTACCCGAGGAGTAACTTGAAGTAAAGGAGCATGTTACTCGAGTATGTACTCGAGTAATGGACACCAAAACTGGAAGTAACGGATCAAGTTACTTGATTTTCAAACATAACGGCTCAGGAAATGAAAAGTCAGAAGTTAAAAAGATGGTTACCCGAGGCGTGCCTCGAGTAAACTTGAATGTTACTCGAGTAAGGCCTCGAGTAACGTCGGAGTCCAGATTTTCAAATTGATGAAAAATGATTCAAATATGTTCGGAATGGGTTATAAATGATCGAGGGAACATCCATGGATAATTACAATATTATTCATGCCAGGTACGCAATTTAAATGAATTATTTTAGAAATTTTCTGTATGAACACTCGAGTAAGGCCTCGAGTAAAATTGAACATTACTCGAGTAAGGCCTCGAGTAACGTCGGGTTCTAGGGCTTTATCAGTCGCGAACTTGGTCATTTCCACAGAATCTCCTCGAGTAAATCACTATTTCCTCTCACAAAAATTTTTCTTGAGTGATTCCTTGCCTCATTTCTGTCAAAACCCAACTGATTTCAAGTTCCAAAACTTCCTATTCTGTTCAAAATCTCTGTGCGACAGTTTTCTCATTTTTTTTCTGAGTTTCTCGTTTTTCAATTTTTCTGAACAATGAGAACCAAAAATCTTACTCCCATGAATTCCTCTGATTCCCAACCTCACTCTGATCCTCCTTCTTCTCCTCCCAAAAAGAGAAGAAAATTGACTCCGAGATCAAAAGCCAAAATTCCTCTCCAACCACAACCAAAAGCCAAAGGTATTGTGATTAAAGAACCTATTGTCACTAGGGCTCAATCCAAGAAGAGTACCTCTACCGGAAGAGGGAAGAGTACCAAATCTCCCTCACCTCCTCACTCTGATTCCTCTACCCCTTCTTTCACTCCTAAGCCACTCAAAAAGCCAAAATATGACAAGAAAGTGGCAAGTGCTATGGCTGGGATCATTGACCAAATGGAGAAGGGTCAATCTTCTAAGAAGTCCAAGATTCCGGAAGCAGAGATCACTTCCCCACCAAAGGAATACAATGTGAACAAATTGGTGGAGTCTCTGAAGTACTCAACTCAATTCTCCAGAAGGAAAGTGTGCAAAACACACTATGTTGATCTGAAGTTGCTTCAAGAGGTAGTGAAGTATGACCTAAGCTCTTATCTAGAACCCTTTATGCCCTGGCTTTCTATTAGGTTACCATTTTGTACTAAAGTAATTACCCATTTCTATTGCAACCTAGAAATTATAAGTAAGCCTAACCGAACCTCAGTAGAGGAAGAAATGACCACATTTGTAAGAGGTCAAGAGATCTTAATTTCACCTTCCAGAATTAACTTGTGGTTAGGGATAGAGAACCCCCCTGATGATATCTATTCAGAGCTTGAGCCAAACCAAATTTTCACAATTCTCAAACCCGGTGAGATAGTTGGCCCTCTAAATTTCAAGCCCAGTGATATGTGTGATCATCATAGGGTCCTTTGGTACATATACTCTAGGTCCCTAGTAAACAAAGCCAACAATTATACCCACTTCTCTGATAGGGACTTTAGGTGGTTTGCTTCACTGCTTCTTAAGGAACAAAAGGATCTGGGAGAGTATATCTTCTCAGAGATGAAGAGGTACAAGGTGGAAGGGAAGCCTACTACACCAATGCCATATCCACAGATTGTGTCATTGATCTTGAAAGAAAACAAGATATGGTACTTGGATAGTAAGGAGCCGATTGAAAGGTTGACCCCAGTGGGGAGAAATCAAATTGGGAAGTTGAAAATTGACATCCCTCTCAAAGGCCCTCTGGAGTCTGGATCTATGAAGAAGCGGAAGGCTACTGAGGCTGAAACCAGTAGGATGGATGACACTCAGTCATCGGCTCCAGCTGGTACCACATCATCACCATCCTTCCTCAATGCCACTCTCCAGCACTTTATGGAGAATATGCTCAGAGGCTTCCATGTGGACATAGCCAATACAAACGCTGAGTTAATCACCAATACGAACTTCAAAATGGGAGAGCTGGTTGAGAAAATCGACAAAAGGCATGAGGAAATGGTTGAAAGGATGGATAGAAGGCATGAGGAGTTACTAGCAGAGCAACGTGCCCAGGGAGAGACTTTGAGATTAATTCTGGCACGGTTGGATTCTTTGGGCCCTGGATCTTCTGTTGGTCCTTCCTCATCTGCACCACCACCACCTCCAGAGAACCCTCCTATTATTGATCCCATTCCTGAGGCTGAACCATCTACCCCTCTGGGTTCTGATCCACTTGAGCCCCAAGGCAAAGAAATTCTATTCACAGTGGATGATCCTGAAACCCATGAAACCACTCACATTACCATTGATGATTCACCTCCCAAGCCTCAACCAGAAACTGATCCTAAACCAACTCCATCACCTGCTCCCACAGAGGAAATCTCTTCTTCCACATCCTCCTCTGAACATCTTACTCCCTCGGCTGAGACCACCCCTGAGAATCAGACCACTCCAGGAGGAGATACATCTTCTATGGTTGTCTTCCAATCCACTCCTCCAGGGGATGACATCCAAGTGCCTCCAGTTCATTTACCTAACCCTGTCCCATCTAGCTCTTTTGACTCTTTGAGCTCAGATGGTTCTCCGGTCCTTCCAGTGACACCCATTTCCGTCGTCAAGCCACCTAGCCCTCCTCTTGATTGATGAAGCCAAAAAGGGGGAGAAGAGATGAGAGTGATTTTGTGGATATGTCCTAGTTTATTTTGGGATAATTGGGTGTATATGGGTTTTAGGGAGCATTTCATTTTTAATTATGAACTTTATCTTGTAATTTGAAATTTTAAAGTTTAATGCAAGTATATTTAAGTTATGATGTTAAAGTTTGAACTAATGAAGTTTTTGTGAATGTAAGGTGAACTGAGATATATTTTTTTTGAAAAGCTATCCAAAATCACCAAGTTTTGTCATCATCAAAAAGGGGGAGAATGTTAGATCTCATGTTTTGATGATAACAAAAGAATGGTTTGAAAAGGAAATAATTATTAAACAAGTTTGATCTAAGCAATTACAGGAATAAGCATCACTTGAAGTAAGCTTGGAAGTAATGAAGAAAGGACAGGAAGAAATGCTGAGAAACTTGATTAACTTCAAGTTTCCTAAAGCATTACTCGAGTATGTACTCGAGTAATGAGACAAAACTTGAAGTAACCAGAGACAACTTCCAGTAACCAGGCAACTTTACTCGAGGAGCTACTCGAGTAACAGTGTAAAAGATTTCAGGATGCCATTGATACTCGAGGAGCTACTCGAGTAACCCTGTTTCTAAAAATGTGCAGCTCTCGGCATTTAGTACTACTGCAACATTACTCGAGGAGCTACTCGAGTAATCATGTGGAAAACTTCCAGTTGCCTTCAGGTTACCAACGATACTCGAGGCGCTACTCGAGTAACTCTGTTTCTGAAAAGATGAAGCTCTCGGCACTTTGTACCACTGCAACAATTTACTCGAGTATGTACTCGAGTAACTCACTAAGGTAAGTGAAAAACTTGAAGTTGGTACCCGAGTATGATAAGTTATTTGGAAGGTAAACCTCAAGTCACTACCCGGGTAAGCCATGTTCAGAAAGTACTGTTACTCGAGGTGATACCCGAGTAACCCATGCAAAAATGAATCAATTACTCAAGTAAGTACTCGAATAACATGGTAAGTGCTCTCGGCTTTGAAATTCTGCAACATTACTCGAGTAGGTACCCGAGTAACTCATAAAGTTGTGAGTGAATTACTCGAGTAGGTACCCGAGTAATATATAAAGTTGACAGTGCATTACTCGAGTGTGTATCCGAGTAAATGATTTTTCCAAAGGTTTAAAGTTAAGTTATTCCATGCACTACCCGAGTGTTCTTATTTTTATTCATTGACTTTCAGAATTCCCGAAGATACTCGAGTAGGTACTCGAGTAACCTTCAAGGAATACTCGAGTAGCTACTCGAGTAAGCATACCCAGAAATCCAGAAATCATTCAAACGTTCATTGATTTGTTCCCTAATGATTTATATTTCATTGTATTAGTATTCTTAGTATATTTACAGATAAACAATGAAGAAATCATCTCAAGTAATGAAAGTCAAAGGAAACGTTCAAATGCCAACCACCGCCAACGGATATTTTTCAAAAACTTGAAAAGTCAATAGTGGCTGCGCACTCTCCAACGGACGAAAGAAAATGTTCCAACGGTCATCACCAACATATCTATATATATGGGAACCTTCAAACAGAGAAAGAACAACAAGCACACACACAAACGTATTATCAAGTTTATTGCTCTGTTTTCACATTGAAATTGTATTTCTATGCTTCAGTGATCCTTATTCACTCTGTAAGAGAGATATTTCATTCAAACTCAATATTTGTTATTGAGATAACTTAAGGTTGTGGAACCTTGAGTTGGGATTGAATTGCAACTTGTAAGGGGGAGCGAGTGTCCAGGAATAGGAACTTGCTTGTACTGAGGTGCCAAGAACCCACTGAATCTTGGAAGTCATAGTGAAACTCTCAGAGAAAATCTGAGGACTGGACGTAGGTCAAAGTGGTTGTGACCGAACCAGTATAACTCCTGATGCACACTTCGGTGATATTTCTCCTTACTCATTACTGTTTATAATTCCTCTGCTAAAGTTTTATATTTCCGACGAAATTTTAGTATCACCCAATTCACCCCCCCTCTTGGGTGAAACGCCTGTTCTAACAATTTTCAGGTTTAACAATTCTTATACTATTTGAGAATTACCTATTAGGTATAATTCCTTCTTCAATTTACAACATTTCATCTATATTCTACTCCAGTGTTGCTCAGAACAATCTACAAGGTAATATACCACCTGATGTTGGTTTAAGTCTTCCTAACCTTGAAATATTTGCTGGGGAGCCAACAATTTCACTGGAACTGTTCCTGCATCATTGTTAAATGCTTCAAAGCTTCAACTTGTTGACTTTTCGGTCAACACTCTCACCGGAACACTGCCTAAGAACATAGGAGTAGTCTTGAACCGTTTGTTTTGGTTCAGCCTTGAATGCAATAGACTTGGAGCAATTGGGAAAGATGACGATGATCATGGCCTAAATTTTCTTCCTTCTCTGGTTAATTGCTTTGAACTACAAGTTTTACGCCTTACTCGAAATATATTTGGCGGAGAATTACCAAGCTAAATTGCTAACTTATCAAGCAAATTACAAACACTCACTCTAGGTTCCAACGCACTGTATGGAACTATCCCTAGTGCAATAGGAAAACTTACTAATTTAGGCCTTTTAGGATTGGAAGGAAACGTTCTTGCTGGTAGTATCCCTGATGGAATAGGTAAACTCAAAACTTTAGACAGTTTATATTTGAATGGCAACAAATTTACAGGAACAATCGCTTCTTCTCTGGGAAACTTAACTTCATTAACAAGGCTCTTCATGGAGGATAACAAATTTAAGGGAGGTATACCTCTAAGCCTTGGAAATTGTCAAAAGCTTCTGGTACCAAGTCTTTATAACAACAATCTCAATGGCACAATACCAAAACAAGTGCTTGGCATTTCTTCTCTTTCGGTGTACTTGGATGTCTCTAATAATGTTTTGACGAGGGCCTTTACCACATGAGGTGGGAAATTTGCAAAATCTAGCACAGTTAGTACTCTCAGACAACAAATTTTTTGGTGTCATTCCTTCTTCTATTGGAAAATGCATCAGCTTGGAATAGTCGCACTTGCAGGGCAATTTGTTTGAAGGAGAGATTCCTCAGAGTTTAGAGAGATTGAGTGTCATGCCCTTATCTCAATTTCAACATTTTTCAGAGTATTTACGGAAAACGATATGTGGTTTGGTGGGCAACACATGAATAGCATAAAAATACTAATAAAAAGTGCTCAATTACAGAAATTCCCCATAGGGGTTCGTACCTGATAATTACAATTAGTGTAGCCGCATAGGGCTACTTGGGTGTCTAAACTCATCCTAGTGAAATGGAGACTTCTTTTGGTCTTTGTTCCATTACTGTAATCCCCTCGTACGGTACTCTGCATTGTTGTTTGCATATCTTCTGTTGTCTCCTGTCTAAATTGTTGGTAGGGGTGAGATTCGAGAGAATCTCAATAGGAAACAAATACCGTAATGCATGCATGATTGATGCTATGTGTATGACATGTTAGCTTTATCTAGATGTATGGCCCATAATGACATTTCTGCATGCTCAATGTTTCATACAACAAGACTATGGCCACAGCGAAAACAGAAATAGAGCTTCATTTATTCAAATATGCTCTACACAACCAAGTAAAGCAATCACATACATCATTACACAAGCAAAGATATTAAATACATGCAAATAAGGTAAGTCCCCTACCTCCAATCTTTCTCCCCGAATCCAATGGAACCATCAAATCATTGAAAATCCAACTCTAAGGCCCTCAAACATCCCTGGCCGAAATTATGGTGTTCTCCGGGAAAAATCAGGGTTTTACGATTTTGGCTCTGTAAACGCATTCCTTTCTACTCCTAACCACTTTATTTTCCATCTAATTGAGTTATAACAACCATTTGAACTAAAATTGGGCAGCATAACCCTTAGGCACACACTTTTCCAAAATTTAAAACCAATGGCAATCCAGCGAAATTTCACCGATTAAATTGCACACAGCAGCCAGAATAGTTAATATACGAAGGTTTGGAAGTTACCTCAAGCTCCTACTAGCTTTTCTCAAGATGGTTGAACCCTAACCCTTGAAACACCAAAAGATGAGCTTCCAAACCTTAAATCATATGCAAAGGAAGCTTAGGAACGGAGTTATATGTATTAAGAACCGATTTACCGAAGAAATCACTTACCTTTACAAGCTTTTCCTCTCCTTCTCTCTCTAAAAATCTCAACTCTTCTCTCTCTCTAAAACTGAAAATGGCGTTAGCTATGCACTACTACAAAAAGGGGCTTTAACCTCCCAAATTTGGCACCTTTAACGTCCCAAAACGGGGGGACGTATATACTGGGGGCGTAGTAAGTTGAAACAAAAGACGTCCCAAATGATAGGGACGCCCAAAGTCTGACTTTAGGTGTCCTAAATGTCATTTGGGACGTCTAAAGTCCCACCCTGGTGGACTTTAGGCCTCCCAATTCTTAATTTGGGACGTCTAAAAGTTAGATTTTTTTATACCATAATTTACATTCTGTATTACCCAACGAATTCAAACTGCAGAAACAGAATAGAAGATGGATTCATAAACCACACTGTCCATTACAAACTGGTAAGGACATCCAGCACTACAATCTTTACGATATATACATACAATAACCTTTCATACAACCTACTACTATATATATCAACAAAAAACAACTAGAAAGTGTCAAAACGCTGTCATCACACAAGTACAAACTGATATAAAATAACAAGTTTACTGCTCTATATGTTGAAGAAGATGTCCAGCCAAAAGATCTCTGATCAAATCAAGGTCTTCACGTAGGTAGGCATCTTCATTATCAAAAATCTGAAAATTAGAAAGTAAGCTTTGATGAAATGAATCTCAAGCAAATGAATTAATTAGCATTTCGATTAGAACACCAAAAATATTATCATTTGAGAATGAAGAAGCGATTACCTTTTCAAAATCGCTAGTAATTCCACTTTGAGTTATGTTATACATATAAAGTATAACATAATATCCGCATTCAGTGTGGCGAGGTTGCCGAGGGCACTTTTAATCAAAGGGATGCAATTGGTTGTTAAAATCAATAAATGTATGTCTAAAAGGACCGTCAATGAAACAATTAGGTAGGATCGAATGTACTTACTATGGGATAAAACCACTTTGGCTTTTTAACAACTGCACCCTCGCGTGACCTACCTAGGATTCTATATGTTTGACAAGCACTATCATGAAAAGCAAAATGAACAGAAATTAGAACCATTCATTTATTTTTGTTGTCAATGAAATACAAACAGAATAACTTACGTGTCGAAGACGGATTTTGTATCTCTGTCTGGCTTTTTACTCAAGGGATCAAACCAATAGACTACGTTGCGGCGAGGACATATAACACACAAAGTCCAGTGGTAACTTTAACAACATGTACACATTAAAATGAAGTTAGATGAGTGAGAAAACAATTATTTATTAAACTTCTTAAATTGACAAAATGTAAATACGAACCGTTGGACAATGGGTGCTAGATAACAACGAAGTTTGGTTTGTGCCATTTGGTAGCCAACATAGTGAGTCCTATGCACCACAGTACAAGTATCCCCTGTCGTATTCGCAGGACATAAGAATCCATACCAATTACTTCTTTCCATGTTTGTGCAGAGATCGTGGAAGGTGCTATAATAGAATTAAAATAAGGAATCAATTCTTGAATGTATGAAAACAAAAAACCACTAAATGAATTCTATGGGAAAATTGAAAAAAAACTTACCGGACTGCAAATTTGACCCAGCCTGCATCTATCTCCTCCAACCTGATAAACTGCTTGAGATCTTTATTGTCAATCGTGTAGGGATACTCCACTTGGCCCACAATCCCTGGAGGCATCTTCAAGTCAATCTGTTTAATGCGCTTGTAGATCTGTTGCAGCCGTGCTAAGAAGGGCCATTTGCTCGCAGCTTCGTCATCCTTTTAGAACATAAAAAAACAAATTGTTATTAGGATGCCAACAGATTTTCAGTAACAGTAAGGTAATTCCTACTATTGGAGGTGTTGCGTCTAAACCAATAAGATTGCGAGGCCAAAGGATGAAAGATCCTATCGCTTGACCTAACGTGCCAACCTCTGGATCAGGAACAGGGATGGCTGTACCTTCTTCCCCCTTTCTAACACTCGTCACATTCACCCTACGAAAATCCTCCGGAATTTGCTGATTATGGTGGGTGGTAGCACATGTGTGAACGAGAGCATCAGCAACAACACGCAACAGTGGATCATCCAAATAGAGGGTGCAAGGGTCTCCCGACACTGGAGTGGGAGAAGGGTCGCCAAGTGGTCCCGACACTGGAGTGGGAGAAGGGGCGCCAAGTGGTTGCTCCAGAGGGTTGTAACTTCCTCTGGTGCTATTGAAGGCCGGGGATTCCTGAGTTCTATGCTCGTCCCTTGCCCTTTATGCTTCAAACATCTTTGCCATTTCAAGTTGAAGCTCTGGCAACAGCTCTTGTCGGAGCTTGTCGCGAAGGTTGGCCTCGATCTCTCGTTCGAGCTCCTCTCGAATCTTGGCCACAACGTCCTTACTAGGTCCAGCTTGTGACGAATAACGTGGCTCTCGTCCAAAATACCTAGCGGCACTAACTCCCCGTGTCTCTCCTCGAACACGACCAAGGTCATCTGCCTTCCCAATAGCCGTTGATAAGATGTCCATCCGTCTACTTGGATTGAATGAACCTTGGCTACTCTGCTCGTCCAGGTCATCCTGTAGCATGCAGTTTATCGTAAATGTATCGAAACCACTCGCAACATGTAAAAAATTAGGTACTTATGGTATAACTACTTACAATCCTCGCAGCAACCTCAGCAACAGTTGAATTTATGTACTTCCCAGCCTTAATCCTCCCTGCTTTCCATTTTTTGTGACGTGGAGGAGGTGCCGGTGGTTGGATAACAACGCTAGGATCAGATTCCGTTGCTTCCTTCATTTTCTGTAACTCTTCTGCCATCATTTGCCGCTCAAGCTTCCGATATCCACCGCGAGACATGAAATGTTGATATTTATTTTCTGCTTGCTCTGGGCATTTGCTGCACTTAATTTCTATGAATGAAAAACAACAAAAAATGAATACTCCTGTACAATGTAATGTTCCTATCAGCCGCGTGTACTTACTACCACTGTACAATGGTGTCTCTGCATCACTCCGCAGGCTGTCATATTCCTGCAACTGCGTAAAGGATTCTGCCTCAACATCGTTAATCATTCTCTCCATTCTATCTTCATCTATGACATCCACAGCT
The DNA here is from genome assembly GCA_963855925.1 of Inga laurina. NCBI lineage: Eukaryota > Viridiplantae > Streptophyta > Magnoliopsida > Fabales > Fabaceae > Inga > Inga laurina. The sequence continues at coordinate 56,728,885 of OY979711.1, forward strand.
TCCTTCTTGTGTGACGGACAATCAGTTACTTCCTCACCATGCCATATCCACCTTGTGTATCACAGATTTATTCCATCACAAAGTAGGTGATCCTTGATGACATCAACATCCCGTCTACTCTCATTCAAACAATTGACACAAGGACAAAAATACTTCCCATTTCTTGCAGGAGCATTCTTTTTAGCGAATTCAATAAATTCGTCCACCCCTTTCTCATATTCTTCACTAGTTCTCAAAGCATTCATCCAACTATGATCCATTTTGTTACCACCTAAGGCATTACCAATAACATTCACACGTTTAGTACAATTCTCAACGACATATGATGGGATTGCCTAATTAAGTTATCAACCCAATTTAGGATTTTAAAATATGGGCTTAATAACTTTATTGCCCCCTCCTAGCCTCATCTCTCCTATTAAAAGGGTTTCAGTGCTATGTAACTTATTTTTTTAATAAGTATATGTATATAAAATTAATGTATAATAAAATAAATACAACAAGATTAAATTAAAGAATTTTTTTGAGGTTTGGAAGAATTAAAAACAAAACGAGTTTCATATTAACAAAACAATTTTAAGTTGAGTTCTTCCAAAAATAAAATTGTTTTATTGAAAATATTTAGATAAAAATCATTTAATGAATATTGGGGTTATCGTTTTCTTTTTAAGTTTTGGCTTGAATTATTCTTCATAATTCAAGAATTTGGAATTAACAAAACAATTGTGTGTAATTAATACAAGAATTTCTTTAATTTAAATAAATCATATTTTATTTTATTATATATACTAATTAATGGTGCAGGAACAAGACCAATGAAATGGGGTGGTGCCACTACGTGTGTATGGATAAATCTCCATATTGCCTTATAAAAGCTAGATTTCCCTAAAACTAAACAATAGGGATCTATTATACTTTTAGAAAAGCCGTAGAAACGGCTTTGTATTAACAGGGTTAACATATTGAGCTTATTATGAGGTTTCAAATTAAACGGGGTTAAAGATAACAAATGGTTTCACCAAATTCATGGTAGGATTTTAATGAGAGGTTTTAACGGTTTCATGAATAACTATGAATTGTATTGGTTTCATGTGGCATACACTAATCAATGATTGGAAGAAACTTTTATGACCCACTTTCATTATGTTACACTTGAACAAATAAATAAATAAAAGTTCAAAAACTTTGTCTTAAAATTTAATACTCTTCTAATCGTTCTTATAAGTCACTTTTAACATGATCCACAATAGTCAAAGAAATCTTTAAATCTCATTAACTCTACCTTTAAATTTAAAACCTTTCTAACTACATCCCTATTTAATATAATATTTTATCTTATAAGAACAAAGTTTACTCAATAATTAACGAGAGGCAAATTGAAACAGGGGAGTAATTAACTTTTAAACTTTACTCATATTTAACACAATGGAACGGGTGAGAACTAAGAAGACTTGTTTCTATTATACATCAGGCTATAAGCAATATATAATAAGTCTTCTTAATAGATAAGCAATATAAGCAATATATAATAAGCACAATCTCAACCATTTAATTTATATTTCAAAAACAAAATAAACCATTCTGTTAAAAAAAAAATGAAGAAAATAAACCAACCTGATCAGGGCGCCCACTAGCTAGTATGTTTGAGAGGTAGAGAAGACGTTGGAGCTCCACGGTGGTGTGCACAACAATGGAAGGACGAAGGTGGAGGAGAGAGCAAAAATCTACCCACTGTGGAGGAGGTGAGGTTGCAGTAGACACAGTTGCAGCCGTTGAAGAAACAAAGAGGAAGAAGAAGAACGGAGGAGGGAGGAGTTCAACAAGCTAGGGCCGATGGTGGAGCTTGAACAAGGGAGGAGGGAGGAGTTGAAGAAAAAAAAAAAACAGAGGAGGGCTGACGGTGTGGGTGGGGAGAGGAGGAAGAAGAGTAAAGTTGTTGTTGAGAGGATGTGAGGAGAGGGTGTGATAGATGAGAAGACCGCATGTCAGACAAGTGTCTGACATGCGGGTAGGGGACGCCTTTAGGCGTCCTAAATGGCATTTGGGACGCCTAAAGTAGGGACTTTAGGCGTCCCAAATGGATTTGGGACGCCTAAAGTCATCTTCAGGCGCTAAAAAAATTTATGAAATTTATATTTCGCGCCAGGAAGCACTTTAGACGTCCCAAATTCAAATTTGGGACGCCTAAAGGTTCCCCTACATATATATAATTACGAAAATGCCACCGCCTCCCTTTTTAACCACCAAATTTTCAATTTGGGACGTCTTTGGGGGTGGTTATATCTCAATTCTGTAGTAGTGATGGCTGCTGGAAGGAGATGATCACTTTTTATTTTAATATCTAATATCTTATTTCATTTATTTGATAATTTCCCAATTTTCGGATTTTTACAAAATTCTGGCAGATTTCTGCCCAAACTTTGAAAAATCATAACTAATTCTAGAAAAATAGAATTGGAGTGATTCCAAAGCCTATAGAACCCTTATTGAGTCTAGTTTCAAGGAAAAATATTGAAATTTGCTGAATAGAATCACAAAATTCCCAGAATTTCAATCTTTGCATACTGTTCCAGAAATTTTACAGTTTTTCTGTGCTGACTTCAAAAATTCATATCTTTTTGTATATAGCTCTAATTGAGTCATATGACCTATCAAATTAAAGCTTAGGATGTTTAATTTCATCCTGGAAAATTTCATAATTTTTGGTCATCATTTGATTACTTAAAATCACATGATAAGCTCACTACCTCATAGGCGATTTCACCGAAAACATAATTATATTCTCCAAAATTCACCACTTTACTTTCTTAATACCTCAAAGATATAAGAAACATTAGAAAATAGATTTGGGACATCTACTAAACTGGGGTTTAGCAGTCCACTTAATTTAGGCTTATTCCTAAGCCTCCAATCCCAAATTTTGGGGAATTACATTGAGAGGCTTAGAAGATATAGATCTTTCACAAAACAATTTGTCTGGGTAGATTCCTAAATTCCTAAGCGAGTTTAAAACCCTCAAGCATCTGAATCTATCTTACAATGACCTCGATGGCGAAGTACCAAAGGAAGGGATCTTAAGAATGCAACTTCCACTTTAGTATATGTAAACAACAGGCTCTGTGGCGGTATTCCAGAATTTAATTTATCTGCTTGCACAACTAGAAAGGCTTCTTCGTCTGGAAAATCTCTTGCCCTCAAGGTGTTTATTCCTCTTGCGATCACTTTGGCATTTTTACTCCTTTTGTCATGCTTTATTGCATGCTTTTTCATGGTAAAAAGAACAAGGAGATCAGAAGCCTGTGTAATCACTACAGGGGATTTGAATTCAAAAGTTTCTTATTCAGAGCTAGCTAGATGCACTGATGGGTTCTCCCAAGATAACTTGATTGGCTCGGGAAGTTTTGGTTCAGTATACGAAGGAAGTCTTGCAAGTAACGGAGCATTTGTCGCGGTGAAAGTATTAAATCTTCAACAAAGAGGAGCTTCAAGGAGTTTCATTGATGAATGCATAGCCTTGAGAAGCATAAGGCATTGAAACCTTCTCAAGATCACAAGTGCTGTATCAAGCATTGATGACCAAGGTAATGACTTCAAAGCTTTGGTGTTTGAGTTCGTGCCTAATGGAAATCTAGATAATTGGATACATCCAAAAGATAATGTGCAACAAGGGAGCAAGAAATTGACATTCATCCAAAGACTGAACATAGCAGTTGATGTTGCATGCACACTTGAGCATCTGCACAACTTTTGTCAAACACCTATCGTGCATTGTGATGTAAAGCCAAGCAATGTACTTCTTGATGATGATTTGGTAGCCCATGTGGGTGACTTTGGACTGGCAACCCTTCTATATGAAGAATCAAGCGACTCTTCCTCTTCCAAGCAATACTCAACAATGTCAGGCAACCTAAAGGGTTCTATTGGTTACATTCCACCAGGCATGTTCTTGTTGCTCACAGACAGATAATCTAAAAAGTTATAAATTCCATACAAGTTTCATTGAAAGGTGAAATGTTTTACAGAATATGGTATGGGTGGGCAACCTTCAACATTGGGAGATATCTATAGCTATGGGATACTATTACTAGAGTTTTTTACAGGAAGAAGACCCACAAATGATGAATTTGGAGGTGGGATGGGAATTCACCATTATGTGGCAAGGGCTTTACCCAATCATACAATGGACATAGCTGATCCATCTTTGCTATATGAAGAAGAAGAAGATGAAGAGATATATTCGGAGAGATCAATAAAGAAAGGAAGTGGAAGAGGGAGAGTAATAATGGAGGAATGCTTGAGTTGGTTGATGGAAGCGGGAGTATCTTGCTCTGCAAACGTGCCATCGAAGAGGTTGCAGTCTATGACTGTGGTTGTAAACAAACTTTAGGCAGTCAAGAAATTATACACCTCCAAATAATTATGTTTTTTTTTTGTAAGATCATTATGTTACTGCATTTTTTCCCTTTATGCCATTGATTTTATTATGTTTTTTTATCATATTTAAACTCATGTTTACTGTTAAAATATATTACTATCACACTCAATCAAAAAGAGGACGGATTTCTGTATGCAGAATTTCAGCAAAAACATATATTTGATGCTATGCTTATGAATTTCGGACCATTCAACATGCGTCTTGACAAGAGAAATTGATAATCCGTTTTTACTAATATAAGGTTAAAGGAGCAGGGACATTTTCTAGCATGCTGTGCTTATTGTTTGGAACCAATTTCCTAGCAAAACACTCTTAGCAAGGAGAAGTAATAGGATATAGACCATTTATATTTGATTGGATGGTCTACATTTGATTTTTTTAAAAAATTTTATAGTTTTTAAAAAATTATTTTAATGAAAATATAATTTAAAATAAAATAATCTCTTAACTATTATTTTTATTTAAAAAATCATTATTTAAAAAAAAATCAAATGTGGAAAATAGTTCCGTTATTGTTTGGGTTGCAATTTGGTTAATAATTTTTTTTTGTTTGAAATTAATAAGTTAATTCATAGGTAGATTTGCCCCATAATCCTTGATTTTAATGTATTGGACTATACCTCAAGATAATGACTAGCTGTGAACACCCTATTTTGTCCGGGCCCCACTAAAAAAACAATACAAAAAAATTGATAATGATTGGTGTCCAAATTGACAATCATGATTGAAAGAAAAAAATAAAAAAAAATGAAAATAAGAAAAAATAAAGAAATCCTCCTATTGATGATGATCGGTGTCTAAATAGGCAATCATCATTGAAAGGGAAAAATTTAAAAAAAAAACGAAAATTAAAATAAATCCCTTAATTGATATGATTGGCATTCATTAAGGGAAAATAATAAATAAAAAAAATGAAAAATAAAAAATAAAAAATCTCATTTATGTTGATAGGTTTAAATTAGGAAGTTACTTGTGGGGAGAATAATGAAAAAAAAAAGATTAAAAACGAAAAATCTCCACTAATGGTAATTAGGTCAAGTTAGGAAGTTTTATCAATAGAAAATACAAAAAATAAAAAAAAAACGAAAATAAAAAAAATAAAAAATCTCCATTGATGGTGATTGGGTTAAGTTAGGTAGTTCTTAACATAAAATACAAAAAAAATCAAAAAACGAAAAATAAAATAAAATAAATAAAAAAGGGAGCATTTATGAAGAAAACCCTACCTTGAGACTATAAATAGGAGTGCAAGGGTTGAAGCAAAGGGGGACAAAAATTTTGGACAAGAATTTTGGGAGAGCAAGGAGATAAGCTCATTGTGGTCTTGTGGATTTGCATTTTATTGTTCAACTGAATTATCTCATATATAGGCAAGAGGTATGTGATGTCTTATTTTCTTATGATATTAGGTGTTATGCTTAATAAATATAGACAATATAATTGTACTTGCCTCTTGTTTATTATGTGGTTCTATCACCCTATCTCTTGTTGTAGCGGGGTTCAAAAGGAAAAAGGTACGCCTAAATCTCCTCACCTTTGACTTCCTTTTTGTTTAACTTGTGTTACTTTTTCTTCTTTTTTCTTTATTCCTTTCTTAGGTCCTCTTTCAAAAAATATTTTAACACATTTTTATAAATGAAAATAAAATGGCAAAACTTTCTTCCATGAAAATAAAAGAAGTTCTTTCATAAATAAAAAAAAACGTTTTTAAAAAAAAATAATAAAAAAATACAAACCAAATAAAAACTTATTTTTCTCAAATAAATTAAATGAACATTTTTTTCTAAAAATCACCAACCAAGTGACACGCATTTCTACCCCTCGAACTACGTGGGCTTTGATCCCTCTAAAGGGTACGTAGGCCCTAGGTTTTCATCCTAGGTCAAGTCCAATTTTGTAAATGAATATATTTTTTTCTATTTTCTTGTTGTAAATAAATGTTTTTTTTAAAATAAATATATTTTTTTTTCTTATTTTCTTTTTGTAAATAAATGCTCCTTTTTTTTTTCCTTCAGTTTTTCATTTATTTTTGTCTTTATTTGGGTAATTATAATAAAGTTAAAGGCCATAGTATTTTTAAATAATTAACTTAGGGTAACCATTCTCATGAATGGGTGTTGTGGGGTGCCTAACACCTTCCCCACACACAATCGACTCCCGAACCCTAAATGGTTTTTGTAGATCAGTTTCCATTTTTAAAAAAAGGTTTCCAAAATTATCCTTTTTTCAAAAATTTTGGTGGCGGCTCCATGTTTTTCTAAAGTCCGGGCGCTACAGCTTGGCGACTCCACTGGGGACAGTTTGAGAGTCAAGCCCATTTAAGTTAAATGTTTAAAAATAATTTGGCCTTAATTTTATTTTAATTACCCTTATCTTATTATTATTTTTTTTTTGTGAATAGTTGTTTTTATTTATTAAATTTCTTATTCATATATATATTTTTTTTTTCCTCCTTTTTTCTATCTATCTTGTGATCTGCTTAGCAGATGAGGGTTGGGTAGAATCTAGGTCCATAGGTTGGTATGCTCTCCACACACACTGAACACATACACTATTCTCCTCACACACATTTTGGGCCCTATACCCGGGTCTGTGAGTTCCTTAGGTGAGTGGAAGTTTCTAGCGGTCTCCCTGTGGGGTTTTAAGAACCCCCTGAGGTTACTGTGAAGACTTCATCCTAGCTGTTACTCATTTGGCAAGGTTGATCCCTGTGGGGTTTTTAGAACCCCCTGAAGGTCAATTTCGTTAAATGGGGTCTTCATCCTTACGATGGGGGCAGTTAGGAGACCTTTATCTGTGAGAATTAGAACCACCTTGAAACCACTGCACCTATTAGTGGAAATTATCGACCTACCCAATTAATTAGTACCTGCCTTTCTTAGGATAGATACCACTAACCTAGGGTCATTCCTAAAATAGGACACTGGAGGGCATATATTTATTTATTGTTAATAATCTTTATTGTCATCCATGCATAATCAATGGAACCCCTAGGATCAAGTGACTAACTGTCGCTTCACCTGAGTATGTATCTAGCATCATTCCACATAAAGATACATCACAAGGACGGTGTATGCATTAGATAGCTAACCTTAGTCTAAAGGTCTATGACCCTAAAAGACCATGATCTCATCACATTAATCATGTTAGAAAACATCTCGATGAGGGATAACCCTTTAGGACTCATAAGGCATCATTATATCATCCATTAGCATTTTAACTTCATTTGATATGTGCCTTGGACATAATCATCATTTAAAAAAAAAAAAACCTTAACCGCGTGATGGTTTGGGCCATTCGCAGGTTAATGGGCACTTCATTCTCCCTATGAGGTAATAGATCTCTTGAGGAGGTGAAGTTCTTTTTCTTAATGTCCATCACCCATATCAAAACTTGAAGTATAAGTCGTCACTCTTTCACATCTCATAAGGTATCATTATATCATCCATTAGCATTTTAACTTCATTTGATATGGGCCTTGGACATAATCATCATTTTTTTTAAAAAAAACCCCTTAGCCGCGTGATGGTTTGGGCCATTCGCAGGTTAATGGGCACTTCATTCTCTCTATGAGGTAATAGATCTCTTGAGGAGGTGAAGTTCTTTTTCTTAATGTCCATCACCCATATCAAAACTTGAAGTATAAGTCGTCACTCTTTCACGTCTCATGAGGTATCCTTGCATCATCCATTGGCATTTAGCTTCATTTGATATGGGTCTTAGACATAATAAACATTTAACAAAACCCTTAGCCGCGTAATAGCTTGGGCCGTTTGCAGGTTAATGGGCACTTCATCCTCCTTATGGGGTATTGGATCTCTTGAGATATCCTTGTATCATCCATTGGAATTTAGCTTCATTTGATATGGGCCTTAGACATAATAAACATTTAACAAAACCCTTAGCCGCGTAATAGCTTGGGCCGTTCGTAGGTTAATGGGCACTTCATCCTCCCTATGGGGTATTGGATCTCTTGAGGAGGTGAAGTTCTTTTCCTTAATGTCCATCACCCATATCAAAACTTGAAGTATAAGTCATCACTCTTTCATGTCTCATGAGGTATCCTTGTATCATCTATTGACATTTAGCTTCATTTGATATGGGCCTTGGACATAATAAACATTTAACAAAACCTTTAACCGCGTAATAGCTTAGGCCGTTCGCAGGTTAATGGGCACTTCATCCTCCCTATGGGGTATTGGATCTCTTGAGGAGGTGAAGTTCTTTTTCTCAATGTCCATCACCCATATCAAGGCTAGAAAGCACATGTAATCATCTGCATAGCATGCATTCAGAAATACTTTCTGACTCTTCCTGCTATTTTCTTTAATAAAGGACAAGCAAGTTATTTAGCAATTAAAAATTTTGCACAAAGGTTAAACGACACAAGAACCAGGTTTAAATTAAGTTCCTATAGGAAAGGTGTATTGCATTCTTATCACTATGGTTAATGACAAGATCTTGGCTAGGATGGGATTCAAGGTCCCTCCTATCTAATGATCAACTTTAGTTCTCCCTGTGGAATAATAGATTCCCTGAGGAAGTTAGAGGATGCTTGTGCCAGAATACCTTTATGCCATGGATAACTTGCTATGCCCGCTTGAAATTGTGAGTTCAAATAAACTAATGATATTTTGTTCCTTTATAGGCAGGTGATACAATATTGCTCCATCTAAATGTCCTAACCAGCTACCCCCTAAGCATTCATACAACATGCACTCACGTAGTTGTCAGATGGCAGCCAGCAGTGGAAATGAAGCCGAATCTAATATGAATCATTGAATAAGAAGGGAAGATTAGCACTCTGAAATCCCGATATAAGGAAGAAATTTCCTACATCCTCTGAAGTGCTAAACAAGCCGACTGTTACAATGGTTTCAACAATAAGCAAAAATACCTGCACGTGGATTTCAGCTGATGATTCTGGAAGGGCTCTGGAAAATTGGGAGTTCGAGGACACCTTCAATTTATCATTTTAGAGTAACATGCCTAGCTAAAAGTTGTCTTTTTTATGCTTTGTATACGCCTTTAGGCGAGCTCTTATATGAACCATGAATAAAGAATGATATGCGAATAAAATTCACTTATTTATATCCACTCCTTTCTTTTTCCTTCTATTCATTCGTTGTTCATTTTTCTCCCTCCAGGAAATCGATTTCCTCGGAACTCTTGTCCAACGCAGAGGTTCCTGAATCCCTGAATGATGATTCGCTTGTTGCCATTGATATGCATGATTATGAGTATGATGATGATGAGATCATTCAAGTATACAAAAAAATCCTCGAATCCGACGACAATAGAATGTGCCCATATGAAGATGTAATTGAAGTAATAAATATGGGCACATAGGAAGAAAAAAGAGAACTAAAGATAGTAGATAACCCCGAAAGAGAGCAAATGGTTGGACTCTTCAAAGAATTCATAGATGTATTCGCATGGTCTTATCAAGACATGCCAGGCCTTGATCTAGGGATTGCCTCTCACAAGATCCCCTTATTCCCAGACATTAAGGGTAAAAAGCAGAAATTGAGGAGGCTCACTTCCGATATGTCCTTAGTGGTTCGAGACGAGGTGATGAAGCAATTAGAAGCGGGTTTCCTAGAAGTAGCTAAATACCCACAATGGATAGCAAATGTCGTTCTTGTCCCAAAGAAGAACGGCAGAATTCGAATGTGTGTGAATTATCGAGATCTGAATAAAGCTAGCCCAAAAGACGATTTTCCATTGCCTCATATTGATGTCCTGGTTGATAATACAGCCCGTAGCTATAGGTACTCGTTCATGGATGGGTACTCAGGGTATAACCAAATCCCTATGGATAGAGAGGACAAAGAAAAAACCACATTTATTACACAATGGGGAACTTATTGTTACCGCGTCATGCCATTCGGGCTAAAGAATGCTGGGGCAACTTATCAGCGTGCCATGGTGGCACTCTTCCATGATATGATGCATAAAGAACTTGAAGTATACGTGGATGATATGGTAGCTAAATCTTTTGAGGGAGAAAGCCATGTTGTGGTGTTAAGAAAGCTATTTGAAAGGCTACGCAAGTACAAGCTACGACTAAATCCTAACAAATGCGTCTTTGGAGCTTTATCTGGAAAATTGTTGGGCTTCATTGTAAGCCAAAAAGGGATTATAGTAGATCCAGACAAAGTAAAAGCAATACGGGAAATTCCCCCTCCTTAAACAGAAAAGGAAGTTCGAGGCTTTTTGGGGCGACTGAATTACTTGCACGATTCATTGCCAACCTGACTGCAACTTGTGAGCCGATATTCAAGCTTTTAAAGAAGAACTGCACCAGGAAGTGGGATGAAGATTGCCAACAGGCATTTGATAGAATCAAGGATTATTTGTTAAATCCCCCAATTTTGGTTCCTCATGTACCAGGACAACCTTTAATTTTGTATTTAACAATACGACCAAAGTCCATGGGAGCCATGCTGGGGCAACAAGACGCATCTAAGCGAAGAGAACAAGCGATCTATTACTTGAGCAAGAAGTTTAATGATTGTAAGTCACGTTACCAGATGATCGAGCGAACTTGTTGTGGTTTAGTCTGGGCTACAAGGAGGTTGAGGCAATACATGCTTTACTACACCACTTGGTTAATTTCAAGAGTAAACCCACTCAAGTACATCTTTGAAAGCCCGCATGTAGCTGGAAGAGTCTCTAAGTGGCAAGTAATATTGTCTGAATATGATATAAGATACGTCATTCAAAAATCTGTCAAGGGTGGTACGATAGCAGATCACTTAGCGGAAAACCCCATAGATGAATGCCAGCCACTAGATTTCAAATTTTCAGATGAAGACATATGTGCTACAGAAGACCCGATCGAGGAAAGCAAATCGAAAGGGTGGGAAATGTATTTTGATGGCGCAGCAAACATGCATGGCAATGGTGTAGGGGCAGTAATCATATCCCCAGATGGAAAGCAATTTCCGATTGCTATAAAGTTAGGATTTGATTGCACCAATAACATGACAGAATATGAAGCTTGTATTAATGGTCTCCAGGCTGCCATAGATCTTGGGATAAAAAACCTAAAAGTCTATGGTGACTCAGCTCTCATAATTTATCAGGTGACTGGTGAATGGCGTACTAAAGACCCAAAGTTGATCCCTTATCAAGAGTATTTGATAGAGTTGATCAAAAACTTTGAAGTAATCAATTTTCATCACATGGCTAGAGAAAAGAATCGCTTCGCTGATGCGTTAGCTACTTTAGCAGCTATGATCCAACTTGATTGTGGAGTCCAAGTTCAGCCAATACAGATTGAGACTAGAAGATCGCCAGCATTTTGCTTCAATATTGGAAGAGAACACGACGAGCAACCTTGGTACCATAGTATCAAGATGTATATGGAGCATGGTACTTACCCACCAGACGCGACACATAATGAGAAGAAGACCATCCGGCGATTGGCCATGGGCTTTTTTATTAGTAGTAACGTCCTATATAAGAGAAGCTTTGACGGGACATTGCTACGCTGTGTAGACATAAGGGAAGCGCACAAGATTATGGCAGAGATCCATGAAGGCGTATGTGGTACACATGCAAACGGCTACTCATTAACTAAACAAGCTCAAAGATCTGGTTACTACTGGATAACTATGGAGAAGGATTGTATCAATTATGTTAGAAAGTGTCATAAGTGCCAGATATATGCCAACAAAGCTAATGCCCCTCCGACTATAATGCATAGTCTCGTATCTCCATGGCCATTCTCCATGTGGGGAATAGATGTCATTGGGCCGATTAACCCAAAAGCTTCGAATGGTCATCGTTTCATCCTCGTTGCTATTGACTATTTCACTAAGTGGGTAGAAGCCAATTCCTTTGCTAGTATTACTCAGAAGGCCTTCATCAAGTTCTTAAAGGCCAATATCATCTGTAGATATGGGTTACCGGAGAGGATCATAACTGACAATGCACCAAACCTCAATGGGGCATCAGTTAAAGAATTATGTGATCAGTTCAAGATCAAACATCATAATTCTGCACCATATAGGCCACAGATGAATGGTGCAGTTGAGGCAGCCAATAAAAACATTAAGAAGATCATCAGCAAAATGACAGTGACCTATAAGGACTGGCATGAAATGCTTCCATATGCATTACACGGATACCGTACCACAATACGTACATCAACTGGGGCAACCCCTTACTCTTTAGTTTATGGCATGGAGGCTGTTACCCCAATTGAGGTGGAAATACCATCCCTGAGAATCTTGGCTGAATCAGACCTAGATGAGAGCGAATGTATACGTTCTCGATTTGAACAATTAAATATGATTGAAGAAAAGAGGCTCACAGCAATATGTCATGGGCAGTTATATCAGTCACGAGTGGCAAGGGCCTTTAATAAGAAACTACGACCCAGATGGTTTAAAGTAGGTGACCTAGTCCTCAAGAAGATCCTGCCAAATCAAGAAGATGATAGAGGTAAATGGGCTCCGAATTATGAAGGCCCATATGTCGTTAAGTAAGCTTTCTCTGGAGGGGCATTGATATTGACAAACATGAATGGCCAAGATTTACCAAGACCAATCAATTCAGATGCTGTAAAGAAATACTATGCATGAAAAAAAAAAAGCTCGCTAAGTTGAAAACCCGACAGGGCGGCTTAGGCAAAAGTTAGAGCAAAAAAAAAAAAAAAACCTTGCTAAGTTGAAAACCCGAAAGGGCGGCTTAGGCAAAAAAAAAAAAAAAAAAAAAGCTCGCTAAGTTGAAAACCCGAAAGGGCGGCTTAGGCAAAAAAAAAAAAAAAAAAACCTCACTAAGTCGAAAACCCGAAAGGGCGGCTTAGGCAACAACTAGAGCACAAAATTGGGAGCTGTTAAGTTGAAAACCCGAAAGGGCGGATTAAACACATATCGAAGAAGGTTATCAGTCCTAGCCCCATAACTCTCTTTACTTTGTCTATTTGGAAGACTCCGTGATCATTCATCGAAAAGTGCATATCTCTGGCAATTAAGCAAGACACCATCAGGGGACTACACGGAACTAAAAGCGAAGGACCTCCTTATAACATCACGTCTACACCAACATATGATCATCATCATGCATCCACCTGAATATTGGAAGATCATTTCTTTTAAATGAATCTTCATCCTTAGTATATCTTTCCCTTCTATTAAATCGCATGTCAAACTTTGTTTCATGATTTGTATAAGGGTAACTCTTTTTAATGAAAGCACAGCTTTTATCTGGATAAACACTCACGTTGATATACATGGTGTCCTCTACTCCCATTTAACTGGTGTAATTTCAGGATCATTAGCGACGGTCCCAACTGGAATTTTTGTTGTGGGATCAAACAGTTGATAAAGGGATACAATCTAAACTGAGGGTTCTAGGCTGTGGCATCTATGTGAATCTCATTATACACATCTTCATACCTCCAAGACTGCGCAAGTAACGGGGTACTGGTTAGGCACCTAGACGAAGAAGGAGCAATATCACCTGCCAGGCTATTCTTTAACACCACAATTATTACACGCATTCTCGTTAGCATGTCATCACCTCCATTATCAACATCACCATTAACATCATCATCATCACTACTATCATCGTCATCATCATCATTAGCATTATCATGGTATTCATCATCCTCATTAGGATTCCATCATCACTGTCATCATCATTATTAGTGTCATCACCTCCATCATGATATCACTATTCTGATATTCCATTCATTATCATGGCCATTATCATCCTCTTCATCATCATCATTGTCATCATCACTGTCATCATTATTATCAATGTCATCAACTTCATAAGCACTACTCCAAGAGGCATCACATGTTCATAGCACCCTTTTCAAAGCCCTGTACCGGCAGGCACCCCTCAAAGCCCAGTAACGGCTGGCACCCTTTCAACGCCCTGTACCGGCAGGCACCCTCAAAGCCCAGTAACGGCTGGCACCCTTTCAAAGCCCTGTACCGGCAGGCACCCTCAAAGCCCAGTAACGGCTGGCACCCTTTCAAAGCCCTGTAACGGCAGGCACCCTCAAAGCCCAGTAACGGCTGGCACAATTCTTTTAAAGCCCTGTAACGGCAGGCACTATTCTTTCAAAGCCCTGTAGCAGCAGGCACCTTCAAAGCCCAGTAACGGCTGGCACAATTCTTTTAAAGCCCTGTAACGGCAGGCACTATTCTTTCAAAGTCCTGTACCAACAGGCACCCTTAAAGCCCAGTAACGACTGGCACAATTCTTTTAAAGCCCTGTAACGGCAGGCACTATTCTTTCAAAGCCCTGTAGCAGCAGGCACCTTCAAAGCCCAGTAACGGCTGGCACAATTCTTTTAAAGCCCTGTAACGACAGGCACTATTCTTTCCAAGTCCTGTACCAACAGGCACCCTTAAAGCCCAGTAACGGCTGGCACAATTCTTTTAAAGCCCTGTATCGGCAGGCACTATTCTCTCAAAGCCCTGTATCAGCAGGCACTCTCAAAGCCCAGTACCGGCTGGCACAATTCTTTTACGCCCCACCAAAGTCCTATACTACTAGGCCCTTCACTTCCATTCCAGGTAATCATCTATCTCCACTTGCGTTCTTCTCCCCTATGAACCAAGTAAAGAGGGGCATGGACACTGTATTTTGTCCAAACCCTCTTTGGTTCCAAGGGGGCACCTTGTTCTCTGGCCGGACAAAATACGTGTTCTTATCTTTACTTGCTTCATAGACGAGAATCTCACTTTTCTCAGCTACGAAACAAGTAAAGAGGGGCAACTGTGAACACCCTATTTTGTCCGGGCCCCACTAAAAAAACAATACAAAAAAATTGATAATGATTGGTGTCCAAATTGACAATCATGATTGAAAGAAAAAAATAAAAAAAAATGAAAATAAGAAAAAATAAAGAAATCCTCCTATTGATGATGATCGGTGTCTAAATAGGCAATCATCATTGAAAGGGAAAAATTTAAAAAAAAAACGAAAATTAAAATAAATCCCTTAATTGATATGATTGGCATTCATTAAGGGAAAATAATAAATAAAAAAAATGAAAAATAAAAAATAAAAAATCTCATTTATGTTGATAGGTTTAAATTAGGAAGTTACTTGTGGGGAGAATAATGAAAAAAAAAAGATTAAAAACGAAAAATCTCCACTAATGGTAATTAGGTCAAGTTAGGAAGTTTTATCAATAGAAAATACAAAAAATAAAAAAAAAAACGAAAATAAAAAAATAAAAAATCTCCATTGATGGTGATTGGGTTAAGTTAGGTAGTTCTTAACATAAAATACAAAAAAATCAAAAAACGAAAAATAAAATAAAATAAATAAAAAAGGGAGCATTTATGAAGAAAACCCTACCTTGAGACTATAAATAGGAGTGCAAGGGTTGAAGCAAAGGGGGACAAAAATTTTGGACAAGAATTTTGGGAGAGCAAGGAGATAAGCTCATTGTGGTCTTGTGGATTTGCATTTTATTGTTCAACTGAATTATCTCATATATAGGCAAGAGGTATGTGATGTCTTATTTTCTTATGATATTAGGTGTTATGCTTAATAAATATAGACAATATAATTGTACTTGCCTCTTGTTTATTATGTGGTTCTATCACCCTATCTCTTGTTGTAGCGGGGTTCAAAAGGAAAAAGGTACGCCTAAATCTCCTCACCTTTGACTTCCTTTTTGTTTAACTTGTGTTACTTTTTCTTCTTTTTTCTTTATTCCTTTCTTAGGTCCTCTTTCAAAAAATATTTTAACACATTTTTATAAATGAAAATAAAATGGCAAAACTTTCTTCCATGAAAATAAAAGAAGTTCTTTCATAAATAAAAAAAAAACGTTTTTAAAAAAAAATAATAAAAAAATACAAACCAAATAAAAACTTATTTTTCTCAAATAAATTAAATGAACATTTTTTTCTAAAAATCACCAACCAAGTGACACGCATTTCTACCCCTCGAACTACGTGGGCTTTGATCCCTCTAAAGGGTACGTAGGCCCTAGGTTTTCATCCTAGGTCAAGTCCAATTTTGTAAATGAATATATTTTTTTCTATTTTCTTGTTGTAAATAAATGTTTTTTTTTAAATAAATATATTTTTTTTCTTATTTTCTTTTTGTAAATAAATGCTCCTTTTTTTTTTCCTTCAGTTTTTCATTTATTTTTGTTTTTAATTGGGTAATTATAATAAAGTTAAAGGCCATAGTATTTTTAAATAATTAACTTAGGGTAACCATTCTCATGAATGGGTGTTGTGGGGTGCCTAACACCTTCCCCACACACAATCGACTCCCGAACCCTAAATGGTTTTTGTAGATCAGTTTCCATTTTTAAAAAAAGGTTTCCAAAATTATCCTTTTTTCAAAAATTTTGGTGGCGGCTCCATGTTTTTCTAAAGTCCGGGCGCTACACTAGCCCATTCTGGTTGAGTGTATGCACAGCCCTATGTTACAAAACTTAAAGAGTAAGAGAAGAATTATATTTATTCTATGATATCAAGGCTGATTTTATTAAAAAGAAAAATTTCTCGTCAAACACAGGGAAAAAATCCCATAAATAATGTGTAGAGAAATTTTGGGAGGAAAATGGATCAAGTCCCATACCTCATTTTCGTTCCCACTTTTTCTCTCCCCCCTATTCTTTCTCTTATCCAAGATGGGGAAAACTCTCTCCCCCAATTTTCCACGCCACTCTCTCTCTCTCTCTCTCTCTTCCTCCAAGCAAAGCATAAATGGATGGAGGGAAGAAATCTGACCGCGCTTGACATAAAGACAAATGAGCGAGTCAGTTCTTTTTTTTTTTTTTTTGATAAAATGCAATTATCATTAAGTAAATGAAAAAAAATTTAATACATCATAAATCTGCAATCACAATTGAACAAGATCGCAGAGAATTTGACGAGGAAGATTTATTTAAAATTATTTGCGCAAATTATTCGTCCAAAAATAAGTCGAGTGAAGATTAAGTGCTCATTTAGAATAGCTTATTTTTAAGTAATAAATGCTTATAAATCGTGATTCACAGTATACAAGATAAATATGTGAAAGAAATTTTATCTCAGCTTAAATAATAAAGACTTATTATCCAAAAATAAATATTTCCAAACACAACTTAAAACGAGTGGACGGGAATGACTGATTTTGTTTGCATAATTCGAAGTAAATAAGAGCGAGCACAGTGTTTGGGGAACATGCCAATTCCTATAAGATTAGTCTCATCAAGTGGGCCCACCTTCCTGACCAGAGTACGCTATTCCTAATTCCAGGCATCTGTCTGCCACTTACAAGTTACAACCGGGGATTTAAAAAAAAAAAAAGGACGAGGTGTGTGGGGTGCCACCTCTGAAGCGTGTCTCCAAGGCTGCTTGAGAAGTTTTGAATGGCAGGTGTCATCGTCATCCCCCTCCTCCTGCTGCAAACACCATACCATGGTCATTCCAATCACAGTAGAGATGACAATATATATCTAAAGAAAACAAAACTCTTCAACTTTTTAAATTAATATTAATAATACTAATAATAATATAATCTATCATCAAATTCACTTCTATATATATTTTTCTTTAATTATCTGAAACAATCTTGCAGTGCCTAAAACCTTATCAAACCCTTGCACGTTACATATTGCATGGGAGGTTCGTTATTCTCTTACTGTGCCGCTGTGAATCTCCATATGATACCTCTCAATGACTCTTTTTTTTTCCTTTCTTTTTTTCTTTAAAAAACTAGCATGCTAATAGTGCTTATATATATGTGTATATATATATATGCACACTGGAAAATCACATTTTCATCTCTTAAAATAAAATGAAGCAATGAAAGCAGTGGGAATGGATTAGAGGCGGTCAGATCAGAGCGTGGAAATAGACAGCTATAGGGTCACTCCTCACTACAGCATCTTATTATCAGGGTTTTGGGGCTTCGGCTATATATTATTGTTGATTGTATTAATTAGTATCGTGCAATATAATTCATTTACTGTCCAAACGGTAGGGTAGGAGATACTTAAGGGTTTTAGAAAAGGACCTTAGGAGCTGCGGTGGTGGAGAACTGTGCATCCAGCCGTTTTGGTAGTTTCCTGTTGAAACATGATCTTGTTCCCAGGAATATGAAGATTCCTGCAACTAAAAGGAAACCATTAGCGTAAGACTGAAAATTCTAATCAACAAAAACAAACATTGTACATTGGATTTGACCACCTACAGCTGCCAAAGACGACCAAGTACCATCTTCCTCTTGTTGGCTATTTAGCTCATAGCCCCCATCTGATATGTTTTCCTCCGAGGCTTCTCCAGCCTAATAAGTTTTGAATCATTTAATAGGACACTAGAGAAGCATATCAGTACACTAAATATTTATATTCAGTTTAGGTCGTCACTTACAGCTTGAGAAGACTCCTCTTGGCTATTTTGCTCATTGTTGGTAGATAATGGCCTCTGCCCTGAAACTTCTCCCATCTCTGCAGAATCTTGGCCCTGTAAAAAACAAAAAAAAAAAAAAAAATCCACAAGCATAAGTAACAACTAACGTTTCACGTCAGGTTCAGTTGCTTTAATATTTGGCTGCAAGACTATTAAGACCACCTCATTGACGTCTTCTTCGCCAATAATGTCTATTACAGCAGCATTCGGAGGACCAACTTCAATGGAATGATAGCCATTTGGAGTTATGGGACCAGACTGTACTCTAGATTCTGAGCAGTAATGACGGAGAATAATGACGAGCGAGCAGAAAACTAATGCAATGGCCAAGAGGAACCACTTGATTTTGAAAAGTTGTGCAGCAAACAGTTGGAGGAAAAAAGTGGAGATGCCAGTTTCGAATCCAAGCTCAAACTTCCTTGACATGGACACCGACATCAACGCAAATGAACCGTACGAGATTATGCTCTATGCATCTGATTTTCCACTCACAAGTTTGTCAGATACTATGGAGATCACACAGATGACAACAAAAATTACTGCTACCACAAAACCTTGTACTCTCTGTGAAACTCGAATTCTCTTGGCCCGCAATACGAGGCACCAAATGATTAAACAGACCAATAGATAAACAAGGTGACCTCCAAAACCCAACTTCCCAAATGACAGGTCGTAGGTGGAGCTTAGACCAAAGCAAACAAGGCCATTTATGGCTGACATGCCTCCCACAATTTTCCAGATCATGGACTGATTTATAACATCTCTCATTCTGTTCTTTTCCAGCTATATCAGAAACGGCCTAAAGTGATCATAAAAAAACGGACAGGCTAGCCTCAGATAAAGCAGAACAGAGAATCGAAAATATGAGAAAGATAGCATGTGTTTAATTCCTCAAGAATTCCAAAATCAGAGCATATATAGCAGATATTGTACTTAGATTTCTGTTACAGACCGAAAAATCATCAAAGAGACGTACTAACCTCGATCAGATCAAACGCCCCCTCCCAATACACTGCCCAGAATCGTCGCAAGAACAAGATGATCGTAGCTTGATTGGAATAAGGGTTTTGGGATTGATGCGGAGACTAACTGATGAGAAAGGGATTGGTAAAGGAATCAACTTTCTGACTCTGGTAGCAGAAGGCCGAAAGTATAGCAAGTGGATTAATATTTAAATGATCTTTCCTTTTTTGCCTTCAATAAATGATCTTTCCTTTATCAATGTAAATATGCATAATCACGCCATTATATTCGATTATTCGGGGGCCGGGGCATTCATTGCGGGGACATGTAAAAGTAGTCCTACTTGATCAAATCTTCAAAATGAGCCCTTGCATTGTGAGGACGAGATTCATAACTAAAAAAGTGTCAATTGTAACGTGAAAAAAGAGTTTGGTGCTGAATAAAGAATGGGCTGTGTGTGAACAAAAAGAGTGTATGAGTATAAGAACAGGTAAGTACTGCTTCCCCAAACCACTTGGGTCAGATTTTCATGGTGAAGAAGTTTGCGATTTTTCTGCTCATCAATGTTTAACGTGACTATTATTTTTTGGAGAGAAAAATATGTGTGCTTTTAAAAAGGGAAAACCTCTCCAGAAGAACTTTAAAAATAGGAAAGGATAAAATAATGTTTCAGATATTCATAATATCAGAAAAATATTATGCCTGATTTATCTTTTTTAAAATTAAAAGGGAATAACATAAATACTCTCAAAGATATTTTTCATACAATAAAGTAACCCCACCCCCACCGGCCGCCAGCAATCGCCAATGACATACCCTTGCTAGCGTCGGAGCTCCGGTAGCTAGTGGGGTGGGGGTTATTTTGTTGTTTTTTTAAAAATATCTTTGAGAGCATTTGCATCATTTTCTTTTAATTTCAAACTGGACAACTTGGATTTTATACTTTTTTGATATTATAAATATTCAAAAAATTTTTCCTTTTATTAAAATTCTTTTAGTGGGATTTTCCTATTAAAAAATATTTTATGCAAATATTTGAAACTAAGGGCGTCTTAATATATATTTACTTTTAATTATTATAAAAATTTAACAAATCATTATTTGTTTATGAGTTATGATAATACGAGACAATATATAGAACTAGGGATAAGCAAAGGGCACGCATTTTCTTTGAATTATGTAATTTTATTTAGATGAATTTATATTTAATCATTTTAAAAAACTTCTTGTAATGCCCAACACTAATTAATAAAATTGAAGGGATTTTAAAAGAATGAATTGAATTCATAATTTCATAGGAGTACTTGCAATAAAAAAGACTGATTAATCAAAACGAGACTCACTTTGATTCCCTATGTCTCTTACGTATGCAACGCAACAATGCAACTACGTTGTTTTTTATTCCTGGTTCTCCTCGATACGTATGCATGGCTAGGTCTCTATATGGCTTCATATTGAGCAGTGGCCCAAAAATGTTTTTGCTTTTGCTTTTAAAATTAATTTATATATTCATATTGTCTTTTCCATTGGGTAGACCGAGTAATACATTAAATACAGGTGGACTTATTAATATTGACAAAAGGATTTTGATCAAGTGTTTGACGGAGGACGGGAGAGTTTTTGTAATGATCTACAATTGAAAATGAGGCCATGCAGAAGATAATATATATTTTAATGGAAGCTCAGTCATATATCAGCAAATATCATTGGTTCTTTAAAGCCTTTGGATATTGTAAATGCAGAATGTGCCAAAAGAATAGCATGTAGCGATTTAATCAAATCAGCTCGTGGAGATATTGTACCAATTTTGGAAACCTTACAAAGAAACCAAACCAAAGTGTCTTGGACATAATTGTGTCTAGATTAATTACATCATCAATAACACCTGCATCTTCCAAAAAAAAAATTCCCATGGTTGTATTGGCATGATATACTGTGAATAATCTTTAATTGTAGCTATCCATGCCACCGTATCTATAGTTGTCAATGTTAGATATTTTAATATATATTATAATTATTATTAGTTATTAATTAGGTAATTAATTAAAATATCCAGAGTGTGGCCCGTTAGTCAGATTTAGGCCCAATTCATGATTAGGGTTATTGGCTATTAATGTAGTTTTTCTGATGGTGGAAAATACACAATAAGGTTTCAGCCGTCTAAATTGAGCGTACAAGGAAAAACCTAATCTGCTCATTTGAGGTTCCCTGACTGGCGGCGGCTCTTAATCCAGTTGCCAGTGCCCCACAACCAGTCAGAAAGAGACCTGACAATCATATCCTATCTTTAATTCTTTTGCAGCTCTCTTTCATCAGGATTCATAAGTTCTCCATTCGATCAAAGCTTAGCAATGGCGAGAGGTAATTGTTATAAGTCTTCTGCTATTGATATAGGAAAATTCATGTACTCTAATTTATGATTTATTTGGGTATTCATGAGTTTTGTCCTACATGTGGTATCAGAACCACGCTCTCTGATCCTCTGCCTTCTACTCTTTGATTGGGAATGATCTAAGTATGGAATTGAATTGAGTTTACCGTAGTGATTTTACGCCGGTTCCATAACTTAGATTGGAGATCAAAGATGAATTATATTATTGCTGAAAATTAATTCATCTGAGTTTTTAACTTATTATTATTAATAAATTATTTATCATATTAAATTGCTTATATGATTTTCGGACTATGAGATGTGAGAATGATTAATTTCATCCGAGGAAACATCATCGCCTTCATAAGTTTTCGAAGGATCCAATTATGTTCTGTTTTCACAATTATTCCAACATGCCTTTTATCATGGGATTCTTGATTTCTGCATCCAACGATATGTATGTTCTCTGTAATCTGAGTTTTGCTTCGAGAGAGGCAAAATAGAGACATTTACGTTTTCAATCCTGTTCTTGCTTTAAATCTTCACTTCCTGAATATGTATCTATATACTCCCTTTTGTGATCAATGTAATCATATTTTAGAGCGATTGACCGCTCATTAATTTCGGTTATACATGTTTTTTACCTGGGTTTTCGTTTTGGAAGACAAAAGAAGAACAGTCATGTTCTTCAATGAAACCGTCGCGACCTTCATCGGAAAATCGAAGGGCTCGAAAACCCTGTTTCATTTTCGTTTCAATTTCATGCCTTGCTTTTCGATTATCATGCTTGTATGTTTCGGATCTTGCTTCGCTAATATGCCCTGAGCTCTTTCACCATTATCGCAGTCACCATCGGAGCCTCTGATTTCGTTTCGATTCTTTTCGTTTCAGTTTTGTTTTCAATTCTATGTAGAGATTTTGAGAGATTATGCGAATAAGAGTTAGATCGTGTTTTGTTCTTGCTCTTCGAGATCATTGCCATCGAAATCGCGATCGTTGGAGCTCTCCGACCTGCTAAAAGCATCACCTGAGTTCGCGGGTCGTGGCGACCTTTGGGGTCGATCTCGGGCTGGCGGGTCGGGTAGGGTTTTAGAACCGGGTGAGGGAGATGACCGAAACGATGTCGTTTTGACTTAGTCAAAACGTCGTGGTTTCGAGTCATTAGGATGGTTCCTCTTTCCCTAGCCAAACGGCGTCGTTTCGCTTGGCCCAGTGAAACGCACGTTTCACTTATTCTGGAGAAGGGCCAGGCGCTTCTGGGCCAAAGGTCTCTCTGGGCTCGCAAAAACCAAAAAAATTTTTTTTGGACGTGTTTTCGGGCTTGATCCATTTTGTCAGTTCTATTTTTTTTTGTTCTGGGCCGAAAAGAAATAGGATTTTGGACTTTTTTAAAAAAAAATTTAATTGATAGTGAAGCTTTTGCAACCTTATGGGCCCTGTTTTGTTTTTTACTTTTTTGGACTATGGATTTTAAATTTCCAGAAAAACTTTAATGGGCTAATTAAGCATTTTTCTTCACTGTTTAATCAAATTAGCTTCTGTTTTATGTATATTTTTGATAATTTCACATCTAATTGTTTAAATTAAGAAAAGGGGTTAACTTTGGCATTTTTCATATTCTGGAAAATTTGCAAAAATCATTTTGACATGTTACTTAATTGCCTAAATATTTTGGGCAATTATCTAACTATTCTAATTTTTGCAAAACTTAATTTAAATTAAAATATGCTAAAATTAATTCTTTAAACAATTTTTTGGATACATAAAACAGTGGGAGTGTTTCTAATTAATTATCTAGTGACCTTGTTGAGCAAATTAATTAATTAATCCCTCCATCAAGAAGTGCATATATTAGATTTAATTTGGATGCACAAAATAGTGGGACAATTTATTTTTTCTTGATTATTTAGTCACATTTTGTTGATTAAATCAATCTATTAAATAAATTCTCATTAAAGTTTTGTGCATATTTGGAATTTAAATGCACAAGGTTGGTATTTGTGATTAACATGCATCTAGAGGCTTAGCCACAGTATCCTCTGTTGTATGTATAGATAATCACTTTTATGTTTTAAAATATCAACTCTATTTAATGGGTAATATTAATTTAATCAAAGTGGGAGGATTGTATTTAGTCACTTATGTTGATTAAATTAATTGGTTAAATCCTCCATAAAGTTGTACATATACAGAATTTAAGTGCACATGATTAATATTTATGATTAACTTGCATGCTAGAGTGGTAACTACAGCGCCCTTTTACAACATGCATAAATAATCATATATGGATTTAAAATATTAATCTTCAGAAGTTGATTAAATTAATTAATTAGGATTCCCATTGACATTGTGTATACATATATGACATTCAAATTGTATATATTTGATATTAGTGATTAGCATACATATTTTGTTTAAGGAATAGCTACAGCATCCTTATACGAATATTGTATGCATAGGTAAATCACATAAGATTTTACCATATCAAATTATGATCATATGTACAATTAGTATACACAATGTGATGTCTTTGTGATGAGTACGTAAAATCGAGGAGTAGCCACAGCATCCTCACCAGGCACATACACTCTAATTTGTTCTAATAAACAAAATACATCACTCAAAGATTTAAAGACATCAATTGTAATTAAATGTATGGTTATAATTAATCTTTGCCTACAGGTAGATAACTATAATCATATTTTTAATTAGGGTGAAATGGAACAACATTATATTCTCTAAGTAGCCCACAGGTATTAGGGGATATAAATGCATTCCAGTTTCACCAATTTGAGATAAATTCATGCTATGCTAATGTCTTTGCCCATAGGTAGACTTTAGTTATACGAATTTATAATTGTATGATTTACATTGGTAAACATACACCTATATGCGATGGTTGCTTGCCTCTTATAGCAATTTTGTAAGTATGATTTAATTTTGATTTTGACTTTGTAGCATGATTGTTATCTATTCAATTATTTAGTTTGATATAATCTATTAGAGACAATTAAGCTTATAAGGAGAACTTCTGCCATTAGGACAAAATTGACATTAAGAAAGTTCTGATATTTATAATATTAGCTTGAGAAATGAGATAACATTATTATGTCAATAAAGTAATCTCAGTTAAAAGCTGGATATTATAAGTACATAAAGAATGGAACAAAGTCAATGGTTGTTCATGGGCTGAAGGACATATTTAGAAATTCTCATAAATGTTATTGCATTGTTTTATTGACTATTAAGTGGTTCTCCATCATATGGTAAGATGTCTCCATTGATCTTGGTGGAATAGATCTTTTGTTTATTATCTCGTGATTTATTACTCATTTTCATGAATACATGTATGAACATTAAGTATTAATTGTAAATGTGTTTATATAAGTTTTGCTCCTTTTTAGAAAAACATGAGATTTTAAATGAAGGTCATTAAGCCACCAACCCTAAAGCCATAAAGCAATAGATATATCAAGTTTAATCTGTCTATGATTAGTGGCTTGATTGGAGGCAGTAGTGGATATACACTTGCCATTGGTTTTGTTCTAACAGATGAAATAGTTCATCCTGATTTAGTTGACTCTTCAAATACCTGAACATCTTTTGCTTTATAATTAAGTAGTGTCATTTGACACTTTTAGAGAATATAAAGTAGAAGTGGGTAATTTAATCTGGTAAACAGATTAATATATTGAAGTCAATTAGAAGAGATGGATGACATGATGGGTACATGGTTAATGATAGTAATTTAGCCTATATGTTTTCCTCTTAAAGAATACACTCAAGGCAACTTTATATCTTAGATGAGTTTTCAACAAAATTATGTTTAAACCCTTTTAAAAATCTGAAAGTTGGAAGCTCAGTTTATATAGAATTGTCTTATAAATGAAAGAGTGTGGATGGAAAACATCTTAAAGATTAAGACTGCATATTTTAGTAAAGATGCAAAGAGATCTTGGGAATTCTATTGAGCTATCCTTTCCATTTTAGAAGTTGTGTAGTAATTTTGGAATGCCAAATTATTAAGAAATGGTATGATTAATGGGAGTGGTCAAACTCATTCAGGATGATCACACATAACAGATTGTAACCTCTAATCATGATGGAACATTGGTTTTACATGATACTCTTCTCCTTGAGGTAGATGTGAAACATAACGAAGTTCTGAAATTTTCAATTGGTCAAGCTTGAAATAAGAAGCATCAACATTAAGGATTCTATCAATTATTAGGAAAAATATCCCGAAACAAGCAAGGGATATTCTAAATTGATAGATGATGCTCTTATTATACAACTTCAATCTGTTAGCAGATTGGGTTAAGACCAAATGACAATTTAAATTTGGCAATTGCTACCAACTACACATCATGTATTTCAAGTAATCTGACTAGAGCATAAATAATGAGAGCGACCCTAAATTCCATTAGCATCTTTCCATTATAGTAACAAGGAGAGATGTGTGTGAACTAAAAGAAAGGTCACATAAACAGTGAGGAGAATTTAGTTAGCAAAATTGAGAAACCGTCTTCACATGCATGTCTCACATTAGTGGTGAATAATGAGTCATGATGCAATCACATACATGATAATGTTGAAAGCATCATAGTACTATTTACATCACTAGTTTAGTGGGAGTTGAATTATCTATATTGAACAAAATGATGATTTACTCATTGCTTGTGAATTTTGACATAAGATGTTACACATAACAAAATCATCATTGTTTAAATTTGTGATAGGACTTGGTTAAGTGTAGTATTCTTTTAGAATACATAAGGAAACTGTTCTCAAAACACTTGAGAATATCATAAGAAACCTATGATCACATGTATTTGAACATTTAGAGATAGATGGTAGTTGTTATGAAAATACAATTAAATTCTCCACATGTCTCTAATATATATATCATTATATTCCTTCTAATTCAGTTTCATAGGTGCAGGCTTGCTTGAATGTGCACACAAACTGGCAATACCATTGCAAGGAAACTTTAGGAGGATTATCAAGCATATTCTTGCTTGAATAATAATTGAAAAGCTGCAAGTCATGAAGTACATTTTAAAATATACATTAAGTCTCATGCTCTGCATATAGGAGAATGATTAGATTTGTTTAGTTTAGTATGATGTGTTAGCTATAAAATGGTTAACATTCTGATGCATCTTTACGTTTACTAAACAAATTGCATTATGGAGGAGTACAAGATTACTAAGCAGTCACTGATTTCTTAGTTCCACTATGAATTGCTTAATCTAGTCATTCTTGGAGGGAAGTTATAAGATTGCCGGTTAAAGAATTTCATCATGTGGTTTTAAATTAATTTAAACCCATTAAGGGTGTTGTGTGACCATAAAGTCAATGGGTCATAAACACATAAAGTATAGATCCTTAAATGAACTGCATGCATTTAGAGACATTGAAGGATCAAATACCTTATTTGTGACTTGGATCACATTGAGTGATCTAAATAAGGTATTGATAAATGATGAAATTCAAGTTGAAGTTTGTTGTCTCATATTGGTACCTAGTTATCGAGATTGACAAACATTCAAGAAGGAACCGAATAAACATTTAATGTTTATTCATAAAGTTTTAACCCATTAAGTAAGGGTGCTGCTATGTAATACATGGAAGATAATACTCGACTTAAGGGGGCTTATCGCCATGATTCTTGCAGCATAGCCTTAATTAATCTGAATAGGGCAACTGACGTTAGTTACGGGCCAAGTGGGAGAATGTTAGATATTTTAATATATATTATAATTATTATTAGTTATTAATTAGGTAATTAATTAAAATATCCAGAGTGTGGCCCGTTAGTCAGATTTAGGCCCAATTCATGATTAGGGTTATTGGCTATTAATGTGGTTTTTCTGATGGTGGAAAATGCATAATAAGGTTTCAGCCGTCTAAATTGAGCGTACAAGGAAAAACCTAATCTGCTCATTTGAGGTTCCCTGACTGGCGACGGCTCTTAATCCAGTTGCCATCGCAGTGCCCCACAGCCAGTCAGAAAGAGACCTGACAATCATATCCTGTCTTTAATTCTTTTGCAGCTCTCTTTCATCAGGATTCATGAGTTCTCCATTCGATCAAAGCTTAGCAATGGCGAGAGGTAATTGTTATAAGTCTTCCGCTATTGATATAAGAAAATTCATGTACTCTAATCTATGATTTATTTGGATATTCATGAGTTTTGTCCTACAGTCAATCCATCAAATAATTTTTCGGGGAAAACCACATCACTAGTGTCTACACATGCTTCAATAATCTCATACCAAGAAGCCATATCTCTTTTAGTCATCATTTAGCCGAACACTGTAGGGCCACACTGAATACTCATACCGATTGTAGAATGCTTGTAACATCCTAAATTTTTATTTTATGTTCTAAAATATATATATATATACACACATTTAATGTGGGGATTAAGTCATGGATATATATATTTCAAAGAGTTGCTAGATGTTCAAAACGAATCATCAGCTCTCATGATTTCTCTATTTATCAATCCATTATTATACAATTAATAATCAACTTTAATTTGGATATGTTAGAGATTAGTATCATCCATACATATTTTTTTGCAAGGTAATGGCGATTGAATGCCTATCTATAAGTAATTGATATAGAGAAAGTTGACCATGTAAAAGTTCGGCAGGAGGCCATGCATTGCAAGGACGAGATTCATAACTAAAAGCCATGTGAATGGCGCGCAAAAAATGTTTGGTATTGAAGAAAGAATGTTGTGTGTGTGAACGTAAAGAGTGTGTACGAAGACAAGACGAAGTAATACTTGCTTCTCAAGCCACTTCACTTGGGTTAGATGCAATTTTTTATAAGTCAGGTAAATTAATTTAGTATAAAAAAATAAATATTAGTACTTTAAAATAATTTATTTACCTTTCTTGGTCTCTCCAAAAAAATCAATTATATCTTATATCAAAGACAAGAGGAATATTTGTTAACGAGGCTACTATTATTTTTAGGAACCAAGTTGAGAGGATGTTATCTTAAAATTTTGACATGTATAGACAAAGTTATGACAAGAACTCAGTATCCTACAAGTAAGTGAATAATTTATCAAAACTTAATCTAAGATAAAGATATCGTTCTGATTGCATAAAATGGGATATTTTCACCCTATCACTTGGAAAAATTTTTCTGGCTGCGACAATTAATATAAATATTAATAATATTAATAATATTACATATTGGGGGGAAAAATTGAAAGAAAAGCGTGTGAGTCGCATGACTCATTTTCATTTCATATAGTCAACAACACAAGAGGACCAAAATATTTAAATATAACATTATCAGTCTATTCTGCCATCACACCATCAAACTACCAAACTACTACGCAAAGGCAAAGTTAGGGATTTAAAAAAAAGAAAAGAAAAGAAATTGGTGGACTAAGTTTACGTCTATTGCGTATCTAATTTAAGACATATTATATGTCTTCTATCCTTGTGACTTAATCACTAAGTTTAATTGAATTGGCCCTTAATTGTCCATAATCCTCAAATCATCATTTTCTTCAAAACTGGAAAATTCCAATTCATTATTTGCCCAATCATGCCATGGAGATAGCTGATCCTTTTCTGATATCTGAAGAAGAAGATGAAGATGAAGAAATATATTCGAAGAAAGCTATAAGACGGAGAGTCATGGAGGAATGCTTGGGTTCGTTGATGCAAGTGGGAGTGTCTTGCTCTGCAAATGGGCCACCGGAGAGGCTGCAGCGTATGACTGGTCGTTAACAAACTCCAAGCAATCAAGAAATTGTACATCTCAAATTCCAATTCATTATTAACAAAAAATTACTATTATTCAGTATTCACGGTTGGCTATAGTTTTTAAATATATCAATTTACCAGGTTAAAAAATTCTCAAATTAAATATGCTTTGTACTTGATAGGTGTGGTGGTCCGGTTATCAGTTTCTTCTGTTTCTGTTTGTAATAGTGTTGTTATGTTTGTGTGTGTGTGTTTTTTTATTTTATCTATATATATAATGAAAATTTTGTAATAAATCTTACATCGTTGCTTAATGTTAAAAGGGGCCCTGTACTGACTGGAAAATCAACAATTCTTATTTACTTGAAGAAGAAAATACAACTACAAACCATCACAGACCCCATGTTTATATATAGGGTCAGATTGTCCTTAGTTGGGACATATCTGTAATTATTTACATTTATCTAATAACTAACTATCAACTAATATTATACATTAATGCACATTATTTATTTTACACTCCCCCTCAAGTTGGGGACCTTATATTTACAAGTTCCCATCTTGCTCAATATATAATCATGTTGAGGATTTCCAAGCGCCTTTGTTAAAATATCAGCAATTTGCTCTTCTGAACGAACATGTCTGAATTCTATCTTCCCTTCAACCAACTTTTGCCTCACAAAATGGCAATCTATCTCGATGTGCTTGGTTCGCTCATGAAAAACAGGATTTGAGGCAATATGGATAGCTGATCTACTGTCACAATGCACTCTTACAAGTTCTATACGCTCAACTTGTAGCTCTTTTAATAATCCTACAATCCAAGTAAGTTCAGCTACTGCCATCCTCAATGCTCTGTATTCTGCCTCAGCCGATGATATAGAAACAACTGTTTGCTTCTTGGATTTCCAGCAAATTAGTGAGCCTCCCAGCCTTACTAAGAATCCGGTAACTGACTTTCTTGAGTCAGGACAAGCAGCATGATCAGAGTCACAAAAGCAATCAACATTCAGGGAAGTCTCTGCTGAAATATATACTCCTCGGCTTGGACTGTCCTTCAGGTATCTTACTAGCCTTAATGCAGCCTTCATATGTGATTCCTTGGGCTCTTGCATGAATTGAGACAGCACCTGCACAGCAAAGGAAATGTCAGGTCTGGTTAAGGTCAAGTAAAGTAGCTTACCAACCAATCTTCGGTAAACTCCAGGGTTTTGTATATAATGGTCTGACTTCGTTTCATTAGCTGTGAGCCTCAGGTTCTGTTCCATAGGAGTGGCTGCAATCTCATCTTCTTTCAAATCTGTCTCAGTAACCAGTTCACTTGCATATTTTCTTTGATTAAGAAGAATTCCATATTTAGATCTTAAGATTTCCAAACCAAGAAAATACTTCAATATCCCAAGGTCTTTTATTTTAAATTCACTATGCAAAAACCTTCTTAACATTATTTATTGCTTCTACACTATTTCCAGTTATCATCAAGTCATCAACATAGGCTAGAACTAACACTACACTATTGTCAACTTGTTTTAAGAAAAGAGCATAGTCATGTTTACTTTGCCTAAAACCTCCTTTAATTAATGACTGAGTTAATTTTTCATTCCATTGTCTTGAAGCTTGCTTTAAGCCATACAATGACTTCTCAAGCTTACATACCTTGTGTTGGTCTCCTTTAGCTTCAAAACCTTGAGGTATAGTCATATAGACTTCCTCATGTAAGTCTCCCTGCAAGAATGCATTTTCTACATCCATTTGATGTATAGACCAATTATAAACAGCAGCTAATTTCAAAATAGTTCTAATGGTTACAATCTTTACAACTGGAGAAAAAATTTCATAAAAATCAACACCTTCCCTTTGATTATATCCTTTTGCTACCAATCTAGCTTTAAATTTATCCAATGTACCATCAGATTTATATTTAGTTTTAAACACCCATTTGCAACCTATTGGTTTCTTACCTTTGGGAAGTTCAACTATCTTCCATGTATTATTGGCCTCTAAAGCTTTGATTTCACTATTCATTGCCTTGACCCATCTGAGGTCCTTGGAGGCTTGTTCATAGGTGCTGGGTTCAGTTTCTTTATCAATTGCAGATAGGTATGCTTTATAAGAAGAAGACAAATCATCATAGTTAATGGAATGGAGTAAAGCAACATGATTTTGCAAGTCATCAAACTCAGAAACTTCTTGTTCATTATGAGAGGGTAAATATTCGCATCTATAGTCTTTAGTCCATTTAGGTGGCTGCCTATTCCTAAGTGGCCTAGCAGACTGTGCAGGGGATAATCTCTCACTAGGATTTGTAGCATTATTTCCACCAGAATCTATAATATCATGTTCAGGCTCAGATGCATTTAAAGGCTGATTCCCCTCATATGTATGTGGTACAACATTATTTCTGACTACAAAACGTTGAGTATCAAATTCATAAGCAAAGGGATCAATATTATAGCTATTCCTATTTTTAATACTCACTCCCCCTTGATGATTTGCTTCTAAGTCACAAAAAGGAAGTTTATGCTCAATAAATGTTGCATGCCTGGTGACAATAATGGTTTTGGCTCTAATATTATACAGAATATACCCCTTTTGTGTGGTTGGATAACCTAAAAATACACATGGTTCAGCTCTCGGCTGAAACTTATCTGTCCTGGTTAAATTGACAGCAAATGCAAGGCATCCAAAAACACGTAAATGATGCAAATTAGGCTGTTTGTGATGCAGAAATTCATATGGAGTAACATTATGCAATCCTTTAGAAGGAGTTCTATTAATGAGATATGCTGCAGCCCTAATTGCCTCACCCCAAAATTTAATAGGTATATGGGAGTAGATCATAATGCTTCTAGCAACGTTAAGAAGATGTCTATGTTTACGTTCTACTACACCATTTTGTTGTGGGGTGAAGGGACAAGACCTTTGATGAACAATCCCTTTACTTTCTAAAAATTCATCAAGTTCTCGATTGATAAACTCAATGCCATTATCAGTTCTTAAGGTCTTAATTTTAGTATTGAACTGATTTTCAGTATAAGAAATAAATGTTTTCAAAAACTTTGCAGTTTCAGATTTATGATGCAGCAAGAAGATCCATGTACCTTTTGAGAAATCATCCACTAATGTCAGAAAATATTTATGTCCTTGATGAGTGGGAGTCTTATAAGGCCCCCACACATCAGCATGCAACAATTGGAAACAATGCTCAGATACAGAAGAACTATTATTGAATGGTAAACGAGTCATTTTAGCTTGAATACAAGTCTCACATTTATCATGAAGATCAGTACATTTATCTACTTGTATATTATTCAAATATTTCAAAACATCAATGGGGGCATGCCCCAAACGACAATGCCAAAGATAGCTATTCCTAGATCCTATGGGGTCATGCTTATGAGTAATATTGATATTCTCTGTACTAGATTCCTTTTGCAGAAGATATAGGCCTCTAGAGAGGCTACCAGTCCCTCTGGTCATTCCATTGAATGTGTCCTGCAGTACACAAATATGAGGGAAAAAGGAAACCACAAGTTTGCAGTCTAGTGTAAGTTTAGCAATAGAAATTAGGTTGTAGCAGAATTCTTTTGCATATAAAACATTCTTTAAAAGGATATCTTTAGTGATTCTAACTTCCCCTATATGAGTTATTCTGATTCTTTCTCCACTAGGCACCCTAACCCACTTGGGCACACCAGTATAGGGTCTACTAGTATCTAGAAATGTTAGGCAACTTACTATATGACAACTAGCACCTGAGTCTAAAATCCATACATTGTTAGGATGAATAGACAAACCTGGAGTTGCAGCCTGAACGCTTACAGCAGCTTCTGAGGGCTCCAAGTCCTTTTTCAATATTTCCAGAATTTGTTTGTATTGAGTAGGAGTGAACAGGGGCGCAGAGGAGGAGGAATTCTGAATACCAGTGGAATTATCAGCAGAATTAGTTCCCTTGGTGATTGAATCATCAACAGCAGCGGAATCGTCTGAGGCTTTAGTGGATTTAGATCCAGGGAAACTAGATGGAAAACCGATGAGGTGATAACATGTTTCCCTTTTATGTCCTTTTCTACCACAGTGAGTGCACACCTCCTGAGAACGTCCTCTCCCCCTTCCTCTGCCACGACCTCTGCCTCCCCTACCAGTACCAGTAGTCATAACACTGCCTTCAGAAGAGTTGAGTGGGCTTTGGTAGGACATGTTTCGTTGGGTTTCCTCTTGAATGATCATTGAACATGCCTGGTTGGATGATGGCAGTGGATTCATGAGGAGAATCTGACTTCGGACATGATAAAATCCCTCATTAAGTCCCATAAGAAATTGAAAAAGTCTTTGTTCCTGAACTATTTTAGAGTAATCTTGAGAGGATTGACACTGACAGTTTGGGATGGGAACCAGAGTAGCATGTTCATCCCATAATTCCTTCAGTCTTGTATAATAGGCAGAGACAGAGAGATTACCTTGTACCAGGGAATTGATGGAGCGATGAAGAGAAAATATTTTTGCCCCATCCACTATATCAAACCGTTCTTGCAAATCTACCCAAACCTTATGTGCGTTCTGAGAAAAGACCATCCCACTGGCAATTTCTTTCTCAACGGAGTTAATCAGCCAGGAAAGCACAACTGAGTTGCATCGGTCCCACTGGCTTCGATGAGATGGTTCTTGATCTTGTCTGAGGCAAGTTCCATCTACGAAGCCCAGCTTGTTTTTACCATGAAGAGCAAGTTTCATTGATCTGCTCCAGACCGCATAGTTCTGGCTTCCAATCAGGACTTGTGATACCAAAGTGACAGCTAAGGTGTCAGTAGGATGAAGGTATAACGGGTGTTGAAAATCGACAGTAGTGGATTTGTTTTCGGTGGTCTCAGCCATTGAGATTAAGAGAACAAGTGGAGGACCAGATTACAGGAAGATTACCAAAAGAATGGCGGAATAACCGGAGGACCAGATTACGGGAGCCTTGGGCGAATCTTTCTCTGGTGGTGCGTGTCGGATCTTCAAACTATGAAGATCTCAGTGCGTCCTCTGCTACGTCGTTCAAGATCGTCGAATCTTCAAACTATGAAGATCTCCGTTTGTCTTCTGCGACGTAGTTCAAGATCGACGCCGAGCCACGAAATTTCTTGCGAAAGATTCTCTCGTCGTTCTCGAGAACTAACAAGGATCTTGACCTTCTAGATCCACGAGAATCAGGCCGAACCCTGAAATTTCAGAGCGCCTCTACTGGAAACTCGTTGCTGATGCGAAGGATTCATGGTGGATCGTGATTTCTTGAAAGGATAGTAGTTTTCGTGCCCTAAAATCGTTTTGGAGACGAAGCAATAGACTCTTCCAGATAGATACGAGAGTCTTGGCTATTGGATCGGGTCGGGTCGCTTTTGCTGACCAATTCTTGATATTAACCCCATGGGCTCTGGTACCATGTTAAAAGGGGCCCTGTACTGACTGGGAAATCAACAATTCTTATTTACTTGAAGAAGAAAATACAACTACAAACCATCACAGACCCCATGTTTATATATAGGGTCAGATTGTCCTTAGTTGGGACATATCTGTAATTATTTACATTTATCTAATAACTAACTATCAACTAATATTATACATTAATGCACATTATTTATTTTACACTTAATATAAGACCTATGTGCCTAATTTGATTATATCAAACAAGCTAGTTAAATAAGTTAATATGACATATTTTTTTCCTAAAAAACCCTAATTATTTTCCTCATTTCCCCTCATCTCCCTCTGACTTAATTATTTTGAAGGAGCATTAATAAGCGTAATTTTGAAAAAGATTGATAAATATAAAAAATATGTCTTATATACAAAACAAAAATCAACTCCCTAAATAGGTCTTATATTAAATACCAGAGACAGAATCTTACTATTATGAATAGTATGATTTATTTTTTATATATACTCTGTTAAATGCATATATAGAGCAACATGCATCTCATTTATACTACTTACGCGTACTACAAAAATCCGACACAGTTGTGATTATGGTTTATTTATAATTAATCACCCTAGCTTGTTTAGAAGAAGAGCTAGGATGAATAGTTGCATTCAATTTGTTATAC
This sequence comes from Inga laurina, assembly GCA_963855925.1. Lineage (NCBI taxonomy): Eukaryota > Viridiplantae > Streptophyta > Magnoliopsida > Fabales > Fabaceae > Inga > Inga laurina. The sequence continues at coordinate 56,764,863 of OY979711.1, forward strand.
ATTTTATTTTATTATAAATATTAATAATCAATGATTAATTCCATTACTAAAAAAATAAATTGTGGAGAGATAAGAGTGTACTTTTTTAGATATGTATAATTCAATTAAATGTTAAAATATATTACTATATCCTACTCCGAGGTCATTTTTTGTTAAAAAAATGCAAACAACATATAAATAAATGTACTGCACTTTTTGCTCATATATCAGCGAAGAGATTCAGAACTATCTACAAAACTATTTCCCCCAAAATTAACAATGCTTGAGAATTGATATGATAATCATTTTGAACTGAAATATAATGCATATTTTATAATCAAAACACAGCTTAATTCCATCGTTCATCCTTAGATGTTAAACTGGTGTGTCATGATCCGAAATATCAAAATAAACAGAAACATGAATTTGCCTCAATAATCTATATTAATTGCAGCCATCTAATGATATAAAGCACACTTAAAATTAACGGTCAATATAATCTTTAGTCTCTTAAGTTTATTTTGATTTTGATTTTGGCCTCTCAATTATTAAATTATAGGTTTTGGTCTTACAAGTTTCATTTCATTTAAAGTACTGATCCCTATAATTTAATAAAAGGCAAATGTGCAAAAATATCTATCTATATATCCCGCATGAGAGCTTGGTACCATATATAATCCTTAGGCATCCGTTAATTTCTAGTTTTGTGGGTCCCACTTTAATAATTTTTAAATATTTATTTTAAGGGCGAAGGTGCAAAATTACTCATCTACATATCTCATATGTGCATCTGGCACCATATACAATTCTTAGGGTGTAAAAATACCTATGATCATTAAAAAAGAGAACAAAAATGCAAGCTCCACTAATGAATGCAAACATTTATTAATTTCTGGTTTTGTAAGCCCCACTTTAATAATTTTTGAATAATTATTTAAAAACTCTCATCTTCTCACTCTTCTCGTACTCCTTTCCCTCTGACCCCCCAAAAAAAATCAGAGCTTCACCTTCACACCGGCAATCACTCTCTCCGACCACCCATATGGTCATCGCCTTTGTGCTACCTGCTCCCTCCAAATGCCCTTCCATAGTCCATCATCGAAACTTTTCCTTTCATTAATGAAGCCAGAAATTAACAAATTTTTGCCTTTATTAATAATGGAGCTAGCATTTTGTCTCCTTTCTTTTTAATGATCATATGTATTTTTGCACCCAATATTGTATATAGTGTCATACGTACATGTGAGATATGTAGATGTGTATTTTTGCACCTTCGTCCTTAAAATAATTATTTAAAAATTATTAAAGTGGGGCGCACAAAACCATAAATTAACGGACGTTTGCCTTCATTAACGGAGCTGGCATTTTTGTTCCCTTTTTTAAATTATCATAGGTATTTTTTCATTTAAGGATTATATATGGTGCCAGACGTACATGCGAGATATGTAAATGAGTAATTTTGCACCTTCACCCTTAAAAAAAACCTAGATTATTTAGTCCCTTGAGGGATCAAAACCCATAGTTTGAAACTTGAGGAATCAAAACCAAAATGAAGACAAATTTGAAAGACCAAAAATTATATTAACCCTATAATTATTTATATATAAAACTTAATTTGTTAGAGTGTCATATTCAGAGAAATAGCATTATATCTGATCCAATTTCCGCACCAGAAGCTGAACCTGGGGTGAAATTTGTATAACGCTCCTTCCGGTAAAAACAAATACCTAATTGAGGAGCTGATCTTGGTAATAGGACATTTTTCTCATATTTGTCAATCTTTTCCTAATTTATTGTTATTGATACTCTCAAACAATAATTAAGTAATTAAGAGAGAGATAGAGGGAATCAATGAAGATGATTGGGATGTTTTATAAAAAAAATATATCATATATTGACTAATTTAACTAATCTAATCAACTTAAGTATGTCTTACAGTAAGGATCAGAGGGAGTATAATGCAATTTTCAAATTTTCTTCCAACTTGTGATTTGTGAAGTATAGTGTCTGAAATTGATCATAGTTGTAAAAGCACGTTTTCAACTAATAAAAACCAAAAACATACTATACAGTCATCACCATTGGATCCTTCCTGCTCATCGTAATTAGGCTTGCAAACATAACGTAATTAGGCTTGCTTCTCCAGTACGCATGGTGAAGTACTCATGAGATACTGTGAGGAGGGGATGTTCTTATTACTGGGGGCATGCACTAGGGGGTTTGAATGGTAAGCTTACGCCATTTAATAAGACTCTGTGTTCTTCAAACGCTCTATGTAGTTGCAATATAAATATTGAAGATGGTGTACGTCTTACTTTTTCGGGTGCATCCAGTACCATACAATAAAAACTTTGTGAAGTAACGGAGTGTTAAAAATGAATATGAAGGCGTGCATTTGCAAGGAGGAGATTCACATAAATAAAAATTTTGTGACGTAACGGAGTGTTAAAAATGTTTGGTAATGCGAAATAAAGAATGACGTGTTTTTGGTAGCGACTGTGTGTGTGTGTGAAGGAGATCGATAACAAATTATTTGCTTGGTCAGATGTTCATAATGAAGCAGTTTCTGGATTTTTCTCCTTACCAGTGCTTTATATAGAATGTGTATATATTATCATGTTATTTTTAACTATATTTATTAACATGACTCTATATATATATATTTTTTAAAATATGGGTTCTTTAGAAAATCTGAATCTATATGCAATTACTTAGGACTACAATTAACTTAAGATACTCTTAGTATCGTATAAAAAAATTAACAAATCATATGATATTCATGAGTCATGAATAATATAAGATAATAAATAAAAGTCACGTAAGTAAAGGGCATGCATAGTCTTTAAATCATGTAATTTCATTCAGAAGAATTTAGATTTAATTACTTTTAAAAACTTTGTGTAGTGTCCCAGAGTAATGATTTACTAAGCCTATTATCTGGAATAGGTGTTAATAATTTGGATCTTTCCAAGATTGAGGAGTTTTTTAAGTTAAATTAAAATCCAAATGATTACGAACAAAAGTTGACAGGGGATGTTCTTTTCTTTCTAGTTGAAAGGGCGATTTTCTTGTTCTTTGAGAATTTGACGAGGAATAATTATTTAAAATTATTTGCCTATATAATTCGTCCTAAAATAAGTCTGAGTGAAGATTAAAAACGAGTATATGATTACCTTTATGGGAGGATGTTATCTTAAAATTTGACAAAATTATCACAAGGACTAAGTGCTAGAAGCCAGTAAACTTTGTGCAGAAAATCATTTGTTAAAACTCGATGATAAGATAGTTTCGCCGCCTGTGCGAGTTTTTTTCCCTCTACTAGGGTTTCGCCGTTGTGCGATTTCCTGCGAGTAGGCGGCGATCTCCGACGGCGGCAGGCCGTCCCTGATCGGGGTAGATCTCGCCTATCTCTGTCAGGTTGCCTCTCTCTTCCTGGGAGAAATATCGAGTAGCCCCTATGTTGTGGCCGGTGGAGGCAATGGTCGTGTGTGAAACCGACGACAGCGGGGTGTGGGGAAGAAGTGAGGAGGTGAGTGAGAAGGTTCTAAGGCTCAAATCCTCTGCGAAGATTATCGATGAGGACCTCCGGTGGGTTCCCCCGTGGCTCCCGTCGGTGATGAACTGGTCGAAGCGGCGGATCTTTTCCCACCCATGTGAAAGAAGCTCGATGGAGGCTAGTAGCTGGGGATTTGCAAACACTCTGAGGACACCGAAGGCAAGGGCACAGATGGTCTCAACAGTACCAATTAGCCGATTCGTAGAGTTTGAGGTAAGTGCTTTGCTTAAGGTTTCATTTTTCCCCAACATCGGCCGGCTAGGTCTGAGCTTTGCTTCTGGTAGGACCGACTTGATTATGGTTGAACTTTCTGAGCTAATTTTGGTCTGCTGGTCTGAAATTTTGATGGATTTGGATGTACACGAATTTACTTTATATATTCAAGGGCTTTGTTTTAGTTCATCTCTGGGCTGTGGGAATTATAAATCTAATTCCAGTATTCATGATGCATCGGTCCTAATAGCAATGGGATGGAAGGTTTTTGGGGGGGAAAGAGACAAATTGTCCGATCCAAGCTCAAATATCAGGGCTTTAAAGTTTGCTTCAAACTTTGGTTATGATGTATCAAAGGTATTGGTAAGAGGATGGGGGCTGTTGTATGGTTTTGCTCATCTTTCAAAAAGTGATTATGATTGGTTAATGTACACTTTCTATGCTATTGGTGATCTGGGGATGGGAGTTGAAAATGGTAGTGTGGCCAGTTGTATTGCTCTGAATTGTTATATATGGTTTTTAGATGATAGAACTATCAATTTGAGCCTGGTCAGTGGGCTTGTACACACTGTTCTTCTTTGGGTAGACATTTGCCTGTTCAGTGTTCTTTGCAGCACTGTTCATATTTGGGTTCAATGTATACCTGTTCAGTGGGTATGGCGACACTGTTCATCATTGGGCTGGTATTGTGCCTCTTTCATTTATGGCCATACTAATTGTACGCTGTTTGCTAATGTGTTTATTGATGACCTCCTTGAGTTTAATTCTTTCTCAAGGAAAACTGTCAGGAACCTCTTTTACAGATGGATCCTCATAGAAGCAGATTTGGTAACGGTGAGGATTGCCAAAGCTTCTCTGGACGGTCTTGCCCTTTGTGTTGGGTACTTTGACCTCTGCTACAGGTGTGGGCCTTCTGGGCCTTTGGCATTGTGTACGATTAGATTGTTTAAGTTTTATGTTCTTGTTATTTTGAAGAACCTTTATGGACTTAGATTTTTAGTTTCAATGTTTGTATGCTTCCAACTTTATTTTGTGTTCTTAGGTTATAGGTTGACCTTTTCGGTTTCTAAGTGTTGTATTTGTGGTTAATTTCAATATATCCTGTTTCTTTCTTGGCAAAAAAAAAAAAAACTCGATGATAAGATAATTCTAACCGGACGGAAGGAAAATTAGAGGGAAAAGAATATTAGAAGGAAAGACTCCTAAAACAGTACGATCTTCCGGCAACTGAGAAGCATGACTCATTTTCTTTGCATAATTCTAATTAAATAGGAGCGAGCACAGTGTTTGGGGAACAAGCCAATTCGTAAGAGTCTGACCAAGTGGGCCCCTCTTCCTGGCCAGAGTACGCTCTATGTCCCCCTCAATGATGTTCATACTTTTTGACATTTAACTAAGTGTTTGAGATAGCTTATTTATAGGAAATAAATACTTATTATGTAAGTTGATGAGATAAAATTTCTCTCACATATTTATTTCGTATACCGTGAATTACGATTTATAAATATTTATTGCCTAAAAATAAGCTATCACAAACAAGCACAAGTGAGTGTTTGGATATTTCCCAAACCTAGGTTTACATAATCCGAAACAAAACTCCTTTCACATTCTTACATCGTAAATCGTAAAAACTACTCTAAAAAATTAATTCAAACACATACTAAGCATGCTTTCCTTACGAAGGAAGGCAACGCGTTAAGCTATCGGGGATTTACCAAAAAAAAAAAAAGGGAAAATATCAGTTAGGTCCCAAGGTATAGAATTAATCCCAAAAAAGTCCCTTTGCAAATTCCAATAGGGACTTTTCTGACAGCAATTCCCTTTGAGAAATGACTAAAATAGCCCCCACTCAAATAAGAAAAGAAAACGCACAGAGGAGAAGGAGGGAAGCATGTATTTGTGATCAAGGCATTAAGGAAAAACAAAAAAATGCACACGGACGAAGGGCGTAGGAGGTGCAACATTGAAGGGATACAAAGTGGCGTTAATGTTCTTAGGAATCTCGTCTTCTTCATCGTCCAGGTACGTGCAGCAACGTAGAGAAACGAACTCTGGAAAATTTTGTTTCTTTCTGTGTGAAAGTTGGTTAGATTGAGAGTGAGGGTTTGGTGAAAGGTTGGATCTTGAGCTAAAAAATGGAGTAAGTGGTAGGTGGTAGACAAGATAAGCTAAAAATTTGGTAGACAAATGAGCTTGATCATTGAAGTTGGGATTTCACCTTGGGTGGGTTGGGTTTATGTTAGAGTGCTCTGTTTTTGTGGCATGGTAACAGAGGAGCTGTTGTGTTTAAAGTGAGAATGATGAATGTAATTGGTATTCTTTGCTGAAAAACGCTGAAATGAACAAAAAAAATTGTTGTAAATTTGTGCATATGAAGTTGTAAATATTGCTGTGGAAGTTGTTAATATGTACCGTAGGTGTGCTCTGTTTTTGATGAAGCAAATAGAGGTTTGACCCTGTTTTTAGTGTGTTTGGTGTTGTTAGAAAAAGCACATGTGTTGGAAAAAAAGTATAGTTAACTTGTTGTTAATGTGTGCATATGAAGTTGTAAATATTGCTGTGGAAGTTGTAAATACGTACCGTAGCTGTGCTCTATTTTTTGGGAAGAGAACAGGGGTTTTGCCTTATTTTTAGTGTATTTGGTGTTATTAGAAAAAACATATGTGAAGGAATAAAACATGTAGTTAACTTGTTGTTAATATGTGCATATGAAGTTGTAAATATTGCTGTGGAAGTTGTAAATATGTACCGTAGCTGTGCTCTATTTTTTGGGAAGAGAACAGGGGTTTTGCCTTATTTTTAGTATGTTTGGTGTTATTAGAAAAAGCATATGTGAAGGAATAAAATGTGTAGTTAACTTGTTGTTAATATGTGCATATGAAGTTGTAAATATTGCTGTGGAAGTTGTTAATACGTACCGTAGCTGTGGTCTATTTTTGGGGAAGAGAATAGAGATTTGGCCTTGTGTTTAGTGTGTTTGTTGTTATTAAAAAATGCATATGTACAGGAATTAAACATGTAGTTAATGTGTTGTTAATATGTGCGTATGAAGTTGTAAATATTGCTTTGGAAGTTGTAAATATGTACCGTAGCTGTGCTCTGTTTTTTGGGAAGAGAACAGGGGTTTTGCCTTATTTTTAGTGTGTTTGGTGTTATTAGAAAAAGCATATGTGAAGGAATAAAATGTGTAGTTAACTTGTTGTTAATATGTGCATATGAAGTTGTAAATATTGCTGTGGAAGTTGTTAATACGTACTGTAGCTGTGGTCTATTTTTGGGGAAGAAAATAGAGATTTGGCCTTGTGTTTAGTATGTTTGTTGTTATTAAAAAAAGCATATGTACAGGAATTAAACATGTAGTTAATGTGTTGTTAATATGTGCGTATGAAGTTGTAAATATTGCTTTGGAAGTTGTAAATATGTACCGTAGCTGTGCTCTGTTTTTTGGGAAGAGAACAGGGGTTTTGCCTTATTTTTAGTGTGTTTGGTGTTATTAGAAAAAGCATATGTGAAGGAATAAAATGTGTAGTTAACTTGTTGTTAATATGTGCATATGAAGTTGTAAATATTGCTGTGGAAGTTGTTAATACGTACCGTAGCTGTGGTCTATTTTTGGGGAAGAGAATAGAGATTTGGCCTTGTGTTTAGTGTGTTTGTTGTTATTAAAAAATGCATATGTACAGGAATTAAACATGTAGTTAATGTGTTGTTAATATGTGCGTATGAAGTTGTAAATATTGCTTTGGAAGTTGTAAATATGTACCGTAGCTGTGCTCTGTTTTTTGGGAAGAGAACAGGGGTTTTGCCTTATTTTTAGTGTGTTTGGTGTTATTAGAAAAAGCATATGTGAAGGAATAAAATGTGTAGTTAACTTGTTGTTAATATGTGCATATGAAGTTGTAAATATTGCTGTGGAAGTTGTTAATACGTACTGTAGCTGTGGTCTATTTTTGGGGAAGAAAATAGAGATTTGGCCTTGTGTTTAGTATGTTTGTTGTTATTAAAAAAAGCATATGTGCAAGAATTAAACATGTAGTTAATGTGTTGTTAATATGTGCGTATGAAGTTGTAAATATTGTTTTGGAAGTTGATAATACGAAGTTTGTGTTGCAGATTGACATGAAAGATGGGAAGTTGTTCGGGGAAGAATTTATTTTGTTTCTTTCATGTGGGGGGAAGTTTTTAAATGGTGGAGAAGATGAAATGCAATATGTTGGTGGTTTAGTAAGAACAAGATGCGTAAAGGAAGACACAACATATGAGGAGTTGCGAAGAATCATATCATCCATAACGGGAAAAGAAAGGAATGAAATGCAAATGAAGTTCAAAGTTGCCCTTGATACGTCAACATTTGTGGATCTTGTAGATGACAAAGGGGTGTATCATCTAATCAAATATAATGAACAATATGGTCATGTATATATTGAAGAGGATGGTGATAATGACAGTACAGAACCAGCAATGAACGGTCAAATGGAAGAGCAAGAAGTCTAAGTTTATTTGTCCTAAGAAAAGTAATTTCTTCCAACATGAATATGTGCAAACGTAGCTTAAGAACTTGTAAAACGAGCTTAAGGTGTTGTAAACATAGCAACAAGTGTTGTAACATAAACCATTTACACTTTTTTTCTCCCAAGTTGTAAACGCCGCTTATGACATTGTTAATATAACTGAAGATGTTGTAAATATAGCAGAACATCTTGTAAACGATGATAGAAGAAAGTGGAGCCTAAGTGTTGGCTTGTTGCACAAGCTACTGCCCTGGTGTCCCTGGGGGGAGTGGTTGTAAACGTAGCTTAAAAACTTGTAAAACGAGTTTAAGGTGTTGTAAACGTAACAACAAGTGTTGTAATATAAACCATTTACACTTTCTTTCTCCCAAGTTGTAAACGCCGCTTATGACGTTCTTAATATAACTGAAGATGTTGTAAATATAGCAGACCATATTGTAAACGGTGATAGAAGAAAGTGGAGGCTAAGTTGTGGCTTGTTGCACAAGCTACTGCCCTGGTGTCCCTGGGGGGAGTGGTTGTAAACGTAGCTTAAGAACTTGTAAAACGAGCTTAAGGTGTTGTAAACGTAGCAACAAGTGTTGTAATATAAACCATTTACACTTTCTTTCTCCCAAGTTGTAAATGCCGCTTATGACGTTGTTAATATAACTGAAGATGTTGTAAATATAGTAGACCATATTGTAAACGGTGATAGAAGAAAGTGGAGGCTAAGTTGTGGCTTGTTGCACAAGCTACTGCCCTGGTGTCCCTTGGGGGAGTGGTTGTAAACCTAGCTTAAAAACTTGTAAAAAGAGCTAAAGGTGTTGTAAATGTAGCAACATGTGTTGTAAACATGTGTTGCTTTCGCTTCGCTATAGCGAACCCACAGCGTACGCGGTAAGAAGGGCCTATTTTTTATGTGTTTTCGCTTTAGCTTTGTTATAGCGTCCCCACAGCGTACGTGGTCAGAAGGGCCTATTTTTGATGTGTTTTCGCTTTTGCTTCGCTATAGCATCTCCACCAGGGAATAACACTTATTAAGTTGTTAATATAACTGAAGATGTTGTAAATATTGTAAAACATATTGTAAACGATGGCAGAAGAAAGTGGTGCCTAAGTTGTGGATTGTTGCACAAGCTATTGCCCTGGTGTCCCTGGTGGGAGTGGTTGTAAACGTTGCACAAACTTGTAAAAAGAGCTTAAGGTGTTGTAAATGTAGAAACATGTGTTGTAAACATAAAAACAGCAAACACTTGTTCAAATGACATGTCCAACAACCTGAGCAAAATAACTGATATGTACATGTTAATATCACTGACGATGTTGTAAATATAGCAGAACATATTGTAAACGATGATAGAAGAAAGTGGTGTCTATGTTGTGGCTTGTTGCACAAGCTACTGCCCTGGTGTCCCTGGTAGGAGTAGTTGTAAACGTAGCTTAAACACTTGTAAAAAGAACTTAAGGTGTTGTCAACGTAGCAACATGTGTTGTGAACATATCTTTAAGACTTTCTTTCTTACAAGTTGTAAATAAGAATTAGAAAGCTACATATCATAAAATACATCTCGCAATTGTCTTAACAAACAAATAAATGCTTGGAACAAAAGTATATCGGGCAAGCACCGTGTGCTGCAAATCACAGAACAGGGATAATGTTGTTATACCAAAAAGGCATAAATGTATATTCTACAGCAATTAAGTTGTCACAAGCTTATATCTAATAATTTATTAACATCCAAAATACACAATAGATGCAATATATCCAGTGAGATTCAGAACCTTATAAGCCTTTCGATGGACCGATTTGATTACCCTATAAGAACTCATTTCTGTGTTTCATACAAGTCTTCATCTCAAAGTTAAATTTAAAATGATAAAAATAGTGGAAGCTAAGACATACTTAATTTCGAGCAATACCGTGGATTACATCACAAATCATAGACCTAAGAAAAACTTGTATGTTATTTTGCTTCATCCACTGAAAAGTCCTTGGCTCTTCACTTATTTCTGATTCTCTGGTCTTAAATATGATAAATATCAATTAACTATATGCAGTAACACAATCTCAGCTACAACCTCTTTGTGACTTTGGAAAGTAGCATATGCTCTTTCACCCCGAATATCCCACACATACACCATACCATGCTTCCCAGCACCAAAAATGATCTGGAATCAAGGTAACACTCCTTGTTAATGATTTCTCAAAGTATTATATATAGAGAAAAACTGAACAAGACATCAGAACCTGGGAAAATCAAGTATACATAACTGCAATATCATCTATGCTACCAACTGGATTTTTGTAAGGCCATGGTTAAGCATTAGTTTTGTTGGGCTATATAAAGGGTGTGTATAGTTCAAAATAACCAGTTTCTCAAGACTTCATAAGTGATACAAATTTTGAACCTTGAGATACACGTGCCTACTTCTGGAACTATTTCAACTCAATCTATGTTGGGAAAGTTTTAGAGACATCAAATATTAACATCCAAAGTTGAGAAAAGCACAAAAAACTCAATGACATTATAGAATGAAGACACAACACTCAACCTGATTTTCTGCATTTAGTTGGATGCTGTTAAGCATACCAGAGGAGCTAGATGCAAGCTCAAGACACGGGAGAGTTTTCACTCTTCTATCCCATACATTGATTCTACCATAGGTATCAGAAGCAAGTATCCTGGTGAAAATAACCAACAAAGCTTAGAACTGCAGTGTCAGAACTATAATTGATAGGTGTTGCTACTATCAGTAATCCTGACTTGGAAAAACAATTGGTCAATGGTCTAGAGAAAATATAAAACAAGATCTTTTAAGAACATAAAATCAGTCTCTCTCTTATCCCACAAGGAGGGGTTCATAAATCAGTACAGATAGCTTATTAACATCCCAAATTGGAAGGAAAGGCCTTGAGGCTTTCTTATATAATAACTTGTTAAGTCATGAAAGGATTAGGATTTAGGGAAAACAGAAGCTCATGTTTCTCAAAGAAACGTAAAAACCCTCAATGAAATATTTCAAGCAAACTATGTTTTTTTGTTGAAGCATATTCACTAAAATGAGAGATCACTGAGTACGAAGCATCGTAGAACGCTTCCTAACTATTTTATGATAATTATGCAAAAAAAAATATATCAAACTAAGATACAGGAAAACAACATCAATCATCAGTCAAACAAACACATACCATCACTTCTGTTGTTATGATAGACTTACTAAAAAAATTTGACATGAAAACAAGAAAAATGGTGAGAACATTTTACCAACAGAACCATATGTAGTTACAAGTTTAGACGTTATGACTATTAAAATATGCAGCATCTATCACAAATTAATTAAGTATATCAACACATGCAGTTCTTGTCATCTTAATAAAAACAAAAAGTAGTTTCATTAAATTAAGGCATCAATTCCTCACTTTGAGTCATTTAGCATAAGGGTGACATCAGATAGACCTTTGCGAATGCTAGATCCATGTACAGTGGCTGTTTGTCTTGTTCTTAAAACCTATATGACATAATTCAGAGGAAAAGCTCATAATTGTGCTCTGCACATGCTGAAGTATACGACCAATTTGATTGTGAATTGAGAGATGAAACATGTTTTGATTTCAGAAAATTATACATTCGAAAAAATAAAATCAATGTTTGCAACATCAAAGAAAAAAGAATAAGGTTATATGAGAATGGGGACTTACTTCAACTGGTTCAGAAGAGATATAACCAACATCAAATATAGGTTCTTAAAACCTATTTGACATAGCTCTCTTTATCTGGAATTGGGATAAGATATTAAGAAACATTAGCGGATATTAAGAAAATTCCAAGAATCAATACTTTCCCCCAATCCCAAACTAGTGGCAACCCAATAGATTAATGGTGCCATTTCACAAAAAAAAACCACACATCAAAGGCGCGGACGACTGACCGTCAGAGGAGCAATGGAGGGAAGCTGGGTGTTGGAAGGAGCGATGCGGCTGACGTTGTTGGACGGACGCCGGATTCTTTGCCATTGCAACACCGGCCGACACTGGCGCCGCCCAAGAACAGCGGCTGCTTCGCCGGCGGACTGCGATGCATGCTTCCCCGGTGGACTGCGATGCATGCTTGGGGAATGGAGGACTCACCCACGTCGAGTCGAACGGCAGCGACGCGGCGTCGAAGGCCACCGACGCTAGATGGAGAACCAGGGCACGACGGAGGAACGAGAAGCAGAGCGTGCGTCCAGCAATTCGAACCCTCTGTGTTTTCTTTTTAAAATGAAGCTCCTTTTTTTAAATTTGAGTGGGGGTTATTTTAGTAATTACTCAAAGAGAGTTTTTTGAGATTAATTCTGTAGCTTGGGACCTAGCTGGTATTTTCCCAAAAAAAAAAATCAAAGAGGTGGGGTGGGTGCCACCGCCGAAGCGTGTCTCCAAGGCTGCTTGAGATGTTTTGAATGGCACGTGTCGTTATCCTCCTCCTCCTCCTGCAAACACCATACCATGGTCATTCCAATTGCTGTAGAGATTTTCGACCCAAAAAAAAAATTAGTGTAGAGATGATAAGAGATATATTGATATAAAAAAACACAAAACTCTTCAACTTTTAAAATTAATAATAATAATATCTATCATCAAAATTCACGTCCATGTATATATATTTTTCTTTAATTATCTATAACAATCTTGTAGTGTTTAAAACTGTTGGAAATCTGCCCATAATCATTTCAGCACTACATCCTATGTGCTTATCATCATACCACTGAGTTCACCTTTACTTTAGGAAATATTGTTTATTTGAATGTTCATTATTTCACATTGTTGTCCAGCGATGATGATTCTGTTTCTAGCCTATATAAACTAGTGTAATCCTTCAATATGAATAAGAGAGTTCAATATATGCTCATACTTCCAATATGGTATCAGAGAGAGTGTGTGAAATGCAGCATCAGAATCTGCATCAGTGAGACCCAGAGAGTGTGCGACACGAACAGAGAGAGAGAGAGAAAAACAGCATGCAACCCAGATCTGCATAACGGTGGCGCGTGTGAGCACACCGCCACCACAGGAAGAACCACCAGCCGCCGATCGGCAGAAACCAGAGCGGCGACGGCGATCTGACCCGCGCGTGGCAGCCACGCGCCACCACAGCACCGGCGCGTGACGTCCACGCGCCGCCGGTGACAGCGTTTTCCGGCGACCTCGTTCCAGAATCATGAGCTCTTCTGATTTCCCTCCTCTTTTCGGCTCAGTTCCAGGAAATACAGCTCCAAACCGGACCTATCCAACTGCACTCATGTCCGGTACACCCTCCACAATTATCTCAAACAATTCCTCTTCTTCTTCCTCTACTACCAGCAGCACATTAATGGCCTTAGAATTTCCAGAACCTCCGAGTATGGTTATTATCCATAGGTTTAATGGAAAGAATTATCTCCAATGGTCTCAAAGCGTGTTGCGGTATATTCGTGGAAAGCGAAAGGAAAAATACATCAACGGGGCAGCGCCACAACCAGCCCCAGATGATCCTACCTTTGATACTTGGTTTGCTGAAAACAACCAAGTTATGACTTGGCTTTGTAATTCTATGACTGTTGATATCAGTGAAGGTTATCTCCTGGCAAACACTGCAAAAGAGATTTGGGATGCAGCCAGAAGAACCTATTCCGCTCTTGATAATACTGCTGCTTTGATCCATTTGAAGCAATAACTTCGAGACTTGAGACAAGGTACCCTGACTGTAACTGATTACTATAATGCGTTGCTGAAACTCTGGCAACAACAGGACCTATTTGAAGTACACCCGTGGAAGCATGTTGAGGATGCTCAACTATACAAGAAGATAGTAGAAGAAGGTCGAGTCTATGATTTTCTCCTTGGACTCAATGACTCATTTGAGGAGATACGGGGCAGAATCATGGGCATAAAACCTCTACCGCTCCTCTTTGATGTGGTCAATCATGTGCAATTTGAAGAAAGCAGGAAGCTCTTGAACCGTAGCACCCCAAGTCCAGTTGAAAGCTCAGCACTTGTAGTACGAGGGTCACAGGAGGAACGAAAGAACAAATGGTGTCATTATTGCAAAAATAAGGGTCACATCAAGGAGGAATGCTGGAAATTGCACGGAAAACCCTCCACCAGCAAACAACAGGGTCATCTTACTTCAACTGAACCAAAGGCTGAGGATACTACTTCATTAAGTCCAGAAGAACTCCAGATGCTTCGTCGGATACTTGAAAAACAGAATAAGTCCAATTCTTTGCCGAACGTTAACTTGGCACAATCAGGTAATTCTATCATAGCCCTCAATACTGTACGGACTAACGACGATACATGGATTGTTGATTCCGGAGCCACGGATCATATGACGGGTAATCGAACCTTATTTACAACTCTTAAATTGTGTCCTGAGCACCTTCGTGTCAAGGTGGCCAATGGGGTATTCACTAAAGTTGAAGGAATTGGCACCGTCACTCTATCCAATTCACTAAGCATTCACCATGTTCTCTTTGTTCCTGCTCTTACTTGTAATCTAATATCTGTGAGCAAGTTAACGAAGGGACGTATATGCCGAGTGCTATTTGACGATGATATGTGTCTGTTTCAGGATTTACACTCGGGAAAGACGATTGGGACTTCTAAAGAGTGGGATGGGCTTTTCTACTTGGAGCGATCGAAGATGGAGAATAAAGGGATTTGGAAGGCACAACATGCTCTAGTCAGTTCAAGTTCTCAAGACAAAGATGTACTTTTATGGCATTGTCGTTCTGGACATCCTAGTTTTGATTATATGAGACATGTGTTTCCAAACTTATTTAATAAAGATTCTGTTCCGTTTCACTGTGAAACTTGTCAACTAGCTAAACAAACACGATCCTCCTATCCAAAACAGTCCTACCGACCCACCACCCCTTTCCACCTCATCCACAATGACATTTGGGGCCCCGCCAGAACAACCACCCAGAAAAATGAGTGATGGTTTGTTACTTTCATTGATGATCACACCAGACTCACGTGGGTCTACTTGATGAAAGACAAGTCCGAGGTGGCTCAAGTCTTCCAAAGCTTTAACAAGTTTGTTCAAACCCAATTTCAATCCTCTATCAGAATTCTTTGAAGTGATAATGGTCGGGAATACCTCAGTCATACCTTTAAAGCCTTCCTTGATCAACAAGGAATTCACCATCAAACCTCCTGTCCTTACACCCCTCAGCAGAATGGGGTTGCCGAACGAAAGAACCGCCATTTGTTGGAGGTCACCCGCACCCTGCTAATGGAAAGAAACGTACCCACAAACTTCTGGGGCGATGCTATTTTGACTGCGGCCTACCTCATCAACCGTATGCCATCCAAAGTCCTTAATTATACCACCCCTGTCCAAACACTTCTTACCACCTTTCCCAATTGCCATCTTATCAACCCCTTACCTCCAAAAGTGTTTGGATGTGTTGTCTTTGTCCATACCCCTGATGGCAGTAAATTTGCTGCCCGTTCCGAGAAATGCATCTTTCTTGGCTACTCCTCCACACAAAAAGGGTATAAGTGTTACTGCCCGACCTCCAAGAAGCTGTACGTCTCCAAAGACACTGTGTTCTACGAGGAGGACGCATATTATCCCAAATTACCCATTCAGGGGGAGTCCTCAGATATTGAATGGCTAATTTCACATGAATCAACTTCCAAAGCCACTGATGTCTTACCTGTTACTCCAGAAATCCTTGACACTTTACCTAACTTCCTTGATGCCAGTAATACCTTGCCACAAAACCCTGAGCCCTTACCTTCTACACCTCCTAACACCAATCCTAATAACCCAGAAACACAGGTTGAGATCATGACTAGGATGGATGCAGAAGATGGACCAGAGGGAGATGCTCGGCAACAATCTCAGGAGGCAGAGAGAAGTGTCAATCCCACTCTAAGGAACAACCATGAATCTGACTTGAGAGTAGATCCTGAAGAGATGGGTTGGCCTATTGCACTAAGAAAAGGGGTAAGATCTTGTACTAAGCATCCAATTCAACGGTTTGTTTCATATGGTAACCTATCTGTCAAGATGCAGAGTTTTGTTGTCAACAGTGCACAGATTGAAATCCCTAACACCTTCCAACAAGCTATGGCTGACCCAAAGTGGAAACAGGCTGCGGAAGAAGAGTTAAAAGCACTTGAGGAAAGTAAAACATGGGAAATCATTCCTTGCCCTCCTGGAAAGAAATCTGTCGGGTGTAAGTGGATCTTTACCCCGAAGTTCAATCCTGATGGCAGCATCAACAAGTACAAAGCAAGACTAGTTGCGAAAGGGTATACACAAACCTATGGAATAGATTACGAGGAGACCTTTGCCCCAGTAGCCAAATTCAACACAATCCAAATACTGTTGTCAATAGCAGCTAACTTAGATTGGTCACTACATCAGTTAGACGTCAAGAACGCTTTTCTGAATGGTGACTTGGACGAAGAGGTCTATATGGAAGTTCTAGACGGAGTCCTAGCTGCAAACGGGTCAGTCTGCAAACTTAACAAGGCAGTGTATGGACTGAAACAATCTCCAAGGGTATGGTTTGGCCGCTTCAACAACGCAATAAAGAAACTTGGGTACAGTCAGGGGCAAGCAGACGACACATTGTTTATCAAGCATGATGAGGAAAGAATCACTATCCTGATCGTCTACGTGGATGATATAGTTATTACTGGAAATGACGAAAGTTCTATTGCCCAGCTAAAAAGGGATTTGTCCACTGAATTCCAGGTTAAGGATCTCGGCCAAATGAGATACTTCTTGGGTATGGAAGTGGCAAGAACAAAGAGGGGCATCAATGTATCCCAGCGGAAGTATACCCTAGACCTGTTACATGAGACGGGAATGTTAGGGGCACAACCCGAGGGAACACCGATGGAAGAAGGTTGTCGTCTAGAAATCAAAGAAAAAGGTGTCCCAGTAGACTCTGAACAATATCGAAGACTTGTAGGGAAGCTGATATACCTGACCCACACACGCCCAGATATCAGCTATGCTGTTGGAATAGTAAGTCAATTCATTCATCAACCACAGGAAGAACACATGAAAGCTGTCTACAGAATCTTGAGTTATCTGAAATTCAATCCAGGAAGAGGAATCTTCTTCAAGAAGTGCACCACCAGAAACTTAGAGATCTACACTGATGCAGACCATGCAAAAGATAGAGAAACCAGAAGGTCAACAGGAGGATACTGTACATATGTGTGGGGAAATCTAGTGACATGGAGAAGCAAGAGGCAAACTGTTGTGTCAAAGAGCAGTACAGAAGCAGAATTGAGAGCTGTGAATGACGGAACATGTGAGGGACTCTGGGTTATCCGGTTACTAAAGGAATTGGGAACTCCGTATGAGGGTCCAATGCAAGTTTGGTGCGACAACAAATCTAGCATTGAGATGACGAAAAACCCTGTTTATCATGATCGAACAAAACATGTTGAGGTAGACAGGCACTTTATTAAAGAGAAAGTTGAAGCAGGCATTATGAAATTGTCCTATATACGGTCTGAAGAACAAATTGCAGATGTAATGACCAAACCACTGGGCAGATCTAAATTTGAAAAGTTTCGATGCAAGCTGGGAATGGTTGATATATACTCTCCAGCTTGAGGGGGAGTGTTGGAAATCTGCCCATAATCATTTCAGCACTACATCCTATGTGCTTATCATCATACCACTGAGTTCACCTTTACTTTAGGAAATATTGTTTATTTGAATGTTCATTATTTCACATTGTTGTCCAGCGATGATGATTCTGTTTCTAGCCTATATAAACTAGTGTAATCCTTCAATATGAATAAGAGAGTTCAATATATGCTCATACTTCCAATAAAAACCTTATCAAACCCTTGCACGTTACATATTACATGGGAGGTTTGTTGCTCTCTTGTTGTGCCGCTATGAATCTACATATGATACCTCTCAATGGCTCTTTTTTCCCTTAAAAAAAAAAACACTAGCATGCTAATAATGCATTTATATATGCTCACTGGAAAATCACATTTTCATCTCTTAAAATAAAATGAAGCAATGGAAGCAGTGGGAATGGATTAGAGGTGGTCAGATCAGAGCATGGAAATAGACAAAGCTATAGGGTCACTCCTCACTATTGCATCTTATTATCAGAGTTTTGCTGGTGTTTTTTTGGGACTTCGGCAATTATTGTTGATTGTATTAATTAGTATAGTGCAATATAATTCATTTTACTGTCCCAACAGTTGTGTAGGAGATACTTGAGGGTTTTAGAAAAGGACCTTAGGAGTTGCGGTGGTGGAGACCTGTGCATCCAGCCGTTTTGGTAGTTTCCTGATGAAACATTATCTTGTTCCCAGGAATATGAAGATTCCTGCAACCATATGGAAACCATTAGCGTAAGACTGCAAATTCTAATCAACAAAAACAAACACTATACATTGGCTTTGACCACCTACAGATGCCAAAGACGACCAAGTACTATCTTCCTCTCGTTCGCTATTTGGCTCATTGCCCCCACCGGTTATGTTTTCCTCTGAGACTTCTCCAATCTATCAAGTTTTGAATCATTTAATAGGACACTAGAGAAGTATATCAGTACACTAAATATTTATATTCCGTTTAGGGCGTCACTTACAGCTTGAGAAGACTCCTCTTGGCTATTTTGCTCATTGCTGAGATAATAGCCTCTGCCCTGAAACTTTTCCCATCTCTGCAGAATCGTGGCTCTGTTAAATAAAAAAATTCCACAAGCATAAATAACAACTAACGTTTCACGTCAGGTTCAGTTGCTTTAATATTTTGCTGCAAGACTACTAAGACCACCTCATTGATGTCTTCTTCGCCAATGTCTATTACAGCTGCATTTGGAGGACCAACTTCAATGGGATGATAGCCATTTGGAGTTATGGAACCAGACTGTACTCTGGGTTCTGAGCAGTAATGGCGGAGAATAATGACAAGCGAGCAGAAAACTAATGCAATGGGCAAGAGGAACCACTTGATTTTGAAAAGTTGTGCTGCAAACAGTTGCAGAAAAAAAGTGGAGAAGCCAGTTTCAAATCCAAGTTCAAACTTCCTGGACATGGACACCGACATCAACGCAAATGAACCGTACGATATAATAATGCTCAGTACATCATCTGATTTTCCAGTCATGAGTTTGTCAAACAGGACGGAGATGTAACAGATGACAACAAAAATTAGAGCTGCCACAACACCTTGGACTTTCTCTGAAACTTGTATTCTCTTGGCCCGCAACATGAGGCACCACATGGTTAAACAGAGCAATAGATAAACAAGGTGACCTCCAAAACCTAACTTCCCAAATGAAATGTCGTAGGTGGAGCTTAGACCAAAGCAAACCAGGCCATTTATGGCTGACACGCCTCCCACAAGTTTCCAGATCATGGACTGATTTATAACATCTCTCATTCTGTTCTTTTTCAGGTATATCAGAAACGGCCTAAAGTGATCCTAAAGAAAAAAGACAGTTTAATTAACCTCAGATATAAAGCATAACAGAGGATCGAAAATATGAAAAAGATGGCATGTGTTTTGTTCCTCAAGAATTCCAAAAGCAGAGCATATATAGCAGATATTGTACTTAGATTTCTGTTACAGACCGAAAAATCATCAAAGAGACATACTAACCTCGATTAGATCAAACGCCCCCTCCCGATACACTGCCCAGAATCGTCGCAAGCACAAGATGATCGTAGCCCGATTGACGCGAAGACTAGCTGATGAGAAAGGGATTGGTAAAGGAATCAACTGTCTCACTCAGAGGTAGCAGAAGGCCGAAAGTATAAACAAGTGGACTAATATTTAAATGATCTTTGCTTTATCAATATAATATGCATATTTAAATGATCTTTGCTTTATCAATATAATTTTCTCTTCATTTATTTATTTCTGTTAATACTGCTTCAATAATAATGAAGGAGAAGAGGGAATTAAAGAATTAATGAAGATGATTAGGATGTTTTAGAAACTACATATAATATTATCTAACTTAATTAATTAAATTTCATAATCTAATCAAATTAGATAAATAAATCTTATATTAAAAACTAAAGAAAATATTTGTTAACATGACTGTTATTATCTTTGAGGTCAATTGCGTCATTTCATTTTTAATTTCAAAATGTACAAGTCGGATCTAACACTTTTTTTAGTGTTATAAATATTCGAAATACCATTTTGCATTTCTCTATTATTAAAATTCTTTTAGTGGGATTTTCCCCTTAAAAAATCTGAATATATACACTTTTAATTATTATAAAAATTTAACAAATCATTACATGCTTATGAGTTATGATAATACGAGACAGTATGTAGAATTAGAGATAAGCAAAGGGAACTCATTTTCTTTGAATTATGTAATTTTATTTAGATGAATTTATATTTAATTATTTTACAAAACTTCGTGTAATGCACAACATTAATTAGTATAATTGAATGGACTTTAAAAGAATGAATTGAATTCATAATAAAAAAAAGACTGATTAATCAAAACCAGACTCACTTTGGTTCCCCATGTTTACGTATGCAACGCAACTATGCGTGGTTGGGAAAATGTTAGTTAGGTCTCAAGTTAGGGAAATAATACTATAAAAGTCCTTTTGAAAAATCAACTGTTAGAAAAGTCTCTACAGACTTTTCTGACATGAATTCCCAATGACCATTTACGAAAGTACTCTCCAAGTAATTTAAACACTGTCATTGGTTACAACATGTTATGCTATGTTTACAACTTCGGAAGTCATATTAACAATATAGTAAGTTACGTTAACAATATGTATATAAAATGCGTGATTGTATTGCGTTTAGAACATCTTCAGTTACGTTTACAACTCATTAAATATAACGTAACATGTTGTAAACGTAACTGACTATGTTGTTAATATCATGTATTAAAAACCGGACCGGACCAACCGGTTCAGACTGGAAACCGGTGAACCGGTCGCCGGACCGGTCCGGTTGAGGTCTAAAAACCGGGGTCTAATTGACCTGGTCGACCCGGTCTGAACCGGTCCGACCCGGGGTGAACCGGGATAACCCGGGGTGACCCGTGGTGAACCGGTTTGCCCCTTTTTTTTTTATTTTAATTTTTTAGATCCCAAACGACGTCATTTTGTCTTTTTTTAAAATTATTTCTTTGAAATGTTTTGATTTGCAAGGAGTTTTAAAAGTATTGTGGAATATTTTTGCTGTTTTGTATTGGTTGGAGTAAAATCCTTATATACTGAATGATACTTTTGTGGGTATTAGGTTCACGAGGTTATATTTGACTATTGATTGGAAAAAAAACTCTTATATAGTTTTTTAAATGGTATACATGATCATTTAAATTATATATATATTTTTAATTAACCTCGGTTTGACTCCCGGTCTGACCCCCGGGTTAACCCCGGTCTGAACCACTGACCCTTGACCCAGTGTCTCGACCGGTTCAATGTCCGGTCCGGTTTTCAGTACCTTGGTTAATATGACTTACGATGTTGTAAACATAGTATAACATGTTGTAACCAATGATAGTGGTTAAATTAGTTGGGGGGTATTTTGGTAAATAGTCATTGGGAATTAATGTCAGAAAAGTCTCTAGGGACTTTTCTGATAATTGACTTTTTAAAGGGACTTTTGTGATATTTTTTTCCTAACTTGAACCTAACTGACATTTTCCCTTTTTCCCCCCTCTCTCTCTCTTCTTTTTTCCGGTCTACCTCGATACGTATGCATGGCTGGCTCTCTATTAGGCTTTAGTATTGGGCAGGGGCCCAAAAATGATTTTTGCTTTTGCTTTTCAAATTAATTTCTTCACATTTTGTCTTATCCATGGGCCGTAGAACGAGTCATAAATTAAATACAGGTGAACATAATGTTGACAAAAAGGATTTTGATAAAGTGCTTGACTGAGGACGGGAGAGTTTTTGTAATGATCTACAATTGAAGATAATATATGCCATTAATTTAGGAACTAATTAGAAAACTGATATTAGTTCTAAATATATGATATACTTCACATTTTTATCTACTTTCATTAAATTAATTTTATTAATATTTCCTCAACAATAATCAACGAAATAGAAGAGAGAGAGTTGAAATTAAAGAAATTGATTAAAATGTTTAAAAAAAAAACATAAGTACTTATGTCATGTGGGTGACTGTGTGTACACAATGTATCAACTGATTTATTCACTTTCTAATAATCAATTGTCAACAGATTTGAATGTAATTAATTATGGTGGCAGTGACGTTTGAACAAACTAAACTGTGTTCTCCAGAGGGCATCGTAAAGGAGGTCTTCACCGCACTGTTTTTCCCCAATCAAAGTCAGAACAACCGTTTTTATTTCTTGGGAAGCAGGTCATGTGATTACTACAATTTCTGTGAGAGCGATGTTGAGAGCAATAGCTTTGTGAACCAATTTCCACGCCAAGGGCTGAAACTTGAGTCTAAACTTCCATTTCCAAATTGCTGAATATTCCCACACTCTGTTCAAATCTATCACAGTTAACAACCTCCACAACCCCTTTGTACCATTGATTTTATTATCTTTTTATTATTATTAAATACTTACACTTAATAACATATTACTATTACCCTCAATCAAAAAGAGGACGAATTTCAGTATGCAGAATTTATGCAAAAACATATATTTGATGCTATGCTAATGAATTTCTGACCATTCAACCATATATCTTGACAAGAGTTGACACCAAAAAAAAAAAAAAACACCATCTTGGAAAGAGAAATATATAATATGTTTTTTCAAATGTAAGGTTAAAAGAGTAGGCGCATAAGTTGATTCATGATGCTTGTATCTATGCATATCTCATTTAAAAAATACAAGAGTCAAGTTACCTTCAATATTCTGAAATCTTATTTCAATGTACTATAAATTGGGTTGGACATTGAACCGATTGAGAAAGCAGTTCAATGGTTGGTAGTTTAGTTTAAATACTACTCTAATAAATGTTTGAATGATATATAAGAAGTTTAAAAAATATTTAAACTATATGTAATATGTGATGCTTGCTATTATATGAAGTTGTTTTCTATATTGACCAACATAACAAGTTAACAATAAACATATGTTTGATTGAGTTATGCGACACTTACTATTATACAAACTTGTTTTCCATATTGATCTGCGTGGCAAGTTAACAATAAACCCATACCTAATTGAGTTATGCGACGCTTACTATTATACGAACTTGTTCTTTATATTGACCTGCATAGCAAGTCAATAAGAAAGATTTATTACCTTTGCTCCTTTGTTGTTAAAAAAAATCCTTGGCACTAAAACTTTTTTTTATATGCACATGTATTTAAGACGCTGTCGGATACTAAATATAAATATATATCTCAGCTGGGATTGCAATGTAAGACATGGCACTAAAATTTTAATGTTTGAGGAATTTGATAAGAAGCTAAGGAAGCTTAAAAAGAAAAGAAATTAAATATAAATAGAAGAAAATAAAACCTTTTCTCCTTAAACATTTTATTGATTCTAAATATGGTCCCTGTGCTTCAAAAATATGTAAATCACTCCCTCTGTTTTTCATCGTTAGAGGAGTTAGTCAAAAATTGGTCCACATGGTAATAAACGGTGGTAAATATGCTGATTTGGCCAATGATAGTTGACTTGGTCTACTTATGTGGGTTATATGCGTTATGCCATATTTCTATTTCTACATCAGGCATTGCCTTCCTCTCTCTTTATCTTCAATCTCTTCTTTGATATAGACTTTTACAAAGCATATTTAGCTGTTAACAATATATCTACTGATTTATTTACAGACCACAACTTCACTATCTGATAATCAAGTGTTAAGTGACGTTTGAACGAACAAAACCAATTTTACTTTCCTTGGGAAGAGTCTCATGTCATTACTAGAAACAGGACCACATTAAAAGTCCCTTTCATGGTGTTCTGTAGAGTGATGTTGAGAGGAATAGCATTATGAACCAATTTCCACGCCAAGGGCTGAAACTTGAGTCTAAACTTCAATTTCCAAATTGCTGAAGATTCCCACTCTCTGTTCAAATCGATCACCATATTTTGGATACATCACTTTGTGAAATAATGACTCATTTTCTCCACTTAAAAACCTCCACAGCTCCTTTTGCTAATAAAGGTCCTTTCAATATCTCACTTTTCTTAATACCCATCACACCTTGTTTCTTACTTGTACAAATAAAACCCCAATTTTTCATGTGTACTTAGAACTACTCCAGTTAAAAAGAAAAAAAAAAACTGAGATACCATGAAGTACCAGCCCTCCCAACACAGAGGAGTAACCCAAAAAAAAAAAATCACTCTATTTCTTAACTGGACAACTATAGATTGATTAGAACAAGCAAGCTAATGACTGTTTCATGCATGACAATGTAAAAAAATTCTGTACTTATAAGTAAAATTAGAAATTTTTGCAAGAGCTAAATTAAATTTGAGCTGACCTTGACAAACTTCTCAGTCCTAAGGAGGTAACATCAGCGCATTTCAATTGCTTGCTCTCTCAACTATATATTAAACTTGTCATTTCAGAAATTAAATCACTACGGATTAGGTTACCTAATCAAGGCGATAAAAATATCACAAGAGTTTATCAGTTGTTTTGACCACAATGAAGAGTGGACCTATTCTTCCTATCCTTTCTTCTTTTTATGCCTTATTTGGTTTAAGAAAAACAGAAATTTCTTCTGTATTGCATATCTGTTAGAATATCAGACTTTGGTCATTCCTTACCTTTGTAGTTCTAAAGATTCTCTTGCTTTCCTTGTAGCTTCATCCCCTCGTGTAACAATCCTACCTTCACAATTGCTAGAGTTGGATTCAGATCAGATCTGCATTTAAAAAGAGATGAGTCACATTTGTGCGAGTTCCAGGATCCTCCTAGCATTACAAATCCTCAGTGGATTGCTCCTTTTGTGCTTGAGCTCAACATTTAGCTCTGCAACTGTGACCCTACAAGGAAATGAAACTGATTTTCAAGCTTTGCTTGACTTCAAGAGTCGGATATCTGAAGATCCATTTAAAATATTGAGTTCCTGGAACAACTCCGTCCATCACTGCAAATGGGTAGGAATCACCTGCAATATCTCCACCGGACGGGTGGTGCAACTGAGCCTTGGACAACAGCGTTTGACTGGCACTGTTCCACCTTCAATAGGAAACCTCACATTCCTCAGAGTACTTAATCTAAGCACCAACAGCTTCCACGGTGAACTTCCTAATGAAGTGGGACGTCTGCTATACCTTCAAACTCTAGTCATCCCCCTTAATTACTTCTCTGGAGGTATACCAAGTAATCTAAGTCACTGTAAGGAACTGAGGTTTTTATCTGTAGGTAGTAACAATTTTACAGGAAACATCCCATCATGGATAGGCAATTTATCTTCTTTATCTACAATTTTCCTCGGAGTGAAAAACTTCCATGGAAGCATACCAAAAGAGATGGGCTATTTATCAGGCTTGACATTTCTCGGACTAAATGGTAATTACCTATCTGGTACAGTTCCTCCTTCTATTTACAACATTTCCTCTATGTACTACTTCGCTGTTGCTCAAAACAATCTGCAAGGTAGCATACCACCTGATGTTGGATTAAGTCTTCCTAATCTTGAGATATTTGGTGGGGCAGCCAACAATTTCACCGGAACTATTCCAGTATCATTGGTAAATGCTTCAAGGCTACGGCTTGTTGATTTCGCTGAAAATGATCTCACTGGAACACTGCCTAAGAACACAGGAGTTTTAGAAAGTTTATTTTGGCTCAACTTTGATGACAATCGGCTTGTATCTAATGGAAAAGATTATGGTGGCCTAAGTTTTGAAATTACTTCTCTGGTTAATTGCACTGAACTTGAAGTTTTAGGTCTTAGAGGAAATCTGTTTGGAGGAGAATTGCCCAACTTAATAACTAATTTATCAAGCAGATTAAGAAGATTAACATTAGGTGAAAATAAATTATATGGAAGCATACCTGGTGCAATTGGAAATCTTGCTAGTTTGGAAATTCTAGGATTGGAAGGAAACCTTCTGGCTGGCACTGTCCCTGATGGACTTGGTGCCCTCCAAAATTTGGGCCAATTGAATTTGAATGTCAACAGATTTTCAGGAACAATCCCTTGGTCTCTAGGAAACTTAACTTCATTAACAAGGCTCTTCATGGAGGATAACAACTTTGAGGGAAGTATACCTTCAAGCCTCGGAAATTGTCAGAACCTTCTGGTACTAAGTCTTTATAATAACAAGCTCAATGGCAACATTCCAAGACAAGTGATTGGCATTTCTTCACTTTCAGTGTACTTGGATGTCTCTAATAATGTTCTTACAGGACCTTTACCAGATAAAGTGGGAAATTTGCAGAGGTTAACACAGCTGGTACTCTCAGAGAACAACTTCTCTGGTGTCATTCCATCTTCTCTCGGAAAATGTGTCAACTTGGAGCTGTTGCACTTGCAGGGTAATTCGTTTGAAGGAGAGATTCCTCAAAGTTTTCAGGGACCGAGAGGTTTAGAAGATATAGATCTTTCGCGTAACAACCTGTCAGGGAAGATTCCTGTATTCCTTGGTGAGTTGGCTCTCAGGCATCTCAATCTCTCTTACAATAACTTTGAGGGTGAAGTGCCAAAGGCTGGGATCCTTAAAAATGCAACTTCAACTTCAATTGATGGAAACAGAAAGCTCTGCGGCGGTATCCCTGCATTTAACTTATCTGCTTGCGCAACCAGAAAGGCTTCTTCGTCCAGAAAATCTCTTGCCCTCAAGTTGACAATCCCTCTTGCTAGCACTCTGGTAATTGTCATCCTTCTTTCATGCTTTCTGGCATTCTTTTTAACGGTGAAACGAGCAAGAACAAGATCAGAAAAAAGTGCAATCACTTTAAGGAATTTGACGAACTCAGAAATTTCTTACTCAGACCTGGCTAGATGCACTGGTGGGTTCTCCCAAGAAAACTTGATCGGTTCAGGAAGTTTTGGTTCGGTATATAAAGGAACTCTTGCAGAGGATGGAGCATTAGTCGCAGTGAAAGTATTAAATCTTCAACAAAGAGGAGCTTCAAGAAGTTTCATTGAAGAATGCAAAGCTTTGAGAGGAATAAGGCACCGAAACCTGCTCAAGATCATAACTGCTGTATCAAGCATTGATCACCAAGGTGATGACTTCAAAGCTTTGGTGTTTGAGTTCATGTCCAATGGAAATCTAGATGATTGGATACATCCAAAACATAATTTGGAAGGGCAAAGCAAGAGATTGACATTCCTCCAAAGACTGAACATAGCAATCGATGTTGCATGTGCACTCGACTATCTACACAACTTTTGTCAAACACTGATCGTGCATTGTGATGTAAAGCCAAGCAATGTGCTGCTAGATGAAGATTTGGTAGCCCATGTGGGTGACTTTGGACTAGCAACCCTTCTATATGAAGAATCAAGCGACTCTTCCATATCCAAACAGCACTCAATAATATCAGGAGGCCTAAAGGGTTCTATAGGGTACATTCCACCAGGTATGATTTTATTGCTCACACACAGATAATCTGACAGTTCTAAATTCTATACGAGTTCCATTGAATTGAATTCAATATAATGATTCAAAAGAAGTGTCAATATAATGAACTGAAATGCTTACAGAGTATGGTATGGGTGGGCAGCCTTCAGCATTGGGAGATATCTACAGCTACGGGATACTATTACTAGAGATTTTCACAGGGAAAAGGCCCACAAATGATGAATTTGAAGGTGGAATGGGAATTCACCAATATGCTGAAATGGCTTTGCCCAATCATGCCATGGAGATAGCTGATCCTTTTCTGATATCTGAAGAAGAAGAAGATGATGATGATGATGAAGATAAAGAAATACATTCGGGGAAAGATATAAGTTGGAGACTAATGGAAGAATGCTTGGGTTCGTTGCTGCAAGTGGGAGTGTCTTGCTCTGCAAATGGGCCATTGGAGCGGCTGCAGCCAATGACTGTGGTCGTTAACAAACTCCAGGCAATCAAGAAATCGTACGACTCCAATTCCAATTCATTATTAACAAAAAATTACTAATATTCAGTAATCACTGTTTGCTATAGTTTTTAAATATATCCATTTACCAGGTTAAAAAAATTCTCAAATTAAATATGCTTTGTTCTTGATAGTTGTGGTTGTCAGGTTATCAGTTTCTTCTATTTCTGTTTGCAATAGTGTTGTGATGTGCGTCCGTGTGTGTGTGTGTTTTTTTAATTGTATCTCTATATATAATGAAAATTTTGTAATAAATCTTATACTTTCGTTTTTTAATATAAGATTAATGTACCTAATTTAATTAGATTAAGAAAATTAATTGAATTAGTTAATATGGCATATTTTATTCTAAAACACCTTAATTATTTTCCTCAATTCCCCTCATCTCTCTCTTACTTAATTTTTTTTTATGGAGTATTAACAGACATAATTTTAGAAAAGATTGATAAATATAAAATTATATTTTATATATGGGATAAAAATCAACTCTCCAAACAAGTCTTATAAAAACAAAAACAAGAGGCAATACCTTACTATTATGAATAGTATGATTTATTTTTTATATATACTCCGTTAAATGCATATATAGAGCAATATGCATATCATATACACTTTCTTCGCTTACTATAAAAATCCGACACAGTTATGATTATGGTTTATTTATAAATAATCACACTAGCTTGTTTAGAAGAAGAGCTAGGATGAATAGTTGCATTCAATTTGTTATGCATTTTATTTTATTATAGATATTAATAACCAATGATTAATTCCATCACTAAAAAAATAAATTGTGGAGAGAGATGAGCGTTTTTTAGATATGTATAATTCAATTAAATGTTAAAATATATTACTATATCCTACTCCGAGGTTTTTTTTTTTTTTTTTTGGTTAAAAAAAAACGCAAACAACATGTAGATAAATCTACTGCACTTTTTGCTCATATCAGCGAAGGGATTCAGAATTATCTACAAAACTATTTCCCCCAAAATTAACAATGCATGAGAATTGATATGAAAATCATTTTGAACTGAAATATAATGCATAGTTTATAATCAAAACACAGCTTAATTCCATCATTCATCCTTAGATGTTAAACTGGTGTGTCATAATCCGAAATATCAAAATAAACAGAAACTTGAATTTGTCCCAATAATCTATAATAATTGCAGCCATGTAATGATAGAAACACACCCAAAATTAAGGTCAATATAATCTTTGGTCCCTTAAATTTATTTTCATTTTAATTTTGACTCCACAAGTATTAAATTATAGGTCTTGGCCTTACAAGTTTCATTTCATTTAAGGCATTAATTCCTATAATTTAATAAAAGGGCGAAGGAGCAAAAATATCTATCTACATATCCCACATATGCTTTTGGCGGCATATATAATTCTTAGGTGCAAAAATACCTATAAACTTTATAAAAAAGGATAAAAATGACAGCTCCATTAATGAAAGCACACATATGTTAATTTATGCTTTTATGGGCCACACTTTAATAATTTTCAAATAATTATTTTAAGGGAAAATTGTCCATAAACGTCTCATTGGGAATTTATTTGCCAAATGGAACCTTTGAGTGCAAACAAACTTCCTCGTGTGCAAAAGATCTTCCCTTGTCTTCAAACAATCTTCCCTATATTCAATATATTTTCCCAATGTGATATTCCCATGTGTTAGAACAATTTTCCCTTGTATGCAAACGATTTTCTCTCAAGTCGCATTTGGCAAATAAGTTTCTAATGAGGTATTTATGGGCAATTCTCCCTTATTTTTAAGGGCAAAGGTGTAAAATTACCCAGCTACATATCTCACATGTGCGTCTGGCTCCATATACAATCCTTAGGGTGTAAAAATACCTATGGTAATTAAAAAAGGGGACAAAAGTGCCAGCTCCGTTAATGAAGGGAAACGTCTGTTAATTTCTGATTTTGTGAACCTTACTTTAATAATTTTTAAATAATTATTTAAATAGCTCTCACCCTCCCTCTCTTCCCGCACCCCTCTCCCTCTCACCCTCCTCTCCCCCCCTCCAAACTACAGCCTCACTTTCACACCGGCAATCAGTCTCTCTGACCACTCATATGGTCACTGCTTTTGTATTACCCGCTCCTTCCAAATGCACTTCCATAATTTATCATTGGAACTTTTACCTTCATTAATAGAGTCAGAAATTAACGAACGTTTGGCTTCATTGATAGAGCTAACATTTTGTCCCCTTTTTTTAATTATCATAGGTATTTTTGCACCCAAAATTGTATATGACACCTTTGCATCTTTATCTTTAAAATAATTATTTAAAAATTATTAAAGTGGGGCCGACAAAAGCATAAATTAACAGATGTTTGCCTTCATTAACAGAGCCTACATTTTTAAATAATTAACATACTTGGGCCTTAGACTTCATGAAGTCCAGAATATAATCATTCAATCACAAGCTCAATATCAACTCAATTATCACAATATTGAAACAACAATTTCCTAAAACATCCGCTTAAATTACTTATCCATGATAGAAAACCATATCATTCAAAACATAATATCACATCATAGTATGTAACATGAACCCTACAATGGCAATACACAATAATTCACCACATAAATAAAAAAGAGGAGGCTTTACAAGTATTATTATAATAATCAAGCCTCCAGAGCCTTCCTCAAATGACTAACAGAAGATGTAATATCCCAAACTTTGATACGATGTCTAAGAATTTAGTTATGATTCTTCAAAGTTTAGGTAGAAAATCAGCCAGAATTTCCAATTAATTCGAAAATAAAGGAAAAATATAATGGCAGCATTGTAATTATAAGATAAATGGTGATCAACCTATTTTGGTAGTAATTTGGACCCATGAGACGTGGTATGGGTTGACCAAGGAGGGAAAATATTAGTTGCATGGTTATTGGGCTTATGGCATACAATTACAAGTACATAAAGCTTGTGTACATAAAATTAAAGTTTTGGTATTTCCAAATTGTGACATAAGCCTAATATAAAATGACATAAGCCAAGTATTATAAAAGCAATTTTCCCTTCATTCTTCATGAAAAACCGTCAGCCATTGTAGAGGAAAGAGAGAGAAAGCTTGTTGAGTTCTAGAGTGAGAAGGAGAAGAAAATCTCACAAGGTAAGTCGATGTCTTCGGTGAATTCGTACATAACGTGTATAATACTTTTCCTAAGTTTCTCTTCTATGTTCTTTAAGGTGTTTTGAAGCAAAGATTTGGTGTTTAAAGAGCTAGGGTTTTCGGCCTTAAAGAGGAAAAGCCAGAAAGAAGAAGTGGTAATTTCCTAAACTTCAAATATTGGTTGTTCCGGTTGTTGTGAATAGTTTAATGGGTGAATTCACTAATATAAAAAAAGTAAAGCTGTAGCGCTTATAATTGCATTAGTTATGACTTAAGAGAAGTGCCACATATCAGGACGTCACTAAGAAAAGCTGTTGCGCTTTTTGGAGGAAGTGCCACAGGAGGTGGGTCTCTTGTGGCGCTTACGTTAGCAAGCGCCACATGAGACCCATCTCCTGTGGCATTTCTTCAAAGAAGCGCCACCTAAAGTATAATTTTTTTTTAAAAAAATTATTTTCGTATTTTTCTTTTAGAACCCTATAATTATTTTTTTTATCAAAAGAACCCTATAATTATAGTTGATAACATATTTTGAACACATTTTCATATCCAAAACAAAATGAAAAAAAAGCAAATTACAATCAAATAACTCCAAAATGATATAAATTAACAAATAACTAATTAACAAAATCACTACTAAGTAAAATACAAGTGTTAAAAATAAATAATTATTTTATTTATATGCTATTGAGACACCATTGAAGATTGTTCTTAGTTTTTTACATGCTCTGATATTCAGATTTTGAAGATAGTAGATCCTAAAAGTATTTTTGGGACCCCTCCATATGTACCTCAACTCACGTATAGATTTTCCAATCACATGTCTTCTAATCTTAATCTCACTTCTGGACTGTCTATTTCCACTCCTTCCAAATTAAGAACATCTTCTATTTTGAAGTCTCTTACCTCAAGATTTGTCAACCTTTCCACATCCTAGATGATTTTCATCAAGTCCTGATAAAAATAAATCAATTCAAAATTTCAGCATGAATTCAAATTATCACATTCACAAAAATTGTGAAATTCCTAACACTATGATTAATGGGTGCCTCAATAGGCATTGGTTTATAAAAAGAGAAATTTTATCTCTAGATGCCTCGAATGCTTATGAATTAAGGACATACATGCACGCATGGTTATGCTCAATTATATACACTTGAAATCATATAATGTCTATATTCATTAGAAGTTGATAAACATAAGGTGCATTTTTCTTTTAAAGTATATATAAGAAATTTTTAACTTTTTTAGGTCACTACTTACTTGATTCACAAATTCTATTATAATTTGGGAAAGGAATGTGTGTGTGTGTTGATGCAAACCCAATTTTTTTGAATGAAAATGTATGAAAATTTAGAAATTTCATGTCTTGACAAGACAAATTTTTTAGGCATGAAAATATGTTCTTGACATTCAAGTTTGAATGCTATGCAGTCCATTAAAAAAAAATCTGGGAACAATAATTTAAATGTGTTACCTTTGGAACTTTCACATCCAATTGTATTCGTTGCAAAGAAGCCATCAAATCTAGAAAAGATCCTCCGTTGAACTCTTGAAAATCCTCCAATTTAATGCTTTGTAGATACCGGAAGCTGAGGTGATATCTTTTTGCACAAATATTATTGATCATCTTTGATACATGTACAAGTGAAGTGCCGATCGAAGTGGAGACGGTGATGAATGACAAAAGAAGAGAAGGAGAAAATGTGCGGACTAAGAGGATAAGGAGTGAGGCACGTGTTAGATGGGGAGTGGAGACTAAGATGATAAATGTGATAGAAGTAGATTGCTGGAGAGAGAATAATTTGAAAAAAAAATAAAAAAAATTACTTTGTGTGGTGCTTCCTAAGCTAAGTGCCACACAAAATACGTAGTAGCTGTGACACTTTCTTAAGCAAGCACCACAACTGCTACTTCATTTTTTAAAAAAACACCTTAGGTGGCACTTCTTCAAGGAACCGCCACCTAATGTCACCAAGCAGCTGTGACCCTTCTTTGAGGAAGCGCCACCTAAAGTGCTTTTTTTTTTTAATTTG
Organism: Inga laurina; assembly: GCA_963855925.1. NCBI lineage: Eukaryota > Viridiplantae > Streptophyta > Magnoliopsida > Fabales > Fabaceae > Inga > Inga laurina. Next base: position 56,798,271 of record OY979711.1, read on the forward strand.
TTTTTTAAAATCTAGAAAGAAGCTGTGGTACTTCTTTAAAGAAGTGCCACAAAAGGTGCGCCACTGATCTCTATTTTTGTAGTAGTGATTTCTGCTGAATTTACCCTGATTGCACATTTGGGAAATGTGGTGTTCTAGACATTATTATGCTAAAATTGAGTCTAAATGGTAATTATAATGTAATAAAATAGTTAATAAAGTGATTAGGAGTAGAAAGGAGCAAGTCTATGGAGTCAGAATTGGAAAACCCTAAATTTTTTCAAAGAATCTCAGGATTCAACCAGTGCTGGTTTAAGGGGTTAGAGTTGGATTTTTGATGTTTTGATGATTCCATTGAGTTCAAGAGGAAAAATTAGGTAGGATTACAGTTCATCACTTTTTCAGAAAAGCCTGAAAAAGCATAATTATAAAAACACCTTTAAAACCCACAAATAGGGGCTGCTAAGGGCCTTTTGGCCTTCTGGCATTGAATTTGGTAATTCCAAGTTTGAAAATGGATTCCTTGGACGAAAATAAGTTAGAATAGCCCATGTCAAAATTTCAGAAAAAGTATGGCTGAGCCGGGTACGACAGGGCTAGGACGGGTCCACTGGGGCATTTTGGTAAATTTTCACAATAGGCTTATATAACCACTAGAAACACTATGGAAGTGCCTGAAATAGTATATGAATGAGTTTTAACCTAATTCTTATACATTTGACATTTCAGGACCGAGTTGAGAGTCAGTTCGTGGCACACTTTATGAGGCGCACATTACGAGGCAAGAAAGGGTTAAGGTAGAGGACTTACCTTACTTGCATAAATATGATATCTTTGCTTGTGTAGTGTTGTATGTGATTACTTTACTCGACTTTATACTGTGGCTATAGTTTGTTACATGAAACATTGGGCATGCGGAAAGTTTATTATGAGGTATGCATCTAGTTAAAACTAACATGTCATGTACATAGCATATATCTTGAATGCATTAAGGTAACTGCTTGTTACTGAGATTCTCTTGAATCTCACTCTCTCCTACCAACAATTTAGACAGGCAAATATAGAAGGTACACAAAAATTAGAAAAGAGAATTGCACGAGAGAGGATTGCAGTGGTGGAGCAAAGACAGTAAGAAGTCTTTGTTTCACTGGGACAGATTTAGACACCATAATAGCCCTGTGTGGCTACATTGATTGTACTTATCATGTACAAACCCCTATGGAAAATTTCTGTAATCATGCATATATTATCAGTACATTTATATTATTCTTGTGTTGCCCATTGAACCATGCATTAATATTCCACTGCATGTCAAAATAAGTAAGGGTGTGCAGAAGAGCTATTACTTGAAAAATGTTAAATCAACAGAGTGAGACAAATGCTTCAATAACTATAGTTACCCAACTCATTACATATGCCAATATGTGCTCGTGAGGTGGCAGGTGAAACAATTTATATAATAAAGTATTAGAGATATAATTCACAAACTTCTAAATCACAAATTCCTATATCACAAATTTTAGATAACAATTTTTGAGTCACAATTTCCATATCGCAATTTTGTATCACAATTTCTATGTCACAATTTCCATATCATAATTTCGTATCACAAATTCTGCATCATAAATTCTGTATCACAATTTTCAAGTTGCCTCCCATCAATTCAACCAAACTGCCTTATTTCCGTTGACTAGACCTATTGGCTAAGTTACTAACCATTTACTGGCCACTCAAAAGCTGATCGGCCATGTGATGAGGACCGGCCAAAATCCATAGAGCACATGCCCAAACCAAAGGTCTTTTCCCCTCATTGAACCAGTGGGGTGTCACAGTTCCTCTTTGAACTAGAGGGGCAATCCCTTATTGAACCAGTGGGACAATAGAAATCCATCTATCATGCATCAATGGAGTCCACACCACGTGATGGAACAAACTACTCAATATCATCCCAATCCAACAATGACAATAATTATCAATAAATAGCTCAACGAGAATTTATCAAGATTTTCACTTAGCTAATGGGTTTAGTCGACCAGAATTTATCAAAGTTAAGTTTATCACAAGAATCTAAACTCCAAGCTCAATCATAATTCAAAAATAAATATATAACAATGAATTGGAACCGCAATTTAGTATTCAGACTAATTGAGTGGTTAACAAAACAATTTATAGATTTAAACTCTCTCTAGAAGTCTCAACTATGACCTTTGACCGTTCCCAATCAACACATTTACCAAACTTTATTTTCATTAATCACATTATCAATACTAACTCAAAATCAAACTCTATTTCAAATATTTATATAACCTCAGATTGTTCACTTAAATATAAATTCGCAAAATTCTCAATTTACCACCCTAACTCAACTCCTCGATCCTCTATTTCAATCATATTTTTATAATCCTATAGTTTTATTTCATTCATTAAAATTATTGACCATAATATTTCCTCTATTCAACCTTAAATTCCCAAAATTCCATCACTTTAACTTTTAAGAAAAATATCCAAAGAAAAAAAAAACTATTCCTCAAACTTATCATTCCAATCTTACTTCTTTCCAATAATTCATTCATACCTTTTAGAATCATTAATCTATATCTATCTCCTCAATTTATTTAAAAACACCTAATTATCAACACTTAAAGTTTCACTCAAAATTGTGAATATTCACATTTCTTCATGAACCTCAAATCTAAATCATTCAGCCATCTATAACTGCCAATAAGTTAAACTAAATCATTAAATTCGAATTTGATATACCCAATATCATAAATCCTAATTTTTCAATAAAACCCTAACTTTAGTTCCTCACATGAACCATTTAAAAAAACCTATATAAACTCTGACGTAACTAGTCCAATGAATAGCAAAATTATTAACTGCAATTCTCAAAATTTCAATATTCATCAAAACCTAGATTTTTTTTCCACCATAAAAAACTGTTAATAAAAGAGGAGTAAATAAAAGAAATAATAGAAGATATAATTAACTCACCAAGCTGCCCAGGAGAATCCCATACGAAAACTCCTTCGTTCTCTCATTCTCTCACTCCCCATTTCCCTCACACTCAGCTTCGCACAGGAACGTAGAAGAAGACGCATCGAAGAACATTAAAAAAAAAAAAAAAACGACGGACTTCGCTGCTGTGCAATGCTTGCGGCTCAATGAATATATAGGGAGGGGGCATTAGGTTGAATCATTAGTGGCTCAGGTGACCGACTAACTGATTCTCCACTTTTTTTTTTTTTTTTTTGAATTTTCTTTTCCTTTTACCATTTATTTTAACATTTCATTTAATATTCCTATTCGCAGCCTTCTACACCGCCATCATATGGATGTTGATCTTGGTTGTGTTTTCTGTGGTGAGGAGGAGACAATTCCGCATTTGTTTCTTCAGTGTGCATGGTCGAGGGCCATCTGGGTTGGTTCAGATTTGAATCTGCGGGTTTCTCTTCTTCATGTGCCTCAGTTTCGTCAATGGTTATGGTTTGCCTGGTTTTATATGCTCTTTGGTATTTTAGGAATCAGAGAGTTCATGGGAATATGACTCATGATCCCGAAGGAGTGTATGTTGTGTTATATTAAGTGGCTAAGGTTACAATCTGAGGTGATTGCTGCTAATAAATCTGTGAGAGCTTCTCGGGTTCGTTTGCCTAATATTTGGTCTGCTCATTGGGATTCATCTGGTTGGGTGTTCTGGTTCAGGTTGGCTTCTCAGAAGTGTCTTGGTGGTAAAATCAAACTGTTGCATATTCAGTTGTTCTTTAAGAACCATATGGTTTTGGGCAACACTTTACAAATTCGCCAAAGAGGGATGAAATTGCTCACTTTACTTTAGGCAACTCGTCGAGGTCTCCATTTCATTAATATGCAGGGTCTGGTCCCTACTCCGTTTCAGTATAATCTCATGTTCGGTCTTCACAAGAGAAGTGTGGCATGATGTTGGCTGGTCAACTTCCTGTACCATCTAATTGTAAAACGCTGATGCAGGATATACTTTTGTATATTTCTAGATTTAGGTTTATGTGTTTCCTTTTATTGTATCTAGTTATATGTGCAAGGTGTTATAAAAAAAAAAAAATAATTTAATATATTTTTTTCCTTGTAATTTTCCCCCTTCATATATATAACTTGCATTACACTCACATCTTACATTACATAAATTTTCATTTGTTCTTCAGTTTACCTTGACCTTATAAAATTTTTATTCACTCATAAATCCATAAATTTTATCTTTCTTTAACCACGTAACCGAATCTCTGTTTTGTTTTTTTAATCACATTTCATTTTTTCACAATTCTTTATTTTCAAAATTTTAGACTATATATTTGATCTTCTTTAAATATCAAATTAGTTGATTAATAACACGGTAATATTATTTGAATTTTAGCAATAAAAATTGAGGATGTTATCTTAAAATTGTGACATCTAGTACTAATAAACTGTTGGTTAAGATGACAAGTGACTTTGTCCCATATGAAGGAGAATATAAATTTGAATATCGGAAAGTGCGCTTATTACTTATTAAAATTGCGAGAGACAAAAATCATTTGTGCTATAAGTCTCAAAAGAGATTATACATGGTAAATAAAAAAAATTGTCACATCTTGACAAAATAATTACTCTACTTGAAATCAGTGTACAGAATTCCTCTCTTATTTCTTCCATTAATGTTTTTTAAATCTTCGGTGGGTTTGGGATTTAATCAAGTATGGGAACTTTGGGAGGCATGCTAAATCCATAATACTATTTGCAATTGCATAATCCTAAAAAACAAAAAGAGTTCATTATTTACACGAGTGTCAACAACAAAGCGGGCCATCCTTTTTGACCAAAGTATAACCATCATCAGCCTACTATTCTATTATGATTCATCAAATCAAAAACATCATGGCGGCTCATGTTGCGGATTTATATTGAAATACATAATTTATTCTGTAGTTAAATGTTTGGTGGCTAGAATGACTCAATTTGTTGCCCACTCATCTTCCATACAAAATAAATGCAGTACTCATTTTTATCAACGAAAAAATTGAAAACACAAGAACTATGCACAACTTCATTCACAAAATTTATCATACAAAAATTCTATTGCAATCCATCAGTTTTCTCAAATGGCATGAAAAACTGGTTTTTCCCCCCCTACTCCTCTTCCATACAAAAGAAGTTCATTACTCATATATATTTTTCTTTTCTTTACTCACATGAAAGAAATTCATCTACCATATATAGTCTTTGTAATCAGAGGTTGATTCACACAATTAATCATTGGAAAACAAGGAGACAAGAAAAATGGGACAAGCTCAGTAAGCACATACCAAGCACAAAAACTAGAGCTCCTCAGACGCCACACAGTGAGAATAGCTTACACGCCAATGCCACTAAGCTAGTCGACCGTCAAGAGCACTTACTCACAGGATAGGGGAGTAGCCACCAATATCTGAACCACCGGGCCGGTCAGCCCTTTTGCTTGCTGATTAACCTCCACCACAGATGCTCACCACTGGAAATGAAGGGCACTATTTTAAGTTCAGCCGAAATGAAGGCCACAATTTTGGCCATGCGCTCACCACTAGGAAGAAGCAACTGGAAGACGTGAAAAATGATAGACAAAAGGGAAAGATCAAAGGGACAGGGTATCGGCCGAACTTGAACCACTGTCTTCTGAATTCTTCTCGGATCTGGAAGAGAACGAAGCTGTGACCAGAAATTGATGAAGAAGACGCCGAGAAAGGGAAAGTGAAAGTGATAGCGAAATGGGATAGGAGAGAGAGAAATGGGACAACAATTATTACTGTCCAACGGTCAAAAAAGCAAGAAAAAATAACTTATACGAAAACCTTGGTTTTACAGAATAAAATCTTGGTTTTACTTCAAAACAGGATTATGCTTTTTTTTTTTTTTTTGGAGTGTTTGGGTAAATTCTTGCAAAATCATGATTTTAGCTCAGAAGCACTTTTTTTGGTTGCATCCAAACAGGCACTAGCATGATTTTTTTGTTTTCCTTCCCGGTTCACCGTCCTTGTTACGCATGCATGGCTGGGTCTCTGAATGGCTTCATATTGGGCAGTGGCCCAAAAAAGTTTTTGCTTTTGCTTTTCAAATTAATTTCTTCATATTTGTCTTTTCCATTGGGTAGAACGAGCAATACATAAAATACAGGTGGATTTAATATTGACAAAAGGATTTTGATGAAGTGTTTGACGGAGGACGCGCGGGAGAGTTTTTGTAGTGATCTAGAATTGAAAATGAGGCAATGCAGAAGATAGTATATATTTTAATGGAAGCTCAGTCATATATCAGCAAATATCATTGGTTCTTCAAAACCTTTGGATATTGTAAATGCAGAATGTGCCAAAAGAATAGCATGTAGCCATTTAATCAAATCAGCTGGTGGAGATATTGTACCAATTTGGAAACCTTAAAAAGAAACCAAACCAAAGTGTCTTGGACATAATTGTGTCTAGATTAATTACATCAACAACAAGGCCTGCATCTTCCAAAAAAAAAAAAAAAAAAAAAAATTCCATGGGTGTATTGGCATGATATAGTGTGAATAAGCTTTAATTGTAGCTATACATGCTACCATATCGTGTATCATTTGATTATATATTAGTTTATAAGTCATATGAATTAATTTAGTATAAAAAAATAAATATCAATCTTCAAAATAACTTATTTAGCTTCTTTAATTTATCCGAAATAATTAACTATATCTTATATTAAAAACTGAAAGAATATTTATTAACGAAGCTGCTATTATTTTTAGGAACCAAGTTGAGAGGATGCTATCTTAAAATTTTGACATGTATAGATAAAATTATGACAAGAACTCAGTATCCTATAGGTCAGTGAATAATTTATCAAAATTTAATCTAAGATAAAGATATCGTTCTCATTGCATAAAATGGGGTATTTTCACCCTATCTTGGAAAAGTTTGTCTGGCCGCAACAATTAATATAAATATTATTAATACTAATAATGTTACATAACTGGGGCAAAATTTGAAACAAAAGCATGTGAGTCTCATGACTCATTTTCATTCCATAGAGTCAACAACACAAGAGGACCAAAATATTTAACTATATCACTATCAGTCTATTCTGCTATTTAAATGACACATCATCAAGTTAGGTAGAATATAAGTTGGGGATTTAAAAAAAAAAAAATCAGAAATTGGTGGGCCCACTTGCGGGTACCACCGCCCAAGCGTGTCTGCGACGCGGCTTGATAAGTTTTGAATTGTTGGTGTCATCCTCCTCCTCCTGCACAACACCATATTCATTTCCAATTACTTCGTTTTCATAAAACATATCAGTAATAATGACATAAAAACAGTAGTTTTCTGGTTTACAAAAATAAGAACAGATACTGCTCTTGATCTTAGCCAAAAGGCCGAGACCGGTTATTTTGGTTTATGTTGAGTAATAGCCTGTCCTGATATGTTTCGGGTAATTAATTAATTTTCCGCCATATGACAATACTTCCTTAATATAATCAAATATAATCAAAGTAGATAAATATCTCTTATAGAAAGAAGTATCGTGCAATTAATTTATCGTGTGAATTATCATTTCCATGACTCTAAGGACCTTAGGATTTGTCGTGGTGAAGACCCCAAATCTAATATGATTCCCTCTAAGACTTCTCCATCACTTGGGGAATGATGCATCTCTGTGAAAGTGATAATAAGTGTTGAATCATTTAATAGGAGATTAGACAAGCATATGTTTAAACTAACTATTTATATTTCGATCTGGGCACTTACAACATCAGAAGACTCCTCTTGGATATTTTGCTCCTTGTTGGTAGATAATAGGCTTTGCCCTGAAACGTCTCCCATCTCTGGAGAATCTTGGCTCTGCCAAAAAAAAAAAAAATTACATTTGCATAAGTAACAATTAACGTTTCACGTCAGGTTCAGTTGCTTTAATATTTTGCTGCAAGACTATTAATTAAGACCACCTCATTGATGTCTTCTTCAACAATGTCTATTACAGCTGCATTTGGAGGACCGACTTCAATGGGATGATAGCCATTTGGAGTTAATTATGGGACCTGACTGTACTCTACATTCTGAGCAGTAATGGCGGAGAATAATGACGAGCGAGCAGAAAACTAATCTAATGGGCAAGAGGAACCACTTGATTCTGAAAAGTTGTGTAGCAAGCAGTCGCAGGAAAAAAGTGGAGGAGCCAGTTTCGAATCCAAGGTCTAACTTCCTTGACATGGACACCGACATCAACGCAAATGAACCGTACGAGATTATGCTCCATGCATCTGATTTTCCACTCATAAGTTTGTCAAGCGCCATGGAGATCACACAGATGACAACAAAAATTAGAGCTACCACAAGACCTTATATTTTTTGTGAAACTCGAATTCTCTTGGCCAGCAACATGAGGCACCACATGATTAAACAGGCCAATAGATAAACAAGGTGACCGCAATAACCCCACTTTCCAAATAACATGTCGTAGGTGGAGCTGAGAGTAAAGCAAGCCAGGCCATTTATGACTGACAGCCTGCACACCTCCCACAATTTTCTAGATTATAAGATCTCCCATTCTATTCTTTTCCAGCTATAGATCAAAAACAGCTTAAAGTGATAAAAAAAATTAAAAATAGAAAACGAAAAAATGGAAAGGCAAACCTCAGATAAAGCATAACAGAGAATCAAAAATACGAAAAAGATCGCATATGTATAATTCCTCACGAATTCCAACAGCAGAGCATACATATAGCAGATATTGTACTAAGATTTCAGTTATAGACCAAAAAAATCATCAAAGAGACTGTTAGAGTAGATGGAAGAAATCAGTCGGTGCAAATTAAATCCCGTAGATTTAGGAAATGTAGGTGATACATTGACTAACATTACCAAACCATAGAAAACGTAAACATCTATTGTGTATATAATCATGTAATCATACACTTGTAATGATATGACATTTTTGAACTCCTGAGATTAACATGGTATTAGAGCATCTCCTCTGACTTTAGTTTTCCTCTCTGTTTCCTCCAGCGAGCTGCCATATTTTCTGGCGAACAAAACTTGTTTCACTCCAGTTTTAGATCTCCCTTTTCAGCTCTTATTAGTGAACACGCGCCACATCCCTGGGTTCCTTGTGTCCATATTGGCAAGCCATCGAAAACTGAAGACCTTTCTACGATGCTTGTGTCCTCATGCGCCACCTGAAGTTCCGCTATCAGGGACAAGCGCCGGCGCGTGGCGCCTCCTTCGGTGTCTGTTTGTGATGCCGTTTGCGGCGTTTTGATCGTCTCTTCAACCTCTATCTCACCCTGAAGTTTTGTGGTCATCCGAAACGTTTGAATTTTTTTGCTATTGTTCTTCGCTTCTGTTTCCACATTCGTAAGTTGCAATTTGTCACTAAATTCAGTATTTTGAGTTAGTGTTTTAAGTCTCTGTGGGTCCCTTGTCTTGTTTGAAGCACTTTATCTCTTTGACATATTCGTTTGATTGAGTATATCTCTACGGGTCTCGTGGGTTGCAGCTTGATTGTGTTTATATTGTGGCACGTTTCTCTTGATTGTTCGTTACTCTTGCTATTTTGAGAAGATTGTTCATATACTACTACGTTGATTGTTAAAAATGGCTGATTTTAAAACCTCTGATATGTTACCTATGTCTGCTAAGATCATTGCTTCACAGTTGAATTAGACAAATTACAGTGATTGGAACAAAACTATTAGAGTTTATATTCTAGGAATTGAAATGGAAACTCATTGAACCGAGGATCCTCCTTCTAGTGATGAAACAAAACTTTTGACTTGGTAAAGAGCATATGCTTGACTTCTGTTTCAAATTCGAAATTCTATTGAACCACGGATTCTATCTTCTGTTAGCCATTGTAACATTATCAAAGAAATCATGTATTATCTTAAATTTATGTTTTCTGGAAAAGGAAATATTCCTCGGGTTCATGAAATCTGTAAAGGTTTTTATCGTTCTCAATAGCAAGGTCGTCCATTGAAAGATTTCTTCTTGGACTTCAAAAGGATGTATATATGAGGAAATGAAAGTACTTATGTCTCCGCAAGAAAATCTGTCGACTCGTATCAAGAATTTGAAACTTCAAGCTATCATAAGTTTCCTTGAAGCTCTCGATCCGTCTTATGAAACTATTCGTTCTCAAATTTTGTCAAGTCAAGAACTTCCTTCTTTTGAAGACTTTTTCTCACGTGTTCTTCCGCTGATAGCTTGATTCAATCTTCTGTTGATCCAACTGCAAGTGCTCTAGCTGGGAGTGGCCCCTTTGAGAACAGGAATTATAGGTACAAACAAAATAATGATCCTCCGACAATGACTTCTGACAGTATTATGTGCAATTATTGTAAGGAACCTGGACACATTAAGAAATATTATCAAAAATTGCAAAATAAACAGTAGCGTAATCAACAACATGGCCTTGCTCATATTGCCCAGACACCTAGACCCTTTGATTCTAGATCTTCCTTTGTAGGGGCCCTAGCCATAGGTACTCTGTCCTTTGGTCTTACTACTACTTCAACTAAGTGGGTCATTGATTCTGGTGCCACCAATCACATGATAGGTAATCATCACTTATTCTCTTTATATGTCCCCTATGCCAACCCGTCATCCATATTTGTCGCCAATGGTTCTCCTGCCCGTGTTACTGGCTCAGGCACTGTTCAACCAACTGCATCCCTCACATTATTTTTTGTTCTTAATGTTCCTGATCTCATATTTAACCTTTTATCTCCAAATAAACTCACTCGTCATTTAGACTGTTTTATCTCACTCTTCCCTGACTATTGTTTAATTCAAGATCTATCGATGAAGCAGATTATTGGTAGATGCTATGAATCTGGTGGACATTACATCTTTAATGATCAGGTTCCACGTTCTATTGCTTGTTCTAGTGGGTTTTCTTCCTTTGAAGTTCATTGTCGTCTAGGTCATATTTCGCTATCATCTCTTCAAAAATTGTATCCTTAGTTTTCTTCTGTGTCTAACTTAGATTATGAGTCATGTCAGTTTGCCAAACACCATCATGTTCATTTGGCATCTCGCGTCAATAAACGGGTTGCGTCCCCCTTTGAGTTAGTACATTCTGAAGTTTGGGGTCCTTGTTATGTTCTGTCCTAGACTGGTTATTATTATTTTGTCACTTTTGGTGATGATTTTTCCCGAACCACTTGGATTTACTTAATGGAACAACGTTCTGAATTGTTTAATCACTTTTATAATTTTTGTGTTGTAATTCAAACCCAGTTTAACATTCCTGTGAAAATTTTATGAAGTGATAATGCAAAAGAATATTTTTCCTCCCCATTCACTGATTACATGCATAGTCATGGTATTTTTCACCAATCCTCTTGTGTTGATACCCCTGCTCAAAATGGTATTGCTGAAAGAAAGAACCGACACCTCTTAGAAACTGCCCGATCTCTCATGTTTCATTCCTCAGTCCCTAAAACTTTTTGGGCTGATGCTGTATCTACTGCATGTTTTCTCATTAATCGCATGCCTTCGGCTGTTCTTGGTGGGGATATTCCGTACTCTGTTCTGTTTCCCACCACTACGATGTTCCTTGTTGATCCAAAAATTTTTGGTTGTGTCTGTTTTGTTCGGGATGTCCGTCCTAGTATTAGTAAACTTGATCCCAAGTCCCTAAGATGTGTTTTCCTTGGCTATTCTCGAGTTTAGAAAGGTTATCAATGTTACTCTCCTGATCTACGTCGTTATCTTATGTCCACTGATGTGACCTTTCATGAGTCTTCTTCTTTCTTCGCATCTTCGACCTCCTCTGAGTCTCCATCTATCATTGCTGAGTTTGATAATGTCCTGGTTTATCGCATCCCTCTCTCACCAGTATAGGCTGTTGTTCCAGAACCTGATATCATACATGATGCTGATGCTACCAATGTTTTGCCTTCACCAGTCACTGCTTCACCGACGGATTCTTGTCATGAGTCCTTGGTTTCTATTCCTGATTCCCCATATCCTCCCATTCATGTTCTTGACCCAGTTGTTCCTGAGACTGCTGTTAATCCCTCTCCTGACCTACATATTGCCTTCCAGAAAGGTACGCGTCCTCGTTGTCCTCCCAGAAGATATGCTGAATATACCTATCCTATATCTTCCTTTGTCTCTTACAAGAATTTGTCCCCTCCATCCTCCTTCCTTATGGCCATTCTTGATTCCTTCTCTACCCTTACTACCTTTCATCAAGCCTTAACTCATCCTGGTTGGCGTACAGCAATGGAAGAAGAACTTATGACCCTTGAAATAGCTGGTACTTGGACTCTTGTTGATCTACCTCATGGGAAGAAAGCCATTAGATGTAAATGGGTGTTTGTTGTTAAAACCAGGGCTGATGGTTCTTTGGAACGGTTAAAAGCTCAGCTTGTTGCCAAAGGTTATGCACAAACTTATGGTATTGATTATTCTGAGACTTTCTCTCATGTGGCTAAGCCAACCTCCGTTCATCTTTTGATCTCCTTGGCTACCACCTATCATTGGGATTTGCATCAGTTGGATGTTAAGAATGCATTTTTGAATGGTGATCTCCTTGAAGAAGTTTATATAGAGCAAACACCTGGGTTCATTGTCCAGGGGGAGAATAGAAAAGTATGCTACCTCCAAAAGTCATTGTATGGTCTAAAACAAAGTCCTCGTACCTGGTTTGAGCGATTCTGTCATGTAGTAGTCAAGAAGTTTGGATTAAGTCAAAGCAAGTGTGATCACTCTGTATTCTACCAGCAATCTGATGCAGGCATGATTCTTCTAGTAGTATACGTTGATGGTATTTTGATTACATAGAGTAACATTTCTGGAATCTCAGAACTTAAAAAAATCTTCTTGAATTCTCATTTCCAAACAAAAGATTTAGGGCCATTAAAGTACTTTCTTGGTATTAAGGTTTTGAGAAGCAAGAAAGATATTCTTCTGACTTAGAGAAAGTATATTCTCGATCTCTTAAAGGAGACTAGAAAGCTTGAAGGTGCACCAAGCAGCATCCCCATGATTCTGAATCCCTTCCTGGATCTTGATGCTAGTATATGTTTGATGAGCTTCCTGATGATTTGAAGATGAAGATTGATCCAAAGAAATTAAAGCCGTTTCCATTTCCTGAAAGATATAGAAGACTCATTGGGAAACTAAATTATCTAACAGTAACTCGTTTTGATATAACCTTTTTAGTCAGTAGGCTCTGCCAATTCATGGCATCACCAAAAGTAGCTCAATGGGAAGCTTTAGAACATATCCTACTTTATTTGAAAGGTTCTCCAGGTTGTGGTATTCTTTATACAAACTATGGACACACTAAAGTCGAATGCTTTTGTGATGCTAATAATGCAGGATCTAAAGCCACAAGATGATCTACTACAGGTTACTGTGTGTTTGTTGGTGGAAACTTGGTATCGTGGAGAAGTAAGAAGCAAGGGGTTGTATCAAAATCAAGTGTAGAAGTAGAAATACAGAGCCATGTTACAATCAGTACAAGAAATTGTGTGGATACCTCAACTATTAAAGGAAATTGGCATCGTCACAATATTACCTGCAAAATTATGGTGTGACAATAAAGCAGCACTTCATATAGCATCAAACTCTGTGTTCCATGAACGTACCAAACATATTGAAATTGATTGTCATTTTATTCATGACAAGATTAAAGAAAATATTGTATCTACAGGGCATGTGCAATCAAACGACCAACTGACATATCTTCTAACGAAAGCCTTAAATGGGACAAGGGTTGAGTATCTTTGTAACAAGTTGGGTATGACAAATATATATGCTCCAACTTGAGGGGGAGTGTTAGAGTAGGTGGAAGAAATCAGTCGGTGCAAATCAAATCCCATAGATTTAGGAAATGTAGGTGATACATTAACTAACGTTACCAAACCGTAGAAAACATAAACATCTATTGTGTATATAATCATGTAATCGCACACTCATAATGATATGACATTTTTGAACTCCTGAGATTAACAGAGACATACTGACCCCGACCAGATCAAATATAATGCCCCCTCCCCATACACAGACCAGAATCATGGCAAGCACAAGACGATAGTAGCTCAGAATAAGGGTTTTGGGATTGACTCAGAGGTAGCAGAAGGCCGAAAGTATAATTAAACAAGTGGACTAATATTTAAATGATCTTTGCTTTATCAATATAATATGGATAATGACGCTATTATATTGAATATTAGGAGACTGGAGCATTCATTGCAGGGACATGTAAAAGTAGTCCTTCTTGATGAAAAATTCAAAATGAGCCCTTGCATTGTAAGGACGAGATAATTCATAACTAAAAACGCTGTGAATTGTAACGCAGGAAAATGTTTGGTGATGAAGCAAGAATGGTGTGTGTGAGAACAAAAAGAGTGTATGAAGATAAGAACAGGTAATACTGCTTACCGAAGCCACTTGGGTCAGATTTTGATGATGAAGAAGTTTTGCGATTTTTTTACTCATCAATGTTTTATTATTTTTTTTATATTATGCATGTACGTTCGTGTACGTATTATTGTGTTTATTTTTAGTTTTTTTGCTACTCCCTCCTGCACTTTCCCTTTTGTTGAGGAGTTGATTTTAGTCCTAAATATAAAGCCTATTTATAATATTTGCCAATATTTTTCTAATTTATCCCTGTTATTGATTATACTTCAACACTAATTAAGGAGGAGAGGGATGAAAAGAATTAAGGAAGATAATTATGGCGTAGAAACTACATGTTATATTAGTAAACTTAACTAACTAACTTTCATAATTTAATCAAATTAGATAAATAAATCTTATATTAAGAACTAAAAAGAGTATTTGTTAATTAGGTGACTATTATTTTTTTTGGAGAAAAAAAATATGTGTGCTTTAAAAAGGAGAAAATCCCACAAAAAGAATCAATACCATTATAAAATCTATTCCATCAAGCCAATCCTAAGTCCTAACGGTGGCTTATTTTTGGCTTTAAACTCATATAACTGTTCATCAACCATATTCAATTTGTGATCGATATTATACTCTTCATTGGGCTGCACTCTGGCTAATTGGAAATGGCTTAGGGTCTGTTTGAGAACATGGTAGAGCTTAAAAAAAAAAGCCCGATTAGATGTTAAAAGCACCCAAAAGGCCAATTGGCTTATAACTCCCCCATTTGGGAATGCAACCGGCGGCACTAGGCTTCCACAAAAAAAGCAGCTTCTTATAGAAGCTGAATCCAGGTGCTTTGGGGGGGGGGTTGAGAAGTTGCTTCTGGGTGTGACCGTTGGGGCATTCGGATCTCTCTATTGTAGTTTGTTATGCTCTGCTATGCTATTTGGCTTCCTTTCATAGGTGAGTAATTGATGGTGGTCTTCCTTGCTTCCCCTGTGTCAAAGTCCATCCAATCTAAAAATGGGATCTGACGAGAGAGAGAGAGAGAGAGAGAGAGAGAAAGAGAGAGGGCTCTTTCTAACTTGCTTGTTTTTTCCGTGTAATTAAAGATATTTAGTGCATTATAAAAATATGTGAGTCAAAAGTGTTGGTATATAAAGAAAAATTAAATATGTTTGTGCTCAACTTATAGAATTAGAAATAAAATTAATTCGTCTAGTTCCCCTCCTCATGTTGTCATATATTCTATATTTTTTTAATTTTATCAAATTTTATTTATATTTTTTCAATTCAATTATCACAATATAATATATATGTGTGTGTGTGTGTGTGTGTGTGTGTGTGTGTGTAGTATTCAACAAGATTCATGCATTTTTCAATCATTTTCCGTTTAAAGGGCTTTTCAAACACTAATCTAAACCGGTTTAAGGTTAGAAAACAAGTAACTTCTGCTACCGCCAATCTAAATACAAATCATATCTACAATATGACTTTTGTAAAAGTCATATTGCAAAAAAAACTACATCTCCATTGCTAATCCAAACAGACACTTAACAGGCTTTGAAGCTTACTTTTATTAGTGGGCTCCACAACTTCTCATTGGGAGGATAGTAAAATAATATCATACTTGTGTCTACTTCATTTGGTTTGATTTACACCCATTAAAATTCTTTAGAAAAATGAATTGTTTTTCATGAGATTTTGGTTTCTTTAAGAGATTACTACCCTTATACAATTTAGGGTTCCTTTTCCATTGCTACTGCTCTTGCTCTGATTCCTCGTCTTCCATCCATCTTCCCTTTCTTTATATGTTTGCAGGGGAAATTAAATGCCTCTGTTTGCCGTTCCAATTCCTAGGTTCATTTACTTGCATCCTTCATTCATACTCATCCAATCCTCTATCTGGCTAGTTGAAAGCATTAATGCTCAGGTCCCTTCGGTTTCACTATCCCTACCGTGTCTATTTAAACTGTGACGTCTTTTGGGTTCGTCATAACAAGTAATTACTAAAGGTTAGCCCTTCTTCACGTTAAGCTTTGATATTCATTTTCTCTCTTCAACCTTGATGGATCACCTTCCTTTAGCATTTCTTATCAACTTAGGTGTTGGTATTGTTCGTTCACGGGTCATTGTGATGGTGCACCATATTATTACTAGGGTTCGTCTTTTGGGTTCGTCACAACAAGTAATCACTAAAGGTTAGCCCTTCTTCACGTTAAGCTTTGATATTCATTTTCTCTCTTCAACCCTGATGGATCACCTTCCTTTAGCATTTCTTATCAACCTGGGTGTCGGTATTGTTCATTCACATACAGGTCATTGTGATGGTGCACCATATTATCGCTAGGGAAGAAGTACGTGTTCGTCAGTGTTAACACCGGTTTCCATTTCGATATATACAGAGTAATAGAGACTAAGTCCCACAGGCATATAGAAAAGTGTAAATATACTGATAATAAGTATTTATTTATAGACCATAATTAACTATATAGAATTTGATAATATTTACAAATGTATACAGAATATTAAAAAATATTCCTAATACAGACTATGTATAACCACGATCTTCATCTCAAGAAATGTGCCCATCAGTTTCCCATATCTACGTCCTTGCCTTTCGAGCCACTGGCACCCGCTGAGATAGTTTTATTTAGAAAAAAAGGTGAGATTCTAAGGAATCCCAGTAGAAACATACTATTGTTCATATAAAATGTAAGAAGTAAATATGATATGCATAATGTATGTACCAATTAATGAACAATATAAAACATCATCGTTATGTATACATGAGTAGAGCTCCTATCCCACTAATCGTACACCGGTTGGATTCTTATCCAAGCCCCAGGAGTAAGTACACTTTTGACACTAACTGACTCTCCTAGGTGAACTAACCATGTTGATTAATAAAAGCACAAACAATAGCAATCACACAATCATATGAACTATGGCATGATGTATGAAGGACAATATCTCTACCTCAAGTTTCTTTCACCCCGTTTTGAGTGCCTCGTAACACGTGCCAAGCTTAGGCTTCCAACTCTCCTAAAACATAAAATGTACAAGGATTAAGTTAAAACCTATTCATGTACCATTCTAGACACTTCCATAGTGTTTATAGTAGTCATATTAGCCTACTGTGAAAATTTACCCGGCCCGGCCCCATCGTATCCGGTCCGACCATACTTTTCTCAAAATTTTAACTAGAGCTATTTTCACATATTTTTGCCCAAGGAATCTATTTCTGGAATCAGAATTACCAAATTCACTACTAAAAGACATATATGCCCTTGGCAACCCAGCTTTCCGGGTTTTAGGGGTGTTTTCGTAATTATGCTTTTTTAGGTTTTTCCGAAAAGTGATCAACTGTAACTCTACCTAATATTCCCTCCTGAACTCAATGCAATCACCAGAACATCAAAAATCCAACTCTAACCCCCCATCTAGCTCTGCCCGAAACTTACAGGACTCCGGGGAAAATTGGAATTTTTCGATTTCGACTACGCAGACATGATTCTTTTTACTCCTAATCACTTTATTAGCTATTTAATTACGTTATAACTATCATTTAAACCCAATTTTAGCATCATAACATTTCCAACATCACATTTCCCAAATTTAGAATAAAAAACAATCTGGCGAAATTTCACCGATGAAATCAAACACAATAGCCAAAACAAGTAATATTCGAAGTTTCGAAGGTTACCTTAAGCTCCTTCTAGCTCTCCTTGATGTGGCCGAAACCCTTGCCCTTGTAACACCAAGATTCTAGCTTCCAACACCTTAAATAACATAGAAGAGGAGCTTAGGAGAAGAGTTATACACGTTAGGAATGAATTCACCGAAGAAATCGACCTACATCGTGAGTTTTCTTCTCCTTTTCTCTCTAAACTCTCTCAACCTTTCTCTATCTATTTTGGCTGAAGATGGCGTTGGGAAAATGGAAGAAGAAGATGAAGATTAGCTTTTTAATATCATGCTTATGTCATCTAAGAGCTTGCTTATATGTCATCTAAGAGCTTGCTTACGTCATAATTCCCATTTTCAGATTTTCTGGCTAAATTTTGAAAAATCAAATAACTAAATTTGTAGACATCTTATCAGAGTGATTCCAAAAGCTATAGAACCCTCATTGAATATAGTTTGAAGGAAAAATATAGAATTTTTTCAATTGGAAGCACAAAAGTCCTAGAATTAATTTCTTTGAATGCTATTATAGAAAATCAATAGTTTTTCTGGACTAACTTCAACAATTCATAACTCTTTATATATAGCTTCAAACGATTCATATCAACTATCAAATTAAAGCTTAGGATGTATAATTTTACCCTGTAAAATTTCATAATTTTTTTTCATCATTTGGCCTTCCAAAACCACGTGACAAACTCACTGCCTCACCGGGAATTCTCACTGGCAACAAAATCACATCCTTAAAAAATCACCCTTCCCTTTTTTTGGATATTTTCACATATTTACAATGTATATTGGTGAATAAAAGTTTTGATGAAAAAATGTTTTATTAACTTAACCACATGATTTGCGAAGTGACTCTTATACTCCCGACCACACCGATGATGTCATGGACCGTTTCTTCTGTTGGTTGGCTCAAGGCGATGCCTACATGAAAGGGATGTATCTTGACGGCTACTACCACCTTGAGTTCACTCCTCATCTGTTATTCATGATGACTTTGCCTGGAACCTTGTGGAAGAGCCATGATTGGTTTGATAGTATGATCGGTTTGTCTGTTGGATCACTATTCATTTTTAGACTTCCTTCCCCATAATGTTGTGCTTCCTGAGGTATGCTTCTCCAGTACGCATGGTGAAGTACATGAGATACTATGAGAAGGAGATGCTCTTATTACTGGAGACATGCACTAGGGGCTTTGAATGGTAGCTTACGCCATTTAATAAGACTCTATGTTCTTCAAATGCTCTATGTAGTTGCAATATAAATATTGAAGATGGTGTACGTCTTACTTTTAGGGCAATGGATCAGGTGGTCTGTATTCTGCGTGGCTCCTGGGTTGACACTGTTAAGCTCTAGAAAGAGACTTGGCGGCAGATGATAGGGCAGGGTAATATTCTGTTTATGGTTGTTGAATATGTAATGCCTGGCTTCCCAACATGAACTGGCGTGTGATTGAGCTATATAGTTAATTAATATTGTCTTCTTTACATGGTTCACCTGGATCATTGCATGATGTAATCTTTTCGCACGCAGGTCATTCTCAGACGCAACAAGGGTCCTCTATGATCTTGAGATACTTGACGTGCAGTAGGTGAAGCAAGAGATGGTGATAATGTAGTGGACCATGCAATATTAGTGAAGCAACTGTCCTGCTTCAATAGCTCAAGCTTTCTTTGTTGTCCCTTTTTGTTTGTAACAAATGGAGCATGCACTATTACCAGCTTGAACCACGACCTTGTGATTTAGTTTGTTATTAATTGTGGCTGTTTGTGAACACTTTTCAGACCATTTTTTTTTTGTAAAAATGATTTAAAAAATCATTATTCTTTTTTGAGTAAAATACTCTAACCTCCCCTCTGTTTTGCCTTAATTACACAGACGTCCCTTCTATTTTGGAAACCCATATAAATCTCCATTAAAACTAAAATATATGTTACACAAACCTCCCTTATAGTTTGAGATTCTATTTCCATCCACCCAAACTGTTAGTTGACCGTTAAGTTTGACTTTTAAACTTTTTTTAACCAAAATGCCCTTCTTCAGTATTGGAATTATTTATATATATATATATATATAGGGGCTAATAAAAATTTATACAACCATAAATTTATTCTATTAGATTCTCTAACTTTCTAATTTTTTAAAAAATTTATTAATTTTGATATTATAAATTAATTTTGACTTAAAATATATATTAAACACATATTTTTATCAAATATAATAAACTATATAAGTATGAGATTGTATGTGTCATTTAAATTTATAATTTAATATTTTTTTTCCACAAATATTTATAAACACATTTGATCAAGCATATTTTCATTTAAAATCTTGCTTGAATATTCGACGTTTGTGATATTTACATTAACCAATGCTAAAATCATCAAGCAGATAACTACTTGTAAAGATAAAAATAGAAATTAAGGAATAGATAAAAAAAAACTCTTAAATTCTTTAAAACAATTTTAGTCAAAATGTGCAAGAAAAAATAAATTTAATTAAAAAAATATATTTTTGGAATCTTTTTAGAATATTCTTAACGGAGTTAACTATTTGGACTTAAATGTATGTTTTTAAAATAGAAGGGAGGTCTGTGTAATTAAGGCAAAACTGGAGGGTTGTCAGAGCATTTTACTCTTCTTTTTTTAAAAACAACTCAAATGTGGGAACTGGTTCCATTATTGTTTGAGTTGCAATCTGAGTAATAAGTTATTTTTTTGTTTGAAATTAATAAGATAATTGAGGTCATGAACTTCTAGACTAGTCCACACAATGTGGAGGACCGAGTTTGCCCAGTCTCGACCTTGAGTTGTATTGGACTAGACCAGGAGTCAATGAGTAGCCCATTCTAGTTGGGTGCAAGCACAGCCATATCTATAAAACTTAAAGAGTAAGAGAAGAATTATATTTATTCTATGATATGAAGGCTGATTTTTATAAAAAACAAAAATTTCTGGCTAAATAAAGGAAAAAAAAAAGATGATAAGGAAATGACAAAATGTCCACCATTCTTTTTATAACAAAGTCTAATTTATATGATATTTTTAAAATAAATGTTAAGGTTCATAAATGTCCTATATTACAATCAAACGGATCGAACATCAAAGAAATGCCTGATCCCAATTGTAATGTACTCTGTTTCTCTCTCTCACTCTTGGCCTTCTTAATCTCTTTGAGCGAAGAGCCTCCAAGAAGTTTATCAGTATAATAATTTATTTAAATGAAACGACTATTTTTGAAAAATTTATCTACAATTTAGCCTTGGAGAGAGTTTGATGGGTCAAAGAACATATTACGTTCAGAGCTCCGGAGGAAAAGTTTTCTAGCGGCAAAAGCTGTGAATTCTCAGAAGGAACAGTTTGCAACGGAGGCAGTGAGAATTAGAGAAGTTTGCTTGGGTGCATGCATAACCCTATGTTATATAAAACTTGAAGAAAAATTTCTCGCCAAATAAGGAAAAAAAAAAAATCCCAAATGCATAGCATAAATAGAGTGTTGGTCACAAAGTGTCCTTAAGTGAGCCGGACACACATCTATAATAGAGGTTTTAGAATAGGTCTATAATACTTAACTGCCAATCAAACTGCATAATTCAAAGTAAATAGGAGTGAGCACAGTGTTTGGGGAAAATGCCAGTTACCAAGTGAGCCAACCTTGCTGACCAGACTACGCGATATGCCCCTCAATTTTCATTCTTTCTTACTTTTGGAAAAAAGAGGCGTGATGGGTGCCACCGGCGAAGCGTGTCTCCAAGGCTCCTTCTTAAGATGTTTTGAATGACAAATATCATTATCCTCCACCTGCACAACACCATACCATGGTCGTTCCAAGTACAGCAGAGACGATAAGACATATATTGATCTAAAGAAAACAAAACTCTTCGACTTTTTAAATTAATAACAACAACAACAACAACATCTATCACCAAATTCACTTCTTGTCCTCCACCTGCACAACACCATACCATGGTCGTTCCAAGTACAGCAGAGATGATAAGACATATATTGATCTAAAGAAAACAAAACTCTTCGACTTTTTAAATTAATAACAACAACAACAACAACATCTATCACCAAATTCACTTCTTGTAGAGATGATAAGAGATATTGATCTAAAGAATCTTATTATCAGAGTTTTGTTGGTGTTGTTTGGGGCTTCGGCTATTACTAGCGATTGTATTAAGTATCATGCAATATGATTAATTTACTGTGTGAATTATCATTGCCATGACTCTAAATATAGAGCACAAAAACTAGTGTAGGAGGATATAAGGGTTTTTAGAAAAGGACCATGGGAGTTCTAGCGAATTGTAACGATAACCATATTCCTCTTCCACTAGCTCATTGCCCTCGTCTGATATGCTGAAACCAGACTGTGCTCCCGATTCTGAGCAGTAATGGCGGAGGATAATGACGAGCGAGCTGAAAACTAAAGCAATGGGGTAGAGGAACCACTTGATTTTGTAAAGCTGTGCGGCAAACAATTGCAGGAAAAAAGCGGAGAAGCCAGTTTCAAATCCAAGCTCTAACTTCCTTGACAAGGATACCGACATCAACGCAAATGAACCGTACGAGGTAATGGTGAATGCATCTGATTTTCCAGGCACATATTTGTCATGAACCACAGAGATCGAATTGATCACAACAAATAGTATAACTCCCACAACACCTTTGGCTTTCTCTGGAACTCGATATCTCTGGGCCAGCAAGATGAGGCACCGGGTGATCAAACAGACCAAAA
This sequence comes from Inga laurina, assembly GCA_963855925.1. Classification (NCBI taxonomy): domain Eukaryota; kingdom Viridiplantae; phylum Streptophyta; class Magnoliopsida; order Fabales; family Fabaceae; genus Inga; species Inga laurina. The sequence goes on from OY979711.1 coordinate 56,821,049, forward strand.
GATAAGAAAGGAGACCGCCATTACCCAACTTCCCAAATGACATTTTGTAGGTGGAACTGAGAGGAAAGCAAACGAGGCCACTCATGGCTGACACACCTCCCACATATTTCCACCAGATTTTAAGATCTCCCATTCTGTTCTTTTCCAGGTATATCAGAAACAGCCTACAGTAGTGATCATAAAAACAAAAGACAGGCTAGCCTCAGATATAAAGCATAACAGAGAATCGAAAATAAGAAAAAGATGGCATGTGTTTAAGTCCTCATGAATTCCAAAAGCAGAGCATAGCAGATATTGTACTAAGATTTCTGTTACAGGCCAAAAAAATCATCAAAGACATATACTAACCTCGATCAGATCAAATGCCCCCTCCCTATACACCGCCCGGAATCGTCACAACCACAAGAAGAGATCTTGACTTGGAGTAAGGGTTTTAGGATTGACGCGGTTTACTTCTTCAATAATTCATCTCTTGTTACTGCTTCCCCATATGAGAGAAATTGAGAAAAGGGAGTGGAAAAGGAATCGACTTTTTGACTCTTTGGTAGAAAAAGCGGAGGTTATGCATCTCCTTTAAATAATGCAATTTCATTCAGATTAATTTATATCCAAATATTTTTTAAGAAAACTTTCTGTAATACACAACACTAATTAATATAATTAAATGGAGTTTAAAAGAATGAATTGAATTCGATCATACTTGCAATAAATAAGTCATATATATAAAAAGGTTGATTAACCCAAGTGATAAAGCAATGCAGAAGATAATATACGTCATTAATGTAAGACCAAATTAGAAAGTTGATATTAGTCTTAAATGTAAGATATATTTCACATTTTTATTTGTGTTTAGCCCAATTTATATTTTTTCAATAATAATCAAGTATGAGAGGGAGGGGAATTAAGGATGATGATTAGAGTGTTTTAATAAAACATATCATATTAACTAGTTTAACTAACATTATCCTTAATCTACTAAAATTAATTAATTAAGTCTTATGTTAAGGACTAAAAGGGTATATTTTAATGGAAGCTCAGCCATATATCAGCAAATATCATTGATTCTGGATATGCATATATAACGGTTCTCGCTCAGGTTTGTCTTCTTGGTTTCTTGTGGTTGAAGCAATTTCACAATCAAGTTCTGTGTTTTTTTATTTTATTTTCATCTTGAGTCCTTTCCATCATCATCTTCCTTCAGATTAGGTCCGTGGTGAAACGAAATATAATGATTTTGCCCTCTTGCAGCAGGGAGAAAATTGATTTCTGCATGAAGCATTATCTTTTTCTCCGCGTATTTCATACTTGTTTCATTCCTGCTTCAAAAGATAATCTGCAACGAGCAAGTGATCACTTCAATGCAATTTGATGACTTCAATGGGTATGCTTGTGATTTTTAATATTCCTTAAGTCTGGTACGTAATTCCCCCTTTTATATATATAGCTAACGGACGCTTACTATCTATATTGACCTACATATAGCAAGTCAACCAAAAACATACGACTGATTGGAGTTATTGCCTTTGGTCCTTTTATTAAAAATATTCATGGCGTTAAAACCTTATTTTATAGGCACAAGTATATATCGTCCTATTAGAATTACAAGCATTCCTAAGATACTGTCTATATTAAATGTGAGGAGCTAAAAAAGAAAAAAAAATTAAAGTCACTCCCTCTGTTTTTCATTGTTAGAGGAGCTAGTCAAAAATTGGTCCACAAGGTACTAAACGGTGGTAAATATATGCTGATTTGGCCAATGATAGTTGCTTGGCATAACACTAGAGTGACATGTGGGATTAAAAATCCATGCTTGACTCATGCTGGGCATCGACTGGGGAATATCGGGATCGTCTAGATATTTTATGAGGTAAAATAACAAAAAATATGCTAAAAAATAGTGGGTTTACACAATTAACGTATCTACTGATTTATTTAAAAACCGCAACTTCACTTTGTAATAATCAATCATCAACAGATTTGAATGTACTACGTTCTGTTTTAAATATAAGATTCAGTTAATTTTTTTGTGTGGATTAATGAAGTTAATAAAATTGAATTAAAGTATTTATATGTATTTTTTTTTTGTCTAAACTGATTTATATGACTTCTAAAAACTGATTTATGTGACTTATAAACTGATATATAATTCAGTCATAAATAACATATGATTAAGTAATTTATTTAGTTTCTTTAATCTCTCAAAAAAAATTAATTAGGCTTTATATTTAAGACTAATGATAATAATTAATTACGGTGGAAGTGACATTTGAACAAAATAAACTGGCTTCACAAACAAACACCCCCCCGGGGGCGGGGTCAGGACAACTTTTATCTTTCTTGGGAAGCTAGTCATGTCATTACTACAATTTCTACAAGAGTGATGTTGAGAGCAATAGCTCTATGAACCAATCTCCACGAACCTTGAATCTAAACATCAATTTTCAGATTGCTGAATATTCCCACACTCTGTTCAAATCTATCACAGTTAACAATCTCCACAATTAGGGGTGAGTATTCGGAGCTCGGTATAGTTTTCAGGGAAACCGAACAACCGAATAGAAGGCATTTTAGTGAGTGAATCAAAACTGAAATGTTAAAATAATCGGAACTGAAATGATCGACTAATTTCGCTGTACTTCGGTTATTGGGTCTTCTGGGTTTTTTTTTTTTTGTTGTTGCTACAAGCCTATCCATGCAACCAAATTGCAAGTCTACAACCCAAGCAATGAAGCAAAGAGTCTAACAGAAAAAATAATTAGTAGAGCCCAGTTTTAAGTAAGAAAACCAAAGATTTTCAAATAACAATATCTTGATCAGATTTCCAATTAGCAAGACCCATTTTATCACCATCTATATTAAAATTCAAGTGTGACTGTGTCAGCTCCTTAAGAGGGGGCCTCTTTTTATATACTCTCATGTGATTGTTAAGTGTAGTTGTACCATTAAGTTTAGAATCACATACAATCTCATTTTCACAATAATGACATTTATCATTTTATCTTTAACTTCACCAGCCTCATTCACAAATCTAAAGTATATGAGAAATAGCCTAAAGTTATCATCAACAAAGAAAAAACGGAGACAAAGGCTAAGCTCAGCCAAAGCATAACAAAGAATCAAAAATGGGAAAAAGATCAAATGCGTTCAGTTCCTCCAAGAAAAAATAAATCATCCAAGAGACATACTACTAACCTCAACCAAATGCCACCTCCCACAAATCGCCGCAGCCGCAAGTTCGCGAATGGTAACTCTGTATTAGGGTCAGTTGAGGGATTCACGCGGTTGTTTTTCCTTCAATAATTCATCAAAGTTACCTCTTCCCCCCACGTCAGTAACTTTTTGACTGTGGTAGCAAAAGGCAGAAAGCATAAGTCAACTTGCTGTCCGGACGAATATGATCTTGATTACATGTTTACAATATTACTCTTCTTTTTAAAATTTATTTTTATTGATACTTTTTCAACAATAATCAAGAAGAAGACAGAATAAAGAAATTTAAAAAAAATGATTAAGGTATTTTAGAAATGATATATCATATTATCTAACTTAACTAATTAACTTTTATAATCTTATCAAATTAAATAAATAAGTCTTATATTAAAAACCAAAGAAAGTATTTGTTAATGTGACTATTATTTTTTGAACAGAAAAAATATGTGTGCTTTTAAAAAGGGAAAATCTCACAAAAAGAATTTTAAAAATAAGAAAGGATAAAATAGTGTTTTGAATATTCATAATATCAGAGAAATATTATTCCTGATTTGTCTTTTTTAAAATATAATGGAAATAACATAAATGCCCTCAAAGACATTTTTCTTAAAATAAAGTAACCGCAGCCCCACCTGCCGCCGGCCACAGGCGACCACCAATGACATACCCTTGCTAGCGTCGGAGCTCCGGTAGCCAGCAGGGTGGGGATTACCTTTTTTTTTTTTTTTTTTAAAACATCTTTGAGAGTATTTACGTCATTTTCTTTTAATTTCAAAATGAACAAATTGGGATTAATATTCAAAACACTATTTTTTTTCCATTATTATTATTAAAATTCTTTTCGTGGGATTTTCCCATTAAAAAAAATCTGAATCTTTATGCAAATATTTGAAACTCAGACCGTCTTAGTATATACACTTTTCATTATTATAAAAATTTAACAAATCATTACATGTTTATGAGTTATGATAATACGAGACAATATATAGGATTTTTTTTTTTTGGACTGAAGACAATATATAGAATTAGAGATAAGCAAAGGGCCCGCATTTTCTTTGAATTATGAAATTTTATTTAGATGAATTTATATTTAATTATTTTTAAAAACTTCTTGTGATGCACAACACTAATTAATATAATTGAATGGATTTTAAAAGAATTGAATTCATAATTTCATAGGAGTACTTGCAATAAAAAAGGTCATATATATAAAAAAGACTGATTAATCAAAGCGACACTCACTTTGATTCCCTATGTCTCTTACGTATGCAAGCAATTATGCATGGGTTTTTCTTTTTTTTTACGGTTCACCTCGATACGTATGCATGGCTGGGTTTCTATATGGCTTCATATTGGGCAGTGGCCCAAAAATGTTTTTGCTTTTGCTTTTCAAATTAATTTATTCATATTGTCTTTTCCATTGGGTAGAACGAGTAATACATTAAATACCGGTGAATTTAATATTGACAAAAGGGTTTTGATTAAGTGTTTGACGGAGGACGGAAGAGTTTTTGTAATGATCTACAATTGAAAATCAGACAATGCAGGAGATAATATATATTTTAGTGGAAGCTCACTCATATATCAGCAAATATCATTAGTAATTTAAAACCTTTGGATATTGTAAATGCAGAATGTGCCAAAAAGAATAGCATTTAGCCATTTAATCAAATCAACTCGTGGAGATATTGTACCAATTTGAAAACCTTAAAAAAAAACCAAACCAAACCAAACCAAAGTGTCTTGGACATGATTATTACATCAATAACAAGGCCCGCATCTTCCAAAAAAATTCCCATGGCTGTATTGGCATGATATACTGTGAATAAGCTTTAATTGTAGCTGTACATGCTACCCAGAAATAGGAGACATGCTTCAATAATATCAAACCAAGAAGCCACATCTGTTTTAGTCATCATTTGGCTGAACACTGTAGGGCCACACTGAATACTCATACCGAATATAGAATGCTTGTAACGTCCCAAATTTTTATTCTAAGTTTTAAAAAATTAGTATATGTACATTTAATGTGGGGATTAGGTCATGGATATATATGTTTAGAAGAGTCGCTAGATGTTCAAAATGAATCATCGGCTCTCATGATTTCTCTATTTATGAACCCATTGGTATTGAAGAAAGAATGTTGTGTGTGTGTGTGTGTGTGTGTGAACGTAAAGAGTGTGTACGAAGACAAGACCAAGTAATACTTGCTTCCCAGCCACTTCACTTGGGTTAGATGCTATCTTTTACTATTTATTAACGAGGCTACTATTATTTTTAGGAACCAAGTTGAGAGTATGTTATCGTAAAATTTGGACATGTATAGACAAAATTATGACCAGAACTCGGTATCCTATAAGTCAGTGAATAATTTATCAAAACTTAATCTAAGATAAAGATATCGTTCTGATTGCATAAAATGGGATATTTTCACCCTATCACTTGGAAAATTTTTTCGGGCCTCGCAATTAATATAAATATTATTAATACTAATAATATTACATAATTGGGGGAAAATTTTGAAAGAAAAGCATGTGAGTCGCATGACTCATTTTCATTCCATATAGTCAACAACACAAGCGGACCAAAATATTTAAATATATCACTATCAGTCTATTCTGCCATCACACCATCAAACTACCAAACTACTACGCAAAGGCAAAGTTAGGGACTTAAAATAAAACAAAGAAATTGGTGGACTAAGTTTATCTCTATTGCATATCTAATTTAAGACATATTATATATCTTCTATTATCCTCATGATTTAAGCACTAAGTTTAATCGAATTGGCCCTTAAATTGTCCATAATCCTCAAATCATCATTTTCTTCAAAATTGAAAAATTCCAGACTTAACCCAAATCTATTTCAATTTCTAAGTAACTTAGAAAAATCATATTTTAGGTTAGAAAGTTCTAAATGAGGTGGTTCAAATTTCTATGTGAAGCTCTTGAAATCCTTTGTATAATAAAAAATTATCCAGCATCAATTTATGAATCTAAACTCCCAAAATTCATGACCAATCTGACTGCCTATAAAGAGAATCAGAATTTTCCTAGATTTTGTACTCAAACTCTAAAAATTCATAACTTATGATTTACACATCCAATTCCTAAGTTCTAATACTCAATTGAAATCTCTAAATGTATAATTTAAGGAAAAAAATAATCATACTGAAATAACCAAATGAACCTCATGAAATTTATCCATTTTCCCACTGTCATCAGAATGCTGGAACCCAGAATATTCTTGTTTTTGACCAAACTTCCAAAAATTATAATGTTTTCTCTAGATATCCGATTAACGCATTCTAAGACTCATGTTAAAGCTTTAGATGTGTAATATTTCTCTTTCTCTGTAAAATTTCATAAACAATGGATATGTTTTGCCCAATCAAAAAAGAGCCCGAATCTGACTGACTCCAGAAAATCACAGATTTGACGATATGAATTAATCTCCTAAGAACTCCACCATTTTCGCTCCAAATCGAGTTCTCCTTTATTGTATTATCTACTATACATCCTAAAATCTCGAAAACTCAAAAGAAACAGAAGAAAATTTCACTTTTCTGCAAAATCGGGCAGGAGCACTCTGTTTTCCAAAAATGCAGACAAGATAAAAAAGATGACATGCAATCATGGTCTTGGACTCTAAATCTTAGCCATTTTGACTGTACATACTCCTACTCACATGCTCTGTGTTCGGTGCCTCTAAAACAGAACAAGAAACCCCAAAAATCTCTCAACAACCGACATGCAAGCTTACTATCTAAGCTCTCAAGATGACAGAATTGCTTTTCCAAACAGACCTCACTTCCAGCAGCCAAACACTCCCAGAAACATCACCAATCTACCGAAAAGAAAGTGGGAAAGGGTGGAAGAAGCTTACCTAAACCCAAATCCTAGCTTGCATGTGAGTTTTTGGTGGCTTTTCTCCTTTTCTGGCGGCCTCAACCCTAAGCAAATGAATGAGATGAGGGTGAGTGAGGTGTTGAGTTTTAAGTGAAGTGTGTCTGATAGTGTGGGTCGGATATTGGGCTGTCCAATTGAGAGAGAAGAGTTGAGGTGTTGTGTGAGTATATATGTGCCATGTGTCCTGCTGAGTTGTTTTTATTTACTTATATATATATATATATATATCCTATTAATTACACGAGACTAGACTCCATAATTTGGCTTTTCCTCGGTTCAGTTCTGATTTTCGAGTCCGAATAATTAAGTTACTAACTTTTTTTAATTTCTAAATTGGTATTGGCACATTTTTCTAATTTCTTAAATAAATCCTTAATAATTTTTAAGAATTTTCTTTCTTAATTAGCTTCATAAAACTTTCAAATAATTTTCCTGAAATTTTTGAGTCAAATTACAATCTCTAACTATTTTTTCTTGAACTTTTGGGAAAATAGACCTTTAAATCCCAAAATCAATTTTAAAATTATTTAACCCATTTTGGGAATTAAGCCTCTTTATAATTTTTCTAACTTCCCATAATAACAATTCATACCATTTCCTCGATATATCTGGGGCTCTAAATAATTTTTCTAATTATCTTAAGCACTTTTCTTATAATATGCTTAAGACATTTGACTTAATTGGGCTTAATAGTTTACTTAATTTCAACTAATTCTTTATATTCCAAACCCATAATTTAGGATGTTACATTAAGCACGAGATAGAGACGCTGCGGGAGATGATACTGTCATACTGCAGGGTAACATTCTGTTTGTGGTTGTTGAATATGTAATAATTGGCTTCCCAACATGAACTGGTGTGTGATTGAGCTATATAGTTAATATTGTCTTCTTTACATGGTTCACATGGTTCATTGCATGATGTAATCTTTTCGCACGCACGTATCCGACCTTGAGGTCATTCTCAGACGCAACAAGGGTTTGAGATACTTCACGTGCAGTTGGTTAAGCAACAGATCGATGGTGATAATGTAGTGGACTATGCAATATTAGTGAAGCAACCGTCCTGCGTCAATAGCTCAAGCTTTCTTTATTATTTGTCCCTTTTGTTTGTAACTAACGGAGTATGCACTATTAGCAGCTTGAACCACGACCTTGTGACTTCGTTTGTTATTAATTGTGGCTGTTTGAGAACACTTTTCAGACCATTAGTTTTTAAAAATAATTTTTTATTTAAAAAATCAACATTTAAAAAAAAAAACTCAAATGTAGGAACTGGTTCCATTATTGTTTGAGTTGCAATCTGATTAATAAGTTATTATTTTGTTTGAAATTAATAAGTTAATTCATAGGTATATTTGCACCATAATCCTAGATTTTAATGTTTTGGGATGAGTTTCATATGATTATATGTAGGAACTTTTTACTGTCTTAATTATGTTTATCAAGTTGAAATTTTGCCTCCCATAAAAATATTTGAGGCCATGAACTTCTAGACTAGTCTCCACAATCTGGAGGACCAAGTTTGCCCCATCTCGACCTTGAGTTGTATTGGACTAGACCTGGAGTCAATGACTAGCCCATTCTGGTTGGGTACATGGACAGTCCCATCTATAAAAACTTTTTAAGAGAAGAATTATATTTATTCTATGATATGAAGGCTGATTTTATTAAAAAAGAAAAATTTCTCGCTAAATACAGAAAAAAAGGATGATAAGGAATTGACAAAATGTCCACCATTCTTTTTATAAAAAAGTCAATGTATATGATATATTAAGGTTCATAAATGTCCTGTATTACAATCAAGCGGATCGAACATCAAAGATATGCCTGATTCCAATTCTAATGTACGCTGTCTTTCTCTCACTCTTGGCCTTCTTTTAGCCTCCAAGAAGTTTATCAGTATAATAATTTATGTAAATTAAACTTCTATTTTTGAAAAATTTATTTACAATTTAGCCTTGGAGAGAGTTTGATGGGTCAAAGAACATATTAGTATATTACGTTCAGAGCTCCGGAGGAAAAGTTTTCTAGCGGCAAAAGCTGTGAATTCTCAGGAGAAGTTTGCAACGGAGGCAGTGAGAGTTAGAGAAGTTAGGTTGGGTGCATGCATAACCCTATGTTATATAAAACTTAAAGAAAAATTTCTCGCCAAATAAGGAAAAAAAAAATCCCAAATGCATAGCATAAATAGAGTGTTGGTCACAAAGTGTCCTTAAATGAGCCGGACACACATCTATAATAGAGGTTTTAGAATAGGTCTAATGCTTAACTGCCAATCAAACTGCATAATTCAGAGTAAATAGAAACGAGCAGAGTGTTTGGGGAACATGCCAATTACCAAGTGGGCCAACCTTGCTGACCAGACTACGCGATATGCCCCTCAATCTTCATTCTTTCTTATTTTTGGAAAAAAAGAGGCGTGATGGGTGCCACCGGCGAAGCGTGTCTCCAAGGCTCCTTAAGATGATTTGAATGACAAGTATCATAATTCTCCACCTGCACAACACCATACCATGGTCGTTCCAATTACAGTAGAGATGATAAGACATATATTGATCTAAAGAAAACAAAACTTTCCGACTTTTTAAATTAATAACAACAACAACAACAACATCTATCATCAAATTCACTTCTTGTAGAGATGATAAGAGATATTGATCTAAAGAATCTTATTATCAGAGTTTTGTTGGTGTTTTTTGGGGTTTTGGCTATTATTGGCGATTGTATTAAGTATCGTGCTATATAATTATTTTACTGTGTAAATTATCGTTGCCATGACTCCAAATATAGAGCACAAAAACAAGTGTAGGAGCATATAAGGGTTTTTAGAAAAGTACCATGGGAGTTCTAGCGAATTGTAACGATAACCATATTCCTCTTCCACTAGCTCATGGCCCTCGTCTGATATGCTGAAACCAGACTGTGCTCCCGATTCTGAGCAGTAATGGCGGAGGATAATGACGAGCGAGCTGAAAACTAAAGCAATGGGGTAGAGGAACCACTTGATTTTGTAAAGCTGTGCGGCAAACAATTGCAGGAAAAAAGCGGAGAAGCCAGTTTCGAATCCAATCTCTAACTTCCTTGACAAGGATACCGACATCAACGCAAATGAACCGTACGAGGTAATGGTGAATGCATCTGATTTTCCAGGCACATATTTGTCATGAACCACAGAGATCGAATTGATCACAACAAATAGTATAACTCCCACAACACCTTTGGCTTTCTCTGGAACTCGATATCTCTGGGCCAGCAAGATGAGGCACCGGGTGATCAAACAGACCAAAAGATAAGAAAGGAGACCGCCACTACCCAACTTCCCAAATGACATTTTGTAGGTGGAACTGAGAGGAAAGCAAACGAGGCCACTCATGGCTGACACACCTCCCACATATTTCCACCAGATTTTAAGATCTCCCATTCTGTTCTTTTCCAGGTATATCAGAAACAGCCTACAGTAGTGATCATAAAAACAAAAGACAGGCTAGCCTCAGATATAAAGCATAACAGAGAATCGAAAATAAGAAAAAGATGGCATGTGTTTAAGTCCTCATGAATTCCAAAAGCAGAGCATAGCAGATATTGTACTAAGATTTCTGTTACAGACCAAAAAATATCATCAAAGACATATACTAACCTCGATCAGATCAAATGCCCCCTCCCTATACACTGCCCAGAATCGTCACGACCACAAGAAGAGATATTGACTTGGAGTAAGGATTTAGGATTGACGCGCGGTTTACTTCTTCAATAATTCATCTCTTGTTACTGCTTCCCCAAATGAGAGAAATTGAGAAAGGGAGTGGGAAAGGAATCGACTTTTTGACTCTTTGCTTTGGTACCAAAAGCAGGGGGTGGGCATTTCCTTTAAATTATGCAATTTCATTTAGATTAATTTATATCTAATTATTTTTTAAGAAAACTTTCTGTAAAACACAACAGTAATTAATATAATTAAATGGAGTTTAAAAGAATGAATTGAATTCGATCATACTTGCAATAAATAAGTCATATATATAAAAAAAGGTTGATTAACCCAAATGATCAAGCAATGCAGAAGATAATATATATCATTAATATAGAACTTAATTGAGAAGTTGATATTAGTCCTAAATGTAAGACATATTTCACATTTTTATTCATTTTTAGCCCAATTTATATTCTTTCAACAATAATTAAATATGATAAGGAGGAGAATTAAGGAAGATGGTTAGAGTGCATTAAAACAAACATATCATATTAATTAGTTTAACTAACATTATCCTTAATCTACTTAAAATAATTAATCAAGTCTTATGTTAAGGACTAAAAGGGTATATTTTAATGGAAGCTCAGCCATATATCAGCAAATATCATTGGTTCTGGATATACATATATAACAGTTTTCTGTCAGGTTTGTCTTCTTGGTTTCTTGTGGTTGAAGCAATTTCACTGTCAAGTTCGGGTTCTTTTTTATTTTCATCTTGAGTCCTTCCCATCATCACCTTCCTGCAGATTAGGTCTGTGGTGAAACGAAATTTAATGATTTTGCCCTCTTGCAGCAAGGAGAAAATTGATTTTTGCACGAAGCATTATCTTTTTCTCCGCGTTCTTCATACTAGTTTCATTCATGCTTCAAGAGATAATCTGCAACAAGAGAGCAAGTGATCACTTCAATGCAATTTAATGATTTCAAGGGCATGCTTGTGATTTTTTATATTCCTCAAGACTGGTATGCAATTCCCCCTTTTATATATATAGCCAACGGACGCTTATTCGCTTACTGTATGAACTGAGTTTTCTATATTGACCAACATAGCAAGTCAACAAAAAACCTACGGCTGATTGGAGTTATTACCTTAGGTCCTTGTTGTTAAAAAAAATCCATGGCATTAAAACTTTCTTTATGGGCACAAATATATATTGTCCTACTAGAATTACAAGCATTCCTAGGATACGGTCTATACTAAATGTGAGCGGCTCAAAAAAAAAAAAATTTAAATCACTCCCTCTGTTTTTCATTGTTAGAGGAGCTAGTCAAAGCTGACTTGGCATAACGGTGGTAAATATATGCTGATTTGGCCAATGATAGTTGACTTGGCATAACGCTAGAGTGACATGTGGGATTAAAAATCCATGCTTGACTCATGCTGGGCATTGTTGGGGAATATTAGGATCCTCTAAATATTGAGGTAAAATAACGAAAAATATGCTAAAAGAAATATTGGGCTCTACCAATGTTATGTGGGTTTAAACTCATGTTTTGGAATCCGGATCAGACCTGCAATGTCATGTGGGTTTAAACCCATGTTTTGAAATCTGGATCAGACCCGGCCGGTCCTGCCCTGGAACCGGCGACCTGGGGTGAAAACCGGTCCGCTCCAGGTTTTTTTTTTAAAATTTAAAAAACTCAATTTTTAATATTTTTCTTTAGAATTTCATATTAATAAGCCTAAAATCAATTTTTTATATTTGTCTCTTAACCCTTTAAACAATACATCTGTCTACTAATTTATTTAAAGACCGCAACTTCACTTTCTTTTTTCTGAATTAAAGAGTAGATATTAACAGCCTAAGGTTACCGGATCAATCTCACTGGTAAAGGGGAGCACTTATGTCATTAGGCTATAAAGACATTGAGTCTAAATTCAATTTGCTAATTGCTGAAGATTCCCACCCTCTGTTCAAATCGATTACAATATTTTGGATATGTAGCACCTTATTTCCATTACTATTAAATGAGTTTTAAATATAATAAATTCGAATCACTAAGTTAGGTTTAATTCTGAGAAGAAAATACTTTTGAAAATAGTTGAAAAATAAAATTAAAACAAAATGATCAATCAATATTTTTCCTAAAAAAGATAAAATTTGAAATTTTTTCAAATAAGTCAATGGCTAACTAGGATTAAATTAATCTGAGTTGTTATGTTATCATTGGACAGAGTTAAGATGACGTAATACTCTTAGAGTATGTAATATTTCTCTTGTAAAACACTATATTAGGCCGATGATAGTTGATTTGGGATAACACTAGAGTGGCGTCAGATAAAAATCCATGCTTGACTCATGCTGGGCATTGACTGCGGAATATCTAGATATTTTATGAGGTAAAATAACGAAAAATATGCTAAAAAATAGTGGGTTTACACAATTAATGTATCTATTGATTTATTTAAAGACTGCAATTTCACTTTCTAATAATCAGTCGTCAACAGATTTGAATGTACTACGTTTTGTTTTAAATATAAGATCTAGTTGATTTTTTTTGTGGAGATTAATAAAACTAATTAAATTAATTTAAAGTATTTATATTTATCATTTTTTGTCCAAACTAATTTATGTGACTTATAAACTGATATATAATTCAATCATATACAACATATAATTAAGCAATTTATTTGGTTTCCTTAATCTCTCTAAAAATAATCAATTAGATCTTATATTTAAGACCAAATATAATAATTAATTACGGTTGTAGTGACATTTGAACAAACTAAACTGGCTTCACAAGAGGGATCGTAAAAGGAGGTCTTCACTGCACTGTCCCCCCCCCCCCCCCCCAAAGTCAGAACAACCTTTTATCTTTCTTGGGAAGCAAGTCATGTCATTACTACAATTTCTACAATGGTGATGTTGTTGAGAGCAATAGCTTTTCTGAACCAATTTCCACGAACCTTGAGACTAAACTTCAATTTCCAAATTGCTGAAGATTCCCACACTCTATCCAAATCTATCACAGCTAACAGCCTCCACAGCCCCTTTTGCTAATAAAGGCTCATTCAATATCTCCCTCTTCTTCATACCCATCATCCCACCTTACTTGTACAAGTAACATCCCATTTTTTCATGTGTATTTAACCTACTCCAGTTAAGAAAACAACAAGATACCATGAAGTACCAATCCTCCCAAAACATAGGAGTAGCCAAAAAATAAAAAATAAAAAAATAAAAATCACTCTGTTTCTTAACTCAAAAATTATATATTCGAAATACCATTTTGTCCTTTTCCATTATTAAAATTCTTTTCGTCGGATTCTCCCCTTAACAAATTCTGAATCTACATGCAAATATTTGAAACTAAGACCATCTTAATATATACACTTTTAATTATTATTATTAAAATTTAACAAATCGTTACATGCTTATGAGTTATGATAATACGAGACAATATATAGAATTAGAGATAAGCAAAGGGCACGCATTTTCTTTGAATTATGTAATTTTATTTAGATGAATTTTTATTTAATTATTTTAAAAAACTTCGTGTAATGCACAACACTAATTAATATAATTGAATGGATTTTAAAAGAATGAATTGAATTCATAAGTTCATAGGAGTACATGCAATAAAAACGCTCATATATATAAAAAAGACTGATTAATCAAAACGAGACTCACTTTGATTCCCTATGTCGCTTACGTATGCAACGCAACTATGCATGATTTTTGTTTTTTATTTTTTGGGAAAATTGCCCATAAAGACTTCGTTAAAAATTTATTTGCCTAATGGGATCTGAAAGCATTTACGCGAAGATCTTTTGCAAACATGGAAAATTGTTTGTACATAAGGAAGGTCTTTTGTACATAGGAAGGATTATATAGGGAAGATATATTGAACACATGAAATATTATTTGAACACAATGAAAGATCTTTTGCACACGAGCTTCATATTAGGCAGTGGCCCAAAAATGATTTTTGCTTTTGCTTTTCAAATTAATTTCTTCACATTGATCAATAAGATGTTGGTTGAGGTGATAAGGGACCTCACCCCATAAGGAGGAGAATATAAATTTGAATTCTTGAAAGCGTACTTGTTGGGAGAGGTGAGGACCTTTTGCCCTCTAAGCCTCAAGGATGAAACCCTTGAACAAAAATACATGTGAAAATAATGTTGGAAAAAGGATTTTGATAAAGTGTTTGACTGATGACGGGAGAGTTTTTGTAATGATCTACAATTGAAAATCAAGCAATGCAGAGGATAATGCGAGAATTGTGAAAACATATCTCAGTGGGAATTTAATTACCAAATGGGACCCCGGTGTGCAGAAGATTTTCTGTGGTGTGCAAACGATCTTCCCCTGTATGCAGATGATCTTCCTTATATGCAATATTCTTCTATATGTATGTGCAAAACATCTTCCCCCGTGTGCAGAAAATCTTCCCCCATGTGCAGACGATCTTCCCTGTTCCATTTGGCAATTAATTTGCCAGTGAGGTCTTTTTTCACAATTCTCTCAATAATTATATGCCATTAATTTAGGATCTAATTAGAAAATTGATATTAGTTCTAAATGTATGATACATTTCATATTTTTATCTATTTTCCTCAAATTAACCCTATTAATATTCTCTCAACAATAATCAACTAAGTAAGAGAGGGAGGAGAGATTAAAGAAGACGATTAGAATGTTTTAGGAAGAAACATAACAGGACTTATGTTATGTGGGTGTACACAATGTATCAACTAATTTATTTAAAAACCGCAACTTCACTTTCTAATAATCCATCGTCAACATATTTGAATGTAATTAATTATGATGGCAGTGACGGTTGAACAAACTAAACTGCCTTCTCAAGAGGGCATCATAAAAGGAGGTCTTCGCCGCACTGTCCCCCCCCCCCCCCCTCAAAGTCAGTACAACCGTTTTCCTTTCTTGGGAAGCAAGTTATGTCGTCACTACAATTTCTGTGAGAGTGGTGTTGAGAGCAGTAGCTTTATGAACCAATTTCCACGAACCTTGAGTCTAAACTTCAACTGCCAAATTGCTGAATATTCCCACACTCTGTTCAAATCTATCACAGTTTACAACCTCCACAACCCCTTTTGCTAATAAAGGCTCATTCAATATCTCCCCTTTCTTTATACCCATCATCCCACCTTACTGGTACAAATAACATCCCATTTTTTCATGCGTATTTTAACCTACTCCAGTTGAAAAACAACGAGATACCATGAAGTACCAATCCTCCCAAAACAGAGGAGTAGTAAAAAAAAAAAAAAACGATAATTCTGTAAAAAATAATGATTATTTCTTAACTCGAAAATAATATATTGATTAGAACAAGCAAGCTAATGACTTTTTCAGGCATGATAATGTAAAAAAATTCTGTACAGATATGTGAAATTGGGAATTTTTGCAAGAACTAAATTAAATTTGAGCTGACCTTGACAAACTTCTCAATCCTAAGGAGGTAACATCAGTGCATTTCAATTACTTGCTCTCCCAACTATATATTAAACTTGTCATTTGAGAAATTAAATCACTACGGATTAGGTTACCTAATCAAGGCGATAAAAACATCACAAGAGTTTATCAGTTGTTTTGACCACAATGAAGAGTGGACCAATTCTTCTTATCCTTTCTTCTTTTGATGCTTTATTTGGGTTTAGAAAAACAAAGAAAAGCAGAAATTTCTTCTGTATTGCATATCTGTTAGAATATCAGACTTTGGCCATTCCCTTGCCTTTTATATTTTTTTGTTTTTGCCTTCATTCCCTTACCTTATATAGTTCCAAAGATTCTCTTGCTTTTCCTTGTAACTTCATCTTCTCTTTTAACAATCCTACCTTTACAATTGTTAGAGCTGGATTCAGATCTGCCCTTTAAAAAGAGATGAGCCACCGTTGTGCAAGTTCCAGAATCCTAGCATTACAAATACTTAGTGCACCGCTGCTTCTGTGCATGAGCTCAACATTTAGCTCTGCAACTGTGACCCTACAAGGAAATGAAACTGATTTTCAAGCTTTGCTTGACTTCAAGAGTCGGATATCTAAAGATCCACTCAAAATATTGAGTTACTGGAACAACTCCATCCATCACTGCAAATGGGTAGGAATCACCTGCAACATTTCCACCGGACGGGTGGTGCAACTGAGCCTTGGACAACAGAGTTTGGCTGGCACTGTTCCACCTTCAATAGGAAACCTCACATTCCTCAGAGTACTTAATCTAAGCATCAACAGCTTCCACGGTGAACTTCCTAGTGAAGTGGGACGTCTGCTATACCTTCAAACTCTAGTCATCCCCCTTAATTACTTCTCTGGAGGTATACCAAGTAATCTAAGTCACTGTATGGAACTGAGGTTTTTATCTGTAGGTAGTAACAATTTAACAGGAAACATCCCATCATGGATAGGCAATTTATCTTCTTTATCTACAATTTGGCTCGGGGTGAACAACTTTCATGGAAGCATACCAAAAGAGATGGGCTATTTATTAGGCTTGACATTTCTCGGACTAAATGGTAATTACCTATCTGGTATAGTGCCTCCTTCTATTTACAACATTTCCTCTATGTACTACTTTGCTGTTGCTCAAAACAATCTGCAAGGTAGCATACCACCTGATGTTGGATTAAGTCTTCCTAATCTTGAGATATTTGGTGGGGCAGTCAACAATTTCACCGGAACTATTCCAGTATCATTGGTAAATGCTTCAAGGCTACGACTTGTTGATTTCGCTGAAAATCATCTCACTGGAACACTGCCTAAGAACATAGGAGTTTTAGAAGGTTTATTTTGGCTCAACTTTGATGACAATAGGCTTGTATCTAATGGAAAAGATTATGGTGGCCTAAGTTTTGAAATTACTTCTCTGATTAATTGCACTGAACTTGAAGTTTTAGGTCTTCGAGGAAATATGTTTGGAGGAAAATTGCCCAACTTAATAACTAATTTATCAAGCAGATTAAGAAGATTATCATTAGGTGAAAATAAATTATATGGAAGCATACCTGGTGCAATTGGAAATCTTGCTAGTTTGGAACTTCTAGGATTGGAAGAAAACCTTCTAGCTGGCAATGTTCCTGATGGACTTGGTGCACTCCAAAATTTGGGCCAATTGAATTTGAATGTCAACAGATTTTCTGGAACAATACCTTGGTCTCTAGGAAACTTAACTTCATTAACAAGGCTCTTCATGGAGGATAACAACTTTGAGGGAAGTATACCTTCAAGCCTCGGAAATTGTCAGAAGCTTCTGGTACTAAGTCTTTACAATAACAAGCTCAGTGGCACCATTCCAAGACAAGTGATTGGCATTTCTTCACTTTCAGTGTACTTAGGTGTCTCAAATAATGTTCTTACAGGACCTTTACCAAATGATGTGGGAAATTTAAAGAGTCTAACAAAGCTGGTACTCTCAGAGAACAACTTTTCTGGTGTCATTCCATCTTCTCTTGGAAAATGTGTAAGCTTGGAGCTGTTGCAATTGCAGGGTAATTCGTTTGAAGGGGAGATTCCTCAAAGTTTTGAGGGTCTAAGAGGTTTAGAAGATATAGATCTTTCGCATAACAACTTGTCTGGGAAGATTCCTGAATTCCTTGGTGAGTTGGCTCTCAGGCATCTCAATCTTTCTTACAATAACTTTGAGGGTGAAATACCAAAGGCTGGGATCTTTAAAAATGCAACTGCAACTTCAATTGATGGAAACAGAAAGCTCTGCGGTGGTATTCCTGAATTTAACTTACCTTCTTGCACAACCAGAAAGGCTTCTTCGCCCAGAAAATATCTTGCCCTCAAGTTGACAATCCCTCTTGCTAGTACTCTGGTAATTGTTATCCTTATATCATGCTTTCTGGCATTCTTTTTAACGGTGAAACGAGCAAGAACAAGATCAGAAGCAAGTGCAATCACTTTAAGGAATTTGACGAACCCAGAAATTTCTTACTCAGAGCTGGCTAGATGCACTGGTGAGTTCTCCCAAGAAAACTTGATCGGCTCTGGAAGTTTTGGTTCGGTATATAAAGGAACTCTTGCAGATGATGGAGCATTAGTCGCGGTGAAAGTATTAAATCTTCAACAAAGAGGAGCTTCAAGGAGTTTCATTGACGAATGCAAAGCTTTGAGAGGAATAAGGCACCGGAACCTGCTCAAGATCATAACTGCTGTATCAAGCATTGATCACCAAGGTGATGACTTCAAAGCTTTGGTATTTGAGTTCATGTCCAATGGAAATCTAGATGATTGGATACATACAAAAGATAATTTGGAAGGGCAAAGCAAGAGATTGACATTCATCGAAAGACTGAACATAGCAATTGATGTTGCATGTGCACTCGAATATCTACACAACTTTTGTCAAACACCGATCGTGCATTGTGATGTAAAGCCAAGCAATGTGCTCCTTGATGAAGATTTGGTAGCCCATGTGGGTGACTTTGGACTAGCAACCCTTCTATATGAAGAATCAAGCGACTCTTCCACATCCAAACAACACTCAATAATATCAGGTGGCCTAAAGGGTTCTGTAGGGTACATTCCACCAGGTATGATTTTATTGCTCACACACAGATAATCTGAAAGTTCTAAATTCTATGTAAGTTTCATTGAATTGAATTCAATATAATGATTCAAAAGCAGTGTCCATATAATGAACTGAAATGCTTACAGAGTATGGTATGGGTGGGCAGCCTTCAACATTGGGAGATATCTACAGCTACGGGATACTATTACTAGAGATTTTCACAGGAAAAAGACCCACAAATGATGAATTTGAAGGCGGAATGGGAATCCACCAATATGCTGAAATGGCTTTGCCCAATCATGCCATGGACATAGCTGATCCTTTTCTGATATCTGAAGAAGTAGAAGATGAAGATGAAGAGAAAGGAATATATTCGGAGAAAGCTACAGGTCGGAGAGTAATGGAGGAATGCTTGGGTTCGCTGATGCAAGTGGGAGTGTCTTGCTCTGCAAATGGGCCTTCGGAGAGGCTGCAGCCTATGACTGTGGTCGTTAACAAACTCCAGGCAATCAAGAAATCGTACGTCTCCAATTCCAATTCATTATTAACAAAAAATTACTAATATTCAGTAATCAGTGTTTGCTATAGTTTTTAAATATATCCATTTACCAGGTTAAAAAAATTCTCAAATTAAATATGGTTTGTACTTGAGAGGTGTGGTCGTCTTTTTTTGTCGTTGATAGGTGTGGTTGTCAGCGTCAGGTTATGAGTTTCTTCTATTTCTGTTTGCAATAGTGTTGTTATGTGCGTCCGTGTGTGTGTGTGTGTGTGTTTTTTTTTTATTTGTATCTCTATATATAATGAAAATTTTGTAATAAATCTTATACTTTCGTTCCTTAATATAAAAATTCTCAAATTAAATATGGTTTGTAATTGATAGGTGTGGTTGTCAGGTTATCAGTTTCTTCTATTTCTGTTTGCAATAGTGTTGTTATGTGCTTCCGTGTGTGTGTTTTTTTTAATTGTCTCACATATATAATGAAAATTTTGTAATAAATCTTATACTTTCGTTTTTTAATATAAGATTAATGTAACTAATTTGATTAGATTAAGAAATTTAATTAAATTAGTTAATATGGTGTATTTTATTCTAAAACACCTTAATTATTTTCCTCAATTCCCCTCATATCTCTCTTACTTTTTTTTATGGAGCATTAACAGACATAATTTTAGAAAAGATTGATAAATATAAAAATATATTTTATATATGGGATTAAAATCAACTCTTTTAACAAGTTTTATCCTAAAGACAAGAGGCAATACCTTACTATTATGAATAGTATGATTTATTTTTTATATATACTCCGTTAAATGCATATATAGAGCAATATGCATCTCATTTATACTTTCTCCGCTTACTATAAAAATCCGACACAGTTATGATTATGGTTTATTTATAAATAATCACACTAGCTTGTTTAGAAGAAGAGCTAGGACGAATAGTTGCATTCAATTTGTTATACATTTTATTTTATTATAGATATTAATAATCAATGATTAATTCCATTACTAAAAAAATAAATTGTGGGGAGAGATGAGTGTACTTTTTTAGATATGTATAATTCAAATAAATGTTAAAATATATTACTATATCCTACTCCGAGGGTTTTTTTTTTTTTTTTTTGGTTAAAAAAAACGCAAACAACATATAGATAAATCTACTGCACTTTTTGCTCATATCAGCGAAGGGATTCAGAACTATCCACAAAACTATTTTCCCCAAAATTAACAATGCATCAGAATTGATTTGAAAATCATTTTGAACTGAAATATAATCCATAGTTTAGAATCAAAACACAGCTTAATTCCATCATTCATCCTTAGATGTTAAACTAATGTGTCATAATCCGAAATATCAAAATAAACAGAAACTTGAATTTGTCCCAATAATCTATAATAATTGCAGCCATGTAATGATAGAAACACACCCAAAAATAAGGTTAATATAATTTTTGGTCTCTTAAATTTATTTTCATTTTAATTTTGACCCCACAAATATTAAATTATAGGTCTTGGCCTTACAAGTTTCATTTCATTTAAAGCATCAATTCCTATAATTTAATAAAAGGGTGAAGAAGCAAAAATATCTATCTACATATCCCACATATGCTTTTGGCAGCATATATAATCCTTAGGTGCAAAAATACCTATAAACTTTATAAAAAAGGATAAAAATGACAGCTCCATTAATGAAAGCACACATCTGTTAATTTATGCTTTTATGGGCCACACTTTAATAATTTTCAAATAATTATTTTAAGGGAAAATTGTCCATAAACGCCTTATTGGGAATTTATTTTCCAAATGAAACCTTTGAGTGCAAACAATCTTCTCCATGTGCAAAAGATCTTCCCTTGTGTTCAAACAATCTTCCCTGTATTCAATATATTTTCCCAATGTGATATTCCCATGTGTTAGAACAATTTTCCCTTGTGTGTAAACGATTTTCTCTCAGGTCGCATTTGGCAAATAAGTTTCTAATGAGGTATTTATGGGCAATTCTCCCTTATTTTTAAGGGCAAAGGTGCAAAATTACCCAACTACATATCTCACATGTGCGTCTAGCTTCATAAACAATCCTTGGGGTGTAAAAATACCTATGGTAATTAAAAAAGGGGACAAAAGTGCCAGCTCCGTTAATGAAGGGAAACGTCTGTTAATTTCTGATTTTGTGAACCTCATTGTAATAATTTTTAAATAATTATTTAAATAGGTCTCACCCTCCCTCTCTTCCCCGCACCTCTCTCCCTCTCACCCTCCTCTCTCCCTCCCCCCCTCCAAACTACAGCCTCACTTTCACACCGGCAATCAATCTCTTTGACCACTCACATGGTCACCACTTTTGTACTACCCGCTCTTTCCAAATGCACTTCCATAGTTTATCATTGAAACTTTTACCTTCATTAATAGAGTAAAAAATTAACGAACGTTTGGCTTCATTGATAGAGCTAACATTTTGTCCCCCTTTTTTTTAATTATCATAGGTATTTTTGCACCCAAGATTGTATATGACACCAGACATACATGTGGGGCCTTTAATTAAAATAATTATAAGTATTTTTGCACCTGAGATTGTATATATAGATGGATATTTTTGCATCTTTATCTTTAAAATAATTATTTAAAAATTATTAAAGTGGGGCCGACAAAAGCATAAATTTACGGATGTTTGCCTTCATTAACATAGCCTACATTTTTAAATAATTAACATACTTGGGTCTTAGACTTCATAAAGTCCAGAATATAATCATCCAACCACAAGCTCAATATCAACTCAATTATCACAATATTGAAACAACAATTTCCTAAAACATCTGCTTAAATTACTTATCAATGATAGAAAACCATATCATTCAAAACATAATATTACATCATAGCATGAACCCTACAGTGGCAATACACAACAATTCACCACATAAATAAAAAAGAGGAGGCTTTACAAATATTATTATAATAATCAAGCCTCTAGAGCCTTCTTCAAATGACTAACAGAAGATGTAATATCCCAAACTTTGATACGATGTCTAATAATTTAGTTATGATTTTTTAAAATTTAGGCAGAAAATCAGCCAGAATTTCCAATTAATCCAAAAATAAAGGAAAAATAAAATGGCAGCATTGTAATTATAAGATAAATGGTGATCAGCCTATTCTGATAGTAATTTGAACCCATGAGACGTGGTATGGGTTGACCAAGGAGGGAAAATATTAGTTGCATGGTTATTGGGCTTATGGCATACAATTACAAGTACTTAAAGCTTGTGTACATAAAATTAAAGTTTTGGTATTTCCAAATTGTGACATAAGCCTAATATAAAATGACATAAGCCAAGTATTATAAAAGCAATTTTCCCTTCATTCTTCATGAAAAACCGTCAGCCATTGTAGAGGAAAGAGAGAGAAAGCATGTTGAGTTCTAGAGTGAGAAGGAGAAGAAAATCTCACAAGGTATGTCGATTTCTTCGGTGAATTCGTACATAACGTGTATAATACTTCTTCTAAGCTTCTCTTCTATGTTCTTTAAGGTGTTTTGAAGCAAAGATTTGGTGTTTAAAGAGCTAGGGTTTTCGGCCTTAAAGAGGAAAAGCCAGAAAGAAGAAGTGGTAACTTCTTAAACTTCAAATATTGGTTTTTCCGGCTGCTGTGATTAGTGTAATTGGTGAATTCACTAATACAAAAAAGTAAAGCTATGACGCTTATAATTGCATTAGCTATGACGTAAGAGAAGTGCCACATATCAGGACGTCACTAAGAAAAGCTGTGGCGCTTTTTGGAGGAAGTGCCACAGGAGGTGGGTCTCTTGTGGCACTTACGTCAGCAAGCGCTACAGGAGACCCACCTCCTGTGGCACTTCCTCCAAAAAAGTGCCACCTAAAATATTATTTTTTTTAAAAAAATTATTTTTGTATTTTTCTTTTAGAACCTTATAATTATTTTTTTAATCAAAAGAACCCTATAATTATAGTTGATAACATACTTTGAACACATTTTCATTTCCAAAACAAAATGAGAAAAAGCAAATTACAATCAAATAACTCCAAAATGATATAAATTAACAAATAACTAATTAACAAAATCACTACTAAGTAAAATACAAGTGTTAAAAATAAATAATTATTTTATTTATATGCTATTGAGACACCATTGAAGATTGTTCTTAGTTTTTTACATGTTCTGATATTCAGATTTTGAAGATAGTAGATCCTAAAAGTATCTTTGGGACCCCTCCATATATACCTCAACTCACGTATAGATTTTTCAATCACATTTCTTCTAATCTTAATCTCACTTTTGGACTGTCTATTTCCACTCCTTTCAAATTAAGAACCTCTTCTATTTTGAAGTCTCTTACCTAAAGATTTGTCAACCTTTCCACATCCTAGATGATTTTCATCAAGTCCTAATAAAAATAAATCAATTAAAAATTTCAGCATGAATTCAAATGATCACATTCACAAAAATTGTGAAATTCCTAATACTATGATTAATGGGTGCCTCAATAGGCATTGGTTTATAAAAAGAGAAATTTTATCTCTGGATGCCTCGAATGCTTATGAATTAAGGACATACATGCACGCCTGGTTATGCTCAATTATATACACTTGAAATCATATAATGTCTATATTCATTAGAAGTTGATAAACATACGGTGCATTTTTCTTTTAAAGTACATATAAGAAATTTTTAACTCTTTTAGGTCACTACTTACTTGATTCACAAATTCTATTATAATTTGGGAAAGGAATGTGTGTGTGTGTTGACGCGAACCCAATTTTTTTGAATGAAAATGTATGAAAATTTAGAAATTTCATATCTTGACAAGACAAATTTTTTAGGCAAGAAAATATGTTCTTGACATTCAAGTTTGAATGCTACACAGTCCATTAAAAAAAAATCTGGGAACAATAATTTAAGTGTGTTACCTTTGGAGCTTTCACATCCAATTGTATTCGTTGTAAAGAAGCGATCAAATCTAGAAAAGATCCTCCTTTAAACTCTTGAAAATCCTCCAATTTAATGCTTTGTAGATACTGGAAGCTGAGGTGATATCTTTTTGCACAAATATTATTGATCATCTTTGATACATGTACAAGTGAGGTGCCGATCGAAGTGGAGACGGTGATGAATGACAAAAAAAGAGAAGGAGAAAATGTGCGAACTAAGAGGATAAGGAGTGAGGCACGTGTTAGATGGGGAGTGGAGACTAAGATGATAAATATGATAAAAGCAGATTGCAGGAGAGAGAATAATTTGAAAAAAAATAAAAAAAATAACTTTGTGTGGCGCTTCCTAAGCTAAGTGCCACACAAAATATGTAGCAGCTGTGGCACTTTCTTAAGCAAGTACCACAGCTGCTACTTCATTTTTTAAAAAAAAAAACACCTTAGGTGGCATTTCTTCAAGGAATCGCCACCTAATGTCACCAAGCAACTGTGACACTTCCTTGAGGAAGCGCCACCTAAAGTGCTTTTTTGTTTTTTTAAATTTTAAAAATCTAGAAAGAAGTTGTGGCACTTCTTTAAAGAAGTGCCACAAAAGATGTGCCACTGATCTCTATTTTTATAGTAGTGATTTCTGCTGAATTTTCCTTGATTGTACATTTGGGAAATGTGGTGTCCTAGACATTATTATGCTAAAATTGAGTCTAAATGGTAATTATAATGTAAAAAAATAGTTAATAAAGTGATTAGGAGTAGAAATGAGTAAGTCTTCTATGGAGTCAGAATTGGAAAACCCTAAATTTTTCCAAAGAATCTCAGGATTCAACCAGTGCTGGTTTAAGGGGTTAGAGTTGGATTTTTGATGTTTTGATGATTCCATTGAGTTCAAGAGGAAAAATTAGGTAGGATTACAGTTGATCACTTTTTCAGAAAAGCCTGAAAAAGCATAATTATGAAAACGCCTTTAAAACCCATAAATAGGGGCTGCTAAGGGCATTCTGGTCTTTTGACATTAAATTTGGTAAATCCGAGTTCGAAAATGGATTCCTTGGACAAAAATAAGTTATAATAGCCCATGTTAAAATTTCAGAAAAAGTACGGCCGGGCCGGGTATGGCAGGCCAGGATGGGTCCACTGAGGCATTTTGGTAAATTTTCACAAGGCTTATATAACCACTAGAAACACTATGGAAGTGCCTGAAATAGTACATGAATGGATTTTAACCTAATTCTTGTACATTTGACATTTTAGGACCGAGTTGAGAGTCAGTTTGTGGCACACTTTATGAGGCGCATGTTACAAGGCAAGAAAGGGTTAAGGTAGAGGACTTACCTTACTTGCATATATATGATATCTTTGCTTGTGTAGTGTTGTATGTGATTACTTTACTTGACTTTATACTGTGGCCATAGTTTGTTACATGAAACATTGAGCATGCAGAAAGTTTATTATGAGGCATGCATCTAGTTAAAACTAACATGTCATGCACATAGCATATATCTTGAATGCATTAATGTGACTGTTTGTTACTGAGATTCTCTCGAATCTCACTCTCTCCTACCAACAATTTAGACAGGCAAATATAGAAGCTACACGGAAATTAGAAAGGAGAATTACACAAGAGAGGATTGCAGTGGTGGAGCAAAGACAGTAAGAAGTCTCCGTTTTATTGGGACAGATTTAGACATCCTAATAGACCTGTGTGGCTACATTGATTGTACTTATCATGTACAAACCCCTATAGGAAATTTATGTAATCATGCACGTATTATCAGTACATTTATATTATTCCTGTGTTGCCCATCGAACCACGCATTAATATTCCGCTGCATGTCAAAATAAGTAAGGGTGTGGCAGAAGAGCTATTACTTGAAAAATGTTAAATCAACAGAGTGAGACAAATGCTTCAATAACTATAGTTACCCAACTCATTACATATGCCAATATGTGCTCGTGAGGTGGTAGGTGGAACAATTTATATAATAAAGTATTAGAGATATAATTCACAAACTTCTAAATCACAAATTCCTATATCACAAATTTCAGATAACAATTTTTGCGTCACAATTTCCATATCGCAATTTTGTATCACAATTTCTATGTCACAATTTCCATATCATAATTTCGTATCACAAATTATGCATCATAAATTCTGTATCACAATTTCCAAGTTGCCTCCCATCAATTCAACCTAACTACCTTATTTCCGTTGACTAGACCTATTGGCTAAGTTACAAACCATGTTACTGGCCACTCAAAAGCTGATCGGCCATGTGATGAGGACCGGCCAAAATCCATAGAGCACATGCCCAAATCAAGGGTCTTTTCCCCTCATTGAACCAGTGGGGTGTCATAGTCCCTCCTTGAACCAGAGGGGTAGTCCTTTATTGAACTAGTGGGACAATAGAAAGCTATCTATCATGCACCAATGGAGTCCACACCACATGATGGAACAAACTACTCAATATCATCCCAATCCAACAGTGACAATAATTATCAATAAATAGCTCAACGAGAATTTATCAAGATTTTCACTTAGCTAATGGGTTTAGTCAACCAGAATTTATCAAAGTTAAATTTATCACAAGAATCTAAACTCCAAGCTCAATCATAATTCACAAATAAATATATAACAATCAATTGGAACCGCAATTTAGTATTCAGACTAATTGAGTGGTTAACAAAACAATTTAGAGATTTAAACTCTCTCTAGAAGTCTCAACTATGACCTTTGACCGTTCCCAATCAACACAATTACCAAACTTTATTTTCATTAATCACATTATCAATACCAACTCAAAATCAAACTCACAAATCAAACTCTATTTCAAATATTTATATAACCTTCAAATTGTTCACTTAAATATAAATTCACAAAATTCTCAATTTATCACCCTAACTCAACTCCTCGATCCTCTATTTCAATCATATTTTTATAATCCTATAGTTTTATTTCATTCATTAAAATTATTGACCATAATATTTCCTCTATTCAACCTTAAATTCCCAAAATTCCATCACTTTAACTTTTAAGAAAAATATCCAAAGAAAAAAAAGCTATTCCTCAAAATTATCATTCCAATCTTACTTCTTTCCAATAATTCATTCATACCTTTTAGAATCATTAATCAATATCTATCTCCTCAATTTATTTAAAAACACCTAATTATCAACACTTAAAGTTTCACTCAAAATTGTCAATATTCACATTTCTTCATGAACCTCAAATCTAAATCATTCAGCCATCTATAACTGCCAATAAGTTAAACTAAATCATTAAATTCGAATTTGATATACCCAATATCATAAATCCTAATTTTTCAATAAAACCCTAGCTTTAGTTCCACAAATGAACCATTTAAAAAAACCTACATAAACTCTGACCTAACTAGTCCAATGAATAGCAAAATTATTAACTGTAATTCTCAAAATTTCAATATTCATCAAAACCTAATTTTTTTTTCCACCATTAAAAACTGTTTATAAAAGAGGAGTAAACAAAAGAAATAATAGAAGATATAATTAACTCACCAAGCTGCCCAGGAGAATCCCATACGAAAACTCCTTCGTTCTCTCATTCTCTCACTCCCCATTTCTCTCACACTCAGCTTCGCACAGGAACGTAGAAGAAGACGCATCGAAGAACATCAAAAAAAAAAACGACGGATTTCGCTGCTGTGCAATGCTTGCGGCTCAATGAATATATAGGGAGGGGGCATTAGGTTGAATCATTAGTGGCTCAGGTGACCGACTAACTGATTCTCCACTTTTTTTTTTTTTTTTTTTTTTTTTTTTTTTTTTTCTTTTCCTTTTACCATTTATTTTAACATTTCATTTAATATTCCTATTCGCAGCCTTCTACCCCGCCATCATATGGATGTTGATCTTGGTTGTGTTTTCTGTGGTGAGGAGGAGACAATGCCGCATTTATTTCTTCAGTGTGCATGGTCGAGGGCCATCTGGGTTGGTTCAGATTTGAATCTGCGGGTTTCTCTTCTTCATGTGCCTCAGTTTCGTCAATGGTTATGGTTTGCCTGGTTTTATATGCTCTTTGGTATTTTAGGAATCAGAAAGTTCATGGGAATATAACTCATGATCCCGAAGGAGTGTTGTGTTATATTAAGTGGCTAAGGTTACAATCTGAGGTGATTGCTGCTAATAAATCTGTGAGAGCTTCTCGGGTTCGTTTGCCTAATATTTGGTCTCCTCATTGGGATTCATCTGGTTGGGTGTTCTGGTTCAGGTTGGCTTCTCAGAAGTGTCTTGGTGGTAAAATCAAACTGTTGCATATTCAGTTGTTCTTTAAGAACCATATGGTGTTGGGCAACACTTTACAAATTCGCCAAAGAGGGATGAAATTGCTCACTTTACTTTAGGCAGCTCGTCAAGGTCTCCATTTCATTAATATGCAGGGTCTGGTCCCTACTCCGTTTCAGTATAATCTCATGTTCGGTCTTCACAAGAGAAGTGTGGCATGATGTTGGCTGGTCAACTTCCTTTACCATCTAATTGTAAAACGCTGATGCAGGATATACTTTTGTATATTTCTAGATTTAGGTTTATGTGTTTCCTTTTATTGTATCTAGTTATATGTGCAAGGTGTTATAAAAAAAAATAAAAAATAATTTAATATATTTTTTTCCTTGTAATTTTCCCCCCTTCATATGTATAACTTGCATTACACTCACATCTTACATTACATAAATTTTCATTTGTTCTTCAGTTTACCTTGACCTTATAAAATTTTTATTCACTCATAAATCCATAAATTTTATCTTTCTTTAACCACGTAACCGAATCTCTGTTTTGTTTTTTTTAATCATATTTCATTTTTTCACAATTCTTTATTTTCAAAATTTTAGACTATATATTTGATCTTCTTTAAATATCAAATTAGTTGATTAATAACACGCTAATATTATTTGAATTTTAGAAATAAAAATTGAGGATGTTATCTTAAAATTGTGACATCTAGTACTAATAAACTGTTGGTTAAGGTGATAAGTGACTTTGTCCCATATGAAGGAGAACATAAATTTGAATATCGGAAAGTGCGCTTATTACTTATTATAATTGCGAGAGACAAAAATCATTTGTGCTATAAGTCTCAAAAGGGATTAGACATGGTAAATAAAAAAAATTGTCACATCTTGACAAAATAATTACTCTACTTGAAATCAGTGTACAGAAATCCTCTCTTATTTCTTCCATTAATGTTTTTTCAATCTTCGGTGGGTTTGGGATTTAATCAAGTATGGGAACTTTGGGAGGCATGCTAAATCCATAATACTATTTGCAATTGCATAATCCTAAAAAACAAAAAGAGTTCATTATTATTTTACACTAGTGTCAACAACAAAGCGGGCCATCCTTTTTGACCAAAGTATAACCATCATCAGCCTACTATTCTATTATGATTCATCAAATAAAAAACATCATGGCGGCTCATGTTGCGGATTTATATTGAAATACATAATTTATTCTGTAGTTAAATGTTTGGTGGCTAGAATGACTCAATTTGTTGCCCACTCATCTTCCATACTGTAAACAAAATGAATCTCATTCCTCTATCTTTCTATCATTACATATGGGTTTATATACAAATAATCACAACTTAAGATTAAGTGAGAAATAGACAAGAGTTTCCTAACTCTGCCTAACCTTATGACTTTGTATGTTAACAATTTAGACTTTGTGTGTGAAGAAGGAACATGTGCCTGACGGTAAGGGATTCTGTTGACTTCTAACTCTTAACACTCCCCCTCAAGTTGGAGCATATATATTTATCATGCCCAACTTGTTACAAAGATATTCAACCCATGTCCCATTTAAGGCTTTTGTCAGAAGATCTGCCAGTTGGTCGTCGGACCGTATGTGTCCTGTAGATACAATATTTTCTCTAATCTTGTCACGAATAAAATGACAATCAATTTCAATATGTTTGGTACGTTCATGGAACACAGAGTTCGATGCTATATGAAGTGCTGCTTTATTGTCACACCACAGTTTTACAGGTAATGTTGTGATGATGCCAATTTCCTTCAAAAGCTGAAGTACCTATATAATTTCTTGTACTGACTGTGACATGGCTCTGTATTCTGCTTCTGCACTTGACTTTGACACAACCCCTTGCTTCTTACTTCTCCAAGATATCAAATTTCCACCAACAAACACACAGTAACCCGTAGTAGATCGTCTTGTGGCCTTTGATCCTGCATGATCCGCATCACAAAAGCATTCTACTTTAGTGTGCCCATAATCTTTATAAAGAATACCAAGACCTGGAGAGCCTTTCAAATAATGCAAGATATGTTCTAAAGCTTCCCATTGTGCCACTATTGGTGATGCCATGAATTGGCTGAGCCTACTTACTGAGAAGGTTATATCAGGACGAGTTACGGTGAGATAATTTAGTTTACCAATAAGTCTTCTATATCTCTCAGGAAACGGAAACGGTTTTAATTTCTCTGGATCAATCCTCTTCTTCAAATCATCAGGAAGCTCATCAAACATACTAGCATCAAGATCCAAAAAGGGATTTGAAATCATGGGGATGCTACTTGGTGTAGCTCCAAGTTTTCCAGTCTCCTTTAAGAGATTGAGAACATACTTTCTGTGAGTCAAAAGAATACCTTTATTTCTTCTCAACACCTCAATACAAAGAAAGTACTTTAATGATCCCAAATCTTTTGTCTGGAAGTGAGAATTCAGGAAGACTTTAAGTTCTGAGATTCCAGAATAGTTACTTCCTGTAATCACGATATCATCCACATAGACTACTAAAAGAATCATGCCTGCATCAGATTGTTGGTAGAACACAGAGTGATCACACTTGCTTTGATGTAATCCAAACTTCTTGACCACATTATAGAATTTATCAAACCAGGATCGAGGACTTTGCTTTAGACCATATAGTGACTTCCTTAGATAGCATACTTTCATAGTCTCCCCCTGAGCAACGAACCCAGGTGGTTGCTCAATATAAACTTCTTCAAGTAGGTCGCCATTTAAAAAAGCATTTTTAACATCTAATTGATGTAAAGGCCAATGATATGTTGCAGCTAAAGAAACAAGTAGACGAACTGAAGTAAGTTTGGCCACAGGAGAGAAAGTCTCAGAATAATCAAGTCCGTAAGTTTGGGCATATCCTTTTGCAACAAGGCGAGCTTTCAGTCGTTCTAAGGAACCATCAGCCTTAGTCTTAACAACAAACACCCATTTACATCCAATGGCTCTCTTTCCAGGAGGGAGATCAACAAGAGTCCAGGTACCAGCTGTTTCTAATGCTAACAGTTCTTCTTCCATTGCGGTACGCCAACCAGGGTAAGCTAGAGCTTGGTGAAGGGAAGTAGGTATGGTAATGGAATCAAGGGTGGCCACAAGGGAAGATGAAACAGGAGACAAAGATTGATAAGATACAAAAGAGGAGATAGGGTAGGTGCAGTCAGCATATCGTTTGGGAGGATAATGAGGATGGGTACCATTACGAAGTACAATCGGTATGTCATCAGAAGTATCACCAAGAGAAGTAGAAACAGGTGGTTCAGTAACAGCTAGAGGAGGATCGACAGGAACAGAGGCAGGAACAATGGAGGCATCAACAGAGTCAATCGGCGAAGCAGAATTTGGCATAGGTGAATCATTATCGATATCAGCATCGTTGATGATAGCAGGTGTCGGAATAGCATCTTGTATTGGTGAGAGTGGGACAGGATAAAGCAAGATATCATCAAAAGTATCCATGACAGAGGGAGAATCAGAGTCAGGGAAAGTTTTGAAGTAAGAAGAGGACTCATGAAAAGTGATATCGGTGGATACAAGGTACCGACGGAGATCAGAAGAGTAACACCGATAACCTTTCTGAACTCTAGAATAGCCAAGAAAAACACATCGTAGGGACTAAGGATCAAGTTTGCTAACACTAGGACGGACATCCCGAACAAAACAGACAAAACCAAAGATTTTAGGTTCAACAGGAAAAAGCTTAGGGGAAGGAATCAAAACGGAGTAAGGAATATCCCTACCAAGAACAGCCAAAGGCATGCGATTGATGAGGAAACAAGCAGTAGAGATAGCATCAGCCCAAAAACTTTTAGGTACTGAGGAATGAAACATGAGAGCTCAAGCGGTTTCCAAAAGATGATGGTTTTTCCTTTCAGCAACACCGTTTTGAGCAGGTGTATTAGCACAAGAGGATTGGTGAAGAATACCATTAATTTTCATGTAATCGCTGAATGGGGTGGAAAAATATTCTGTCGCATTATCACTTCGTAAGATTTTCACAGGAGTGTTAAACTGGGTTTCAATTTCAGCACAAAAATGACGAAAATGAGTAAACAATTCAGAACATTGTTTCATTAAATAAAGCCAGGTGGTTCGGGAAAAATCATCAACAAACGTGACAAAATAATGATAACTAGTCTGAGATGTGACTGAACAAGGACCCCAAATATCAGAATGTACTAACTCAAAGGGGGACGCAGCCCGTTTATTGATGCGAGGTGCTAAATGAATACGATGATGTTTGGCAAACTGACATGACTCATAATCTAAAGTAGACACAGAAGAAAACTGAGGATACAATTTTCAGAGAGATGAAAGCGACATATGACCTAGTCGACAATGAACTTCAAAGAGAGACGACCCACCAGAACAAGCAACAGAACGTGGCACCTGATCATCAAGGATGTAATATCCACTAGATTCATAGCCTCTACCAATAATCTGCTTCGTCGATAGATCCTGAATTAAACAATAGTCAGGAAAGAGTGAGATAAAACAGTTTAACTTACGAGTGAGTTTACTTGGAGACAGAAGGTTAAAGGTGAGATCTGGAACGTTAAGAACAGAGGATAATGAGAGGGATGCAGTTGGTTGAACAGTGCCAGAGCCAATAACACGGACGGGAGAACCGTTGGCAACAAATATGGATAACTGGTTGGCATAGGGGGCATATGAAGAGAATAAGTAATGATTACCTGTCATGTGGTCGGTAGCACCAGAGTCAATGATCCACTTAGTTGAAGCAGTAGTTAAGCCAGAGGACAGAGTACCTGTTGCTAGAGCTCCTACAGAAGAAGATCCAGATCCAGAATCAAGGGGGCCAGATGTCTGGGCAATATGAGCAAGGCCGCGCTGTTGATCACGCTGTTGTTTATTTTGCAATTTTCGACAATTTTTCTTAATGTGACCAGGTTCCTTGTAATAATTGCATATAATACTGCCAGAATTGTTATTTTTTTTGTACCCATAATTCCTGTTCTCAAAGGGACCGCGCCCAGCTAGAGCACTGGCAGTTGGATCAACAGACGAGTGAGTCAAGCGATCGGCACGAAGAACCCGGGAGAAAACATCTTCAAGAGAAGGAAGCTCTTGATTAGACAGAATCTAAGAACGAATAGTCTCATAAGATGGGTTGAGAGCTTCAAGAAAACTCATGATAGCCTGAAGTTCTAAGTTCTTGATTCGAGTTGGGAGATCTACTTGTGGGGACATAAGTACTTTCATTTCCTCATACATCCTCTTGAAGTCTAAAAAGAATTCTTTCAAAGGACGATCTTGCTGTTGAGAACGATAAAAACCTTTATAGATTTCATGAACCCGAGTAATATTTCCTTTTCCAGAAAACATAAATTCAAGATAACTCATAAGTTCTTTGACAGTGTTACAATGGCTCACTGAAGATAGAATCTGTGGTTCAATAGAATTTCGAATTTGAAACAGAAGTCGAGCATCTGCTCTTTGCCAAGTCATAAGTTTTGTTTCATTACCAGAAGGAGGATCCTCGGATAAATGAGTTTCCATCTCTATGCCCAAAAGATACACTTTAACAGTTTTGTTCCAATCACTGTAGTTAGTCCAGCTCAACTGTGAGGCAGTAATCTTAACAAACATAGGTAACATCAGAATTCTTTGAGTCTGCCATTGATAACGCTTAAAGAACACGCAACAAAATACAAATGGAGCAGTAAAAGATAGTTACACAGACAATGTTCACAAAATAGCAAAGTGATACAGATTGTGGAATCAATTAGGATTGGCAAAATATCATAAACCAATCAGGATTGTCACGAACCAACAAACAAAAGTATGGGCTATCACAAAAGAAACAAGGGACCCACAGAGATAAGAATAATAACTCAACAACAAAAAAGAGAACCTGGACAGCGAATTGAGAAAACTCTCAACTAAAGAGCGTTGAGTCAGAGGCAATGAGTATTCAAAGAATAATACTCAAAAATTCAACTTGATCAGATGACCACACCACTTCAGAGGGAGATAGAGCATGAAAAGTCGATCAGGGCGCTCAAATCGCCGTCGCCAACGGAGACCGGAGCCGTCGTCACGCGCCGCGTGTGGATCTTGGTAGCGGAGCTAGAGGCGGCGCGTGTAACGTTACCGGTGGTCGGAATGATACCGGATTTTGGTGACCGACCGATGTTGAGCTGCTGAACACACTGAGACGGCGCGTGTATGCAGAAATTACACCGGAGGAGGAGATCTAAGAACAGAATAGAAGCTTTCCTCACCGGAAAAAATGGTGATGTCGCCGGCAAAAGGAAACTGAAAAAAAAAATCAGAGAGGAAGAACCAGAAGCTCTGATACCATGTAAACAAAATGAATCTCATTCCTCTATCTTTCTATCATTACATATGGGTTTATATACAAATAATCACAACTTAATTAAGTGAGAAATAGACAAGCGTTTCCTAACTCTGCCTAACCTTATGACTTTGTATGTTAACAATTTAGACTTTGTGTGTGAAGAAGGAACATGTGCCTAACGGTAAGGGATTCTGTTGACTTCTAACTCTTAACACATACAAAATAAATGCAGCACTCATTTTTATCAACGAAAAAATTGAAAACACAAGAACTATGCACAACTTCATTCACAAAATTTATCATACAAAAATTCTATTGCAATCCATTAGTTTTCTCAAATGGCATGAAATATTGGTTTTCCCCCCTGCTCCTCTTCCATACAAAAGAAGTTCATTACTCATATATTTTTCATTTCTTTACTCATATGAAAGAAATTCATCTACCATAGTCTTTGTAATCAGAGGTTGATTCACACAATTAATCATTGGAAAACAAGGAGACAAGAAAAATGGGTCAAGCTCGGTAAGCACATACCAAGCACAAAAACTAGAGCTCCTCAGACGCCACACAGTGAGAATAGCTTACACGCCAATGCCACTAGTCGACCGTCAAGAGCACTTACTCATAGGATAGGGGTGTAGCCACCAATATCTGAACCACCGGGCCGGTCACCCCTTTTGCTTGCTGATTAACCTCCACCACAAATGCTCACCACTGGAAATGAAGGGCACTATTTTAAGTTCAGCCGAAATGAAGGCCACAATTTTGGCCATGCGCTCACCACTAGGAAGAAGCAACTGGAAGACGCGAAAAATGATAGACAAAAGGGAAAGATCAAAGGGACAGGGTATCGGCCGAACTTGAACCACTGTCTTCTGAATTCTTCTTGGATCTGGAAGAGAACGAAGCTGTGACCAGAAATTGATGAAGAAGACGCCGAGAAAGGGAAAGTGAAAGTGATAGCGAAATGGGACATGAGAGAGAGAAATGGGACAACAATTATTACTGTCCAACGGTCAAAAAAGCAAGAAAAAATAACTTATACTAAAACATTGGTTTTACAGAATAAAATCTTGGTTTTACTTCAAAACATGATTATGCTTTTTTTTTTTTTTTGGAGTGTTTAGGTAAATTCTTGCAAAATCATGATTTTAGCTCAGAAGCACTTTTTTTTGGTTGCATCCAAATAGGCACTAGCATGATTTTTTTTCCCCTTCCCGGTTTACCGTCCTTGTTACGCATGCATGGCTGGGTCTCTGAATGGCTTCATATTGGGCAGTGGCCCAAAAAAGTTTTTGCTTTTGCTTTTCAAATTAATTTCTTCATATTTGTCTTTTCCATTGGGTAGAACGAGCAATACATAAAATACAGGTGGATTTAATATTGACAAAAGGATTTTGATGAAGTGTTTGACGGAGGACGCGCGGGAGAGTTTTTGTAGTGATCTAGAATTGAAAATGAGGCAATGCAGAAGATAGTATATATTTTAATGGAAGCTCAGTCATATATCAGCAAATATCATTGGTTCTTCAAAACCTTTGGATATTGTAAATGCAGAATGTGCCAAAAGAATAGCATGTAGCCATTTAATCAAATCAGCTGGTGGAGATATTGTACCAATTTGGAAACCTTAAAAAGAAGCCAAACCAAAGTGTCTTGGACATAATTGTGTCTAGATTAATTACATCAACAACAAGGCCTGCATCTTCCAAAAAAAAAAAATTCCATGGGTGTATTGGCATGATATAGTGTGAATAAGCTTTAATTGTAGCTATACATGCTACCATATAGTGTATCATTTGATTATATATTAGTTTATAAGTCATATAAATTAATTTAGTATAAAAAATAAATATCAATCTTTAAAATAATTTATTTAGCTTCCTTAATTTATCCGAAATAGTTAACTATATCTTATATTAAAGATTGAATGAATATTTATTAACGAGGCTGCTATTATTTTTAGGAACCAAGTTGAGAGGATGCTATCTTAAAATTTTGACATGTATAGACAAAATTATGACAAGAACTCAGTATCCTATAAGTCAGTGAATAATTTATCAAAATTTAATCTAAGATAAAGATAACGTTCTCATTGCATAAAATGGGGTATTTTCACCCTATCAGTTGGAAAAGTTTGTCTGGCCGCAACAATTAATATAAATATTATTAATACTAATAATGTTACATAACTGGGGCAAAATTTGAAACAAAAGCATGTGAGTCTCATGACTCATTTTCATTCCATAGAGTCAACAACACAAGAGGACCAAAATATTTAAGTATATCACTATCAGTCTATTCTGCTATTTAAATGACACATCATCAAGTTAGGTACAATATAAGTTGGGGATTTTAAAAATAAAAAACAGAAATTGGTGGGCCCACTTGCCGGTACCACCGCCCAAGCGTGTCTGCGACGCGGCTTGATAAGTTTTGAATTGTTGGTGTCATCCTCCTCCTCCTGCACAACACCATATTCATTTCCAATTACTTCGTTTTCATAAAAGATATCAGTAATAATGACATAAAAACAGTAGTTTTCTGGTTTACAAAAATAAGAACAGATACTGCACTTGATCTTAGCCAAAAGGCCGAGACCAGTTATTTTGGTTTATGTTGAGTAATAGCCTGTCCTGATATGTTTCGGGTAATTAATTAATTTTCCGCCATATGACAATACTTCCTTAATATAATCAAATATAATCAAGGTAGATAAATATCTCTTATAGAAGAAGTATCGTGCAATTAATTTACCGTGTGAATTATCATTTCCATGACTCTAAGGACCTTAGGATTTGTCGTGGTGAAGACCCCAAATCTAATATGATTCCCTCTGAGACTTCTCCATCACTTGGGGAATGATGCATCTCTGTGAAAGTGATAATAGTGTTGAATCATTTAATAGGAGATTAGACAAGCATATGTTTAAACTAACTATTTATATTTCGCTGTGGTCACTTACAACATCAGAAGACTCTTGGATATTTTGCTCCTTGTTGGTAGATAATAGGCTTTTCCCTGAAACGTCTCCCATCTCTGGAGAATCTTGGCTCTGCCAAAAAAAAAAAAAAAATTACATTAGCATAAGTAACAATTAACGTTTCACGTCAGGTTCAGTTGCTTTAATATTTTGCTGCAAGACTATTAATTAAGACCACCTCATTGATGTCTTCTTCAACAATGTCTATTACAGCTGCATTTGGAGGACCGACTTCAATGGGATGATAGCCATTTGGAGTTATGGGACCTGACTGTACTCTACATTCTGAGCAGTAATGGCGGAGAATAATGACGAGCGAGCAGAAAACTAATCTAATGGGCAAGAGGAACCACTTGATTTTGAAAAGTTGTGCAGCAAACAGTTGCAGGAAAAAAGTGGAGGAGCCAGTTTCGATTCCAAGGTCTAACTTCCTTGACATGGACACCGACATCAACGCAAATGAACCGTACGAGATTATGCTCCATGCATCTGATTTTCCACTCATAAGTTTGTCAAGCACCATAGAGATCACACAGATGACAACAAAAATTAGAGCTACCACAAGACCTTGTATTTTTTGTGAAACTCGAATTCTCTTGGCCAGCAACACGAGGCACCACATGATTAAACAGGCCAATAGATAAACAAGGTGACCGCAATAACCCCACTTTCCAAATAACATGTCGTAGGTGGAGCTGAGAGTAAAGCAAGCCAGGCCATTTATGACTGACAGCCTGCACACTTCCCACAATTTTCCAGATTATAAGATCTCCCATTCTATTCACTACTACAAAAAGGTAAAGCTGTGGCGCTTGGAAGCGCCACAACATTTAAAATTTTTTTTTTAAAAAAAATACCCTCCTGTGGCGCTTGTTTGAGGAAGTGCCACAGGAGGGGGGCCTCCTGTGGCGCTTGCGTCAGCAAGCGCCACAAGAGGGTGGGTCCTATTGTGGCGCTTGCTGAAGGAGACCCCTTCCTGTGGCACTTCCTAAACAAGCGCCACAATAGGGTCCTTTTTTTTCTTTTTTTTTTTCTTTCTTCTTCTTCTTCTTCTTTTTTTTTTTCCTGTGGCCCCTTTTTTATGCTTTCTGATTGTGAAGCTTTATATAAAATGAGTGACTTTCGTATTTATCATCTCCACAAATTGTCAATCTTTGTATTTTATATTTCAACCTATTATATATATATATATATAATTTTCACATTTAAAATTCAAGTTTCCCAACAATAATGTTCTTATATTAATACTCTCCAAAGCTAACATAAAAAATATCACAATACAAGAACTTGATATGTGAACACAGTACATCAACAACTAATTAAGTAAATTAAAAGATTACTAAAAAACGCAAACTTGTCGGCAAAAAAAATTAAACAAAGCAAAAAGACAAACGAAACAAAGCAAGCTAGAATGAAATAGTCTTCTTCTTACAAATCTATTAATTGACCAGCGCAGGGAGTGGGAGACCACGTTGGTGACGCTAGCTTGAGTGACGAGTGAGCGTTTGAGTGTGTTTTTTAGTATGAAGATGATAGGAAATGGAGGGAGGGGGCCGACGGATCTACTAAGAAGATGAGAAAGGAAAAGTAATTTAATGGATGAGAGAGTAGTTAAATAATTAAAGTGGAGTAATAGTCAAAAAGAGAAGGAATGGGGGACGGACACAGAACTATTACGCGGGAAATGAAATAATTAAGAGATCTATCCATTTAAAATTTCCCCCCATTTTTTTTTAAATAGGCAAGTGTGGCGCCTAATTAATTAGGCGCCACACATTGCCTATCAGCTGTGGCGCCTAAGCAATTAGGCACCACAGCTGATATATATATCATGTGTGGCGCCTGGGAATTAGGCGCCACACATGATATATTATATATCATGTGTGGCGCCTAATTCCCAGGCGCCACACATGATATATGATGCAGCTGTGGCGCCTGATGGGTCAGGCGCCACAGCTGCTTGTGTGGCGCCAAATGTGG
Organism: Inga laurina; assembly: GCA_963855925.1. Lineage (NCBI taxonomy): Eukaryota > Viridiplantae > Streptophyta > Magnoliopsida > Fabales > Fabaceae > Inga > Inga laurina. The sequence goes on from OY979711.1 coordinate 56,861,408, forward strand.
CGCCTGTGTAGACAGGCGTCACATTAGGTATCCCTAATTGTGGCGCCTAATCTATTAGGCGCCACAGCTGGTACCTAAAAAAAAAATTATACAGGCTAAAAATAAAAAAAGGGAAGCTGTGGCACTTGTTTAAAGAAGTGCCACAAAATGTGCGCCACCTTTTATCTTTTTTGTAGTAGTGATTCTTTTCCAGCTATATATCAAAAACAGCCTAAAGTGATAAAAAAAATAAAAAATAGAAAAAGAAAAAATGGAAAGGCTAACCTCAAATAAAGCATAACAGAGAATCAAAAATATGAAAAAGATAGCATATGTTTAATTCCTCACGAATTCCAACAGCAGAGCATATATATATAGCAGATATAGTACTAAGACTTCAGTTACAGACCAAAAAAATCATCAAAGAGACTGTTAGAGTAGATGGAAGAAATCAGTCGGTGCAAATTAAATCCCGTAGATTTAGGAAATGTAGGTGATACATTGACTAACATTACCAAACCGTAGAAAACAAAAACATCTATTGTATATATAATCATGTAATCGTACACTCGTAATGATATGACATTTTTGAACTCCTGAGATTAACATGGTATCAGAGCATCTCATCTGACTTTAGTTTTCCTCTCTGTTTCCTCCGGCGAGCTGCCATATTTTCCGGCGAACAAACTTGTTTTACTCCAGTTTTAGATCTCCCTTTCCAACTCTTATTAGTGAACACGCGCCACATCCCTGGGTTCCTTGTGTCCATATCGGCAAGCCACCGAAAACTGAAGACCTTCCGACGGCGCTTGTGTCCTCACGCGCCACCTGAAGTTCCGCCATCAGGGACACGCGCCAGCGCGTGGGGCCTCCTCCAGTGTCCGTTTGTGATGCCGTTTGCGGCGTTCTGATCGTCTCTTCAACCTCTATCTCACCCTGAAGTTTTGTGGTCATCCGAAACGTTTGAATTTTTTAGCTATTGTTCTTTGCTTCCGTTTCCACATTCGTAAGTTACAATTTGTCACTAAATTCAGTATTTTGAGTTAGTGTTTTAAGTCTCTGTGGGTCCCTTGTCTTGTTTGAAGCACTTTATCTCTTTGACGTATTCGTTTGATTGAGTATATCTCTGCGGGTCCCGTGGGTTGCAGCTTGATTGTGTTCATATTGTGGCACGTTTCTCTTGATTGTTCGTTACTCTTGCTATTTTGAGAAGATTGTTCATATACTACTACGTTGATTGTTAAAAATGGCTGATTTTAAAACCTCGGATATGTTACTTATGTCTGCTAAGATTACTGCTTCACAGTTGAATTAGACAAATTACAGTGATTGGAACAAAACTATTATATTTTATATTCTGGGAATTGAAATGGAAACTCATTTAACCGAGGATCCTCCTTCTAGTGATGAAACAAAACTTTTGACTTGGCAAAGAGCGGATGCTCAACTTCTGTTTCAAATTCGAAATTCTATTGAACCACGGATTCTATCTTCTGTTAGTCATTGTAACATTGTCAAAGAAATCATGTATTATCTTAAATTTATGTTTTCTGGAAAAGGAAATATTACTCGGGTTCATGAAATTTGTAAAGGTTTTTATCATTCTCAACAGTAAGGTCGTCCATTGAAAGATTTCTTCTTGGACTTTAAAAGGATGTATGAGGAAATGAAAGTACTTATGTCTCCGCAAGCAAATCTGTCGACTCATATCAAGAATTTGGAACTTCAAGCTATCATAAGTTTCCTTGAAGCTCTCGATCCGTCTTATGAAACTATTTGTTCTCAAATTTTGTCAAGTCAAGAACTTCCTTCTCTTGAAGACTTTTTCTCATGTGTTCTTCGCGCTGATAGCTTGATTCAATTTTCTTTTGATCTAACTGCAAGTGCTCTAGCTGGGTGTGGCCCCTTTGAGAATAGGAATTATGGGTACAAACAAAATAACAATCCTCCGACAATGACTTATGGCAGTATTATCTGCAATTATTGCAAGGAACCTGGACATATTAAGAAATATTGTCGAAAATTGCAAAATAAACAGCAGCGTAATCAACAGCGTGGCCTTGCTCATATTTCCCAGACACCTAGACCCTCTGATTCTGGATCTTCCTCTGTAGGGGCCCTAGCCATAGGTACTCTGTCCTCTGGTCTTACTACTACTTCAACTAAGTGGGTTATTGATTCTGGTGCCATCGATCACATGACAAGTAATCATCACTTATTCTCTTTATATGTCCCCTATGCCAACCCGTCATCCATATTTGTCGCTAATGGTTCTCCTGCCCGTGTTACTGGCTCAGGCACTGTTCAACCAACTGCATCCCTCGCATTATCCTTTGTTCTTAATGTTCCTAATATCACATTTAACCTTTTATCTCCAAATAAACTCACTCGTCATTTAAACTATTTTATCTCGCTCTTCCCTGACTATTGTTTAATTTAGGATCTATTAACGAAGCAGATTATTGGTAGAGGCTATGAATCTGGTGGATATTACATCCTTGATGATTAGGTTCTACGTTTTATTGCTTGTTCTGGTGGGTTTTCTCCCTTTGAAGTTCATTTGGCACCTCGCGTCAATAAACGGGTTGCGTCCCCTTTTGAGTTAGTACATTATGATGTTTGGGGTCCTTGTTATGTTCTGTCCTAGATTTGTTATCATTATTTTGTCACTTTTGTTGATGATTTTTCCCGAACCACTTGGATTTACTTAATAGAACAGCGTTTTGAATTGTTTACTCACTTTCATAATTTCTGTGCTGTAATTCAATCCCAGTTTAACATTCCTGTGAAAATTTTATGAAGTGATAATGCAAAAGAATATTTTTCCTCCCCATTCACTGATTACATGCACAGTTATGGTATTCTTCACCAATCCTCTTGTGTTGATACCCCTGCTCAAAATGGTGTTGCTGAAAGAAAGAACCGACACTTCTTAGAAACTGCCAAGCTCTCATGTTTCATTCCTCAGTCCCTAAAACTTTTTGGGCTAATGCTATATCTACTGCATGTTTTCTCATCAAGCGCATGCCTTCGGCTGTTCTTGGTGGGGATATTCCGTATTCTGTTCTGTTTCCTACCACTACGATGTTCCTTGTTGATCCAAAAATCTTTGGTTGTGTCTGTTTTGTTCGGGATGTCCGTCCTAGTATTAGTAAACTTGATCCCAAGTCCCTAAGATGTGTTTTCCTTGGCTATTCTCAAGTTCAGAAAGGTTATCAATGTTACTCTCCTGATCTACGTCGTTATCTTGTGTCCAGTGATGTGACCTTTCATGAGTCTTCTTCTTTCTTAGCATCTTCGACCTCCTCTAAGTCTCCATCTGTCATTGCTGAGTTTGATAATGTCCTGGTTTATCGCGTCCCTCTCTCACCAGTACAGGCTATTGTTCCAGAACCTCATATCATACATGATGCTGATACTACCAATGTTTTGCCTTCACCAATCACTGCTTCATCGACGAATTCTTGTTATGAGTCCTTGGTTTCTGTTCCTTATTCCCCAGATCCTCCCATTCATGTTCCTGACCCAGTTGTTCCTGAGACTACTGTTGATCCCTCTCCTGACCTACCTATTACCCTCTGGAAAGGAACGGTCCTCGTTGTCCTCCCAGAAGATATGTTGAATGTACCTATCCTATATCCTCCTTTGTCTCTTACAAGAATTTGCCCCCTCCATCCTCCTTCCTTATGGCCACTCTTGATTCCTTCTCTACCCTTACTACCCTTTATCAAGCCTTAACTCATCCTAGTTGGCGTACAGCAATGGAAGAAGAACTTATGACCCTTGAAATAGCTGGTACCTGGACTCTTGTTGATCTACCTCCTGGGAAGAAAGCCATTGGATGTAAATGGGTGTTTGTTGTTAAAACCAAGGCTGATGGTTCTTTAGAACAGTTAAAAGCTCAGCTTTTTGCCAAAGGTTATGCACAAACTTATGGTATTGATTATTCCGAGAATTTCTCTCCTGTGGCTAAGCTAACCTCCGTTCGTCTTTTGATCTCCTTGGTTGCCACCTATCATTGGGATTTGCATCAGTTGGATGTTAAAAATGCATTTTTGAATGGTGATCTCCTTGAAGAAGTTTATATGGAGCAACCACCTGGGTTCGTTGCTCAGGGGGAGAATAAGAAAGTATGCTACCTCCAGAAGTCATTGTATAGTCTAAAACAAAGCCCTTGTGCCTAGTTTGAGAGATTCTGTCATGTAGTCAAGAAGTTTGAATTAAGTCAAAGCAAGTGTGATCACTCTGTATTCTACCAGCAATATGATGCAGGCATGATTCTTCTAGTAGTATACGTTGATGATATTTTGATTACATGGAGTAACATTTCCGGAATCTCAGAACTTAAAATCTTCCTGAATTGATTTGGGGCCATTAAAGTACTTTCTTGGTATTAAGGTTTTGAGAAGCAAGAAAGGTATTCTTCTGACTCAGAGAAAGCATGTTCTCGATCTCTTAAAGGAGATTGGAAAGCTTGAAGCTGCACCAAGCAGCATCCCCATGATTCTGAATCCCTTCATGGATTTTGATGCTATTATGTTTGATGAGCTTCCTGATGATTTAAAGATGAAGATTGATCCAGAGAAGTTAAAGATGTTTCCATTTCCTAAAAGATATAGAAGACTTATTGGGAAACTGAATTATCTAACAGTAACTTATTCTAATATAACATTTTTAGTCAGTAGGCTCAGCCAATTCATAGCATCACCAATAGTAGCTCAATGGGAAGCTTTAGAACATATCCTACATTATTTGAAAGGTTCTCCAGGTCGTGGTATTCTTTATACAAACTATGGACACACTAAAGTTGAATGCTTCTATGATGTTGATCATGCAGGATCTAAAGCCACAAGATGATCTGCTACAGGTTACTGTGTGTTTGTTGGTGGAAACTTGGTATTGTGGAGAAGTAAGAAGCAAGGGGTTGTATCAAAATCAAGTGTAGAAGTAGAAATACAGAGCCATGTCACAATCAGTACAAGAAATTGTGTGCATACTTCAACTATTAAAGGAAATTGGCATCATCACAATATTATCTGCAAAATTATGGTGTGACAATAAAGCAGCACTTCATATAACATCAAACTCTGTGTTCCATGAACGTACCAAACATATTGAAATTGATTGTCATTTTATTCATGACAAGATTAAAGAAAATATTGTATCTACAGGGCATGTGCAATCAAACGACCAACTGGCAGATCTTCTAACGAAAGCCTTAAATGGGTCAAGGGTTGAGTATCTTTGTAACAAGTTGGGTATGACAAATATATATACTCCAACTTGAGGGGGAGTATTAGAGTAGGTGGAAGAAATCAATCGATGCAAATCAAATCCCATAGATTTAGGAAATGTAGGTGATACATTGACTAACGTTACCAAACCGTAGAAAACGTAAACATCTATTGTGTATATAATCATGTAATCGTACACTCGTAATGATATGACATTTTTGAACTCTTGAGATTAACAGAGACATACTAACCTCGACTAGATCAAATGCCCCCTCCACATACACAGACCAGAATCGTGGCAAGCACAAGATGATAGTAGCTCGGAATAAGGGTTTTGGGATTGACTCAAAGGTAGCAGAAGGTCGAAAGTATAATTAAACAAGTGGACTAATATTTAAATGATCTTTGCTTTATCAATATAATATGGATAATGACCCTATTATATTGAATATTAGGAGGCCAGAGCATTCATTGCAGGGACATGTAAAAGTAGTCCTTCTTGATGAAAAATTTAAAATGAGCCCTTGCATTGTGAGGACGAGATAATTCATAACTAAAAACGCTGTGAATTGTAACGCAGGAAAATGTTTGGTGATGAAGCAAGAATGGTGTGTGTGAGAACAAAAAGAGTGTATGAAGATAAGAACAGGTAATACTGCTTACCGAAGCCACTTGGGTCAGATTTTGATGCTGAAGAAGTTTTGCAATTTTTTTGCTCATCAATGTTTTATTATTATTATTATTATTTTATATTATGCATGTACGTTCGTGTACGTATTATTGTGTTTATTTTTAGTTTTTTTGCTACTCCCTCCTGCACTTTCCCTTTTGTTAAGGAGTTGATCTTAGTCCTAAATATAAAGCCTATTTATAATATTTGCCAATCGTTTCTTAATTTATCCCTATTATTGATTATACTTCAACACTAATTAAGGAGGAGAAGGATGAAAAGAATTAAGGAAGATGATTATGGCATAGAAACTACATGTTATATTAGTAAACTTAACTAACTAACTTTCATAATTTAATCAAATTAGATAAATAAATCTTATATTAAGAACTAAAAAGAGTATTTGTTAGTTAGGTGACTATTATTTTTTTGGAGAAAAAAAATATGCGTGCTTTAAAAAGGAGAAAATCTCGCAAAAAGAATCAATACCATTATAAAATCTATTCCATCAAGCCACTCCTAAGTCCTAACGGTGGCTTATTTTCGGCTTTAAACTCATGTAACTGTTCATCAACCATATTCAATTTGTGATCGATATTATACTCTTCATTGGGCTGTACTCTGGCTAATTGGAAATGGCTTAGGGTTTGTTTGGGAACATGGTAGATCCTAAAAAAAGCTCGATTAGATGTCAAAAGCACCCAAAAACCCAGTTGGCTCATAACTCCCCCATTTGAGAATGCAACCGGTGGCACTGGGCTTCCACAAAAAAAGCAGCTTCTTATAGAAGCTGAATCCAGGTGCTTTGGGGGAGGGGGTTGAGAAGTTGCTTCTGGGTGTGACCGTTGGGGCATTCGGATCTCTCTACTGTAGTTTGTTGTGCTCTGCTCTGTTATTTGGCTTCTGTTCATAGGTGAGTAATTGATGGTGGTCTTCCTTGCTTCCCCTGTTTCAAAGTCCATCCAATCTAAAAATGGGATCTAATGAGAGAGAGAGAGAGAGAGAGAGAGAGAGAGAGAATGAAGGCTCTTTCTAACTTGCTTGTTTCTTCCGTGTAATTAAAGATATTTAGTGCATTATTAAAATATGAGTCAAAAGTGTTGGTATATAAAGAAAAATTAAATATGTCTGTACTCAACTTATAGAATTCGAAATAAAATTAATTTGTCTAGTTCCCCTGCTCATGTTGTCATATATTCTATATTGTTTTAATTTTATCAAATTTTATTTATATTTTTTCAATTCAATTATCACAATATATATAAATAATATATATATATATATATTATTAATATATATATATATGTAGTATTCAACAAGAATCATGCATTTTTCAATCATTTTCCATCTAAAGGGCTTTTCAAACACTAATCTAAACAAGTTTAAGGTTCGAAAAATAAGTCACTTCTGCTACCAATAATCTAAATACAAATCACATCTACAATCTAACTTTTGTAAAAGTCATATTGCAAAAACAAACTATGTCTCCATCGCTAATCCAAACAGACACTTAACAAGCTTTAAAACTTAGTTTTTTTAGTGGGCTCCACAACTTCTCATTGGGAGGATAGTAAAATAATATAATACTTGTGTCTGCTTCATTTGGTTTGATTTACACCCATTAAAATTCTTTAGAAAAATGAATTGTTTTTCATGAGATTTTGGTTTCTTTCAGAGATTACTACCTTTATACAATTTAGGGTTCCTTTTCCATTGCTACTTCTCTTGCTCTGATTCCTCGTCTTCCATCCATCTTCCCTCTCTTTATATGTTTGCAGGGGAAATTAAATGCCTCTGTTTGCCATTCCAATTCCTAGGTTCCAACTTGGGTGTCGGTATTGTTCGTTCACGGGTCATTGTGATGGTGCACCATATTATTACTAGGGTTCGTCTTTTGGGTTCGTCACAACAAGTAATCACTAAAGGTTAGCCCTTCTTCACGTTAAGCTTTGATATTCATTTTCTCTCTTCAACCCAGATGGATCACCTTCCTTTAGCATTTCTTATCAACCTGGGTGTCGGTATTGTTTGTTCATGGGTCATTGTGATGGTGCACCATAGTATCGCTAGGGAAGAAGTACGTGTTCGTCAGTGTCAACACCGGTTTCCATTTCGATATATACAGAGTAATAGAGACTAAGTCCCACAAGCATATAGAAAAGTGTAAATATACTGATAATAAATATTTATTTATAGACCATAATTAACCGTACAGAATTTGATAATATTTACAAATGTATACAGAATATTAAAAAATATTCCCAATACAGACTATGTATAACCACGATCTTCGTCTCTAGAAATGTGCCCGTCAATTTCCAATATCTACATCCTTGCCTTTCGAGCCACTGGCACCCACTGAGATAGTTTTATTTAGAAAAAAGGGTGAGATTCCAAGAAATCCCAGTAGAAACATACTATTGTTCATATAAAATGTGAGAAGTAAATATGATATGCATATATGTACCAATTAATGAACAATATAAAACATCATCGTTATGTATACATGAGTAGAGCTCCTGTCCCACTAATCGTACACCGGTTGGATTCTTATCCAACCCTCAGGACTAAGTACACTTTTGGCACTAACTGCCTCTCCTAGGCGAACTAACCATGTTGATTAATAAAAGCACAAACAATAGCAATCACACAATCATATGAACTATGACATGATCTATGAAGGACAATGTCCCTACCTCAAGTTTCTTTCACCCCGTTTTGAGTGCCTCGTAACACATGTCAACCTTAGGCTTCCAACTCTCCTAAAACATAAAATGTACAATAATTAAGTTAAAACCTATTCATGTACCATTTTAGACACTTCCATAGTGTTTACAGTAGTCATATTAGCCTACTGTGAAAATTTACCCGGCCCGGCCCCAACGTATCCGGTCCGACCATACTTTTCTCAAAATTTTAACTAGAGCTATTTTCACATATTTTTGCCCAAGGAATCTATTTCTGGAATCAGAATTACCAAATTCACTACTAAAAGACAGATATGCCCTTGGCAACCCAGCTTTCCGGGTTTTAGGGGCGTTTTCATAATTATGCTTTTTTGGGCTTTTCCGAAAAAGTGATCAACTGTAACTCTACCTAATATTTCCTCCTGAACTCAATGCAATCACCAGAACATCAAAAATCCAACTCTAACCCCCCATCTAGCTCTGCCCAAAACTTACAGGACTTCAAGGAAAATTGGAATTTTTCGATTCCGACTTCGCAAACGTGATTCTTTCTAGCTAATCCTAATCACTTTATTAGCTATTTAATTACGTTATAACTATCATTTAGACCCAATTTTAGTAGCATAACATTTCCAACATCACATTTCCCAAATTCAGAATAACAAATAATCTGGCGAAATTTCACCGATGAAATCAAACACAACAACCAGAACAAGCAATATTCGAAGTTTCGAAGGTTACCTTAATCTCCTTCTATCTCTCCTTGATGTGGCCGAAACCCTTGCCCTTGTAACTCCAAGATTCTAGCTTCCAACACCTTAAATAACATAGAAGAGGAGCTTAGGAGAAGAGTTATACACGTTAGGAACGAATTCACCAAAGAAATCGACCTACCTCGTGAGTTTTCTTCTCCTTTTCTCTCTAAACTCTCTCAACCTCTCTCTATCTATTTTGGCTGAAGATGGCATTGGGAAAATGGAAGAAGAAGATGAAGATTAGCTTTTTAATATCATGCTTATGTCATCTAAGAGCTTGCTTACGTCATAATTCCCATTTTCAGATTTTCTGGCTAAATTTTGAAAAATCAAATAACTAAATTTGTAGACATCTTATCAGAGTGATTACAAAGGCTATAGAACCCTCATTGAGTATAGTTTGAAGGAAAAATATAGAATATTTCCAATTGGAAGCACAAAAGTCCTATAATTAATTTCTTTGAATGCTATTCTAGAAAATCAATAGTTTTTCTGGACTAATTTCAAAAATTCATAACTCTTTATATATAGCTTCAAACGATTCATATCAACTATCAAATTAAAGCTTAGGATGTATAATTTTCCCTTGTAAAATTTCATAATTTTTTTTTTCATCATTTAGCCTTCCAAAACCACATGACAAACTCATTGCCTCACCGGGAATTCTCACTGGCAACAAAATCACATCCTTCAAAAATCACCCTTCCCTTTTTTGGATATTTTCACATATTTACAATGTATATTGGTGAATAAAAGTTTTGATGAAAAAATGTTTTATTAACTTAACCACATGATTTGCGAAGTGACTCTTGTCACTACAAAAAAAAAGGTATTTCGTAGCGGTGAACTTGTAGCGGTTATATTAAACCGCTACAAATTATAGTATTTGTAGCGGTTTTTACCTAAACCGCTACAAATTTGTAGCGGCAAGAATATTTGTAGCGGTTTCATACAAAAAACCGCTACAAATTTGGCGCGAAATTCCCGCCAAAACTTGTAGCGGTTATTTTGTAGCGGTTAATGCACATAAACCGCTACAAAATACCAAAGTTCAGAATTTTGTAGCGGTTCTTGCCCAAAACCGCTACAGAATTTCAAGAGACTCCAAATTTGTAGCGGTTCTGGGCAATAACCGCTACAGAATTTCAAACGTTGTGAAGATTTGTAGCGGTTATTGTAGAACCGCTACAAATTTAATTATTTGTAGCGGTTAGAGTAGCGGTTATTTTGAATAACCGCTACTAATATCCGACCTATTTAAACCCCTCGCCTCTTCCATTTCTCATTTTGCTCATTTTGTTTCCTGAGGTTTCTCTGAGTGGTTTATTCGATATTTGAGCTTTCAGACGAGTCTATAGGAGTTTTTGGTCAGTATTCCGCAGTATTTACACTTGAGGTACGTATATAACACGTATTTTTATTTATATTTGTATTTTTTATTATATTTTTGTATAATAATGGACTAATTTTTTTTTAAATTTGTACAGTTGATATGGCTTCAGGACAGGATAAGGGGAAGGCCCCTGTGCCCCCCAGACCGACTTTACGGGGTGGCAGCAGCCGGGCAGGGGGCAGCGCGCAGGCAGGGCTACCGAGGCATCTCAGCCCATCCCCCCACAGGAACCGCAGACGATCCCACAGGCGACGACCGCAGCTGAGGTGCCTGAGGTGGAGGTGCCAGAGATTAGCGTTGAGGACTTCCTCAACGAGGAGGAGTTCGAGATCCCGATTAGTGGGTTCAGGGAGATGGAGCAGTTCCTCGATGAGGAAGAGGCTCGGGAGCAGAACAACCCACGAGGGTCGTCTTCGTGGTCCACTGGGTTTGAGGTGCAGGTCGAAGGTAAATTATTTAATTTTTAAATTTTTTAACTTTTTAACTTTGAATTATAATTTATCTAACGTGCGGTCAACTGTGCAGATGAGCAGGGGAACGTGACGACGAGGAGGCTGGATGTGACCGGTCTGAACAGCATGGACCGGTCCCTGCGAGTTGTAGTGCCGTGGAACGAGGGCACTGACCAGCCGATCCACAATGGGGGTCACCTGCTCAACCGCTTCCTGAGCGACCTGGGATCGAATTGGATACGGTTCCCCCTTCACTTCCCGACGTGGAGGCACATTCCGAAGGGGCCGAAGGACCAGGCTTGGGAGGAGGTGGTTCAGGTAATTAAAACTATTTAATTAATATCTTTTGTAATTAATTCTATTTAATTATTTTTTTAAATTATGGTTTTTATAATTATTGATATTTAAATGTCTTTTTTTCAGCTGCGGTTTGCCGTCCGGGCCAACCGGAAGAGGTACGCCCTCGTGAAGATGGGCGACGCCTGGAGGAACAGGAGGAACCGTCTCTTCCACAGTGTGGATGGGGACGGGACGATGCCTCTGGAGCAGCTGCAGGAGAGCGTCCCGGACGGCGTGCCGCCGAACGACTGGGCACGTTTTGTCCAGTTCAGGAGGAGCCCTGAGGCGCAGGTAATGTATTTATTATATTTTTTATATATAATTTTTTAATTGTTAAATATTAAATTATAATAGCAATTTATTTTGTATTTAATTTTAAATTATAATACATTTAATTTTTTTTTCCAGGAGCTTGCTCGGAGGAACGCCGCGATCCGGGCGCAGCAGACGATCCACCACACAGCAGGATCGAAGACCTTTGCTGTGACCTACAGCGAGCTGGTAACTTTTCAAGTGCTTCACTTACTTTTAGTTGATTATTTCATAATACTAATTGTTTTGTAATTGTTTCAGGAGACGAGGGCTCAGCAGGAGAACCGTCAGACGGACTATGCGGAGCTGTACGCCATCACACACAGACACCGTGACGGGACTGCGACCTCTCAGCAGGCAGAAGCGGCCATTGTAAGTAATTTTGAATTATATTTTTTATAAAACAAAGTTAATAATGAAAAATGGTAATTATTAATTATTTCATAAAATGGCAGGAGCGGATGCAGCAGTCGCAGGCTGAGCTGCGACAGACCCAGCCTGAGGAGTCACAGGGGTCAGTGGACCCGACAGCTCCTCTGAAGGTGGGTATGGCTCAGCCTGAGCACCCCGGACCCAGCATGATCTACGGCAGGAGCGCCGCCTCTGAGGCTGGCAGTTCTAGAGGGGTCAGACATCGGAGGGACGAGTCGATTGACCAGCTGCGGTCAGATTTGGAGCAGACGCAGCAGCAGATGCAGCAGATGGTGCAGCAGCAGCAGCAGATGCAGGTGCAGCAGCAGCTGCTGCTGCAGATCCACGCAGACACTATGTACGCGCAGCAGACGCAGTGGCGTGAGATCGCGAACACTATGCTCGAGGGAGCATGGAATCGGCTGTTCCCGGACGAGCAGCATCCAGCGGTCCCCCCTGTCCCTCGCTACGTCGTCCCGAGCACTACTCCTCCTCCTACAGCTCCTCCTCCTGCTGATGAGGATGGTGCGGTTCAGTCTACGAAGCGGCCCGATCCAGCGGTATCTGAGGGAGCCCCACCTGAGGGAGCACCAGAGGATCAGCCCCCAGCTTCTTAGTTTAGGACATTTTCTTTTCTTTTAAACATTTGTATATATTTATGAGATTTTATTTCAGAATTTTCTTATTGTGTTTTATATAATAATATTTATATTATTATATCGCATTGAAATAATTTATAAATGATTTAAATCTAAATTTAAAAAAAAAATTATATATATATTTGTAGCGGTTTTAAGTTCAAACCGCTACAAATGTATATATTTGTAGCGGTTATTAGTAAATAACCGCTACAAATTTACTTATATATTTGTAGCGGTTTTCAAAGGGAAACCGCTACAAATATATATTTTTGTAGCGGTTATTTACTAATAACCGCTACAAACACTCAAATGATTTGAATTTGCAAATATGCCGCCTTTGTGCACATTTGTAGCGGTTATCTTATGTATAACCGCTACAAATTAGAAAATTATTTTTATATTTAATGTCCAACGGCTTTAATATTAGTAGCGGTTTTATATATATAACCGCTACTAATTCGTTGAACATTAGTAGCGGTTATCTATATAAAACCGCTACTAATACTCAACAAGTACATTTTGAATTTCCCACCAATTAACGGCTTGAATATTAGTAGCGGTTTTATATATATAACCGCTACAAAATTATAAACGTTGGAATATCTGTAGCGGTTGGTGTAGCGGTTTAATAACCGCTACAAAGTTATAAACGTTGGATTTTCAGAATATAAGGTTCTAGGCATTCTTCATTATCTTCTCACTCATCTTCTTCTCTATACTTTCTTCTCTCTCACTTGTAGCTATGGATAAATCTTGGATAAGGTTACCGCGCAATTCTCCTGAATATTTGTACGGATTAAACAGTTTCTTAGATTTCGCATTCACTCACGCCAGCTGTAACGGCAAGATCGTTTGTCCATGTCGGAAATGCAAGTTCAAGAAGTGGCATCCACGAAATGTTGTGAAGGAACATTTGCTTGTGAAGCCTTTCCCTGAGGACTATACGTTCTGGGCAGTTCATGGTGAGAAGGCCGGCATTAGATATGACGAGGCTCTTCCTCGAAGTTCTCAAGTAGGCGTTCAAGTAGATGAAGATGATCCTGTGAATGATGCTGTGCGTGATGCGTTTGGATTTCAAGGCGACAACTTCAACGAAGAAGTGCACGGCTCTGAGCTGGCTTTTATGGGGAATGAAGCAGCTCGGGATTTTTTCAGCTTGATGGATGAGGCAGATCGTCCTTTATATCAAGGTTGTCGCAAATATTCTAAATTATCTTTCTTGATCAAATTGTATCATATCAAGTGCTTGTGTGGGATCACGGATAAGGGAATGTCGATGTTGCTCGACTTATTACAAGATGCATTCCCCGACGCCGAGATTCCCACAACGTTCTACGAGGCCAAGAAGATCATCAACAGGTTGGGGTTGAATTATCAAAAGATTGATGCGTGCCCAAATGATTGTATGCTGTATTGGGGAGACGATTCCAGCAGGGAGACGTGCAAGAGATGTCACACATCGAGGTACAAGACAATTCGGAAGGGAAAAAAGCAGAAGAAGAAACCCGCAAAGATTCTCAGGTATTTCCCTTTGAAACCTCGTCTACACAGATTATTTATGTCGTCTAAAACTGCTGAGCACATGAGGTGGCATGCCGTTGATAAAAACGAAGACGGTAAATTAAGACATCCGCGGGATGCAGCTGCTTGGAAAACGTTTGACAACGACTTTCCAGATTTTGCGACTGACCCCAGAAATGTCCGGCTTGTGTTGGCGACCGACGGTTTCAATCCTTTCGGGAATCTTAGCACAAGTTACAGCATTTGGCCGGTAGTCTTAGTTCCCTACAACTTACCCCCCTGGATGTGTATGAAACAAAGCTCTTTCATTATGTCTATGATCATTCCAGGCAAAAAGGCACCGGGCAATGACATCGATGTGTATCTCCAACCGCTTATTGCGGAATTGCTTGACCTGTGGAATGTCGGCTTGGAGACGTACGACGCTCACAGCAAGACTTTGTTCAACATGCGTTCAGCCTTGATGTGGACGATCAGTGACTTTCCTGGCCTTGGCACATTATCTGGTTGGAATGTGCACACTGGGTCGGCGTGTCCGGCTTGCAATTTCGACTCTGACGCACTGCGCCTTCCCCACAGCCGAAAGTGGTGCTTTATGGGGCATCGGAGGTTTCTCGATGGAACGCATAAGTTCAGATTGCAACGGAATCGCTTCAATGGGAAACCAGAGAAAAGAGGACCACCTCAGACTTTGTCCGGTACAGATATCTTACAGCAGCTTGAGCATGTTGACGTCGAGTTTGGAAAAAGCGACGATTCAGCACAAACTCGCCAAAAGACGCGCAGGACTTCGGCGCCTCAGCAGTGGAAGAAGATAAGTATCTTCTTCACGCTTCCGTATTGGAGATCTAATTTACTTCGCCACAGTCTTGATGTAATGCACATTGAAAAGAATGTTTGCGACAATGTGCTGTATACGCTGTTCAATGAACCCGGCAAGAGAAAAGATCACCTTCAAGCGAGGAAAGATTTACGCGACATGGGAGTTCGTGAAGACGCTTGGCCAGATGAGCATGACAGATTTACACCGGCAAAGTTTACCCTCACAAAACCGAACAAGGATGTGTTCCTCGCGACGTTGAAGAAAATAAAAGTTCCTGATGGGTATTCAAGCAACATTTCTCGATGTGTCGACTTGCAGGCTCGGAAGGTTGCTGGCCTGAAGAGTCACGACTCACATGTTCTTATGCAGCAGTTACTCCCTCTGGCTATAAAGAATACACTTCCTCCCGATGTTTCCATCGTTTTGGTGGAACTTTGTTCTTTCTTTCGGAAGTTGTGTTCTAAGGTTTTGATCGTTGAGGAGCTCGATCAGCTGCAGTTGAAAATCATTCTTACGCTTTGTCACTTGGAGATGATCTTTCCTCCGTCCTTTTTTACTGTGATGGTTCACCTCACGGTCCACCTCGTTCATGAAACAAAGCTCGCTGGACTAGTACAATATCGTTGGATGTATCCGATTGAGAGGTACTCATTTTAAATATGTGCTTTCATTTATTGTCCGTATTTAATGTTTCCTAGTCGTCCTTTTCATCATTTTATATCAATTTTCTCTTATGTACTTCGTAGGTTCCTTGGGAAATTAAAATCTTACGTGAGGAATAAGGCGTGGCCAGAAGGTTCTATAGCTGAAGGCTATATAGGGGATGAGGTGCTTTATTTTTGCTCAAGGTACTTTGATGATCTTGAGACGGCTTTCAACCGCCCCCCTCGTGTTGACGATTGTCCTGAACCTGCGCCGACATCAGGAGAATTTATCCCTCGTGTTGGTAAACCAGTTGGAGCAACTGAGAACTTCAAACTAACGGCAACTGAGAAGTTCCAAGCACATAGACATGTCTTGATTAATTGCACTCAAGTTGAGCCTTTCATACGGTAAGAATTGTACACTCACATGTATGTTAATCGATCTATATCTTTCGTAACATTTCTCACTTTCATTTCACTAACGCCTTTCCATTATTAATTGCAGGGAATTCAGAAGTCATGTCAAGTGTCAGCTCAGGATCCGTACACAGACATCCTCGGAAGTTGATAGGAGGGTCCACAGAGAATTCCCGGGCTGGTTTGCGCGCAGAATACTAAATGACCACAACCCACACTCACCAGATTTCAGAGCTCTCGCAATCGGCCCTCTTGATCATGCAAAACGGTTTACAGCATACAATGTCAATGGTTTTAAGTTTTGCACGGTTTCACGGGATCAAGGATTGCAAACACAGAATTCGGGTGTTTATGGCACATTTGGGACAAGGAGTTATGCGAGCAGCAGTGACGCCAACATGCAGTTCGGAGGCGTCCCTTACTATGGCAAGCTTCTTGATGTGGTCGAGCTTAATTATCAAGGCCGTTTCACCGTGACGCTGTTCAAGTGTTTGTGGGCAAATACCACTACTTCTCGGGGACTGACAACTGACGACCTAGGGATCACATCAGTCAATTTCTCACGCACGATTCATACTGGTATTTCTCAAGATGATGAGCCGTATATTCTAGCTTCAGAGGCACATCAGGTTTATTATGTCGAGGACGAGCGGCATAGGGATTGGCACATGGTCGTTCATTTAAAGCCAAGAGACCTTTACGACATGGGTGAAGGCGATAACATCGCCTACGAGAGTGAGCCATTTCAGCCAGCTGATTTTGAAAACTACTTCCCTCAAGGCGATGACAATTTACCTCTACTGCGGTGAGTTTTTTTAAGTCCACGTCATTTCAATTAAATTTGTTAAATTTAATAATACATCAATAACAATAATTTTTCTACAAAATTTCTGTAGGGATGGCGACGATGAGTGATCAAATTCAAGTGTAAAAAATTTGTCTTTACAAAAAATGCAAAAAATTTGTGTTAAAATAAAATGTAAAAAAATATTTTAAAAAAATTAAAATAATATTTGTAGAATTCTAGTGCAAAAAATTTTTCTTCACAAAAAATGCAAAAAATTTGTGTTAAAATAAAATGCAAAAAAAAATTTTAAAAAAAAAATTAATATAATATTTGTAGCGGTTATTAAACCGCTACAAAAATATAAATAACCGCTACTAAATAAAAACCGCTACATTAACCGCTACAAATAATTAAACCGCTACAAAAATATAAATAACCGCTACTAATTAGTAACCGCTACATTAACCGCTATATTAACCGCTACAAATTATACGTGAATCTCTATAAATACCCTTATCACAACTCATTTCAAACACTCCCCAATTTCTTTTCACCTTACCCTTCTTTCATTTCCTCTCATTTACAACTTCTTTCGTATGAGTAGAGGAGCTGAATAATACGATCAAATATGGTAACAAGATTTTCAATATCTTTTAGAATATTTCTTTTCTTTCTATAAAATTTATTCTAACCATTTTTTTTTAGATATATCATAACTCTATCTCATTTTCATCTATTTTTCATATACAATTACATTATATTATAAAACATAATAATTCCTTATTACCTAACTATCCTTAATAATATTATTAATATAAATTTTATACTAATCATATTCAATTACATTTTTTCTTTTTAATTTATTAATAAGTTAAACTATTAAATAATAAACTAATTGAAATAGATAAAATAATAATAAATTAAACTATTTAATATAATATTTAAAAAAAAGAAAAAAATCAACGTATATTTTTTAAAAAATTTTTAAATATTTGTAGCGGTTATTAAACCGCTACTAAATAACGCGCCTTTTCAAAGCTAAATTTAAATTTTTTGGCGCTAAATTTGAATTTCATGAAATTAGTAGCGGTTTTAGAAACCGCTACTAAGTTCATGAAATTCAAATTTAGTAGCGGTTTCTTAACCGCTACAAATAAAAAATGTCATTTTTAACAAATTTTCATTTTTATATATTTGTAGCGGTTATTAAACCGCTACAAAAAAAAAATTTCTTTTTTAATAAAATTTTTTATATTTGTAGCGGTTATATAACCGCTACAAATATCTCTTGGTGTTGTAGCGGTTACTATGAACCGCTACAAAGGTTGTAGCGGTTAGTTTTGATTGAGTAGCGGTTTTGTAGAACCGCTACAAAACCGCTTGCAACGTACGATTTAGTAGCGGTTTTCGTAACCGCTACTAACCTAGTTTGTAGCGGTTAGAACCGCTACGAATACCCATTTTTAACCGCTACTAAATCACGTTTTTTTTGTAGTGTGTACTCCCGACCACACCGATGATGTCATGGACCGTTTCTTCTGTTGGTTGGCTCAAGGCGATGCCTACAAGATGAAAGGGATGTATGTTGACGACTACTACCACCTTGAGTTCACTCCTCATCTGTTATTCATAATGACTTTGCCTGGAACCTTGTGGAAGAGCCATGATTGGTTTGACAGTATGATCGGTTTGTCTGTTGGATCACTATTCATTTTTAGACTTCCTTCCCCATAATGTTGTGCTTCCTGAGGTATGCTTCTCCAGTACGCATGGTGAAGTACATGAGATACTATGAGAAGGAGATGCTCTTATTACTGGAGACATGCACTAGGGGCTTTGAATGGTAGCTTACGCCATTTAATAAGACTCTATGTTCTTCAAATGCTCTATGTAGTTGCAATATAAATATTGAAGATGGTGTACGTCTTACTTTTAGGGCAATGGATCAGGTGATCTGTATTCTGCGTGGCTCCTGGGTTGACACTGTTAAGCACTAGAAAGAGACTTGGCGGCAGATGATAGGGCAGGGTAACATTCTGTTTATGGTTGTTGAATATGTAATGCCTGGCTTCCCAACATGAACTGGTGTGTGATTGAGCTATATAGTTAATTAATATTGTCTTCTTTACATGGTTCACCTGGATCATTGCATGATGTAATCTTTTCGCACGCAGGTCATTCTCAGACGCAACAGGGGTCCTCTATGATCTTGAGATACTTGACGTGCAGTAGGTGAAGCAAGAGATGGTGATAATGTAGTGGACCATGCAATATTAGTGAAGCAACTGTCCTGCTTCAATAGCTCAAGCTTTCTTTGTTGTCCCTTTTTGTTTGTAACAAATGGAGCATGCACTATTACCAGCTTGAACCACGACCTTGTGATTTAGTTTGTTATTAATTGTGGCTGTTTGTGAACACTTTTCAGACCATTATTTTTTTAAAAAAAAATTATTTAAAAAATCATCATTCTTTTTTGAGTAAAATACTCTAACCTCCCTTCTGTTTTGCCTTAATTACATAGATGTCCCCTCTATTTTGGAAACCCATATAAATCTCCATTGAAACTAAAATATATATTACACAAACCTCCCTTATAGTTTGAGATTCTATTTCCATCCACCCAAACCGTTAGTTGACCGTTAAGTTTGACTTTTAAACTTTTTTTAACCAAAATGCCCTTCTTCAGTATTAGAATTATTTATATATATATATATAGATATATGGGCTAATAAAAATTTATACAACCATAAATTTATTCTATTAGATTCTCTAACTTTCTAATTTTTTTAAAAAATTATTAATTTTGATATTATAAATTAATTTTGACTTAAAATATATATTAAACACATATTTTTATCAAATATAATAAACTATATAAGTATGAGATTGTATGTGTCATTTAAATTTATAATTTAATATTTTTTTCCACAAATATTTATAAACACATTTGATCAAGCATATTTTCATTTAAAATCTTGCTTGAATATTCAACGTTTGTGATATTTACATTAACTAATGCTAAAATCATCAAGCAAATAACTACTTGTAAAGATAAAAATAGAAATTAAGGAATAGATAAAAAAAAACTCTTAAATTCTTTAAAACAACTTTAGTCAAAATGTGAAAGAAAAAATAAATTTAATTAAAAAATATATTTTTGGAATCTTTTTAGAATATTCTTAACAGAGTTAACTATTTGGACTTAAGTGTATGCTTTTAAAATAGAAGGGAGGTCTGTGTAATTAAGGCAAAACTGGAGGGTGGTCAGAGCATTTTACTCTTCTTTTTTTAAAAACAACTCAAATGTGGGAACTGGTTCCATTATCGTTTGAGTTGCAATCTGAGTAATAAGTTATTTTTTTGTTTGAAATTAATAAGATAATTGAGGCCATGAACTTCTAGACTAGCCACACAATCTGGAGGACCGAGTTTGCCCCGTCTCGACCTTGAGTTGTATTGGACTAGACCAGGAGTCAATGAGTAGCCCATTCTAGTTGGGTGCAAGCACAGCCATATCTATAAAACTTAAAGAGTAAGAGAAGAATTATATTTATTCTATGATATGAAGGCTGATTTTTATAAAAAAAAACAAAAATTTCTGGCTAAATAAAGAAAAAAAAGATGATAAGGAAATGACAAAATGTCCACCATTCTTTTTATAACAAAGTCTAATTTATATGATATTTTCAAAATAAATGTTAAGGTTCATAAATGTCCTATATTACAATCAAGCG
Source organism: Inga laurina (assembly GCA_963855925.1). Taxonomy (NCBI): domain Eukaryota; kingdom Viridiplantae; phylum Streptophyta; class Magnoliopsida; order Fabales; family Fabaceae; genus Inga; species Inga laurina. The sequence continues at coordinate 56,882,207 of OY979711.1, forward strand.
GATCGAACATCAAAGAAATGCCTGATTCCAATTGTAATGTACTCTGTTTCTCTCTCTCACTCTTGGCCTTCTTAATCTCTTTGAGCGAAGAGCCTCCAAGAAGTTTATCAGTATAATAATTTATTTAAATGAAACGACTATTTTTGAAAAATTTATCTACAATTTAGACTTGGAGAGAGTTTGATGGGTCAAAGAACATATTACGTTCAGAGCTCCGGAGGAAAAGTTTTCTAGCGGCAAAAGCAGTGATTTCTCAGAAGGAAAAGCTTGCAGCGGAGACAGTGAGAATTAGAGGAGAAGTTTGCATGGTTGGGTGCAGGCATAACCCTATCTTATATAAACTTAAAGAAAAATTTCTCGCCAAATGAGGAAAAAAGAAATCCCAAATGCATAGCATAAATAGAGTGTTGGTCACAATGTAATATCCTGAATTTTGAGACTTGAGGTTAGAGAATAAGCCTGAGAGAAGTGGACTGCTAAGCCCCATTTTAGCAAGATCCCAAATTGTGATTAAGGGTTAATGACTTCAAAAGTGGATGTGGTTAGTGATAAATAACCCTTTTGGAGAATATGATGTGATTTGGAACTCGAATGTGATTCGTGTGTGTTGTGAGCAGCGCTGAAACCCTGTATTTGAGTTCAATTGTGGATTAACATCCAAATTGACTTGGAATAGAGGAAGAATTGAATGTGAATTGTGTTGACATGTTGAGATTGTTGTGAAAACATGTCAATGTGATATGAATTTAATTGATTTGGTGTTTCCAATGGATTCCTTGTGAAAATTTATGTGGGAATGATGTTTGGCATGAAAATGGAACCAATAAAAGCAAAGATGCAAAATCTGAAATTCTGTCCAGTGAAACTCTATTCTGGGCAGTCAGTTTGTGTGAACGTTTTGAATGACCAAATGGTGTCCAAAACTTCTGAAACTTTCCAGTCTTATAGTTCACATCTCAAGCTTCAAAATGGACAAATAATTTGTGCCATTTCGTTTTTTGAACTAGGAGATATGACTGTCCAAAGTTTGGGATGGAAACTGAACTCTGTTTTGGGGCAGTGATGAATTTTATGTAATTCTGGAATTGTGTGGTGATTTTTAGTAATGACCAATATTTTTCCTATAAAGAGAACTTAAATATATTTCATTTGGCTTTAGAATCACCTCATTTTGAGTTTTCTAGAATTAGTTATGATTTTTCAAAGTTTGGGCAGAAAATCTGCCAGAAAATCCGAAAATGGGAATTATGACATCATCAAATTAAAAGATGACATTAGCATGGATATTAAAACATTTTCAAATCATCTTCAGCTCTCATTTTCGTGTTGAACCAGAAGCCAAGAGAGAGAGAAAGTTTGAGAGCTTTTAGAGAGGGAAAGAGAGGAGAAATCTCACAAGGTAGGTCGATTTCTTCGGGGGATTCGTACCTAACGTGTATAATCCTTCTCCTAAGTTATTCCTCTATGTGAATTAAGGTCTTGAAGCAAGGAATTTCATTGTTTAAAGAGGCTAGGGTTCAGCCATAAGAAGGATAAGCCAGAAGGAGCTTAAGGTAACCTCCGAAACTTCAATCTTTGATTGTTCTGGCTGTTGTGGTTGATTTAATCGGTGAAATTTCACCGGATTGTCTTTGTTTGTAAATTTGGAAAATGGGTTAGCCTAGGTGTTATGCTGCTCAAATTGATACTAAATGGTAGTTCTAACCCAATGTAATGGTTAATAAAGTGGTTAGAAGTGGAAAGAAACGCATTTACGGAGCCGAAACCGAAAAACCCCAATTTTTCCCGGGGAATTGAGAATTTTGGCCAAGGCTAGTTTGGAGGGGTTAGAGATGTATTTTCAATGATTTGATGATTCCATTGAGTTCAGGAGCGAAAATTAGGTGGGGTTACAGTTGGTCACTTTTTCGGAAAAGGCCAAAAAAGCATAATTACGAAAATGCCCCTGAAACCCTTAAAGTGGGGCTGCCAAGCGTAAATTTGTAAATTGACATTGAATTTGATAATTCCGAGTCCGGAAATGGATTCTTTGGGAGAAAATATGTCAGAATAGCCCATGTCAAAATTTCAAGAAAAGTACAGCCGGACCGGGTACGGGGGGGCCAGGCCGGGTCCCCAAGGGGTATTTTAGTAAATTTTCAATATAGCCTCATATAACCCCCAGAAACACTATGGAAGTGTCTAAATAGTACATTTGACATTGTAGGATCGAATATGAAGCCCCGAGTTGCTGGCACGCAAATCTAGGAGAAAAGACTGGAGGTAGGGAACTTATCTCTCCTGCATGATCTGATAACTGTATTAATGTGTTGATGCATGTTATTGCTTTGCTTGATTATGTGGAACATGTATGAATGATTTGAAGCTATGTTTCAATATATGCTATGGCCATATGTGTATCGTTCGAAGGATAGAGCTTATAGATTTGTCATTGTATGTGTGCATGAGTTATGTGATGCAAGCATGTCATGCATTAAACACTTATCTTGCCTGCATATTGATAATGTTTCCCTACTAAGATTCTCTTGAATCTCACCCTCCCTTACCAACAATTTAGACAGGGCAAGTGGCTCGTGGAGGGAGCGGCTAGGACTCCTTCGAGATGAGATTGTGTAATCCCCATTTGAAGAATTGTAATGGGCAATTATGCCCTGTATATCTTTAGCGAAGGTATGTACCCGAGATTTCCGGGATGATTATGTTGTGCACTCTGATATTTATATGAATGTGATTTATCTTCGCGTAGTAATTGTATTCGAAATGTGAATATGAGACCAAGTTTATAAACGATTTCGAAAGGTATTTTTGAAAACCCCATCATGTGATGAGTTAGTAAATGTTATTTGATTATTATTGGTCTCTATTTCATTTTAATCATGGATTTCGGATATAATTATGGAGGGGGTTACACACAAAGTGTCCTTAAATGAGCCGGACACACATCTATAATAGAGGTTTTAGAATAGGTATATAATGCTTAACTGCCAATCAAACTGCATAATTCAAAGTAAATAGGAGCGAGCACTGTGTTTGGGGAGCATGCCAGTTACAAAGTGGGCCAACCTTCCTGACCAGACTACGCGATATGCCCCTCAATTTTCATTCTTTCTTACTTTTGGAAAAAAGAGGCGTGATGGGTGCCACCGGCGAAGCGTGTCTCCAAGGCTCCTTCTTAAGATGTTTTGAATGACAAGTATCATTATCCTCCACCTGCACAACAACATACCATGGTCGTTCCAATTACAGCAGAGATGATAAGACATATATTGATCTAAAGAAAACAAAACTCTTCAACTTTTTAAATTAATAACAACAACAACAACAACAACAACAACATCTATCATCAAATTCACTTCTTGTAGAGATGATAAGAGATATTGATCTAAAGAATCTTATTATCAGAGTTTTGTTGGTGTTTTTTGGGGCTTCGGCTATTATTGGTGATTGTATTAAGTATCCTACAATATAATTAATTTACAGTGTGAATTATCATTGCCATGACTCTAAATATAGAGCACAAACACTAGTGTAGGAGGATATAAGGGTTTTTAGAAAAAGACCATGGGCGTTCCAGTGAATAGTAATGAAAACCATATTCCTCTTCCTCTAGCTCATTGCCCTCGTCTGATATGCTGAAACGAGACTGTGATCCCGATTCTGAGCAGTAATGGCGGAGAATAATGACGAGCGAGCTGAAAACTAACGCAATGGGGTAGAGGAACCACTTGATTTTGTAAAGCTGTGCGGCAAACAAGTGCAGGAAAAAAGCGGAGAAGCCAGTTTCGAATCCAAGCTCTAACTTCCTTGACAAGGATACCGACATCAACGCAAATGAACCGTACGAGGTAATGGTGAATACATCTGATTTTCCAGGCACATATTTGTCATGAACCCCAGAGATCGAATTGATCGCAACAAATAGTATAACTCCTACAACACCTTTGGCTTTCTCTGGAACTTGATATCTCTGGGCTAGCAAGATGAGGCACCGCGTGATCAAACAGACCAAAAGATAAGAAAGGAGACCGCCATTACCCAACTTCCCAAATGACATTTTGTAGGTGGAACTGAGAGGAAAGCAAACGAGACCACTCATGGCTGACACACCTCCCACTAATTTCCAGGTTACAAGTTCTCTCATTCTGTTCCTTTCCACGTATATCAGAAACAGCCTACAGTAGTGATCATAAAAACAAAAGACAGGCTAGCCTCAGATATAAAGCATAACAGAGAATCGAAAATAAGAAAAAGATGGCATGTGTTTAAGTCCTCATGAATTCCAAAAGCAGAGCATAGCACATATTGTACTAAGATTTCTGTTACAGGCCAAAAATATCATCAAAGACATATACTAACCTCGATCAGATCAAATGCCCCCTCCCTATACACTGCCCGGAATCGTCACAACCACAAGAAGAGATCTTGACTTCGAGTAACGGTTTTAGGATTGACGCGGTTTACTTCTTCAATAATTCATCTCTTGTTACTGCTTCCCCAAATGAGAGAAATTGAGAAAGGGAGTGGAAAAGGAATCGACTTTTTGACTCTTTGGTAGAAAAAGCGGAGGTTATGCATTTCCTTTAAATAATGCAATTTCATTTAGATTAATTTATATCCAAATATTTTTTAAGAAAACTTTCTGTAATACACAACACTAATTAATATAATTAAATGGAGTTTAAAAGAATGAATTGAATTCGATCATACTTGCAATAAATAAGTCATATATATAAAAAGGTTGATTAACCCAAGTGATAAAGCAATGCTGAAGATAATATACGTCATTAATGTAATAATGTAAGATCAAATTGGGAAGTTGATATTAGTCTTAAATGTAAGATATATTTCACATTTTTATTCGTTTTTACCCCAATTTATATTTTTTCCATAATAATCAAGTATGAGAAGGAGGGGAATTAAGGATGATGATTAGAGTGTTTTAATAAAACATATCATATTAACTAGTTAAACTAACATCATCCTTAATCTATTCAAATTAATTAATTAAGTCTTATGTTAAGGACTAAAAGGGTATATTTTAATGGAAGCTCAGCCATATATCAGCAAATATAATTGATTCTGGATATGCATATATAACAGTTTTCGCTCAGGTTTGTCTTCTTGGTTTCTTGTGGCTGAAGCAATTTCAGAATCAAGTTCTGTGTTTTTTTTTATTCTCATCTTGAGTCCTTTCCATCATCATCTTCCTTCAGATTAGGTCTGTGGTGAAACGAAATATAATGATTTTGCCCTCTTGCAGCAAGGAGAAAATTGATTTCTGCATGAAGCATTATCTTTTTCTCCGCGTTTTTCATACTTGTTTAATTCCTGCTTCAAGAGATAATCTGCAACGAGCAAGTGATCACTTCAATGCAATTTGATGATTTCAATGGGTATGCTTGTGATTTTTAATATTCCTTAAGTCTGGTACGTTATTCCCCCTTTTATATATATAGCTAACGGACGCTTACTATCTATATTGACCTACATATAGCAAGTCAACAAAAAACCTACGACTGATTGGAGTTATTGCCTTTGGTCCTTTTTATTAAAAAAATTCATGGCATTAAAACCTTATTTTATAGTCACAAGTATATATCGTCCTATTAGAATTACAAGCATTCCTAAGATACTGTCTATATTAAATGTGAGGAGCTAAAAAAAAAAAAAATTAAAGTCACTCCCTCTGTTTTTCATTGTTAGAGGAGCTAGTCAAAAATTGGTCCACAAGGTACTAGACGGTGGTAAATATATGCTGATTTGGCCAATAATAGTTGACTTGGCATAACACTACTAGAGTGACATGTGGGATTAAAAATCCATGCTTGACTCATGCTGGGCATCGACTGGGGAATATCGGGATCGTCTAGATATTTTATGAGGTAAAATAACGAAAAATATGCTAAAAAATAGTGGGTTTACACAATTAATGCATCTACTGATTTATTTAAAGACCGCAACTTCACTTTGTAATAATCAATCATCAACAGATTTGAATGTACTACGTTCTATTTTAAATATAAGATTTAGTTAATTTTTTTTGTGTGGATTAATGAAGTTAATCAAATTACATTAAAGTATTTATATTTATTATTTTTTTGTCTAAACTGATTGATGTGACTTATAAAAACTGATTTATGTGACTTATAAATGATATATAATTTAATCATAAATAATATATGATTAAGTAATTTATTTAGTTTCTTTAATCTCTCTAAAAAAATTAATTAGGTTTTATATTTAAGACTATTGATAATAATTAATTACGGTGGAAGTGACATTTGAACAAAATAAACTGGCTTCACAAACAAACACCCCCCCGGGGCGGGGTCAGGGCAACTTTTATCTTTCTTGGAAGCTAGTCATGTCATTACTACAATTTCTACAAGAGTGATGTTGAGAGCAATAGCTCTATGAACCAATCTCCACGAACCTTGAATCTAAACATCAATTTCCAGATTGCTGAATATTCCCACACTCTGTTCAAATCTATCACAGTTAACAATCTCCACAATTAGGGGTGAGTATTTGGTGCTCGGTATAGTTTTCAGGGGAAACCGAACAACCGAATAGAAGGCACTTTAGTGAGTGAATCAAAACCGAAATGTTAAAATAATCGAAACTGAAATGATCGACTAATTTCGTTGTCCTTCGGTTATTGGGCCTTCTTGGTTTTTTTTTTTTTTTTCTCTACAAACCTATCCATGCAATCAAATTGCAAGTCTACAACCCAAGCAATGAAGCAAAGAGTCTAACAGAAAAAATAATTAGTAGAGCCCAGTTTTAAGTAAGAAAACCAAAGATTTTCAAATAACAGCATCTTGATCAAATTTTCAATTAGCAAGACCCATTTTATCACCATCTATATTAAAATTCAAGTGTGACTGTGTCAGCTCCTTAGGAGGGGGCCTCTTTCTATATACTCTCATGTGATTGTTAAGTGTAGTTGTACCATTAAGTTTAGAATCACATACAATCTCATTTCCACAATAATGACTTTTATCTTTAACTTCACCAGCCTCATTCACAGATCTAAAGTATATGAGAAATAGCCTAAAGTTATCATCAACAAAGAAAAAACGGAGACAAAGGCTAAGCTCAGCCAAAGCATAACAGATAATCAAAAATAGGAAAAAGATCAAATGCGTTTAGTTCCTCCAAGAAAAAATAAATCATCCAAGAGACATACTACTAACCTCAACCAAATGCCACCTCCCACAAATCGCCGCAGCCGCAAGATCGAGGATGGTAACTCTGTATTAGGGTCAGTTGAGGGATTCACGCGGTTGTTTTTCCTTCAATAATTCATCAAAGTTACCTCTTCCCCCCACATGTCAGTAACTTTTTGACTGTGGTAGCGAAAGGCAGAAAGCATAAGTCAACTTGCTGTCCGGACGAATATGATCTTGATTACATGTTTACAATATTACTCTTTTTTTTTTTAATTTATTTTTATTGATACTGTTTCAACAATAATCAAGAAGGAGAGAGAATAAAGAAATTTAAAAAAAAATGATTAGGATATTTTAGAAACGATATGTCATATTATCTAACTTAAATAATTAACTTTTATAATCTTATCAAATTAGATAAATAAGTCTTATATTAAAAACCAAAGAGAGTATTTGTTAATGTGACTATTATTTTTTGGACAGAAAAAATATGTGTGCTTTTAAAAAGGGAAAATCTCACAAAAAGAACTTTAAAAATAAGAAAGGACAAAATAGTGTTTTGAATATTCATAATATCAGAGAAATATTATTCCTGATTTGTTTTTTTTAAAATATAAAGGAAATAACATAAATGCCCTCAAAGACATTTTTCTTAAAATAAAGTAACCCCACCCCTGCCTGCCGCCGGCCACAGGCGACCACCAATGACATACTCTTGCTAGTGTCGGAGCTCCAGTAGCCAGCAGGGTGGGGATTACCTTTTTTTTTTTAAAAAAAAAAAATCTTTGAGAGTATTTACGTCATTTTCTTTTAATTTCAAAATGAACAAATCGGGAATAATATTCAAAACACTATTTTTTTTCCTTTCTTATTATTAAAATTCTTTTTGTGGGATTTTCCCATTAAAAAAATCTGAATCTTTATGCAAATATTTGAAACTCAGACCGTCTTAGTATATACACTTTTCATTATTATAAAAATTTAACAAATCATTACATGTTTATGAGTTATGATAATACGAGACAATATATAGAATTAGAGATAAGCAAAGGGCACGCATTTTCTTTGAATTATGAAATTTTATTTAGATGAATTTATATTTAATTATTTTTAAAAACTTCTTGTGATGCACAACACTAATTAATATAATTGAATGGATTTTAAAAGAATTGAATTCATAATTTCATAGGAGTACTTGCAATAAAAAAGGTCATCTATATAAAAAAAGACTGATTAATCAAAGCGACACTCACTTTGATTCCCTATGTCTCTTACGTATGCAACGCAACTATACATGGGTTTTTCTTTTTTTTACGGTTCACCTCGACACGTATGCATGGCTGGGTTTCTATATGGCTTCATATTGGGCAGTGGCCCAAAAATGTTTTTGCTTTTGCTTTTCAAATTAATTTATTCATATTGTCTTTTCCATTGGGTAGAACGAGTAATACATTAAATACCGGTGAATTTAATATTGACAAAAGGGTTTTGATCAAGTGTTTGACGGAGGACGGGAGAGTTTTTGTAATGATCTACAATTGAAAATCAGACAATGCAGGAGATAATATATATTTTAGTGGAAGCTCACTCATATATCAGCAAATATCATTAGTAATTTAAAACCTTTGGATATTGTAAATGCAGAATGTGCCAAAAAGAATAGCATTTAGCCATTTAATCAAATCAACTCGTGGAGATATTGTACCAATTTGAAAACCTTAAAAAGAAACCAAACCAAACCAAAGTGTCTTGGACATAATTATTACATCAATAACAAGGCCCGCATCTTCCAAAAAAATTCCCATGGCTGTATTGGCATGATATACTGTGAATAAGCTTTAATTGTAGCTGTACATGCTACCAAGAAATAGGAGACATGCTTCAATAATATCAAACCAACACTACAAAAAATATGACTTTCAGCGGCGACTTTTGTCGCCGCTGAAAGTATAAAAGTCGCCGCTGAAAACCTTTCAGCGGCGACAAATTGTCGCCGCTGAAACGACTGTCGCCAATACTTTTGGCGGCGACATTTTTATGTCGCCGCTGAAAGTGGACAAGAATGTCGCCGCTAAAAGTCTAGGGGAAGTCACTAAAGGGGAGTCGCTGCTGAAGGTTGGGAATCAGCGGCGACATTTGTCGCGCTGATACAAGTTTCAGCGGCGACAAAATATGTTGCCGCTGATACCTCTTTCAGCGGCGACAAATAGAGTCGCCGCTGATACCTCTTTCAGCGGCGACCCTATTTGTCGCCGCTGATACATGTTTCAGTGGCGACGAAATGTCGCCGCTGATACATGTTTCAGCGGCGACTGAAGTGTCGCCGCTGAAACATGTATCAGCGGCGACATTTTTTTGTTGCCGCTGAAAGTTATTATTTTTAAAAATTTTGTAAATTTAAATTGATAAATTTAAAACCTGTACTATGTTAATAAAGATCAATAATTAGCAATGATAACTAACACAATTCTTCAAAACTAACATCTAATACTCATAATATTTTAAAACTAACATCAAGTTCTTAAATTTCCTAACAGTACATACATTTGATACTCAGAATGTTTCAAAACTAACATCAAATTTTTAAATTTCTTAGACAAGGTTTAAAGATTGTCCATTGAAAAGATCAAACATGAAAACTATGACGAAGGACCGGCTCGTGGGACATCAAGACTAGGAGTAGATGAAGTAGGAGCTGCTAATTGCCCATGTTGCATCAAGATAGCTAGTTGAGCATGTATTCTCTGCTCCATTTGTTCCATCTTGTGCTCAAATTGTGCACGCTCCACTTCCATCTTTTCACGCTCCGCTTGTATATTTGCGCGTTCTTCTGCAAGATTTGCTTCCATCTTTTCGCGTTCTTCTGCAAGATTTGCTTCCATCTTTTCACGTTCTTCTGTAAGATTTGCTTCCATCTTTTCACGCTCCTCCTGAAATTTTTTGTCAAACTCTTCGTGCAATTTGGTACGCACATTCTCCACAACAGAATTGTCATTGGATTGAGAGCGATCTCTCTTCCTCAAAGGCTCTGCTCCATACCCTTTTCCTCTTACATATCCTGATCTCTCACCAAGAACAGCTGTCAATATTTGATCAGAGGTCATTCGAGCATCACTCTCTACCTCTTCTTGTTGTTGTTGTTGGAGAAGGTCTTGCAAGTCAGCCTACGATTAAAGCATGAAGCAAATGAGATAACAAATTCTTGAACTTAGTAAAGCATATAAAAACACAACGCATACATGAATTTGCTCAGATTGTGGATCTGCCCACACTAACTGTCCATCTGCCATCTTCCTAGTGTGTGTGATCTGCCAAAACTGGTCAGGGGGTGCGGGCTGTCCAGTAGTGGGGTCCGTCTATAAAGCATAATATACAAAGATGGTACAATTTAAAATAAAAAAGGGTTCAAAACATAAACTAAAGTAAAGAGAGATTGAACTTACAGTAGCAAAGTTAATCTCCTCAAATGATCGAGGACCACAAGTATGCTTTGTTACTTGTTTTTCTCGGTTGTTCTTGTTTCTTTTACTTTTTTTCTACAAAAATTTAGTAAAAAGGAATTAATGACTAAAATAAATAAATGATCCATTTGAAAGGATAGAAAGGTACCTTGAACACATCAGTCTGAAAGTATGTCAATAACAACTCCCAATCTTCAGAACTGAGATTTTGAGGAGGATTAGCCAGCCTATCCTCATCAGAAGCATATTTGTTATAATGTTTGTGCAAGTTGGTTTTCCAATTTCTAAAGGCATTTTTCAAGTTCAGCGTTATAGTTTTTTTGAACTTCTCTTCATGGATTGCATCAGAAGGTTCAAATTTGTCCTAAAACACATATAAACATACATATTTGTCATGAAACATACATAAACAAAGATATATATAAATATTTGGGAAGAGTATACCTTTACTTTCATAATCATCTCATCTTTATATTGTTCATAAATATTCTTCCACTCAGTGCCATAACGAAAAGAGACTGTGGTCCTAACAATATAACCACAATAATTAGCAAAGTTTCTTGCTTCTGCACCTACAGCTCTTGTGAGGTAGTTTGAAAGTTTCACTGGTATCTTTGCTCCAAGTCTAGTCCTCAAGTCCACTTTCAAGTATTTGTACACTCCTCTGCCCTTTTTGATAATATGAGAGGAGCCTATAATTCATATGAAAGAATTAAAACAATTAAAATTTACATGTGATGTGGAGGAGTTATTTGTATTATATAAAATGGAAACCAATTTACCTGCACTACTCGCTTGAGTAGGGGGAGAGTTTGCAGGCACTGACTCGAGTTGTAATTGTTGTGATCGAGGTGAAATTATGTGTCTTGACTGAGGTGTAGAGGAAGTACCTCCACTACTTGTGGCACCATGTAGTCTAAAGGAATGATTTTTTCCACCTCGACCTCCCTTTAATCTTGACATATCCTGCAAAAATGTGCAACTTTTAATTAAATTTTGATCAAGCAAAAAAAGTCTAAAAGAAAATTTAAATTGTAAAGGAAATTTAATTTATAAAGACTCAAGGTACAAATTAGTAAAAGGTACCATAAAGAGACAATAATTTCATTCAATTGATTCTTCTGAGGAACTATCACTTATATCAGTATCTTCTAATTCATTCTCTTGTACTTCAATTTGTGTGTTACTTTCTATTTCAGTATCACTATCATAGTCATCAAGCATATCCTCTTCATCACTATCTTTGTGAACCGATGAATGAGTTTCATTGTCATCAATAAATCCAATGTCCATGGCAGCACGATTACTTCTTTGTGATGGTTCTCTTGCTTGAACAAAAGTCTGGTGTTGTACATCTTCTCCATACAAGTTAATGATAATATCAGGTTCTATACAAGTTGGATTGTCAATATTTAAGTCAACCACCAATTGTTGATAAGCCACTTCATCAACCATAGCATCATTTACCCCACTAACATCATTATCTTTGTCAATTGGCATATTGAACAAGTCACGTGGATTCGTTTTAACAACAACAAGCCAACCAGGTTGAACAAGATCATCCATATAAAAAATTTGCTCTGCTTGAGATGCTAGAATGAATGGTTCATTAGTTTGTAATGAACATTGAGTGTTAATACTTGTGAACCCGTACTTATCAACCTTATATCCTTTATCATAGTGAGCCACGTCCCACCAATGACACTTAAACAAGCATATTTTTCTATTCCCAATGTAAGAAAATTCATAAATATGGTCTAACACGCCATAATATTCTTTATCAACATCAGTGTCATCACCCTTGACCATGACTCCATTGTTTTGAGTCTTTTTCCCTATTGCCCGATCTTTCGTGTGGAAGCGAAATCCATTTCCTATGAACATAGAGTAACGATTGACCACCTTCAATGGACCAATTGATAAACTTATAAGCTCAGGGCTTACATGGCCTTGCTTGGACAACACTCCTACCTATGCAAACAAGAATCATTTCTTCAATATGCAATACTATCATAATTTATACAAATACCAACATTTGAAATATTATAACTTACTCGTGAACGAAACCAATCAGGAAACCCCTTGCATTGGGTTTGTGATCCTTGTGCTTCAAGTTCAATCCTATGCTCCCTAAATGTTTGTCACACAAGTGAGAAAAATATAAATTATAACAAGAACAATCTCTCTTAAGGTGAGGTTGACATACTCTATAAATGGCCAAACTTCTTCACAGTTTTGGAGCACATACATCATTGCTTGACAATACTCTTCATGAGAAAGATTGATTGACTCAGAATGTCCCCTAGGCTCACCACTTTTCTTGAATATCGAAAACTCACAGTTGACATCAGTACTGGTTTCATCATTCCTATGTGGAACATTGAACTTTGTAGGAAAGTCTTTCAAATAACGTGAGCAAAAAGTAAGACTTTCATCTGCCAAATATCCTTCTGCAATTGATCCTTCAGGTCGAGCCTTGTTGCGAACATAAGATTTGAGTGATCGTAAATACCTTCATCAAAAAATTTAATTAGATTTGAATGTTTTTGAATGATTATGAATATAATTATAAATTTTTTAACATCTTACCTTTCTATTGGGTACATCCAACGATATTGAACTGGTCCACCCACTTTTGCCTCTCCCGCCAAGTGTATTGGCAAGTGAACCATAACATCAAAGAAGGCAGGCGGGAAGATAGTCTCCAACTTGCACAATGTGAATACTAGTTGACTTTGAAGTTTGTCAAGTTGTTCACATGTCAAACTCTTTGAACAAATATTCTTAAAAAATCTTCCCAATTCTATAATTGGTGCACACACTTGAGGATGTAATAGCCCACGGATTGCAATTGGAAATATTTCTTGCAATAACACATGGTGATCATGGCACTTCAACCCAAATATTTTTCTCTCTTGAATGTTGACACATCTTGAAATATTAGATGAAAAAGCATCAGGTACCTTTAAGTTAGCTAAGAATTCACAAAGGGATTGTTTCTTTTCAGGGGACAAAGTGTAAGGAGCATGAGGCTTAGAAATATTATTACCAACTTCAACTGGGTGCATATTTCTCCTAATTCCCAAGTCCATCAAATCATACCTACTTTTCAATGTGTCTTTTGTCTTTCCAACCAAATCCATTACTGTCGACACAATATTATCAGAAACATTTCTTTCTATATGCATCACATCAAGATTATGTCGTATCAACAAATGTTTCCAATAAGGCAATTGGAAAAAAATGCTCTTTTTCCTCCAGTTGTAAGCCTTTGTGTCTGTATGACGCTTTCGTTTCAGACTTTTTCCAAATGACACATTACCCAATTGTTCTAGTTGCATGAGTGCCTCATCTCCAGTTAATGGAACTGGTGGAGCCCTGTGTTCTTCTTTTCCATCAAATGAGGCCTTATCTTTACGCCATGGGTGATTTTGTGGAAGAAAGCGCCTATGACCCATGTAAGATAATTTGTTCCTTAATGAAATGCAATGTGTGTCTTTGTGGCAACACATGCATACAAGTTTGCCTTTGGTTGACCACCCTGAAAGGTTTCCATACGCAGGAAAGTCATTTATTGTCCACAACATTGCTGCATGCATGATAAAATTTGATTGAGAGTGTGCATCATAGGTTTGCACCCCTACTTCCCACAATTGTTTCAACTCTTCAATCATTGGTTGTAAGTAAACATCTATCTCATCACCTGGACACTTTGGACCAGGAATAAGAAGAGTCATCATAAAGTATGGGCTTTTCATGCAAAGCCAAGGGGGCAAATTATATGGTACCAAAACAACAGGCCAAATGCTATGATTGGCACTCATATTCCCAAAAGGTTGAAATCCGTCACTAGCCAAGCCTAAGCGAACACTTCTTGGATCAGTAGAAAAGGTGGGGTATTTTTGGTCAAAGTGTTTCCAAGCAAGTGAATCAGATGGATGTCTCATTACATCATCATTTGTGTGCTTCTCCTTGTGCCACCTCATTTTTTTAGCTGTGTCTCTTGCCATATAAAGCCTTTGTAGCCTAGGTGTTATTGGAAAATGCCTCAAAACTTTTTGCTGAACTTTTTTCCCTTTTTGTTTGTTTAACTTCCATCTAGGCATCTTGCACCTAGGACATGATTTTGCATTTGCAAGCTCTCCCCAATACAATATGCAATCATTCCCACAAGCATCAATTTTCTTGTAATCTAAACCCAAATCACGAATTATCTTCTTAGCTTCATAAAATGTGTTTGGCACTAAAGCTCCGTCTGGGAGAACAAATTTCAATAGGTCTAATAGTAGATCCATGGATTTATTGGTCCAATGGTTAAGGCATTTCAACTGAAGCAACTTTACAATAAAAGACAATTTTGATATCTTGTTGCAACCTGGATAAAGATCTTTCTCTGCATCCTTTAACAAGTCAAAAAACCTTTTCGCATTGGCATTAGGCTCATCACTCTCATTTAATCCAATGTTCATATCATCCATACAAGGAACTCTATATGCATCACATACCATCCTTACAAGGTTCTCATCCTCATAAGTATCATTTTCTACTACTCTTCTTGAAGTCTCACAACCACTTTGAAATCTAGTAATTTCTCCATGCAAGTCCCACACCTTATAACTATCCCAAAAACCCTTAATCAATAAGTCTGTCCTAACATCTATTTTCAACTTGAATGAAACATTCCTACATTTCTTACAAGGACAACGTATTTTGTTTGTTACACCACGTTGAGTAAATGCCCATTCTAGAAAATTGTCCACTCCTCTAATGTATGCTAGGTTGCCTCTGTCTTTAATGTCTAACCAACTTTTATCCATTCCTATATATTTCAATAAAAATTCAATAGCATTTCATAAATGAAAAAAAGAATACAATAGCTTATGTGTAAAACAATCTAAGCGCAAGATTCACATTAAACAATATATGAATAGTTCATGATAAAAGAATAATAAGACTTCACTAAAAAAAAGAACAATAAGACAAACTACCACGTGAAACAAAATAGACCAGCAGAAAAATGATAAGACTAAAAAAGAAACTATTTCAATTAAACCATGCCTTCATCCCTATTTTCAAACACTCCTTCATAATGAAGGACCACAAGTTTCAAGTGTAAACAAAGAGCATACACACCATGCCTTATGTTGAAACTTCAATTCAGAAACAGGAAATTATGCAGAAAAAAAAAACATTGTAATTCTCAATTATCATTCAATTTCTGCCATTTTCATTATAATTTTCGCTAGAAGTACTAAAAACAAATTGGCTCAGTTGGCATTGGTGCTTTTGCTGAAACAACACACACCTGGGTTCGAATCCTAGCTTGGCTTGTTGTCAATACAAGTTTCTCTTTTATAATTTTTTAACAATTAGCCAAATAAAAAATTACCACTGAAATTGCCCTGGGTAAAATCGAACCCCAAATCTCTTAATTGCATGAGTAACTCACGTTATACCAATTAATATTAATTCTAGTTGGCTGTTCATGTAATTCACATTTTTATTTTTCTTAAAAAAAAATAAATCCCTTAATTAAGATTTCACACGATTAATGGAAAAGTAAATCTTGAGAAATCTTTTAATTTTATTAATACGCTAGCTAATATTTAGAAGGTATCAAATCAACTCATGAGTTGTTATATTTTAATTAATTAGACCATAAATGACACGACAAACCAAATTCACATAAGAATTTCTTGTAAAGTATTTTACTACCTCATCAATTACTTAATTATAGGATATGTTACCTACCATCTCTGAAATATTCAAGTATATAATTAGATTATATATCAATTCATAAGTTAGATAAATTAATTTGAAAAAAAAAATACTTTAAAATAATTTATTTTACTTCTTTAATCTACCTGAATTAATCAACTGAGCCTTATATCAACTAAGGGGGTAGTTGTACATTTGGCCATATTTTACATTCCCTTTTTAAACACGACTTTTTTCCATACTCCTCCTCCATTTTTTTTGGATAACACATGCTCCTCCATCTTATCAAAGAATACTCGTGAAATAATTGAGCCATTTTATTTATTATTATAAGCATTTAAATTTTGAATCCATACAAAATCGCAATAGCTCTCCGATTATATCAGAGTCTCAAATCCTTGCGGATATAAATACTAAGCATAGGTATCCTCCTAGTGGAAGTAATTCTATTTGAGACAGTGTCGGGCACTAAATATAAGCACCTCTCCTAACGAAGATTCAAATATCGGTTTATCACATTGTGAGAGACTAGCCATTTATGCTAGACTCAACAATCGTCGGTACCATTAGTTGAATTAGTCTTGCTGGTAGTACCGTAAGCCCCATGTTAGCATATAATCGCATCCTCATCACGTTGAACAAGGCTTAACGCAACTAGACAATCTACTTGCACCATTATCTCCCTGCACATGCAAGTTATACCAATTTGACTAAAGAATTAAATTGGAAACCTTTAACAACAAATAATAAAAATATAAACTATTAATTTGATAAAGTAAATCTTAATTAATTATAAAATATATAAATAAAACTTAATTTAATTATATCTTGGATTAATATCACTTTTGGTCCTTAAAGTATCACCCAATATTAGTTTTGATCCCTCAACTTTAAAATCGGTAGTTAATAATAGGATTTTAATTAATATTACATATGAAATAAGAATTTAGTATATCTTCTTAGATGGCAGGTCCTCCCATCAATGAAATCCCATAAAAGGCTATTACACATAAAAAAATTAATTAAACATAAAAAAATTAATTAATATTAAGATTTAAATATTAAGATCTTTAAATTAAACGTGGCATATAAATTTTGAAAAATAACCAATAAATTTTGAAAAATAACCAATAGGATCCAGAACACACCTGCTTCAACTTATTAAAACTTGGGTTTTGAAATAAAATAAGGAATATGAATTTGGAATAACAACTACTTTAAAAAAATGCTTTCAATATTGTTACCCATGATATTTCAAAGCAATTTACAGATGATGGCATTGGAAAAGGTCACTACCTCAACAACTGATGTAATTCAATGTTTTAAAATGGAACAATGGATGCACTCCATACAGTTTTAATATACAATTTTACTACATTATGGTTTTTATATTATATATGAAAGATGATTTTGGACTAATATAAATTTTTATAGAATATTTAGGAATATATTATGACATCCAAAACGAACCCAATCCAATTTATTCACCAAATCCATTTAAAAAACTTCTAATGAACATTACCTTTCACATTCCATCTATTAGATAGAAGAATAACATTTTGGACAAGGATTACAATTACGTATTTGATATAAAAGAATGACCCTTAATGTGATTAAAATTTAATCAAGCACAGCAAGTATATGGGCCATGAAAATAGTAAGAGACAAATTAAGATTGTCTTATAGAGACTCAAATTTTAAAAAAAAAAAAAAAAATTTAACCAAGACTTTCAGCGGCGACATGAAAGTCGCCACTGAAAGTCAGGCCTTCGGCGGCGACATATTTTGTCGCCGCCGAAGGTCAGAATTTTCAGCGGCGACATAAATGTCGCCGCCGAAAGTCCAACTTTCAGCGGCGACATTTAATGTCGCCGCCAAATGTTGCCACTGAAAATCCATTTTTTTGTAGTGCAAGAAGCCACATCTGTTTTAGTCATCATTTGGCTGAACACTGTAGGGCCACACAGAATACTCATACCGAATATAGAATGCTTGTAATGTCCCAAATTTTTATTCTAAGTTTTAAAAAATTAGTATATGTACATTTAATGTGGGGATTAGGTCATGGATATATATGTTTAGAAGAGTCGCTAGATGTTCAAAATGAATCATCGGCTCTCATGATTTCTCTATTTATGAACCCATTATTATACAATTAATCAAATAAAATCAACTTTAATTTGGATATGTTAGAGATTAGTATCATCCATACATATTTTTTTTGCAAGGGAATGGCGATTGAATGCGAATCTATAAGTAATTGATATAGAGAAAGTTGGCCATGTAAAAGTAGTCATTCTTGATCAAAATTCAGTACGAGGCCATGCATTGCAAGGAAGAGATTCATGACTAAAAACCATGTGAATGGCGCACAAAAAATGTTTGGTATTGAAGAAAGAATGTTGTATGTGTGTGTGCGTGTGTGAACGTAAAGAGTGTGTACGAAGACAAGACCAAGTAATACTTGCTTCCCAGCCACTTCACTTGGGTTAGATGCTATCTTTTACTATTTATTAACGAGGCTACTATTATTTTTAGGAACCAAGTTGAGAGTATGTTATCGTAAAATTTGGACATGTATAGACAAAATTATGACAAGAACTCGGTATCCTATAAGTCAGTGAATAATTTATCAAAACTTAATCTAAGATAAAGATATCGTTCGGATTGCATAAAATGCGATATTTTCACCCTATCACTTGGAAAAATTTTTCGGGCCTCGCAATTAATATAAATATTATTAATACTAATAATATTACATAATTGGGGGAAAATTTTGAAAGAAAAGCATGTGAGTCGCATGACTGATTTTCATTCCATATAGTCAACAACACAAGCGGACCAAAATATTTAAATATATCACTATCAGTCTATTCTGCCATCACACCATCAAACTACCAAACTACTACGCAAAGGCAAAGTTAGGGACTTAAAAAAAAAACAAAGAAATTGGTGGACTAAGTTTATCTCTATTCCATATCTAATTTAAGACATATTATATATCTTCTATTATCCTCATGATTTAAGCACTAAGTTTAATCGAATTGGCCCTTAAATTGTCCATAATCCTCAAATCATCATTTTCTTCAAAATTGAAAAATTCCAGACTTAACCCAAATCTGTTTCAATTTCTAAGTAACTTTGAAAAATCATATTTTAGGTTAGAAAGTTCTAAATGAGGTGGTTCAAATTTCTATGTGAAGCTCTTGAAATCCTTTGTATAATAAAAAATTATCCAGCATCAATTTATGATTCTAAACTCCCAACATTCACGACCAATCTGACTACCTATAAAGAGAATCAGAATTTTCCTAGATTTTGTACTCAAATTCTAAAAATTCATAACTTATGATTTACATATCTAATTCCTAAGTTCTAATACTCAATTGAAATCTCTAAATGTATAATTTAAGGAAAAAATAATCACACTATGAAATAACCAAATTAACCTCAAGAAATTTATCCATTTTCCCACTGTCAGAATGCTGGAACCCAGAATATTCTTGTTTTTGACCAAACTTCCAAAAATTATAATGTTTTCTCTATATATCCAATTAACGCATTCTAAGACTCGTGTTAAAGCTTTAGATGTGTAATATTTCTCTTTCTCTGTAAAATTTCATAAACAATGGATATGTTTTGCCCAATCAAAACAGAGCCCGAATCTGACTGACTCCAGAAAATCACAGATTTGACGATATGAATTAATCTCCTAACAACTCCACCATTTTCGCTCCAAATCGAGTTCTCCTTTATTGTATTATCTACCATGCATCCTAAAATCTCGAAAACTCAAAAGAAACAGAAGAAAATTTCACTTTTCTGCAAAATCGGGCAGGAGCACTCTGTTTTCCAAAAATGCAGACAAGATAAAAAAGATGACATGCAATCATGGTCTTGGACTCTAAATCTCAGCCATTTTGACTCTACATACTCCTACTCACATGCTCTGTGTTCGGTGCCTCTAAAACAGAACAAGAAACCCCAAAAATCTCTCAACAACCGACATGCAAGCTTACTATCTAAGCTCTCAAGATGACAGAATTGCTTTTCCAAACAGACCTCACTTCCAGCAGCCAAACACTCCCAGAAACATCACCAATCTACCGAAAAGAAAGTGGGAAAGGGTGGAAGAAGCTTACCTAAACCCAAATCCTAGCTTGCATGTGAGTTTTTGGTGGCTTTTCTCCTTTTCTGGCGGCCTCAACCCTAAGCAAATGAATGAGATGAGGGTGAGTGAGGTGTTGAGTTTTAAGTGAAGTGTGTCTGATAGTGTGGGTCGGATATTGGGCTGTCCAATTGAGAGAGAAGAGTTGAGGTGTTGTGCGAGTATATATGTGCCATGTGTCCTGCTGAGTTGTTTTTATTTACTTATATATATATATATATATATCCTATTAATTACACGAGACTAGACTCTAATTTTTTCTTTTGTTTAATTTAAGATTCCTTAAATTCTTTAGATTCCCTAATTTGGCTTTTCCTCGGTTCAATTCTGATTTTCTAGTCCAAATAATTAAGTTACTAACTTTTTTTAATTTCTAAATTGGTATTGGCACATTTTTCTAATTTCTTAAATTAATCCTTAATAATTTTTAAGGATTTTCTTTCTTAATTAGCTTCATAAAACTTTCAAATAATTTTCTTGAAATTTTTGAGTCAAATTATTATCTCTAACTATTTTTTCTCGAACTTTTGGGAAAATAGACCTTTAAATCCCAAAATCAATTTTAAAATTATTTAACCCATTTTGGGAACTAAGCCTCTTTATAATTTTTCTAACTTCCCATAATAACAATTCATACTATTTCCTCGATATATCTGGGGCTCTAAATAATTTTTGTAATTATCTTAAGCACTTTTCTCATAATATGCTTAAGACATTTGACTTAATTGGGCTTAATAGTTTACTTAATTTCGACTAATTCCTTATATTCTAAACCCATAATTTAGGATGTTACATTAAGCACGAGATAGAGACGCTGCGGGAGATGATACTGCAGGGTAACATTCTGTTTATGGTTGTTGAATATGTAATAATTGGCTTCCCAACATGAACTGGTGTGTGATTGAGCTATATAGTTAATATTGTCTTCTTTACATGGTTCACATGGTTCATTGCATGATGTAATCTTTTCGCACGCACGTGTTCCGACCTTGAGGTCATTCTCAGACGCAACATGGGTTTGAGATACTTCACGTGCAGTTGGTTAAGCAACAGATCGATGGTGATAATGTAGTGGACTATGCAATATTAGTGAAGCAACCGTCCTGCGTCAATAACTCAAGCTTTCTTTATTATGTGTCCCTTTTGTTTGTAACTAACGGAGTATGCACTATTAGCAGCTTGAACCACGACCTTGTGGTATAGAAACCAAACTCAAATGTGTTTATACAAATTCTTGATGATTTACAATGAAAAACAACCCCCTATTTATACTAAAACTAACCAAACTCAAATGTGTTTATACAAATTCTTGATGATTTACAATGAAAAACAACCCCCTATTTATACTAAAACTAAAACCTTATAAATTCTTAAAATAATACATAAGTCAGTTTTGGCAACCTTCACCAAACTTCTCAACGTCAGTGCTTACATCACTGTATGTCAACAATGGCTGCTTGTTCACATTCTCTATGCTTAACGTCTCAACTCTGTTTCCGTCTCTGTTCTGTTTCATTTCTGTTTCATTCTCCCGGGGTTGGCCAAGACTCGTCCTCGAGTCAAAAACAACATCATCAATGAATGGAGATTGATCTGAAGCTTTATGCTTCAGTAAAAATGACTTGGGCTTATTTTTGATTTTGACGTGTTTATCTGGTGGCAAAGGTTCAAGCTGAATCTTCACATCATCCTTCTGGAAGGAATATGTGTTTGCAAACCCATCGTATCGAGCGTGTCGATCATATTGCCAAGGTCTTCCCAGAAGAAGATGACAAGCATCCATCGGAACAACATCACACCAAACTTCATCGTGATACCTTTTACTGATAGAGAAAGTAACAAGGCATCGTTTGGATACTTTTACCGCGGTTCCTTTGTTAAACCATTGGAGTTTGTACGGGTACGGATGGTTGTGAGTTGGTAGTTGCAGCTTTTCTACCATGTAGTTAGAGACTACATTTTCACAGCTTCCGTTGTCGATAACGACGTCACAAACTTTACCTTGAGTAGTGCAGCGAGTATGAAAAATGTTGTGACGTAGCCAAGGCTCTTCTTCTTCTATGGCTGTGTGCAAGCTTCGTCTAATCACAAGTGTTTCACCATGATCAGGAGGAATGACTTCTTCATCAAAAATTGGCTCTTCATCAAGGACAGCTTCTTTGTCGGGTATGAGCTCCTTTTCTTCTTCAAAAACTGCAACAGTTTCCCCTTCAATAATAGTAACCACTCTGCGGGTAGGACATTCTGAAGTGATATGACCGAACCCTTGGTATTTGAAGCACTTAGGTGCTTTGGAGCTAAATTCCTTGATAGCCTTTGGTGGAGGCTTGCTTGAAGAGTTAGACTGATATTCTTGTGTATGCCTGTTTGAAGAGTTATGCTGATGCATTTGTGTAGGCTGATGCATATGTATTTCATGTTGATCAAAAGGAATTTCAGTGGAGGAAGACGGTTGAAACGGAAACCTTTTGGGGAACTGTTTCTCAATACGGATGGCTAGACGAATGACGTCATCTAGAGTCCAGTATTGTTGGAGCTGCACTGGATGGGCAATGTTAGTATTCTACCCTCCAAGATAACGGGCTATTATTTGCTCCTCCCTTTCTTGTATATCACATTTCATCATGAGTTTCTCAAACTCCCTGGTATATTCCTCTACAGACATAGCCTTTTGGCGAAGATGATGTAACTGAAGGAAATTATCTTGATAATAATTTTCTGGAAGAAACTTACGTGAGAGCTCGCGTCGCATCTTGTCCCACATTCGTATCTTGCTTTTTCCTTCTCTTTCACGCCTTCTTTTGAGATTCTCCCACCATATAGATGCATGTTTCTTTAATTTGATGGCGACAATTTTGACTTTCTGCTCATCGGGAATCTCTTTGTACTCAAAGACTCGTTCAACTGTTTGTAACCATTCGACAAATTCGTCTGGTTGAAGCCTTCCCTCAAATTCTGGTATATCTATCTTAATGTCATTAAGGCGGAATTGTTGTTGTTGAGGACGGCGGCGGTAGTCAGTAGACGACGAACTATTATTATCTGACTCATCTGGATATTCACTGCGAGATTCTAGCATGGCTTGCTGCGTTTGTACAGTGGTTTCCAGTTCTTGTATCCGGCGTCTCATCTCGTCCATCTCAATCTCGCGTGTGTTTCTGCGTCTTGGAGGCATTTTTGGAATTGTTCTTGTGAGGTTAGGTATAGGATGGAAAAGTACAAGGATATGACCGGTTTTTATGGTAAGTAAATGATAAAACTGGAAATTTTATGGACAAATGGGGTAGAAAGGTAATTTCTTAACTTTCAGGGATAAACATGTAATTTTGGCAAAAATATGGGGTTAAAATGTAATTTTTGAAAGTTTTGGGGTCCAAAATGTAATTCTGGCAGAAATTTGGGGCCAAAATGTAATTTCAGAAAGTTTTGGGGTCCAAAATGTAATTTCGGCAGAAATTTGGGGACAAAATGTAATTTCAGAAAGTTTTGGGGTCCAAAATATAATTCCGGCAGAAATTTGGGGCCAAAATGTAATTTCAGAAAGTTTTGGGGTCCAAAATGTAATTTCGGCAGAAATTTGGGACGAAAATGTAATTTCTGAAAGTTGGGCTGACTGGGATTGATGACGTGGCGGTTATGACACGTGGCAGTCAGTGATTGGACGACGTGGCGCTGACTGGTCAGACAGTGATGACGTGGCAGCTGACTGGGTCGTCTTCAACCTCTGGACTCCGGCGACCGTCTGAAATTCCGGCGACTTTTCCGGCGACTTCACGGCGACGTCCGTGGAGGCGCGTGGAGGTGTTTTTCGGCGGTGACCGAGGCTATTCCTAGGTTTTTCGGCCTTCTGAACACGATGGTGAGGTCGGTTTCTTCAAAAAACGCTCCGAGAGTGGAAATCCGACACCCCCTTTTTCTCACGTTTTTTTTTTTCTCACCCACTCCTCACTCTTTCGCTCTCTGGCTCTCTAGAACTCAGCTCTGATACCAAAATGGTATAGAAACCAAACTCAAATGTGTTTATACAAATTCTTGATGATTTACAATGAAAAACAACCCCCTATTTATACTAAAACTAACCAAACTCAAATGTGTTTATACAAATTCTTGATGATTTACAATGAAAAACAACCCCCTATTTATACTAAAACTAAAACCTTATAAATTCTTAAAATAATACATAAGTCAGTTTTGGCAACCTTCACCAAACTTCTCAACGTCAGTGCTTACATCACTGTATGTCAACAATGGCTGCTTGTTCACATTCTCTATGCTTAACGTCTCAACTCTGTTTCCGTCTCTGTTCTGTTTCATTTCTGTTTCACCTTGTGACTTCGTTTGTTATTAATTGTGGCTGTTTGTGAACACTTTTCAGACCATTAGTTTTTAAAAATAATTTTTTATTTAAAAAATCAACATTTTTGTTAAAAAAAAAAACTCAAATGTGGGAACTGGTTCCATTATTGTTTGAGTTGCAATCTGATTAATAAGTTATTATTTTGTTTGAAATTAATAAATTAATTCATATATATATTTGCACCATAATTCTAGATTTTAATGTTTTGGGATGAGTTTCATATGATTATATGTAGGAACTTTTTACTATCTTAATTATGTTTATCAAGTTGAAATTTTGCCTCCCATAAAAATAATTGAGGTCATGAACTTCTAGACTAGTCTCCACAGTCTAGAGGACCAAGTTTGGCCCATCTCGACCTTGAGTTGTATTAGACTAGACCTGGAGTCATGGACTAGACCTGGAGTCAATGACTTGCCCATTCTGGTTGGGTGCATCAAAGATATCCCTGATTCCAATTCTAATGTACTCTGTCTTTCTCTCACTCTTGGCCTTCTTTTTAGCCTCCAAGAAGTTTATCAGTATAATAATTTATGTAAATTAAACGACTATTTTTGAAAAATTTATTTACAATTTAGCCTTGGAGAGAGTTTGATGGGTCAAAGAACATATTAGTATATTACGTTCAGAGCTCCGGAGGAAAAGTTTTGTAGCGGCAAAAGCTGTGAATTCTCAGAAGGAAAAGTTTGCAACAGAGGCAGTGAGAATTAGAGAAGTTAGGTTGGGTGCATGCATAACCCTATGTTATATAAAACTTAAAGAAAAATTTCTAGCCAAATAAGGGGAAAAAAAACCCCAAATGCATAGCATAAATAGAGTGTTGATCACAAAGTGTCCTTAAATGAGCCGGACACACATCTAGCATAGAGGTTTTAGAATAGGTCTAATGCTTAACTGCCAAACTGCATAATTCAAAGTAAATAGGAGCGAGCACAATGTTTGGGGAGCATGCCAGTTACCAAGTGGGCCAACCTTCCTGACCAGACTACGCGATATGGCCCTCAATTTTCATTCTTTCTTATTTTTGGAAAAAAGAGGCGTGATGGGTGCCACCGGCGAAGCTTGTCTCCAAGGCTTCTTCTTAAGATGTTTTGAATGACAAGTATCATTATCCTCCACCTGCACAACACCATACCATGGTCGTTCCAATTACAGCAGAGATGATAAGACATATATTGATCTAAAGAAAACAAAACTCTTCGATTTTTTATATTAACAACAACAACATCTATCATCAAATTCACTTCTTGTAGAGATGATAAGAGATATTGATCTAAAGAATCTTATTATCAGAGTTTTGTTGGTGTTTTTTGGGGCTTCGGCTATTATTGGCGATTGTATTAAGTATCATGCAATATAATTAATTTACTGTGTGAATTATCATTGCCATGACTCTAAATATAGAGCACAAACACTAGTGTAGGAGGATATAAGGGTTTTTAGAAAAGGACCATGGTAGTTCCAGTGAATTGTAACGAAAACCATATTCCTCTTCCACTAGCTCATTGCCCTCGTCTGATATGCTGAAACCAGACTGTGATCCCGATTCTGAGCAGTAATGGCGGAGAATAATGACGAGCGAGCTGAAAACTAAAGCAATGGGGTAGAGGAACCACTTGATTTTGTAAAGCTGTGCGGCAAACAATTGCAGGAAAAAAGCGGAGAAGCCAGTTTCGAATCCAAGTTCTAACTTCCTTGACAAGGATACCGACATCAACGCAAATGAACCGTACGAGGTAATGGTGAATGCATATGATTTTTCAGGCACATATTTGTCATGAACCACAGAGATTGAATTGATCACAACAAATAGTATAACTCCCACAACACCTTTGGCTTTCTCTGGAACTCGATATCTCTGGGCCAGCAAGATGAGGCACCGCGTGATCAAACAGACCAAAAGATAAGAAAGGAGACCGCCACTACCCAACTTCCCAAATGACATTTTGTAGGTGGAACTGAGAGGAAAGCAAACGAGGCCACTCATGGCTGACACACCTCCCACATATTTCCACCAGATTTTAAGATCTCCCATTCTGTTCTTTTCCAGATATATCAGAAACAGCCGACAGTAGTGATCATAAAAACAAAAGACAGGCTAGCCTCAGATATAAAGCATAACAGGGAATCGAAACTAAGAAAAAGATGGCATGTGTTTAAGTCCTCATGAATTCCAAAAGCAGAGCATAGCAGATATTGTACTAAGATTTCTGTTACAGACCAAAAAAATCATCAAAGACATATACTAACCTCGATCAAATCAAATGCCCCCTCCCTATACACTGCCCAGAATCGTCACGACCACAAGAAGAGATCTTGACTTGGAGTAAGGGTTTTAGGATTGACGCTGTTTACTTCTTCAATAATTCATCTCTTGTTACTGCTTCCCCAAATGAGAGAAATTGAGAAAGGGAGTGGGAAAGGAATCGACTTTTTGACTCTTTGCTTTGGTAGCAAAAGCAGGGGGTGGGCATTTCCTTTAAATTATGCAATTTCATTTAGATTAATTTATATCTAATTATTTTTTAAGAAACCTTTCTGTAATACACAACACTAATTAATATAATTAAATGGAGTTTAAAAGAATGAATTGAATTCGATCATACTTGCAATAAATAAGGCATATATATAAAAAAGGTTGATTAACCCAAATGATCAAGCAATGCAGAAGATAATATACATAATTAATGTAAGACCGAATTGAGAAGTTGATATTAATCTTAAATGTAAGATATAATTCATATTTTTATTCGTTTTTAGCCCAATTTATATTCTTTCGACAACAATCAAGTATGAGAGGAAGGAAAATTAAGGAAGTTGATTAGAGTGTTTTTAAAAAAAACATATCATATTAACTAGTTTAACTAACATTTTACTTAATCTACTCAAATTAATTAATCAGTCAGGACTAAAGATGTATATTTTAATGGAAGCTCAACCATATATCAGCAAATATCATTGGTTTCTCAGCTCAACCATTATCTTTTTCTCCGCTTTCTTCATATTAGTTTCATTCATGCTTCAAGAGATACTCTGCAACAAGAGAGCAAGTGGTCACTTCAATGTAATTTGATGGTTTTAACGTGCATGCTTGTGTTTTTTATATTCCTCAAGACTGATATGTAATTCCCCCATTTATATATATAGCTAACGGATGCTTACTACATGAACTTAGTTTTCTTTATTGACCTACATAGCAAGTCAACAAAAAACCTACAACTTAGTTTTCTATATTGACCTACATAGCAAGTCAACAAAAAACCTACAGCTGATTGGGGTTATTACCTTTGGTCCTTTTTGTTAAAAAAAAAAATCCATGGCATTAAAACTTTCTTTATAGGCACAAATATATATATTGTCCTACTAGAATTACAAGCATTCCTAGGATACTGTCTATACTAAATGTGAGCAGCTCGAAAAAAAAAAAAAAAAATTTAAACTCACTCCCTTTGTTTTTCATTGTTAGAGGAGCTAGTCAAAAATTGGTCCACATGGTAATATACGGTGGTAAATATATGCTGATTTGGCCAATGATAGTTGACTTGGCATAACGCTAGAGTGACATGTGGGATTAAAAATCCATGCTTGACTCATGCTGGGCATTGTTGGGGAATATTAGGATCCTCTAAATAGTGAGGTAAAATAACGAAAAATATGTTAAAAGAAATAGTGGGCCCTACCAATGTTATGTGGGTTTAAACCCATGTTTTGGAACCTGGATCGGATAGGCTGGTCCGGCCCTGGAACCGGCGACCTGGGGTGAAAATCGGTCCGGTTCAGGTTTTTTTTTTTTAATTTAAAAAAATCAATTTTTTATATTTTTCTTTAGAATTTCATATTAATAAGTCTAAAATATTCAATTTTTCACCAATTTGGCCTCATATTAGCTCAAGTTTGACTCCGGTTTGGCCTACTGACCCTTGATCCAGTACTTCAACTGGTCTTGTGACCGGTCCGGGGTTCAGAACCTTGATTTAAACAAGGGTTAAGAGGAAAAAATACCCATAAACTTTTCTCAAAAGTGCATCCACCACCATAAACTTTTTTTCGTGTAAAAGTAACCATGAATTTTTAAAATGAGGCAAAAGTGACACTTCCATTAAAAACACCCTTATTTCCATTACTATTAAATAAGTTTTAAACATAATGAATTCGAACCACTAAGTCAGGTTTAATCCTGAGAAGAAAATACTTTTAAAAATGGTTGAAAAATAAAACTAAAACAAAATGATCAATCAATATTTTTCTGAAAAAATATAACATTTGAAATTTTTTTAGATAAGTCAAGTCAATAGCCAATTAGGATTAAATTAATCTGAATTGTTATGTTATTATTGGACAGAGTTAAGATGACGTGATACCCATAGAGTATATAATATTTCTCTTGTAAAACACTAGAGTGTCGTCAGATAAAAATCCGGAAGCAGATCGTCTCATCATCTTATTTTCTCATCATCCCTCATGAGCTCATTTAAACCATTGATTGGGAAGAGAAGCCCATTTGGATCATTGATTAGGAAGAGGAGAGAAAAATAGGAGTGATAACTTGATGACGTGGCTCATTTTTTACCTTTCAGATTAATTGGATGGATATGATTTAGAGATTATGAGAGATGATAAGAAAAGGGACAATGAGAGAAACCAGACCATAAGAATCCATGCTTGACTCATGCGGGGCATTGACTGCGGAATATCGGGATCCCCTAGATATTTTATGAGGTAAAATAACGAAAAATATGTTAAAAAATAGTGGGTTTACACAATTAATGTATCTACTGATTTATTTAAAGACTGCAATTTCACTTTCTAATAATCAATCGTCAATAGAATTGAATGTACTATATTCTATTCTAAATATAGGATCTAGTTGATTTTTTTGTGGAGATTAATAAAACTAATTAAATTAATTTAAAATATTTATATTTATCATTTTTTGTCCAAACTGATTTATGTGACTTATAAATTGATATATAATTCAATCATATATAATATATGATTAAGTAATTTATTTAATTTTCTTAATCTCTCTAAAAATGATCAACTAAGTCTTATATTTAAGACCAAATATAATAATTAATTATGGTGGCAGTGACGTTTGAACAAACTAAACTGGCTTCACAAGAGGGCATCGTAAAAGGATACCATGAAGTGCCAATCCTCCCAAAATAGAGAAGTAGCCAAAAAAAAATTCACTCTATTTCTTAACTCAAAAATTATATATTCAAAACATAATTTTATTATCTTTTTCTATTATTAAAATTCTTTTCGTGGGATTCTCGCCTTAACAAATTCTGAATCTATATGCAAATATTTGAAACTAAGACTGTCTTAATATATACACTTTTAATTATTATAAAAATTAAACAAACCATTACATGCTTATGAGTTATGATGATACGAGACAATATATAGAATTAGAGATAAGCAAAGGGTAGGGGTGGGCATGGGCAGGGCTGGGCAGGGCGAGACCCCTGCCCGATGCCTTGCCCAAAGGATGAACGGGCTGTATTTTGCAACCCGATGCCCGGCCCTGCCTGCTCAAAGCCCTAACAATTTTGGGCTGGGCAAGGGTGGGCTTCCCTGCCCAAGTGATAACGCCTTTTCTTGTCCACTTATGAAAAAAATAATTCCTTATGAATTTCATAAACATTCATGTAGTTACTAATACCATATATGTCTTAACTTCGCCCTAAGTAATATAAACTTTAAATACATTCGATAATTTCACATCTTGGGATATTTCAAAATAAGTCTACAACTTGAGTTTTGAAATTTAAAAAATACCATGTCTTAACAAATATTCATACTTTAACAATTAAACAATATCCATAATTCATTATAAATAAGAAAACAAAATGATTGTAATTAAAGCCGTAAAGTCAAAGTAGTTTGCATCAATTCAATGTCCCAAAAGTTGATCAAACGATGAAGCATCTGGAAAGAAAATAAAAAACAACTATAATTTAATACAGCACAAAGTAAAGAAGAAATGAAGAAATCTACTTATAAATAGTGTTTAGTGGTTAGGGCAAAAAAGAGAGGATCATAAGAGTATTATACATTAGACAATATATATTTTAAATAAAAATATATATATGAAATAATATTTAATTGATATGAAATTTTATATTTTAAATAAATAAAAATAATTTTCAGGGCAGGGCCAAATGGGCAGGACAGCACCCCTTGCTCGATGCCCAGCCCTGCCCAGTTATTAGCCCGCCCAAAGCTGCCCAAAATTTTTTTGGGCCACTTTTTTAGGGCTGGGCAGGGCAATTTTTTATAGGGCTAGGGTGGGCGCACCGGGCTACTGGACACCATACTCACCCCTAACAAAGGACACGCATATAATTGAATTTATATTTGATTATTTTAAAAAGCTTCGTGTAATGCACAACAATAATTAATATAATTGAATGGATTTTAAAAGAATGAATTGAATTCATAAGAAAAAAGGTCATAAATATAAAAAAGACTGATTAATCAAAACGAGACTCACTTTGATTCCCTATGTCTCTTAACGTATGCAACGCAACTATGCATGGTTTTTGTTTTTTTTGGGGGAAAATTACCCATAAAGACCTTGTTAAAAATTAATTTGTCAAATGGGAGCAGAAAACATTTAAAGAAAGATATTTTGCGTATGGGGAATATTGTTTGCACAGAAGGAAAGATCTTTTGTATATAGGAAAGATTATTTGAACACAATGAAAGATCACATAAAGAAGATATATTGAACACAAGAAAGATTGTTTGACTATAAGGGAATATTTTTTATATCCGGGGGAAGATTGTTTGTACATGAGAGCCCATCTGACAAATAAATTTTTATTGAGATATTTATGATCAATTTTCCCCCGTTTTTTTTTTTCCGTTAACCTTGATATGTTGGGTCTATATGGCTTCATATTGGGCAGTGACCCAAAAATGATTTTTGCTTTTGCTTTTCAAATTAACTTTTTCACATTGATCAACAAGTTGTTGGTAGAGGTGATAAGGAATCTCACCTTGTAAGGAGGAGAATACAAATTTGAATCCTGAGAAATATACTTGTTGAGAGATGTGAGAACCCTTTACCCTCTAAACCTTGAGGAGGAAACTTTTGATAAAAAATACAAGTGAAAATAATGTTGCCAAAAGGATTTTGATAAAGTGTTTGACTAAGGACGGGAGAGCTTTTGTAAAGTTCTACAACTGAAAATCAAGCAATGCAGAAGATAAGATATGCCATTAATTTAAGACTTAATTAGAAAATTGATATTAGTAAAAAATGTATGATACATTTCACATTTTTATCTATTTTCCTCAAATTAACTTTATTAATATTCTCTCAATAATAATCAACTAAGTAAGAGAGGTGAGAAAATTAAAGAAGATAATTAGAATATTTTTTAAAAAAAAAACATACCAGTATTTATGTTATGTGGGCGTACAATATATCAACTAATTTATTTAAAGACCGCAACTTCACTTTCTAATAGTCAAGCGTCAACAGATTTGAATGTAATTCATTATGGTGGCAGTGACGTTTGAACAAACTAAACTGGCTTCTCAAGAGGGCATCGTAAAACGAGGTCTTCACCACACTGTTTCCCCCCCTAAAAGTCAGAACACCGAGTCATGTCATTACCACAATTTCTGTGAGAGTGATGTTGAGAGCAATAGCTTTATGAACCAATTTCCACGAACTTCATCTTCTCGTTTAACAATCCTACCTTTACAATTGCTAGAGCTGGATTCAGATCTGCACTTAAAAAAGAGATGAGCCACCGTTGTGCAAGTTCCAGAATCCCAGCATTACAAATACTTAGTGCACTGCTGCTTCTGTGCATGAGCTCAACATTTAGCTCTGCAACTGTGACCCTACAAGGAAATGAAACTGATTTTCAAGCTTTGCTTGATTTCAAGAGTCGGATATCTGAAGATCCATTTAAAATATTGGGTGCCTGGAACAACTCCATCCATCACTGCAAATGGGTAGGAATCACCTGCAATATCTCCACCGGACGGGTGGTGCAACTGAGCCTTGGACAACAGAGATTGGCTGGTACTGTTCCACCTTCAATAGGAAACCTCACATTCCTCAAAGTACTTAATCTAAGCACCAACAGCTTCCATGGTGAATTTCCTAATGAAGTAGGACGTCTGCTGTACCTTCAAACTCTAGTCATCACCCTTAATTACTTCTCTGGAGGTATACCAAGTAATCTAAGTCATTGTAAGGAACTGAGGATTTTGTTTGCAGGTAGTAACAATTTAACAGGAATCATCCCAACATGCATAGGCAATTTATCTTCTTTATCTAAAATTGGGCTTGGAGTGAACAACTTCCATGGAAGAATACCAAAAGAGATGGGCTATTTGTCAGGCCTGACATTTCTTGGACTAAACGGTAATTACCTATCTGGTACAGTTCCTCCTTCTATATACAACATTTCCTCTTTATACTACTTCGCTGTTGCTCAAAACAAACTGCAAGGTAGTATACCACCTGATGTTGGACTAAGTCTTCCTAAGCTTGAGATTTTTGGTGGGGCAGTCAACAATTTCACCGGAACTATTCCAGTATCATTGGTAAATGCTTCAAGGCTACGACTTGTTGATTTTGCCGAAAATGATCTCCCTGGAACACTGCCTAAGAACATAGGAGTTTTAGAAAGTTTATTTTGGCTCAACTTTGATGACAATAGGCTTGTATCTAATGGAAAAGATTATGAGGGCCTAAGTTTTGAAATTAATTCTCTAGTTAATTGCACTGAACTTGAAGTTTTAGGTCTCAGAGGAAATATGTTTGGAGGAGAATTGCCCAACTTAATAACTAATTTATCAAGCAGATTAAGAAGATTAACATTAGGTGAAAATAAATTATATGGAAGCATACCTGGTGCAATTGGAAATCTTGCTAGTTTGGAACTTCTAGGATTGGAAGAAAACCTTCTAGCTGGCATTGTCCCTGATGGAATAGGCAAGCTCCAAAATTTGGGCCGTTTGGATTTGGATGTCAACAGATTTTCAGGAACAATCCCTTGGTCTCTAGGAAACTTAACTTCATTAACAAGGCTCTTCATGGAGGATAACAACTTTGAGGGAAGCATACCTTCAAGCCTCGGAAATTGTCAGAAGCTTCTGGTACTGAGTCTTTATAATAACAAGCTCAGTGGCACCATTCCAAGACACGTGATTGGCATTTCTTCACTTTCAGTGTACTTGGATGTCTCAAATAATGTTCTTACAGGACCTTTACCAGATGATGTGGGAAATTTAAAGAGTCTAACAAAGCTGGTACTCTCAGAGAACAACTTTTCTGGTGTCATTCCATCTTCTCTTGGAAAATGTGTCAGCTTGGAGCTGTTGCAATTGCAGGATAATTCGTTTGAAGGGGAGATTCCTCAAAGTTTTGAGGGTCTAAGAGGTTTAGAAGATATAGATCTTTCGCGTAACAACTTTTCTGGGAAGATTCCTGAATTCCTTGGTGAGTTGGCTCTCAGGCATCTCAATCTTTCTTACAATAACTTTGAGGGTGAAGTACCAAAGGCAGGGATCTTTAAAAATGCAACTTCAACTTCAATTGATGGAAACAGAAAGCTCTGCGGCGGTATCCCTCAATTTAACTTATCAGCTTGCGCAACCAGAAGGGCTTCTTCGTCCAGAAAATCTCATGCCCACAAGTTGACAATCCCTCTTGCTGGCACTCTGGTAATTGTCATCCTTCTATCATGCTTTTTGGCATTCTTTTTAACGGTGAAACGAGCAAGAACAAGATCAGAAAAAAGTGCGATCACTTTAAGGAATTTGACGAACTCAGAAATTTCCTACTCAGAGCTGGCTAGATGCACTGGTGGGTTCTCCCAAGAAAGCTTGATCGGTTCAGGAAGTTTTGGTTCGGTATATAAAGGAACTCTTGCAGATGATGGAGCATTAGTCGCAGTGAAAGTATTAAATCTTCAACAAAGAGGAGCTTCAAGGAGTTTCATTGACGAATGCAAAGCTTTGAGAGGAATAAGGCACCGAAACCTGCTCAAGATCATAACTGCTATATCAAGCATTGATCACCAAGGTGATGACTTCAAAGCTTTGGTGTTTGAGTTCATGTCCAATGGAAATCTTGATGATTGGATACATCCAAAAGATAATTTGGAAGGGCAAAGCAAGAGATTGACAATCCTCCAAAGACTGAACATAGCAATTGATGTTGCATGTGCACTCGAATATCTACACAACTTTTGTCAAGCACTGATCGTGCATTGTGATGTAAAGCCAAGCAATGTGCTGCTTGATGAAGATTTGGTAGCCCATGTGGGTGACTTTGGACTAGCAACTCTTCTATATGAAGAATCAAGCGACTCTTCCACATCCAAACAACACTCAATAATATCAGGTGGCCTAAAGGGTTCTATAGGGTACATTCCACCAGGTATGATTTTATTGCTCACACACAGATAATCTGAAAGTTCCAAATTCTATACAAGTTTCATTGAATTGAATTCAATATAATGGTTCAAAAGCAATGTCAATATAATGAACTGAAGTGCTTACAGAGTATAGTATGGGTTGGCAGCCTTCAACATTCGGAGATATCTACAGCTACGGGATACTATTACTAGAGATTTTCACAGGAAAAAGACCCACAACTGATGAATTTGAAGGTGGAATGGGAATTCACCAATATGCTGAAATGGCTTTGCCCAATCATGCCATGGAGATAGCTGATCCTTTTCTGATATCTGAAGAAGAAGAAGAAGATGAAGGTGAAGATAAAGAAATATATTCTGAGAAAGTTATAAGTCGGAGAGTAATGGAGGAATGCTTGGGTTCGTTGATGCAAGTGGGAGTGTCTTGCTCTGCAAATGGGTCATCGGAGAGGCTGCAGCCTATGACTGTGGTCGTTAACAAACTCCAAGCAATCAAGAAATTGTACATCTCCAATTCCAATTCATTATTAACAAAAAATTACTAATATTCAGTATTCACTGTTTGCTATAGTTTTTAAATATATCAATTTACCAGGTTAAAAAAATTCTGAAATTAAAGATGCTTTGTACTTGATAGCTGAGGTTGTCCGGTTATCAGTTTCTTCCATTTCTGTTTGTAACTGTTGTTATGTTTGTGAGTGTGTTTGTGTGTTTTTTTATTGTATCTATATATATAATGAAAATTTTGCAATAAATCTTACACTTTCGTTTATTAATATAAGATATATGTATTTAATTTAATTAGATTAAAAAAACTAGTGAAGTTAGTTAATATAACATATTTTTTCTAAAACACCTTAATTATTTTCCTCAATTCTCCTCATCTCTCTCTTACTTAATTATTTTGAGGGAGCATTAATAGGCATAATTTTAAAAAATATTGATAAATATAAAAAAAAATATGTTTTATATAAGACCAAAATCAACTTCCCAAACAAGTCTTATATTAAGGACTAAAGGCAATACCTTACTATTATGAATAGTATGATTTATTTTTTTTATATACTCTGTTGAAAGCATATATAGAGCAATATGCTATGCATCTCATTTATACTACTTACGCTTGCTATAAAAATCCGACACAGTTGTGATTATGGTTTATTTACAAATAATCACACTAGCTTGTTTAGAAGAAGAGCTAGGATGAATAGTTGCATTCAATTTGTTATACATTTTATTTTATTATAGATATTAATAATCAATGATTAATTCCATTAGTAAAAAAATAAATTGTGGAGAGAGATGAGTGCACTTTTTTAGAAATGTATAATTGAATTAAATGTTAAAATATATTACTATATCCTACTCCGAGGTTTTTTTTTCTTGTTAAGAAAAACGCAAACGACATGTATCTACTGCATCTTTTGCTCATACAAGCGCAGATATTTAGAACTATCAACAAAACTATTTTCCCCAAAATTAACAATGTATCAAAGGAACAAAAAACTGGACCGAGCAATGAACCTATCACATAATAGATTTAAGGGTTAATGGGTCAATCGGGGTTTAACTGGTGGTCGAACCGGTCATATTAAAATATTACAATTTATTAATAATATATATATATATATATATATATGGATATATTCTTAAACTTCTATAGATAAAATTAATTGATTATGTTAGATTTGATTATTTGAATCATATAAAATTAATTGACTAAAATATTATATATTATATGTATATAATATATAATACCTTTTCATTTATTCTTTTTGTTTTTTAAATTTTCATGGCCTTGAAATTAAAATTTGTTCTTATAATTTATAAAAATATTATTGATTGTATGTATATCGGTCTAAATCTATGGTTTTCTTTCTTTTTCAACCTCTTTGTTGAACCAGATATCTTTTTTTTTTTAAAAAAAAAGAGCAAACTGGTTGAACCAGTCAACCCACCATTTTTTTCGGTTTTGTACCAGTTCAACTCGTTTCCACCGGTTCAACTACCCCCCAAGCAATGAACTGGACTACACTGGAGACTGGTTCACCATTTTTCCGATCGGACCGGCCAAATTTTTTATCCAGTGCAATGCATGAGAATTGATATGAAAATCATTTTGAACTGAAATATAATGCATATTTTATAATCAAAACACAGCTTGATTCCATCATTCATCCTTAAATGTTACACTGGTGTGTCATGATCCGAAATAACAAAATAAACAGAAACTTGAATTTGTCCCAATAATCTATATTAATTGCAGCCATCTAATGATAGAAAGCACAATTAAAATTAAGGCTCAATAAAATTTTTGAAACAATGGCGAAGTTGCAAAAATATCTATATATCTATCTCACATGTGCGTTTGACACCATATACAATCCTTAGGCGTCCGTTAGTTTCTGATTTGTGGGCCCCATTTTAATAATTTTTAAATAATTATTTTAAGGGCAAAAGTGAAAATTACTCATCTATATATCCCGCGTGTGTATATCTCGCACCATATACAATCCCTGAGGTGTAAACCTACCTATGATCATTAAAAAGGGGGACAAAAATGCCAACGTAGTTAATAAAGGCCAACGTCTGTTAATTTCTGGTTTTGTGAGCCCCACTTTAATAATTTTTAAATAATTATTTAAAAACTCTCACCCCTTCTCTCTCTTCCCATACCCATCTCCCTCTCACCCTCCTCTCTCTCTACCCCCTCTCAACCAGAGCTCACCTTCACACCAACAATCACTCTCTCAAACCCCCCACATGGTCATCGCCTTTATGCTACCCGCTTCCTCCAAATGCCCTTCCATAGTCCATCATCAGAACTTTCCCCCTCATTAATAGAGCCAAAAATTGACAAATGTTTACTTTCATTAATAGAGTTAGCATTTCGTCCTCTTTTTTTAATGATCATAAATATTATTTGCACCCAATATTGTATATATTGCCAGACGTACATGTGGGATATGTAGATGGATATTTTTACACCTTCACCTTTAAAATAATTATTTAAAAATTAAAGTGGGGCCCATAAAACCATAAATTAATGGATGTTTGCCTTCATTAACGGAGCTGTCATTTTTGTCTCATTTTTTTTTTAGTAATCATAGGTATTTTTAAATCCAAAGATTGTATATGGTGCTAGACGCACATGGGGAATATGGAGATGGGTAATTTTGCACCTTCTTCCTTAATAAGAACCTAGACTATATTGTCCCTTGAGAGACCAAAACCCATAGTTTGAAACTTGAGGAATTAAAACAAAAATGAGAACAAACTTAAGGGACCAAAAATTATATTAACCCTATAATTATTTTTATATAAAACTTATTTTGTTAGAGTGTCATATTCTGAGAAATAGCATTATATCTGATCCAATTTCCTCACCAAAAGCTGAACCTTGGGTGTAATTTATATAATGCTCCTTCCTGTAAAAAAAAAAAAAAAAAAAAAAAAAAAAAAAAAAAAACTAAACTTAATTGAGGAGTTGATCTTGGTCATAGGACCTTTTTCTCATATTTTCCAATATTTTCCTTATTTACCCTTATTGATATTCTCAAACAATAATCAAGTAATTAAGAGAGAGATATAATTAATGAAGATGATTGTGATGTTTTATAAAAAATATATCATATTAACTAGCTTAATTAATTTTCTTAATCTAATCAAATAAGTAAATATGTCTTACATTAAGGATCGGAGGGAGTATAAAGCAATTTTCAAATTTTCTTCCAACTTGTGATTTGTGAAGTATAGTATCTGAAATTGATCATAGTTGTAAAAGCACGTTTTCTACTAAAAAGAACCAAACACATACTTTACAGTCATCACCATTGGATCCTTCCTGCTCATCGTAAGTAGGCTTGCAAACATCATGTAATTAATGAATATATATATATATATATATATATATGAGATCAGTATCTATCTATCTTTTCTTTAATTTAATTTGTGATCTAGAGGTATTTTTCATTCTGAATAAGGCATCACCCTAACAATTAATTATATGAAGACGCGTGAGAAAACAGGTATATGTGTATAAATGAATGGATTACAAAATTAATGAAACCGAATGGATAGGTCAATATTGAAGATATGTTCATTTGTTGCATTTTTATTAAAGAATTTTAATAATAAATATTCGAATATTTTGATTGAGCTTTCTCCTCTATATCAAGGAAACTCGAGTCCTTATTCTAATCTGTGAATAAATTTTTAAGAAAATATTTAATGTGGATTGGTTCAAAGTTTTAATATTGTATTTAACGAGTATTGTTTAATGAAACCGAATAGATAGGTGATGAAGAGGCAAGACAACAAATTAAATGTGCTCCCCAAGACTACAAGGTATATCATATATGTGCCATATATGTGAATATTATCCCTCTATTCCTAGTCTTTATATTAATTAATTTATGACTTCTCTAATTTCTACTCATGTATGATATAGAGGCACAACCATGCTAATAAAAACCCCTGGCATAGTAGTTCTATCTTTCTACAGCCCTATTTTATTGTGTGACACCAAAGATATACCATGTACAAATAAAATTATCCAAAATTAAATTAATTAGTTGGGGGTGGGATTGATTGATTATTTTGTTGCATAACAGGGTTCTGAGTTTGATAAACAATTATATGGAACCTATAGAAGTCACAAAATAAAGAAGCAACAATTTAACCAACAATATTAGATTGATTGAAAATTTAGATACTTGTTAGATTAATGTAAAAAGTAACCTTGTGATTTTGTGCTGAGTCTTGCTAGTATATTAACACACACTTATCTAGTTCTTTTTATAGGATAGATAGAGATGATTTTTTTTTTTTCTATTTATAGATCATATCATTATATTTTTCACGTAAACGTACAAAATCACTAAGCATGTGATTAGCAGAGGTCAATGCTACAAAGTGTGAGCCTAGTATCGCTCTAAGTCACAAAAGCTTCGGCAGTATATATTAATGAGCATATTTAAAAAAAAAAAAAAAAGGCTAGGGTAAAAGAGTTTTCATTCAATTTAAAGCTTGATGAAGCTCAACTTTAATCAATTATCAATTGCATTAAACGCGAGTAGATTATAAATAATAAGGCAATAATGCAAGTTAGCTCTTGAAATTATTAAATCATTCACACCCACTTGTTCCAGACCCTAGCTCGCCAAGTTTAATTGACCCAAAATAATTTGTCCTAGCATTTCTATATAAAAAGCTTACATTCCATGCGTTCCCGCGAGAATCAATCCAATTAATAAGAATGTGATACATATCTCATATATATTTGAATTATATTGTTAACGTGAAAACCTTGTTAATTAGAAGTAAGCAGTAATTAATCCGTAATTATATATATACTCTTTAAGCTTTGAGCTTTGTCTTAGTTCTATTAAGTTCTTGAGATCCAATAACTCTATTTTAGGACTGTCCATAACATCCAAAAGAGTGCAGTTATGTGCAATCATTATATATTTTAT
This sequence comes from Inga laurina, assembly GCA_963855925.1. Lineage (NCBI taxonomy): Eukaryota > Viridiplantae > Streptophyta > Magnoliopsida > Fabales > Fabaceae > Inga > Inga laurina. The sequence goes on from OY979711.1 coordinate 56,922,969, forward strand.
TTACATATAAACGCGATAAAAGTAGTAGTACTGCCCAATTCATGTATGACAGTATGAGGTACTTACCCAATTATAAATTGTGCAATAATTATTTTTAAAATTTTATTCGCAGCCTGCAATAAATAAGACCTAGCTAGCTAGCATTGCATCAAACTTATGATAGCAATGAAGCCGTCAAGTATAACGAAAGTTCAAGTTAATGTCCAGAAATCTGAATATACAGAAGCAAAAATTCAATGACAATATGCAGCTAGAAACACTTATGTCACCACCGTTTACCTTTTCTTCCCCCTTCCATATTTATAATTGGAATTTGAAAGAAATAAGGATAAAAGCAATAGAAGAATTCAGAATCAAGTCCACGAGATGGAAACCCATACATGTGTGTGTGTGTGTGTGTGTGTGTGTGTGAGAGAGAGAGAGAGAGAGAGAGAGAGAGAGAGAGAGAGAGAGAGAGGCCCCAACTAAAAACTCTTCAACAACAAATGGGTTCAATTTACATGCCAATCGATAGTATTTACATATCACTATGTGATATTTTGCACAATATAGGACCTCTTAAATGTGGCTTGTTTTGATTCATGATTAAAATCTTTAAAAATAGCTTTTTAATTATGATTTATGATATATAGAATAACTACATGTGATAAGTTTTATCTCGGTTGTGTGGAGGTATTACATGCTTATGATAAGCAACTCTAAAGAAGCTTTTAGTATTTAAATTCTCTATCTAAGATTTCTAAGTGATTCTCTCCCCCTCTTCCCCTCTCCCTCCATCTCCTTCTATTATATTCCCTCCGTTTTTTAATGTAATAGCTAGTTGACTTTGTTTTTTAGAGAGATTAATGAAGTTAAATAAGTTACTTAATCATAACACATGTTGTGCATCACTAAATTATCTATCAGTTTATAAGTTAGACAAGTTAGTTTGTAGAAAAATAGTAAATATAAATATTTTAATATATCTTATTTAGCTTCCTTAATTTCTTCAAAAAAAAAGATTAACTGATTTTTATATTAAGAACAGGAGGAAAGTAACAATGATACATGTAACATCCCAAATTTTATTCACCAAGAATATATTATAATTATTATATATATTCAATGAAATGGTGAATATTTAAGGCTAAAGGAATTAAATATTGAAAATTGAAAGTTGAATAGTGTTTTCAGTGAAATCGCCTGTGAGATAGTGAGTTTGTCATGTGGTTTTGGAAGACCAAATGATGACCAAAAATTATAAAATTTTACAGGATAAAAGTAGACATCCTAAGCTTTTAATTGATAGGTCATATGACTCAATTGAAGCTATGTACAAAAATATATGAATTTTTGAAGTTAATCCAGAAAATCTGAAAAGTTTCTGGAGCAGCGGTCAAAGATTGAAAATCTGGGAATAATATGATCCTATCCAGTAAAATTTCATATTTTGCCTTGAAACTAGACTCAATGAGGGTTCCATAGGCTTTGGAATCGCTTCGAAATTATGTCTACAAAATTAGTTATGATTTTTCAAAGTTAAGGCAGAAAATCTGCCAGAATTGGCATTATTCCGAAAATTTAAGAAATAAAGTAATCTTCCTTTTTCTCTTAATTATTTTAGAAATTAAGGGATGAAGGAGGAGAAGATAAGTGTCAAAATCCAATGAGACCAAGTGTCAACACCACATGAAAGATGATGGAGATAATTGTTGTGTCATAAGTCCTTACTTATGTCATAAGGTTGGATAGCCAACTTTTATATCAATTAACTTGAGTAAATGGAAGGAACACTTGATTTAGTTGGAGCATAAGAGGGAGTACGTTTTTTGCCAACCAAGGAAGAAGGAAATGATAATCAAGGTTGAGTGTACACAAAAGGGAAGTATGGTAAGGTTGAGTGCACACAAAAGGGAAATATGGTGCAAGCATGGAGGCAAGTATGGTGGTTGGCATGTGTCACTATAACAACCTTAGATGAGATCAATGGTTGGGAATCAAGGGAGCATTTTTATGAAGGATTTCTCTTCCCTTCCCTTCATGCATTTTCGTTCAATATAGAGAGGGAGAGAGTTTGGAGAAATTTTGAAGAGTTAGAGGGAAGAGGAAGAAGAAATCTTAAGGTAAGAGTTGATTCTTAAGCTTTCATTGTAACATTTCCCCTATATCCTTCTCTAAACCATGTTTCTTCATGAATCTATGATCTTGAAGACACCATTCTTAGCTCAAGAAGTGAGAGAGGAGATGCCTAGAGAAAGAGGATTCAAGATCTCAAGAGGTAACCTCACAAACCTTAGATCTAAACTAGTATGGAGTTGTTATTGAGGTTTGTGTTTGGTTTTGGTAATTTTTGTCAAGTTTGTAAATTTGGAAAGCTATAACCCTAAGGGGTTATGCTGCCCAAATTTCTTTGAATCATGATTAAGAAGTGTTTATTTGAGTTAATAAAGGATTAGAAGTGGAAAAGTACAAGTTTTAGAAGAAAAGTACAAGTTTTAGAAGCTAAAACACAAAACTCCATTTTTCCAATTTTTGACCAATATTTCGGCCAGCACATATCTGAGGGAAGGAGTTGGATTTTCATGAAATCAATGGTTCTATTGGATTCAGTGGGCAAAAATAGGTGGGGTTACAGTTGGTCACTTTTTCGGTAGAGGCCGAAAAAGCATAATTACGAAAACTCCCCTGAAATACCTAAACCGGGGCTGTCAAGGGTATTTTCATAATTTGACATTGAATTTGGTGATTTCGAGGCTGGAAATGGATTCCTTGGGCGAAATTATGTCAGAATAGCCTTAGTCAAAATTTTAGGAAAACGTGCCATCGGGCCGGGTACAACAGGGCTGAGCCGGGGTCCCGGGGGCATTTTGGTAAAATTTCACCATAGACTAATATAATCACAAGAAACACTATGGAAGTGTCTAAACTGTACATTTAACGTTCTAGGACCGAGTAGAGAGCCGAGGGATTGGCACGCAAATCGATGCATGTTATTTGAAGATCAGGGAAGAGTGATTAAGGTAGGGAATTTACCTCTCCTGCAAGTATTTGATATTTTTACTGGTGTATTGATGCATGTTATTGCTTTGCTTGATGATGTGAAACATATATGAATAATTGAAGCTCTGTTTCTGTTTATGCTATGGCCATACGTATGTTGATTGAAACATTGAGCACGCAGATATGTCATTGTGTGAGCATGGGTTATGTAATGCAAGCATGTCATGCATTAAGCACTTATCTTGCATGCATATTGGTATTACTTTCCTACTGAGATTCCCTAGAATCTCATCCTCCCCTATCAACAATTTAGACAGGAAAAGACAGAACGTATGTTGAGAACAATAAAGAGAACTGTACGAAGGGGATTGCGGTGGTGGATTGAAGATGAGAAGATGTCTCCGTTCACTGAGACGTTTTTAGACGCCCACGTAGCACTGCGAGGCTACGTTTTTTATAATTATCAAATACGAACCCGTATGGGAAATTTTCATAATCGCGCACATAATATCAGTATATCTATATTATTCCTGTGTTGTCCGTTGAACTGCATATCGTTTCCGTAAATACTCTAAAATATGTGCAAATAAAATGAGGGTGTGACAATATATTCCATGTCGTTGTCTTTCATGTCAGACTAAACATGAAATTAAATTAGTGGCCAAATCGCCGTATAAAAAGGTGAGTGTATTCCGGGTGTGTGTGTTGTGTATCTATTAATTGATTGCTTCTTGTTAGTCCGTGGACCTCCCTAATATGCTTGAAATTAAAGCTAAGCTGCTATATTCAGCAACTTTGTAGCAGAAATAATGGAGAAAATAAAAAGAAAAGTGGACAACATTATTTTTATATAATTACTTCATTGCTTGAGTAAACTCAATTACCTTTTTTCATCTCTGACCTCAAAATATTACCTACATTGCCCCCGCCCCTTCTCATTCGAAAAAAATTAAATTAAGTGTTACAAATTACGGTGGTGGTGGTCGAAAGATGCATTATTATGATTGTACGTGGTGAAGCAATAATGTCAAATATAAATTGGGTGTCATAAAAATTTATGATGATGCTGGTTGTTGCCTGATTGAAGTTAAAGATAGTGGTATGCATATATAGGTTGAAGAGTTTCCAGTCTGTATTATTCGTACCTTATTCTTTTTCAGCCTTTTCACCTTTCTTTGGGGTATTATATATGAAAGTATGAAAAAGAAAAAAAAAGTTTAAAGGGTATTTTCACCCCAGAATTGGTCAACAAAAGTTGACTATTGAGGAATTTTAGGATTAGGGTAATATTATTACGTTTGTACTATTTTCAGAGCTATATTACTCAGAAAAATACTACTAAGTACCTATCACTCTTTTGCAAAAACTTTCGAGATAAAAATGCTAGTTAACCCAAGAAACAATATATTAAAATCAAAATTTTATAAATAAAAAAAAAATATTTAATAGATTTCCTCACCCTCCATACCTTGGGCAGGCCTCAGTATATTCTAGTCTTTTTTTTTTTCCTCAGTACATTCTAGTCTTCTTTTTTCCTCAGTACATTCTGGTCTTCTTCTTTTTTTGAAAAAAAAAAATCTAAGGATTGAGAAATCTTTATATTTGGACAGTTATTCGGGTCAAGTACATCTGCATAAAACTCAAGAAAAAAAATCTTGGAAAATAATATGACAATTGTGGGTTGAATAATTTAATTGATTCCTTTCAAAAAAAAATTCCAACTTTCAACCTTTTCAGCTAGTAGTTTTTTAAAATCTAACTATTTTTTTTTTAAAAAACTTGACATAATGTAATACTCGTAATTAATATGATCGCGTATCATTTATTATTGTTATATGTCTCCATCGCATTATCTATTCCGATCAAGCATATGTAAAGAAACGGCGTTGTCAGTCCCACATGGTTCGTTTAAATTTTCTCAATTCAGCTTAAATATTTAATATTCGACAGGAAAAAAGCTTATATATTTAACAAAAAGCAACTCTATCTACTTTGAGATGCACCTCATCAAATACTAAAATCATTATAATATATATATATATATATATGAAGAATTTTAATTAATTATAAACATGCATACAAGGCTGGAGCATTATATATCAAATACGAACCAAAAGAGGTAATAATATTGAACACTTTTACAGAAAAAATGAGTGGTCTATACATTAACTACCAGGTGGATCATTAATTAAGTTTTTTTTTTAAAACAAAATTACACATCTTCTCATTTCCTTGGTAATACATTTAATTATGAGATTTTTTTTTTTTGAGGATTGCTTCTCTTTTGAATAAAAAAAATTTTGAACAATTTTTTCATTTAAAGAAAAATCAAAATTGGTAAACTTAACTACCTCTCCTAATTTGTTTGGGATCTGTATATGAAAAACCTGAGGGAGTAAGTGAGGAGTTAGATAGGGAAGAAATAGTTGTAACTAGTTATAAGATTCATATCATGTTTCTATTTTTATTGTAACTTTATGGTAAAACTAGTGCATGAGATCTAAATTGGAGGGAACTGAAAAGTAGGCTAATTGAATGAGATACCCACGTCTCCACCGAACTCCGACCCCTCCTCCTTCAAAACGCCACCTACTTATTCGTTACCCTCTCCACTTTTCCCTCATTCATTTAATTCTATTTCGTCATTATTTAACGGGAGAATTGTGAAAAAAAGATCTCATTAGTAAATTAATTGTGAAATAGGATCTGAGAAGATCTTCTGTATACAGAAGAAGATGTTTTACACACATATAAACGTATAAGAAAGAGTATTACACATAGAGAAAATCATCTGCACACACATCCAAATCGAGTTCTCTTAAATTTTATTATCTACTAAACATCCTAAAATGTCAAAAACTCAAAAGAAACCGAAGAAAATTTCACTTATGGTCCCTGTTTGAGCTTCTACAAATCGGGCAGGAGCACTCTGTTTTCCAGAAATACAGATAAGATGAAGAATATGACATGCAATCATGGTTTTGGACTCTAAAGCTCAGCCATTTTGACTCTACATACTCCGACTCAGATGCTCTGTTCGGTGCCTCTAAAACAGAACCAATAAACCCCAAAAATCTCCCAAAAACTGACATGCAAGCTTACTATCTAAGCTCTCAAGATGACAGAATTGCTTTTCCAAACAGACCTCACTTCCAGCAGCAAACACTCCCTAAAACATCACCAATCTACTGAAAAGAAATTGGGAAAGGGTGGAAGAGGCTTACCTAAAGCCAAATCCTAGCTTGCATATATGTGAGTTTCTGGTGGCTCTTCTCCTTTTCTGGCGGCCTCAACACTCTCCCCCCCCCCCCCCCCCCCCCCCCCCCCCCCTCTTTCTGGCCGAAAGCAAATGAATGAGATGAGGGTGAGTGAGGTGCTGAGTTTTAAGTGAAGTGTGTGTGATGAGTGTGGGTCGGATATTGGGCTGTCCAATTGAGAGAGAAGAGTTGAGGTGTTGTACGAGTATATACGGTTAGTTGATTTTAGGGAAAATGTCTCTAAAAGAACTTTAAATATACTAAAAGATAAAAAGGTATTAGAAGATTTGGAAATACCACAAAGGTAATAGTACTTATCAGGGATTTATAATTTCAGGGTAAAATTACCATTTTACCCTTACTTATATTTTTATTAAAATAATAAAAATCCCTCCACTGGCCACCCAGCCCACCGCGGCGGCCGGCACCTGGGCAGCCAGCGCCAGGGAAAAATCCTAAAGCTTTGGGGGGTGGGGGGGTTCAAACCCCTCAACTCACTGGGCTAAGGAAGCCCATCAGTAATTTTAGTGTAAAATAAAAATATATAGTAAACTTTGATTTTTAACTAAACCAGCCAACAAGTTCAGATAAGGAATTGGCATATTGATAAAAAAAATTAACAACTTCATATAAGAATTTCACAACTTTCGTTTTTTAAGCAAATAATCCACCTACTCTATCAGACCATTCACTAGTTTAGATAAGGAATTCCCAAGTTCATATGACGAATTAACAAATTGAGATAAGGATTTCGCAACTTTTGTTTCCTGAGTTCTAAAATAAATTAAAATGTTCAACAAAATTTTAATATAATATAATATAATCTAATCTAAAAGTAAACAAAAAGAGTTGAATATGAGACATCGTCATTACCTGTATGGTGTGACAGTGGAATTGTACTGCGACCACAAGAGTCTCCAATATTTGTATGATCAGAAAGAGTTGAATATGAAATAGCGTCGGTGGATGGAGTTGCTGAAAGATTATGCCTTGGAGATTAAATATCATCCGGGTAAAGCTAATGTCGTTGCAGATGTTCTTAGTCAGAAGGCGGTGCTAGTGGCAACAATGATGATTCAGGAAAAGAAATTGATAAAGGATTTTCGGGACTTCAATCTCTCAAATGATATCCTGTGTGCCAATTATGGCTTTGTCCAAGGGGAGAATAACCTGAGGACTAAAATTGAAGAGGCTCAGATGCATGATGAGCAAACCCAGTCCATCCGAGTTATGATTGAGCAAGGAGGGACTCGGGATTATGATTTGTCACCTAGTGGACTGGTTCGGTACCAGAAGAGAATCTATGTTCCACTGAAGGTTGACTTGAGATAGAGGATTCTAGATGAGGCTCATAAGAGTCAGTATGCTCTTCACCCCGGTATGACTAAGATGTATCACAATTTGAAATCTATGTACTGGTGGCCAGGGTTGAAGAGCGATGTGACTAAGTACATGGCGCGGTATCTTACCTGTCAAAAGGTGAATATTGGACACCAGAAACCACCAGGATTACTTCAGAGTCCAGAAATTCTAAAATGGAAGTGGGAAAGTGTGACTATGGATTTGGTGGTGGGTCTGCCCAGGATCAGGAACTACGATGCTATCTGGGTGATTGTTGATCCACTACAAAAAGAAAAGGTATTTTGTAGCGGTGGAACTGTAGCGGTTATATTAAACCGCTACAAATTATGGTATTTGTAGCGGTTCTTACCTAAATCGCTACAAATTTGTAGCGGCAAGATTATTTGTAGCTGTTTACAAAATAAAACCGCTACAAATTTGGCGCGGAATTCCCGCCAAAACTTGTAGCGGTTATTTTGTAGCAGTTAATGCGCAAAAACCGCTACAAAATACCAACACAGGATTTTGTAGCGGTTATAGGGACAATAACCGCTACAAAATACCAAAGGTCATACGTTTGTAGCGGTTATTGCCCCTATAACCGCTACAGAATTTAAAGAGTCCAGACATTTGTAGCGGTTCTAAGCAATAACCGCTACAGAATTTCAAACGTTGTGAACATTTGTAGCGGTTATTGTAAAACCGCTACAAATAATTAAATTTGTGGCGGTTAGAGTAGCGGTTATTTTAATAACCGCTACTAATATCTGGGCTATTTATACCCCCCTCCTCCTTCATTTATCCGTTTGCCCATTTTGTTTCCTGAGATTTCTCTGAGTGATTTCTTCGAGATTTGAGCGTTCAGACGTCTCTATAGGAGTTTTTGGTCAGTATTCCGCAGTATTCGCACTTGAGGTACGTATAAAACACATATTTTTATTTATTTTTGTATTTTTATTATATTTTTGCATAATAATGGACTAATATTTTTTTTAAAAATTTGTACAGTTGATATGGCTTCAGGACAGGATAAGGGGAAGGCCCCTCAGGTCCCCAGACCGACTTTACGGGGTGGCAGCAGTCGGGCAGGGGGTAGAGGGAGGGGGCAGCGCGCAGGCAGGGCTACCGCGGCATCTCAGCCCATCCCCCCACAGGTACCCGCCGACGATCCCACAGGCGACGACCGCACCAGAGGTGCCTGAGGTGGAGGGGCCAGAGATTAGCGTTGAGGACTTCCTCAACGAGGAGGAGTTCGAGATCCCGCTTGGTGGGTTCAGGGAGATGGAGCAGTTCCTCGATCAGGAGGACGCTCGGGAGCAGAACAACCCACAAGGGTTGTCTTCGCGGTCCACTGGGTTTGAGGTGCAGATTGAAGGTAAATTACTTTTTTAATTTAGTAAGTTATTTATTTAAATTTGAAATGTTAACTTTGAATTATAATTTATCTAACGTGCGGTCAACTGTGCAGATGAGCAGGGGAACGTGTCGACGAGGAGGCTGGATGTGACCAGTCTGAACAGCATGGATCGGTCCCTGCGAGTTATAGTGCCGTGGAACGAGGGACTGACCAGCCGATCCACAATGGGGGTCACCTGCTCAACCGCTTCCTGAGCGACCTGGGATCGAATTGGATGCGGTTCCCCCTTCACTTCCCGACGTGGAGGCACATTCCGAAGGGGCCGAAGGACTAGGCTTGGGAGGAGGTGATTCAGGTAATTAAAACTATTTAATTAATATTTTTTTAATTAATTCTATTTAATTTTTTTTTAAATTATGGTTTTTATAATTATTGATATTTAAATGTATTTTTTTCAGCTGCGGTTTGCCGTCCGGGCCAACCGGAAGAGGTACGCCCTCATGAAGATGGGCGACGCCTGGAGGAACAGGAGGAACCGTCTCTTCCATAGTGTGGATGGGGACGGGACGATGCCTCTGGAGCAGCTGCAGGAGAGCGTCCCGGACGGCGTCCCGCCGAACGACTGGGCGCGTTTCGTCTAGTTCAGGAGGAGCCCTGAGGCGCAGGTAATGTATTTATTAGATTTTTGATATATAATTTTGTAATTGTTAAATATTAAATTATAATATCAATTTAATTTGTATTTAATTTTAAATTATAATACATTTAATTTTTTTTCCAGGAGCGTGCTCGGAGGAACGCCGAGATCCGGGCGCAGCAGACGATCCACCACACAGCAGGATCGAAGACCTTTGCTGTGACCTACAGCGAGCTGGTAACTTTTCAAGTGCTTCACTTACTTTTAGCTCATTATTTCATAATACTAATTGTTTTGTAATTGTTTCAGGAGACGAGGGCACAGCAGGAGAACCGTCAGACGGACTATGCGGAGCTGTACGCCATCACACACAGACACCGTGACAAGACTGCGACCTCTCAGCAGGCAGAGGTGGCCATTGTAAGTAATTTTAGTATTATATTTTTCATAAAACCAAGTTAATAATGAAAAATGCTAATTATTAATTGTTTCATAAAATGGCAGGAGCGGATGCAGCTGTCGCAGGCTGAGCTGCGACAGACCCAGCCTGAGGAGTCACAGGGGTCAGTGGACCTGACGGCTCCTTTGAAGGCGGGTCTGGCTCAAGCTGAGCACCCCGGACGCGTGCGGGGTATGGGGATAGGCGCCAGACCCAGCATGGTCTACGGCAGGAGCGCCGCCTCTGAGGCTGGCAGCTCTAGAGGGGTCAGACGTCGGAGGGACGAGTCTATTGACCAGCTGCGGTCAGATTTGGAGATGACGCAGCAGCAGATGGCGCAGCAGCAGCAGCAGATGCAGGTGCAGCAGTAGCAGCAGCTGCAGATGCACGCAGATATGATGTACGCTCAGCAGACCCAGTGGCGTTAGATCGCGAATACCATGCTCGAGGGAGCATGGAGTCGCCTGTTCCCGGACGAGCAGCATCCAGCCGTTCCCCCTGTCCCTCGCTATGTCGTCCCGAGTACTGCTCCTCCTCCTGCTGATGACGATGGTGCGGTTCACTCTGCGCAGCGGCCCGATCCAGCAGTATCTGAGGGAGCCCCACCTGAGGGAGCACCAGAGGATCAGCCCCCAGCTCCTTAGTTTAGGACATTTTCTTTTTGTTTAAACATTTGTAAATATTTATGAGTTTTTATTTCAGAATTTTCTTATTGTGTTTTATATAATTATATTTATATTATTAGATCGCGTTGAAATAATTTATGAATGATTTATATCTAAATTAAAAAAAAAAGTATATCTATATTTGTAGCGGTTTTAACTTAAAACCGCTACAAATATGTATGTTTGTAGCGGTTATTACTTCGTAACCACTACAAACATATATATTTGTAGCGGTTATTAGTTTATAACCGCTACAAATATACATATCTCTATTTGTAGCGGTTTAACTTTAGAAACCGCTACAAATTTGTAGGTTTGTAGCGGTTATTTTATGTATAACCGCTACTAATTAGAAAAATATTTTTATATTAAATGTCCAATGGTTTTAATATTAGTAGCGGTTTTATTAGTGTATAACCGCTACAAATTTGTTACTTTGTAGCGGTTATGCACTAAAAACCGCTACAAACACTCAAATCATTTGAATTTTGAAATTTCCCGCCTTTGTGCACATTTGTAGCGGTTATGTTATGTGTAACCGCTACAACTTAGAAAAATATTTTTATATTTAATGTCCAACGGCTTTAATATTAGTAGCGGTTTTATATATATAACCGCTACTAATACTGAACAAGTACATTTTGAGTTTCCCACCAATTAACGGCTTGAATATTCGTAGCGGTTTTATATATATAACCGCTACAAAATTATAAACGTTGGAATTTCTGCAGCGGTTGGTGTAGCGGTTTGTTAACCGCTACAAAATTATAAACGTTGGATTTTCAGAATATAAGGTTCTAAGCATTCGTCATTATCTTCTCACTTATCTTCTTCTCTATACTTTCTTCTCTCTCACTTGTAGCTATGGATAAATCATGGATCAGGTTGCCGCGCAATTCTCCTGAATATTTGTACGGATTAAACAGTTTCTTAGATTTCGCATTTACTCATGCCAGCTGTAACGGCAAGATCGTCTGTCCCTGTCGGAAATGCAAGTTCAAGAAGTGGCATGCACGAAATGTTGTGAAGGAACATTTGCTTGTGAAGCCTTTCCCTGAGGAGTATACGTTCTGGGCAGTTCATGGTGAGAAGGCCGGCATTAGATATGACGAGGCTCTCCCTCGAAGTTCTCAAGTAGGCGTTCAAGTAGATGAAGATGATCCTGTGAATGATGCTGTGCGTGACGCGTTTGGATTTCAAGGCGACAACTTCAACGAAGAAGTGCACGGCTCTGAGCCGGCTTTTATGGGGAATGAAGCAGCTCGGGATTTTTTCAGCTTGATGGATGAGACAGATCGTCCTTTATATCAAGGTTGTCGCAAATATTCTAAATTATCTTTCTTGATCAAATTGTATCATATCAAGTGCTTGTGTGGGATCACAGATAAGGGAATGTCGATGTTGCTCGACTTATTACAAGATGCATTCCCCGACGCCGAGATTCCCACAACCTTCTACGAGGCCAAGAAGATTATCAACAGGTTGGGGTTGAATTATCAGAAGATTGATGCGTGCCCAAATGATTGTATGCTGTATTGGGGAGACGATTCCAGTAGGGAGACGTGTAAGAGATGTCACACATCGAGGTATAAGACAATTCGGAAGGGGAAAAAGCAGAAGAAGAAACCTGCAAAGATTCTCAGGTACTTCCCTTTGAAACCTCGTCTGCAAAGATTATTTATGTCGTCTAAAACTGCTGAGCATATGAGGTGGCATGCCGTTGATAAAAACGAAGACGGTAAATTAAGACATCCGCGGGATGCAGCTGCTTGGAAAACGTTTGACAACGACTTTCCAGATTTTGCGACTGACCCCAGAAATGTTCGGCTTGCGTTGGCGACCGACGGTTTCAATCCTTTCGGGAATCTTAGCACAAGTTACAGCATTTGGCCGGTAGTCTTAGTTCCCTACAACTTACCCCCCTGGATGTGTATGAAACAAAGCTCTTTCATTATGTCTATGATCATTCCAGGCAAAAAGGCACCGGGCAATGACATCGATGTGTATCTCCAACCGCTTATTGCGGAATTGCTTGACCTGTGGAATGTCGGCTTGGAGACGTACGACGCTCACAGCAAGACTTTGTTCAACATGCGTGCAGCCTTGATGTGGACGATCAGTGACTTTCCTGGCCTTGGCACATTATCTGGTTGGAATGTGCATACTGGGTCGGCGTGTCCCGCTTGCAATTTCGACTCTGACGCATTGCGCCTTCCCCACACCCGAAAGTGGTGCTTTATGGGGCATCGGAGGTTTCTCGATGGAACGCATAAGTTCAGATTGCAACGGAATCGCTTCAATGGGAAACCAGAGAAAAGAGGACCACCTCAGACTTTGTCCGGTACAGATATCTTACAGCAGCTTGAGCATGTTGACTTCGAGTTTGGAAAAAGCGACGATTCAGCACAAGCTCGCCAAAAGTCGCGCAGGACTTCGGCGCCTCAGCAGTGGAAGAAGATAAGTATTTTCTTCACACTTCCGTATTGGAGATCTAATTTACTTCGCCACAGTCTTGATGTAATGCACATTGAAAAGAATGTTTGTGACAATGTGCAGTATACGCTGCTTAACGAACCCGGCAAGACAAAAGATCACCTTCAAGCTAGGAAAGATTTACGAGACATGGGAGTTCGTGAAGACGCTTGGCCAGATGAGCATGACAGATTTACACCGGCAAAGTTTACCCTCACAAAACCGAACAAGGATGTGTTCCTCGCGACGTTGAAGAAATTAAAAGTTCCTGATGGGTATTCAAGCAACATTTCTCGATGTGTCGACTTGCAGGCTCGAAAGGTTGCTGGCCTGAAGAGTCACGACTCACATGTTCTTATGCAGCAGTTACTCCCTCTGGCTATAAAGAATACACTTCCTCCCGATGTTTCCATCGTTTTGGTGGAACTTTGTTCTTTCTTTCGGAAGTTGTGTTCTAAGGTTTTGATCGTTGAGGAGCTCGATCAGCTGCAGTCGAAAATCATTCTTACGCTTTGTCACTTGGAGATGATCTTTCCTCCGTCCTTTTTTACTGTGATGGTTCACCTCACGGTCCACCTCGTTCATGAAACAAAGCTCGCTGGACCAGTACAATATCGTTGGATGTATCCGATTGAGAGGTACTTATTTTAAATATGTGCTTTCATTTATTGTCCGTATTTAATGTTTGCTGGTCGTCCTTTTCATCATTTTATATCAATTTTCTCTTATGTACTTCGTAGGTTCCTTGGGAAATTAAAATCTTACGTGAGGAATAAGGCGTGGCCAGAAGGTTCTATAGCTGAAGGCTATATAGGGGATGAGGTGCTATATTTTTGCTCAAGGTATTTTGATGATCTTGAGACGGCTTTCAACCGCCCGCCTCGTGTTGACGATTGTCCGGAACCTGCGCCGACATCAGGAGAATTTATCCCTCGTGTTGGTAAACCAGTTGGAGCAACTGAGAACTTCAAACTAACGGCAACTGAGAAGTTCCAAGCACATAGACATGTCTTGATTAATTGCACTCAAGTTGAACCTTTTGTATGGTAAGAATTGTACACTCACATGTTATTCGATCTCTATCTTTCGTAACATTTCTCACTTTCATTTCACTAACGCCTTTCCATTATTAATTGCAGGGAATTCAGAAGTCATGTGAAGCGTCAGCTCAGGATCCGTACACAGACATCCTCGGAAGTTGATAGGAGGGTCCACAGAGAATTCCCGAGCTGGTTTGCGCGCAGAATACTAAATGACCACAACCCACACTCACCAGATTTCAGAGCTCTCACAATCGGCCCTCTTGATCATGCAAAACGGTTTACAGCATACAATGTCAATGGTTTTAAGTTTTGCACGGTTTCACGGGATCAAGGATTGCAAACACAGAATTCGGGTGTTTATGGCACATTTGGGACAAGGAGTTATGCGAGCAGCAGTGACGCCAACATGCAGTTCGGAGGCGTCCCTTACTATGGCAAGCTTCTTGATGTGGTCGAGCTTAATTATCAGGGCCGTTTCACCGTGACGCTGTTCAAGTGTTTGTGGGCAAATACCACTACTTCTCGGGGACTGACAACTGACGACCTAGGGATCACATCAGTCAATTTCTCACGGCCGATTCATAGTGGTATTTCTCAAGATGATGAGCCGTATATTCTAACTTCAGAGGCACATCAAGTTTATTATGTCGAGGACGAGAGGCATACGGATTGGCACATGGTCGTTCATTTAAAGCCAAGAGATCTTTACGACATGGGTGAAGGCGATAACATCGTCTACGAGAGTGAGCCATTTCAGCCAGCTGATTTTGAAAACTACTTCCCTGAAGGCGATGACAATTTACCTCTACTGCGGTGAGTTTTTTTAAGTCCACGTCATTTGAATTACATTTTTTAAATTTAATAATACATCAATAACAATAATTTTTCTACAAAATTTCTGTAGGGATGGCGACGATGAGTGATCAAATTTAAAAAATGCAAAAAATTTCTAAAAATAAAATGTAAAAAAAAAAATTTAAAAAAAATTAAAATAATATTAGTAGCGGTTTTTCAACCGCTACTAATTAATAAATAACCGCTACTAAATAATAACCGCTACATTAACCGCTACAAATAGCACTACGAATAATAAACCGCTACAAAAATATACATAACCGCTACTAATTAATAACCGCTACATTAACCGCTACAAATAGTGCGGGGATCCCTATAAATACCCTTACTACAACTCATTTCAAACACTCTCTAATTTCTTTTCACCTTACCTTTCTTTCATTTCCTCTCATTCACAACTTCTTTCGTATGAGTAGAGGAGCGGAATAATTTTATCAAATATGGTAACATGATTTTTATATTTTTTTAGAATACTTCTTTCCTTTCTATAAAATTTATTCTAATCATCTTTTTTTCTAGATATATCATAACTGTATCTCATTTTCATCTATTTTTCATACACAATTAAATTACATTATAAAACATAATAATTCCTTATTACACATACCTATCCTTAATAATATTATTAATATAAATTTTATACTAATCCTATTCAATTACATTTTTCCTTTTTATTTTTTAATAGTTAAAGTATTGAAAATAAATTATTTAATATAATATTGAAAAAACAGAAAAATATTATTGTATTTTTTTAAAAAAAAATTTAAATATTTGTAGCGGTTATTAAACCGCTACTAAATAACGCGCCTTTTTAAATTTTTTGGCACTAAATTTGAATTTCATGAAATTAGTAGCGGTTTTCCAAAACCGCTACTAATTTCATGAAATTCAAAATTAGTAGCGGTTTTCCAAAACCGCTACTAATTTCATGAGATTCAAAATTTGTAGCGGTTTTCTAAAACCGCTACTAATTTCATGAGATTCAAAATTAGTAGCGGTTTTGGAAAACCGCTACAAAATAAAAAAAAATTTTTAGCTCTCAATAATTTTTTATATTTGTAGCGGTTATATAACCGCTACAAATATCTCTGGGTGTTCTAGCGGTTTAAATGAACCGCTACAAAATATGTAGCGGTTATTGTTCATTGAGTAGCGGTTTTAAATAACCGCTACAAAACGGCTTGCAACGTACGATTTCGTAGCGGTTTAAATAACCGCTACTAACTTAGTTTGTAGCGGTTGGAACAGCTACTAATACTCATTTTTAACCGCTACTAAATCACGTTTTTTTTGTAGTGATCGACTCATGAAGTCAGCACACTTCATACCTATAAATGCTAGTTATTCTCCAGATAGGCTAGCGGAAATCTACATCAAAGAGATAGTGAGACTCCATGATACACTGAAGAACATTATCTCCGATAGAGATCCCCGTTTTACTTCGAGATTCTGGAGGGCTCTGCATGAAGCTATGGGTAATCAATTGAGGTTTAGCACAGCCTACCATCCTCAAACAGACGGACAGTCAGAAAGGACCATTCAGACGCTAGAAGATATGCTAAGAGCGCGTGTCCTAGACTTTAAAGGAAAATGGGACTACTATCTTCCCTTGGCTGAGTTTGCTTATAACAATAGTTATCATGCGAGCATTCAGATGGCTCCGTATGAGGCATTGTATGGAAGGAAGTGCCAGTCATCATTATGCTGGACATAATTATTTGAGAGGAAGTTGTATGAGCCAGATCTTATTGACCAAACCTCTAAGCAAATTAAAATCATCAAAAAGAGGCTCCTTGTAGCACAGAGTCGACAGAAGAACTATGCCGATAAGAGGAGAAGACCTCTAGAGTTTGAAGTGGGGGATCATATCTTCTTGAGAGTATCTCCAGTCACAGGCATCGGAAGAGCAATCAAACGGAGGAAGCTGAGTCTGAGGTACATCAGTCCATTTGAGATTCTGGCACGAATCGGACATGTAGCGTACCGGATAGCCCTGCCCCCGAATTTGAGCAGATTGCATGATGTGTTCCATGTCTCGCAGCTCAAGAAGTACCAACTAGACCCTGAGCATATCATTGAGTATGAAAAGGTTGAGTTACAAGATAACTTCACTTATGTGGTAAAGTCAGAACGAATCATTGATCGAGAAGAGCGGCGGCTCAGACATCGAAGCTTACCATTTGTGAAGGTGGTCTGAAAGGGAATGTCTCCAAGGGAAGCAACTTGGGAAGCAGAAGCGGACATGAAGAAGCGATTTCCTGAGTTTATGCCCAATAATGTGCAACAAATTTCAGGGATGAAATTTATTGAACGGGGGGAGAATTGTAACGTCCCAAATTTTGATTAAGGGCTAATGATAATTATTGAGAATATTTTATGAATTAAAGTTTGAATTATTATGGGTTATGTGACAATTTAAGTTAATATGCGATAATTAGTGAAAAAATGGAAAGAATGGAAATTATTGGTTGATTAGTTAGTGATTAATGGAGAAATTAATTACTAACTAAGGAGAAATGAGGAGTGTAACTAAATGACTAATGGACTAGTTAGTGTAATTATATGGTTTCTTATTTGGTGAGAAATAAGGAAATTTGGATATGTGATAAGATAATATGATGATAGTTGTTGAAGAAAAGTCAAATACCACATGTTAAATGATTTTCCTTCCTTCTCTTTTCCTACACTTCAGCTGCGTGAATATGGGCTAGGAAGACCCATCATTTCTCCTTCTTCTTCACTCTTCATCCTTCTCATTCTCTCTTATTTCTCCCTCCCTCCATTTTCGATGTTTCTTGTTGCAGAAAAAAGAGGAAGAGCAAGGTAAGTTCTTGTCATTTTGACCCTCCAAGTGACCTCTAATGCAAAAACTCTCTTCTTCAATCTTGTTTCTTGTGTTGAGAGCTTTAATTCTATGGTTTTAGATTTGCCATTGGTGGTGATTTGAACTCTTAAGGAAATATAAAGTTTGGTGAACCAAGGAACTCCTTTGGGAAAGTTAAAGAGGTAAGTAAGTTGAGCATTTTGATATAAGTTTTGTGGTCATTTGGTTAAGTTGGAATTTTTGGGAATTTAACCCTATTTTCAAAAATTAGGGTCTTGTGGTGTTTGAGTTGTTGTCGTCATGGATATGGTGTTTTGAGATGTATCTTGGATAGATAGAAGTTGATTGAAAACTTTCCAGTCTTAAATTTCACATGTCAAGCTTCAAAATGGACATATAATTTATATAATTTTGACTTTTGAGCTAGGAGTTATGACTGTCCAAAGTTTGATGTTAAATCTGGGAATAATTCTGGAGCAGTGTTAACATTTCTTAAATTCTGGATTTTTGTGGTAATTTTTGGTAATGGTCCATATTTTTCTAGTAAAGGGGACTTAAATAGATTTCAATGGGCTTTAGGATCACCTCATTTTGATTTTTCTAGAATTAGTTATACTTTTTGGAAGCTAAGACACAAAAGTCTAATTTTTCCAATTTTTGCCTAAACTTTTGGCCAGCACTGTTCTGAGGGGTAGGAGATGGTTTTACATGAAATATATGATTCCATTGGATTCAGTGGGCAAAAATATGTGGGGTTACAGTTGGGCTTTTTTTCGGTAGAGGCCAAAAAAACATAATTACGAAAACGCCACTGAAATCCCTAAATTGGGGCTGTCAAGGGTATTTTCATAATTTGACAGTGAATTTGATGATTTTGAGCCCAGAAATGGATTCCTTGGGCAAAAATAATAGCCTTGGTCAAAATTTTGGGAAAATGTGCCATCGGGCTGGGTACGGCCCGATCGGGCCTGGGTCTCGGGGGCATTTTGGTAAATTTTCACTATAGGCTAATATAACCATAAGAAACACTATGGAAGAGTCTAAAATGATACTTGGATAGGTTATGACCTATTTCTTGTACATTTAATACTTTAGAACCGAGTCGTAAGCCGGAAGCGGCACGTTTTACGAGGCACACTAAAAAGGGTGGTATTTGAGATAGTACTTCAATTCCCAATCCTTTTAGGCGATTGTTAGAGACTTTCATAGCTACTTAAGGGATTTTAATGATAATCAAAACTAAGTGTTTTGAAGTCATTTGAGTATTGGAATAAGTGATAACGCGTCTTCCTTAATTATGACTATAGGATTCGATATTTGCCCGGATCATAGAAGGCCTATGCCTGATCAAGGATAGAAAGAACAAGGTAGTGACACTTTATCCTATATCATGTTTAATGCATTGCTTGTATGTATTTATCATTGAATGAGTGAGGGGACGAGGCAATTAGCCCGGCCTTGAATAGGGGACATGACGTGAGCCCGGCCTTGAATATTGATTGAAGGGACGTGGCGGTTAGCCCGACCTTGAATATTGTTATGCTGCATTGTGATATATGATTACTTGCTTTGTTTAATTATATATCATATTCGTAAACTGTTGCTACTGGGATTCTTTTGAATCTTACTCTTTCCAAATAACATTTTTAGCCAGGGCAAGTGGATCTCGAGACAAGCAAGTGAACAAGGACGACTAGGATTGTCGGTGGTAGTCTTAGATTCTTTTTGGTTTTTGGTTATCATTTGGACAACTGTATGTATATATTGAATTGACCATAGGTTTTGTAGTTATTGTGTAAACCCCGGTATGAGAAATTGAGATGGGCGATGATGCCCTATAGAACTCTTGGATTAATGATATTATCCAAAGTGAATGTCGGGAATTTTGTTAATACTCTGATATTGTATATGTGACAAACCAAACATGCCAATTGTTTTTATTTAAAAATGAATGGAGATCATGTTGTACAAGTGTTGCAAAAAAATTTTAATTATCTCGGATCTCTTATTCAACTATAAAATGTATTTAAACACTAATCACGGCCTTGATGACAGCGGGGGGTTACACACAGGGTGCATGACCATAGGCGGGGGTTCGAACCCCCCACCCCCCAAAGCTTTGGGATTTTTTCCCCAAGCTTGGGGAATATTCTGACGGGGATGGAATATTCCCTGGCCGGCGCTCGCGGGCCGTCGCGATGGGGTGGCCGGCCGGCCTTGGGCTGCCGCAGGCGGCTAGCCGGCGGAGGGATTTAGTAAGGGTAAAATGATAATTTTAACCTGTAATTGTAAATCCCCGACAAGTGCTATCACTTCTGTGGTATTTCCAAATCTTCTAACACCTTTTTGTCTTTTAGTATATTTAAAGTTCTTTTTGGGTCATTTTCCCTTGTTTTTATTTACTTTTATCAAGGAACGAAAAACTGGACCGGGCAATGAACCGGTCACAGCACAGGTTCAAGGGTTAATGGGTCAACCGGAGTCTAACCGGTAGTTGAACTGGTAGTGAATCGGTCATATTAAAATATTATAATTTATTAGTAGCAATATATTTTAATATATTTTTAAACTTCTATAGATAAAAATGAAGATTTTTAAGAAAAAAAAATACTTAAAATCTATTAGTATGAGTTATAATGCCTATACTTATGCAATGATATCTCATTTTCTATAATTATTATATCTTTTTAAATAATTTTTTTCATTTTGTTTTAGATTTGTTCTTTCTTTACCTATTTTTCTCTACATTTTGGTCTTCAACTTCCAATTTTCCCCTAAAAAAAGCAAAAACAGAAAAATAAAAAAAATAAAAAAATGAAACCGGTTCAACCGGTTGAACCACCGGTTTTAATCAGTTCTGACCGATTTCCTGGTTTAACCATCAAACCAGACCGGACCATTGGCCGGTTCTTGGTTCAACCGGCCGGTCCGGTTTTTTGTTCAGTGACTTATATATATGTATATATATATATATCCTATTAATTACACACACATGGTTCTAATTTTTCCCTTTATCTAAGTTAAAATTTCTTAAATTCTTTAGGTTCCATAATTTGACTTATCCTTAATCCAATTCCGATTTTCGAGTTCGAATAATTAAGTTACTAACTTTTTTTAATTCATAAATCGCTATTGGCACATTTTTCTAATTCCATAAATTAATCCTTGATAATTTTTAAGGATTTTCTTCTTTAATTAGCTTCATAAAGCTTTCAAATAATTTTTCTGAAAATTTTGAGCCAAATTATAACCTCTAACTATTTCTCCTCGAATTTTTGGAAAAATACACCTTTAAATCTCAAAATCAACTTTAAAATTATTTGAGCCATTTTAGGGAACTAACCCTCTTTATGATTTCTCTAACTCCCTATAATAACAATTCATACTATTTCCTCAATATATTTGGGCCTCTACATAATTTTTATAATTATCTTAAACATTTTTCTCATAATATACTTAATACATTTGGCTCAACTGGGTTTAGTAGTGTTTACTTAATTTCATCTAATTCCTTATATTTTAAACCCATAATTTGAGATGTTACATTAAGCACGAGATAGAGACTTGGCGGCAGATGATAGGGCAGGGTAACATTCTGTTTATGGTTGTCGAATATGTAATGCCTGGCTTCCCAACATGAACTGGTGTGTGATTGAGCTATATAGTTAATTAACATTGTCGACTTTACTTGGTTCACCTGGATCATTGCATGATGTAATCTTT
Source organism: Inga laurina (assembly GCA_963855925.1). Classification (NCBI taxonomy): domain Eukaryota; kingdom Viridiplantae; phylum Streptophyta; class Magnoliopsida; order Fabales; family Fabaceae; genus Inga; species Inga laurina. Next base: position 56,944,561 of record OY979711.1, read on the forward strand.
TCACACGCAGGTGTTCCGACCTTGAGGTCATTCTCAGACGCAACAAGGGTCTGAGATACTTGACGTGCAGTAGGTGAAGCAACAGATGGTGATAATGTAGTGGACCATGCAATATCAGTGAAGCAACCGTCCTGCGTCAATAGCTCAATCTTTCTTTATTATGTGTCCCTTTTGTTTGTTACTAATGGAGCATGCACTATTAGCAGCTTGAACCACGACCTTGTGACTTAGTTTGTTATTAATTGTGTCTGTTTGTGAAAACTTTTCAGACCATTACTTCCTCCGGTCCTATTTATAAGTAACTTTCTCTTTCATAGGGTTGGTCCCCTTTATAAGTAACTTTCACTTTTTGTCTGAAAATGAAAGCTTCTTTTTCCTATTTTACCTTTATTAAATATTCATTCTCTCTTATATCTTATACTCATTATCTCTCATACTTTTTATCTATTCTCTCTCCTATACTCTTTTCTTAAATAAGGGCATACATGGAAAAAAACATGGCATTTTTGACACAATCATTACTTTTAACTACCAGTTCGTTTTGCACAATCAAGAGGAAAGTTATTTATAAATAGGACCGGAGGGAGTATTTTTTAAAAATAAATTTTTATTTAAAAAATCATCATTAAAAAAAAACTCAGATGTGGGAACTGGGTCCATTATTGTTTGACTTGTAATCTGATTAATAAGTTAATTCATAGGTATATTTGCACCATAATCCTAGATTTTAATGTTTTGGGATGAGTTTCATGTGATTATATATAGGAACTTTTTACTGTCTTAATTATGTTTATCAAGTTGAATTTTTTTGCTTACCATAAAAATAGGGTTAAGGTGCAAATCTACCAATGAAGTATTGTCCAAAGAGCGTCCATCACAAATATCTTTTAAAAGGGGAAAAAATACCAATGAAGTATTGTCCAAAGAGCGTCCATCACAAATATCTTTTAAAAGGAGAAAAAATACCAATGAAGTTTTAAAAAGGGGTATCTACCATAATTTTCGTTAAATTTGTACTAACGTTGTTAGGGGTTTTCTTCTCTTATGATTTAACGCCGTTAGTACGGATTTAACGAAAATTGTGGTGAATGCCCATTTTTAAAACTTCATTGGTATTTTTGCCCCTTTTAAAAAATATTTATGATGGACGCTCCTCAGACAATATTTTATTGATAAATTTACACCTTAACCCATAAAAATAATTGAGGCCATGAACTTCTAGACTAGTCCACACAATCTGGAGAACCAAGTTTGCCCCATCTCGACCTTGAGTTTTATTGGACTAGACCTGGAGCAATGACTAGCCCATTCTGGTTGGGTGTAGGCACAGCTCTATCTATAAAACTTAAAGAGCAAGAGAAGAATTATATTTATTCTATGATATGAAGGCTGATTTCATTAAAAAAGAAAAATTTCTCGCTAAATACAGAAAAAAAGGATGATAAGGAGATGACAACATGTCCACCATTCTTTTTATAACAAAGTCAATTTATATGATATTTTCAAAATAAATGTTAAGCTTCATAAATGTCCTATACACTTGTAGAAAAATGACTTTTTAGACCGGTTCTGTATTAGGTCTTGATACAGCAGGTCTAAAAAGTCTGTTATTTTTTAGACCGGTTGTACCCACAACCAGTTTTAAAAATCCACATTTAACACCGGTTGTGGGAACAACCGGTCTTAAAGGTGAGACATTTAAGACCGGTTGTTACCACAACCGGTCTTAAATGTATCCTCCTGATGATCATATTCCCTCGTGATGATCATTTCTTGTGCCGTGCGCATTGTTTGCTTCATCTTCTTCGTTCAGTTCTGGTAGACCCCTGGAAAAAGAAGGAGTCTCAAGAAGATCATAATTTGAGTGACTTTTCTCGTCAATATCAACGAGCCTTTTTCCTTGGAGAGCTACAGACCACATTTCATTTGCCTGATCAGTGATATAGAACACTTGTTGCGCCTGATCTGCCATAATGAAAGGTTCATCTCCAAAACTTCTACTATTCAGATCTACTAATGTAAATCCTAACCTATCGATCTTCACACCATTATTGACATCAACCCACTTGCATTTGAAAATGGGAAATCTAATTTTAACATAGTCAACCACCCAAATTTCTTCAATCACCCCATAATAAGGTATGGCAGCCAATGTAGGGTTCTTATCTTTCGAACTAGAGAAGTGCATAGATTAAGCCACTAATACAACACCACTGTTCTGGACGGTGCTCTTATCATCTAGGGACTTCGTGTAAAAGGTATAACCATTGATCACAAATGAAGTCCAACTTATGACATCAACTTCAGGACCACGTGCTAACCAATTTATTGTATCAGAAACACATTCTTCTCCGTCAACCTTTTGTTTGAACCAATGTGGGAAAGTTCTGTTATGCTCCCTGATTAACCTTTGTTCGCTCATTCGACTATTTTGTTTCCGTACAATTTCTTTATGGGCATTCATGTAATATTGAACTTCATCAACATTGTTCAAGATGTACAGGTGGACTTGTTGCAATTCATCAGCATCTATGCTCTTTACTGTTGCGCCGCGTCTACTCCCTTCTTGATCATGACGTTTAGGAAGGCCAATATGTCGTACATTTGACAAATAATGCTGACAAAATTCCATAGCTTCTTCAGAAACATATTTTTGAACAATAGATGCTTCAGGCCGATTGGGGTTCTTCACATACCCTTTTAGTATTTTCATAGTTCTTTCTATCGGGTACATCCACCGGAAATAGATAGGGCCACACAACTTTATCTCCCTCACTAGATGAACAACCAAGTGTACCATGATATCAAAAAAGGACGGAAGAAAAAGCTTCTCAAGCTGGCATAAGATCATGTATCCTTCATATTCCAATTCCTCCAATCTTTCCGTGTAAATGACTTTACAACAAATGGCATTGAAGAAGAAACAAAGTCTAGTCAATATGTGTTGAAGATCATATTTGGCAATGCCTCGAATAGCTACTGGGAGTAGTTGTTGCATTAAGACATGACAATCATGAGACTTTAGCCCTATTAACTTCAAGTCTTTCATCGATACAAGATTTTTAAAATTTGAACAATACCCTGAGGGAACTTTAGCGCCATGTAAACACTCACAAAAGCTTCTTTTCTCAACCTTAGACAAAGTATGAGCAGCTGGAGGACAAAAAGTTCTATTACCGTATGGCCTTGGATGTAAATCTTCTCGTATTCTCATTTCTTGCAAGTCTAATATTGCCTTCACGCCATCCTTATAAGTTCCCTGTATGTTGAGCAGTGTCCCAACAATACTATCACATACGTTCTTCTCCACATATATGAAATCAATACAGTGTCTGACGTCAAGATTGCACCAATATGGAAGATCGAAGACAGACCTTTTTTTCCATATATTTTTCTCATTGCTACTCTTTGATGACTTACCAAACATAGTATTGATATTTTTCTCCTTTTCATAAATTTTCTCCCCAGTCAATGCCTCTGGACCATCTTCAAACTCTTGGCCACCGAAAAAATCTTTTTTTAATCTACGATAAGGGTGGCTTCGTCTTAGAAATCGCCTATGCCCAAGGTAAACCGTCTTTCTTCCATTTTGAAGTTGATGGTAGCATGTGCCTTCTTCACATATCGGATAAGCTTTGTGGCCTTTAACGCTATATCCTGACAAGTTCCCATATGCAGGGAAGTCATTTATAGTACAAAAGATCATTGCTCGCATATTAAAAGTCTCCTTCTTGTTCGCATCAAAAACATCGACACCTTTATCCCATAACTCTTTCAAGTCTTCGATCAAGGGTTCTAGGTAAACATCTATGTCATTTCCGGGTTGCTTTGGTCCTGAAATCAACATAGACAACATAATGTACTTTCGTTTCATACATAACAAAGGAAATAAGTTGTAAATTACCAACAGAACAGGCCATGAACTATGTATACTGCTTAGGCTACCATAAGGATTCATACCATCTATGCTAAGCCCAAGCCTGAGATTCCTAGGTTCTTCACCGAAGGTAGGAAATAATTGATCGATTTTTTCCATTAAGAAGAATCAGCTGGATGTCGCAGCTTTCCATCAGAAATCCGCTCATCTGCATGCCATCTCAAATTTTTGGCATCAATTTCATTAGCAAACAGGCGCTTGAACCTTGGAATGATTGGAAGATACCACAACACTTTTACAGGGCCCTTATTTGATTTATACCTCGGAGTTTCACATATCGGACATTGCTCCTTCTCTTCATGATCTTTTCTATACAATATGCAATCATTAGGGCAAGCATGGATCTTTTTATACTTCATCCCTAGTGGACACAGTATTTTCTTAGCATCATAGTATCGACAAGGCAACACATTATCATCAGGAAGCATATCTTTAAAGGCCTCAAGCGTTTCTGAAAAACTCTTGTCGCTCCATCCATGCCTGCTTTCAAGCTTACCAATTTCAATACAGCATTCAGCAATTGGTATTTTTTTACACCCCGGGTACAACGGCTTCTCAGCATCACTGCACATATTACCATATGCATGTGATTGTTCAAAAGCCTCTTCTCCTACATCACGAATAATGTCCTCTATCCGATCATCCATATCCGTGTCATTATCATCACAAGTTACTTCCCCCTGTTGAGATGCACTTGGCATTTCTAATTGTTCACCATGCCATACCCATACTACATACGTCTTACAAAACCCTTCACAAATTAAATGTGTATATATATCTGCAGCACTTAATCGCTTCTCATCCAAACATTTTACACAAGGGCAATAAAATATCCCACTATCATCATCGGCATTTCTTTTTGCAAAGTCTAAAAAACCCTTGACCCCAACATCATATTCAACACTCATCCGTTTAGCTTGTATCCAACTACGATCCATATATTCCAACACCTTTTTTTTTTGTACTTTTTCCCTGGAAAAGGTAGGAGAATGATGAGAGCATGCAATCATGACACCCAAGTACATAGTGTAACTAGAATTAAACAAAGAAGATTGTGATTTAGAGTAGCGTGTGAGGAAAAAATGGAATAAGGGAAAGTGGAATGGAGAAGGAGTGACGGAATGAGGAATGGATGTGAAAAGAGGGAAGGAAAGAATGCGCAGAGCATTCAGAGAAGTGTTGATTAGGTGCGACTCCTACGAGGTTATCGACCTACTTCAAAATGAGATCCCAGATATGCATGAAGAATGGCAGCTGCTTACAGAGATTAAAGCAATGTTGGAACGGAGCTGGAATGTAGAGTTCCAATATATTGACAGAGACGACAATAGTATGGCAGACTCGTTAGCCAAACGAGCACTGAGTTCTTCTCATGGGCTTCAAATTATGCCAGCTGATGCAATCTTCTCGGTTTTGCATACGGAAGACCCGGGCTAGCTTGCTAACCGGACTGGTCAATATAGTCTGTCCCCTTTTACATTGAATGTCTTTTCCAGCCACTATAGAGGATGCTAATCCTCCTAAGAATTCTCATCTTATTCATATGCAATTAAATGACTCTAAATGTTATGGTTTGGTAACAATTATTCTTGAGGATCAACTACTCATTTCGGCGCTTGGTCACATGCTCAATTTGAATTCAGAAGAATATTAGTCAAAAATCCTGAGGGAGGAAGATTATCTTTTAAAGCAGAGACTTCCTCTTTATCCAGAATGATTGGAAAGGGTTTAGTAATCATCTTGGGTTGATTAGTTCTTTGTAAACATTGATTCTTGACTAAAAAAGATTCCTCATTTTGTTTACGATTTAGCTAGCTATCATTTTGTTCCCTATAAATAGGATAAAAATCTTTAACAAAATTCTCCTATAATTAAAAAGAAAAGGAAATAAATTAAATAATATGTATGGGCGTGTGACTAGCTTGGTCCAGGGGCATCTCAACAATTTCACATATCTTTCGAGTTTGAGCACCTAAATAAATAAATATAGAAAATGACGAGGTTCTAGGAATAATAAAATAAGATTAACTTGAGAGCCGTAATATAAAAAAAAAACCACTAGAATCTAAATGGAGCGGTAAATAATTGGTTATGAATAAAAGAAGAATACACAACACAGTCTTAATTAATTATTACCTGTATGTGGAATATTAAGAACTCTTAGTATTTCTTGCTTCCTTGGATCAACAATCTCATGAGCCTTTGATTCTGCTACATGCTTCTCAAAGATTAATGCTCTGCTAGTACCCACACTCTTTTGATACGTTGGACTACTTTGTATAATACTTGAAGATTCTATGTAATCACCTTCAAATGTCAAAAGACAAGAAGTCATATGAGGCCTTCTTTCACTGGTATATTTGAGTTGGCATAGTAGAAGGATATGGTAGTTAATTAAGCAAAAGAAGACAACAACCGAAATATGAGCTAGCTACATGCATTTAGAACAAAAATGCGACAATATCTCAACGAAGGTAAAAATTTCCTCCATTCCCTCAAAAGCTTCAATTCAATCCAATCTTTGGTGTGTAGAGCGGAGACTTCCTAAATTGTCTCGCATGACCCACAGTTTTTGGCCTACATAACATTATACTGTTTCAAAATTCACACAAAAGTAAACATATATGGCTTCCAATATTCAGTCATGAGAAAACAGTTCAAGGCTTTGAATGCAAAAACTTTGGGAGCAAAATAACATATTTGCACCTTTGAAGATAACAAATTACTCCCTCCGGTCCTCAATATTGAATCTATGAACTCCCCCTCTATCTCAGAGGATTTCATGCCAGTATATAAAAAAAAACACCAAAGGAACACACCAACTGGAATTCCAAATCTGGAGGCAACTTTCCAAAATTCCTTCTATATAGTAATTATGTAGAGGGGTAAATCTGCTTCATAACCGGCATTAGAGCTACTAAAAATCTAGCTGACCTTATCATTTTAACAGACATAGGTGACAGGTCAACACCTGGTCCCCTGAACATCTTTGCAAATTCATAGAAACCAGTGTCTGATATCAAAGACTTCGGTTTAGAAATCTTGACACCAAGATAAGGAATAAGACAATATTTCTATGATGTCCTTTTGATATAAAAATTTCTACAATCTACATAGAGGGAATAGGACCTCCCCTGGATTTCGATTTCCTTCTTACTGTAGTTCTTGGAATTTTTTCTTCCATTCTTCTAAGCATTCAGTCTCTCCCATTGTTGTAAGTGAGGACGAGAAAGCATACCTTAAACAAGACGATGAAGATGAAGACCTCCTTGAGTCGGGACGGACGGAGCTCAAAAACCAGAAGCAAACGATGACGGCGACCCAACAGCGACAACCATGAGCGGCGACCCAACAGCGACAACCATGAGCGGCGGCCCAACAGCGACAACCATGAGCAGCGACCGGCCGGATTCGATTGTTCCAAAGATCAGGTAACGGACGGCGAGTTGAGCACTGAGAATTGAAGAGAAATGATTGGGATGAAAGAAGCCAAGACTCGATTTCAGAAATGGAGAGGGCGCGCACGGAGCTGGGTTAAAATTTGGGGAAAGATTTAAGACCGGTTAAGTAGATTAACCGGTCTAAAATCAGATTTTTAAGACCGGTCTAAAATTTGGGTTAAAAAGCTTCATTTTAGACCGGTTCTCCAGTAACCGGTCTTAAAAAGATTAATTTTAAGACCGGTTCTTATAATAACCGGTCTAAAAATTAATCTTTTAAGACCGGTTGGTGTACAACCGGTCTAAATTGTATTTTTTAGACCGGTTATTAGAATAACCGGTCTCCCAAACTCTTTATAATTACGTAAATGCCACCGCGCATTTCTTTTAGACGTCATTTACTACAACCGGTTTAAATGTGCCGGTCTAAATGACCTTTTTTGTACTAGTATATTACAATCAAGCGGATCGAACATCACAGAAATGCCTGATTCCAATTGTAATGTACTATGTTTTTCTCTCACTCTTGGCTTTCTTAATCTCTCTGAGCGATGAGCCTCCAAGAAGTTTATCAGTATAATAATTTATTTAAGTGAAATGACTATTTTTGAAAAATTTATCTACAATTTAGCCTTGGAGAGAGTTTGATGGGTCAAAGAACATATTACGTCCAGAGCTCCGGACGAAAAGTTTTCTAGCGGCAAAAGCTCTGAATTCTCAGAAGGAACAGTTTGCAACGGAGGCAGTGAGAATTAGAGAAGTTTGGTTGGGTGCATGCATAACCATATGTTATATAAAACTCAGAGAAAAATTTCTCACCAAATAAGGAAAAAACAATCCCAAAAGCATAGCATAAATAGAGTGTTGGTCACAAAGTGTCCTAAAATGAGCCGGACACACATCTAGAATACAGGTTTTAGAATAGGTCTATAATGCTTAACTGCCAATCAAACTGCATAATTCAAAGTAAATAGGAGCGAGCACAGTGTTTGGGGGGCATGCCAGTTACCAAGTGGGCCAACCTTCCTGACCAGACTACGCAATATGCCCCTCAATTTTCATTCTTTCTTGCTTTTGGAAAAAAGAGGCGTGATGGGTGCCACCGGCGAAGCGTGTCTCCAAGGCTCCTTCTTAAGATGTTTTGAATGACTAGTATCATTATCCTCCACCTGCACAACACCATACCATGGTCGTTCCAATTACAGCAGAGATGATAAGACATATATTGATCTAAAGAAAACAAAACTTTTCGACCTTTTAAATTAACAACAACAACAACAACATCTATCATCAAATTCACTTCTTGTAGAGATGATAAGAGATATTGATCTAAAGAATCTTATTATCAGAGTTTTGTTGGTGTTTTTTGGGGCTTTGGCTATTATTGGCGATTGTATTAAGTATCGTGCGATATAATTATTTTACTGTGTGAATTATCGTTGCCATGACTCTAAATATAGAGCACAAAAACTAGTGTAGGAGGATATAAGGGTTTTTAGAAAAGGACCATGGGAGTTCTAGCGAATTGTAACGATAACCATATTCCTCTTCCACTAGCTCATTGCCCTCGTCTGATATGCTGAAACCAGACTGTGCTCCCGATTCTGAGCAGTAATGGCGGAGAATAATGACGAGCGAGCTGAAAACTAAAACAATGGGGTAGAGGAACCACTTGATTTTGTAAAGCTGTGCGGCAAACAATTGCAGGAAAAAAGCGGAGAAGCCAGTTTCGAATCCAAGCTCTAACTTCCTTGACAAGGATACCGACATCAATGCAAATGAACCGTACGAGGTAATGGTGAATGCATCTGATTTTCCAGGCACATATTTGTCATGAACCACAGAGATCGAATTGATCACAACAAATAGTATAACTCCCACAACACCTTTGGCTTTCTCTGGAACTCGATATCTCTGGGCCAGCAAGATGAGGCACCGCATGATCAAACAGACTAAAAGATAAGAAAGGAGACCGCCATTACCCAACTTCCCAAATGACATTTTGTAGGTGGAACTGAGAGGAAAGCAAACGAGGCCACTCATGGCTGACAGACCTCCCACATATTTCCACCAGATTTTAAGATCTCCCATTCTGTTCTTTTCCAGATATATCAGAAACAGCCTACAGTAGTGATCATAAAAACAAAAGACAGTCTAGCCTCAGATATAAAGCATAACAGAGAATTGAAAATAAGAAAAAGATGGCATGTGTTTAAGTCCTCATGAATTCCAAAAGCAGAGCATAGCAGATATTGTACTAAGATTTCTGTTACAGACCAAAAAATATCATCAAAGACATATACTAACCTCGATCAGATCAAATGGCCCCTTCCTATACACTGCCCAGAATCGTCACGACCACAAGAAGAGATATTGACTTGGAGTAAGGGTTTTAGGATTGACGCGGTTTAGTTCTTTAATAATTCATCTCTTGTTATTGCTTCCCCAAATGAGAGAAATTGAGAAAGGGAGTAGGAAAGGAATCGACTTTTTGACTCTTTGCTTTGGTACCAAAAGAAGGGGGTGGGCATTTCCTTTAAATTATGCAATTTCATTTAGATTAATTTATATCTAATTATTTTTTAAGAAAACTTTCTGTAAAACACAACACTAATTAATATAATTAAATGGAGTTTAAAAGAATGAATTGAATTCGATCATACTTGCAATAAATAAGTCATATATATAAAAAAAGGTTGATTAACCCAAATGATCAAACAATGCAGAAGATAATATACATCATTAATATAGGACTTAATTGAGAAGTTGATATTAGTCCTAAATGTAAGACATATTTCACATTTTTATTCATTTTTAGCCCAATTTATATTCTTTCAACAATAATCAAATATGAGAAGGAGGAGAATTAAAGAAGATGCTTAGAATGCGTTAAAAAAACATATCATATTAATTAGTTTAACTAATATTATCTTTAATATACTTAAAGTAATTAATCAAGTCTTATGTTAAGGACTAAAGGGGTATATTTTAATGGAAGCTCAGCCATATATCAGCAAATATCATTGGTTCTGGATATACATATATAACAGTTTTCTGTCAGGTTTGTCTTCTTGGTTTCTTGTGGTTGAAGCAATTTCACTGTCAAGTTCGGGTTCTTTTTTATTTTCATCTTGAGTCCTTCCCATCATCACCTTCCTGCAGATTAGGTCTGTGGTGAAACGAAATTTAATGATTTTGCCCTCTTGCAGCAAGGAGAAAATTGATTTTTGCACGAAGCATTATCTTTTTCTCCGCGTTCTTCATACTAGTTTCATTCATGCTTCAAGAGATAATCTGCAACAAGAGAGAAAGTGATCACTTCAATGCAATTTAATGATTTCAAGGGCATACTTGTGATTTTTTATATTCCTCAAGACTGGTATGCAATTCGCCCTTTTATATATATATAGCCAACGGACGCTTATTCGCTTACAGTATGAACTGAGTTTTCTATATTGACCAACATAGCAAGTCAACAAAAAACCTACGGCTGATTGGAGTTATTACCTTTGGTCCTTTTTGTTAAAAAAAATCCATGGCATTAAAACTTTCTTTATAGGCACAAATATATATTGTCCTACTAGAATTACAAGCATTCCTAGGATACGGTCTATACTAAATGTGAGCAGCTTTAAAAAAAAAATTTAAAATCGCTCCCTCTGTTTTTCATTGTTAGAGGAGCTAGTCAAAGCTGACTTGGCATAACGGTGGTAAATATATGCTGATTTGGCCAATGATAGTTGACTTGGCATAACGCTAGAGTGACATGTGGGATTAAAAATCCATGCTTGACTCATGCTGGGCATTGTTGGGGAATATTAAGATCCTCTAAATATTGGGTAAAATAACGAAAAATATGCTAAAAGAAATAGTGGGCTCTACCAATGTTACGTGGGTTTAAACCCATATTTTGGAATCCGGATCAGACCTGCAATGTTATGTGGGTTTAAATCCATGTTTTGAAATCTGGATCGGACCGGTCGGTCCCGCCCTGAAAGGCGACCTGGGGTGAAAACCGGTCCACTCCAGGTTTTTTTTAATTTAAAAAAATCAATTTTTAATATTTTTCTTTAGAATTTCATATTAATAAGCCTAAAATCAATTTTTTATATTTGTCTCTTAACCCTTTAAACAATACATCTGTCTACTAATTTATTTAAAGACCGCAACTTCACTTTCTTTTTTTAGAATTGAAGAGTAGATATTAACAGCCTAAGGTTACCGGATCAATCTCACTGGTAAAGGGGAGCATTTATGTCATTAGGCTATAAAGACATTGGTAGCAACTTCACTTTCTAATAATCAAGTGTCAACAGATTTGAATGTGGTTAATTGTTGTTGAGAGGAATAGCATTATGAACCAATTTATACACCAAGAGTTGAACCTTGAGTCTAAATTCAATTTGCAAATTGCTGAAGATTCCCACCCTCTGTTCAAATCGATTACAATATTTTGGATATGTAGCACCTTATTTCCATTACTATTAAATGAGTTTTAAACATAATAAATTCGAATCACTAAGTCAGGTTTAATCCTGAGAAGAAAATACTTTTGAAAATGGTTGAAAAATAAAACTAAAACAAAATGATCAATCAATATTTTTCTTCAAAAAGATAAAATTTGAAATTTTTTCAAATAAGTCAATGGCCAACTAGGATTAAATTAATATGAGTTGTTATGTTATCACTGGATAGAGTTAAGATGACGTGATATTCTTAGAATATGTAGTATTTCTCTTGTAAAACACTATATTAGGCCGATGATAGTTGATTTGGGATAACACTAGAGTGGTGTGCAGAAGATTTTTCCCTATGTGCAAACTATTTTTCTTATGTGCAATATTCGTCCCTATGCATGTGTAGAAAATCTTCCCCCATGTGCATACGATCTTCTCATATCCTATTTGGCAATTAATTTACCAGTAAGGTCTTTTTTCACAATTTTCTCAATAATTATATGCCATTAATTTAGGACCTAATTAGAAAATTGATATTTGTTCTAAATGTATGATACATTTCACATTTTTATCTATTTTCCTCAAAATAACCTTATTAATATTCTCTCAACAATAATCAACTAAGTAAGAGAGAGAGAGGGGAGATTAAAGAAGACGATTAGAGTGCTTTAGGAAAAAACATACCAGGACTTATGTTATGTGGGTGTACTATATGTATCAACTAATTTATTTAAAAACCACAACTTCACTTTCTAATAATCCATCGTCAACATATTTGAATGTAATTAATTATGGTGGCAGTGTCGTTTGAACAAACCAAACTGCCTTCTCAAGAGGGCATCATAAAAGGAGGTCTTCGCCGCACTGTTCCCCCCCCCTCAAAGTCAGTACAACCGTTTTCCTTTCTTGGGAAGCAAGTTATGTCGTCACTACAATTTCTGTGAGAGTGGTGTTGAGAGCAATAGCTTTATGAACCAATTTCCACGAACCTTGAGTCTAAACTTCAACTGCCAAATTGTTGAATATTCCCACACTCTGTTCAAATCTATCACAGTTTACAACCTCCACAACCCCTTTTGCTAATAAAGGCTCATTCAATATCTCCCCTTTCTTTATACCCATCATCCCACCTTACTGGTACCCATCATCCCCATTTTTTCATGGGTATTTTAACCTACTCCAGTTGAAAAACAACGAGATACCATGAAGTACCAATCCTCCCAAAACAGAGGAGTAGCTCAAAAAAAATGATAATTCACTCTATTCCTTGTAACTTCATCTTCTCATTTAACAATCCTACCTTTACAATTGCTAGAGCTGGATTCAGATCTGCACTTTAAAAAGAGATGAGCCACCGTTGTGCAAGTTCCAGAATCGTAGCATTACAAATACTTAGTGCACTGCTCCTTCTTTGCATGAGCTCAACATTTAGCTCTGCCACTGTGACCCTACAAGGAAATGAAACGGATTTTCAAGCTTTGCTTGACTTCAAGAGTCGGATATCTAAAGATCCACTCAAAATATGGAGTTCCGGGAACAACTCCATCCATCACTGCAAATGGGTAGGAATCACCTGCAACATCTCCACCAGACGGGTGGTGCAACTGAGCCTTGGACATCAGAGTTTGACTGGCACTGTTCCACCTTCAATAGTAAACCTCACATTCCTCAGAGTACTTAATCTAAGCATCAACAGCTTCCACAGTGAACTTCCTAACGAAGTAGGACGCCTGCTGTGCCTTCAAACTCTAGTCATCACCCTTAATTACTTCTCTGGAGGTATACCAAGTAATCTAAGTCATTGTAAGGAACTGAGGATTCTATTTGCAGGAAGTAACAATTTAACAGGAATCATCCCAGCATGGATAGGCAATTTATCTTCTTTATCTAAAATTGGGCTCGGAGTGAACAACTTCCATGGAAGCATACCAAAAGAGATGGGCTATTTATCAGGCTTGACATTTCTTGGACTAAATGGTAATTACCTATCTGGTACAGTTCCTGCTTCTATTTACAACATTTCCTCTATATGCTACTTCACTGTTGGTCAAAACAATCTGCGTGGTAGTATACCACCTGATGTTGGATCAAGTCTTCCTTACCTTGAGATATTTGGTGGGGCGGTCAACAATTTCACCGGAACTATTCCAGTATCATTGGTAAATGCTTCAAGGCTACGACTTGTTGATTTCGCTGAAAATGATCTCACTGGAACACTGCCTAAGAACATAGGAGTTTTAGAAAGTTTATCTTGGCTAAACTTTGACGACAATAGGCTTGTATCTAATGGAAAAGATTATGGTGGCCTAAGTTTTGAAATTACTTCTCTGGTTAATTGCACTGAACTTGAAGTTTTAGGTCTTAGGGGAAATATGCTTGGAGGAGAATTGCCCAACATAATAACTAATTTATCAAGCAGATTAAGAAGATTAACATTAGGTGAAAATAAATTATATGGAAGCATACCTGGAGCAATTGGAAATCTTGCTAGTTTGGAAAGTCTAGGATTGGAAGGAAACCTTCTAGCTGGCAATGTTCCTGATGGACTTGGTACACTCCAAAATTTGGGCCAATTGAATTTGAATGTCAACAGATTTTCAAGAACAATCGCTTGGTCTCTAGGAAACTTAACTTCATTAACAAGGCTCTTCATGGAGGATAACAACTTTGAGGGAAGTATACCTTCAAGCATCAGAAATTGTCAGAAGCTTCTGGTACTAAGTCTTGATAATAACAAGCTCAGTGGCAACATTCGAAGACAAGTGATTGGCATTTCTTCACTTTCAGTATACTTGGATGTCTCAAATAATGTTCTTATAGGACCTTTACCAGATGATGTGGGAAATTTACAGAGTCTAACACAGCTGGTACTCTTAGAGAACAACTTTTCTGGTGTCATTCCATCTTCTGTTGGAAAATGGGTCAGCTTGGAGCTGCTGCACTTGCAGGGTAATTCGTTTGAAGGAGAGATTCCTCAAAGTTTTGAGGGACTAAGAGGTTTAGAAGATATAGATCTTTCCCGTAACAACTTGTCTAGGAAGATTCCTGAATTCCTTGGTGAGTTGGCTCTCAGGCATCTCAATCTTTCTTACAATAACTTTGACGGTGAAGTACCAAAGGTTGGGATCTTTAAAAATGCAACTTCAACTTCAATTGATGGAAATAGAAAGCTCTGCGGTGGTATCCCTGAATTTAACTTGTCTGCTTGCACAACCAGAAAGGCTTCATCGTCCAGAAAATCTCTTGCCCTCAAGTTGCCAATCCCTCTTGCTGGCACTCTGGTAATTGTCATTCTTTTATCATGCTTTCTGGCATTCTTTTTAACGGTGAAACCAGCAAGAACAAGATCAGAAGCAAGTGCAATCACTTTAAGGAATTTGACGAACGCAGAAATTTCTTACTCAGAGCTGGCTAGATGCACTGGTGGGTTCTCCCAAGAAAACTTGATCGGTTCAGGAAGTTTTGGTTCTATATATAAAGGAACTCTTGTAAATGATGGAGTATTAGTCGCAGTGAAAGTATTAAATCTTCAACAAAGAGGAGCTTCAAGGAGTTTCATTAACGAATGCAAAGCCCTGAGAGGAATAAGGCACCGGAACCTGCTCAAGATCATAACTACTGTATCAAGCATTGATCACCAAGGTGATGACTTTAAAGCTTTGGTATTTGAGTTCATGTCCAATGGAAATCTAGATGATTGGATACATACAAAAGATAATTTGGAAGGGCAAAGCAAGAGATTGACATTCGTCCAAAGACTGAACATAGCAATTGATGTTGCATGTGTACTTGAATATCTACACAACTTTTGTCAAACATCAATCGTGCATTGTGATGTAAAGCCAAGCAATGTGCTGCTTGATGAAGATTTGGTAGCCCATGTGGGTGACTTTGGACTAGCAACCCTTTTATATGAAGAATCAAGTTACTCTTCCACATCCAAACAACACTCAACAATGTCATGTTGCCTAAAGGGTTCAATCGGGTACATTCCACCAGGTATGTTTTCACTGCTCACGCACAGATAATCTAAAAACTTCTAAATTCCATACAAGTTTCATTGAATTCAATATGTTTTGGCAATATGTTTGGATTTTGAAAAGTGAGATGTTTTACAGAATATGGTATGGGTGGGCAACCTTCAACACTGGGAGATATATCTATAGCAATGGGATACTATTAATGGAGATTTTCACAGGGAAGAGACCCACTAATGATGAATTTGAAGGAGGGGGGACGGGAATTCACCATTATGTGGCAAGGACTTTACCCAATCATGCTATGGAGATTGCTGATCCTTGCTTGCTGTCTGAGGAAGAAGAAGATGAAGATGAAGAGATATATTTGGAGGAGAGAGTGTTATAAATTGATACTTCAATCTTATTTATGAAATGCAAAACTACATATTTATATACAATCAACGTAATATGAAACCTATTTCTAATACTGTACAATTTCATCAATTCGTGTGTGAATTCGTGTGTGTCGACAGATGTTATTCTTGACTAACACTCCCCCTCAAGTTGGAGCATATATATTAATCATGCCAAACTTGTTACAAAGATATTGAACCCGTGTTCCATTTAAAGCTTTTGTTAGAAGATCTGCCAGTTGATCGTCAGACCGTATGTGCCCTGTAGACACAATATTTTCTTTAATCTTATCACGAATAAAATGACAATCAATCTCAATATGTTTTGTTCTTTCATGAAACACAGAGTTCGATGCTATATAAAGTGCTGCTTTATTGTCACACCATAGTTTTGCAGGTAGTGTTGTGACAATGCTAATTTCTTTCAAAAGCTGAAGTACCCACACAATTTCTTGTACTGATTGTGACATGGCTCTGTATTCCGCTTCGGCACTTGACTTTGACACAACTCCTTGCTTCTTACTTCTCCAAGATATCAAATTTCCACCAACAAACACACAGTAACCTGTAGTAGATCGTCTTGTGGCCTTTGATCCCGCATGATCCGCATCACAAAAACACTCAACTTTAATGTGCCCATAATCTGTATAGAGAATACCAAGACCTGGAGAGCCTTTCAAATAATTCAAGATATGTTCTAAAGCTTCCCATTGTGCCACTGTTGGTGATGCCATGAATTGGCTGAGCCTACTAACTGAGAAGGTTATATCAGGACGAGTTACTATTAGATAATTCAGTTTCCAAATAAGTCTTCTATATATCTCAGGAAATGGAAATGGCTTTAATTTCTCTGGATCAATCTTCTTCTTCAAATCATCAGGAAGCTCATCAAACATACTAGCATCAAGATCTAGAAAAGGATTCGGAATCATGGGGATGCTGCTTGGTGCAGCTCCAAGTTTTCCAATCTCTTTTAAGAGATCGAGAACATACTTTCTTTGAGTCAAAAGAATACCTTTCTTACTGCTCAAAACCTCAATACCAAGGAAGTACTTTAATGATCCCAAATCTTTTGTCTGGAAGTGAGAGTTTAGAAAGATTTTAAGTTATGAGATTCCAGAACAATTACTTCCTGTAATCACAATATCATCAACATATACTACAAGAAGAATCATGCCTGTATCAGATTGTTGGTAGAACACATAGTGATCACACTTGCTTTGATGTAACCCAAACTTCTTGACCACATTACAGAATTTATCAAACCAGGCCCGAGGACTTTGCTTTAGACCATACAGTAACTTCTGGAGGTAGCACACTTTCCTATTCTCCCCCTGAGCAACGAACCCAGGTGGTTGCTCAATATAAACTTCTTCTAGAAGATCACCATTTAAAAAAGCATTTTTAACATCTAATTGATGCAGTTCCCAATGATATGTAGCCGCCAAAGAAACAAGAAGATGAACTGAAGTGAGTTTGGCTACAGGAGAGAAAGTCTCAGAGTAATCAAGACCGTAAGTTTGAGCATATCCTTTGGCAACAAGGCGAGCTTTGAGTCGTTCCAAGGAACCATCTACCTTAGTCTTAACAACAAATACCCATTTACATCCAATGGCTTTCTTTCCAGGAGGGAGATCAACAAGAGTCCAGGTACCAGCTGTTTCTAATGCCAAGAGTTCTTCTTCCATTGCGGCACGCCAACCAGGGTGAGCTAGAGCTTGGTGAAGGGTAGTAGGTGGGGAAATGGAATCAAGAGTAGCACAAGAGAAGATGAAATAGTTGATAAAGACTGATAAGAGACAAAAGATGATATAGGATAGACACAGTCAGCATATCGTTTGGGAGGATAATGAGGACGTGTACCTTTACGAAGTGCAATGGGTTGGTCATCAGAAGTAGTACCAATGGAAGCAGGAACAAGTGGTTCAGTAACAGCAAGGGGAGGATTGGCAGAAACAGAGGCAGGAACTAGGGAGACATCAACATAATCAATTGGCGAAGCAAGAGGTGGCGGAGGTGAATCATTAGTAACATCAGCATCATTGACGATGTCAGGTTCCAGAACAGTAGCCGGTACTGGTGAGAGAAGAACAGGATAAACTAAGATATCATTTGAAGTATCCATGACAGAGGGAGACTCAGAGATGGACAAAGTCTTGAAGAAAGAAGAGGACTCATGAAACATAACATCGGTAGATACAAGGTAACGTCGGAGATCCGGAGAGTAACACCGATAACCTTTCTGAATTCTAGAATAACCAAGAAAAACACATCTTAGGGACTTGGGATCAAGTTTGCTAACACTAGGACGGACATCCCGAACAAAACAAACACAGCCAAAGATTTTAGGATCAACAGGAAACAGATTAGATGTGGGAAACAGAACAGAATATGGAATATCCCCACCAAGAATAGTCGAAGGCATGCGATTGATGAGAAAACAAGCAGTAGAGACAGCATCAGCCCAAAAATGTTTAGGGATTGCGGAATGAAACATGAGAGCTCGAGCAGTCTCTAAGAGATGTCGGTTCTTTCTTTTAGCAACACCATTTTGAGCAGGGTTATAAGCATAAGAGGATTGGTGAAGAATACCATGAATTTGCATGTAATCTGTGAATTAGGCAGAAAAATATTCTTTTGCATTATCACTTCGTAAGATTTTCACAGGTGTGTTAAACTGGGTTTGAATTTCAGCACAAAAATTACGAAAATGAGTAAACAATTCAGAACGCTGTTTCATTAAGTAAAGCCAGGTGGTTCGGGAAAAATCATCAACAAAGGTGACAAAATAATGATAACCGGTCTGAGACATAACTGAACAAGGACCCCAAACATCAGAATGTACTAACTCAAAGGGGGACGCAGCCCGTTTATTGACGCGAGGTGCCAAATGAATACGATAATATTTGGCAAACTGACAGGACTCACATTCTAAAGTAGACACAGAAGAATATTGAGGATACACTTTTCGGAGAGACGAAAGCGACATTGACCTAAACGACAATGAACTTCAAACAGAGACGACCCACCAGAACAAGCAACAGAACGTGGAACCTGATCATCAAGGATGTAACGTCCACCAGATTCATAGCCTCTACCAATAATCTGCTTCGTCGATAGATCCTGAATTAAACAATGATCAGGGAAGAATGAGATAAAACAGTTTAACGTACGAGTGAGTTTACTTGGAGATAAAAGGTTAAAGGTGAGATCTGGAACGTTAAGAACAGAGGATAATGAGAAGGAGGTAGTTGGTTGAACAGTGCCTGAGCCAGTAACACGTACGAGAGAACCATTGGCGACAGATATGGATGATGGGTTGGTATAGGGGGCATATGAAGAGAATAAGTGATGATTAACTGTCATATGATCAGTGGCACCAGAATCAATGATCCACTTAGTTGAAGCAGTAGTAAGACCAGAGGACAGAGTACCTGTGGCTAGTGCCCCGGCAGAAGAAGATCCAGAATAAGGGAGACCAGGTGTATGGGCAACATGAGCAAGGCCACGCTGTTGATCACGCTGCTGTTTATTTTGCAATTTTCGACAATTTTTCTTAATGTGTCCAGGTTCCTTACAATAATTGCAAATAATACTGCCAGAAGTCATTGTAGGAGAATGAGTATTTTGTTTGTACCCATAATTCCTGTTCTCAAAGGGACCACGTCCAGCTAGAGCACCTGCAGTTGGATCTACAGAAGAATGAATCAAGCTATCAGCACGAAGAACCCGGGAGAAAACATCTTCAAGAGAAGGAAGCTCTTGACTAGACAAAATCTGAGAACGAATCATTTCATATGAAGGGTCAAGAGCTTCAAGAAAGCTGATAATCACCTGAAGTTCTAGATTCTTAACACGAGTTGAAAGATCTGCCTGTAGAGACATAAGTACTTTCATTTCTTCATACAACCGCTTGAAGTCGAGAAAGAAGTCCTTTAAGGGACGGCCCTGTTGTTGAGAGCGATAAAAGCCTTTACAGATCTCATGAATCCGAGTGATATTTCCTTTGCCAGAAAATATAAATTCAAGGTACTGCATAATTTCTTTAACAGAATTGCGGTGACCAACTGAAGACAAAATCCTTGGTTCAATAAAGTTTCGAATTTGAAACAGAAGTCGAGCATCCGCTCTTTGCCAAGTCAAAAGTTTTGTTTCATTACCAGAAGGAGGATCCTCAGTTAAATGAGTTTCCATTTCAATTCCCAGAAAATAGACTCTAATAGTTTTGTTCCAATCACTGTAATTTGTCCAATTCAACTGTGAAGCAGTGATCTTACCAGACGTAGGTAACATATCATAGATTTTAGAATCAGCCATGATATTAGTTGGGTAGTGGTATGCAAATAATCTTCACAGAGTAGCAAGGTTAATAACCAATCAAAAACAGAAAAGGAACGTACCACGCCCTTAATTCAAATTAACTGCAACTCTCGGGACCCACAGATAGATACCCAATCAATCTCATATGTCAGGAAGAGAAAGACTTTAAACAAAGCAAGGGACCCGCAGAGACTTAAGACCTTAACTCAAAAATGCTGAATGTAGTGACAAATTGAACTTACGAATGTGGAAACGAAAGCGAAGAACAATAGCTCAAAATTTCAAACGTTTCGGATGACCACAAAACTTCAAAGGGAGGTAGAGGTTGAAGAGATGATTAGAACGCCGCAAACGGCGTCACAAACGGCCACCGGAGGAAGCGCCACGCGCCGGCGCGTGTAGATGGCAGCGGAGCTTCAGGTGGCGCTTGAGGACACATGCGCCGTCGGAATGGCCTCAAATTTTGGTGGCCGGCCGATCTAGACACAGGGAACCTAGGGATCTGGCGCGTGTCTGCAGCGGAGGTGTTGGCGATGACAGATCTGAACCTTGAACAGAAACTCGTTTGGTCGGAAAAAATGGTGTTCTTCGCCGGAAAACAGAAATAATTTCTGAAGTCACAGAGGCTCTGGTACCATGTTATAAATTGATACTTCAATCTTATTTATGAAATGCAAAACTACATATTTATATACAATCAACGTAATATGAAACCTATTTCTAATACTGTACAATTTCATCAATTCGTGTGTGAATTCGTGTGTGTCGACAGATGTTATTCTTGACTAACAGAGAGCAATAAGGAAGAGAATTGGAAGAGGAAGAGTAATGGAGGATTGGTTGAGTTCGTTGATGCAAGTGGGAGTATCTTGCTCTGCAAATGTGCCATCGGAGAGGTTGCTGTCTATGACTCTGGTTGTTAACAAACTCCAAGCAGTCAAGAAATTGTACACCTCCAAATAATCATTATTTTGTTGTATTTTTTTCCCTTTACACCATTGATTTTATTATCTTTTTTTATTATTAAATATTTACACTTAATAACATATTACTATTTCACTCAATCAAAAAGAGGACGAATTTCTGTATGCAGAATTTATGCAAAAACATATATTTGATGCTATGCTGATGAATTTCTGACCATTCAATCATCTTGACAAGAGTTGATAAGGCAAAAAAAAAAAAAAAAACACACCATCTTGACAAGAGAACAGATAATATGTTTTTTCAAATATAAGGTTAAAAGAGTAGGGGCATTTTCTAGTATGCTGTGGCTATTGTTTGGGTTGCAATCTGACTAATAAGTTGATTCATGATGCTTGTATCTATGCACTTCTCGTTTAAAACATACAAGAGTCAAGTTACTTTCAATATTCTGAAATTTTATTTCAATGTACTGTAAATCGGGTTGGACATTGAACCGTTGAGGAAGTGGTTCAACAGTTGGTATTTTAGTTTAAATAATACTCCATTCGGTCCTAATTATAAGATAAAGTTGACTTTTTTAGAGAAATTAAGGAAGCCAATTAAATTACTTTAGAGTATTTATAATTTTAGTATCCTTAGATTATATATCAGTTTATTAGTCAAATTAATTAATTTAGAGAAAAAAATAAAAATATAAATACTTTAAAGTAATTTAATTGACTTCCTTAATTAAGTTAACTTTGTCTGATAATTAGAACCGGAGGGAGTACTCTAATAAAGGTTTGAATGATACATAAGAAGTTTAAAAAATATGTAAACAACTATGTAATATGTGATGCTTACTATTATATGAAGTTGATTTCTATGTTGACCTACATGGCAAGTTAACAATAAACCTATGTCTGATTGAGTTATGCGACACTTACTATTATACGAACTTGTTTTCTATGTTGATTTGCGTAGCAAGTAAACAATAAATCTATACCTAATTGAGTTATGTGATGCTTACTATTATACGAACTTGTTCTTTATATTGACCTGCATAGCAAGTCAACAAGAAAGATTTACAGTATTACCTTTGTTCCTTCTTGTTAAAAAAAAAAAAAAAAATCCTTGGCACTAAAACTTTTTTTATATGCATATATATTTGAGATACTTTCGGTTACTAAATATAAACATATATCTCAGCAAAGACTGCAATGTAAGACATGGCACTAAAACTTTAATTTTTTGAGGAATTTGATAATAATCTAAGGAAGCTTATAAAGAAAAGAAATTAAATACAAATAGAAGAAAATAAAACCTTTTCTCCTTAAAGATTTTTTTGATTCTATAACTGGTTCCTGTGCTTCAAAAATATTTAAACCACTCCCTCTGTTTTTCATCGTTAGAGGACTTCGTCAAAAATTGGTCCACATGGTAATAAACGGTGGTAAATATGCTGATTTGGCCATTGGTAGTTGACTTGGTCTACTTATGTGGGTTAATATGCGTTATACCATATTTCTATTTCTCCATATCAGGTATTGCCTTCCTCTCTCCTTATCTTCATTCTCTTCTTTGATATACACTTTTACAAAGCATATTCAGCTGTTAACAATATATCAACTGATTTATTTACAGACCACAACGTCACTATCTGATAATCAAGTGTTAAGTGACGTTTAAACAAACCAAACCAATTTTACTTTCCTTGGGAAGAGAGTCATGTCATTACTAGAAACAGGACCACAGTAAAAGTCCCTTACATGGTGTTCTGTAGAGTGATGTTGAGAGGAATAGCATTAGGAACCAATTTCCACGAAAAACGGCTGAAACTTGAGTCTTAACTTCGACTTCCAAATTGCTGAAGATTCTCACTCTCTGTTCAAATCGATCACAATATTTTGGATACATCACTTTGTGAAATAATGACTCATTTTCTGCACTTAACAACCTCCACAGCTCCTTTTGCTAGTAAAGGCCCATTCAATATCTCCCTTTTCTTAATACCCATCACACCTTGTTTCGTAATTGTACAAATAAAACCCCAACTTTTCATGTCTACTTAGACCTACTCCAGTAAAAAAAAAAAACACACAAAAAAAAAACTGAGATATCATTAAGCACCAACCCTCCCAAAACAGAGGAGCAACAAAAAACAAAAATTAATTCACTCTATTTCTTAACTGGACAATAGATTGATTATAATGTGCAAGCTAATGACTGTTTCATACATAACAATGCAAAAAATTCTGTACTTATATGTAAAATTAGAAATTTTTGCAAGAGCTAAATTAAATTTGAGCTGACCTTGACAAACTTCTCAGTCCTAAGGAGATAACATCAGCACATTCAATTACTTGCTCTCCCAACTATATATTAAATTTTTCATTTCAGAAATTAAATCACTACGGATTAGGTTTGCTAATCAATGCGATAAAAATATCACGAGTTTATCAGCTGTTTGCACCTTAATGAAGAGTGGACCTATTCTTCCTATCCTTTCTTCTTTTTACGACTTATTTGGGTTAAGAAAAACAGAAATTTCTTCTGTATTGCATATCTGTTAGAATATCAGACTTTGGTCATTCCTTACCTTTGTAGTTCTAAATATTCTCTTGCTTTCCATGTAGCTTTGTCCCCTCGTGTAACAATCCTACCTTCACAATTGCTAGAGTTGGATTCAGACCAGATCTGCATTTAAAAAGAGATGAGCCAAAGTTGTGCAAGTTCCAGGATCCTCCTAGCATTACAAATCCTCAGTGGATTGCTCCTTTTGTGCTTGAGCTCAACATTTAGCTCTGCAACAATGACCCTACAAGGAAATGAAACTGATTTTCAAGCTTTGCTTGACTTCAAGAGTCGGATATCCGAAGACCCATTTAAAATATTGAGTTCCTGGAACAACTCCATCCATCACTGCAAATGGGTAGGAATCACCTGCAATATCTCCACCGGACGGGTGGTGCAACTGAGCCTTGGACAACAGAGATTGACTGGCACTGTTCCACCTTCAATAGGAAACCTCACATTCCTCAGAGTACTTAATCTAAGCATCAACAGCTTCCATGGTGAACTTCCAAATGAAGTGGGACATCTGCTATATCTTCAAACTCTAGTCATCGCCCTTAATTACTTCTCTGGAGGTATACCAAGTAATCTAAGTCGCTGTAAGGAACTGAGGATTTTATCTGCACGTAGTAACAATTTCACAGGAAACATCCCAACATGGATAGGCAATTTATCTTCTTTATCTTATATTGGGCTTGGAGTAAACAACTTCCATGGAAGCATACCAAAAGAGATGGGCTATTTATCAGGCTTGACATTTCTTGGATTAAATGGTAATTACCTATCTGGTACAGTTCCTCCTTCTATTTACAACATTTCCTCTATATACTACTTCGCTGTTGGTCAAAACAAACTGCAAGGTAGTATACCACCTGATGTTGGACTAAGTCTTCCTAATCTTGAGACATTTGGCGGGGCAGTTAACAATTTCGCCGGAACTATTCCTGTATCATTGGTAAATGCTTCAAGGCTAGGACTTGTTGATTTTGCTGAGAATGATCTCACTGGAACACTGCCTAAGAACATAGGAGTTTTAGAAAGTTTATTTTGGCTCAACTTTGATGACAATAGGCTTGTATCTAATGGAAAAGATTATGAGGGCCTAAGTTTTGAAATTAATTCTCTGGTTAATTGCACTGAACTTGAAGTTTTAGGTCTCAAAGGAAATATGTTTGGAGGAGAATTGCCAAACTTAATAACCAATTTATCAAGTAGATTAAGAAGATTAACATTAGGTGAAAATAAATTATATGGAAGCATACCTGGTGCAATTGGAAATCTTGCTAGTTTGGAAATTCTAGGATTGGAAGAAAACCTTCTGGCTGGCACTGTCCCTGATGGAGTTGGTGCACTCCAAAATTTGGGCCAATTGAATTTGAATGTCAACAGATTTTCTGGAACAATCCCTTGGTCTCTAGGAAACTTAACTTCATTAACAAGGCTCTTCATGGAGGATAACAACTTTGAGGGAAGTATACCTTCAAGCCTCGGAAATTGTCAGAAGCTTCTGGTACTAAGTCTTCATAACAACAAGCTCAGTGGCAACATTCCAAGACAAGTGATTGGCATTTCTTCACTTTCATTGTACTTGGATGTCTCTAATAATGTTCTTACAGGACCTTTACCAGATGATGTGGGAAATTTACAGAGTCTAACACAGCTGGTACTCTCAGAGAACAACTTTTCTGGTGTCATTCCATCTTCTGTTGGAAAATGTGTCAGCTTGGAGCTACTGCACTTGCAGGGTAATTCGTTTGAAGGAGAGATTCCTCAAAGTTTTGAGGGATTGAGAGGTTTAGAAGATATAGATCTTTCGCGTAACAACTTGTCTGGGAAGATTCCTGAATTCCTTGGTGAGTTGGCTCTCAGGCATCTCAATCTTTCTTACAATAACTTTGAGGGTGAAGTACCAAAGGCTGGGATCTTTAAAAATGCAACTTCAACTTCAATTGATGGAAACAGAAAGCTCTGCGGCGGTATCCCTGAATTTAACTTGTCTACTTGCACAACCAGAAAGGCTTCATCGTCCAGAAAATCTCTTGCGCTCAAGTTGACAATCCCTCTTGCTGGCACTCTGGTAATTGTCAGCCTTCTATCATGCTTTCTGGCATTCTTTTTAACGGTGAAACGAGCAAGAACAAGATCAGAAGCAAGTACAATCACTTCAAGGAATTTGACGAACTCAGAAATTTCTTACTCAGAGCTGGCTAGATGCACTGGTGGGTTCTCCCAAGAAAACTTGATCGGTTCAGGAAGTTTTGGTTCGGTATATAAAGGAACTCTTGCAGATGATGGAGCATTAGTCGCAGTGAAAGTATTAAATCTTCAACAAAGAGGAGCTTCAAGGAGTTTCATTGACGAATGCAAAGCTTTGAGAGGAATAAGGCACCGGAACCTGCTCAAGATCATAACTGCTGTATCAAGCATTGATCACCAAGGTGATGACTTCAAAGCTTTGGTGTTTGAGTTCATGTCAAATGGAAATCTTGATGGTTGGATACATCCAAAAAATAATTTGGAAGGGCAAAGCAAGAGATTGACATTCCTCCAAAGACTGAACATAGCAATTGATGTTGCATGTGCACTCGAATATGTACACAACTTTTGTCAAACACCGATCGTGCATTGTGATGTAAAGCCAAGCAATGTGCTGCTTGATGAAGATTTGGTAGCCCATGTGGGTGACTTTGGACTAGCAACCCTTCTATATGAAGAATCAAGCCACTCTTCCACATCCAAACAACACTCAATAATATCAGGTGGCCTAAAGGGTTCTATAGGGTACATTCCACCAGGTATGATTTTATTGCTCACACACAGATAATCTGAAAGTTCTAAATTCTATACAAGTTTCATTGAATTGAATTCAATATAATGGTTCAAAATCAGTGTCAATATAATGAGCTGAAATGCTTACAGAGTATGGTATGGGCGGGCAGCCTTCAACATTGGGAGATATCTACAGCTACGGGATACTATTACTAGAGATTTTCACAGGAAAAAGACCCACAAATGGTGAATTTGAAGGCGGAATGGGAATTCACCAATATGCTGAAATGGCTTTGCCCAATCATGCCATGGACATAGCTGATCCTTTTCTGATATCTGAAGAAGAAGTAGAAGATGAAGATGAAGAGAAAGGAATATATTCGGAGAAAGCTACAAGTCGGAGAGTAATGGAGGAATGCTTGGGTTCGTTGATGCAAGTGGGAGTGTCTTGCTCTGCAAATGTGCCTTCGGAGAGGCTGCAGCCTATGACACTGGTCGTTAACCAACTCCAGGCGATCAAGAAATCGTACGTCTCCAATTCCAATTCATTATTAACAAAAAATTACTAATATTCAGTAATCACTGTTTGCTATAGTTTTTAAATATATCCATTTACCAGGTAAAAAAAATTCTTAAATTAAATATGCTTTGCACTTGATAGGTGTGGTTGTCAGGTTATCCATTTCTTCTATTTCCGTTTGTAATAGTGTTGTTGTTGTGTGTGTGTTTTTTTAATTGTATCTCTATATATAATGAAAATTTTGTAATAAATCTTACACTTTCGTTCCTTAATATAAGATTAATGCACTTGATTAGATTAAAAAAATTAGTTGAGTTAGTTAATATGATATGTGTTTTTTAAAACACCCTAATTATTTTCCTTAATTTCCCTCATCTCTCTCTTAATTATTTTGATGGAGCATTAACATGCATAATTTTAGAAAAGATTGATAAATATAAAAAATATGTTTTATATATGAAACCAAAGTAAACTCCCCAAACAAGTTTTGTATTAAATGATTTATGATAGTATGATTTATTTTTTATATATACTCCGTTAAATGAATATATAGAGCAATGTGCATCCCATTCATACCACTTACGCTTACTATAAAAGTCCGACACAGTTATGATTATGGTTTATTTATAAATAATCACACTAGCTAGTTTAGAAGAAGAGCTAGGATGAATGTAGTTGCATTCAATTCGTTATACATTTTATTTTATTATAGATATTAATAATCAATGATTAATTCCATGGGAAAATCCCATTGAAAGCTTTCTAAAATATCAAAATCCTAAATTAGGCTTTTAAATTTAACATATTATAAACCAAGTCAAGAAACCCAATTCATAATTTTAGGATTGCATGAGTTTACTCATATGTCCTCTTCTCATCTCCGTTTTTTTCTTCCTCTCATTCTCCATCCATCTCTTCTCTTCTTCAAGTTCTAATTGGGATTTCTGATTCACTAAGGATTATCGATTTTTGGAACAACACCAACACGGTCATTCCCAACTCGAGTTATGATCACAGCAGTCCCAATCACGATGTGAAAGCGAACCCCCAAATTAAATAAGAAGTCTAGCAGTTCTTTTCTCTCAGTTCTTAGATGTCATTCTTGTCAAAAAAGGATCCCAGTGTTTGAGAGTTTTCTTTTTCAATAACTCAGTGGTAAAAAGGTAAATTGACTAAAACTTTAAATCCCAATTTGGGTCATGTGACCTGATTTATAGTATGTTAAATTTAGAAGCCTAGTTTAGGATTTAGATACTTCAAAAGGCTTTTAATGGAATTTTTCCTAATTCCATTACTAAAAAATAAATTGTGGAGAGAGATGAGTGTACTTTTGTAGATATGTATAATTCAATTAAATGTTAAAATATATTACTATATCCTACACCGAGGTTTTTTTTTTTGGTTAAAAAAAACGCAAACAACATATAGATAAATCTACTGCACTTTTTGCTCATATCAGCAAAGGGATTCAGAACCATCTACAAAACTATTTCCCCCAAAATTTAACAATGCATGAGAATTGATATGAAAATCATTTTGAACTGAAATATAATGCATATTTTATAATCAAACACACAGCTTAATTCCATCATTCATCCTTAGATGTTAAACTGCTGTGTCATAATCCGAAATATCAAAATAAACAGAAACTTGAATTTGTCCCAATAATCTATATTAATTGCAGCCATCTAATGATAGAAAGCACACCTAAAATTATACAATCTTTGGTCCCTTAAATTTATTTTCATTTTAATTTTGACCCCACAAGTATTAAATTATAGGTCTTGGTCTCACAAGTTTCATTTCATTTAAAGCATCGATCCCAATAATTTAATAAAAGGGTGAAGAAGCAAAAATAGCCACCTATGTATCATGCATGGGCGTCTGGCACCATATACAATCCTTGGGTGCAAAAATATCTATGGCCTTTAAAAAAGAGGACAAAAATAGCAGTTTTGTTAATGAAGACAAACGTCCATTAATTTATGCTTTTGTATACCCCACTTTAATAATTTTTAAATAATTATTTTAAGGGCGAATGTGCAAAATTACCTAGCTACATATCACATATGTGTGTCTGGCTCCATATACAATCATTGGGGTGTAAAAATACAAATGATAATTAAAAAAGGGTATAAAAATGTCAGCTTCGTTAATGAAAGCAAACATCTGTTAATTTCTGTTTTTGTGAGCCTCACTTTAATAATTTTAAAATAATTATTTAAAAAACTCTTACCCTCTCTTCTCCTTCTCACCCTCCTCTCCCCCCCCCCTCAAACCAAAGCCTCACTTTCACACCGGCAATCACTCTCCGACCACCCACGTGGTCACCGCCTTTGTGCTACCCGCTCCCTTCAAATGCCCTTCCATAGTCCATCATCGAAACTTTTCCCTTTAGTAATGAAGCTGGAAATTGAAGAAAGTTTGTCTTCATTAATGGAGCTAGCATTTTATCCCTTTTTTTTAATGATTATACGTATTTTTGCACCTAAAATTGTATATGGTACCAGACGTACACGTGGGCCCCTTAAAATAATTATAGGTATTTTTGCACCCAAGATTATATATATAGATGGGTATTTTTGCACATTCGGCCTTAGAATAATTATTTAAAAATTATTAAAGTGGGGCTCACAAAATCATAAATTAACGGACGTTTGCCTTCATTAACGAAGCTGGCATTTTTTCTCCTTTTTTTAATGATCATAGGTATTTTTGCACCTAGGGATTATATATGGTGCTAGACCCACATGCGGCATAAATAAATGGACATTTTTGCACCTTCTCCCTTAATAAAAACATAGACTATCTTTTCCCTTGAGGGACCAAAACCCATGATTTGAAACTTAAGGAACCAAAACTAAAATGAGAACAAACTTGAGGATCAAAAATTATATTAACCCTATAATTATTTATATATAAAACTTATTATGTTCGAGTGTCATATTCAGAGAAATAGCATATCTTATCCAATTTCCGCACCAAAAGCAGAACGTTGGGTGTAATTTATATAATGCTCCTTCCGGTAAAAAAAAAAAATCTAATTGAGGAGTTAATCTTATTCGTAGGACCCTTTTTTTTTATATATTTGTCAATCTTTTTCTAATTTACCTTTATTGATGCTCTCAAACAATAATCAAGTAATTAAGGGAGAGACAGAGGGAATTAATGAGGATGATTGTGATGTTTTAGAAAAAACATATCATATTAACTAACTTAACTAATTTTCTTAATCTAATCAAATTAGGCAAATATTTCTTATATTAAGCATGGGAGGGAGTATCATGCAATTTTCAAATTTTCTTCCAACTTGTGATTTGTGAAGTATAGCATCTGAAATTGATCATAGTTGTAAAAGTACGTTTTCAACTAATAAGAACCGAACACATACTATACAGTCATCACCATTGGATCCTTCCTAGTCATCGTAATTAGGCTTGCAAACATCATGAAATAAATGAATTTATCTATATATGATATTCCAAGATATTATTTATATGATCGGTATCTATCTATCGTTTCTTTAATTTACTTTGTGATCTAGTGGCATTTTTCATTTTGAATAAGGCGTCACCCTAACAATTAATTATATCAAGACGCGTGAGAAAGCAGGTATATATGTATAAATGAAGGGAATACAAAATTAATGAAACCGAATAGATAGGTAAATATTGAAGATATGTTCATTTATTGCATTTTTATTAAAGAATTTTAATAAAAAATATCCGAATATTTTAATTGAGTTTTCTCATCTATATCAAGGAAACTAAAGTCCTTATTCTAATCTGTGAATAAATTTTTAAGAAAATATTTAATGTGGATTGGTTCAAAGTTTTAGTATTATATTTAATGAGTATTGTTTAATGAAACCGAATAGATAGGTGATGAAGAGGCAAGACTACACATTAAATGTGCTCACCAAGTCTCCAAGCTATATCATGTATGTGCCATATATGTAAATATTATCCCTCTAGTTCTAGTCTTTATATTAATTAATTTATGATTTCTCTAATTTCTACTCATCTATGATATAGAGGCATAACCATGCTAATAAAAACCACTGGCATAGTTATATCTTTCTACAGCCCTATTTTATTATGTGACACCAAAGATATACCATGTACAAATAAAATTATCCAAAATTAAATTAATTAGTTGGGTGTGGGAGAATATTGATTGTTTGATTGATTATTTTGTTGCATAACAGGGTTCTGAGTTTAACAAGCAATTATATGGAACCTGTAAAAGTCACAAAATAAAGAAGCAACAAATTAACCAACAATATTAGATTGATTGAAAATTAAAATATTTGTTAGATTAATGTAAAAAGTAGCCTTGTGATTTTGTGTTGAGTCTTCCTAGTATATTAACACATACTCATCTAATCCTATTTATAAGATAGAGAGAGATGCTTTTTTCCTATTTATAAATCACATCATTAAATTTTTCACATAAACGTACAAAATCACTAAGCATGTGATTACCAACGATCAATGCTATAAAGTGTGAGCCTAGTATATCGCTCCAAGTCACAAAAGCTTTGGCGGTATATATTAATGAGCATAATTTAAAAAAAAAAAAAAAAGCTATGCTAAAAGTGTTTTCATTCAATTTAATTAAAGCTTGATGAAGCTCAACTTTAATCAATTATCAATTGCATTAAACGCGAGGAGATTATAAATAAAAAGGCAATAATGCAAGTTAGCTCTTGAAATTATTAAATCATGCACACCCACTTGTTCCAGACCCTTAGCTCGCAAAGTTTAATTGACCCAAAATAATTTGTGCCAGCATTTCTATATAAAAAGCTTACATTCCATGCATTCCAGTGACAATCAATCCAATTAATAAGAATGTGATACATATCTCATGTATATTTGAATTATATTGTTAACGTGAAAACCTTGTTAATTAATTAGAAGTAAGTAGTCATTGATCCGTAATTATATCACTAGTACAGAAAAGAGTTTTTAGACCGGAACATTTAGACCGATTATATCAGATAAGGTCTTAGAAATATGACCGGTGGCATTTTTGTAATTATGATGAAGTATTAAGACCAGTTATAATAAAAACCGGTCTTGAAAATAATTTTAAGACCGGTTATAACAAAAACCGGTCTTAAAATATATACAATTAAAAAAATAAATATATGTAATATATTTTCTGGACCGGTTATAAAAATAACCGGTCTAGAAAATATTATTTGAATTAAAGAAAATTATAAAAATAAAATGTTTATTAGTTTTAAGACCGGTTGTAAATTAGAACCGGTCTAAAATATTAAAAATTTAAGACCCGTTATTAATTAATAACCGGTCTTAAAGAGTTTCAATTTTTAAGACCGGTTATTTATTAATAACCGGTCTTAAATATATTTTAAGACTGGTTGTCAATTACAACCGGTCTTAAAAATTACTTTTAAGACCGGTTGTAATTAATAACCGGTCTTAAAATGACCTGGATTTTAAAAGGCGCATAAATTTGACTCTGAAATCTAAACTCAAGCACATCATCAAAACTCCTGTATCGTCTTGCGGCAGCTCCTCCTTTCCCCTTCTCTCCTCCGTCCTTAACTTCACCGCTGTCAACGGAGATTTACTGTTGAATACATTGTCGGAAGGCTATCATCGTTTGTTCCCTCCGATTGGTTTCATTCTTTATTGTCATCAGGTTTGTGTTTCCATTTCATTTTTGGGTTTTTCATTGAAAATGTGAGATGACTTGGCCCTCATTTTCTTTGTTCAATTCCTGTAGCAAGTGGCCAAGGTCTGTTCAATTCCAGAGGAAGAAGAGGATCCTCAAGCAAAGGTTTAAGGTACCATTTAATTATTCTGAAATTGTGGACCTGGGTTTATTTTGGTGGTTTTCCATTTGCATTACAGACTATAGTTTAAGCTTGTTGCTTCTAGTGGACCTGGCTTAATTATTCCATTTGAAAGTGATGATTTTGAGAGTCATGGTGTAGCTTCTGTTATATTATTTTGTTTGGTTTAAGCTTGTTTGGTTTTGTTTTGTTTTGATCGTAGTTGAAGACTATAGTAGTGTAGCTCTTAGTTGATTTTGCTAAACTGGGTTCTGTTTTGTTTGGTTTAAGCTTGTTGCTTCTGTTATATTGATTTTGTTGCTTCCGTTATATTGATTTTGAACGATGCCATTGTAGATAGTGCCCTGTTATAACAATAAGCACCGTGTAGCAAAATTTCCTTAAATAGTGTCCTTAAAGTGTTTTTAGACAATTAGTCATCCTAGTGAGGGTATTCCCGATCCAACAAATCCAAATTAGAGTGAGCCTAGCAATGCTCCGAGCCAGGAACACAATGAGCCATGTAACTGACTTAGACGAAGGGGTAGGAGAGCCACCTGATTGACAGACATTCCTCTCAATCAGAATATCGGGGAAAGGATTCTGATTGAGTGTGATAGATATTGGAAACCAATCAGGCCTAATGCCCAACGGTATAGGAGTTTTGTCGGCCTCCTAGCACGCAACAAGCCTAGCATCTTGATAGAGCAGTGGAGAAATGTCAATAAAGGTGTGAAGCAACATATTTGGGAAACTATCCAGCTCACTTACGACATTCCTGGGAGTGAAGTCTTGTATGACAAGATAATGACGTATTGTGATGAACGTTGGAGGAAGTTTAAGACAAATCTAGCCAACAATTACATGCATATCGAGGTGGAAGAAGGTCAGCCTCTTCTTAATCCGTGCGATCAATATTCTTTTATTGACGAACAAACTTGGCAAGAATTTAGACGGCTTCGGACTACTCCAGAAGTATTGGTGAGTTGACTTATTTTGCAATTGATTTGCTTATGAAATATGATTTTTCTTTATTTATTTACAATGACTTACTTTTGATTTCCTATTCGTAGGAAAAAAGTAAAAAGGCCCAAGAGAGTGGTAGAAAGAATGATTGCCCCCATACAATGTCTCGTGGAGGGTATGCAAAGGCCGAAAAAGACTTGTTGGCGGCCAAACGGAAGAGATTGAAAGAAGCAGCTCAATCTGATCCTTCTGTTCTTCTTTCTCTACCATCTCCGATACGTCGCGAACAGAAGTGGTTGTTCGCTAACCAAAAGATGAGCGGGTCTTATATGAGTGAACAATCTCGTATAGTCGGTGAAAAAATTGTAAGTATTGTTGCTGACTTGTTATTAATTATTTAGTAAACAAATTTCATTACTAACATTTGTCATCTGTGTCTTATAGGAGGAGCTTCAAAAAAAAAACAAGTCGAGAGATCGTTTAGCTCGAATGGGAGGAATGACATCCTGACCGTAGCTACAGAAAAACCTGAGTATCCTGGCCGTGTGAAGGGGATTGGAGGAGGGGTAGGCATAAAGGATTACTTTGGAGCACCCTCACGCCGTTCCTCAAGTGGTATGGTGACTAGGGTGGAGATGGAGTGTATATTGGCCACTATGAGGGCTGAAGCTAGGGCCGAGGCAAAAGCATCATTTGATGCATGATTTGAAGAAAGGTTCTGGAAGATGAAGGAGGAATGGATAATCATGACGAGCACAAGACAAGCAAATACCAGTGCTCCCTGGACTTATTCCCTAAACTCTAAACAGAGCACTGAAGGGAGTTGCATTGGTCAGTCATCAGAGGGTCCTAGAAAACAAATTGGTGAGCCTTGTGACTTGTTTGTGGAGGATCCTCTGAGATGATTGGTTGCACGGGGGAGCATGCACAACTTGGGATCAACTGTCCACCACCAAGAAATAAAGGATGATTAAGTCAGAGTGGCAGTTGAAGAGGTGATCGTTACAGATGCACCTCTCCCTATCCTTGTTGATGACTTCAAGGTTGTGGGCGATGTCATCAACTCTTTCATCTTGTGGCCAAAGAACCTTGTTTCTGATCGAGCTGAGGAATCCCCGCCACCTCCACCTCTACCTCCCTCAACTCAAGATGTTTCACGGCCTCTATTGAATGTCATGCAGCAAGTGATTCTGATAGCATATGATACGTCCTTTGCAACAAGAAATTGAGCTACTGAGTCAGCTGTTGGCAAGTCAGGGGCGCACTGCTATCTTGAGAGGGATGATTTAATATCCCTGGTAGCTCCTCTACAACAGCTTATGATTTCGATTGTCCAGCTCTTTTTGATGTAAGTATCTTCTCAAATTGAAAGTTAATATTTTACAAATTACACCGTTAAACTTTGATTTAATGTCCTTGCTTGAATTATTGTAGGTGCATGCATCGTAGGTTGGTTGACTCTGGCAAAACCAATAAATTTGGACTGCTATGCCCAGTTTAACTCTACGACAAAGGGACCACTTCTGCTATCAGACACACATACTTATCGCACAGGCTTAGTGAAACCTCAATTGAGTGTTTCTTGGCCCCATATTTGCACGGGTAAGACACAAATTTATATTTCATATTATACATAGTATTTTATATTTGCTTAAAAATTTTCCCTTTTTTCAGTGATCATTGGCAATTGGCTATTTTGTGCAAGAAGAGCTATTCTGTCATCCTCTTATGCTCCCTCTACCTCAGCAAGCCAACTAGTGAATTGAAGAAGAGCTTGAACTCGTAAGTTTTCTTGCATTATTAATTACCTTTCGTGTGAAAAATTTATGGAATTTGTGTAAAATAAGTAACCTTTGTGATTTTGATGATATAGGGCTATGCGGACATTCCAACACACTGCTCTTGGTAGGCCTATGCGTGAGGTAAAAGACCCTACATGGATCTTGCCAAAGGTTAGTTACATATTGGTTTGTTTTAAGAATGTATTCAATAATAAGCCATGCTTTAATTTTATACTTGTTTTAACGATATCATGTTATTTTTCAGACCCGTAGGCAACCACCGGGGTCCAACTTGTGTGGGTTGTATATTCTGAAGCACATGTATAATATTATTACCCTAGGCACGACAGGACTTACTGAAGAGGTAAATGTATATATATTTCAAAAATTTTGTATTACTTTTATTTTTTTAAGTGAATTTAATGTTTTGCCTGGCTTTGGTGTTTCAGATGTTTGAACTTGCTGACCCCTTTCCAGAAGAAGATATTGAGCACATTCGTAATTATTGTGCTGAATTCATTTATGAACTTTTACAACAGTGAGTTCTTGTATGTAAAGCTGAGGAATTTTTTTGTATATATTCATTTATGAATTGACATATATGTTGGTTGGTCGAATTCATTTATATTGTTGGTTGCATGATTTGAAAAGTTTGTTGGTTTTAAAATGGTTTTTGTATATTTTGATGAATTGACTTGTTGGTTGCATGATATGTCATGGTTGAATCCATTTATGCATATATATATGATGGTTTTAAACAAAACATTATACATGAGGATATATATGACATGTTACAAGTTCCCAATTCAATGAGAATGTTAAAACAAAAGGAAATGGTAAATGGAAGTAACTGAACACCATATGGCACTTAATAAGTATGGCATTGGAGGTAGCAATTCAATGATGCATTTTGGTAACTAACCTAATCACAAACAAATAAAAAAAAGACACTTTTAAGACCGGTTATAATGATAACCGGTCTTAAAATTTATTTTAAGACCGGTTGTATTTACAACCGCTCTTAAAATTAAAACTTTAAGACCGGTTGTATTTAAAACCGGTCTTAAAATTAATATTTTTAAGACCGGTTGTATGCAAAACCGGTCTTAAAATAACTTTTAAGACCGGTTATCATTATAACCGGTCTTAAAAATGTTACATAAATCGCCTTACAAAAGAGTTCTTTGAAAACCGTAGCTCATGAAAGCTGGTCTTAAAATTGTTGATTTTAGACCAGTTATAAATAGAATCGGTCTTAAAATATAGACTTTTAAGACCAGTTACAAAACCGATCTTAAAAGCGACATAATTTTTAGACCGACTATATCAAGACCGAATCCAAAACCGATCTAAAAAATTATTTTTAACCGGTCTAAAAATACCTTTAAGTTTTGAGCGTTGTCTTAGTTCTATCAAGTTCTTGCGATCCAATAACTCTATTTTAGCACTGTCCATAACATCCAAAAGAGTGTAGTTATGTGCATTCATTATATATTTTTTTTACATGTAAACGGGATAAAAGTAGTAGTACTGCCCAATCCATGTATGACAGTATGAGGTACATGCCCAATAATAAATTGTGCAATATTTATTATTAAAATTTTTATCTGCCGCCTGCAATAAATAACACCTAGCTAGCTAGCATTGCATCAAATTTATGATACCAATCTCAAATTAATCAAAACCTTGCTTTTTTCCAAAAATCTGAATATACAGAAGCAAAAATTCAATGACAATATGCAGCTAGAAACACCTATGTCACCACCATTTACCTTTTCTTCCCCCTTCCATATTTATAGTTGGAATTTGCAAGAAAGAGGAAGAAGACCAAGAGAAGAATTCAGAATCAAGTCCATGAGATGGAAACCCATATATGTGTGTGTGTGAGAGAGAGAGAGAGGGGCCCCAACTAAAAACTCTTCAACAACAAATGAGTTCAATTTACACGCCAATCGATAGTATTTACAAATTACTATGTGATATTTTGCAAATATAAGACCTCTTAATTATGACTTGTTTGAATCAGGATTGAAATCTTCAAAAATAATCTTTCAATTATGATTAATAGTATATAAAGTAAATACATGTGATAAGTGTTATCTCGATTTATGTAGAGGTGTTACATGCTAATGATAAACAACTCTAAATAAGCTTTTAGTATTGAAATTCTCTATATAAGATTCTAAGTAATTCTCTCCTCCTCTTCCCCCTCTTCCTCGATTATACTCTCTCTGGTCCTTAATATAACAGCTAATTGATCTTTTTTTGAAGAGAGTAAGGAAGCTAAATAAGTTACTTAATCATAACACATGTTGTGCATCACTAGATTATCTATCAGTTTATAAGTTAGATAAATTAGTTTGTAAAAAAACAATAAATATAAGTATTTTAATATAGCTTACTTAGCATCCTTAATTTCTCAAAAAAAAAAAAGTCAACTGCCTCTTATATTAAAGACTCTTATATTAAAGACTGGAGGTAAGTAACAATGATATAGCCCATGTCTTTTTTTTTTTTTTTTTTTTTGAATGAAAACTGGAATCATATTAATGAAACTCGAAAGAGCAAATACAAATACAAGCAAAAAAAAAAACTCAACCTACCATCCTTCATCAACTACTACCTCCTGGTACGAAAGTAGTGGGTGAATGTCCTTGTCTTTCATGTCAGACTAAACAAGAAATTAAGTTTGTGGCCAAATCGCCGTATAAAAAGGTGAGTGTATTGCGGGTATGTGTGTGTGTAGTATTTCATTGCTTCTTGTTAGTCCGTGGACCTCCCTAATATGCTCGAAATTAAAGCTAAGCTGCTATTTTCAGCATCTTTGTAGCAGTAATATCGGAGAAAATAGAAAGAAAAGTGGACAACATTATTTTTATATAATTACTTCATTGTTTGAGTCAACTCAATTACCTTTTTTTTTATCTCTGGCTTCAAAATATTAAGTACATCCCCCCCCCCCCCCCCCCCAAAAAATAAGTGTTACAGATAACGGTGGTGGTGGTCGAAAGGTGCATTATTATGATTGTACGTGGGGAAGCAATAATATCAAATATAAATTGGGTGTCATAAAAATTTATGATGATGCTGGTTGTTGCCTGAGTTAGAGTTAAAGATTGTGGTATGCATATAGGTTGAAGAGTTTCCAGTCTGTATCATTCGTACCTTATTCTTTATCAGCTTTTTCACCTTTCTTTGGGGTTATTATATATGAAAATATGAAAAGAAAACAAACAAAAGGGTATTTTTGTCCCAGAATTGATCAACAAAAGTTGACTATTGGGGAATTGTAGGGTTAGGGCAATATTGTTACGTTTTTACTATTTTCAGGGTAATATTATGGGAAAATCCTTATAAAATGCCCTTGAAATAGAGAAATCCCTAACCAGTACATTGAAATTAAAAAATCTGGATTAGTCATGCGTCAGTACGGATGAACAGTGCGAGCGGCGCCAAAAGATAATTTTGCCCTTCATCCCTCATTCTCGCCACTTCAAAAATAACAACACGCCGTTCTTAATTAACAACTCTGGATTCTTGATTAACAACTCCGGATTCTTGATTAACAACTCCGTATTATTGTTTCACAACTTCATTATTTAAGTTTTAAGGCCAATAACAGCACCTCTTTTTTTTATTAACAACATGCCCTCTTAATTAACAACTCCGGATTCTTGATTAACAACTCCGTATTTTTTATTAACAACTCCGTATTCTTGATTAATAACTCCATTTCATCTTTTTACTTTCACAGTAACAACACTGATGTTGTTATTAACAATACCATATTCTACATTAACAACTCACATTTCTTGTTTCACAACTTCGTAATTTAAGTTTCAGGGCCAATAACAACACCTCTTTCTTCAATAACACACTGTATTTTACATTAACAACACTATATTTTTGAGATGCTGATATGTGGAAGAATAAAGCGGAGTTGTTAATCAAGAATTTGGAGTTGTTAATAACAAGACCGGTGTTGTTATTGTGAAAGTAAAAAGATGAAACTGGAGTTGTTAATCAAGAATCCGAAGTTGTTAATTAAAAACGGCATGTTGTTATTTTTGAAGTGGCGAGAATGAGGACTGAAGGGCAAAATCGTCTTTTGGCGCCACCCGCACTATTTATCCATACTGACGCATGACTGATCTGGATTTTTTGATTTCAATGTATTGATTAGGGATTTCCCTATTTTAAGAATATTTTATAGGGATTTTCCCTAATATTATTACAAAAAATACTGCTAAGCACCTAGAATTTCTTCGTG
This sequence comes from Inga laurina, assembly GCA_963855925.1. NCBI lineage: Eukaryota > Viridiplantae > Streptophyta > Magnoliopsida > Fabales > Fabaceae > Inga > Inga laurina. Next base: position 56,984,679 of record OY979711.1, read on the forward strand.
AAAACTTTTGAGACAAAAATATCAGTTAACCCAACAAACAATATATTAAAATCAATTGTATTCATACTTAAATTAATATATTTACAATTTTATAAATAAAAAAATATTTAACAGATTTCCTCACCCTCCATTCCTTGGGCAGGCCTTAGTACATTCTAGCCTTTTTTGTTTTTGTTTTTTTATCTAAGGATTGAGAAATTTTTTATTTGGACAGTTATTCGGATCAAGTACATCTTCATAAAACTCAAGAAAAACAAATCTTGGAAAATAATACTTCCTCCGATCCTAATTATAAGATAAAGTTAACTTTTTTAGAGAAATTAAGGAAGCCAATTAAATCACTTTAGAGTATTTATATTTTTAGTATCTTTATATTATATATCAGTTTATTAGTCAAATTAATTAGTTTAAAGAAAAAAATATAAATATAAATATTCTAAAGTGATTTAATTGGCTTCCTTAATTTCTCCAAAAAAGTCAACTTTATCTTATAATTAGGACCGGAGGGAGTATAACGATTGTGGGTTGAAAAATTTAATTGATTCATTTCAAACAAAATTTCCAACTTTCAACCTTTTCAACTAGTATTTTTAAAAATGTAACTAATTTTTTGTTAAAAAAAGACTTGACATAATGTAATATTCGTAATTAATATGATCGCGCGTATCATTTATTATTGTTATATGTCTCCATCGCATCATCTATTCCGATCAAGCATATGTAAAGAGATGGCATTGTCAGTCCCACATGGTTCGTTTAAATTTTCTCAATTCAGCTTAAATATTTAATATTCGACCAAAAAAAAACTTAAATATTTAATAAAAAGAAACTCTATCTACTTTCAGATGCACCACATCAAGCACTAAAATCATTATAATATATATATATATATATATATATATATATATGAAGAACTTTAATTAATTAGAAACATGCATACAAGGCTGGATCATTGTATATCAAATACGAACCAAAAGAGGTAATAATATTGAACACTTTTACGAAAAAAAAATGAGTGGTCTAAACATTAGTTAACTGGTGGATCATTAATTAAGTTTTTTTTTTTTGAAGTATCCATGACAGAGGGAGACTCAGAGATGGACAAAGTATTGAAGAAAGAAGAGGACTCATGAAACATAACATCGGTAGATACAAGGTAACGTCGGAGATCCGGAGAGTAACACCGATAACCTTTCTGAATTCTAGAATAACCAAGAAAAACACATCTTAGGGACTTGGGATCAAGTTTGCTAACACTAGGACGGACATCCCGAACAAAACAAACACAGCCAAAGATTTTAGGATCAACAGGAAACAGATTAGATGTGGGAAACAGAACAAAATATGGAATATCCCCACCAAGAACAGTCGAAGGCATGCGATTGATGAGAAAATAAGCAGTAGAGACAGCATCAGCCCAAAAATGTTTAGGGATTGAGGAATGAAACATGAGAGCTCGAGCAGTCTCTAAGAGATGTCGGTTCTTTCTTTCAGCAACACCATTTTGAGCAGGGTTATAAGCACAAGAGGATTGGTGAAGAATACCATGAATTTGCATGTAATCTGTGAATTGGGCAAAAAAATATTCTTTTGCATTATCACTTCGTAAGATTTTCACAGGTGTGTTAAACTGGGTTTGAATTTCAGCACAAAAATTACGAAAATGAGTAAACAATTCAGAACGCTGTTTCATTAAGTAAAGCCAGGTGGTTCGGAAAAAATCATCAACAAAGGTGACAAAATAATGATAACCGGTCTGAGACATAACTGAACAAGGACCCCAAACATCAGAATGTACTAACTCAAAGGGGGACGCAGCCCGTTTATTGACGCGAGGTGCCAAATGAATACGATAATATTTGGCAAACTGACAGGACTCACATTCTAAAGTAGACACAGAAGAATATTGAGGATACACTTTTCGGAGAGACGAAAGCGACATTGACCTAAACGACAATGAACTTCAAACAGAGACGACCCACCAGAACAAGCAACAGAACGTGGAACCTGATCATCAAGGATGTAACGTCCACCAGATTCATAGCCTCTACCAATAATCTGCTTCGTCGATAGATCCTGAATTAAACAATGATCAGGGAAGAATGAGATAAAACAGTTTAACGTACGAGTGAGTTTACTTGGAGATAAAAGGTTAAAGGTGAGATCTGGAACGTTAAGAACAGAGGATAATGAGAAGGAGGTAGTTGGTTGAACAGTGCCTGAGCCAGTAACACGTACGAGAGAACCATTGGCGACAGATATGGATGATGGGTTGGTATAGGGGGCATATGAAGAGAATAAGTGATGATTAACTGTCATATGATCAGTGGCACCAGAATCAATGATCCACTTAGTTGAAGCAGTAGTAAGACCAGAGGACAGAGTACCTGTGGCTAGTGCCCCGGCAGAAGAAGATCCAGAATAAGGGAGACCAGGTGTATGGGCAACATGAGCAAGGCCACGCTGTTGATCACGCTGCTGTTTATTTTGCAATTTTCGACAATTTTTCTTAATGTGTCCAGGTTCCTTACAATAATTGCAAATAATACTGCCAGAAGTCATTGTAGGAGAATGAGTATTTTGTTTGTACCCATAATTCCTGTTCTCAAAGGGACCACGTCCAGCTAGAGCACCTGCAGTTGGATCTACAGAAGAATGAATCAAGCTATCAGCACGAAGAACCCGGGAGAAAACATCTTCAAGAGAAGGAAGCTCTTGACTAGACAAAATCTGAGAACGAATCATTTCATATGAAGGGTCAAGAGCTTCAAGAAAGCTGATAATCACCTGAAGTTCTAGATTCTTAACACAAGTTGAAAGATCTGCCTGTAGAGACATAAGTACTTTCATTTCTTCATACAACCGCTTGAAGTCGAGAAAGAAGTCCTTTAAGGGACGGCCCTGTTGTTGAGAGCGATAAAAGCCTTTACAGATCTCATGAATCCGAGTGATATTTCCTTTGCCAGAAAATATAAATTCAAGGTACTGCATAATTTCTTTAACAGAATTGCGGTGACCAACTGAAGACAAAATCCTTGGTTCAATAAAGTTTCGAATTTGAAACAGAAGTCGAGCATCCGCTCTTTGCCAAGTCAAAAGTTTTGTTTCATTACCAGAAGGAGGATCCTCAGTTAAATGAGTTTCCATTTCAATTCCCAGAAAAAAGACTCTAATAGTTTTGTTCCAATCACTGTAATTTGTCCAATTCAACTGTGAAGCAGTGATCTTACCAGACGTAGGTAACATATCATAGATTTTAGAATCAGCCATGATATTAGTTGGGTAGTGGTATGCAAATAATCTTCACAGAGTAGCAAGGTTAATAACCAATCAAAAACAGAAAAGGAACGTACCACGCCCTTAATTCAAATTAACTGCAACTCTCGGGACCCACAGATAGATACCCAATCAATCTCATATGTCAGGAAGAGAAAGACTTTAAACAAAGCAAGGGACCCGCAGAGACTTAAGACCTTAACTCAAAAATGCTGAATGTAGTGACAAATTGAACTTACGAATGTGGAAACGAAAGCGAAGAACAATAGCTCAAAATTTCAAACGTTTCGGATGACCACAAAACTTCAAAGGGAGGTAGAGGTTGAAGAGATGATTAGAACGCCGCAAACGGCGTCACAAACGGCCACCGGAGGAAGCGCCACGCGCCGGCGCGTGTAGATGGCAGCGGAGCTTCAGGTGGCGCTTGAGGACACATGCGCCGTTGGAATGGCCTCAAATTTTGGTGGCCGGCCGATCTAGACACAGGGAACCTAGGGATCTGGCGCGTGTCTGCAGCGGAGGTGTTGGCGATGACAGATCTGAACCTTGAACAGAAACTCGTTTGGCCGGAAAAAATGGTGTTCTTCGCCGGAAAACAGAAATAATTTCTGAAGTCACAGAGGCTCTGGTACCATGTTATAAATTGATACTTCAATCTTATTTATGAAATGCAAAACTACATATTTATATACAATCAACGTAATATGAAACCTATTTCTAATACTGTACAATTTCATCAATTCGTGTGTGAATTCGTGTGTGTCGACAGATGTTATTCTTGACTAACAGAGAGCAATAAGGAAGAGAATTGGAAGAGGAAGAGTAATGGAGGATTGGTTGAGTTCGTTGATGCAAGTGGGAGTATCTTGCTCTGCAAATGTGCCATCGGAGAGGTTGCTGTCTATGACTCTGGTTGTTAACAAACTCCAAGCAGTCAAGAAATTGTACACCTCCAAATAATCATTATTTTGTTGTATTTTTTTCCCTTTACACCATTGATTTTATTATCTTTTTTTATTATTAAATATTTACACTTAATAACATATTACTATTTCACTCAATCAAAAAGAGGACGAATTTCTGTATGCAGAATTTATGCAAAAACATATATTTGATGCTATGCTGATGAATTTCTGACCATTCAATCATCTTGACAAGAGTTGATAAGGCAAAAAAAAAAAAAAAAAAAAACACACCATCTTGACAAGAGAACAGATAATATGTTTTTTCAAATATAAGGTTAAAAGAGTAGGGGCATTTTCTAGTATGCTGTGGCTATTGTTTGGGTTGCAATCTGACTAATAAGTTGATTCATGATGCTTGTATCTATGCACTTCTCGTTTAAAACATACAAGAGTCAAGTTACTTTCAATATTCTGAAATTTTATTTCAATGTACTGTAAATCGGGTTGGACATTGAACCGTTGAGGAAGTGGTTCAACAGTTGGTATTTTAGTTTAAATAATACTCCATTCGGTCCTAATTATAAGATAAAGTTGACTTTTTTAGAGAAATTAAGGAAGCCAATTAAATTACTTTAGAGTATTTATAATTTTAGTATCCTTAGATTATATATCAGTTTATTAGTCAAATTAATTAATTTAGAGAAAAAAATAAAAATATAAATACTTTAAAGTAATTTAATTGACTTCCTTAATTAAGTTAACTTTGTCTTATAATTAGAACCGGAGGGAGTACTCTAATAAAGGTTTGAATGATACATAAGAAGTTTAAAAAATATGTAAACAACTATTTAATATGTGATGCTTACTATTATATGAAGTTGATTTCTATGTTGACCTACATGGCAAGTTAACAATAAACCTATGTCTGATTGAGTTATGCGACACTTACTATTATACGAACTTGTTTTCTATGTTGATTTGCGTAGCAAGTAAACAATAAATCTATACCTAATTGAGTTATGTGATGCTTACTATTATACGAACTTGTTCTTTATATTGACCTGCATAGCAAGTCAACAAGAAAGATTTACAGTATTACCTTTGTTCCTTCTTGTTAAAAAAAAAAAAAAAAATCCTTGGCACTAAAACTTTTTTTATATGCATATATATTTGAGATACTTTCGGTTACTAAATATAAACATATATCTCAGCAAAGACTGCAATGTAAGACATGGCACTAAAACTTTAATTTTTTGAGGAATTTGATAATAATCTAAGGAAGCTTATAAAGAAAAGAAATTAAATACAAATAGAAGAAAATAAAACCTTTTCTCCTTAAAGATTTTTTTGATTCTATAACTGGTTCCTGTGCTTCAAAAATATTTAAATCACTCCCTCTGTTTTTCATCGTTAGAGGACTTCGTCAAAAATTGGTCCACATGGTAATAAACGGTGGTAAATATGCTGATTTGGCCATTGGTAGTTGACTTGGTCTACTTATGTGGGTTAATATGCGTTATACCATATTTCTATTTCTCCATATCAGGTATTGCCTTCCTCTCTCCTTATCTTCATTCTCTTCTTTGATATACACTTTTACAAAGCATATTCAGCTGTTAACAATATATCAACTGATTTATTTACAGACCACAACGTCACTATCTGATAATCAAGTGTTAAGTGACGTTTAAACAAACCAAACCAATTTTACTTTCCTTGGGAAGAGAGTCATGTCATTACTAGAAACAGGACCACAGTAAAAGTCCCTTACATGGTGTTCTGTAGAGTGATGTTGAGAGGAATAGCATTAGGAACCAATTTCCACGAAAAACGGCTGAAACTTGAGTCTTAACTTCGACTTCCAAATTGCTGAAGATTCTCACTCTCTGTTCAAATCGATCACAATATTTTGGATACATCACTTTGTGAAATAATGACTCATTTTCTGCACTTAACAACCTCCACAGCTCCTTTTGCTAGTAAAGGCCCATTCAATATCTCCCTTTTCTTAATACCCATCACACCTTGTTTCGTAATTGTACAAATAAAACCCCAACTTTTCATGTCTACTTAGACCTACTCCAGTAAAAAAAAAAAAACACACAAAAAAAAAACTGAGATATCATTAAGCACCAACCCTCCCAAAACAGAGGAGCAACAAAAAACAAAAATTAATTCACTCTATTTCTTAACTGGACAATAGATTGATTATAATGTGCAAGCTAATGACTGTTTCATACATAACAATGCAAAAAATTCTGTACTTATATGTAAAATTAGAAATTTTTGCAAGAGCTAAATTAAATTTGAGCTGACCTTGACAAACTTCTCAGTCCTAAGGAGATAACATCAGCACATTCAATTACTTGCTCTCCCAACTATATATTAAATTTTTCATTTCAGAAATTAAATCACTACGGATTAGGTTTGCTAATCAATGCGATAAAAATATCACGAGTTTATCAGCTGTTTGCACCTTAATGAAGAGTGGACCTATTCTTCCTATCCTTTCTTCTTTTTACGACTTATTTGGGTTAAGAAAAACAGAAATTTCTTCTGTATTGCATATCTGTTAGAATATCAGACTTTGGTCATTCCTTACCTTTGTAGTTCTAAATATTCTCTTGCTTTCCATGTAGCTTTGTCCCCTCGTGTAACAATCCTACCTTCACAATTGCTAGAGTTGGATTCAGACCAGATCTGCATTTAAAAAGAGATGAGCCAAAGTTGTGCAAGTTCCAGGATCCTCCTAGCATTACAAATCCTCAGTGGATTGCTCCTTTTGTGCTTGAGCTCAACATTTAGCTCTGCAACAATGACCCTACAAGGAAATGAAACTGATTTTCAAGCTTTGCTTGACTTCAAGAGTCGGATATCCGAAGACCCATTTAAAATATTGAGTTCCTGGAACAACTCCATCCATCACTGCAAATGGGTAGGAATCACCTGCAATATCTCCACCGGACGGGTGGTGCAACTGAGCCTTGGACAACAGAGATTGACTGGCACTGTTCCACCTTCAATAGGAAACCTCACATTCCTCAGAGTACTTAATCTAAGCATCAACAGCTTCCATGGTGAACTTCCAAATGAAGTGGGACATCTGCTATATCTTCAAACTCTAGTCATCGCCCTTAATTACTTCTCTGGAGGTATACCAAGTAATCTAAGTCGCTGTAAGGAACTGAGGATTTTATCTGCACGTAGTAACAATTTCACAGGAAACATCCCAACATGGATAGGCAATTTATCTTCTTTATCTTATATTGGGCTTGGAGTAAACAACTTCCATGGAAGCATACCAAAAGAGATGGGCTATTTATCAGGCTTGACATTTCTTGGATTAAATGGTAATTACCTATCTGGTACAGTTCCTCCTTCTATTTACAACATTTCCTCTATATACTACTTCGCTGTTGGTCAAAACAAACTGCAAGGTAGTATACCACCTGATGTTGGACTAAGTCTTCCTAATCTTGAGACATTTGGCGGGGCAGTTAACAATTTCGCCGGAACTATTCCTGTATCATTGGTAAATGCTTCAAGGCTAGGACTTGTTGATTTTGCTGAGAATGATCTCACTGGAACACTGCCTAAGAACATAGGAGTTTTAGAAAGTTTATTTTGGCTCAACTTTGATGACAATAGGCTTGTATCTAATGGAAAAGATTATGAGGGCCTAAGTTTTGAAATTAATTCTCTGGTTAATTGCACTGAACTTGAAGTTTTAGGTCTCAAAGGAAATATGTTTGGAGGAGAATTGCCAAACTTAATAACCAATTTATCAAGTAGATTAAGAAGATTAACATTAGGTGAAAATAAATTATATGGAAGCATACCTGGTGCAATTGGAAATCTTGCTAGTTTGGAAATTCTAGGATTGGAAGAAAACCTTCTGGCTGGCACTGTCCCTGATGGAGTTGGTGCACTCCAAAATTTGGGCCAATTGAATTTGAATGTCAACAGATTTTCTGGAACAATCCCTTGGTCTCTAGGAAACTTAACTTCATTAACAAGGCTCTTCATGGAGGATAACAACTTTGAGGGAAGTATACCTTCAAGCCTCGGAAATTGTCAGAAGCTTCTGGTACTAAGTCTTCATAACAACAAGCTCAGTGGCAACATTCCAAGACAAGTGATTGGCATTTCTTCACTTTCATTGTACTTGGATGTCTCTAATAATGTTCTTACAGGACCTTTACCAGATGATGTGGGAAATTTACAGAGTCTAACACAGCTGGTACTCTCAGAGAACAACTTTTCTGGTGTCATTCCATCTTCTGTTGGAAAATGTGTCAGCTTGGAGCTACTGCACTTGCAGGGTAATTCGTTTGAAGGAGAGATTCCTCAAAGTTTTGAGGGATTGAGAGGTTTAGAAGATATAGATCTTTCGCGTAACAACTTGTCTGGGAAGATTCCTGAATTCCTTGGTGAGTTGGCTCTCAGGCATCTCAATCTTTCTTACAATAACTTTGAGGGTGAAGTACCAAAGGCTGGGATCTTTAAAAATGCAACTTCAACTTCAATTGATGGAAACAGAAAGCTCTGCGGCGGTATCCCTGAATTTAACTTGTCTACTTGCACAACCAGAAAGGCTTCATCGTCCAGAAAATCTCTTGCGCTCAAGTTGACAATCCCTCTTGCTGGCACTCTGGTAATTGTCAGCCTTCTATCATGCTTTCTGGCATTCTTTTTAACGGTGAAACGAGCAAGAACAAGATCAGAAGCAAGTACAATCACTTCAAGGAATTTGACGAACTCAGAAATTTCTTACTCAGAGCTGGCTAGATGCACTGGTGGGTTCTCCCAAGAAAACTTGATCGGTTCAGGAAGTTTTGGTTCGGTATATAAAGGAACTCTTGCAGATGATGGAGCATTAGTCGCAGTGAAAGTATTAAATCTTCAACAAAGAGGAGCTTCAAGGAGTTTCATTGACGAATGCAAAGCTTTGAGAGGAATAAGGCACCGGAACCTGCTCAAGATCATAACTGCTGTATCAAGCATTGATCACCAAGGTGATGACTTCAAAGCTTTGGTGTTTGAGTTCATGTCAAATGGAAATCTTGATGGTTGGATACATCCAAAAAATAATTTGGAAGGGCAAAGCAAGAGATTGACATTCCTCCAAAGACTGAACATAGCAATTGATGTTGCATGTGCACTCGAATATGTACACAACTTTTGTCAAACACCGATCGTGCATTGTGATGTAAAGCCAAGCAATGTGCTGCTTGATGAAGATTTGGTAGCCCATGTGGGTGACTTTGGACTAGCAACCCTTCTATATGAAGAATCAAGCCACTCTTCCACATCCAAACAACACTCAATAATATCAGGTGGCCTAAAGGGTTCTATAGGGTACATTCCACCAGGTATGATTTTATTGCTCACACACAGATAATCTGAAAGTTCTAAATTCTATACAAGTTTCATTGAATTGAATTCAATATAATGGTTCAAAATCAGTGTCAATATAATGAGCTGAAATGCTTACAGAGTATGGTATGGGCGGGCAGCCTTCAACATTGGGAGATATCTACAGCTACGGGATACTATTACTAGAGATTTTCACAGGAAAAAGACCCACAAATGGTGAATTTGAAGGCGGAATGGGAATTCACCAATATGCTGAAATGGCTTTGCCCAATCATGCCATGGACATAGCTGATCCTTTTCTGATATCTGAAGAAGAAGTAGAAGATGAAGATGAAGAGAAAGGAATATATTCGGAGAAAGCTACAAGTCGGAGAGTAATGGAGGAATGCTTGGGTTCGTTGATGCAAGTGGGAGTGTCTTGCTCTGCAAATGTGCCTTCGGAGAGGCTGCAGCCTATGACACTGGTCGTTAACCAACTCCAGGCGATCAAGAAATCGTACGTCTCCAATTCCAATTCATTATTAACAAAAAATTACTAATATTCAGTAATCACTGTTTGCTATAGTTTTTAAATATATCCATTTACCAGGTAAAAAAAATTCTTAAATTAAATATGCTTTGCACTTGATAGGTGTGGTTGTCAGGTTATCCATTTCTTCTATTTCCGTTTGTAATAGTGTTGTTGTTGTGTGTGTGTTTTTTTAATTGTATCTCTATATATAATGAAAATTTTGTAATAAATCTTACACTTTCGTGCCTTAATATAAGATTAATGCACTTGATTAGATTAAAAAAATTAGTTGAGTTAGTTAATATGATATGTGTTTTTTAAAACACCCTAATTATTTTCCTTAATTTCCCTCATCTCTCTCTTAATTATTTTGATGGAGCATTAACATGCATAATTTTAGAAAAGATTGATAAATATAAAAAATATGTTTTATATATGAAACCAAAGTAAACTCCCCAAACAAGTTTTGTATTAAATGATTTATGATAGTATGATTTATTTTTTATATATACTCCGTTAAATGAATATATAGAGCAATGTGCATCCCATTCATACCACTTACGCTTACTATAAAAGTCCGACACAGTTATGATTATGGTTTATTTATAAATAATCACACTAGCTAGTTTAGAAGAAGAGCTAGGATGAATGTAGTTGCATTCAATTCGTTATACATTTTATTTTATTATAGATATTAATAATCAATGATTAATTCCATGGGAAAATCCCATTGAAAGCTTTCTAAAATATCAAAATCCTAAATTAGGCTTTTAAATTTAACATATTATAAACCAAGTCAAGAAACCCAATTCATAATTTTAGGATTGCATGAGTTTACTCATATGTCCTCTTCTCATCTCCGTTTTTTTCTTCCTCTCATTCTCCATCCATCTCTTCTCTTCTTCAAGTTCTAATTGGGATTTCTGATTCACTAAGGATTATCGATTTTTGGAACAACACCAACACGGTCATTCCCAACTCGAGTTATGATCACAGCAGTCCCAATCACGATGTGAAAGCGAACCCCCAAATTAAATAAGAAGTCTAGCAGTTCTTTTCTCTCAGTTCTTAGATGTCATTCTTGTCAAAAAAGGATCCCAGTGTTTGAGAGTTTTCTTTTTCAATAACTCAGTGGTAAAAAGGTAAATTGACTAAAACTTTAAATCCCAATTTGGGTCATGTGACCTGATTTATAGTATGTTAAATTTAGAAGCCTAGTTTAGGATTTAGATACTTCAAAAGGCTTTTAATGGAATTTTTCCTAATTCCATTACTAAAAAATAAATTGTGGAGAGAGATGAGTGTACTTTTGTAGATATGTATAATTCAATTAAATGTTAAAATATATTACTATATCCTACACCGAGGTTTTTTTTTTGGTTAAAAAAAACGCAAACAACATATAGATAAATCTACTGCACTTTTTGCTCATATCAGCAAAGGGATTCAGAACCATCTACAAAACTATTTCCCCCAAAATTTAACAATGCATGAGAATTGATATGAAAATCATTTTGAACTGAAATATAATGCATATTTTATAATCAAACACACAGCTTAATTCCATCATTCATCCTTAGATGTTAAACTGCTGTGTCATAATCCGAAATATCAAAATAAACAGAAACTTGAATTTGTCCCAATAATCTATATTAATTGCAGCCATCTAATGATAGAAAGCACACCTAAAATTATACAATCTTTGGTCCCTTAAATTTATTTTCATTTTAATTTTGACCCCACAAGTATTAAATTATAGGTCTTGGTCTCACAAGTTTCATTTCATTTAAAGCATCGATCCCAATAATTTAATAAAAGGGTGAAGAAGCAAAAATACCCACCTATGTATCATGCATGGGCGTCTGGCACCATATACAATCCTTGGGTGCAAAAATATCTATGGCCTTTAAAAAAGAGGACAAAAATAGCAGTTTTGTTAATGAAGACAAACGTCCATTAATTTATGCTTTTGTATACCCCACTTTAATAATTTTTAAATAATTATTTTAAGGGCGAATGTGCAAAATTACCTAGCTACATATCACATATGTGTGTCTGGCTCCATATACAATCATTGGGGTGTAAAAATACAAATGATAATTAAAAAAGGGTATAAAAATGTCAGCTTCGTTAATGAAAGCAAACATCTGTTAATTTCTGTTTTTGTGAGCCTCACTTTAATAATTTTAAAATAATTATTTAAAAAACTCTTACCCTCTCTTCTCCTTCTCACCCTCCTCTCCCCCCCCCCCCCTCAAACCAAAGCCTCACTTTCACACCGGCAATCACTCTCCGACCACCCACGTGGTCACCGCCTTTGTGCTACCCGCTCCCTTCAAATGCCCTTCCATAGTCCATCATCGAAACTTTTCCCTTTAGTAATGAAGCTGGAAATTGAAGAAAGTTTGCCTTCATTAATGGAGCTAGCATTTTATCCCTTTTTTTTAATGATTATACGTATTTTTGCACCTAAAATTGTATATGGTACCAGACGTACACGTGGGCCCCTTAAAATAATTATAGGTATTTTTGCACCCAAGATTATATATATAGATGGGTATTTTTGCACATTCGGCCTTAGAATAATTATTTAAAAATTATTAAAGTGGGGCTCACAAAATCATAAATTAACGGACGTTTGCCTTCATTAACGAAGCTGGCATTTTTTCTCCTTTTTTTAATGATCATAGGTATTTTTGCACCTAGGGATTATATATGGTGCTAGACCCACATGCGGCATAAATAAATGGACATTTTTGCACCTTCTCCCTTAATAAAAACATAGACTATCTTTTCCCTTGAGGGACCAAAACCCATGATTTGAAACTTAAGGAACCAAAACTAAAATGAGAACAAACTTGAGGATCAAAAATTATATTAACCCTATAATTATTTATATATAAAACTTATTATGTTCGAGTGTCATATTCAGAGAAATAGCATATCTTATCCAATTTCCGCACCAAAAGCAGAACGTTGGGTGTAATTTATATAATGCTCCTTCCGGGAAAAAAAAAAAAATCTAATTGAGGAGTTAATCTTATTCGTAGGACCCTTTTTTTTTTATATATTTGTCAATCTTTTTCTAATTTACCTTTATTGATGCTCTCAAACAATAATCAAGTAATTAAGGGAGAGACAGAGGGAATTAATGAGGATGATTGTGATGTTTTAGAAAAAACATATCATATTAACTAACTTAACTAATTTTCTTAATCTAATCAAATTAGGCAAATATTTCTTATATTAAGCATGGGAGGGAGTATCATGCAATTTTCAAATTTTCTTCCAACTTGTGATTTGTGAAGTATAGCATCTGAAATTGATCATAGTTGTAAAAGTACGTTTTCAACTAATAAGAACCGAACACATACTATACAGTCATCACCATTGGATCCTTCCTAGTCATCGTAATTAGGCTTGCAAACATCATGAAATAAATGAATTTATCTATATATGATATTCCAAGATATTATTTATATGATCGGTATCTATCTATCGTTTCTTTAATTTACTTTGTGATCTAGTGGCATTTTTCATTTTGAATAAGGCGTCACCCTAACAATTAATTATATCAAGACGCGTGAGAAAGCAGGTATATATGTATAAATGAAGGGAATACAAAATTAATGAAACCGAATAGATAGGTAAATATTGAAGATATGTTCATTTATTGCATTTTTATTAAAGAATTTTAATAAAAAATATCCGAATATTTTAATTGAGTTTTCTCATCTATATCAAGGAAACTAAAGTCCTTATTCTAATCTGTGAATAAATTTTTAAGAAAATATTTAATGTGGATTGGTTCAAAGTTTTAGTATTATATTTAATGAGTATTGTTTAATGAAACCGAATAGATAGGTGATGAAGAGGCAAGACTACACATTAAATGTGCTCACCAAGTCTCCAAGCTATATCATGTATGTGCCATATATGTAAATATTATCCCTCTAGTTCTAGTCTTTATATTAATTAATTTATGATTTCTCTAATTTCTACTCATCTATGATATAGAGGCATAACCATGCTAATAAAAACCACTGGCATAGTTATATCTTTCTACAGCCCTATTTTATTATGTGACACCAAAGATATACCATGTACAAATAAAATTATCCAAAATTAAATTAATTAGTTGGGTGTGGGAGAATATTGATTGTTTGATTGATTATTTTGTTGCATAACAGGGTTCTGAGTTTAACAAGCAATTATATGGAACCTGTAAAAGTCACAAAATAAAGAAGCAACAAATTAACCAACAATATTAGATTGATTGAAAATTAAAATATTTGTTAGATTAATGTAAAAAGTAGCCTTGTGATTTTGTGTTGAGTCTTCCTAGTATATTAACACATACTCATCTAATCCTATTTATAAGATAGAGAGAGATGCTTTTTTCCTATTTATAAATCACATCATTAAATTTTTCACATAAACGTACAAAATCACTAAGCATGTGATTACCAGCGATCAATGCTATAAAGTGTGAGCCTAGTATATCGCTCCAAGTCACAAAAGCTTTGGCGGTATATATTAATGAGCATAATTTAAAAAAAAAAAAAAAAAGCTATGCTAAAAGTGTTTTCATTCAATTTAATTAAAGCTTGAGGAAGCTCAACTTTAATCAATTATCAATTGCATTAAACGCGAGGAGATTATAAATAAAAAGGCAATAATGCAAGTTAGCTCTTGAAATTATTAAATCATGCACACCCACTTGTTCCAGACCCTTAGCTCGCAAAGTTTAATTGACCCAAAATAATTTGTGCCAGCATTTCTATATAAAAAGCTTACATTCCATGCATTCCAGTGACAATCAATCCAATTAATAAGAATGTGATACATATCTCATGTATATTTGAATTATATTGTTAACGTGAAAACCTTGTTAATTAATTAGAAGTAAGTAGTCATTGATCCGTAATTATATCACTAGTACAGAAAAGAGTTTTTAGACCGGAACATTTAGACCGATTATATCAGATAAGGTCTTAGAAATATGACCGGTGGCATTTTTGTAATTATGATGAAATATTAAGACCAGTTATAATAAAAACCGGTCTTGAAAACAATTTTAAGACCGGTTATAACAAAAACCGGTCTTAAAATATATACAATTAAAAAAATAAATATATGTAATATATTTTCTGGACCGGTTATAAAAATAACCGGTCTAGAAAATATTATTTGAATTAAAGAAAATTATAAAAATAAAATGTTTATTAGTTTTAAGACCGGTTGTAAATTAGAACCGGTCTAAAATATTAAAAATTTAAGACCCGTTATTAATTAATAACCGGTCTTAAAGAGTTTCAATTTTTAAGACCGGTTATTTATTAATAACCGGTCTTAAATATATTTTAAGACTGGTTGTCAATTACAACCGGTCTTAAAAATTACTTTTAAGACCGGTTGTAATTAATAACCGGTCTTAAAATGACCTGGATTTTAAAAGGCGCATAAATTTGACTCTGAAATCTAAACTCAAGCACATCATCAAAACTCCTGTATCGTCTTGCGGCAGCTCCTCCTTTCCCCTTCTCTCCTCCGTCCTTAACTTCACCGCTGTCAACGGAGATTTACTGTTGAATACATTGTCGGAAGGCTATCATCGTTTGTTCCCTCCGATTGGTTTCATTCTTTATTGTCATCAGGTTTGTGTTTCCATTTCATTTTTGGGTTTTTCATTGAAAATGTGAGATGACTTGGCCCTCATTTTCTTTGTTCAATTCCTGTAGCAAGTGGCCAAGGTCTGTTCAATTCCAGAGGAAGAAGAGGATCCTCAAGCAAAGGTTTAAGGTACCATTTAATTATTCTGAAATTGTGGACCTGGGTTTATTTTGGTGGTTTTCCATTTGCATTACAGACTATAGTTTAAGCTTGTTGCTTCTAGTGGACCTGGCTTAATTATTCCATTTGAAAGTGATGATTTTGAGAGTCATGGTGTAGCTTCTGTTATATTATTTTGTTTGGTTTAAGCTTGTTTGGTTTTGTTTTGTTTTGATCGTAGTTGAAGACTATAGTAGTGTAGCTCTTAGTTGATTTTGCTAAACTGGGTTCTGTTTTGTTTGGTTTAAGCTTGTTGCTTCTGTTATATTGATTTTGTTGCTTCCGTTATATTGATTTTGAACGATGCCATTGTAGATAGTGCCCTGTTATAACAATAAGCACCGTGTAACAAAATTTCCTTAAATAGTGTCCTTAAAGTGTTTTTAGACAATTAGTCGTCCTAGTGAGGGTACTCCCGATCCAACAAATCCAAATTAGAGTGAGCCTAGCAATGCTCCGAGCCAGGAACACAATGAGCCATGTAACTGACTTAGACGAAGGGGTAGGAGAGCCACCTGATTGACAGACATTCCTCTCAATCAGAATATCGGGGAAAGGATTCTGATTGAGTGTGATAGATATTGGAAACCAATCAGGCCTAATGCCCAACGGTATAGGAGTTTTGTCGGCCTCCTAGCACGCAACAAGCCTAGCATCTTGATAGAGCAGTGGAGAAATGTCAATAAAGGTGTGAAGCAACATATTTGGGAAACTATCCAGCTCACTTACGACATTCCTGGGAGTGAAGTCTTGTATGACAAGATAATGACGTATTGTGATGAACGTTGGAGGAAGTTTAAGACAAATCTAGCCAACAATTACATGCATATCGAGGTGGAAGAAGGTCAGCCTCTTCTTAATCCGTGCGATCAATATTCTTTTATTGACGAACAAACTTGGCAAGAATTTAGACGGCTTCGGACTACTCCAGAAGTATTGGTGAGTTGACTTATTTTGCAATTGATTTGCTTATGAAATATGATTTTTCTTTATTTATTTACAATGACTTACTTTTGATTTCCTATTCGTAGGAAAAAAGTAAAAAGGCCCAAGAGAGTGGTAGAAAGAATGATTGCCCCCATACAATGTCTCGTGGAGGGTATGCAAAGGCCGAAAAAGACTTGTTGGCGGCCAAACGGAAGAGATTGAAAGAAGCAGCTCAATCTGATCCTTCTGTTCTTCTTTCTCTACCATCTCCGATACGTCGCGAACATAAGTGGTTGTTCGCTAACCAAAAGATGAGCGGGTCTTATATGAGTGAACAATCTCGTATAGTCGGTGAAAAAATTGTAAGTATTGTTGCTGACTTGTTATTAATTATTTAGTAAACAAATTTCATTACTAACATTTGTCATCTGTGTCTTATAGGAGGAGCTTCAAAAAAAAAAACAAGTCGAGAGATCGTTTAGCTCGAATGGGAGGAATGACATCCTGACCGTAGCTACAGAAAAACCTGAGTATCCTGGCCGTGTGAAGGGGATTGGAGGAGGGGTAGGCATAAAGGATTACTTTGGAGCACCCTCACGCCGTTCCTCAAGTGGTATGGTGACTAGGGTGGAGATGGAGTGTATATTGGCCACTATGAGGGCTGAAGCTAGGGCCGAGGCAAAAGCATCATTTGATGCATGATTTGAAGAAAGGTTCAGGAAGATGAAGGAGGAATGGATAATCATGACGAGCACAAGACAAGCAAATACCAGTGCTCCCTGGGCTTATTCCCTAAACTCTAAACAGAGCACTGAAGGGAGTTGTATTAGTCAGTCATCAGAGGGTCCTAGAAAACAAATTGGTGAGCCTTGTGACTTGTTTGTGGAGGATCCTCTGAGATGATTGGTTGCACGGGGGAGCATGCACAACTTGGGATCAACTGTCCACCACCAAGAAATAAAGGATGATCAAGTCAGAGTGGCAGTTGAAGAGGTGATCGTTGCAGATGCACCTCTCCCTATCCTTGTTGATGATTTCAAGGTTGTGGGCGATGTCATCAACTCTTTCATCTTGTGGCCAAAGAACCTTGTTTCTGATCGAGCTGAGGAATCCCCGCCACCTCCACCTCTACCTCCCTCAACTCAAGATGTTTCACGGCCTCTATTGAATGTCATGCAGCAAGTGATTCTGATAGCATATGATACGTCCTTTGCAACAAGAAATTGAGCTACTGAGTCAGCTGTTGGCAAGTCAGGGGCGCACTGCTATCTTGAGAGGGATGATTTAATATCCCTGGTAGCTCCTCTACAACAGCTTATGATTTCGATTGTCCAGCTCTTTTTGATGTAAGTATCTTCTCAAATTGAAAGTTAATATTTTACAAATTACACCGTTAAACTTTGATCTAATGTCCTTGCTTGAATTATTGTAGGTGCATGCATCGTCGGTTGGTTGACTCTGGCAAAACCAATAAATTTGGACTGCTATGCCCAGTTTAACTCTACGACAAAGGGACCACTTCTGCTATCAGACACACATACTTATCGCACAGGCTTAGTGAAACCTCAATTGAGTGTTTCTTGGCCCCATATTTGCACGGGTAAGACACAAATTTATATTTCATATTATACATAGTATTTTATATTTGCTTAAAAATTTTCCCTTTTTTCAGTGATCATTGGCAATTGGCTATTTTGTGCAAGAAGAGCTATTCTGTCATCCTCTTATGCTCCCTCTACCTCAGCAAGCCAACTAGTGAATTGAAGAAGAGCTTGAACTCGTAAGTTTTCTTGCATTATTAATTACCTTTCGTGTGAAAAATTTATGGAATTTGTGTAAAATAAGTAACCTTTGTGATTTTGATGATATAGGGCTATGCGGACATTCCAACACACTGCTCTTGGTAGGCCTATGCGTGAGGTAAAAGACCCTACATGGATCTTGCCAAAGGTTAGTTACATATTGGTTTGTTTTAAGAATGTATTCAATAATAAGCCATGCTTTAATTTTATACTTGTTTTAACGATATCATGTTATTTTTCAGACCCGTAGGCAACCACCGGGGTCCAACTTGTGTGGGTTGTATATTCTGAAGCACATGTATAATATTATTACCCTAGGCACGACAGGACTTACTGAAGAGGTAAATGTATATATATTTCAAAAATTTTGTATTACTTTTATTTTTTTAAGTGAATTTAATGTTTTGCCTGGCTTTGGTGTTTCAGATGTTTGAACTTGCTGACCCCTTTCCAGAAGAAGATATTGAGCACATTCGTAATTATTGTGCTGAATTCATTTATGAACTTTTACAACAGTGAGTTCTTGTATGTAAAGCTGAGGAATTTTTTTGTATATATTCATTTATGAATTGACATATATGTTGGTTGGTCGAATTCATTTATATTGTTGGTTGCATGATTTGACAAGTTTGTTGGTTTTAAAATGGTTTTTGTATATTTTGATGAATTGACTTGTTGGTTGCATGATATGTCATGGTTGAATCCATTTATGCATATATATATGATGGTTTTAAACAAAACATTATACATGAGGATATATATGACATGTTACAAGTTCCCAATTCAATGAGAATGTTAAAACAAAAGGAAATGGTAAATGGAAGTAACTGAACACCATATGGCACTTAATAAGTATGGCATTGGAGGTAGCAATTCAATGATGCATTTTGGTAACTAACCTAATCACAAACAAATAAAAAAAAGACACTTTTAAGACCGGTTATAATGATAACCGGTCTTAAAATTTATTTTAAGACCGGTTGTATTTACAACCGCTCTTAAAATTAAAACTTTAAGACCGGTTGTATTTAAAACCGGTCTTAAAATTAATATTTTTAAGACCGGTTGTATGCAAAACCGGTCTTAAAATAACTTTTAAGACCGGTTATCATTATAACCGGTCTTAAAAATGTTACATAAATCGCCTTACAAAAGAGTTCTTTGAAAACCGTAGCTCATGAAAGCTGGTCTTAAAATTGTTGATTTTAGACCAGTTATAAATAGAATCGGTCTTAAAATATAGACTTTTAAGACCAGTTACAAAACCGATCTTAAAAGCGACATAATTTTTAGACCGACTATATCAAGACCGAATCCAAAACCGATCTAAAAAATTATTTTTAACCGGTCTAAAAATACCTTTAAGTTTTGAGCGTTGTCTTAGTTCTATCAAGTTCTTGCGATCCAATAACTCTATTTTAGCACTGTCCATAACATCCAAAAGAGTGTAGTTATGTGCATTCATTATATATTTTTTTTACATGTAAACGGGATAAAAGTAGTAGTACTGCCCAATCCATGTATGACAGTATGAGGTACATGCCCAATAATAAATTGTGCAATATTTATTATTAAAATTTTTATCTGCCGCCTGCAATAAATAACACCTAGCTAGCTAGCATTGCATCAAATTTATGATACCAA
This sequence comes from Inga laurina, assembly GCA_963855925.1. Classification (NCBI taxonomy): domain Eukaryota; kingdom Viridiplantae; phylum Streptophyta; class Magnoliopsida; order Fabales; family Fabaceae; genus Inga; species Inga laurina. Next base: position 57,004,952 of record OY979711.1, read on the forward strand.
TCTCAAATTAATCAAAACCTTGCTTTTTTCCAAAAATCTGAATATACAGAAGCAAAAATTCAATGACAATATGCAGCTAGAAACACCTATGTCACCACCATTTACCTTTTCTTCCCCCTTCCATATTTATAGTTGGAATTTGCAAGAAAGAGGAAGAAGACCAAGAGAAGAATTCAGAATCAAGTCCATGAGATGGAAACCCATATATGTGTGTGTGTGAGAGAGAGAGAGAGGGGCCCCAACTAAAAACTCTTCAACAACAAATGAGTTCAATTTACACGCCAATCGATAGTATTTACAAATTACTATGTGATATTTTGCAAATATAAGACCTCTTAATTATGACTTGTTTGAATCAGGATTGAAATCTTCAAAAATAATCTTTCAATTATGATTAATAGTATATAAAGTAAATATATGTGATAAGTGTTATCTCGATTTATGTAGAGGTGTTACATGCTAATGATAAACAACTCTAAATAAGCTTTTAGTATTGAAATTCTCTATATAAGATTCTAAGTAATTCTCTCCTCCTCTTCCCCCTCTTCCTCGATTATACTCTCTCTGGTCCTTAATATAACAGCTAATTGATCTTTTTTTGAAGAGAGTAAGGAAGCTAAATAAGTTACTTAATCATAACACATGTTGTGCATCACTAGATTATCTATCAGTTTATAAGTTAGATAAATTAGTTTGTAAAAAAACAATAAATATAAGTATTTTAATATAGCTTACTTAGCATCCTTAATTTCTCCAAAAAAAAAAAAAAAAAGTCAACTGCCTCTTATATTAAAGACTGGAGGTAAGTAACAATGATACAGCCCATGTCCTTTTTTTTTTTTTTTGAATGAAAACTGGAATCATATTAATGAAACTCGAAAGAGCAAATACAAATACAAGCAAAAATCAAAACTCAACCTACCATCCTTCATCAACTACTACCTCCTGGCACGAAAGTAGTGGGTGAATGTCCTTGTCTTTCATGTCAGACTAAACAAGAAATTAAGTTTGTGGCCAAATCGCCGTATAAAAAGGTGAGTGTATTGCGGGTATGTGTGTGTGTAGTATTTGATTGCTTCTTGTTAGTCCGTGGACCTCCCTAATATGCTCGAAATTAAAGCTAAGCTGCTATTTTCAGCATCTTTGTAGCAGTAATATCGGAGAAAATAGAAAGAAAAGTGGACAACATTATTTTTATATAATTACTTCATTGTTTGAGTCAACTCAATTACCTTTTTTTTTATCTCTGGCTTCAAAATATTAAGTACATCCCCCCCCCCCCCCAAAAACATAAGTGTTACAGAAAACGGTGGTGGTGGTCGAAAGGTGCATTATTATGATTGTACGTGGGGAAGCAATAATATCAAATATAAATTGGGTGTCATAAAAATTTATGATGATGCTGGTTGTTGCCTGAGTTAGAGTTAAAGATTGTGGTATGCATATAGGTTGAAGAGTTTCTAGTCTGTATCATTCGTACCTTATTCTTTATCAGCTTTTTCACCTTTCTTTGGGGGTATTATATATGAAAATATGAAAAGAAAACAAACAAAGATTAAAGGGTATTTTTGTCCCAGAATTGATCAACAAAAGTTGACTATTGGGGAATTGTAGGGTTAGGGCAATATTGTTACGTTATTACTATTTTCAGGGTAATATTATGGGAAAATCCTTATAAAATACCCTTGAAATAGAGAAATCCCTAATCAGTATATTGAAATCAAAAAATCTGGATCAGTCATGCGTCAGTACGGATGAACAGTGCGAGCGGCGCCAAAAGATAATTTTGCCCTTCATCCCTCATTCTCGCCACTTTAAAAATAACAACACGCCATTCTTAATTAACAACTCTGAATTCTTGATTAACAACTCCGTATTATTGTTTCACAACTTCCTTATTTAAGTTTTAAGGCCAATAACAACACCTCTTTTTTTTATTAACAACATGCCCTCTTAATTAACAACTCCGGATTCTTGATTAACAACTCTGTATTTTTTATTAACAACTCCGTATTCTTGATTAATAACTCCATTTCATCTTTTTACTTTCACAGTAACAACACTGATGTTGTTATTAACAATACCATATTCTACATTAACAACTCACATTTCTTGTTTCACAACTTCGTAATTTAAGTTTTAGGGCCAATAACAACACCTCTTTCTTTATTAACACACCGTATTTTACATTAACAACACTATATTTTTGAGATGCTGATATGTGGAAGAATAAAGCGGAGTTGTTAATCAAGAATTTGGAGTTGTTAATAACAAGACTGGTGTTGTTATTGTGAAAGTAAAAAGATGAAACTGGAGTTGTTAATTAAGAATCCGGAGTTGTTAATTAAGAACGGCATGTTGTTATTTTTGAAGTGGCGAGAATGAGGGCTGATGGGCAAAATCGTCTTTTGGCGCCACCCGCACTGTTTATCCATACTGACGCATGACTGATCCGGATTTTTTGATTTCAATGTATTGATTAGGAATTTCCCTATTTCAAGAATATTTTATAGGGATTTTCCCTCATATTATTACAAAAAATACTGCTAAGCACCTAGAATTTCTTCGTGTAAACTTTTGAGACAAAAATATCAGTTAACCCAACAAACAATATATTAAAATCAATTGTATTCATACTTAAATTAATATATTTACAATTTTATAAATAAAAAAATATTTAACAGATTTCCTCACCCTCCATTCCTTGGGCAGGCCTTAGTACATTCTAGCCTTTTTTGTTTTTGTTTTTTTATCTAAGGATTGAGAAATTTTTTATTTGGACAGTTATTCGGATCAAGTACATCTTCATAAAATTCAAGAAAAACAAATCTTGGAAAATAATACTTCCTCCGGTCCTAATTATAAGATAAAGTTAATTTTTTTGGAGAAATTAAGGAAGCCAATTAAATCACTTTAGAGTATTTATATTTTTAGTATCTTTATATTATATATCAGTTTATTAGTCAAATTAATTAGTTTAAAGAAAAAAATATGAATATAAATATTCTAAAGTGATTTAATTGGCTTCCTTAATTTCTTCAAAAAAGTCAATTTTATCTTATAATTAGGACCGGAGGGAGTATGACGATTGTGGGTTGAAAAATTTAATTGATTCATTTCAAACAAAATTTCCAACTTTCAACCTTTTCAACTAGTATTTTTAAAAATGTAACTAATTTTTTGTTAAAAAAATACTTGACATAATGTAATATTCGTAATTAATATGATCGCGCGTATCATTATTGTTATATGTCTCCATCGCATCATCTATTCCGATCAAGCATATGTAAAGAGATGGCATTGTCAGTCCCACATGGTTCGTTTAAATTTTCTCAATTCAGCTTAAATATTTAATATTCGACCATAAAAAAACTTAAATATTTAATAAAAAGAAACTCTATCTACTTTCAGATGCACCACATCAAGCACTAAAATCATTATAATATATATATATATATATGAAGAACTTTAATTAATTAGAAACATGCATACAAGGCTGGATCATTGTATATCAAATACGAACCAAAAGAGGTAATAATATTGAACACTTTTACGAAAAAAAAAATGAGTGGTCTATACATTAGTTAACTGGTGGATCATTAATTAAGTTTTTTTTTTTTTTGAAAACAAAATTACACATCTTCTTATTTCTTTGGGAATGCATTTAATTATGATATTTTTTTTTGAGACTTGCTTCTCTTTTGAACAAAAAAAAAAAAAAAAATTGAACAATTTTTTTATTTAAAGAAAAATCAGAATCAGCAAACTTAACTACCTCTCCTAATTTTTCGGGATCTGTATATGAAAAACCTGAGGGAGTAAGTGAGGAGTTAGATAGGGAAGAAATAGTTTTGTAACTAATAATAAGATTCATATCATGTTTCTATTTTTATTGTAACTTTATGCTAAAACTAGTGCATGAGCTCTAAATTGGAGGGAACTAAAAAGTAGGCTAATTGAATGAGATATCCACGTCTCCACCAAACTCCGACCCCTCCTCCTTCAAAACGACACCTACTTATTCGTCCCTCTCCACCTTCCCCTCCTTCATTTAATTCTATTTCATTATCATTTAACCCTACTCCCTCAACAGTCTCATCTTAATCTCTCTATCCACTCCTCTTATCTTATTTACGAGGCAGAGAGAATATATTTTTTGCTTCTAAAAGCACATGAAGTTTAAGGTGTTTGTTGGAGAGAGTGTAGTTAAATAAGGGTAAAGTAGGAAAGTAGAGTTAACGATATTTAAGATTTTTCTTACACTATTACAGAAAAGAGTTTTTAGACCGGAACATTTAGACCGGTTACATCGGATAAGGTCTTAAAAATATGACCGGTGGCATTTTTGTAATTATGATGAAATATTAAGACCGTTTATTAATATAACCGGTCTTAAAAATACTTTTAAGACTGGTTATAGTAACAACTGGTCTTAAAAATAATTTTCAGACTGGTTACAAAACAACCGGTCTTAAAATATATACAATAAAAAAAATAAAAATATGTAATATATTTTCTAAACCGGTTTTAAAAATAACCGGTCTAGAAAATATTATCTGAGTTAAAGACAATCATAAAAAAAATGTTTATTATTTTTAAGACCAGTTGTAAATAAGAACCGGTCTTAAAAATTCAAAATTTTAGACCGGTTATTAATTTTAGACCGGTTATTAATTAATAATCGGTCTTAAAAAGTTTCAATTTTTAAGACCGGTTATTAATTAATAACGGGTCTTAAATATATATTTTAAGACCGGTTTTAAAAAAGAACCGGTCTTAAATGTTATTTTTAAGACCGGTTTTAATTGACAACCGGTCTTAAAACTGACCTGGATTTCAAAACCCGCCTAAATTTAGCTATGAAATTTCATTTCAAGACTCAAGCACATCAGCGAAACCCCTGCGTCTGTTCGCGGCAACTCCTCCTTTCCCCTTCTCTTCTCCGTCCTTAACTTCGCCACCGTCAACGGAGATTTACTGTTGAATTCATTGTCGGAAGGCTATCGTCGTTTGTTCCCTCTGATTGGTTTCGTTCTCAACCTCGTTTTTATTGTCAGGTTTGTGTTTCCATTTCGTTTTTGGGTTTTTCATTGAAATTGTGAGATTACTTATCCTCCATTTTCTTTGTTCGATTCCTGCAGCAAGTGGCCAAGGACTGTTCAAATCCAAAGGAATAAGAGGATCCTCAAGCAAAGGTTTAAGGTACGGTTGAATTATTCTGAAATTGAGGATGTGGGTTTATTTTGGTGGTTTTCCATTTGCATTACAGACTATAGTTTAAGCTTGTTACTTCTAGTGGACCTGGGTTAATTATTCCATTTGAAAGTGATGATTTTGAGAGTCGTAGTGATGATTTTGATCCTAGTACGTTGAAGACTATAGTTTAAGCTTGTTGCTTCTAGTGGTGTAGCTTATGTTATATTGTTTTGTTTGGTTTAAGCTTGTTGCTTCTGTTATATTGATTTTGTAGATTCTGGTTTCCTTCTTTTGATTCGGCCCTGCGATTTGAATTTAAAATCTTTACCTTGTGCATTGCAATTATTTGTTCATGTTTGCATAACTTGGAAATTGCTTTTGAACGATTCCTTTGTAGATAGTGTCGTGTTATAACAATAAGCACCGTGTAGCAAAATTGCCTTAAATAGTGTTCTTAAAGTGTTTTTAGACAATGAGTCGTCCTAGTGAGGGTACTCCCGATCCAACTAATCCAAATCAAAGCGAGCCTAACAATGCTTTGAGTCAGGAACACAATGAGCCACGTAACCGGCCTAGACGAAGGGGTAGGAGAGCCACCCGATTGAGAGACATTCCTCTCAATCGGAATACCAGGGGAAAGATTCCGATTGAGTTTGATAGATATTGGAAACCAATCGGGCCTAATACCCAACGGTATAGGAGTTCCTAGCATGCAACAAGCCTAGCATCTTGATAGAGCTGTGGAGAAATGTTGATAGAGGTGTGAAGCGACATATTTGGGAAACTATCCAGCTCACTTACGACATTCCTGAGACTGAAGTCTTGTATGACAAGACAATGACGTATTGTGATGAACGCTGGAGGAAGTTTAAGATAAATCTAGCCAACAATTACGTGCATATCGAGGTGGAAGAAGGTCAGCCTCTTCCTAATCTGTGCAATTAGTATTCTTTTATTGACGAATAGACTTGGCAAGAATTTAGATGGCTTCGGACTACTCCAGAAGCATTAGTGAGTTGTTGACTTATTTTGTAATTGATTTGCTTATGAATTATGAATTGTCTTTATTGATTTACAATGACTTAATTTTGATTTCTTATTCTCAGGAAAAAAGGAAAAAGGCCCAAGAGAGTGATAGAAAGAATGATTGCCCCCATACAATGTCTCGTGGGGGGTATGCGAAGGTCGAAAAAGACTTGTTGGTGGACAAACGGAAGAGATTAGAAGAAGCAGCTCAATCCGATCCTTCTGTTCTTCTTTCTCCACCATCTCTGATACGTCGAGAAGAGAAGTGGTTGTTCGCTTGCCAAAAGAGGAGCGGGTCTTATACGAGTGAACAATCTCGTGTAGTCGGTGAGAAAATTGTAAGTATTGTTGTTAACTTGTTGTTATTAATTATTTAGTAAACAAATTTCATTACTAACATTTGTCATCTGTCTTATAGGAGGAGCTTCAAAAAAAAACAAGCCGAGGGATCATTTAGGTCGGATGGGAGGAATGACATCCTGACCGTAGCTACAGGAAAACCTGAGCATCCCGGCTGTGTTAGGAGGATTGGAGGAGGGGTAGACATAAGGGATTATTTTGGAGCACCCTCACACCGTTCCTCAAGTGGTATGGTGACTAGGGAGGAGATGGAGTGTATATTGGCCACTGTGAGGACAGAAGCTAGGGCCGAGGCAGAAGCATCATTTGATGCATGATTTGAAGAAAGGTTCAGCAAGATAAAGGAGGAATGGATGATCATGACGAGCACAAGAGAAGCAAATACCAGTGCTCCCCAGGCTCATTCCTTATACCCTAAACAGAGCACTAAAGGGAGTTGCATTGGTCAGTCATCAGAGGGTCCTGACGGCCAAATTGGTAAGCCTTGTGACATGTTTGTGGAGGATCCTCTGAGATGATTGGTTGCAGGGGGAGCGTGCACAACTTGGGATCAACTGTCCACCACCAAGAAATAAAGGATGATCAAGTCAGAGTGGCAGTTGAAGAGATGATCGTTGCAGATGCACCTCTCCCTATCCCTGTTGATGACTTCAAGGTTGTGGCCGATGTCATCAACTCTTTCATCTTGTGGCCAAAGAACCTTGTTTCTGATCAAGCTGAGGAATCCCCGCCTCCACCTCCACCTCCCTTCACTCAAGATGTTTCACGGCCTCCATTGAATGTCATGCAACAAGTGATTCTGATGGCTTATGATACGTCCTTTGCAACAAGAAATTGGGCTACTGAGTCAGTTGTTGGCAAGTCAGGAGTGCACTGCTATCTTGAGAGGGATGATTTAATGTCCCTGGTAGCTCCTCTACAACAGCTTACGATTTCGATTGTCCAGCTCTTTTTGATGTAATATTTTACAAATTACACCGTTAAACTTTGATTTAATGTCCCTGCTTGAATTATTGTAGGTTGATGCATCGCAAGTTGGTTGACTCTGGAAAAACCGATAAATTTGGACTCCTATGCCCTCATCAACTCTACGACAAAGGGACCACTTCTTCTATCAGACACACATACTTATCGCACAGGCTTAGTGAAACCTCAATTGAGTGTTTCTTGGCTCCATATTTGCATGGGTAAGACAAATTTATATTTCATACTATACATAATATTTTATATTTGCTTAAAAGTTTTCCCTTTTTTCAGTGATCATTGGCAGTTGGCTATTTTGTGCAAGAGGAGTTATTCTGTCATCCTCTTATGCTCCCTCCACCTCAGCAAGCCAACTAGTGAATTGAAGAAAAGCTTGAACTCGTAAGTTTTCTTGCATTATTAATTACCTTTCGTGTGCAAAATTTATGGAATTTGTGTAAAATAAGTAACCTTTGTGATTTTGATGATATAGGGCTATGCGGACATTCCAACACACTTGTGGTAGGCCTATGCGTGAGGTAAAAAACCCTACATGGATCTTGCCAAAGGTTAGTTACATATTGGTTTGTTTTAAGAATGTATTCAATAATAAGTCATGCTTTAATTTTATACTTGTTTTAACGATATCATATTATTTTTCAGACCCGTAGGCAACCACCAGGGTCCAACTTGTGTGGGATATATATTCTGAGGCACATGTATAATATTATTATCCTAGGCACGACAGAACTTACTGAAGAGGTAAATGTATATATATATTTCAAAAATTTTGTACTATTATTTTTTTAAGTGAATTTAATGTTTTACCTGGCTTTGGTGTTTCAGATGTTTGAAGTTGCTGACCCTTTTCCAGAAGAAGATATTGAGCACATTCGCAAATGTTGTGCTGAATTCATTTATGAACTTTTACGACAGTGAGTTCTTGTAAAACTGAAGAATTGTTTTCTGTATATTGATGAATTGACATGGTGGTTAATTGGGTGTAAATATTGTTGGTTGCATGATTTGAAATGTTTGTTGGTTTTAAGATAATTTTTGTATATTTTGATGAATTCACTAGCTTGTTGGTTGCATGATATATATATGACATGGTTGAATTCATTTATGCCTACTGAACATTGTAAGTGGAACTGGTAAGTGGAAGGATAAAGCAAAAGGAAATGGTAAGTGGAAAGTTAAAGCAAAAGGACATTGTAAGTGGAAACAAACTGAACACCATATGGCACTTAACAAGTATGGCATTGCAGGTAGTAATTCAAGGATGCGTTCTGGTAAAAACCTAATCACACACATTTAAAAATATATATATATATATAACACTTTTAAGACCGGTTATAAAAATAACCGGTCTTAAAAGTAATTTTAAGACCGGTTGTTAAAAAGAACCGGTCTTAAAATTAAAATTTTTAAAACCGGTTAGTTTTAGAACCGGTCTTAAAATTACTTTTAAGACCGGTTATTTTTAACAACCGGTCTTAAAAATTTCTCTAAAACCCCTTCCCTCAGAGATCTTTTAAGACCGGTGCTCATGACAATCAGTCTTAAAATTGTTACTTTTAGACCGGTTATTAATATAACCGGTCTTAAAAGTTAGACTTTTAAGACCGGTTTCAAAACCGGTCTTAAAAATGACATACTTTTAAGACCGGCTGTATCAAGACCGGATCCAAAACCAGTCTAAAAAGTCGATTTTAACCGGTCTAAAAACCCTTTTCTGTACTAGTGTTAGTCTGTGTAAAACATGCTGAAAGTTCCTTATAAATAGGATCAAAGTAGTATCTTGTTTTCATTCTTTAATCATTTACTACTCATTTATATACTTCCTCTAGCCTTAAATATATGAGCTTGATAACTACTCCGCATAGATATAGAAATTAGTTAACTTCCTTGTCAAAAAATTTGTGCAGATTGCTTTCCTAAAATATTCATTCTTTAATTTTGACTCATTTACATTGAAAATTATCGCTCTCGCCTCTTTATAAGTTATTGTCTATAAAAAAAAAGTGTGGCCCTTATTATAAGTCCACAAATGAAGTATCAATCACATTTTTTTCAAGATTACCCCTATTTAAAGTTTGACACAATTTAATCAATGTAGAGTTGATGTAGTGTTATAAGGCCCTCTAGATCTCTCTGAGTTATGAAATCAAGTTATAGAGAAGACACTTATATTGGGAGGGCTAACCATGAATTTGAAATGGATATCGGATGATAATATCAAAAAAATAAATTGATGCAATTTTCATTTTTCATGTTTCACAAATTGTAATTCATATTTTTAATGGTATTTTTTTAAAAAAAAATTATTTTCAAACAAATTTAATGACTTTATCACCTCCCTGTTGTTCTATATTGAAGTGGTTGAAGATGACATATAATATTGGCTAGAATATTAAGGGGATAGTCCATGAAAGAGGACCGGAGGTAGTATTTAGTTGAGATAAAACAATCACTTAGAAAAGTATTTAACTTTAACTACAACCCAAATTTGGCGGTTTGTAGTGGTTTACAAGACATAACCGCTACAAATTTTGATGTCAAACCCGTGCCAAATTTGTCACGGTTATTTTGTAGAGTGGTTAGTCTATATTAACCGCTACAAATGTGGCGCCAACTTGGCGCGAAACTAGTGCGACTATTGTTACGGTTTTTTTATAGCGGTTTTTATGATAGTAACCACTACGGAATTTAGAGGGTCGCCTTTTTGTAGCGGTTAAAAAGAACTGCTACAAAATTTAACTCATATTTGTAGCGGTTACAGTGTATAACCTCTACAGAATGCTTTTAAAATAAAATTTATTAAAAAAAAATAAATAAATAAAACATTTATAGCGGTTTATATTTAAAAACCGCTATAAAATATAAATATTTGTAGCAGTTAAATGGATGAAACCGCTACAAAGTGATACGTAACTTTGTAGAGGTTTGACAAACAAAACTGCTACAAATTGAACATTTGAAATTTGAAAAATTTTAATTCCCGCCAATGATTATGAATATTTGTAGCGGTTTTTTAATACTAACCCATATAAAGTATTCATTTAAAATTTGAATATTTTAATTCCCGCTAATAATCATGAACATTTGTAGCGGTTTTTTTTTTTTTGATATAACCGCTACAAAGTGTAGCACATTGAAAATTTGAATTTCAAATTCTGTCAATGGTGGTGAAAATTTGTAGTCGTTTTTATCTTATAACCACTATAGAATACATTTGAAATAAATATTTATAAAAAAATTAAATAAAAAAATGAATTTGTAGCGGTTTTTATATATAAACCGCTATAAAGTATAAATATTTGTAGCGGTTTTACAAACAAAACCGCTACGAATTGAACATTTGAAATTTAAAATATTTTTATAAAAACAAATTCAGGCAAATATTAATTATGATCAACCGCTACAAAATCAAATAAAACCGCTACAAGTGTGAAATATTTTTATAAAAAAAAATCAGACTAATATTTGTAGGGGTTATAAAATCGCTATAAAATCAAATAAAACCACTACAAATGTGAAACCGCTACAAATAATGTCATATAAACCGCTACAAATATCAACCGCTACAAAACTTGTCTCATTAATCGCTACAAGCACTACGCAGATCCTTATAAATACCTTCAGCACACCTCATTTCAAACACTCCTCCATTTCTTGCAACCTTTCTTCTCTTTCATTTTCTCTCATCTGAAATTTCTTTTTAAAAGCCAAAGAGCTGAGTAAAGTGATCAAATATAGTAAAAGAAACTTCAATTCTTTGATTTCAACATTTTCTCCCTTCTCATAATATTTATACTCATTATCTGCATATTCTCAATAATATTATCTATATAAATTTTATATTTATCTAACTTAATTTAATTGTTCTTTATAAATAATAACGATATCATTTAAGTTACTTAAAGAATAAACTATTCAACACAATATTATAACAATTGACTCAAATAATTGTATAATTTTTTTAAAAAAATTCCCAAAATTTTGTAGCGATTTTAGAACCGCTACAAATTTAAACTCGAAATAGTATTAAATTTTTGGTGTTGCTTTTGAAATTCCTATTTGAATTTAGTAGCGGTTTTCCAACCGCTACAAAATTGGAGCTAAATTTTCATTTTTCATTTTCCGCCACGTGAAATTGTGGCACCAACATTTGTAGCGGTTTGTAACCGCTACTAAATTTGTAGCGGTAGTGTTACGTGAGTATCAGTTGATGTAAACCGCTACAAATATGTTTGAAACAGTGGGTTTTGTAGCGGTTGTAAAAACCGCTACTAATGTCGTTTGTAGCAGTTAAAACCGCTACTAATATATATTTTTAACTGCTACTAAATCACAATTTTTTTATAGTGAAACTATAACGTCATCTTGATTCCATAATCACGTTCAATTTTTATAATGCCAAGTTTTTCAATAATAACACGTTATGAGTATGGTTAACTTTTCTTTACACGACATAATAATAACAACGTTACCATCTTCTTCCTTCGCCTTTTAAATTCCCCTTCCCTTCTCTCTCTCTCATTGTAACAAAAATCTCCAAGACATCGAGCTTTCTCATTCAAACACTTCTTCTTCTTCTCCACCATGGTCGCCATGGAAGCTTTTCCTCGTTTCCAACCTATCTCAAAATGCAGCACACATGAACGACAAAACCAAACTGTCGTTTCCGACTTAGACGGGACGCTTCTGGTGTCTCGAAGCGCTTTCCCTTACTACATGCTCGTCGCAATCGAAGCGGGAAGCTTCCTCCGGGGACTCCTCCTCCTTGCTTCAGTCCCCTTTGTGTATCTCACGTATTTGTTCGTCTCCGAAACCGTGGCGATCAAAACCCTCATCTTCATCACCTTCGCCGGACTCAAGACCAGAGACGTGGAGCTCGTGTCTCGGTCAGTGTTGCCCAAGTTCTACGCCGACGACGTCCACCCGGAGACGTGGCGGGTGTTCAATTCGTTCGGGAAGAGGTACATCTTGACGGCGAGTCCGAGGTTGATGGTGGAGCCATTTGCGAAGACTTTTATGGAGGTTGATAAGGTTATTGGGACAGAGCTGAGAACAACGAAATCAGGGAGGACACTGACAGGACTTGTTAAAGAACCAGGAGTACTGGTTGGTGTTCACAAGAAAGAAGCTGTTGTGAAAGAATTTGGATCTGAATTGCCAGATTTGGGACTGGGAGACAGTGAATCTGATTTTGACTTCATGTCAATTTGTAAGGTTTGTATTCACTACTGTCTATTTGCGCCTTTCCAGGTTATAAAAGTTTCTTTTTTTCATTATATATGTTTATATTAATAGGTTAAAGGGTTAATGTGCAAATTTGCTACAGAAGTTTTTACTGGGGAGCAATGTTACCTTTGAAGCTTTTGTTCAATGTCGCCTTGGAAGGATCAAAGCATAGCAATGTTGTCATATATCATTAAAAAATTGACATTGACAGTTAATTTTTTAATGGTAATGGATAATATTGCTCCATTCTAACACTTCGTAAAGCAACATTGAACCTAAAAAAACTTTCAAAGTAATAACATTACTCCTGAGTGAAAACTTTTAAGGTAAATTTACACCATAACCTATGTTAAAAATAGAATCTTCCTCTTTAAAATATATTAGTCGCATATGTTTTTGATTAGATTAAAACAAGTATGATATATTTTAAGTAATGTTTTGTCTTATTTTATGTTCTATATATACATACAAATTTCTTTAAAAAACAGTGCGGATCGGTATGTTCGTATATAATTTGAAAAGTACATGTCTAAATTTTAATATTATATGTAAATAATATATATAGATGTTCAAACATAACAAAATAATTAACTTAAATAGACAGTTAAAGCGCAGGTAGGTTTCGACCAAAAAAAAAAAGAAGGTAGGTACGTATAAACGATGGCGAATAGAAACACCGTTGTACGTATAAGGTTAATTTATTAAATCTGAAACTGATGAATTGGCGTTTGGTAAGAGCATAAATATAGCACATGACATAACATGTTTTTGTTCGCATACAAGGACGGGGGCCTCTTTTTTTTTTTTTTTTAATAACCTTTGGACCACTCCGTATTTGGGGTTTTTTCTAAATCCCATTAATAGGTATTAATGCCAATGCAACGACTAATTATTTCAGTATGAGGCTTTGCAATGAGGATACTTCTCCCCATAGGTTTTTTTTTTCGCTAAGCATATGTATCCTCTTATTCAAAGATAATTTTGTTTGAGGTACTGTTGAGCATTAAATATGGACACCCCTCCCAGTGAGATTCGAACCTTGGTTTGTTTGTGAATGATTAAACTTTTCTGCTAAATCCAACCCTCATTGGTTTCCATAGGTCTTTTTTAACAAGAGGAATTTGGACTTGGTTCAGCCACTGGTCCACCACTAAACCAAGTATTATATTGCTATGTCTGATGCGTAGATAGATTCCATTCGTTTCACAGCCTTCATTTCCTCAATGAACTTCTTTCAGGGCTATTTACTTCACCCCTCCTTACATCATTGGCCCCTCCATGTTTTGTGGTCCATTTAATATATGACACATACACATGAATATTTACATATTGTGTATTTTTACACTTTTTATGCAGGAAGGATTTGTAGTACCAAGAACAAAAAAGTGTGTGGCACTACCCAAAAACAAGCTTTTAAGTCCCATTATCTTCCACGACGGTCGTTTTGCTCAGAGGCCAACCCCTCTAGTAGCACTCTTAACCTTTCTATGGCTTCCCATCGGCGTCGTCCTCTCAATCCTTAGGGTATACCTAAACGTGCCCTTACCCGAAAGACTCGCTTGGTACAACTACAAGCTTCTTGGTATAAGAGTTATCGTTAAGGGCACACCGCCTCCTCCGCCAAAGAATGGCCAAAGCGGCGTCCTCTTCATCTCCAACCACCGTACCGTTATCGACCCAGTGGTTACCGCGGTCGCCCTCAGGAGAAAAATCAGCTGTGTCACCTACAGCATAAGCAGGTTCACTGAAATAGTCTCTCCAATCAAGACCGTTGCTTTGTCGAGAGAAAGAGAGAAAGACGCGGAGAATATAAAAAGACTTCTTCAACAAGGCGATCTTATGATTTGCCCTGAAGGAACCACATGTAGAGAACCATTTTTGTTAAGGTTCAGTGCTCTTTTTGCTGAGTTAACTGACAGGATTGTTCCTGTGGCTATTAACACGAAGCAGACAGTGTTTAATGGGACCACTGTTCGTGGCCATAAGTTATTGGACCCTTACTTTGTGTTCATGAACCCTATGCCTACTTATGAGATCACTTTCTTGAACCAGCTTCCTGTTGAGCTGACGTGTAAGGGAGGCAAGTCAAGTTTTGAAGTTGCAAATTATATTCAGAGGGTTCTTGCTGGGACTCTAGGGTTTGAGTGTACGAGTTTGACGAGGAAGGATAAGTATTCTATTCTTGCTGGAACAGATGGTAGGGTTCCATCGAAGAAGGAGGAGGAGAGTAAGAAGGCTTAAACATTGAATTGATGTTCTAAAGAAGGGACAAAGAGAACAAGTACGCAGTAGAATGGGGACGATCCCTTTGGAATATTATGAATTTATTGCCAATTTGTTTCTCAATACATATATTTAGGCTTGCGTATATATATCCATATAGCAATAAAGATATTGATTGTGACAAAGCAGTTACAATATCTGTTTGAATGTATGTATGTATCTACGTTTTTGTTTACATAGTATATATATATAATTAAGCTTTTTTAAAATACTTTCAGCCAGTATCCGATGCCTTTTTTGTATCCTATTACTAGGTATCCGAGCAACTGACTACTCCTACAGTCTTGGGGTTTGTGGCTTCCTTCCTTACACAAATGTCTCCTCTAGATTCAAACTCTAGACTCAGAGGGATCTAGCAGAGCCTTATACAACTAAACCAACTCTATATTGGTATATATAAGCTTTTTTAAATGTTGGTTTAATTCTTGAAATCTTTTGCATGTTACTGGCTCTAAGATGTTTTGATGGGTTCATTCTTTTGTTAAAACATAGAAATAATGACCTCTGTAAGTGCTTTTTGAAACTGAAGGTATGCTCTAGCCCTAAAGAGCTCATAGAATCTAACTTACCTAAACTTGTGTGTGTGTGTGTAAAAGAATTGATGAAAGTCATGACCAGGCCAGATAATATGATTGAGTTGATATGGGGTTGCAGGAGATCTAGGAGTAGTATGTTGTTGCTGATAAATTTATCTAGTTAGGTGAATATTTGGGGTGGGAGAAGGTGAAATTTCCCAATTCAATCATATATGATGAACTACTTTTATTTTCTTCACTTCATTTTTTTTTTTTTTGAAAAAAGGAACATAAAAGTTTAGGTAGATAGGAATTAGGAACATGTATCAAAAAAAGATAGGAAATTAATAGGAACTCATCGGGATCAGAATATGTGTAAAATTAAAGTAATAAAAACATGTCTCAAGTTTTAAAAAGTTCTTTCAAAATATCTACAAAAATGACCTCAGATTTGTAAAAAAAAGATTTAAATGCGCGTCCCTGTAGGTAGGAGTTTTATATACTTGACAATTAAACAAATTATGGTTGGCAATATTTACTTGTTATGAGAAAAGTCAATTGCCTTGTTGCCTACCCAATGGGGCCAAACATTGAACTAATTTTGTGGCCGAATTAAATAGCCGTTTATAAATGCGAGTGTGGTGGGTGGGGACTCTACTATATACACAATTATGTATAAATATATTGCTTCTTCTCTTTTCAATATTCCATGTTCTATTTAATATGCTTGAAAGCAGAGCTGCAATATGCAACAATCTCGTCGGAATATATGTATGTGTGTTTTTTATAGTAGAAAAAAGGATCAAAAGGAAAACTTATTTGACAGAAAAAACCAAATTAAAAGATTTAAAACCTTGAAAGTGCCCGGTAGAATTTTGGGTTAGTATCATTGTTGGTCGTTTGATCAAATTTTGGTTTTGATTCTTATAGTTTCAAATAGTTGTTTTTGATCCCTATAGTTTCATAAGCTCATTAAAAGTATAGGGACTATTCGTTAACTTAGACTAAATTCTTATGAAATTATAGAGATCAAAACCTAAGATTTAAAATTATAGAGATCAGCTCTAAAATTTGATCAAATTATGAGAATTAACAATGATATATTAACCCTATATTCAAGAATCTGTTATGCACTTTCAAGACTCTCACTTCTTTGAATTTTTTTGCCAAACAAGTTTACTTCTTCATACATGATTTGACCATATCTTTGCATCTTGGGGTCAAATACAGGATTTTTAATCCAAGAATTGTAGTATAATGCAATACTCGGGTCGTCTCTCTTTTCTCAAGGAGCCTTTAATTGAATCCTAGGTAATACTAAATGTCATGTAAAAACAAATTCAATAAAACAAGGGAAAATTGATTTTTGGGTTTTTATTGTTAAAAATTAAAAAAAATAAAAAGAAAATACAATTTAATTAAATATATAAATAAACACACCACTCAAATTAATTTAAATCATAGGCAAAGTATATATATAAATCCCACAACACAAATTAAATCACACATTGTTCCAACAATAATCAAACAAAATATTTGAATAAGAAAAATAAAAACAACACTCCCCTGATTCAGATTCCACGTGCATGCTTGAAGTCAAAAGTTGCAATATGTATGATGATGTCAGCATATATGTATGATGATGTCATCATGCATTAATCCAATGAACGAACTGCTGCAACACGTATTTGACGAAGAAAACGCACTTCTCATTCACAGATCCTCAAACTCGTGGCTCCAGATGGTGTAACTCAAAATTTCAGCTGCCTCAATTTCTGCAACTCGGACTGGTGGTTGATGATGAAGAGCTCGACAGAATTTGAGGAAGAGAGTGATGAGAGGTCGCCAGAAATGGGGGCCGGAAAACTGCAAAACTTCACCGGAAAATTGGAAACAACACGGGAGTCACAGAAAAACCGATGGAAAATGATGATGCGGTATTTGCATGATGAAAGGAAGATGGTAGGAAGAAAATAAGACACAACGGAGGAGAAAATGGTTCACAAGAAATCAAGCTTCGCCGGAAGTGGGGGCCGGAAAACTAGAATAGTTCGCCGGAAAATGCAAAACTTGCTAAACTATCACAGAGAGGAAATGAGGGTGTTGCACTTGTAGTTTTCGATGGCTTTTGGTGGAGAAAACAGAAGGTGATGGTGGTGGGAATGAAGGTGCTGCTGGACTGTGAGCAAGATGATGGTGTGGTGATGAAAATGAAGAACGTGGTGGTAAGGAAGGTGCAGAGGCTGGTAAAGGTGAATGGTGGTGATGAAGGGAAGAGGTCGGTGGTGTAAGTGGTGACCTCGTTCTTACTTCAACTCCCCGTTCTGTAGTACCTCGGCAAATGAAAGAAGAAAATTGAAGAAGGAAGAGTTGCAGTCGGTATGCCTTCATGGTGGTGAAGATGGGGCATATATAGTGAGGTTGACGATGTCCATTTCCCTTCACCAACCATGTTAGGTGCAGTATGAAAGCAAGCTGCAACACAAATCTTTCCGTGATATGCTGCATGTGATTTCTTCATATTCCAGAAGCTTAATGAAAAACCCCCCAGATTTTGCTTTTATGTCGGTTTGAATGTTGAATTTGTGGCTTGGGTATTGTTCTGTAATTTTCTCCAATAAATTTTCCTCATGAAAAAGCTGATGGGTACTTTTCTATAATTTTCTCCAATAAATTTTCCTCATGAAAAAGCTGATGGGTACTTTTCTGTAATTTGCTCTGGCCCTTTTCTGTAATTTTCCTTGTCTTCAAAATATTAATTCAGACTCCAAAAATCACCAATTGTGTCCCAAAGCATCTGCAATGCAAAATTAAGCATAAGGTAGTATTAAAAGTTCAAGAGATCATATGTATAAATATTTAATAATTATGGTCATTTTACCCTTTTATTACAATTAATTCAATACAAATGCCTCTAATTAAAATGAGTGCTTAATCATGTGATAATGCCCTGGAAAATACATTAAGAGTCCCTATTTAATTAATTAAAAATATATAAAATTATGGTTAAATCAATTCCCCCACACTTAGACCTTTGTACTCCTGAACAAAGGAAATTGAGTACAAGACTTTAAATCCAAATTATTGACACATTAAAAGGTGAGCAATTTCATAATTAGAAAGCAATAGATCAATTAATCACATTCTTCAAGTCAACATTAGTTATTGTTAATTGATGCAAAGAAATTAGTCAACTACACAAAATATTAGATGAAGCACAAGAGACTCTCAGGGTATTATTGTTTCACTCATCTCACCTCATTGGGATAATTTTACTCTAGTTCACTCAATGAACAACTTACCATAGGCTTGTAATAACTCTAACATCTCCACTACTAATAGCAATTAATGTAATGAATCAAGAGGACTTCAAAGGGTTGTAATGATGGATGAAGGCTGAATGGAATGAAGAAAATAAATAGTTGATATGCAAGTCAAAATTATTGAACAAGTTCATAGTAACTAATTAACTTTAATAACTATTGCCAATTCTTTTCTTAGGAACAAATGCCTTTTATTCACCTTCTTCTCTATCTCTTTTTTTTTTTTTTCAAATTGCTCAATTGTCTATTGGCAATTTACTTTGATTTCAGAATACCATGAACACTATGAATAAATGACTTGCATACAACATAGGAATGGCTCAAAATGGGTAACAAAAAGGTGATAAATAAGGGTTTGTGTTTTGGTGAATGGGTTTAAAATGAATGCCTCTTTCATTTTCATCACACTAATACAAATGCCGTTTTGAAGAAGAGTTAAAACAAGTTCTAGAAGATGAAAAATAAGTGAACATGCACACATAGAAAGAATTTAAGGCCAAATAATCTTCCAACAAGGTTTTTGTCTAATGCTTCTTCTAACATAATTAATTGCATAGGAAACTAACCACAAAACATCCACTTAACTTCTAGTGCTAACCTTACAAACACAATTAATCAAAACATTGCAATCAATTATAATCATGCTCAAATATTAAACACACTAATGATAAAAAAAATTATATTTTTTTTTACTATATAAATTTTTTTATTTTTTTATTTTTTTAAAACAAGGAGTAAACAAGAATCCAATTGTGGGTTCATTTCTTTTCCCATTCACTTGAAAACAAAATATGGTTTTAAAAAAAAATTGCCAAAAACTAGATCTCATGGAAGCTCAAAAAAACAATTTCTTGCAAATTACATGTCCAAAATGGCAAATGCGACCCTTTACCATTTATGTCAAGCTTCAAAGCAAGTCATTCTTGAAAAATTTTTGAAAAATTTTCTAGTTTAAGGCATTTTCACATTTTAAAATCAACCATTGGGATTCAAAATGTATTTCCCTCCCCCACACTTAATCAACACATTGTCCTCAATGTGTAAAGCAGGTTGAAATTCAAGGAACAATGGTAATTAAGTGCACACACAAAGGAAGAACAAAAGGAAAGAAAAAAAATACACACAAAAGTTTTTTTTTTTTTAAACTACACCACTTCTACTGGAATGCCCTCCCCCCACACTTATCTCAAGCAATCAATAAAACATGCATAATAACTGATGAAAGATCATTGAAAGCAAAAGATAGTGAAAGGAGAAGAAGCAACCTGGCCTCAAGTAGGCTTTAATGGTGAATCACAGTAGAGCTTGAGCAGGTGTCCATTGACTTGGAACTCTTTTCCAGTAGTCTCATCAAGTAGCTCTACCATGCCAAATGAATGCACTTTGGTGACGGTGAAAGGCCCATACCATTTATCTTTAAGCTTCCCACTTAACAACTTGAATTGGGCCTTGTACAACAGCACACGGTCACCTACTTTGAAATCCTTTCTCAAGATCTTCTTATCATGCAACAACTTGGTCTTCTCTTTGTAAATGCGAGAGCTCTCATAAGCATCTAGTCAAATTTCTTCTAGTTCTTGTAGTTACAATTTCCTTTCCCAGCCTGTCTCTTCTATATCCATGTTGCACATTTTCACAGCTCAATAGGTTTTGTGCTCCAATTCCATCGGAATATGACAAGCTTTTCCATGGATAAGTCAGTAAGGAGACATTCCTATTGGTGTCTTAAAAGCAGTTCTATAGGCCCATAGTGCTTCCTCCAACCTTAAGCTCCAATCCTTCCTTGAAGGCTTGACTATCTTTTCTAGAATCTGTTTTATCTCTCGGTTGGATACTTCGGCTTGCCCATTTGTTTGTGGATGGTAAGGGGTAGAAGTTTTGTGAGTCACCCCAAGCTTAGCAAGTAAGTTATCAATAACCTTATTGCAAAAGTGGGTTCCTCTATCACTTACTATAGCCCGCGGTACTCCAAATCTGCAAAAGATATAAGACTTGAGAAACTTGGAAACCATTTGGGCATCATCCTTCCTAGTAGGAATAGCTTCGACCCATCTAGAGAGGTAATCCACAGCTAACAAGATATAGCTATGGCCTGATGAGGGTGGAAAAGGGCCCATAAAGTCTATACCCCATACATCAAATATCTCACAAAAAAGCATAGGTTGTTGTGGCATCTCGTGCCGTTTTCCTAGCCCCCCAAATCTTTGGCATTTATCACATGCCTTACAATATGAGTATGAATCCTTGAAAAGGGTGGGCCAGTAAAACCCAGCATCTAATACTTTCCTAGATGTCTTCTTGGCACTAAAGTGTCCACCACAAATCATAGAGTGGCAAGCGGACAGTATGTCCTTAGTTTCAGTCTCTGGAACACATCTCCTAATAACTTGATCATTGCATAGTCTCCACAAATAGGGCTCATCCCAAATGTAGTGTTCAGCTTCTCGTCTAAGTTTCTGAGCCTGAAAGGAAGATATATGCTCAGGGATGAGACCGGTCATAATATAGTTGACAAGACTAGCAAACCAAGGAACATAAACAGATATAGACATTAGGGATGCATCAGGAAAGTTATCACAAACAAGATCAGAGTCAAGTACTCCCCTTGTGCCATCCGGTAGTCTACTCAAGTGATCCGCTACAAGGTTTGCAGTTCCAGGCCTATCCTTAATGCTAATGTCGAACTCTTGTAGCAGTAACATCCATCTAATAAGCCTTGGCTTGGACTGAGGCTTGGTGAAGAGAAACTTCACAGCTGCATGATCTGTATACACAACCACTTTGGAATTGATTAAATATTGTCTGAACTTATCTAATGCAAATATCACAGCAAACAGTTCTTTTTCAGTGGTAGTATAATTCCTTTGTGCACTATCCAGGGTTTTGGATGCGTAAGCAATCACATGGAACAACTTGTTATGCTTTTGCCCTAGCATGACCCCCACAGCAGAATTGGAGGCATCGCATGCTAGTTCAAAAGGTAAGGTCCAATCTGGTGCACTCAAAATAGGGGGCGAAATCAAGTGTGATTTTAATTCATCAAATGCTTGTTTACATAAATCATCAAAGATGAAATCAACATTCTTTTGCAATAATTTGGATAATGGTAGAGCTATCTTGCTGAAATCTTTTATGAATCGTCGGTAAAAACCCACATGCCCTAAGAAAGAACGAAGCGTTTTAACATTAGTGGGGTAGGGCAAGGAGGAAATTACCTCAATTTTAGCTCTATCAACTTCAATGCCCTTGCTAGATATCAAGTGACCAAGTACTATTCCATGATCAACCATGAAATGGCACTTCTCATAATTCAAAATTAAATTTTTCTCAATGCATCTAGCAAGAACCTTGTCCAAACTATTTAAACAAGTATCAAATGAATTTCCATACACTGTAAAATCGTCCATAAAAACTTCCATACAATTTTCTAGGAAATCGCTGAACAGTGACATCATACAACGTTGGAAAGTGCCAGGTGCATTGCACAATCCAAACGGCATTCTCCTATATGCATAGGTTCCAAATGGACAAGTAAAGGTGGTCTTTTCTTGATCTTCCGGAGCCACTGGGATCTGAAAATATCCTGAATAACCATCTAAAAAACAATAGTGACTCTTACCTGCCAACCTTTCCAGCATCTGATCAATAAAAGGCAAGGGAAAATGATCTTTCCTAGAGGCTTCATTCAATTTCCTGTAATCTATGCATACTCGCCAAGCATTTTTCACCCTGGTAGGTATCAATTCATTATTTTCATTTTTTATCACAGTGATCCCACTCTTCTTAGGTACAACCTGTACTGGACTAACCCATTCACTATCAGAAATTGGGTAGATGATACCCGCACTCAATAATTTTGTCACTTCTTTCTTGACCACATCTAGAATCAGGGGGTTGAGTCGCCGTTGAGGCTGCCTAAGAGGTTTGGATTCCTCATGCAAGAGGATTCGATGGGTACAAATAGCAAGATTGATTCCAGGAATGTCAGCTAAAGTCCAACCTAGAGCTTTTCGATTTTTACTCAAAACATCAAGCAATCTCTCCTCCTCACTCACAGACAAAGAATTTGAAATAATCACAGGCAATTTCCCATTAGCAGCAAGGAAAGCATATTTCAAATTAGGGGGGAGAGGTTTAAGCTCTAATTCAGGAGGTTGAACAATAGAGGGAATTAGTGTAGGAAGATTAAGGGTAGTGAAAATACTCCCTTTTTCAGACTTGTGAGATGCATGACTTGTGCTAGGCTCCGTAGATTCTACCAATTGAGCATTGGTCTTCCCAAGTGTTGAACCAACATTCAGTTGGTCTACAGCAGCAACAGGCTTGGGGAAAGCAGCTTCCTTCATACCTACTTCACAAGAAGTGATTAATTCATTCAAAAATCGTAGGGTATGAGGAGTAATCTTTGTTCGAGGCCTAGATGATGAGTTAAGAAGTGGCCCTTTAACCATATTGCGTTTAGCATCAAAATGAGTCACACAAGAGGAGGTCTTGATTGGCGTAAGGGCTATCTCATGCAAAGTGTCCATGTCTTGATTACCAACCTCACATTCAGACTCTTCAGCTGGTTTATGACCTAAAACATTGGCAAGAATACCTTCCTCACAAGCATTATCACTAAAGCATGAATTATCAAATGAGTTACGTTCCCATGAATCAAGAGAAGTAAGAGGAAAATCACTTAGGGAAGATAACCAATAATTAACCATTGATGAGTTAAGGTTAGAAATATCACTCCCCTGTGAATCAAAATTATCAATAGAAGAAGGAGGATAGATTTTATCATCACATGAATCCAATGCGATGCCACAATTAAGATCACAATTATCAGTGTGCAAGTTGAGCTCACATTCATTAACCATATCATCAAATGCTAAGTCAATTGAATTCACACCTAATAAAGAGCAATCTTCAAAAGGGTGTTTCATGGCTTCATACATATTGAAACTTAGCTTATGGTCACCCACTTCCATGGTAATTGAACCATGTTTCATGTCTATCAAAGTACTGGTTGTCATCATAAAGGGTCTCCCTAAGATAAGGGTGGATTCACTAGGTTCTTGAGACATGTCTAACATATAGAAATCAGCCGGAAAAACTAAATCCTTGACTTTGACAAGTAAATCTTCAATGATACCTTGCGGTTGCCTAATGCTTTTATCAGCTAGTTGGAGAACCACAGTAGTTCTCTTAAGTTCCTTGACTCCAAGAGACTTAAAAATGGAACTAGGCATGACATTAATGGCTGCACCTAAGTCTAACAAGGCTTGGGCCACATTTACATTACCTATGGTACAAGGTATAGTAAATGAGCCAGGATCCTTGCATTTATCAGGGATTTGAGGTTTGAATAGGGTAGACACATTAGAGCTAACTTGAACTCTCTCATTAGGCTTGAATTTCCTCTTATTTGTACAAAGGTCTTTAAGGAATTTGCAATAACTGGGCATAGACTTGACCAATTGGAAGAAAGGAATATTGATATGTAGCTTACTAAACAAGTCATACAATTCTTTCTCAGTTTGTTCATCATGCATTTTCTTGCCTTGAAAGTAAGCTTTAGGGAAAGGGAGTTGAGAAATTTTTACCTCTTTACCATTAGCGTTGGATAAGGTGCCATGCTCACTTGTCTTACCTTCCTCAGAAGTGCTTCTTTCCTTGGAGCCAACCTCTCTCAGAAGTGGTTGTTGTTCCACTTGAGGTTGTTCAACTGTTTTGTCCTTCTTCCTTTCAAGAATAGCCTTCTCTTTGGAGCTTTCAGGATTTGGAAACTTCATTGGGCTCAAAGGTGGACTTTTAACTTCTATCTCCTCATTTACTTCATTGTCGATCTCTTCAGGAAAGTGTACCTTTTTACCACTTCTCAGTTCAATAGCATTTAGGGACTTAGGATTGATGACGGTGTTTGAAGGAATAGACCCACCAGTCTTAGCATGCACATCACTCAAGGAATTGGAGAATTGGGTTAAATGAGATTGAACTGTGTTGTTTTTCAACTCCAACTCTTCAAACTTCTTGTACATATGAGCCATTTGAGTACTGTCACTTGCCCTATCATTGTGTAGCTTTTGTAGAGATGCGTTGATAGAGGAGAATTGACCTTGATTCAAAGCTTTTTCTTCCATCATCCGGTTATCAATGCTAGCAATTCGAGCAGCCAAGCTCTTCAATAATTGATTGGTTTCATCGCCTTTGGACTCTTGAATAGGCACCATTTGTCCACGATTTGACCCATATGGTTGGACTTGATAAGATGAACCTTCTTGATTCCTCCAACCAACATTAGGATTAGGTCTTCTGTTTTCATTGTAGGTGGTGGTGTTAGAGTCCCATCTTTGTTGATTAGGCCTTCCTTGATACATAGCATTGACTTCCGCATGAGGATTAGGGCATAGACTTGTAATGTGCATCACTGAACTACGATTATCGCAACTGGGTGCAACAAGAGCTTGTGAAGTAGGAAAATGAGTTGCTTGTTGGGTAGTCAGATGTTGAAGTTCAGTGGTGATGAGAGAAAGCTGCGAAGTGAGTGTATCCATTTTAGACTCAAGTGCGATCATCCTTTGGTTATATCCGATATCACAGACACTTCTGATCTCTCTTACATTGTATTGTTGAGTGTTTTGAGCTCTTATTTTAATTTGAGCCCATGCTTCCTCTGTAGTGCAATCTTCTAAGGAACCCCCAGCTGAAGCATCTAGAATACCCTTTTCATTAGGTAAAAGACCATCATGAAAGTATTGGATTAATTGCTCATTGCTGATTTCATAGTATGGGCACTTAGCCAAAAGTTCCTGAAAGTGGCTCTAATACTCATAAAAAGACTCTGAGGGGTCTTGTTTGATAGAGTAAATCTCCTTCTTGAGCTCAGCAATCCTTGCAGCGGAAAGTATTTTTCCAAGAAGGCTTTTTTCAGATTTCCCCATGAATGAAGAGCGTCATTAACCTGCCTTGGTAGCATCATATACCACTCTTTCGCCTTCCCTTCCAAGGTGAAGTAAAACACCTTCAGTTGTACATCTTCTAGGCGAGCACCGACAGGCTTCATATTTGAGCAAGCCACATGTAATGCATTGAGGTGGTTGTAAGGATTTTCCTTCTCAAGTCCATGAAAACGAGGTAGTGAAGCAAGCAAAGGTCCCTTAAGCTCGAAATTGACATTAAGGTTAGGGCATGCGGCACTAAAAGGATCAATAGTGACGTCTGATCTTGTCACATCCCTAATAGTTCTTCTCCTTGGTTGTCCTTCACCGTTATTTGCCATAGTGGTACCTTGAGAAGCACAATCACTTAAGTCAATGAACAATTCAAGATTAGAAGAATGATCTAATGTCTTTTCAGATTGATTGGACATACAAAAAAAAATTAAGAAAACAATGGTTTAATGAAATACCAAAACTATTTTGCACACAAATTTTAAGGGGGAAAAACTACAAAGAGAAAAAAAATGCAAGTTTATGTAAATATTTAAATGCAAAAGTCATATCACTAATGAACGAGAATTACAATAAAAACAAGTTATTCACAATGAAGCCACTAAAAGGGAATGGAAGTATTTTTTTTTTTGTTGAATTAACTACTAATTAAATTCAAACCACTCAACATAGCTAAATGCAAGACACAGAATGAACTTAACGAAATAGAGTGAAAATGCAATGATGAATATGCATGTAGTGGTAAGGATCTAAATGCACCTATTTGTGGGGGGGAAAAATAAAACAGACAGATTTTTTTTTTTTAATGAAAAATATGGAAATGGTATGAAACTATTGTAAAAATCAAGAAGCTCACACAGGCAACCCCAAATCAATTTCTCAATTGACACTTAGTTAACCATGGAGTCAAAAATGACTCCCCGGCAACGGCACCATTGATTTGACCATATCTTTGCATCTTGGGGTCAAATACAGGATTTTTAATCCAAGAATTGCAGTATAATGCAATACTCGGGTCGTCTCTCTTTTCTCAAGGAGCCTTTAATTGAATCCTAGGTAATACTAAATGTCATGTAAAAACAAATTCAATAAAACAAGGGAAAATTGATTTTTGGGTTTTTATTGTTAAAAATTAAAAAAAATAAAAATAAAAAAAAAGAAAAAGAAAATACAATTTAATTAAATATATAAATAAACACACCACTCAAATTAATTTAAATCATAGGCAAAGTATATATATAAATCCCACAACACATATTAAATCACACATTGTTCCAACAATAATCAAACAAAATATTTGAATAAGAAAAATAAAAACAACACTCCCCTGATTCAGATTCCACGTGCATGCTTGAAGTCAAAAGTTGCAATATGTATGATGATGTCAGCATATATGTATGATGATGTCATCATGCATTAATCCAATGAACGAACTGCTGCAACACGTATTTGACGAAGAAAACGCACTTCTCATTCGCAGATCCTCAAACTCGTGGCTCCAGATGGTGTAACTCAAAATTTCAGCTGCCTCAATTTCTGCAACTCGAACTGGTGGTTGATGATGAAGAACTCGACAGAATTTGAGGAAGAGAGTGATGAGAGGTCGCCGGAAATGGGGGCCGGAAAACTGCAAAACTTCACCGGAAAATTGGAAACAACACGGGAGTCACAGAAAAACCGATGGAAAATGATGATGCGGTATTTGCATGATGAAATGAAGATGGTAGGAAGAAAATAAGACACAACGGAGGAGAAAATGGTTCACAAGAAATCAAGCTTCGCCGGAAGTGGGGGCCGGAAAACTAGAATAGTTCGCCGGAAAATGCAAAACTTGCTAAACTATCACAGAGAGGAGATGAGGGTGCTGCACTTGTAGTTTTCGATGGCTTTTGGTGGAGAAAACAGAAGGTGATGGTGGTGGGAATGAAGGTGCTGCTGGACTGTGAGCAAGATGATGGTGTGGTGATGAAAATGAAGAACGTGGTGGTAAGGAAGGTGCAGAGGCTGGTAAAGGTGAATGGTGGTGATGAAGGGAAGAGGTCGGTGGTGTAAGTGGTGACCTCGTTCTTACTTCAACTCCCCGTTCTGTAGTACCTCGGCAAATGAAAGAAGAAAATTGAAGAAGGAAGAGTTGCAGTCGGTATGCCTTCATGGTGGTGAAGATGGGGCATATATAGTGAGGTTGACGATGTCCATTTCCCTTCACCAACCATGTTAGGTGCAGTCTGAAAGCAAGCTGCAACACAAATCTTTCCGTGATATGCGTGCATGTGATTTCTTCATATTCCAGAAGCTTAATGAAAAACCCCCCAGATTTTGCTTTTCTGTCAGTTTGAATGTTGAATTTGTGGCTTGGGTATTGTTCTGTAATTTTCTCCAATAAATTTTCCTCATGAAAAAGCTGATGGGTACTTTTCTGTAATTTGCTCTGGCCCTTTTCTGTAATTTTCCTTATCTTCAAAATATTAATTCAGACTCCAAAAATCACCAATTGTGTCCCAAAGCATCTGCAATGCAAAATTAAGCATAAGGTAGTATTAAAAGTTCAAGAGATCATATGTATAAATATTTAATAATTATGATCATTTTACCCTTTTATTACAATTAATTCAATACAAATGCCTCTAATTAAAATGAGTGCTTAATCATGCGATAATGCCCTGAAAAATACATTAAGAGTCCCTATTTAATTAATTAAAAATATATAAAATTATGGTTAAATCAATACATTTTAAACCAATTTTTCCTAATTATAGAGTGGAGAATAAAAAGAGAAAACTAATACTAGTAGTATTTAATTAATTTACCTTTTCACTGAGCCGTATACCACAATGAAATTCAGATGTTGGTCCCTTGATTTTGATATTTGCAGATTGTACGTTACAAAGCAATAATGTGGAGGGTGACATAAATTTAGTGATGATGCTGGTTTGTTGCTCTCTTTTTACAATAAAATACGCTCAGTCCGTATTATGTGATGCATGTGCCGGATCTTTCTTTGGGGGAACCCCAAAGGCTGATGAAGCCCATAAATTGTGCATATATTGTGTTTTCTGTTTAATTTCCCCTGCAAATTTTTGTCTTCCACTGTTTTTTCCTTTTTACAAGAGAATGGAGGGCACACAATTATTTTAACAAACAAACATACAACACATGTTCTTCTAGCGACAAAATCATCACATTCCGTCACTAATCCGCCGTTTTTTTAAGCATATATAAAACGGTCTTTGTCCTTTCTATATTGCCCTTTCGAATGAAAGAAAGAATTTCCAGCTATCATCCTTTTTATTAATTATAATTAAAAAATAGCCAAGGTCAATCATGGAAGAATGTAGGATTGTATCTTCTTAGACCAGCATTTACATATGATATAATCTATATGTTGCTTTCTTGAAGGTAAAAAATATGAATGGTCTTACGGTATTAATCCATGATACGTTAATGACAACATGTCAATGAATAGAATGGCCAATGTTGTAAAACGAAATTCAAAAATTCAAACTTCAAAAGCTATATATTCTCATATGATATAGTCAATTTCTACTTCAAAATTTTAATTCTTTTTACTTAATAGTTCATCTATTGGAATTATTCAACTCGCTGTTTTTGCAGGGGCTTTTCTAAACATGCCTCATTGTGATCTCCATGAGCCAAAATGGCAAAAAAGGTTTAAGAAAGTACAGTCTATTTTTAAATAAATAACAATAATAATAGTAGAAGACCTATATATTGGGCCCACAAGGGCAGGTAAAGCTGATGTCCTTTAATGGTGAACAAGAGGGGAACATATCTCTAGAAGTGATTAATTAGGGATATGATCTCAATTCTATCATTATCTATGGTTAGTCGTTTTGTTTATGGTCTCCACATAATTAACTTATAGTTTCTTTATATAGTTCATTTTTCTAATGGGTTGGGAAATGAAACTATCATTAATAATAAGATTGGCAGGATTAATTTTTATTGGCCTTTTCTTGTATCACTAAATATATATACAAGGAAATTACAATGCCTCCAAATTAATGTCAAAATTCTACTATTAAAGGTAGAGATAGAGACAGTATAATTGACGTTTTGCTGTTTTAGAGATTGGAGTTAATGATGAAGAAGAGAATCAAAACTGAATGGATATTTTACAGATTGATTACTTAAAAAAGAGTGGTCCCTCAAATAACTCATGTAACTTCCTGCAGGCACTTATATGGAAATAAGTCAGAAAAACAGAATTTCAAACCTCATTAAAGTTATCTCTGCTGATTGTGATCCCAACCAAGGTTGTCAAACTAGCGAGTTTAAGCAAACTCATAATAGTGATGTAAATTCGTATCGTAACTCGAATCATAAACTCGTAAGAGTTTAGTTTTACCATTAAATAGATATTATTAGTATATAATTAAATAATTAAAATATAAAAAGCTGATAACAATTTGATTTAAATATATTTTAAATCCAAATAATTGAAATTTAATCTATCAACATTCATAATTTATCGTATTTAACAAAGAAATTTCTATAAAATTCATATATAAAGCCGTTAAGTATAATCAAATCGACAAAGTTAACACGAGTCTAAAGGTGCGTTAACACAGTTTTGTAAACTAAAAATGTAAAAAACGGTAAACTTGGCGTATAAACTTATGAATTTAACCGAGTTTACAAAGGTCACGAGTTTACCAATGACTCAACTTGATTTTATAAATTAAAAATGTAAAAACGGTAAACTTAGAGAGTCAACTCGCAAGTTTGACAATAATGATCCCAACCAATATCCCAGGATCATTTTAAATGATGGTAAAGAAATACTGACACTACAAAAAAAATCACTTTCAGCGGCGACATTTGGCGGCGACTTTTAATGTCGCCGCTGAAGGTGTCACTTTCAGCGGCGACATTGTTTTGTCGCCGCCGAAAGTGTGTTTCAGCGGCGACTTTAGTGTCGCCACTAAAAGTGTTGTTTGAAATAAAAAAAAATTTTTAAAAACACTTTCAGCAGCGACTATTAAAAGTCGCCGCCAAAAGTGAGTTTCAGCGGCGATTTTAGTGTCGCCGCTGAAAGTGTTTTTTGAAAATTAAAAAAAAAAAAATTTTAAAACACTTTTAGCGGCGACTATTAAAAGTCGCCGCTGAAAGTGAGTTTCAGCGGTGATTTTAGTGTCGCCGCTGAAAGTGTTTTTTGGAAATTTTTAAAAAAAAATTTTTTTAAAACACTTTTAGCGGCGACTATTAAAAGTTACAGCTGAAAGTGAGTTTCAGCGGCGACTTTAGTGTCGCCGCTGAAAGTCTTTTTTTAAAATTTAAAAAAAAAAATTTCAAACACTTTTAGCAGCGACTATTAAAAGTCGCCGCTGAAAGTCTTTTTTGAAAATTTAAAAAAAAAATTTTAAAACACTTTCAGCGGCGACTATTAAAAGTCGCCGCTGAAAGTGAGTTTCATATTTTTTTTATTAATATTTTTTAAAAATAATATTTATAAAATTAAAATAATATTTATAAAATTTAACTATTAATTATTAAATAATTCTATTTAACCTTAATTATTAAAATTATATTATTATTTATTAATATTATATTTATAACTTTTTATTAAAAATAATATTTATGATATTAAATTATTATTTATTAAGTAATTTTAATTAAAAAATATTTAAATTTAAACATATCAATATTTTTTTCGTTTTTATTTAATTTTTCATTACTTTTAATAATATTATATTTAATTAATAATTAATTATATGTATATAATTAATTAATTATATGTATATATGTTTATATATATGATAATATTATATATATAATAATAATATGTAATAATATGACATAGGTTCATTTCGACGCAACTGGTAGAGACTCGCGCACTAAGGCATCGACTCTCTGAGGTCGCGGGTTCGAACTGGAGGAGAGTCACATAGAGGAATTATGAGGAGGCGACACGTGGCAGTACAGCGAGGCAACACATGGCAGCACGAGGAAGTGACACATGGCAGCACGGGGAAGCGACACGTGGTAGCACGGGGAGGAGACACGTGGCAATTGTAAATTAAATTTAAAAAAAAAAATCGAATTTTTTAAATAAAAAATTTAATTTTTTGAATTTTTTTAAAATAAAATTAACACATTCAGCGGCGACATTGAAAGTCACCTTCAGCGGCGACACAAATGTCGCCGCTGAAAGTATACTTTCAGCGGCGACAATTTAACTTTCAGCGACAGTCGCCTAGGCGGCGACTTTTTGTCGCCGCTGAAAGTCTTTCAGCAGCGACTTTTAGACTTTCAGTGCGACAAAAGTCACCGCTAAAAGTCTTTTTTTTTTTTTGTAGTGTGAATTTGATACTAGAAATCAATATTTCAAGGTCCATTAATTTACACCATCAAATTTAACAGAACAGTGAACACAATGCTTCAGTGGAGTACTCCCGAACAGTTTCCATGTACTCTTGCACTCCATTCATTGCATAGAGTGATCAAGCTGATATTTGTCTCTCAAACTTTCATCCTTTCAAATTCTAATAGCTCATTTGGTTCGATTTTATTGAAGAGGATTGCATGTAATCCTAATCCAACAGATCGATTATGATATTTGGTTGAGTTTATGTAATATAAAGAGGAGTATGTTTTGTAATCCTATAAGTACTAATGAATAGGGATGCGGACATCCTGTAATCAAGTGAAAAAGACATTATTGCCATTAAAATTTTTTCAGTTGACCAAAGTGCCCATCCATAAACGTTGTTAAATATTATATAATTACCACAATTAAATATTAAAAATTAATTAATAATATATAGATTTAAAAAAATATTTCCCCATTAAAAAATTTAAAAAAAATATATTCCACCATTAAAAGATATTAAAATACACCCATTAAATAATGAGAAAGTCCTAATTAAATCCAGCCAAAATATCAAAATCTAAATTTAAGTCTATACTTTTAATAAATTCTTAATAAGGCCTAATTAGAGATTTTTAAATGTTATTAAAAGATTATAATGACCCTTTGTAGTTAAAAAATAAAATTAAGGGTAGGTGCAAGCCTAATTTTAAAGCATAAATTAAAAAAAAAAAAAGTGTTGTAATTAACTTCTGGGGGGAGAGAGAGAGAGAGAGAGAGTGAGTGAAGTAAAAAGATCTAATGGGCAATGACGAGAACCCCTAAACAACTCCTGCTCCTACTCCGCCGCACTAATAATAGGAAAAAGCCCTATAAAAATTGCAAAATCCTATCACCTACAGGAGAAACAAATTATCCCTGCAAAGGCAAAATTAATCGAAACATAAATCACAGAACTAATAATTCAATAAAGGAAGCGGAAACAATAAATTATAAACATTATAAAATAAAGAGGAGGAAAAGATTAAGCAGCCTACCGAAATTGCGACTCCTCAAACTGAAGTTACGGCACAAAGCACAAAAGCGAACCTTAAACTTTCTTGCTACAATTTTGTTTTCCAGCACCAGGAAGAGGAGCTGGAGAAGCAATCAAAAGATATATCTCATAGAAGTCATGGGACAAATCACAACCACAAAGGCGCATATGGGTAAAATCACCAAATTCTAAAATTATAAATTAGACCTCTAGGCCTGATTAGGAATTTGTTAAAAGTGTAGGCCCAAATTTAGATTTTGGTATTTCAGCTAGATTTAAATAAAATTTTTCCTTAAATAATATTCTCACCATTAAATATTAAAAAATTACCATGAAACATAATATTTCTATCATTAAATATTAAAAAATTACTATAAACTTAATATGTACACTACACAATGAAAAAAATTACCATGAACTCATCTTACACAGACCCCGACCATTCTTAGGAGCATCTGACACCTGAGGAAACAGAGAATTCAGATTTAAGTGAATTCAAACAATACAATTGCTGAAACACCAATTCGCCCCTCTTAGTATATATTTTTCACATTAAAATGACAGTTAAAGGGTTAATTCTATTTTCTGGTCATCATCCAGAATATTATTCTCATAGTTTACCTCAATAAAATCAAATTTTGGATTAGTAAATATAGGTATAGCAGTATTTTCCCCCTATGTTCTACTATCGCATCTGTACGTAACTTTTTAAATCTTAATAAACTCTTCAATTCGTGAATTTTATTTTATTTATATTCATTTATAATAAATAAATATTTAATATGCTTCAAACCAAAATATATATCTCATTAAAATAATGAAATTCTAGTAGGATATAGTAAAAGTTAAATGTAGTTTATATATATATATCGTTACTTTACTCTAACTTTTTTTTTTCCTTTTTATTTTCTTATTTTAATAACAAATATATTGATATAAACACTGCACATTATCAACGCCCCATAACATAAGTTTAAAGAAACTAATTAAAATACTATTTTTTCTGGGAGGACAACTAGAATAGTACTATTGACGATG
Source organism: Inga laurina (assembly GCA_963855925.1). Lineage (NCBI taxonomy): Eukaryota > Viridiplantae > Streptophyta > Magnoliopsida > Fabales > Fabaceae > Inga > Inga laurina. Next base: position 57,039,202 of record OY979711.1, read on the forward strand.
ATGAAAATGCAAACACTCTTATTAAGAATTGTACAGTATATAAAGTCTTAAATGAATAGGTGAGCAGAATAGTGAGCTGATTCACTTATGACTTATTAGCTTGCTGATTGGGAATTCCATGAATACTTTAGCTAAGTCTGCTCTAGCTATAAGCTAAGTACGAAAGCTACAGGTTCCTAAATGTAGTAATTAATTCTTGAAAGAGAAATATTAACAACACATAAATGTTTCGGAAAAATCCAGGAAAATATATCCAAAATAGCGAAATCCCTAATCAGTGTTGTGAATTTCAAAATTTTGGATCAGTCTGCTGTTAGTACTGATGAACAGTAGGGCGCGCCAAAAGACGATTTTGCCCTTCAGTCCTCATTTTCACCACTTTTGAATAACAACACCTTGCTCTTAATTAACAACTTTGGTTTCTTGATTAACAACTCTTATTTCTTGTTTCACAACTTCGTAATTTAAGTTTCAGGGCTAATAACAACACATCTTTCTTTATTAACAACACGCGCTTCTTAATTAACAACTCCGGATTCTTGATTAATAACTCCGTATTTTTTATTAACAACTCCAGTTTCATCTTTTTACTTTCACAATAACAACATCAGTTTTGTTATTAACAACACCATATTCTACATTAACAACTTCCATTTCTTGTTTCATAACTTTGTAATTTTAGTTTCAGGGCTAATAACAACGCCTCTTTCTTTATTAACAACACTGTATTTTACATTAACAACACTATATTTTTGAGATATGAATATGTGGAAGAATAAAGCGGAGTTGTTAATCAAGAATCCGGAGTTGTTAATAACAAGACCGGTGTTGTTATTGTGAAAGTAAAAAGATGAAACTACAGTAGTTAATCAAGAAACCAGAGTTGTTAATTAAGAGCAGCGTGTTGTTATTCTGAAGTGACAAGAATGAAGACTGAAGGGCAAAATCGTCTTTTGACGTCCCCTCACTGTTCATCCGTACTAACATCGGACTGATCCAGAATTTTGGCGCTCCTCTACTTTTAAATTCCGGGCATGGAATAGCTCATGCGCCTTTAGCGCTATATAACACCATTTTTTTTTCATAAAATATTTTTTATGATCTTAAATATAAGATCCAGTTGATAATAGTTTATAAATTAGATAAAAGATTTTAGAAAAACATGATAAATCTAAATATTTTAAAATAATTTAATTAATTTTCTTAATATCTCTGAAAAAATCAACTGAATTTTATATTTAGGATCTGATATAATATTGAGAAAATTCCAAAAAACTACACTCAAAATATAAAAAGGACAAATCAGTACATCGAAATTGAGAAAAGACGAATCAGGTGGGTGTCAGAAAAAGGAGGAATCTGTCCTTTTAAAATTTTGGCCAAATTACGAAAATGCCCTTCAGCACTTCATGCCCACTTCAAAATAACAACATGATCATCGTAATTAACAACTTAGGATTCGGTATTAACAACTGCAATTCTTCTTTTACAATTAACAAATTTCAGGACCAATAACAACACCTATCTCGCCATTCACAGCACCGGATTCGACATTAACAACTCCAATTTCTTCTTTCATACTTTAGAAGTTTCAGGCCAATAACAACACTCACCTCGCCATTAACAACTCATGATTCGCCATTAACAACTCCTATGTTGTTATTGCAACTGAGGGCTGAAGGGCATTTTCGTAATTTGGTTGAAATTTCAAAAGGACAGATTTCTCCTTTTTCTGACACATGCTTAATTCGTCTTTTCTCAATTTCGATGTACTGCTTTATCCTTTTTATATTTTGAGTGTAGTTTTTTGAAATTTTTCCTATAATATTAAAATGCCACTTATTTTATATAGGATATACAGCGGCGCAACATCAAAGGCGTATCAGCCACCCCAGCCCATAAATTTCCCCTCCCTCCTCCACTTTATCACAACATCACAATCCTTGAATTTCCACTCATTTTGCCTTCTAACTTCTCTGTCTGCCATGGTATCTCGCCTAGCTTTTCGTCGTTTCCAACCCATCTCAAAGTGCACCATCCATGAACGGCACAACCAAACCGTCGTTTCTGATTTAGACGGTACGCTTCTTGCGTCGACAAGCGCTTTCCCTTACTACATGCTCGTCGCTGTCGAAGCCGGAAGCTTCCTCCGAGGGCTACTCCTTCTCGCTTCAGTTCCCTTTGCATATTTCACCTACTTATTCGTCTCTGAAACTGTGGCCATTAAAACTTTCATATTCATTACCTTCACTGGACTCAAGACTAGAGATGTGGACCTTGTGTCACGGTCAGTGTTGCCCAAGTTCTACGCCGGCGACGTCCACCCAGAGACGTGGCGGGTGTTCAATTCATTCCGGAAGAGGTACGTCGTGACGGAGTGTCCGAGGTTGATGGTGGAGCCATTTGCTAAGACGCTTCTTGGAGCAGATAAGGTTGTAGGGACAGAGCTGAAAGTCACGAAATCTGGGAGGACATTGACAGGTCTTGTTAAGGAACCAGGAGTACTGATTGGTGAGCATAAGCAAGCAGCTATCGTAGAGGAATTTGGATCAGAATTACCAGATTTGGGACTGGGAGACAGTGAATCTGATTATCCCTTCATGTCAATTTGCAAGGTTTGTAATCACTAAGTATTATAAACAACCAATTATATATGTTGCTACTAGATCAATTACTCCTTTCCATCTTTATATCAGTTTATAAGGCTTAATCATAGTATTCGGTATGTATCATTAGATTATATATCAGTTTATAATTTAGATAAATTATTTTAGACAAAAACAATAAATATGAATATTTTAATATAATTTATTTAGCTTCCTTAATCTCTCCAAAAGAAAAGTCAATCTGTCACACCCCACCGGCCCACACACACGGCTCCATCGTGGCCCTCACCGATGGCGGCGGACTTAGTCATATATTTAGGACATAAGGTAGTAATATGGATTTTGGTCATGCGCAGGGAGGATATAGAGTGCCAAGAACAAAGTGTGAACCACTACCGCGAAATAAGCTTTTGGGTCCAATTATCTTTCATGAAGGACGTTTTGCTCAGAGGCCAACCCCTCAAATGGCACTGTTGACCTTCCTATGGCTACCCATTGGCCTCATACTCTCCATCTTAAGGGTATACCTTAACATCCCATTACCAAAAAAACTCTCTTGGTATATGTCCAAGCTTCTTGGTATCAAAATCACCGTCAAGGGCCCCACACCTCCTCCTCCAAAGAAAGGACAAATTGGTGTCCTTTTTGTCTGCAACCATCGCTCTGTAGTTGACCCTGTGATTATTTCAATTGCTCTTAAGAGAAATGTGAGCTGTGTGTCCTACAGTGTAAGCAAGTTCAGTGAAATAATATCGCCAATCAAAACCTTTGCTTTGTCAAGAGAAAGAGACAAAGATGCTGAAACTATAAAAAGACTTCTTCAACAAGGTGACCTATTGATTTTCCCTGAAGGAACCACGTGTAGAGAGCCATATTTGTTAAGGTTTAGTGCTCTTTGTGCTGAATTAACTGATAGGATCGTTCCTGTGGCTATTAATCTGAAGCAGACTGTGTTTTATGGGAACACTGTCCGAGGGTATAAGTTATTGGACCCTTACTTTGTGTTAATGAACCCTATGCCTATTTTTGAGATCACTTTTCTGAATCAGCTTCCTATCGAGCTCACGTGTAAGGGAGGATTAAAATCAAGTTTTGAAGTTGCCAATTATATTCAAAGAGCTCTTGCTGAGACGTTAGGGTTTGATTGTACGAGCCTAACGAGGAAAGATAAGTATGCCATTCTTGCTGGAACAGATGGGCGAGTTACTTCAAAGAAGAAGAAGAAGGTGATGGAGAATAAAAAGGCCTGAATATATATATATATATATAATGCATGTTGAAAATTTATGAAAATATTGGATAAGACAAGTGAATGCGCAGTGGATTGGTGATGGAGTACTTTTGGATTTTGATTTTATTGTCAACGTGCTTCTAAATGTTTAGGACTACTACATATAGAAAGATATTTGATTGTGACAGAATGAATACCATCTGTATGAATAATGTCCCGGTATCTATGTTTTGCTATTGTGATATAGTATAAAAAGTATATAGGCTCGGTTTAAATACCATCACTGGTTAAGACCCAGTTGGCCAGTTTGAAGAAATTAAATAAGCTAAAAAAAATTACTGAATTATGGCATAATTTACATGATCTTTTTGAAATACCCGTGTGTATCATTATATTATAAATCAATATAAGAAGGACAAATTAGTTTGGAGAAAAATAATAAATTTAAGGGTAAAATACTTGGACAAATTAGTAGGACAAATTAATTTGGAGAAAAAATACACTTGAGTCAAAGGGTTAGCTCCATTAAGAATCTTCCAAAAAGATTCTAAATAATTCTTTTTTTAATTAAAATTTCTATTAAAATAAATTTATTTACTAATTTTCCTTTCATCATATCAAATCCCTAATTTATTTTTGAACGTTTGCAAACTTCTGGGAAAAAATTATCAATGGCCGGCAATGAATTATTTGTATATATAACATCTTGAACTTGTATTATTTATACTATATGATAATGAAAAAATGTGTTTGAAATATATTTTTATCTATTTAAAAAACCTTAAATAAACACATTTCAATAAATATGATGAGAAATTAAAATTGTAAAATTTTACAACATATTAGAGATTTTGAAAATGTATATTAGAATTATTTTTTTGTTGTATAAATTTTTTAACAAATATAAATTTTTAAATAATTCTTATGCTAAAGAGGGGTATTTTGGTCAAAAGAGTTTGAGAGTCAAAATTAACATCCACTAAAAGATGAATGGATGGAAAAATAATCTTAAAATTGTACGGGAGTTTTATATGTAATATATATTTTAATTTCAACAGAGGTTTATGTGAGTTTTTAAAATTGAAGGGATGTCCGTGTAATTAAAGCAAAACTAAGGCGGTGAGAGTACTTTACTCTAAATATATTTACTTTAAAGTAATTGTATTAACTTCTTTAATCTCCCTAAATTAATCAACTAGATCTTATATTAAAGATCAGATGTAGTATGTTGAGTTAACCCATCAGAAAAAGTACGTGTTAGTGGTTTTATTAAGATTTTACATTAGATTTTCATCCGAACGTAGAAATTATCAAAGTCATGTCCATGCGTGTGTGTGTATGCTAGGTTGATAATGTGAAATTAAACATGATAAATTACGTAGTGATGGTATATAAGATTTTGGTCATATTATATTAGTTTTGAATGTTGATCTGATCGATCTACTTAATAGCAAAAATATCTTTGAGAGTCAAAAATTTATTGAAGATGATATAAGGTATTTTTGAGGTGCAGAGTTTGAAGATTCACCGGCCAGTATTATCTCTGGTTTAAAAGAATTTGTATTATAAAAGTTGTACAGGGTAATTACCGACGGAATTTTTTCCGTCTCTAAAAAATACGTGGCAAATTGATTTACTGATAGAATTTACCCATGGAAAAATTCTGTCGAAAATTACCGATGAATTTCCGACAGAAACTTTTCACCGACGGATTTCCGTTTTTTTATGGATAATCCGTCGGTAATTTAATATTCTGATGTCTTTGCCAGTTGAGCTGCTTTAACCTTGCGTTATTTATTCACGTAATAATATATATAATGTAATAATTAAAAAAATATATAATATTAAGATAAATATATATAATTAAATATATATATTTATATATAATTATATATTTCATTTTTTATAATATAAAATATAAAATTTTTTAATTTCTAATTTTGTTTAAATATTTAATATTAATATATATAATATTAAATATATATTTATATATAATTATATATTTTGTTTTTATGTTATAAATTTTAAAATTTTTAATTTTTTATTTCATTTAAAATTTTTATTATTAATATTATATATATTTAATATATTATATTAAATATTACTTTTTTGATATTTAAATATTTATTTTTTATAGATATTTTTATTATTTTATATAAATTATTAAAAGATAATAAATAAATGATTAGCTTGACCTACGGATTACCCACAGAATTCCATCCGTAATTTCTCATTAAAATCAAATATACTTCTTTAACTTCGGTAGCTAATCAATTATTGGTCCTGGTAATCATCTGATTTGGCATGTATCATCATTAGTTATTGGTTGACGTAGTCTCCACCTCTGCGAATGCCCACGTCATTTTTAAACCCATTCCGTCTTCTTTTTCTTTGTTCACACCATGAAGTTGCTTTGTGTTGGTGCTCCACATCATTTTAAAAATGATGTATACATAATCTACCTTTATATTTGTTATATTTTCGGTGTTTTGTCATATTTTCTGCATTATGCACTCTTTCCCTATGTCCGACTCTATCTCCCATTGGCTGTTACTTTTCCTGGTGTTTCCATGCTTTTTTGTACATATTCATATGCATATTTGAAGTCTGAAAACTGTTTAAATTCGGAGGATTTAAACCCTAGAATGTTTCCTATAAAAACCATCGTTTCCTGGTATTTGGTCATCTGCCGAAGAACAATCCATTAATCCGATATACTATCGTTTGCTTGGTAATGTCGTCCTCTGAGGTTTCATCTTTTTTGGACGTTAATGATAGCAATGCATCCTGGGTTATTTGTGCCAAGGTTTTGGACGTTTTCTGGGACATTCCACACTCACGGAGCCACACCCGTATGACTTTCAGTGCTGTTTTGGCTGACTCATAAGTGAGGCATGCATTTTTATATGCATTTTCTGCTTACCAATGCCGTATGTTAATTTATTAATCCATTTTTTCTTACCATGTGCATAGGGAAACATTGTCCTAGCTGTTGCTTGTCATCCTAGTGTTATTCGTCGTGCATGTGGGATTCTTCTTCATGGTCGAACTCTTATGTTAAAGGGTTTTACTGTGAAGCCTGGATTAAATATCATAAACCCTGATTTAAGCATTGTAATCGAGCCTTTCTCTATTTTTGATCCAATGCCAGACTGCATTGGTAGTCCCCCTATTTTGTTTCAGCCCTTGCTGCTACTACTTATGTTGAAAATACTTTGATTAGTGAGTATTGTTTCTGTGTACTCACATTTTTTTTTTTTGTTATTTTTAAGCTTGATAGATCATATGTCATTTATTAACAATATCGTTTACTTTTTTTTTAGATGTTGTTGGTTTGTTGTCTGGTGTTTACGGTATGTCAAATGTTTGATATTGAACAAATGGAGAAAATATACTTCTTTAAAAGTGGTAGACAAACAGCGATTGGGACAGCTAATCGTCTGATTTGGCATGTTTTACGATAAATGATTGGTTTACTTGGTTTCTCGCTCTTTCATATGTCCACGTGAGGGTCTTTTGAATTTTCCCTTTACGTTGTTGTGTAAACGTTGCAGTTGGTCTTATGTATGCAGCTTCTGCAAAGATTTAGATAAGTGTTGGCCATTCCCCATGCTTTCCTGTTAACTGTATTGGTCATAACTTTTTCTACTGCTTTTATGTTTTTGGGTGGTTGCGTTTTCATGCAACCATTGGCCATGATGGTGGCTGTGTGTTAAAAAAATTTCGACCATTGGCCATGACGGTGGCAGTTTTTTCCTAAATGTTGATTTGAATTTGAATCTGCTTCAATAACCCAAATCTATCGATCACCTATTTAATCTGTCATTCCTTCCGCAGTGTTACCACAGTCACAGTTCAAGCGTTTTCTTTCTGAGACTACATAACCCTTTTCAGTGTTGTTTTCGTGGATCCCCTGCTTTCTGGGCAATCAACGATTGTGCTATGTTAGGTGACATGAAGCATGTCATTTTGGCCTTAACATATGTCAGATTTTAAAGGCTAGGTGGTAAATTTCTCTATTGATATAGGTGGTAAATTTCTCTATTGATACATTTTCATGAGCAGTAATATGAGGTTCTGGGTGAATTTGATGCATGTGTTGACTTATTCCTCATCTGTTGAACTTCTATTTCTTAGGTTGTGTTAATATTTTTAGGAGCTACTGTGATCTATCTAAAGCCATTTTTAATCCCAAACCCCCTGCTGTTGATGAGTTCACTACGAAGCTGAATAGCATTGCTGCTGATGGGAAGAATAATTAAGAAATAGCTAAGGAGTCCCAATAATGTTTGTGGAGTTGATTAGTGCTGTTATTTGTTTACCGCTGTTGTTATTTTGTTCACTGATAAGGGATTGCATATGATTTAGTTTATCCTTTTTCTTATGAGAATTATAATGTAACCTTCATTTATGATTGGTTGTCATGTTGCAATTTATGTTATGAACTACGAATGCTATGTTAATGAATATACCTTTATTTTATTTTATTTTTTTGCATTTCACCGAATTATCGCTTTGTTATTGTTTTACAATACTACTGACACATGTACAATATTTTTCTTTTTCATTATATTTGTTTTATCATCATCGGACGTATCTTTTTTTTATCATTTCCAGCCTGAGTTTAACTTTATGATTTTACCAAATTATCACTTATTGTTTTACCAATATTCTTTAAACGCATTATATTTGAATGTCCATCAAAAGTATCTATTAGTTTTGTTCATTTTACTTTTATAATCTGAACTTATTGTTTTCGTTGTTGAACTTAAAGAAATATTAGCATTAACAAATAATAAAAAATAATAGTAATATGCGTACAATATTTAAATTTATTAATTTCATTAAATTAATTAAATATATATATGCACTAATAATAGATACTCAACAGACAAAATAGTTTAAGGAGATATTCAATGGTTATAATACTTAATGAAGTGTGCTGGTTTTTCACCCAATATACTTTTATTGGTATTCGCAAACGTCTTTATGAAGGATGAGTTATTGCACTATTACGTTTGTGACAAACGTCTTTTTAATCTCTCAATCTTTTACTCCAGTTGTACCTTATTTAAGGGAATCTGATAGGGTTTGTACAACCAACTGATACCTCCAGTTATCTATCCTTTTCGGTTCTCATGAATAATCAACAGCCCATTCCAATATCTGCACTTTTAGGTGGTCCCTTTGAAGGGACTATCGAAGTTAAGGTTGATTGGATAATAACAAGAGACAAAGTTTTGTTTTCTGATATATTGTGGTCCCTTTTAGGTTTTCTGATATCTACACATTCATTGTTTAGTTTCTTATAATCCTTATCATGCGTTTACTGAAAGTTTTGAAGACGTTGGTGGTATCCTAGCTGTTTCTGTTTAAACGTGATGTCGAAATGGAGGGGTATACATTGTAGGTCTATTTGTTCGTATCTCATGAATCGGAGGTTTGACGTTTGTCTCTTCATTTTTTCTTATGTAGTTGTTTTACAATTGAACATACTGGTGATGAGTGCTGTGTTTTTTTATTTCCTTTTTATGTCAAGAATAAGTTTGAGGTCATTGTCAATATGTATGGATCTGCCGTCAATGGTATCATTGCTCAGTTAGGTCACCATCGTGGCGGTGTTGGTCTTTTCGTTGTTGTTCAATATGCTATCATCAGTGAAGTCAGTAGAAGAGGTTTGTTGCCACTATTTCATATATATTTAATGATATTATTGTTTAAACTTAAATTATTCTACATGACTTATATATCTAATGTTTTATTGCAAATTGTATAGGTGTTATCCTCCAGCCTTATATGGATGCTACTCGTGTTTTTGTGGAACCGGACTTTGAAGAGGTTACTGATGCAAAGCAATTGGTGCTGTCCGGTGTTTAGAATTACCCCATCATATTATTAGCATTTTTGTAATATTTTGCCTTCATAAGTTATCTATGTTGTTTTGTTGGGTTTTGAATGGTGTATGATGCTGAGATGGATTGAATATGTAATTATTCAACAACAATTATGGTTTTTAATTCACTATAATATTAATGTAATTTTTCTTAATGTACGTTTCTCTGTTATACGAGTTCAATGGCATCATTGTCGTTATGCACTTCTGCTCTGTCTTACTTCATAATTACTTTAGTGCTGTTATTGCGTTTATATTTCTTAATTGTTAAATATATCTTGAAATATATTATCGGTTTGATAATCAACAATGATAATTTCCACCTAACCGGTAAGAGTTTTGTGATTTGGTGGTTATTTTAAATTTAGACTTCTAAGCTTAGGTTTTTAGTGTTATCATTTGTGATCTAAATGGCCACCCTATTTTCTTTTCATTCGTCATTTCATCCCTCGGCGACAGTGTTATACCCTGTTGAATGTTGGGAATGCCATGTAGTTATACTATTGGGAAATGGTCTTTTTGGGACTGCTCTTAGGGAAATGGTGTAATTTATGAGACTGCTCTTGGTAATAAGTAATGGGCTGAATGTTGACGCGTAGCGCCCCAATATTGGTCCTGCATTTACTTTATTCCTCTAACATCTGTAACCACCGATTTTCGATTATTCCAGCATGATTTCAATCAATTTTTGTTCAGTGTACTGGTTGTAGCGTGCACTGAGCGTTTGTAAGCCTTTATTTATGCTATTTCTTTTTATAGTCCCGAAAAAGGTCAGTCATCTATTGAAGTTTATATCGGTAGTTAGTTCACAGAATGAAAAAAAAAGAGACAGTACATTTAACTGTTAGTCGAATTAGCGTAGGAATGATATTATTTTTCCATACCGGACAAATCATCCAGTTATCTTTTGCTTTTGTATTAATAGTTGCTCGATACAGATGTAAATTGATTCACAGCGGGAGTTGTGCAAGGCATGCCCTGATGTTTTCTCTAGATAGCAACAGTCGTAGGTCCACTGAAGGCGTGCGATAAGCAGAATAGGGAACATTATTTATGATGCGCAATGGGTCAGCAGAATTTATTCCAATCCAACATTTCCAAGGAAAAGTGTATAGCACGAGGGGTATTGAAGCACCAGAATATTTTTGAACAGTCAAAAGGCAGCCTTTTGTTTTCGTTCGACCAGTTGGGTAATACATGAAATAAATAAGACGGTTGTAGGTGCATGAATTAATTTAAAAGAGAGATATGATTAATTTTATTCATAAGTGTATCCAATGAAATGCAGGATTTTCAAGTGGACGCATAAATGTTCAATGTCAATGTATGGGTTGGACCGTTATTTCTTTTATCCTATATTCATTTTTTCCTGGAAGTTCAATCCATTTAGAATGCATGGGTCTGCGCAACGCGTGGGTAAAAAAGTCTTGTGGAAAAATAATTTTTTTTTCTTAATTAAAAATTGATTTTTAATTTTTAAAGAAAACAAAACACTTCAGATATTAAGCATGTCTTAAAGTTCATCTCTACCACAGTCACCATCTTCAACGCCCTTCATCAACACCGAAGCTCATCCTCCATTGTCTACCAACTTGGTGAATCCAATAGACAGAACACCGAACCCAAGAGTTTCACCACCACAAACCACGAAATGTTCCAAAATATATTTCAGCAAGTCTAAGGCACAGCAATATCTCAACATTTTGACTTTGCTATTTGTCCGTGGTTTTGTACTATTGTCTATCTCAATGTTGGGCTTATTAAAAAATAGTTGTTTCAATATATTAACCTCTTTCTCACATTATTTAGATTAATTCAGTTAAACATTTCAATTCATATGACTTCAGGTTGACAACCTATATGAACATAAAAAAGTAACGAATTTTCACATCACTATACTACTAACCAACTTTTCTAGATTATAAAAATTGAAAATTGAAAATTACACAGGATTTTCTTTTAACTGTATTCACAGAGAGAATACAGGAGAAGATGAATGAATAGGCTGAGTGAATAATTCTCAGACCTGAATATTCTATATATAGCAGAGGATTACAACAGAATTCTGTTACAAATCATTGTACACCAAACACGTGGTGAGAGAGAAGAATATTCACAGCTGGAAATATCTATACAATATCTACATAACAAATATCTAATATAATTACTAATTACATATTAGCTCTAACACTCCCCCTCAAACGAGAGGGTGTGGGACACAGACCGAGTTTGCCTCTTAAATATGAAAAATGTGTATGTGTCAATGCTTTTGTTAGACAATCAGCAATCTAATGTTGAGAAGGAACATATGCAACTGTAATTTCACCAGACAGCATCTGATCACGGATGAAATGCACATCAATATCTATATGTTTACTTCTTGCATGATGAACAGGGTTAGCAGCAAGTGCTCTTGCACTTAAATTATCACACCAAATAACTGAAGGTCGTTTAAGAAATAAACCAAGCTCAGTTAATAATGAACATAACCATTTCAGCTCTGCTGCCCCATCTGCAAGTGCCCTGTATTCAGACTCAGAGCTTGCTCGTGAGACAACTTTTTGCTTCCTAGAAGCCCATGAGATAAGGGTACCTCCTAGATAAACACAGAAACCAGCCATGGACCTACGATCATCAAGATCTGTAGCCCAATCTGCATCAGTAAAAGCCATGAGTTGGAGTGATGTAAAAGGTTTGATATGTAAACCAAAATGAGAGGTGCCCTTAAGGTATCTGAAAATGCGTTTGACACCTTGATAGTGTACATCAGTAGGACAAGATAAAAATTGACTAAGCTTATTCACAGAAGGATATTGCAAGGAACCTATTGCTTGTCGATACACAGAAGGATCTGACATTAATTTACCATCATTAGCAGAGAATTGTCGTCCAGTAACCATTGGAGTAGACATAGAAGCACAGTCAGACATATGAAATTTCCTCAACAAATCTAGAGTATATTTCCCTTGATTAAGATAGAGACCTGAATCATCTCTATAAATTTCAAGTCCAAGAAAGTAATAAAGGGGACCCATATCTTTTAGAGAAAAAGTAGTATTCAGCTTAGCAATGAAATCTTTGATAAATGCTGAATTGTTCCCTGTAACTAGTATATCATCCACATAAATTAATATAAATACCATGAGAGATCGAGTTCGAAGAAAAAACAGAGAAATATCACTTTGAGAATTTTGAAAACCCCATTGCAACAGAGTATGTCTGAGACGATCATACCAAGCACGCGGTGCTTGTTTAAGACCATAGATAGCTTTAACCAATTTGCACACATGAGTAGGTTTTTGTAAATCACAAAAGCCTTCCGGTTGATGCATAAAAACAGCCTCTTGAAGATAACCATTAAGAAAGGCATTATTAACATCAAGTTGTCTAATTTCCCATCGATAAGTAACAGCTAATGTCAGAATTATTCTTACTGTTGTAGGCTTAACGACTGGACTAAACGTCTCAAAGTAGTCTATGCCTGCTGCCTGTTGAAACCCCTTTGCAACAAGACGAGCCTTGTGTTTAAGGATAGAACCATCAGCACGAAACTTGGTTTTAAAAACCCATCGACAATCAATTAATTTCTGAGTACCAGTATAGGGAACAAGAATCCAGGTCTGATTGCGCCGAAGTGCATCAAATTCTTCTTGCATCGCACGTCGCCACTGCGGAGAAGAGAGAGCATCAACAACAGTCCGAGGTTCGGTGGCCTGAATTAATGAAGATGGTGTCTCCGATCTGAGCAGACCAACAAAGGGATACCGTGGTTTGACAATGCCGGCTTTCAATCTAGTTACTATATGATGAGTATTATCAAGGGTTTGAGCTGGAATAGCATCGTGGGCTTCTTGTTGGGCCGAAGCAATAATAGAAGGAACCTCATTTAAAGAAACAGATGGACTACTAGAAGATGATCCAGTAGAACTTGGACTTGGACTGTGACTATCAGTAGTAGGAGAACCCGAAATCGGAGAACAAGATACAACTGAAGAATCAGAACATGAATCCGTTGGGGTAGGAATCAGTAGAGGTATTGGATGATTAGTATGAACAGGAGAAGAGCCCCGGCGATTTAAAAAACCTGTAGCAAAGGGAAATACAGAAGCATCAAAGACTACATGCCGAGATATATAAACACGACCTGTGGAACTAAGACATTTGAACCCCTTTTGCTGAGAAGCTGGACCAATGAAAACACATTGTTGGCTGTGATATTGAAGTTTATGTGCATTGTATGGTCGTAAACAGGGATAACAAGCACACCCAAACGGTTGTAATTGATGATAAACAGGTTCTGTTTTATAAAGACAGAACAGAGGCGAGGAACCATTAAGAGTTAAAGTGGGAAGACGATTGATTAAGTATACTGCCATTGAAAAAGCTCCTGACCAGTAAGCAAGAGGCATTCGAGCTTGAGCTAGCAGTGTTAATCCCATTTCAACAATATGTCTGTGTTTACGTTCAGCCCTTCCATTTTGGGAAGACGTATAAGGACATGTATAGCGTAATAAAATCCCAGCAGAATAAGCAATAGGAATAAAAGGCTTATATTCAGCTCCATTATCACACTGAATAGCCTTTATCTTGGTGTTAAACTGATTTTCAGCATAGTTCCGAAAGTGATTAAATGCATTTATAGCTTCTCCCTTATGTTTAAGAGGATAAAACCAAGTATATCGACTGAAATCATCAACAAAGTGAATGTAATATCTATAACCATGGATTGATTGAACAGGTGAGAGTCCCTAAATATCTGTGTGAATAAGTTCAAGAGGTGAAGAAGCATGAGAAAGAGATCTGGAAAATGGTAATTTCTTTGACTTGCCACATTGACAAGCTGCACAAATAGCATTCTCATTGATTTTGATATGAACATTACAACTTTGTAAAATTTGTTTCAAAACTTTATTGTTTGGATGTCCTAATTTATAGTGCCATAGTAGAAACTCATCATCATCCTTCTTAGAAGCAGTTGCCAGATGTGCTTAAACTGGACAGTCAACTCTAGTCACGGGATATAGACCCTGTCTTGGTACTCCTTTCATCAGCAGTCGCCCTGTTTCCTTGTCCTTCATAGTGCAACCATCATTAGTAAATGTAATAGCCACTTGATTATCTTCAACAAGTCTATTAACACTTAGAAGATTCTTAGTAGCTGAAGGAACAAGTAATACATTCTTAAGTGCAAGATTAGAATCAGAACATGAAAGAGAAGCAGAACCTATTCCATGGATGCGAGTCTTAGCACCAGTGCAAGTAAATAAATGAGACTTACCAACAGGGGCAACAGAGTCAAGATTACTAGAATTTGGAGTTACATGATGATTTGCCCCACTATCCATATACCTGTCAGGATCAGTGATAACATGAGGATCAGCATAATAAGCCTGTGGTGATGAGTAATAGGCCTGAGGTGACGAGCCACGAGGATGAGTGCGATCCTGACGCTGGAAACAAGTATCAAAGTAGTGACCAAATCGATCACAATAAGTACAATATGGACGACCAGCATTCGACCCACCATTATAACCAGCACGACGTCCTCTAGAACGACGACCTCGAGAGCCTCTCCAAGACCCACGAGCAGAAGAGAAATTCCGATCAGATGAGACATTCCGATCAGATGAGACATTCCGATCAGAAACAGGGGATGCACGAGTTGCCAGATTTGCTGACGGCTGAATGGAAAGAGACGCGAGTTGATTGAGTTGTTCAAGACGGCTCTCAAATGCCAATAACGACGCCTGAGCCTCAATCCAAGTGAGTCCAACTTGATCAACCAATTTCACAACAATAGCATTATATTCAGCATCTAATCCGTTAAGCGTGTGGAGAATCAGTTCATCATTCGAGATCGGTGCTCCAGCAAGAGCAAGCTGATCAGAAATAGATTTCATCTTAGCCAAATACTCGTCCATGCGCATAGCATTTTTCCTTGTCTGATGAAGCTCAGATTGAAAAATCATAACTCGAGATTTTGAAACAGCACAAGTGAGAGCTCGAGCACCAGTCCAAAGTTCGAGAGCAGTCTGGCAGTGGAGTAACTGAGCTCCTATGTCTTGCGTCATAGTATTACGGAGCCAGCCAACCAACATACGATCAACAGCATACCATTCCTCAAAGTCAGGATTAGAGATGATTTCTGATGACCCTTGAGCAAGCCGAGTTCGAGATGGAACTGGGCTAGTGATGTCAATGTGAGATTGAAGGCGATTTCCTTCAATAAGAGGAAGAACTACCGATTCCCAAACCAAGAAATTGGTCCGATCCAACTTGATGGACGTGGTTTGACTGGAAGAGTGAAAAAGGGAATAGGATTTAATAATGGAAGATGAGGCAGCGTCATCGGAGGTTTGAGAAGAAAGAGACATAGTGAAATGCTCTGATACCAAGAGAGAATACAGGAGAAGATGAATGAATAGGCTGAGTGAATAATTCTCAGACCTGAATATTCTATATATAGCAGAGGATTACAACAGAATTCTGTTACAAATCATTGTACACCAAACACGTGGTGAGAGAGAAGAATATTCACAGCTGGAAATATCTATACAATATCTACATAACAAATATCTAATATAATTACTAATTACATATTAGCTCTAACATTCACGATGCTGCGTCTTTTAAAACATTAAACTACATGTTGTTTGTATTTCCATTTTTCCCGAAAACTTGAACGGTTATCTTTATAATAGTGTGGATGTAGGACTAGATATAATTCAGGGAAGATCGTCAAACAATATAGTTTACATTACAGATATAAAGTGGTCAGAGGTACACTAATGACTAATATGAAATAGTCAATGGCAGACAAAATTTGTGTACATGGCCTCCTCTTCTTCATTTCATCACCTTCATCATCTTCTTTCCTTCCTTCTTTTACTACCGTCACCATCATTTTTATCACCATCAGCACCATCCTTTTTTTCCCTCCTTCAATTCCTTTGTTCACAACACCACCATTCAGCACCTTCACCTTCATAACATCATCACATTCATCACCTTCATCATCTCTACCACATTCACCATCTTCAACGTTCTTCATCAACACCGAAGCTCATCCTCCATTGTCTACCAACTTTCGCCACTATCATCTTTCATCCACCATCACCTTCACTTCCGGCAACCTCCATATTTTGTTTCTCATGCTCCTGTCAATGTTCTCATTCACTAAGCACTAAGTCTCGTTGGCTGCCTTTTCTATTATTTCAGCAAGTTTGTAAAAGCTGAAGAGGGAAGAGAGCTTAGAACAACAGGTGTGATTCTGCAACTTTTCAGCAGCTGTTTCTTCATAGTTCCAACGTATTTTCTGACTAAAACATCACAAAATCCTCATACATTGGCATTCTTTATGAGTTCCAGCTGTGTTTGAAATTCTCTGGTGGAGTTTTGCCTTTTCGGCAAGGATCTTGAACTTTTCGGCCCCATTTCTGGCGAGTGTTGTATTTTCTGGCGAGCTTCTAATTTATGCTCCAGTTCACTGCAAAGGATTGCTTGAAGCAGATTGATGGTGGTGCGGATGAGCTTGGCCATTCAATAAAATAGTTTGAACGGTTGAATAAAATCTCAAGCATTTTGATCAACGATGATGTGTTATGGCAAAAAAGCACGTAAGTGGACGTACAACATAAATGGATATGCAGCACAAGGCAAGTGGTCCTAAAAGCTTAAAGGAAATATGCTGAGTCATTTTATTATAGCATGTATTAGTTATTTAATTTTAACTATTTAGTTAGAAATTTGTTACAGGTAGTTAGCTATTATTTTCTGTACAGATTTGTAAGCCTTTAGGTCTATATAAGGACATGTACGTTCTGTTATGAAATTAATAAGATTGATTCTCATTTTCCATTTCTATTCTTCCTAAAGCTTAATATGGTATCAGAGAAGAGAGTCTTTGACCTCTTGTTTTCTTCCTAAATTTTTTTTCTTTTTTTTTCATTTTCTTTCTCTCTCGTCTTCGACTTGCGTTCCAGAAGGCTTCTCTTTCACTTTCATCTCATTCTCTTTCACTTTCGGTGTCTCATCCTTCACAAGTTCCCTTTCATTTCCGTCTTTGAAGCCTCCCTTTTCACCGGTTCTCGTCTGAATCTTAGGGATCCGATGGCTTCAGCTTCTCCTAACCTGATTTCTTCTTCGAATCATCTTGTCGATGGTTCTACTTCGGTCGATTCGATTCAGAATATGTCGAATCCCTATTTTCTTCACCCAAACGAAAATCCTTCTATCGTTTTGGTCTCGCCGGTTCTCACTGGTCCAAACTATAGTTCTTGGGCAAGATCGATGAAGATGGCCTTGATTGGAAAGAATGAGCTTCAGTTCGTCGATCGTTCTATTCAGATTCCGCCGACCACAGATCCGATCTACAAGGCGTGGGAACGTTGCAACATGATGGTGCTCTCATGGCTCACTAGATCGATTTCACCTTCTATTGCATAGAGTATCCTTTGGATAGACAAAGCTTATGACGTTTGGGATGATTTGCACGACCGATTCTCTCAGAATGACGTATTTCGTCTCGCTGATCTCCAAGAAGAAATTCAAGGTTTGAAGCAAGGCGATCTATCTGTAAGTGACTATTTTACCAAGTTAAAAATTCTGTGGGACGAGTTTCTGACTATTCGGCCTTTACTTTCTTGTTCCTGTAATCCTTGCTGTTCGTGTGGTATGCTGAGTGCCTATAGAAACACATGGATCAAGACTACGTCATTAAGTTTTTAAAAGGACTGAGTGATCGGTTTTCATTGGTAAAATCTCAGATTATGCTTCTTGATCCATTACCTTCAATTAATAGGGTGTATTCTTTAGTTCAACAGCAAGAAAGAGAGCTTGGTTATCCATTGACTGATGTCACTACTCTACTATCAAGAACCTCTGTCACACCAGGGTTCAGGCCGCCGTCTACAGGAAATTCTGGTCCTCCTAAGCCTTCGGTGCCTGGTTTTGGTAATGGTACTTCTAAGCAATGTACTTATTGTGGAAGGTACAAGCATACCGAAGCCACATGTTATAAGAAACATGGTTTCCCACCTGGATTTAAATTCCGAACTTCTTCTACTACTAATGCTACATATGCTAATGCGGTTTCCTCTAATTGTATTTCTGGTCAGAATTCTGATGTGCCTAATAAGGTGGTTAATGAGTCTTATAGCTTCACTCCAGATCAATACAAGAAATTGCTGGCACTAGTTCAGGATAATCCTCAATCTACTCAACCCTCAGCTTTGGTTAACAATGTCTTTGCCAATGGTATTTCTGTTTCTCAACCCAAACACTTATTCTCTCATTCCTGGATCATAGATTCAGGAGCTACTGATCATATTTGCTCAAATATTTCTTTGTTTAGTTCTTATAAACAAATTTTTCCTATTCCTGTGAATTTGCCTGATGGTACTAGAGTCCTTTCTTTTTGCAGTGGTACCATTCATTTTTCTAATTCTTTCTTTCTCCAGGATGTCCTATATGTCCCCATTTTTCGTTTCAATTTGATGTCAGTATCTAAACTTACTAAATCTCTTCCTTGTGTTGTTTCTTTTCAGCAATCACAGTGCCTCATTCAACTCCAACCTTCAGAGAAGATGATTGGTTCAGCTGATGTACTTGAGGGATTATATATCATGCAATCTGCAGATAATATTTCTTCTCCCATTATTGGTAACATTACCACCACCACTAGTCTTTCTCCACCTTTTGATCTTTGGCATTTTAGGCTAGGCCACTTATCCAATCAAACTTTGTATTCCTTGCGCAGACACTGTCCTGCTATTACTCTCAATTCTTCTTTTCAATGCTGTGATGTATGCCATTTTGCCAAGCAACGAAAGTTGCCTTACCATGTAAGCACTTCTTCATCGAATAAAATTTTCAGTCTCGTTCATATGGACATATGGGGTCCTTATCATTTGTCTTCTGTGCATGGTCACAAATATTTTTTAACCATTGTGGATGATTACTCCAGATATACTTGGGTTTATTTGCTCAAGCACAAATCTGAAGTCCGATCATCCATTAAAGCATTTATACAATTAATTTCTACCCAATTTAATGTTTCTATTCACACAATTCGAACTGACAATGGCTTAGAATTCCAAATGACTGATTTTTTCGCTGAACATGGTATTGTGCATCAAACTTCTTGCATTGAGACACCTGAACAAAATAGCAAAGTTGAGCGGAAGCATCAACATATTCTTAACGTCACTAGAGCTCTCTTATTTCAATCCCATGTTCCAAAAGTTTTTTGGTCTTATGCTCTTACTCATGCGGTTTATCTTATCAATCGATTACCGACACCTTTACTTGATGATAAAAGCCCTTTTGAAATGTTATTTCATCAATTTCCAGATTTTTCAATGCTTAAGGTGTTTGGTTGTTTATGTTTCACTTCTACTATTTTGTAAAACCGCACTAAATTGGATAAGAGAGCTACTAAAGGAGTGTTTCTTGGCTATAAAAATGGCACCAAAGGTTATATCACATTGGATTTGCATACTAGACACTTGTGCGTTTCTAGGAATGTTCAGTTTTATGAGTCTATTTTTCCTTTTTACAGTTCTGCCTCTTCTTTTGCCTCTACTTCCTTGCCTTTACCACAAGCAGTTCCTCCTCTTGATTTTTCTTCTTCTCCTGTTATTTCCCCTATTTCTCCTACCCGTGAGTCAGTCCTGTCTTCCACACCTTCCTGTTCTGTTTCCTTGGATCCTTCTTTACCATTACCTCGACGCTCTACTAGGCTTACCCGTCCACCCTCCTATCTGCAAGATTATCATTACTCTCTTCAATGTGCATCAGTCACACCGGATTCTTTGGAGGAAGGTAGTGTTCATCCTTTATCTCATGTTCTTTCTTATACTAAACTTTCTTCTTTACAGCGTGCTTTTACTCTCTCTATTTCTACTGACATCATTCCTAAAACCTATTCCCAAGCTATTAAGCATGAGGGTTGGCGTAATGCTATTAAAACTGAATTAGATGCTTTGCAACAAAATCACACCTGGGTGTTGACTGATTTGCCTCATGGTAAGCGTCCTATTGGGTGCAAATGGGTTTTTACCAAGAAATACAATTCTGATGGTACTCTTAACCGCTATAAAGGTCGTTTAATTGCTAAGGGTTACACACAAGTTGAGGGAATTGATTACAATGACACTTTTTCCCCGGTTGCTAAACTTACTACTGTTCGATTACTCCTTGCTCTTGCTGCAGCCCATAATTGGCATTTGAAACAATTGGACATCAATAATGCTTTTCTCCATGGTGATTTAAATGAGGAAGTTTACATGATTCCTCCTCCTGGTTTGGAGGTTACTTCTCCTAATCAGGTTTGTAAGCTTCAGCGATCTCTTTATGGGTTAAAACAGGCTAGTCGCCAATGGTTTTTTAAATTGTCTGAGGCCTTACTATCTTGTGGTTATCATCAATCTTCTGCTGATCATTCCCTCTTCATTAAGAGTACTGCTTCTTCTTTTACTGTTTTGCTGGTCTATGTGGACGATATGATTGTTGGTGGTACTGATTTGGCTGAAATTGCTTCTATTAAAGCCTATCTTGATCGGTGTTTTAAGATCAAGGATCTGGGTGATATCAAATATTTTTTGGGTCTTGAAGTTGCTCGTAATTCATCTGGTATATCTTTATGTCAGCGTAAGTTTGCCTTGGATTTACTTTCTGATGCTGGTTTTCTTGATTGTAAATCTGCTAAGACTCCTATGGCAAGAAACCTTAAACTTTCTGTTGATTCTAGCACGCCTTTACTTGATGGTACTGTCTATAGAACTCTTATGGGCAGATTGTTATATTTGACTAATACTCGTCCAGACTTGTCTTTTGCTGTACAACAATTAAGTCAGTTTGTCCATCATCCCACAGATGTCCATTTACGTGCTTTACACAGGGTTTTACGGTATCTCAAAGGTGCTCCAGGCCGTGGTCTTTTCTTCCCTGTTACCTCTGCTGTTCAGTTGAATGCTTTTAGTGATTCTGATTGGGCCGGTTGCCTTGATACCCGGCGCTCTATTACTGGTTTTTGTGGTTTCCTTGATCAAGCTTTAATCACCTGGCGATCAAAGAAACAACCTACAGTTTCTACTTCTTCTTCTGAGGCTGAATACCGTGCTATGGCTGCCACTACTTGTGAGCTTCAGTGGCTTAGTTATTTGTTACGAGATTTTGGACTGCCGCTTTCTCGCCCAGCCTCTCTCTACTGTGATAACCAATCCGATCGCCATATTGCTGCTAATCCTACTTTCCATGAACGCACTAAGCATTTGGATATCGATTGTCATGTTGTGCGGGAGAAAGTTCAACAAGGGTTAATTCATCTTCTTCCTATTAAGTCTGAAGATCAACTTGCGGATATCTTTACTAAATCCTTGCCTCCTTCTATTTTTTCCACACTCCTTACCAAGCTGGGAATGATAGATATTCATTCTCCAGCTTGAGGGGGGGTATTATAGCATGTATTAGTTATTTAATTTTAACTATTTAGTTAGAAATTTGTTACAGGTAGTTAGCTATTATTTTCTGTACAGATTTGTAAGCCTTTAGGTCTATATAAGGACATGTACGTTCTGTTATGAAATTAATAAGATTGATTCTCATTTTCCATTTCTATTCTTCCTAAAGCTTAATACATTTAATTTCATTTATTTTATTACTTAAATGTTTTGCTTTAAAGTTGATTATTGTTTGCATAATTTGTGAATTAAATTTGAGTGATTAAATTGTGCTTGTGGGATTTATATATACTTTTCTTATGATTTAATTGAGTGTGGCATGTTTGTTTATGTATTACATTTTCTCTTTTATTTTTAACGTGTTTGTTTATTGCATTTAGTAATAAAAAAAATGTTAATTTCAAAAAGCTCTTTTCCCCAACCAATTTTTCTTAGCATTTAGTTTTACTTGTGAAGTTAAAATAAAAAGACTCTTTGAGTGAGACGACCCAAATATTTTTTTGTATTGCAATTTTTGGATTTAATTTTTTGTATTTGACCCTGAGATGCAAAGGCACAGTAAAAAATAACATACGCAATGACCTAATCTTAAACTAAACTTACACTTAAACTAAAGTTCTCAAGATAAAAATAACATACACAATGACCTAATCTTGATTGGCGCCATTAAAAGATGAACTACATGAATTCTCCATGGAACAAAACCCTTATGGCATCACAGAATGAAGTTATTGTAGGAGCACCTACATTTACAAGTATAAATGTAAGAACCCATGTTAGTGGACATTAAATTTAGGATCTGTTTTACAACTATGGTATATCATTTGGAACACGGTGATAACTAACCAGGGTTTTGATACAGTCTTCGAACAACATGTTGAACAATTACAATTTCTCCCACTTGCACTTTTAAAATTTCGCAACTGTCACTGCTGCAGGCTCACCATACTATATTGACTTCACTAGATGGGTTGAAATTGACCAAAGGTTAGTAGCAACTAAGCTGAACAAGGAAAACTGAAGCATAGTTGCTGCAATTATATTCATTTTGAAAATGTGTCATACCGACTTCCTAGATCCACTCGATCTATCAGTACAGTAAGTAATTCCTTCTGATACACACCGACAATTCTGCCAGGGTTGACAAAATTCCATGATTTCAGCCTCCCACAAACATCTACGTGGTAAATTATGTTAGAATCTACATGCAAAACAAAAGATTAGCTTTCAAAACAAAGTTAAAATAATCATACACATCGTAAAAATGAAATTCATATGATATTCTAGATGACAAGTCAGATACATTCTTCAGATCTAGACAACGCCTTGGCAAAAGTGCGCTTGACCGACCGACCATCGTCGAAGCAACAAATGTAGTATGATAGTGGTAATGCACACCAAACCCTCCTGCATTGACCTTAAACCCTGATATGTTGTACACTCCAATTTCAGAAAGTATCAGGGGCAAAACGATGAATATGTTCGTCAGTTTTGAGTTGGAGTAGCATACATGAATTCTGGCATATCAATCATCAAAGAAAGTCAATTAAAAATTATTCATCGACAAAATGAAAAAAAACACTACATGAAAATTTTTGACCTCCAAATCAAAGAGGATAACGTCAACTGATTGATGTTCACATACTGGACGAGTGTATGAAGTGGGATGGTGCATCTGTTATCTATTAAACTTCCGGTCAACCTTAACGATTAATACTGAGTTGCACTTTCCTACTAGGAGCTTCTATATCTTTATATATTGAGACATGATGATGTAGTAGGGAAGAATCTGATTTTGAATAGAATAGAATATATGAACTGAACGTGGAATTTAAATGATTCTTTTGGGTTCTTATTTATGTGCAGCTTGAGAGACATTTCTTTAATGCAATTTTAAAGTACCAATGCCTTTCGCACTTAACGTTGGTGTGATACTTCAATACCTTTGAAAGGTCAAGTCGCAGAGAATTATTATTCCATAACTACCTTTTGGTCTGCTTAAAATATGACTGTAACACTCTCATACGTTCATCACTTATTGCTTGTTGAGGGAATGAATAGTGAAAGATAATTTCCTTCTCCAATAACATTTTGTCTGCTACAACATTTACGTAGCCGAAATAACTCACTAACCTTTTCCCTAGGTTTTTAATGGTGCTTTTATTGTTGCATTTCTCTGTTTCACAAGGACCTTTAACTTAAAATAGGTCTCATCAGTTGGACAATTACGTGGCCATTTCTGTATTTGGAATAACCTTTCTTTTAGAATAGATTTCATCATTTTATTTGTCGTTTCTAATTCCATTTAACAGTGTAGATAATCACGATCCACACATTGCGCGGGTTTTATAGTCTAGTTATCCATGGAATTCTGTGGATAATTCATCAGTAATTACAGACAGAAAAAATTCCGTGGGTAATCTGTCAGTGATGGAATTTTTTCCGTCTTTAATCCGTCGGTAATAGTTACTCATTGCCCATGGAATTTTGTCGGTAATTTATCATTCAAATTACCCACGAAATTCCATGGTAAGGCATCGGTAATTACCAATAGAAAAAATTCCATAGGTAATTTGTCAGTATTTACCGACGGAATTTTGTCTATCTTTAATCCGTCGGTAATTAGAGATGGAATTTTTTTCCATCGGTAATTTTTTCGACGGAAAATCCATCAGTAAGCTGTCAGAAATTACCGAGGGAAATAATTCCGTGGGTAATTCCATCTGTAATAGCATGTTTTTTTGTAGTGTCATGAAAACTAGGTTGAATTCTGATAATGTGCAATAGATGAAAATTATGGGAATGTTGTGTATCCAACTGGCCGTGGGTGATATTTTTCCTTGAAACTAGACTAAATAAGGGTCACATAGCCTTTGGAATCACCCCATTTTGATTTTTATAGATTTATTTATGATTTTTAAAATTTGATGAAAAATTTTGGCAGATTTGGTCACTTGTGTAAAAATTGAAGATGTTATGGTATAATGTAATATGGTTGAACTCTGATGTTAGAAATTGGTCTTTTAGGTTAATTGACCACTTTAGCTCCACAATTAACTTGATTAAATGACCATAGTGATAACCAACCCAAGTATTATGAGTTATTAAAGAATTGGAATAGGTAATTACTCGTCGTCCTTGATTATGATTGATAGGATTTAACATTTGCCCTGTACATGATAAACCGGTGCTAGAGCACGAGCGGAAAGAATAAGGTAGTGAAATTTTCTCTTATACTATATGTAATATATTGTATGTTGGTCATATCATTGAATTGTGTATTACAAATGCTGCGAAGCTTGTTGCTGTGTATATGCTATGAAAGCTGTGTTTATGCCGTGAAGGTTGTGTGTATACAGCTGTTGTGCTATCGATTGTGACGCTGGTCACGCATCATGTATATACAGTCGTGAGTGCTGTCCATTGTGACATTGGTCACGCATCATGTGTATACAGCCGTGAGTGCTGTTGTTTGTAGCGAAAGCCACGCATCACTGTGTTGCTGCTGCTGTTGCTGTTGGTGATTTACTTGTATGGTATGTGATTATATATTGTATGAGTGATTTGTTACTACTGGGATTTTCTAGAATCTCATTCTTTCCATTGACTAACCTACTGCCAGAGCAAACAGCTCGAAGGAGAAGTATGCAACCAAGGGCGGATAGTTCTTATTTAGTTTGTGGTTGGCTGTCATATTTTGATTGGGATTATTGTACATTTTGTAAATGTTATTTTGGATATGGATATGGTTATGTAATCCCCTGAATAGGAAATTGTAAGGGGCGACTAAGCCCCGTAAACCTTTTAGTCATTATATGAAAACCCGAGGGGTTGCCGAAAATTTTGGTTTATACTCTGATATTTATGAATGCAACTTAATTGTACAGCTTAATTATATTCAACATGTATGTTTGAGACCGAATCAAATAGGTTTTGAAAGAAATTTAAAAAACCCACTTTATTTCAGGGCGGGACCTTGTCTTGAAGCAGGAACTTACATAGATTTTGTATTAACCATTGGTCTCTAATTTACCTTTATTATACATTTTTGAATTATAATTATGGTTTATAAGGTAGGGGTTACAGTAAATGTGAAGGAAATGTGCCTAATGCATATTTGATGTAAAAAGAGCATAAATATGTGGTTGTGTATGAATATCTTATTAAGTTCATCAACAGTGGGCTTTTATGGAATCTATTATGTTGATAGAACAACTTTTCAACCGCACGTGAAGCCAAAGAAAGCATAATTCAATGAAAGGAAGGTAGAATGGAGTTTAGGAAGTCATTCATGCCATGGGAAGAGCAAGAATGGATCAACACAGACCTTGGTTGTAGTGGAGCTTTAACTCAGAAGCTTGGCCGTGGCCAAGGCCATTCAACAAGCTTGCCTGCTGCCAAGCCATTTCACTGGCCACAGCCAAGCCATTTACTTGACCGCGGCCAACACATGGACAGAAACTTGTTGGCTGTGGCCAAGGCCCGTGACAGCAGCTGCGCGTTTTAATTTCTAGTTCAAGATCCAGGGACCAGAATGTAACCCCCTACGTATTTATATCCAAAATACGTTATTAAAGTGAAATAAAGACCAATAATAAGCAAAACTCATTTACAATCCCATCTTTACGAATGGGTTTTCCACAAATACCTTTCAAAACACTTTTCACCTAGTCTCACATTCATATTTCAAATACAATTACTTCGCGAAGATAAATCACATTCATAACAATATCAGAGTACGTAAATAAGTCCTGGTTAATCCCCGGGTTTCATTCATTAATCAAAGTATTACAGGGCATAATCGCCCATACAAGCCCTCATATGGGGATCACATAAATTTATCTCAAATACATATCCAAATACAAATACAAACATATATCCAAATATACATTCCACAATATATACAACCCTTATCCAAATAGGAATACAAATCATCCCAATTATGATAACCAACTATCAAAACCAAACTCCAACAGGAGCCTTAACCGCCCTTGACTGCTTGCTCCATCCTCGATCCACCTACCCTGTCTAAAATGTTGGTAAGGGAGGGTGAGATTCGAGAGAATCTCAGTAGGGAAACATATACCAATATGCATGCAAGATAAGTGTTTAATGCACGACATGCTTGCATCACAATAACATATGCTCACATAATGACATATCTGCGTGCTCAATGTTTCAACAACATACTCATGGCCATAGCATAAATAGAAACAGAGCTACAATCATTCATACATGTTCCATATAATCAAGCAAAGCAATACATGCATCAATACACAAATACAAATATCAAAGCATGCAAGAGAGGTAAGTTCCCTACACTTGTTCTTTCTACGTATGCTCCAGCTCCGCTTACTCCCGATCAGAATGAATACCGAACCACGATCAGGGTGAATATCAACCCTATAACCAACGCAAGAACATAGGGTTATTCTCTATTCCAAAACCTTACTTTCATATCACTTAAAGTTGGTTACCATTCATGATCTTTAGGTGGCTAATCAAAGCCTAAACATGTGCCTAAAGGCTTGGGAAACACTTGACCAAATATCACCTTTTAAAAGTTTAAAATGCTGATTTTTGGGGGTTGGCCGTGGCTCATAAATCCACTGTTCGTGGCCAAAAATAGTTCAGAAACATTTGGGCTGCGGCCTAAGAATTCACTAGCCGCGGCTAAGAAAATCTTGTTTCTTGGCTGAACTTCCAAAAATCATAACTAATTCTACAAAAATGAAATGAGGTTATTCCAAAGCCAAATGAAAGCTATTCAAGTCCTCTACACAGAAAAAATATTGGACATTACTAGAAATCACCAAAAAAATTCAGAATCACACAAAATCCACTACTGCCCCAAAACAGTGTTCAGTTTCAATCCCAAACTTTGGACAATCATATCTCCTAGTTTCCAAAACAAAATGACACAAATTATTTGTCCATTTTGAAGCTTGGGATGTGAAACTTAAGATTGGAAAGTTTCATAATTTTTAGACATCATTTGCCTAGTCAAAACGTCCACCCAAGCAGTCTACTCAAAACAGAGTTTCAAAAGACAAAATTCCAAATTTTGCATCTTTGCTTCCAATCGTCCCATTTTCATACCAAACATCATCCCCACACAAATTTTCACAAGGAATCCATTGGAAATACCAAATAAACCAAATTCACATTATATTGACATGTTTTCACAACATGTCACACAAATCACAATTCAAACCACAACATTGCACCACTTTCCATTTCACATCCAAAACATTCTTTCCATTTAACATATGATTATGGTAATTACTCTTGAATCACCACCAAATACATTCTTTTCATTCTATTTCACCATACACACGACCTCCCCCTTATTTTTGTCCAATTTAGATGTTAATCCATAATTGAACTCAAATACAGGGTTTTGGTACTGATCATAACACATTCGAATCACATTCGAATCTCAGATCACATCAGATTCTCCAAAAGGGGTTATTTATCACTAACTACATCCACTTTTGGAGTCATTAACCTTTAATCGCAATTTGAGATCTTTCTAAAGTAGGGCTTAGCAGTCCATTTATCTCAGGCTTATTCTCTAGCCTTAAGTCTCAAAATTTGAGGTATTACACCAGAATGCCATCTTCCAGATTTGAAAAACCATAAGAGGCGGCTGGGACACTCCTCTAAACTTGGGAGTACTATAAATCAAGGGAAATCAAGTGGAGATTGAAGATTTGAAGAGATTCAAGATGATTTTCCTTTGTTTTGCTGATTTTTCCCCTTTCTTCTCCATTTTGCTGATATGGCTATATTTGTCCTGTATTTCTGTAATCATTTTTTGAACATAAGCAACTAAACTATTCATTCTTGGATTATTTTGAACATTTGTATGGATTAATACTTGGATCATCCTTTCTTTATTGTATGAATGATATATAAGTATTGATTTTATCTTATGCATAAAGCTTCTGAATGTTTGGTGATCATTTAGATTGCGTTGTTTACTCTGTTTTGACTTAAGAAAGCAAAATCTAGGTAAAGAACTTGGTTAAAATCATGCTTGACTTGAAGTTTATTTGATAAATGGATGGATTGTTAGTGACATAGAGATATAGTCATTGACCTAGCACTGTCACTGTAGGTTAAAGCTGAATGTATATTCTCATTCAATTGTAGTATGAGTATATAAACTTGGTTCTGACTTGAGAAAGCTTAACTAAATATCTTTGAACTTTAGACTAACACATATAATCATTGGAAACATTAAAAGAGAGGAACTTCATCTAGTTTTTATGAAATGCAAAGGGGATAAACAATCCTAGATTTCATATCATATCTCATTTTTTAAAAATTAGTTTTCATTGTCTTAGAAACAAATTTTACACTTTCCTATTCCACATTAACAATATGTCTTGGCTCAACTTGATTGAATGCACTGAACTTATTGCTTGATTTATTTGTTAGAAAATATCCTCGTAGGAATGTTACTTCCTTATCACTTTATTACTTATTACGACTCATGCACTTGCAATGGCGAACAAGTTTTTGGCACCGTTGTCGAGGATCTGGTTTAACAAATCTTTTAATTGACCTTAAGCTTGTGTTAGTAAATTTTGATTGAGCTTTTTAATAGATATACATTCATTTTTGTTTTCTTTATTGCTTCATGTTTTGCTTTGATTCTTGCTTGGTTGACCCTTTCGGTAGGTACCATTTAGGTATATACAATCTTTAGATCCAGACGGATTGGTAGTAGTGCTTGATGGAGTATCTCTCATTAAAAATGCTTTTAAAGTTGAAACTAAATCTGAAATAGCTGCTGAATCTGATATGAAACTATGGCAGACGATAAATATGATAAAGCTACAATAAATGATTTTGTCAGTAGAAATATGGGGGGAATCGATCTTGTAACAGCACAGCCCCTACCCAAGGGACTATAGAGTGGTGCCAAACCAACCTCACCCTCCCTCCTTAAGGTCTTTTGGATGGCCAAGGTTTGTCCCCCCTCTACATCTCAAAGGCTTAGGGATTTTCCTCCTGAGGGTCTCAATGCCTAAAGGGAGTCACCTCTCCAAGGATTGAAGGCAAGACCTAAGGGTCAAGTACAAAAAGGATCACATAAGGCTTGCACTTGACCCTTAGATCTTGCCTTTGATCCTTGGGGAGGCGACTCCCTATGAGGCATTGAGGCCCTAAGAAGGAAAATCCCTAAGCCTTTGAGAGGCGGAGGGGGGGACAAATCCTGGCCATCCAAAAGACCTTGGGGAGGCAGGTGAGGTTGGTCCGACACCTCTCTATAGCCCCTTAGGTGGGGGGCATGCCATTACAGATCCTGCATTTGAATGCTTGAAATGCAGGCACATATCTTTAAAATCAAGCCAGTGATAATCACAATGCTGCAGATGCATATGATGTTCCATGGTCTTTATAATGAAGATTCCAACAAGCATTTGATATATTTCCTGGAGGTGTGTGATTCTTTCAAACAAAATGGAGTTCTACAAGATGTTTTAAGGCTCTGGTTATTCCTTCTTTCTCTACAAGAGAAAGTAAGGGATTGGTTCAACAATCTTCTGAAAGGATTTATCAACTCTTAGAATGATCTTGAGGCTAAATTCAGAGCTCGATTCTTTTCTGATGACAAATTTATTGAAACATAGGAGGAATTCCTAAGTTTTAAACAACATCCAGATGAACATCTTTATGAAGTATGGGAGAGATATAAGATGCTAATGAAGCAATGCAGTAGACAATTGGGTTGTAGTCTAAATCTTCTGCATACGCCTTGATCCTCAATCTAAGGCAATGATCGATTCTTTGACCAATTGAGGATATAGTAATGTCCCTGTCAATGAAGTGATTCGATTGTTAGATCAATTGTCTGTAAGCAATACTCAGGGAAATGATAGGGTGGGTTACCCAACCTATGGCTGGTGTAAAAGAAGACTCCTTTTCCCATATGGCAACTATTATGTATGCTTTAAATAAGCGTTTTGATGTGCTGGAGTCCCAAATGCAGAAGAATACTTCTTATGGTGTGCATTTTGTTCAGGCCGCACCAATTGTGTGTGACCAATACAATGATGTCTATATGCCAGACCATTGTCCCTTGTACTTGACTATTGAATCTGTCAATTACATGGGAAAGTTTCAACAACCCCAAGGCAACCCTTACTCATAAACTTATAATCGTGCTCAGAGATATCATCCAAATTTCTCTTGGAGTCAAGAGAAAACCCTAAATCAACCATATGAGTCTACATCTAGGATAAAGCCTATGCTTCCACCAAGTTTTCAAGCACAACATAGACAACCACCAGTCAAGGAAGAAGAATCTAAGACAGATAAGATGCTAATGCAAATATTGTCCTAAATCAAATCTTTAAGGGTAGAGAATAAGGTTACCTTTTCTATACATGAGATTGCTATAAAAATTCTTGAAGTGCAAATGGGACAATTAGCATCACAGATGAATGCCATGTCATGAGGTAATTTTCCCAATGATATTATTCCTAATCCAAAAAGGAATATAAAAGAAGAATGTAATGCCATTAATATAAGAAGTGGCAAGGTGCTGTCTGGAGTGTCTAATTTAAGCAAGCCTAGTTTAAGACCAACTGATCTAGAAATTGTTGAAGACAATAATAAAGAAGATGCAAATCCAGAAAATGGAGTAGAGGAAGATGAAGTAAGGTGAGGAAAGGAAGCTGAGAAGAGCAATGATGATGTTGGTAAAAATAAAAAGGTAAAACAGAAGAAAAACTATGAGAAAAAGCCAACTACCACAAATATCATGCCACCACTACCTTCTCCTCAAAGGTTTAAGAAGAAAGAAGAAGACATTTAGTTCAAGAAGTTTGTAAATATTTTCAAACAACTTCATGTAAACATCCCTTTTATTGAAGCTTTGAAAAGCATGCCCAAATATGCTAAGTTCCTGAAAGATGTCTTATCTAAGAAGAGGCGGTTCAACAAACTTGAAACTGTAGCATTAACTAAAGAATGCAGTGCAATTATTCAACAAATATTGCCTACTAAGCTTAAAGATCCAAGGAGTTTCTACATCCCCTGTAACATTAGGACTAACTTCAATGGCAAAGCTCTTTGTGACTTGGAAGCGAACATTAATTTGATGCCTCTTACTGTTTTCAATCAATTAAGTTTGGGAGAGCCAAGGCCTACTATAGTAATCCTTTTCTTTGTAGACAATAGCATTTCTAAGCCAAGAGGAATAATTGAGGATGTCCTAGTCAAAGTGGACAAATTTATTTTTCCTGTAGATTTTGTTGTCCTTTATTATGAAGTGGATTGGAAAATTCCTCTGATCCTTGGTTGTCCTTTCATAGCTACTGTAAGAACTCTCATTGATGTCGAAAAAGGTGAAATTACTCTGCGGGTAGATAATGAGAAGGTTATATTCAACATGCCTAAAGCTCCAAAATTTCATAATGATTTGGCTCAATGCTCCTTTGTTGATATTTTAGACTCAATTGTCCCTCAAGAATCATCTGCCTCCATGACTAAAGATCCTTTAGAGGCACTTTTGATCGGTGAGAAAAGCATTGAAGAATTTGAGGAAGATGTTTTTGAAGAACTCTTTCGCATGGAATCTTTTCCACATTCAAGACCAAGGAATTTTGAACCACTTGAGGTATCCGATGCCTTGAGTACTCCTTTAAAGCCTTCTATTAAAGTTCCTCTGGTTCTGGAATTGAAGCCTTTGCCTTCTCATCTCAAATATGCTTATCTTAAGAGCTTTAACCCTCTACCAGTGATTATATCTTCCATCATTTTTTATTTGCAAGAGGAGAAATTATCAAGAGTTTTAAGAGAGCATAAGTGTGCTATTAGGTGGTCTATAGTTGATATTAAGGGAATAAGCTCTTCTATATGCATGCCTAAAATTCTCTTAGAGGATGATCATAAAACCTTTATCGAACATCAAAGGCGATTGAATCTAGTGATGAAAGAAGTAGTCATAAAAGAAATTCTCAAATGGCTTTTAGCTGGTATTGTGTACCCTATATCTGATAGCTCATGGGTGAGCCCAGTTCAATGTATCCCCAAGAAAGGTGGTATGATTGTAGTGGCTAATACAAAAAATAAGCTAGTTCCCACTTGTATGGTAACTTGGTGGTGGGTGTGTATGGACTATTGAAAGCTAAATTCTACCATAAGGAAGGATAATTTTCTGCTGCCATTTATTGATCAGATGCTTGTAAGTTAGTAGGCCAAGAATTATTCTATTTTCTAGATGGGTATTTAGGGTACAATCAAATTGCTATAGCCCCAGATGATCAGGAAAAAAACTACCTTCACATGTCCTTATAGCACATTCGCTTTCAGGAGAATGCCATTTCGGCTCTACAATGCTCCTGCAACATTCCAACACTGCATGATGCCTAT
Organism: Inga laurina; assembly: GCA_963855925.1. Taxonomy (NCBI): domain Eukaryota; kingdom Viridiplantae; phylum Streptophyta; class Magnoliopsida; order Fabales; family Fabaceae; genus Inga; species Inga laurina. The sequence continues at coordinate 57,072,781 of OY979711.1, forward strand.
TTTTACTGACATGATAGAGAAAATCATTGAAGTATTCATGGGTGATTTCTTTGTTTTTGGCCCTTCCTTTGAATCCTATTTGGATAATTTAGACTTGGTGCTTACAAGATGTAAAGAAACCAAAACCTGATTCTGAATTGGGAGAAATGTCACTTCATGGTACAAGAAGGCATTGTGCTTGGCCACATGATATCTAAGAAAGGTTTGGAGGTAGACAGAGCAAAAATTGCTATTATTGAGTAGCTACCTCTACCTACCAATGTGAGAGGTATTATTAGAGCAAAAAAGCTTTCTTGTCACACAGGGTTTTATCGGCGATTTATCAAGGATTTCTCTAAGATTGCCAAGCCACTGTCTAAGCTTTTGGAAGAAGATGTGGAGTTTAAATTTGATGATGAATGTTTGCAAGCTTTTAAAGAATTAAAAAAATGTCTCATTTTAGCACCTATATTGGTGGCTCTAGATTGGAGTTTGCCCTTCATTATCATGGTTGATGCTAGTGATTATGCTGTAAGGGTTGTTTTTGAGCAAAAAATAGAGATATTATTCCATCATATTTACTATGCAAGCAAGACTCTTGATGGCGCTCAGCTTAACTATACAACTACAGAGAAAGAGTTACTTGCCATGGTATATTCTTGTGAGAAGTTTTGGCTGTACATTATAGGTATGACAGTCATCATCTTTACTGATCATTTAGCTTTGAAGTACTTACTCACGAAAAGGGAATATAAGGCATATTTAATATGTTGGGTGCTTTTACTTCAAGAATTTGATTTGAACATCATTGATAGAAAATGCACCGAAAATCAAGTAGCAAACCATCTTTCAAGGTTGAGCTGGCTTTAATTTAATGAGTCTAATATGATCAAGGCATCGTTCCCTGAAAAACAACTTTTCTATATAAACAATTCAACCTCACCATGGTATGCTGACCTTGTTAACTATTTAGTTTTTTGAGCGTTACCTCCAGATCTCAATTTACATGAAGTGTATAAATACTTATGGGATGAACCCTACTTGTTTAAAAGATGCTCGAACTAATTCATTCGAAGATGTGTCTCAAAGAATGAACAAGATTACATCTTATAGTGCTGTCACTCTTCTGAGTATATTGGTCACTTTGGAGGGGAGAAAACTATTGCAAAGTTAATTCAAAGTGGATTTTATTGGCCTTCTCTCTTCAAGGATGCATATACCTTTATGTTGCTATGTGATAGATGTCAATGAGTGGGGAACATATTGAGCAAGAATGAGATGCCTTTGAACAACATGCTGGAAGTAGAACTTTTTGACGTTTTGGGAATTAATTTCATGGTCTCTTTTCTTAAGTAGTTTAATAAAGAATACATCTTAGTAGGGGTTGATTATGTATCTAAATGGGTTGAGGCCACAACATATACCACTAATGATAGCAAAACAGTGTTAAAGTTCCTGTAAAAACATATCTTCACTAGGTTTGGAACACCTTGAGCCATTATTAGCGATGGGGGTTCACATTTCTGTAATCAGCAATTTCAGGCTCTAATAAAGAAATATGATGTCAGACATGGTAGCATTACCATACCATCCTCAAATCAATAGCCAGGCAGAGATTTTTAATATAGAGATCAAGAACATCCTCAAGAAAATAGTTAATATCACTTAGAAGATTGTTCTTCCAAGTTGGATGACGCTTTATGGGCTTATCAAATGGCATACAAAATGCTAATTGGTATGTCCCTATACCACTTGGTATTTGGGAAAGCTTGCCACTTGCCTGTTGAATTGGAGCATAAGGCTCATTGGGCCATAAAGAAGTTAAATTCTGATAATCAAGCTGTGAAATAAAAGAGGCTGCTTCAACTGAAAGAATTAGATGAATTCCACCTCCATGCTTATGAAAATGTGATGATCTACAAGGAGAAGAGTAAAAGAAATCATGATAGCAAGATAACCCCAAACACTTTACACCAGGTCAAAAGGTTCTCTTGTACAACTCAGCTAATATTATTTTTGGGGAAGTCAAAATCTAGGTGGTCCGCACCATTCACGGTATTTCAAGCCTCTAATTTGCTGTGGTAGAGCTAGAGAATGAAAAAGGAGAATGATTCAAGGAGAATAGTCAATGATTAAAGCATTAATGGGGTAGAGATGAGGATTATCTAGTATCTATAATCTATTTACCAAAAGACGATTGACCTACTGGAAGAGTATGGATATAGACTATAAATTAAGCACTTCTTGAGTGGTAACCCAAGTTCTCAACTCAATTACTTTCTTTTAGTTGATTCTGGTGTGTTTTTATGGATTTATGTTTGGTCTTGTGTTTTGTGTAGGTAAAAGATAAAACCCCAAATGAGAGGAAGGAAGCCTGCTTGGTCCAAAAGAAAAGTTGAAAAACATCGATGTTGGAAGAGCACTTTCAGGGAAGTCCTTCATTTCTTTAACTTGTGATAATAAATTTCCATAAATATACCATTGCTTACAGAACTAGAACCATAAACCGGACCGGACCGGCTAGTTCAATAGGTGAACCAGTCAGTAGTCTAATTCGGTTCAACCATTGGGCTGTGAACCAGTTAAAACCAGGAAAACCGTGGTTTAACTGGTTGGATCGGTTTCATTTTTTTTATCCTTCTAACTATTATCTCGCGCAATTTTTTAGGGAAAAATAAAAGGTTGAAGACCAAGATGAAGAGAAACGTAGGTAAAGAAAGAACAAATCTAAAACAAAGAAGATGATGAAAAAAATTATTTAAAAGGATATACTAATTATGGGAAAGGAGATATCATTGCATAAATATATGCATAATAACTAATACTAATGGATTCTAAGCATTTTTTTCTAAATATCTTCATTTTTATCTATAGAAGTTTTAAAATATATTAATAAATATTGCTACTAATAAATTGTAATATTTTAATATGGGCGGTTTGACCATCTGTTAAACCCCGGTTGACCCATTAATCCTTGAACATGTGTCGTGACCGGTTCATTACCCGGTTCAATTTTTCATTCCTTGTAAAGAACAACCCTATCGATGATCAACATGTTTTCATGATTCTGTGTGATTTAAGATGAAATGATTCAGAATTGGATTGAATTGTGGTGTTATTTGATATGTTTATTAGCTTGGAAGCTTAGAAATTAAAGTTTGTGCATGTATATTTTAATTCTGGTAGCTGATATTTGAAGTAGAGAAAAACGTTTTGTGCCACAGCCAAAATATCTTGATCGCGACCAAAACAGCTTAGGAAATATTGTGCCATGGCCAAAAGAGTCATAGAAGGTTTTGGTCATGGCCAAAACAAATGTTAGAAAAAAAATCACACAGACGCCTTTTGGCTACGGCCAACACATTTTTGGCTACAGCTAAAATAGTTCAAAAAGTTTTGGGCCAGGGCCAACCCATTTTTGGCTGTGGCCAAGAATGGTCTAGAAAGTTTTTGGCCATAACCAAGTTTCTCTTGGCTGCGGCCAAACCTCGACAACATTACTTAAAAACCTAAATCCCTAATTTCTTCCTATTTTCTTTCCCCTCAGCGTCGCGATACTTTGTATCCCCTCATTTCTCTCTTCCTCTGTGTTCTCTCTCTCTCTATCCCCCATCCCTTGTTCTCTATTCCACACTCCCTCATTCCATCTTCTCTCATGCTCCCTCTACTCTTAGATATGTGATTCTCATATATGAAGTTTTCCTTTGTCCACGTGATTTTTGTAAAGCTTGCCTAGTCCTGTTTGATTTCTCCTCTCTTCGGTTCTTCCTTCCAATCTTAGAGGTAACTTCATCTGTTAATCAGTTTGTTAATTTTGATTTTGGGTAGTTTTGAGAGGACATTTTCATAGTAGTTATAGAATAGGCTTGAATGGTTATGGGTGCCTTAGAATGACAATGCATCTGGTTTTGAATTTTTATAGGTAATTTTACTTGAGCTTGAATTTGGAAATTTTTTTGACATGTTTTCACAGCACCAAAAGCATTCCAATGTCAAGAACTCTTATTGGTTACTTGTTTTCTTCTTTAGCTGCACATTTTAAATAAACATGACATTTGTGTTGAGCCAATAATGAGCATGTTGCCTATGAAACACGAATCTTAATTGGGTTTTTCGGACTAGTTTGTTGTTGCATTCTATAACTCATAGACTTTACAATGCTTGATAAATGGTTGTTTTGCAATCTACTAAATCATTCCTTTTGGGGCATTGACATACAACTTTTCATCTCTTATTACTTGTGGGAAAAACCCCCTTTTTGCAAAAGGAGCCACAAGATTTCAGAGCAATTTGTTTGTTGCATGATACCAAAAGTTTTACACTGTTTTGAAAATGACACTTGGCTTGACTCTTTGATTTGACTCATTTGCTTTTGAATGCACCATGTGTAAATTATAATCTTTGGGTTGTCATAATAAACAGAGTCTCAAGTTAACTAGGCCTTAACTATAACGCAGTCTTACTTGGCACATCAATAGATTTTCAAAGCAGTGAGGATATGGTTTAGGCTAGAATTTTAATTGGTGGATTGGTATTAGTTAGAAGTTAAGTTTAAGGGGATTTCTTCTACTTTAGCTTAAATTTTCTTTAGTTTTAAGATTTTTCTTTCTAGTTTTATTTTAGGAGATTTTATGTGTTTCTGGTCACTCTGAACTCTGGTTTTTTGTATTAGTCTCAATACCAGTCAAGAGAGCTACTAATAAGATAAGGCTTAAGGCCATTGCTGAGGCTAAGGCAAAGTTAGTAAAGTGACCTCTTTTGTAAGAGTGTGAATTCCCTTTCACAGTCTCCTATAAATTCTACGACATTACCACCAAGACATATCATTTGAACAAGCTCATGGAGGCCAAGACAGATGGCAATCTGCAAATAGTCTAGGAGTTCTATGCCAATTCTTGTGTTCAGAGTGTTTGGCAAGGTATTAAAACTCAGACCGGGCATTGAACTAGTCGGGGTATTGGGTTAAGGGTTAGTGGGTCAGATCGGGGCCAAATCGAAGCTAACTTGGGACCAAACCAGTGAGAAATTGAAAATTTTAGACTTATAGTATGAAATTCTAAACAAAAAATTTTAATTTTTTTTAAAATGTGAACTTGGGCCGGACCAGTTTACCGGCCAATTCACCGGTTTCCAGACCGGACCGGCCGGTCTAGGTTCAAGAAGCTAGGTGTTTGGTGACTTCCACTTCGAGGAGTGAACGTATACTTTATCCAGGATGGTTTCAGGCAATACGTATCCTTACCTGTTGTAGAGAATTGTGAGTATCAGTACTGTTTGTACAATGTAAAAGACATTCCTAAAGATGAGATCTCTTAATTGCTGGATTATGACGGAGCGGTGTCTTGGTAGCTAGCCTTCAAAAATATTTGCTATGCACTAGATTATCTGTGGCGGCGCGCATTTGGTTGCATTTTAGAAAAGAGTACTTTTAGCCCTCCTCCAATAGACACCGCCTCCTTAGGGACCAAACTCTCCTTATCTACCTTCTCATGAACAAGGAACCAGTAGATATTGGTGATCTAATTTACAAGTCTATGAAAGATCACATTCATGATCATATAGGCTATCTCATGATCCCTCATCTTATTTCTGCTTTATGTGATTCTTTGAGTGTTCCAGCCATCTCAACTGATGTGACCTTTAAACCAATCCAAAAATTCCAATATAAAATCATCAAACCGAAGGTGGCTCAATAAGATCCAGACACCTAACAACCTTCTGATGACTCAGACATTGATATCCTTGGTGTACCTTTTCAATCTCACCCTGAGTAGGGTCAGCCCTCTGGTGAACCATCCTTGTCTCAACCCTAACCGATAATGCACCAGATCTTCTCTATGATACAAAACATTGATACCAATATTTGCCAATGCCTTTCCACATTGCATGATCATTAGGCCAAACTCAACTACGTTGAAGCATTCATTGCTCAACAAGCTTAGGGAGCTACAGATGATATGATGACGACGACGATGGTGATGGTGATAGTGATGGTAGAGTTGAGTATAGGGATACTATTGGTTCAGATTGACTGATGTAGTTGGATGTTTTTTTATTTTCATAATTTGGAGTTTTGTGACTATTTTCTCTTTTGCTAGTTTTTTGTTTACACTCACCTTCGTTGGTTCAGTTATTACTCATTGGATACCATTTTCTTTTCTTTGGTTGTTGCATCTTCTTAGATTTTTGCTTCTTTTGTGCATCACACATATCCTCATCATTTTCATGCTTCTGGCTAGTAGTTGTATCTATTTTTAGTATAGGTCATGTGTGTACCTTTTGTGCCTGAATATTACCCTTCAGTTTTCATCTGTGATAGTGAGGACATTGTTTCGTTTAAGTTTGGGGGTGTTTTTGAATGTCTGTATGTATTTTGACAAGAGTTTAAAGTTTGAAAATGTTTTTTGTTTCTTGTCTTCTGGCACAAAAATAGAGTTAGATTGATTAAATATCTCTGGTGGTGAATGCGTGATCTAGTGATAGAAAGGACGTTTGGATTTTACGTTTTCTAGGAAAAAGATAGTAAATATTTTTAAATGCTTGGTTTTCATTTTAAAACTTATTTCCTAACAATTTTAGGAATAAACATCATGCACAAGAGTTGGAAATGATTTGAATGCTTTTGTTAGAAGATTTTGTAGCAAATTGGTGTGTATGATCTTTTCTCATTGAAGGGCTTTTGAACTTGCATTAGAATCACTTGAAATGAATTAGTGATTTCACATATTTTTGAAAAATGATTTGGGTATTCTTTTAAATATGTTTATGCCTTTTAAGCCTACCAATGAAATTAGATCCATTTGCACCCCATTTGAGCCTTAAAAAATTGTTTCTAAATACTCGCTTTAAATTTTAACCTTTATAGCTCAAAAAACCATGAATTACCTTTATCTTGAGATAAATGATGATTTGGTGATGATTATTGGTAGTAAGGATTGGTATAGTGGTTAAAAAGGGGGTTTGTTAGCAAAAAGTTGGATATAAGGAATGTAATACATGATAGTTAGCTATCGGTACTGTGAGTTTAAAAAGAAGAAGAAGTAGTTAAATCCAATAAGACTTGCAGTACAAAGAAATCAATTTGAGATAAGTTTGGGGGAGTGTTTATGCTTCTCGAAAGAAATTTTTGATTTTATTGTCAACGCGTTTCGAACTGTTTAGGACTACATGTATAAAGATATTTGATTGTGACAGAATGATTACCATCTGTATGATAATGTCGGGGTATCTATGTTTTCTTATTGTGATATAGTATAAAAAGTATTCGACCAAAAAAAATATAGTATAAAAAGTATATAGGCTCGGTTTAAATACTATCACTGGTTAAGACCCAGTTGGGCAATTTGAAGTAATTAAATAAGCTGAAAAAATTACTTAATTATGGCATATTGTTACACGATATCTTTGAAATACCTATGTGTATTATTAGATTATATATCAACACAAGTTAAACAAATTAGTTTGAAGAAAAATAATAAATATAAGAGTAAAATACTTTGACCACCCTTTTGTTTTGCTGCCTTAATTACATAGCTTCCTCTATTTTAAAAAATTACACTTAATTCAAAAGGTTGGCTCCATTAAGAATCTTCCAAAAAGATTATAAAAAATTCTTTTTTAAATTAAAATTTATATTAAAATAAATTTTATTTACTAATTTTCCCTTCATCATATCAAATCCCTAAGAATATGTTTGGTTCAATCATAGTGTATGCATGCATTGATTATCATGATTGCATTACCAAGATAACACTACTACAGAATTATGATATAACCACCCCAATGGACGTCCCAATTTTAAAATTGGGTGGTTAGAAAGGAATGCGGTGACATTTTCGTAATTATGTGTACGTAGAGAAACCTTTAGACGTCCCAAATTTTATTTGGGACGCCTAAAGATTTCCTCTGGCGCCAAAAAAGTAAATTAAAAAAATTTAACTTACTTTAGACATCCCAAATGGGATTTGGGACGCCTAAAGTATTGACTTTTGGCGTCCCAAATTTTTTTGGGACTCCTAAAGTCATGTCAGAAATTCTGACATGCGTGAGACTTTTCTTCCCTTTTCTTCATTCCCATGTCAGAAACTCATCCCTCCTTTTCCATCTTTCCCATCCCCCATGACTTCTCTTCCCTTTTTTCTGCATTTCCTTTTTTCTTTCATTCCCGTGACTTTGTCTTCTCTATCTACACCATGGGTATGCTTTTTCATTATTTTCTTTTCTTCATTACACTTCGTCTTCCTCTCTTCCTTTTCTTCATTCCCTTTTCCTCCACCTTCTTCTATTCTCATAGCACCTTCTTTGCTCTCACCCTCCAGCGTACGCCTCCTCCACCTTTTTTGCCCCCTCATTCCTCCGGCGTAGACATCCCACTTTCATCGTTGCTTTCAGCCTCCGGCGTACCTCTCCTCTCCACTGTGCATACACAACTCCTCCAACGTCTTCTCTCTACCTTGGAAGCACATAGATACCGTTGGCTGCCCTCTCCCTTACTTTCATCAAGTTTGTTTTTTTTAAAATATAAATTTACATGAAGAATTAAGTTAAACTTGCAATTTGAAATTATTATAATGCTTTCAATTTATTTACATGATTCTAGTTATTGGAGTGTTTTTCCCTTGATTGTTTTTTTGCCAGAATCATAAACTAGTTGTTAGTCGTTATCCAATACTAATAATGTTCTTGTTTTATACGTTTGGAGCTTGGAAATAGAGGAAAATACATATATATATATATATATATATATATATATATATATATATATATTTATTTATTTATTTATTTTGATGAAATGAACAATAATTAGTTTGTAGTTGTGTGGTGACAAACATTTTGACACTTTCTGGTTGTTGTTATACATATATAATATTAGGTTGTATGAGTTGTTGTTATCATACATATATATATATATAGTAAAAAGATTGCAGTGCTAGATGTCTTTACCATTTTGTAAGGGACATTTTGTGGTTTATGAATCCATCTTCAATTCTGTTTCTGTAATTTTAATTTGCTGGGTAATGAAGAATATAAATAATAATTTTAAAAAAAATAAAACTTTTTAATGTCCCAAATTAAGAATTGGGATGTCTAAAGTCCCCATGTGGAGGACTTTAGATGTCCCAAATTGAGATTTGGGATGTCTAAAGTCCTCCCCGGGGGGACTTTAGACATCCCAAATTGACAATTGGGATGTCTAAAATCCTGACTTTAGATGTCCCAATTCTTAATTTGGGAGACTTTAGACGTCCCATTTTTTTGGGACGTCTTTTCTTAAAACATATTACGCCCCCTACATAGACGTCCCCCAGTTTTTGGACGTTAAAAGTGCCAAAATAGGGACGTTAAAAATCCTTTTTTATAATAGTGTAAGAGTGTTTGGTTGCTCTTTAATTAGCATGGTAATAGGGTTTACTATGATAATAATGATTACAAAAAAATTAGTATTACTCATTCATACCTCTCCCCCTATAAAAAAGTCCAATTCATCCTGTAGTTCATTTGTCTTTATTTCACTTGTCTTTGTTTTACTTGTCTCATTTCACCTATCACACCATACCACAACCGCCACCGTTGTCGTTGACACCTCCCATCGTCGCCACCCCACAGCACCACTGCCACCATTGTCACCTCCACCATTGTGGCTACCACCACTACCTCCTCCTCCATGCCGCTGTTGCCACCCTCGCTGCCGCAACCTCTACAATTGCCACTGCCACTTCGTCCTCCTTTGCTGCCGCCGCTGTCACCCCACTATTGCTGCTCCGCCACTACCTCCTCCTACTCCATCCAGTCGTCACCACCCTCCCCCCCACCGCCACTCTCTCCTCCTCCATAACTATTGCTGCCACCTCCTACCACCACTACCTCCACCATTGCCATCATCGCCACCTCTACCTCCTCCTCCTCCACCGCCATCACCGCCACCGCTGGCTGCTACCGCCGCAACCACTACCTCCTCTTCCATCATTGAAGCTGTCACCACTTGCCACCGCTACCACCACATCACTGTTGCTATCGCCTCTACCACCACAACCATAGACATCGGACGTTCATTGACTAAATAGCGTGATAGTTATTATGAGGCAATGCAATGGCTCTTAAGCATTTTTTTCTACTAAGATTATATTAAGATTAAAATAAACTTAATGTGATATATTAATTTTAAATAATTATTTTAAAAATAACTCATTGCACCTTGTTTGAAAATCAAACCAAACACTAGCTCTGTAATTAATATTGCATTGTATTATCATTACATCGCATTGCACTGCACTGCAGAGTGTAATGGGATCGAACCAAATAAGCCCTAATTTATTTTTGAATGTTTGCAAACTTTCGGGAAAAAATTATCAATGGCCGGAAATGTATTATTTATATATATAATATCTTGAACTTATATTATTTATACTATATGATAACAAAAATATATGTTTGAAATATATTTTTATTTATTTAGAAAACCTAAAATAAACATGTTTCAATAAATATGATGAGAAATTAAAATTATAAACTTTTATAACATATTAGAAATTTTTGAAAATGTATATTAGAATTATTTTTGGATTGTATAATTTTATTAACAAATATAAATGTTTAAATAATTCTTATGTTATAGTTGGGCATTTTGGTCAAAAAAGTTTGAGTCAAAATTAAGGTCCACTAATGGTTGAATGGATGGAAAAAGAATCTTAAAAATATAAGGGAGGTTTATATGTAACATATTTTGATTTCAATTGAGATTTATATGAGTTTTCAAAATTGAGAGGTTGCCTATGTAATTTACACAAAACATGGGCGGTAAGGGTATTTTACTCTAAATATAATTACTTTAAAGTAATTATATTAACTTTTTTCATCTCTTCAAACTAATCAATTAGATCTTATATTAAGGATCAAGGTAGTATGTTGAGTTAATCCATCAAAAAAGTTTTTATTGAGATCTTACGTTAGATTTTCATCCGAACGTTGAAATTATCAAAGTCATGTCCATATGTGTGTGAGTGTGAGTGTGTTCTGGGTTGATAATGTGTAATTAAACATGGTAAATCAATTAGTGATGGTATATAAGATTTCGGTTGTAACCCCCTGCCGTAATTAATATTCGGATTACGCAAATTAAGTGAAATAGAGACCAATAACAATCAAATAACATTTATAAACCCATCTACCAGACGGGGTTTTCACAAATACCTTTCGCAATCATTTATAACCTGATCTCACATTCACACTCCGAATACAATTACTACACAGATAAATCACATTTAATATATCAGAGTACGCAATGAAATAATTCCGGCAATTCCGGATTCCCTTTATTAACTCAAGCTTTATAGGGCACATTCGCCTATTACAAGCCCTCATATGGGGATTACACAAATCCATCTCAAATACATAGCAAATCCTCATCCACATACTTATATACACATCCAAATCTATATACTCCCAACTATGATAACCAACTATCGAATCTTCAACCCGAAGGAAGTCCTTGCCGCCCTTGATCACTTACTCCATCCTCAATCCACTACCCTGTCTGAAAGGTTAGTAGGGGAGGGTGAGATTCTAGAGAATCTCAGTAGGTAAACAATATCAATATGCATGTACGATAGATGTTTAATGCATGACATGCTTGCATCACATAACTATCACAATGACAAATCTGTAAGCTCAATGCTTCTAACAATATACTAATGGCCATAGCATAAATTGAAACATAGCTTCAATAACACATAACAATGCAAAGCTAAGACATGCATCAACACATTAACACATATATCAAATACAAGCAGAAGAGATATGTTCCCTACACTCTTTCCACGTAAGCTCCAGCTCCGGCTGCTCACTATCAGGGCGAACACCAAATCCTATAACCGAACAAGGACATAGGGTTATTCTGTATTCCAAACTCTTACTTTCATATCACTTAAAGTTGGTTACCATTCATGACCTTTAGGTGGCTAATCAAATCCTAAACACATGCCTAAAGGCTTGGGAAACACTTGACCAAAGATCACCTGCCTCCATGCTTGCACCATACTTCCCTTTTGTGTGCACTCAACCTTGCCATGCTTCCCTTTTGTGTACACTCAACCTTAATTATCATTTCCTTCTCCCTTGGTTGGTCAAAAACGTGCTCCCTCTTATGCTCCAACTAAATCAAGTGTTCCTTCCATTTACTCAAGTCAATTGGTGCAAAAGTTGGCTACCTAACCTTATGACATAAGTAAGGACTTATGACACAACAATTATCTCTATCATCTTTCATGTGGTGTTGACACTTGTCTTCTCCTCCTTAATCCCTTAATTTCTAAAATAATTAAGAGAAAAAGGAAGATTACTTTATTTCTTAAATTTTCGGAATAATGCCAATTCTGGCAGATTTTCTGCCTAAACTTTGAAAAATCATAACTAATTTTGTAGACATCATTTTAATGCGATTCCAGAGCCTCTGGAACCCTTATTGAGTCTAGTTCCAAGGAAAAATATGGGATTTTACTGAATAGGATCATATTATTCCCAGATTTTCAATATTTGATCGCTGCTCCAGAAACTTTCCAGATTTTCTGGATCAACTTCACAAATTCATATATTTTTGTACATAGCTTCAATTGAGTCATATGACCTATCAAATTAAAGCTTAGGATGTCTAATTTCACCCTATAAAATTTCATAATTTTTGGTCATCATTTGGTTTTCCAAAACTATATGACAATCTCACTGCCTCGCAGGTGATTTCACTGAAAACATTATTCAACCTTCAATTTTCAATATTTAATTCTTTTGGCCTTAAATATTCACCATTTCATTGAATATATATAATAATTACAATATATTCTTGGTGAATAAAATTTGGGATGTTACATTGGTCAAATTAGATTAGTTTTGAATTTTTGATCTGATCTGCTTATTAGCAAAAATATCTTTGAGAATCAGAGATTTATTGAAAATGATATAAGGTATTTTTGAGGTGCAGAGCTTGAAGAGTCACCAGCCAGTATTATCTGTAGTTTAAAAGAATTTGTATTATAAAAGTTGTACAGAGTTTTGATGAAAATCAAAATACTGTATATATGAATTTTCAAGGCTTACATTAAATTGGAGTTTAAAAAAGGGGCTTACATTAAATATGATAGCTAGGTTGGTGTAACCTAACTACCTAAGAAGGCCATTTCACGAAAAAAATGTTAGGATGCAAAATCTTACGATTTATTCCCAGCCAAAAACGTACAATCCTATTTTGATTTGACCTTAATTAATTGTTTCTACGTGCATATTTTGTGGTTATGGATTTGAGTTGGCTAATTAAAGAGCCTTCATTATTGCTGATGACTTGATAAAAAGGCTTGAATATGATGCACTTTGAAAATTTATAATATATTGGATATATAAGCGAAGTGCAAGCGAAGGAGAATGGTGATGGAGTATTTTAATTGGATTTTGATTTTATTGTCAACGTGTTTCTAAATGCTTAGGACTAAATATATAAAGATATTAGATTGTGACAGAATAATTACCATCTATATGAATTTACGTGTATCTGTTCCTTTTTATTGTGATCTCTCTATATATATACACTCCCTACATTCTAAATATATGACTTGTTTATCTAATTTGAAGAGATTAAATAAGCAAAATAAATTATTTATTTATACCATATATGACATAATCTATCGAAAATACTTATATTTATCAAATTATAAATTAGACAAAGTAGTTTGGTGAAAAACGATAAATATCAAAGATAAAATGAAAAAAAGGCTTATATTTAATACCAAAATTTACTTCTAAACTAGGGCATATAGTTAGGTTCAGAATGAATATATGCAAAGTATATAGGCTTTGTTTGAATGTTGAGTTCAATCCTGACAATCGGTGGCTTTAAGATTTTACATTAGATTTTCATCCCAACGAAGAAACTATCAAACTCATGTCAATACATACATACATACATACATACATAAATTGGCTTGATAATGTGTAATTATACTAGGTAAATCAAGTAGTGAGGTATATAATATTTTGGTCCATTATATTACCTCCGGTTCTAAATATAAGACCTTGTTGACTTTTTTTTAGAGATATTAAGGAAGTTAGATAATTTACTTAATCATATTATATATTGTGTATGATTAAATTATACATTAATTTATAAGTCAGACAAATTAATTTGGAGAAAAAATTATAAATATAAATACTTTAAACCAACTTAATTAGCTTCTTTAATGTCCTAAACAAATTAATTAGGTCTTATATTTAGGACAGAAGGGAGGTAGTATTGTTTTTAAATTCGGATACCTACAGATCTACTTAGCAAAAAGGTATATAGAGGTCAGATTTCGATGTATTAGAATATAAAAAAGTCTGATTAATTAAAAAAGAGATTAATTTTTGATAGAACGACAACTTTAACATACGCTTATATCTAAAAATTTAAGAGTCACTAACCGGTATTATCTCTCTCTCTCCATCTGTTTTATTTTTTAAAATGTTTGCGTCATCAGTCCAGCGCTGAGATGCTTAAAAGATTTTGTATTATAAAAGTTGTACAGTGTTTATGAAAATCAAAATAATATATATGAATAGATATTATGGCTAGGTTGGTGTCAACTAATAAACTACCTAATTAAGAAGGCAATTTCACATAAAAATGTTAGGCAGCTTTTACGATCCTATTATCAGCCAAAAACTCTGTACAACCCTATTTTTGATTTATCATTAATTAATACTTTCTATGTACATGTTTTGTGGTTTCGGAGTTGGTTAATTAAAGAGCCTTCATTATTTTTGATGACTTGATTTGGGATCAAATCTTGGCTTGCATTATGAAACCATGCTCAAGTAATTTCTTAATTAACATGAAGAATGGTAGCGTACTATTTATCTACTTACTGAAGCTTGGAATTCCTTCTTTACGTGAAACTTGACTATAATCAATGTTAAGATAGAAACCAACATAGGTCAGATCAAATTCTATTCACTTCAGATTAGATTAAGGATGTTCATTAAGTTATTTAATATGACATGTATTTTCTAAAACACATTAATCATCTTCATTGATTCCCTCATTCCCTATCCTTCTTAATTATTATTGAGGGAACATCAATAAGGGTAAATTAGAAAAGAATTGAAACTATAAAGAATATGTCTTATATTTAAAATCAAGATCAACTATCCAATAAGTCCTATATTAAGGACCAGAGGAAGTATGTCCTATCTCCAATTGAACTAAAAATTAAATATTATATTAAGGATAGGAGAAAGCATTAGCAATTTTCAAAATAAAAAATAAAAACCAAGAACATTTGGACCATTAGGACTGGTCGTTTCAAAACAATTATTGACCTTATATTTGGATTGAGAGAAAATTAGGGGGAAAGAAAACTAAGAGGGAAAATTCTCAACAATGGTAAATTTTTGAACCATTTTTGGAAGTTTTCCTTCTTAATATCCCTTCCCACTATTTTCCGCTCACTTTTATCTCTCTCCATCCAAACATAACCTAAGTCTTGTATTGATAATTTTTATAAGGATAATGATAATTGATGATTGGTTAGTAATATTGGTGTTTAGATAGTCTAAATATGATATGGTAGTCTTGCCCCCAAAAAAAGGGGGGGAAATGACACTGATGTCCTAGTTAAGGGAAATAATATCACAAAAGTCTCATAGCTTGTCAATGACAAGTGAAAGAGCAACCATTGACCAGTGAGAGAGTTACCATTAACAAATTTTAGGATTTTTCTAATATTATTTTCCTTAATTGGAACTATAGGAAAAAATATTAACTAAAAGGAGATTAGGCGTACCTAGACGAATCCATGTTCGAATCTGGGTCAAAGTTCCAATACTCCATACTTGTGCCCACACAATTATTAGACTACTAGAGCCTAATTGTGATTTGCACAGCAGATCACCAGAACCAGAAAGATGGTAGGAGAGAAGGGAATTGCCAGAAAACTCAATGGCGAGGTGAATTGCAATTGAGGAGGCACACCCTATTTATAGTGGTTTATGGAGGCCACTAATTAGGAAACGTGTGCACTCCTTCTTGCCCTCCAAGACAGTAATTAATTGTCTCTCAATTAATTCCCTAATTATGGTAATTTGTTCCTCTTTTAACAAATCCATAATTATTGTTGAAATATTCTCAAATCTGCATTTTATGCTGATTTTATTCTTATTTGATTAGGCTACTTATTTCCTAATCAAATAGTCCAGCCCATTAAGGGCGGACTTGGACCCAAAGTCCAACATCTCCCACTCGTACTTGATGGGCCTCCCATCGTGCGTGCGTTACTCTTTCTTGTTTCATACTTGGCGTCTGCCGTGACTGTGTGGGCAAAAATGTCTTTAAGATTTGGTGCTTATGATACTAAAAATCATTCATATCGGATCAGCATCCAAGGACACCCTTTATATATAACCGTAAGCTATATGTTCATTGCCTTATATGTTCCAGATTCTCCCATACATATTACTCATGGCATATCTAATCCCTCTCAAGTTAATATGTTGATTAACTCATATTGCTTTCTACGTACATAGTATCCGCACTTACTAGCTACACACAGAGCTAGTAAGGGGTCGACCACAGATACTAGCACATCTTATGTATCTAGGATTAAATCTTCCTTTTTGACTAAACATTAGTCCATCTTGACTTGGTCGCTTTCCTAGTTTTCAGTCGTCTGATCGAATCGAGTGTGATCATAGAGCTTCAGCTAAAGTAGCTGTCACCAAACCAAGCTTTCATGATGTCGCCTAAGTCTTAAGGGCATCGTGGAAGGATTCTTCCTTCCTGGGACTCACACTGTGGTGAACTAGGGATCTTCCACCCACATCCCGTGTTGCAGTTTAACTCTCAAGCACATGCAGTATGAATTGCATGCTATGGTAAATGGTTTGAGGTGTACGTCAGTTTCTTTATCTTTCACTGTATAGACATTAGTTCCAAAATGTACTCAACATTCGAACCAGAACTTCCTTTTTCACAATATCTCTTTTACAATCTCATTTGTGAGAAAGGGTTCTTTGCCTGGCTACAGGTCTATATTCATGCTTCGACCCATTTTCTATGTATATGCACACATATAGATCTCATCTCAGTCTAACTGAGGCGACTCAAACGCAATGATTCTTCTCAACCATCTCACAGTGATCATTTGCTCGTCTTACCTTCCCATACCCCTGCAAAACATAGGAAGACGGTTGTTCGTGTGAGTGAACCAACCTCTTTTGACTTGTACGACATACAAAACTGTATACCTTTATGTATTTACTTATAACATACATACCATTTCTTTTATCTTTATATAAAAGAAGTTCACGACCTTATATTTTATTTGCGCCCATAGATTTTCACTAACTCAATGAAAATCAAGCTATGGGCTCAATAAGGGGATCTACCAACATTCTGTCAGTAGAAGGTCATTGAACTATCATTTTCCCTCTTTGAAAGCATATCTCTCATAGAGATGTATCAAAAGTATGTTTCGTCTTGCTGTGATACTTAGGATCCTCATCATAAGATATTATCGTTTGGATCCTTCTATCCACCATTCATTCCCAATCTCTCATAGGAATTACTTTAGCCATATGGCACTTTGAATGATGGCAGAACACGCCTTGCGTTCTATTTCCATGGATAACAGGAAAAAATACTATGTATATTTCCTTACTCCATCACCATTTGCCTAGGTCTTGTATTGGAGTATCCTTTCAAAAAGGAAAGTTGTTGTCTTGACAACTTAATCCATGGTTATTCTCATAACCCATTTCACAGCAAGACCAAAAAGCAACTTCCAAGTCTGACAAAAAAACATTTGGTCTTATGTACACCAATGTGCACATTCATATTTCCAACTATAGTCTCACATGGGACTCTATACACCTTTCTTATGTTGGATTCCTCATAGGACATGTAACCTCTTTAGGTTTATGCCCTTGACTTCAGGGGTGTCCATGGGTTTGCACTTTGACATCCTAAGATGTCTAAGGATTATACTTGTACATGTCTTAGGTGGAAAAGATTGTATCTTTCTTGTGCAACTCTGTTTATCTTGTCATTCAAGATATTTGTTTAACCCATGACTTTCTCAACTCAGAATTTAAGGATTCTCTCATCCTTTATTCCTTTGACTCTCTTGACACTTGTTTCATATGTCATTTGACAAAGGATGACTTCACTAAAAATCATCACTAGACCATTTAGGACTTGTGTAGTGTTCTTCGATTATTTCGACGTTGGTGAGGCTTTCATCTTGTGAAAACCTCATATACTACCATTTGGGTGATTGTTTCTACGAAGCCCTTAAGCTGCTTCATGTAGAGTTTATCATCCAATTTCCAAAATTCCAAATTGGAAGGTGGTCTTTACATCATCTTGATGCAATTTTCAAGACTAAGCTTATTGTCATAGCCAAAGTTCAGAGTTAAGACACACAATGGATAACCTTCCATTGTATTACCCCTTAGCCACTAAGTGTTTTAGGTTCTATATGCCCCCAACAAATTTGAGAAACTACTTGTTCTCAATCGCCTCTTGGCTAGGTGACAATTACCCAAACACGTATTTGGCTTAAAAGGAATCCAAAACCTCCTGCATGAAACTTTGTAATTCATCTTAGCAGGTCCTTCTAGTGTCTTTCAGACACTTATAGGTACTTATCATCACCTTCTAAATGATGAAGAGAGCATTCAATCCATTAGGGAATCTATCCCTTATAGTCATTCGCTAGATGACAATTTGCTCCGAGGTGGATTTCATAGGATTCTTTTCCTATGTATGAGTGAGGTAATCCTCTCATAACTTACCTCTTACCTCTTTCATTGTGAAAATGGTCTCAATCCTCCTACTCGGATCAGTGAACTTAGGAACACTTGGTTATTCCTTGTCACTTGTGAACCTCTTAAAGAGATTTATTATGATTAATGCTCATTTCCTGCTAGGAAATATGGGGTTTATGAACGTTGTGTCCTACGGTTTGCTATCAGTTATTGAAACCGCCATCATTTTCACTAATGAAGACGTGTCATTGCAAATTCTCATGTCATCTCACAAAGAGATACCTTGTATACCTTGACCCCAATCTTCCTTACTTATAGGAAGAATTATGAATATAAAGTTGATGACCCTTATGGTCTTAATAAGCTTGGTCCTAGTCTAAGGCCCATCCATGATTCATAGGGTAAGGTCGTAACTGACATAGAGGGCATTTGGTTAATTGTGAATATAATAGCTATGAGTCCACCTACCAACATATGGTTGATAGCCTCATTGATGCCATTATGTTCATAACTAAATCAAGGGATTGGTCTATCTCTCTATTTCAACAACTCTATTATGTTGAAGGGTTATAGGTATTGATAGTTTCCTAACAATGCCTTTCTTGTACACAAAACAGCTTGAACTAAGCACATGGGTGTCTTTAACCCTTGTTAGTTCAAAAGGTCTTATCCTTTCAGTTTTACTGATTCGTGACTAGATCAGCCATTATCTAACAGCTTCACACTTGCTAAAAATCAAGTAAATATTACTGTATTTTGAGTAAACATCCACAACGTCAACGAAACACCAAGCTATTTGTGTTTTGCCCTCATGTTTATTGGTTCACCAACGTCATAATTTGCCAATTACAGTGGATATTCTCAAAAAAAATGTTTCTTTGTCTTTCTTGCCAGGTAGAATAAGTTTTCAACTTATTCATAAGGATATTAACCCTTTAGCATACGTTGTTTAGCAAATACTCTTTTGCTATTTTGATCATTCCCTTTGATCAAGTTGTACATGTGGCAAGAAATGGAATCTCTTATCCCTAGAAAAGAAACATCAAAATCCAACAAGGATTTAAGAATCATAGTCCCATCGATCCTTAACTAAAGAGATAGCAAAGATGTGATTCTGTCAATTGCAATTGCATGGAGTGAATCAGGGTGGTTTATCTATGCAGAGTTAAAGTACAAGTTCCAATCCCTTGATTCTATCTCTTTATTGCTTTGCTTTTGACATGAAGCCATATGCTTCTATGAAACATCCACAACTCATGTGGATTGCTACTTTTACAACCCTTAAAGGTTTATCAATATAGAATTTTATCTTTACAGAAACTATTGACCTCTTTTAGATCAAGTTTACCTCATAGGTTTCTTGCCCTTGGGCTTAGAGGATGAATCCTCCCACTCTTTAGCTAAGTTTGTCTGACTGATGGATCTTGAATCCTTCAGTCTTTCACATTCAAGTTCAATGTGGTGAATCACATTGCTAAAGGTTACAATATGCATATCAGAGCCAATCTTTACTTTCGTATACACCCACTCACTGGAAGACATGGCTCACTCCCACTCATTGAGAGACATAGGTTCCTCCCACTCACTGGGAGATGTCTTATCACAACATACACTTATTGTTTGTTAGAAAGAACTTGGCATTTAGTTTGTCTCAACTTCTTAGTTTGACATCTGCCTCTAGTGTTGCCTAAACAACATGTTAGGACTTAGTACACTATGTTAAAACTTAACTTAGTTTTAACTTTATGGAAGAAGATCACCTATTCCACTATCTTCCAACACTATCCACACGGCTTGGATAAGGTTACATTACTCGTACCATCATAAGTTTGAGCAATATTGTTCTTTCTATGCTTGATAGCATAAACCTCTTGTATCCTTCAGTTGCTTCAACCTTTAAATGTTGAAGACTAGTTGGTAGGATGTCCCTGACATCTCATTCTTCTTGAATGAAAGAGATTTGAGAGTTTTTAACTCCACAGATATCTCTATTGAGCTTGTCTTCATAAGCTCAGTCAAATAGAATTGGTCATAATTGGTCACTTAGACGATTATGGTATACAAATCTTATTTGTTCAAATAAGACAAAGGATAATTAGATAATAAGTTCACTAGTTTCATGTTCAGGAGACAACTATGTTGACTCCCATCCCAATCATACTAGTTAGCTCATCACCCTTTTAACCACAGTCTTCATTGAACACTTTCCTCTTTGGATTTCTAGCAAATTCCAGAAAAACTCCCACTCAATCAAAGAGCAGTTATATTAACAAGATAATAACACAATATCATCTAACTAGCATGAATGTTCAAGAAAATAAGAAGAGAATATACTGAATTCAATTCTACAAACTAACAGAGAATTTAGTCTTAAATTCAATGGAAAAAACAAGAACATTCAAAAATTTAAGCTTCATATTGTTGTCTCTTAACAGATTCTCCCTCTCATAGGCCCTTCTGACCATATTAACTCATGTAGCATCTAGCTACAATGTCTAGCTCCTCTTTGCCATGTTTACATCCACTCATTTGGATGTATTTACAGCATATATCCCACTTGATGAGATGATTCTCACATCTCTATCTGTCTTGTCATTTGTCACAACATATGTGATAAAAAGTTGACTTTTAGAAGTCATTGCTTCATTATTTGGGAAGACTTATTATTATTCAATAATTATTGAATAATTTTAAGTTGCTACAATTTTTCAGGTTTTATTTCTAAGGGTTTGAGTCAAGGTTGAATAGGATTTTATATTCAAAAAACTCATTTGAATAATCCCTTACTTTTAAAGAATCTTTCAGCATTTAACCTTATGTTCCAACTGAAAAAAAAAAACTCTTAAAAAAATAAGCCAACCTATCCCAAAAAATAATAAAACCAACATTGATTCAATTCCACGTTTTTGGGACCCTCTAAGTGCACATAAGCACCTTTTAGACTCAAATCATATCCAAACCTGCTTCAAATATATGCAAATTATATATCAAATTGAAGCTCTCAAAGTTAGGGATTTTTAGGAACCAACCACGTCTCAATCAGAGGTCCCACGCACTCTCACGCGCCCCTAGAAGGTGTCTGGATGGAAAAATCCTGAAAAATTGGAAAATTCCAGCGTTGGCCACTCTCGGCGGTGGCACGTGACATATACGCGCCGCCTTGCGGCCTTTCGCTGGCGACACGCGCCGGCTTTCAAGACTCCACGTGCCATCCTCTCTCCGACGGTGCTTGCCACTTATCAAATGGAGACCCTAGTAGGCCCCACGCGCCATATGTCCTCTCTCTTCCCCCTTTTTTTGGTCAACAGTCAACAAACGACTGGTGACCGTTGATCGGTCAACGTTGTCAATCGTGACCCCGTCACCGCTGACATGTCATTGACGTGGTGCTGACGTGTCTCAGTCAGCGTGGCTGGTCAACGGATGACGTGGCCTCGTTTGACCACTGCTGACATGGCGTTTGGCGCTGACGTGGCGACCACTTATGGTGCCATGTGTCATTGGTTGACCGATGATGTGGCGTTGACTACCACGTCATCATCTTTAACCTCCAGCCGGGTCAACCCAACCCGGTTGAAACTCCAACGGGTCATCGCGACCTGCCAACTTCGGGAGGCCATATCTCCCTCGTTTTAGCTCCATTTTTCGCGTTCTTGGTGTCGTTGGAATCGTAATTCAGCGAACTACAAATCTATGGCATTTATTTGATCTTAAAACCTCTGTTTCATTGATCAAATCACGAGTGAAGTTGCGGCGGCGACTAACAACCCGCGAACTTCTTTCCTTTGTTTCTCCCTCATCCGGACTCCGTTTGACGAGTTCTAAGCATCGTTGGAATTGTCTCTTCGAGATCTACACATTCATGTCCTTACTTTGCGCAAAAACACCAAGTTTCAAACACCCAATTTTTCTCAACATTGTCGGCACGACGTAATTCGACCGGATGTGTGTCTCTGTGTTTCAAAGGCTCTTCTAACCTTTGAGGGGTCAAGTCTTTTCCGTTTTTTAGTTCCACATAGGTTCCAAAAACACCAAACTTTAATAGATCAAAGAAGTGACGAGGAGAAGAGAAGGAAATTTGTGCCATAATATATATATACATGTGCATATGTATATAATAGTCAGAGGAGCATAGAACGCATTCAAAAAACACACAACAACAAATATATATATATATATATCATGTCTGGAGCTTTAAAAATATGCAAAAGCAATATATATATATGAACCAGAGATGCATACATGGATTAATTTCAAGCAACAGAATTTGAAAAAAAAACGAATGAGAGGTGGGATCATGCATTACTCATTATATGTATATAATAGACCAAGCAGAGCCATATATACACACGCGCATAATCCGGAAAACAAACGAGGCAAAAAATTGTTCATATAGTTTGAAGTAGCATATATTCCTTCATCATATATTTTGCACAGCGAAAATAAAATTGTGATGGAAATATAAACAAATTATATCAATTAATTATTCACAAAGAATAAATCACAACCTCATGGATCAACAACGCTCTGATGCCAATGTAGGAAAAATATTAACTAAAAGGAGATTAGGCGTACCTGGACAAATCCATATTCGGATCCGGGTCAAAGCTCCAATACTCCATACTTGTGCCCACACAATTATTAGACTACTAGAGCCTAATTGTGATTTGCACAGCAGATCACCAGAACTAGAAAGATGGTAGGAGAGAGGGAATTGCCAGAAAACTCAATGGCGGGGTGAATTGCAATTGAGGAGGCACACCCTATTTATAGTTGTTTATGGAGGCCACTAATTAGGAAACGTGTGCACTCCTTCTTGCCCTCCAAGACAGCAATTAATTGTCTCTCAATTAATTCCCTAATTATGGTGATTTGTTCCTCTTTTAACAAATCCATAATTATTGCTGAAATATTCCCAAATCTGCATTTTATGCTGATTTTATTCTTATTTGATTAGGCTACTTATTTCCTAATCAAATAGTTCGGGCCATTAAGGGTGGACTTGGACCCAAAGTCCAACAGGAACCTTAATGTCATTTTTTCAAGAAAAGAAAAGAAAAGAAAAGATATGGTAGTCCAAGACGACATGAAATTTTTTTGGATATGTACCAAACATCATTTTTACTTACTATTTCCGTCTCCATTTTATTAAAAATTCCCTCTAGTAAACCAATGTTAGGTCAAGTGAAAATAACCAATCTCTCGCATGCAATCTAATGAACCAAAGTTCAAATCCTTGTTAAGAGATTACGACCATATATTTTGAATGAAATTACCTCCAATAAATGCTTGTGTGGTAAAAAAATTCCCTCATCCAAATCAATAGGGCCAAAATCTTAGAAACACCTTATCTCTTTGGTTTTTTATTTTCCAAAAAATCCTAAAAACATCTTCTTTTTTCATACATAAAAGTTTAAGTGAGTTGGATTTGAAGGCTCACCAGAGTTAATTAGAACATGCCTCCGGATTTAAAGAACGCTTAGAGAAACATCTTACTACCAAGCCCAAAAAAAAAAAAAAAAGACATATGGTGAGGTTCCAATCTGACCAAAATACAGGAGCTTCCAAAATCCACATATCTATCGACTCTGATTTTCTAAATCAAATAATTATTTAATTTTATGGATTATACAAGCTAATGGTTTTTTTTTTTTTCAATTTTCATTTTCATGCAAGGCAATACGTACAAAATTAGTTACTTGCCATGGGAAATTGGAAATAATGATTGACACTTGAAAGTTGTATAATATTCTAAAATTAGAACTTATACATTTTATGCTGGCTAGCTGGTCATACATTTAAGGTCGAGTCCTTGTCATGTTTTTATAGCCAACAAAGATGCCACTGTTGAGGGAAGTAGCGGTGGTGTTCATTGCATATTTTCCTGCCCATAAGCCTATTAAATAAAATTTGAAAAATAAGTTGCGCTATGAATAATTAATAATTTAGAGAAAATGATTTGTTGTAAATTTTATAATATATTTACTCTTATTTTTTTTAACAATGCATCATATAATTTATGCTTACTACATTTTAGTTATACTATATGGGTTTAAATAAGGCAACAAGATTGAAAAATCTTTTGTTTTTAAATAGAGTTAATGAATTTTAAGCATTTTCTTGATTGTGATGGGGACCAAATTTGAATCATTTAGATTAAAATGGAATGTTCAAATTTAATATTATTGTTTTGTTCTTATAAATGCAAAATATAAAATCTTGATTGAGGTGATAAGCAGCTTACCCTCATAGGGAAGAAAACACAAGTTCAAATTCTAGAAAACACATTTATTAGAGAGACGAAAATTCTTTACGCTCTAAGTATCGAAAGGGATTATATCCTTGACCAATTAAAAAAACAACAATGATCAGTACTCCAATGCTAATATGCATTCACAAAAGTAAATGCGGAGGCTATATTTATCTAATTATTAATAAACAAAGTGGTTACCAATTTTCTTTTAGGCAATTGAGAACTCTTGTCCGATAATATATACTGCATCAAATTCTTTGGTCCCTAAAATATATAATAGATAATCATTCCAATCTTTAATATAAGACATATTTACCTAATTTAATTAGATTTAAGAAGTTAGTTAATATGACATGTATTTTCTAAAACACCCTGGTCAATTATCTTCCATAATTCCTTCATTTCTTCTCCTCTTTAATTATTGTTGGTGAGTATCTATAAGGGTAAATTATAAAAAGACGAATAAATATAAAAAATATGTCTTATATTTAGGACCAATACCAACTCTCCAATATGTCCTGTATTAAGAACTAGAGGGAGTATTAATTAGATTTTCCACAGTTCAAAAAATGAAGTTGTCGACATTATTGGGTTAGCTCTTGGCTTGCCATGCGTCAAGATAAGAAGATCACAAGAACTGATGAGTTGTTTTCATCTTAATGAACAGTGGACCCTTCTATCTCTTTTTCCTCTTTTGGAAGAAAAGAAAACGACTACTTTAAATTTGTTAGCCAGGAACTCACCTTCCACATATCCCCACTCGACAACATATCATTGGCGGGCACTATATGTATATTAACCTCAACATTTCCCATTCTGAACTTAAATTCCTCATCCAGTTCAAGTAATTAGCCAAAAACTATTGTTAACTCTTACAAATTGATAATCTTCTAACATATTTTCTTCTCTTTTTACTTATTTTTGTGTTCAAATTGTGCATGAGATTATAGAAGAAAATATGATGTGACAAAAGCAAAACCAAACTTTTCTTAAATCATGAGTTAAATGAATATAGTTGTGATTATTGGTGAAAGTTAGAGAGCTCATGAATTCCTCTTCTTTGTAGGTGGAAGATGACAAATTGTAAAAGCTCTCAAAGATCATGGAAAGTTGTGAAGAGAGGGAAAGAATGATAGAAGAAGATAAAAAAGAACACTATAGAAGAGAAGCTAGCATTAGCCATGGAATTGTTGTCGCTAAGCCATGGCAAAACTGCTTCAAACGATGACCTCTCTGTCTACCCTTTGGCCGTGTATTCATTGTAGCCAATCCATACCGAAATCACCTAAAAAAACCATTGTCTCTGTTTCTCAATTCGCTATGGGTTTACTATAGCAAACCAACGATGAATGTGCAAAATTGATGCGGTGTATTTTGAAAACTAAAGCGGAAAAATAAGTATAAAACATAGGGATATGCTTAAAATGAGGCATTTTGGACTTCTTGGATGAATTTGGGGCATGGTGGGAGCTTGGAGAGAAGACTTGAAGGTGTTAGAGGCTTGGTTGGTGGTCTTGAAGAGATTTTGGTCCTCCATTCATGTATTTATCACTTTTCTACTTAGCTTATCATGTATTCATCTATTTTGTATCGGTTTTCTTTACATTTGGACATAATAAATAGCTAATAAATCTTTCATTCTAGGGCCACTTTAAACCTCTATATGTAGTGAGACTTTGTTATTCTCTTTTTTCTAGCATTTAATGAAGTATTATGTGTTGATTTTATTTTATACTTTATGCTTTTCAGTGTTTGACCATCACTTGGATTGATTTGTTGAATGAAATGATGCTTGAGAGAGATCTTTTTGTTTAAAGAACTTGGATAAAGTCATGCTAGTCTTGAAATTCATGCTTGAATGGATAGTTTGTTAATAGAAAAGAGATTCATCTATTAACCTAGTATTGTTATTATAAGATTGGGCCTTAATAACTATTTTCACTAGCAGAGATTGAATAAGTTCTTTGAAAATAGATGTTGGTTTTGACTTGAGAATGCTTTTCCAATACTTTTCAATCTTAGACAAACAATTGATTCTTCATTAAAGCTAACTGAGAGGGAAATAATTAGTCTCATAAAGTATAGGGGGGAGAAGTGATCATAGAGCCTCAATTTCTTGAAGTTATAATCAAATTTTACTTTGTTTATTTCAATTTAGCTTGTTTTAAACCAATTTTGCTTTTCTCAAAGTGAAACAATTTCAAAATGACTTTATCTAACCTAATTAAGAGCATAATTGCATTAATTAGCCCACTTTTGTTTTAGTCCCCATGAGAACAATGACTTTTTATACTACTTACGACCTATACGCTTGCGGTAAGCTAGACGGCTAACAACTATAAATAAGGATAGTACATGCAAGTAAATTTTAGTTCACTTTGGCCTCTTGATGATACCAAATGATAAATTAAAGTACAATAATGTTGGGTATTGACCTCCAACTACTCGGACGCCTCCATACAACTGCCCTTTTTTATATACTTGTTTCACGTCACAATCCATTTGATTTGGGACACTTCTTTGTTTCTTTCGTAAAACCCTATAAGGACCAGTCGGATTCGATCTTTACTTGGGACACTTGTTTGATTCTTTCGTTATTCACTAACATGAAGACCTAATGTTTTGCCCTGATGAAGGAACGACATGTAGAGAAGAATAATTTCTGTTAAGGTTCAGTTTTGCTATATATGGTTCACTATATAAATCCCTAGCTATACTTGTGAGAACACTCTTTTCTGAATCAGATTCCTACATGTAAGGGAGGCAAGTCCAGTTTTGAAGTTGCAAATTATATTCAAGGGCTTCTAGCTAAGCTACAAAATACTGGCTTTGTTAAATGTTGGGTTCAGTCCTGAAATCTAGTACGTCTTTGTGGCCTGAAGATTTTACATGACTTGTATTTTGTGTTGAGTAATGCTTCAAACTCATGCACGTGCTCCCCATTTGGTATTTTAGATTATTTAGTCCATTATTATTTTATTTGATGTTTATTATTTAATATTTATTATATGTTAGGATTAGGTATGAATATTATATTTTAGGATTATATCTTAGATATTTTGATTTAATTTAATTAGATTAAATTACGTTCTAGGATTAGCTTTAGATTTGCCAATTTGCACATATAAAGGCTTATTTGTACTCTCTTTTATTAAATGATGATTCAATAATATTAAGAGGTTCTTATTTTCCCCCTGCATCAATACAATCCTTCAAATTCAACATTTTGTTCCAAGTTCAGAAACAATAAAAAGTCAAGGCCATGTACATAGATTGGGCTGATATGAAGTTCTGGCGGAAAGTGGGAACAGATTTTTAATTACTGATATATTTGTTGTATAATTTTTATTTGGACAAATATTTGTTGTATAATTGAGTTACGTAAATCAAGTAAATTATATTGGAGTGGGCTGTTTAAGGTGGATGCTCTGAACATGTTACAAACGAAATGCAGACAAGTGTTTTGGATAAATATGAGTGCAGTATAATTATAATGGCAGTGACATTTGAGCAAACTTTGACAGACTAGATCTCTGTCCTCCATATATTAACTTGGTCCCTTAACCATATTAATTTTCCATTATTTTTTAAAGCAAAGTTTTGTAGATATGATTAATTAGTTGCCTTCAAGTATAGATAAGTTCTTGTCGTCTCTTCTTAATATATGTGGAAAAGAGCGATGGGGACTATTAATTACACTTTCCTTATATAGTGAATTCCTTCATGAAGTTCATTTGTTATTGGCCAAGGAATATTACCGGCAAATCTTATCCTCCAAGATTAACAAAATGTTGTGCATGCTCTCCACTCCCAAATAATAACTTATTTCTAACCAATTCACATGTACTAATATAGTTAAAAACGTTAAATTTGTCATAAAATTGAAGTGATTTATAATATTATTCTTGTTATATTATTAATTTCTACTTTCTTTCACTATGTGCTCTTATTAAATATGAAAATATATGAAAGATAAATATTTAATACACCTTAACCTATCAAATGATGCTTATAAAAAAGGTTGATAATAGCTTCTAAAAGATATCCTACATATGGAACCAAAGGGAGTACATTCTATTTTATTTTATTTTCACAATGATAAATTATGTATATTAAGATGTTGGTCAATTCATTAATTTTGATTCCTCATTTTACGCTATATTGCAATAATAGTGTGTCATAATGGTATAATGCACCCTCTTTTTGTAGGTTCTATCTTAAGACAAGGAAAAGCTTTGGCAAAGATATTCATTCAAGATTACGTTTTCATAATCCTGCATGTGAGAAGATGGATTGGACATAATTCTCATCACGTATAATTCTATAAATAAAAAGGAAATTGTGATTAGGCACAAAATTAAAAGCCTGGCATGCTCAATAGAGAAGACTTGTTAATTGCATTAACAAATTTGCTTCTTCATTCACCTTTAATTTGTCATTACGAGCTCACATGGTCTCTCAACTTTTGAGTGCAATTTAGATACACTTGACATTTGACCACAATTTGTATGGTTGAAATCTAAATTAATTGTCTGCTAAATGTTTTTATTATGTGTGTGTGTGTTGCCTATTCCGGCGATTAAGCAGTTTGTCAACCAAAGATATTCTTAAACACCATGCTTGTCTGAGTCTCCCCAATTCAGTTTAAAGAAATCAAGAAAATTGTACTTAATATACATAGACTTACTAATTTTAAGATGAATAATATGTGATTTTGTTTCCCAATAGAGTTATTTATGATCATATATAAGGGTACTCGATCGGTCTAATGGCGGACCTGCAGTTAGATCACAAAGTGGGTCAATTGTGTTCAAACCCACCTTGTTCAAAAACCTAGAGCTAAGAAACATGCCCGACTCTTCACTAGCTAGGGCCTAAAAGGGTCAGCCCTTTCCTGAGGTAAGAAAAACAATTGTTTTTCAAGGCCCGCCCTATAAGCATAAGGGCCAGGGCTAACCCCATGGGGTCGGAAGCCCTTTTTACAAACTTTAACTATTTTTTCTAATTTGACACATAAATGTTGTCAACATTAAGATCTAAATAACACGTATCATGCAACAAACAAACACAGTCACTAATTCATAATCAAAGGTAAACTATTGTTCATAAATAACTCACACAAGTCAGAGAGGGTGAGACTCTAGAGGGTCTGAGGAATAGAGGAAGTGAGACTCTGACTTTGTCAAGTCAGAGGTATGAGCAGTGAGCAGTGAGGTGAGCCGAGGATGGAAAAGGTTCGAGGAACAGAGGAAGTGAAACTGTGAGAGTCAGAGAGGCCGAGATGCAAAATCAAGTAATTTTAGAGTTAGGGAGGGGCAAGTTAGAAAAGCAAAAAAACAAAAACAAAAAATTAACGCGCTTAAATAGGCCGGCCCTTTTAAACCCTTGGCCCTTTTAGGCCCGACTTCCTTTGAAGGCTCCAATTTATAAGCCAGCCCTTGACTTAAAAGAGTTTGCCCAATTTCCCAGCTCTAAAAAAACTTATGGGGAGAAGCATCCTGGTCGTAAAGTTTTGATCTATATTGAATACCTACTAATATGATCCAAAAAAAGCACTGACCAAATACTAGGTGGCCCAAATTTAAAGGGTTATAAAAAACATCATTTACTCTACAAGATAATGGTTGTGTATAATAGAGGAAACAAAAGAGGAGGGTTATTGTCTTAAAATGATATGTAATTCATCCTATTCTAATTAAATATAGGAGTTAGTTAGAGAATTTATCTTGGACTTAAATATAATACATCAATTCATCACTTTGTATTCCAAATTTATAATTTTTTACACAAATTATTCATATTGAGTGTACACAATAAGATGGTTTCCGTCGAGGTAGTCCTAATACAAATGAGCGGGGAAACAAGGCCAGCCCTTCACGGGCCAGGACCTTGCCAAAGGGATTTTCCCTTAACCTAGAGCATAGGCTAGTTCCAAGTCAGGATGTAATATTCAGACCTATCCCATCGCCTACTCCTAAGATCTCGGTGGACAAGAATGAATACTATTACCAAGACTGTCGAAGAATCTCCTTATGTTGCGTTGGAAGAATCTTCGGCCAGTGTTGGAATGAAGACTGATGTTGATGCACCAACTGGACATAAGATCGCAGAGAAAATTGCAGAAGAATCTCCGACCAGTGATGGAATGAAGACTATCACTGATGCGCTAACCGCGCATAAGATCAGAGAGATGATTGCGTGCAATGTGCCTGGCTTCACTGTACGTAAGATCAAAGAGATGATTGCATCCAATGTGCCTGACATTGAAGCCGACCACATAGGCAGAGGCGTAGGCTATGGAAGCTCCAGTATTGATTCACATTCTCTTTGATTGATGTCCTCTTCTGTTGCTATGGTTCTGTTGCTCTAATACCATATCAATAGAGAGTATCAATAGAAAAAAAGATTTATGTAATTCTATTCACTTGAATATGTGAGTACAATAACCCATATATAGATTGCTATTCTAACTCAATATATTGATATGTCGTTGGACAACTAGCATACTAATAACATACTCTTAACACCTATTATAGGCCATTGTAAGAGAAAAGTTCGGTTCCAAATATAAGTCATATGGAAGGTAATTATTGAGCATTTTCCAACTGTACCTCTATTTAATTTAGTTTGAAAAGAGGGAATGGAGGAGATAATTGAGAATGATTTATAAATGTAACAAGAGAGTTTTAATAAGGAAAAATTTTAAAATATATATTTAATAACAAATCTGTCGTGATTTCTTGATAAGAGTTATATAAAAAGCAGAGTATTTAAAACCGCATTGGACCTGCTGGTTCAGCCCGTGAACCTGTGGTCCAACCGGTCCGGTTCGAGGGTGAACCGTACGGACTGGTTCACCCATTTTTTTTATTTTTTTAGAAAATGGTTTTTTTATTAATTTTACATAGAATTTCATATAAATAAGTCTGAAATCTTTACTTCCTCACCGATTTAGCCCCAATTTAGTTCCAGTTTGACTCCTATCTAACCCGCTGACCTTTAACCCAATGCCTCGACCAGTTTAGTATCCGTTCGGTTTTTAGTACCTTGATAAAAAGTAGGCTACTTAATTCAATGAGATGTGGTTGTTCAGTATCCATCTTCAACAACATCCGAACACCTCTGTATAGTTGCCAAACAGCACTTGCTAACTATTATGCCATAAATAATATGCTTCCTACGTACAAACACATTAGGTCCAATTACAGGTTTCAATCTCTCTGATTTGCCCTTGTGAGTGGCACGTCTTAAATTCTTTAAATGTTCCTTCGGTATTTATTATAAAGATTTAATTAGAGAAAATTTTTAGTTTTTAGTTAGTTAGGAGGTTGATTAATCAGTTAGGAAATAGAATTAAGAAATATTTAAGAGAAAAACAATACTTTAAGTAAATAAGGTCTTATATATTAAAGATCATGTGAAGCATCTTATTATAAAAAGTAGGCGAGAAAGTATTTAGTAACTTCATCAATTAACCAACTACCCTGTTTAGTATAGTGGAATTGAATACATGGAATTGAAATTGGAATTGGAATTGAATTCCATGTCTTGTGCATGTTGGTATAAAGAATTGCTCATGGAATTTAATTCCATGCGGAAGCAAAATGGGGTCAATTCCATCAATTCAATTCCACTCAAAAACCCAAGATTTATAATTCCATGTCTTCATTTCCATCTCTACCCTTTCTGCCACCAGGGACGCTCGACCATCCTCAACCACTGAGGATCTACTCCGACTTCATCCTCTTCCTCACTTTCCCACTCTTCGACTTCGCCGGCATCTGGAGCTAAAGAAACAAACAGACACGAGACATAAGGAGGCGGTAGTTGAGAGTCTGTGAGTTGGAGGGGGGCTGTGAGGTTCTGCTGGGCTGAGACATGAGAGTTTGGATCGGGGAGGTGAAACTGGAACCAGAGAGAGCTTCGTCTTCATCGTCACCTTCACCTCCATCCTCCATTTCCGGCGAGCTTCAAGATAAGAGAGCCTCAACCTTGAGGAACTTGACCAGAGACTTGAACCAAAGGGAGTGACCACCGTCTTCCAACTCCATTCTCACACTTACCATTTCCGATGACCTTTTTGACAAATCCCAGATTCCGACAGTAAATCCCAGATTCCGGCGAGCTCTGTTTTTCACAGCACCACCGACCTCTCCCATTTTTCTCTCTCACCGGTGGTGGTTTGTTCTCAAATCAGCGGTGGTCAATGTTTGTTCTCAAATTGGAGGGGGTTTTGTGCTTGACCAAAAATATGAAATTTGGCTGGAAAAATTGTTAAATGGTGTGATGGTTTTTTTCTTCTCCCATGGTAAGAAAAAATTGTTGAAATTTTTTATCTGAAAAAATCAGTGGTGGTTGTGTTTGTTCTCCGATGGTTTTTTTGTTTTCTTAATTTGGAAGGGTATTTTGGAATTTTTACATAAAAATCATATCTCATTTCCTTGACATACCAAACATACTTTTACACTTCATTTCCATTTTCATATCCATATCCATATCCATTTCCATCAAAATCAATTTCAACATACCAAACGGGCCCAACATGTTTCTCGTCAATTGTTGGGATATATTTCCTGGCTTATAGATACATGAGACCTATTCTAATCCCATAACTGAATAAAAGCGTAACTTTCTCAATGAATAAAAGAACATACCCTTTTGCTTCTTAATTATTGTATGTCGTGTCCACTCTCCTAATTTTTAGTTTGTTAGTGAGATTTTGCGCTCGTGCTAGAGATTTTAAGGATATAACCATTCTTCATGGTCTGATGATATATCTGTGTATAAATCTTTCAATTTTTTGATATTATCATCTAAAGGGTTTAATTTTTTTTATAAACGTTTTTTTTTTTTTTTTTGCTTTGATCTTTCTGATTCATTTCACAAATTAAATTTTGATTAAATTAAACAATCAATTTTAATTGATGAATTTCATTTAAGATAATTTTAAAATTTTAAAAGCATTAACTAATTTTAACATAATTCCTTATCATTATATAATACTTAATTAAAAGAGGGGATGGGAGTAAATCGGACTAGTTTTAGGGCGTTTTTGTTTTTAGTTAAAAGGGCGTGCAGTAATGGCTTGGAGTTATAAGTGGGATCAAATCCATGACCTTCACTTATGGGGAAATTCTCATGCCACTCGGTTACAAGACCATTGACAGCTTTAGGGCTTATTTGGATCTATTTGTTATAAGTACATTTATATAAATCAAGATAAAACCCAAATCACATATTTACTATGTTGATGGTTAAACCACCAATCACGCTTAAAAAGCTAGATTGTGGCTTAAAAATGCCAATTAAAAAAAAAAAGCACTTGATTTTGTTTGGAAAGAGAATTAGGATGAATTCTTTTTTGGAGTGATCATCTCCCAGACATTCGTATATTTAGTCAACAAGAAGCAGGATTAGGGCTTGTTAGATCTGTGCCATTCTGCGACCATGAAGAGCTTTAGGAAGCTTTTGAATAAGAAGCATATATATATATATATATATATTCTTCATTACATTACAGCTTGCTGAACACTTCCCCAGAAATCTTGTCAAAAATACGTGGCATAGTGGAACCTTTCTGGGGATATTTTCAACAAGTATGTTCATCTCTTATAAATAAAACTATTTTGAATGCTCTGTTTGCTGCATGAACTCAACTGCAAAGCATGCCTAGCGTATACAACAACTACACACACGAGGAAATTAAATAGTCGTAGACAAAAGGATACTCTGTTTTAAGTCTGTTTTTTTTTTTTTGGGTGAAAACAGAGGTAATCAAAATATAACGAAAATTTGAAACAATTGGAGGAATGTCATTGAAACAATCATCATCATTAATGTACGTCCAGTGAAGCATTAACATGGTTTTTCAGCTAAATAAGTTTGGACCCACGTTTTCAAACAACATGTGGCTATGATTTATGTTGGCTTTGGTGAGACAAAAATTCCTAACTGTATTATACATTTTTCATACTCCCTCCAATCCACAATATAGGTCATTTCTAGAAGAATGCCTTAATCCACAATATAAATCATTTGGAGTAATTAATGCTTATTTGTCAATTTTGCCCATGTAGTTAATGCATAAATGTGACTTTTTTTGTATGTTCTCTCTCATTTGAAATCTAATTTAATATGGGTAAAGTTGGAAAAAAAATCAATTTAAGGCATATTTAACAAGCTATCTACTTTTTATTGATTTGGATGAAATAGTTTAAAACTTGAAGTGCCTTTTATTATGGATAAGAGAGAGTTCGATTGGTTAAATGTATATGATGGTGGGTCCAACAAATGATGGATGATGATATGATTACATTTATTTCCCTCTAACGACCATCACTTTGAAAACCCATGTGCAAATTGGAAGGAAAGTACATATATTCTCTTACTGGAGGCAATCTTATTCAAATTTCAAAGTCTTAGAATCATATCCCACAAAATCACAAATTGTATATCAACATTATTAGGAAATCATATTGTAGCGGTAGAAAATGTATCATAACATTAATTAGGAAGATACACGCTTGTATATATAGATAGGCTTACTTGTACATGTTTTATTCAAGGAATTCAAATTCACAATTCTCTCTTTGTTTATTGCATTACATGGTATAAGAGCCATTAGGAATTCTAGGGTTTTCGTTTTCAGTTCAGTTCTCTACTGCCTTTTTTCTGTTCGTGTTTGCTTCTCAAGCAGTACTGTTCATTCGATTGTTCATTTGGCATTTTTCACGCGGGCAATGTTCATGTGGCACTATTCATGTGGAATTGTTCACATGGTACTATTCACCCAACCTAATTCTAGAGGTTTTCACGATCTAGCTTCACGTTTCCAGGTGTGGATTTCCTGATTTTGAAACTATTATTTGCCTTTGACTTGTGCAAGTTTGGGCCTTTGGTGTGGTTAGCAATTGTGATCGCTGTTTGGTGTTTCTATTGAATGCTGGTTCCTTTCTTGAATGTGATTGTTGTCTTGTTATTGTGATTCTTTAGTTACTCTTCCATGGCTAAGACATTCGATATGCTGCCAATGTCTACTAAGATTACTGATTCAAAATTGAACTAGACAACTATAATGATTGGAACAAAATTGTTAAAGTTTATCTTTTGGGTATTAAGAAGGAAGCCCATTTAACTCAGGATCACCTTTCTGGTGATAATGAGAAAAGTTTGGCTTGGTCTAGAGCAGACGCTTATCTCTTTTTCCAAATTCAAAACTCTATTAAACCACGGATCCTATCTTCTGTCAGTAACTGCAACACTGTTAAAGAAATTATGAATTATCTTGAACTTATGTTCTCTGGTAAAGGGAATTTTACTTGGGTTCATGAAGTCTGTAAAGGATTCTATCACTCTCAGCAGCAGGGTCGTCCCTTGAAGGATTTCTTCTTGGACTTTAAGAGGTTGTACAAAGAGATGAAGGCACTTATGTCTCCGCAGGCGGATCTTCAGACCTGTATTAAGAATCTGAAGTTTTAGGCTATCATCAGTTTCCTTGAAGCTCTTGACCCATCTTATGACACCATCCGATCTCAGATTCTGTCTAGTTAGGAGCTTTATCTCTTGAAGATATGTTCTCATGGGTCCTTCATGCTGATGTTTGTTTAGTTCGTTCATCAAGAGATTTGAATGCCGGTGCTCTAGCTGGGTGTGGCCCCTTTGAAAACAAGAATTATGGCTCCAAACAGGGCACTAATGCTCCGAACATAACTTCTAGTAGTATTATTTGCAATTATTGTAAGTAACCTAGTCATACTAAGAGGAATTGTTGTAAATTGCAGAATAAATAGCAGCATGGTTTTGCTCATATTACGAAGACACCTGATCAGTTTGATTTTGGTCTATCATCTACAGGGGCTCCTGTTATAGGTAATTCTTCCTCTGGTCTTGCTACTACTTCCGTGAAGTGGGTCATCGATTCTGGTGCTACTGACCACATGACAGGTGTAACACCGTATTTTCTTACTGTTCAAAACAGTTTAAAATGTGTCATGAAGTTAAACCGGAGACCAGAAACAGTTTTCAACCTATTTGGGATCCCGACTTCAGTACAAGGTTCAGTCATGTACTTAAGTGGGTTTTCAAAACTTTTTCAAACATTTATACAGTGGTCTCATTTTTTATTTTTAAATCCGTTTGATTTATTTGATTCTGTTAAATTTGTTAATATCAGAATAATCAACACAGTTCTTAGCAGACGTACTGGTTAGGTTTGTTAACCTAAGGGTTCACATTTCAAAGAAAGATCATTCTAGTTTATTTACAACCTTAACGTACAGTACATATAAGCACAGTTACTACTTCTATAGTTTAGGCTAGCATCTGACTATCAGAGGTTACATATACAGTTTCCCAAGAAGAAACAGATAACCAACAGAGAATAGACTCCAAGTCTTCAACTCTAATCGTCCGTGGCTACCTTCTTCCCATGTGAACTACATGCTCGTGCTGCTGATTAGTTATTAGAAAGGAGTGAGATTCAAAAGAATCCCAGTCGTAACAGATAACATTCATATAAAATGCATACATGAAACATGTCATGTCAATCAAAGTTACCATACAGGTAGCGTACTTAACATTAAGAGATAATTCACAATATGCATATAAGCACCAATACTATATATGTAAATAGTATCAAATTTGGATAAATTAAGGAACAATTGTCCCTTGCCACAGCGCTGGGTGTTCTACTAGGCCTGAGCCATTCTCATTTGCATGCTTAAGTTCACAATGGTACAAACATACATATAACATAACACATAGTATGTGAGGGATAAGTTACTATCTTAGCCTTTTTAGTCACAAACTGGTTCTGGTTCTACTACCTAGACAAATATCGTATCCTATAATTAGAATTACGGACAACATGTTATTACGTAATCCAATTCTTCCATATTCAAACACTTAATTTGGTTATCATTATAGACTTTTAATCAATTAACCAAGGTGTTAAAGTGGTCAATTAACCTAAAAGACCAATTTCTAACCCCTAGAGTTCAAAATTGTTACAATATGCCATTACATCTTCAATTTTTGCATGTTGAACCAAATCTGCTAGAAATTTCTCCAAACTTTGAACAATCATATCTCCATGTACAAATGTCCAATTACAGTGATTCTAAAGGCTATGTAGCCATTATTAAGTCTATTTTCAAGAAAAAATATCACCCATAACCAATTGGATGCACGACATTCCCAGAATTGCTATTTATTGCACACTGCCAGAATTCATTCCAATTTTCATGGCTTAACTTCAAAAATTCAGAACTCTCAGTGTACAAGTCCAAATGACATGATTGACCTATCAAATTAAAGCTTGATATGTCTACTTTCATTCTAAAAAATTTCACATTCATTGGATATCATTTGGCTATTCAAAAACACAACACAAATAGGGTACCTCACAGGAACCCGTACCTGGCAGAAATTTCAGTTTTGCTTTTTAAGTTTCAATGATCCAAAACTCACAACCCAGGGTTATTCCCACATAATTTTTTATGTAGAACACAATAGTAACATCAAAATGAACAAAT
Organism: Inga laurina; assembly: GCA_963855925.1. Classification (NCBI taxonomy): domain Eukaryota; kingdom Viridiplantae; phylum Streptophyta; class Magnoliopsida; order Fabales; family Fabaceae; genus Inga; species Inga laurina. The sequence continues at coordinate 57,111,331 of OY979711.1, forward strand.
TCTCACTCTTTCCCCATGTTCTATTTTGGCAGAAAATCAACAAAAATTCTAGAAATTACCAAACTCCCAATTTGAGCATCAAACTTGCACCATATGGCTTCTAATCTTCATAAAACACCAATAACATAAACAAAACACCATGACTTCTCCAAACCCTTGTTTGGGCAAAATCAGGGTAGGTTCACACATGTAAAAATATTCATTCAACCATTACAACCAATAGCTTAAATTGGAGCTAATACTTACCTCTTACTCCTCCTTAGCTCCTGTCTTTGGTTCTTCAGCTTTTGTTCTTGGATGATGGCTCAAAACACCTCCTCTTTAAATTTAAAAAACATAGAAATAAAAATCTCATCAAGAAGAACACTATTTATGAAGAGTTGTTTTGCCATAGATGAGGTTAAGAAGGTGAAAATCAAGAAGAAAGATCTCACCTAAACTTGGTTCTTCAAGCTCTTCGTATGGTAGTTGCAACACCGACTTGGAGAGAGAGAATAAGAGTAATTAAATGATCAGATTTTGGCTTCTCTTATCCCTTTAAAAGCTAGTCGAAAATGTGGTCTAAAGGTGGTAAAAAGCTGTGGTTACAAATAATTCACTTTGGTCAAATACTTATAACAATTCAACTTGAGTTTTTTCCCTTTTCTCTTCCCTTCACCTTTTTAACAAAAAGAGGCTGCCCAAAAAGGTGTCCTAAGTTCTTCAATCTTCAGCCCCTCTTTCCTCTTCTTTTAACCAAAATATATGCCCCAAAAAGGTCACAATTTGGTTAGCCAAGCCTTCTTGGTTTTCACTTGCTTTTTGGTCAAAATTTCCAACTTGAAGTTTTGACTTTTCAAATGGATTCAAGATAGGTTTCAATTGCATTTTCTCTCTTATTTTCTTTATGTATGTAGATGTCTTCTCACATGGCAATGTAAGGAAAAATTAATTGAATCTTATGTCCAAATTATGTTTTCAGTCATTTCTGACTTTAGGCAAAAAAAAACTAGGTATTTACTTCTAGCTAATCAAAACTAAAGTCATAGCAAACTTTCAGGGGTAATTCTATCATTAAATCCAATATCTATTATGTACATTTAGCCCTTAAGTACATTTTGGGATATTAAATTAGGTAACCATCATTTTATTTTTATCATATGCCCCTCATACCAACCTATCCTCCATATTCGTTTCCAACGATTCCCTTGTCCATATACTTGGATCAGGCACTATTCCACAAACTCCATCCATTTCATTATCTTTTTTCCTCAATGTTCCTGATCTTATGTTTAATCTTCTATCTCATAGTAAACTGACTCATCATTTAAACTGTTTTATCTCACTATTCCTTAACCATTGTTTGATTCAAGATCTTTTGACAAAGCAGATTATTAGTAGGGGCTATGAATTTAGTTGGCATTACATCCTTAATGATCAAGTGTTGTGTTCCATTGCTTGTTTTGATGGGTCATCTTCTTTTAAAGTTCATTATCGTCTTTGTCATGTGTCAATTTTGTCCTTAAAGAGGTTGTATCCTCTGTTTTCTTATGTGTCTTCTTTAGATTGTGAGTCGTATCAGTTTACCAAACACCATTGTGTTTATTTGGCACCTCGAGTGAATAAATGGGTTGCGTCCCCCTTTTAAGTTAGTTCATTCTGATATTTAGGGTCCTTATTCAGTTGCATCTCAAACTGGTTTTTGATATGTTGTCACCTTTATTGATGATTATTCCCAGACAACTTGGCTTTGATTAATGAAACAATGTTTTGAATTGTTTTCTCATTTGTCATAATTTTTGTACCGAAATTAGCACTTAGTTTGGTACTCTTGTGAAAATCCTTCAAAGTGATAATGCAAAAGAATATTTTTCTGCCCAATTCATAGCTTATATGCATTACTATGCTATCCTTCACTAATCTTCTTGTGTTGATACACCTACTTAGAATGGTGTTACTAAAAGAAAGAACCATCATCTATTAGAAATTGCCCGAGCTCTTATGTTTCACTCCTATGCTCCTAAACCATTATGGGTTGATGCCGTGTCTACTGCATATTTCCTCATTAACCGTAAGCCTTCGTTTGTTCTTACTCATGACACTTCATATTCCCTTCTATTCCCTAACACTAAGTTGTTTCCTGTTGATCCAAAAATTTTTTGCTGTGTGCTTTGTTTGGGATATTCGTCCTACTGTCTGCAAACTCAATTCTAAGTCCTTGAAATGTGTCTTTATTAGTTATTCTTGAGTCCAAAAAGATTATCAGTGTTACTCTCCTGATCTCCATCGTTATCTTGTATCCACTGACGTGTCCTTTCAGGAGTGCTTCTCTTTCTTCAAGTCTTCGGTATTGTCCGAGTCTCCCTCCCCAATTGCTGAGCCTGATGATGTCTTGGTCTATCAAGTCCCTATCTCACCAATACAGCCCGTTTAGGCCCAAGCCTATCACAGGCTGGGCTTATAATTTAGAGCCTCAAGAAGGAGGTAGGCCTAAAAGGGCCGCAAGCCCTATAGGGCCAACCCTTTTAGGCCTGTTTAACTTTTTTTAAATGGGCATAAGGTAATAGGCAGCAAGCATTGATCAGGGGGTAGAATTAACCTAACCTAACCCTCAGTTTAGAGACGCTCTCACACACTAACTCAGACCTTATTTGAAGCTTCTCTTCTTTGATTTTATTTTTTCTTTTTTTGTATGTGTACGCCAAAATCTAAATCAGGTGTTCTATTATTATTGACATTTGAAGCTTGTAGACTTGTTTGATTGTGGCTATAGACTTGTTTGATTGGTTGTGGATATTAATTATGGTTTGGACTTAAGTCTTAGTATTTTTGCTTTATTAAACTTGGATAATAATTATGTTTCAAATTATTTTTGATGATATTTATGTTTTAAATTAGGTATTTTAATCTTTAGGAGAATAAGAAACAAAAAAGTCATGGCAAAAAAAACTAAACGGGCCTAAAGCCCGCAGGCCCTTAAATGGGTCGAGCCGTAGGATTTCGGTAATTTTTGGACGGACAGAGCCAACCCGGCCTGTTTTCCTAATAGTAGTTCCAGACCCTACTATAATCAATAGTGCTTATATGGCTAATGTTCTACCTTCACCAGTGCCTGCCTAGGCGACTGATTCCATTCATGACTTACCTGCTCCTACTTCCCTAGATTTTGCCATTCCTATCCCTACTTCTCCTACTTATAATTTCGTTGTGCTTGATCCTCCTATTGACCTATCTGAAGACCTACTTATAGCTCTCAGTAAAGTTACTCGCACTCATTGCCTTCCAAAAAGATATGTTGATTGTGCCAATCGTATCTTCTTTTTTGTGTCCTACCAAAATTTGTCCCTACTTCCTTTTTCCTTATTGCCGTCCTTTATTCCATCTTCACCCCTACCACCCTTCACTAAGCCTTAGCTTACCCTGGTTGGCGTGTAGCGATGTTAGAAGCAATGATGGCCCTTAAAAAGGCTAGTACCTAGACTCTTATTGATCTACCTTCTGGAAAGAAGGCTATTGGATGTAAATGGGTGTTTGTTGTTAAGACTAACACTGATGGTTCCTTAGAATGGATGAAAGCTCATCTAGTTGCCAAAGGTTATGTTTAGACTTATGGCCTTGATTATTCAAAGACTTTCTCCCCAGTGGCTAAGTTAACTTTGGTTTGCCTCCTTGTCTCTCTAGCTGCCACCTATACTTGGGATTTTCAACAACTTGATGTCAAGAAAGCCTTTCTACATGGTGATCTCCATGAGGAAGTGTATATAGAGTAACCACCTAGGTTTGTTGCTCAGGTGGAACATGGGAACATGTGCTACCTCCAGAAGTCGTTATATGGTATAAAGTAAAGCCCCCTGCCTGGTTTGATAGATTCTGTGGTGTGGTCAAGAAATATGGATTGAGCCAAAGCAAGTGTGATCAATCAGTATTCTACCAACAGTCAGATTGAGGCATGATTCTTCTACTAGTATATGTTGATGATTTTGTGATTACTGAAAGTAACACATCTGGAATCTTAGAACTTAAAGTCTTTCTTAACTCTCACTTTCAAATAAAAGGCTTGGGACAATTGAAGTACTTTTTATGTATTAAGGTTATGAGAAGTAAGAATGGCATCCTCTTGACTCAGAGAAAGTATATTCTTGATCTCTTGAAGGAGACTGGGAATCTTGGAGCTGCACCAAGTAGCATTCCTATGATTCCAAATGTATTCTTTGATCTTAATCATAGCATGTTTGATGAACTCCCTGATAACTTGAAGAAGAAGATTGATCTAGAGAAACTTAAGCCATTTGCATTTCCTCAATGGTTGATTAGGACTTTTTCGTACTTTAGCTTTGGGGTCCACAATCAAAAATTTATCAAGGATTGCATTTAGGCAAATCTAATATCGTTCTCTCTTCTCGGGAAGCCTTTTATTGAATCCTAAGTAATCTAAATGCCATGCAAAATGTAATAAAACAAGGGGAAATTAGTTTTGGGTTTTGTTGAAAATAGATTAATGCAAAATTTAATTAAAATCCTAAAGCTACGATTTTTTGTCTTTTCAAATAGTGAATGGAATGGAATTGATATTGGAAATTTGAATAATAAAATGAGTCTTAGTAGCAAAATTCAATGGCTTTCCTAGCTTCTCAAAATATTTTGGGAGTCAATTTTCATCAAGTCAAATTAAAAACCTCAAGCAAACGCGTTAAGTCTAATCTATCTATTAAATGACTAATCCTACGATTGCATTCACAATCATCTCTTAGATAAACTGTTAAAAACCACTTGAAGTGTGTTTGAAAATCATTTCAATACACTTGTTTCCTCTTAAATAAGAGCACAATCACACCACTCAAATTAACACAAATCAATTACAAACTAGTGAACACATAGCAAGTATAATCTCATTGAATTAATAGGAAATGTGTAACTATTAATCAACCAATCACAATAGTTACAATCCAAACACAATAAAAGCAATCTTAGCTCGGCAATATGGAGTCTAATTAGCTCACGACAAAATCCTACTTTAACTACCTTATAACATAGCTAAGAATTACAATAACAATAGGAAAATCATAAAGGAACTAAGAAAAACTCCCCCTTGAAGCTCTTTGAACTCAAGACAAATCCCCAATCCTCAAGAGGCAATGAGGTCAGCCACTCATCTCTAACTACAGTGGAAATTTAGAACCTAAAAGAAAAAGAGAATAAAGTCATTAATAAATCTGGAAGTGGAGGAGTTCGATGGTGATTGAAGGAAGAATGAATGATGAATTTGGAAAGAAATCAGAGAGAGAAGAATAGTGGTAGCAAACACAAAGGAGGAATAGTGCTGGTGGTCTTTCTGGTGAAGGTGAACAGAGAAGTAGGTGATTGGTAATGAAGAAGATGACAGTAGTGGTTGACGATTTAAAACAGAGGAAGAGAGAGCTGAAGCTGGAGGTAGTTAGGGAGGTCGTTGGAGTCAAAAAAGTGTTGTGGTTGAGCTCTGACGGTCTCTTGTTTCCGATGGCACTGAGGATCGACGGTAGTCTCTCTCTCTTCTCTCAAGCTCTCTCTGTCATTTGTCTACCTCACTCTGTAAGAGCTGGTGGTGGTGTAGGTTGTCCGATAAGAAAGAAGAGGGGCACGATAAAGGTGGTGGTGTAGGTTGTTTGAGAGAGGGAAGGTCGAGCTTCCCGGTGATGATAGTTGAGAACAGAGGAAGTTGACAGTGGTTGGTAGTGAGAGAGGAAAGGTGACAGTGAGGGTGAAGGGAAGTCACGGCGGTGATGGTGGAGATGCAGGAATGCCGCAGGCAACAGTAGGAAGAGGAAGGAAGAAGAAGATGATAATGAGATCCCAAAGCTTGCGGCGCTCCCACTCTCAATGAATATCACTCTCAACTCAGCTCTATTTTAATGTCGGATTGTGTCTCCATCTTTGTTTCAACTCTAGATGCAACAAGCCCACAATTAGTATCCTAATCCCTGGTCAAAACACAAGTTTTAACTAGGGACCTAAATGAAAACTTTAAAACCTTTGATTAGGGACTAGACTCAAATTTTCTTAAATGTTTTAGATCAAGGTCAACTGTAATTTCCTAAACATGTTATACTCTGTGATTTTAACTAACCCCTTTTCCTTCACAAATGTGTGATTTTTAGAAATTCTAGGGCCCTTTCTATAATTTTCCCTAGTCCTCAAAATTTAATTAATTCTAAACCCAGAAATCTACAATTTATTCTAAAACACCTACAATGCAAGAATAAGCAAGGTAGCATCAAAAGTCCAAGAAACAATTGCACAAAATAATTAACAAATTATGACCATTTTTCCCCTAATTGCTATTAATTCAATACAATTGTCCCTAACTAAAATTAGTGTTTAATCATGCAATAATGTCCCAGAAAATGCATCAAAATCCCAATTTAATTATAAAAAATCATATATAAAATATGGTTCAATCAATGGTATAGGAGACTTATCAAGAAGCTGAATTATCTAACAGTAACTCGTCTTGATATAACTTTTACTGTCAATGTACTTAGTCAATTTATGACATCCCTAATAGTGGCACAGTGGGAGGCCTTAGAGCATATGTTGCATTATTTGAAAGGTTACCTAAGATGTAGCATTCTCTATACAGATTATGGACACACTAAAGTAGAGTGCTTTTGTGATGCGGATCATGCAAGCTCAAAGGCCACAATGCGATCCACTACAGGATACTGTGTCTTTGTTGGTGGAAACCTGATATCTTGGAGAACTAAGAAGCAAGGTGTTGTATCTAAATCCAGTGCATAAGCAGAATACAGAGCCATGTCCCAACCAGTACAAGAAATTGTGTGGGTCTTTCAACTCATGAAGGAGATTGGCATTGTCACGACATTGCCTGCAAAGCTATGGTGTGACAATAAGGCAATGTTGCACATAGCATCGAACTCTGTGTTCCATGAGCGTAGAAAACATATTGAAATCAACTATCATTTTATTAGTGATAAGATCAAAGAAAACGTTGTATCTATAGGGCACATGCGGTCAAATGACCAACTAGCAGATCTTCTGACGAAAACCTTAAATGGGACATGGGTTGAGTATCTTTGTAACAAGTTCGGCATGATTAATATATATGCTCCAACTTGAGAGGGAGTGTTAGAATCATATCCTATGAAATCAAGAATTGTATATCAACAATATTAGGAAATCATATCGTAAGGGTAGGAAATGCATCATAGCATTAATTAGGAAGATACATGTTTGTATATATAAATAGGCTCACTTGTACATGTTTTATTCAAGGAATTCAGATTTACAATTCCCTTTCTGTTTATTGCATTACACAAGGCATGGTTTGCTATGATGTGTGGTACTAGTACCTTCGGCTAGATCCAACCTCCTTACTTTTATAAACACTCAATCTTACACATTAAGGGCATTATTTGTTGATGTCATTAAAACTACCTCATTTTTTTATAGACACTCTAGCTAAATTAAAAACAATAAATTGTACCTCAATCTTACACATCTCTTTGATTTATAATAATTCTCACGATCAGAATTAATAAAAAAATCCATATTAAGGGAATTATATATTGGAAAGAAATTAATTGCTTTTATTGATCTTGCAAAATGACTGACTTATAATTAGGGACGGGAAAAACTTATAAAATGTGAATTATTAACAGGAACAGGAATAGCACAGAGAATGTTGAATTCATACCATTGTGAATTTATAAACGTGACATGCTCGAATTTAGTTCAATATAAAGCACATAGTGAAGATCTGGCTTTGTAAATAAAAAGAATAGCAAACCTACTTTGAACAAAACCCTATAAGTTTTTGTAGCTTTTAAAATTAGCTGGCACTTAATGAACCAAAAGACCAACTTGTTTAGTCACTTCAGATTTCACCAATAAGAATTATTGCAGGTTGAGTAATTAAATTGGTTTTTCTTTCTCTATCTCGCCTTCTATAAGTCTCATCACATGATCTGTCTCGATGTTTTTTTGGTTTAATTTAGATATTTGAAAGATATATAACTTTACTATGAAAGTAACTAATTTTTAGATAGGATGTAACATATAAATAAGATCAAGTTTATCCATGCATTTTTAGAAAGTAACTAATTTAGATAGGATGTAACTATGAAAGTAACTAATTTTTAGAAACGTCTCTGCCATACATTTTTCCAGAGGAAAATATAGTTAAGTTTATCCCATTACCTACATGCATGAACTTTTCGAATTCAATTTACATAACTAAAAAACATCACTGCTTAATTATACTAATTAATTTAAACATGAGTCCTATGCCATCCAATCAACATCATTATTTTGAATGTATATGCGTAATTGTTGGACTTTGGGTCCAAATCCGCCCTTGATGGGCCGGACTATTTGATTAGGAAATAAGTAGCCTAATCAAATAAGAATAAAATCAGCATAAAATGCAGATTGGGGAATAATTCAGTAATAATTATGGATTTGTTAATTAAGGAACAAATCACCATAATTAGGGAATTAATTGAGAATCAATTCATTGTTGTCTTGGAGGGCAAGAAGGTGTGCACACGTTTCCTAATTAGTGGCTTCTATAAACCACTATAAATAGGGTGTGCCTCCTCAATTACAATTCACCCCGCCATTGAGTTTTCTGGCAATTCTCTTCTCTCTTACCATCTTTCTAGTTCTGGTGATCTGCTATGCAAATCACAATTAGGCTTTAGTAGTCTAATAATTGTGTAGACACAAGTATGGACTATTGGAGCTTTGACCCGGATCCGAACATGGATTCGCCCCAGTACGCCAAATCTCCCTTTTTAGTTATATTTTTTCTTACATTGGCATCAGAGCCTTCTTGATCCTGTGGCTGTGATTATTCTATGTGAATAAACTAAATGATATAATTTGTTTATATCCCTATCTAACTCCGCTGTGCTATTATATATATGAATATATAATGTTAATATGTGCCACTGTACATATTTTTATTCTTCAAGCTTTATATGCTTAGATTCTATTGCTTGAAATTTTGGTTCATATGTGAATACGTGAACATGTATATATATTTTGCTTCTGCCTATACATATGAAACTCTGTCATAAATATATATATATATACAACTTACATGCATCTGTGTTTTGTGCGCTGCTATTCTTCTTCCCAGTTTTTTTTCCTCATTCGACCAGAACTCCATATACACACAAATATTACTGGGTTCATGATTGTTAGCAGAATGCGTTTGCTCCTCTGATTATTATATATGTGCATGTGTATATATATTGTATGGCGCAATTCCTTCGTCTTCTCTTCACTTCTTCGATCTCTTTCAAGTTGGGTGTTTTTGAAACCTATGTGGATTCAAAAATGAAAAGATTTAACTCCTCAAAGGTCAGAAGAGCCTTTGAAACCCACAGGACACACATCCAGGTTGTATTACGCAGTGCCATCAATGTCGAGAAAAGCGAGGTGTTCAAAATTGAGTGTTTTTGCCTAAACAAAGACATGGATGTGTAGATCTCGAAGAGACGATTCCAACGATGCTTAGAACGCGTCAAACAGAGTCCGGATGAGGGAGAAACAAAGGAAAGAAGTTGGCAGGTCGTTAGTCACTGCCGCAACTTCACTCGTAATTTGATCAATGAAACAGAGGTTTTAATATCAAATAAATGCCAGGGATTTGTAGTTCGCTGAACTACGATTCCAATGACACCAAGAACGCGAAAAACGGAGCTAAAATGAGGGAGATATGGCCTCCCGAAGTTTGCGGGTCACGATGACCCGCTGGAGCTCCCACTGGGTCGAGTTGACCCGGCTGGAGGCTGAAGATGATGATGTGGAGTCAACGCATCGTCATCGATCAACCAATGACATGTGGCACCAACGAGAGGTCGCCACATCAGCGCTGGTCAACTAGGCCACGTCATCAGTTGACCAGCCACATCGATCGAGACACGTCAGCACCATGTCATCAACATGTCAGCAGTACCGGGTCATGGGTGACTAGTCAACGTTGATCGGTCAACGGTCAACACTGGTCAAAGTCAACAGTCATTCGTTGACTATTGACCCCAAAAAAAAAAGGAAAAAGAAAAAGACATATGGTGCGTGGGGCCCATTGGGGCCTCCATTTAACACGTGGCATGCACCGTCGAAAAGAGGACGGCGCGTGGAGTTGTTAGGGCCGGCACGTGTCACCGGCTGACAGCCGCAAGGCGGCGCGTAGAGGTCACGCTCTGCCGACGAGAGTGGCGTTCGTTGGAATTTTCCAATTTTTCAGGATTTTTCCATCCAGACACCTTCTAGGGGCGCGTGAGAGCGCGTGGGACCTCCGATTGAGACGTGGTTTATTCCTAAAAATCCCTAAATTCGAGAGCTTCAATTTGATATATAATTTTCATATATTTGAAGCAAGTTTGGGTGTAATTTGAGTCAAAAAGGTTCCCAAAAATGTTGGAATTGAATCAATGTTGGTTTTATTATTTTTTGGGATAGGTTGGCTTATTTTTTAAGAGTATTTTTAGTTGCAACATAAGGTTAAATGCTGAAAGATTCTTTAAAAGTAAGGGATTATTCAAATGAGTTTTTAAATATAAAATCCTATCCAACCTTGACTCAAACTCTTAGAGATAAAACCTGAAAATTGTAGCAACTTGAAATTGTTCAATAATTATTGAATAATAACAAGTCTTCCTATGCTTTTAACCACATTGATTCAATTGGGATTGAATTAGTGACTTCTAAAAGTTAACCTTTTATTACATATGTTGTGACAAAGGACAAGACAGATAGAGATATGAGAATCATCTCATCAAGTGGGAGGTATGCTATAAATACATCCAAATGAGTGGATGTAAACATGGCAAAGAGGAGCTGGACATTGTAGCTAGATGGTACATGAGTTAATATGGTCAAAAGGGCCTATGAGAGGGAGAACTTAGTTAAGAGACAACAATATGAGGCTTAAACTTTATTGAATGTTCTTTTCATTGAATTTAAGATTAAATTCTCTGTTTGTTTTTAGAATTGAATTCAGTATATTCTCTTCTTATTTTCTTGAACATTCATGCTAGTTAGATAATATTGTGTTATTATCTTGTTAATATAATTGCTCTTTGATTGAGTGGGAGTTTTCTGGAATGCGTCTAGAAATCTAAAGGGGAAAATGTTCAAATGAAAACTATGGTTAAAAGGGTGATGAGCTAACTAGTATGATTGGGATGGGAGTCAATATAGTTGTCTCCTGAACATGAAACTAGTGAACTTATTATCTAATTATCCTTTGTCTTATTTGAACAAATAAGATTTGTATACCATAATCATCTAAGTAACCAATTATAACCAAGTCTATTTGACTGAGCTTATGAAGACAAGCTCAATAGAGATATCTGTGGAGTTAAAAACTCTCAAATCTCTTTCATTCAAGAAGAATGAGATGTCAGGGACATCCTACTAACTAGTCTTCAGCTTTTAAAGGTTGAAGCAACCGAAGGATACAAAAGGTTTATGCTATTAAGTATAGAAAGAACAACATTGCTTAAACTTATACTGGTATGAGCAATGTAACCTTATCCAAGCAGTATGGATAGTGTTGGAAGATAGTGAAATAGGTTATCTTCTTCCATAAAGTTAAAACTAAGTTAAGTTTTAACATAGTGTACAAAATCCTAACATGTTGTTTAGGCAACACTTGAGGCAGATGTCAAACTAAGAAGTTGAGACAAAACTAAATGCCATGTTCTTTCTAACAAACAACAAGTGTATGTTGTGATAAGACATCTCCCAGTGAGTGGGAGGAAGTTATGTCTCCCGGTGAGTGGGAGTGAGCCATGTCTTCCAGTGAGTGGGTGTATACAAAAGTAAAGATTGCCTATGATATGCATATTGTAACCTTCAGCAATGTGATTCACCACATTGAACTTGAGTGTGAAAGATTGAAGGATTCAAAATCCATCAGTCAGACGAACTTAGCTAAAGAATGGGAGAATTCATCCTCCATGAACCTATGAGGTAAACTTGATCTAGAAGAGGCCAATGGTTTCTGGAAAGATAAAATGCTACATTGATAAACCTTTAAGGGTTGTAAAAGTAGCAATCCACATGAGTTGTGGATGTTTCACAGAAGCATATGGCTTCATGTCAAATGCAAAGCAATAAAGAGATAGAATCAATAGTTTTGAACTTGCACGTTAACTCTGTTAGAGCAAGCGTTTCACCCAAGAGGGGGGTGAATTGGGTGATTTTAAAAATTTCGTTGCAAATATAAAATTTGACGTTGAAATTAAAACATGAAAAAGTAAGGAGAAATATCACCGAAGTATACACCGGGAGTTATACTAGTTCGGCCACAACCACTTTGACCTACGTCCAGTCCTCAGAGCTTCTCTGAGAGTTTCACTATATCTTCCAAGATTCAGTGGGTTCTTGGCACCTCAGTACAAGCAAGTTCCTACGCCTGGACACTCGCTCCCCCTTACAAGTTGTAATTCAATCCCAACTCAAGGTTCCACAACCTTAAGTTACCTCAATAACAAATATTGAGTTTGAATGAAATATCTCTCTTACAGAGTAAATAAGAATCACTGAAGCATAGAATCACAAGTATAATGAAAACAGAGTAATGAACTTGATGATACGTTCGTGAGTTTGTTCTTATGTGTTTCTCTGTTCAGATGTTCACATATATATAGATACGTTGGTAATGATTGCTGGAACATATTTCTTTATGTCTGTTGGAGCGTGCGCAGCCATTATTGACTTTTCCAGTTTTTGAAAAACATACGTTTGTGGTAGGTGACGGTCGGTGACATTTGAACGTTTCATTTGACTTCCATTACTTGATATGATTTCTTCATTGTTCATCTGTAAATAGGCTAAGAATACTAACACAATGAAAGATTAATCATATAGAAAACAAAATAATCAACGTTTGAAAGATTTCTGGATTTCTGGGTTTGCTTACTCAAGTAGCTACTCGAGTATCATATGAAGTTTACTCGAGTACTTACTCGAGTAACATTGAGAAATCTTTATTCAACTGCAAGTCAATGAATAAATACAAGATTACTCGGGTAGTGCATGGAATAACCAACTTTTAATCCTTTGGAAATATATGTTTACTCGGGTACCTCCTCAAGTAATGCGCTCATAACTTTATGAGTTACTCGGGTACCAACTCGAGTAAACTTTTACAAAAAGTTTTGGTTACTCGATGCTTTACTCCAGTAATGTTAGCAGGATTTAAATGCCGAGAGCACTTACCTAATTACTCAGGTACGGACTCGAGTAATGCATTCGTTTTTGCATAGGTTACTCGGGTACCACCTCGAGTAACAGTACTTTTTGTGCATGACTTACCCTGGTACTGACTTGAAGTTTACCTTGAAAATATTTCTTCATACTCGGGTACTTACTAGAGGAATAATCCACTTCAAGTTTTTGCTCACCAGACTGAGTTACTCGAGTAGCTCCTCGAGTAACATTGGCAGTGGTACAAAGTGCCGAGAGCATCATTTTTCAGAAACAGAGTTACTCGAGTAGCTCCTCGAGTATCTTTGGCAACCTGATGGCAACTGGAAGTTTTTCACATGGTTACTCGAGTAGCGCCTCGAGTAACATTGGCAAGCCGAGAGCAACTCCAAGTTTTTACCTGGTTACTCGAGTAACTCCTCGAGTAACATTGGCAGGCCGAGAGTAACTTGAAAATACTTACACTATTACTCGAGTAGCTCCTCGAGTAATGTTGGCAGGTTACTGGAAGTTGTCTCTGATTACTTCAAGTTTTGTCTCATTACTCGAGTAGCGCCTCGAGTAATGCCTTAGAAAACCTTCTTCTGATCAAGTTTGTCAGCTTTTTCTCTTGGCCTTTCTTCATTCTTCCAATGCTTATCTCAAGTAATACTTATCCCTGTTGTTTCTTAGTTCAAACTTGTTTATTAATCATTTCCTTTTCAAACCATTCTTTTGTTATCATCAAAACATGAGATCTTAACAAACTCTGCATAGATAAATCACCCTGATTCACTCCATGCAATTGCAACTGACAAAATCACATCTTTGCTATCTCTTTAGTTAAGGATTGATGGGACTATGATTCTCAAATCCTTCGTTGGATTTTGATGTTTCTTTCTAGGGATAAAAGATTCCATTTCTTGCCACATATACACCTTGATCAAAGGGAATGATCAAACTAGAAAAAGAGTATTTTCTAAACAACGTGTGCTAAAGGGTTAATACCCTTGTGAATAAGTTGAAAACTTATTCTACCTGGCAAGAAAGACAAAGAAACATTTTTTGAGAAAATCCATTACAATTGGCAAATTATGACGTTAGTGAACCAATGAACGTAAGGGCAAAACACAAAGAGCTTGGTGTTTCATTAACGTTGTGGACATTTACTTGAAATACAGTAATGTTTACTTGATTTTTGGCAAGTACGAACAGTGGTGTTTCATTAAACAGTGCTGTCAGAAATAGGAGCAAGGAAAACAACCATGAATAAACTCACAATCATAGACATAATCATAAAATTATGGCCAAAATTAAATACTTTATACACACTCTTCTCAGGCGACCCAAACTAATTGAAATGGAAACGAAATTCATCATCATCATTAACACTTATTCATTATGGCCAAAATACTTTATACAAACTCTTCTTAGGCTGATGATCACTAGCTGGCTTCGAAGCATCTACACCAAGACACCTTATAACCTTCATTTTCCTGTGATGACATCAAAAAAAGTATTTTTATATATATCAATAACAATATACATAATTCAAATATAGTTCATCATAATTATTTTTAGCTAACTAACCTTCAAAGTAGTTTTATAAAGGGATATCCTCCCATATCCCTTCATAATGATCGTTTCTTGTGCCGTGTTCATTGTCTGCTTCATCTTCTTCGTTCAATTCTGGTAAACCCCTAGAAAAAGAAGGAGTCTCAAGAAGATCATTCATTGAATGACTTTTCTGATTAATGTCAATGACCTTTTTCCCTTGGAGAGCTACAGACCACATTTTATTTTCTTGATCAGTAATATAGAACACTTGTTTCGCTTGATATGATATAATAAAAGGTTCATCTCCAAAACTTCTACTAATCAAATCAACCAATTTAAATCCCAACTGATCAATCATCACACCATTGTTGACATCAACCCACTTGCATTTGAAAATGGGAAACTTAATTTTAACATAATCAACCACCCAGATCTCTTCAATAACCCCATAATAAGGTATTGCTGCCAATCTAGGGTTCTCATCTTTCAAAATAGAGAAGTGCATAGATTCAACCACTAACATAACCCCACTGTTATGGACGGTGCTCCTATCATCAATGGACTTCGTGTAAAATGTATAACTATTGATCACAAATAAAGTCCAAGTTATGACATCAACCTCTGGACCACGTGCTAACCATTTAATTGTATCAAAAACATATTCTTCTCCGTCAACCTTTTGTTTGAACCAATGTGCAAAAGTTTTGTTATGCTCCCTAATTAACCTTTGTTCGGTCATTCGAATATTTTCTTTCCGGACAATTTCTTTATGAGCATTAATGTAATCTTGAATTTCATCAACATTATTCAAGATGTACAAGTGGACTTGTTGCAATTCATCAAGATCAACACTCTTAACCGTAACCCCGCGTCTACCCCCTTCTTCATCATGACATTCAGGAAGCCTAATATGTCTTACATTTGATAGGTAATCTTGACAAAACTCCATGGCTTCTTCAGAAACATATTTATAAACAATAGATGCTTCAGGCTAATTTACATTGGTCACATACCCTTTTAGGATTTTGATAGTTCTTTCAATTGGGTACATCCACCATAAATAGATAGGGCCACACAACTTTATCTCCCTCACTAGATGAACAATTAGATGTACCATGATGTCAAAAAAAGAAGAAAGACAAAGCTTCTCAAGCTACCACAAGATCAGATATCCTTCATTTTTTAATTCATCCAATCTTTCTATCTCAATAACTTACTACAAATAGCATTGAAGAAGAAACAAAGTCTAGTCAAAATATGTTAAAGATCATATTCGGCAATGCCTCAAATAGCTACTAGGAGTAGTTGTTGCATTAAGACATGACAATCATGAGACTTTAGCCCTACTAACTTCAAGTCTTTCATTGACACAAGCTTCCTAAAATTTGAAGAATACCCTAAAGAAACTTCGATGCCATGTAAAAACTCACAAAAGATTCTTTTATCATCCTTAGATAAAGTATGAGCAGCTGGAGAACAAAACGTTCTCTTACCATATGGCTTTGGATGCAAGTCTTCTCGTATCCCCATTTCTTGCAAATCTAATATTGCCTTCATGCCATCCTTAGAACTACCTTGTATGTTAAGCAGTGTCCCAACAATACTATCACATACATTTTTCTCTACATATATGAAATCAATACAATGTCTCACATCAAGATTGGGCTAATATGGAATATTGAAGAAGACATGCCTCTTTCTCCATTTATTTTTTTCATTACTATTCTTTGTAGTCTTACCAAAGATAACATTGATATTTTTCACTTTTTCATAAACTTACTCCCCAGTCAATGCCTTCGGAGCATCTTCAAACTCTTATCCACCAAAAAAAGCTTTCTTTAATCTGTGATATGGGTGGCCTCATCTAAGAAATCTCCTATAGCCAAGATAAGTTGTCTTTCTTCTATGTTGTAGTTGATGGTAGCATGTTCCTCCTTCACAAATTGGACATGTTTTATGGCCTTTAACACTATATCTTGACAAGTTTCCATATGCAGGGAAGTCATTTATAGTAGAAAAGATCATGACACGCATTTTAAAAACTTCCTTCTTGTTCCCGTCAAGAACATCAACACCTTCTTCCCACATCTCTTGCAAGTCTTTGATCAAGGGTTCTAGGTAAAAATCTATGTCATTTCTGGGTTGTTTTGGTCCCGAAATCAATATAGACAACATGATATACTTTCGTTTCATGCATAACAGAGGAGATAAGTTGTAAATTACCAACAGAACAGGCCATGAACTATGTATACTGTTTAAGCTACCAAGAGGATTCATGTCATCCGTGCTAAGCCCAAGCCTAAGGTTCCTTGGTTCTTCACTGAAGGTAGGAAATAATTGATCAATTTTCTTCCATTGAGAAGAATCAGCCAGATATCGAAGCTTTCCATCAGATATCCTCTCATCCACATGCCATCTCAAATTGTTTACATCATTTTCATTAGCAAACAAGTGCTTCAACCTTGGTATAATTGGAAGATACCACAACACTTTTGCAAGGCCATTATTTGATGTGTACCTCTAAGTTTCACATATCGGACACTGTTGTTCATCTTCATACTCTTTTCTATACAATATACAATCATTAGGGCATGCATGGATCTTTTTATACTTCATCCCTAGTGGACACAGTATTTTCTTAGCATCATAGTATGGAGAAGGCAATACATTATCATCTGGAAACATGTCCTTAAAAGCTTCAAGCATTTCTAAAAATTGCTTGTCGCTCCATCTGTGACGTGCTTTCAAGCTTACCAATTTTAATACTGCTTTCAATAATTGGTATTTTTAACACCCCGAGTACAGTGGCATCTCAGCATCACTGCACATATTACCATATGCATGTGATTGCTCAAAAGCCTCTTCTCTTATATCGTGAATAATATCCTCTATTTGATCATCTATATCCGTATCATTATCATCAAAGGCCATTCCCCGTATTGAGATGAACTTGGCATTTCTAATTCTTTACCATGCCATACCCATACTATATAACTCTTCTAAAATCCTTCACAAATTAAATGTGTATATATATCTGCAGTACTTAGTAGCTTCTCATTCAAACATACTACACAAGGGGAATAAAACTTCCCACTACCATCATCGGCATTTCTTCTAGCGAAGTCTAAAAAACCCCTCATCCCATTATCATATTCAATACTCGTTTGTTTAACTTTTATCCAACTATGATCCATATATATCTCAACACTTATAGCACCCTATATCCAACAGCAAAAGGATAGAAAAAAACAACAACCATAGAGTTTTAGATATTTCAACGAATTTTAACATACATCATTTGAAACTAGTATTGTTTCAACAAACCAATAACACTGACAATCAAACAATCACACTAAATTAAAAAAGAACTTAGAATGGTATTACTCTAAGCCAAATATCACAAGTCAGAGCATCTTATTTACTTTTGGTCCAAAACAAGAAAACGTATATAGTAATAAAATCATCACACAATTTTCTCTTTCACCTTAATTACTTTTTTCTGCAATTATTTTGTGTCTAACTATATTTTCAGAGTTAATATTGCTGAGAATAATCAAATACAAGTTGAAAGTTGAGGGCTTTAATTAACAGAACACTAACCCGGTTGAAGACCAAGGAGTAAGCTTCTACCCAAAGTCACGATGTCGTTGATTGAGGTTAAAATGAAGTCCTCAAATTCACGACACTGACTAAGGGAAGTCATGGCAGAGGAGAATGGTCACTACGGAGAATAGAGGTGGTAGCGGAGGAGAGTGACGATGATCAAAGAACAGCGACGAGGAATACAGCAACGACATCAATAATGATGGAGGAGAGTTAAGCAAATGAGAAACGGGGAGTGATGGAGGAGTTCAAAACAAGCAGGGACAGAGCTCACAGAGAAATGGCGACAAGAGAAGAAAGGGTTCAGAGAGCGGGATCTGGTCGCGGGAGTAAAAATACAAGCAAAACGCTCACCTTTTATACCGCTTTTCCATAAAAACCGGTTTTAAAAGGGTGAAAAGAAATAATTTTTAAAATTTTCATCTTTAAGACCGGTTTTTATGAAAACCGATCTTAAAGTTTTTATCTTTAAGACTAGTTATTACTAATAACCGGTCTTAAAAGTTTTAAATTTTTAATTTTTTAAATATTTTGAAATTTTTAGACCGGTTTTACTTATAACTGGTCTAAATAATTTTTTTAAGACTGATTTTTTGGAGAACCGATCTTAGAAGTTCTATATAATTACAGAACTACCACCGGTAAAATTTTAAGACCTTATCCGCTATAACCGATCTAAATGTAGCGGTCTAAAAAGGAAATTTTGTACTAATGCTCTTTTACTTTTATGGATCAATAATACTAGTATTTTCCCTGTACTTCAATATAATCATTCAATCTTAACATGGTATCAGAACCTTATGGTTCTTTCTTTTTTTTACCTATGGTTTTAGATTTAGGTTTGAGTTTTTCCTTCTTTTGGTTGCATTCTTTTGTTTGATCCCTAATGTTCATCCCTAGTGAGACGTTTTTAGTGTTGCTTGATTGCACCATATTTTTATATGATTTTTCATAACTAAATTGGGATTTGTAATGAATTTTCTAGGACTATATTGCATGATTAAGAACTAATTTTAATTAGGGACAATTGTATTGAATTAATTGTAATTAGGAAAAAAATTGTCATAAATTTGTTAATTATTCATACAATTGTTTCTTAGACTTTTGATGCTACATTTTGCTTAATCTTGCATTGTAGTTGCTTAAGAAGAAAATTGGAAATTCAGAAGGGTCAAAATTAATATTTTGAGGATTGGGGAAAACTGCAGAAAGGGGCCCCATATTTTGTAAAAATTACAAAGTAATGAAGAAATTTTGGAATTTTTGGAAGAGGCTATAAATATTTTTTTAAAACTTTCAGTTCAGTCCCTCTACATAACTCTTAAATATTTCAAATAGGTCCTGGTCAAAACTTGCGTTTTAGCATGTCACTATTCCCCTTTCTAAATCTGACCAAAAAAAACTGGACCCGAGACATAGATCCGAAACAGAGTGAGAGTAGGGAGTGAGCGCCGCAAGAGATCTAGAGCTGGAGAGGAGAGGGAGGGTCACACCATTAACCACCATCGTCTTCTTCTTTCTCAACGGCCCTCCCTCAACTACCATAACCTGTTCCTTCTTTGACTACCATAGTTGCAACGATAAGCATCCAGCTTTAATGCCGCGATGGAGGGAGTTGGGAGAGCTGAGATTCGAAAGCTGAGATGTTTTGGGAAGAGAGAGCTAAGGGAAACGGAGGGGGCTGGTGTGCGACAATAAGGAGAGACTAGAGAAGGGAACCAAATTGTAACCAACATCTTCTCACCACCGTCTGTAAGCCTTCATGGTGAGCTGAGGATCTGGAACTCAGAGAAGCAGAGCACAGAGACTAGAGAGACAGTTTCAGCGCCACCCACAACCAACTTCGTCTTCCTCAATATTCCAGACAGTCGTGAACTTTATTTTCACCACCAAAAGCTTCCCTCAACTCTGTCACTTCAGAACCGTATCACCATTGCAACCGATAGCTAGCTTCCTTCCTCTGTTTCCTCATTAAGAGTTGTTAGCTAGCTCTTATTCTACAATTTCCAGATTTGGTCATTCACCGATTCTCATGCACTTCCAATATATTGATCATATTGTTGAGTGTTGCAATCATGAAAGGTTGATTCCTTAATTTTTGGTGGCAAAGAAAGTGACTAGAGCTCACATGTACTTCAAAGGGGAAGTTTCCTAGTTTTCCATTAGCTCATTATATATAGTGATTGTGCTCTATTTGGTGCAATTCTAAATTGATGCATATATGTGAGACTTGGATGAGTGTTCATTTGTCCTTGTTGATTAACATTTGTGTTGATGCATTTGGATTTTATTGAATTTATTTTCCTTTGGAATTAATGAAGTTATGCATTCTATGTGATTACTAGTGTGTGTGAAGGATTTATTTCAAATTGAGTGTCGCGATAGTGCTCTCATTTAAGAGGAAACAAGTGTATTAAAATCAAGTGGTTTTTAACAATTTATCTAAGAGATGACTACGAATGCGATCATAGGATTAGTCATTAATTAGATAAATTGGACTCAATACGTTTGCTTGAGGTTTTTACTTTGACTTGATGATAAATTAACCCTCAAATCATTTTTAGAAGCTAGAAGAATCATTTACTTTGCTACATGAATTAATTTCTTCATATTCATCCATATCTTTATAAAAATACCAAAAACAATAGCTTAGCTTGTAATTAATTTGCATTATTCCTTTAGTTTATTAATTTGAAAAACCCAAAACCGTTTTCCCCTTGTTTCATTGCATTTGCATGGCATATTAGATTACTTAGGATTCAATAAAAGGCTCCTTGAGAAGAGAGAACGATCATAGGTTTGTCTATACGCAATCCTTTATTAATTTTTGATTGTTGACCCTAAGGCTGACATATGACAAAAAGTCCCATAATCAGCTTTGTTCCCTTGTGAGACCTTTCATTGTTGCTTTGGTCCCTTGTGAGACCTTTGATTGCTGCTTCTACTCTGGTTTGGTCCCTTGTAATACCTTTTGAATGTTGTTGTTCCCTAGTTAGATCTCAGTCTTTGTTGATCAAGCTCTCTTGGATGTGTCTGAAGTTGCTGCTCAATTCAGGATTTACTATGAGGAAGCAAGTTATTGGTGGAGGCTATGGATCTGGACATTATTTCCTTGATAATTAGTTGCTGCTCACATTCAAGCTGCTTTTAGCTTAAGGGGGAGTGTTGAGAATAGAAAGTTTAGAATTTAGTTATTAATTAAGTAATATTATCATGATTGATTATTTAGTATTTATTAGGATTAGATTTGAATATTTTATTATTATGATTTGATTTGATTAGAATAGATTATAGGGTTAGGGTTAGTCTATTAGTTTGCCTATATAAACGATTCATTGTATTCTCTTTTACTTTTAAGAATTAATAATATTAGTATTTTCTTTGTACTTTAATGTAATCTTTCAATCTCAACAGCCTCAGACTACTTGGACGCCTCCATACAACTACATTCTTCATGAACTTCTTGAGGACAACATGTACACTTGTCCCAAAATTACGTCCCTCTCCTTATAATATTTCCTTTGAGGCACGAAAGGCAATATACTCCTAACTCGCTAGCTAGGTCTAATTTGCATTATACTACAAGAGTTGCGAATCACACCACCCAATCACTTGCTTAAGGAACGAGAGTCCTTTCTAGTTGCATCAACATGAGTTGATAAATACACCCCTGGTGCTATTTATATGGTAGAGTACTTTTATTGTTTTTAATATACCTCTCAAATTATAAGTCTATGTTGGGAAAAGTTTTTTTCTTTATTATAAGTCCACTTTTAAATTAATAAATCATAGTGTTACAATTTTACCCTTATTATTTGTAACAAAAGGTATAGAGGGGGGGGAAGAGGTGAAAAATATATATTCATAAATAAATACAAAATTGCAAATTTAGTCAATAATTATTGAGTTAACTAACTTTCTTAGATACGTGAGAATTAACTAATTTGGATTTAAAAATAGGATCAAAGTGGTAAGTCACCTATCATTAAATTTATCATATGAATATATATAATGTTACGCTTAATTTATTGTTTTTTTTTATTTCTCAATTATTAAATAGGAATGTAGTTGAAAAATTATATAATTTTAAGACAGAGTTAATGAGATTTAATGTTTTCATTAGTTTGATGAAACGTGTTAGAAATGCCCTCATAATTAAATAAGGCCAATGAAGTATATCATTTTTTAAAACAATTTATGAGTATACAAAATTTAAATTCTTTTTTTGAAGTGTTTTCTTTTTTGGCCCCAAAAATTACAGTTCCTTCAATATAACCCTCCCAACGCCAATGATCTAAGCTGGTCCCCTGCTTCTCTTAGCCACACTTCTTTAATTCTTTCATTATTTACTATCGCTTGCATTAATTACTTGTGGCCTCCCTTGGATCTCTAATCAATGCCACTATTCGCTCAACTGTTTCAATTTAATTCAACTCTTCACTCATTTATTGTTCAGAATTGTGCAATATATTTTTAAGTACCAATTTTATTTTCAAATTTTAGTATTTGTTGTATTTTCTTTCTATTTTCAAATTATAGTCATTTTGTGGGTTTTTTCAATTTTTAAACAATTTCTGATTGAATATTTTTGATTGGCCAGTAATTTCACCTCTTTAAAGTTTGGATTTATAGTAAAAACTATATTATATAATAAATGAATTGATATAAGAACAATTTAGCTAAATATTTTTTTTTCAGATTTTATATTTAACATAACATCTATTAGGGAAAAACATCACATTCTTAATCTTATGCTAAAACTTAAAAATACACCTCCAGTTCTATTTATAAGAGCTTCATAACTGAATTACGTGATTTAAGAAGATGGTTGAAATTAGTTAAAAAAATAAGCTGTCTGAAATAAATCTTTTTTTACAAGTATACCTTTATTTATGAGGGGGCAAGTAAGAAAGAGAAATACTATCTCCGGTCCTTTTTATAAGCAGCTTTCTCTCTTTTGAGGTTGGTCCTTTTTATAAACAACTTTTTCCTTGTGTCTCAACATTTAAACTATGTTTTCTATTACTACCTCTATTAAATAAACATCTTTATATTAAGTATCCCTCACTCACCACTAATTCTCTTTCATTAACTCATTTATTACATATTCTGTCTCTCATATTTTATACTTATACTCTATCATATTTGTTACTCATTCTCTCTCGTATGCTTTTTTTTCATAATAAATAGTTTTAATCTTATGTTAAAACTTAAAAATACACCACCGGTTCTATTTATATGAGCTTGATAACTGAATTACGCAATTTAAGAAGATGGTTGAAATTAGTTAAAAATAATAAGCAATCTGAAATATTTTTTTTTTTTTTTTTTTGCAAGTATACCCTTATTTATGAGGGGGCAAGTAAGAAAGAGAAATACTGTCTCTGGTTCTTTTTATAAGCAATTTTCTCTCTTTTGGGGTTGGTCCTTTTTATAATCAACTTTTTCCTTGTTTCTCAAAATTTAAACTACGTTTTCTATTACTACCTCTATTAAATACACATCTTTATATTAAGTATCACTCACTCACCACTAATTCTCTTTCATTAACTCATTTATTACACATTCTCTCTCATATTTTATACTTATATTCTCTCATATTTGTTATTCATTCTCTCTCGTATGCTTTTTTTCATAATAAATAGGGGCATATTTGGAAGAAACATGACATTTTTGACACATTTATTATTTTTAACTAATATTAACTGTCAGTTGATTTTGCTTAATAAGGATAAAAGTTGTTTATAAAAAGGACTGGAGGGAGTATAGTATATATGTGTATTACCAACCTTTTAATTAATACAACTTACATAACTAATGAGAGGCAAAAATTTTTAAAAAAAAACTTATTAAATGTTTAGACAACTTTTGTCATGCTTTTATAAAAAGAACTAAGGTAATTCAAATTTTTAACTCTTATACAAAAGACCGAAGAGAGTAATTATTTCAAAATATAAGAAGAATACTAACCTTTTTTTTCAGTGGAATATTAACCTTATGCATTTATACTGAGTAGTCAACCTTAATTTATTGAAGAGATCTTTTCATGTCATGGAAATTAGTATTAATGTATTCAATACTCCCTCTAGTTCTTTTTATAAATAATTTTTATCCTATTATGCAAAACGAACTGACGGTTAAGATTAATTAAAATAATAAATTTGTTAAAAATATCATATTTCTTCCAAATATGACCCTATTTATGAAAAGAGCATAGGAGAGAGAATGAGTAACAAATATGAGAGAGTATGAGTATAAAATATGACAGAGCATATGTGTAATAAATGGGTAAATGAAAGAGAATTAGTGGTGAGTGGGAGTAATTAATATAAAAATGTGTATTTAATAGGTGTAGAAAAAGAAAAAATAATTTAAATTTTGAGACACAGAGAAAATTTGCTTATAAAAAGAACCAACCCTAAGAGGGAGAAAGTTGCTTATAAAAAGATCAGGAGGAAGTAACTCCTTTGGTAAAGGTGGGCCCTCTGCTCAATGAATAAAATATTTTCTTTTTAATTCCAAAGTTTTATTAGTGGATACCCTTCGATTGCCAAGATGCAAGACTTTGCCTCCCTAAGCATTGTGCTCATGTGCATGGTTCTAGTGACATCTGCAATCTCCACCTGATCTTTTAAGGGTGGATCTTGATGAAGGAAGATGAACTCTTGTTCAGCTTTCTAATTGAATAGTAGTAATATCCAGTATTTATTCAAACATTGTACTCATGATATAGCAAAAAAATACTCCCTCCTTTCCATAATTAATGCATAACGTATGACATTTTTTGTTTTTTGCTAGAATTTGTCCAAAATGTATAACGCTTGGTTTAACTGATAATTTTGAAAATAACATGGTCTAAGTACATAGGTATCTCATCTAACACAATTGACTTTTTTTTGGATAGATTAAAGAGGCTAAATGAGTACTTAATCATATATATCATATATTATGTATAATTAAATTATATATCATTTAATAAATCAGACAGATTAATTTAGAAGAAAAAAAAGATAAATATAAAAATTTAAATTAATTTAATTAACTTTCTCAATATTCAGAGAAAGTCAATTGAGTATTTAGGACCCGAAGCGGTACATTAAATAATATGTATTCCCAATCAATTCGTATCGAAGTTTTCAAAGACGCGTCGTAGGGTTATCTTTTCGGACCACATAGTATATATTACTACTGATTTTATAATCCTTATTTATTTGATGCTAACCAGCAAACGATTTACTAATTGAACAAGGTCACCATCACATATCTATCTTCCCTCTCCTTTTAAATCATCCTTCCCTTCTCTTCTCTGCCGCTCTTGTCATTACCATCCTCATCTCTTTCTGAGTGCTTGCCATGGAAGCTTTTCGTCGTTTCCAACCCATCTCAAAATGCACCACCGGTAAACGACAACACCAAACCATCGTTTCCGACTTAGACGGCACACTCCTCACGTCCCGTAGCGCCTTCCCTTACTACATGCTCGTGGCCGTCGAAGCCGGAAGCTTCCTCCGGGGACTCCTCCTCCTCGCCTCAGTGCCCTTTGTGTATTTCACGTACTTGTTCGTCTCCGAAACCGTCGCTATCAAAACTCTCATCTTCATCACCTTCGCCGGACTCAACACCAGAGACGTCGAGCTAGTGTCACGGTCGGTGTTGCCCAAGTTCTACGCCGACGACGTCCACCCGGAGACATGGCGGGTGTTCAACTCGTTTGGGAAGAGGTACATCTTGACGGCGAGTCCGAGGTTGATGGTGGAGCCATTTGCGAAGACGTTTATGGAGGTTGATAAGGTTATTGGGACAGAGCTGAGAGTGACGAAATCAGGGAAGACATTGACGGGGCTTGTTATGGAACCAGGAGTGATGGTTGGTGAGCACAAGAAAGAAGCTATTGTGGAAGAATTTGGATCTGAATTGCCAGATTTGGGACTGGGAGATAGTGAATCTGATTATCACTTCATGTCAATTTGCAAGGTTTGTAATTAATCTCTACGTACGTACCCTTTTATTAACCATGGCTTTCCAAGTTGTTTAATTAACACGCACGTGACATGACTTTTAACTTTATAAACTTCCCTTGTTATAACAATATAAGCAAGAGTTTTTTTTTTAAAAAAAAAAATCATATTGTCCTTATTTAATGTTGGCTTATATTTTTTAAATTTGTCTCTTCAAATTCTGAAAAGAAGAAAATTTTATAAATTTTAAGATTGATTTGATAAATTTGAAGTCTTACCAAAGTGTTAATGATAATGTTGAAAGTGAGTTATAAATTTAAAAAAAATTAATTAATTCACTCCTTCTTGTTAATTTGAATTCTCCATGTGTAGCTCTCTCCATGACATCAATTAATCAATAAAAGTACTAATACTATGGGCACAAATACAAAAATTAAAGAAAACATACACTCCTATGTTCCTATTTTACAAGACAATCCATATTTTACTATAATTAATTAAATAAAAACCTTAAAATTAATTAAGTCTATCTTAAAATCTAACAAGTTTTAACGTTATCTCTATTTAACATGTATAAACTTTAATGAGTAGTCCAAAAGAATAAAAGTCCATAAAACAATAAATTAGAGTAGAATTGTATATTTATATAGTACTACCTCCGATCCTAAATATAAGATAAAGTTGACTTTTTTTAGAGAAATTAAGAAAGTTAAATAAGTTACTTAATCATATCATATGTTATGTATCCTTAGATTATATATTAATTTATTAGTTAAACTAATTAGTTTGAAGAAAAAATAAAAATAAAAATACTCTAAAGTAATTTAATTAGCTTTTTTAATTTCTCCAAAAAAAAAAGTCAACTTTGTCTTATAATTAGGACAGGAGGGAGTACTTCTTTCGCTTCTTGATATAAGACATTTTGACTGATTTAAGGAATTAAAAAAACTAAATAAATTACTTAATCATGACATATATGTTATATGATCTCTCCAAATACTTAATTATGTATATCATTAGATTAATTATCGGTTTATAAGTCAAACGAATTAGTTTAGAAAAAATAATAAATATAAATCCTCTAAAGTAATTTATTTAACTTCATATATCTCCATAAATTAGTCAATTGAGTCTTCTATTAAGAAGTAGAGATAGTAAATTTAATTAATAAACTTATATTAAGGGGAAAAAAATACTTTCTCTTTGTCTCATAAATAAAATCAGAGGAGTATATATATTTCAAAAGATTTAGTGTATTGGAAACTTATAAAACCCATTTGTCTTATGAGCTCCTGATATAGGACTGAATAAATTTGTCCATAGCCTCTCATTTATTCTTTCTCCACCTATATTTTTATGTCCACCTAGAGAGAGCTAAGGCCTTCCATATTGGCAATGTTCCTTAATAGTTGCTTCGATCGGCTCTTCTTGGGTATTCACTACACCCATATAATTCAAATGGCCCCTCCATGTTCTGAATAATAAGATTTGACAGCGCCAAACAGTAGTTGGCCAATAAAGACAATGACAACGCTAATTAAATTTTTCTCAAGAATAACGCATAATTGTACTTGCCATAAGTTCTTGGTGTCTCACCTATAATATTAACGCGGTTTGATATACATTTCGAATAATTTATTAATTAATACTTTGATTGTATTTTCCTAAAACAATTTAAAAATTACTTTCATTTTTCATTTAGTAAAAATAAAAATTGAAAAAACTATTTTATTTTCAAAATTAATTTTATATTGTCTGTATCATTAAACTAGACATTAACACTGATAAATTCAACCCAAATTATTTGAAACCGGTGAGAAATGTCTCCATTGATTCCTTTTTCCATTGAACGTCTCAACCATTGGACAAAATTTTAATAGTTGGGATTTAATGTCATATAAAAATATTAATATAATATTAAATATTACATTAAATCTCGACCATTGAAACTTAATCCAATAGTTGAGACATTCAACGGAAAAGAAAAAGAGAGATATCAATAAAAATATTCTTTTCCAAAACCCTTTAGGGTATTACTACCACGCACCTATAGGCCACCGACACTTGTCATCTCAATTAGTGGCTTTATGGAAAACCAATTCTTTGAATTGAGGTTCGTCCAAAGTTTGCTGGGAGCAGTTTTGTGTCAAATACTTTACTTAGCACGGAAAGCTAATAAGATTTGAACCGTTACAATTTGATCTAACGGTCCATATTTATTTTTTAAAATTTAATATTTTTTAATATATATATATATGCTCTTGTATGTGCAGGAAGGATATAGAGTGCCAAGAGCAAAATGCGAGCCACTATCCAGAAAAAAACTTTTGTGTCCAATTATCTTCCACGACGGTCGTTTTGCTCAGAGGCCAACCCCTCTTATGGCACTTGTGACCTTCCTATGGCTCCCTATTGGCATCATACTCTCCATCTTAAGGGTATACATTAACATCCCATTACCAGAAAAAATAGTTTGGTACAACTCCAAACTTCTCGGCATCAGAATCCTTGTTAAGGGCACCCCACCCCCTCCTCCAAAGACAGGCCAAAATGGTGTCCTTTTTGTCTGCAACCACCGTACGGTCGTCGATCCGGTAATTATTGCCATTGCTCTCAAGAGAAAAGTGAGTTGTGTCACCTACAGCATAAGCAAGTTTAGTGAAATAACATCACCAATCAAAACCGTTGCTTTGTCAAGAGAAAGAGAGAAAGATGCAGAGAATATAAAAACACTGCTTCAAGAAGGTGACTTGGTGATTTTTCCTGAAGGAACCACATGTAGAGAACCATTTCTGTTACGGTTTAGTGCTCTTTTTGCTGAGTTAACTCATAGGATCGTTCCTGTGGCTATTAACACAAAGCAGACTGTGTTTAATGGGACCACTGTTCGTGGGTATAAGATTTTGGACCCTTACTTTGTGTTCATGAACCCTATGCCTACATTTGAGATCACTTTTCTGAACCGGCTTCCACTTGAGCTGACGTGTAAAGGAGGCAAGTCCAGTTTTGAAGTTGCTAACTACATTCAGACGGTTCTTGCTGGGACACTTAGGTTTGAGTGTACGAGTTTAACGAGGAAAGATAAGTACGCTATGCTTGCTGGAACAGATGGGAGGATTGCTTCAAGGAAGGAGAAGGAGGAGAATAAGGAGGTTCGAGAGGTTGAAATTAATTAAGTTACTGCAGATAGGGACAAAGAGAAGTACGTAAGTACGTGGTAGATTGGATATTATTTTGTACTGTGACTTTTCTGGCTTCCCAATGTGTTTGTAATGTTTATAACTGTGTGTATGTGTATACATATAATCGATAGGCCAATAAACATAGTGATATGTGAAATAAAGTAATCAATAATCTATATGATTGTGCTTTAATTTTGAGCAGTTAACTATATGTCCAGTTGCAGGGAGCAAATATAGAAGGCCCTCAATTGTAAGATTAGAATATGGCCTAATTAAAAAGTTACAAACCTTGGTCAAAAACTTTTGATTGCTTTCGCCTTGCCTATATGCTCAGGGTCAAACCCCAATGATCCAATGATCTAAACTGCAATTCCATTACCAAAAAAGTAACAAAAAAAAAAAAACCTAAACAGTGACTATACTCTTTTATTTTGTTTGCGTTTTTTTGTTTTTGGGGTAAGTGCACTGGTTCACTTTCTTCAGGACAAGCATATGTGGGTCCTACTTGTATTGTACTCTTCTATTCTTTTTATAATCATTTTTCTTTTTTTGAGATTGGTTCTTAATATAAATAATTTTTTATCTTGTATCTTAAAAGTTATATTATTTTTATCTTTTTTACCTGAATAAATACATATCTTTATATTAAGTATTCCCTATTCACCACAAATTCTCTTTTATCCAATTATTTATTACACATTCTGTATCATATTTTATGCTCATTATTTCTCATATTTCTTACTCATTCTCTATTCCATGCTCTGTTCATAAATAGGGATATATTTAAAAGAAACATGACATTTCTGATATATTTATCAATTTTAACTAATTTTAACCACCATTTTATTTTACACAATAAAAAAAAAGTTGCTTAAAAGAATTGGAGGGAGTATGTATTACTAGTTCGCTTCAATTGATCGTTATTACAATCCAATGAACGGGATATAGAACTGGTTTGGGTGTTCATGAAAGTGATGATCACATAAGCCTCGTCAAATTTGCTATATAGGTCCGAGCGGTCTATATTTTATTACTTTAATCTTTATTTGTTTGAAAAAAAAATAATGAATATAGAATTAAAATAATGATAATATCATAACTATTATTTTTTTTAGAAAATATTTTTATTTAAAAGTTGTCAGTTGAAAAGAAAAAAATTAAATATTAACCATTCATATTTTAGTTGGAAAAAAAATTAGGGAGAATTGCTAAAAAAGACCTCACCAGTAACTTATTTGTCAAATGGGACCTGGGAAGATTATCTGCACACGGAGGGAAGATTATCTGCACACGCAGGGAAGATCTCTGCACACGTATAGGGAAGAAGTTTGCACACAGGGAAGATCGTCTGCACACCAGGGAAGATATTTTGCACATGTGGAAGATGATCTGCACACGAAGGTCCCATTTGATAAATAAGTTGTTGGTGAGGTCTTTTTTCACAATTTTCCCAAAAAATTACATGTTGAAATTAGAAAAGCATAAGATAAAAATCATTTCTGGGCCGCGGACCAATGCCAAGCCATATAGAGATCCAGCCATGAATAGGGAATCAAAGTGAGTGTCATTTTCGTTACTTGCCTTTTTCACATGACTTTTTCAACGCGAGTATGGTATCCCTGAATAATAAATATAATAGAGTGATTTTACATATTGCATTGACAAAGCAAAGATAATTTAGATATTAGTCAAGACAGCTTGTAGTTAAGCTTCCAGCCTTTTGCTATCAGATCAGTCAAAAAACTTGATTCATTTCCCTACTTAGTAGATTAGGAGTTAATTTCTCTAACAAATTATTCAGGCCCTCCGCGATCCATTTGAGGATTTTAATTTGATGCTAAATATAAGATTTAATTCTTATTTCTAAGCAAGAAATAAAAAAGAGTAACACCAAATAATAGAGACGACATTCAGAAGGGCAGAAAATGAAAAGAGCCAAGAAGATGGTGCAGTGACAATATAATTGAGTGAAGAATAATATTGCAGCCCCAAGAATAATGAAGTGTCTCTGCCTTATAGAGGACTTCACTTTCAACATGCGACTTGGTCCAAATTGAAATTAGAGCTTTGTAGTCTCAAGCTTTTGTGATGGTTTTATATAAGCTTATCTGAGCTTATTAATTTTGATTTATAAAATTTCATGCATTCTATGGAGATTGCATATAATGCATTGATGAATAATTATTTTTAAAACTTTAGGTTGTTGGTGATACCTGAAAATTAATTAATTAAAGATCAGAATGTTATAAATCAGTCCATGGTTTTGGAAATTTGTGGGACATGTGTCGGCCATAAATGACCAGGTTTGCTTTGTTCTTAGCTCCACCAACCAAAACTCATTTGGAAAGTTGGGTTTCCATGTTTATCTATTGGTCGGCTTGATTATGTGGCACCCATTTATTTTGATCTTTAATACAAGATATAATTATTTAATTTTGATTAGATTAAAAGAGTTAATTAAATTAATTAATATAACATATATTTTTTAAAAACAACCTAGTCGTTTTCTTTAATTCTCTCGTTTTCTCTCCTCTTTGATTATTGTTGAGACAGTATTAATAAGAATAAATTAGGAAAATATTAATAAATATAAAAAATATATCTTATATTTAAGACGAAGATCAAATCCCCAGATTATATTATACTAAAGACAGATACCTCGTGTTGCTGCTGGCCAAGAGAATTCTAGTTATAGAGAAAGTCCAAGGCTTGTGGGAGCTCTAATTTTTTGTTGTGATGTGTTCGATCTCCGTAATGCATGACAAATATGGGCCTGGAAAATCAGATATACATACCATAACCTCGCAAGGTTCAATTGCGTTGATGTTGGCATCCTTAACGGTTTTGGATCCTCTCATAATTCTTTTTCTTATTTTCTTTTTTAGAATCTCATCTCTACCATCAAATTTAAAAAGTAGATAAGTCAGATTTAATATTTTATAAAATTATTATTTTAAACATAAATAAATAAACTGAAACTTTTAAAACATGATCTAAACCAATCATTTTTTTCATCTAATAATAAAGGTGGGATTTAAAAAAAATAAGAAAAAAAAAATTATGAGGATATCAGCTCCGCCAACTTAGCGTGTATTTTGATCCTGAAGCTATTGCAGTTGCTCTCAAGAGAAAAGTCAGTTGTATCACCTACAACATCAGCAAGTTCAGTGAAATAACATCGCTAATCAGGACCGTTGCTTTGTCAGGAGAAAGCGACAAAGATGCCGAAAGTATCAAAATACCGCTTCAGGAAGTTGACTTGGTGATTTTTCCCGAAGGGCCCAAATGCAGAAAATCATTTAAGTATATTATTGTGGTAGAAAACTGGGAACTGATTAATTTTGAACACCCAACAACCGATTTGACTTGTCAAACATATATATCACTGAATAATAATAAATGATTTTATTTTACAAATCATACTGGCTAAGCAAAGACCATTTAGATTACTACCACAATAGAATTCAAGTTTCAGAGAATTCAAGAGAATTCAAGTTTCAGAGAAATTCAAAGGTGTTGTGGAAGCTATACTATTTGTTGTGATCTGTTCGATCTCCCTGGTGTATGACAAATATGTGCCTGGAAAATCAGATGCATATACCATTACCTCCTACGGTTTATTTGCTTTGATGTCGGTATCCTTGTCGAGGAAATTAGAGCTTGGATTCGAAACTGGCTTCTCTGCTTTCTTCCTGCAATTGTTTGCCGCAGAGCTTTTCAAAATCAAGTGGTTCCTCTTGCCCACTGCTTTAGTTTTCTGCTCCCTCGTCATCATTCTTCGCCACTACTCAGAATCCCTTGTAGACATTGGCGATGAGGAGGTCTTAATTAATTGAGTTTTGCATCAAAATATTCAAACAACTAAACCTCGCGTCTTACTTGAACTAACATGTATTTTATCTTGGGTATTTTCTTTGTTTGCAGGGCACACATCATATTAATATTGAGCATCATATTGATATGGAGCCCGGTAAGGCTTTCTGCTTTCTATCAAACCATCTAGTTTGAACTGGTGTTAAAATATTATATGTTATATTGATATTTGATATATTCTATATGTCTTTAAAAATATAAATCTTGGATATATTATCTTAAACATAAAAATATGAGATATTATTATATTTAATTATGATTGTATTAGATTAGATTTCAGAGTTATTGTAAGATTATTAGCTTTTGATTAGTCCTCTCTTTCATTCCAGGATTGATAATATTAGGCTTCTATTTTTCTCTACTTCAATCCTTCAATATAAATAATATTATATATTACGATTAATAATAGTATTAGCTTTCGGCCTTTTGCTACCAGAAAACAACAAAATTGATTCCTTTTCTCCCTCTTTGATTATTTGTTTTTTTGTTTGCTTTGGTCTCTGACAGAATCCTTCCTAGAAGTTCTGCGATCGGCTGTATTCGGAATTCGTGAAGAATTAAACCAACCACAAAGCTTTTTGCGTGTTTTGAATAAACTTTTGAACGTCCATAGACAGTTTTACAATTTTGATTTAAATTATAAGAAGTAAGTACGTGACCCGAGTTTAATCTATGTTTATGTCAATAAATATTTCTGAGTACCTAAATGTGACCCAAACAAAAGCGGGTACATATATATATCCTTACCCGTATTCGAAACTCTATTAGGCTTTATCAGAGGTTAGCCTGTCCTTTGTTTTCTTTTCTGATCATTTTAGGCTGTTTCTGATATATATACCTGGAAAATAACAGATTGATCTATAAGTCAACGACGTGGAACTTTGTGGGAGGTGTGTTAGCCATAAATGGCCTGGTTTGCTTTCCTCAAGGCTCCACCTACCGCATGTCCTTAGGGAAGTTGGGTTATGGCGGCCTCCTTGTTTATCTGTTGGTCTGTTTATTTATGTGGTCGCTCATCGTGTGGGCCAAGAGAACTCCAGATCCAGAGAAGTTCCAAGGTCTTGTGCGAAGTCGGGTAGTTGCTGTTGCGACATGTTTGATCGGCGTGCTGAATTACAAAAATGATGAGCCTGGAAAATCAGATGCATATACCATTACCTCCTGCGGTTCATTTGCGTTGATGTTTGTATTCGAATATGTCCCCTTTATTATTTTCTTCCAATTGTTTGTCTATGAGCTTTCCAAAATCCTCTTTCCCACAGCATTTTTTTTCTGCTGGCCCATCATGATGCTTCGTGCCGCTTTAGAAATCCGTGTAAGATGGTCTAAATTGAGTTTTGCAGAAAAATACTGAAGCAATTGAACCTGTAACTTGAAATGACATGCATTTTTTTCTGCAGTTCATCCAACATGTCTTATTTGGCTCATATATGCGGACATCAGTTTTAGGGCGAAGACCATTTTCTACCACCAACGAGCAGGAAAATAACCAAGAGGAGTCATCTCAAGCAGTAAGTGACCAAAACGGAATAAAAATTTATTTTCATTTTACTCTTGTCTCTGGTCTCTCCTATTAAATGACTCAACACTTGTCACTTTCACACAGATGGATCGTTCCCCAAGTAATGGACAAGTACCAGAAGGAAGCACGATATTATTAGATCCCGGGAATCAGCAAAACAGGGCAGCAGAAGTAAGATCGTTCGTCTTTGCTAGCTGTAGGCGAAATATCGATCAAATCATGTATGAATTTTTCAGTATTAATTGTGTTTTTGTTGCAGGAATCCTGCAACCAAGGTCAAGTTTCATCAGAGGCGCCACAGGTCATAAGGTCCGATCCTCTGAAATTAAATAGAACCTGGTCCTTGTATTAATTATGAACCTGGTCCTTGTAATGCAAAGGTTTAATCATCATTACATTCTTTTTTTGAAATTAAAGGGTAAATACTAATGATTGAGATTATATATGTGATCAAATCCGAGACTTCCTACTTAAAGGAAAGCTCTTATGTTGCTGGACTATAAGGTTATTGGAAATTCCATTACATTATTAAAAATATGTATTGATACTTCTAACATAGTCTAATTTAATGTTGATTATTTTATTGTACATAATATATTGATAAGTAGACAAATCAGAACCAATTCATTTTTTAACATCTAACAACGTCTTTGACACGGTGAACATATCACTGAATAATCAATATGATAGGGTGATTATATTCATAGGGAAAATTCTTTTTAAAAGTAAGGTGAAATAGGGAAATTTCAAATTAAGTTGACAAATTTCTCAAATTCCTAATTGGTCTTGGGAGCCAATTTGAGATTTGTGAATGTTAGGGCTTTTTACCACATTGCCTCTATTATTTTTTTTTAAAAGCCACATCTCTATTTTTTCAAAGGCACATCCGGTAATCGGTTGCGCGCTAGGTGACAACCTCACTGCAAACGTTTTATTGTAAATAGTTAATAAGAACTTGTAAATTGCTAAATTTAACTTGTTAATTTATAAATTTATCATATAATTAAATAGAATAACAACAAAGGTCGAATTATTGAATGGTGCAATTTCATTATGAAAATGTTATTGTGAATAGTTAAGGAATACTTAAACGGTAGGTCCTTATAGTTTTAATTGCTTTTTATCATGTCTTTGTAATTTTTTTTTCCCTTTTATCAGGTCATTGGAGGAGTACAAATTAAGAAAATTGGTTAAATTAGTTAATATAACATATATTTTTAAAATACCGTCATTTTCATTAATTCCCTCGTTCATTCTTGATTATAATTTAGAGAACATCAATAGGAGTAAATTAGTAAAATATTAATAAATATTAAAACTATATCTTATATTTATAATTAAGATTAACTCCCTAAATATGTCTTATAACAAAAAGTATATGCATATTTTCTCATACTAATGTTGCAAATATTCGCAGAGATGATCGTGCCGGTGCCATACAATTGAACAATGAAATGAATGAGCTTAATTGTGTGTGTTATGGATTGGGCCCATGAGCCAGAAATTAAAAGATGTGATAATTGGGCTTGGGAAGGATGGAACGACATTGGACAAGCTGTTAGGATATATAAGTGGAAGAAGAAGGTGGCTTGGAGGTAGAAAGCCCGAAGGAATTATGTCATCTCTTCTCGCTGAGTTGGTCTTCATCTTTCCTTGTGTTTCGTTTTTCTTATATTTAGGGTTACCTATACGTTTTTGTAGCCAACACACATGTATATAAGCTTAATTGTGATGGTTCATTTATTGTATACTATGAATAAGATTCTATTAGCTTAGGGTGGTTATGTATACTATGAATAAAGCGTACTTGTTACTTTGGTCCCATGTATGTTCAACTTATCTCATAAGCTTTATTTCATGTCATATTATTACGTCAACGTGTCTTGATTAGGTGTGAAATATTTTGGGCTTTGTATTTTTATATTTTAGTGCAACTTTTTTATTTTTTATTTTTATTTTTTTCCTTCTATATTTTAGTGCAACAACTATCCCCCTTCTTAATTTATGGGTAAATACTAAATAAATTTTAGAAATTAATCCTTAATACTTTATAATAATTTTCTATTGAATAGATTCTTTACCTTAAAAAATAATTTTCTCAACATTTTCGGGTTAAAAATCATCATTTAGCTATTATGTTGATTTTTTTTTCTAAAAAAGAATTAATTCCCAACAATGAGCTTTAAAATTAGGCCACTTTTAAGGAATTAAACCTCTTCATAATATTTTTGAATCCCAAAATACTTTTTGGTAACATCTCAGTAATTTTTTTCTGGGCCCTTACATATTATTAACAATTGTTTTTCTCATTTTTCCCTTAAAAATTCATCCAAAAATATGCTTCTTGACCCAATAATTCATTTTTGAGGCATTTTAACTTTAATTAATCTCTATTGGACTTAAGAGTGCCCTATAAACCAATTTTCTATTTTTCGAGACTATTTCATATTATATTTTTTTTACTTATTAAACTGGTATTAAAAAAAGCAGGACGATACAATTTCGATTCTAAATGAGTTGATATTAAAAGAATAAAAGATTGAAAATACATTTTATAAATTCAAACTGAAACTTAATATAAACTTAAAAGTACAATTTAACAGAAACAAATTACAACTGGACTTAAAAATTTTGGATTAAACTTTGGGTCAAACCCAATGCGCGCGCCGATGACCAAAACTGCAATGATACTCTCTTTTTTCCTTGGACAAGTGCCCTGAGGCTCTTTCTTTAGATCCTCACACATGTGAGTCCCACATTTTTGGGTCGCTGCCAAATAGTAGCCATATATAGTTAGTGATCCATCCATGTGCGCAACAGACCTAGGAATTAGAGTGAGTCTCATTTTGTATGCCAAAAAAAAAAAAGTCTCATTTTGGTAAATCAACCATAGAGTTTTAGAAATTTCAACGAATTTTAACATACACCATTTGAAACTAGTATTGTTTCAACAAACCAATAACACTGACAATCAAACAATCACACTAAATTAAAAAAGAATTTAGAATGGTATTACTCCAAGCCAAATATCACAAGTCAGAGCATCTTATTTACTTTTGGTCCAAAACAAGAAAAACGAATATAGTAACAAAATCATCACACAGTTTTCTCTTTCACCTTAATTACTTTTTTCTGCAATTATTTCGTATCTAACTATATTTTCAGAGTTAATATTGCTGAGAATAAGCAAATACAAGTTGAAAGTTGAGGGCTTTAATTAACAGAACACTAACCCGGTTGAAGACCAAGGAGTGAGCTTCTACCCAAAGTCACGATGTCGTTGATTGAGGTTAAAATGAAGTCCTCAAATTCACGGCACTGACTAAGGGAAGTCATGGTAGAGGAGAATGGTCACTATGGAGAATAGAGGTGGCGGCGGAGGAGAGTGACGATGATCAAAGAACAGCGACGAGGAACATGGCAACGACATCAATAATGATGGAGGAGAGTTAAGCAAATGAGAAACAGGGAGTGATGGAGGAGTTCAGAACAAGCAGGGACAGAGCTCACAGAGAAATGGCGACAAGAGAAGAAAGGGTTCAGAGAGCGGGATCTGGGCGCGGGAATAAAAATACAGGCAAAACGCTCACCTTTTATACCACTTTTCCATAAAAGTCGGTTTTAAAAGGGTGAAAAGAAATAATTTTGAAATTTTTCATCTTTAAGACCGGTTTTTATGAAAACCGATCTTAAAGTTTTTATCTTTAAGACTGGTTATTACTAATAACCAGTCTTAAAAGTTTTAAATTTTTAATTTTTTAAATATTTTGAAATTTTTAGACCGGTTTTACTTATAACTGGTCTAAATAATTTTTTTAAGACCGGTTTTTTGGAGAACCGGTCTTAGAAGTTTTATATAATTACAGAACTACCACTGGTAAAATTTTAAAACCTTATCCGCTATAACCGATCTAAATGTGGCAGTCTAAAAAGGAAATTTTGTACTAATGCTCTTTTACTTTTATGGATCAATAATACTAGTATTTTCCCTGTACTTCAATATGATCCTTCAATCTTAATATGGTATCAGAGCCATATGGTTCTTTCTTTTACCTATGGTTTTAGATTTAGGTTTGTGAGTTTTTCCTTCTTTTGGTTGCATTCTTTTGTTTGATCCCTAATGTTCATCCCTAGTGAGACATTTATAGTGTTGCTTGATTGCACCATATTTTTATATGAGTTTTCATAACTAAATTGGGATTTTTAATGAATTTTCTAGGACTATATTGCATGATTAAGAACTAATTTTAATTAGCGACAATTGTATTGAATTAATTGTAATTAGGGAAAAAATGATCATAAATTTGTTAATTATTCATATAATTATTTCTTAGACTTTTGATGCTACATTTTGCTTAATCTTGCATTGTAGATGCTTAAGAAGAAAATTGGAAATTCAGAAGGGTCAAAATTAACATTTTGAGGATTGGGGAAAACTGCAGAAAGGGGGCCCATATTTTGTAAATATTACAAAGTAATGAAGAAATTTTGGAATTTTTGGAAGAGGCTATAAATATTTTTTTAAAATTTTCAGTTCAGTCCCTCTACAGAACTCTTAAATATTTCAAACAGGTCCCTAGTCAAAACTTGCGTTTTACCAGGTCACTATTCCCCTTTCTACATCAGACAAAAAAAAACTGGACCCGAGACATAGATCCAAAACAAAGTGAGAGTAAGGAGTGAGTGCCGCAAGAGATCCAGAGCTGGAGAGGAGAGGGAGGGTCACACCATTAACCACCATCGTCTTCTTCTTTCTCGACGGCCCTCCCTCAACAACTATAACATGTTCCTTCTTTGACTACCATAGTTGCAGCGCTAAGCATCCAGCTTCAATGCCGTGATAGAGGGAGTTGGGAGAGCTAAGATTCGAAAGCTGAGATGTTTTGGGAAGAGAGAGCTAAGGGAAACAGAGGGGGCTGGTGTGCGACAATAAGGAGAGACTGGAGAAGGGAACCACATTGTAACCAACATCTTCTCACCATCGTTGGTAAGCCTTCATGGTGAGCTGAGGATCTGGAACTCAGAGAAGCAGAGCACAGAGACTAGAGAGATAGTTTCAGTGCCACCCACAACCAACTTCGTCTTCCTCAATATTCCAGACTGTCATGAACTTTATTTTCACCAACAGAAGCTTCCCTCAACTATGTCACTTCAGAACCATATCACCATTGCAACCGATAGCTAGCTTCCTTCCTCTGTTTCCTTATTAAGAGTTGTTAGCTAGCTCTTCTTCTACAATTTCCAGATTTGGTCATTCACCCATTCTCATGCACTTTCAATATATTGATCAAATTGTTGAGTGTTGCAATCATGAGAGGTTGATTCCTTGATTTTTGGTGGCAAAGAAAGTGACTAGAGCTCACATGTACTTCAAAGGGGAGTTTCCTAGTTTTCCATTAGCTCATTATATATAGTGATTGTGCTCTATTTGGTGCAATTATGAATTGGTGCATATGTGTAAGACTTGAATGAGTGTTCATTTGTCCTTGTTGGTTAACATTTGTGTTGAATTTTGTGTTGATGCATTTGGATTTTATTGAACTTATTTTCCTTTGGAATTAATGAAGTTATGCATTCTATGTGATTACTAGTGTGTGTGAAGGATTTATTTCAAATTGAGTGTCGTGATAATGCTCTCATTTAAGAGGAAACAAGTGTATTAAAATCAAGTGGTTTTTAACAATTTATCTAAGAGATGACTACGAATGCGATCGTAGGATTAGTCATTAATTAGATAAATTGGACTCAATGCGTTTGCTTGAGGTTTTTACTTTGACTTGATGATAAATTAACCCTCAAATCATTTTTAGAAGCAAGGAGAGTCATTTACTATGCTACCAAAATTAATTTCTTCATATTCATCCATATCTTTATAAAAATACCAAAAACAATAGCTTGGCTTGTAATTAATTTGCATTATTCCTTTAGTTTATTAATTTGAAAAACCCAAAACCATTTTCCCCTTGTTTCATTGCATTTGCATGGTATATTAGATTACTTAGGATTCAATAAAAGGCTTCTTGAGAAGAGAGAACGATCCTAGGTTTTCCTATACGCAATCCTTGGTTAATTTTTGATTGTGGACCCCAAGGCTGACATACCACAAAAAGTCCCATAATCAGCTTTGTTCCCTTGTGAGACCTTTCATTGTTGCTTTGGTCCCTTGTGAGACCTTTGATTGCTGCTTCTACTCTGGTTTGGTCCCTACTGATACCTTTTGAATGTTGTTGTTCCCTAGTTAGATCTCAGTCTTTGTTGATCAAGCTCTCTTGGATGTGTCTGAAGTTGCTGCTCAATTTAGGATTTACTATGAGGAAGCAGGTTATTGGTAGAGGCTATGGATCTGGACATTATTTCCTTGATGATTAGTTGCTGCTTACATTCAAGCTGCTTTTAGCTTAAGGGGGAGTGTTGAGAATAGAAAGTTTAGAATTTAGTTATTAATTAAGTAATATTATATATCATGATTGATTATTTAGTATTTATTAGGATTAGATTTGAATATTTTATTATTATGATTTGATTTGAGTAGAATAGATTATAGGGTTAAGGTTAGTCTATTAGTTTGCCTATATAAAAGCCTCATTGTATTCTCTTTTACTTTTAAGAATTAATAATATTAGTATTTTCTCTGTACTTCAATGTAATCTTTCAATCTCAACAGCCTCGGATTACTTAGACGCCTCCATACAACTACATTCTTCATGAACTTCTTGAGGACAACATGTACACTTGTCCCAA
Source organism: Inga laurina (assembly GCA_963855925.1). Classification (NCBI taxonomy): domain Eukaryota; kingdom Viridiplantae; phylum Streptophyta; class Magnoliopsida; order Fabales; family Fabaceae; genus Inga; species Inga laurina. The sequence goes on from OY979711.1 coordinate 57,152,943, forward strand.
AATTACGTCCCTCTCCTTATAATATTTCCTTTGAGGCACGAAAGGCAATATATACTCCTAACTCACTAGTAGAGCCGGTAATACGGGCTCAACCCGCGGGCTCAACCCGTGAGCCCGCGGGTTTTGACGGGTTAGGGTTGGGAAAATCCCAACCCGCAAAAATGCGGGCCGCACAGGCCCGCACCGCATAACCCGCGGGTTAATGCGGGCTAGCCCGCGGGTTGGCGGGTTGGCCCGCAAAATTTTTTAATTTTTATTTTTATATAATAATTTTACAAAACTTATAAGTTTTCCACTCTTATCTTGGTACCTCCCAATCCAAAATAAAAAAATCTTAGCTTCTTCCCTTCTTCTTTAAGCAAAACTATTATATCTTGGTTGTTTGAGGATGAGTTTATGTTTTGTTTATAAACTTTAACAAATTTGATAACTTTATCTCTTAAATTTTAGATTATGTTTTTAAATTTTTATAAAAGAAATGATTGATACTAGGAAGATAAATTTAATTACTCATATATATGTGTCTCATATTTTTAATCCTCTTTAAAAAATATGATTTTTTTTTTCAAAAAAAAAAAATGCGGGCTCGCGGGCTGGCCCGCAACCCGCACACTGCGGGTTAGGGTTGGCATTTTGCCAGCCCGCAGAAGTGCGGGCTGCACAGGCCCGCACCGCGCGGGCCGCGGGTTGGTGCGGGCCAGCCCGCAACCCGCGGGCTGGCCCGTATTCCCAGCTATACTCACTAGCTAGGTCTAATTTGTATTATACTACAAGAGTTGCGAATCACACCACCCAATCACTTGCTTAAGGAACGAGAGTCCTTTCTAGTTGCATCAACATGAGTTGATAAATACACCCCTGGTGCTATTTATATGGTAGAGTACTTTTATTGTTTTTAATATACCACTCAAATTATAAGTCTATGTTGGGGAAAGGTTTTTTCTTTATTATAAGTCCACTTTTAAATTAATAAATCATAGTGTTACAATTTTATCCTTATTATTTGTAACAAAAGGTATAGAGGGGGGGAAGAGGTGAAAAACATATATTCATAAATGAATACAAAATTGTAAATTTAGTCAATAATTATTGAGTTAACTAACTTTCTTAGATACGTGAGAATTAACTAATTTGGATTTAAAAATAGGATCAAAGTGGTAAGTCACCTATAATTAAATTTATCATATGAATATATATAATGTTACGCTTAATTTATTGTTTTTTTTATTTCTCAATTATTAAATAGGAATGCAGTTGAAAAATTATATAATTTTAAGACAGAATTAATGAGATTTAATGTTTTCATTAGTTTGATGAAACGAGTTAGAAATGCCCTCATAATTAAATAAGGCCAATGAAGTATATCATTTTTTTAAAAAAAATTATGAGTATACAAAATTTAAATTCCTTTTTTTAAGTGTTTTCTTTTTTGGCCCCAAAAATTGCAGTTCCTTCAATATAACCCTCCCAACGCCAATGATCTAAGCTGGTCCCCTGCTTCTCTTAGTCACACTTCTTTAATTCTTTCATTATTTACTATCGCTTGCATTAATTACTTGTGGCCTCACTTGGATCTCTAATCAATGCCACTATTCGGTCAACTGTTTCAATTTAATTCAACTCTTCACTCATTTATTGTTGAGAATTGTGCAATATATTTTTAAGTACCAATTTTATTTTCAAATTTTAGTATTTGTTGTATTTTCTTTCTATTCTCAAATTATAGTCATTTTGTGGGTTTTTTCAATTTTTAAACAATTTCTGATTCAATATTTTTGATTGGCCAGTCATTTCACCTCTTTAAAGTTTGGATTTATAGTAAAAACTATATTATATAATAAATGAATTGATATAAGAACAATTTAGCTAAATATTTTTTTTTTTCAGATTTTATATTTAACATAACATCTATTAGGGAAAAACATCACATTCTTAATCTTATGTTAAAACTTAAAAATACACCTCCAGTTCTATTTATAAGAGCTTAATAACTGAATTACGTGATTTTAAGAAGATGGTTGAAATTAGTTAAAAAAATATAAGCGGTCTGAAATAAATCTTTTTTTTACAAGTATACCTTTATTTATGAGGGGGCAAGTAAGAAAGAGAAATACTATCTCCGGTCCTTTTTATAAGTAACTTTTTCTCTCTTGAGGTTGGTCCTTTTTATAAGCAACTTTTTCCTTGTGTCTCAAAATTTAAACTATGTTTTCTATTACTACCTCTATTAAATAAACATCTTTATATTAAGTATCCCTCACTCAGTACTAATTCTCTTTCATTAACTCATTTATTACATATTCTCTCACTCATATTTTATACTTATACTCTATCATATTTGTTACTCATTCTCTCTCGTATGCTTTTTTTTTTTTTCATAATAAATAGTTTTAATCTTATGTTAAAACTTAAAAATACACCACCGGTTCTATTGATAAGAGCTTAACAACTGAATTACGCAATTTAAGAAGATGGTTGAAATTAGTTAAAAATAATAAGCAATCTGAAATTTTTTTTTTGCAAGTATACCCTTATTTATGAGGGGCAAGTAAGAAAGAGAAACACTGTCTCCGGTCCTTTTTATAAGCAATTTTCTCTCTTTTGGGGTTGGTCCTCTTTATAAGCAACGTTTTCCTTGTTTCTCAAAATTTAAACTACATTTTCTATTACTACCTCTATTAAATACACATCTTTATATTAAGTATCACTCACTCACCACTAATTCTCTTTCATTAACTCATTTATTACAAATTCTCTCTCATATTTTATACTTATATTCTCTCATATGTGTTATTCATTCTCTCTCATACGCATTTTTTTCATAATAAATAGGGGCATATTTGGAAGAAACATGACATTTTTGACACATTTATTATTTTAAACTAATATTAACTGTCATTTCATTTTGCTTAATAAGGATAAAAGTTGTTTATAAAAAGGACCGGAGGGAGTATAGTATATATGGGTATTACCAACCTTTTAATTAATACAACTTACATAATTAATGAGAGGCAAAAATTAAAAAAAAAACTTATTAAATGTTTAGACAATTTTTGTCATGCTCTTATAAAAAGAACTAAGGTAATTTAAATTTTTAACTCTTATAAAAAAGACCGAAGAGAGTAATTATTTCAAAATATAGAAGAATACTAACCTTTTTTTTCAGTGGAATATTAACCTTATGCATTTATACTGAGTAGTCAACCTTAATTTATTGAAGAGATCTTTTCATGTCATGGAAATTAGTATTAATGTATTCAATACTCCCTCCGGTCCTTTTTATAAATAATTTTTGCCCTTATTATGCAAAACGAACTGACGGTTAAGATTAATTAAAATAATAAATTTGTTAAAAATATCATATTTCTTCTAAATATAACCCTATTTATGAAAAGAGCATAGGAGAGAGAATGAGTAACAAATATGAGAGAGTATGAGTATAAAATATGAGAAAGCATGTGTAATAAATGCGTAAATGAAAGAGAATTAGTGGTGAGTGGGGGTAATTAATATCAAAATGTGTATTTAATAGGAGTAGAAAAAGAAAAAATAATTTAAATTTTGAGACACAGAAAATTTACTTATAAAAAGAACCAACCCTAAGAGGGAGAAAGTTGCTTATAAAAAGAACAGGAGGAAGTAACTCCTTTGGTAAAGGTGGGCCCTCTGCTCAATGAATAAAATATTTTCTTTTTAATTCCAAAGTTTTATTAGTGGATACCCTTCGATTGCCAAGATGCAAGACTTTGCCTCCCTAAGCATTGTGCTCATGTGCATGGTTCTAGTGACATCTGCAATCTCCACCTGATCTTTTAAGGGTGGATCTTGATGAAGGAAGATGAACTCTTGTTCAGCTTTCTAATTGAATAGTAGTAATATCCAGTATTTATTCAAACATTGTACTCATGATATAGCAAAAAAATACTCCCTCCTTTCCATAATTAATGCATAACGTATGACATTTTTTGTTTTTTGCTAGAATTTGTCCAAAATGTATAACGCTTGGTTTAACTGATAATTTTGAAAATAACATGCTCTAATTACATAGGTATCTCATCTAACACAATTGACTTTTTTTTTTTTTTGGATAGATTAAAGAGGCTAAATGAGTACTTAATCATATATATCATATATTATGTATAATAAAATTATATATCATTTAATAAATCAGACAGATTAATTTAGAAGAATAAAAAGATAAATATAAATAATTTAAATTAATTTAATTAACTTTTTCAATCTTCAGAGAAAGTCAATTGAGTATTTAGGACCCGAAGCGGTACATTAAATAATATGTATTCCCAATCAATTCGTATCGAAGTTTTCAAAGACGCGTCGTAGGTATATATATGTTATGTATCCTTAGATTATATATTAATTTATTAGTTAAACTAATTAGTTTGAAGAAAAAATAAAAGTAAAAATACTCTAAAGTAATTTAATTAGCTTTTTTAATTTCTCCAAAAAAAAAGTCAACTTTGTCTTATAATTAGGACAGGAGGGAGTACTTCTTTCGCTTCTTGATATAAGACATTTTGACTGATTTAAGGAATTAAAAAAAAAACTAAATAAATTACTTAATCATGACATATATGTTATATGATCTCTCCAAATACTTAATTATGTATATCATTAGATAAATTATCGGCTTATAAGTCAAACGAATTAGTTTAGAAAAAATGATAAATATAAATCCTCTAAAGTAATTTATTTAGCTTCATATATCTCCATAAATTAGTCAATTGAGTCTTATATTAAGGAGTAGAGATAGTAAATTTAATTAATAAACTTATATTAAGGGGGGAAAAATACTTTCTCTTTGTCTCATAAATAAAATCAGAGGAGTATATATATTTCAAAAGATTTAGTGTATTGGAAACTTATAAAACCCATTTGTCATATGAGCTCCTGATATAGGACTGAATAAATTTGTCCATGGCCTCTCATTTATTCTTTCTCCACCTATATTTTTATGTCCACCTAGAGAGAGCTAAGGCCTTCCATATTGGCAATGTTCCTTAATAGTTGCTTCGATCGGCTCTTCTTGGGTATTCACTACACCCATATAATTCAAATGGCCCCTCCATGTTCTGAATAATAAGATTTGACAGCGCCAAACAGTAGTTGGCCAATAAAGACAATGACAACACTAATTAAATTTTTCTCAAGAATAACGCATAATTGTACTTGCCATAAGTTCTTGGTGTCTCACCTATAATATTAACGCGGTTTCGTATACATTTCGAATAATTTATTAATTAATACTTTGATTTTATTTTCCTAAAACAATTTAAAAATTACTTTCTTTTTACATTTAGTAAAAATAAAAATTGAAAAAACTATTTTATTTTCAAAATTAATTTTATATTGTCTGTATCATAAAACCACACATTAACACTGATCAATTCAACCCAAATTATTTGAAACCGGTGAGAAATGTCTCTATTGAATGTCTTCACCATTGGACCAAATTTTAATAGTTGGAATTTAATGTCATATAAAAATATTAATATAACATTAAATATTACACTAAATCTCGACCATTGAAATTTAATTCAAGAGTTAAGACATTCAACGGAAAGGAAAAAGAGAGAGATCAATAAAAACATTCTTTTCCAAAACCCTTTAAGGGTATTACTACCACGCACCTATAGGCCACCGACACTTGTCATCTCAATTAGTGGCTTTATGGAAAACCAATTCTTTGAATTGAGGTTTGTCCAAAGTTTGCTGGGAGCAGTTTTGTGCCAAATACTTAGCACGGAAAGCTAATAAGATTTGAACCATTATAATTTGATCTAACGGTCCATATTTATTTTTAAAAAATTTAATATTTTTTAATATATATATATATATATGCTCTTGCATGTGCAGGAAGGATATAGAGTGCCAAGAGCAAAATGCGAGCCACTATCCAGAAACAAACTTTTGTGTCCCATTATCTTCCACGACGGTCGTTTTGCTCAGAGGCCAACCCCTCTTATGGCACTTGTGACCTTCCTATGGCTCCCTATTGGCATCATACTCTCCATCTTAAGGGTATACATTAACATCCCATTACCAGAAAAAATAGTTTGGTACAACTCCAAACTTCTCGGCATCAGAATCCTTGTTAAGGGCACCCCACCCCCTCCTCCAAAGACAGGCCAAAATGGTGTCCTTTTTGTCTGCAACCACCGTACGGTCGTCGATCCGGTAATTATTGCCATTGCTCTCAAGAGAAAAGTGAGTTGTGTCACCTACAGCATAAGCAAGTTTAGTGAAATAACATCACCAATCAAAACCGTTGCTTTGTCAAGAGAAAGAGAGAAAGATGCAGAGAATATAAAAACACTGCTTCAAGAAGGTGACTTGGTGATTTTTCCTGAAGGAACCACATGTAGAGAACCATTTCTGTTAAGGTTTAGTGCTCTTTTTGCTGAGTTAACTCATAGGATCGTTCCTGTGGCTATTAACACAAAGCAGACTGTGTTTAATGGGACCACTGTTCGTGGGTATAAGATTTTGGACCCTTACTTTGTGTTCATGAACCCTATGCCTACATTTGAGATCACTTTTCTGAACCGGCTTCCACTTGAGCTGACGTGTAAAGGAGGCAAGTCCAGTTTTGAAGTTGCTAATTACATTCAGACGGTTCTTGCTGGGACACTTAGGTTTGAGTGTACGAGTTTAACGAGGAAAGATAAGTACGCTATGCTTGCTGGAACAGATGGGAGGATTGCTTCAAGGAAGGAGAAGGAGGAGAATAAGAAGGTTCGAGAGGTTGAAATTAATTAAGTTACTGCAGATAGGGACAAAGAGAAGTACGTAAGTACGTGATAGATTGGATATTATTTTGTACTCTGACTTTTCTGGCTTCCCAATGTGTTTGTAATGTTTATAACTGTGTGTATGTGTATACATATAATCGATAGGCCAATAAACATAGTGATATTTGTAATAAAGTAATCAATAATCTATATGATTGTGCTTTAATTTTGAGCAGTTAACTATATGTCCAGTTGCAGTGAGCAAATATAGAAGGCCCTCAATTGTAAGATTAGAATATGGCCTAATTAAAAAGTTACAAACATTGCTTTCGCCTTGCCTATATGCTCAGGGTCAAACCCCAATGATCCAATGATCTAAACTGCAATTCCATTACCAAAAAAGTAACAAAAACAAACCAAAAAAAAAAATCCTAAACAGTGACTATACTCTTTTATTTTGTTTGCGTTTTTTGGTTTTTGGGGTAAGTGCACTGGTTCACTTTCTTCAGGACAAGCATATGTGGATCCTACCTGTATTGTACTTTTCTATTTTTTTTTTATAATCAACTTTCTCTTTTTTTATATTGGTTCTTAATATAAATAATTTTTTATCTTGTATCTCAAAATTTAAACTATTTTTATCTTTTTATCAAAATAAATACATATCTTTATATTAATTATTTCCCACTCACCACAAATTCTCTTTCATCCAATTATTTATTACACACTCTATATCATATTTTATACTCATTATTTCTCATATTTCTTACTCTCTTTTTTTTTTTTGCCAATGTTCTCATATTTCTTACTCATTCTCTATTCCATGCTCTGTTCATAAATAGGGGTATATTGAAAGAAACATAACATTTCTGATATATTTATCATTTTTAACTAATATTAACCATCAGTTTGTTTTACACAATAAAAAAAAAAAAAGTTGCTTGAAAGGATTGGAGGGAGTATGTATTACTAGTTCGCTTCAATTGATCGTTATTACAATCCAATGAACGGGATATAGAACTGGTTTGGGTGTTCATGAAAGCGATGATCACATAAGCCTCGTCAAATTTGCCATATAGGTCTGTCCGAGCGGTCTATATTTTATTACTTTAATCTTTATTTGTTTGAAAAAAAATTAATGAATATAGAATTAAAATAATGATAATATCATAACTATTATTTTTTTAGAAAATTATTTTTATTTAAAATTTGTCAGTTGAAAAGAAAAAAAAAATTAAATATTAACCATTCATATTTTAGTTGAAAAAAAATTACATGTTGAAATTAGAAAAGCATAAGATAAAAATCATTTCTGGGCCGCGGCCCAATGCCAAGCCATATAGAGATCCAGCCATGAATAGGGAATCAAAGTGAGTGTCATTTTCGTTACTTGCCTTTTTCACATGACTTTTTCAACGCGAGTATGGTATCCCTGAATAATAAATACTCCCCCGATCCTAATTATAAGATAAGGTTAACTTTTTGAAGAAATTAAGGAAGTCAATTAAATTACTTTAGAGTATTTATATTTTTATTTTTTTCTCCAAACTAATTAATTTGACTAATAAACTAATATATAATTTAAGGATACTAAAAATATAAATACTCTAAAGTAATTTAATTGGCTTCCTTAATTTCTCCAAAAAAGTCAAATTTATCTTATAATTAGGACCGGAGGGAGTATAATAGAATGATTTTACATATTGCACTGACAAAGCAAAGATAATTTAGATATTAGTCAAGACAGCTTGTAGTTAAGCTTCCAGCCTTTTGCTATCAGATCAGTCAAAAAACTTGATTCATTTCCCTACTTAGTAGATTGGGAGTTAATTTCTCTATTCCTAACAAATTAATCAGTCCCTCCGCGATCCATTTGAGGATTTTAATTTGATGCTGAATATAAGATTTAATTCTTATTTCTAAGCAAGAAATAAAAAAGAGTAACACCAAAAAATAGAGACGACATTCAGAAGGGCAGAAAATGAAAAGAGCCAAGAAGATGGTGCAGTGACAATATAATTGAGTGAAGAATAATATTGCAGCCCCAAGAATAATGAAGTGTCTCTGCCTTATAGAGGACTTCACTTTCAACATGCGACTTGGTCCAAATTGAAATTAGAGCTTTGTAGTCTCAAGCTTTTGTGATGGTTTTATATAAGCTTATCTGAGCTTATTAATTTTGATTTATAAAATTTCATGCATTCTATGGAGATTGCATAAAATGCATTGATGAATAATTATTTTTAAAACTCTGGGTTGTTGGTGATACCTGAAAATTAATTAATTAAAGATCAGAATGTTATAAATCAGTCCACGGTTTTGGAAATTTGTGGGACATGTGTCGGCCATAAATGGCCAGGTTTGCTTTGTTCTTAGCTCCACCGACCAAAACTCATTTGGAAAGTTGGGTTTCCATGTTTATCTACTGGTCGGCTTGATTATGTGGCACTCATTTATTCTGACCTTTAATACAAGATATAATTATTTAATTTGATTAGATTAAAAGAGTTAGTTAAATTAATTAATATAACATATATTTTTTAAAAACAACTTAGTCGTTTTCTTTAATTCCCTCATTTTCTCTCCTCTTTGATTATTGTTGAAGCAGTATTAATAGGAATAAGTTAGAAAAAGATTGATAAATATAAAAAATATATCTTATATTTAAGACGAATATCAAATCTCCAAATTGTATTATACTAAAGACAGATACCTCATGTTGCTGCTGGCCAAGAGAATTCTGGTTCTAGAGAAAGTCCAAGGCTTGTGGGAGCTCTAATTTTTTGTTGTGATGTGTACGATCTCCGTAATGCAGGACAAATATGTGCCTCTGGAAAATCAGATATACATACCATAACCTCGCAAGGTTCAATTGCGTTGATGTTGGTATCCTTAACCGTTTTGGATCCTCTCATAATTCTTTTTCTCATTTTCTTTTTTAGAATCTCATCTTTACCATCAAATTTAAAAAGTAGATAAGTCAGATTTAATATTTTATAAAATTATTATTTTAAACATAAATAAATAAACTGAAACTTTTAAAACATGATCTACATAATTCATAATTGCAATACAAACAAAATTAATAAAAACATTAATTTATAAAACACTGCAATCATAGTTTTAAAAAATATTAAATCTAAACCAATCATTTTTTCATCTAATAATAAAGGTGGGATTTAAAAAAAATAAGAAAAAAAGATTATGAGGATATCAGCTCCGCCTACTTAGCGTGTATTTTGATCCTGTAGCTATTGCAGTTGCTCTCAAGAGAAAAGTCAGTTGTATCACCTACAACATCAGCAAGTTCAGTGAAATAACATCGCTAATCAGGACCGTTGCTTTGTCAGGAGAAAGCGACAAAGATGCCGAAAGTATCAAAATACCGCTTCAGGAAGTTGACTTGGTGATTTTTCCCGAAGGGCCCAAATGCAGAAAATCATTTAAGTTTATTATTGTGGTAGAAAACTGGGAACTGATTCATTTTGAATAGGGGTGTTCAAATCCCGGGACGGGAACCGGGAATGATCTCATTCCCGGTCCCGGTCCCGGTCCCGGGAAATTCCCGGGACAACCGGGACCGGGAATTCCCGGGACCGGGACCGGGAATTCCCGGGACCGGGACCGGGAATTCCCGGTCTTAATAATATAATTATATTAGTTAAATTTTTTTATAATCTAATGTTTAAAGTAATTATTTAACACCTAATAAGGTCATAAAAATCACATAAATTGAGTTAGAATTGAAAAATAACATATTATTATCACATTCATCATTTTTGTTATTATCTTTATACATTATATAGTTAGGATTTGTATTACGATATGTACAATTTAACTCTAACTAAATATGTGATATACATTTTATCAAATGATAACTTAATTTATGGGATAAAAAATATAAAAATAAAATAAAAACCTATTTTTTAAGGAAAAATGAAAAAAAAAGAAAAAAAAAACCCGGGACCGGGAATTCCCGGGATCACAAGGTGTGATCCCGGTCCCGGTCCCGGTCCCGGGTTTTTACATCCCGGTCCCGGTCCCGGCCGGGACGGGAAATTCCCGGGATAAAAAATCCGGGACCGGGCCGGGACACCCGGGACCGGGATACTTTGAACACCCCTAATTTTGAACACCCAGCAACCGATTTGACTTGTCAAACATATATATCACTGAATAATAATAAATGATTTTTTTTTTTTACAAATCATACTGGCTAAGCAAAGACCATTTAGATTACTAGTCAAGAGATAGCGTGTTGTTATGCTTTCGGCCTTTTGCTACCAGAAAACTCCCTCCCCTCACATTAATTTCATTCCGCGTGAACCCTAAAATACGTTGCAGTTAAAGGCAAGAACCTCTGAAATATTACCTGGGCAGTGTATTGGGAGGGCGCATTTGATCGAGGTTAGTATGTCTCTTTGATGATTTGTTTGCTTTGGTCTGTAACAGAAATCTTAGTACAATATCTGCTATATATGCTCTGCTTTTGGAATTCATGAAGAATTAAAGACATACATGCGATATTTTCCAATTTTCGATCCCCTGTTATGCTTTATCTGAGGTTAGCCTGTCTTTTTTTTTTGCTGGTCACTTTTGGCTGCTTCTGATATAGAAGGAAAAGAACAGGATGTAAGTGACCAAAACCGAATATAAATATATTCTGAGTTTATTCTTGTCTCTAGTCTCTCCTATTAAATGACTCAACACTTTTTATCACTTCCACACAGATGGATCCTTCCCCAAGTACTGAACAAATACCAGAAGGAAGCACGATATTATTAGATTTGGGGAATCAACAAAATACGGCAGCAGAAGTAAGATCGTTCGTCTTGACTAGCTGTAGGCAATATATCGATCAAATCCTGTATGAATTTTTCAGTATTATAAATCAGTCCACGATCTGGAAATTTGTGGGACGTGTGTCAGCCATAACTGGCCTGGTTTGCTTTCCTCACGGCTCCCCCTACCTCATGTCCTTAGGGAAGTTGGGTTATGGCGGTCACCTTGTTTATCTATTCGTCTGTTCATTTTTGTGGTGGCTCATGATTTGGGGCAAGAGAATTCAAGTTTCAGAGAAATTCAAAGGTGTTGTGGAAGCTATACTATTTGTTGTGATCTGTTCGATCTCCCTGGTGTATGACAAATATGTGCCTGGAAAATCAGATGCATATATATACCATTACCTCCTACGGTTTATTTGCTTTGATGTCGGTATCCTTGTCGAGGAAATTAGAGCTTGGATTCGAAACTGGCTTCTCTGCTTTCTTCCTGCAATTGTTTGCCGCAGAGCTTTTCAAAATCAAGTGGTTCCTCTTGCCCACTGCTTTAGTTTTCTGCTCCCTCGTCATCATTCTTCGCCACTACTCAGAATCCCTTGTAGACATTGGCGATGAGGAGGTCTTAATTAATTGAGTTTTGCATCAAAATATTCAAACAACTAAACCTCGTGTCTTACTTGAACTAACATGTATTTTATCTTGGGTATTTTCTTTGTTTGCAGGGCACACATGATATTAATATTGAGCATCATATTGATATGGAGCCCGGTAAGGCTTTCTGCTTTCTATCAAACCATCTAGTTTGAACTGGTGTTAAAATATTATATGTTATATTGATATTTGATATATTCTATATGTCTTTAAAAATATAAATCTTGGATATATTATCTTAAAGATAAAAATATGAGATATTATTATATTTAATTATGATTGTATTAGATTAGATTCCAGAGTTATTGTAAGATTATTAGCTTTTGATTAGTCCTCTCTTTCATTCCAGGATTAATAATATTAGGCTTCTATTTTTCTCTACTTCAATCCTTCAATATAAATAATATTATATATTAGGATTAATAATAGTATTAGCTTTCGGCCTTTTGCTACCAGAAAACAACAAAATTGATTCCTTTTCTCCCTCTTTGATTATTTGTTTTTTTTGTTTGCTTTGGTCTGTGACAGAATCCTTCCTAGAAGTTCTGCGATCGGCTGTATTCGGAAGTCGTGAAGAATTAAACCAACCACAAAGCTTTTTGCATGTTTTGAATAGACTTTTGAACGTCCATAGACAGTTTTACGATTTTGATTTATATTATAAGAAGTAAGTACGTTGAGAGGAGTTTAATCTATCTTTATGTCAATAAATGTTTCTGACTACCTAAATGTATCCCAAACAAAAGCGGGTACACATATATATCCTTACCCGTATTCGAAACTCTATTAGGCTTTATCAGAGGTTAGCCTGTCGTTTGTTTTCTTTTCTGATCACTTTAGGCTGTTTCTGACATATATACCTGGAAAATAACAGATTGATCTATAAGTCAACGATGTGGAACTTTGTGGGAGGTGTGTTAGCCACAAATGGCCTGGTTTGCTTTCCTCAAGGCTCCACCTACCGCATGTCCTTAGGGAAGTTGGGTTATGGCGGCCTCCTTGTTTATCTGTTGGTCTGTTTATTTATGTGGTCGCTCATCGTGTGGGCCAAGAGAACTCCAGATCCAGAGAAGTTCCAAGGTCTTGTGCGAAGTCGGGTAGTTGCTGTTGCGACATGTTTGATCGGCGTGCTGAATTACAAAAATGATGAGCCTGGAAAATCAGATGCATATACCATTACCTCCTGCGGTTCATTTGCGTTGATGTTTGTATTCGAATATGTCCCCTTTATTATTTTCTTCCAATTGTTTGTCTATGAGCTTTCCAAAATCCTCTATCCCACTGCATTTTTTATCTGGTGGCCTATCATGATGCTTCGTGTCGCTTTAGAAATCCGTGTAAGATGGTCTAAATTGAGTTTTGCAGAAAAATACTGAAGCAATTGAACCTGTAACTTGAAATGACATGCATTTTTTTCTGCAGTTCATCCAACATGTCTTATTTGGCTCATATATGCGGACATCAGTTTTAGGGCGAAGACCATTTTCTACCACCAACGAGCAGGAAAATAACCAAGAGGAGTCATCTCAAGCAGTAAGTGACCAAAACGGAATAAAAATTTATTCTCAGTTTACTCTTGTCTCTGGTCTCTCCTATTAAATGACTCAACACTTGTCACTTTCACACAGAGGGATCGTTCCCCAAGTAACGGACAAGTACCAGAAGGAAGCACGATATTATTAGATTCGGGGAATCAGCAAAACAGGGCAGCAGAAGTAAGATCGTTCGTCTTTGCTAGCTGTAGGCGAAATATCGATCAAATCATGTATGAACTTTTCAGTATTAATTGTGTTTTTGTTGCAGGAATCCTGCAACCAAGGTCAAGTTTCATCAGAGGCGCCACAATCATAAGGTCCGATCCTCTGAAACACCTATATGCTCAATATTTAGAGTGATAGTTCAGAGTAAAAATTAATTACATGATATCTTTTGCCAGAAAAATAGAATTTTTATCACAGGTTAATTTTATTTGGAGTAATTGTGCAGAAGAAAATTACAGTAGTAATTGAAATAAGTACGGTGCTGTGCAGGGGAATTCAGAACATATCACAAAACGTTGGAAACACCCCTGCAGGCGCGTCTGCATTCCCGCCTCATCAGAGTGATGAGAAAAAAAAAAAATTCTCATCACCAAACAAACCAATTTTACTTGACCTGAATCATTGATGCACAAATAATTAGGGTCCTCTGAGATATATCTAGTATCTTAAATATTTTTTAAGTCTCTCTTCTCATCCTAAAATAATTTTTACTACTTTTAATCCCTTAAAATATTTTTTCAGTTGTATTTAGTGTGTCAGCAGATTGATTGCAATTTTATCCTTAATGTATTTTTTCAGCTCTAAAAATGAATTTAAAATATATTTTTTTATTATTTTAACACTTTAAAATGTATTTTCAATTATACCTCGTGTTTTAGGAGATTGACTACAATTTTACCGTTAATGTATTTTTCTTAATAATAACGAGCACCCAAAACTTGTTATATTGATTTATTGATTTCCACTCACTTTAAAATATTTTTCAGGAGCATCTAATATTTTAAAATAATTTTTGGAATTGAAAAAATACATTAAGGGTAAAATTGTAATCAGTCTGCTAATACACTAGGTATAACTGAAAAAATATTTTAAGTGTTTAAAAACACTAAAAATTATTTTAGGATATTATATATTACTTAAAAAATATTTTAAGATATTAGATATGTCATAGACAACTCTGATTATTTTTGTATCAATTACTTAAATCCTTTTTTAAATGAAACCGCGTCATTATTTTGGTGATAAGAATTTTTTTCTCACCACTCTGATGAGCCGAGAATGCGGAAGCCCTGCAGATTCGAACTTGTCTAAGCATGTCTCATCCGACATACCAAGAGAGACAGAGTAGACTGATCTATGCAACTTTGGTCGAAAAGGTTGGCAAAGAATAAAGATGATGCGTCATTTTTATAATTATTTGAGCCGTACACCCGTATGCTGTAAAATCTAAATGCATGCAAGACCAAGGCCAATTAATGTTTGCTTCATTTGTACGAAAGGGTTTGATCATTATTTTAGAACTATCCATCCGTGCATGTCATTATTGCGCTTGCCCTTTAGTGTTTCTTCATATTTGAATTTTTTCAAACTACGTTTTAACTAATATTTTTCTATAAAATTTTATTCAAATATAAATTACACTTTACTCTAACTTTATTTTTTAAAGTGTTCGTATTTTTACAAAATTCTCCCTCACTTACTACACTTAATAAAACCGCTAATAGCTTAGTCATGTTGCCATTTACAGGTGCAGTGAATAATTTAAACTGAAGTTTTGTAAATAAAAATGAAATTATTTAATCACTGATTAAATTGTAGCGAATGTTAATGTTTGTAAAGGTATTTATTATTTCAATAACCCTTTTAACAAGTATAGTCAGTTAAAGGCAATTATGTAACAGTACTAAGACTTCAATATCCCTGGTGTCTACTTTTTTGCTTGTTCGCATGACTTTTTGAAGATTTTGAAGTTTGTGTTGTATTTTATTGGGATATTTCATAAAATAAAAGTCACTTTTTTCCGTGGGAATCCAAACCCAATTAAGAGTAGGCGGAGATTCATCAAGATATGATAATTCTAAGGGACCGGTGAGTCCATTTCTTTCCTAGTTTTTTCTTTATTCTCTCACTCAATATTTTTCCATTTTCTAACTTCAAAAGAGCCAACAATAAAAATTTTCCATGCATTAATTAGGTTTCTCTTTCTTTTTACCCATTGGACTAAAATACACAAAAGTTTCTTAACTTTAGTTCAATGGTAACTCGTGATATTTTAAAATTTAAATTTGATCAACTTAAAAGTTTAATTTTTTATATTAAATTCCTAGTTATTACTTTTGTTATTAAGTCACTAATATAAACTATTACGTTGGATAATGAGGGTTATCACTAAAAGAAAAATTGATTTTCAACTGCGACTTGTTCTTTGCTATCAGATCGTTGTTGTTGCAACTATCCATCTATTGTTTTGTTATTGTTGAAGGGTAACTTTAATGGTAATATTGCAGCTAAAAGTTAACTCTTAGTAGACTGGTTCTCTTGAAGCAGAAATCTGGGGTTGCTTATTGGGATTGAAGAGAGCATGGGAGGGAGATCATAGACTGGTTTGATTGAGAAGCGACTCTCAGGAAGTGTTACATCTTCTTCTGAATGATATTTCTGACCTTCATGAAGATTGGTCTCTCATCATGAAAGTGAAAGAAATGCTACGACGCGACTGGATTGTGATGATAGAATATATTGAGAGAAATTTAAATGCTAGAGCTGATTTAATTGCCAAGACAGCTTTGAACGATTACCCTGGTTTGACCATTATGGGTCTTGACACGTTGGCTAGCGTTATGCAGCTATCTTCGTTTTGTGTTTATTTCTTAATTTTGTTTTATGCTTTCCTTTTGTATCAAAAAAAAAAAAAAAAAACTCTTAGTAACCACTTTTAATTATGAACCTCGTTCTTGTAATGTAAAGGTTCAATCATCATTACATTCTTTTTTTTTTTTTTTTGAAGTTAAAGGATAAACACTAAAGATTATATATGTGATCAAATCTGAGACTTCCCACTTAAAGGAGAACTCTTATGTTGCTGGAATATAAGACTATTGGCAAATCCATTACATTATTAAAAATATGTATTGATACTTCTAACATAATCTAATTTAATGTTGATTATTTTATTGTACATAATCTATTGATAAGTAGACAAATCAGAACCAATTCATTTTTTAACATCTAACAACGTCTTTGACACGGTGAACATATCACTGAATAATCAATATGATAGGGTGATTATATTCATAGGGAAATTTCAAATTAAGTTGACAAATTTCACAAATTCCTAATTGGTCTTGGGAGCCAATTTGAGATTTGTGAATGTTAGGCCTTTTACCACATTGCCTCTATTATTTTTTTTAAAAGCCACATCTCTATTTTTTCAAAGGCACGCCCGGTGATCGGTTGCCCGCTAGGTGACAACTTCACTGCAAAAGTTTTATCGTAAATAGTTATTAAGAACTTGTAAATTGCTAAATTTAACTGGTTAATTTATAACTATATCATATAATTAAATAGAATAACAACAAAGGTTGAATTATTGAATGGTGCAATTTCATTATGAAAATGTTATTGTGAATAATTAAGGAATACTTAAACTGCAGGTTCTTATAGTTTTAATTGCTTTTTGTTAGGTCCATGTAATTTTTTTTTCCTTTTTATCAGGTCATTGAAGGAGTACAAATTAAAAAATTTGGTTAAATTAGTTAATATGACATATATTTTTAAAATACCGCCATTTTTCTTAATTCTCTAGTTCATTCCCTCTCCTCTTTGATTATAATTAAGGGAGCATCAATAGGGGTAAATTAGGAAAAGATTGACAACTATAAAAACTACGCCTTATATTTAAAATTAAGATTAATTCCTTAAATATGTCTTATAACCGAAAGAGTATCCACATATTTTGAACCAACATTCTCAATTTCTCATACTAATGTTGCAAATTTTTCTTAGAGATGATCGTGCCAGAGCCATACAATTAGGATTGTATATGGGCAGGGCTGGGCAGGGCATGGAACATGCCCGATGCCCATCCCAAAAAAAGAACGGACGGTATTTTATGGCTCATTGCCCGGCCTTGCCCAGTGAAAGCCCGAGTAATTTCGGGTTGGGTTGGGTAGGGCGGACTTGTGTGTCCAAAAATCTCTCAAAAATTGAAAAATAATGAAGAATTAAATAATAATAATAATAAGACAGAAAAAATATATAGTTTGGTATTTAAAAAATATATTTTATGCCAAAGTCATTTTAAGATTTTATTACTTAGACTCTATTCATGGGCCAATAAAACAAATTAATTCAATAGAGATTATTTTCTTATTATTTAAAAACAATTTACTTTTTAAAACTCAGTTTACCCACTTCTTCATTAAATATGTGTATGAAAAAATATGCCTATATGCCTAGTAAACACAAAATATGTTTATTCATTGAATTCTAATTGAATGGTAAGTAAATACATGTTCAATTATGTATACAATATATATATATATATATATATATATATATATATATATATATATATATATATATTTTAAATACAATTATACACATATATTGGGCATGGCCAAATGGTCAGAGCAACACACCTTTCCCGATGCCCAGCCTTGCCTGGTATTTGGCCCGGCCTGAAGATGCCGAAATGATTTATAGGCGTATTTTTTAGGGCCGGGCTGGACATTTTTTTATCCGGCTTGGGCGGGTATTGCGGGCATTTGAACCTCATGAACACTCCTACATACAATTGAACAACGTAATGAATGGGCTTAATTATGTATGTTATGGATTGGGCCCGTGAGCCAGAAATTAAAAGATGTGATAATTGGGCTTGGTAAGGATGGAACGACATTGAACAAGCCGTTAGGATATAAGTGGAAGAAGAAGGTGGCTTGGAGGTAGAAAGGCCGAAGGAATTATGTCATCTCTTCTCGCTGAGTTGGTCTTCATCTTTCATTGTATTTTGTTTCTTCTAGGATCCTTCAACATTTTTCCTTCACCTTTCTTCAACCTCAGGTTTGGTTCCATTGGAGTAGCCTTTTCTCTTGACTCCCTCATGTGAAATTGCTCCAAGAGACTTTTTGCATATGCTCTTTGGGATACAAAGTACCCTTGATCTGATTTTTCCACTTCCAAGCCAATAAAACAATTAACCTCCCCAAGATTCTTCATATCAAAATGAATAGATAAGTTATCTCTTAAGTTTGAGATTTCTGATTCCTTATTCCCAGTTATTATCATGTCATCAATGTATAATAATACCAACAAGTGTGCATTTGATTCTGGCTTTATAAACAAATTGGAATCTAAATCAGAAATTTTAAAGTCACAGAAACTGAGGTATTGAGCAACTTTACCGTACCAAGCTCGTGAAACTTTCATAAGGTTGTAGAGTGCTTCTTTAATCGACAAACGTAATTTGGAAATTGGTTGGGGACAAAGCCAGGGGGTTGCTGCATAAACACTTCTTGATCCAATTCTCCATAAAGAAAAGCATTCTTTACATCGAGTTGCCATAGTCTCCATCCTTTGAACGCATTAAGTGATATGATAGTTCTCACTGTTACCATTTTTGCCACCAGACTAAAAGTCTCTTCATAGTCTAATCCATGACTTTGGGAGAAACCACGAGCAACCAAACGAGCTTTAAATCTATTGATAGTGCCATCAAACTTCCTTTTCAACTGAAAACCCACTTGCATGTAACTTGTTCACAATGTTCTGGTTTAGGTACTAAGTCCCATGTTTCATTTTTGTCCAAGGCATCAATCTCTTCTTGCATCGCTTTTTCCCAATATGGATTGATCTTTGCTTCTTCATGGCTTGTTGGTTCTTTGGTAGTTAGTGCTCTTGTAAAGAAACACTCAATTACTGAGTAGCTGTTAACTTCATAATCTTTTAAATAATGTGGCTGCTTCTTATCCCTTGTTGAACGTCTCACATCTTGTTTACCGTGTTCTTGATTTTCACTTTGTGGTTCCTTTTCCATTTCTCCGTCATTGGGTGCTTGCACATCAGGTTCAGGAAATAAAGGCTCCAGGCTGTCTTCATCATCTTTAAGAGCAACTAGTTTTGGAGCAGGGAATGATGTCGATACCTCATCAAACACTACTTCTTTGGAAACAGTAAATTTCTTTATGTTCGAATCCATGCATCTCCAACCTTTCCTATGGGAATCATAACCAACCAAGACGTACTTCCTTGCTTTTGGGTCAAGTTTAGTTCTATTACCTTTGGGAATGTAAATGTAGCATATAGAACCAAATATTCTACAATAATTTACATTTGATTTTTCACTATATAAAGTCTCAAAAGGAGATTTTTGTGTACTTGGCCAGGGAGGCAATCTATTTGTCACATGGCATGCTTACTGAACTGCTTCTGCCCAAAGTGCTTAAGGAATATTTTTATCATGTAACCATAAAAGACAAACTGAAGTAAGGTACGCAAGCTTTATTTCTGCAATGTTGTTCTACTGTGGAGTGTCTGGGTAAGTCATTTGATGAAGGATACTGAAGAGAATTGAAGACTGAATTCTTTTATTGTATTGCTTGATAGATTACATACGCATATATATACACATAAGATAGAATAAAATATTGGAATATGTTTCAACTCAACACTGTACAATCAAGACTAATTACTGCCTATAATTGCGGATCTTGACTTTCGGTGCTTCTACACTCCCCCTCAAGTTGGACTGTAGATATCAATCAAGTTCAACTTGCCAATCAGATACTCAAATCTGTCCTTGGGCAATCCTTTAGTGAGGATGTCCGAGGTTTGTTCTTTAGAGGGTATATACCTCAGATCAATGATACCCTCATCAACTTTTTCCCTTATAAAATATCTGTCTATCTCGACATGTTTGGTTCTATCATGTTGAACTGGATTATGAGCAATATTGATTGCAGCCATATTATCACAATAGACTTTGATCGGTAGATTTATGCATTCTTTTACATCTTCAAGAACACATTTTATCCATATGCCTTCACAAATCCCAAGTGACACAGCTCGGTATTCAGCCTCAGCACTGCTTCTTGCAACTACACTTTGCTTTTTACTTCTCCATGTGACCAAGTTACCCCATATATACGTACAATATCCAGATGTGGATTTCCTATCATCTTGATCACCTGCCCAATCAGCATTATACCCTATAAAGAACAAACCTCAGACATCCTCACTAAAGGATTGCCCAAGGACAGATTTGAGTATCTGATTGGCAAGTAGACCCAACTGACACGTGTATGATCATCGATAAATGTGATAAACCATTTTGTTTTGGATCGGTTTGGAGTGCGGGATGGTCCCCATAAGTCACTATGAATTATGGAAAAAGGTTTTGATGCTTGGTATGGGATTTTTGGAAATGAAGTACGATGATGCTTAGCCTTTTCACATAAATCACAATGAAAATCAGAGGTGATTTTATGAGGAACGAGGGATGGAAACATTTGAGTCATGTAATTTAAATTTGGATGACCTAAACGTTTGTGCCATAACTCTAAGTCATTAGTGCTAGGGAGAGACACTTTATTGCAAGATTTAATCTGATGACTATCACTTTCATCAAGGTAATAGAGACCATCAAGCTCTTTTGCACTCCCAATCGCCGTCCCTGTCAGCAGATCTTGAAAAAGACAGTGAGTAGCAAAGAAGTTAACTTGACATCGTTCATCATTAGCTAATTTGCTCACAGATAGTAAATTACACTTCAACTTTGGAACATGTAATACTGAGTGAAGAGTGAGTATAGCTGAGATTTTGATGGAACCAATTCCAGTTACAATAGACTCTGAGTTATCAGCAATTTGCACTGTCACTCCTTTGGTAATAGGAGTATAGGATGAGAAGAGAGCCTTATTGTCAGTCATATGATTCGAGGCACCTGAGTCAACAATCCAACAATTCCCTGTACATAGTTCTTTTATCATAGTCAAGGCTTGAAAGAAATTACCTCTTCTGACTACTATGGCAGTAGGCTTTGTCATAGTTTGTAGTGTGGTTAGCATTTCCATGATTTTGTGCAGTTTGTTACTTTGGGATGATTCCTTGGAAGCTTCAGCCACGTAACCTCTGTCTTGCCCTTTTTTCGGCTTCCAGTCAATAGGTTTACCATAGAGGTTCCAGCAAGTATCCTTTGTGTGCCCCTGTTTTTGGCAATGATCACAGAGTGGACGACCTTTAGAATCTCTTTGTTCTATGGTTCGAACAATAGAGATGTCATTAGAACTAGATCGTGGCACGTAGGAAGAGGCATTAGAAACTATAGACATATTGACCAATTTGGAAATGAAGAAACAAGCTACAATGGTCGTTGGTGCTGATAGGGAACTACACCGTGAGTAGTATGAAACAGTACCGTTGATGAATAGTACGGATGAATTATACCAATGAAGAGTATGTGATGAACAGTAACAGTGCGATGAATAGTACCGGTGAATAGTACGTGATGAACAGTAACAGTAAACAGTGCCGATGAATAGTACCAGTGAATAGTCGTGATGAACAATAACCAGTACCGATGAATAGCCTTGATCAACAGTACAGTAAATAGTGAAGCGTCACGGACAAAACAGCACCTGTGAATAGTAGCTGTCTCCCTTTTTTTTTCCTTGGATTCCTTCCTTTTTTTTTCCTTTTCTTCCTCTTTTGTCTTTTTTTCCTCCTTTTCTTTCTCTTTTCCTTCAGAATCAATAAATCCGAAGCCTAAATGAAGATATTGGCTGAGTCAGTAACAGGAAAAGATGAAAGGTGTGAGAGGACTGAAGAGATAATTATTCCAAATTTTTCTCTTTTCTTTCGTTCTTTACCGAGCCTGGGAGTTAAGAGTTGAGAACGATGAGAGCTGAGAGGGGCAATGAGAGCAAGAACAAGAGCGTCGAGGGTAGATCCAGAATCGGTGGCTTCGGAGGGTCGATGGTTGACAGAACGCAAGAGTACCAAAGACGATGGTCAAGACTCCGGAGAAGAACGATGCAGTCGAAGGAAGCGATTTTCCTGGAGAAGTTAGGTCCTACGACGATGAAATCTAGGTAGGAAGAAAAAACCAGTGAGGATGATTGCAGTGTCGATTTTGGAGACGAGAAGGCCGTCGGAGACTGACTGTTGACAGTGGCTCAGGAGTGGAGTCCGACGGAGATGACAATGGCGTCACAGTGGGCTGAGGGACTGAAGATCGACGGTCGACAATGGCTGTCACTCCTTTGGCCAAACTCTGTTAGAATCTCGCCGTGGTATCCGCTTTGAAACCGTATCGGTGGCGGACAGGACTGACTCAGAGGTGGTATGAGACTGCTCTGATTCTGACGAAGTGGAGAACTCAGGGCGCAAAACAAAATTACTAAGAACGCCGATGCTGATTCTGACTTATCAGAGGGCGTGTGAAGAATTCTGGTAGGAATTTGATTTCGTATTCTCTCCTATAGCTCTGATACCATGAAGAGAATTGAAGACTGAATTCTTTTATTGTATTGCTTGATAGATTACATACGCATATATATACACATAAGATAGAATAAAATATTGGAATATGTTTCAACACAACACTGTACAATCAAGACTAATTACTGCCTATAATTGCGGATCTTGACTTTCGGTGCTTCTACAGATACCATTATCAACACAATATTTAGAGAAGTCATCAAACATATACTCTCCACCATTATCACTTCAGAGGCATTTTATCTTGTTTCCAAACTCTGTTTCAATGGTTTCCTCAAACTCTACAAACTTGGACAATGCTTCACTCTTTTCTTTCAAGAATTTTACCCAAGTGAACCTAGAGTAGTCATCTATCAGCACCATGACATATCGTTACCCACTACAACTTGGTGTCTTCATTGGTCCTATCAAATCCATATGGACCAGATCAAAAATTATTGAATGTCGACTTGTTCAACTTTTGAAAGGGAGACGATGAGATTTGCCAGATTGACAACCTTGATAAATCACATCTTCACGAACATTCTTTAAAACAAGCATTCCATCTACCAACCTTTTTTTTGAAATTTGCTGCAGCAATTAATAGCCAACATGGCCTAGCCGGGCATGCCATATTGCAACATTATCAGTCAGACTTGTCTTTTTTACATATGCTTCTCTTGCTAACATAACGTATAGAGAGCCCTTTTTATCACCAAAAAAACAACATCAGCAAATACGTCTTTTATATTGTCAAGCACTTTAACATCTTTAGGACCAAATAATACATATTTTCTAGAATCAATAATTTGAGGAACTGAAACTAGATTTTTGGTCAAACCTGGAACATGATAGACATCATGAACTTGATGCCTTTTGAGCATACATCGTCAACCAAGTCGATCAGTACAACACCTTCTTTTATTACCGGATATGTGGAGTTTTCTACTGTGACAATAACTCTATCTCCATGATGTTCATGCACTTCCAAGAACAAGGTTTCATTCCCAGTTACATGGTGAGAGCAAGCTGATTCAATGATCCACTTCTCCCTCTTGTTGTTGGCTTAATTTGCAAAAGCCTGAATTGATTTCTGTTCAATGGTCTCAATCGTAAAACAACTATCCCATTTGAGTTAATCATCCTCTTTACTTGTGCAGGCAATATTTCTTGATATGCCTAATTCTACCACACTTGAAGCATGTAATAGTCTTCTTAATGGATGCATCACCATCTTCATCTATATTGTAATCCTTTTCTTTATTCTTACTGCTTAACATGATTTTTGTGCTTGGTTTTCCTTTTGAAAAGAGTACAGTGTCAATCTCAAGGTTCTTTGCCATCTGTTTCGCCAAGGCTTCTTGGTTAGAGAGCAAATTCTCTAATTCTTCAACCGAAGGTTGGGTTGGCTACCCTTGGATGGAGGTGACAAAGGGTCCATATTCTTTCTTCAAGCCACGAATAAGGTAACAACACAGTTGGCCTTCATTGATCTTTTCATTT
Source organism: Inga laurina (assembly GCA_963855925.1). Classification (NCBI taxonomy): domain Eukaryota; kingdom Viridiplantae; phylum Streptophyta; class Magnoliopsida; order Fabales; family Fabaceae; genus Inga; species Inga laurina. The sequence continues at coordinate 57,177,645 of OY979711.1, forward strand.
GCATCAATCTCTGAAATCTCAACATAAATGCTCGTAACACGTAAGAAATATTCTGAGATAGACATACCTTCTTAAGTCAACATTGCCAGCTCATTCTCTAATAGCTACAGTCGTGCAATGTTCTTCTTGGTAAATAGCATTTCAAGGGTTTGCCAAACTTCCTTTGGAGAAGTGACGTCATGAACGTGATCAATGAATTCTTTACTAATAGACATCCTCAAAGCAAAGAAAGCCTTCCCACAGGTGATCTTCCACTTCTGTCATGACTCGGCATTCTCAGGAATGTCGGTGGGAATTATGTCAGCACCAACCACTAACTACCATAAATCCTAACCTTGTAGATATGCCTCCATATACATTCTTCAATACTTGTAGTTGTTGCCTACAAGATTCTCCATCCCGTTTTGAGTACTTCCCCATTAGAGATTTCCATGGCAGCAACAGAAGAAATTTCACTCACTCACAGGATAGGCTCTGATACCATAAAATAAAATAGAGAAAAATGAAAAGCAAAGGAGACAGAAGGCTATATTTGTGAAAGTTCTTTTCTGATTTTTCTAAGGCACAAATGATTACAGCCCCGACAATTTATAGTGCAAAGTTAAAAACTCACTTTCCACATATTTCTCCAACTACCTAGATATTTTCTCTAGCACTCCAATTATTTAATAACATACTAAAGCTAAACAATAGGAAACTGACTTACGTGAACAAGCCTCACATATTTGACTTGGTAAAAAAATGAATAAAACAACAAGATAAATAAAATGGGAAACTTGAACCACATGCTTTTCATGCTGCAGAGGTTTGTGCTAATTTTTAACACATGGGACTAATATCATGTTTCATCAACAAACAACAGGGTTACAATCCAAAACAACTTTAAGCACAGTTCTCCCTCAACCCCACCATGAGAACTCCTCAGGTCAACCTTTTAGTACCCATCTCAATTTATAGTCATGGAAATGATAACCAAGGTAATAAAAACCAGACCAAACATTAAACCGGCTATGGTACTGGGTCAAGAATCAGACCAGAGTCAAATCGGGGCTAACCCTAGTCTAGATCAGTGAGGAAGTAAAGATTTCAGGATTATTTATATGAAAATATGAATAAAATTAATAAAAAAATTATTTAATTTAACTTTTTTAATTTAAAAAAGGTTAAACCAGTATCAAACCGGACCAGTTGGACCATCAGCTGTCCGGTTTTTGGGCTAAATCAATGATAACTCACAGTAAAAATTAATTACACGTTAATTCTTTTTCAAGAACAATAGAATTTGCACTACAAAAAATACTCAATTTCCAACAAATTTTTTCCACCCCTGCCAGTGGTCGATTGATTGAACCATATTCTTAAATAATTTTTGATAACTAAATTGGGATTTTTAATACATTTTATGGGATAATATTGCATGATTAAGCAATAATTTTAGTTAGAGACAATTGTACTCCCTCTGGTCCTATTTATTAGCAACTTTTCTCTTGATTGAGCAAAACAAACTCATAGTTAAAAGAAATAAGTGTGTTAAAAATACCATATTTTTTTCCATATATACCCTTATTTATAAGAAGAATATAGTAGAGAGAATAAATAAAAATTATGAGAGATAATGAGTATAAGATATGAAAAAAATGAGTATTTAATAAGGGTAAAATAGAAAAAAGAAGCTTACATTTTTAGACAAAAAGTGAAAGTTGCTTATAAAAGGGACCAGCCCTATGAGAGAAAAAGCTTCTTATAAATAGGACCAGAGGGAGTATTGAATTAATTGAATTTGGGGCAAAATGGTCATAATTTATTAATTATTTTGTGCAATTATTTCTTAGACTTTTGATGCTACCTTATCCTTCATCTTGCATTGTAGATGTTTTGGAAGAAAATTAGAGATTTTGGAGGTTCGGAATGAATATTTTTAGGATTGGGAAAAACTACAAAAAAGCCCCAAAATTTCTTAAAATTACAAAAGTGTGAAGAAAAGGGCCTAAGGAAAATCACAGAAAATTACCTATATGTTCATGAAATTGTGGTTAAGCCCTAAAATATTTCAAAACTTTTCATTCTAGTCCTTATACAAGTTTTGAACTTTGCAAATTGATCCCTGGTCAACACTGGCATTTTGACCAATGACTAATTAGGTCTCCTCCTTCAGTTGGGTAGCCCGACACTGATATAAGAGAGTTGAGAGTTTTAGACAGTGGGGAGTGTCGCAGAGTGTAGACCCATCTTTATCGGATCACCTTCATCTTCTTCCTCCCTTCCCCTTCTTGTGTTGCCGCAGGGCAAGCTTCTCCTCTTTATTGTTGCTGTCGGTAACCTCGTTGAACCAGAGGGGAGTTAAACACCGCGAAGCTGGGAGGCAGAGACCCGAGAGCAAAAAGCAGAGGAGCTAGAGCTAGATAGGATCAAGGAGATTGAACCAGAGGCAAAAGCTGAGAGTAAGAGCCACTGGGGGGTCTTAAACCATCAACACCACCTCTGTCAAATCACCACTCCTCTGTTCTTAGCTTCCGCTTCCCACGTCGCTCACCACCACTACCACACAACCAACAGCTTGTCACCACAGCCGGCGTAGTGATTTGAAGCTAAACCTAAGGAGGAGATCTATTATTTTCACCCGCACCGTCTCCTTGTACCTTATTCACCTTCATTTTCCAGTTTTCAATGGTTGTTGAGTTTTCTGGTGACTCTTTCCCATTTTCTGGCAAGAAATTCCAGATTCTGGTAATCCTTTGAGTTTTCCAGTGAGCTCTTCCTTACTTCCATCTCCAGCTACCCTCTTCTTCTCCTCCATCATTTCTTCTCTGCCATAGCCGATAGTGTAACGTCCCAAAATTTAGTAAAGGTTAAATTAATCAAAAAGAAAAATTTACATGATGTTAAATTTAGTTTTTGGAAGAAGGGAAGACAATGATGATTATGGTTATTTTACTTGACCAAGATTTAACCACATAAGTTAAGTAAGACCCAATGGCAATTTAGTTAATATTGCCATAATCAAGGGCAAGAGAGACGTCTACCATGTGATTTTGAGGTTAGAATTGGAAGCTAAAATCAAGGGCTAAGATTTGTCCTTGAAAAACAAAATCTTAAGAGACAAATTGGACAACATTTACCTAACACCACACCCATAATTGTCCATTTCATTAAAGCTCTTGCACACATGAAATTAGATAATTCCCAATAATCTCTTGACTCTTAATTTTCCGTAAAGATGAAGAGATGAGAAGACAAGACTTAAAGCAAAAGGAAAAGAGGTAGACATCTACCTAACATTACATATCATTTTATCTTACTCTCTCACACTTATTTCAGCCAATACATGAAGAGCAAGAGAGGAAGAGTTTATTAATATATTCCTTCCCCATTTAAGTCAAGAACGACGGCCAAGCATGAGGAAAAGTGAGAGAAGGAGTTGGTCCACATGACAACATCATACTTGCTCCACTCTCTTAAATTTCGGTCAAGCACAACAAGTAAGGGGGATAATATTTAATCAACTTAATTCCTCATCCATACACACACATTCTGTCAAGACAAGGAGAAGAGAGAAAGATAGCTCAAATAATGCAACTCTTCATCTTTTGGTGCAAAAAGGACGTCCAAATTGAGAATAAAAGAAGGGAGTGCACCACTTTTATTAATTTATTTCAAGATGATAAGGTACCGCTTATAAATGCTAAAAATACTTATCTTTTCTCTCCTAGCTTTCTCAACTTTTGGCCAAGCATTCAAAGTGGTGGAAGATTAATGAATAAAATAATATACACTCTCATTCCTCACTCAAACTGTCGGCCAACACTTGGAAGAATGGGAATAAATGTTTAATCCATTCAATTCCTCATTTACACACTCACAAGTCGGCTAGAACCATAGGAAAAGAGAAAAAGAAAGAACTGAAACTTGAAGAGCAAAGGAACAAGAAACAAAGGTAAGTCAATTTCACTCACTAAATCACTTTTCTTGCTCTTAGAGTGTTCATAAACATTGTTCCTCTTGATGAGAGCTTCAATTCTATGGTTTTAGATTTCTCATCTGAGGTGTTTTGTGTCAGTTAGTTAGCCGGAGTGCCGCCGGAATACCATACCACTTGTAGGAACGTGAAGAGGTAAGCGTAGGCTTCCTTTTGAACCGATTACTTCGTGTTTTTGTTGAGTTATTCCTTGTTCTTGAATCAACCACGTAATTCAACCAAGGGGTGTTTTCAAAGACTAAAGATGTTTTAAATCATATATAAGGTGATATATGATTATTATTGAAGTATTAGACTTGTTGGAGTTCAAAAACACAAACTTGATTTTTGTTGTTTTGGGAGGCAGATTTTGGTTGGGGGAAAAATTTGGTAGAAAGAGTTTGATTTTGATATTTTTGAGTTTTTCATTGGATTCTACACGAAAAATTGTGTGGGAATAGGCTCTGGTTATAATTTTTGACAGACTGGTTTAAAGATTAAAAAATTGGAAATTAAGTTTGCTTGTGCAACAAAGTTGCCAGTGTGCATTTTTGTCTGGCAGTTTTGTTGTGGTGAAACTTTCACTATCCAAACTTCATCTGTTGATGATGATATTTTCTAGAATTAAAGTACACTTATATACCTTTAATTTGATAGGTATTATGAAGGATTTTGATAAGTATTTTAGGAGATATGAGTATTTGAAGTAGACAATTAAATCTGGTCAGAGTTTCTGGCAGCAAGGGAAGACATAAAAACTGGGAAGTGTGTGCAGTCATACAGCTACTGAAAGTATTTTTCCCTTAAAATAGACTTAATAAGGTTACATAGAATTTTGTATCATCCCAATTAAATTTTTCTAGAATTAGTTATGATTTTTCAAAGTTCAGTGAAAAATCTGTCAATTCTTGGTAAATGTGCAAAAATTCAAAGTTAAGAGTTTGGTAATAGAATTGAACCTTTAAGAATTGAGTTAAGCCTTTGGAGTAGCTTGAGGTCATTAGCTTCATATTGGGCCTAATGTAGTGACCCTAATGGTAACCAACATAAGAGAATAATTTATGAAGAGTTAGACTAAGAAATAACTCATTGCCCGTAAATTATAGGACGTGACACTTGCCCAGGACATTTAAAGCACGTCAATCAAGATCAAGATTTGAAAAAATTGTCAGGTAGTAACTTATCCCTCACATACTATGTGAAATATTATATGCATGTTTGTACCATCGTGAATTTTAAGCATTCAGATGAGAAGGGCTCAGGCCCAGTAGAATTTCCCAACGCTGTGGCAAGGGACAATTGTCCTTGAATTGGTAACTTTATGCTTTCTGCATATTGTGAATTTATCTCTGAATGTTGAATATGTTGATTATACTATAACTTTGGTTGACATGGCAAGATATATGTGCATTTTATATGAGTGATATCTGTTACTACTGAGATTCATTGAATCTCACCCTATTTTTCCAAAACAAATTTTCAGGTCGGGCAAGTAGTTCCTCAGGCAAGAAGGTAAACATGGGCGAATGAAGCAAAGGACTTAGAATTTAATTTTCCGTTGGTTATCTAATTGGAGTTGAATTTAATTTGTATTTAAGTGTGATCAGTCTCATACTGACAAGACCGTAGACACGTAAATAAGCGCCTATGTATAAGCAAATGCAAAGTGATATCCGAACCAGTAGTGGACAGCTGTTCATATAGGGCTGTTAATTTATTATAGTGGTTTGGGTTCTAGCAGAGAATTTATTAGTAAGAACTCTGATATGAAGAAATGAACCTAAAACGGATGGCTTGAAATGAATCATAAAATAAAATGAGACCAAATTTGAAAACGATTTTTGGAAAGATTTTTGAAAAATCCACTCAACACACTATTTGAAGATAGAACTTCTGCTGTTTACAAAAGATTATCGGTCTCCTTATTAAAGATAATACTGCACTTCAGCCGTCCATACGCTTTGAAAACAAGGGTGTTACAGATAGCTTCAACACCACCATTATCACCGTCCCATCTCTATCAACCTCCACCTTCACTTTCTCTTACCAAACCATTTCTTAACATCATTCTCTCATCATATTTCCCTTTAATTCATTGCTTCCATGGTTTATGGAATTCTCTGTTATTTTGCAATTAAAGTTATGCATGGTTGAAGATTTCAACTATTAAGGATTAGGAATTTGGCTTGAGTTCAAAGAGCTTCAAAGGGAGCTTTTCTTAGGATTTACTTATTGTCTATCCAGCGTTACCTAGAGTCCTCAGGATTTTGATTGTTGTCCGTCCATTGTCATCTGGAGTCCTCAGGATTTACTATTTGGATATTATAAAGACCGGTTATCCTGACATTTGGCCTAATTTAAATATTATAATCAATAAGTAAGTGCATGGGTGTATATGTAAATATTTTTCATTACTGAATTACCAAAATTAATCATTCATTACTTGTTTTGTTAGTACATTTACCGCTTACCGAAGCAACATTAGATTGAGCTATTCTACACATAAAGACCCAACCAGTAGGTATCCCTGGAGGAAGATTACGACACTTATATATATGAATTTAATTACTCCAATTTTGTTACTCAAAAATTTTTCCTATTCATCTTAGGTACATACCAACAAGAAGAATTAGTTGTAGATACATACCTAGTTTTTTTATATGAATTTAAGGGGTTTTAAGTACATGCATAGGTTGTTTCTTGCCTATTTATCTTGGTTGTTTATGAATTAGTTGTACATTAAAATTATATCTTGCTTACATTCTACACATGTAGGTACTTAAAATTAGTTGTATATTATTTGTTATGTTGTAATTACATTACATTAGTACTGATTTTATGAATTAATTATTTTGATTCAAGTTTTTTTTATTCTGATTTGGTGTGATTCTGGCTTGGGTTTTTACTATTGTAGATTTGTAAAATGTAAATTGCTGTGGATTATTCAATACGTAGAGGCAATTTAAAAAAATGTACCTCTAATGGCGCTTCCCCTGGACAAAGAAAGGCGCTTGTTTAAAGAAGGGCTGTAGGAGGTCCACATCCTACGGTGCTTCTCCAAACAAGTGCCATAGCTTTATATTAAAAAAAAATCTAAATACTCAAGCTATGACACTTCTGTATATTCAAGAAGTGTCGTAGCTTGTTTTAATGACATTAGAAGCTATGGCGCTTACCAAGCACCATAGTGTTCTCTAAATTAAGCATCATAGCTCATATTTTTTGTAGTAATGTAGGTACTTCTTATCAGTGTATTTGTGTTGTTTTTGTATACCTATAGAACTGTGCCTTTATCACTCTGCGTATACCCAAATGTTAAGGGGTTTGACATTTACCACTTCAAATGATGGGATGATTGGTACATTAACTGAGTATGCATGCACTGATGTTTTTTCTGAATTGACTAGTTCTATTGATTCAAATCATGTTGAACCTTGTAATGCATGCATTAATGCTTCTTCCCATGTCTATAGTCCTACGAATTCTATTGATTCTGATGATGAGGTTGATGAAGAAATTATTGTTGAATCCTCTGACACTATTGATTTTAAAGTTACCCTGCTTAACACTAATAATGATGATGCTTTGAATGCTAAGAGTAATATCTCTATTGATTTTATTGATGCTACTCATGATCTTGATATGACTATTGTTAATGGGGATGCTATTAAGGATAAGTGTAGGGGAAGCCTTAATTTGGATATGCATTCAGATAGTAAGAGCATAATGCATCATGATGTTTCAAATGTGATATTAAAAATCCTCTAGGAAACCAATGTTAGGTCTAGCAAAAATAACCAATCTCTCAACAATCCAATTAACCAAAGTTTAAATCCTTGTTGAGAGCTTACAACCATATATCTTGAATGAAATTACCTCCAATAAATGCTTGTGTGGTAAAAAAACCCTTCATCTAAATCAATAGGGCCAAAATCTTAGAAACATCTTATCTCTCTGTCTTTTTTTTTAGCAGAAAATCCTAGAAACATCTTTTTTTCCATACATAAAAGTTTAAGTGAGTTGGATTGGACGCTCATTAGGATTAGGACATGCCTCCCGGCTCAAAGAGTGCTTAGAGAAGTATTTTACTACCAAGCCCCAAAAAAGATATATATGGTGAGGTGTATAAAGGGTTTATTCCAAAATCCACATGTCTATCAACTATGATTTTCTAAATCAAATAATTATTTAATTTTATGAATTATGCAAGCTAATGGTTTTTTTTCAATCTTCATTTTCATGCAAGGCAATACGTACAAAATTAGTTACTAGCCATGGGAATTGGAAATAATGATTGAAACTTGAAAGTTGTAGATTATTCTAAAATTAGAACTTATTAATTTGGGAGAATTACACTGTAGTCCCATGGAAGCTAATATACGAAGAAATGGTCTCGGGAAAATCTGAAATTACTCTTAAATCTCATGGGACCATTTTGTAATAAATTCAAGGTGAGAAATGTCTGAAATACCCCTGTCAGAACCATGTTGAAAGGGATGGTAAATGATGCACATTTACTCAAATGACATCCCAAAAAGTGCTAGAGATGGTAGGAAAAATGGAGTGACAATCATCAGCCATGGTTGAAGAGTAAGATAGGAAATTGATGCCATCCAATTTTTTATCTCCATTATTCCACGTGACTCATGTATTCTATTGAATAACTAAACATATCTTTAGGTTTTGTTGATTCATGTTCGTTTTAGTTATGAAAAATGGAAAAAGATATTTGCTTTTAATGGTATTGTCATTTATATGCTTGTAAACCAAAAAGGGTGACCTAGTAAATATAATGGATATGCTCTGGATGTGATTTCAAGATGTTTGGGTATGGTTTAGTATTCTTTATTTTTGCTATCATTATGCTCTGTCTTCTGGTTCATTGTTTTGTGTTTCTATAATAGAAGAGGTAAGGAATGAAGATGGGGGTGAAAGGTTTGGGGCAACATAACATGATGTGCGTAGAGAAAAATGTGTTGTTAATAGGAGGAGCGATAGTTGTCAATGGAGGTTGATAAACTTGTTAATGACAACTATATGTCATATTTAAATGATTTTTGTGACAACTAAAAGTTATTTTGATTGATCTTTGTTTTGGTCATGATAAATGGAAAAAGCTGTTTGATTTTTATACGTATTGTCCTCCATATACTTGCAAACTATAAAGGATGGCCTAGTAAATGCAATGAATATTCTTTAGCTAAGGTTTCAATGTGTTTGGGTATGGTTTAGTATGCTCTATTTTTACTATCATTATGCTCTATTTTCTTGTTGATGGTGCTATGTTTCTACAATAAAAGAGGTAAGAAATGAAGATGAGGGTGAAAGGTTTGGAGGCAAATAACCTGATGTGCGTAGGAAAAAAAGAGTTGTTAATGGAGGTAGTAATAGTTCTCACTGGAGGTTGCTTAACTTGTTAATGACAACTATATGTAATATTAAAATGTTTTTCTTGTGGTGTAATGATGTTTGGAATGGATTTGAGAAATTTGCTATATTTTTTGGTATTTTGTGCTATTTTTAGTCATTATAAGTGGGATTTAATGAACAAGGTGTGAAATATGTGTGGCTGGAGGTCCTGATTATGTAGTAAGATGTGTTGTTATAAAGGCCGCAACATTTGTTAATAAGGCTATTGAAATTGTTAATGACAACTTTTTTGTGTAGCTGGATAGTAGCGATGGCTACCACGTGGCAAGAATCTACTATGTTTCCTTCATATAGGGGGAAGGTTTGAAGTCAGTAGAGATGGTGATTTAACATATGTTGGTGGAACCGTCAGATCTCGAACCATTAAGGAAGGAACAAGTTTAGAAGAGTTTAAAATAATGATATCCTCCATTATGGGAAAAGAGAGCGGCGAACTTGTTATGAAGTCTACATTGCTGTGTGATAGAATAACATTTGTGGATGTACTAGATGATGAAGCAGTTGAACATTTATTCAGTTATAGTGGAGAAAGTAGGCATGTCTATGTAAATGAAGGACAAAATGAAGATGGTAATTTAGTGACAATAAGGGATAATCCAAGTGATGAGTAATATGTGTAAGTTTAACATCGTTATCGAAAATAACTTGTGAACGAAGTGCTGTTAACTTGTCATTACTAACATATTTTACTATGCAATATGGTCCAAGTTTGATAACTTGTCAAAAGGTTGGGATGGAGGATCAACCACTATGTGTATTGAAGATTCACCTTCATTGCAATGCACTGTCTAAATGGTGCCAGCAAGAAGACCTGAAATGAACTTGACAAAGTGGAAGGATATGATAATCGGGGAGGGACAAGTTTTTGCCAATGCGGATGACATTTGGCAAATACTATACAAGTATGGCATTACACTCAAGTTTGCATATAAATATGTCAAAAACAACCAGCAAAAGATCATCTCCAAATGCATGGTTGATGGTTGTCCATGGTACTTGGGAGTGTATTTAATGGAAGAACGACAAGATACTGAATTCCTCACTATAAGAACATTCAAAGGTGACCACAAACATTATGCACATGATAATCTACTTGTACCTCACTTGAAGAGATCCAAATTAACCTCATCAGTAATTGCAAATAGTTTAAGGTGTAATATAGACAAGAATGCAAATGAGATTATGAGAGATATGTATAGAGATTATGGGGTGCGTCTAAATTATGGTCAAGCGTACAGGGGAAAAGAAAGAGCATTGATGGAAATACATGGCCGTTTTGAAGATTCATACATGACAATTCCTTAGATATGTGATAGGCTAGTAGAGACTAATCTAGACATGGTAGCCTGATGTGAATTCTCTGAGGGTGACAGATTTGAGAGGCTATTAATTGCTTATGGATGCTCAATCAAAGGCTTCTTACAAGGGTGTCATACTTTATATAGATGGATGTCACCTCAGTGGTCCTTTCAAGGGAATATTGGTTTCAGCTAATATTTATGATGCTGATAATCAATTGTTTCCCTTGGCATATGGCATAGTTAGTGGGGCAAAACATAATGATTGGAGCTAGTTTCTTAAGATTGTGAAGGATATCATTGGCATAAGGGAGATCATAATAGTGTCATATAGGAATTTTGCCATCATAAGTGCTGTTTGTTGTATATTTGGATCTCAGAGACACGCATTTTGTTACTAGCATGTCAAAGAAAACTTTAGTGCATAGTTTGTAAAGCTGAGAAGAATAAAGTATAGGACTTCTTTGAATAGCAAAGAAGGTGCACTTACAATGCTTGATGCTATTACATATGCAAGGCATGAACATGAACATAATGTTGCTTAGGTAGGCTGAAATTGTTTTCTCTAGAGTTTTGTAAGTGGGTTGAGACTGAAGGAGATGTTGAAAGATGGGCTCAAAGCAAGTTTTCTCACAAAAAGATAGGATAAATTAACATCTAATGTTATGAAGTCATTTAACAGTTGGGTATTGAAAAAGAGGAAGCACAATGTTGATGTTTTCATTCATGAGTATAGAGAAAAATTAGCCAAGAAGATGGTTACATGCAAAGCAGCCATGAGAAATTGGAGGAATGAGATTAGGCCGAATATTGAGTCTAAGTTGATGGAAGAAGTAAAGGCCATTGAAAATATGGAAAGTGAATATTATGGTGATTATATGATTTTAGTTACAATAGTGTGTAACAATCGAGTCATCCATCTGACTGTTGACTTCATAAGACACACATGCACTTACCTGGCATGGCAGATGAGCTGAATCCCTTGTTCACATGCATGTTCAGCAATCAGTTAGTTCATCGTAGTGTTGATAAGAGCTAAATATTTGTATATCTTTTGGTAATTAACCTTAGACTTTTGTGGGATTTGATTAATTATTTTAGGCATAATTAGGTATTAATTTGAGATTTGAGTGCAAAGGTAATTTGGGAATTAAATTGGCTAAATTAACATATTTTAAGTAATATTTGTTATTCCCATTATTCCTTAGTAGTGAACATATGATATTACCTTTCTGTATCTCATTATTGTAGGTGATGACATGGTACATTGGAGCTTAATGGAGGGCAAAGATGGAATTAAAGGAGAGAACATGTGCAGATTTTATTTCCTAATTTTCTAATTTTAATAGACAAGAGAAAAGAGTTAGGCATTGTTTGGTGGCTTGAGTTCTTTGCCTTAAAATCCTCCACATTTTTTTTGCTCTCCTCCAAACATGGCCTTATCCCTTATAGTTGCTAAAATCAGATCGCACAAGGGGAGGAGGATACGTGCTGCATTGAAGGTTCACGTTTTCAACACTTGTTCGGGGGAATGCTAGGAATTTTTTCTGCAGTTCACATGCATTTTCTCCATTGGATTTTCCTCTATTCCCACGGACCACCACTTCTCCTCCTCCTTCCACTTCCAACCGAAAATCCTTGTCTTCTCTGTTTTCTCACGTCTGCAGCGAACATGATGATCCAGAGGTGCTAAGGAGCTTATTTTTGAATCATGAGCAGCTAGAATTGTTCGTCCGATGGTGATGGTGAAGCTAACCTGAGTCCTTGAGCAACTAGGGGAGTTCTTTGTATCTTGATTCCATTTTCTACTCTTATGTATATGCAGATTATGATTCTAGGTTGCTAGAGTTTAAGATTTATGTATATTGCTGAGGATTTAATCGGTTGATGTAATCTGGATGATGAAACTTGTGCTAGATTTGTACTCATGGATTGTAATTGGACTATAGCACTCTTTTGTTATTCAATTGCTTTCCTCTATTCTCTTGAAATTAAATGTTTGCTAGGTTTCTAGGAATTAATTGATAGAAGAGAGGATCTCTTATGAATCTAGCATGAGCAAAGTGCTTAAGATACTCCTAATTGATAATTGAGTCTAAGTCTAGATATAAATGAGAAATTAGGAGTATTGATTAACAAGGGTTCTTGCTAGTCCTTGTGCTTAGTTAAGAGAGGAACTTAGAATTAAAATTGGATAAGGATGGTTAGTTGATTCATTCACCTAGGACATTCATCTTTTGCATTTACACCCACACACTCATTTTATACATTAAAAAAATTCAAAAACAAGTAGTTCTTTGGTTTAGTTAGATAGATGAAACTCACATCCCATACTTTTTGGTTAATTTGTTATTTATGCTAGATTACTTAGGAACTAAATATAGGCTCCACATAGAGATCGACCTAGGTTAGTTGCCATATAGTGCATTTAGCTTAGTTTTATTTGATAGCCCCATGATATGGCTCTTCAAGTGTGTTCTCATACATCGATGATTACTACAAGCTTTCTACCCAAGAAAACATATATGCATCACCCATGAGGCTTATAGCAATGCATGATTGCCCACGTGCTGAGCACTTATAGTGACATAGCTTATGACACAAAATTTTTTGTGACCACCAATTACCAGAAGGCCCCTGAGAAGGCCAAAATGAAAAAGGATTGAATCTCAATTTCAAGACAAAAGGGTTTATCATTATGGCAGGTGCAATAAAGCTGGCCACACTATAAAGACTTGCAAGAATCCTAATCCAAGCTAATAAATCATGGTGGCTTGGGTTCTTTTGATATTGGAAAGTGCATGTTATACTATTTTTGTAAATCTAATTAAATAGAAATCCATACTACTTCTATAGCAACAATCTATGACTTTTTAGGTACTTGTACATGCATTGTCAGCTGTAAATAAAGGTTGGATATAATATGGCTTTATATCCTACTTTCATTTATAGAGAATTATAATCTGATGTAAATTATGTTGTCAAAGAATGGACCAGGAGTTGTCATTTGAGGCTCATGTTGTTGTTAATGTATATATATGCAGTTATGTTCACATTTGTGTATCCCACTGTCATGTATTGAAAGTCTTAATTTAATGTGAAGTATGTTGTCAACGAATGGATTTGGGGTTGTCATTACAGGCCTATGGAGTTGTCAATGTTGCCTATGCAGTTGTTAATATATATATATATATATATATGCATATATGATAAAATTGGAAAATGAGTTTATATGCATATACTTATAGATTACATATGTTATTGATATTTGATTAATTAGGTGGTTAGAGTCACTGGTGCTGCCTTCACATCTCAATGGAAGGGTGGAAGAGTTGTCAACGGAGGCCCAACGAGTTGTTAGTATAGGCTCCTTGACTTGTTAATGAAGGCACCACGAGTTGTCAGTAGAGGCCCCTTAACTTGTTAATGGAGGCACCACAGTGGAGTTGTTAATACATTTATGTTGTTATGAAGAGTTGTCAATGGAGGCCCAACGAGTTGTAGTGTAGGCTCTTAAACTTGTCAATGGAGGCACCACAAGTTGTCAGTGGATGCCCCTTGACTTGTTAATGTACCCTGGTAGAGTTGTTAATACATTTATGTTGTTATGAAGAGTTGTCAATGCAGACCTAACGAGTTGTCAGTGTAGGCTCCTTGACTTGTCAATGGAGGTACCAGGAGTTGTCATTGGATGCCCCTTGACTTGTTAATGTACCCTAACGGAGTTGTTAATACTTTTATACTATTATGAAAAGTTGTCAATGGAGGCCCAATGAGTTGTTAGCGTTGACTCCTTGACTTGTCAATAGACACCCTATGACTTGTAAATGAAGGCACCGGGAGTTGTCAGTAGAGCTTGTAGCATAGTGCAAGCAAGAGCATCAAATATGCATATCTATAGCACTAACGTTAACTAATACAAATAACTCTATAATTTATAAATATTTAGAATGTCTCAAGTACAAGTTTGAAGTTGCTCAAACCCAAAAACATATCCATATAATGTGACTGCACTTGAGCATTACACAAAACCTACTACATTTACAAATAATGTGCACATGTACATAACAAACCCCTAATGTGCTATCCATACAATCATAAGTCAATACAAGTCATAGCGAACTATGTCAAAGCTATACTCTACTAAAATGTACAATTGAAGTCAGAATCCTAATTGGTTCACCTCGTCTTATGTATGTCTTGAACCAAAGACATAACTTTGTTTGCATGTTTGTTGTGTGGATGAGTAACTAGCTACCATAAGAACCTAACCTTCATTTCTTGGAGCTTATCTGGGGAATAGTACGCATGGTGTAACCGTCATGCCCTTGCTCAGTGTCGTCCCACATCTATAACCAGGATAGTACATGCACACCACAAGAGTCTCTGCACATAAACATGTTAACAAGTATCAAACCAGATTAGTCGTATTTACAATGAGTTTCTATGAACAAAAACCACAATGTCAACTCACATGTCTACTTGTATATGTATTTTTGCCATGTTACTCCCTTCTAAATTTTGTTCTCATCCTTAAACAGCTGTGGCTTGACTCTTCAAAGAATTTGGAATAAGCAATGTTGTTGAAAAAACAAAAACAACATCAGTAAGAAATATGCATGTAAATAGAGTGCGAGTTGTAAGGTGACAATTATTCCATACAACTCTGGTTGCCATGTGTTCCTTTGGGTCAATTTGTCCTTTACGTTTCCTTGTCTTCTTCTTTGGCTTCATTAGTTTAGTCTCCAATTTGTTTGCAGGTTCCAATTCCTTCTGCCTCCTATCATATGTCAGTATGTCAACCAAAGAGTCAAGGGCATAGTATCGCATGGTTTTTGTGTCAACCATATAGTAAAACCAATGATCATCCCAAACAGCTGGAGCAAATATGAAATCACAATCCCTAATGTTATATCCTAAGTATTTGGGCAGGATTTATGTTTCATTATCAGCCAAAGACCATTTTAGTGGGTTTGTAACAATTTTATGCATGAAGTCGGCTGTAAATACGTGTCTTCTAACTGTGCCGTCATTCATTTGTTGATTAGCAACCAAGTTCTTTGCAACCATTGACATTAACCACATCAATGACATAAACAAGTAACCCAACAAAAATATGACAGCAAAGCAATATAACATAACTCAATACTAGTGGCATACCCTATCATTAATCCATCCGCTTGGTTTTAGACAATAGAGTTTTCCCTTGTGAAGAAGTAATCATGCATCTCCACGAAGTCCCTGAAATAAAACAAAGACACAGCATGTCAATCATACTATAACTGTAATGTAATACCATTGCAACCAACCAAAGTAGTAGTTTCAACTTACTCGTTGATGTCATCGTCATTACACCGAGTTGTACACAACTGAAATAATATATCCTTCTCATCAACTTTCCTCTTTCCCTTACACCTCCTGGTTGTATCTATCCAGGGAGATTTGACAACCCAGTTGGGAGTTATGACCCTTTTAGACCTTATCAATTCCACTTCACTCCCTTTTTGCTAGTTACCTCCTTCATGATGCTACTGGAATTATGCTTCTGCTGGTTCACCGCCATCATGGGCTTCAATTTCAATGATCGCATCATTATGTTTAGTGTCTTGGTCATCCTTTTCATCCTCTACATCTTTCTCTTCACTTTCTAATTCCTCATCCTCTCCTTTTGTATCTGCTTCCTCCTCTTTATCATCTTCATTTTTGTCCTTTTCAGCTGCCTTCTCATCATCCTCCTCAAACATCCTTGAACTTGATGCCTTATAGTTTGTTGCATCTTCATCTTCACCATCCTTGTCTTTGTCTACCTTGTTGTTGTTCCCATCCAACAACCTATTTTGAAGGGCAAAGAGCTCATTGCCGATCATGCAACCAGCCTAGGGTATGTTCATTGCAATTCCTGTAACATTAACATATTGATCAGATTTGCCAATTAAGACATTAACAATGCAAGTTGACAGAAATGCAATTTAAAACATTTTACATATTAAACACTACTACAAAAAGTACTTTTAACATCACTAATTAATGTTAGTTTTTAAAAAACAGAAGTTGAAAAGGAGGCGGTGGCATTTTTGAAATTTTGACTTGTCTTTTAACGACTATTTTTTTTAAAAGAGTCGTTAAAAGTCACTTTCAACGACCATTTTTGAAAAACGGTCGTTGAAAGTGTACACTTTCAACGAACGTTTTTCAAAAACAGTCATTAAAAGTGTCTCAGATATGTTTTAATCCCAATTGTATCTCCTCTACTAGTCGCGCCTCTCCTTCTTAGATCCACCTCTAAACCCTAGTCCAACCTCCAATCACATCATCTGGCCCTTCTCCTTTCTCTCTGCTAGTGTTCTCGTGAACCCTCTCCTCCTCGGCCTCATTCCGATAATCAATAACATGTTTAGTCCATTCTCAAGAGTATAATATGCATGGATATTTAGCACTTCAAGTCTTTTAGTAAAGTAGCAACATTTGCTTGGGTGTTAATGAGGTTGTAATGACAACCCAAAAGATTAAGTATTTCCTTGAGCTTGAGAGTGCTTGCAAAGCACTAGAGGTTTTTCTCCTTGCCTTTTTATATTTAATTTTTTTGTTATCATTTTTTGAAGTTGAATTGCAATTATATTTGGGTTTTACTTCTTGAAACGAAAAGTTTGAAATTTTATTTGAATGTTTCTCGTTAGAATTTTTGTTTGAATGTTGCTCGTTAGAAATTTCTATCCCAAAATTTGAGTTCTGTACAAGATTTTTTTTTAAAAAAATAAAGGGATACAACAACCGTTTTTACAAAAATGGTCTACCGTTTTTGGAAAAACAGTCATTGTATGTCACTTACAACGACCGTTTTTGCAAAAACAGTTGTTGTAAGTCACAACATACAATGACTATTTTTGCAAAAACGGTCGTCGTAAATCTCTTACAACGACTGTTTTAAAACGGTAATCTATTTTAAAACTTTCAATAACACTCACATATACGTCCCTTTAAAAACAGTCGTCTAAAGGGCATAAAAACGGACGTTAAAAGGATACAAAACTTGAGTTCTGTATAACATTTTTTTTTAAAAAAAATAGAGGGATACAAAATCCCTAATTCCTGCTTTTTTCTCTATTTTCTTTTTTTGGTCGCTGTAATCCAAACCCAACCCCCCCCCAAGTGCCATATTCCTCTTCTGGAGCCATGTTTTGGCATTATGATTGTACATATCCACTTCAATTAACTATACTTGTCCTCCCATTTTTTCCCTCGATCACCCAAAGGAAAGTGAATCTTTTTTCATATCTGAATATTTATACAAAAACAAAAGGGAAAGCAGATGAATCATGCGCTGACATGCTATACTAATCTCCCAATCCATTGTTTTATATAATATATTATTAATCTTAATACGATTTCTAATAATTCTTTGTCTTGCTGCCATAAAACATTTTCGAAATGATAGAGGAGGCATTACCCGTTAGAATTATTTGATGTTTAAGTTTTGATAGGTAATTTTCTGTCTAAAGCAGCACAAAGATTAATGGCTTGTAGGATCCCGAGTTCTTGTAAAAAAGATGCCTAGATGTCAAAATTTCATGAGAACACATACTCTCATAAAAAAGATTACCGCCAAAAGCAATCATATATTCATATATGCTGGTTTACAAGATAGAAATAAGTTGGGTTGGGTAGCTAGCTGGAGGGGTGAGAATTCGGTTTTTGGTGAAAGCCAAATTAACAGAAAAATCAAATAGAACTACTTTCAAACACCAAATTAAATCAAAACCGATTAACTGAAACTGAATCAAACAAAATATTTCGATTCGGTTTGGTTCGTAATAACTAAGTAAACCAAATTTTTATACTATTTATATTATATATGAATATATTTTGTAGAAGTTTATTTTTTATACTCACAATTAGACTTAAGGGAAAAATATATAAAATAAAATAAATAGATATAAATATCTATAGATTTGATCGGATATAATTCAAATTCTACACCTGTGTGTGTGTGTTTCGGTTTAAACAAATTATTTTTCTAATAATTGAACCGAACAATAAAAACCAAAATTTTCAAAAATAAAAACCGAATCTAACAAAAGCAAACTGAATCAGAAAAAGTCGAATTGACTTTGGTTCAGTTTTCGGTTCTATTTTGCTCACCCCTGGTTAACCTTGGAATATTGAAGTGAGGGGGGAAAAAGAGAAGGGGCTGAATTTTAAAATTAGAATGCCCCTAACAAAAGTTGGTCCAATTAGTAAGAAGTTGATTCATAACCTATAAGATTGTGAGTTCAAATCCTACTATCAAATTCTATATGATCCGCTGCAACAAATTATAATCCATGTCCTACTACAACTTAACCCACACCATATAAACTATCACTTCTCTCCACCAACCCCTATTTAGATCGGCCACTGACAACCTTATCTTTATCAAACCGGACTTTGACATGTGCAGGAGATCGATTCCTCAATGTTCAACCATGTTACCTCAAGCTCGAAACTGAAAGAACAAATACAAGTCAAATATGAAGATGTCAACAAAGATTTAGAGCATGTCTCTGAAAGATCAGTGAAGCCACGCCTTGTTTTTATCTTCAAGTGCGTTCCGACGGCGAGGCAAGGTAATACAAGCAAATCCCAATCGCGTTTAAAACAATGGCCAAGTCTCTGGAGAAAAAGATGAAACACAGGGTGTTTTGCAGAAGTGTTATTTTTACTGTAGAAGTAACTGAATCCACATGCCCTGCTCATCGAATCAATGAATTTTTACATGCATGTGATGTTAAGGATTGTCCCAACATTTCTTTAACTTCCACCAATGTTAAGTTACTTGAAGGTAAGCATCTAAAATATTAACTAACTACTTACAATTGCTATATATATGTTTGTGATTTTATCTAATGATGATATATATTTGGAATTTTTTTGTTTGGTTAGAATATTGGGAATGGCTTACAAACTCAGAGAGGAACAACAAGGGCAACATGGGTGAAGATGATTTTTATGAACAGCATTTTAATGTAAGTACCAAAATAAAAAGGCTCAATCAAATGAAATAAAAAGCATAGGGAGACAGTACGACTGGCGATGCTACATGCCTTTTCTAGCAGCCTACTCCCTCCTTCTCCTCTTACTTAGTACATAGTCCCTCCATTTCTTTTGTAACAGCCAATGAGTTTGATTCGATGATGACCCTCCTATGTGGAAGCTTTTGAAAAAGTTCAGCTCCATGTAATATTCCCCATGTCAAATAATTAAAAAGCCTTTATCCTACTAGTTGGGGTCGGCTATATGGATCACCTGATGCCATTGTACTCTATCGAAAACCAAATCTTTGGATAGATTATTAACCAAAAGATCCCGCTCTATAACTTCATTAATTGTTCGATTTGGTCTAAAATCAAAACATCCATCTCAATATACTAATCTTGGCTACCCCCAATTTTATGTTCATGTTGTCCATTTAAAACTGAACATTCACTACCATAAAGCATTATTGGTCTTATAGCATTGCGATAAAACTTTACTTTTATCTTATTAAGTAATTTTCGATCACAAATAACTCTAGTAGCTTTTCTCTATTAATACAATCTACATTGAATTCTATGATTAATATCTCCATCAATTTTACCATCTTGTTGTATTATTAATCTCAAATATCTAAACTTTATCACTTGCGGAATGATTTGGCCCTCAATTTAACTTTCACTTTACTTCTAACTTGTCTCTTATCAAAATTGTGATGCATATATTCAGTTTTGCTCATACTCAAACGAAAACCCTTCCCCATATCAAACATGGTACAATATAATTCCTCCAATGCCACAGGTACCACAAACACATACTACAAAGATCAAGTTCCACGCCCCATGACTTTGTTTTTAACAAGGTTCTGTAAAACCAACTTGGGTTTGTTTAAGGATTTTGTTTTTAAAAAGAGTTACAAGTTGGGCACAAATCTTTGTTGTGTTCTCTTTGCCTATACATGCTTTGGGTCAAATCCCAATGCCCCAATCACCTAAACTGCTACTCCATTACAGAAAACAGAAAAACACAAAAAACGCCCAAAATTGAACTGCATCTCTTATTCTGTTTTGTTTTTATCTTTTTGGGTCACTGCCCAATGCGAAGCCATATGGAGACCTATATAAAGGTGAACGAAAAAAAGACATGCATACGTAAGAGGCCATAGGGAATCAATGTGAGTCTCATTTTGGTTGATCTGCCTTTTTTTTTTATACATATAACTTTTTTTATTGCAAGCAAGAATGCTTCATTTCGTTCTTTTAAACTCCATTTAATCATATCAGTGTTGCATAGTACACAGAGTTTTTAAAATAATTAAATATAATTTCATCTAAATAAAATTACATAATTGAAAGAAAATGCGAATGTGCCTTTGCTTATGCGAATGTAATTTTTATATATTGTTCATGAATATGATAGGATTTGGTAATTTTGTTGTACCGTAATAAAAGCATGTTAAGATAGTCACAGTTTCAAATACTTGCATGAAAATTTAGATTTTTAAAAAGTACACATTTTTTTTGAAGAAAATACTAAATAATAATGACGTCAATAAGTAGTTCAAAAAATAGCATGATAATGTGCCTACACATTTTATCTAAAACATTAAAAAGCAGAACAATTGCAAAAACTGCTTCATTATGAACATCTTATCCAATGTAGTATTATTACTTGTTCTTATCTTCATGCGTTCTTTATGTTTGACACACACACAGTTCTTTGTTCATTACCAAACATTTTGTACGTACGGCGCACGTGTATAGTTTTTAGTTATGCAAAAATGCAGGGGCTCATATTGGATTCTTGATCAAGGATGACCACTTTGACATACATGCCCAATTTTCTGTATATAAATAACGTATAGATTCGCATTCAATCACCATTACGTACCTTGTTAAATAATATGTATTACTAAATAATCAAATATAAGAGACTGTACATAGTAGTCCCGACAGCTTTGACACAAAGTCAAAAGGTTGATTATTTTCCCACTCCTCTCTCGGTTTCACTCATGCGTGTGAGACAGAGGTAACTTTGAACTATTGAAGGAAAAACAACAGCGTAAGTCCCCCAACCAACCCTAATCCAGAGACTTACCATCGTCTTGCGGCTGCGGCGATTTTCTGGGCGGCGTTTTTGTTGAGGTTAGTTGTATGTCTCTTTTGTTTTATTTATCATTTTCTTTGGCCTGTAACAGAAATCTTACTTCAATCTCGTCTATACGATCTGTTTTTGGAATTTGAATCATTATTAGTGAGGAATTAAACACATCTGGTCTTTCTTTTTCCCATTTTCTATTCTCTGTCATGCTTTGGCTGAGCTTAGCCTTCTTTGTTTTCGAAGTTTAGGCTGTTTGTGATACCTGCTGTAAAAGAACAGAATGAGCAATCTTACAAATGAGTCCACGATCCGGAATTTTGTGGGAGGTGCGTCATTCGGGAGTAGTCTGATTTGCTTCGTTTCCAGCTCCATCTACGATAAGTCATTTGGAAAGTTGGGTTTTGGCGGTCTCCTTGTTTATGCAGGGATCAGTTTAAGTATAATCTACCTCATCTGGGGGTTCAAGGGAATTCGAGTTCCTGAGAGATTCCAAAGTGTTGTGGAAACTATACTATGCGTTGCGATCTGTTTCATCTCCGTCGAGCTTGACAAACTGGTGCCTGGAAAATCAGATGCATTGGGCATTATATCGTATGGTTTATTTGCGTTGATGTCAGTGTCCAAGTCAAGGAGGTCTGAACTGGGATTTGACACTGGTGTCTTCTCCCTTTTCCTGTCACTGTTTTTGGAACAACTTTTCAAAACCAACTGGAAACTCTTACCAATTGGACTAGTTTTCGGCTTGGCCGCCATTTTTCTTCGATGTGGAGGTCATAATAATTGAGTTTTGAAGCAACACGTTGAAGCAGTTGAACCTGCTGTTACTTGAACTAACATGTATTTTATGCTTGCGGCTTTTGTTTTTTCCAGGCCCAAAATTCCCCAGAGGAAAGCCTATCATCTAGCAATAACAATGAGCAAAATAATCAAGAGGAGTCTTCTGAAGCTGTGAGTGACCACAACAAAATATAAATATTCAGTTTACTCATATACTTGTCTAGTATCATATTAAATGACTCGACACTTATTATCACTTTATTATAGACGCATCATTCCCCAAGTAATTATGGACAAGTTTCAGAGGCAATCATAGAGGAAACTGGTTCATCATTTTCAGCTGTAAGTGGCCAAATCCAACCTGAATGATTATTCTTTTTATTGACATGCATTTCTAGTCTCCCATGTAACACATACTCACACACACTGTCACGAAAGTGAGAGAGGATTTATGTGAGGGGGAAGAGAAACAGAGCAAGAAAGGAAGAGGAAGCACTTATTTTAACAGGGCAGCAAATATTTGATTTATCAAAAGCCTCCGGCATAAGTACGATGCATGGTGCCTATATTTCTACATTGAAGCCACTTGCTCTTCTTCTCATAAAGGAATCATGTAAACATAATAATATATAGGAGTTTTTTCTTGACCTGGAAATAATATATAGGATTAAGGTGCATCCAACACCATAAAATATTTTTCCAAGTGCATCCAATGCCCAAAGTATTTCATAGTGCACCCAGCATCGTAAAATATTTTTTTAGGGGCTTCCATCACCCTACATTTTTTTTTTGCAATTTTGCTTTTAACAATTTTAATAATTTAGGGTGCTAGATATACATGAGAAAATCCTTTAGGGCTTGAATACACGAAAAAATATTGTATGATACTAGACGCACCTGAAAAGATACTTCAGGTCCTAGGTGCATTAGAAAAGTACTTCAGGGTGTTGCATGCATCACAAAATATTTTAGAGCACTAGATGCATCTGAAAAAATATTTCAGGGTGGTGGATGCAGCTTAACCCTAAAATATATATGTTTTCATTCTCACTAGAGAAACATTGAAACGTAATTAAATAAGCTTAATTCACTTGCTCTGCCATTTTTCTATAAAATAATTTTAAAATATCATTTCCTTCTCATGCGTTTTTTTCAACTATATTACTTCCTCACATGCTAATTATAATAGCTAGTAAAATAGTTTGCTTTAATTTTGAATATAAGATCTCAATCCAGTTTGTATGTATCCTAAATTTATAATTTTTGTTCTTAAATTATCTTTATTGATTGCACATATATTAAAAAGAAATATTTCATTGAGGACATTGTATCCAATGCGAATGATTAAAAGGGTACTTTATAAAAATTAATATACACCTTTTACAAAAATTAACCAATTTCTTAATCTTTTAAAGCTTAGACGGAGGGAATGATTCTTTTATTTGATCATTTCTCCTCTACTTGATTATTGAAATATGCTTCAAAGAGTAGAGTCGATGTATAACTTTTTTTTTAATGAAAATTAGAATTCATTAACCTATGAAAAGTTTATACAACTCGTTCCATGAGGAACTCAAAACAGCAATCAACCATGATCAACAACCACCTCCGGAAAAGAAGGTGGTGAAGGATCGAAAAACGAAGAGACAAAAAGGGAAGAGAAGTAAGGACTGACATGGAGTCGTTAATTCATTAGATGCAAAATAATATGCAAGAAAATTTAAAGAAAAGAGATGAAAATTTATAAAACTGATATATTATTGAAGATTAAAACAATACAAACATAAAGAAATTACAAATAAAGCAAGAAAACATACAAAGGGTTATCACCCAAGAGGAGGAGAGGAGAGAGAATTGAGTCGTCAACACAACTTGGGGTGCCTAACAACTGAAATGAGATGCCATTTTATAAGCATTCGAATTAGTTACTATGCATTTTGGGTAAAATTACTTTAACCATAGTAGAAAACACGTTGCTCAGGTAAAAGTACTTTTACTTTTGTTTTTACATAAAGTAAAAGGAAATTACATCAATTTGTCTGCCAAAGTAAAGACAAAGGTACAACTTTACAAAAACAGAGAATCTTTTGAGTCAGCAAGTCTTAGACTCTTGTGCTGACAGTTTTGCTTCAGAATCAATATTCACCGAGGCTAATGATCTCATCATCCGAATCATGGCCAAAATATTGAGCTGGGTCTTCAGCTCCTGATCCATCTGAGGACTGGGCTGATGAACTAGATTTTGGTTCTTGGGTTTGGAGAAGCCCAAGGATTTCATGGAGCTGGTAAGGGCCTCTTTGTCTATTGCCGATGCCAAACATGCTGTGATTTTTGCCTTTTGGTTGAGAAACACACTTGATTCATGATCTCCTGCCATTAGGAACTTTGGATTTTGTATGAACCATTTCTTGAGATTTGCTTCAGATGCAGTTTTGATATTCCCAAATTTTGCCCACCATTTGACAGAGGATGATCTTTTCAATGTGGGGAATAATTTTTTATTGGGAAGCTCCGTATTTGAAGCTCCATTTGAATACCCAGGCTAAACCAAATTTTGAAAAGTAATGAAGATCTGTTGGGAAGGAATCTTCACTATGATTGATCTCACTCTTAAAATAGTCGAACCCAATTTTCACTGTGGTTGGTAAAATTTCTTGGATAGGACCAAAATAATCCCACCATTGATTGAACTACAATGGAAATTGGTATTTTTTGTCATACGTAAATAAGAAAAGCCAAGTATGACTAAAATTTGGGTTTTAGTACCAAAAGGTACACCACCATGCATCCAAATAGTCCCAATAGTTGAAACCAATTGGATCCACATCTTCAATTGAAAATTTCTCTTTTTGTTCAGATCTTGACCCCAATCTTGAGGCAATAAAAACTTAGATATTCTGAATGTTGAATATCCATGGATAGTTTTATCTTCAGGATGGTCACGATCTGGAAAATGTCTTATTTCTGTAGATTTGGTATCTACAAGAATAAGTTCATAAAATTTTTATGTTTTTCCCAAAGATTTTGGTTTAAAGAAAAATCCTTTTGGAAAAATTTTTGTTGCTAAAGCAATTGGATTTTTATCACAGAAACCTAGTTCTGTTTGGAAAAGTTTAAGACCTTTTCTGGTTTTAACACAAAAGTGGTTTGTGTTGGTTGAAAGTATAAGGCTACTTCTTTGGATGAACTAGCCTTAGTGACCTCTTGGGAGGATTTTTTGATGGCTAAGGCAAGAGCCTTAGGATCAATGTTAAATAGGGTGAGAGCTTTGGAATCTTCTTCTTCAGCAATATCATCCCATCTTTTGGTTGGCAATTTAGCCAAATTTTGGTTAGCCTGTAAGGCTAAAAGTGTTTCGATTGGAAACTTATAATGGGAAGGATCCATTATAGTTCCAGAAGTTTTTTGAACGGTTTGTTCATATGTTTTGGACCTCGAAGAGGATCCTTTTTGGTATATTGATGATCCTAGGTCAATGACCTTTTTGATAGTTCAATTGCAGCCTTAAGCTGCTTTACCTCTTCTTTTGCGATCCTTTGTGGATTAATTGGGCTTTGCCCTTTTTCTTTTTCTTCTCTTTGTCACTCATTTTTTATCTCCTTATTTCCCCTGCAAGAACTCTCTAGTTAGAAAGTTTGGAAGAGAATTTGAAGTACCTTTGATAAATTCAATTTCAAAATCAAAGACACTTAAAATTGCTTGCCACCGGGAAAAAATATGTTTTGATGCTAAGTTTTTAACATCTTTTTGCAAAACGTCTTTTGCAGCTTTGCAATCAACTCTAATTAAAAATTTTTGATTTAGCAAATCGCTTTGAAATTTGTTTATGCATAAAACAATTGCTAAAATTTCTTTTTTGATTGTGGAATAGTTTTGTTGAGCTCTATTCCATTGTTTTGAAGTAAATGCAATGCAATGCTCTTTACCATCAATTTTTTATTTGAGAATGCCACCATAACCTATGTCAGAGGCATCTGTTTCAACAATTTTGAATACTTGTGGATTTGAGAGATACAAGCATGGAAGATTTTTGACCAAAGACTTGATTTTGATAACCACATTAGTGTGATCATCAGTGTATAGAGGAGGAGTTTTGCTAAGACGCTCATGAAGAGACTTAATGATATTATTTAGGTTAGGAATGAAGTCACCTACGTAATTCAAACAACCTAAAAAATCTTTGAAGTTGAGTTTTGTCCAGAATTTGGTTTGAGAATTTATCGGCAAACTGAATTGGATGATCAATTGGAATGATAGTTCCTTGGTATATATGATGACCAAGAAACCGAATTTTTGTCTGAAAGAGACTAATTTTAGTTTTAGAAACTGCTAAGCCATTAAATCTAGCAACATCTACAAAGATTTTGACATGTTTAAAGTGTTGTTCAACTGATTCTGAAAACACTAAAACATCATCTATGTAGACAATGATGAATTTTGTAAAAGGATTGAAAATTTCATTCATAACCTTTTGGAATTCAGAAGGTGCATTTTTCAAACCGAAAGGCATAATATTCCATTCATATTGCCTAAATAGGACCGTGAATGCAATTTTATACCTATCTTTTTCTAAAATTTGGATTTGCCAAAAACTGGATTTCATATCAAATTTTGAAAATATTTTGGCCTGGTGAAGGCGATTTAAAAGATCTTTTTTATTAGGCATTGGATACCTAATCCATTGAAGGGCTTGATTAAGAGGCTTGTAATTAATTACAAGTCTCGGAGTTCCTCGTTCAAGTTCAGCATTCTTATTAACATAGAAAGCTGCACAAGACCAAGGACTTTGGCTCTTACGGATTAAACCTTTGGCAAGTAAATCCGTTATTTCATTTTTGCAATGTTCCAAAAGTTCTTGGTTAATTTGAATTGGTTAAGCCTTTGTTGGAATAGCTCTTTCATTGAAATCCTTTTCATAAGGTAAATCAATTATATGTCTTTTTCTTTCCCAAAAAGCATTTGGAAAATTAGGACAAATTGTGTCTTGAATATTTTTCAAAACATTTTGAATTTTCTGTTTTAGAAAAGGTTTCTCCAATTGAATTTCAATTGCCTTGTAAGAAACTTCTCCTTTTAGAAAATTAATTTGATTTTCCTTATATTCAATTTGGTTAATAAATTTTGTATAAGGTGGACTAACAAATTCAAAAAACATCCTTTTACCCAAAGCATTGGTTTCTATTCCTTCATCAAGTGTTAAAAAGGGTTTTAATCTACTGATGAAAGGAGATCCAAGAATTACATCTTGGCCTAAAACCTTTGCTAAGATGAAAAGTTCTTTGACTTTGACACCATTATTCTCAATTACTGCATTTGAAAGTTTGTAACTGACATCTAATGGTGACTTATTAGGCCCACAAAGATTTTCTGTAGTCTTTTCGAAAAATTTTGTTGGTATTAAACCTTCTCTGATACAGCTCAGAGCTACACCAGTGTCAAATAATGCTATTGTTTCTAATACGAATGTATTAGCAACAATAATTTTGACTGGCACATGCCATTGTTGGATTGAAATTCTTGATATAAGATTCAAGAAATTCTCAGAAGGTCTTTCATCATTTTGTGATAAATCTTTAACTTCGTCGACTTTCTTTTCTTTATCAAGACTTTCTTCCTGAATTTGATTTAAAATAAGAGAATGGAATTCCTGAGTATTCTTCAGGTTTCTTATCTCTTCTTTTAAATTATTTATTTCATTCTGAAGATCAGAAATTGAAACAGGTTTTGGATTAGTTTGAAATCTTTTGATTATTTCAGAAAAATCATATTTTGTTTGCAAATTATTTTGCAAATATTTTTGATTTAGTTTTGAAGAAGAAGCTATGCTTTCTCTTAGTTTATTGAAAAATTTAACCTTTTCTTCATTAGTTGGAAGAGAGTTAATGATTTCAAAAACCAAATCTTCTTCAATAACATTTATCTGTAAATTGTCTATCTTGGAATCAGTTAAAACCGATTCCTTGATTGGGTCATCAAGTACAGGATTTTCTGGACTCTCAGCAAACTTGTCAAGACAATTTATTTGAAAATCATCTTCTTCAAATGAAGATGAAATGCCATCTAGTTAAAGTTCATTAACTTCTTCGGAGGATGATACTTCATAGTCTTCTTCAGAAGAGGTTTCTTCAATCAAAAGATTGTTTAATTGTTGAAGAATTGGTTCTTCAAGTTGTAAGGCATTAATTTTTTTTATTAAACCTACAATATCTTGCCATGTGGCCTTCTTTACCACATCGAAAACAAACAATTTTTCCTTTAGGAAGATCCATAGGAGCTTTTGATTTGAATTCATTTTTCAAATTTTTGGGTTTGTTTGCTTTTGGTTTCTTCCAAGATTTTTGATATTTTTTATAATATCTTTTAGCCTTGTGTTCTTTGTCTTCATGTCTGTGCTTAATTTTTTTAGAACTTTTACAGGCAGGAAAACCAAATTGTTCACAGAAGGTTCCTAAATCCTTCCTATTTGATGCCTTTTCTTTGACAAGTTGATGTTGGGGTTTATCTTCTTGACAAATTTTTAAAACAATTTTTTGAACAATTGCAATTAATTGTCCATATGTCAAATTTTCATAATGGATTTGATCATCACCAGTTTGGTTTCTTAATTTTTCTCTGATCTTGTCTCCTAGAGATCTAGGAAGACCAGCAAGGAATTTTTCTTTCCAGATTAGATGATTTCCATCTTCTCTGGTCATTACTCTTAAAAGAAAATTGTCTCTATACCACCTGAAGTGGGATAGAGTTTTACATTTTAGGTTTGACAGAAGATATGCCAATTTATCTCTCCATAGTGATGGATCACCAACGAAGTATGCAATGATATTAACTATAAGGCAGTTAACATCATCAGACATTGGTTCACCATTACTATTAGTGACAACAATACCATCTTGAGTAGTCTTTTTGGTTTGTAAAATTAGTTTTTTCTGTTTTTGAGTGAGATGAAAATCCCACCAACCTTTGAGTTTCCCAATAAAGCCAGATAGCAATATATGAACAACATCTTCCTCTTGACAATTGTTATATATTGCATAGGCATTACTAACCATTGTCATTTGTTGGCAGGTTTCCAAGATATTTGTTTCAGATTGGCCATCTATGTTCTAGACATAGATGTTGTTTGCATTAAATTGTCGAAGAGCATAATATCTTTCTTCGAGCATAATATCCGGAGGAGTGGCTATCGGATAATACAATTTTGTTGGTCTTTTCCAATCTTCTTGTTTTATTTCATGAATTTTTGGACAATCTTCACTATAACTAGTTTGATTGTTTTTTAAAGTGTTAATTACTAATTTTGAAACTGAGGATACAGACTTTTCATATTTTTGGGTAGTTTCTGGAATATCTTTGATTAAGTTTTTTTAATTCTTCGTTAATCCTTGTTTCCAGATTTCCTTTCCTTATACTATAAGAGCTAGTAGCAGGAATAGCATAAGGTTTAAAAATTGGCTGTGTACTGGTGGAACTAAATGAGATTTCTTTAGTTTCACTAGTAACAGGTTTTTTCAAAATATGTTCTCCTAGGGTTTGCAAATATGAATTTGTATAATTGTTTTGTTCAACGATATTTTTAAGATATTATGTACTTGCATCAGCTCTAGGATCCTTTATTTTGAAAGGAGAGGCAATAACAGTGTTTTCACCAATTTTTGTACCAGGGACCTGGTAAGATTGTTTTGGAGGAAGATCAGATTCATATCTGTCTTTATTTTTTAAAATCCAAGAGGCATTAACCCCTTCGAATGGTTTGAAATGATAATCCTTTATATTCATATCTTTCACATAGGTTTCAAACCAGAGAAAGAATGGAATATGAAGTTTATACCTTTCCAGCATTTTATAAAACTTTTCTTGAATTGGTTTTTGCAATTCTTCAGTTTTATATTTTTGGAAAAACCATTTTCATCTTTCAGTGTTTTCATTAGAGTAGAAATCTTTTCGCAATAGTTCATTATCTAAATTGAATTGTTGCTCAATCATATTCATGTCAGAGTATGTTGGAGATTGGCAAGTTTGGGTTTCACTTTGTTCATCTTCAGTGTTTTGGTAGACAGGTCTTACGACACTGGTTGACTCATTTAAGCCTTGCATTACTGAAGGTGAAATTATAGGTTCTTTGATAATAGAACTACAAGAATGTCTAGAAGATTGATCTAGAGCAGTCTTGAAGCTTCCTTGAATTGATGGGGTTCTAGAAATGCTAAATGATCGTCTCCGATCAAAAGTAATTCTAACATCTCCATTTTCATTTTGCCTAATTCTATAAGAATTAGGAGCAGGTTTTGGGATGGGAGGAGCTATTTTAACCATATATCCCAATCATATGGGAGAGTGATTTCATCCCATCTAACTGGTTTTGGAATTGTAACATTTGCCCTAGCCGCATCTGTTAGGAATAGACAGGTTTCTTTTCCATGATCAAACATTTTGACGTTTGAAGTGCATGAATTCATAACTTTGTACTGGACTCTGTAGATTAGAGCTACAGGTGAGACACCAGGTTTCAAGTTGAATCCATTTAGTTTCAAACTTAATTTCAAAGTTTCAAGAACAGGATCATCATGCAATGAAGCTGTCAAATTTGGGAAACAATTGAAGTAAATTGGTTCATCATTTAGACCAGCTTCAACCATTCCAAAAATTGATTCAAAAAATATTTGTTGTCTACCATCCCTAACACATACTAACGTAGAGACATCAAGATCAGCTTTTACCAAGGGTTTTATGGCCACTTGAACACATCCAATGTGCATAAATTTATATTTCTTTTGGTCTTTTAAAATTGAACTTTCTGACAAGAGGCACATGTCAGTTGGTTCCGATTTTAGAGGAATTGTTTCTTCAACCATTTTGATTATATAATCATGGTTTTTAAAGAATTTTTTATCCTCTGGTTTGTATAAATCATTTGGGTTAATGATTGGAATAGTCTAATCACTAAATTTTTTATCAATATCTTCAAAATGAATTTCATTTGTGAAAATATTATTTTGGAGGGAGGATTTCCCTAAATTTTTGTTGGTTGAAACACCAGAATTTTGGGAGGATGAAGGAGTAGAAGAATGTGTGGAGAGAGAAGAATTGGAGCGGAATGAAAAAGATCTAAGCATCATAAACTTTACTTCTGATATCTTCACCTTCAGGTTCATAGAGTTGTGCTAGATATGATGAAGTTTCTGGGCTACTTATGGAGTTATTATAAATATTTCTTTGTATGTTTCTATAAAGATAAAAATCTGCAAATATTATTATCACTTAGCCAATTACTTAAACGTTGAACCCTAATATTATATGAACATTCAAACAAATAGGCATCTGGACTTATGTGCCCTATCCGTTGGGACTTACTGCCATAGCCCTAGAAAAGACGGACAAAGTTCATATACTATCATTGATCAACTAACTTGCATGCTATCAAATAATAATAATATTAAGCAGAGACTTAGCTTTATATTAACATGTTTCTGATGTGGAAGATCAACCGAGGCTGTGACCACAGAGCATACTTATCTAGAAATATTCATAAGAACTTCATAAATTTTCCAGAACTTCAAGATATCTAATACATCCCTACTTCCCCTTCTTGCTCTGATACCAGACTATCCCACGAAAAGGATCAAAAAAAGAAGAGATAGATAGGGAAGAGAAGAAAGGACCGACACGAAGTCGTTAATTCATTAGATATAGAATGATATCTAAGAAAATTTAAGGAAAAGAGATGAAGATTTATAAAACTGATATATTATTGAAGATTAAAACAATACAAACATAAAGAAATTACAAAGCAAGCAAGAAAACATACAAAGGGTTATCATTCCAGAGGCGGTTGTTGATCAAGCATAACAAAATTGTCAGTAATAATATGAGCTAATCAAGCCAAATAATCTGCAAGAGTATTTTGCTCTCTACAGACAAAGGTGACAAGGACCTGCTAGTTTTTTGACAATCAAAGTTTTGCATCTTCTATCACTTTCCTGAACGGGTGATCCTTATCAGAACCTCTTGTGAATAAATTTATGACCTCCAGACAGTCTATGAAAACAATAATATTGTTTAAGTTTTTGTTCCAGCAGATCTAAAGTCCCTGTATAATTGCAATGATCTCAGCTACCACAGGAGGCACCTGAATAAGCTTACTTATGTATCCACATATCCAGCTACCATCTTTGTCTTTAATAGCTCCTACACAACCTGTTATGCCCAATTCCAAAACCGAACCATCTATCTCTAATGTAACAAAACCAGGTCTTCTCCTCATACCAACTCCTTATTCGACTATAGCACGTTTATAGAACTGACAGTTGTTGATTAAATCCAGATACCAACTAGCTCTGAACAAACTAGAATGGCCATTTTGGTGACTAATCTCTTGTTCATTTAAGAAAAGCTTTGAACATCGAGTGACCCAGATGTCCCAACAAACATAACCGAACAAAGTCGGCCAACTAACTTTACTAGTGCAGTTTCTACAAGCTTTTGCTGAGATTCCATTGTATCCACTCCAATCCTTGTAGGGTAGAGAATTCACTCCACAGGATTGGATTAACTAAGGATGGAAATCTACCTCTCCCTTGCATTGACACAATCCCTTAATAAATGCATCATGTCCTCCTTAGCATTGCATCCAAAAGAACACCCTGCATACTCTACCAAGCCCCTTTGTTCTCTCATCTTCGCTGTGTGGACCCTTCCATGTGCAACAAGCCATAAAAAGGATTTAACAAGCCATGTAAATCCATATACCAACTAGCTCTGATTCTGGGAACCTACAAAACAAAAACGATATAAAGAGCTAACAAAAAACTAACCATCAGCAGCTGGTTGACAAAAATATTTATCCTCTCCTTTCTCCTCACAGGGGGGTATGCGCTCACAATTCGCTCGATAACTGGCCTCTAGAACCACTTACCTAATTTTCTTATATCCTACTCACCCTTCAGATTAACATAATCTTGAACTTTCTCATTTATGTCGATGTAAGTCTCCAACCCTGGGAAAAGATCTACCAGCGGTCTATTTAACTCTAACCAGTTATCATACAAAAGGAGACCAACGCACTATCACCGATTTTAATCCTCACCCCTTTCTGGAATTTCTCCCATACAGAGCAAACTCCTTTCCACATATAAGAAGTAATCCTCTGAGGCACCGGTCTATTCATTTGATCCCATTTATATTTACCCTGAGCACACTCATCCACAAGGCTTCCTTATTATAAGGAGATGCCAACACAACTTCATAATGAAGGCTTCATTCTATTTACACATATACCTTATGCCTAGCCCACCTTCTTTCTTATCCTTCTTAATCTAATCCCATGAGATAAGATATAATTTTCTCTGGTCATCTTTCTCATCCCATAAAAAACTCCTGCTCTTCTTCTTAAGATCTCTTAGTATTCCTTTAGGAAGCAGCATGGTTTATATATGATAAGCTGGGAGAGCAGATAAAACTAATTTAATAAGTGTAATTCTTCCTGCCATATTCAAACAACCTCTCTTCCAACCTGATAATCTCTTTTGCAACTTCTCAATAATAGGATAAAAAAGAACCTTGGAAACCCTTTTGTGAATTTAGGGAATACCAAGGTATTTATCCAAATCTCATGTTAGATGCACTCCCATAGTTTGGCTAAGACTATAAGCCCTGTTGAAGTGGACATTTTTAGAAAAACATACTCTTGTCTTGGTTCTGTTCAGTTTCTGACCCAAGACTTTGCTAAAGGCCTGTAAACAAATCAACATTTGACCGACTTATTCCTTTAATGCCTCTCCAAATAAGATAATATCATCTGTAAGAAGAGGTGATAAATGGGAGGACTGCCTCTATTAAGATGAATTAGCTTCCATAATCCAACATTAACTGCATCTTGAATAATGTGACTTAGCCGTTCCATGCACAGAGTGAATATATATGGGGAATGGGGACAAGGGATCCCACTGTCTAATTCTGTGAGAGGAAGTAAAAGTATTAGTAGTTTCTCCATTCCACATAACCTGAAAAGATGGGCTCATGATACATGACATAATAAGATCACATATTTTGCCTTCTATGCCAACAGCTTGAAGCGTATCATATATGAATGGCCATTTTAGATGGTCATATGCCTTCTTAAGATCCAACTTTACAACCATCCAACTCTTCTTCCCTATCTTGACCCTCATTGAATGAATGACCTCTTGTGTAATACTTATATTGTCACTACTCTGGTGCCCTACAATGAAGCTACATTGATGCTTCCTAACAGGTTCCCCCATTACCTCTCGAAGATGACAACTATGAATCTTGGTAATTATTTTATAGCTTACATTACAAAGTGAGATGGGCCTGAAATCCATAATAGTCTCTGGTTATCCAATTTTGGAATGAGAAAAATGTTTGTATTGTTTATGTCTCTAACCCGATCAGGAAACTGAAAGATCTCAGTCACCAATTTAGCAATATGCTCCTTAACTATTGGCCAATATTCTTGATAAAACACGGCTTGAATACCATTCGGCTCTGGAGCCTTGAAAGCATCGATATCGAATGTTGCTCTTTTAATCTCTTCTTGTGACAACATTGCATTTATCTTGGTGAACTTTGCATCACTTAAGATTTTAAATCTGGTATAGGTGACAATACTGCAGTAATTTTGGACTCCACTTTGAAACAGGTTTTTATAGTATCTAACAACAAGACTTTTGAGCTCCTCCTGGTTAAAAGTCCATGCACCATTATTCATTTTCAGCCCCTCAGTCCTATTATGCCTTCTCCTGACTATTACTGTAGTATGGAAGAAATTACTATTTTGGTCCACCCACTTCAACCAATTACATCTCGATTTCTGGTACCATAGCAGTTGTTCTTAAGCCAGTAATTTGTTATACTCTTTCCATAACTCAGTTTCAGTTTGGACTAAGTATTGGTTATCATGCCTGGCCGTAGCTCTTTCAATGCCTCCAAGCCTTTGAAGAGTCTTCCGTTTCCTTTCATTTAAATCACCCACTCTTAGTTTATTCCACCCCCCAACCTTCTTAGCAAAGTTATTAACTTTTGCATCCTAGTGATCCCTACTCCAAGCATCCTCAACCATATCACGAAAGCCTTCTTCTAAGAACCAAGCCGCTTGGCATTGAAAAAAGGTTTTGGTCCATCAGTAACTTGAAGGGGATGACTTTAACAAGATTGGACGATGATCAAAACCAAATTTGCACAAATAATGAACCTTTGTGAGCGGATACGACTGATTCCACTCCAAATTCATAAAGGCCCAATCAATTTTTCCTTTAACTAGATCGCGTTCCCAAGTAAATCTTTCTCCAATAGTTTCTGTTTCAATGACCTGGCATTCTAAGATGTAATCTTGAAACTGCCTCATGGATCTAAAATTTGGCCCTAACTTACCACATTTATTCTCACTATACAAGTATGCATTAAAATCCCCTATGACAAGCCATGGCATATTAACTGAGCGAATTATGAATGTAAATAGAGTGCGAGTTGTAAGGTGACAATTATTCTATACAACTTTGGTTGCCATGTGTTCCTTTGGGTCAATCTGTCCTTTATGTTTCCTTGTCTTCTTCTTTGGCTCCATTGGTTTAGTCCCCAATTTGTTTGCAGATTCAAACTCCTTCTTCCTCCTATTATATGTCAGTAAGTCAACCAAAGAGTCAAGGGCATAGCATCGCATGGTTTTTGTGTCAACCATATAACAAAACCAGTGATCATCCCAAATAGCTGGAACAAATATGAAATCACAATCCCCAATGTTATATCCTAAGTATTTGGGCAGGACTTGTGTTTTATTATCAAAAGATCACATGAACTCCATGTAATAGTGATGGTTGATATGAGGATAACAAATATGAACCAGCTTGTCAAACCTAATTCTCTTAAGACTTTTCATGGCGTCTGGTCTGTTCTTCAAGTTCTTGCAGACAGCCATAAACTGCTTTAGGCATGCATCTTGTCAGGAATTGAAGGACATACGTCTTCCCTTTATTAGAGCCTCTTAATTGTTCAGCCTGTTTAGCATATTGTTCTCTCTTCTTTTCACTCAACTTATTCCAGGCCTCCCTTACCTCTAGGTTGGCCTCTTGAAAATTCTACAACTTATTCACCTTCCCCTTCTATTTCTCCTTCTCCTTTCCCTTATACTTATCCTCATTGTGGCTGAAAAAATTTTCTATGAATAAAGTATAGCCAGAAAAGTTGACTGCCCTTGTTCGTGTTGGGATTTTTCTTCCTTGTTTCTCTTTGCCAGACTTTCCTTTGTCCATCTTCCTTCCCTAGAAAAAGATTTTTCATCGTCAACTCCTTAAACATAATACGAATTAACATCATTCAAAAGTATGATTAGCAAAACGGCCTCCACAAAAATCAAGATTATTGGAATTAATAGCTCATAAAACAATTTTCATAAACCTTAAGAGAGAAGGGCATGAACCTAGTGCCAACAATCATACAGGAGGGAGAGGAGAGGCTAGCAAAGATTTAAAGAATTCTCAATGAAAGGGAGCACATGTCAAATGAGACTGACAGAATATTAAGGCAGAAAGAGAAGGAACTTGAAGACACACAATATATGATCACTGATCAAGAGGAAAATTACCAAGACCAAAATAATGGAAGGAGAACAACAGCTCAAAAGCTTCAAAATTCAGAGTAGGTTTAAATTGTCTGTTTCAAAACCGAGGCCTATCTAACAGCTCAAAAGCTCTCATTAAAATCACACAGAGTTTTCCTTATCATGCCTATATTTTCACAACTCATTAAGCTACACAAACAACTGAAATATAACACAATTGATTGACAGTTGGATAGGAAGAAATAAATAGAAGATATATAAACTCATTTTATTCTTCTCTAGGGTTGTAATCATTAAGTGGCCAATTTTCTTATAGGCCTCAATTTCCTAGTGACATATTTTGACACGCCATAAGAGTGTGAAAGTAAATTTATAACAACAAACTTCAATTTATGCATATGTGCATTAATTTGTATAGATTATTTAGTACTGACTAACCATCCAACTTAGTATATCATCTACTCAAACTTTCAACACCAAGAATGACAGTTCAAGAAGCTAGCATCCTTCCACCTCCTCTCTAAAACTTTTCAATTCATTTATGACTACAGTTGTTTCATATTTTATTTAATTTACTTAATAAACTAACAAGTGAGTCACAATTACATAATCTTATCCTTCATTTTACTAGCTGATGTTTCTCAACAAGCACCAATTTGTAACTATGACTCTTGATCTTTACTTCACTTTACTCATCTAAATTGTTTTGTAGCCTAACATTCTAGTCCTAAGAAAATGTGTTTAAAATATACAACAAATATCAATCTCTATTGAGCATTTCATCTCAACCCTCTTTGGTTTATCTATTGAGAAGGCCACAACTGAATTATCACCATCCAGTGTCAGCTCAATAAGTCCTTGCTGAAAATTCTGAGTTATATATAGCAATAAACCCTTCTATACAAAGCATGTGACTGCACTGAACTGTGAGTGGCCATTCAAGTAAGTGCATCGGCCTATAGCATTACTTCTCTGTTATCATATTTAAGAAAAAGAACTTAATAGACAAGGAATCAGTCTAGACAAAACAAATAGTAACTCTTAAGTCTATCAAATATTTCCAACTTCACCACCATTCAATTAATTATAGATTTTTTTTATTTCTAATTAGAGCATATTTTAACAGAAATGAAAATAAAAGGCAAATAGAAAGAGAAAGAGATAGAGTTGTTACTTGAGAAATTTACAAAGAAGAAAAATGAAAGAAACAGAATTAGTTTGTGCCAATAAGTGATGATAGAGTTAAAACCACAAAGCAACTGAGAGAGACGAACCTGGTTGCTATCGAGAGACTCAGAGAGACCAACGACGGAAGGTAGAGACTAGACAAATGAAAGAGTGAGACGAGATGCCAAGTTGCTAACGAATGGAGTAACGAATGTGAGAAGATTGCGCCAGCTAAATCAATTAAAACATTCAGAGGTAATTTTTATGGGAACCCACACGAAACATAAGGGAAAACACTCAAAATAGGAGAAGAAGCTTACCAATTTTAAGAATAAAGCTCGTCGGAGCCTACCCATGGAAGAGGGAAGATCGGAGTTGCTTTACCCGGCCGGCCACCCTTAAACTACACCGGAGAGATCCCACCAACACTGTCGCACATGATGCTGCCTTCCGTCGCACACCATCGAGTCTCGGGTTTCACAGATTTGGCCGAATGCCTACTGATATCAAATGAGGAAAAGAAGTTCAGTTTGTCTCTATTAATTTTGCCCCTTCCTTAAGGGTGTTTCAGACATTTCTCACCTGGAATTTGTTACAAAATGGTCCCATGGGATTTGAGAGTATTTTCAAAATTTTTTGAGACCATGTCTTTGTATATTGTCTTCCATTGGACTACAGTGTAATTCTCCCTATTAATTTT
Organism: Inga laurina; assembly: GCA_963855925.1. Taxonomy (NCBI): domain Eukaryota; kingdom Viridiplantae; phylum Streptophyta; class Magnoliopsida; order Fabales; family Fabaceae; genus Inga; species Inga laurina. The sequence goes on from OY979711.1 coordinate 57,216,656, forward strand.
ATGCTGGCCTAAAATTTCTTGTCATGATTTGATAGCCAACAAAGATGTCATTGTTGAGGGCAGTAGCGGGGGCATTCATTGCATATTTTCCTACCTATTACATAAAATTTGAAAAATAAGTTGTGCTATGAATAATTAATAATCTAGAGACAATGATTGTTGTAAATTTTTTAGTATATTTGATCTTATCGTATCCTTTTCACAGGGCATGAACATGAATTACTTATTTAATCCTTATTTAATGTCGGTTCAATTTTCCAATGTTATACTATATGGGTTTAACTAAGGCAAGACTGAAAACTGTTGTTTCTAAATAGAGTTAATGAATTTTAATCATTTAGATTAAAAATATGATGGGGCCAAATTTTAATCATTTTGATTAAAAATGGACATTTCAAATTTAATATTTGTTTTTTGTTCTAATAGATGCAAAGTCTAAACTAAACATAATTATTCACAAAAATTACAAATTTAAACTAGATTTTTAGATTTAATCGCTGCAACACATCAGTTTAGTGTTCAATACTTCAATTCGGATATGCATCCACAGAAGTAAATGCATACATTGTACTACCTCTGACCTTAAATATAAGATATCGCTTATAAGGTAAATTGCATCATGAGCGAGATATTGTATTAAAAATCAGAGGTAGTACCTAACTATTAGTAAACAAAGTGGTTGCCATTTGTTTTACCAAAAAAACAAAAAAAGTGGTTGCCATTTGCTTTCAGACATTTAAGAACTCTTTTCCTCACTCCCCAGGAGAATATACAGCCTCAAATTAAATTCTTTGGTTCCTAAAATATAATAATAGATATTAATTAAATTTTCCATAATTCAAAAAATGAAGTTGTGGACATTGTTGGGTTATAACTCTTGGCTGCCACAAAGATAAGATCACAGGAACTGATGAGTTGTTTTCATCTTAATGAACAGTGGACCCTTAGCTTCTTTCTCTCTTTCATCTTTTGGAAGAAAAGAAAACGACTACTTTAATTTTGTTAGCTAGGAATCACCTTCAACATATCTCCACTCGACAACATATCATTGGCTGGCACTATATATACAGACACACACACTAGCCTCGACATTTCCCATTTTGAACTTAAATTCCTCATCAAGTTCAAGTAATTAGCCAAACACTATATATAAGGATAATACATGCAAGTAAATTTTAAATTCGCTTTGGCCTATTGATGATACCAAATGATAAATTAAAGTACAAGAATGTTGGATATTGACCTCCAACTACTCGGACGTCTCCATACAACTGCCCTTTTTATGTACTTATTTCACGTCACAATCTAATTGATTTGGGACACTTCTTTGGTTCTTTCGCAAAACCCTATAAGGACCGGTCGGATTCGGTCTTTACTTGGCACAATTATTTGATTCTTTCGTTATTCACTAACATGAAGACCTAATGTTTTGGCCTGATGAAGGAACCACATGTAGAGAAGAATTCATGTTAAGGTTCAGTTTTGCTATATATGGTTCACTGTATATATATATATCCCTATACTTGTGGGAACACTCTTTTCTGAATCATATTCCCACATGTAATTAAGGGAGGCAAGTCCAGTTTTGAAGTTGTAAATTATGTTCAAGGGCTTCTAGCTATGCTACAAAGTATTTGGCTCGGATAAGTGTTGGGTTTAGTCCTGAGATCTAGTACTCCCTCAATCCCTTTTTATAAGATACAAATAATTGAATTGAGTAAATAAAAAAGTTAGATAGAATTGGTTAAAGACAATAAATATGTAAAAAATACAACTCATTTTTAAAAACACCCTTATTTATAAAGAAGGTAGGTGGGGGAGAGAATAAGTGGTAAAAGGTAAGGATAGAGATATATAATTAACTGAGGGTAAAAATGAAAAAAAAAATGCACTAAATGTTTAGACATATCTACAATGTATCTTATAAAAAGAAAAATACCCATTCAAATAATTGTATCTTATAAAAAGAAACAGAGGGATTCTTTGTGGCCTTGAAGATTTTACATGACTTGTATTTTGTTCCAAGTTCAGAAACGATTAAAAGTAATAAAGGCCATACACATGGATTGGGCTGATATGAAGTTGTGGGGCATGTAGGAACAGATTCTTAATTATTGATATATTTGTTATGTAATTGAGTTACGTAAATCAGGTAAATTGAGTGGACAAAAAGAAATACGGGTTAGTGTTTTAGAATAACATGAGTGCAGGATAATTATAATGGCATTGACATTTGAGCAAACTTTGACACGCTTCATCTCTGTCCTCCATAGATTAACATAGCAAAGTCAATTAGTCTTAATTGGTCCCTTAACCATATCAGTTTTCCATTATTTGAAAGCAAAGTTTTTGAGATATGATTAATTAGCTGCCTTCAAGTATATATAAGTTCTTTTCTTCTCTTTTTAATATATGTGGAAAAGAGAGAAGGGCACTATTAATTACACTTTCCTTATATAATGAATTCCCTCATGAAGTTCATTTGTTATTGCAAAGATAACGATTTCAAAGGAAAAGCTCCAACATTATATTGACGAAGGAATACTACAGGCAAATCTTATTATCCAAGGTTTAAAATAACGTTATACATGCACTCCACTCCCAATAAGTTAAAAACATTAAATTTGCCATAAAATTAAAGTGATTCTAACATTATTCTTATTACCCTAAACTTCATCTTATTAGTTTCTACTTTCTTTCACTATGTTTTCTTATTAAATATGGACATATCTGAAAGAAAAATATTTAATACACCTTGAAACTATCAAATAAGTATAAAAAAGGTCAATAATACCTTCTAAAAGATATTCTATATATGGGACCAAGGGAAGTACATTCTATTTTATTTTGTTTTCTCATTGATAACTTATGTATATTAAGATGTTGGTCAATTCATTAATTTTGATTCCTCATTTTACGCTACATTGCAATAATAGTGTGTCATAATGGTATAATGCACCCTCTTTTTGTAGGTTCTATCTCAAGACAAGGAAAAGATTTGAAAAAGTTATTCATTCTAGTTACGTTTTCTTAATCTTGCATGTGAGAAGATGGATTGGAAATAATTCTCATCACGTAATTCTATAAGTAAAAACGAAATTGTGATTGGGCACAAAATTAAAAGCTTGGTCTGCTCAATAGAGGAGACTTGTGGTTAATTGCATTAACAACTTTGCTTCTTCATTTACCTTTAATTTGTCATTGCGAGCTCACATGGTCTCTCAACTTTTGAGTGCAATTTAGACATTACTTGAAAGGTCGTCTCTCGCTTGACATTGGACAACAATTGTATGGTTGAAATCTAAATTAATTAATTTTCCGTTAAATGTTTTTATCACACACACACATATATTGCCTATTCTGGTGGTTAAGAAGTTTTTCAACGGAAGATCGATATTCTTTAAACACCATGCTTGTCTGAGCCTTCACAATTCAATTTAAAGAAATCAAGAAAATCGTAGTTAATATGCATATACTTACTAATTTTAAGATGAATAATATGTGATTTTTTCCCCAACAGAGTCATTTATGATCATATAAAAGGATACTTAGTCTAGGGGGGACCAGTTATATCACAAAGGGGGCGAACTGTGTTCGAACCCACATTGTTAAGAAAACCTATAGGGAGAAGTATCCTAGTCGCAAAGCCTCGATCTGGATCAAATACTTAGTAATATGATATAGAAAAAACACCTGTTAAATACTAGGCGGCCCAAATTTAAAGGGTTATAAAAAAATCATATATACTCTAAGATAATAGTAGTGGATATGTAAGAAATTAAATGAAGGTTAATTAAGGAAATAAAAGAGGAGATGAAGAGGGTTATTGTCTTCAAATGATATCTAATTCCTCCTATTCTAATTAAATATAGGAGCTAGTTAGTTAGGGAATTTACTTTAGACTTAAATATAATACATCAATTCATTTTCCATTCCAAATTTATAAATTTTTCATAAATTATTCATATTGAGTGTACATAATAAGATGGTTTCACCGATGGTAGTTCTAATACAAATGAGTATTAAAGAGATTATTATACTAAATTCAACACACATATTTTACAAACAAAATTTAAATAATTTTTGTAATATCTGTAAATTAATAATTTAGACTATATTAAGGACAGTAAGAAGTATATATACCACTCTGATACCTATTGTTAAATTCAGTGATTTAAGTATATATTCCTTGTTAAATGACTAAAGTCAATTTGATATGACCCACCTTTAGATTATATACCTTTACTTCAATGTTCATATAACCACTGTGGGACTTTTTTCTTGATGTATTCTAAAATTCTTCCAACTTCTTTATCTTCTTCTTTTTTTCTTTCTTTATTTTTTATTTTTTGCTTCTTTGCCTTGTACTTTTGTTTTTAGTCTCAGAGGCCTCAAGTCCACAATATTTTTTCCCCAATATTCCTTTTCTTCTTTTTCTTCCACCCTCTTACCATATTAAATTTCTCTCCAATCTCTGCCCAACATTGCCGATGCTAGGTGGTTTCAACTTATTGTAACCTCACCAGAGGGATCTGCCCTTAGCCTGGAGTACAGACTGGTACTAGGTCAGGATGTAATATTCAAACTTATCCCACCCTGCACCTGAGATCTCGGCAGAGAAGAATGTTGTAACCGAGATTGTTGAAGAATCTCCTAAGATTGCAGTGAAAGAATCTCCTAAGATTGCGGAAGAATCCTTGACTGGTGATGGAATGAAGACTGGCACTGATAGCTGACTATTAGCATAGATTGTGGAAGAATCTCTGGCTAGTGATGAAATGAAGGTTGTCGCTGAGGTGAAGACTGCGAGTAAGATCGGAGAGAAGACTGCACACAATGCGCCTGACATAGAAGTACGACAACATAGGCAAAGGCGTAGGTCATGGAAGCTCCAGTGCTTGATTCGCGTTCTCTTCAATTTGCGTCCTCTGCTGCTGCTATGGTTCTATTGCTCTGATACCACATCAACAAAGTATCAGTACAGAAAAATATTTATTTATGTAATTCTATTCACTTGAATATATGAGTACAGTAACCCTGTACATAGGCTGCTATTCTAACTCTATATTGACACGTCACTACTGGACAGTTGGCATACTAACATACCCTTAACACCTGTTAGAAGCCATTGTAAGAGAAATGTTTGGTTCCAAGTATAAGTCATGTGGAGGGTAACCAATGAGCATTTTCCAACTCTACCCTATTTAATTTAGGTTGGAAAGAGAGAATGGAAGAGAAAAGTGAGAATGATTTATAAATGTAGCAAGAGAACTTTTATAAGGAAAAATTTTAAAAATATTTAAAATATATTTAGTAACTAATCTGTCGTGATTTCTTAATGAGTTATATAAAAAGTAGGCTACTTAATCCAATGAGATGTAGTTGTTCGGTATCCATCTTCAACAACATCCGACACCTCTGAACAGCTGCCAAAACAACACTTGCTAATAATTATGCCATAAATAATATGCTTCCTACATACAAATACATGAGGTCCAATTACAGGTTTCAATCTCTCTTATTTGCCTTTGTGAGTGATACTTCTTTGATTCTTTAAATGTTTCTCCGGTATTTATTATAAAACTTTGATTAGAGAAAAATTTTAGTTTTTCGTTAGTTAGGAGGTCAGTTAGGAAATATAATGAAAAAATATTTAAAAGAAAAAACAATACTTTAACTAAATAAGGCATTATAAAAATTAGGGGGAGAAAGTATATAGTAACTTCATCAATTAACCAACGTGTTTCCAGTCAATTGCTGGGATATATTTCCTGGCTTATAGAGACATGAGACCTATTCTAATCCCATAACTGAATAAAAGCGTAACTTTCTCAATGAAATATCTTTGAGATTTATCTCTTTTCTCGAAATGCTCTTATTTATTATTTAACATGATGGTACTATATTTAATTATGTTAACTATATGAGAGTTATAAAAAGAAATATTTTTATATAAATATGACAAATAAGATAATAAGAAATTGTTGCTTATATATTTAGAGTTTTAAAAAGAATTTGATATAATTTTTGATAAATAAGTTGGGCATATATCATCAAAAATAAATATCAGACTATCAGCTTGAAAAGGAAATGATGATACATAGAAATATCAAAGCCACCACCAAACTCTTGGATACACTACTGTGAGTCATTCCAATTCAACCGGTAGTCTCATTATAATATTTGAGTCCTGAGCATGCAGTTGTGATAATTACTCGGAGGTAGTGATGTTTCCCTCATTGTGAGCATATATTCCCACGAAATTTAATTAGTTGACTGCTAGTAGTATTAGGTACTAGTGAAAAAATCCTAAAAGAAATGTTAGAGCCGATTTGATTCATTGTTTTGAGGTGACATGTTCTGAGTAGCTAGCTACGGTTGCATAACTTTTTAAGTCAAAGACATAACAAAACAATAATTAACACATCATCATCTCTATTCCACAATGGTCATGAAGAAGGCGTGTGTATTTTGTGCCTTGGTAACCTCTTTAAAATTAAACCAAGGATTGCAATAAATGGTGTAGTCCAGGATCGTCTCGAGTAGCCTTTTATTAATTATCTAGAAATTAAGTGTGATGGTTGGCATAAAATGAGTTAAAAATGATTTTTAGCTTTTAATCTAACAATAAATTACAATTATACTAAAAGGCTTTAAAAACTAATATTTTTGGATTTTTTTGGAATAAAAGTGGAATGTGATTAAAATTGGTTTTGCGAAGTATGATTAAGCTTCATAGAACAATGAATTTCATCCATCCTTGCTTCAAAAGATAATGGGAGTGTGCTAGCTTGACAAATTTTTGCTCAAAAGACCCCTTGAGCTAGCTTGAGTTAGGTGAATTAATTCCTCGATACAGGGTAGAAATTAATCCCTCTAACCGAAACCCACTTTAAACACAAGCAATTGAAATTAACAATATGCAAGACACAAGTAACGAAGAACCCTTGCATAAAAATCTCAATTATATATTCATAGCAAATTCAAGTAAAAGTTATACCAAGTCAATTACATGAAATTACTACTAATGAAGCACTAGTGTCAAATACATACATTAAAATCCAAATGAACATCTAATCTCAAGAAATGCATGGAACCCCAATGCAAAACACTCAGCCCAATATACTAATTAAACTCTAAACCTAGAATTTACCTAATACAAAAGATTAAATATAGAAATTAGATGGTAAAATACTCCCCTATTAAGCTCCAAGCTCAAGACTCAAACCATTACTCTAAGAGAAAAGGAAATTAGCCACTGCAATTTGTCATCACAATTTCACCAAACAATTTCACAATCCCAGCAATGTAAAATACTGAATAAATTAACCAATATGCACAACATTAAATCAATAAAGCATCGATGGCTGTAACTATAGTGAATCTAATTATCACTTCATGTCAATTTGCAAGGTTTGTAACTAATTTCTACGTGCCGTTTTATGAACCATGGCTGTTGAAGTTGTTTAATTAATACGCACGTGACATGATTTTTAACTTTATGGGAAAATTGCATTTAACTCCCAAAGAAGAGAAAATACAATAAAATAGTTCCTTGAAATCTTAAAATTGCATTTAACTCCCAAATGACTTTTTTGCAATTAATTTCAATTCCACTGCAAGTCCATAGGCGCTTACACTGACAAGTTCATGGGCATCCATTGACAACTGTATGGGTATCCATTGACAAGTCTATGAGCGTTTATTGACAAGTTCATGGACATTTGACAATTCAAATTTATTTCAAAAAAGTGCCACGGGACTTAAATGTAATTTTGAAATTTTAAGGGACCATTTTATCATATTTTCTCTTACTCGAGACCTAAATGCAATTTTCCCTAACTTTATAAACTTCCCTCTTTATAACAATGTAAGCAAGAGATTTTTTTTTAAAAAAAAAAACAATAATCTCATGTTGTCCTTGTTTAATGTTGGCTTATATTTTTAAAATTTGGCTATTCAAATTCTCAAAAGAAGAAAATTTTATAAATTTTGAGATGGATTTGATAAATTTGAAGTCTTGCCAAAGTGTTAATGATAATACTAAAAGTGACTTATAAATTAAAACAAATTGGATGGAGTGCCTGCATTCAAAACTGATGACTCTACTCTATAATACTTCACTACTCCTTGCTAATTTGAATTCTCTTTGTGTAGCTCTCTCCATGACATCAATTAAGCAATAAGCGTACTAATACTATGGGCACAAATAAAAAAAAAAAATTAAAGAAAACATACACTCCTATGTTCCTATTTTACACGGCACTCCATATTTTATTATTAGAATTAATAAAAACCTTAAACTTAATTAATTCTACCTTTAGATCTAAGAAGTTTTCACTTCATCTCTGTTTAACATTTATAAACTTTAATGAGAAGTCCAAAAGAATTATAGTCCACAAAACAATAAATTAGAGTAGAATTGTACATTTATATAGTACTTCTTTCGCTTCTTGATATAGGACCTTGTTGACTAGTTTGAGAAATTAAAGATATTAAATAAACTACTTAATCATAACATATATATTATATGATCTCTCCAAATACTTAATTATGTGTATCATTAGATTAATTATCAGTTTACAAGTCAAATGAATTAATTTAGAAAAAATGATAAATATAAATCCTCTAAAGTAATTTATTGAGCTTCATTAATCTTCCTAAATTAATCAACTGGATCTTATATTAAAAAGTAGAGATAGTAAATTTAATTAATAAACTTATAATAACGGGAAATTTAATTAATAAACTTATATTAACGGGGAAAAATACTTTCTCTTTGTCTCATAAATAAAATAAGAGGAGCATATATATTTCAAAAGATTTAGTGTATTGGAAACTTATAAAACCCATTTGTCATTTGAGCTCCTGATGTAGGACTGATAATGAATTTGTCCATGGCCTCTCATTTATTCTTTCTCCACCGATATTTTTATGTCCACCTAGAGAGAGCTAAGGCCTTCCATATTGGCAATGTTCCTTAATAATTGCTTCAATCGGCTCTTCTCGGGAATTTGCTACACCCATATAAGTCAAATGACCCTTCCATGATCTGTATAATAAGATTTGACAGCGTAAACAGTAGTTGGAGGCGTGTCAGCCATAAATGGCCTGGTTTGCTATCCTCATGGCTCCATCTACCACATGTCATTTGGGAAGTTGGGCTATGGCGTTCTCCTTGTTTGTTTATGTGTCGCCTCATCGTGTTTGGCAAGAGAATTCAATTTCCAAAGGATTTCCATTATGGAACTATGTGTGTATTAATTTTTTTTTTGTCGGTCCTCTCTTCTTGCTGCATGAAGTATATATGCCTGGAAAACCAGATGCATATACCGTTACCTCCTAAGGTTCATTTGCGTTGATGTCGATATCCATGTTTAAGGAGTTCCAGTTTGGTTCCGAATTTGGCTCATGCTCTTTATGCCTGCTTTTGTTTGCCGCACTGTTTGGTAGAATCAATAGTTCCCTCTTTCCCATTGCATTATATTTCGGGGGTGATCATCCTTATTCTTCGCCCCTTCTTAGAAACCCGTGTAAGATGCTCTAAATTTAGTTTTGCGGAAGCAATTGAACCTGTAACTTGAACCAGCATGTATTTTTTTCTGCAGCGCCAATGTTCTCCGGTGATGAGGAGACCAGTTTTAGAGCAAAGCCTATTACCTACCACCAACAATCTGGAAAATAACCAAGAGGAGTGTTCTCAAGCTGTAAGTGACCAAAACCGAATATAGACATATTCTCAGTTTACTCTCGTCTCTAGTCTCTCCTATTAAATGACTTAACACTTGTTATCTCTTTCACACAGATGGATCGTTCCCCAAGTAATGGACAAATACCAGAAGGAAGCGCGATATTATTAGATTCGGGGAATCAACAAAATAGGGCAGCAGAAGTGCTAGCTGTAGGCGATATATCGATCAAGTCCAGATTAATTTTTCAGTATGAATTGTATTTTATGTCTTCCATTCTGGTTGCAGGAATCCTGCGACCAAGGTCAAGTTTCATCAAAGCCCCACAGGTCATAAGGTCCGATCCTCCGAAACACCCATCTCCCATTACACTCTTTATATATGCTCAATATTTAGAGTGATAGTTCACAGTAGAAATTGACTACACGATATCTTTTGCCAGAAAAATAGAATTTTTATTATTGTTAGGGGTAATTTAGTAGAAGAAAATTAAAGTAGTAATTGAAATAAGTACGGTGCTGTGCAGGGGAATTCAGAACATACAAATCTCAGAACGTTGGAAACACTCCTGCATGCAGATTGAAACTTGTCTAAGTATGTCTCATCCGACACACCAATATGCTATAAAATCTAAATGCATGCAAGACCAAGGCCAATTAATGTTTGCTTGATTTGTAGAAAGGATTTGATCATTACTTTAGGACTAACCATCCATGCATGTCATTATGGCGTCTGCCTGTTAGTTTTTCTTCATATTTAAATTTTTTTCAAAGTAATAAGTTTTTGTTACACTAATTTTTTTTTTATAAAACTTTATCCAAATATAAATTAGGGAGAATTGTTAAAAAAGACCTCATTGGCAACTTAATTGCCAAATGGGACATGGGAAGATATCTGCACACGGAGAGAAGATTTTTGCACACGTATAAGGAAAAATATTGTACACAAGGAAGATATTCTGTACACAGGGAAAGATATTCTGCACACCTGAAGATATTCTGCACGCGAAGGTCCCATTTAACAAATAAGTTTTCAATAAGATATTTTTTCATAATTTTCCCTATAAATTATTCTACCATGACTTTTACCCTAACTTTATTTTGTAAAAATCAGTTAGAATAAAAGGAAAATCCCCAAAAAATGCGTAATGAATTCCTAAAACCCCAAAAGATCACTTGAAAGATAAGGCAGAGGGTATGAATTTGCGATTTTAAAGTGTTAGTGTTTTCACAAAATTGTCCCTCAATGAATACACTTATTAAAACCGTTAATATCTTTACTAATGTTGTCATTTGCATTACAAGCATTGTCAATAATTTAAAGTGAAATGTTGTAAATAAAAATGGAATGTTTTAATCACTGACTAAAACTATAATGTGAATGGCAACATTTGTAATGGTATTTACTATTTCAATAACCATTTTAAAAAGTATAGTCAGTCAAAGGCAATTTTGTAACAGTACTAACACTTGAAAATCCCTAATTCCTACTTTTTTCTCTATTTGCTTTCTTTTGTCGCTGTAATCCAAACCCAAACCCGCCCCCCAAGTGCCATTTTCCTCTTCTGGAGCCATGTTTTAGCATTATGATTGTACATATCCACTTCAATTAACTATACTTACCCTCCCATTTTTTTCCCTCGATCACCCAAAGGAAAGTGAATCTTTTTTCATATCTGAATATTTATACAAAAACAAAAGGGAAAGCAGATGAATCATGCGCTGACATGCTATAGTAGTCTCCCAATCCATTGTTTTATATAATATCTATTATTAATCTTAATACGATTTCTAATAATTCTTGTCTTGCTGCCATAAAACATTTTCCAAATGATAGAGGCGGCATTACCCGTTAGAATTATTTGATGTTTATGTTTTGATACGTAATTTTCTGTCTAAAGCAGCACAAAGATTAATGGCTTGTAGGATCCTAAGTTCTTGTAAAAAAGATGCCTAGATGTCAAAATTTCATGAGAACACATACTCTCATAAAAAAGATTACCGCCAAAAGCAATCATATATTCATATATGCTAGTTTACAAGATAGAAATAAGTTGGGTTGGGTAGCTAGCTATAGGGGTGAGTGTTAACTCTCAAAAATTGATAATATTCCAGCATATTTTCTTCTATTTTTAACTATTTTTTGTATTCAAATTGAGTATAGAAAGAGTTAATAGAAGAAAATGTGCATATCAGAAAAACAAGCTAAAGTTGAAGTAGAACAATATATTTGTGGGATTTAGTTCAAAGGAAAAGTTAAAATTTATGCATATTTTCTTTTGTAGGAGGATAGAGACAAGTTTGAAAGCTTTTAAAGGATTGAAGATCAAGAGGGTGGAAGATGACAAGTCAAAAGCTAGCTCATGGGCCAAGAGGAAGTTGCTGTGTTGTTGGCTTCAGCTAACAATACATGTGCTGAAGCCAATGGACTTTCTGGACTTTTTGTGCTATATGCTTCAGCACTTGGCTATGCTGAAGCCAACAAGGATCAATACTTGCTGTGTCATATGCTTCAGCACACACATATGTGCTGAAGCATACGACAGACTATGCAACCATGCGTTTTACTTACTAAAATGCATGTGGAGGGAATTTAAGCAAGGGATAGGCCGAAATTAGGTCATTCTTCAGTTTTCAAGTGTTCCTAGGAGCTGGGTGTGCTAGGGTTTTGCTCCCTTGAAGAGTATAGAGCTTGGGTTGAAGTTTAGAAGAGATTTTGGGCTCCAATCCTTGGTTTTTCTCATTCCTCTTCTCTTTCTTTGTTAAGTTTCTGTAATGGCTATAATTATTCTGCATAATTATAGATTTTTCATGACTTTGTGTAGCTAAACACCTCATTTTAGGGTTGTTTTGAACCCTTGTATGGATTAAGCACTCATTTCCCCTTATATTTGTGATTAGTGATGAGGTTATGCTGATTTACTCTTTGCTTAATGCTTCTTATTGATTGGCCACCAATAAGGTTGTTGAGTTCACTTGATTAATGCTTGAGAGGGCTAGATTGAGTGTACAACTTGAGTTAAATCGTGTGAGAGCTTGAAATTTGTGAATTGAATGGATAGCTTTGTTAATGAGGTAGAGATACACTCATTGACCTCACATAGCCAAATAGGATTTGCAATGAAATCAAGGTTGGATTAGTTAATTAAGAGATTAATGAATTAATTAAAACTATACGCCTATTTGGAGACTCGAGAGAGCACTTATAAGTAAATTAGTATCCTTGGTTAGTATAATCTTTCATTAAGTAGCATATGTTTGGGGAATTTAGTGAGTGCTTTTGAAATACAAGGGGGATAAGAAATCATAAACTTCAGTAAATACTTGAATTCAAAGAATCATTTGCTTTTACAAATTTTAGTCTAAAGGTAGTTTTGAATTTCTCTTTCACCTCATTCCACATGTTTTTTGGTTAAACTTGATCAATCTTAAATGACTCCATTCAACCTAATTAAACATATGGTAACATTGGTTAGCTCACTTTCGTCATAGTCCTCGTGGGAACGATCTTTACTCATCACTTTATTACTTGCGATCCGTATGCTTGTGGAAGCTAAACGGCGAACAGTGAGAATTCGGTTTTTGGTGAAAGCCAAATTAACTGAAAAATCAAATAGAAATACTTTCAAACACCAAATTAAATTAAAACCGATTAAATGAAACTGAATTAAAGAAAATATTTCAATTCAGTTTGGTTTGGTTAATAACTGAGTAAAGCAAATTTTTATACTATTTATATTATATAAGGATATATTTTGTAGAATTTTATTTTTATACTCACAATTAGACTTAAGGGAAAAATATATAAAATAAAATAAATATCTATAGATTTGATCGGATATAATTCAAATTCTACACCTGTGTGTGTGTTTTTCGGTTTAAACAAATTATTTTTCTAATAATTGAACCGAACAATAAAAACCAAAATTTTCAAAAATAAAAACCGAATCTAACAAAAGCAAACTGAATCAGAAAAAGTCGAATTGAGTTTGGTTCAATTTTTGGTTTCGGTTCTATTTTGCTCACCCCTTGTTAACCGTGGACTACTGAAGTGAGGGGGAAAAAGAGATGGGGCTGAATTTTAAAATTATAATGCCCCTAATAAAAGTTGGTCCAATTAGTAAGAAGTTTATTCAAAATCTATAAGATTGTGAGTTGAAATCCTACTATCAAATTCTATATGATCCGCTGCAACAAATTATAATCCATGTCCTACTACAACTTAACCCACACCATATAAACTATCACTTCCCTCCACCAACCCCTATTTAGATCGGCCACTGACAACCTTATCTTTATCAAACCGGACTTTGAAATGTGCAGGAGCTCGATTCCTCAATGTTCAACCATGTTACCTCAAGCTTGAAACTGAAAGAACAAATACAAGTCAAATATGAAGATGTCAACAAAGATTCAGAGCATGTCTCTGAAAGATTAGTGAAGCCACGCATTGTTTTTATCTTCAAGCGCATTCCGGCGGCGAGGCAAGGTAATACAAGCAAATCCCAATTGCGTTTAAAACAATCCCCAAGCCTCTGGAGAAAAAAATGAAACACAGGGTGTTTTGCAGAAGTGTGTTATTTTTGCTGTAGAAGTAATTGAATCCACATGCCCTGCTCATCGAATCAATGAATTTTTACATGCATGTGATGTTAAGGATTGTCCCAACATTTCTTTAACTTCCACCAATGTTAAGTTACTTGAAGGTAAGCATCTAAAATAGTAACTAACTACTTACAATTGCTATATATATGTTTGTGATTTTATCTAATGATGATATATATTTGGAATTTTTTTGTTTGGTTAGAATATTGGGAATGGCTTACAAACTCAGAGAGGAACAACAAGGGCAACATGGGTGAGGATGATTTTTATGAACAGCATTTTAATGTAAGTACCAAAATAAAAAGGCTCAATCAAATGAAATAAAAAGCATAGGGAGACAGTACGACTGGCGATGCTACATGCCTTTTCTAGCAGCCTACTCCCTCCTTCTCCTCTTAATTAGTACATAGTCCCTCCATTTCTTTTGTAACAGCCAATGAGTTTGATTCGATGATGACCCTCCTATGTGGAAGCTTTTGAAAAATTTCAGCTCCATGTAATATTCCCCATGTCAAACAATAACAAAGCATCTATCCTATTAGTTGGGGTCGGCTATATAGATCGCATGGTGCCATTGTACTCTATCGAAAACCAAATCTTTAGATAGATTATTAACCAAAAGATCCCATTCTATAACTTCATTAATTGTTCGATTTGGTCTAAAATCAAAACATCCATCTCAATATCCTAATCTTGGCTACCCCCAATTTTATGTTTATATTATCCATTTAAAGCCCAACATTCACTACCATAAAGCATTATTGGTCTTATAGCATTGCGATAAAACTTTACTTTTATCTTATTAAGTAATTTTCGATCACAAATAACTCTAGTAGCTTTTCTCTATTAATACAATCTACATTGAATTCTATGATTAATATCTCCATCAATTTTACCATCTTGTTGTATTATTAATCCCAAATATCTAAACTTTATCACTTGCGGAATGATTTGGCCCTCAATTTAACTTCCACTTTACTTCTGACTTGTCTCTTATCAAAATTGTAATGCATATATTCAGTTTTGCTGATACTCAAACAAAAGCCCTTCCCCATATCAAACATGGTACAATATAATTCCTCCAATGCCACAGGTACCACAAACACATACTACAAAGATCAAGTTCCACGTGAAAAAAGAAAGAGAAAAAACTAGAGAGAGTGAGAGAGAAGCTGTCTTTTGGAATTCGTGCCACTTTGAGTTTTCTTGATGGAGGTTCCCGGCGACCTTGCAACGCTGCCGGAGGGAGTTTCAGGATCTAAGGTGCATGATGGAGCCCCTCCCTTAGATCCGGAGCATCCAGGAAACATAATGAAGAGCAGGGATGCTTCCTCTTTTTCAAAGCCTAAGCTTGCCTACTCTTTCAAAGACTCACTTACAGGATTCAGGGGAGCAGAGTTCAATGGCATCTCCCATGGCTCCTCTAGTGTGGAAGATGTGGTCTTTCTTTCAGATACTTTGAATCAGTCATGGGATCTTCCCCAGCCTTCAGAAGAGATTAAAAACCTCATGGATGTCTATCCTACAATGGACATGTCCCAAGAAGAATTCAACCGATGGGCCAAACCTTGGAACAATGCTCTCATTGTCACTGTCCTGGGTGCAAGATTCAAGTTCTTCAAGCTTAAGGATCATTTATGCAAAATCTGGCAGACAAGCAATTTTGATCTAATCGATCTTCCCAACAACTATTATGTTATAAAATTAAAAGAACAAGATGGCTGGCAGCAGCACTATGCGAATATCCTTTTCGGAGGGCCTTGGTTGATAGCTCAACACTCAATCCTGGTGCAGAGGTGGTCTCCATATTTCAATCCATTCCATAATCCTCTGGGAAGGGTAGCAACTTGGATCCGCATTCCTCATGTGCCACTTCTGTGTTACAATAAGGAATGCATGTGGAGGCTTGGAGATATGATGGGGAAGACCCTCAAAGTGGACATAAACTCTTTGGAGAAGCTGGACCAGGATGATGCAACAATCCGAAGGGGACGTTATGCAAGGATATGTGTCGAATTAAATTTGCAGAAAAAGCTGGTCCCTCGTGTTATCTCAGCTTCGGAGCTTTTCAATAATGAATATGAAGGCCTGAACCTTATCTGTTTCTCATGTGGCAGATACGGTCACAAGCATGAGCAGTGTCCTTGGAAATCACCTGAAAGCGCCCCCCATGCGCGTGTTACTTCTGGTTCTGTTAGTCAGGCACCTGTTCCACCACCGGAGTCATCGTCGGGGACCTCCCTCCCAGCAAAAGATGAGGTGTTTGGACCGTGGATGTTTGTGCGGAGGCCTGCCAAAGCGCGACCTTTGAGGAGTTATGAGGACAGGTTCAGAACGAGTGTCGGGAGCTATGCAGAAGGTAAAAGCAGCAAGGTCTTTGCAGAAGATAAGGGTATGGGGAGAGGGTCCCGTTTCGGCATGCTTGCTAGTGCGGATGAAGTAGGAAGTGAGTCTCCAGAGTTGCCTTTAGTTGCTGTGTTGGGGAAAGGAAAAGGAATAGAAAAATCGGTGGTTGAGCCAAGGTTGGTAAAAGAGAAGCATCTCCACGTGAAGCATCTCCAAATTTCTGCAAAGGATAGCCATATATACGCTGGAAAGAATATGTCATGTGAGAAATCCGATGCTATTAAATATATTAAAAAGGGAGTTCATGTGGGTCACTCTACCAGGAATAAAGTAAAGACAAAAGGGGCATATGGAAAGCCCAAGCTGCTGTCGGCTACGCACTTAGAAGCCTCCACGCATGACACGCACGACCCCACCACGCTCAACACGCACGGCACCAAGATTCTGGACATAAAGCAAAAGAAAGGTGCTGGAACGAGAATGCATAAATTGGTTAAAGGGAATTTAATTGGTGGCGGACCCCACCAAGATGGTTTGACTATTGTTGACGCACGAACTGCATGCACTCCCTCAACCGTGGTGGAGCCCGACCCTCAAAATGGAAAGGAAGAACGAATAAGTGCTGCCATGACAACGTTTGGTGGTGCTGATGGGACCGTGAAGCAAAATGGGAATGCAAAAGAAGTTAGCGCGCCTCACTCACCTGAAAATGCCAAGAAGCAGTCTTTATCTTTGGATCCTTTGTGCATGGAAGTGGTTCCATGGGTTGAAGAAAGCTCTATCAGAGACCTTAAAAACCAAAGTTCTGACGTACTCCCCATTTCACAATTGGAAGTAGTTGTCATGATGGGAGGGGACCCTCCGGACACGTAAGTCCCGCGTTCCTTTCTTTGCCTTTCGAATTTATTTTAAATATGAATATTTCATCTTGGAATTGCCGAGGTGCGGGTGGTAGTGCGTTTCCTCGGATTTTAAAAGATGTGGTTAAAAAATATGGAATTAACGTTATGTGCTTAATTGAGCCACGAATCAGTGGTGTTAGAGCCGATAAGGTTGTGAGAAAATTGGGTTTCAGTGACTGGTTGAGAATCGAAGCCACTGGGTTCGCTGGCGGTATTTGGGTGTTATGGAATAACTGTGAGCTTCAACTCGATTACGTATCCTCAAGCACTCAGCTTCTTCACTGTAATATCTCTGCAAATAATAGTCTAAGCCCCACTCTTGTCACATTTGTTTATGGTGATACTAGTGCTTTGAAGCGAAAGGGCCTGTGGTCGTCTCTGTCGAATATCCATCATACAGTGTCCACCCCATGGCTGGTACTAGGCGATTTCAACGCCATCCTTGGCCCCAATGATAAAATTGGTGGAGCTGACCCCATTCTTAGCTCTATGAATGATTTCCAAAATTGTGTTGACTGCTGCAACCTTATTGAAGTTCCGATAGTGGGGGATAGATTCACTTGGGAAAAAATTGGGGTGAAGGAGAGACTGGATTGGGTCTTCTGTAACTTTGATTGGGAAATTCAAAATCCCCAAGCTAAAGCATTTCATCATCTCAAATTCAAGTCCAACCATCGAGTGATTGTTGTTTCTGATAAAAATAATTTGGCTTGTGGCAAAAAGGATAATCGCTTCCTTTACCAGGCAGCATGGTGTCTTGAAGATGGTTTCAGTGATGTATTTAGCTTGGCAGGGAAGGAATTGGCTCCAGGGGAAACAGATGTTCGTTAAAGAGGCTTCAGACTGGAACTTTAGAGTGGTTGGGAATGTGGCAAAAAAAAAGAGGGAGATCATCCGTAGACTGGAGGGCATTGATCGTGCCAGGGGTAATCAAGCATATCAAAATGGCCTCTTCAAGATTGAAAAACAACTCTGGCACATGTATCAAAAAATCGCTTTTCAAGAAGAATTGATCTGGTTTCAGAAATCTAGATGCAAGTGGCTTAGCGGGGGTGACCGGAATACGAAATTCTTTCACACAAGCGTTCTGTCTAAAAGGAAAAGATGTAAAATTGAAGCCCTACAGGACGGCAATGGACACTGGGTATATGACGAAGCACAGTTGAGAGGTATGGCACTGGATTATTTCCAAAATCTTTACTCGGCAGATAACGTGTCAACCCCCTTTTCTCCCTGGTCAGCAAGCTTCCCACCGTTGGAAAACCAACAACTCCGCCTCCTTCAAAGGGTTGTTTCCCAAGTTGAGATAAAAAATGCAGCGTTTGAGATGGGAGCCTTTAAATCCCCGGGACCAGATGGCTTGCATGCCCATTTTTTCCAAACGCAGTGGAATACGGTGGGACAACAGATATGTGATCTGGTATCCAGCATCTTTGCAAAACCAGAGAACATTCATGAAATCAATCAAACGAACATTGTCCTCATCCCAAAGATCGATAAGCCTACTTCTTTGCAAGACTTTAGACCTATTTCCTTGTGCAATGTGAGCTACAAAATTGTTAGCAAAGTAATTGCTAACCGGTTTAAAAGCATCATGAGCCATCTTGTCGCCGAGAATCAGTGTAGCTTTATCGCTGGCAGGCAGGCAGTTGATAACATCATCATAGCTCAGGAGGCAATCCATTCCATGAGAACCAAGAGGGGTAAAAAGGGTTACATAGCAGTTAAAGTTGATATGGAAAAGGCTTTTGACAGGCTTGACTGGCGTTTCTTGGAATTTACCCTCCACAGCTTAGGGCTAAGTGCCGATTTTGTTAAGTTAATTATGTGCTGTGTCTCTACCACTTCGATGAGCATAATCTGGAATGGTGTATCATCAGCTAGTTTCACTCCTTCAAGGGGGGTGCGGCAAGGGGACCCTCTTAGCCCTTATCTGTTTGTCCTTTGTATGGAATTGCTCGGTCAGCTAATTCATCAAGAAGTTGGAAATGGTAACTGGCATCCTCTGCGGCTGAATGCTACTGGCCCCCAGATCTCGCACCTATTTTTTGTCGATGATTTGATTCTTTTCGGTGAGGCGTCATCTGAGCAAGCGAATGAGATCCGGAATGTCATGGAATTGTTTTGTCGAGTTTCTGGTCACAGGATCAATCTGCACAAATCTAAAATGTTTGCCTCCCGTAACGTCCAATTTAACCGAGCGTATGCGCTTAGTCAACTTATGGGGATCGGTCTGACGGCTGACTTAGGGAAATATTTGGGGGTTCCTATCCTTCACAAACGAATGGTGAACATGACTTTTTCCCCGATTCTACAAAAGGTTCGCTCAAAGTTGACTAGCTGGAAAGGGAGATATCTAAGTATGGCAGGGCGGTCAGTCCTCATCAAATCTGTTCTTTCAGCCATTCCGCAATATCAGATGCAATCAACCCTTGTTCCGAAGGGGGTGCTATCCAAAATTGAAAAATTGAGTCGAGATTTCTTCTGGAACCAGCATGATGAATCCAAGAAAATGCATCTGTTAGCATGGGACGTTCTTAAGAGAAGGAAGTGTGAAGGAGGCCTGGGGATAAAAGATCTTCATTGCCAAAACAAAGCTTTCCTGATGAAACTGTGCTGGGGCCTAATCACTAAACCTGATGCCTTATGGGTAAGATGTCTCCGTTCGAAATACTCATGTGGAACGGATCTGACGCCCATGGTTCAGGGACGTCGCAATCAATCGTCTGTGTGGAGTGGCATAGTTGCAGTCTGGAAGGATTTCGAAAGTGGTCTTGGTAAAAACATTAGAAATGGAAGAAGCACCTTTGCTTGGCAGGACTACTGGGGCCCGGTTGACAGGCCACTAAAATACTTCATTGATAGGAACTCACACCTCCTTGATATTGATGCTCGGGTTAGTTCCTTCACAACTGATACGGGACAGTGGGATAGAGCCAAATGGGAAACTTTTCTTCCAGCTTGGGTGGTTGATAAGATAATGATGGTGTCACCCCCTACAAACAACAGTGATGATGATGTGATTTGTTGGAGAAATGCTCCCGATGGTAACTTTAGTGTGAGGTCGGCCTACGATAGGATCTATCACCAGCAAAATCTCAGCAATCAAGCTCACTGGCGGCATTTATGGCACTGGGGAATTCCTGAAAGAGTCAAACTCTTTATGTGGCAAGTATTCCATGAGAGGCTTCCAACAAATGTTACAAGAGCGAGACATAACCCAACTATCTCAAACACCTGCCCTTTTCAGTGTGAGAGTGAAGAGAACCTCCTTCATGTATTGAGAGATTGTGCACAAGCCCAGAGGGTGTGGTCCTCTTTAACTAACACAATATATTACTCTATGTTTTTTAGTGGTTGTTTGCAGGAATGGCTACAATGGAACATGCAGCACTCACCGGGCAACAGGAGAACCTCCAGATGGTCATGGCAACGAGTATTCAGCATAACGTGCTGGCTATTATGGAAGAACAGATGCAGTCAAGCATTTGAAGGGGTCGCTGAGAAGCCACAAGAGATAGTGCATAGATGCATGTTTCACCTCTCGGAAGGTGTGGAGAGCGGACGTTTCCACCACCAAATATTTCAAGTTCCAGAAAGAGGGACAGTCCACTGGGAACCACCGGACCCGGATTTTGTTCGTCTAGACGTCGATGGATCTGTGCTCAATGGAGGACAGGCCGCCTGCGGTGGTGTTATTCGAGATCACCATGGCACATGGATACGTGGATTTCAACAGAAGTTAGGTCACTCATTCCAAACTGCGGCTGAAATCCATGCAATCTACAGAGGACTTCATCTATGTAAGCAGATGGGTTTTACCAAAATCAATCTGTTCACTGACTCCCTCCAAGCTATTCACCTACTACGGTCTAATTGTCCCACTTCTCACCCATTATACAATGTCATCCTGGACACCAGATCTCTTATTTTTTCAGACTGGGACTTGCGGATTTCCCACTCTTATAGGGAAAGCATCCGGTGTGCAGATTACCTTGCAGGTCAGGCTCACATGCACAGCCAGAACTACGTTGAACTGGGGTCTTCCCCTACAGATTGTATCCTTCTTTTTGCCCAGGAATGTGGTGTATCACCGCATGATCACTTTGTACGGCCTACTTTATAGGCCATGACAATCTACAAGCTCTGCTTGCCTTTGTAATACAAAAAAAAAAAAAAAGATCAAGTTCCACGCCCCATGGCTTTGTTTTTAACAAGGTTCTGTAAAACCAACTTGGGTTTGTTTAAGGATTCTGTTTTTAAAGAGTTACAAGTTGGGCACAAATCTTTGTTGTGTTCTCTTTGCCTATACATGCTTTGGGTCAAATCCCAATGCCCCAATCACCTAAACTGCTACTCCATTACAGAAAACAGAAAAACACAAAAAAAAACGCCCTAAATTGAACTGCATCTCTTATTCTGTTTTGTTTTTATCTTTTTGGGTCACTGCCCAATGCGAAGCCATATGGAGACCTATATAAAGGTGAACGAAAAAAAAGACATGCATACTTATGAGGCCATAGGGAATCAATGCGAGTCTCATTTTGGTTGATCTGCCTTTTTTTTATACATATGACTTTTTTTATTGCAAGCAAGAATGCTTCATTTCGTTCTTTTAAACCCCATTTAATCCTATCAGTGTTGCATAGTACACAGAGTTTTTAAAATAATTAAATATAATTTCATCTAAATAAAATTACATAATTGAAAGAAAATGCGAATGTGCCTTTGCTTATGCGAATGTAATTTTTATATATTGTTCATGAATATGATAGGATTTGGTAATTTTGTTGTACCGTAATAAAAGCATGTTAAGATAGTCACAGTTTCAAATACTTGCATGAAAATTTAGATTTTTAAAAAGTACACATTTTTTTTGAAGAAAATACTAAATAATAATGACGTCAATAAGTAGTTCAAAAAATAGCATGATAATGTGCCTACACATTTTATCTAAAACATTAAAAAGCAGAACAATTGCAAAAACTGCTTCATTATGAACATCTTATCCAATGTAGTATTATTACTTGTTCTTATCTTCATGCGCTCTTTATGTTTGACACACACACAGTTCTTTGTTCATTACCAAACATTTTGTACGTACGGCGCACGTGTATAGTTTTTAGTTATGCAAAAATGCAGGGGCTCATATTGGATTCTTGATCAAGGATGACCACTTTGACATACATGCCCAATTTTCTGTATATAAATAACGTATAGATTCGCATTCAATCACCATTACGTACCTTGTTAAATAATATGTATTACTAAATAATCAAATATAAGAGACTGTACATAGTAGTCCCGACAGCTTTGTCACAGAGTCAAAAGGTTGATTATTTTCCCACTCCTCTCTCGGTTTCACTCATGCGTGTGAGACAGAGGTAACTTTGAACTATTGAAGGAAAAACAACAGTGTAAGTCCCCCAACCAACCCTAATCCAGAGACTTACCATCGTCTTGCGGCTGCGGCGATTTTCTGGGCGGCGTTTTTGTTGAGGTTAGTTGTATGTCTCTTTGTTTTATTTATCATTTTCTTTGGCCTGTAACAGAAATCTTACTTCAATCTCGTCTATACGATCTGTTTTTGGAATTTGAATCATTATTAGTGAGGAATTAAACACATCTGGTCTTTCTTTTTCCCATTTTCTATTCTCTGTCATGCTTTGGCTGAGCTTAGCCTTCTTTTTTTTTCGAAGTTTAGGCTGTTTGTGATACCTGCTGTAAAAGGACAGAATGAGCAATCTTACAAATGAGTCCACGATCCGGAATTTTGTGGGAGGTGCGTCATTCGGGAGTAGCCTGATTTGCTTCGTTTCCAGCTCCATCTACGATAAGTCATTTGGAATGCACCCAGCATCCTGAAATATTTTTTTTAGGGGCTTCCATCACCCTAAAGTATTTTTTTTTTGTTTTTTGAAATTTTGCTTTTAACAATTTTAATAATTTAGGATGCTAGATACATATGAGAAAATCCTTTAGGGCTTGAAAACACAAAAAAATATTGTATGGCACTAGACGCACCTGAAAAGATTCTTCAGGGTCCTAGGTGATTTAGAAAAGTACTTCAGGGTGTTGTATGCATCACAAAATATTTTAGAGCACTAGATGCATATGAAAAAAATATTTTAGTATGGTGGATGCAGCTTAACCCTAAAATATATATGGTTTCATTCTCACTAGAGAAACACTGAAATGTAATTAAATAAGCTTAATTCACTTGCTCTACCATTTGTCTATAAAAAAATTTTAAAATATCATTTCCTTTTTTTTTTTTTTGATAGAAAAAGAAATTATACAAACACATCAGAAGCTATCCTCCTGAGTCAACATGAAATCTCATCCTGCTTACATCATTACTTAAAAAAGTGGTAATAGTATCAGGGGGCGAATCTGTGATATGAAGATCAATCACAATTTTCCAAGCTTCTTTAGCCATAGCGTCTGCAACTGTGTTAACATCCCGAGTGCAATGTGAAATTTCCACTTCCCAATCTCTATCCAGCAGCGTTTGAACCTCCACAATAAGTTGAAAATCAGGGTGTTCCTGAGCTACCTTGCCCTGAATAAGATCCATTACTTCACTACAATTAGACTCAATCAAGATTTGTCTGTATCCTCTATCCCATGCAACTTTAAGTCCCCACAAAACACCCCAAGCTTCCTCAGATACTATTGTTCCTTGCCCAATATGATACATAAACCCCATTAAAAATTCACCATTGTGATCTCTCAACACCCCTCCACACGTGCAAGTGCTTAAGTTGTCATTCCTAGAACCATCGGTATTGATCTTCACCCATCCAAACGGTGGTGGCATCCACTGCTGTTGCTTCCTTTCTGCACTCTTATCTTGAAGCAAGCTTGTATTACCCCATGTTAAGCAAGCCCAAGCACGAGCAAATATGGCCTGTCTACTCCAAGTATTATTATTAAAACATCTATCATTACGAGCCAACCAGATATGCCGGCATAGTACCGTAAACCAAAGATGAAACTTGACACCATGTATTACTTCTTTTCTTCCTGCACACCATGTAAGCCAATCAATTCTCTCAAACATGCCAAAAAATTGATCACTCCAATCCGGCGGTAAGAAATCTTTCCATAATTCAGAAGTGAATGGACAATCCCGCAAAACGTGGAGTATTGACTCACGTGAGTTATGGCATATATCACAAGTGCCCGTCAGATGACTACCTCGCTGGTAACGCATCATGTTTGTCATTAGACGACCATGAAAACCCAGGCACAAGAAAATACGATACCTTTGAGGGACTTTCAATTTCCAAACACACCGCCTCCAATTATTACTGTGGTGTTTTGGGTTGCCTACTAGATATTTGTAAGCGGATCTAATGTTGAAAATTCCATCTGAAGACCGTCTCCATATCGGAAAATCCTCCCCATTCAGATAATTAATATTAACTCGTGCAATAGCTGTACATACCTGGCTTGGAAGTAGGTGATTAAACTTTCTCATATCCCACTGTCCGGATGAAGTGATACAATCAGCTACTCTCCATTCAATAACATCTCTAGGCAGTTCACTGATTACCAAACTCTGAAGCTTGTCAAAATACGGAACCCATATATCATTCTAGAAAGAAGTGTTATGTCCATTGGTAACTCTCCATGTTAAACTATCTTTGATCCTGTCCCAACAGTTACGAATACCCCTCCACGTACTAGACTCAGACCTGCGCTTCTCAACTTTAGGAATAATATCATTACCGACTTTATATTTTTCTCGCAAAATCTTGACCCAGAGCAAATCTCTTCTATTAATCATATTCCATCCAAGCTTCATCATGAAAGCCTGGTTCTGGTAACGAGCCAACCTAAAACCTAGGCCTCCATCCTCCTTGCGCGCACACACAATGTCCCAGGAGACTAGATGAGGTTTTCTGCTGGCTGAGCTACTACCCCAAAGGAAGTTACGACAACGTTTATCAATTTCATCACAAATTCCCAAAGGAAGAGGCATTGTCTATATAGCATAAGTTGGCATAGCCGACATAACAGACGGCACAAGAGTATGCCTGGCAGCCATCTATAACATGTTAGACTTCCAATTAGCCAGGCGAGCATCCATCTTATCCAGGAGAAAACTATACGTTGCCTTTGATCTTCGTTCATGTAAAATAGGCATTCCTAGATATTTCCCCAGATTCAACGATTGAGTAAAATTTAGAAATTCACTGATTTCTTTCCCTTTTATGTGATTTACATTCTTAGAGAAGTAAACTCTTGATTTTCCTGCATTAACTTTCTACCCCGAAATGTCACAGAAGTCATCCAGGATAGCCTTAATAACCCATGCGTTATCTAAATCTGCTTCTGCAAACAAAAAGAGATCATTAGCAAAAAAATATGAGAGACAGGAGTACCTCATTTGGAGAGCCTAAACGGTTGCCAAACTCCCTCTTCTACTGTCGTTTGTATTACATGCCCCAATCTTTCCATCATTATAACAAAAGGATACGGTGATATAGGGTCACCTTGTCTAACCCCTCTGGATGGGCAAAATATGTTAGTAGCTTCTCCATTCCAAAGCAATTGCAAATGAGACGTCGACATACAAGCTTGAATAACTTTACTCAGATATTCAGGCCATGAAACCCTTTTTCCTTTTTAAGGACTTCATAGAGTAAATAATTTCCTGCACAAGTATAACATTATTTAAACTCTGACGCCCTTTAACAAAACTACACTGATTAGGGGCTATCACCAAAGGCATGATTGCTTTGAGTCTTTTTGATATAACCTTCGTAACAATCTTGTACACAACGTTGCAAAGGCTTATAGGGCGAAAATCACGAAATGTCTTTAGATGTTCCACCTTAGGTATGAGTACAATCTGGGTCCCATTGATTTCACGTATCCACATCGGATCATTAAACACTCTTTTCACTAATTCAATCACAGATGGTCCTACAGTTTCCCATTGGCTTTGGTAAAATAACGGATTGAATCCGTGTGGGCCAAGAGCCTTCAACAGCCCCATTTCAAACAAAGTTCTTTTAATCTCTTGATCTTCAACCGCTCTTCCCAGAATATGTAAATTTACATCGTCAATTTCAGGATAAGTGCATCCGAATACCAAAGATCCATTATAGTTATTGGTTTCAGTATATAAGTTTTCAAAGAATTGGCTTCCTAATATCATAATTTTCGTTGCATTATATGTCCATTCCCTAGATTCAAGCTTTAAGGCTTCAATTTTATTCCTTCTTCGTCTGCCATTAGCCACTGAGTGGAAGTATTTAGTATTATGATCACCATCCACATACCAATTAGCCCGAGAGTATTGAATCCACATGACTTCTTCCCGTGCCAAGAGTTTCTCAAGATCTCCCCATAACTCCCCTCGTAACTTTTCAAGGTGCTCTGAGATACCTATCAAAGCCATCTTTGTATTTATCCCATCTAATCTTCGATATAATCTATCTTTCATATAGGATATATTTCCAAAAACATCTTTATTCCATAACCTCAGATCCTCAGTAAATTGTTTAACAGATCCACACCAATCATCATCCACCCTCCAATGAGAATGAACAAATTTATTGAAATCTTCATACATAACCCAAGGAGCGAAAAATCTAAAAGGCCTTCATGTCTTAGTCGTAAGAACATAAGATTCAGTATCAACCAAATCCGGACAATGATCAAATTTATACTTTGGCAAATGTGTCACTGTGGCATTAGGATTATTCATAAACCAGTAGTTATTTACCAAGGCTCTGTCTATTCTGCTCTGGCTATTCAGATTGCCCCAAGTAAATTGAGGCCCATTAAAACCAATATCAAGTAATTCGCTACTCAGAAGCCAATTCCGGAATGACCTATCAATGCCAATAGTCGTCCTATGATTCTTACTCCAGCGTTCCTTGGGACGAGAAACAGCATTAAAATCACCAATCACAACCCAACCTCCACTAGTCAATTGCCTAATACCCTTAAGAGACTGCCACAGTTGACGTCTTATAACCATATTTGGGTGCCCATACACAACAGTTAGAGACCACTCATCCCTAGTACCTTTATTAACCACCCCATGAATAAACTGATCCCCAGAAGAAATAACTGAGAAATTTAATGTAGAATTCCAAAACAACCACATACCTCTACTAAAACCACGAGCTTCAACCACGTGCATATTCATCCATCCCAACTTTCTAGCAATGAGCTTAGCTTTTACTCCTAGCTGTCTAGGTTCCAACAGTGCAAATAAATTAACTCCATGTCTGGCAACAAAATCATTAAGTAATCTTCGAAAAGTTGCACCACTGGCACCCCAAGTGTTCCAAGTCATAATAATCATTAAAAAATTAATAAAAGAATAGAACAGCACAAGCAAACCAGACATCAATGAGACATATGTCCCTTCTGTACATCCTCAATCCCATACATCACCACGTCATCAATACCTCCAAGTGGACTAAGTCGAGTTACAAAATTGTCTCATCCTTCTGCACTTGGATCAATAGGGTTAGAGGCTTCTAGACGAATAGCGGGGGAATTGGATTGTACTTTCATAACATTCTTCTTTCTGCC
This sequence comes from Inga laurina, assembly GCA_963855925.1. Taxonomy (NCBI): domain Eukaryota; kingdom Viridiplantae; phylum Streptophyta; class Magnoliopsida; order Fabales; family Fabaceae; genus Inga; species Inga laurina. The sequence continues at coordinate 57,244,757 of OY979711.1, forward strand.
TTAACCCAATTCCACACTTAAATTACCAAACGTTTCAACTTCTTGTGTTTTCCCTGTACTCAATATTTCTTGGGAAGTTCCCTCCTCAACTCCTTTCTTCTTAACTACTTGGATCCCACGTACTTGAGTCAACTTATTAAAATGCCCAACATTATTCACAACATCACAAATAACCTCCGTTTTTCTTACATTTGAAATATCCGATCTATTATTACCCTTACTCCCTTTATTTAATACAGGTAGATGACCATTTAGACCTTTACTATCACGAGACCTATCTTCTGGCTTTGAACTCCCATGAATCTTCCCTTGATATGCTTTATCACCATCACCACTATCAATAATTGTCATGTCTTCAACATTTAGAGCCTTAAATCGAGATCCTCCTCCCATATTTTAAGAATGTATATCACGCCTATGCTCACGACTATAATTGCCATTCCTTGCATTCAAATTCGATTGCCCCCTTCTCCGACGTGGCGCCACCATCCACTCACCGTACATTCCAGCAGTTATTTCGGAGGACGTGGGCGATGGAGTTATAGTTGTAGAAGTCGACGTGTTATCCGTGCATAGCGACTTTGACGTATTTGTTACTTGATTATTTGTGCAATGTCCCGTATCATGACCATACCTCCCACATGAGAAGCAAATTAAATGCAAACCCTCATAAACAATCTTCTTTTCTTTCCCATTAATCATCAAGGATGGAAGTAAAGATGCATTCAAATCAACCTCAACACATATACGGGTAAAACACCCTTTGGTCTGCCTAAGAGTATTATTATCCACTTTTATAACCCTTCCTATATGGTTACTCACCACATGTAAAATACCCTTATCATAGAAATCAACTGGAAATTTAGGAATTCTTACCCATGCTGCAATTTTGGAGACCTCACCAGAATCTGGATCAAACTCTGACTTCCATGGCTGCACTGCTAGATAATGATCCATATATAACCAAGGGCCTCCTGTTAATGCAAATTCATAGTCCTCCTCATTGTTCATACGAACCAGAAAATACCCGGAGCCTATCTCAATAGTTTCAACCTGCCCTCTACGTCCCCATAATTGTTGCAATTTTTGACCCAATTGATCCTCCCGCACCATCCTGCCAAGTAGTCTAACGAACAATGACATTGACCATTTCCGTTCAAGCTTCATTCTAAACTCCGGAGACACAATGATATTTGGACCCTTCTTCGTTATCTCGACCTCAATTCTAGACTTCCAACCGTCCCCTTTCCACCATTCTTCTTCTTCATCTGAACATTCCTCCCTTGTCTGGTCTACGATACATGCCTCCTTGTATGACCTTTTTGGTGCTTCCGGCATAACTGTTTCCTTTTCAATATTCTCGTCACTCATCTAGTCCTCAATCCGTGGAGCTAATGATTGCTTACCTGTGAACTCTTCATTATCGTCTCGAATTTTCTTTGTATTACGCTCCACGGCATCATTCTTCTTCATCAATAGCTCTGAAACCATTCTCTCAGGACTACATTCTCACTCACGTTCAATCATGTCTAGCAGCTCCAAAGCCGTCCAGACGCTAAAAATGTTCAATCCTGTAAGAAAAAGCAAAAAGCAAACAAAAAAACACACACACAAACCAACGGCCAGCAACCAAGAACAATACAGGACGAAGATAAAAGTGAACTATGAGGATCTTAGGCGCCCTAGCAGATGACTCTCACAGGTGACTGAAGATCACAGCTGAACCATAAGATCTGGTCGATAATCTAGAATTACAGAAAAGATGATGGAAACATAGGCATTCAAAAAAAACTCAGATCTCCTATCCTATTTCCAGCTCAGCCGACCGAAAACAGAACTAGCGTGATCAATGGAATCGGATCCCCGGAAAAATAGACGCAAGTCAACTGACACGGAACCACTGATCTAGATCTGAATTCCACAGAAGAAACCAAACGATATAGAAGCAGATTAAATCGACAGAAACCAGAGAAGATAGATCAATATAGAATCAGAGCAAATCGACAGAATCCAGCGGATCTCGTCGGAACTTGGTATCGTTGCCAATGCAATGGTCATAAACTCAAACGGAAGACAGCTTTTTTCCACAGACGAAGTTCTCATGCGTTTTTTTCAACTATATTACTTCCTCACATGCTAATTATAATAGCTAGCAAAATAGTTTGCTTTGATTTTGAATATAAGATCTTAGTCCACTTTATATCCTAAATTTATAATTTTTTTCTTAAATTATCTTTATTGATTGCACATATATTAAGGAGAAATATTTCATTGAGGACATTGTATCCAATGCGAATGATTAAAAGGGTACTTTATAAAAATTAATATACTCTTTTTACAAAAATTAACCAATTTCTTAATCTTTTAAAGCTTAGACGGAGGCAATAATTCTTTTGTTTGATCATTTCTCCTCTACTTGATGATTGAAATATGCTTCAAAGAGTAAAGTCGATGTATAACTTTTTTTTAATGAAAACTGGAATTCATTAACCTATGAAAAGGTTATACAACTCATTCCATGTGGAACTCAAAACAGCAATCTACCATGATCAACAACCACCTCCAGAAAAGAAAGTGGTGGGTGATCAAGCATAACAAAATTGTTAGTAATAATATGAGCTAATCTAGCCAAAAAATCTGTAAGTTTAGGGTGACAAGGACCTGCCAGTTTTGTGACATCCAAAGTCTTGCATCTTCTATCACTTCCCTGAACGGGTGATCCCTATCAGAACCTCTTATGAATAAATTTACGGCCTCCAAACAATCTGTGAAAACAATAATATTGTTTAAGTTTCTATTCCAGCAGATCTAAAGTCCCTGTATAATTGCAATGATCTTAGTACCACAGGAGGCACCTGAATAAGCCTACTTATGTATCCACATATCCAGCTACCATCTTTGTCTTTAATAGCTCCTGCGTAACCTGTCATGCCTAATTCCAGAATTGAACCATCTATCTCTAATGTAGCAAAACCAGGTCTTCCCCTCATACCAACTCCTTCTTTGACTATAGCACGTTTGTAGAACTGACAGTTGTTGATTAAATCCAGATCCCAACTAGCTCTAAACAAACTAGAATGGCCATTCTGGTGACCAATCTCTTGTTCATTTCTAAAAAGCTTCGAACATCAAGTGACCCAAATGTCTCAACAAACATAACCGAACAAAGTCAGCCAACTAACTTTACTAGTGAAGTTTCTACCCGCTTCGTTACTGAGATTCCATTATATCCACTCCAATCCTTGTAGGGTAGAGAATTCACTCCACAGGATTGGATTAACTAAGAAAATCCACCTCTCCTTTGTGTTGACACAATCCCTCAATAAATGCATCATGTCCTCCTCAGCATTGCATCCAAAAGAACACCCTGCATGCTGCATCAAGCCCCTTTGTTCTCTCAGCTTCACTGTGTGGACCCTTCTATGTGCAACAAGCCATATAAAGGATTTAATCTTCTCTAGTACCGCCCATCTCCACAACAACCTCCAAACTAATTGATTCTGATTCTGGGAACCTGCAAAACAAAAGCGATATACAGAGCTAACAAAAAAGCAACCATTAGTAGCTGGTTGCCAAAAGTATTTATCCTGTCCTCTCTCCTCAAAGGGGGGTATGCGCTCACAACTCGCTCGGTAACAGGCCTCTGGAACCACTTAATTTTCTTATATCCCAATCACCCCTTGGATTAACATAATCTTAAACTTTCTCATTTATGTAGATGTAAGTCTCCACCCTAGGAAAAGATCTATCAACGGTCTATTTAACTCCGACCAGTTATCATACAAAAGGAGACCAACGCACCATCACCGATTTTAATCCTCACCCCTTTCTGGAATTTCTACCGTACAAAGCAAATTCCTTTCCACGTATAAGAAGTAATCCTCTGAGGCACCGGTCTATTCATTTGATCCCATTTATATTTACCCTGAGAACACTCATCCACAAGGTTTCCTTATTGTAATGAGATGCCAATACATCTTCATAATGAAGGATTCATTCTATTTACACATATCCCATATGCCGAGACCACCTTCTTTCTTATCCTTCTTAATCTAATCCCATGAGATAAGATGTAATTTTCTCTGGTCATCATTTTCATCCCATAAAAAACGCCTTCTCTTCTTCTCAAGATCTCTTAGTATTCCTTTAGGAAGTAGCATGGTTTGTATATGATAAGCTGGGAAAGCAGATAAAACTAATTTAATAAGAGTAATTCTTCCGGCCATATTCAAACAACCTCTCTTCCATCCTGATAATCTCGTTTTCATCTTCTCAAAAATAGGATTAAAAAGAACCTTGCAAACCCTTTTGTGAATTTAGGGAATACCAAGATATTTACCTAAATCTCATGTTAGATGCACTCCCATAGTTCAGCTAAGACTGTAAGCCCTGTTGAAGTGGACATTTTTAGAAAAACATACTCTTGTCTTGCTTCTGTTCACTTTCTAACCCAAGACTTCGCAAAAGGCCTGTAAACAAATCAACATCCGACCGACCTGTTCCTCCGACGCCTCTCCAAATAAGATAAGATCATCTGCAAGAAGAGGCGAGAAATGGGAGGACCACCTTTATTAAGACAAATCGGCTTCCATAATCTAGAATTAACTGCATCTTGAATAATGTGACTTAGCTGTTCCATGCACAGAGTGAATATATATGGGGATAAGGGATCCCCCTGTCTGATTCTGCGAGAGGAAGTAAAAGTATTAGTAGTTTTCCCATTCCACATCACCTAAAAAGATGGGCTCATGATACATGCCATAATAAGATAACAGATTTTGCCTTCTATGCCGACAGCTTGAAGCGTATCATATATGAATGGCAATTCCAGACGGTCATATGCCTTCTTAAGATCCAACTTTACAACCATCCAACTCTTCTTCCCCGTCTTGACCCTCATTGAATGAATAACCTCTTGTGTAATATTTATATTGTCACTACTCTAGCGCCCTACAATGAAGCTACATTGATGCTTCCCAACAAGTTTCCCCATTACCTCCTAAAGGTGACAACTAAGAATCTTGGTAATTATTTTATAGCTCACATTACAAAGCGAGATGGGCTTGAAATCCATAATAGTCTCTGGTTATCCAATTTTGGAATGAGAACAATGTTTGTATTGTTTATGTCTCTATCCCGATCAGGAAATTGAAAGATCTCAGTCACCAATTCAACAATATAATCCCCAACTATTGACCAATATTCTTAATAAAACACGGCTTGAATACCATCCGGCCCTCGAGCCTTGAAAGCCCCGATATTGAGTGTTGCTCCTTTAATCTCTTCTTGTGACAACATTGCATTTATCTTGGTGAACTCTACATCACTTAAGATTTTAAATCTGGTTTGGGTACGTAACAATACTGCTGTAATTTTGGACTCCACTTTGAAACAGGTCTTTATAGTATCTAACAGCAAGAATTTTGGCCTCCTCCTCGTTAAACGTCCATTCACCATTATTCCTTTTCATCCCCTCAATCCTATCATGCCTTCTCCTGACTATCGTTGCAGTATAGAAGAAATTACCATTTTGGTCCCCCCACTTCAACCAATTACATCTCGATTTTTGGTACCATAACAATTCTTCTTGAGCCAATAATTTGTTATACTATTTCCATAACTCATTTTTAGTTGGACCAAGTATTGACTATCATGCCTGGTCCTAGCTCTTTCAATGCCTCCAAGCCTTTAAAGAGTCTTCCGTTTCCTTTCATTTAAATTACCCACTCTGATTTTATTCCACTCCCCCACCTTCTTGGCAAAGTTATTAACTTTTGCATTCCAATGATCCCCACTCCAAGCATCCTGAACCATATCACGAAAGCCTTCATCTAAGAACCAAGCTGCTTGGCATTGAAAAAAGGTTTTGGTCCGTCGGTAACTTGAAGGGGATGACTTTAACAAGATTGGATGATGATCGGAACCAAATTTACACAAATGATGAACCTTTGTGAGTGGATATGACTGATTCCACTCCGAATTCATAAAGGCCTAATCAATTTTTCCTTTAACTAGATCGCATTCCAAAGTAAATCTTTCTCCAATAGTTTCTATTTCAATGAGTTGGCATTTTAATATACAATCTTGAAACTGCCTCATGGATCTAAAATTTGGCCTTAACCTACCACATTTATTCTCACTATACAAGTATGCATTAAAATCCCCTATGACAAGCCACGGCATATTAACTGAACGAAATATGAATGTAAATAGAGTATGAGTTGTAAGGTGAAAATTATTTCATACAACTCCGGTTGCCATGTGTTCCTTTGGGTCAATCTGTCCTTTACGTTTCCTTGTCTTCTTCTTTGGCTCCATTGGTTTAGTCCCCAATTTGTTTGCAGATTCCAATTCCTTCTGCCTCCTATTATATGTCAATATGTCAAACAAAGAATCAAGGGCATAGCATTGCATGGTTTTTGTGTCAACCATATAACAAAACCAGTTATCATCCTAAAGAGTTGGAGCAAATATGAAATCACAATCCCCAATGTTATATCCTAAGTATTTGGGCAGGATTTGTGTTTCATTATCAGCCAAAGACCATTTCAGTGGGTTTGCAACAATTTTACCCATTATGTCAGCTGTAAATATGTGTCTCTAATTTTAACTCTGTCATCATTTAGTTGTTGATCAGCAACCAAGGTCTTTGCGACCATTGACATTAACTACATCAGTGACATAAACAAGTAACCCAATGAAAATATGACAACAAAGAAATATAACATAACTCAATACCAGTGGCATACCCTATCATTAATCCATCCTCTTGGTCTTAAACAGTATATTCCCCCTTTGTAAGGAAGTAATCATGCATCTCTACGAAGTCCCTAAAATAAAACAAACACACAGCATGTCAATCATACTATAACTGCAATGTAATACCATTGCAACCAACCAAAGTAGTAGTTTCAACTTACTCGTTGCCGTCGTTATCATTACACTGATCCGAGTTGTACACAACTGAAATAATATATCCTTCTCATCAACTTTCCTCTTTCCCTCACACTTCCTTGTTGTATCTATCCAGGGAGATTTGACAACCCAGCTGGGAGTTATGACTCTTTTAGACCTTCTCAATTCTACCTCACTCCCTTTTTGCTACTTATCTCCATCATGATGCTGCTGGAATTGTGCTTCTGCTGGTTAACAGCCATCATGGGCTTCAATTTCATCCTCTACATCTTTCTCTTCACTTTTGATTCCTCAACCTCTCCTTTTGTGTTTGCTTCCTCCAATTTATCACCTTCATTTTTGTCCTTTTTAGTTGCCTCCTCAAACATCCTTGAACTTGATGTCTTATAGTTTGTTGCATCTTCATCTTCACCATCCTTGTCTTCGACTACGTCATTGTTGTTCCCATCCAAAAACCTATTTTGAAGGGCACGGAGCTTGTTGCCGATTATGCAACCAGCCTAGCGTATGTTCGCTACAATTCATGTAACATTAGTATATTGATCAGATTTGATAATTAAGGCAATAACAAGTTGACAGAAATGCAATTTAAAATAGTTTACATTTTAAAGTAGTCATAATTACAGGGTGTGTCAGCATTGTTTCAGGATTAAATATTGTAGATGAATGGCCACCCCCTACCCAATACCATAAAGCAGCCCTTTCTTGCTTTCTTTCTCTATTTCAACTCTACTCCTCACCCATTCCTCATTCCAATATAGGATGGCATCTTCATCTTTACATGCTTTAAGATTGTCCAAAGGAAAATATTGTAGGCAAAACATCTGCATCACATTTACATGACAACTAAGAATTATACATTCACATTTCTAATTGCAGGAAAAAAAAAGACAAGATAGGCACGTACCATAAGGAAGTATATATAACCTCTCCAACAATTTTTCTACCTTTACCATTCCCTTTCCTTAATTCCTTTTGGAAATCCTCAATTGCAAGGCAAAGTTCTTTAAAAATGAAGGATGACCAATCGAACTGACCAAGTGCTCCTTTGTTAGCGTCATCAACTTTAACACATGATTAGTAACATAAATACTCGAACTAGGGGGCAATAAGGTTCCTAAAGTGAATATGACAAAAAGAAACTCAAAATTTTCATCTATTTCACCCATCAACAATTCTCCTATTTGTTGGTATTTTAAATTTTTGTATACACTCCTAAGGTCCTTGAAAATCATATCTTTATCGTCTACTTGTACTTGTATGTCTGACCTACCATTAGGTAGACCGAGCAACTGTGTCACATCTTTAGCCTTTACCTTATAGGTTTGCCCCTGAAATGATAATTACTTGGTGGGAGGGTCAAAAGATCACATGAACTCTGCGTAAAAGTCATAGTTGATCTGTGGACAACAAATATGAACCAGCTTGTCAAACCCAATTCTCTTCAGCCTTTTCATGACATCTGGTCTATCCTTCAATTTCTTGTAGACAGCCATAAACTGCTTAGGTGTGCATCTTGTCAGGAATGGAAGGACTTACGTCTTCCCTTTACTAAGGCCTCTTAATTGTTCAGCATGTTTAGCATATTGTTCTCTCTTCTTTTTACTCAACTTATTCTAGGCCTCCCTTACCTCTAGGTTGGCTTCTTGAAAATTCTGCAATTTATTTACCTTCCCCTTCCGTTTCTCCTTCTCCTTTCCCTTATGCTTCTCCTCTTGTGGTTGAAAAATTCTTTTGTGAATAAAGTATAGCCAGAAAAGCTAGCGGCCCTTGTTCGTGTTGAGGGTTTTCCTCCTTGTTTCTCTTTGCTAGACTTTCCTTTATCCATCTTCCTTCCCTGGAAAAATATTTTTCACCATCAACTCCTTAAACAAAATACAGATTAGCATCTTTCAAAAGTATTATTAGCAAAAAGGCCTCCACAAAAATCAAGATTATTGGAATTAATAGCTCATAAAAACAATTCTCATAAACCTTAAGAGAGAGGGGCATGAACCTAGTTCCAACAATCACACAGGAGGGAGGAGAGGCTAGCAAAGATTCAAAGAAAGGGAGCACATGTCGAATGAGACTAACAGAATATTGAGGCAGAAAGAGAAGGAACTTGAAGACACACAATATATTATCACTGATCAAGAAGCTAAAGTAGCCCAACCGATTACTTCTAACAAACACACAATATATGATCACTTATCAAGAGCAAAATTACCAAATAGTAACTCTTAAGTCAATCAAATATTTCCAACTTCACCACTATTCAATTAATTAGAGAGTTTTTTATTTCTAATTAGAGCGTATTTAACAGAAATGAAAATAAAAGACAAATAGAAAGAGAAAGAGACATAGTTGTTACTTGAGAAATTTACAACGAAGAAAAATGAAAGAAGCAGAATCAGTTTGTACCAATAAGTGATGACAGAGTTAAAACCACAAAGCAATTGAGAGAGACGAACCTGGTAGCTATCTAGAGACTCAGAGAGACCAACGACGGAAGGTAGAGACTAGACAAACGAAAGAGTGAGACGAGATGCCAAGTTGCCAATGATTGGAGTAACGAATGTGAGAAGATTGCGCCATCTAAATTAATTAAAACACTCAGAGGTAAGTTTTATAGGAACCCACTCGAAACATAAGGGAAGCCACTTGAAACAGGAGAAGAAGCTTACCGATTTTAAGAATTAAGTTCATTGAAGCCTTCCCACGAAAGAGAGAAGATCGGAGTTGCTTTACCTAGCCGGCCGCACCTAAACTATACTGGAGAGATCCCGCCAACACCATCGCACACAATGCTGCCTTCCGTTGCACACCATCGTGTCTCGGGTTTCATAGATTTGGTCGAATGCCTACTAATATCGAATGAGGAAAAGAAGCTCAATCTGCCTCCGTTTTTGCCCCCTTCATTAAGGGTGCTTTAGACATTTCTCACCTGATATTTATTACAAAATGGTCCATGCGACTTGAGAGTATTTTCAGAATTTCCTGGGACCATTTCTTCGTATATTGTCTTCCATGGGACTACAGTGTAATTCTCCCTATTAATTTTATGTTGGCCTGGAGATCGAGTTCTTGTCATGAATTGATAGCCAACAAAGATGTCATTGTTGAGGGCAGCAGCGGGGCCATTCATTGCATATTTTCCTACCTTTTACATAAAAGTTGAAAAATAAGTTGTGCTATGAATAAATAATAATCTGGAGACAATGATTGTTGTAACTTTTTTAATATATTTCCTCTGATCGTATACTTTTCACAGGGCATGAACATGAGTTACTTATTTAATCCTTATTTAATGTCGGTTCAATTTTCCAATGTTATACTATATGGGTTTAACTAAGGCAAGACTGAAAACTGTTGTTTCTAAATAGAGTTAATGAATTTTAAGCATTCAGATTAAAAATGTGATGGGACCAAATTTGAATCATTCAGATTAAAAATGGACATTTCAAATTTAATATTTGTTTTTTGTTCTAATAGATGCAAAGTCTAAAATAAACATAATTATTCAAAAAAATTATAAATTTAAACTAGATTTTTAGATTTAATCGCTGCAACACATCAATTTAGTGTTCAATACTTCAATTCGGATATGCATCCACAGAAGTAAATGCATACATTATACTACCTCTTACCTTAAATATAAGATATCGCTTATAATGTAAATTGCATCATGAGCGAGATATTGTATTAAAAATCAGAGTTAGTACCTAACTATTAGTAAACAAAGTGGTTGCCATTTGCTTTCAGACATTTAAGAACTCTTTTCCTCAGTCCCTAGGCGAATATACAGCATCAAATTAAATTCTTTGGTCCCTAAAATATGATAATAGATATTAATTAAATTTTCCATAATTCGAAAAATGAAGTTGTGGACATTGTTGGGTTATAACTCTTGGCTGCCATAGAGATAAGAAGATCACAAGAACTGATGAGTTGTTTTCATATTAATGAACAGTGGACCCTTAGCTTCTTTCTGTCTTCCATCTTTTGGAAGAAAAGAAAACGACTACTTTAATTTTGTTAGCTAGGAAATCACCTTCAACATATCTCCACTCGACCACATATCATTGGCTGGCACTATATATACAGACACACACACTAACCTCGACATTTCCCATTCTGAACTTAAATTCCTCATCAAGTTCAAGTAATTAGCCAAAAACTATATATAAAGATAATACAAACAAGTAAATTTTAAATTTGCTTTGGCCTATTGATGATACCAAATGATAAATTAAAGTACAGGAATGTTGGATATTGACCTCCAACTACTCGGACGTCTCCATACAACTGCCCTTTTTATGTACTTATTTCACGTCACAATCTAAATGATTTGGGACACTTCTTTGGTTCTTTCGTAAAACCCTATAAGGACCGGTTGGATTCGGTCTTTACTTGGGAAACTTGTTTGATTCTTTCGTTATTTACTAACATGAAGACCTAATGTTTTGGCCTGATGAAGGAACCACATGTAGAGAAGAATTCATGTTAAGGTTCAGTTTTGCTATATATGGTTCACTGTATATATATATATCCCTATACTTGTGGGAACACTCTTTTCTGAATCATATTCCCACATGTAATTAAGGGAGGCAAGTCCAGTTTTGAAGTTGTAAATTATGTTCAAGGGCTTCTAGCTATGCTACAAAGTATTTGGCTCGGATAAATGTTGGGTTTAGTCCTGAGATCTAGTACTCCCTCAATCCCTTTTTATAAGATACAAATAATTGAATTGAGTAAATAAAAAAGTTAGATAGAATTGGTTAAAGACAATAAATATGTAAAAAATACAACTCATTTTTAAAAACACCCTTATTTATAAAGAAGGTAGGTGGGGGAGAGAATAAGTGGTAAAAGGTAAGGATAGAGATATATAATTAACTGAGGGTAAAAATGAAAAAAAAAATGCACTAAATGTTTAGACATATCTACAATGTATCTTATAAAAAGAAAAATACCCATTCAAATAATTGTATCTTATAAAAAGAAACAGAGGGATTCTTTGTGGCCTTGAAGATTTTACATGACTTGTATTTTGTTCCAAGTTCAGAAACGATTAAAAGTAATAAAGGCCATACACATGGATTGGGCTGATATGAAGTTGTGGGGCATGTAGGAACAGATTCTTAATTATTGATATATTTGTTATGTAATTGAGTTACGTAAATCAGGTAAATTGAGTGGACAAAAAGAAATACGGGTTAGTGTTTTAGAATAACATGAGTGCAGGATAATTATAATGGCATTGACATTTGAGCAAACTTTGACACGCTTCATCTCTGTCCTCCATAGATTAACATAGCAAAGTCAATTAGTCTTAATTGGTCCCTTAACCATATCAGTTTTCCATTATTTGAAAGCAAAGTTTTTGAGATATGATTAATTAGCTGCCTTCAAGTATATATAAGTTCTTTTCTTCTCTTTTTAATATATGTGGAAAAGAGAGAAGGGCACTATTAATTACACTTTCCTTATATAATGAATTCCCTCATGAAGTTCATTTGTTATTGCAAAGATAACGATTTCAAAGGAAAAGCTCCAACATTATATTGACGAAGGAATACTACAGGCAAATCTTATTATGCAAGGTTAAAATAACGTTATACGTGCACTCCACTCCCAATAAGTTAAAAACATTAAATTTGCCATAAAATTAAAGTGATTCTAACATTATTCTTATTACCCTAAACTTCATCTTATTAGTTTCTACTTTCTTTCACTATGTTTTCTTATTAAATATGGACATATCTGAAAGAAAAATATTTAATACACCTTGAAACTATCAAATAAGTATAAAAAAGGTCAATAATACCTTCTAAAAGATATCCTACATATGGGACCAAGGGAAGTACATTCCATTTTCTTTTCTTTTCTCATTGATAAGTTATGTATATTAAGATGTTGGTCAATTCATTAATTTTGATTCCTCATTTTTCGCTACATTGCAATAATAGTGTGTCATAATGGTATAATGCACCCTCTTTTTGTAGGTTCTATCTCAAGACAAGGAAAAGCTTTGAAAAAGTTATTCATTCTAGTTACGTTTTCTTAATCTTGCATGTGAGAAGATGGATTGGAAATAATTCTCATCACGTAATTCTATAAGTAAAAAAGAAATTGTGATTGGGCACAAAATTAAAAGCTTGGTCTGCTCAATAGAGGAGACTTGTGGTTAATTGCATTTGTTAAAATATGCCCCACATTTGACTGAGAATCAAAACATTTTATTCATCTAATGATCAGTCTTACAATACACAGTCTCATAGCCTTCTTAACTATGGGCTCTGTTTGACCCTAGTTGGGACACTCTTGTAATTACATATTTATAGACTAACTAATATATCTACATTTTGTACAACAACAACTTTATTTATTTATTTTACACTCCCCCTCAAGTTGGGTACCTTATATTCACAGGTTCCAACTTGCCTAATATATATTCATGTTGTGGTCCTCCATGTGCTTTTGTTAGAATATCAGCAAGTTGCTCTTCTGAACGAACATATCCAAACTCTATCATCTCTTCTACTAACTTTTGCCTTACAAAGTGGCAATCGATCTCGATATACTTCATTCGTTCATGGAAAACCGGATTTGTTGCGATATGAATAGCCGATCTGCTATCACAATACACCTTCACCGGCTCTACATGCTGAATATGCAATTCTTTTCACAATCCCACAATCGAAGTGAGCTCACCTACCTCCATTCTCAATGCTCTATATTCTGCTTCAGCGGATGAAATGGAAACTACAGTTTGTTTCTTGGATTTCCAACATACTAATGATCCTCCCAGCTTCACCAAGAAACCGATGACAGATTTTCTCGAGTCAGGCCACGCTCCATGATCCGAATCACAAAAGCATTCAACCTTTAATGAACTTTCTACTGAGATATATATCCCTCGACCTGGACTATCTTTGAGGTACTTCACCAGCCTCAATGCAGCCTTCATATAAGACTCTTTGGGCTCTTGCATAAACTGGGACAACACCTATAACGTAAAAGAAATATCAGGCCTAGTCAAGGTCAAATAGAGTAATTTACCTACCAATCTTCGATAGACTCCAGGATCTTGTATGTAATGATCTGACTTTGTTTCCGTGACTGAAAGCCTCAAGTTTTGTTCCATGGGGGTTATTATAATCTCATCTTCTTCCAAACTAGACTCATCAATTAATTCACTTGCATACTTTCTTTGATTAAGGAGTATCCCATACTTAGATCTCAAAACTTCTAGACCCAGAAAATACTTCAATACTCCAAGATCTTTAATTTTAAATTCATTATGAAGAAATTTCTTTACAACATTTATATCATCTAAGCTATTTCCAGTAATCATCAAATCATCAATATAAGCAAGCACTAAAACTATACTATTTTTACTTTGTTTTTGAAAAAGGGCGTAGTCATGTTTACTTTGTTCAAAACCACCTTTAATTAAAGGCTGAGTCAGTTTCTCATTCCATTGTCTTGAAGCTTGCTTCAAGCCAAACAATGATTTCTCAAGTTTACATACCTTGTGATGCTCTCCCTTAGTTTGAAAGCCTTGAGGTATAGACATATAGACTTCCTCATGTAGGTCTCCTTATAAGAATGCATTCTCTACATCTATTTGGTGTATGGACCAATTATAAATAGCAGCTAATTTCTAAACAGTTCTAATAGTTACAATTTTCACAACCGGAAAAATTTTTTCGTAAAAATCAATACCTTCCTTTTGATTGTATCCTTTTGCAACCAATCTAGCCTTAAATTTGTTCAATGTACCATCAAACTTATATTTTGTTTTAAACACCCATTTACAACCTATTGGTTTCTTACCTTTAGGAAGATTGACCATCTTCCATGTTTTATTAGCCTCCAAGGCCTTAATTTCATTCTGCATTGCCTTAACCCATCTAGGGTCTTTGGAGGCTTGCTCATAAGTATTAGGCTCAATCTCTTTATCAATAGTAGACAAATATGCTTTATAAGAAGAAGACAAATCATCAAAGTCAATAGAATGAAGTAAAGCAGTGTGATTTTGTAAATCATCAAATTCAAAAACATGTTCCTCATTATTTGAAGGTAGATATTCGCATTTATAATCTTTGGTCCACCTAGGTGGTTGCCTATTTCTAAGTCGCCTATCATTAATTATATATATTACATTAATTAAAATGTTAGTGATAACTATATTTACTCTATTTTTTCCCTCTTATTTGTCCCTCCTAAATAAGGACATACTTGAAAAAAAAAATTATTTCAAATACATTGTTTTTAACTAATTTTAACCACTTCCTTAATCTGCGTAATTAGGTTATGGGGTTTTTATAAATAAGATCAAAGGAGTATGTATTTCCAATCAATTCGTACCTAAGTTTTCAACGAAGCATCGCAGGGTTATCTTTTGAACCACATAACATATTACTACTGATTTTACTATCCTTATTTATCAAGAATAGCCAGTAAACAATTTACTCATTGAACAAGGTCACCATCACATATCTATCTTCCCTGTCCTTTTAAATCACCCTTCCGATCCCTTCTCCTCTCACCATCTCTCTTGCCATTACCATCCTCATCTCTCTCTGCCGTGCTTGCCATGGAAGCTCTTCGTCGTTTCCAACCCATCTCAAAATGCACCACTGATAATCGACAACACCAAACCGTCGTTTCTGACTTAGACGGCACACTCCTCACGTCCCGTAGCGCTTTCCCTTACTACATGCTTGTCGCCGTTGAAGCCGGAAGCTTCCTCCGTGGACTCCTCCTCCTCGCCTCAGTGCCTTTTGTGTATTTCACGTACTTATTCGTCTCCGAAACTGTGGCTATCAAAACTCTCATCTTCATCACCTTCGCCGGACTCAACACCAGAGACGTGGAGCTCGTGTCACGGTCGGTGTTGCCCAAGTTCTACGCCGAGGACGTCCACCCGGAGACATGGCGGGTGTTCAACTCGTTTGGGAAGAGGTACATCTTGACGGCGAGTCCGAGGTTGATGGTGGAGTCATTTGCGAAGACGTTTATGGAGGTTGATAAGGTTATTGGGACTGAGCTGAGAGTGACGGAATCAGGGAAGACATTGACAGGGCTTGTTATGGAACCAGGAGTGATGGTTGGTGAGCACAAGAAAGAAGCTGTTGTGAAAGAATTTGGATCTGAATTGCCAGATTTGGGACTGGGAGATAGTGAGTCTGATTATCACTTCATGTCAATTTGCAAGGTTTGTAACTAACTTCTACGTGCCGTTTTATTAACCATGGCTTTTGAAGTTGTTTAATTAATACGCACGTGACATGATTTTTAACTTTATGGGAAAATTGCATTAACTCCCGGATAAGAGAAAATATAATAACATAGTTCCTTGAAATCTTGAAATTATATTTAAGTCCCAAATGACTTTTTTGCAATTAATTCTAATTCCACTGATAAATCCATAGGCGCTTACACTGACAAGTTCATGGCCATCCATTGAAAACTTTATAGGTATCCATTGACAAGCCTGTGAGCATTCATTGACAAGTTCAAGAACATTTGACAATTCAAATTTATTTCAAAAAAGTGCCACGGGACTTAAATATAATTTTAAAATTTTAAAGTACTATTTTATCATATTTTCTCTTACTTGAGACCTAAATGCAATTTTCCCTAACTTTATAAACTTCCCTCTTTATAACAATGTAAGCAAGAGATTTTTAAAAAAAAAAAAAAACAATAATCTCATGTTGTCCTTGTTTAATGTTGGCTTATATTTTTAAAATTTGGCTATTCAAATTCTCAAAAGAAGAAAATTTTATAAATTTTGAGATGGATTTGATAAATTTGAAGTCTTGCCAAAGTGTT
Source organism: Inga laurina (assembly GCA_963855925.1). Classification (NCBI taxonomy): domain Eukaryota; kingdom Viridiplantae; phylum Streptophyta; class Magnoliopsida; order Fabales; family Fabaceae; genus Inga; species Inga laurina. The sequence continues at coordinate 57,261,497 of OY979711.1, forward strand.
AATGATAATACTAAAAGTGACTTATAAATTAAAACAAATTGGATGGAGTGCCTCCATTCAAAGCTGATGACTCTACTCTATAATACTTCACTACTCCTTGCTAATTTGAATTCTCTGTGTGTAGCTCTCTCCATGACATCAATTAAGCAATAAACGTACTAATACTATGGGCACAAATAAAAAAAAAATTAAAGAAAACATACACTCCTATGTTCCTATTTTACACTGCACTCCATATTTTATTATTAGAATTAATAAAAACCTTAAACTTAATTAATTCTACCTTTAAATCTAAGAAGTTTTCACTTCATCTCTGTTTAACATTTATAAACTTTAATGAGAAGTCCAAAAGAATAATAGTCCACAAAATAATAAGTTAGAGTAGAATTGTACATTTATATAGTACTTCTTTCGCTTCTTGATATAAGATCTTGTTGACTAGTTTGAGGAATTAAAACTATTAAATAAATTATTTAATCAAAACATATATATTATATGATCTCTCCAAATACTTAATTATGTGTATCATTAGATTAATTATCAGTTTACAAGTCAAATGAATTAATTTAGAAAAAAATGATAAATATAAATCCTCTAAAGTAATTTATTGAGCTTCATTAATCTTCCTAAATTAGTCAACTGGATCTTATATTAAAAAATAGAGATAGTAAATTTAATTAATAAACTTATATTAACGGGGAAAAAATACTTTCTGTTTGTCTCATAAATAAAATAAGAGGAGCATATATATTTCGAAAGATTTAGTGTATTGGAAACTTATAAAACCCATTTGTCATTTGAGCTCCTGACATAGGACTGATAATAAATTTTTCCATGGCCTCTCATTTATTCTTTCTCCACCTATATTTTTATGTCCACCTAGAGAGAGCTAAGGCCTTCCATATTGGCAATGTTTCTTAATACTTCCTCCGATCCTAATTATAAAATAAAATTAACTTTTTAGAGTAATTGCTTCAATAGGCTCTTCTCGGTATTTACTACACCCATATAAGTCAAATGACCCTTCCATGATCTGTATAATAAGATTTGACAGCGACAAACAGTAGTTGGCCAATAAAGACAATGACAACACTAATTAGATTTTTCTCAAGAATAACGCATAAGTGTACTTGCCATAAGTTCTTGGGGTCTCACCTATAATATTAACGCGATTTGCCTTGGTATACATTTCGAATAACTTATTAATTAATACTTTGATTGTAGTTTCCTAAAACAATTTTAAAATTACTTTGATTTTTCATTTAGTAAAACTAAAAATTCAAAAAACTATTTTATTTTCAAAATTAATTTTATATTGTCTGTATCATTAAATTAGACATTAACACTGATCAATTCAACCCAAATTATTTGAAACCAATTCAATTTATATATATATATATATATATATATCAAGAGAGTTTAAAATTTTTTTTTTTTTTTGGGACCAGAGGAGCTTAAACCTTTTCATAGAGAAATATTTCCATTGACTCCTATCTCCATTTTCTCTCCACTGAATGTCTCCACTATTGGATCAAGTTTCAATGATTGAGATTTAATGTCATATAAAAATATTAATATAACATTAAATCTTGACCATTGAAACTTAATCTAATGGTGGAGACATTCAATAAAGAGAGAAAGGAGAAAGGGATCAATAGAGACATTCTTTTCCAAAAACCTTTAGGCAATTATTACCACGCAACTATGCGCCAACGACACTTGTCATCTCAATTAGTGGGTTTATGAAAAACCAATTCTTTGAATTGAGGTTCGTCCAAAGTTTGCTTGGAGCATTTTCCTGCCAAGTACTTTGCTTAGCAGGGAAAGCTTACAAGATCTGAACCGTCAAGATTTGATTTAATAGTCCATATTTATTTTTAAAAAAGTTTATATTTTTTACTATATATGCTCCTGTATATGCAGGAAGGATATAGAGTGCCAAGAACAAAATGCGAGCCACTATCCAGAAACAAACTTTTGCGTACTATTATCTTCCACGACGGTCGTTTTGCTCAGAGGCCAACCCCTCTTATGGCACTTGTGACCTTCCTATGGCTCCCTGTTGGCATCATACTCTCCATTTTAAGGGTATACCTTAACATCCCATTACCAGAAAAAATAGTTTGGTACAACTCCAAACTTCTTGGCATCAGAATCCTTGTTAAGGGCACCCCACCCCCTCCTCCAAAGACAGGCCAAAGTGGTGTCCTTTTCGTCTGCAACCACCGTACTGTCGTCGATCCTGTAGTTATTGCGGCTGCTCTCAAGAGAAAAGTGAGTTGTGTCACCTACAGCATCAGCAAGTTCAGTGAAATAATATCACCAATCAAAACTGTTGCTTTGTCAAGAGAAAGAGACAAAGATGCTGAAAGTATTAAAAATCAGCTTCAGGAAGGTGACTTGGTGATTTTTCCTGAAGGAACCACATGCAGAGAACCATTTCTTTTACGGTTTAGTGCTCTTTTTGCTGAGTTAACTGATAGGATCGTGCCTGTGGCTATTAACACGAAGCAGACTGTGTTTAATGGGACCACTGTTCGTGGGTATAAGATTTTGGACCCTTACTTTGTGTTCATGAACCCTATGCCTACATTTGAGATCACTTTTCTGAACCAGCTTCCGCTTGAACTGACGTGTAAAGGAGGCAAGTCCAGTTTTGAAGTTGCTAATTACGTTCAGAAAGTTCTTGCTGGGACACTTAGGTTTGAGTGTACGAGTTTAACGAGGAAAGATAAGTACGCTATGCTTGCTGGAACAGATGGTAGGATTGCTTCAAGGAAGGAGAAGGAGGAGAATAAGAAGGTTCGAGAGGTTAAAATTAATTAAGTTATTGCAGATAGGGACAAAGAGAAGTACGTAAGTATGTGGTAGATTGGATATTCTTTTGTATTCTGAATTTTCTGGCTTCCCAATGTGTTTTTAATGTTTATAACTCTGTGTGTGTGTGTATACATATATTCGATAGGCCAATAAACATAGTGATATTTGTGATAAAGTAATCAATAATCGATATGATTGTGCTTTAATGTTGAGCAGTTAACTATATGTCCAGTTGGAGTGAGCAAATATAGAAGGCCCTCAATTGTCAGATTAGAATTTTATGGCCTAATTAACTCTGGATATTTTTAAAAATAGAAAAAGTTACAAACCTTGGTCAAAAACTTTTGATTGCTTTCGCTTTGCCTATATGCTCAGGGTCAAACCCGAATGATCCAATGATCTAAACTGCAATTCCATTACCCAAAAAAGTAATTAAAAAAAAAGGGTTAATATAACTTTTGGTCCCTGAAGTTTGATACAATTTTGGTTTTGGTCCCTCAAGTTTGAAATCGATGGTTTTAGTCCCTGAAGTTTTACTCGATTTTGGTTTTGGTCCCTCAAGTTTGAAATTGGTGGTTTTGGTCCCTTAAGTTTGAAAAGAACTTGGCGACCCGTTTTTGAAACCCGACCCGACCCGGAAAAAAAAAACCAAGTCCTTTTCAAACTTGAGGGACCAAAAACAAAATCGGGTGAAACTTTAGGAACCAAAACCACAGATTTCAAATTTAAGGGACCAAAACCAAAATCGAGTGAAATTTCAGGGACTAAAACCATCGATTTCAAACTTAAGGGACCAAAACCAAAATTGGATCAAACTTCAGGGATCAAAAGTTATATTAACCCAAAAAAAATCCTAAACAGTAACCATACCCTTTTATTTTGTTTGCGTTTTTTTTTTTTTTTTTTGGGTAAGTGCACTGGTTCACTTTCTTCAGGATCGACACATATGGGTCCCTTCATGTATTGTACTCTTTCGATCCTTTTTATAAGTAATTTTCTCTCTCTTGAGGCTGGTTCTTAATATAAGCAACTTTTAACTTGTTTTTATGTCTCAAAATTTAAACTTTTTTGTATCTTTTCTATGCAAATAAATACATATCTTTATATTAATTATTCCCCACTCACCACTAATTTTCTTTCATTCAATCATTTATTATACATTCTCTCTCATATTTTTTACTCATTCTCTCTCATATGCTCTTTTCATAAATAGGGGTATATTTGGAAGAAACATGATATTTCTGACACATTTATCGTCTTCAACTAATCTTAACCACCAATTTGTTTTGCGCAATAAAAAAACAGTTGCTTATGTTACACCCCACCCTGTTGCACAGCCTCAACTGGCTGTTGACGTGGAGGCAAACGCACAGGAATATCTACTGCCCCCCATGATATGGTATTTCTCTCGCCTTCCTCGGCCTTGAAGACATGCCCTGGGGGCCAAGTACGTGCCTTATGTGAGATCTAGTGCCATTAGGTAAAAAGTAACGGAGGGAGTTAGCAGAGTTAACGGAGTCACACTCTAAGAATTAATAGTCTTTATGTAGTTACATTTTGTTCACATTGGTTATTTTATTGTTACTGACTTGTACATAATGAGCTGTCAAGTTAGGATTATTATCTTGTATATATATGATACACACTATACAAATTATTCCAATTCAATGAAATCAGTTTTTCCCCCAATTATTGCGTATTATGGTATCAGAGCTATCAGAAGTTGTGTAGCTTGTGAGATTCAATGGTTGCTTTATCTTCTCATTGATTTACAGATTTCTCATTCTTCTCTTACAATTCTATATTGTGACAACTAATCTGCTATGCACATTGCTAATAATCCTACTTTTCATGACAGAACTAAGCATCTTGAACTTGATTGTCACTTTCTTAGAGATAAAGTTCAAGCTGGCATTATTCAACTCTTACCTGTTTGGGGTGCACACAAACTTGCTAATATATTTACTAAACCATTGGATCCTCAACCTTTTCATGATTTTTTGTCCAAGCTTGGCATGATTGACATATATGCCATAGCTTGTTTTGGGGGGGTAACAGAGTTAATGAAGTCATGCTCTAAGGCTATGTTTGGTACGTGGTATTTGAGGGCAGCGAGTGGAATTGGATCAGGGATTGAGTCAGAATGTGTCGTTTGGTATAAGGGACTATGGGTAACCAGGGATTGTGAGTACCACGAATATGGGATTGATGCAAAGTCACCTCCTCCTTGGTATTGTGTTTTGAATCCCGAGATTGTAAAATTATAAAGATAAAAATATCCTTGATTAAAATATTTCTAGACAAAAATAACTCTGATTTAACCTAGAATCCCTCTCACATATTCACTCCCTCCTTCTTCTTTCTTTTTCCCTTCACCATTGACACATATTCACTCCCTCCTTCTTCTTTCTTTTTCCCTTCACCATTGACATCTCAGCTTCTGCAAACCATCGACGCCCTTCACAGTTGCCCTCATCGCCGCTCACTCCGTCACCCACTCCATCAGCCTCACCGCCAATCAGCTTTCCCCTTTATCTCTATCGCCCTGACCGTCGCACACGCAGTCTCTCTCAACACCGATCACTTGTCCCTTTTCTCTCTGTCGACCTCATTTTCGCTCACTCAAGCGGCCTCACCACCGATCACCTTTCCTAGATTTTTTTCCCGACGAACAATCGCCGATTTGAGGTATTGTGACTCCTCTTTTATTTTCTTATTTCATTGTGCTATGATCATGTCTTCTATCCAAAATTGTAATCATTGATCATTGTTTCTGAAATAGGGAACATTGATTAAAGGTTCTAAAATAGTGAGTTTTGAATCCCATCTTCCCCTGTTATGGTGTGTCCGTATTATTGAAGTTGTATTCTTTGTCTGGGTTATGGATATTAACCCAAGATATTTACTCACAATGTAGGAATAGGCCTGGCTTCTAGCTTCAGTGCTTTGCTCATTAGCTAATTGATATCGAATGTGGGTTATTGGTATGCTATAATTTTTTGTATTCTATGACCATTGGTCTAGTATGCTGGGGATAGTCTCTGCATTCATGTTGCTAAATCTTGTTTAGGCTGTTGGGAACAAATATATGTCCTTATAGTTCAGTTTACTCGCAAGCTATGCAATTAATAGGTTTGGGCTTTGTCTTTCTGATGGGTGATAAGATGAGTCTCATTTCATCGTCTTCATCGTAGTCTTCTTCGTACAACTCATCATCTTCTTCAGAACTAAAAGCAGGGAACTTAAATTTCTGCTAGTTGTTGTTGTAAACCTATCCTTGCTGCTGCTTTTGGCGTTTCTGGTTCTTCTCATTATTCTTCACATAGTTGTTATTATTGCTCATGTTGTTGTTGTTCTGCTTCTGGTTCTGGTTTGTTTTCTGTGACCAAAGTTCTGCATATTTACCAGCTCTCATAAGTTTCTTGATCAATGTCTTAAAATCAACACTTCCTGATACTATCACTTTTTGTTGTTCTGTATCTAACTGAACCTGATAAATGCCTTCAATTTTCTAAAGTAGTTTCTTCACTTTCTTCTGACATCCATTACTAGTTTATTCATTACCATTATGGTGTGTTTTCTGTAAATCTGAATTTGTTATATGCATTTAATTTCGTCTTTACGTCAAAGGATTTTCATCTTTACCTTCTGACTCAGATGGCAATGATTCTCTAAACTGAAAGTTATTTATAGCTCCTTCAAATCTTTACTAGTTTTTTAGTAGGATCATGGTCAAGCTCTTTTGTCTATGATATATATCTTCACAGAGTTTCTACTTACATATCTACAATATCGGTTCTTTCCCTTTACTCTAATCATTGGGTTCATTTTCATCAAGTTCCTAACTTCATTTTATACACCGTTTTCAATGTTTGAAGTTTTTTTACCTCCTAGAGAGTCTGTGACTATGACTGATGTACTATTTTTGTGTAGGAGTGGGGAAAAAGTCCTTGCTTGGTCCTAACATTGATTTTCCTTTTACACATCAATTTGCAGAGACTTGGATTCTTCTTCTTGAAAGTGTGGATTGCTTTTTGGGCCACCTACCACTAGCCACCTGCCTTTTAGACCAAGTCGTTATAAGTATAACTTGAATTCCATATTTGATGCTTGTTATTTATTTTGGATCTTATAGTTAGAAACCTAAACAATTGATGTATAAAATGAAGTTAGGAACTTGACTCTATTATGAAGTGAAGTGGCAGACTATTATTTATTTCCCATAGTGTGTGACTGTCAAACTTAGTACTATTTTCTGTGATGACTGAACCAAAACTGAAGACCTAGGCATTCCCATGGCAAATTTCACATGGGCGACAGTTAATGATGTGGCCTTTTCTACTCTCAAATTTAATATTCTATTTGAAGAAAAAATGCTAACTGCTGATAGAGTAGAAATTAGCATAGAGGGTAGCAAACAAAAAAGCCAAATAGGAACCATCTAATTGTCTAACATGATATCTTTTAAGTTGATGAAAGAACAGAAGAGTCCAAGAGTCATTGTGTTCAAGTGACCATGAATTGGCTTAAATATAATTCAAAAAAATAAATTCAATCATAGTTCTTATCCCATAGAACATAAGTACGCAAATATTATTCAATCAAATTCAAAAGTAACATGCATGGAAAAATTATTATAGCTTGTTGTTGTATGTGATAGAATATTAAAAAGTCAACTATCAACAAAGGAACAGAGGAGCATAACACAGGTTATAACTCACCAGGCTTTCCTCCAAAGAGCACAGAACTTTCAACAGGTTCAATACCATACAACTACATAAAGGACGAAGGAAAACAATGAGAACACAAATGCATAAAATAGTTGCAGATATTATTCTCAGCATATCAAACAAATAAGCAAACCTTAATGTTGGGATTCTATTCTTTAAGAAATTTCCCAGCACCTGTTATTGTCCCACCAGTTCCTATCCCTGATACAAGTCCATCAATTTTCCCTCCAGTGCCTTTCCGTATCTCAGGGCCAATGGTTTCATAATGTATATGAGATTATATAAAATATTTTAAACGTTGTTTGCCAAGCATCCATTACAACCATTATGGAACAAATGCCTAGATACCTTGGGATTGGCAGGATTTTCAAATTATTGAAGCATGTATGCAACGGGTGTCTTGGCCAATATTTCTTCAGCTGTCTGCACTGCACCTTTCATTCCCTTTATAGGGTCTGTCAGTACTAACTCAGCCCCAAAAGCCTTCAGTATTAAAATAGAAGTACTGATATTGAATACAAAAAGAACAAACCACAAATGAGTGCTCAGTATGCGGATCCCAAGCCAAGCTCTCTACATCAGCTGAAACTAACCACTTAAAGCTAGAATGTGTTGGAATCCTATCGTCCTTCTGCCAAGGGTGACAACATTAGAAACATCACACTTTATAGTGAAAATGGTAATGGGTAAATATAATAGTACAAGTACACGAAATCAAGCTTCACAAAATGATATAATTGAGGGACATTGAAGGATTGGATTTAAGCACATATAAGCAATCTGTAGAATAAGACAACACAGTCCAATAATCAACAGTAAGTCAACTGGAATGAGGTATCTAGATCTAGCTTAAAGTAAAAATTAAATATTCATGGGCATGTAAGAGATAGAATAAGACCATTCAGGCAAAATGCATATGCTATGACCACATCTAGACTTGAATTAAAGCCATCAAGGCAGCAACATACAGACCACCATAATAACAACAATGATGATATACGCATGACATCCATTTTTGAAGGATGATATTTGGTGAAGGGAAAAACAGCTCAGTGCATTTTGATAAAGGTGCCACAAAATATAGCCCAAAAATCGCAACATCCACCACCATCTCCTGTGTTTTTCCCCTCCGATTTTCTTGGGGCAAACCAGAAGCTTCTTGTCGGTGAAGAAGGCACTCTGAGCATTCTTCAATTCATTCAGACCAGAGGTTCTTCTGTCAACAGATCTTTGTTGGCCAGGGGTTGGGAGGCTCGTCGTCATCGGGAAAACATATTGATAGCTACGATGAGTTCGATGAAGATGACGTTGATCAGTTCGACGCTGATTTACCTGAGGACTTGGTTGATCGATCAAGTTTGGGATTTAGGATAGGGTATTTGAGTCTTTTTATAATTATTATCTGTTTATTAAATAAGATCAGTAAAATCATTCCCTCCAATTAACATCTCATACCAACATATTTTTAAAGCATCAATCCTAAACCCATTCCCAGTCCCAGTCCCAGTCCTAATCCCAATCCCTATCTCAATCCATCAAAATTCAATACCACATACCAAACAGTGCCTAAGACTTAACAGTTTTTATGTATGTAGTTACATTTTTTTATTACAAAGAAAACAGGAACTTAACCACTGCCACTACCCCGCTCCATTTGTAGATCCTTATTAATATGCCATACAAGTCCAGGTTGAGCCGTTGAGAACACATAGAAACCACTATTAGCCTGAAGTACTTCCTTAGCTAACCAATCCGCAGCACTGCTGCACCTCCGATCCACATAGTTTAATTTCACTTCCCATGCTCTTTCCAACATCGTATGGATTTCACGAACGAGGTTGCCATCAACATGCTCATCATTTACTCAGTTGGCACACAAGTCTATGGCTTCCGTCGAGTCCATCTCAAGTACTATCTTCTGGAACCCTAGATCCCATGCTAGCTTTAAGCCATGGAGGCAACCCTATAGCTCGGCACAGAGTGCATCTCCATCTCTGAGCCGACAGAGGAATCCTTGGATCAAATGATCGGCCTCAGACTGTAACAATCCGCCACACACCGTTGCATTCCTAGACACAGACAAGGCACCATCCGTGTTGCATTTGACCCAGCCTGTGTCTGGTGGTTTCCATTGAGGGGGTGTTACTTTCCCAGCTCCATTCACCTTTACTCCTTGATGTCTTGTCCGTGCCTCTAGCATCCCAGCTACCATACTCCTGGCGTTGAGCAGAATGTTCTAATTAGAGGTTACTTTCTTCTCAAACACCAGTAGGTTACAACGACACCATAACCACCAGTTAATTATAACAAATAGAGCACCCCCAATCAGTCTCATCATGGCTCCTCTGAGTACTATTTCACCAGAACTAGTCATCAAAATCTACGGTGGAAAACCTACGCCACTTGAAGTGAGGGACCACCTGCTTCCATAAGTCTTTCGTCTGACTGTAGTCACGGAGCACGTGTAGGATAGATTCATTTTGGTTATTTTGTTTCATTAGTTATTTTGTTGTAACTGACTTATACATAATCAGTTGTCAAGTTGGGATGATTATCTTGTATATATATATAATACATACTGTACAAATTATTCCAATTCAATGAAATCAGTTTTTCCCCAATTATTGCGTATTAGGAGTATTTATTACTAGTTCACTCCAATTGATCATTATTACAACCCAATGAACAGGATAAAACTCATTGGGGTGTTCATGAAAGTGATGATCACATAAACCTCATCAAATTTGCCATATAGTTCTGTTCTGAACTGTCTATATTTTATTGCTTTAATCTTTATTTTCTTTTAAAAAAATTGTTTTAATGAATATAGAATTAAAATAAAGATAATATCATAACTATTATTTTGTTAGAAAATGATTTTTATTTAAAAATTGTCAATTGGAAAAAAAATTAAATATTAACCAATCATATTTTAGTTGAAAAAAAAATTACATGTTGAAATGAGAAAAGCATAAGATAAAAATCATTTCTGGGCTGCGGCCCAATGCCAAGCCATATAGAGATCCAGCCATGACTAAGGAATCAAAGTGAGCTTCCTTTTTCATGACTTTTTCCCCACCTCTCATCCGTGGGTTCAGTTTGTAAGGGAATTGGACACTCTCACAAACAGAGTGAGTTTGATTTTTGAGCTAGTCACGGTATTGGGGGAGGCATCTCCAAAGCTAAGTGAAGCTGAGATAATTCCTATCCATGGGCCAGATAAAAAACGGCATGTTTGTCGTGCTCTAGTGCCCATAGGGACAGGCCACAATGGATCAAAAGTTAGGTGCCCTGCCCTTGGATTGTGAGTAAATCCGATCCCTTTTCTAAAATTTTTGTATCAAAAAAAAAAAATATGACTTTTTCGCACGAGTATGATATCCCTCAATAATAAATATAATAGAGTGATTTACATATTGGATTGACAAAGCAAAGATAATTTAGATATTAGCCAAGACAGCTTGTAGTTAAGCTTCCGGCCTTTTGCTACCAGATCAGTCAAAAAAAATTGATTCATTTCCCTACTTAGTATATTAGTAGTTAATTTCTCTATTCCTAACATTAATCAGTCCCTCCGCGATTCATTTGAGGATTTTAATTTGATGCTTAATATAAGATTTAACTCTTATTTCTAAGCAATAAAAAAAAAAGTAACACCAAATAATAGAGACGACATTCACAAGGGCAGAAAATGAAAAGAGCCAAGAAGATGGTGCAGTGACAATATAATTGAGTGAAGAATAATATTGCAGCCCCAAGAATTATGAAGACCCTGCCATATAGAGGACTTCACTTTCAACATGCGACTGGGTCCAACTTGAAATTAGAGCCGAGTAGTCTCATGCTTTTGTGATGGTTTTATATAAGCTTATCTCAGCTTATTAATTTTAATTTATAAAATTTCATGCATTCTATGGAGATTGCATAAAATGCATGAAATTAAGCTGATGAAAAATTATTTTTATAACTTCAGGTTGTTGGCGATACCTGGAAATTAATTAATTAAAGATCGGAATGGGAGATCTTATAAATCAGTCCACGGTTTTGGAAATTTGTGGGCCATAAGTGGCCAGTTTTGCTCTGTTCTCACCTCCACCTACCAAAACTCATTTGGAAAGTTGGGTTTCCATGTTTATCTATGGGTCGGTATGATTATGTGGCACTCGTTCGTATCATTAATTTAAAATATATTTATTTAATTTAATTAGATTATGAAGCTGGTTAAATTAGTTAATATAACATATATTTTTTAAAACATCATAGTCATCTTCCTTAATTTCCTTATTTCCTCTCCTCCTTGATTATTATTCAGTAAGCATCAATAGAGATAAATTAAAAAAAGATTGATAAATATAAAAACTATATCTTATATTTAAGACCAATATTAAATCCTCAAATCATCTTATATTAAAGACTAGAGATACCTCATGTTGCTGGCCAAGGGAATTCTAGTTCTAGAAAAAGTCCAAGGCGCTGTGGTAGCTCTAATTTTTGTCGTGATGTGTTCGATCTCCGTGGTGCATGACAAATATTTGCCTGGAAAATCAGATGCATATACCATAACCTTGTAAGGTTCATTTGCGTTGATGTCGGTATCTTAACTAATTATTTCTCATCAAATTTAAAAGAACAAAAAATCACCCATTCAACTTTTGTGATCATTTAGATTTTTTTTTTAATCAACGTGATTTCTAAAATATAAAAGTTTTATATTAATGGTGATTACTCCATGAAAAGGGGTCATAAAAGACTTACAGGGAAGGCAAGAATACAAAGAGATTATCGGTCAATTGGAAAATATTATAGAAATCTTGATAAGAGTAGTGAAGTGTCCATCGTGTGAATTCAGAATTTTAAATGAAATTAACCTCTGGATAATATTGATGCAAATACATATACGCCTATGATACTATTTATAAAATCACCTTTTACATGTTCCATTGAAACTTAAAAAAAAAAAAAAAAAAAAAAAAAAACTTAATCCTCAAAATTTCAAGAACTTTAATTTCCAATTTAGTCTTATTTAATATACATTATACCCCATACATTAAAACAAAGTCTATATAATAATAAATGAAGAGTAATATTGTAAATTAATATAAAAAAATTAATAATTTGACTTATAAATAAGCTAAGACAAATAAGAGCATATACATATTTCTCTGTCAAAGTATAATAATCTCAAAGTTTTCCTCCGATCCTATATATATATATATATATATATATATATAACTTTCTCTCTCTCAAGTTTGGTCCTTAACATAAACATCCTTTTTTTTTTTTGTCTCAAAATTTAAACTAATTTTATATCCCTATTAAATATATATCTTCATATTAACGAACCTCTAATTCTCTTTTATTTAATCATTTATTATCCATTCTCTCATATATTTTCTACTCACTCTCTTACATATTTTTACTCATTCTCTCTCTTATATTCTTTTCATAAATATGAGCATATTTGAAAAATGCATTATATTTTTAATACATTTATTATTTTTAATTAATTATTGTTGTTTATAAAAAGACATCAGGGTGTATATTTAATTAAAGGGAAAAAAAGAACAAAAAGAAGTAACAAGGAAAGGAGAAAATCCAAATCTCAATATTTAAGTATATTATTGTTGCATACAAAGTTTTAAAATAACTAATGTTAACTTTATTTAATTGCATGCGAGTATGATATATTGATAAGTAGAAAAATCAGAATTGATTCATTTTGAACACCCAACAACCGATTTGACTTGTCAAACATTTATATCACTGAATAATAATACATGGATTTGTTTTTCAAATTGTACTGACTAAGCAAAGACCATTTAGATTACTAGTCAAGAGATAGCGTGCTGTTATGCACAGAAAACATTCCCTTTCACTCCCTCCCCTCACTTTTTTTTTTTTTAGAAGTCGTATTTCATTAATCAGTAACTGATCAAATACAATGAAGCGAAGTTCGTTGTACAGGTATAAGCACGATGAAAGAAACTACAAACCAAAAGATGACTTCATCAGTACATAATCTAAGATGTTACTTCATGACATTCAGAAGAGCAAAGCTGTTGAGCGTATGGTGTACGATGGAGCGAACCTGAGCAAGCAAGCTATCAGTAGTGAAAGATTCATCATTCGCAAATAACCTACTATTCCTAGCTTCCCATAGCTTCCGACAAGTGATGATGAAGTCAATCTTCCATGATATGTGCAGGTGGGGGCTTTCCAATATGGATGCCAGCCAAGTGACAATATCAGTTCAAAAAAATCCTCACAAATATCAGCAGGCAAAATCTTTTTCCATACGGATGAAGTAAGATGGCAATTCTTGAAAACATGATTTGTGTTTTCTATGCCTCCGTGACATAATGAGCAACGGTGGTCAGTTGTCATTCCCCTTCTCGGTCGCTCATTGTTGGTAAGCAAGCGACTTTGAAATAATAGCCAAGCAAAGGTTTTCACACGTTGAGCGACCGGCAACTTCCACATCCTAGACCATTTGGAATCCTCATCATTCCAATTCACCAATTCTATCGCTTGGTATACGGAGCATGTGGAAAACATTCCGTCCTTCCCAAGGTTCCAAATTCATTCCGCTTCACCCCCGTTAGGTGGTTTTCCCTACGGCCTTTTGTCCCAAAAAAAAAAATAATTCATTCCGCATGAACCCCACTATACGTTGCATTTGAAGGATTATATTGAATCAGATGGAAAACAAGAACCTCTGAAATATTATCTGTGCAGTGTATTGAGAGGGGGCATTTGATCGAGGTTAGTATGTCTATTTGATGATTTGTTTGATTTGGTCTGTAACAGAAATCTTAGTACAATATCTGCTATATATGCTCTGCTTTTGGAATTCGTGAAGATTCAAACACATACATGCGATATTTTCCAATTTTCGATTCTCTGTTGTGCTTTATCTGAGGTTAGCCTGTCCTTTTCTTTGCTGGTCACTTTAGGCTGCTTCTGATATAGCTGGAAAAGAACAGGATGGGAGATGTTATAAATCACTCCATGATCTGGAAATTTGTGGGACGTGTGTCAGCCATAACTGGCCTGGTTTGCTTTTCTCACGGCCCCCCTACCGCATGTCCTTAGGAAAGTTAGGTTATGGCGGTCACCTTGTTTATCTATTCGTCTATTCATTTTTGTGGTGGCTCATGATTTGGGGCAAGAGAATTCAAGTTTCAGAGAAATTCAAAGGTGTTGTGGAAGCTATACTATTTGTTGTGCTCTGTTCGATCTCCGTGGTGTATGACAAATATGTGCCTGGAAAATCAGATGCATATACCATTACCTCCTACGGTTCATTTGCTTTGATGTCGGTATCCTTGTCAAGGAAATTAGAGTTTGGATTCGAAACTGGCTTCTCTGCTTTCTTCCTACAATTGTTTGCCGCACAGCTTTTCAAAATCAAGTGGTTCCTCTTGCCCATTGCTTTAGTTTTCTGCTCCCTCGTCATCATTCTGCGCCACTACTCAGAATCCCTAGTAGACATTGGCATTAATTGAGTATTGCAGCAAAATATTCAAGCAATGGAACCTGACGTCTCACTTGAACTTGAACTAACATCCTTGTGGGTTTTCTTTGTTTGCAGGCTTCTATCCAGCCTAATTATCTTGAGGAATGTAAAGGTAAGTCTATGGCTTTCTGCTTTCTATCAAGCCATCTTGAGTTTAAAGGGGTGATGATATATTGATATTTGATATATTATATATATCTTAGAGTTATTCTAGGATTAGCCTATTAGCTTTTATTTTGAATTTATTAATAATATTAGGCTTTTATTTTCTCTCTACTTACAATCCTTCAATTCTTTCATTAAGGATAAATTTAGGCTCTTATTTTCTCTCTACTTCAACCCTTCAATACAAGTAGTTAATAATATTAGGATTAATAATAGTATTAATTAGCTTTTGCTACCGGAAAACATCAAAATTGATTCCTTTTCTCCCTCTTTGATGAATTTCTTTGTGCTTTGGTCTGTAACAGAAGTCTCAGAAGATCTGCTATGCTCTGCTTTCGGAAGTCGTGAAAATTTAAGACAACCAAGCAAAATATCTTTTCCTGTTTTATAATCTCTGTTATGCTTTATGAAAGGTTAGCCTGTCCCTTTTTTTTCCCTGATCACTTTAGGCTGTTTCTGATGTATATACGTGGAAAACAACAGATTGAGAGAAGTTACAAATGAGTCAACGATGTGGAACTTTGTGGGAGGCGTGTCAGCCATAAACGGCCTGGTTTGCTATCCTTATGGCTCCATCTACCACATGTCATTTGGGAAGTTGGGCTATGGCGGTCTCCTTGTTTATCTATTGGTCTGTTTATTTATGTGGCGCCTCATCGTGTTTGGCAAGAGAATTCAATTTCCAAAGGATTTCCATTATGGAACTATGTGTGTATTAATTTTTTTTTTTGGGTCCTCTCTTCCTGCTGCATGAAGTATATATGCCTGGAAAACCATATGCATATACCGTTACCTCCTAAGGTTCATTTGCGTTGATGTCGATATCCATGTTTAAGGATGTAATGAAGTGAATCTAATTCATATATGTCTATTGTTATATATGGGTACAAATAATTACATCTAAAGATTCAATGAGAAATCGACAAGCATTTCCTAACTCTTTCTAACATTCTGACTTTGGGTGTTAACATTCTGACTTTGGAAGATATGCCTGACAGTAAGGGATATATATTGTTGACTTCTAACTCTTAACACTCCCCCTCAAGTTGGAGCATATATATTTATCATGCCCAACTTGTTACAAAGATATTCAACCCGTGTCTCATTTAATACTTTTGTCAGAAGATCTGCCAGTTGGTCGTCGGACCGTATGTGCCCTGTAGATACAATATTTTCTCTGATGTTGTCACGAATAAAATGACAATCAATTTCAATATGTTTAGTACGTTCATGGAACACAGAGTTCGATGCTATATGAAGTGTTGCTTTATTGTCACACCACAGTTTTGCGGGTAATGTTGTGATGATGCCAATTTCCTTCAAAAGCTGAAGTACCCATACAATTTCCTGTACTGACTGTGACATGGCTCTGTATTCCGCTTCTGTACTTGACTTTGACACAACCCCTTGCTTCTTACTTCTCCAAGATATCAAATTTCCACCAACAAACATACAGTAACCCGTAGTAGATCGTCTTGTGGCCTTTGATCCTACATGATCCGCATCACAAAAGCATTCGACTTTAGTGTGCCCATAATCTTTATAAAGAATACCAAGACCTGGAGAGCCTTTCAAATAATGCAAGATATGTTCTAAAGCTTTCCATTGTGTCATTATTGGTGATGCCATGAATTGGCTGAGCCTACTTACTGAGAAAGTTATATCAGAACGAGTTACGGTGAGATAATTTAGTTTACCAATAAGTCATATATATCTCTCAAGAAATGGAAACGGTTTTAATTTCTCTGGATCAATTCTCTTTTTAAAATCATCAGGAAGCTCATCAAACATACTAGCATCAAGATCCAGAAAGGGATTTGGAATCATGGGGATGCTACTTGGTGTAGCTCCAAGTTTTCCAGTCTCCTTTAAGAGATCGAGAACATACTTTCTTTGAGTCAAAAGAATACCTTTATTGCTTCTCAAAACATCAATACCAAGAAAGTACTTTAATGATCCCAAATCTTTTGTCTGGAAGTGAGAATTTAGGAAGATTTTAAGTTCTGAGATTCCAGAATAGTTACTTCCTGTAATCACAATATCATCCACATAGACTACTAGAAGAATCATGCCTGCATCAGATTGTTGGTAGAACACAGAGTGATCACACTTGCTTTGCTGTAATCCAAACTTCTTGACCACATTACAGAATTTATCAAACCAGGCTAGAGGACTTTGCTTTAGACCATATAGTGACTTCTTGAGATAGCATACTTTCCTAGTCTCTCCCTGAGCAACGAACCCAGGTGGTTGCTCAATATAAACTTCTTCAAGTAGGTCGCCATTCAAAAAAGCATTATTAACATCTAATTGATGCAAAGGCCAATGATATGTGGCAGCTAAAGAAACAAGTAGACGAACTGAAGTAAGTTTGGCCACAGTAGAGAAAGTCTCAGAATAATCAAGTCCGTAAGTTTGGGCATATCCTTTGGCAACAAGGCAAGCTTTTAGTCGTTCTAAGGAACCATCAACCTTAGTCTTAACAACAAATACCCATTTACACCCAATGGCTCTCTTTCTATGAGGGAGATCAACAAGAGTCCAGGTACCAGATGTTTCTAATGCCAAAAGTTCTTCTTCCATTATGGCACTCCAACCAGGGTGAGCTAGAGCATGGTGAAGGGAAGTAGGTATGGTAATGGAATCAAGGGTGGCCATAAGGGAAGATGAAATAGGAGACAAAGATCGATAAGAGATAAAAGATGAGATAGGATAGATACAGTCAGCATATCGTTTGGGAGGACGAGTACCTTTATGAAGTGCAATTGGTAGGTCATCAGAAGTATCACCAAGAGAAATAGGAACAGGTGGTTCAGTAACAGCAAGAGGAGGATCGGCAGAAATAGAGGTAGGAACTACGGAGGCATCAATAGAGTCAATCGGCGAAGCAGGAGCTGGCGAAGGTGAATCATTATCAACATCAGCATCATTGATGATATCAGTGTCGGAATAGCATCTTGTACTGGTGAGAGAGAGATAGGATAAATCAAGATATCATCAAAATTATCCATGACAGAGGGAGACTCAGCGACGAGCAAAGTTTTGAAGTAAGAAGATGACTCATGAAACATGATATCGGTGGATACAAGGTACCGACGGAGATAAGGAGAGTAACACCGATAACCTTTCTGAACTCTAGAATAGCCAAGAAAAACACATCTTAAGGACTTAGGATCAATTTTGCTAACACAAGGACGGACATCCCGAACAAAACAGACACAATCAAAGATTTTAGGTTCAACAGGAAATAGCTTAGTGGAGGGAATCAAAACGGAATAAGGAATATCCCCACCAAGAACAGCCAAAGACATGCGATTGATGAGGAAACAAGCAGTAAAGACAGCATCAGCCCAAAAACTTTTAGGGACTGAGGAATGAAACATGAGAGCTCGGGCAGTTTCCAAAAGGTGGCAGTTCTTTCTTTCAGCAACATTGTTTTGAGCAGGGGTATTAGCACAAGAGGATTGGTGAAGAATACCATTAATTTGCATGTAATCGGTGAATGGGGCGGAAAAATATTCTTTCGCATTATCACTTCGTAAGATTTTCACAGGAGTGTTAAGCTAGGTTTGAATTTCAGCACAAAAATTACGAAAATGAATAAACAATTCAGAACGTTGTTTCATTAAATAAAGCCAGGTGGTTCTGGAAAAGTCATCAACAAACGTGACAAAATAATGATAACCAGTCTGAGACGTGACTAAACAAGGACCCCAGACATCAAAATGTACTAACTCAAAGGGGGACGCAACCCGTTTATTGATGCGAGGTGCCAAATGAATACGATGATGTTTGGCAAACTGACATGACTTACAATATAAAGTAGACAGAGAAGAAAATTGAGGATACAATTTTTGGAGAGAAGAAAGCGACATATGACCTAGACGATAATGAACTTCAAAGGGAGACGACCCACCAGAACAAGTAACAGAACGTGACACCTGATCATCAAGGATGTAATGTCCACCATATTCATAGCCTCTACCAATAATCTGCTTCGTCGATAGATCCTGAATTAAACAATAGTCAGGGAAGAGTGAGATAAAACAGTTTAACTTACGAGTGAGTTTACTTGGAGACAGAAGGTTAAAGGTGAGATCTGGAACGTTAAGAACAGAGGATAATGAGAGGGATGCAGTTGGTTGAACAGTGCCAGAGCCAATAACACGGACGGGAGAACCGTTGGTGACAAATATGGATGATTGGTTGGCATAGGGGGCATATGAAGAGAATAAGTGATGATTGCCTGTCATGTGGTCGGTAGTACCAGAATCAATGATCCACTTAGTTGAAGCAGTAGTTAGGCCAGAGGACAGAGTACCTGTTGCTAGAGCTCCTGCAGAAGAAGATCCAAATCCAGAATCAAGGGGACCAGATGTCTGGGCAATATGAGCAAGGCCGCGCTGTTGATCACGCTGCTGTTTATTTTGCAATTTTCGACAATTTTTCTTAATGTGTCCAGGTTCCTTGCAATAATTACAGATAATACTGCCAGAATTGTTATTTTGTTTGTACCCATAATTCCTGTTCTCAAAGGGACCGCGTCCAGCTAGAGCACTGGCAGTTGGATCAACAGAAGAGTGAATCAAGCTATCAACACGAAGAACCTGGGAGAAAACATCTTCAAGAGAAGGAAGCTCTTGACTAGACAGAATCTGATAATGAATAGTCTCATAAGATGGGTTGAGAGCTTCAAGAAAACTCATGATAACCTGAAGTTCCAAGTTCTTGATTCGAGTTGGGAGATCTGCTTGCGGGGACATAAGTACTTTCATTTCCTCATACATCCTCTTGAAGTCCAAAAAGAAATCTTTCAAAGGACGATCTTGCTGTTGAGAACGATAAAAACCTTTATAGATTTCATGAACCCGAGTAATATTTCCTTTTCCAGAAAATATAAATCAAGATAACTCATAATTTCTTTGACAGTGTTACAATGGCTAACTGAAGATAGAATCCGTGGTTCAATAGAGTTTCAAATTTGAAACAGAAGTCGAGCATCTGCTCTTTGCCAAGTCAAAAGGTTTGTTTCGTTACCAGAAGGAGAATCCTCGGCTAAATGAGTTTTCATCTCTATGCCCAAAATATACACTCAAAATATACACTCAAACAGTTTTATTCCAATCACTATAGTTAGTCCAGCTCAACTGTGAAGCAGTAATCTTAGCAGACATAGGTAACATATCGGAATTCTTTGAGTCTGCCATTGATAATGCTTAAAGAACAAGCAATCAATATACAAATGGAGCAGTAAAAGAGAGTCACACGGACAATGATCACAAAATAGCAAAGTGGTACAGATTGTCGAATCAATTAGGATTGGCAAAATATCATGAACCAATGAGGACAAATTCTCAAAAAGAAAAGAATTATCATAGATTACCGAATAATCAAGATTGTCACGAACCAATAGGAAAAAATATGTCCTATCACAAAAGAAATAAGGGACCCACAGAGATAGGAATACTAACTCAAAAAGGAATCTGGACAAAGAATAGAGGCAAATTTCAACTTGGAGAGCGTTGGAGCAGAGGCAAAGAACAAGACTCAAAATTCAAACTTGATCGGATGACCACACCACTTCAGAGGGAGATAGAGCATGAAGAGTCGATCTGGGCGCTCAAATCGCCGTCGCAAACAAAGACCGGAGCCGCCGTCATCCGCCGCGCGTGGATCTAGGTGGCGGAGCTAGCGGTGGCGCGTGTGACGTCACCGGTGGTCGGAATGGGACCGATTTTGAGCTTCTCAGAACAATAAGATGGCGCATGTCAGTTGGTGGTGGCCGGAGATGAGAGATCTGAATTTGTGGTTCAACGTAGATGCAAAGTTGCTTAAGGGAACTCAGAACTGAAGAAACAGAGTTTAACGGAAAGCAAAAAGAAATCAGAATCGAACTGAAGCAGAGGTATTTGGCTCTGATACCATGTAACAAAGTGAATCTAATTCATATATGTCTATTGTTATATATGGGTTTATATACAAATAATTACATCTAAAGATTCAATGAGAAATCGACAAGCGTTTCCTAACTCTTCCTAACATTCTGACTTTGGAAGATATGCTTGACAGTAAGGGATATATATTGTTGACTTCTAACCCTTAACAAAGGAGTTCCAGTTTGGTTCCGAATTTGGCTTATGCTCTTTATGCCTGCTTTTGTTTGCCGCACTGGTTGGTAGAATCAATAGTTCGCTCTTTCCCATTGCATTTTATTTCGGGGGTGATCATCCTTATTCTTCGCCCCTTCTTAGAAACCCGTGTAAGATGCTCTAAATTTAGTTTTGCTGAAGCAATTGAACCTGTAACTTGAACCAGCATGTATTGTTTTCTGCAGCGCCAATGTTCTCCGATGATGAGGAGACCAGTTTTAGAGCAAAGCCTATTACCTACCACCAAAAATCTGGAAAATAACCAAGAGGAGTGTCCTCAAGCTGTAAGTGACCAAAACCGAATATAGATAAATTCTCAGTTTACTCTCGTCTCTAGTCTCTCCTATTAAATGACTCAACACTTGTTATCACTTTCACACAGATGGATCGTTCCCCAAGTAATGCACAAGTACCAGAAGGAAGCGCGATATTATTAGATTCGGGGAATCAGCAAAATAGGGCAGCAGAAGTAAGATCGTTCGTCTTTGCTAGCTGTAGGCGAAATATCGATCAAATCATGTATGAATTTTTCAGTATTAATTGTGTTTTTGTTGCAGGAATCCTGCAACCAAGGTCAAGTTTCATAAGAGGCTCCACAGGTCATAAGGTCCGATCCTCTAAAACACCTATATGCTCAATATTTACAGTGATGGTTCAGAGTAAAAATTAATTGCATGATATCTTTTACCAGAAAAATAGAATTTTTATCACTGGTTAATATTATTAGGAGTAATTGAGTAGAAGAAAATTAAAGTAGCAATTGAAATAAGTACGGTGCTGTGCAGGGGAATTCAGAACATATCACAGAACGTTGGAGACATCCCTGCTGATTGAAACTTGTCTAAGCATGTCTCATCCGACATACCACCAGAGACAGAGTAGACTGATCTATGCAACTTTGGTCGAAAAGGTGGGCAAAGAACAAAGATGATGCGTCAGTTTTATAATTATTTGAGCCGTACACCCGTATGCTATAAAATCTAAATGCATGCAAGACCAAGGCCAATTAATGTTTGCTTCATTTGTACGAAAGGATTTGATCATTATTTTAGGACCATCCATCTGTGCATGTCATTATAGCGCTTGCCTTTTAGTTTTTGTTCATATTTGAATTTTTTCAAACTAAGTGTTTGTTAAACTAATTTTTTTTTATAAAATTTTATTCAAATATAAATTACACTACACTGACTTTTACCCTAATTTTATTTTTTAAAGTATTGGTGTTTTTTCAAAATTCCCCCTCACTGATCACACTTAGTATGTGTTTGGTTCGAGGGGTGGGGAAATTATAATTTTAGACAAAAACAACCTAAAATTTATCCTATCATTTTTTATAAATTTTGGATTCTCGTCCAAAATATACTCTCTTATTCTTTTTAAATTTTGGGTTTCCACCCAAAATTTAAATACCTTCAACCCAAAAAGGTAATTTACTCACCCTCTCATTCCCTACCCCCTTCCCCTCCCCCCAAATCAAACACACCCTTAGGATTTGTTTGGTTTGAGAGAAGGGGATTGGGGGAGGGGGTAAATTACCTTTTTTGGCGGGTTCTTTCCAAAATTTACCCTCTCATACCTTTTAATGAGAGGGTAAATTTTGGAGGGGACCTGCCCAAAAAGATAATTTATCCTCCTTCCCTTCAAACCAAACACACCTTAGTAAAAGTGCTAATACTTTACTCATGTTGCCATTTGCATTATAGGTATAGTCACTAATTTAAAGTGAATTTTTGTAAGTAATAATGCAATGTTTTAATCACTGATTAAACTGTAGCAAATGCCAAAATTTGTAAAGGTACTTATTGTTTCAATAACTCTTTTAACAAGTATAGTCAGGTAAAGGCAATTTTGTAACAGTATTAAGACTTCAAAATCCCTGATTCCTACCTTTTTGCTTATTCGCATGATTTTTTTGAAGTTTGTGTTGTATTTTGTTGGGATATTTCATAAAATAAAAGTAAATTTTGTCCGCGGGAATCCAAACCCAAATAAGCGAATAACACCAAACCCCCCCCCCCAAACCAAAAAAAAAATGCCATGATTCCTCTTCTGGAGCCATGGTTTAGCATTACGATTGTACATATCCACTTCAAGTAACTATACTTACCCTCCCATTCCCTCGATCACCCAAAGGAAAATGAATCTTTTTTCATAGTTGGATAGCTATACAAAAAAAAAAAAAAAAAAAAAAAAAAAAAGGGAAATGAGATGAGTCATGCGACTCACATGCTATAGTACTCTCCCAATTTTTTCCCAAATACATATCCATTGTTTTATATAATATATATTATTAATCTTAATAAGATTTCTAATAAGTCATGGTCTTGCTGCCAGAAAACATTTTCCGAGTGATAGAGGCGGCATTACCTGCTTTATGCATTGAGAACGATATCTTAGAATTATTTGATGTTTAAGTTTTGATAAGTAATTTTCTGTCTAAAGCAGCACAAAGATTAATGGCTTATAGGATCCTGAGTTCTTGTAAAAATAATGCCTAGATGTCAAAATTTCAAGAGAACATACTCTCATAAAAAAGATTACTGCCAAAAGCAATCATATATTTATATATGCTGGTTTACTAGAAAGAAAAAAGCGGGGTTGGGCAGCTAGGGGTGAGGATTCGGTTTTTGGTGAAAGCCATATTAACTAAAAAACTAAATAGAACTACTTTCAAACACTAAATCAAAACCGATTAACTAAAATTGAATTAAAATAAATATTTCGATTCAGTTAATAACAGAGTAAAGCAAATTTTTATACTATTTATATTATATATGAATATATTTTGTAGAAGGTTTTTTTTTTATACTCAAAATTAGACTTAGAGGTAAATATATAAAATAAATTAAATAGATATAAAACATCTATAGATTTGATCGGATATAATTCAAATTCTACACCTATGTGTGTGTATTTCAGTTTTAATGAATTATTTTTCTAATAATTGAACCAAACACTGAAAACCAATGTTTTCAAAAATAAAAATCGAATCTAACAAAAACAAACTCAATCAAGAAAAACCGAATTAAGTTTAGTTTGATTTTCCGTTTTGGTTCTATTTTGCTCACGCCTGGTTAATCATGGACTATTAGAGTGAGGGGGAAAATAGAGAAGGCGCTCAATTTTAAAATTAGAATGCCCCTAATAAAAGTTAGTCTAGTTAATAAGAAGTTGACTCATAACCTATGAGATTGTGAGTTTGAATTCAATTATCAAATTCTGTATGATCCGCTGCAACAAATTTTTATCCGTGCCCTACTACAACTTAACCCACACCATATAAGCTCATCACTTCTCTCCACCAATCCCTGTTTAGATCCCCACTGACAACCTTATCTTTATCAAACCGGACTTTGACGCGTGCGGGAGATCGATTCCTCAATGTTCAACCATGTTACCTCAAGCTCGAAACTGAAAGAACAAGTACAAGTCAAATATGAAGATGTCAACAAAGATTCAAAGCATGTCTCTCAAAGATGAGTGAAGACTCCGCCAGTAGTCTTCAAGTGTGCTCCGGCGGCAGCGAGGCAGGGTAATACAGCCAAATCCCAATCGCTTTTAAAATTAAACAATCCCCACACTTCTAGAGAAAAAGGAAGAAACACGGGGTGTTTTGCAGTGTGTTACTGATGCTACTAAATTTTAAATATACACCATAAGTGTACAGGTCGTAGAATAGTATAATAGTAAATCAAGGTCATCCCACAGAGATCTAAGGTAATAGATAATTAGGCATTAAAATTCTCATTTTCATTTAAGTTGAGCAAATCAAAGGAAGAGATTGAAAGACAATTTAAACAAATGCAAAAGAAATAAATCTAATTATTTAAATATTTCAATTGATAAAAACAACCTAGAATGGCTAATCCCTTCTTTAAGTTTTAGAGCATGCATTTACCCAATTAAAAGCACTTAATGTTAAATTGTTAATCTAGAGTTTAAATGAATATAAGTATTTTCCAATCACTTATACTCCTCTCTCAAGTTAAAATTGTTATTCCTAACTAATTCACTCAAGAGGCAATAAATGTTCAATTTCACTCTAATGTGATTATATGGGTCCAATAGGTATATTCCTATCCTATTGGCAAATTAGAATAAATTCTAATCCCACATTACTTAATCTTTTGGTCTAATTAAAATCCTTCTACCAAGGCTAATCTAAATTTCCCAAATTCATACTTAGTGGTGATCAAGCACTAAGTAGACAAAATAATCCAAAATTAAGTAAACAAAATTAACACAAACCACAATTAATTAGTTCATATATACTCAAATCCTTAAATTAGATCATAACTACTCTAGGTTTAAAAAAATTAGTCACACATGGCTTTAAACCCAATACATCGCAACAGTAAATCAGCGCAAGAGCCACCAAAATCTATTAGAGTCTAGAGTGAAAGAAATGAGAATAGATTAAAGCACTGTTACTGTCTTCTCCTTTTCAGTTCAACTCAATGTCGAAGAAGAGAGAAAAGACAGAATCATGGCTTCAACAGTGTTCAGCTCCGTCTACCATCGCTGCTCCAATGCGTGGCTCCCCAAGAGGATGAATTTACAGTGTTTCCGGCTCCCTTTACTCCGCTCTGTTCTCGCTCTCCAAGACCAGCCGCCCTTCACACCTCGAGCTCGTCGGACCTGGGGAACAAGAAGATGAACCAAAAGCCTAATGGAGCCTCCCCAGGTCCGGAACCTCCAGCTGATGCTCCTCTCTCTCTCTCGATAGATGAAGATGACTGTTGTTTTCTGTGCGGCTGTCCGCCTCTATTTCAGTAATTGCGGCTGCTCTATTCTGTCTTCATTATGCAGCCCTCCTTTTTCTCTTTTCCTGTTGGGCTCCTCAAAGTCCTGAGACCAAGCTCCTCTTTAATCTTGTGTGAGAAATATCAAGCCCAAGCCCAAGAAGTTACAAACCGTAGCTCTTTTTCCTTTCTTAGGTCAAAACAGTGTCAGCCCTTTCTATTTCAATTTTCAAATCAAAATGATATCCCTTCATTCCCACATATCCACGTCACCTCATCACCTAAGAAATAAAAAACTATTTAATAATAATAAAAAAAACTAATATAAAGCAAACTAAATATGATATGGCATCTTTTTATTTTTTTATTTTTTTTTTTCAAAATATTAAAAACTATAATATTTAAAATAAAATCCCCCAAATAATGCACCAAATTGATATCTTCTAAAATCTCATTACAATCACTTAGATTTTGTATTGATAACTCTCCAACTATCTTTAAAATATATTTTAAATGTATAAAATATGGAGAATTATCCGTTATTTTTACTATAGAAGTAACTGAATCCACATGCGTTGCTCTTCAAATCAATGAATTTTAACATGCATGTGATGTTAAGGATTGTCCACTACTACAAAAAGGGGTTATAACGTCCCAAATTTGACACCTTTAACATCCCAAAACGGGGGGACGTATATACTGGGGGCGTAGTAAGTTTTAAGAAAAGACGTCCCAAATATTAGGGAAGTCTAAGGTGAAACTTTAGACGTCCCAAATGACATTTGGGATGTCTAAAGTCCCCCCTGGGTGGGACTTTAGACCTCCCAATTCTTAATTTGGGATGTCTAAAACTTATGTTTTTTTTATACCGTGATTTACATTCTGTATTACCCAGCGAATTCAAACTGCAGAAACAGAATAGAAGATGGATTCATAAACCACGATGTCCATTACAAACTGGTAAGGACATCCAGCACTACAATCTTTACTATATATACATACAATAACAACTCATACAACCTACTACTACATATATCAACAATAACAACCAGAAAGTGTCAAAATGCTGTCATCACACAACTACAACAGCTGATATAAAATAAAAAGTTTACTGCTCTATATGTTGAAGAAGATGTCCAGCCAAAAGATCTCTTATCAAATCAAGGTCTTCACGTAGGTAAGCATCTTTATTATCAAAAATCTGAAAATTAGAAAGTAAGCTTTGATGAAATGAATCTAAAGCAAATGAATTAATTAGCATTTCGATTAAAACACCAAAAATATTATAATTTGAGAATGAAGAAGCGATTACCTTTTCAAAATCGCTAGTAATTCCACTTTGAGTTATGTTATACATATAAAGTATAACATAATATCCGCATTCAGTGTTGCCAGGTTGCCGAGGGCACTTTAAATCAAAGGGATGCAATTGATTGTTAAAATCAATAAAGGTATGTCTAAAAGAACCGTCAATGAAACAATTAGCTAGGATCGAATGTACTTACTATCGGATAAAACCACTTTGGCTTTTTAACAACTGTACCCTCACGTGACCCACCTAGGACTCTATATGTTTTACAAGCACTATCATGAAAATCAAAATGAACAGAAATTAGAACTATTGATTTTTGTAAAGAATCAATGAAATACAAACAGAATAACTTACGTGTCTAAGACGGATTTTGTATCTTTGTCTGGCTTTTTACCCAAGGGATCAAACCAATAGACTACGTGGTGGCGAGGACATATAACACACAAACTCCAGTGGTAACTTTAACAACATGTACACATTAAAATGAAGTTAGATGAGAAGACAATTATTTATTAAACTTCTTAAATGTAAATATGAACCGTTGAACAATGGGTGCTAGATAACAACGAAGTTTGGTCTGTCCCATTGCGTAGCCTACATAGTGAGTCCTATGCGCCACAGTACAAGTATCCCCTGTCGTATTCGCAGGACATAAGAATCCATACCAATCACGTCTTTCCATGTTTGTGCAGAGACCGTGCAAGGTACTATAATAGAATTAAAATAAGGAATGAATTATTGAATGTATGAAATCAAAAAACCACTAAATGAATTCTATGGGAATTTTGAAAAAAAAACTTACCGGACTGCAAATTTCACCCAGCCTACATCTATCTCCTCCAACCTGATAAACTGCTTGAGATCTGTATTGTCAATCGTGTAGGGATACTCTACTTGGCCTACAATCTCTGGAGGCATGTTCAAGTCAATCTGTTTAATGCCCTTGTAGATCTGTTGCAGCCGTGCTAAGTAGGGTCATTTCCTCGCAGCTTCGTCATCCTTTTAGAACATCAAAAAACAAATTGTTATTAGGATGCCAACAGATTTTCAGTAATAGTAAGGTAATTCCTACCATTGGAGGTGTTGCGTCTGAACCAATAAGATTGTGAGGCCAAAGGATGAAAGATCCTATCGCTTGACCTAACGTGCCAACCTCTGGATCAGGAACAGGGATGGCTGTACCTTCTTCCCCCTTTCTAACACTCGTCACATTCACCCTACGAAAATCCTCCGGAATTTGCTGATTATGGTGGGTGGTAGCACGAGTGTGAACGAGAGCATCAGCAACAACACGTAACAGTGGATCATCCAAATAGAGGGTGCAAGGGTCTCCCGACACTGGAGTGGGAGAAGGGTCGCCAAGTGGTTGCTCCAGAGGGTTGTAACTTCCTCTGGTGCTATTGAAGGCCGGGGATTCCTGAGTTCTATGCTCGTCCCTTGCCCTTTGTGCTTCAAACATCTTTGCCATTTCAAGTTGAAGCTCTGGCAATAGCTCTTATCGGAGCTTGTCGCGAAGGTTGGCCTCGATCTCTCGTTCGAGCTCCTCTCGAATCTTGGCCACAACGTCCTTACTAGGTCTAGCTTGTGAAGAATAACGTGGGTCTCATCCAAAATACCTCGCGGCACTAACTCCCCGTGTCTCTCCTCGAACACGACCAAGGTCATCTGCCTTCCCAATAGCCGTTGACAAGATGTCCATCCGTCTACTTGGATTGAATGAACCTAGGCTACTCTGCTCGTCCAGTTCATCCTGTAACATGCAGTTTTTCATAAATGTATCGAAACCACTCGCGATATGTAAAAAATTAGGTACTTATTGTATAACTACTTACAATCCTCGCAGCAACCTCAGCAACAGTCGAATTTATGTACTTCCCAGCCTTAATCCTCCCTGCTTTCCATTTTTTGTGACGTGGAGGAGGTGCCAGTGGCTGGATAACAACGCTAGGATTAGATTCCACTGATTCCTTCATTTTCTCTAACTCTTCTGCCATCATTTGCCGCTCAAGCTACCGATATCCACCGCGAGACATGAAATGTTGATATTTATTTTCTGCTTGCCTCTGGGCATTTGCTGCACTTAATTTCTATGAATGAAAAACAACAAAAAATAAATCAACAATATAAAGTATATGAAAATTACAAGTTATATATCATGATGATAGAAATCTTACCAAAAACTCAGGATCTGCTCGTGATGCCGCAAACAACCTCCAGTCCTTTGGAGACAAATACGTATACTGTGCACATGGATCCTGACCCCTAAGGGCCCCTCGAATGTACCGTGCTGTTAGCTTGTTCTTGAAACCTTTCCATCGTACATGAACCTCATCCATCCAGTGCCTATACATCTCCGTGGTGTCTGGGACATCGTATGTTTGCTGCAAAGTAAAACATAAGATTATTATATTTCAAACAATAAGCACAAAGCTACAATGCATCAAAACTTACATACCAAAAGTTGCTGCCAAATCATGTTTTTCGTTTTTGGGGGAACCAATCTCCAATTATCGTAGGTGTTGCGCACTTTGCTTCGAGCCAAAAGTCCTACGTAGCTAATGAAGTGCTCTTCCTCAGGACCAACTGGATTCAGATTGTCATCGAAGTCTATATGCAGCCTCTCCTGTTGATGTTCATGACGTACAACCAATGCTCCCATCTTTGTACAGCCTCTAACCCTCCTTCTTGCAGGGGGTTCAACTCTAGGCCTTTCGTCATTGCTAGAGCTTTCGTCATCTCTACGCCTCTCGTCATCACTAGAGTTGTCCATATTCCTGTTAACACAAAAAGCGACATCAGAAACGTAAATAAATTGCAATGAAAATGAAATATACTAAGCAGGAAGTAAAACAGAAAAAACACAGTTCTCGTTTATAAATTAAGATCTTACTCTATATTGTTTCCCATAGTCCTTCACCATGGTCATTTCTTACAGCATATTCGTCATCATCTACCAATTCTACTTCATTTGTTCGAGGTGTAGTTGTTGTGAAAGGTGGTGTGTCATCAAGGTTGAAGGTCGGATCACCATACTTCTGTTTTTTACTTTTAAGGACAATGGACATGTTTTTGCTGGTAGGATCGGTGACATAAAACACTTGTTTCGCCTGGCTTGCTAAAATGAAGGGCTCGTCTCTATAGACAACTCTTCGAAGATCGACTGAGACAAATCCAAATTGTTTATCTATTACCACGGCATTATTGCTAACCCACTTACATTTAAATAAAGCAACTTTGAACTTGTTGTATGTCATCTCCCATATTTCTTCTATAACTCCATAATAGGCCATAGACGCTAATATGGGGTTTTTGTCTCTCGAACTAGAAAAGTGCATAGATTCAGCTTCTACCATGACCCCACTATTTTGCATGGTACTTCTGTCATCTTGCTCTTTCGTATAGAAAGAATAGCCATTTATATCATAACCGGTCCAAGTAATGACCTGAAACGAAGGCCCCCAAGCTAGCCACTCGATTGTCTCAGACACACCGGTCTCGTGCAAAACCTTTTCCTCGAACCACTGCATGAATGTCTTGTTTTGCTCAATAGCAATCTGCATGTCATTCTTCCTTGGGTTCTTGTTCTTCAAAGTCTTTCTGTGTTCATCTATGTAAGGTTGAACTTCTTCCATATTATTCAGGATATACAGGTGGGCTTGCAACACCTCTTCACGAGGAACATTCTTCACTTTCAGTCCTTGTGTTCCCTTGCTTCTCCCTTCTTCATGCCGAGATTGTTCCTTCTTCCCTGACATATAATCTTTGCAAAACTCCATAGCCTCCTCAACTACATATCTTTCTACTATTAAGGCTTCTGGTCGATAAGGATTTTTAAAATACCCTTTTAAGATCTTCATGTATCACTTGAAAGGGTACATCCACCTCAGGTAAACTGGACCGCATAGCCTTACCTCCCTTACCAAATGAACTACCAAATGCACCATTATATCAAAAAATGAAGGAGGAAAGTGCATCTCTAGTTGTGACAAAATAATGTAACCCTCATTTTCTAGTTCATCCAACTTTTCAGTGTCAATGACTTTGTTACAGATAGCATTGAAGAAAATGCACAATCTTGTCACGGTGGTTCGTACTTCATCTTTCATTATGCCTCTAATAGCTACAGGTAATAGTTGTTGCATCAACACATGATAATCATGGGACTTCATTCCCACTAACTTCAAATCGTCCATTGAGACACATCTTCTCACATTCGAGGAATACCCTTGTGGCACCTTCATTTCATGCAAACACCCACACAAACTTCTTTTCTCTGCTTTTGATAGTGTATGCGCTGCTGGCTCCATGTATGCCCTCCTACCATCATCTCTTAGTTGTGGATGTAACCGTTCTCTTATTCCCATTTCGACAAGGTCTAATCTCGCATTAATCTCATCCTTAGTCTTCCCTGGTATGTGTAAAAGCGTACTGATAAGGCTATCACAAACATTCTTCTCCATATGCATCACATCAATACTGTGTCTCACTTCAAGCAAACGCCAATATGGAAGATCAAAGAAAATGGATCTCTTCTTCCATATGTTCTTTTCACCCGCAACCCTCTGATTCTTACCAAAAGTGACATTGATACGTTCCACTCGACTGTAGACTTCCTCTCCAATTAATGACTTTGGAGCCATTCCATGCTCCGGTAAGCCGTTAAACCGCTTTCTTAGCCTACGATACGGGTGGAACAGATGAAGAAACCTCCTGTGGCCAAGGTAGACAGTTTTTCTTCCATGCTTTAGTTGTTGGAAGTGTGTGTCTGCTTCACATATTGGGCATGCTTTGTGACCCTTCACGCTGTACCCTGACAAGTTTCCGTACGCAGGGAAGTCGTTTATCATTGTGAAAATCATTGCACGTAGCTTGAAAGACTCCTTCTTATAAGCATCAAACACATCTACGCCTTCCTCCCACAACTTCTTCAAGTCCTCAATCAAAGGCACCAAATAGACATCAATATCGTTCCCTGGCTGTTTTGGTCCAGAAATCATCATAGATAGCATCATATACTTACGTTTCATACATAGCCAGGGAGACAAGTTGTATATTACAAGGAGAACCGGCCACGCACTATGTGTGCTAGTAAGAGTTCTATACGGATTGATGCCATCTGTACAAAGCCCAAGTTGTAGGTTTCTCGGCTCGCTGCCAAATTGAGGGAACAGTTCATCTATTTTTTGCCATTGTGGAGAGTCAGCTGGGTGCCGAAGATATTTCCTATCAGATATTCTCTCATCAGAGTGCCATCTCAACTTCTTCGCTTTTGTTGCAGTCGCAAACAAATGTTTAAAACATGGTATTATTGGAAGATACCACATAACCTTTAAAGGTTGCCTTTTACTTGTCACATCACCACAACCACCATCTTTTTTCACTTTGTATCGTGCAGTTTTACACTTAGGACACTTACTAAGACCTCCATACTCATTTCTGTACAGTACGCAGTCATTAGGGCAAGCATGTATCTTTTTATACTCCATACCCATCGTAGACAGGATTTTCTTGGCCTCATACATACGATTTGGAAGTACATTATCCTCTGGAAACATATCACACAATAGTTCAAGCAGCAATGTGAAACTACTATCGGTCCACCCACAAGTTGCCTTTAAGTTAACCAAATGTAATGTTCCCGTCAGCCGCGTGTACTTACTACCATTGTACAATGGTGTCTCTGCATCACTCCGCAGGCTGTCATACTCCTGCGACTGCGCAAAGGATTTTGCCTCAACATCGTTAATCATTTTCTCCATTCTATCTTCACCTATGATATCCACATCTTCCTTCCTGTGCGACGGACAATTCGTTACTTCCTCACCATGCCATATCCACCTTGTGTATCGCAGATTTATTCCATCACAAAGTAGGTGATCCTTTATGACATCAACATCCCGTCGGCTCTCATTCAAACAATTGACACAAGGACAAAAATACTTCCCATTTTTTGCAGGAGCAATCTTTTTAGCGAATTCAATAAATTCTTCCACCCCTTTCTCATATTCTTCACTAGTTCTCAAAGCATTCATCCAACTATGATCCATTTTGTTACCACCTAAGGCATTCCCAATAACATTCACACATTTAGTACAATTGTCAACGACATATGATGGGATTGCCTAATTAAGTTATCAACCCAATTTAGGATTTTAAAATATGTGCTTAATAACTTTATTGCCCTTCTAGCCTCCTCTCTCCTCTTAAAAGGGTTTTAGTGCTATGTAACTTATTTTTTTAATAAGTCTATGTATATAAACATTAATGTATAATAAAATAAATATAATAAGATTAAATTAAAGAATTTTTTTTAGGTTTGGAAGATTTAAAAAAAACGAGTTTCATATTAACAAAACAATTTTAAGTTGAGTTCTTCCAAAAATAAAATTGTTTTATTGAAAATATTTAGATAAAAATCATTTTGGTTATTTTGTTTCATTAGTTATTTTGTTGTAACTGACTTATACATAATCAGTTGTTAAGTTGGGATGATTATCTTGTATATATATAATACATACTGTACAAATTATTCCAATTCAATGAAATCAGTTTTTCCCCAATTATTGCGTATTAGGAGTATTTATTACTAGTTCGCTCCAATTGATCATTATTACAACCCAATGAACAGGATAAAACTCATTGGGGTGTTCATAAAAGTGATGATCACATAAACCTCATCAAATTTGCCATATAGGTCTGTTCTGAATTGTCTATATTTTATTGCTTTAATCTTTATTTTCTTTTAAAAAAATTATTTTAATGAATATAGAATTAAAATAAAGATAATATCATAACTATTATTTTGTTAGAAAATGATTTTTATTTAAAAATTTTCAGTTGGAAAGAAAAAAAATTAAATATTAACCAATCATATTTTAGTTGAAAAAAAAAATTACATGTTGAAATGAGAAAAGCATAAGATAAAAATCATTTCTGGGCTGCGGCCCAATGCCAAGCCATATAGAGATCCAGCCATGACTAAGGAATCAAAGTGAGCTTCCTTTTTCATGACTTTTTCCCCACCTCTCATCCGTGGGTTCAGTTTGTAAGGGAATTGGACACTCTCACAAACAGAGTGAGTTTGATTTTTGAGCTAGTCATGGTATTGGGGGAGGCATCTCCAAAGCTAAGTGAAGCTGAGGTAATTCCTACCCATGGGCCAGATAAAAAACGGCATGTTTGTCATGCTCTAGTGCCCATAGGGACAGGCCACAATGGATCAAAAGTTAGATGTCATGTCCTTGGATCGTGAGTAAATCTAATTCCTTTCCTAAAATTTTTGTATTAAAAAAAAATATGACTTTTTCCCACGAGTATGATATCCCTGAATAATAAATATAATAGAGTGATTTACATATTGGATTGACAAAGCAAAGATAATTTAGATATTAGCCAAGACAGCTTGTAGTTAAGCTTCCGGCCTTTTGCTACCAGATCAGTCAAAAAAAATTGATTCATTTCCCTACTTAGTATATTAGTAGTTAATTTCTCTATTCCTAACATTAATCAGTCCCTCCGCGATTCATTTGAGGATTTTAATTTGATGCTGAATATAAGATTTAACTCTTATTTCTAAGCAATTAAAAAAAAAAAAAGTAACACCAAATAATAGAGACGACATTCACAAGGGCAGAAAATGAAAAGAGCCAAGAAGATGGTGCAGTGACAATATAATTGAGTGAAGAATAATATTGCAGCCCCAAGAATTATGAAGACCCTGCCATATAGAGGACTTCACTTTCAACATGCGACTGGGTCCAACTTGAAATTAGAGCCGAGTAGTCTCATGCTTTTGTGATGGTTTTATACACTACAAAAAAACATGTTATTACCGACGGAATTACCCACGGAATTATTTCCGTCGGTAATTTCCGACGATTTACCGACGGATTTTCCGTCGGAAAAATTACCGACGGAATTACCGACGGAAAAAAATTCCGTGGGTAATTACCGACGGATTACCCACGGAATTTTTTCCGTCGGTAATTACCCACGCTTTACCCACGGAATTCCGTGGGTAATTTGAATGAGAAATTACCCACGGAATTCCGTGGGTAATCCGTCTCTAATCACCCACGAAAAAATTTTCCGTGGGTAATTACCGACGGAAAATTTTCCGTGGGTAATTTCCGTCGGTAATTACCCACGGAATTTTTTCCGTGGGTAATTCGTCGGTAATTTCCGACGGAATCAAAATTCCGTCGGTAAATTTGACTTTTACCCACGGAATTTTTTCCGTCGGTAATTACTCACGCCTTACCCACGGAATTCCGTGGGTAATTTGAATGAGAAATTACCGACGGAATTCCGTGGGTAATCCGTCGGTAAAATTAATAATTTTTTTATCATTTTTTAATAATTTATATAAAATAATAAAAATAAAAATAATCTATAACAAATAAAAATTTAAATATTATAAAATTAATATTTAATATAATATATTAAATATATATAATATTAATAATAAAAATTTTAAATGAAATAACAAAATTAAATATTTTAAACTTTATATCATAAAAACAAAATATATAATTATATATAAATATATATTTAATATTAGATATATTTATATTAATATTAAATATTTAAATGAAATAAGAAATTAAAAAAATTTAAATTTATATTATAAAAAACTAAATATATAATTATTTATAAGTATATATGTAATTTTGTATATATTTATATTAATATTAAATATTTAAACGAAATTATAAATTAAAAAATTTTATATTATAAAAAATGAAAAATATAATTATATATAAATATATATATTTAATTATATTTATTTATCTTAATATTATATTTTTTTTAAAATTATTACATTATATATATTATTACGTGAATAAATAACACAAGGTTAAAGTAGCTCAACTGGCAAAGGCATCAGAACACATCCCAAAAGGTCCAAGGTTCAAATCCCACCTTCGTCACAAAGTGCAACAATTATCTCACAAAGACACGTGGCGCAAGGTTAGAGGGACACGTGGCCCTTGCTCAGGGGCTGCCGGGGCCAGATGCGGGGGCGGGCGGTGGGGGATTCCGGTGATATCCATGTGGCCTCTTTTAAGGTTGCCACGTGGAATTTTTAAAAAAAAATAATATTAAATTACCGACGGATTACCCACGGAAAAAATTCCGTGGGTAATCACCGACGGAATTTTTTCGTGGGTAAATTCCGTGGGTAATCACAGACGGAATTTTTTCCGTGGGTAAATTCCGTGGGTAATCACCGACGGAAAATTTTCCGTGGGTAATTTCTGTCGGTAATTACCGACGGAATTTTTTCCGTGGGTAATTTCCGTCGGTAAATCAATTTGTCACGGATTTTTTAGAGACGGAAAAAATTCCGTCGGTGATCCGTCGGTAATTCCGTTTCCGTCCCTAATCCGTGGGTAATTTGATTTCAGAGACGGAATTCCGTGGGTAATTTTCGTGGGTAATTTACTGTTTTTTTGTAGTGATATAAGCTTATCTCAGCTTATTAATTTTAATTTATAAAATTTCATGCATTCTATGGAGATTGCATAAAATGCATGAAATTAAGCTGATGAAAAATTATTTTTATAACTTCAGGTTGTTGGCGATACCTGGAAATTAATTAATTAAAGATCGGAATGGGAGATCTTATAAATCAGTCCACGGTTTTGGAAATTTGTGGGCCATAAGTGGCCAGTTTTGCTCTGTTCTCACCTCCACCTACCAAAACTCATTTGGAAAGTTGGGTTTCCATGTTTATCTATGGGTCGGTATGATTATGTGGCACTCGTTCGTATCCTTAATTTAAAATATATTAATTTAATTTAATTAGATTATGAAGCTGGTTAAATTAGTTAATATAACATATATTTTTTAAAACATCATAGTCATCTTCCTTAATTTCCTTATTTCCTCTCCTCCTTGATTATTATTCAGTAAGCATCAATAGAGATAAATTAAAAAAAGATTAATAAATATGAAAACTATATCTTATATTTAAGACCAACATTAAATTCTCAAATTATCTTATATTAAAGACCACAGATAGCTCATGTTGCTGGCCAAGGGAATTCTAGTTCTAGAAAAAGTCCAAGGCGCTGTGGGAGCTCTAATTTTTGTCGTGATGTGTTCGATCTCCGTGGTGCATGACAAATATTTGCCTGGAAAATCAGATGCATATACCATAACCTTGTAAGGTTCATTTGCGTTGATGTCGGTATCTTAACTAATTATTTCTCATCAAATTTAAAAGAACAAAAAATCACCCATTCAACTTTTGGGATCATTTAGATTTTTTTTTTTTTTTTTTGAATCAACGTGATTTCTAAAATATAAAAGTTTTATATTAATGGTGATTACTCCATGAAAAGGGGTCATAAAAGACTTACAGGGGAGGCAAGAATACAAAGAGATTATCGGTCAATTGGAAAATATTATAGAAATCTTGATAAGAGTAGTGAAGTGTCCATCGTGTGAATTCAGAATTTTAAATGAAATTAACCTCTGGATAATATTGATGCAAATACATATACTACGCCTATGATACTATTTATAAAATCACCTTTTACATGTTCCATTGAAACTTTTTTTTAAAAAAACTTATTCCTCAAAATTTCAAGAACTTTAATTTCCAATTTAGTCTTATTTAATATACATTATACCCCATGCATGAAAACAAAGTCTATATAATAATAAATAAAGAGTAATATTGTACATTAATACAAAAAAATTAATAATTTGGCTTATAAATAAGTTAAGACAAATAAGAGCATATACATATTTCTCTGTCAAAGTATAATAATCTCAAAGTTTTCCTCCGATCCTATATATATATATATATAACTTTCTCTCTCTCAAGTTTGGTCCTTAACATAAACATCTTTTTTTTGCCTCAAAATTTAAACTAATTTTTTGTCCCTATTAAATATATATCTTCACATTAATGAACCACTAATTCTCTTTTATTTAATCATTTATTATCCATTCTCTCATATATTTTCTACTCACTCTCTTACATATTTTTACTCATTCTCTCTCTTATATTCTTTTCATAAATATGAGCATATTTGAAAAAGGCATTATATTTTTAATACATTTATTATTTTTGATTAATTGTTGTTGTTTATAAAAAGGACATCAGGGTGTATATTTAATTAAAGGGAAAAAAAAAGAACAAAAAGAAGTAACAAGGAAAGGAGAAAATCCAAATCTCAATATTTAAGTATATTATTGTTGCATACAAAGTTTTAAAATAACTAATGTTAACTTTATTTAATTGCATGCGAGTATGATATATTGATAAGTAGAAAAATCAGAATTGATTCATTTCGAACACCCATCAACCGATTTGACTTGTCAAACATTTATATCACTGAATAATATAGTACATGGATTTGTTTTTCAAATTGTACTGACTAAGCAAAGACCATTTAGATTACTAGTCTAGAGATAGCGTGCTGTTCTGCACTGAAAACAATCCTTTTCACTCCCTCCCCTCACTTTTTTTTTTTTTTGTTAGAAGTCGTATTTCATTAATCAGTAACTGATCAAATACAATGAAGTGAAGTTCGTTGTACAGGTATAAGCACGATGAAAGAAACTACAAACCAAAAGATGACTTCATCAGTACATAATCTAAGATGTTACTTCATGACATTCAGAAGAGCAAAGCTGTTGAGCGTATGGTGTACGATAGAGCGAACCTGAGCAAGCAAGCTATCAGTAGTGAAAGACTCATCATTCGCAAATAACCTACTATTCCTAGCTTCCAACAAGTGATGATGAAGCCAATCTTCCATGATATGTGCAGGTGGGGGCTTTCCAATATGGAGGCCAGCCAAGTGACAATATCAGTTCAAAAACATGATTTGTGTTTTCTATGCCTCCGTGACATAATGAGCAACGGTGGTCAGTTGTCATTCCCCTTCTCGGTCGCTCATTGTTGGTAAGCAAGCGACTTTGAAATAATAGCCAAGCAAAGGTTTTCACACGTTGAGCGACCGGCAACTTCTACAGCCTAGACCATTTCGAATCCTCATCATTCCAATTCACCAGTTCTATCGCTTGGTATACAGATTCATTCCGCTTCACCCGCGTTAGGTGGTTTTCCCTACGGCCTTTTGTCCCAAAAAAAAAAATTCATTCCGCATGAACCTCACTATACGTTGCGTTTGAGGAATTATATTGAATCAGATGGATAACAAGAACCTCTGGAATATTATCTGGGCAGTGTATTGAGAGGGGGCATTTGATAGAGGTTAGCATGTCTATTTGATGATTCGTTTGCTTTGGTCTGTAACAGAAATCTTAGTACAATATCTGCTATATATGCTCTGCTTTTGGAATTCGTCAAGAATCAAACACATACATGCGATATTTTCCAATTTTCGATTCTCTGTTGTGCTTTAGCTGAGGTTAGCCTGTCCTTTTCTTTGCTGGTCACCTTTGGGAAGTTAGATTATGGCGGTCACCTTGTTTATCTATTCGTCTGTTCATTTTTGTGGTGGCTCATGATTTGGGGCAAGAGAATTCAAGTTTCAGAGAAATTCAAAGGTGTTGTGGAAGCTATACTATTTGTTGTGCTCTGTTCGATCTTCATGGTGTATGACAAATATGTGCCTGGAAAATCATATGCATATACCATTACCTCCTACGGTTCATTTGCTTTGATGTCGATATCCATGTTTAAGGAGTTCCAGTTTGGTTCCGAATTTGGCTTATGCTCTTTATGCCTGCTTTTGTTTGCCGCACTGTTTGTTAGAATCAATAGTTCCCTCTTTTCCATTGCATTTATTTCGGGGGTGATCATCCTTATTCTTCGCCCCTTCTTAGAAACCCGTGTAAGATGCTCTAAATTTAGTTTTGCTGAAGCAATTGAACCTGCAACTTGAACCAGCATGTATTTTTTCCTGCAGCGCCAATGTTCTCCGATGATGAGGAGACCAGTTTTAGAGCAAAGCCTATTACCTACCACCAACAATCTGGAAAATAACCAAGAGGAGTGTCCTCAAGCTGTAAGTGACCAAAACCGAATATAGATATATTCTCAGTTTACTCTCGTCTCTAGTCTCTCCTATTAAATGACTCAACACTTGTTATCACTTTCACACAGATGGATCGTTCCCCAAGTAATGGACAAGTACCGGAAGGAAGCGCGATATTATTAGATTCGGGGAATCAGCAAAATAGGGCAGCAGAAGTAAGATCGTTCGTCTTTGGTAGCTGTAGGCGATATATCGATCAAATCCAGATTAATTTTTCAGTATGAATTGTGTTTATGTCTTCCATTTTGGTTGCAGGAATCCTGCGACCAAGGTCAAATTTCATCAAAGCCCAACAGGTCATAAGGTCCGATCCTCTGAAACACCCATCTCCCATTACACTCTTTATATATGCTCAATATTTAGAGTGATAGTTCACAGTAAAAATTAATCACACGATATCTTTCGACAAAAAAATAGAATTTTTATTATTGTTTGGGGTAATTTAGTAGAAGAAAATTAAAGTAGTAATTGAAATAAGTATGGTGCTGTGCAGGGGAATTCAGAACATACAAATCTTAGAACGTTGGAAACACTCCTCCATGCAGATTGAAACTTGTCTAAGTATGTCTCATTCGACACACCAATATGCTATAAAATCTAAATGCATGCAAGACCAAGGCCAATTAATGTTTGCTTGATTTGTACGAAAGGATTTGATCATTACTTTAGGACTGACCATCCATGCATGTCATTATATGTGTTAAGACTAAGCCCAATAATACCAATAAGCAAAGATGATGCTACTAAATTTTAAATAAACACCGTAAGTGTACGGGTCGTTGGAATAGTATAATAATAAATCAAGGTCGTCCCACAGATATCCAAGGTAATAGATAATTAGGCATTAAAAATCCCATTTTCATTTAAGTTGAGCAAATCAAAGGAAAAGATTGAAAGACAATTTAAACAAATGCAAAAGAAACAAATATAATGATTTAAAGACTTCAATTGATAAAAATAATCTAGAGTGGCTAATCCCTTATTTAAGATTTTGAGCATGTATTTACCCAATTAAAAGCATTTAATGTTAATTTGTTAATCTAGAATATTAATAGATATAAGCATCTTCCAATCACTTATACCCCTCTCTCAAATTAAAATTGTTATTCCTAACTAATTTATTCAAGAGGCAATAAATGTTCAAATTCATTCTAATATGATTATATGGGTCAAATAGGTATATTCCTATCCTATTGGAAAATTAGAATAAATTCTAATCCCACATGACTTAATCTTATGGTCCAATTAAGATCCCTCTTCCAAGGTTAATCTAAATTCTCCAAATTCATACGTAATGGTGATCAAGCATTAAGTAGATAAAATAATACAAGCTTAAGTAAACAAAAATTAACATTAAGCACAATTACATGGTTCATACATGCTCAAATCCTCAAATTAGTTCATAACTACGTTAAGTTCAAAAACAACTAACCACACATGGCTTTAAACAAAGTCATCACAGCAACAACAATAAATTCTACAC
The DNA here is from genome assembly GCA_963855925.1 of Inga laurina. NCBI lineage: Eukaryota > Viridiplantae > Streptophyta > Magnoliopsida > Fabales > Fabaceae > Inga > Inga laurina. The sequence goes on from OY979711.1 coordinate 57,303,433, forward strand.
TCAGAAACATACTGGAATTCAACGAAACAGAGAGAGGAAAATGAAATTGAAGCAATACAATAAGAATTGGCAACACTTCCTCAATAAGCAATCTCTCTCTCTCTCTCAATCTTTGTTGTTCGTTGGTCCGCTCCCAAGCTCTCTCTGATTTAGCTCAGTTGCCAACTGTTAGCTCTCCTTCAGAACTCCCTCCTTCTTCAACATTCTGGTTCTCGTCGGACCTGGGGAAGAAGATGATGAACATAGCTATGGTCACCTCCCCAGGTCCAGCCTTCAACCTCTCTGTTGCTCCTCTCTGGTTCGCTCTGCCTCTGGTCCTCGACAGATGATGCTCCTCCCACTCTGAAATTGTCAGCTGCTCTCTGCTTTTTCTCAAACCCGTAGCCCCCTTTTTATTCATTTAGGTCTTCAATTCCAGCTCCCAATCAAAACGGTGTCACCTCTGTTTCCGTAGCCTCCTTCCTTTTTAAACCAAATCAAAACACTATTAAAAAGAAAGGCTGTAGCATATTGATGCATTATGAAAAAGAAAATAAGCTAAAAAGGAAAATAATAATACCATAATAATAAAAACTAATATTTTTATTCTCTTTGCTCTTTAACTTTTAATACTTGTTATTTATTTATTTATTTTCTTAGATTTAACTATTTATATTTTAATTTAAAATTAAGATATTTAGAATAAAATCCCCAAATAATGCACCAATTACTTAGATAACTGTCCAATTATCTTTAAAATATCCTTTAAATATATCAAAAATGGAGAGTTATCAAAAGAATAGAAGGCCTAGAGCTACTGACACTGGAAGTCCCACAATAATTATAGGCCTAGTTCATGCTTACTTATCTGCATTATGTATAGATTCTTTACACATTCATGTATCACTAATACACGTGTCACTCTACTGTAATCTCTACCCTACTATATAAATGAATAAGATACACATAAGGCAAATATGCCACCATTATACACAATTCTGATTCCTTAACTTGGTATCAGAGCGATAAAGGCTCACAGCCATGGTTGCGTCATCTCCTTCACATTTTGCATCCAATGAAGCCTCTTCCCTTCTCTCTGCTGCTTCCGCCTTACTAAAGGCTCTAATGGCAACAATCTGAATTAGATTTGTTCTATCAAGTTGGATGGAACAAACTACTCAGTGTGGCAACTTCATGTTCTACCAAAAATCAAAGGACACAAACTCGAAGGATTTCTCACTGGAACCAAAGTGTGTCCTCTTCAACATGTCACTGAAAATGGGGAAATCAAACTGAACCCAGTTTTGAAAGATTGGGTAGCTGCTGATCAGTTAGTATTTGGTTGGCTTCTCAACACCATGACTCCTGAAGTATCGTCTCAGATGGTCTTTGTGTCTACTGTTGTTGGTCTCTGGAAGGCAATAAAGGAGATTGCTGGAGCTTAAACCAAGTCCAAAGTTCTCATGTTAAAGTCTAACTTTCAAAGAATAAGGAAAGGAAACATGAAAATGAATGAATACCTATCAAAAATGAAAAACATATTTGAGCAGCTGTCAATAGCTGGTTGTTCTGTTTCTCTACCACATCTGTTCATCCAAGTGCTAGCTGAGCTTGATGCTGATTACAATCCTATAATGGTTCAACTAACAAAAGAGGCAGATGATCTAAGCTGGATAGAGTTTCAATCATCTTGTCTGACCTATGAAAATTTCCTGGAGCATCTAAATCAAATTTCACAGTTGACTATTTCAACTCAGTTTGCTAATTATGCAAAAACTGAAAACTATACCTCTCGTGGCAATTGCTGTGGAGGTCGAACTCATCGCAGCTCTCGTGGTAGAGGAAGACGTGGACAAGACAGTTATAATCATTATTTCAACAACAACAATAATACAAATGATGAAATTCCACAATGTCAACTCTGTGATTGTGTTGGTCACACTGTTGAGAAGTGTTTTCACAGGTTTGACAAATCATTCATCAAACCAAACAAGAAGAAAGGCTACTCTCCTGGTTCAAGCTCTAACTCTGGTTCTGATTATGGAGCCTATTGGGCCACCCCTGAGTGTGTCACTGATGATTCTTGGTACCTAGATAATGGTGCAACAAGCCATGTTACAAATGATGTCAGTCACCTGAACAAAGCTTTTGACCCATCAAGTAAAATGAAAATTGTTGTTGGAAACGGTGAAAAACTTAATATGGAAAAAGTTGGCTCATCTAAAATATCCAATGTCAAAAACAAAACAGTGCAGCTGAAAAAATACTTTATTCTCTAGGAATCAAAAAGAACTTGTTAAGTGTGTACAAAATGGCTGATGATAACAATGCTAGTGTTATATTTAATAAGCATGGATTCTGTGTGAAGGAACAGGAAACAGGGGAGATAATGCTGCAAGGAATACCAACTGATAGAGGCATGTTTAAGGTGTCAAATGTGAAGCAAAATGAAAGCATGGACTTAGTTTTTATTGCTAGACAAGAAGCTGATCATTCAGTATCTAAAAATTCTAGTTCCAGTAGAATTCTATGGCATTGTAGACTTGGTCATCCAAGTGACAAGGTGTTAAAGCAAATTATTAGTGATTGTAATATCTCTTTGAGTATAAAAAATGAGGCCATTTTCTGTGAATCCTGCAAGTTTAGTAAATTTCATTTGCTTCCATTTAATAATTATATGTCTCAAGCATCTAAACCATTAAAATTAATACACACAGATCTATGGGGACCAACACCTGTAGTTTCTATGAATGGTTTCAAGTACTATATACTGTTTCTTGATGATTATAGTCACTATACTTGGATTTTTCCACTCAAAACTAAAGATGAAGCACTAAATGTGTTTACACAATTCAAAAGCTTAGTAGAAAATCAGGTTGACTACAAAATCAAAACTATTCAGAGTGATTGGGGTAGTGAATACATAAGTTTCACTAAAATACTACAAGAAAATGGTATTCATTTTAGACATTCTTGTCCACACACCTCTTCTCAGAATGGAAGAGCAGAAAGGAAACACAGACATATAATGGAGACAGGTCTAACACTACTAGCACAAGCTAAAATGCCATTACATTACTGGTGGGAAGCTTTCAATACAACTGCAGGCTTGATTAATCAATTGCCATCAAGTGTCTTAGGTGGGATCTTACCTTATCTTAAACTCTTTGGCAAAGTTCCTGACTAGTAGATTAAAGGTTTTCGAATCAGCTTGTTATCCATGTCTTCGACCCTAAAATAAAGACAAACTACAATTTAGAACTGTGAAATGTGTTTTCCTTGGCTACAGTAATGCTCACAAAGGTTACAAGTGCTTAAGCTCAATAGGAAAGATTTATTTATCAATGCATGTTGTATTTAATGAATCTGATTTTCCTTTTACCACAGGATTTATCAACAAGAAAGTCATACCTGAGGAACAAGCTCTTCCACAAATGTTTTTCAAGCCTATGAACAATGTTGTCTCTCAACAAGGTTCAGTCATGAATGAGAGAAATCTACCAAACTCTACTTCTACTTCTATGACATCTCAATCTAGAAGTGATGATAACATTACTACTGAAGAAATCTCTGCTGACAACAATAATAATGAAGATGTAGTTTCATCTCCAACCTCTCTGCAGCAACTTGAAAGTGACACATAGGAAAATTCAAATTCAAACAATCAACAGTTGATAGTCAGAAATCAACAATCAATGGTGACCCGAAGCAAGGCAGGAATCTCAAAGCCTAAGACTCCATACATTGGTGCCATCACAACTGAAGGGGACGATAATTACGTCCCTTATAGTGTTCAAGAAGCCCTATCATACAAGGACTGGAGGAATGCAATAATGGAGGAATATAATGCACTTATCAGAAATAAAACATGGACTCTTATACCATATACAGGACAAGGGGATCTGGTGGATTGCAAATGGGTTCTAAAACGAAAGTTTAATGCTGATGGTTCATTTCAGAAGTATAAGGAAAGACTTGTAGCTAGGGATTTCAGCAAAGCCTTGGAATTGACTATGATGAAACTTTTAGCCCTGTTCTAAAGGCCTCTACCCTCAGATTTGTTCTCACTATAGCAGTAACTCTGAACTGGCAGATCAAGTAAATGGACATAAATAACACCTTCTTGAATGGAGATTTACAAGAAATGGTTCTCATGAAGCAACCTAAAGGCTTTATTGACTCCAGGTATCATAATCATGTTTGTCTCCTAAACAAAGCACTCTATGGCCTAAAACAGGCCCCCAGTGCTTGGTTTGACAAATTAAGAGCCACTCTCATAAGTTGTAGGTTCATACACTCGAAATGTGATTCCTCCCTATTCTTCCTAAAGTATGAACGAAATGTCATGTTTGTCCTAATATACGTGGATGACATTATAATCATTGGAAACTCAGTTAACATGCTGAATACATTCACAAAGCAACTGAATTCTTAGTTTGCTATGAAAGATCTCATACTACTACATTATTTTTCTGGAAATAGAGGCATATAGAAATGAAATGGGGTTATACCTGAAATAAGAGAGCTACATTCTGAACATTCTAGCGAAGAGTGGCATAATAGAGTCCTCACCAATACCAACTCCCTTGGTGATCAACAAACATCTGTCCAAAGATGACGACACCCCACTCAAAGATCTAACCTTTTACAGGCAAATCATTGCCGGGCTGCAGTACTTGGCCAATACCCGACCTGACATCATGTTTGTCGTGAACAAACTGAGCCAATTTCTCATCTCTCCTACTAATGTTCATCTGCAAGCTTTAAAAAGAGTGCTTAGGTATTTAAAGGGAACGATAAATCTATCCCTACACATTAAACCCAGCAGTCATCTTACCTTGCAAGGTTACTCAGATGTCGACTGGGTTGTGTGTCCAGATGACTGTCGATCCGTCAGTGGATACTGTGTGTACTTTGGAGATTCGTTAATCTCATGGTCGGCTAAGAAACAGAGAGTAGTTGCTCGCTCAAGCGCAAAATCCGAGTACATATCTCTCTCTAATCTAGCCTCCGAATTAGCCTGGATTTAGTCCTTCATAGGAGAAATTGGGCTCCATCTGAAAGAACCACCGATCACTTGGTGTGATAATTTCAGCACCGTGGTGACTATGTCAGAGATAGGGTTTTGTCTGGTCAACTCACAGTTTGATATGTACCATCCTCGGATTAGACTGCAGATATTTTTACCAAAGCTCTATCACATTCCAAAAGCAATCATATATTCATATATGCTGGTTTACAAGAAAGAAATAAGTTGGGTTGGGTAGCTAGCTGTAGGGGTGAGAATTTGGTTTTTGGTGAAAGCCAAATTAATAGAAAAATCAAATAGAACTATTTCAAACACCAAATCAAAACCGATTAACTGAAACTGAATTAAACAAAATATTTTGATTCAGTTTGGTTCGGTTAATAACTGAGTAAAGCAAATTTTTATACTATGTATATTATATATGAATATATTTTGTAGAAGTTTATTTTTTATGCCCACAATTAGACTTAAGGGAAAAATATATAAAATAAATTAAATAGATATAAAATATCTATAGATTTGATCGGATATAATTCAAATTCTACACCTCTGTGTGTGTGTTTCGGTTTTAACAAATTATTTTTCTAATAATTGAACCGAACACTAAAAACCAAAATTTTCAAAAATAAAAACCGAATCTAACAAAAGCAAACTGAATCAGAGAAAGTCGAATTGAGTTTGGTTCAATTTTCGGTTTCGGTTCTATTTTACTCACCCCTGGTTAACCGTTGACTATTGAAGTGAGGGGCGTAAAAGAGAAGGGGCTGAATTTTAAAATTAGAATGCCCGAAACAAAAATTGGTCCAATTAGTAAGAAGTTGATTCATAACCTATAAGATTGTGAGTTTAAATCCTACTATCAAATTCTATATGATCCGCTGCAACAAATTATGATCCGTGTCCTACTACAACTTAACGCACCCCATATAAACTTATCACTTCTCTCCACCAACCCGTATTTAGATCGCCTACTGACAACCTTATCTTTATCAAACCGGACTTTGACATGTGCAGGAGATCGATTCCTCAATGTTCAACCACGTTACCTCAAGCTCGAAACTGAAAGAACAAATACAAATCAAATATGAAGATGTCAACAAAGATTTAGAGCATGTCTCTGAAAGATGAGTGAAGACTCCACCAGTAGCAACACCTTGTTTTTATCTTCAAGTGCGTTCCAGTGGCGGCGAGGCAGGGTAATGCAGGCAAATCCCAATCGTGTTTAAAACAATCACCACGCTTCTGGAGAAAAAGGATGAAACATAGGGTGTTTTGTAGTGTGCTATTTTTATTCTAGAAGTAACTGAATCAACATGCCCTGCTCATCGAATCAATGGATTTTTACATGCATGTGATGCTAAGGATTGTTCCAACATTTCTTTAACTTCCACCAATGTTAATTTACTTGAAGATAAGCATCCAAAATATTAACTAACTACTTACAATTGCTATATATAAATGTGTGTGTGTGATTTATCTAATGATGATATATATTTGGAATTTTTTCGTTTGGTTAGAATATTCGGAATGGCTTACAAACTCTGAGAGTAACAACAACGGCAACAGGGTGACGATGATTTTCATGAACAACTTTTTAATGTGCTCAATCAAATAAAATAAAAAGCATAGGGAGTACGATTGACGATGATTCATACATCAAACTTAAATATAATATATTAAGCTCACAGTTGTTATTTTTATTGTGTTTTTGCAAGTGCTACCACCAACAATCTGTATGCATGGTGTAAAGTACTAATATCAACAAGAAGCCAATATTTTTTTACACCAGTTTCCTTGTTCATCTATACATCATCCACTACAAATTTTAGATTAATTATGATATTCATTTAAACTAAATTTTTGATTAATGACCATCAATGTGAACACCCTATTTTATCCAGACCCCACTTAAAAAATAAAAATAAAAAAAATAAATGAAAATCCTCTCATTGATGATGATTGATGTCTAAATTGGCAATCATCATTAAAGGGAAAATTAAAAAAAATAAACTAAAAAATGAAAATAAAAAAAAGGAAAAAAATTCCTCTTATTGATGATAATTGGTGTCCAAAGGGGCATTGTCATTCATAGGTTTAAATTAGGAAATTTCTTGTAGGAAAAATAAAAAATAATTAAAAAATAAAATTTAAAAAAATCTCTCATTGATGGTGATTAGATCAAGCTAGGAAGTTTTATTAATAGAAAATGTAAGAAATAAAAAACGAAAATAAAAAAAAATTCATTAATAGTAATTAGGTCAAGTTAGGAAACTTTATTAATAGAAAATATAAAAAATAAAAAACAAAAATAAAAAAAACTCCATTGATGGTGATTGGGTCACATTAGAAAGAGCATTTATGAAGAAAACCTTACTTTAAGACTATAAATAGGGGAGCAAGGGTTGAAGCCAGACACACAAAATTAGAAGAGCAAAGACACAAAAAGAGGGGGAGAGCAAAAGCACAAGAAAATAGAGAGAGAAAAGAGGCAAGGGATGGTTAGAAGTGTTTGAAAATAAGAGTGAATTATTAATTGTGTTCATCTTTTTATCTTCTTTTTCTTCATACCCAATGAAAGCCTATGCTCTTATGGTTGTTGTCATATATGTAATGCTCTAACACCAATGGCTAGAGGGAGGAATCCAACATAATGAGTATTAATTTATTTTCTTATTATTTTTCATTTTCCTTCTCTATTCTATTTTCCTTTTCTTAAAAACCTGAGGAAAGTCTATACTTTTGTGATGATTATCACATATACAAGCTTAAGCATCAATGGCTAAAAAGTGAATCCACTATGAAATTTTGATTGATTTGTTTTCTTATTATTCTTCATTTTCTCTCTGTTCTATTTTTATTGTTTCGTTTTTGTGTCTAAGGAAAACATATACTCTTGTGGTTGTTGTCACCTTTGTGAGCCATAACACTAATTGTTGGAGGGTGCAATCTAATATGATTTAGATTATTTTATCTTATTTTTCTTTTCCTTTATTTTTCTCCTTATATCTTTTTTTTTTATACTTAAATTTTAGGAAGAGGTTCAGGCTTAACCCAATCCAAGGGCAAGGCCCCTAACTCATGATCCACTGAAGGCCTGTCCCTATTTTTCTCCTTATATCTTTCCTCTCTATTCTTTTTTCTCTTTTCATTATTTTTTCTATTTAATATTTTTAGTCTCATGTGATTGAACTACTCATCCCTCTTTCTTTTTATTTCTTTCACTCCACCAACCCAACAATATTTATGATACTCTCTTCTTGTTGTTATTGCGAGGATATGCCCAATGTTATTTGTGTGTTACTTGGATCATGAAGAAGGTACGCATCCTTCGTGGATTGACTTGACATGTGATGGTTTGCTTCCACTACTCATTTCATTCATTGTTTCGATGTATATTACCTATTTGTTATTTTCATATCTCCCTCTAACATAAGTTTTCTTTATGAAAAGGAAAAAAGAAAAAATGCTTGTGACCCATTTTCGTAAATGAAAATAATAAATAAGAAAGTTTCTCTTTTGTCAAAATAAATGAAATTGATTTTAAAAGGGATTTCTATCGTGTGAGGTTTTTAGAGCCTCCTCAGGTAAAAATCGATTATTCTTCCATATGAGATTATGGGAATTTCCTCAAGAAGTTTAGTACGTCCAAGAGCCTGCAAAAAACCTTTCTTTTATTCAATAAAAATAGAAGAGTTGATTTCATAAAATAAAAAATACCAAACAAATAAAAAAATCATTTTCTCAAATAAATTAAAGGATTTTTTTCTTTAAAAAAACACAAGCAAAGTGACACGCATTTCTACCCCGAACCACATGGGTTTTGATCCCTCTAAAGGGCACGTAGGCCCTAAGTTCTCTTTCTAAGTCAAGTCCAATTTTGTAAATAATTATATTTTTTCTTATATTTTTTGTAAATAAATATTCATTTTTTCTGTAGTTTTCATTTCATTTATCTTTGTAAATATTCCTTTTATTTGGGTAATTATAATAAAATAAAAAGCTATATTCATTTTTAAATAATTGACTTAAGGTAACCATTCTTATGAATAAGTGTTGTGGGGTGCCTAACACCTTCTCCATACAAAATCTACTCTCAAACTCTATTTGATTTTTATTTTTAAAACAATGTTTCTAAAATTATCTGTTTTCAAAATTTTGATCGTGACTCCATATTTTTCAAATTTCGAGCGCTATAATCAGTAGGATAGAAGCTATGCATATGACAAACAAGGCAAAACGCCAAACAAAACTAGCTGCTTAAGCCCTCTGATGGCTCATTCAATAGTTAAAAGGCATTGATTTTAAGTAAGTTGCACTTAGCCAGCCAAATCCGCCACTTCGTTCCCTTCCCGAAAGATGTGCCCAAGTTTTATATCCCATCCATTCATCAGCACGCTACATGCCTTTTCTTCTCCTCTTGATTAGTACGTAGTCCCTCCATTTCTTTTATAACTGCCAATGAGCTTGATTCGATTATGACCCTCCTATGTGGAAGCTTTTGAAAAATTTCATCTTAATGTAATATTTCCCATGTCAAAAAACAACAACAATAACAATAAAGCCTTTATTTTATAGCAGGGCGATAAAAATTTCCTTTTATCTTATTAGATACTTTTCACTCACAAATAACTCTAATAACTTCTCTCTATTAATATCATCCATCTTGAATTATATGATTAACATCTCCCCCGGCGCACGTGCCTAATTTAATTTCAACTTCACTTCTAACTTATTTCTTATCAAAATTACAATGCATATATTCAGTTTTACTTCTATTAAGATGAAAGTCCTATATTCCCAATGTCAAACATGGTACCATATAATTACTCCAATGCCACAGGGACCACCAAACACATACAGCAAAGATCAAGTTCCAGTCACACCCCATAACTCTGTTTTTAACAAGGTTCTGTAGGAACCATTCTTTGGGTAGTTGTACCCAGACATGTTTTGCTATCTTTGGTGGATAGCAAGAGAAATATTGAATGACAAAAAGCTAAGTGCTGTGGGCCAAAAAAAAGACAAGTCTGAGCCTCATGTTTATTACTATTGGGCTGAATAGTGGGCTTCTTCATTTGAGACTGGACTTGTACTTCAGCATCTGATAAGTAGTTATATTTTTTCGGCATAACAAGTTGAGCTTAGTTAAGGATTTTGTTTTTCAAAAAATTTACAAAATTGGGCTCAAAACTTTTGGTTGATTTCTCTTGGCCTCTACGTGCTTTGGGTCAAACCCCAATGCCCCAATCACCTACACTGCTACTCCATTACCGAAAACAGAAAAACACAAAAGAGGCCCTACATTGCACTCTAACGAATAACGATTCTCTTATTCTGTTTTGTGTTTTTTGGGAGAATTGTCTAAAAATATCTTGGAGATAAACTAATTGATGATTGCTACTAAGCATGTAAGTAATATTTCGTGTGTGCAAGCGATCTTCTGTTTTGTACAAATTATCTTCCGTGTGTGTAAAAATCTTATATATAAATATGCAAACAATCTTTTGTTGTGTGTAAAATATCTTTCGTTATGTGACAAATCTTTCATGATAGCAATCAGCAATTAATTTTCCTCCAAGATATTTTTGAGCAATTCTCCCTTTTTTTTTTCTTGAAGCCATATAAAGAAGGGAAAATGACAGTGACGTCTCAAAGATCAAAGAAAATATTAGTAAAGTCCCTAGGAAAGGAAATAACAACTCATTAAACGTGTTTTACAACTCAACATGTTATAAAAATGACTCAACGAATTGTTATTTCTTTTCGCAGGGATTTTACTAATATTTTGTTTGGTCTTTGGGGCCTTATTGTCATTCTCCCTAAAAAGAACCAGTCGTGCATACGCGTAAGGGTGAACCAAAAGTGCTATGCATACGATCTTCCGTTTTGTACAAATTATCTTTCGTGTGTTCAAAAATCTTTTATATAAATGTGCAAATAATCTTCTGTTGTGTGCAACAGATCTTCCATAATAACAATCAGCAATTAATTTGCCTCCAAAGTATTTTTGGGCAATTCTCCCTTTTTTTTTTCTTGAAGCCATATAAAGAAGGGAAAATGACAGTGATGTCTCAAAGACCAAAGAAAATATCAGTAAAATCCCTATGAAAGGAAATAACATCTCGTTAAACATGTTTTACAACTCAACATGTTATAAAAATGACTCAAAAGTTGTTATTTCTTTTCATTGATATTTTATTCAGTTTTTGGGGCCTTATTGTCATTCTCCTGAAAAGAAACTGTCGTGCATACGCGTAAGGGTAAACAAAAAGTGCTATGCATACGTAAGAAGCCATAGGGAATCAAAGTATGAGTCTCAGTAATCTGCCTTTTTTTTTTTTTAAATACATATGACTTTTTTTATTGCAAGCATGAATACTTCATTTCGTTCTTTTAAACTCCATTTAATCATATCAGTGTTGTATAGTAAACAAAGTTTTTAAAATAATTAAATATAATTCCATCTAAATAAAATTATATAATTGAAAGAAAAAGCGAATGTGCCTTTGCTTATTATGTGAATGTAATTTATATATATTGTTCATGAATATGCTAGGATTTGGTAATTTTGTTGTACTGTAATAAAAGTATGTTAAGATAGTCACAGTTTCAAATATTTGCATGAAAATTTAGATTTTTAAAAAGTTTACATATTTTTTTTGAAGAGATAATAAGTAATAAACACGTCAATAAGTAGTAAAAAAAAATAGCATGATAATGTGCCTACACATTTTATATAAAACATTAAAAAGCAGAAAAATCGCAAAACTGCTTTATTATGAACATCTAATCCAATGTAGTATTATTACTTGTTCTTATCTTCATGCACTCTTTATGTTTGACACACACACACACACAGTTCTTTCTTCATTACCAAAGGGGCTCATATTGGATTTTTGATCAAGGATGACTACTTTGACATACACGCCCAATTTTCTGTATATAAATAACGTATAGATTCGCATTCAATCACCACTGCGTACCTTGTTAAATATTTCCTCCGGTCTTAAATATATGACATAATTTGTAGTACAATTTACACTACAAACTATATCATATATTTAGGAACGGAGGGAGTAATATGTATTACTAAATAATCAATATAAGATCCATACTGTACATAGTAGTCCAGACAGCTTTGTTACAAAGTTAAAAGCTTGATTCCTTTCCCACTTCTCTCTCAGTTTCACTCATGTGTGTGTGACAGAGGTAACTTTGATGAATTATAGGAGGAAAACAGAGGCGGCATTTGGTTAAGGTTATTAGTATGTCTCTTGGATGATTTATTTTTTCTTTGGCCTCTAAAAAAAATCTTAATACATTAATGTTAGTACATTAGTAGTATGTCTCTTGAATGATATTAAATATAAATTCATCTAAACAAAATTACACGATTTGAAGACAATTAATTCATGCCCTTTACATATACTTGAATTTTATTTATTATCTTATATTATTCATGACCCATGAATATGATATGATTTGTTAATTTTTTATACTATACTAAAAGTATCTTAAATTATTTTTCGTTCCAAGTATTTGCATGTAGATTCAGTTTTTTAAAGCATGCATACTTTTCTTAAAAAAATAATATCTAGCCATGTTAATAGATAGTAAAAAATAACATGATAATATATGCATAATCTTTATGTTCACACACACACAGAATTCTTTCTTTCGTTACCAAACATTTTTAACGCTCCGTTCACAAAGTTTTTAGTTATATGAATCTCGTCCGTGCAATGCACGGCTTCATTTTGATTTTTGGATCGAGAATGACTACTTTACTTTTACATGTCCAATTTTCTATATATATATATATATTAATTACTTATAGATTCTTGTTCATTCACCATTACCTTGTTAACAATATGTATTGATACTAATCTCAAACATATCTAAATTAACGTTAACTTTATTTAATTGCATGCGAGTAAAATATATATAGTGATAAGTAGAATAATCAGAACTGATGATTCATTTTTGCTAAATAGTCAAGATCATATAGGCACTAATCGTCTGGGAGGATGATCATGTCATTGTCTTCTTTCTTATTATCTTCTCATAATCTCATCTACACCTTTAAACCATGAAATGGATGGTTTAAGTCTAATATATTATAAAATTATTATTATAATATTTTATAGATTAAAATTTATTTATTATTTTCTGAATTGTAATATAATTATGAATGATATATATTAGATTTTAAGAGTTTAAATTTATTTATTTATATTTATAAAAAAATTTATAAAAGATTTGAATCTGAATCATTTAATGATGGATATAAAATTATGAGAAAAAAATAAGAAAGATGTTAATGGGAGAAACCTGATGTGTACAACAAAGCAAGTTGTGTTATGCTTTCGGCCTTTTGCTTCAAAAGTGAAAAAGTGACTGACATGTGGGGGGAAGAGGTACCTTTGATGAATTATTGAAGGAAAGTCAATCATGTGAATCCCTCAACCGACCCTAATCCAGAGTTACCATCCTCTATCTTGCGGCTGCGGCGATTTTTGATCCTATAAGGGTCTGTTTGGTTGGAGATTTTTTAAAAATAGGTGAGATTAAGTGAAGGTTAAAAATTAAAAAATTTTCTTTGGTTGGAAGGAGAGATGAAAGTTTTTTGTCCTGTAGTGCTCCTTCTCTCCTTTTTCAAACCTCCAAATTTAATATTTTTCTTAAATGAGAGAAAATTTATATGTCATTATGACTAAATTGTCCATGTCAATTTTGTGATATTCCACTAAATTCTACCCTTAGAACTTAAAACCCCCTGTTCTCAGCTTGGTTCCACTCGATCACATCTGTTTAGTCAGCTTGGTCTCCTTAGCTCGTCTCCTCCTTTGCTTTCTTGCTATCCAATGAGATTTCTCCTTTGCTCCCTCACAATCCGGAACCTTAATAATCTCCACAAATTTTCCTTCGTTCGAACACTTTTCCTATATAATTTTTATGATGCCTAATATGATTGAATTGGCGGAGGAGCTAGACCAAAACAGACGCAGTGGATGGGCGATAATGAAGGAAGTTCCTCCTTCACTTTGACGATTTGCAATTTGCAAAGTAGGTTTTCTTTTTTTTTTTTTTGGTAAACCATCCGGTATCTGGGGGTATTCTGGGTTCATTGCCCGCCCTCCAACTAATCCGGACCCAACCGAGGAGCACTTACGCGGGCAGGTCGGTACCGATGGGACAACCTCTTTGAGGCTGCGTTAATTATCGCGTCTGTCACCCCCCAGGATTCGAACCCTCGTCTTGAGGGGCGCCGGCCGTAGACCCTTCCATCTCGACCGAGCGCAGTAGGTTTTCTTTTTTCTTTTTCTTTTTCTTTTTAAGAATGGAAGGTGGGAATGAGGCAAACGTGGATGGCAAGGAGGAGTCACAAAGAAAACAAAGGTTTTTTTTTTCAAAAAGATAAAATGGCAATTTAAACCTCAAGTAAATAAATATATAATTACTATAAATTTATTAAACTACATAATATGGATATAAGGAAAATATAATTATGAATAAAAAAATTGTAAAAAAAAAGAAGAAAAATATATAAACAAAGAGAAAATGATATATTCATCCACATGTAATTTGCTCTCCTCACCTACCCTCATGAATTAAATAAGAGATCCAACCTCTCCTCTCCTCTTTTTGAACCAAACAAAATGCATAACTTTGGATAACTTAACTTTAATAAACCTCAATTAAATCTTTATTTTAGATTCTGTACCCATTAAAATAATTTTTTCTTAAAAAATAAAAAAATAAAATCTATACCGACCCAAAATGGGAAGAACAGGGGAGCTCGTTTCGTTGTGTTATGCTGCTTTCCGCCTTTTGCATTTGCTACTAAAGTCAAAAAGTTACTGACATGGGGGAGGAAGAGGTGACTTTGATGAATTATGGAAGGCAAAACAACCGCGTGAATGCCTCAACCGACCCTAATCCAGAGTTACCCTCCTCGATCTTGCGGCTGCGGCGACTTTTGATTCTCTATTATACTTTAGCTGAGCTTAGCCTTTCTTCTTTGCTTTTTTTGTTGATAACTTTAGGCTATTTCTGATATACCTGGAAAAGAACATAATGAGCGATCTTAAAATCTGGAAATATGTGGGATGTGTGTCAGCCAGAGTGGCCTCGCTTGCTTTCCTCTCAGCTCCACCTACAAAATGTCTCCTTTCTTATCTTTTGGTCTGTTTGATCACGTGGTGCCTCGTCTTGCTGGCCAAGAGAAATCGAGTTTCAGAGAAAGTCAAAGGTGTTGGGGGAGCAATGCTATTTGTTTTGATCAGTTCGATCTCCGTGGTGCTTGACAAATATGTGTCTGGAAAATCAGATGCATTCACCATTACCTCCTACGGTTCATTTGTGTTGATGTCGGTCAAGGAAATTAGAGCTTGGATTTTTTTTTTGGACAAAATTAGAGCTTGGATTCGAAACTGGCTTCTCCGCTTTTTTCCTTCAATTGTTTGCCCACTGCTTTTCTGCTCCGTCGTCATCATTCTTCGCCTCTACTCAGAATCCAGAGTAATAGACATCGACCATGAGGAGGTCTTAATTAATTGAGTTTTAATTTGCAGCAAAATATTCAATCAATAGAACCTGATGTCTAACTTGAACTAACATGTATTTTATGCTTGTGAGTTTTCATTTGTTTGAAGAGCCAAGATTCCCCAGGGCAAAGCCTATTATCTACTAACAATCAAGAAAACAACCAAGAGGTGTCTTATGAAGCTGTGGGTGACCAGAAGGGAATATAAATATATTCTCAGTTTACTCGTACACTTGCCTAGTCTCCTAGCAAATGTGTGACCATGTTTTATGACTTTCATACAGACACGTCATTTCCCAAGTATTGGACAAGTTTCAGAGGGAAGCATATTTGAAGTGGCCAATCAGCAAGACAACGAAGAAGAGGGAACTTTTTCAGCTGTAAGTGGCAAAATCCAACATAAATAAGTTTTTTGCTTTTTATTGATATGCTTTTCTACTCTCCCATTCAACACACTCACGCAGTGTCACTGACTCGAGAGCATGATGGCTTTTAGGAAAGAAATATAGTAGAAACAGAGAGGGAGGGGGAAGAGAGACATAACAAGAAAGGAAGAGGAAGGAGTTATTTTAACAAGGCATCACATATTTCATTCATCACAAGTCTCTTGCCTAAGTTCCATGGTGTCTATTTATAGAAGCCGCTTTCTTTTCTTCTCATGAAGTAAGATTCAATTAAATGAGCTTAATTCACTTGCTGTGCCATTTGCCTATAAAATGATTTTAAAACATCATTTCCTTCTCATGCGTTTTTTTTTCCCTTCAACCATATTACTTCCTCATATCGTAATTATAACAGCTAGTAGAACAGTCCACCTTAATCCTAAATGTAAGATCTCAATTCTAATTGTATCTCAAATTTATAATTTTTTTCTATAGTACCCTATTGATTGCACATATATTAAGGGGAGATTTTTCATGAGGAAGTAGGGTCCAATGCAAATGATTAAAATGGTATTTAATTAGATAAACTAATATACTTTCTTTTTACAGATAACTAATGTGATTATTTTCCTTAATCTCACCAAAATTAGTTTCTAGGTCTACCGACGAAGGGAATAATTCTCATGTATGATCATTTCTCCTCTACTTTGATGATGGAACTCTCCTTCAAAGAGTAAAGTTGATGCACTCAAATCCTTTTCTTCCACACTCACACCTTTTCTTCTTCTTCTTCATCTTCATTTATAGAATAAGCTAATATATACATATATGGAGCTTTTCAAGGTGTCTGGCACTAGTGGCAGAATCATCAGAATTCTGCTCTTAGCTTCTCTCGTCTCTCCTTTTCTCACCGCTTCCCTTTCTGTTCCAATGTCTCAACCAATTCTCAATCAACAAGTCCTATGTCTTCCTCTTCTGCAAAGGCCTCATGGTTTTCATAGCCAGGGACTCTTCTCTCCCTTCTGATAATTCTTCTTCTCATTAGTTCAACGATTTGGTTGTTACAACTTCAATTAATAATTCCCAGGAACATGATATGTCAGCTTCAGATTCCGCAGAGCAACAAAAAGAAGGAAATAATAATGGGGTTTGGATAATAGAGGAAGAAGAGGAAGAGGAATTAAACTAGAAATGTGAGGATTTTATCAGAAAGATGAAAACAGCATTCCATTGTGAGTCATTTTATCATCAGACAGCTTTGGTGACTATAAGATGAGAAGGTTTCTACGCCAGCTAGCCATGTGTTATTGCATGAATATATATATATATATATGTATGTATATATAACCTCTGCACAAACACTCGAAATTACATCAAAACATTGCATAATTTGTTGTGTTGTGATGTTTGTGTTGTATTATTGTAGTTGTAGTATTAGGGCAAAGAATGCAGTTTTTCATGGCAGAATGAAGCACCTTGATATCCAGCACCGCTTCATCCATAATCTTATAGCAGATGAAACTATCACATTGAAGTATTGTGGAACAAATGAGCAAGTTGAAGATATAATAACCAAGTCACTTTATTGGTAAAGTTGAAGATTTCAGAATGCAGATGGGTATGTGCAGTTTTGAAGGAAGGGGTAATGTTGAATGATATATATGCACACACACTTCATGTGCTGTAGACTAGTTTTCATAGTTTATTTATTTATTTTATTAGTTATCATTTAGGTATTATTTTATTAGTTGATTATTGTAATATGTTATCTATCATATGTCCATGTACACTGCGTTTTTTTTATACATCTTTGTATGCCTATATATTAAGCTCAAATCATTCATCAACATTATTCCAGTTTTTCTGCCTTATTATATTCTCACCGTCTCCAACATAATTATGTGATCCCTCATGTTGCGAGCCAAGAGAATTCCAGTTCCAGAGAAAGTCTAAGGTCTTTTGGCAAATCTAATTTTTATTGTCATCTATTCGATCTCCGTGGTGCATGACAAACTTGTGCCTGGAAAATCATATGCTTTGAGCATTATCTCAACTTCGTCTATGCTATTTTAAAGGCTCTGAATAGGGGCTCATTTATTATTAGAGAAGCCTATATGAACAAGGCTTTATCGTACTTGCAAATTTAGAATATTACAAATGGGCTCAAGACTTTTTATTGTTTTCTCTTGGGAAAATTAATCCTACCTCCCTATACTTTCATTGGATTTTGAATCAAGTTCTTTTGTAATCGTCGTCATCCTTCAGCAAGTCAAACTTGAGAGATTTTTTGTTCTGGGTTGGATTATGTCATGGAGGTAGTTTCAACTAAGTAAGTTTCATATCTTGAAGACTTTATTTAAGATTGGCTTAAAGTACAAATTTACTCCGAAAGTTTTCGCTGAAGAACAATATTACTTAAAAAGTTTTTTTTAGGTTTAATATTACCATGAAAGTTTCAAGATATAGTAATATTGTCCTATAAAAACTAACATTGACTATTAACTTTTAAACTGTAAGGGACAACATTGCCCCATTTTAATAATTTTATAGCAATATTGCACCCAAAATAATTTTCTAGGTGACATTGCTTCTTAACGAAAATTTATTGAGTTAATTTGCACCTTAGCCTTTTAAGATTTAGGTAGAAAAATGAGAGATTTTTTTAGACATAATTTCTATGCTACCACTAACATACCTGTATATAAGAAGGATGGGCTAGAATTACTCAAACTACAGGAATCAAATGATGAAAAAGATCAATCAAACGAAAAGTTTGATAAAAGAATCATGTTTGTTTAATGATATAATACCGGTGGTGCTCCCATGTTTCTTAAACACTACCTTATCAGACGGTGCTGGGGACCGTTAAAAAGGACTAAGAAACTGTTGAGTAATGTTTCAACGTATTTAAGATTATTTAGTTAATTATTATTATATTATTATGTTTGATTTTATTATTAGATATTTGTTATATCTTAAGATTAGATCATATGGATATTATATCTTAGGATTATATTATACTAAATTATATTCTAGGGTTAGCTTTAGATTTACCTATATAAAAGCATAGTTGTACTCTCTTTTATTCAATGATCAATAATAATATTTTAGAGGATTTTGTTTTTCCTCTTTATCAATATAATCCTTCAATTTTTTGTTTGCCTCTAATGTCTGAGTCTGACACCGAGCTCCAATATCAAAATTGATATTACATCGTCAATGGGCAAGTAGTGGGAGGTAAACACCTAAGTGAAGAGGTCGAGGAATGAGATAGCATAATTGAAATGATTCAAAGCAAGTTCGATTTTTACATTTTTGTAATGTATAAGTACATATATATATACACATATATATACATACAAGCAATACATTTACGTTTCCTAATCTCAATTGATATGATTCCTGACGGTGGGGGATTTGCTTTGACATTATGGGATGCACTTGACATTGTGGGATTTACTTTGACACTCCCTTCAAGTTGAAGCATATATATTTATTATGCCCAATTTGTTACAAATATACTCGACCCGTGTCCTATGGAAGACTTTTGTCAATAGATCTGCCAATTGGTCATTCGATCGCATGTCCCCTGTAAATACAACATTCTCTTTGATCTTATCATGAATAAGATAACAGTCGATTTTGAAAGAGAACCTAAGAAAGGGATAAAGAAAGAAGAAGAAAAAATAGCACAAATTAAACAAAAAGGAAGTCAAAGATGAGGAGATTTATACGTACCTTTTATCCTTAAAAGCTATTCAAACAAATAAGATGAGAAAAGCACATGGGTAGATTAACACAAAATTCATTGCGTTTTGTTTTATCCATCTTATAAATCCCTTCAATTTTGATGAGCATATATTAGGGGCAAGAGATCAAATTCGGTCAAGCATATAAGAGTCACAAAGTGTGAGAACCTATCAAAACAAAAAGGCTTTCTTACAATATGACGTGTTAACATTAGAGGAGAGAGCATGCAATCATTTCAACCATCAAAATATCACCATAAAAAAAATTGTCAGTGAAGTAATGGGTTCAAATATAGCAATATCAAATAGTTGGGATCACGTGAACATTCAATGAAGATGGAAGGAAATCAAACAAAAACATACCTAGAGCTTTATATGCAAGTGTTTCAATCTCATGAATATGTTCATTGGCAAACATCTAGACATGCCATGAAGAATACTAGGTTATTCCAACAAATTTCTAAGTCTCAAAACTCGTGAAAGAATAAGAAGGAGCAAAGAAATGAGAAATCGAATTAGCACTCTACCTTTCCTCCTTACTCTCCCAAAATTCTTCTCAAATTCATGTGTCTTTGCTCTCCTAATTTTTTGTATCTTGCTTCAACCCTTGCACTCCTATTTATAGTCTTAAAGTAGGATTTTCTTAATAAATGCTCTTTCTTTTTTGAATTTTCATTTTTGAAATTTTTATTTATTTTCTTATATTTTCATTTTTATTTTTGTTTTTTATTTATTTTCTTATATTTTCTCTACAAGCAACTTCCTAATTATAACCTATGAATGGGAGATACTTTTTTATATTTATTTTTTATTTTTCTTTAATGAATGACAATGCCAATTCAGACACTAATCATCATCAATGAGAGGAGTTTTTTAAATTTTCATTTTTATTTTTTTTCCTTTTAATGATGATTGTCAATTTAGACACCGATCATCATCAGTAGGAGGATTTTTTTTTTTCGTTATTTATTTATTTTTTTAATTTTCCCTTTAATGATGATTGCCAATTTAAACACCAATCATCATCAATGAGAGTGATTTCTTTTATTTTTATTTTTTATTATTTTTTTAATTTTTGAGTGAAGCCCGGACAAAATAGGGTGTTCACAGTACCAAAATAAAAAGGCTTAATTAAATGAAATAAAAAGCACAGGGAATGGTACGATTGGCGATAATTCATACACCAAATTTAAATATATCAAGTTCATAGTTGTTATTTTTGTTGTGTTTCTGCAAGTGTGATACCAACAAGAAGCCAATATTTTTTTACACCAATTTCCTTGTTCATTTATGCACCTTCCAAAACAAATTTTAGATTAATTATGATGTGTTATGAATATTAAATATGTGGATGTCCATTGACTCATATTAATCTTCCAGTCAACTTGACATAAAGAAGAAAAGAAGACATGACACAAAGCAAAAGCAAAAGAAGACAAGGACATAAAGAAGATATAAAGTAACCATGGTCATGTAACCAGAGTTAAATATAACCATGGTCAGGCAACCAGGGTTAGATTTCTGACTCTATATAAAGAGCTGTAATCGATTGTTTCAGTTGAACTGAATGAGAACTTCTCTCTAGAAATTCTATAATCCTTTCTCTAGATTCTATCAATCTTCTCTCTTATCACATATACTTTTATAACATGTTATCAGCACGAAGCTCTAAAAGAAGGTATGATCTTCTTATGGTTTCTTTAATGATTATATATCTCTTGTTTTATTTTATAGATCTGGGATAATCTGAGCCACTATATGGAATTAGAAAGATACTTTTACCGATTGTTATATAACATCGGGTTCCATGGCTAAGATTGGAGATCGTTATTGTTTTTATATATTATTTACAAATTCTTTTATATTATTATTATTGTTATTATGGCCAGAAGCCATACACATCTGATTCTTGAAATTATGACCAGAAGTCATAATGTTTTAATTTCTTATAATATGGCCAGAAGCCATATCCATTCTTATTATATAGCCAGAAGCTATATACATTTTTCATCTTATTATATGGCCAGAAGCTATATATATTTTTATCTTTTATCTTATTGTACGGCTAGAAGTCATGTACAATTTTTATCCTGAAGATAATAGTTAATTCCTCATCTTGAGATTAAATGGCCCGAAGCCATACATGGCCTGAAGTCATGAGATTAAAAGGCCCGAAGCCATACATGTTTTAATTTTCTTATCTTACATTATGAATTATTTATTGTCTTTATGAATTTACAATTATTATATTGCATATTTACATTTCATATTTTAATTATTTTCATTTATTTCTTTAATTAGTTTGAACAATGGCAAACCTGGCAAAACTTGAAATTGTGGCTCTTGATATTACCGGAAAAAATTATTTATCTTGGAAGTTGGATGCGAAAATTCACTTGAATGCCAAAAGTCTGGAAGACACGATTAATGAAGGGAATAAGGCATCCAACCAAGATAAAGCCAGATCCATGATTTTTCTTCGCCACCACTTACATGAAGATTTAAAAACTGAATATTTGACAGTGATGGACCCACTTGTCCTTTGGAACAATTTGAAAGAAAGATATGATCACCAGAAGATGGTCATTCTTCCAAAAGCTCATTTTGATTGGATGCATTTACGCTTGCAAGATTTTAAATCTATAAGCGAATATAACTCAGCTATGTTCAGAATTACTTCTAAATTGAAATTATGTGGAGAAAATGTTACTGATGATGATATGTTAGAAAAGACATTCTCCACATTTCATGCATCCAATTTGCTCCTACAACAGCAATATCGTGAAAAAGGTTTCAAGAAATATTCTAAGTTAATTTCTTGTCTCTTTGTGGCTGAACAAAATAATGAGTTTTTGTTGAAAAATCATGAATCCCGTCCAACAGGCTCAACTCCATTCCCTGAAGTGAATGTAGTAACTAATGAATTTTATTGTGGCCGTGGCCGTGCCGTAGACGTGGACGTGGACGTGGACATAGGCGTGGCTACAGCCGTGGGCGTGGTCGTGGTCAATATCATGGAGGTTCAAATTTCTACCAGAAGTGGGAAAAGACTGATAAGAACCAAAAAGGGGAAAGCAGTAGGCATAACAAATATGCTGATAATCCATGCTATCGATGTGGTGGCAAGGGCCATTGGTCTCGTACTTGTTGTACACCAAGGCACCTAGTTGATCTTTACCAAGAATCAATTAAAAATACTGGTAAAAGATCAAATGTTGAAGTTAATCATGTGATCAGGGCGAGAATTCTGAGTATGGCGATATAGATAATAACTATTTGGATGTTGCAAATTTCTTAATATAATTTGAAATGTTATATTTATTTAAAGCTGTTTCTATCATATGTATTAATTTTTATTTATGTTTTTATGAAGAATGAATCCTATTGGCATCAATCCTGAAGATTTATGTCTCGTTGATAGTGCAACAACCCACACCATATATACTCAGACATGATAAATATTTTTCTTCCTTGGTAATACGAGAAGCCAATGTTCAGACTATATCTAGTAGTATAAATTTAATTGACGGCTCCGGAAGAGCTAGTATTTTGTTACCTGAAGGAACAAAATTATGCATTGATAATGCATTTTATTCTACCAAGTCTAAAAGAAAGTTACTGAGTTTCAAAGATATCCGCAAAAATGGATATCATTTAGAAACAACAACTAAAAATAATAAGGAATATCTTGTCATTACAAATATAGTTGTTGGTAGAAAATGCATATTAGAAAGTTTTCCTATTTTTTCTTCTGGTTTGTATTACACATGTATAAGTACAATAGAAACACATACTATTGAGAACCAGAAGTTCAATAATGCAAACCAGAAGTTTGCCAATTCAAACCAGCAGTTTGATAATGTAAACCAGAAGTTTACTAATGAATTTAATGTTTGGCATGACCGGTTAGGCTATCCCGGTTCAATCATGATGCGACAAATAATTGGGAATTCATGTGGACATACCCTGAAGTGTAAACAAATACCACAATCCCATGATTTTTCATGTGTTGCATGTTCCAAGGGAAAGTTAATTATTCGCCCCTCACCAAGCAAAGTAGAAAGTGAGTCTCTCACATTTCTAGAACGGATACAGGGAGATATTTGTGGGCCAATACACCCACCATGCGGACCATTTAGGTATTATATGGTTTTAATTGATGCATCAACTAAATGGTCGCATGTTTGCTTATTATCTTCTCGCAACCTGGTGTTTGCGAGATTACTTGCTCAATTGATTAGATTAAGAGCACATTACCCTGATTATCCTATCAAGAAAATACGTCTTGATAATGCTGGTAAATTTACATCACAAGCTTTTAATGAATATTGTATATCCCTTGGAATTGATGTTGAACATCCTGTAGCTTATGTTCACACGCAAAATGGACTTGCAGAATCATTGGTTAAAAGGTTGCAATTAATTGTAAGACCTTTACTTATGAAATCTAATCTACCAATTTCTGCTTGGGGCCATGCCATTTTGCATGCAGATATGTTAATTCGCATTAGGCCAACAAGTTATTTAAAGGTTTCCCCCTTACAAATGGTTTTTGGTCAGGAACCTAATATTTCCCATATAAGAATTTTTGGGTGTGCGGTATATGTGCCTGTAGCACTACCACAACGCACCAAGATGGGCCCTCAAAAAAAGATGTGAATATATGTTGGGTATGAATCTCCATCAATTATAAAATGGTTAGAACCATCCACAGGAGATTTATTTACGGCACGATTTGCCGATTGTCATTTTGATGAATCATTTTTCCCAACATTAGGGGGAGCAAACAAGCAGCTGGGTAAAGAAATTAGTTGGAATGAATTATCATTGGCTCATTTTGATCCTCGTACAAAATAATGTGAACTTGAAGTTCAAAAGATAATTCATTTACAGAATTTAGCTAATCAAATGCCAGAAGCATTTACTGACCCAAAGAAAGTGACAAAGTCACATATCCCAGCTGTTAATGCTCCTATTAAAATTGATGTCCCTGAAGGACAACCTGCTATGAATGAATCCAAAGCACGCCTGAAGCGTGGCAGGCCCATCGATTCCAAAGATAAAAATCCTCGAAAAAGAAAAGGAGCAAAGAATATAGATGGTCAGGTTGAGGATAATGAAGAAAAATTAGTAGCTCCAGAAGAGCCATCTCCTGAAGAGATATTATCTCCAGAAGAGAACATTGTAGTCCCAGAAGAGACCCAGGTACCTGATATATGTGAAAATAATGAGATCTCAATAAATTATGTTATGAATGGAATTCGATGGAATAGAAACGAAGTCAATGTTGATGACATCTTTGCTTATCATATAGCATATGATGTAATGAATGATAATGAGGATCATGAGCCAAAATCCAATAGTGAGAGCCAACAAAGAAAAGATTGGC
Organism: Inga laurina; assembly: GCA_963855925.1. Taxonomy (NCBI): domain Eukaryota; kingdom Viridiplantae; phylum Streptophyta; class Magnoliopsida; order Fabales; family Fabaceae; genus Inga; species Inga laurina. Next base: position 57,328,508 of record OY979711.1, read on the forward strand.
TCCTATGGAAAGATGCCATTAATGTAGAATTAAAATCATTGGCAAAACGAAAAGTATTTGGACCTGTAGTCCTTACACCTGAAGATGTAAAACCAGTTGGATGCAAATGGGTCTTTGTACGAAAAAGAAATGAAAAGGGCAAAATAACTAGATATAAGGCACGTCTAGTAGCCTAAGATTTTACACAAAGACCTGGCATTGATTTTGAAGAAACGTATTCACCAGTAGTGGATGCGACTACTTTTCGTTATTTAATCAATCTAGCAGTAGATGCAGGACTTGATTTACATCTAATGGATGTTGTGACTGCCTATTTATATGGATCACTTGATAGTGATATTTATATGAAAGTCCCTGAAGGACTTAAGATGCCAGAAGCATTCAATTCAAATTCTCGAGAACAATACTCAGTTAAGTTAAATAAGTCCCTGTATGGCCTGAAGCAATCAGGGCGCATGTGGTATAATCGTCTTAATGAATATTTGTTGAAAGAAGGATACAAAAATGATTTGATATGCCCATACATCTTTATGAAAAGATCTAATAGTGAGTTTGCTATAATTGTTGTTTATGTTGATGATATCAACATTATTGGAACTCCTGAAGAGCTCCAAAAGTCAATTAATTGTTTGAAGAAAGAATTTGAGATGAAGGACTTGGGAAGAACAAAATTCTGTCTTGGATTACAGATCGAGTACTTCAAGAAAGGGATCTTTGTATATCAAGAAACTTATACAAAGAAGGTCCTAGAGCGATTTTACATGGATAAATCTCATCCATTATGTACCCCAATGGTTGTAAGATCTTTGAAGGTGGATAAAGACCCATTCCGACCCCGAGAAATTAGTGAAGAAGGTGATGAAAAACTAGTTGGTCCATAAGTACCATATCTTAGTGCTATTGGAGCACTAATGTATCTTGCTAATCACACACGTCCTGATATATCATTTGCTGTTAATTTATTAGCAAGATATAGTTCTTCACCAACACGAAGGAATTGGAATAGAATAAAGCATATTCTTCGTTATCTCAGAGGTACTACAGACATGGGGTTATACTACTCAAATGTATCCAAGCATGAACTGATTGGTTATATAGATGCCGGATTTTTGTCTGATCCACATAATGGTAAATCACAAACGGGCTATCTATTTACATGTGGAGGTGCAGCTATTTCATGGCGATCTATGAAACAGACTATATCAGCCACATCATCTAATCATGCAGAAATTCTAGCAATACATGAAGCAAGTCGAGAATGTATGTGGTTGAGGTCAGTGATACATCATATACGTACAACTTGTCATTTATCTTCCGGCAAAATGATCCCAACAATCCTATATGAGGATAATACTGCATGTATCGCTCAACTTAAAGAAGGCTATATCAAGGGCGATAGAACAAAGCATATTTCACCAAAATTCTTCTTCACTCACGACCTTCAAAAGGACGGTGAAATAGATATCCAACAAATCAGTTCAAGTGAAAATCTAGCAGATTTATTCACCAAGTCACTCCCAGGTACAATCTTTGAAAAACTTGTTCATGATATTGGTCTTCGGAGATTCAAAGATTTCAACTGATATTATCAAGAGGGGGAGACGATACACGCTGTACTCTTTTTCCCTTATCTAGGTTTTATCCCACTGGGTTTTCCTAGAAAGGTTTTTAATAAGGCAGCACTTGACGGTGTATCAATAAATGATGTACTCTTTTCTTTGGCTAGGTTTTTATCCCACTGGATTTTTCCTAATTAAAGTTTTTAATGAGGCACATTCATAATGGACATCTAAGGGGGAGTGTTATGAATATTAAATATGTGGATGTCCATTGACTCATATTAATCTTCCAGTCAACTTGACATAAAGAAGAAAATAAGACATGACACAAAGCAAAAGCAAAAGAAGACAAGGACATAAAGAAGATATAAAGTAACCATGGTCATGTAACCAGAGTTAAATATAACCATGGTCAGGTAACCAGGGTTAGATTTCTGACTCTATATAAAGGGCTGTAATCGATTGTTTCAATTGAACTGAATGAGAACTTCTCTCTAACTTCTCTCTAGAAATTCTATAATCCTTTCTCTGGATTCTATCAATCTTCTCTCTTATCACATATACTTTTATAACATGATGTTCATTTTAACTAAATTTTTTATTCATGACCATCAATAAGATAGAATATACGTCACTTTTTTTTTATTACAAACAGGGCAAAAGGCCAAACAAAATTAAAATAGAATGCTTTTAGGCTCCGAACAGACTAAACTACCTTTATACAACCAGCTGCTTAAGCCCTCTGGGGGCTCATTCAGTAGTTAAAAGGCATTGGTTTGAAGGAAGTTCGACTTAGCTAGCTAATCTGCCACTTCGTTCCCTTTCTGAAAGATGTGCCCGAGTTTTATGTCCCATCAATTCATCAGCACGCCACATGCCTTTTCTAGCAGCCCACTCCCTCCTTCTTCTCCTCTTAATTAGTACGTAGTCCCTCCATTTCTTTTATAAATTATAACAGCCAATGAGTTTGATTCCATGATTACCCTCCTATGTGGAAGCTTTTGAAAATTTTCAGCTCCATGTAGTAGTCCCCATATCAAACAACAACAACAACAAAATTTTTATCCCACTAAGTGGGGTCAACCACATGGATCGCACGATGTCATTATGCTCTATCGAAAATCAAATCTTTGGATGGATTATTAATTAAAAGATCCCGCTCTATAACCTCATTGAGTGTTCGCTTTAGTCTTCCTTAAACTCTTTTTACAAGATTTCATACTGCTTAATCACCCTTCCTCACTGGCTCACTCAATCACCTTCTTTGAACATGTTCATACCACCTTAAATAATTTTCTACCATTTTCTCTTTTGTAGATGTCACTCTAACTCGTTCGCGTATATAATCAGTACGAATCTTATATTTTCTTGTATGACCACACATCCATCTTAACACCCTCATCTCAGCTACCCCCATTTTATGTTAATGTTATTCCTTTAAAGCCCAACATTCACTACCATAAAGTATTGTTTGTCTTATAACTATGCTATAAAACTTTCCTTTTATCTTATTAGGTACTTTTTAATCACAAATAACTCTAATAGCTTTTCTCCATTAATATCATTGAACCTAAATTATATGATTAACATCTCCATCAATTTCACCATCTTATTGCATTATTGATCTCAAATATTTAAACTTTGTCACTTGCGGAACGACCCCTCAAAAAAAAATCCTAAATGAAAAAATGCGAAGTATAGTGCCGTTTTTGGAGTCTAGCTTTACATTACGAAATACCACTCGGGTAGTTCGAGCCCAGAACTCGATCTACGACCGATTAGCAATTCGCACGTAAGCACACATGTTGCACTTTAGGCATTGATAAATCACAATTTTAATATATTTTATCCCACCTTATTCATTTATTTTGGAGATTATTTTAGGCTAATTTGGATTTATTAGATAATATTTGGATTATTAGCCAATTATAGGAAATAATATAAATTTGAATGGATTGTGATATTATTGGACTTAAATTAATAATATTTTAATTGTTATATTATGATTGGAAAATATTTCCAATTATATGATAAATCACGATTTTATTATATCTTGCAGGATAAGGAAAAGCAGATTGAAAGATCCTACGGTGCAGAAATTTTCTGGAAAGCTAAAAGAATATCCAACGGTTGAATATTATTAGGCTTCTTAGATTTTAATGGGCTCAAGTTGATACCCAAAAAATTCTCTTCTCCTCCTTTTTAATTACCCTAACCGTCACAGAACGCGAGGAGGGGATAGACGGACTGACGCTGGAGCAGGGGAATACGGAGGGAGACGAGGAACGGAGAGAGACGACGCAGCCGCTGGAATTGACGCTGGAAGTTCTTGGGCGTCACTTGCTGAGAAGACTCATCATCAATTATTCAATTCCCATCCTCTTCTCTATTCAAGGGCCCCACGTTCAATATTCATTCATCTATTCCACTCTCCTTCCATTCGAACACGCACAGACACAGAAAGAAAGTCCCCCCCAATTCCTATCCTTTTCTTTAGCCACGGGCCCCACGGAATTAACCCATCAACACAAATTACTTTGAATGCTATGAATCATTGCTTGGAGCGTGGAGAAAGAAAGGGGCCATGGCAGCTTAAGGTCTCTTGGGAGGTAACTTGGGAGGAGTATGGAGGAAGTTAGAGTCTAGGAGCTTATATTTGAAGACTATAAGGGAGTGTCTTTCTTTTATTTTTTTGATTCAAGACTTAAGATTATTTAGTTTTAAATGATTTTGGGTTGTGTTAATTGAGAACAATCTAGTTTTAGATTGTAGACTTATTTTTTATTTGGATTGAATTGATATTCTGGATTTGATTTATTTTTAATTGATTATTGGGATTTTTGTTTGCAAACATTTGATTGTCAATTAGATTATTAATCGAGTTTTCATTATTAATTTAATTGTCAATTTGAGTTTAATTTCTTGATTGTTTAAAAAGTGATTAATTGTCGAATTATTTAATTAAGCAATTGTAAGCATAATTTCCAAAATATCTTAAGCAATTGTGATTGGTTTTTAATGGATTTAATTAACCACCATTTTTTCCATTATGAGTTTTCTAGTGGATTAGGTGTTATTGAGCATGAGGGTTTCCCATGTCTTGATTAGGTGATTAAATTTATTAATTCTAATTTTTCATGAACCTCCCTTTGGTCTAATGCATTGAATGGCTAAGAAAGCTAAATCCATGTGAATCCTAAGTTGTCCCCTTCATCATCATAACTGAACTAACCTTTGTTGATTTTCTTAGATATTAGTTTATTTCTTTTCCTTAGGATTTTAATTTCCCTCTCATAAGAAAAACCCCAAAAATTGCATGTTCATTATTTAGGTTAGTTTCATTCTCATATCGGTTTTAGAGTCTTTTGCATTTTGCATTTTGCATTTAGGTAGTGAAGTCTTGCATTTTAGTTTAGGTTCATTCCATTGCATTTTTTATCACCTAAATTCCATTCTAGAGAAAACCCACATATTGCTCCTTGGGAGAATGACCTAGGTTGCCACTATATTGCATTAGTAGGTTGTCCTAATTATTAATTAATTGCTTTAGCGACAGAAGCACGCATCAGGCATAGCTCAAAGTGATCATAGCGCTGATCCCCTCATCTACATATAGAGCTGGGAATCAGGGCCGGCCCTTGACGGGCCTGGGCCTAACAGGGCCGGCCCTAAAGGGCTCAGGGTCAGGAAAATTGCAGTTTTTCAAAGCCCGGCCCGAGAGCATCAGGGCCAGGGCCGGCCCGCAGGGCCCGGAAGTCATTTTCACAATATTTAACTATTTTTCCTACATATTTTCCCCAGAGAGATATAATTAGTAAATAACAACGATTAAAGTTCTAATTTAATACATAAATGTTGTCAACATTAAAATTTAAATAACACGTCTCTTGCAATAAACAAACACAGTTACTAATGTATAATCAAAAGTAAAATTATGTCTATAAATAACTCACACAAAAGCCAAAGTATAAAAAGGCAAGAAGCTAAATACTCTTAACATTTAAGCAACATAAGTATGACGACTATCATTTTCACCTTCTTCGCCACTATCATCAATTTCAAGGACATTTGATTGTGTTTCACTTTGAGTAGTAAGTTCAAGTAGTCAAATAATCACAACCTCTATAAAAAATCATACTCCAGCAGGGAGAACAGTATATAATATGATTTTATTCTAAATAGGCAGAACAATATACTCAAAAATCACAATATGATTCAATTAGACAAAACAATATACTCAAAAATCATACTCTATACAATATGAGGATAGAGTGACATATAGATCAATAAGGTAATTCAAAAATGTAACATGATTCCCTTTCCAAGAAAAAAAAAATAAAAGATAAACGGGCTTAAAGGGCCGGCCCGAGGCCCTCCAGGGCCGGCCCTTTTAAGCCCGAGGCCCTACAGGGCCGGCCCTTTTAGGCCCGACTTCCTTTTCAGGCTACAATTTACAAGCCCGGCCCTTGAAGGGCCAGGGCCTAAAAGAGCCGGCCCGACGGGCTCGGCCCGTTTTCCCGGCTCTATCTACATAGCCCATTCTTGCAAATCCGGATGTTGCATGGTTGTTTTGCAAGATCTGGCTTTTTATGGTTTGAAGATTGAATCAGTGGTCATATATTCAGTTTTGTTCCTACTCAAATGAAAACCCGTATTCCTTTCACTTTTACTCATACTCAGACGAAAACCCTTATCCCCCATGTCAATCATGGTGCAATATAATTCCTCCAACGCCACAGGTACCAAACACATACAGCAAAGATCAAGTTCTAACCACGCGCCAGGGCTTTGTTTTTAACGAGGTTCAGTAGGAACCATTCTTTCAGTAGTTGTCCCCATACCCGTTTTGCTACTTCACAGTCTCCTAATTGATGAGTTTTTATTTCGACAAAAAAAAAAAACCAAATTGATGAGCTTTTATCTTTGGGGGATCGCAAGAGAAATATTGAATGACATTACTATTGGGCTGAATAGTGGCCTTCTTCATTTTAGACTAGACTTGTGCTTCAGATTTTTGAGGCATAAAAAGATGGTGGGTTTGGTTAAGGATTTTTTTTTTTCAGAAAAGTAAAAGTTGGGCTCAAAACTTTTGGTTGTTATCTATATGTCTATATATGCTTTGGGTGAGCCCCCCAATGCCCCAATCACCTAAACGGCTCTTCCATTACCTAAAACAGAAAAACACAAAAAAGGCCCTGCATTGAACTGTAACTATTCTCTTATTCTGTTTTGTTTTTTTTATTTTGGGTTACTACCCAGGACGAAGCCAAATAGATAGACCTGGCCATGCATACGGATAAAGGTGAACGAAGAAAAGCCATGCATGAGCCTATGGGGAATCAAAGTGTCCCGTTTTGGTTAATCTGCCTTTTTCTTTTTCTTTTTCTTTTTTTGAATGAAAATTGGAATTCATTAAGTTACAACTAAGAACTTAATACAAAATAAAGGGGGAAATCTCAAATCAATCATCAACGACCGCCTCCTCTAATGAAGGTGGTGGTTGATCAAAGAAGACAAAAATCTCCCGCAATAGAATGCCTTAGCCTGGCAAGATGATCAGCATCTCTATTCTATTCTCTAGGAATATAATTTAACAAAACATGTCAATTCCTAGATAACCATAATCTAGCTTATTCTACAATAACAACATTGAAAGGATGGTATTGCTCTCCACCTCTCGTTAACAAATTGATTGTCTCAATGCAATTAGTGTGAATCAGAATTTTTCTTTTTATACATGACTTTTTTTATTGCAAGCATGAATATTTCATTTCGTTCTTTTAAACTCCAATTAATCATATCAGTGTTGCATAGTACACAAAGTGTTTAGGATAATTAAATATAATTTCATCTAAATAAAATTACATAATTGAAAGAAAATGCGAATGTGCCTTTGCTTATGTGAATGTAATTTATATATATTGTTCATGAATATGATAGGATTTGGTAATTTTGTTGTACTGTAATAAAAGTGTGTTAAGATAATGTAATTAAAAGTAAATTTTGATGTTCATATTGCTTCCTTTATCCCTCTTTCTAATTAACTTAAAAAGAGAGAGAACAATTAATTTAATTTAATTTTTCTCCATGCATTATTTGGATGCTAGTGTTCTTTTTAATTTATTTTTATTTTTATAAAGTCATCAATAGGTTTCAAAGAAAATATAGAAGTGAATTTGATGATGAGGTTGTTATTATTATTGATTTACAAGTTGAAGAGTTTTTTTTTTTTTTTTTTTATAGACCTGTGTCTTCTGTTCCCTACTGTACCGTAGTTTCATGAGACATGTAAGATATGCTTTAGAAGAATTTATACATTATGCTAGTATCTATGAGCTGGTAATGGGAATGAGTATTGTTAAGCTCATGAGTGGATGATTTTCCTTCATTCTTGGTGGTAGAGAAAATGGCTAGAGCTTCAATGTGCTATAAATTGGAGTGTATTAGTTTTTATATATATATATATATATATTGTGATTTGTTTGAATTATTCCTGTATTGGTACATATATTTGTGAAACCTAAATGTGTGTTCGTTTGTCCTTGTGGGTAATATTTGTGTTGAATTTTGTTGTTGATGCATTTGAATTTTATATTGAACATATTTGCTTATATTTTAATGAGATTATGCATTGTATGTGATTATTATAGAGCGTAGTTGAATTAGTTCAAATTGAGTGTCGCAATTGTGCTCTCATTTAAAAGGAAATAAGTGCATTAAAATGATTTTCAGACACGTATCAAGTGATTTTTAACAATTTATCTAAGAGATAATTATGAATGCGATCATAAGATTACTTATTAATTAGGTATATTAGACTCAATGTGAATGTTTAAGGCTTTTAATTTGAGTCGATGAAAAATTAACTCCAAATTATTTTCTTAGAAGCTAGGAAATCCACCAACTTTTCTACCAAGCCCCACTCCATCATATAATCCCTTTTTTTTTTTTTTTTTTTGCTTAGAGCATCCGGTGTCCAGCGCTTTTTCCGGGTCCTGGCCTTCTTTGGGTCGGGTAAACCCGAGCAACCGACTAGTCCGGATTCGAGCCGAGTCGGACCCTTTGGGTGTAAAGCTCTCCCTCCAGCAGAGACTCCATCCACCGGTCTCGAACCCGAGACCTTGTGGAAGGGACTCAAGTGCCGAACCACTTGAGCCACCTGCCTTCGGTCATATAATCCCTTTTTATTTCAAATATTTCTTCATTGTTTTCCAAAAATACCAAAAAAATTACAACTATCTTTATTTTTATAAATTTTAATTTAGAGAAAGGCAATTGCAAAACCCATTTTCTAACCATATTTTTAACACTTAATTCAATCTAAGAAATTTTAAATAAAATACTCCTTGATAAAAAAAAGGATCACAAGTTATTTGTACTATTTTTTTTATTACAACAGTGATACGGATCGAACCTGGGTTTGGGGGGAAGTCACCTAAGTTCGCTTGAATGACCATTGCGCCCGTAGGCTCCGGTCATTTGTACTACTCCCTTAAGTCTTAATTATAAGATAAAATTGATTTTTTTGAAGAAATTAAGGAAGTCAATTAAATTATTTTAAAGTATTTTTATTTTTATTTTTTCCTTCAAACTAATTAATTTGACTAATAAACTAATATATAATCTAAGGATATTAAAAATATAAACACTCTAAAATAATTTAATTGGAGGGAGTATATTTTTAATTCTAGTAAAATTTATGATTTCACCCAGAGGCCACTGGCGTTGTGTGAAATCAATCAGGCGACTTGTTATGCTTACGGCCTCTTGCGACCTCTGAATCAAAAAGTTGATTCCTTTGCCAAGCCCTTTCTCAGTTAAGTCTCCGCGTCAATCCCCAAACCCTTATTCCGAGCTACCATCATCTTGTGCTTGCGACAATTCTGGGCTGTTTATTGGGAGGTGTATTTGATCGAGGTTAGTATGTCCCTTTGATGATTTTTTTCCCCTCTTGGATTTGGTCTGTATTAGAAATCTTAGTACAGCATCTGCTATCTATGATCTGCTTTTGGAATTCGTGAGGAATTAAACACTTGCGATCTTTTTCATACAGTATTTTCGATTCTATGTGATGCTTTATCTGAGGTTAGCCTATCTGTTTTTTAAGGCTGGTTCCGATACCTGGAAAAGACAGAATGACAGATCTTACAGTAAATCAGTCCCAGATTTGGGAATTTGTGGGAGGTGTGTTAGCCATAAATGGCCTGATTTGCTTTGGTCTCGGCTCCACCTACAACATGTCTTTTGGAAAGTTAGGTTTTGGAGGTCACCTTGTTTATCTATTGGTCTGTTTACTAATGTGGTGCCTCATTGTGGGGGCCAAGAGAATTAGAGTTTCAGAGAAAGTCCAAGGTGTTGTGGCAGCTCTAGTTTTTGTTGTGATCAGCTTGATCTCCGTTGTGCATGACCAACTTGTGGCTGGAAAGTCAGATGCATTGACCATAATCTCGTATGGTTCATTTGCGTTGATGTCGGTATCCATGTCAAGGAAGTATGAGCTTGGATTCGAAACTGGCTTCTCTGCTTTTTTCCTGCAATTGTTCGCCGCCCAGCTTTTCAAAATCAACTGGATCCTCTTGCCCATTGCTTTAGTTTTCTGCTCCCTCATCATTATTCTTCGCCACTACCCAGAAGAATCTGAAGTACAGGAGGCTGTTTTCATCACTCCAAATAATGGCTCTCATTCTCCTCCAAATTCAGTTACAATAGACATTCAGGTGGTCTCAATTAATTGAGTTTTGCAGCAAAATATACTCCGTATATTCAAGCAATTGAACCTGACGTCAAACATTAACTGTTAATTGAACTAACTTGTATATTATATGCTTGTGGGTTTTAATTTCTTTGTTTGCAGAGACAAGATTCCCCAAGGCAAAGCCTAATATCTACAACCAACAATCAGGAAAATAATGAAGCGGAGTCTTCTCAAGCTGCAGTAAGAAGTGACCAGAACGGAATATAAATATACTCTCTGTTTACTCATATACGTGTCTAGTCTCCTATTAATTGACTCAACACTTATTATCATCACTTTCATTTATACAGATGCTTCATTCCACAAGGATTGGACAGGTTTCAGAGGGAAGCATATTCGAAGAGGCCAATCAGCAAAATCACGAACAAGGGGAAACTCGTTCGTCTTTTTCAAATGGAAATCATCGCGAAGAAGAACTTCTTGTCAGTGAAACTGAAACTGTACCAGAAACTGACAGTCATGAATACTTGAATGTGGAGGTCTTAATAATTGAGTTTTGCAGCAAGATATTGAAGCAATTGAACATGCTGTTACTTGATCTAACATGTATTTTATGCTTGCGGATTTTGTTCTTTGCAGCGTCTATATCCCCCAAGGGTGGGACAATATTCAGATGAAAGCCGATCATCTACCAACAATCAGCAAAATAATCCAGAAGAGTCTTATCAAGCTGTAAGTGATCACAACAGAATGTAAATATATTCTCGGTTTACACATATACTTGTCTAGTCTCGTATTAAATGACTCTATACTTATTATCATTTTTTAACAGGCGCCCCATGCCCCAAGTAATAATGGAGAAGTTTCAGAGGAAAGCGTATCAGAAGTTGTTCGGGACAATCAGCAAAATAACTATCAAGAGGAAAATCATTTGCCTTTTGTAGCTGTAAGTGGCCAAATCCAACATAAATGAGTATTATGCTTCTAATTTATTGATATGCTTTTCTAGTCTCCCATGTATAACACTCACACACTGCCCACTAGAAAGGGAGGGGGAAGAAAGACGGGACTAGAAAGGAAGAGGGAGTAGTCATTTTAATAGGGCAGTAAATACTTCATTCATCAAAAGCCTCCTGCATATAACTTGCAAGGTGGCTATTCATAGAAGCCACTTGCTTTTCTTCTTGTTAAGGAATCATGAAAACATAATAAAATATATATGGGTTCCTTCTCACGAAAGAAACATTGAAATGTAATTAAATAAGCTTGATTCACTTGCTGTGCTATTTGCCAAAATAATTTTGAAACATCATTTCCTTCTAATGCGGGTTTTTCAAAATACAAGTCCTCATGGTAATAGCTAGTGGAACGGTTTGCCTTAATCCTTGCTATGAGATTTCAATTCATTTTATCCCAAATTTATAATTTTTTCCCTTAATTACCCTTGTTAATTGTAGATAATAGGGGGTGATGTTTCGTACGCAATGGGCGCAAATGATTAATAGCAGCCAGGCGGTCCTTAATTGTATTCAGATATCTGGGATGATTAATATGCTTTCTTATGTTTGAACTCATCTCCTTTTCCCTCCTCCGTTTTAATTTGTCTCTCCTCTCCCCCAAATGCACCTCTGTATGAATCAGTGGCAGTGTGTTACAAGACATTAGTGCTGTATTAATTGAGTGATTGAACATGTTTTATGACTATGACTTTCATACAGACGCATCATTCCAATATTTTTTCCCAGCTGTAGGTGATCAAATCCAATAATGATGTTTTCTACTTGGTTGATCAGATTTTGCAGTATTGTGTTAATGGGTTTCCATCTGGTTGCAGGAATATTCATATTCATGGGAACAAGATCAAGTTTCGTCCAGAAACAACCAAAACGGTGGGATGCACAGTTCTCCACTACGGCAACTCCTAAGGTCCTCCTCTTAAACCCCCATCTCCTACCCTGTTTATATATATATGCACTAATCATGGCAATGATAAGTCACATCAAATGAACAGCCCGTTATTTTTTGCAAGAAAAATAGGATTTGTATATCTGCATCTTGAAAAGGCAAAGAATACAATGACCAATAGCCGAAGCCCCAAACCCTATCAGTATAACCTATTACTCAGAAAAACAAAAAGCAAAGAGCAAATTAAAATTGTGGTAAGATGCTGTAAAAATGAAGAGTGACCTTATATCTTGTCTATTTCCATGCTCTGAATCTCAGCCTTCACTCTTCGCTCTAATCCATTCCCACACATTCCTTCTTATTTAATCTCAAGTGCCTTAGCCATTAATGCAGACGATCGAAGCATCATATATATACGTATACATCCACACTTGAAAATCCCATTTTCATCTCTTCAAGTTTAGCAATGAAAGCACCACCAACATTTATTCTGATCTCCTCTTCATTTTGGAATCCCCCACACCATATGATTTAAAACATACTCCTTCCGGTCCTAATTATAGGACATATTTACCAAACTTTGGAGAAATTAAGGATAGTAGTTAAATTAGTTAATCATATTTATTTTCCTAAAATACCCTTATTTAAAATTTAAAATGGCATCCAATTACATTAATTCTATTTTTTCTTGTATCTCTCCTGCCTCACACACGATTTCTCTAAACTCTCACATAATCTGGCGTCGTCAATCTCCCTCAACAACTTCCGATCTACTCTTATTAAATTATTATTGAGAAAATATTAATAGGGGATATTTTGGGAAGAAATTGACAAAAATTAGAACTTTGTCCTATAATTAGGACCAAGATCAACTCTCAAATATTGTCCTATAATTAGGATCGGAGGGAGTATTAATTAATGCCACTAATCAAGCCTTGATTATCTTCTGTTTCTACAAACATGCATGCAGGCATGTTACTGTTCCCTTAGCCCCACACTCAAGTCACCTTTCTCCTTCCCTGGTTGTACGCAATGATATATCCTAGTAAAATAATGTAATTAAAAGTAAATGTTGATGTTCATATTCCTTCCTTTATCCCTCTTTCTAATTAACTTAAAAAGAGAGAGAACAATCAATTTAATTCAATTTTTCTCCATGCATTATTTGGATGCTGGTGTTCTTTTTATTTTTATTTTTAAAAAGTCATTAATTAATAGGGTTCAAAGAAAATATGGAAGTGAATTTGATGATGTGGTTGTTATTATTATTAATTTAAAAGTTGAAGAGTTTTTTTTTTAAGACCTATGTCTTCTGTTCCCTACTGTACCGTAGTTTCATGAGACATAAGATATGGTTTAGAAGAATTTTTTAGATTATACTAGTATCTATGAGCTGGTAATTGAGCAGGAAAAAAACAAGTAATGGGAATGAGTATGGTGTTGTGCAGGAGGAGGAGCGGGGGGGTGACCAGCGGAATTCAAGTCATGTCAAGCCGCGTTGGAGACGCGCTCGGACGGTGGCGCCATCACGCGGCCCCCACCTCCTTTCTTTTTTTTTTTAAGCCCCCAACACTATTCATTGCCCCATGATGTTTGTGAATAGTTGAATACTGACAACGAGACGTTGCCTGATGGAACTTTGGTCAAGATGCTGGCCCACTTTGTCGGGGACACTTTTAGAATTGCCACGTTCCCCAACACAATTATGGAATTATCTATGGAAAGAAAATGAGTCATATGCCACTCACATGCTCTTCTTTCCCAAATTTTTCCTAAAAGTACATGTGTTGTTTGGGTAATATATTATTAATATTACTGGCAAAAAGATTATAATATCACTAATTTTAATAATATTTTTAACAATTATTGTTGCCAGATAGATTTTCCCCAGTGATAGGGTGGTCATACCTTGTTTATGCCAAAAAGATGTTGGTTGGGAGCAATTTAAATCATTTTGATAATAATAAATTTAATTTATTTTTTCGAGAAGGTCTATGATTGGAGTCTGTACAACCCTAATATTCCTACTAATACTTACAATACTTATATTTACTTATTTACTTTTATTTTTTTATTTACTTATTTACTTTCATTAATACTATTAAACGCTAAATAATTAAATATTAGTAGTTTAAATTCTTTCTTATACTTCTAATCATAATAGATAATATCTTCACTTAAATAGAACATATTAAATTATGCATTCAGAACTATATCTTATCTTAAAATTATCTGATGATCAAGTTTTGACGAATAGTTGAAGGAAACGAAGCTATTAATATTTTACACCAGTTTCCTTCGTCATCTATACGACTTCCAATCAAACAAATTTTAGATTAACTATGACATCATCTTAACTAAATTTTTAATTCTTGACCTTCAATAAACCCGCTAACTTTAATTGACAAAAGAAGAAGAAGAAGAAGAATCCATGCCACTTTAATCGATGAGTTTTTATCTTAATTTGGTGGATAGCAAGAGACATATTATTTAATGACCAAGTTTCAACCTTCCATTTTTTCAACCCAAAAAAATAAGATCGAAAGAGTACTTATGAGAACAATCTCTTGTACTTGGAATCCCTAATCCTCCGTTATCCCGAATGCGCAAATAATTTGGGCAGTTCAATAAGTGCATCTTTCTCCTATCCCAATTACCTCCTCTCTTGTTGACCAAAAAAAAAAAATTACCGAGGGTGATTACTGAGTATTGCGTCTTTAGCAGAGAAGGTAGGCCCATCTGGATAGAGAACATTAAGGGTGATTACTGATTATTCCATGAAAAGTGGTTATAAAAAGACTTGCAGAGGTGGCGCGAATACGAAGGGATATATCGGTCAATTTGGAAAATATTACAGAAAAGCAAGATTCCTATATGAAAATTAAGATGATCCTGGTCTGGGAAATTCTACAAGTGAGGTACTCAGGAAAAAATGAAGTGGAGGTATCAAGATTTTAAAAATTGGCTGATGAATGAGCTTGATTTGGAATAATGGAAGAGAAACAAAGATATAGTACGTAACAACAAGCATAATTTGAAATTTGAAGAAACATATCATTATAAACTGATGGATCCAAAAAATGCAATTATATATGGGGATTAGAATTGCGTTACAAGTTTCAAATGAAGGGCGGGAGGGAGTCACTTCAACAAACACAGGCAGAAGAAATCAAGAATGAGGAGAAACAAACATATTCCTTTTGGTTGCTGGTGAGATTAGAAAGGTGCACTTCCCAGATCTATAATATAAAACACTTCAACTACATTACGAGAAATAAAAAAACAACAATTAAATCATTTAATATGTACTAAAATGTAAATTTTTTTCACTTTTACTCTTCTTGAGAAATATATTTAATTGCATTGGGAATATTATTTTAGAGAGAGAGGGAATTTAATGAGTGGGCAAAGTTGGAAAGTAAGTATTAATCATAGGGTCAAAGCAGGAAAAATAACATTAATTAAACTGGAGATGATTTATATTTTAAATAATGCATTCCTTTTAGAAATGTCCTATACTGTGGACCAGAGGGAGTACAAGATACTAAGACATGAAATGGACGACCATTTGTTGCAGCAATTTTCTTGCATGCAACTAACTATCATCACTTCTCCATCGATCAGAAGAGAAAATTGAAACACGTTGATGAGGGGACAAGTATTTTGATGCAGCTAAGTTCAATTAATTAATGGAGAGATTGAGAAACTAATAACATCTCATTTCAGATCTCCGACTTCAACTTTCGGTTTGCTTTCACATTGGTGGACTAATAATATAGCCCAAAATACCACTATTAAAATAAACCATAGGCCAAGATCTGCCACAAAAAGAAATTAGATAATTCTACCAAAAACCAATGAAAAAAAACAAAACTCAAGACACCAGCCCAATGTGCAAGTCCAGCTTGAAAGACTTATAAACAGAAATAGCAAAATTAAATAATGGAAAGCATAGGCCCATATCAACATAAACTAAAGTATAAAAGCGTATAAACCCAAAGATGCACAGGACCAAACCGCAAGTCCAGCCCCAATAGTTGTCAAGAAAAAAAAAAAGTCCAGCCCCAATCAACTGGTCACCTTTCTGGCTTTCTCAACCCATTCGGATCCCTAGAACCCGATTCGCGACCCACCTTATCCCACTTTCATAGCTACCGGACCTGCAACTTCAGGTGACTTTTTTCGGCTTCTCCGAGCATGTTTTCCGACGATTTTAATGGCAGAATGCCCAGAAGCAAATGGGGAATCATATGCTCTCAATTAATACTCTTTTACCAAGCCAGAAATCCAATTGAAAAATTTTAATCCCAAACAAAAACTTGACAGCAAAAAATTTGGCTTGGAACGTCATTAGCAGTAATAATGGAAAAGATAACATTGGCAAAGTGTTTACAAACTATAATTATATGAAGAATTGCCCAAGAATTAAGTTGAAGAACTTTGCTTTTGGAGTTAAAAACCAAAGCACAATTATATATATATATATATATATATGCGCAAATGAGGTCTCAAATATCAGGGGAGAAAAAAAATTCAAATCGAAAATTTGACTTTTGAAGCAAATAGGCGCAGCGCCTTTGGTGATCCATCTAAGATAAGCATGATCCACCAAAAAAGGATCTCACTCCAATCGGACGGGGCTTCTCTCCTTTGCGAGCGTCCGCTGCCCCTTTTTTTCTTTAAAATCCTCATGGTCGTTTTTTTTTTTTTAAAAATAATCTCCGGTACTTTTAAAATATTTTTTTAGTATCGCTGATAATCCTAAAATATTTTTTTTAACATCACTTAGTATCCTAAAATGATTTTTGGTCCACCTAACACCCTGACATACTTTCTGAGTACCGCTCACCATCTAACAACCAGCACACTTATATATTTCTTTTTGATATACTCAATATTGTAAACTAATTTTTAATGTATATAGCTCCCAAAATATTTTTCCAGTAATACTCAAATAATTAATTATATATATATTCAGATATAATTAATTATATATGATAATATTGTAGGACAAAACTCATGAATACCCAAATAAATCACAAATTAGAGTATATGAATTTTCCTATATCAATAGCGGAAGACTTATAAGAATTACCTCTCGCCATTGCTAAGCTTTGATCGAATGGAGAATTCATGAATCCTGATGAAAGAGAGCTGCAAAACAATTGAAGACAGAATATGATTGTCAGGTCTCTTTCTGACTGGCTGTGAGGCACAGCGATGGCAACTGGGTTAAGAGCCGTCGCCAGTCAGGGAACCTCAAATGAGCAGATAGGGTTTTTCCTTGTACGCTCAATTTAGACGGCTATCAACTTAATTGTGTTATTTTCCACCATCAGAAAAAACCACATTAATAGCCAATAACCCTAATCATGAATTGGGCCTAAATCTGACTAACGGGCCACACTCTGGATATTTTAATTAATTACCTAATTAATAACTAATAATATTTATAATATATATTAAAATATCTAACATTCTCCCACTTGGCCCGTAACTAACGTCAGTTGCCCTATTCAGATTAATTAAGGCTATGCTGCAAGAATCATGGCGATAAGTCCCCTTAAATCGAGTATTATCTTCCATGTATTACATAGCAGCACCCTTACTTAATGGGTTAAAACTTTATGAATAAACCTTAAATGTTTATTCGGTTCTTTCTTGAATGTTTGTCAATCTCGATAACTAGATACCAATATGAGACAACAAACTCCAACTTGAATTTCATCATTTATCAATACCTTATTTAGATCACTCAATGTGATCCAAGTCACAAATAAGGTATTTGATCCTTCAATGTCTCTAAATGCATGCAGTTGATTTAAGGATCTATACTTTATGTGTTTATGACCCATTGACTTTATGGTCACACAACACCCTTAATGGGTTTAAATTAATTTAAAACCACATGATGAAATTCTTTAACCGGCAATCTTATAACTTGCCTCCAAGAATGACTAGATTAAGCAATTCATGGTGGAACTAAGCAATCAGTGACTACTTAGCAATCTTGTACTCCTCCATAATGTAATTTGTTCAGTAAACGTAAAGATGCATCAGAATGTTAACCATTTTATAGCTAATACATCATACTAAACTAAACAAAACTAATCATTCTCCTATATGTAGAGCATGAGACTTGATGTACATTTCATAATGTACTTCATGACTTGCAGCTTTTCAATTATTATTCAAGCAAGAATATGCTTGATAATCCTCCCAAAGTTTCCTTGCAATGACATTGCCAGTTTGTGTACACATTCAAGCAAGCATGCACCTATGAAACTGGATTAGAAGGAATACAATGATATATATATTAGAGACATGTGGGCAATCTAATTGTATTTTCATAACAACTATCATCAATCCATAAATGTTCAAATACATGTGATCATATGTTTCTTATGATATTCTCAAGCATTTTGAGAACAGTTTCCTTATGTATTCTAAAAGAATACTACAATTAACCTAGTCCTATCACAAATTTGAACAATGATGATTTTGTTATATGTAACACCTTATGTCAAAATTCACAAGCAATGAGTAAATCATCATTTTGTTTAATATAGATAATTCAACTCCCACTGATCTAGTGATATAAATAGTACTATGATGCTTTCAACATTATCATATATGTGATTGCATCATAACACATTATTCACCACTAATGTGAAAATGCATGTGAGGACGGTTTCTCAATTTTGCTAACTAAATTCTCCTCATAGTTTATGTGACATTTCTTTTAATTCACACACATCTCTCCTTGTTACTATAATGGAAATGTGCTAATGGAATTTAGGGTCACTCTCATTGTTTATGCTCTAATCAGATTACTTGAAATACATGACGTATAGTTGGTAGTAATTGCCAAATTTAAATTGTCATTTGGTCTTAACCCAATCTGCTAACAGATTGAAGTTGTATAATAAGAGCATCATCTATCAATTTAGAATATCCCTTGCTTGTTTTGGGATATTTTTCCTAATAATTGATAGAGTCCTTAATGTTGATGCTTCTTATTTCAAGCTTGACCAATTGAGAATTTCAGAACTTCATTATGTTTCACATCTACTTCAAGGAGAAGAGTATTATGTAAAAGCAATGTTCCATTATGATTAGAGGTTACAATCTGTTATGTGTGATCATCCTAAATGAGTTTGATCACTCCCACTAATCATATCATTTTTTAATAATTTGGCATTTCAAAATTACTACACAACTTCTAAAATAGAAAAGATAGCTCAATAGAATTCCCAAGATCTTTCTGCATCTTCATCAAAATATGCAGTCTTAATCTCTGGGATGTTTTCCATACACACTCTTTCATTTATGAGACAATTCTATATAAACTGAACTTCCAACTCTCAAATTTTAAAAGGGTTTAAACATAATTCTGTTGGAAACTCATCTAAGATATATATAATTGTCTTCAGTGCATTCTTTAAGAGGAAAACATATAGGCTAAATTACTATCCTCAACCATGTACCCATCATGTCATCCATCTCTTCTAATTGACTTCACTATATTAATCTGTTTACCAGATTAAATTACCCACTTCTACTTTATATTCTCTAAAAGTGTCAATGACACTGCTTAATTATAAAGCAAAAGATGTTCAGGTATTAGAAGAGTCAATTAAATCAGGATGAACTATTTCATCTGTTAGAACAAAACCAATGGCAAGTGTATATCCACTACTGCCTCCAATCAAGCCACTAATCATAGACAAATTAAACTTGATATGTCTATTGCTTTATGACTTTAGGGTTGGTAGCTTGATGTCCCTTATTTAAAATCTCATGCTTTTCTAAAAGGGAGTAAAATTTATATAGACATATTTACAATGAATACTTAATGTCCATGCATGTATTCATGAAAATGAGTAACAAATCATGAGATAATAAACAGAAGATCTTTTCCACCAAGATTAATGGAGACACCTTACCCTATGATGAAGAATCACTTAATAGTCAACAAAACAATACAACAATATTTATGAGAATTTCTAAATATGTCCCTCAGCCTATCAACAACCTTTGACTTTACTCCATTCTTTATGTACTTTTAATAACTAGCTTTTAACTGAGATTACTTTATTGAGACAGTAATGTTATCTCATTTCTCATGTTAGCATTATAAATACTAGAGCTTTTCTTAATGTCAATTTTATCCTAATGGCAGAAATTCTCCTTATAGGCTTAACTGTCTCTAATAAATTATATCAAACTAAATAATTGAATAGATAACAATCATGCTGCAAAGTCAAAATCAAAATTAAATCATACTTACAAAATTGCTATAAGAGGCAAGCAACCATCGCATATAGGTGTATGTTTACCAATGTAAATCATACAATTATAAATTCGTATAACTAAAGTCTACCTGTGGGCAAAGACATTAGCATAGCATGAATTTATCTCAAATTGGTGAAACTGGAATGCAGTTATATCCCCTAATACCTGTGGGCTACTTAGAAAATATAATGTTGTTCCATTCCACCCTAATTAAAACTATGATTATAATTATCTACCTGTGGGCAAAGATTAATTATAACCATACATTTAATTACAATTGATGTCTTTAAATCTTTGAGTGATGTATTTTATTCATTAGAACAAAATAGAGTGTATGTGCCTAGTGAGGATGCTGTGGCTACTCCTCGATTCTACATACTCATCACAAAGACATCACATCATTGTGTATACTAATTGTACATATGAACATAATTTGATATGGTAAAACCTTATGTGATGATTACTTATGCATACAATATGTGCATAAGGATGCTGTAGCTATTCCTTAAACAAAATATGTATACTAATCACTAACATCAAATATATACAATTTAAATATCATATATGTATACACAATGTCAATGGGAATCCTAATTAATTAGTTTAATCAACTTCTGAAGATTAATATTTTAAATCTATATATGATTATTTATGCATGTTGTAAGAGGGCGCTGTAGCTACCACTCTAGCATGCAAGTTAATCATAAATATTAATCATGTGCACTTAAATTCTGCATATGCACAACTTTATGGAGGATTTTAACCAATTAATTTAATCAACATAAGTGACTAAATACAATCCTCCCACTTTGATTAAATTAATATTACCCATTAAATAGAGTTGATATTTTAAAACATAAAAGTGATTATCTATACATACAACAGAGGATGCTGTGGCTAAACCCCTAGATGCATGTTAATCACAAATACCAACCTTGTGCATTTAAATTCCAAATATGCACAAATATTTAATGAGAATTTATTTAATAGATTGATTTAATCAACAAAATGTGACTAAATAATCGAGAAAAAATAAATTCTCCCACTATTTTGTGCATGCAAATTAAATCCAATATATGCACTTCTTGATGGAGGGATTAATTAATTAATTTGCTCAACAAGGTCCCTAGATAATTAATTAGAAAACCTCCCACTGTTTTATGTATCCAAAAAATTGTTTAAAGAATTAATTTTGGCACTTTTCAATTTAAATTAAGCTTTACAAAATTCGAATAGTAAGATAATTGCCTAAAATGAATTATCCAAATATATAGGCAATTAAATAACATGTCAAAAGGATTTTTGCAAATATTTCAGAATATGAAAATTGCCAAAATTAATCTCTTTTCTTAATTTAAACAATTAAATGTGATATAATCAAAACTATACATAAAACAGAAGCTAATTTAATAAACAATGAGCAAAAGGATTACTTAACCCAAAATTCATTTCTAGAAATTAAAAGTTCTATGGTCTAGGTGTTTAAAACGTAACTAGGCCCATAAATGTTGCAAAAAATGCCACTGTCACAAAAAATTAACATGAAAAACTCATAGTATAAATGTTCTTAATTATTTAAGAACCCAGGTAGGGGCCCAAAACGCAGGCTATCTTTGATTAGGAAATAAACTTTAATTCCCAAGTCCATTTAAATGTTTCGGCCCAGAACGCTTCAGCATGCCAAAAATTTTTTTTTTTTTTTTTTTAAAGAAGCCCAGACACTTCAGCCCAACAGCGCATCAGCGTAAAAAAAAAAAAAAAAAATGAAACCGGCCCAAAACGCGTCGGCCCGCCTGCCTGAATAAGTGAAACGCAGCGTTTCACTCAGGGGCCGAAACGACGTCGTTCCGCGCGTGGGTGAAGGCCGTCTGGATGAGTCGAAAACGACGACGTTTTGGTGAATGCCAAAACGACGTCGTCCGAGTCTCCTTCCCCACCCGGATTGCTGTAGCCCTACCCGACCCGACCCGAATGCAACCCGAAACGGGTGCCGCGACCCGCGACCTCAGGCGTTCCAGTCCGGCGATCGGAGGGCTCAAAACGTCGTTTCTTACGGTGGTTTTTCACAGAAATTTACCCAGAAACATAATACATTCAACATATATGCATTTAAACACAAGATTTCTCAGATTTGAAAACCAAAAATAGAGATTCCGACGGCGTTGACGGCGATACACATCGAAGCAATCACACATTTACAGAAAAGCATGCTCAGATTCGCAAACAGTAAAATGCAGGTCCGATGCTCTCAGGCGACGCTCTCTCTTCGACGGTGATACATACAGAGATTTCGAAAGCAAATACGTCGCATATGATAAAAACCCAAAATGCGATAGATTATGGAATAATAACAGAATTACAGATCTGAAAACCAAAATCGGAGGGTCTGATGATGCTAAATACAGATTCCGAAACCATAATCGAAAACCATAATCGAAGATATAATCCCAGATGAACATGAACCACAGAGACAATCGATGAACAGAAAATCCATATACATCGAAAATTAAATAAAAGCCAGAATCGTATCCTTCGAAATCAATAATAATCCCAGAAACACAATTCCTTCGAAAACCTAATGAAGGCAATAATTAACAAATGTGATCTCCGATTTCAGATATGGAACCCGTGTAAAAATTACTACAGTAGATTCAATAAAATTCCATATTTGAAACATCCCCGATCAAAGAAAAGAGGCAGAGAATCAGAGAACCAGGCTCTGATACCACATGTAGGACAAAACTCATGAATACCCAAATAAATCACAAATTAGAGTATATGAATTTTCCTATATCAATAGCGGAAGACTTATAAGAATTACCTCTCGCCATTGCTAAGCTTTGATCGAATGGAGAATTCATGAATCCTGATGAAAGAGAGCTGCAAAACAATTGAAGACAGAATATGATTGTCAGGTCTCTTTCTGACTGGCTGTGAGGCACAGCGATGGCAACTGGGTTAAGAGCCGTCGCCAGTCAGGGAACCTCAAATGAGCAGATAAGGTTTTTCCTTGTACGCTCAATTTAGACGGCTATCAACTTAATTGTGTTATTTTCCACCATCAGAAAAAACCACATTAATAGCCAATAACCCTAATCATGAATTGGGCCTAAATCTGACTAACGGGCCACACTCTGGATATTTTAATTAATTACCTAATTAATAACTAATAATATTTATAATATATATTAAAATATCTAACAAATATTGTATATAATATTATGTAAAAATACAACACAGACTTATTTAGGCTCAATTAGTAAATGCGTGTGTGTGAAGGCACTAAGAGAATGAGATCGAGTCTTCTTGTGGGAGAAGACCCATGTTTAGAAATAAAAAGATGCAGATGTGTGGCAAAGCAAGAGGTGACACATGTTACACTATGAGACTAGGACATGTGGCGCATTGTGGAGCTGACACACGGCAGCCTCAAGCGATAAGGTGGCTGTTGCCGAAGCCAACACTTGACGCCACTGGTGATGAGATGGCCTCATATATCTATAAATGGCTTCCTTTGAGAATGTCCCTCTGGCATTTAAAAATAAAAAAAAAATAAAAAAGTTTTTTTATAGTGTTGTATGGATCATCCAACAACTAAAGAATATAATCACCAATAGCTGAATGCCCATAATTAAAATAGTACCAATCAGTACAACCTATTACTCAAACTCTGATTAGATATGCTGTACTCAAGAGTCAAGACTCGCCCTGTATATGGACTCCCGGCTTTGATCCATTTCCGCACACGTCTACATTTATTGGACAATTATACTAAGATTTTAATTAAAAATAATAATATTAGAAAAATCTCATAACTTATTAATGACAAATGAAAGAGCAGTTATTGATAAGTGAAAGGGTGGTCATTAACAAATTATGAGACTTTTCTAATATTAATTTCTTTAATTGGGACCTTTATGTCATTTTCCCTATATTTAACTTTGAGCACCATGATTTCAAACATATTAATTAATGGCTGTACTAATCTAGTCTTCAATATACTCCCTCCGGCATTGTTCTCATGCTTGTGAGTTGGCTCTCCAAGTTTAACGTCTTTATATTTTTAACTTATAAAATCATGTCAAGTCACTCTTAAACTTGAGTTAGTTATAAACTCGGTTAAATTCGTAATTTCACACATTAAGTTTAAAAATTTATAGTTTACAAAATTGTGTTAACTCACTCTTAAACTCGAGTTAACTTTTTTTTTTTATCATGCTCAATGGCTTCATATTTGAATTTTATAGAAAATTTTTTGTTAAGTATGATAAAATATGAATGTTGATGGATTTAATTTCAATTATTTAGATTTAAAATATATTCAAATCAAATTTTTGTATATTTCAGTTATTTAATCATACATATTAATACAAGTACATATTTATTAATAAAAGTAAACTCTTACGATGAGTCTACATCACTATTACGAATTTGCTTGATCTCGTGAGTTTGATAACATTGCCCTCTGATCCTTTTTATAAATAACAACTACCCAATTAACACAAAATATACTTGTGGTTAAGTTTAGTTAAAAACAATTAGGCCCTGTTTGATACGTGGTATTGAATTTTGATGGATTGGGATTGTGATTGGGATTGGGATTGAGATTGGGATTGATGCTTTAAAAATATGTTTGGTATAAGGTGTTAATTGGAGGGAATGATTTTATTAATCTTATTTAATAAACAATATACTAATTATAAAAAGACTCAAATGCCTTGCCATAAATCCTAAACAATCGATCGATCATGCATCGTTATCGTCATCGTCGGTGAGGAGTGACTCGAACTAGAGGGCAGCCGGAATCACAAATTCTATTAGCTGGGCGTTGGTCAAGCTACATCTACCAATAAGATTTTATTGCCGCTGCTGCGTCTTCTGGTAATACAAACTTGTGGTCAAAAGAAAACAAAAACAAATCAGTAGTTGGGTTTGAAGAAAGCGAAAGGTCTCATATCAGGCTATATAAGCAGTAGATAAATCATGGATTAGATGCCAAAAAAAAAAACAAGAAGGAAAAAAAAGAAGAAAAAGCTCTATTCAATTCAACAATCCTTATTTGTTATACTTAAATCCCTTGTGTTAGATCCTGGTGGGAAACATAATGGGGGTGGTTCATCATGCATACTCAAATGGATCCGTCCAGAATTGTAATGGGTTGGAAGAAAAACTTGATGATCTTCGTGCGCTTCTTGGGAAAGCTAATGGCGATCCTCTAATAAAGCTGTCGATGGTGAAGGGAGGAAAAAAGGAGGAGGAGAGAGTGATTATGTGAGAGGGTTAGGTTAAACTTAAGTTATTTTTGTCTCAAAATATTTTAATCAGGGATATTTTTGTCTTCATAATTTTGTAATCCTGGGATTCAAAACACAATACCAGGAGGGAGGTGGCTTTGCAGCAATCCCATATTCGTGGTACTCACAATCCCTAATTACTCATAATCCCTCATACCAAATAATGTATTTTTACTCAATCCCTCTCCCTGCTCTCAAATATCATGTACCAAACAAGGCCTTAATGTGTAAGAGATATAATTTTTTTTAAAACATATCCTTATTTATAACGATGACGAGTACTGTGTGTGAGAATGAGTAGGAAAAAATAGGAGAGGATAAATGAAAAAGAGAGACATAAAATTTAGTGAGAGTAAAAATTAAAAAAGTGCATTTAATTCTTAGACAAAACAAAGTTAATGGTTGTATAAAATTATAAATGACCAAATCTATAAAAAAATATTACTTATAAATAGGATAAGAACGAGTATCTTCTATTCTAAAAACCCACGGGCATGCATATATATTACTGTGCCCAAGATCCCACACAAATAAATCACCTATCTCCTGTTTGCACACTATATTTAGAGTATGATATAAAGAACCTCCCATGCATGTAACATGCAAAGGTTTGGTAAGGTTTTAATCATGAATGTCACGTGCATTTAAAATATAAATATGTAGAATAATCTAAAAAGAATTTAAACAATTTGATCAATAAAAGTGATTAATTAACTGAAATTCTTTCACTTTGTTTAAATTAATTAATCACTAATAGGAGTTGATATTTTAAAAAATCTATAAGTGATTATTTATGCATGCAACATTGAGGATGTTGTAGCTACTCTCTAAGATACATGTTAATCACAAATATCAACTATGTACATTTAAATTCTAAATATGCACAAATTTTTAATGAGAATTAAATAATCATCATAGATAAATTCCCCACTACTTTGTGTATCCAAATTAAATCTAATATATGGACATTTTAATGGAGGGATTAATATCAAATAATTAAATTAATATCCCTCCTGTTATTTTATGTATCCAAAAATTGTTCAAGAAATCAATTTCAACATATTTTAACTTAAATATAATTTTTCAAAATTCAAACAGTTGAAAAATTGTCCAAAATTAATTACATAAATATTAAGGTAATTAAATGATGTATCAAAATAATTTTTCAAAATTACCATAATGCAAAAATAACCAAATTGAATTTTTCTACATTTAAACAATTGAAATTTCACATAAAAGAAATAAGCATTCAAATACTTGATAAAATAAATCATTTATGAGATGAAATAGAAATTAAACCTGAACAATTAATCAAATGTTTAATTTCTTGAAAAGAAGGGAAATTTTCAAAGAATTGAGCATAAAATGTAGTTAAGAAAATTTTATTAAACCAAAATGATATCTGAAAATCAAACTTGAAAGTCTCAATATTAGTAACCCAATATATCGAATAACAATAATTGTCCAGAACTAAAAGAAACACACACTTGACCCAGAATATTAATCAAAATGTGACTAAGAAGATGGGAGGAGTAAACCTGAGAGGCGGCTTTGGCTATTTTTTCTCTCTCTTGAAACTCGTGTCACCGGAATTTTTCAATGGATGATGTTGTATCTCTCAAGATACCGCCGGACAGACCACCGGATAAGCCAGTGCAATCGGATAAATCTCTGAATAATCTCATTGAACGCACTTCACCAGATAAATCAGTTGCGTTAGGGAAGGAGGTTGAAATCTCTGAGGTACCTGCTTCGGTGTTGCAAAACAACAATCAGGGGACCTTTTCAACCTTATCAAAGAGCAAGAGCATTGCCTCATACAAAGATTCTCTGATGGGGCCAAAGCGTCTGGATTTTAACGGGACGGTGTTCGACTCATCTAATGCTAGTGAAGACCCACTGACTTTGGAGCTTAACAATCTTACATGGAAAATTCCTGAACCCTCCAAGGAAGTCAATAAGCTAAAGGCTATATACCCATCCATGGACATCACCGAAGAGGAATTCAATGAAGCATGCAAGCCCTGGAATAGATCTCTCATAATCATTGTCCTAGGCGCCCATTTTTATTTGCCCAAGCTGAAGGAACTACTTTGTAGGTTGTGGAAATTCAATGACTTTGAGTTGATTGATCTACCAAACAACTATTATGTTGTTAGATTCACAAATCCTGAGAGTTGGGAATCTCAATATAAACGCATACTTCTGGACGGACCGTGGGTCATCACACAACATGTCATTTTAGTTCAGAAATGGTCACCATTTTTTGACCCTTTCAAAAACCAGCTGGGGAGGATTGTGACTTGGGTTAGGATTCCAAATGTTCCTCTTATTTTCTACTCTCACAAATTCATCTCCAGGCTTGGGGATATGATTAGGAGGACCATTAGAGTAGATCTAAACACTCTAAACTCTAGGAATCAGGATGCAAAAGTAGTGGCAAGGGGTAGATACGCGAGAATTTGCGTGGAGTTAGATCTCCAAAAGAGTCTTGTCCCTCGTGTTATTTTAGCGTCGACAGTGTTCAACGTTGAATACGAAGGTCTGGACTTGATTTGTTTTAGCTGCGGTAGATATGGTCATAAAAGAGAAGGTTGCTCTCGCAAGGAAGAGGGAACAAATTCTGAAAATGGAAAAAGCTCAGGAAAGGAGGTGGGGACCAAACCTGGAAAATCACAGCAATTTTCGGTGAGCTCCGAACAGGGGGCGTCATTCTCGTCGCCGGAGGAAGAGAAGGTCTTGTCACCGGAGGAACCTTTCGGTCCGTGGATGTTGGTGAAGAGTCAGAGGAAAAACAGATTCCCAAGAATGGGTAATCACAGAAACGGCGCAGATCAGGGAAGGTATGGGCCTGCCAGAGACATGGGGAAGAGGAATAATTTTGAATATTTGGCTGAACTCGATGAAGGATTAGATATGAGAGATTCAAAGTCAGATAAGCCTCGGATGTCGGTGCGTTCAGAAGAAGGAATAGGTGCTGGATTCAAGATCTCGAGTGACAGAAGGCTTAGCAGGAATGACAATGACCTCAGGATCAAAACGCAAAAAGCAAATCTTGTGTACAGGAAGAAGGAACCAGCTATTGGAGGGCTTAAAGCAATTCTACCCAAAGTCCTTCCGCAAGGGCCCACGGGGAGTGTAGTTCAGTCAACTCAAGGTTCAGTCAAAGCCATTAATGACGCTGTGGGATCTAAAGATGAAGTTGGGCCAAGTTTAGATGAGCCCAAATCACCAAATCCGAAAGCTAGGAATCACATTGTGGTTGTGGGCTCAATGAAAGAAAACCTTTCTCATATCGCTTCGGACTCTTCTCAGGCCATAATTCAATAAAGCCGTAGTCAATGTTCATTCGATACACAGCCCGATTTTGACCCCCTCATCCAATGTTCTTCTAAAGGAAATTCATCAAATGTTGTCAACTTACCTCTTAGTAATTGCGAAGCTAACCCTATGGTGAAATCACAATCTGGTGATCCCGTGGAATCTGACTCTTCAACTAAAGTCTTGGGTTCAATGTCAACTCCAGCATGTGATAAGAAGATGAACTTGGGGGCTTCGGTCATGAGTCAAGTAAAATCAGATTTGCCTTCTGTTCCTACCTCTTCCAGTTCTGATCTGAAATTAGCCATTGTGGAGGACCCTGAGAGGGGCAGACCGAATAGGAATCTGAGGGAATTAAAAAATAGAAGCAGGTCTTTGTCTGGACGTGTCCCTCCAGATAAGTAGTTTTTATCCCTGCTTCTTGCTTGTTTTTTCTTTTTCCTTATTATCTTTTTCATGATTATTTCTTGTTGGAACTGTAGAGGGGTTTGTAGCAAATCTTTTCCAAATATTCTGCGTGATATTGTTTATAAGTATTCTATCTCAGTCATGGGTCTGCTGGAAACCAGGGTTAGTGGCCATAAAGCGGACGTTGTGGTCCGCAAACTGGGTTTTAATAACTGGTTGAGGGTTGAGGCTACGGGTTATGCGGGTGGCATCTGGATTCTGTGGAACGACAATGAAGTCTTTATGGAGTACCTTTTCTCTACTAATCAACTTCTTCATTGTCGTTTGACAGAGAAACAATCCAATAAATGTTTTTGTGTCACGTTTGTATATGGGGATCCTAGATGGAGCTTTAGACATGAGCTTTGGGATTCGCTCAGGGATTTGGCGGGAACTATCTCTGAGGCTTGGCTTGTTTTAGGAGATTTTAATTCTTTTCTTAACCCATCTGATAAGTCTGGGGGCGCTGCAGTTAGTGATAGATTCCTGGCTCCCTTTCGGAATTGTGTTCATGATTGTGATTTACTTGAGTTGCCTGTTGTTGGAGACAAATTCACGTGGTCTAGACACGATATTAAGAAAAGGCTGGATTGGGCTTTTTGTAACTTAACCTGGGAAATGGCTTTTCCTCTCCACAAAAACTTTCACCAGCTTCGTTTCAAATCTGATCATCGTGTTTTGGTGATTACAGCCGGGGGGTGATAGCCCTCCCACACCATCGAATCATTTCAGATGTCAAGCAGCTTGGTGCCTTGAAGAGGATTTCCCAAACTTAGTAAATGTCGCTTGGCAAAATAATGATTGGATATCTGGTTGTAATAATTTCCAATGTAAGGCCTCTTGGTGGAATAAGAATGTGTTAGGCAGCCTTCCAAAAAGAAAGAAGACTTTGATCAAGCGCTTGGAGGGGGTAGATCGCCCACTTACTGTGCGACCTCATGCGGGACTGATTAAACTTGAAGCGAAGCTGTGGAAGGAATACATCAAGGTTGTAAATCAAGAAGAGCTTCTCTGGTTTCAAAAGTCAAGATGCAAGTGGCTCAAATATGGAGACAAAAATACAAGTTTTTTTCACTCCTCCACAGTAATCAAAAGAAAGAAAAGCAAAATAGACTCTCTTCAAGATGGACAAGGGAACTGGATTACTGACCAAGAGGAGCTCAAAACATCTGCTCTCAATTTCTTCAAAGATCTCTACTCGGGGGATAATGAGGTGCAAAATGTTTCAGAATGGCCTGATGACTTCTTATCCCTGGACGACTCTCAGCTTTTTCACCTTCAGAAGGATGTGTTTGCAGTGGAAATTAAAAATGCAGCTTTTGAAATGGATGCCTTCAAGGCGCCTGGTCCGGACGGCCTTCAACCACACTTCTTTCAGACTCAGTGGAGCATTGTGGGTCCAAAGGTCTGTGATCTTATCTTCTCCATTTTTAGAGACCCGAGCAAAATCAAAGATATTAACCAGACTCACATCACTCTGATCCCCAAGGTCGAAAATCCCGCCTCGCTTAAGGAGTTCCGCCCCATATCCTTATGCAATGTGAGTTACAAAATTCTTAGCAAGGTGCTTGCTAACAGAATGAGAACAATAATGGACTTCCTGATTCATCCCACTCAGTGCAGCTTCATCAGGGGTAGGCAAAGCTGTGATAATATAATTTTGGCACAAGAAGCGATCCATACTATGAGAACGACTAGAAAGAAGAAGGGTTATGTCGCTATCAAGGTGGATATGGAAAAAGCTTTCGACAGACTGGACTGGAACTTCCTGCGTTTTAATCTTTGTAGCCTGGGCCTAAATGACCACTTTGTAAATCTGTTGATGATGTGTGTTTCCTCTCCCACAATGCAAGTGATTTGGAATGGATCTATATCAACTCAGTTTCAGTCTTCTAGAGGTGTGAGACAAGGTGATCCTTTGAGTCCATATCTCTTCATTATCTGTATGGAAAGACTGAGCCAATTGATAAACCGGGCTGTGGAAGAAAGAAGATGGAAGCCTCTAAGGATTAATCAATCGTGTCCAAATCTCTCTCACCTTTTCTTTGCTGACGACCTTCTTCTCTTCGCTGAGGCTTCCACTAGTCAGATGGAGATCATCAGAGATCTGATGACTTTTTTCTGCAAGGTATCAGGACATAGGATAAATCTGCAGAAATCCAAGATCTTTGCCTCTAGGAATGTTCAATTCCAACGAGCTCATCAACTGGGTCAATCTCTTGGCATCAGTATTTCGGGAGATCTGGGTAAATACCTTGGCGTCCCCTTACTCCACAAGCGAGCTATCAAAACGACGTTTGCTCCTTTGGTGTCCAAAGTTCAGAAAAAGCTCTCCTCTTGGAAAAGTAAATTCC
Organism: Inga laurina; assembly: GCA_963855925.1. Taxonomy (NCBI): domain Eukaryota; kingdom Viridiplantae; phylum Streptophyta; class Magnoliopsida; order Fabales; family Fabaceae; genus Inga; species Inga laurina. The sequence goes on from OY979711.1 coordinate 57,360,378, forward strand.
TGAGCATGGCCGGGAAAACTGTCCTGATCAACTCTGTCCTGTCTACTCTACCGTTCTACCAGATGCAAACTACCCTTCTCCCCAAAGGTGTTCTGCAAGATCTCGAGAAAGCAAATAGAAATTTCTTCTGGAGTCAGGGGCAGGATAGGAAGAAAATGCATTTCATTTCTTGGGATAAAATCAAGTTAGACAAGAAGATGGGTGGTCTGGGTATCAAAGATCTTTCCAGTCAGAATGAAGCTCTCATCATGAAACTTTGCTGGAATCTCATTACTAGACCAAATGCATTATGGGTGAAAGTGCTCAGAGCGAAATATGATTGTGGGGAAGATGAAATTCCAAGAGTTGTAAGGAAAAAGTCCCAATCCGCTACCTGGAATGCAATCACAGCTGTTTGGGACTCATTTAGGAAAGTTGTGGGTAAAAGGATCAGGAGTGGGCAGACAACAAATGCCTGGTGGGATCTATGGACCAATCTTGACCAACCCCTTATGTTCTATGTAAACAGAAATCATGATTTAATAAATCCTGAAGAAGTGGTAAAACATTTCGTCGGACCAGACGGAGAATGGAATCTTCAAAGATGGAATATGTTCTTGCCATGGTGGGTAATTGAAAAGATCAAGCAAGTTTCTCCACCTTCTCAAAATGGTAACGATCTGTTTTGGTGGAGGAAATCTCCTGATGGAAATTTCAGCGTCAAATCAGCTTATTCCATGATTTACTCGTCGCTCACGGAGCCGGCTGATCCGTTCTGGCAAAGTATCTGGAGATGGCCTATTCCAGAGAAAGTTAAATTCTTTATGTGGCAATTGTTTCAAGAGAGAATTCCTACAAATTCTATCCGAGCGAAGAGAGACGAGAGATTAAGCCCTGAGTGCCCTTTTGAGTGTAACTGTGAGGAAACAACATTGCATATTTTGAGAGATTGTGAGTTTGCCAGTTCTGTATGGTTTTCCTGTATTAACCCTCTATATTACCCTATTTTTTTCTCTGGCAATTTACAGGTCTGGATCAAATGGAACATGCAACATTCACCGGGAAACCGCAAGTTCTCCCAATGGCCCTGGCTGAGAGTATTTGGGTCTTTATGCTGGCAAATCTGGAAGAATAGGTGCAACAAAGTCTTTGAAGGAACCTCTGTTCTCCCACAGCAGCTAGTGCACAGAGGAATGCATTTTCTTCACGAAGGAACAGAGGAAGGCCGGTATAAGCACAAGATTTATAGAATTCCAGAAAGATACTTAGAACATTGGAAAGCTCCACCAGAAGGCTATGTTCGGATCGATGTAGATGCAGCGGTAGACGAACAAAGGATTTCAGCAGTTGGAGGAGTGGTGCAGGACAGCTCCGGAGATTGGATCTACGGTTTCCAACAGAATACAGGTCTAAGTTTAGGTTCGACAGCAGCGGAGATTCATGCTATTCGCATTGGTCTACAAACATGCAAAACCAGGATGTTCAAAAAAATCAAGCTCTTTACTGACTCATTAGAAGCAATTCAGTTGTTATTCCAGGCAGGCGGTCACTATCACCCCTTGCAGCATGATTTGGATGAGGTCAGGGATCTAATACACCGGGATTGGGACCTGGAGATTCACCACTGTCACAGAGAGGCGCTCAAATGCGCCGACGCTCTAGCAAAGCAGGCACTGGACTCGAACAGCGATCTCTCTATGATTCAGTTCCCACCGCATTTCTGTTTGGCTCAAATGTCAGCTGATATTAGCTCACATTTGGGAGTATAGGTCACTACTTTTGTATCTTTGTTTTTATTGGCCGCCATGGCCTCAAGAGCTTGCTCTTGTCATTGTATCACAAAAAAAAAAAAAAAAAACGTGACTAAGAGAATATATCATCCCTCTTGCTAAACAAAATAGCCCAGATGGCGGAAAAATAAATTGCAACAGAAATACCAATGATGAAATAAAACCAAAACGCCCAAAAAAAATGAGTAAACCATGGTTCAGAAAATAGGTCAAAAAAACCATTTTACAAAAAATTCTTGAAATAAGAGAGCTATATGCAGCAAATAATAAAATGAATAAAAGAAAAGTCCAAAGTTATCCTTCCGTCCTGACGCCACAATTAAACAACAAAGATAAACCATCGGCCCAGAGCCAGAAGCCCAAAATATCCCTATTAAAATCAACCGTAGGCCATGAACTGCAACAAAAAGAAATTAGATAATTCTACCAAAAACCAAAATCTTCATTCCGCCCAAATGAAAACAAAAAACTTCAAGATGCCAACCCAATGTGCAAGTCCAGCTTGAAAGACTTATACACAGAAATACTAAAATTAAATAATGGAAAACAAAAACCTAAAAGGATAGGCCCATATCAACATAACCTAAAGCATAAAAACAACTAAGCATATAAACCCAAATATGCACAGGCCCAAAATGCAAGTCCAGCCCCAATCAAATGGTCACCTTTCTCAACCCATTCGGATCCCTAGAACCCGATTCACGACCCACCTTGCACCACTTTCATAGCTACCGGACCTGCAACTTCAGGTGACTTTTTTCGGCGACTCCAGGAATGTTTTCCGACCATTTTAATGGCAGAATGCCCAGAAGCAAATGGGGAATCATATGCTCTCAATTACTACTCTTTTACCCAAACAAAAACTGGACAGCAAAAAATTTGGCTTGGAACGTCATTGGCAGTAATAATGGAAAAGATAACATTGGCAAAGTGTTTACAAACTATAATTATATGAAGAATTGCCCAAGAATTAAGTTGAAGAACTTTGCTTTTGGAGTTAAAAACCAAAGCACAATTATATATATATATATATATGCGCAAATGAGGTCTCAAATATCAGGGGAGAAAAAAAATTCAAATCGAAAATTTGACTTTTGAAGCAAATAGAGGAAGCGCCTTTGGTGATCCATCTATATATAGATAAGCATGATCCACCGAAAAAGGATCTCACTCCAATCGGACGGGGCTTCTCTCCTTTGCGAGCGTCCGCTGCCCCTTTTTTTCTTTAAAATCCTCATGGTCGGTTTTTTTTTTTTTTTTTTTTTTTTTTAAATATTCTCTAGTTTTTTAAAATATTTTTTTAGTATCGCTGATAATCCTAAAATATTTTTTTTAACATCACTTAGTATCCTAAAATGATTTTTAGTTCACCTAACACCCTGACATACTTTTTGAGTACCGCTCACCATCTAACAACCAACACACTTAAATATTTCTTTTTGATGTACTCAATATTTTAAACTAAATTTTAATGCATATAGCACTCAAAATATTTTTCAGTAATACTCAAATATCTTAAAGTAATTTTTGATGTAATGTTTTAGGGTGTGATGCACGAAAAATTAGCTTAGGATATTGGATAATAGTAAAAAAATATTTTAGTGTGCTGGGTGTTAGATACTGAATGGTACTGAAAAATATGTTAGGGTGCTAAGGGAACCAAAATCATTTTAGGACATTGAGTGATGTTGAAAAATTTTTTTAGGATCTTGGATAATATTAAAAAAATATTTTAAGATACTAAATACTATTTTAAAAAACAAAAACATGAGAATTTTGCACCAAAATTATGTAATTTAAATAAAAGGAGGGGCAGTGGACACAAATGGAAAAGGAGAGAAGCGGAGTCCACTCCAATCCCATCCCGGTTCTTGAAAACTATAGGCAGTGTTTGGTATAGCCTTTTGGGTCTTATAAGCCCGTTTTTATAAGAAAAAAACCTCGAATGAGAATGGATTTTTTTTTTTAATGTTTGGTTCAGCTTTTTAAAGTTGCATCCCAGTTAAATTAAGTTATTTATTGAAATAGCCCCTAAATGTAGGTTTTCACTTATTGTCCCTGCCCTTTGATCTCTTTTCTCTTTTCGCAAAATTAAAACTGATCAACTCGTTGGCAAAAAACAATTAAACATAACAATATATTTTTAAAAAATTTATGATGATTATTATTTATTCATAAACAAAAAATTTAAAATATATTTTTTGAGTGAGAATATATCAGGGGAAAATTCAAAATTCTAAAACAATACATTGGAATATGCAAAAAGACAAATCAGAACTGCAAAATTTCGAAATCCCAAGTCAGTACGGTGGAGGAATCTGAGATTATGAAATTGTCAATCCAAACAAATTTTTACTTTTAAAAAAACATTTATACAATCATCAATCCAAACAAGTTTTGACTTATGGAAAATCACTTATTTAACACTCATCTAAATATAAATCATATTATACAAACTGACTTTTCTATTAAGTCATTTTTAATAAGTCAAAATCATAATAAGTTATTTTTCCTACCATTATCCCAAACAGACAATATAGGCACTGAAAATAAGTGCTTGTTTTGATTGGCACGAGATCATCAGAGAGTCAATAGAATATCCCACATGGACATGCTTCGCAATCAATCATTGTGTTATTTTTCAGAATTGAAAAATAAAATAACATACATAAGATACTAAGGAGGGGCGAATCAAAAAACCTGCTTTAACACCATATGTTAGAATAATCTACCAATAATGATCCCAAATATATTATATAATTTCTGAAAAAGAGAACAGCGGTAGAAGACTCGATAAAATATCTTAGTCATAGCAATTTGCGTATAATATCTCATAATCTGTTTCTATTGTAGAGAACAAGAAAAAGTTACAATTAGCAAACAATCACCATTACCTCGTTAATTGATGCTAATCTCTAACATATCCAAATTACTAATGTCAACATTATTTAACTGCATGCAAGTATAATATAATGAGTCCGACACTGAGCTCCGATCTCGAAACTGAGATTACATCGTCAACAGCCAGCGGTGGTTGGCAAACACATGAGTGAAGAGGACGGAGAAGGAGATAGCATAAAAAATATCAAAAGTTGAGAATAAAACGACAATAAAGAAAATGTCAGATTTATAAGCCACCGGAGACGACGATGAAAGAAGACAAAAGAAGAAAAGCGACTACCGGAGATGTTGAGCCAATCTCGTCTTTGCAGTGCACGGGCTTATGTTGAATTATTGTTAAAGAGTGACTACTCTTACTTTTACATGTCGAACTTTCTCTATATATATTAATTACTTATAGATTCGCATTCAATCACCATTACCTTGTTAATTGACGCTAATCTCTAACATATCAAAATTACTAATGTTAACTTTATTTAACTGTATGCAAGTATAATACAGTAGTGATATATTAGTAGAAAAATCGGAACTGATGATTCATTTTGAACATGTTAATAAACATGCATATCACAGAATAATAATCAAGATAATAGAGTGATTATAAGTATTAGTGTTTATCTGGGATAGCTTATTTTTGACTTATAAGTATTTTTAAATCATGATTTATATAATCAAACTTGATGCAGACGAGTCGTCATTCCCCAAGTAATTATGGACAAGTTTCAGAGGAAAACATGAGATAATAGGGACAGTGAGCAAAATAATGAGCCAGAGGAAGACCCTTCGTCGTCTTTCACATATGTGGGTGATCAAATCCAATATGAATAATGTTTATTCAGTTGACTAGGTTTTTTAGTGTTGCGTTAATTATGGGTTTCCATTATATATACATATATATATATATATATGTTGCAGGAAGATCAAGTTTCATCAGGAAACAACATACTCATAAAACGGAAACGGCGGGACGATGCGCAGTTCTGCGGAGCCTGAATTAATTTCAGCGGCAGCCCCAGGACTAAGGTGCTCCAATCTTCTGAAACAAACATATATATATATATATATAATGTTAATTAAATCCCATTATATATACTTATGACTTGGTAATTGAGTAGAAGAAAAAATGAAGTAGTAATCGGAATAAGTACGGTATTGTGCAGGCGGAGGACTTTAAATATTCACAACGAAGAAGAGAAGATAGTACTTCGTCGTCTTTGGCCTGCGGTTAGTGATCACAACGTAATATAAATATTCAGTTTACTGATAGACTTTTCTAGTCTCCTATACTAAATGACTCGACACTTTTTATCACTTTCTTACAGGTGCATCATTACCCAAGTAATTATGGACATGTTTCAGAGGGAAGCATATTCGAAGTGGCCAATCAGCAAAATATCGAACAAGGGGTTTCTAGTTCGTCTTTTCCAGCGGTAAGTGGCCAAATCCAACATAAATGAGTATTCTGCTTTTCAGTGATATGCTTTTTCTAGTCTCCCACGTAACACACTCACACACTCTCACTAGTTCTGCCATTTTCCTATAAAATGATTTTAAAACATCATTTCCTTTTCATGCGTTTTTCCAACTATACTACTTCCTCCCATGCTCTAATTATATATAATAGCTAGTAGAATGGTATGTGTTAATCCTAGATATAAAATCTCAATTCATTTTGTATATATCCTAAATTTATAATTTTTTTCTTAAATTATCCCTATTGAATGCACAATATTAAAAAGAGATTTTTCCTAGAGGAAGTAGTATCCAATGTAAATGATTAAAAGAGTATTTAAAGAAATTAATATACTTTATTTTAATGAATAGCTAATGTAGCTAGTTTGCTTAATCCCTGCAAAATTAGTTTCTAGCTCTAACTGAGGAAATAATTCTTATATTTGATCATTTCTCCTCTACTTTGATGACGAAACTCTCCTTGAAAGAGTAGAGTTGATAATATAACTTCAATAAAGCATGATGCGGGAAAGAAATGATGGACTACAAAAATTAATATATGCTTTGAAAAAAAACCCCATCAGCTTCCATGCCTAGCCCTTAACTATTAGCTTTCTACCTCCCAAGTGAAGACTTCTTTAATTATAGAAAGAAATGTTGTTTTTAATCATTTTATATTTTTAGCAAGTGGCAGAGTGAATGCTTTTTAATGTCATTTTATAATATGTTGAATGTATGTATGTTTGCTTCTTGCTTTTTTTAATGGCTGCCGGGCGGTTCTTAATTGTATTGAGATATTTGGGATGATTAATATACTTTGTAGTAATTGAAGTTGAACTCATCTACATTTGCCCTCCTTAGTTTTATCTCTCCTCTCCCCTACCATCACTGTTTCTGTACCTCTCCCCCAAATTCTCATCTGTATGAATCAGTGGCACTTTGTGAGGGTGTCACATGACATGAGTGGTGTCGTGTTCGTTGAGTGAGTGAAGAGGACGGAGAAGGAGATAGCATAATAACTATCAAAAGTTGACAATAAAATAACAATGAACAAAATGTGGCATTTTTAAGCCACCGGAGACGAAGATGACAGAAGACGAAAGAAGAAAAGTGACTATCGGAGATGTTGAGCGAATCTCGTCATTGCAATGCACAAGCTCATATGTGGAATTATTGATAAAGTGCTCGTTTGGAATAGCTTATTTTTAGACAATAAGTGTTTATAAATTGTGATTCACGGTATACGAGATAAGTATGTGAGAGTAGTTTTATCTCGACTTGCGTAATAAGGACTTATTATCTAAAAATAAGTCCAACCAAACACAAACAAAGAATGATTACTTTTACTTATACTTTTGCATGTCCAACTTCCTCTATATATATTAAGTACTCATAGATTCGCATTCAATCACCATTACCTTGTTAATTGATACTAATCTCAAACATATATAAATTACTAATGTTAACTTTATTTAGTTGGTTGCATGCGAGTATAATCAAAGATAATAGCGTGATTATGAGTATTAATTACATTGATAAATCAAAGACTGGTAGTTTTCACCTTCTGCAACCAAAAGTCAAACAGTGCGGGTAGAGCTGACTTTGATGAATTATTGAAGGGAAAACAACGGCGTACGACCCTCAACGCAACCCTAATCTAGAGTACCATCGTCTCGCTGCTGCGGCGATTTTCTGGCCGGCATTTGGTTGAGGTCAGTAGTATGTCTCTTGGATGATTTATCTTTTTCTTTAAATCTTACTTCAATCTCTGCTATACGATCTGCTTTTGGAATTAAACGCATCTAGTCTTTTTTTTTTTTTTTTCCTTCCTATTTTCGATTCTGTGTTATGCTTTGGCTGAGTTTAGCCTCTTTTTTTTTTTCCCTTTCAAAGTTTAGGCTGTTTGTGATACCTGATGGCAAGGAACAGAATAAATGAGTCCACGATCCAGAATTATTTGGGAGGTTCGTCATTCGTGAGTGGTCTGATTTGCTTTGCTTACAGCTCCACCTACGATAAGTCATTTGGAAAGTTGGGTTTTGGCGGTCTCCTTGTTTATCTGGGGATCAGTTTAATTATATTCTACCTCATCTGGGGGTTCAAGAGAATTCGAGTTCCAGAGAGATTCCAAAGTGTTGTGCAAACTATACTATTTGTTGCGATCTGTTGCATCTCCGTCGGGCTTGACAAACTGGTGCCTGGAAAATCAGATGCATTAAGCATTATATCGTATGGTTTATGTAGAAGCACCGAAAGTCAAGATCCGCAATTATAGGCAGTAATTAGTCTTGATTGTACAGTGTTGTGTTGAAACATATTCCAATATTTTATTCTATCTTATGTGTATATATATGCGTATGTAATCTATCAAGCAATATGAAAAAGAATTCAGTCTTCCTATTTCTCTTCATGGTATCAGAGCTAGAGATATAGGAGAGAATAGGAATTATAATTCATACCAGAATTCTCCAAGAAGCCCTCTGATTAATCAAAATCAGTATCGGCATTTTAGCAATTCTGGTTCACGCCTCTGAGTTCTCCACTTTGTCAGAACCAGTATTGGCGTCAAGTAGTTCTGGTAGTGCCCTCTGTGTTCTCCCTGTCTCTACCAGAACCCTTATCGACATCATCGTTAGAAACGTCTAAGTTGTTGACGTCGACAACATCAACAACCATCTCCGGTATATTGTCGGAATCCTCCAAGCACTGACCCACTTCGATTTCCGATCTCGGAATTCCAAGTAGTCGCCGGTGTTCTGTTCCGCTCTCAGATTCTGCTTCGCTCCGCCGACCGACCAGGTGTAGCCACCAACCCACTCATCGTCGGGATTCTTAAGTTGATATCCGATCCATTCCACCTACAGTCGTTTCCGGTTCTCTCTCGTTCTGTCACTGCAGAACTGCTGTCAGCAGTAGCGATCTCTCCGTCCTGATAGTCACCCAGCTGCAGATCTCTCCGTCACTGTCGAAAGAAGAACCTTCGGATCCGTTGATTTTTTTTTTTCAGTGCTCTCAGCTCTCTTTCCTCTCACGCCTCTCATTTCTCCTCTCACGCCTCTCATTTGTTCACGAGGGAGCCGAGAAAAGGAAAAGGAAAAGAGAAAGAAAAGGAGGAAAAAAGACAAAAGAGGAAGAAAAGGAAAAAAAAGGAAGGAATCCGAGGGAAAAAAAAAGGAGACAGCTACTATTCACAGGTACTGTTCATTGGCGCTGTTTTGTCCGTGACGCTTCACTATTCACTGTACTGTTGATCAAGGCTATTCATCGGTACTGGTTACTGTTCATCACGACTATTCACTGGTACTATTCATCGGCACTGTTTTGCTGTTACTGTTCATCACGTACTATTCACCGGTACTATTCATCGCACTGTTTGCTGTTACTGTTCATCACGTACTATTCACTGGTGCTATTCATCGCACTGTTTACTGTTACTGTTCATCACATACTCTTCATTGGTACTATTCATCCATACTATTCATCAACGGTACTGTTTCATACTACTCACGGTGTAGTTCCCTATCAGCACCAACGACCATTGTAGTTTGTTTCTTCATTTCCAAATTGGTCAATATGTCTATAGTTTCTAATGCCTCTTCCTACGTGCCACGATCTGGTTCTAATGACATCTCTATTGTTCGAACCATAGAACAAAGAGATTCTAAAGGTCGTCCACTCTGTGATCATTGCCAAAAACAGGGGCACACAAAGGATACTTGCTGGAACCTCTATGGTAAACCTATTGACTGGAAGCCGAAAAAAGGGCAAGACAGAGGTTACGTGGCTGAAGCTTCCAAGGAGTCATCCCAAAATGACAAACTGCACAAAATCATGGAAATGCTAGCCACACTACAAACTACGACAAAGCCTACTGCCATAGTAGTCAGGAGAGGTAATTTCTTTCAAGCCTTGACTATGATAAAAGAATTATGTACAGGGAATTGTTGGATTGTTGACTCAGGTGCCTCGGATCATATGACTGACAATAAGGCTCTCTTCTCATCCTATACTCCTATTACTAAAGGAGTGACAGTGCGAATTGCTGATAACTCAGAGTCTATTGTAACTGGAATTGGTTCCATCAAAATATCAGCTACACTCACTCTTCACTCAGTATTACATGTTCCAAAGTTGAAGTGTAATTTACTATCTGTGAGCAAATTAGCTAATGATGAACGATGTCAAGTTAACTTCTTTGCTACTCACTGTCTTTTTCAAGATCTGCTGACAGGGACGACTATTGGGAGTGCAAAAGAGCTTGATGGTCTCTATTACCTTGATGAAAGTGATAGTCATCAGATTAAATCTTGCAATAAAGTGTCTCTCCCTAGCACTAATGACTTAGAGTTATGGCACAAACGTTTAGGTCATCCAAATTTAAATTACATGACTCAAATGTTTCCATCCCTCGTTCCTCATAAAATCACCTCTGATTTTCATTGTGATTCATGTGAAAAGGCTAAGCATCATCGTACTTCATTTCCAAAAATCCCATACCAAGCATCAAAACCTTTTTCCATAATTCATAGTGACTTATGGGGACCATCCCGTACTCCAAACCGATCCAAAACAAAATGGTTCATCACATTTATCGATGATCATACACGTGTCAGTTGGGTCTACTTGTTGAAGGATAAAACAGAAGTGTATCAAACATTCCTTAACTTCTACAATATGATCCAAACCCAATTCCAAACCCAAATCCAGATCCTGCACACCGATAATGGGACTGAATACTTCAATCAGGTCCTGTCTACCTTCTTGACCAAAAATGGCATTGTTCACAAAAGTACTTGTCCCAATACGCCTCAACAGAATGGTATTGCTGAACGAAAGAATCGCCATATTCTCGAGATTACCAGAGCCATCATGTTTAGCAGTAATGTTCCTAAATATCATTGGGATGATGCTGTCCTTACTGCCACATTTCTCATTAACCGAATGCCAAGCCGACCACTGTCTTACAAAACACCACTTCAACTCCTCCACAAATACTATAACCTCCCATACCTTGAAAACACTCTACCACTCCGGGTGTTTGGTTGCACATCATACGTTCACCTCCATCACACCAATAAACTTGACCCTAAAGCCCTTCGGTGTATCTTCCTTGGTTATTCTCATTCCCAGAAAGGATATAAGTGTTATGATCCGATCTCCAAACGTTTATTTATCACCTGTGATGTCACCTTTCTTGAAAATACACCCTATTATGCCTTGTCTGCAATTCAGGGGGAGAGAGATGGTGAATTTCAGACAAAAGAAACACTAAATGATGACCAAACAGTCACAATTTATACACCTGCCCACACAGAACCTAATCCTGATACCTCTGATGCTCCTGATAATCCTGATACCTCTGATGCTCCAGATAACAACCTTGATATCCCTGATAATCCTGACAACCTTGATAACTCTGATAATGTGCCAAATCCAGGGGGAGAAACAAATATGTGGGGTAATACCTATATACGGCGACACAAAAGAGGTAATGAGCCACATGCTATTAGCACTCACCAGGAGTCGATACCAGTGGCAGGTCCAGGAGAAATAGTAGGTTATGATCTTAATCTTCCCATTGCAGTGCGAAAACAACCTAGACAACCCAAATCATCTACTAGATATCCCATTGAGAAATTCGTCTCCTATAAGGCCCTTTCATCTAAATACAATGCATTTGTATCTCATCTTGACAGAATTAGGATACCAGACACTATTGATGAAGCTATGGCTATACCTGAATGGAGACAAGCTGTCTTGGAGGAAATGGAAGCTCTTAAGCATAATAAGACATGGGATGTAGTAGATCTACCACGAGGGAAGAAGCCTGTTGGGTGCAAATGGGTATTCACTCCTAAGTATAAAGCAGATGGAACTCTTGAGAAATACAAAGCTAGATTGGTTGCAAAAGGCTTCACGCAAGTATATGGGGAAGATTACACTGAAACGTTTGCTCCAGTAGCCAAGTTAAATACCATCAGAATTCTCTTATCTATTGCAGTGAATTTAGATTGGAATCTGCACCAACTCGATGTAAAAAATGCTTTCCTCAACGGAGAACTCAAAGAAGAGGTGTATATGAAGTTACCTCCAGGGTTCCCAGGAAAAAAGGCTAACCAAGTCTGCAAGTTAAAAAGGTCGTTATATGGGTTAAAGCAATCTCCGCGTGCTTGGTTTGACAGATTCACCCGGGTTCTGAAGAGACATGGTTATACTCAGGGGCAGAGTGATCATACCTTGTTCTTTAAACATTATAAAGGCAAGATGGCTGTTCTAGCAGTATATGTTGATGATATAATCCTTACTGGAGATGATGAGGTAGAGATCAATCAGATCAAGGGAGCACTTACACGGGAATTCCAAGTCAAAGATCTTGGAGAGATGAAGTACTTTCTTGGGATGGAAGTTGCTCGGTCGAAAGGTGGTATCTATATTTCCCAAAGAAAGTATATACTGGATCTCTTGAAGGAAACAAGGATGACAGGCTGCAGACCTAGTAACACACCTATTCGGGTTGATAAAATAAACGAAGAAGCAGACATTGGTAAAGCTGTGGACATAGGAAACTACCAACGAATGGTAGGAAAATTAATATACTTGTCCCATACCAGACCCGATATTGCATTTGCCGTTAGTATGGTCAGTCAGCACTCCCATAATCCTACACAGAAGCATCTAAATGAAGTATACCGGATCCTTCGTTATTTAAAGGGATCTCCGGGACGTGGCTTACTGTTCAAAAAGACTGATAAACGAAATATAGAATTGTTTACAGATGCTGATTGGGCAGGTGATCAAGATGATAGGAAATCCACATCTGGATATTGTACGTATATATGGGGTAACTTGGTCACATGGAGAAGTAAAAAGCAAAGTGTAGTTGCAAGAAGCAGTGCTGAGGCTGAATACCGAGCTGTGTCACTTGGGATTTGTGAAGGCATATGGATAAAACGTGTTCTTGAAGATGTAAAGGAATGCATAAATCTACCGATCAAAGTCTATTGTGATAATATGGCTGCAATCAATATTGCTCATAATCCAGTTCAACATGATAGAACCAAACATGTCGAGATAGACAGACATTTTATAAGGGAAAAAGTTGATGAGGGTATCATTGATCTGAGGTACATACCCTCTAAAGAACAAACCTCAGACATCCTCACTAAAGGATTGCCCAAGGACAGATTTGAGTATCTGATTGGCAAGTTGAACTTGATTGATATCTACAGTCCAACTTGAGGGGGAGTGTAGAAGCACCGAAAGTCAAGATCCGCAATTATAGGCAGTAATTAGTCTTGATTGTACAGTGTTGTGTTGAAACATATTCCAATATTTTATTCTATCTTATGTGTATATATATGCGTATGTAATCTATCAAGCAATATGAAAAAGAATTCAGTCTTCCTATTTCTCTTCAGTTTATTTGTGTCGATGTCAGTGTCCAAGTCAAGGAGGTCTGAACTGGGATTCGAGACTGGTTTCTTCTCTTTTTTCCTGTCACTGTTTTTGCAACAACTTTCCAAAACCAACTGGAAACTCTTACCGATTGGACTAGTTTTCTGCTTGGCCGCCATTTTTTTTCGCCACCGCTCACAATCCGGCAGTCCAAATGGTGATCGTCCCGAAGAAGGTGTTCCTCTAATAACTCCACCTGCACCAGCAGCAACTAACGTGGATTTGGAGGTCATAATAATTGAGTTTCGCAGCAGCATATTGAAGAAATTGAACCTGCTGTTACTTGATCTAACATGTATTTTATGCTTGCGGGGGTTTTTTTTTTTTTGCAGGGCCAATATCCCCCAGAGATGGGAGAAGTTTCAGGGGACAGCCTATCATCTAGCAACAATGAGCAAAATAATCAAGAGGAGTCTTCTGAAGCTGTAAGTGACCACAAAAAAATATAAATATTCATTGTACTCATACACTTGTCTAATATCATATTAAATGACCCGACACTTATTATCACTTTCTTATAGACTTATCATTCCCCGAGTAATTATGGACAAGTTTCAGAGGCAATCATAGAGGAAACTCGTTCGTCTATTTCAGCTGTAAGTAGCCAAATCCAACCTAAATGGTTATTCTTTTCATTGACATGCGTTTCCAGTCTCTCATGCAACACATACACACACTGTCACTAACGTGAGAGGATTATGTGTGGGGGAAGAGAAACAGAGCAAGAAAGGAAGAGGAAGCAATTGTTTTAACAGGGCAGCAAATACTTGATTTATCAAAATCCTCCAGCATAAGTACGTTGCATGGTGCCTATTTTTATACATAGAAGCCACTTGCTCTTCTTCTCATAAAAGAATCATGTAAACATGATAATATATAGAATTAAGATCCATCCAACACCATGAAATATTTGTTCAAGTACATCCAATGTTTGAAAGTATTTCGTAATGCACCCACATGCTATATTACTTCCTCACATGCTAATTATAATAGCTAGTAAAATAGTTTGCTTTGATTTTGAATATAAGATCTCAATCTATTTTGTATCTCAAATTTATAATTTTTTTCTTAAATTATCTTTATTGATTATACATATATTAAGGAGAGATATTTCATTGAGGAAGTAGTATCCAATGTGAATGATTAAAAGGGTACTTTACAAAAATTAATATACTCTTTTTACAAAACTAAACTAATTTCTTAATCTTTTAAAGCTCAGACGGAGGGAGTAATTCCTTTATTTGATCATTTCTCCTCTAGTTGATGATTGAAATATGCTTCAAAGAGTAAAGTCGATGATATAACTTCAATAAAGCATGAAATGATGGAGGCTATAAAAATTAATATGCTTGGAAAAAACCCACATCAGCTTCGATGCCTGGCCCTTACCTATCAGCTCTCTCCCTCCCAAGAGAAGACTTCATTGAAGTGAGGGAATCGATAGGAAATATAAAAGAATTCTATTATAGAAATAAACGGCGTTTTAAATTATTTTACATTTTTAGCGCGGGGCAGAATGGTTTTATGCTTTTTAATGTTATTTTATAATATGTTGAATGTTTGTGTCATTCATGAGAAGGAAATCTTGCTTTGCTAAATAGCAGCTAGGCGGGGCAGAATGGTTTTATGCTTTTTAATGTTATTTTATAATATGTTGAATGTTTGTGTCATTCATGAGAAGGAAATCTTGCTTTGCTAAATAGCAGCTAGGCGGTCCTTGTATTGAGTTTTTTGGGTACGAATGATATATTTTGTTGTGATTGAACTAATCTCCTTGCCGCACCATCTCTGTTCTGCATTGCTTGAATCAGTGGCAGTGTATGTGTGAACGTTAAATGACATGAGCGTCGTATTAATTGAGGGCACATGTTTCATGACTATGACTTTCATGCAGAGGCATCATTTCCCAAGTAATTATGGACAAGTTTCAGAGGAAAACATATCAGATGGGGGTGAACAAGAGGAAGATAGTACTTCCTCTTTAGCAGCTGTAGGTGATCAAATCCAATATTAAGCGTTTGTTTTTGTTGATTAGAATTTGCAGTCTTACGCTAATGGGTTTCCATTTGGTTGCAGGGATCTTCATATTCATCAGGCAGCAACCAAAACGGCTATGTGCACAGTTCTCCACCACCGCAACTCCGAAGGTCCTTTTCTAAAACCCTTAAGTATCTCCTACCCTACTGTTTGGACGGTAAATGAATTATATTGCACGATACTAATTAATATAATCACCAATAATAGCCGAAGCATGCAGTAGTGAGGAGTGACCCTATAGCTTCGTCTATTTCCATGCTCTGATCTGGCCACCTCTAATCCATTCCCACTGCTTTCATTGCTTCATTTTAAATTAAGAGATGAAAATGTGATTTTCCAGTGTGCGTGTGTATATAAAAGACTCATTGTGAGTTTTTTTTTTTAGATCTATATATCTCTTATTATCTCTACAGTAATTGGTATGGTGTTCACAGGAGGAGGAGAATGAGGATGACACCTGCCATTCAAAACATCGCAAGCAGCCTTGAAGACGCGCTTCGGCGGTGGCACCGCACACGCCTTTTGTTTTTTTTTTTTTAAAAAAAAATCCCCGAGAGTGAAGAGTTTGCAGTGATGTGAGTGGACATATAGCTTACTCTGGTGAGGAAGGTTGGCCCACTTGGGGAGACTACTCTTTATAGGAATTAATTGGCGTGTTTCCCCCAAAATTTATAAAAGAAAGTACTATTTTGAGAGTTTTTCCCTCTAATATCCTTTTCCTTTTAATTTTCTCTCAATCAAGTTAGAATTATTGTGTCATGTAGTTTTTTTTTCTCAAAAGTGTCATGTAGTTTTAACAAATGGTTTTCTGACTAAATTAGCACAAAGGTTATTGGCCTGTAGTCCTTACTCGTTTTTAATCTTCACTCGACTTATTTTAGGACCATTTACTTAGGCAAATAATTTTAAATCATTATTCCTCATCAAATTCTCGAAGAACAAAAACATCGCACGTTCAACTAGAAAAAACTCCCCGGTCAACTTTTGTTCATAATCATTTAGATTTTAATTCAATTAAAAAAACTCCTCAATCTTGGAAAGATCCAGATCATTAATACCTATTCCAAATAATAGGCTTAGTAAATCATCTGAATATAATTAAATATAAATTCATCTGAATGAAATTACATGGATTTAGAGACTATGCATGCCCTTTACTTACGTGAATTTTATTTATTATCTTATATTATTCATGACTCATGAATATGATATGATTTGTTAATTTTTTATACTATACTACAAATATCTTAAGTTAATTGAATTCCTAAGTAATTGCATCTAGATTCAGATTTTCTAAAGAACCCATATTTTTTTAACAAAAATAGTCATGTTAATAAATATAGTTAAAAATAACATGATAATATATACACATTCTATATAAAGCATTGGTAAGGAGAAAAATCGAGAAACTACTTCATTATGAACATCTGACCAAACAAATAATTTGTTATCGATCAGCGTCACACACACACAGTCACATTACCAAAAACACGTTATTCTTTCTTTCGCATTACCAAACATTTTTAATGTTCCGTTACTTCACAAAGTTTTTATTTATATGAATCTCGTCCTTGTGACAGGGGAAAACATTTATAGCAAGAAATTCTGTAAGTGCATGGTAAGATAACTCAAACACATTCTGCAATAATTATATAGGATTATTAGGTACTATATGTTTATCTTAATCACAAATTAAATCGTAATCTAATTCTATATTACTTAATCTCAGAGCCTAATTAAAATTCTTTTCGTTAAAGTAAATCATACTACTCAAATTCATATTCAATGATAGTCAGTTATTAAATAGATAAAGCTAAATAATATTAAGTAACCAAGATTAATATTAATCATAGTTAAACAGTGAAAATAAAGTTTAATCCACCTATAAGTTCATAAATCCTCTAGGTTGTACAACAAATTAACTAAACATAACTAAAGGAAATAGCAACAAGATCATAATCCAAAATCCTAAGGAAAAGAGAGAAGGGAAAAATAAACAGAGCATTAATCCAAAGCCTCATCTTCAAACTTCAATTGCTCCTCTCTTCAAGCAGCAATTTTGGTCTCTTCTTTTCTCCACAATCCTCTCGTCCTCCCGTGAAGCATGCATGAAGGAAAAGAAGAATAAAACTTGAATTCCTTTCTCTCTCTTTTCTCGTGATTCCAAACAATGATGGATGATGTTGATCAGTGTTATTAAAATCAAATTGAACCGGCTGGTCCGGCCCGGGAACCGGTGACTCGGTCAGAATCGGACCGGTTCAGTAATTTTTTTTTTAAAAAAATTTCTTCATAATTTCAAATTAATAAGTCTAAAATCTTCACTCTCTCATCAGTTTGGTCCTGGGTTAACTCCGGTCTGACCCACTGACCCTTGACCTAGTATCCCGACCGGTTCACTGACCGGTTCCGGTTTAACAACCTTGATGTTGATAATTAAATGCCGCTCCCTTCCCCCTTTTCTTCCAAATCATGTCTGGCTTTTCTCCCTTAGTGAGCGTTTGGGAAACACCCAAACCGTAGTTTTAAAAGCTATTTTTCGTAAGTCGAGACAAAACTTCTCTCACATACTTACCTTATAAATCATAAAAACTATTTTCAAAAACTAATCCAAACACACACTTTTCCTCTCCTTTATCCAAAACTCACCGTCTTGGGTGTTAAAAAAAAGGGAAGTTGGCCCATTTTTTTCTTAAAATAATATTCGACATTTTGGAGTATTTTTCAGTGACACCAAATATCTTAAAATGATTTTTTTTGTGTATTTAATACTTTAAAATATTTTTCTATTTACAACGAGCAGTCTAAACTTAAGATACAGAATGTTGATAAAAAAAAATATTTCAGGGGATTAGATGCAAAAAAGTTATTTTAGGATAGTGGGTGTTATTGAAAAAATTATGTAAGGTGTTGAGTGAGTTTAAAATTAATTTATGATATTGGGTGTTACTAAAAAATTACTTTAGAGTATAATTTGTTAGACAATAGTTATAACTGAAAAAAAAATATTTAAAGGTGATCAATGTATAAAATATGATTTTAGGATATTGAATATTATTAAAATAATTACTTCATGGTGTTGAATATTATTTTAAGAAAAAAAGAAGAGCCCCCAAACACCCTTTGTTTTACACCAACAACGGTGAGTTTTAGGCAGAGGAGAGAAAAGGAATGGGAAAGCAAGGGAGAGGACCCGGACTCTTTGGAGTTTGGAGAATCTTCTTGGTGCTCTCTAATGGCTGCGGCAATCTCTGACTCTGATTTTGTGACCCCTCCAGACGACCGTATCAAGCTAACCGTCGGCGGGAAGCTCTTCGACACAACGCTTTCCGCCCTTCGTTCCGGTGGTCCCGATGCCCTTTTTACCGCTCTCTCCTACAGTGACACCGTTGATACCACCCCCGTTTTCATTGACCGCGACCCTGAGATCTTCTCTGTCCTCGTCTCTCTCCTCCGTACCAATCAGCTCCAATCCACCGCTCGTCGTTTTTCAAAGCAAGAACTTGCTGATGAAGCCCTTGACTTGGGCATCGACTCACAACTCAGGTTGGCCATGGCGCCGTCGCCGTTCGATGGGGTCGACGCCTCCAACACTGCAACAATTCGACCGGCGTCCGAAGGCTTGTCTTCCACTTTCACCGCCGCCGAGGTTGATGGATCCATTTGGATAGCCCACGGCAGTCAGGTATCATGCTACGACTGGAATCTCAGCCACTCAAGCACCATTCGGACTCATATAGATGAAATTGATTCGATTTGTCGAGTCTGACCCGAGATTGCGGCTATAGGGTCAGAATCCAATGCGGGACTACACTTTTACGATTTTTCCGATGGGCGCAACGTCGGCACTATTCAGTGGACTGATCCTTCTGATCCCTGCATCTTCAAGGCCCGAGTAAATGCAATTACTGGCTCAGAGAGTTCGATTTTTGCCGCGTTTGATTGCCAACACAGAGAGAATTGTATTCTTGGAGTAGATAAAACGAAGCTTCAGATCGTGTCTCAGCTCGCTAGACAATCTGGTAATCAGGTTAAGCATACAGTTCCTGGGAAGCTGACATGGGTACCTCAGACCGGCGTGCTCATCGGAAGTGCAGTCACGAGCGGGGCTTTTGGATAGTCTGGGTACATCAGATTGTGGGACCCACGGTCCGGCGAGGTGGTATGAAGACGAATGAGCCGGGTACAGGCAGAAGTAGTAGGTTTGGGATTCGTTTGCGTGCGTGGGCGTCGACGTGGAAGGCATGGCTCTATTCAAGCTCTGTTCTCAATCCGGGGATTTGGCAATGGCGGACATGCGGCATTTAAAGGAGGATCCGTGGATTTATTTGCAAGAAAAGAACCCTAGCTTGGTGAACACTGGGGGAGTGAGCAGCAGTGTGATTCATTGTTACAGGAGTTAAGTTACACACTCACACTCTCACTAGTTCTGCCATTTTCCTATAAAATGATTTTAAAACATCATTTCCTTTTCATGCGTTTTTCCAACTATACTACTTCCTCCCATGCTCTAATTATATATAATAGCTAGTAGAATGGTATGTGTTAATCCTAGATATAAAATCTCAATCATTTTGTATATATCCTAAATTTATAATTTTTTTCTTAAATTATCCCTATTGAATGCACAATATTAAAAAGAGATTTTTCCTAGAGGAAGTAGTATCCAATGTAAATGATTAAAAGAGTATTTAAAGAAATTAATATACTTTATTTTAATGAATAGCTAATGTAGCTAGTTTGTTTAATCCCTGCAAAATTAGTTTCTAGCTCTAACAGAGGGAATAATTCTTATACTTGATCATTTCTCCTCTACTTTGATGACGAAACTCTCCTTCAAAGAGAAGAGTTGATAATATAACTTCAATAAAGCATGATGCGGGAAAGAAATGATGGACTACAAAAATTAATATATGCTTTGTTAAAAAACCCCCATCAGCTTCCATGCCTAGCCCTTAACTATTAGCTTTCTACCTCCCAAGTGAAGACTTCTTTAATTATAGAAAGAAATGTTGTTTTTAATCATTTTATATTTTTAGCAAGTGACAGAGTGAATGCTTTTTAATGTCATTTTATAATATGTTGAATGTATGTATGTTTGCTTCTTGCTTTTTTCAATGGCTGCCGGGCGGTTCTTAATTGTATTGAGATATTTGGGATGATTAATATACTTTGTAGTGATTGAAGTTGAACTCATCTACATTTGCCCTCCTTAGTTTTATCTCTCCTCTCCCCTACCATCACTGTTTCTGTACCTCTCCCCCAAATTCTCATCTGTATGAATCAGTGGCACTGTGTGAGGGTGTCACATGACATGAGTGGTGTCGTGTTCGTTGAGTGAGTGAAGAGGACGGAGAAGGAGATAGCATAATAACTATCAAAAGTTGAGAATAAAATAGCAATGAACAAAATGTGGCATTTTTAAGCCACCGGAGACGAAGATGACAGAAGACGAAAGAAGAAAAGTGACTACCGGAGATGTTGAGCGAATCTCGTCATTGCAATGCACGGGCTCATATGTGGAATTATTGATGAAGAGTGATTACTTTTACTTATACTTTTGCATGTCCAACTTCCTCTATATATATTAAGTACTCATAGATTCGCATTCAATCACCATTACCTTGTTAATTGATACTAATCTCAAACATATATAAATTACTAATGTTAACTTTATTTAGTTGGTTGCATGCGAGTATAATCAAAGATAACAGCGTGATTATGAGTATTAATTACATTGATCAATCAAAGACTGGTAGTTTTCACCTTCTGCAAACAAAAGTCAAACAGTGCGGGTAGAGCTGACTTTGATGAATTATTGAAGGGAAAACAACCGCGTACAACCCTCAACGCAACCCTAATCTAGAGTACCATCGTCTCGCTGCTGCGGCGATTTTCTGGGCGGCATTTGGTTGAGGTCAGTAGTATGTCGGTTGGATGATTTATCTTTTTCTTTAAATCTTACTTCAATCTCGGCTATACGATCTGCTTTTGGAATTAAACGCATCTGGTCTTTTTGTTTTTTTTTCCTATTTTCGATTCTGTGTTATGCTTTGGCCAAGCTTAGCCTTTTTTTTTTTTTTTTTTTTTTTTTTTTTTTTTTTTTTTTTTTCAAAGTTTAGGCTGTTTGTGATACGTGATGGCAAGGAACAGAATAAATGAGTCCATGATCCGGAATTATTTGGGAGGTTCGTCATTCGTGAGTGGTCTGATTTGCTTCTTTTCCGGCTCCACCTACGATAAGTCATTTGGAAAGTTGGGTTTTGGTGGTCTCCTTGTTTATCTAGGGATCAGTTTAATTATATTCTACCTCATCTGGGCGTTCAAGAGAATTCGAGTTCCAGAGAGATTCCAAAGTGTTGTGCAAACTATACTATTTGTTGCGATCTGCTGCATCTCCGTCGGGCTTGACAAACTGGTGCCTGGAAAATCAGATGCATTAAGTATTATATCGTATGGTTTATTTGTGTTGATGTCAGTGTCCAAGTCAAGGAGGTCTGAACTGGGATTTGAGACTGGTTTCTTCTCTTTTTTCCTGTCACTGTTTCTGCAACAACTTTTCAAAACCAACTCGAAACTCTTACCGATTGGACTAGTTTTCTGCTTGGCCTCCATTTTTTTTCGCCACCGCTCACAATCCGGCAGTCCAAATGGTGATCGTCCCGAAGAAGGTGTTCCTCTAATAACTCCACCTGCACCAGCAGCAACTAACGTGGATTTGGAGGTCATAATAATTGAGTTTCGCAGCAGCATTTTGAAGCAATTGAACCTGCTGTTACTTGATCTAAAATGTATTTTATGCTTGCGGATTTTTTTTTTTTTTTTTTTTTTTTTTCCAGGGCCAATATCCCCCAGAGATGGGAGAAGTTTCAGGGGACAGCCTATCATCTAGCAACAATGAGCAAAATAATCAAGAGGAGTCTTATGAAGCTGTAAGTGACCACAACAAAATATAAATATTCAGTGTACTCATATACTTGTCTAGTATCATATTAAATGACTCGACCCTTATTATCACTTTCTTATAAACTTATCATTCCCCGAGTAATTATGGACAAGTTTCAGAGGCAATCATATAGGAAACTGGTTCGTCTTTTTCATCTTTAAGTAGCCAAATCCAACCTAAATGGTTATTCTTTTCATTGACATGCGTTTCCAGTGTCTCATGTAACACATACACACACTGTCACTAACGTGAGAGGATTATGTGAGGGGGAAGAGAAACAGAGCAAGAAAGGAAGAGGAAGCAGTTGTTTTAACAGGGCAGCAAATATTTGATTTATCAAAAGCCTCCAGCATAAGTACGTTGCATGGTGCCTATTTTTATACATAGAAGCCTCTTGCTCTTCTTCTCATAAAAGAATCATGTAAATATGATAATATATAGGATTAAGGTCCATCCAACACCATGAAATATTTGTTCAAGTGCATCCAGTATTTTAAAGTATTTTGTAGTGTACCTAGCATCCTGTAATAGGGCTTCTATCCCATGAAGTATTTTTTTGGGTGCAATTTTGCTTTTAACAGTTTTAATAATTTAGGATGTTAGATACACATGAAAAAATACTTTAGGGCTTGAATACATCAAAAAATATTATATGGTACTAGACGCACCTAAAAAGATACTTCAAGGTGTTAAGTGCATCAGAAAAGTACTTCAGGGCAATGTTTGGAAACCCGGACTAGAACTGGTCCGGTTTAGTAAATTTTTTTTAGAAAATAGATTTTTTTAAATTTTTCTTTAGAATTTCATATTAATAGACCTAAATTATTCAATTTCTTACCGGTTTGGCCCCAGGTTAGCTCCGGTTTAACCTACTGACCCTTGACCTAGTACTCTAACCAGTTCGGGTTTCAGAACCTTGCTTCAAGTTGTTGCATGCATCACAAAATACTTTAGAGCACTAAAAACACCTGAAAAAATATTTCAGGATGTTGGATGTAACTTAACCCTAAAATATATATGGTTTCTTTCTCACTAGAGAAACATTGAAACGTAATTAAATAAGCTTAATTCATTTGCTCTGCCATTTGCCTATAAAATAATTTTAAAATATCATTTCCTTCTCATGAGTGTTTTTTCAACTATATTACTTCCTCACATGCTAATTATAATGGCTAGTAAAATAGTTTGCTTTGATTATGAATATAACATCTCAATCTATTTTGTATCTCAAATTTATAATTTTTTTTAAAATTATCTTTGATTACACACACACACACATATATATATTAAGGAGAGATATTTCATTGAGGAAGTAGTATCCAATGTGAATGATTAAAAGGGTACTTTACAAAAATTAATATACTCTTTTTACAAAACTAAACTAATTTCTTAATCTTTTAAAGCTCAGACGGATCGAGGGAATAATTCTTTTGTTTGATCATTTCTCCTCTAGTTGATGATTGAAATATGCTTCAAAGAGTAAAGTCGATGATATAACTTCAATAAAGCATGAAATGATGGAGGCTATAAAAATTAATATGCTTGGAAAAAACCCACATCAGCTTGGATGCCTGGCCCTTACCTATCAGCTCTCTCCCTCCCAAGAGAAGACTTCATTGAAGTGAGGGAATCGATAGGAAATATAAAAGAATTCTATTATAGAAATAAACGGTGTTTTAAATTATTTTACATTTTCAGCGCTTGGCGAAATGGTTTTATGCTTTTTAATATTATTTTATAATATGTTGAACGTTTGTGTCATTCATGAGAAGGAAATCTTGCTTTTGTAAATAGCAGCTAGGCGGTCCTTGTGTTGAGTTTTTTGGGTACGAATAATATATTTTGTTGGGATTGAACTTATCTCCTTGCGCCACCATATCTGTTCTGCATTGCTTGAATCAGTGGCAGTGTGTGTGTGAATGTTAAATGACATGAGTGTCATATTAATTGAGTGAGTGCACATGTTTCATGACTATATGTTTGTTTGAGATAGTTTATTTTTGGGTAATAAGTTCTTATAAATCATGATTTACAGTAAACAAGATAAGTATGTGAGAGGAGTTTTATCTCGACTTACGTAATAAGTGTTTATTGACCCCAATAAAGAATACCAAACACACACTATGAATTTCATACAGAGGCATCATCTCCCAAGTAATTATGGACAAGTTTCAGAGGAAAACATATCAGATGGGGGCAATGAGCAAAATAACGAACAAGAGGAAGATAGTACTTCCCCTTTAGCAGCTGTAGGTGATCGAATCCCATATTAAACTTTTGTTTTTGTTGATTAGAATTTGCAGTCTTACGCTAATGGTTTCCATTTGGTTGCAGGAATCTTCATATTCCTCTGAACAAGATCATGTTTCACCAGGAAACAACCAAAACGGCAGGATGCACAGTTCTCCACCACCGCAACTCCGAAGGTCCTTTTCTAAAACCCTTGAGTATCTCCTACCCTACTGTTTGGACAGTAAATGAATCATATTGCACGATACTAATTAATACAATCACCAATAATAGCCGAAGCATGCAGTAGTGAGGAGTGACCCTATAGCTTTGTCCATTTCCATGCTCTGATCTGACCACCTCTAATCCATTCCCACTACTTTCATTGCTTCATTTTAAATTAAGAGATGAAAATGTGATTTTCCAGTGTGCATGTGTGTGTATAAAGGAGTCATTGTGAGTTTTTTTTTTTTTTAGATCAATATATCTCTGATCATCTCTACAGTAATTGGTATGGTGTTTGCAGGAGGAGGAGAATGAGGATGACACGTGCCATTCAAAACATATCAAGCAGCCTTGGAGACACGCTTCGGCCTTGGCACCCACCACACCTTCCTTTTTTTTTTTCCCAAATCCCCGATAGTTTGTCTTTTAGTCAGATACATATGACGTTTCACGTTTGAAGGAATTAAGTGTCAGAAAGTGTGAACATTGAGGGGGACATATAGCGTACTCTGGTCAGGAAGGTGGGCCCACTTGGTGAGACTCTTGGGAATTGGCATGGAACGTCTCCATTGCGGACCGTCTCCATTGCCTCTCCATTTCAATAATACGGTGCCGTTTTATTCTAAAACTTGGGCTGGTTCCTTTTCTCCATCAATCTCTCGTCAAAAATATATTTATACATTTCCTTATAAAACAAAAGTTGGCGATTTCCTTTTCTCAACCCAGCTACTGGGTTTCAGGTCCTAAAATGAAAATCCAGCCGCTGGGTGTTGCAAATATATTTCAGCCGCGCTCTTGTTCGTTTTGGGTAGAATACCCAAAAGACAAGAATTTCATTATTTAAATCTTCTCATTCGACAATCAATAACCAATCTTGAGTGAATGATACAGTGTGTTAAACTCAAATTCCAAAAACCATAAGCTAGATCTGTCGAGTGTTTGTAAATGTTAAGCTCCGAAGCTCTTTATGATCAACCAAAAATGAAGGTTAAATCCATAACAAAGACCTTCGAACATTTAGAAGTCTCCGTTGGGGATGAAGGGCGGCGATGATGATGTTTACAGTTGAAAAATGCCGATGAGGAACATCTGTAGAGCGGCAAGAGGGAAGAGACGAAGGTGAGCGCTGAGTCTCCTTAGTCAAGCAATGGTCAAGATTACACTTTAAAATAAATGGCTGAGATTCCACCTAATAACAAAACGGCACCGTCTACTTTAAATGGAGAGGGAATGGAGACATCATGAAATGGAGACACTCCTTGCCGGTCCCCAAACACTCTGTTCGCCCCTATTTAATTAGAATTAAGCAAAGAAAATGAGTCATGCTTCTCACTTGCATTGCAAAGTGGAAAAAAAAAGTAGGAGAAAAATACTAAAAAACAAAAAAATTCAACATTTATAAAAAAATTATTATTTTGGGAATTTTTTTCTTTTAGTATTCTTTTCCCTTTAATTTTCATTCCATTGGGTTAGAATTTTCTTAATATCGAGTTTTAACAAATGATTTTCTGACTAAATTAGCACAAAGGTCTATGCTTAATTATATTAGTCCTTGTGATAATTTTATCTACATGTCAAAATTTTAAGATAGCATCCTCCCATAAAGGTCACTGCCAAAGGTAATCATATTCTCGTTTTTAATCTTCACTCGACTTATTTTAGGATGAATTATTTAGGCAAATAATTTTAAATAATTACTCCTCGTCAAATTCTCAAAGAACAAAACAATCGTTACTCTGGTATATTACACACAGTTTTTAAAAATAATTGAATATAGGGAAAAAGACAAAAAAATATCACTTGAACTTCAAAATCTCAAATTAGTCATTTGATAAAGATTTGCGTTGTCAGTTCCATTATCATTCTTGTCAATCCCATTACTATTCTTGTCAGCAGGATTTTGAAGTTCAAATGGTATTTTTCTGTCTTTTTCCCTTGAATATATATTCATGTGAATTAAATTACATGATTTAAAGACAATGCATGCCGTTTACTTACGTAAATTTTATTTGTTATCTTATATTATTCATGACTCATGAATATGAAATGATTTGTTAATTTTTTATACCATCCTTAAACTATCTTTAAGTTAATTGTAGTCCTAAGTAATTGCATATAGATTCAGATTTTCTAAAGAACCCATATTTTTTCTACAAAAAAATAGTCATGTTAATAAATATAGTTAAAAATAACATGATAATATATACACATTCTATAAGGAGAAAAATCGAGAAACTGCTTCATTATGAACATCTGACCAAGCAAATAATTTGTTATCGATCACCTTCATACACACACACAGTCACATTACCAAAAACACATCAATCTTTGTTTCGCATTGCCAAACATTTTTAACACTCCGTCACTTCACAAAGTTTTTATTTATACGAATCTCGTCCTTGCAATGCACGGCTTCATATTGATTTTTTGAACGAGAGTGTGACTGCTTTTACAATCTCCATTAAATACTTATGGATTCGCATCTCCATTACCAGCTTGTTAAAAATATATGTATTGATAATAATATTCTCCAACATATCTAAATTAATTTAATTGTATGTGAGTATAATATATTGATGAATAATCACTGAATAATATTCGACACAATAACGTGATTGTGAGTATTACATTGATTGATAAATCAAAGATCATTATTTAGACATTAGAGCTGGTTTGCCTTAGCCTTATAGAAGCATATTTATGCAAGTTGAGATAAAACTCCTTTCACATACATACTTTAGAGATCATAAATCATATTAGAAAAGTAACTTCTACTGCTAATCCAAACAAGCATTTAGTCATCCGGTCAGCAAGTTTTGATACTTTCAGCCTTTTGCATGCCACCACAATCTAAACGTTAACCCCTCTCCATAAGGACTTGAAGTTGCTTTTGGAAGCAAGGCTCCTTCCTTAATCTTTCCTTGCGCAATAAGAATATGTTCGTCTCAAAATATAAGCTTTGTTACAGTTTTGTCTCAACATTATTTATTGCTTTTTTTTTTTGGTCAACTTTACCTTTTGATTGCATTTGTTACATTTATTATCTCTCTCACTTATTTTCTTTAAAAATAGAAAAAAAAATACATATTTTTTACTCTTAACTAATTTTAACTGAATTTGATGATGTGGTTGTTATTACTTATTATTATTAATGTAGAAGTCGAACAGTTTTATTTTTTTAAAGACCTACATCTTCTGTTCCCTAGTGTAACGTAGTTTCATGAGACATAGAAGATATGCTTTAGAAGAATTTATAGATTATATTAGTACCTATGAGCTGGTAATTGAGTAGGAAAAAAACAAGTAATGGGAATGAGTATGGTGTTGTGCAGGAGGAGGAGGTCGATGACAAGCGGAATTCAAGTCATGTCAGGCCGCGTTGGAGACACGCTCGGACGGTGGCGCCATCACGTGGCCCCACCTCTTTTTTTCCCACCGTACTGGATGGCCACACATAAATATTAAGGAAAAGCATCCATTAGTTTTAAGCACCGAACAAAATAACACTAAAGTTTCTTTAAAAATTATAATATCAGAAAAGTTTAAGGATTTTTTATGATTATTTTATAAGTTGAAATGGTAAAGTTGCCCCTAAGGAATTTAAAGCATTATATTATTTCTCTCTCTTTCCTTCATTCTGCTCTGCTTCTGCGTCATCTGTTGCTCCTCTGAGTCCCAGCGTTGGTGCGTTCGTCCGTCGCTCCTCCGCTGCCCAAACCTCTGTTGTGATGTGACATAGGTAGAATAACAAATTGATTTGTGTCTTTTTTTTGTGTGTTTGTTGGCTAGATTAAGATTGAGGGGTTAATCAAATGTTGGAGCTTTGGCTCAATAGTAAACTAAGTGGTAGGAGGTAGATAAATAATGCTAAGATTTTGCTAAAAATATAATCTTGACCATTAAAGTATTGGGTTGTGTGAATGTTATGGTGCTCTGTTTTTAGGGAAGGTTACAAAGGGAGTACTGTGTTTTAATTTAAGTAGGGATGGTTAACTGTGATGGTGGTTGCTTGCTGTGAAAACGCTGATATGAAAAAAAAAGGTGTTGTTAACTCGTACAGTTGTAATTGTTACTATGGTTGTTGTAGTTGTTCATATAGAACCTGTACTCTATTTTTGGGTAATATAATAGAGGGAATGCACTGTTTTTGGGTAGGGTAACAGAGGGATGGCTTTGTTTCAAGGGGGAATAATTGAATGTGATTGTGGTTTCTTTGATTACAAAATGCTGATATGATATTAAAAAAAATATTGTTAAAATATTTTTAATATATGCATTTATAGTTGTTAATATTGATGTGGCAGTTGTTAATACGAAATTGATGTTACATATTGTTATGAAAGATGGGAACTAGTTTAGGGAAGAATCTATTCTATTTCTTTCATATGGGTAGAAGCTTTTAAATGGTGGAAAAGATGAAATGCAATATGACTCATACTATTGTAAATATGACTCATGCACTTGTAAAACAAGGCAGAAAAAGTTGTTAAAAACCAATTCAGCTGTTGTGACAGACCCTACGGGGAATAATTCATGCAGTTGTGAAAGTTGGAGTTGTGCAACTTGTCATCTCAATCAAGCATGAAACAGTTGTAAAAATGACTCATAATGTTGTAAAAGCAAGCATCACCAGTTGTTAAAAAAAGCAACTTGCAGTTGTGAAAATTAGAGTTTTGAGACTTGTCATTTCAGTCAGGCATGAAAAAATAGTTGTAAAAATGATTTAAGATATTGTAAAAAAACACGATAGAAGTTGTAAACTGAACAACTTACAATGTTAAACTTGGAGATGTGAATAAAGATAGTTTCATTTAGATATGAGAAATAAGTTGTAAAAATAACTCAATATGTTATAAAAACACACTTACCCAACTGTAAACTAACACTACTACAAAAAAGTAGTGTAATGACACTTATTTTATAAAATACTTTGGCGTTTAAGAAACGCCAAAGCTTTTGACGCCATTAAAAATTCCTGTGGCACTTTTCAATTTACAGAAACGTCATACGTTACTTTATTTAATTAAATAAATATATTAATTATATGTAGCGTTTCGGGAGGCCAAAGGAGAGGTACCCCTCCTTTGGCGTTTTACCTTCAAATGTCAAAGTAGGTTTAATTTTTTTTAATAATTTTTTAAAATTTTTTTTCCCTGTGCAGTGTAATACCTGATGACCATATATAGTAGTAAGCAAATGACCATATATTTCGTCTAATAGGCAACTATTACAATACAAAACGATGATAGTCATTTGTTCAAATAACTACAATGAATAATTATAATGTTTAACAACTACAAAATATATTGTATTAACAATGATTATATAGTATACAACTAATTTTATAAATGATTAAACAAAATAAGAATAGGCAAGAAAGAAGCTACATGCCTAAATTAACTAATTGCTTGACCATATATTCACACCATTCTTCAATGATTTCATCCATTTGATGGTCAGACAGCTCAGCACAACGTGCATCTTCATAATACTACATAAACAATCATGTATACAAAGAATGAAAATCACTAAATTTAGACACTTTGTCAATTAAAATTAAAACACAATATCAATTGCAACTAAAGGGAACTTACTTTCACAGGAATTACAAGGTGGCGATGAGTAACTATATCTTTCATAAATTTCATAACATAATAACCACAATCATTATCATTCGGCTGGAATGGACACTGCAACAATACAATGAAATAATTATGTCAATTTTTGAATAAATTTTTTTTACTAACAAGAATGGAGTAAATTCATATATAAGTACCATAATCTTCCTCCACGCATAGCTATTGGCCACGTCATTGCATCTAGAGTAGGTCGATCAGCTTTTCCTCTATATGCGGTTAATGCACTAATAAAACAAAGAAGTTCCTGATTAATTTTGGTTATTCAATAACCACACACGAAAAGATTTACACATACACCCATACACTTACTTATTGAAGATAATCAGCATATCAGGGCGATTCTCTAGATAAGCAGTTTCTATAGGATCTAGATAGTAAATGCGAGGGCTTTCTGTTGCTGCTGGATGGACAACAATTAATATCCAATGTTCCCTAAAAACACATTTTGAAAATTTTATTTGGACAATCATTTCATGGTGAAAGTAAAAAAATAAAAAACATACATTCAAATATTGTCACAAATCACTTACCCTACATTGTATGGCATAAGAAAGAGCTTGTTAGGGGTTGCTATAAGCATAAAGCAGTCTCTAAGTTCGTTAGACTGTGCTTCCAAATCTCTCCCCCTATGCTGGCCAAAGAGGTGTGGGCTAACAAAGATGAATCTCTGCATCCTATCCGTGCCTACTATCTCATCGTGGTACAAATGTCTTTATATCAAACAAACAATATCCTTTCCACCAAAAAAAAATTGAATGATGAATAATAATAACAATGATAAGCGAATACCTGATCTATAAGTTGATAGTTGTTCCACCTATCCTTCCACGAGTAAGCACATCATTCAGCACAGCACCATCGACATGATCAATTACACCTTCTACATTATAGATGTCCGGATGAAAACGTATTTCCTGACCTCCTTAGAGGATCAATTGTTGTACCATTGATGCCAACTGTTGGTGATACGAGACCATTGGTTTGTTGTTTCGTTTGCTAGTAGAAGGTTGGGACTTCTGTTGGGTTGCTGAACAATGTGAGTTCTTCCTATGGCCTTCAATTCTTTTTCCTTTATGACTTAGTAGCAACCTACAAAAATCATTAAAATTTAATCATGTAGTTTTTTAGATAGAAGTGCATATAGAATAAGTAGAAGGAATTGTAAATTAAACCACCTTTTGATATGGCTCAATCAGACCTATTGGCCATGCAACATAACCGCCAACAACATCTTTTACCATTGTCTGTTCATCTAGAGAAGGGATTGGTAGGAGGGCATCTGCATCTATACATACGTCAACCTTGACTCTAAGTGTGTTCTCAGGCAATGGTGAACCATGAAGGATATCAGTGTCGGTGTTATAGACAACTCCTACAGCAACTGCATGCTTGAAAGATTCATCGACGTGCAGCTTGCACGCCGATTCGCCCTATGAAAGATGGAGTCAATATTAAGGTACACTAATTTAAAACATAACAAAAAGTTAACTAGAGAAGAAATTAATTACGAAAGGAATTAGGACTTTAGGCGTGGAAGGGCAACTATCATTCTTCACACTTGTGCTGTCACACATTGGGCTTGGTGCTGGCCGAGAAAGCAGTAAAGTGTCAATTTGAGCCTTCAATAATGTATTTTGCTCTTGCATCAATCGCATATGATCGTTAAACTGTTCTATTTGGTATTGGTGGACACTCATATGCTCATCTACTTGATGCTTGTAGACACTCATCTGCTGTTCCAGTTGCTGCTTGTAGTCATAAATCTGCTCCTGTAGTTGCATAAAGTCATTTTTGTTGGGTCGCTTTTGGCGTCCGAAGTATGATGTTTGGGTGACTGCAAAACCAGTACCATGAAGACAACCATGATACTCAGGAGCTCCAAGAGCTCTACTGAGTAAATCGTCACGACCAACATAATTCATCAACTCTGATTGGTCCTGCGTCATTTTTTGCTATCACAACAACAATTGCAATAATATTAGTTATTATAAAATAGAATCATTTAATCAAAGCAAAATATTTATGAATAATCCACCACTTACACAATATTCTGCAACTTCTCTGGCTTGTTCGCTGGGAATTTCTCCTTTTTTATTAGTAACGCCGGCCAGCCACAAATTATGACGTGGCATATGTGTGACATTAGAATGTGATTGTTTGACCTTTATAACAAAGTTAGTTGTAGTTAAAAATTAGTCATCTAAATTATATTCATATGAAATGATTATAAGTTCTTACCAATTGTTGCTCCAACTTTGTAACGATAGTGGTCCTTTTAAGTACCGGTATGCCATGTTGCTTGCACTTTCACGATTTCTATCACTTCGTTCCTTTTTAAATGCAAATAATTTCAATAAATATTAATTTCAATTACATTGCAAGTAGTCTGTAAGGGCTAATATTGTATTACCAGAAACTCCGTGGTAGTATGTGTGCTCAAAAACTCATCCCACTGCTCTTGTGTTATTATTCCATCGTACAACTGTGGTGGCGTATGAATGATATTGCCATCTGTGTCCCGCGAGTAGAATTTGATAATATTGGAATGAAAACATCTCAAAAGTTTTCCACATTTTGCGAGCACGAATTTGTCTTTGTCGTCATCGATAATGAAGATAGACTGTAACAAAAAAACCACACATGCTTTGTTGGATTGTAATTCATGCAACAAAACAACCAGAATAATAAAGTAAATAATGTTTACCTTAACTGAACTCAGAAGCATATCAGAATAGTCCTTCTTTGCCAGTCTCCAATCTGAAATTGTAATGGGGACTCTTTCTTTGACAATAGTCCCAATATAATTAATAAAGTTGCTAGCATTTTCACCAATTGGGTTTCCCTTGTCATTCCACTCAAGCTCTAACATAATGCCCTTGCTCCTTAGTTTGATAAGTTTATGCATCATAATTCTACCTCAGACTACAGCAGCTTCAAAGGCTGCTTGCTCAATGTGAGGATCAACTGCATCTTCATTGTGGGCTTCAAAGGCTGCTTGATCATTATGGGGATCCATTTTCCTACAAGTTAAATAAACAAGACAAAAATATCAGTGCATGTTGACAATCATAGTAATAAAAGTAAATTAAGTTGGAATATATGAATACATGTAATAAAACATACATACTAAAAAATCAAGACACTCATTATCATCTTTTTCTCTTTCTTGTTTGATTTAAAAACCATGTCCCCTCTTTATGATCATGTCTCATATATAAATGTTCGTCTTCATCTTCTTCATTTCTATAAATATATCTTGACCACAACATCTCAAAGGAAAGAGTATCCTCAGGAATATTCAAATATTTATTACTTGTAGTATCAACTTGTTCTTGATGATTCTTGTTTGATGGAACTACAATGGACCAATTCTTCTTAGCAGGATCGGGAACAAAAAACACTTGTTCTGCTTGTGATGCTAAAATGAAAGGATCATCTTTATACCAAACTTTAGAAAGGTCTACTTGAACAAACCCTAACTCATCTGTCCGCAATCCACTGTTGTTGTTAACCCACTTACACCTGAAGACAGGGACCCTCAACATAGTATAATCTAACTCCCATATTTGTTCAATTACACCAAAGTATGACATTGGTGCGTAGATAGGGTGCATGTCTTTGACACTGGATCTATGCCAAGAATCAGCAACAAGTGTTACCCCACTATTTTGCATCGTGCTCCTTGTATCATGTTCTTATTTGTAGAAGGTGTAACCGTTGATTGCATAACCATTATAAGATAATACACTTAAGCTCGGTCCATTCAATAGCCATCTCAAGTTTTCAGAAATTAGATCAAGATTCCTCTCTACCTCATCTTTAATGCGCCTTTTTAACCAACTTGGAAAATGTTTGTTGTGTTTCTTTGTTATAAAATTTTCATTCCTGTCACCATGTGCCAATCAAAGTGCGGCCTTGTGTTTGTCAACAAATGGTTCAACCTCATCAGTGTTATGAAGCACATACAAGTGAACTTGTTCTCATTCAGTCATCGATATCCTTATTACATCCTTCCCACTTGTTCTTTTCCCTGATCTTCGCCCATCATGACGAGACTTGGGCATACCTACGGGGTCAACATTTGATAGAAATTCAACACAGAAGTCACTTGCTTCTTCAACCATATACCGCTCAGCTATACAACCCTCTGGTTGATATCTATTTTTCACATACCCCTTTAAAATTTTCATAAATTGCTCATTCGGGTACATCCATTTCAAGTACATTGAACCGCACAATTGAACCTCTTTCACCAAGTGTACGGTTAGATAGACCATAATGTCAAAAAATGAAGGGGGAAAATACATTTCAAGTTCACACAGAGTACAAACAATCAGCCTTTGCAAATCTTGTAACTTCGTTGAATCAACCACTTTATTGCAAATCAACTTGAAGAACATACAAAGTTTAGTAATGGTGTTCCTTACTTTTTTGGGTAAGATTGAACGTATACCAATCGGTATGAAATTTTGCATGAGCACATGATAATCATGAGATTTAAGGTTCTTTAGCTTCAACTCTTTCACTGATACAAGGTTTTTTACATTTGAAGAATACCCCTCTGGAACTTTAATTCCTTCCAGAAATTCACAAAATAATTTTTTTCTCTTTCCTCGATAGAGTGTAAGCCGCTGGAGGTAGGTAAGTACGGTGCCCTTGTTCAACTGGTGCCAACTCTTCTCTTATTCCCAAATTAACCAAATCCAACCTCGCATTTACACTGTCCTTGCTTTTTCCTCGTATACTGAGCAATGTGCCAATGAGACTATCACATTTTTTTTTCTATGTGCATCACATTAAGAAAATGTCTCACATACAAGGACTTCCAATATGGAAGTTCAAAGAAAATAGAATTCTTTTTCCAACCGGTTGTCCCGAATTGTTTTGCAAAAGGCTTGCCAAAATCGTTATCCATGTGCTTAAACTTCTCAAAAACCTGAGCACTGGTCAACATCTTTAGTGGGCTACCTTCTTCTGACTCACCATTGAAAGCCTTTTTCCACTTCCTCCAATGATGTGTTGATGGTAAGAATCTTCGATGTCCCATGTATACATTTTTCTTACAATGATCTAGTCGCATTAAATAAGTGTCATCTTCACATATAGGGCACACACAATATCCTTTGACGCTACATCCGGACAAATTACCATAAGCAGGGAAATCATTAATTGTGCCAAACAACATGGCTATCAAATTGAAACTTTCTTCCCTGTACCCATCATACACATTGACGCCTTCTTCCCAAAGTAGCTTCAAGTCATCAATTAAAGGAGCCAAGTATACATCTATATCATTTCCAGGTTGCCTTGGCCCAGAAATTAACATAGACAACATCATATACTTGCGTTTCATGATCAAGTGTGGAGGAAGGTTATAAATCATCAATATCACTGGCCATGTACTGTGTGTATTACTCTGAACCCCGTGGGGATTGATTCTATCAGTTGAAAGTGTAAGGCGTAGGTTCCTTTCTTCACTCGCGAAGTCAGGATGGTCATGATCAATTTTTTTCCATTGAGGGGCATCAGCAGGGTGCCTAAGGTTTGTGTCTTCAATCCTTTCATCTGCATGCCACGTCAACAACTTAGCAATCTCCTCATTACTGTATAATCACTTGAATCTTGGAATAATTGGAAAATACCATACGACCTTCGAATGACTCTTTCCTCTCTTTTCCCTATATCGAGATGTATTACATTTAGGGCACTTCTCTAACGTTGCATATTGATTTTGAAATAATATGCAATCGTTAGGGCATGCATGAATCTTCTCATAACCCATGCAAGTTGTAGAGCAAAGTATTCGCTTTGCCTCATATGTCTTGGTAGGAAGTACATTTTCTTCTGGGAGCATATCTTGCACAAGTTCAAGTAGTGCGGTGAAACTAGAATCACTCAATCCATAGCGTGCTTTAAAGTTGTACAATTTCAACACTACTAGCAATCTTGTGTATTTAGTACTACCAACATATAATGGCTTCTCTGCATCACCTTTCAACTTCTCATATTCTTCAGGACGGTTATGAAGCACCCCTTCAACTGCATTTAGCATTTCTTGAAGACCATCATCTTCATCACACATGCTTGAGTCAAACTCATTTGAAGCACCGATCATGGTATGTATTTGACCACGATCTGCATCATCTGTCTCACCGTGCCTTGTCCATCGTGTATATGATTGATTAATTCCATGACACACTAAATGATCTAACAAATCAAGTGGACTAATCCGCTTTCCATAACAACAAGATAAGCAAGGACATAGGATTTTATTAGGATCGTTTGCATGCTCGCTTGCAAATCTAATAAATTCTTTCACCCCATCAATATATTCTCTTGAGCACCGATTAGATGACATCCATTTTCGATCCATCTATACCTTAAACATATATATTTTTATAAGTGGTCAGTTGCTTGCCTCTTAAAGTTCTCTTTATTTGTTATTTATTTTTTAAAAAAAGTAAATTCAGCAGCATAACATTCCAAAATTTAAAGTTTTACAAAATATTAAACACTCTTCTTAAATCACAAATAATCAACCAATTAATCCCACAACATCTAAATAATGTTCACAACTCACCACCAAATAAATCATATTGGCCAACACTACTACATGTCGTAATTAAAATAATTGGGTCCATAACAAGCCAACAAAAATATAACCCTGCGTTTATTAAATTAATTGGTTCCAAAATAATCATTGATTAAACTACCAGTGGCATTTATAACACTTCTACCCAATTTGACCATTTCAACAGTGCCATTCCCAACTCTTTCACTATTGACAACATGTACTTCTATAGAAAAGTATAAGCAAATCTATAATAGTCATACATATTTTAATTAAAAAAATGTGAATAAAATGTTAAAAAACAAACAACACTTACAGGAGCTTCTGTGGGAAGCTTTGTACTGCAACCAGCCAAAAAGAAAAAGAACACGAGGGAGGAAGCTTTGTACTGCAACCAGCCAAAAAGAAAAAGAACACGTGTGGGAGGAAGCTTTGTACCGCAACGAAGTTCTATGCTGTAATGAAAGTGGCGAACAAATGTTTACAAATATTTGCACGAGGAGGAGACAAAAAAAATAGCAAGTGGGGGACCAAAGAAGCTTCTACTTGTCGCCGGTCAAACAGAGGAAAGGGGGTGGGGACAATAGAAAAGAAAAGCAGGAAAGCGATAGTGGCGGGTCGCAACAATGGCGGGTGTTAAAATTTTTTAACATTTATATTACCTTTTATGGCGCTTATATAAAAAGTGCCAAAAAAGGTGTAAGTATCTATGGCACTTCTTATATAAGCGCCATTAATGTTATAAAACAAAATTGAAACCTTTGGCGCTTCCTTAGAAAGTGCCAAAAATTCCTTTACAAAATATTAAAAAAAAACTAAATTAAAGATGACTGAATTTTTTTTTCTATTATAATTTTTTTAACATGTCCTAGGCGTTGTACTTGTGCATTTATAAGGAGCCATGCTGCCGCATATGGCTTCCTATTGGTCACTTCAATTAATACGAATATAGTTCATATCACTAACATGGATCAAAGTGGGAATCAGAGGGAACTAATTAATGGTGGGGCTGTGTACAGGGAATTAGAGCAAGCAGCTTTGAATACTTTAGAAATGCCAATTGCCAACCATCATAATATAGTTGTAATTAAAAAAAAACCATTGCGTGATCCACCAAGTATAAAGGCATATTGTAAAAGAAGTCATGATTCTCATCAAGTAAATGGCCAACCTGTGATTCTTTCCCAACAGCGAGCTTTGACGATGGCTTTCAATGGTCGAGGGAGCTGAGGAAAAGCGTGAGGGCAAGGAAGAGCGTGAGTAACATGTTCAAAGAAAGACAGAACCTCATTGACCAGTCTTGTGGCGTTGGTTTCTTCGTTGCAAAACACCTTCTAGTTTCGTGCCTTCCATAAGCATTGAACTCCAAAGCTTGTACACCAAACAGGATTGCTCCTACAAGTCTGCAGGTTCTTCTTCAATGTGCAGATGCAAATATGCAATGTCACAAAAAGTGATTTATGTCCAACCTCTTCAAGGAGCTGTCTGATGGCCAGCTATAAAGTTTGGAAAGTGATTTATCAATGTATAGATTACTATTCAAGATAGATATGACTTGTCTTGTCAATGAAAAAAACAAATATGCAGGTGGAAGCTTTCACGTGATTCTTCTCCATTCTTTTTTGACTTGACTTTTCAATGAATGCCAAAGCTTTCACATGATTCTTCTCCCTTCGGTAAAGATGATCCCTTCATTTTTTTTTTAATAATTGTGGAAGCTTTGGCGTTTTATTACAAAACGCCAAAGCTTCCCCTCCAAATTCATTTTTTTTTAATAATTGTGGAAGCTTTGGCCTTTTATTACAAAACGCCAAAGCTTCCCCTCCAAAAGCAACTGCATTGATCAATGATTTGCCTTATCCTTCGTTTTTTTTGTAATAGTGGAAGCTTTGGCGTTTTATTATAAAACGCCAAAGCTTCCCGTCTTTTTTTTTTGTTCAAAACAAAGCTTCCCATTTTGATCCAAAAAAAAATCTGCAATGATCATATGATTCATATCCTTCATTTTTTTTAATATATATGTGGAAGCTTTGGCGTTTAATTATAAAACGCCAAAGCTTCCCAGATCTTCATTTTTTTTAATATATGTGGAAGCTTTTATCTACACCCATCTTTGATCCTTTTTTTTTTATATAGGAAGCTTTGGCGTTTTATTATAAAACGCCAAAGCTTCCTACCTTGGAAACCACCAAATCATATATACATTGCATTATATATATAATATTGGTAAAACACCATGCATGTGGTGACCCTTGGCTCTCTCCGTTCTTTACTTTATAGACATACACACACCAAAAATGTAATTATTATATATTACTATATGTATACTATTTTTTTTTTGTCAACACTATATGTATACTTTTAATATATAAGTTAGACTCTGCTTGTGCTAACTCAGTGAACGCATGTGACCCTGTTTACACCCTTAAGATGTGCATGATTGGTTTGGACAGAGACAAAGCTTCGATTTTCTATAAAGATCAATCTACCTCTACAGCCCACATGACCGTGAAATCTGGAATCATAAACTTCCTATTATATATATATATCTTTAAAAAAATATAAGATGCTTTGGCGCTTTGTAAGGAAGCGCCAAAGCTTCCTATTATATTTTCTTTTTCTTAAAAAATAAAATATAGGAAGCTTTGGCGCTTCCATATAAAATGCCAAAGCTTCCTATTGTTTTTTTGAAGAAAAAAAATTGAAGGCCTTGTTTAGCGCTTGTTCAAAGAAATGTCATGCAAGGTTAACGTCAATTATGACGTTTATAATTGTAAGCACCAAAGCTTTCAAATAATTTTGATTTTAAATAAATAAATAACTATTTTTTGCGCTTCTTTAAAGAAATGTCACAGGAACTACGCCACTAAAGCCCCTTTTTGTAGTAGTGTAAGGTATTTTGTAGATAGCAAGAGAAATATTATTTAATGACTAAGTTTCAGCCTTCCATTAATTCAAGCCAAAAAAGTAAGATCGAAAGAGCACTTATGAAAAAAAATCTCTTGTACTTGGAATCCCCAATCCCCCATCCTCCATTATCCTGAATGTGCAAATAATTCGGGCAGTTCAATAAGTGCATCTTTCTCCTATTCCAATTACCTCCTCGCTTTAGCAGAGAAGACAGGCCCATCCAGATAGAGAACATTAATGGTGATTACTGATTATTCCATGAAAAAGGGCTATAAAAAGACTTGCAGAGGAGGCAAGAATACAAAGGGATATATCGGTCAGTTTGGAAAATATTACAGGAAAGCAAGATTCCTATATGAAAATTAAGATGATCCGTGTTTGGAAAATTCTACAAGTGATGAGCTAGGTACTCAGGAAAATATGAAGTGGAGGTATCACGATTTCAAAAATTGACTGATGAATAAACTTGATTTGGAATAATGGAAGAGAAACATAGATATAGTAGGTAATAACAAGCATCATTTGACATTTGAAGAAACATTTCATTATAAACTGATGGATCCAAAAACTGCGATTAAATATTAGGATAAAAATTGCGATTATTATATATGAGGATTAGAATTGCGTTAAGTTTCAAATGAAGGCAGGAGAAACAAACATTATTCCTTTTGTTGCCGGTAAGATAACAAGACATGAAAGGGATATGACCATTTGTTGCTGCAATTTTCTTGTATGCAACTTACTATTATCACTTCTGCATCAATCAGAAGAGAAAATTGAAACACGTTGATGAAGGGACAAGTATTTTGATGGAGCTAACTTCAATTAATTAAATGGAGAAAAATACAAAAAAAAGGCCCTAAATTTAACTCTAACGCTTCTCTTATTCTATTCTGTTTTGTTTTTGTCTTTTTTGAGTTACTGCTCAATACGAATCCGCACAGAGACCCAGCCATGCATACGTATAAAGGTTAGGAAAAAAGGCTATGCATACGTAAGAACCATCGGGAATCAAAGTCTCATTTTGGTTAATCTGCCTTTTTTTTATACTTATGACCTTTTTTTTTTTAATTTCAAGTATGTAAGCAATTCATTCTCTTAAACTCCATTTAATTATATTAATTAGTGTTATGTATTACACAAAATTTTTTTAAAAATAATTAAATATAAATTCATCTAAATAAAATTACATAATTTCAAGAAAATGCGTGCCCTTTGCTTATCTAATTCTATATATTGTCTTGTATTATCATGGCTCATAAATATGATATGTTTTGTTAATTTTTTATACTAATTAATTAAAAGTATATTATTAAGATAGTCTTAGTTTCAAATATTTGCAAAAAGATTCAGATTTTTTCAAGCACACATATTTTTTCTCTCCAAAAAAAAATTATAGTGACGTTAACAAATACTAGTAAAAATAAACATGATAATACATATATACACATTCCATATAAAACACTGATAAGCAGGAAAATCGCAAAACTGCTTCACCATGAACATCGAACTGGTACAAGGTGCTTGGGGAAGCAGTATTGCCTGTTCTTAGCTTCATACAGTCTTTATTTTCACACACACACACACACACACTCCTTCCTTCATCACAAAGCATCTTTTACGTGACATTCACTCAGTTCTTTTAGTTATGAATCTCGTCCTCACAATGCAAATGCTCATTTTGAATTTTTGATCATGAAGGACTACTTTTACATGTCCCTGCAATGAATGCCTTGGCCTCCAAATAATGAATACATTCCTTGACAGTTTGGTCCTTAATGTAAAACATATTTACTTAATTTGATTAGATTAAAAAAATTGATTAAGTTAGTTAATATGACATATATTTTTTAAAACACTCAAATCATTTTTCTTAATTCTCTCATTCCCTCTCCTCCTTAATTATTGTTGAGCGAATATCAGTAAAGGTAAATTAGAAAAAGATTAATAAATATGAAGATTATATTTTATATTCAAAATCAAGATTAACTCCCTATATAAGTTTTATATCAAGCCCAACAGAAACAAAAACGGGATTAAGCATATTAAATTGATAAAGCAAAGATCATTTAAATATTAGTCCACTTGTTTATACTTTGGGCCTTCTGCTACGTCTGAGTCAAAAAAGTTGATTACTTTACCAATCCCTTTCTCATCATTTAGTCTCCCCGTCAATCCCAAAACCCTTATTCCGAGCTACGATATCATGTTGTGCATGTGTTTGCGACTGGGAGGGGGCATTTGATCGAGGTTAGTATGTCTCTTTGATGATTTTTTTTTTTTGGTTTTTTTCCCCTTTGGTCTGTAACAGAAATCTTAGCACATTATCTGCTATGCTCTGGTCTTGTAATTCGTGAGTTATTAAACACATGTGATCTGTGTCATATGTTCGAATCTCTATTATGCTTTATCTGAGGTTAGCTTGTTCTTCTTTCTTCTTCTTTTTGATGATCACTTTAGGCTGTTTCTGATATAGCTGGAAAAGACTAGAATGAGAGATGTTATAAATCAGTTCACGATCTGGAAATTTGTGGGAGGTGTGTCAGATGCTACTAAATTTTAAATATGCACCGTAAGTTTATGATAGGAATGTGCCACGTCCTTTACTGGTTTACAGTAGAAGGAAACGTGATGCTCAGGTTTAGAAGTAGTGGGTGGTTATTTTAGTCATGTTTCTTTATATGCTTTTAATTATCATTTTAGGAGTCAGTTATTAGGAGTTAGTAGGAAGTGTCTAGCAGTTATTTATGTAGCAGTTTTCATCAGTTGGGTTGTCCTGAGTATTAATATGCCTTATGATAATGAAAAGGGGAGGATTTTATGGAAAGAGATATTTCTTTATTGGGTTTAGAGGGAAGATCCTGACTCTAAACATTCTTCATCTCCCTTCTTCTTCGTCTGTCTATCTCTCTACTTCTCATTTCCTCATCTGAACATCCGTAGGTTACTATAACCTACCAATTTGGTATCAGAGCAGTTCTGATTCAAACCTGTGAAACATGGTCACCACACGCTCTGGAAACCCGGACCAGAGTGCTCACGACTCTGTTTCAAATCCACCGTTGCTTCCCAATCCACAACAAGACATCGCTCATGCCTCACCATCCTCTAATCCAATCGTGCAACCAGAATTCCAAGAATTCATATCACAGCATATGGCGCTAATTCTTGCAAAAATGGGAAGGATGGATACTGACCTTTCTGAATTAAAGAAAGGGAAAGGCACTTCGGATCCTAAGGAATCTTACAGTGGACTAGAGGGCGAGGAGACTAATCATGATACTCCCTGGTGGATGCAAAATCCGTCTAAGAGACCACATACTAAGGTTGAATTCCCTAAGTATGAAGGTGGAGACCCTAGAGGATGGATATTAAAAGCAGAAAAATACTTTAGATACTACCAGACTCCAGAAGACCTTAAAGTCGATGTTGCTGCTATCAACCTTGAAGGAGACGCGTTAGATGTCTTCACATGGATATCTTCTAACCGTACCATCAGATTCTGGGAGGAGTTGGTGGAGATTTTCCAAGAACAATTTGGTCCTGCAGAATTTCAGAACCCTGATGTCTACTTGTGCAGTGTCAAACAAACTGGTTCAGTCCATAATTATAGACAAGAATTTGTTAAAAGATCATCAAGGGTTAAGGGATGGCTAGAACATTGCCTACTTGGAGTCTTTATTAATGGGCTGAAAACAGAGCTTCAATCGGACGTGAAGATATAGAAGCCAAGGACGGTTTTTAGAGCCACAAGTCTTGCTATGGAATTTGAAGAGAAGTTACAATCACAGAACCAGCCGCGATCTCAACAGCGATCCTATTTCTCTCACGGTACAGAGGGGATTAATAATTATAAAGAAAATAAAAGTTCTGCCTACTTTAAACCGTTTCAGAGTT
This sequence comes from Inga laurina, assembly GCA_963855925.1. NCBI lineage: Eukaryota > Viridiplantae > Streptophyta > Magnoliopsida > Fabales > Fabaceae > Inga > Inga laurina. The sequence goes on from OY979711.1 coordinate 57,404,409, forward strand.
ATGGGCCGAGTTTTTCTCCCACTATTACCATGCCTAGCCCGTCGCAGAAACCATGGCTGAATCCAATTCAAAATTTGAATTCGGCCACTTCCTCTTATTCCGCAACTAATGAGTCCGAGAAGCAATATCGTCGAGATAAAGGCTTATGTTTCCGTTGTGGGGATAAGTTTATACCTAGGCATCGCTGCAAAAATTCTTCTTTTAAATTATGGAGATCACGGATGAAGCTGACAGCCAAGAGGACAACAACCCAGGTTGCAAACATACAGTTGGGGGTGAATTCGCAGAAATTTCATTACAAGCAATACTGGGCAGTCCTTCGATTACCACCATGAAAGTTCAAGGCAGCCTCAACTCGAAGTCAATTCTGATCTTAATAGACAGTGGTTCAACACATAATTTTGTGTCTGAAAAACTGGTGGCAGAGCTAAAACTATAAACCTCTACCCTTCCCTCCTTCGACGTTCAAGTTGGTAATGGGAATATCATACCTTGCAATTCAATTTGTAGACAATTGGAAGTACAAGTTCAGAGTTTAGTGATTAAGGAGGATTTTTTCCCGTTTGCAATTGGGGGGTCAGACATGGTGTTAGGGATCAAGTGGCTGGCATCGCTTAATACTGTGGAGGCAAATTGGCAGCAAATGTATATGGTTTTCTGGTCCAACGGTAAACGATATAAATTACAAGGGACCCCCCAACCTAGCAAAACAGTAGTTACACTGCAATCAATTACCTGTGAAGATTATGATACCTACCGAGAAAGGAAAACTCAACAGCTCTTAGAATTTTATGAGTTGCTGGATCTTTACTCTTCTGTGTTTCAAGAGCCAGAACAGCTACCCCCTCGCCGGACTCATTCTCATGCCATCTTACTACACGTAGGGTCATCTCCTCCTAATATAAGGCCTTACAGGTACCCACACTCCCAGAAAGATGAGATTGAGCAACAAATTGAAGACCTTCTCACTAAAGGGTTTATCCGTCCTAGCATTAGCCCTTTTGCAAGTCCAGTGCTTCTGATGCCCAAAAAGGATTCTTCTTGGTGATTATGCATTGATTATAGGCAGCTTAACAAAATAACGGTACCAGATAAGTACCCCATCCCAAATATAGATGAGCTTATAGATCAACTATATGGAGCAACTTATTTCTCTAAGATTGATTTACGTTCTGGTTATCACAAATCAGATTCAATCCTTCTGATATTCATAAAACAGCTTTTAGGACACATTCTGGACATTATGAATTCCTGGTTATGCCCTTTGGCTTGCTCAATGCTCCATCCACCTTCCAAGCTGCAATGAATGAGTTTTTTCGCCCGTATCTCTGCAAGTTTATCCTTGTTTTCTTCGATGACATTCTGGTCTACAGTACTGACTTGCAGGAACACCACACACATATACAGATTGTTCTTCAACTCTTGTATCAGCATAAGTATTTTGCAAATCCAAAGAAATGTCACTTTGCTCAGCTTGAGATGGCCTTTTTGGGTCATATGGTATCAAGCAAAGGAGTTGCTGTGGATCCTAAAAAGATTGCAGCAGTCACCACTTGGCCACTTCCTCAAAACTTATTTGATTTAAGGGGATTTTTGGGATTAACAGGATACTACAGGCGCTTTGTGGGTAATTATGGCTTAATAGCTAAACCCTTAACAGACATGACCAAGAAAAACTCTTTCCTTTGGTCTGATGCCTCTAAACAAGCTTTTCATGCATTAAAGGAAGCCCTTTGTTCAAGTTCCGGTGTTGCAATTGCCTGACTTCTCTCAACCTTTAATAGTTGAGTGCAATGCTTCCTCTATTGGCTTGGGTGCTGTGCTGCAACAAAATGGTCACCCTATTGCTTATTATAGCAAGGGATTGTCTTATTCTAACAGGCACAAATTGTTTATGATAGGGAGCTCTTAGCATTAGTCTCTGCATTACAGAAGTGGAAGCACTACCTGTTAGGAAGGAGATTTGAGGTCTTAACTGATCATTGCAGCCTTAAATATTTGTTAGAACAGAGATTCACTACACCTGAGCAGCAGCGTATGATGATGAAATTATTGCCCTTTGACTTTGAGATCAAATACCGCGCTGGTACATCCAATCAAAGTGCTGATGCCTTATCAAGGTTCCCTTGTTCAGCAGACCTTTTTGCCATAAGTATCCCACAAGCTTTAGACTTTGATGACTTGGAGCAAGAATTATCTCAAGATGTGTACACCGCTTCCATTATCTCCTCTTTGAAAGAGGACCCCCAATCTTGTCCAAATTTTGTGATGTCCGCTGGGCGACTTTACTTTAAGGAACGCTTGGTAATACCAGCTCCTTCGAATTTGAGCCAGAAATTATTGACAGATGCACACTCATCACCGCTGGGTGGTCATAGAGGAGTCCTCAAAACCTTGAAGAGATAGCAACAACACTTTTATTGGCGAAACATGAAGGAGGATGTCATGAGGTATGTTCAAACCTGCCATGCATGTCAGCAAAATAAATACTTGCCTCAAGCAGCAGCTGGTTTATTACAACCTCTACATATACCGGAGAAGATATGGGAAGAACTTTCTATTGACTTCATTACGGGACTACCTAAGTCACAATCCATGGATATGATCTTTGTAGTGGTAGATCGTTTCAGCAAATATGCCCACTTCATTGGATTAGCAAGACCTATCACGGCTAAATCCATTGTTGTTGTGTTCTGCAAAGAGGTCATTAGACTTCATGGCTTTCCCAAATCAATTGTGTCTGACCGAGACCCTATTTTTCTAAGTTCTTTTTGGCAGGAATTGTTTAAGCTAAGTGGCACACAGCTAAGAATGAGTTCAGCTTATCATCCTCAATCAGATGGGCAAACAGAGGTAGTGAATAAGTGCTTAGAAACCTATTTACGTTGTTTCTCTCAAGAACATCCAAAGCAATGGGGCAAAATACTCCATTGGGTAGAACTTTCTTACAACACCGGCTTTCATACCGCTTCTGGTTCCACTCCTTTCCAAATTGTTTATGGGCGGGTCGCACCTCCACTTTGGCCATATACTAAGGGGTCCACCAAAATTGCAGAACTAGAGGAGCACTTGGAGGAAAGGGACGCTGTTTTAGCCACCATAAGAGATAATCTCTGTTCCGCCCAATCCAGAATGAAAGCACAAGCTGATTCTAAGCGCAGGGATGTTGAATTTGCTCCAGGTGACTTAGTCCTTCTCAAGTTGCAACCTTACAGACAACAAACATTGGCCAAGCGCCGTTATGAGAAGCTTTCCCCTCGCTATTTTGGCCCATATCCAGTTATCCGAAGGATTGGTGCAGTCGCATATGAATTGCAGCTCCCTCCTGGTTCCAAAGTTCACCCGGTTTTTCATGTCTCACTTCTTCGCGCAGCACGTGGTTATACTACAGCTGACTCACAAAGCCCACTACCAATCAATGATGATTGGGAACTTCAGCTCCATCCCGAGCAAGTGTTGGACACTAGGAGCGTTGACAGTGAGGGCATCAAGGATGTTGAGTTACTCATCAAGTGGCAAGCCAGACCTATTGAAGAATCTAGTTGGGAACTTTATGACTCGGTGGCTGCACAGTTCCCGCATTTTCGCCTTGAGGACAAAGCGAATCTTTTAGGGGGGTATTGATAGGAATGTGCCACGTCCTTTACTGGTTTACAGTAGAAGGAAACGTGATACTCAGGTTTAGAAGTAGTGGGTGGTTATTTTAGTCATGTTTCTTTATATGCTTTTAATTATCATTTTAGGAGTTAGTTATTAGGAGTTAGTAGGAAGTGTCTAGCAGTTATTTATGTAGCAGTTTTCATCAGTTGGGTTGTCCTGAGTATTAATATGCCTTATGATAATGAAAAGGGGAGGATTTTATGGAAAGAGATATTTCTTTATTGGGTTTAGAGGGAAGATCCTGACTCTAAACATTCTTCATCTCCCTTCTTCTTTGTCTGTCTATCTCTCTACTTCTCATTTCCTCATCTGAACATCCGTAGGCTACTATAATTAACCTACCAGTGTACGGGCCGTAGAAATAGTATAATAGCAAATCAAGGTCATCCCACATAAATCTAAGGTAATAGATAATTTGGAATTAAAATTCCTATTTTCATTTAAGTTGAGAAAATCAAAGAAAAAGATTGAAAGACAATTTAAACAAATGCAAAAGAAATAAATATAATGATTTAAAGATTTCAATTGATAAAAACAACCTAGAGTGGCTAATCCCTTCTTCAAGTTTTAGAGCATGTATTTACCTAATTAAAAGCACTTAATGTTAAATTGTTAATCTAGAGTTTAAATGAATATAAGTATCTTCCAATCACATATTCTCCTCTCTCAAGTTAAAATTGTTATTCCTAACTAATTTACTCAAGAAGCAATAAATGTTCAAATTCACTCTAATATGATTATATGGGTCCAATAGGTATATTCCTATCCTATTGGCAAATTAGAATAAATTCTAATCCTACATTACTTAATCTTATGGTCCAATTAAGATCCATTTTCCAAGGTTAATCTAAATTTTCCAATTTCATACTTAATGGTGATCAAGCACAAAGTAGACAAAATAATACAAGATTAAGTAAACAAAAATAGCACTAAGCGCAATTAATTAATTTATACATACTCAAATCCTTAAATTAATTCATAACTACTCTAGGTTCAAAAACAATTAGCTACACATGTTTGAAATAAATCCCATTACAGCAAAATTGAATTCAGCGCTCCAATTCATATGGAAAGGAAAACAACCACAGTGACAGGGAATTGAAGAACAGAATCAGTCACGGTGAACATAGTATAGGTGGAAGGAAAAAGATGCACAACTTCCCAGAACAGCGGCAGCCTCCTCGATATCTCAACCTCCAGACGCTGCTCCTCCCACTCTCTAGCTCGCGAGCTCCCTCTGGCTTTTCGATAGATGAAGATGATTGCAATAAAAAAAACGGTGCCTCCCCTGTCCAGCTGCTCTCTCGCTCACGAGGGAAAAAGTCTCTCAGTCCAATATTGCGGCTGTGCTTTCTTTTCTCCGCTGAGTGCCCGTTTGGATTAGCGGTAGAAAAGTAACTTTTTTTATTAACTGACTTTAAAAAAAGTCAGATAAGAAAAAAGTCAAAATGTAGATGTGATTTGTGTTTGGAATTACGGTAGAAAAAGTGACTTTTTTCCTAACCTTAAAAGTGTTTGGATTGGTGTTTCAAAAACCCGTTAAGATGAAAAATGACTAAAAAGAGCATGAATCTTATTGAAAACTCCATATATATATATATATATTAGTTATATTTTTTGTGATAGTTAAACTGAAAAAATATAAATAAAATTTGATAAAATAATAACAGTTCAATTAATATTGAAAAAAAAAACCCTACTATAAGATTCAATTAATAAATGAAATTATTACACTACTATAAATATACATCGTGAACCAAAAAGCTGTGAACCAAAAAGTTCAATTAATAAATGTGTAATAATTTCGTTTGTAAACTGCAGCAACCAAAAAGCTCCAACTGTGAGCTTTTTTATTATCCAGCGTTAATGTAAAAAGCGCAGTACAATACATCGTGAACCCAAACAGACGAAATTAAGATTACCGTGTTTTTTTCCCTTATCGGGCTTTTTTTTCCAGTTAACGCTATGCCAAACAGGTTCTGATTCTATTCGATTATCCCCCGCCTCCTCATACGTCCAGCTGCCTTCTGTTTCTTTTTGTTTGGTTTCTTTTTCTCCAGGTCTTCCATTCCAGCCCAACAAAACGGTGTCATTCTGCTAAGCCCTTAGGTCCAAAAGAAATACTTGATCCCTTAGTCCAAGATGGCCCTCTTCCTATTTTTCTTTTTGGTCCAATTGACCCATCAATTTTCAGCCCAAAACCACGTTACCTCATCACCTATGGGGGAAGGGAAAAAAAACAGTTCAATAATAATAACCAAAAATTAACATAAAGCCAAATAAATTTTTTTTTTCAAATATTTAAAACTATAATATTTAAAATAAAATCCCCATATCATGCATCAACCTGACAGCTTATAAAATTTCAAGAAAATCATCTTCAATTAGTATTGATAACTCCCCAATTATATCAAAATATTTTTTAAATGTACAAAATATGGAGAGTTATCAGTCAACCATAAATGACCTTGTTTGCTTTGTTCTTAGCTCCACCTAAGACATGTCATTTGGGAAGTTGGGTTTTTGCCGTCACCTTGTTTATCTATTGGTGGGTTTAATCATGTGGTGCCTCATCGTGTGGGCCAAGAAAATTCGAGTTTCAGAGAAAGTCCAAGGTGTTGTGGAAGCTCTGATTTTTGTTGTCATCTGTTCCATTTCTGTGGTGCTTGACAAACTTGTGGCTGGAAAATCAGATGCGTTGAGCATAATCTCGTACGGTTCATTTGCGTTGATGTCAGTGTCCATGTCAAGGAAGTTAGAGCTTGGATCCGAAACTGGCTTCTCCATTTTTTTCCTTCAAATGTTTGCAGCACAACTTTTCAGAATCAACTGGATCCTCTTACCTATTGCATTAGTTTTCTATTCCCTCATCATATTCTTCGCCACCACTCAGAATCGGGAGTGCAGTTTGCTTCCATCACTTCAGATTCCCATCATCATATCATTGAAGTTGGTCGTCCAAATCCCGGAGCTCTGACAGAAATTGGCGATAATATCAATGAGGAGGTCTTAATTGAACTTTGCAGCAAAATATTGAAGCAATTAATTCAACTTGTGACTTGAACCAGTAACATGTGTTTTATGCTTGTGGGTCTTCTTTCTTGCAGAGCCAAGATTCCGCAGGGAGAGAAGCAGTTTCAGTGCAAAGCCTGTTATCTAGGGACAATGAGCAAAATGACCAAGAGGAGTCTTTTAAAGCTAAGTGAACAAAACGAAATATAAATATATTCTCAATTTACTGATATACTTATCTAGTCTCCTATTTAAATAAGTGAACAAGTTTTATTACTTTCTCAACCCTCCCTTTTGTTTCTATTTTTATGTTTATTTTTATGCTCCCCCAATGTATAGCATAACTACTGTATAATAAGACATGGGGCCGGGGTGCCTGATGATGCGTGTCCTTGATGCCCCAAAAATGGGGGACTTCCCAATTCTTTTTTTTTTTTGTTTCTTTTTATGATTAATTTCTACATAACATGAGAGACATTTTGATTTCTTTTGAACAAAATAATGTTATTTCAATTTTATGATTTTTTAAAAATTTAATACTCAAAGTGTGTAGTTTCTCTTTCTGTTAAAGTATCTTACCGAGTGATCCTTTCAATTTTTTTCTCTAAGAATATAAAAAAAGGACACATCTTGCTATGACATTTTTGTTGTCTGTAACATTTCACATCTATAATATTCGTTGTAAAGTGTTTTTTTAAATGTCTTTGAGTTATACAAGGTTCACCGTCAGGCTCAGGCTATGTTTGGATTGAGCTTGTTCTGATTGAAGGAAGGGATCTTGTTGCTATTGATCTCAGAGGGACAAGTAGTGATCCATATGTGAGAGTACACTATGGAAACCTGAAGAAGAGGACAAAGGTTACAATACTAAACCGAATGATTTTAGCAAGGGTTTAAGAACCCAACTGGACCAGATGATCCGATTGGTCGGACTGTCGACCGGTGGAAGGGGCGTGCCGGTCTCCCTCGTTGGGCCACTTTCATGGGGGAACCGCTTTGGGCCGCTTGTTAGTAGCTGTTGGTCCGGCAGCTGTTATTGGGCCGGAACTTGGAATGGGTTTTTAATAACCGACCGGCCCAATAACTTGAGTTACAAAAAAAAAAAAAGCCCAATTTTTTTAAAAAAAATTTGATGCTAGAAATTGGGGGGAAATTCCGAAATTGTTAAGAAAATGCATAATCGGCCAAAACGTGGTTCCCAATTCCCACTTTCAGCTAATCAGCTTGAGTTGCGCCTGATAACCCCCGCCCCGCAACTATGTGCCCTAGTCCGATTTTCAAAATGGATCGTCTGGTCGTCGACATCCACTACTCGTGGCTGTCTTCCTTTGCCATATCGGTGGTCGTCGTCCGTCGTCAGTGGCTTTTGCTTCTTGCTGTTGTCTATCCTTCCTCATGAAGGTTTTTGCGTTGTGTCATAGTCTTGAGCTATCGTTGTGCGCCGTCGTGGACTGCCATTTGGCCATTGTCCTCTACCGTGCGTGGCTAATGTGTGTGGTGCTGTGATTCTTCCTAACATCAAAACCCCCAAATCTCCTCCCTCACAGCGTCACCGATGAACCTTCAGTAATTTGTATGCTTTATTCTTTTCTTTACTCTAATCTTGTGTTTTGCTCAATTAGAGAAGGCAATGAAGTATTAATTCGAGGCATGAATTTAAGGGAGAATCTTTTAAAAAGAACTTACAAATTAGAAAATGATAAATCAGGTATTTCCCAAAAAAAGGTTGGGAATTGTTTATCAAGTTTCTATATTTTATAATCAACTCTTACTAAAAAACCTGATTTTCCATTGTCCATTTTCCAAGTTTTTTTTCAAGGATTCTCCCATGAAAATGACTTATTACATGAGTCAAATGTCATAAAGAGAGAAAGTTTTAGCCACAAGATTCCACCCATGTCTAGACAAGAATTTTGGAATTTGATAACTGAACGTGGATGCTGACAAAAAGTTTCGGATTTATAACTATCTTATGGGCAATGTTGACAAGTTGAGATCGGTTGTTCAATGCCCACCTCCAGCACACAAAGCAATAATTATGGATATGGTGTTTGGATCTTTATGTCCTCATTAAGATTTATTAGTATTTGAACTTGAGAGTTATGCTTTTGGTATTTGACTTTTTCTTCATGGGTGGATGATGTATGAACACTTGCTTCTTTCTTCATGTGGATAGGTTTTTTAAAAAAATGTGGATATTTATTTTTAGTACAATATATGCAGGTAGGCAACTTTAATTTAATCTCTCAAGTTGATATTGAGAATGTTTTTTTTTTTTTTTTGACCTGGATATTAAGAATGTTGATGATAGGAAATTATAACTATGGTTATTTTGAATAAAATGGATATAGCATTTGTAACTTTAATTTTTGACCAAGTCCTTTTTTTTCCAGTTAAGAGATCGGACATAATTTTTACTATGAGAGATCAATTGTATTATATAATTTATATACTGATAAAAAATAATAAAAATTCATTTAATATTACAAAAATATTTGATATGTCATAAAATTGAGAGTTAATTTTAAATTAAAATGTGTATTATTTTATTTCTGTGTTTGGCGTGTGAAGAAAAAGAAGGCTTAGGGGCTAGGAGCATCTTCTTGGTTTTCTCTAATGGCTGTGGAAACTTCTGACTCTAATTGTGTGACCTCTCCAGATGACCGTATCAAGCTCAACGTCGGCGGGACGCTCTTCAAGACAACGCTTTCCACCCTTTGTTATATTGGTCCCGATTCCCTTTTTACCGCTCTCTCCTACCGTGAGACCGATGATTTCAACCCCGTTTTCCTTAACCGTGACCCCGAGATCTTCTCTGTCCTCATCTCTCTCCTTCATACCAATCAGCTCCCCTCCACTGCTCGTCGTTTTTCAAAGCAAGAACTCGCTGATGAAGCCCTTTACTTCGGCATCGACACACAACTCAGGTCGGCCATGGCACCATCACCGTTTGATGGGATCGACACCTCCAACACTGAAACAATTCGATCGGCGTCCGAAGGCTTGTCTTCCACTTTCACCACCGCCGAGGTCGATGGATCCATTTGGATAGCCCACGGTGGTCAGGTATCATGCTACGACTGGAATCTCAGCCACTCATGCACCATTCGAACTCATCGAGACGAAATTGATTCGATTTGCCGAGTCTGGCCCGAAATTGCGGCAATAAGGTCAGCATCCAACATAGGACTACACTTTTACAATTTTTCCGATGGGCGCAACGTCGGCACTGTTTAGTGGACTGATCCTTCTGATCCCCATATCTTCAAGGCCCGAGTAAATGCAATTGCTGGCTTAAAGTAGGGGTGAGCAAAAGCAAACCGAAACCGAAGATCGAACCGAACCAAACACATTTCAGTTTTTTTGGTTCGGTTATTCGGTTTTTTCTTTTGGCTATTTCAGTTGTTCGGTCATCGGTGCGGTTACCTTAACAAAATTTCGGTTAAAACCGAATAACCAAATTTTGCTGGAAATTACTTTTTTTTGCCTAAGTATATGAAATGCAAGTTCAGAGTTTAAAGCCCATTTTATTATTAATTAGGCTCAAGCTTTTGTCCATTGTGTCTTGTGTCTTGTCTCTTTCCCAGTTGGCCACGTCTAAGTCTAAGGGTCTCACAAGGCAAGTCTAAGTGAGTAAGTAACCTAATCTGACATTCTGACCCACCAAGGACCAAGCTGACAATTTGTTTTAAAAAAATAAAAAAAATAAAGTTGAATTAAATTGAATCAGATTTCAATTTCATATCCATTTCACTTTTTCATCTTCAGACTTCTTCTGTGCTTCACTTTCTCACTCTCGCGTCTTCACTCTTCACTATCACTCATTCAATTCGTCTCTGAGCTTCTTCTACCTTCTTCATTCAGGTCCTCCATCCTCCGTTCGCCCACCGTCGGTTACTCACCGTTGGTTGATCTCAAAGCCACCGTCGGTTCTGGACTTGAGTCTCAACGGTTAATGGTGGAAGGCTGGAAGAGTCAACCCACTGTCGATCACTCGGTGGATCTTCAACCCTCGAGGTGTCGCCGTTAGTCGGTCTTCACCTCTCCGTTAGTCGATCTTCACCTCACCGTCCGTGGAAGCGTCGCCGTCAGCCTATCTTCAACCCTCGAGGCTTTAGTTTATGGTAAGTGTTAATCTTTTGCTCCTCTATTTTTAATCTCTGCAAGTTAAATTTTCTGTTGGTTTGATCGTTTCTATCTACTCTGTAAATCTGCAATGCCGAATTTTGTTCACTTTTTTTGAATAAAAAAGGTACATTTTGGGAAAGAATGTACCTTTCTCACTTCTTGTGTTCGTTCGTTAGTCGTTACTGTCTGAGTGTCTGGAATGTAGAAATTTTGTCACTTTTTCTGAATGGAAAAAAGGAACATTTCAGGAATTATTATTTTCTTCCTTCGTATGTTGACTCCACTGGACATGGAAGTGAAATTATTCTTCATTTGATCGTTTCTGTCTGCCTTGCATCACTGCAATGACATTTTTTTTTGAATAAAAAATGTACCTTTTGGGAAAGAAGGTACATGTTTCACTTGTGTTTGTTTCTATCTGGATTGACGAAAATTTTTTACTTCTTTTTTGAAAAAAAAAAAGTTCCCTTTTGAGAAAGAATGTACATTTCTCACTTCTTGTGTTGTGTTCGTTGCTGTCTGGACTAATAAATGAATAAATTTTATGGATTTATTTTGTTTGAAGCAGATTTTGGTAAGTGCTTGATTTGTCTTTCCTTCAGTTATATATCAAGTTTTTTGATGTTCAATAAACTTCTTTTTTAAAGATAGATGGCCAATATGATAAATGTTCAGCTTGTATTTTGATGTTAGCCAATATGAGGGCAAACCTCTAGTAGGTAGTAATTCTTGACCTTCAGTCTAGTAATTCTTTTGATGTATAAAGCAAGGCCTCCACTAATGCTCTAGACCTCTGTTCATGTAATTGTAAATTATGTTGCATCTTTCATTGTTTTACAGTGATATTGAAATGCTCTGATACATGAATTTGATTGTGTAAAACAAGTATTAAATGCTTGTTGCTGAAATTTGAAAATCACCTTTTGGTTTTCTTACGTAAAACTAGTCTGAACTTGTTAAAATTTTTGTTTGGATTGCAAACTTACAGTTTTTTGGCATTAGATATGTTTATAGAAAAAAAAAAGGCCACAAAACCCAATAACCGAATTACATAAAAAATTGAATTGATATTAGTCGATCATTTCGGTTTCGGTTCGATTACCAAAATTACTTAAATTCGATTGTTCAGTTTTTTTTTTCGGTTATCACCGAAAACCGAACTGAATACCGAAGTCACACCCCCTAGCTCTGAGAGTTTGATTTTTGCCGCGTTTTATTGCCAACACAGAGAGAATTGTATCCTTGAAGTAGATAAAACGAAGCTTCAGATCGTGTCTCAGCTCACTAGACAATCTGGTAATCAGGTTAAGCATGCAGGAAAAGAACCCTAGCTTGGTGAACATTGGGGGAGTGAGCAGCAGTGTGATTCATTATTACAGGAGTCAAGTTTTTGTCGGGAGAGAGGGTGATTTAGAGGTTTGGTCCAGACTCGAAGGGTTGAAAAATGGCGCAGAAATAACCAGTAGGGATGCTGAGGGCTTGTATAGAAGAAATTTCGTGGATAAAATAAAGTATTCAGAGAGAGGGATTATTAAGCAGATTGGAGGTGGTGGTAACAAGTTATTTATTAGCAGAGAAGATGTTGAAGGTATTGAAGTGTGGGAGACTTCTTGTTCTTCTGGCGTGATTTCAGTTTTGTGATCAAGGAATTGTCATAGCTATGAGAATATGGTCTCAAACAGGCTTTCTTTATTTTAACGTGGTCAGCCTAATTTACAATAGATCCTTTTGCATTCTGCCAGAAACTTTTCTTCCATGGAAACTGCAATTTTAGGTATGGTTCCGAATTCTGTCAGCATGTCACTGATGATAAATTTTTGTACCTCTTGCCTATGTTTCATAACCAGTCCCAAGCATAAATAAAGGATGAGGACGGTTCTATTAGGTCCTTGAAAACTTTGTCAAATCACTCATGAGTCAATTTTGTTTTTATGGAACCCAATGTTGAAGTCCTTTCTAGTCTTTTAATTGCTTAAGATGCCACTCTATTTCAGCATAATATAGATAACTTTGTTCACCACTCTAGCTTGGCACACCACTATTTGGAACTGTGAATCAATATGGTAAACTTTAACGCTTGAGTATATCATTAAGGTTTGTCTGCGTGGTCTCTGAAGCATCATTGAATGACCTGAATCTTTCTCTATTAGAGCTCTGTTAGTTTAGTGTCTCCGTTGTAAAAGCTAAGCTTTCTTGTTATGTAAAATTCTAGCAACTGGACCTTCTTTCTTCTTCGTTTGAATTTAGGTGATAGACAGACATTGTTGGAAGAAGTATTCTTTGCTGGTGAACAGATGTTTGGGATCTTAGCTTAACTCACGCTGCTGCCATCATATAATGGCCGATCATGCCAAAAAGTTTTTCGGGTGTGCTCTTGATCAAGTTCTTCAAACTCAATTGTTTTACAGGTACATGTATATTATATAACTCGGATTCAGCTCCTCTAAAGTGCAAGCTGCTCTTAGAGAGTTTAGTACTAGTAGGTAATTATTGGTGTACCATGCCCCTTTCAATAGATTGCTTGCTAGATAACCGAAGGCCAAAACAATGACAGGCAGTGTGCTCTATTTAACCTTACTAGCTCACAGTTCTCTCTTGCTACATATGGTTTCTGACATTTCTGATACAGGAGTTTGTGGGGACTAAAAATTAGTGCTGAAACTTGTAGAATTACTATACAAATACCGGAATTGTAATTTTGCTTACTGAAATGAGATCAACTGCAGGGCTATTTTGTATGTTGTTCAACTCAGGTTGAATGTGCATGGTGGTTGGATGCTGGTTATTATGGTGAAAGAATTATGAGATGTGAGGTCAGCGACTTTTTGTTGTAAAATGTGTGTATATGGGGATGGTACACTGTTGTAAGCGTCAATGGTCATTCGTATGTTGAACATTAAAAAGTTCAGTGGCTAATATGGAAGAATGTTAAACTTCCCTATTCCATTATGCATAGGAAGGCAAGTGAACCAGTCCTAAATTGTTTTCATTCCATTGTTGACTTGTAGTGCACAAGCAAGGTCATAATTTAGGAGCAGCATTCTTATGTATGCCTCAAAGTTAACCAGGTTTTCTGTGCATCTAAGGATTTTTTGTTTGAAGAATGTCTGAAATCACACCTTTCTGAAGTGGCAATCAAGTTTGTTCTTGTTTTTCCTAGAAAATCATCATTGATATGTTATGAGGTTGGATTTTCATAAGTCGAAAGTTTGATATTCAAAAAGTATCCAATCAAGTTGATCTCCAAATAAATTGTTCTAGTTCTAGTAATTATTTGGATTGGATTTCTTTCTTTTGTTTGGTTTTGTTTCTCATTAGTTGATAGTGCCGTACTCCTAGAAAGGCAGGCACCAGGGACCCGAGGTTACTAATATGATTGAACATTTAACCTTCCACTTGCCCAGTTTTCATGCCAATAGGCTATTGGCTATAATGTTGTACTTTAATCCTTCAAGATTTCTGCATTAGATTAAATAGTAGGATAGGTTAATATGATATTGGACCCAAAAAAAGGTACTCTGACATGTTTCTAATATAAAATGTATTTATTTAATTTGATTATATGAAATTAATTAATATGACGTATTTTCAAGGAAGTATCAAAATATATCTTATAATAATAAGGAGGGGAGTATAAGTTAACAAGAAATATCATTTATTCAATAATTTTTTTAATATACACGAAATTTAATAATTTAATTAGATTTTGATGTTTAAAATCTCATCGATACTTTTCGGTTCTATTCATTTCATATCGTCTCCTATCTTGAAAAACAAAATGTTGTGGAGCTCCAGGACCAATCAAGCCCATAGATCAAGATCACCAGAGAGATAAAGGGGGCGAGAGGGATCGATCGAGTCACACCAAGTGGAAGATGCCGCATTCCTCGTCTCCGGCGCTGCTGTCATCGTAAGGAAAATAAAGAAGATAAAAACGCTGACGTGGCTGTGAGTAGGATGATTGAGTGCCATATGAGGGGTCCACATTCGGTGTTTATGGAAGTGATGAGTACATAATTTCTCATCAGATGAGGATGAGAACTCAACAATTTAAATTTAATCTTGATGGTTTAAATTTAATATTTTTAATTTATGATATTTTAATTGATAAATTCATTTTTATAAGGAGTAATAATTATAAGATTATCTTTATTTTAAATTATATATATATATTAAAATAAAAATATATTTGAAATGTAAAAATTAAATTGCATTAAATTTGGATCATCTAAAATCGATCTAATGATGTAAATGTGTGATGAGCACATTTTTTCTCATCCAATTGATGGGCACAAAATGTGCTCCCCATATGAGAGTGCCATGTGGGAGTTCTAGTCAAACAAAACAGTCAAACTTAACCTCTGTTAACTCCAAGTGACATTGCTATGTTTTAAGATTTATAGAAAAAACATTGAGACTAAAAAAACTTTAGAGTGATATTGCTCCTTCGCGAATACTTCTAAGATGGATTTGAACCTTACCCCAAAATCTAAAGTCTAATAGATAATTCTTGTAGGTCTTCTTTTTTGGCCTGAATGGGTAGGACTTAATTACATATTATGCATATCAACTTACATCATTATCAAAAAAAAACAATATATATACAATAACCCACAACATTACATAACATCAAAAATTTCCATATGGTTAGCACACTATAGAAGTCCTATATTACCAAATCTTTCAAAATTTCCATATGGTTATAAAAAATCATTACTCAATAGCGAAGATGGGAACCAACATCAAAAGTCTCTAAATGGTTAGCAAACTAATTATCCGTTTGAGTTAGTAGTAAAAGCTACTTTTATAATGTGATTTACGGTGTATGATATAAGTATGTGAGAGAAGTTTTGTCTCGGTTTGCGTAAATGTACTTCTCAACCGCTAACTCAAATAGGCTTTAAATTGCTAATTCTTTCACAACATCCATAAGCAAGTCTTTACGGGTAAGGAGGAGACATTCAACAAATGTTCTTAGTAGGTCACTATCACCCATAAAAACTTTAATTTATAGATTTTGGTAACATTGATTGTTGAGAAGCCATAATCTTGAATCAATTTCCATATTTTTTCACTTGACAATTGAGGAAGCTCTCTAGCTCTTTCTCTAGCAACCTCAATTCCATGTTTAGTTATTTCATTTGCTTCTCTTAATACTTCATTTTCAGCATTCATTGCTTGATTTCCAACGTTGATTGCATACGCAACTTCATGCATCTTTTTTTTCGGCGTGAGTGCTATCATCAACATTTTAATTCAGAGTTTTCACACCTGACAAAATACAAGGTATTTAAGTTTCACAATGCCGTACTACACTAATTTAACCTTTTTTTTCGTCACAAAAGAAAATAATAATTTCACCATTTTTAAATTAGTTTTATAATGCCCAAGTGCAGTTTAAATCCTCCTGATGTCAATTTCCTAGAAATAGGGACGAGCATCACATGAACCTATTCACAAATATAAAGCATAAAACAAAGGCAATAATCAAACATACAAAGTCAGACGAAGGAATTAACATTTGCCTCAACAATATCTGAAAACCTGTCACACTCAAATCATTTTGACTAAACAGAATTTATTTTCAACATCCTTTAGTCCCCTCAAAACATTAGCATAGATAATTCCATTAAAAAATAGCATAAGCAATCAATTATAAGAATCAGTATAAAGGCACATTTTACCATCACGCTGATGCTCTTCCATATCCAGCGACTCATTTTCCTATCCCTAAAATGTATTAGTCTCCAAAGTCCAAAATATAATCGATTAGGCATATAGCAAGACTACACAAAAGAAGCTTACCAGGTGAAGGAACAAAGGTATCTGTGTTGCACAATACACAACAAACATTATATATTGAAATTTGAAACTAATCTGACAGATCTAAATTAATGTTTATTTAATAGAAAAACCAAAACTGATTCATTTTGAACATCTAGCAGCCTCTTTGACCTGTTAAACATGTCACTGAATAATAATCAACATAATATATGGCGTGATCAGACCGCATTGGTAAAGCAAAGATCATTTAAATATATGAGTCCACACAGCTTTACTACCAGATAGTCCAAAAGATTATTCCTTTACCATATCTTCTCCCTTTCTCACTTAGTACAACGTCCGCTATTTTGGAACTTGAATCTTCGTATGTGATGAATTAAACACATTTGATTTTTTTCCCCATTTTTTAATTCTCTGTTGTTCTTTAGCTCACCTTAGCCCCTTTCTTCTTGTTGTTTTTTCAATGATAAATTTAGGCTGTTTGTGATACCTGGAAACGAACAGAATGAGGGATCTTGCAATTTGGAAATTTGTGGGAGGTGTTTTGCTTTGCTCTGAGCTCCACCTACAACATGTCTTTTGGGAAGTTGGGTTTTGGCGGTCTCATTGCTTATCTATTGATTGGTTTAATTATTCGGCTTCTCATATTGCGGGCCGAGAGGATTCGAGTTTCTCAGAGAAAGTCCAAGGTCTTGTGATAGCTCTAATTTTTGTAGTGATCTGTTTCATCTCCGTCCTGCACGAGAAACTTGTGTATGGAAAATCAGACTCACTGAGCATAATCTCGTATGGTTCATTTGCGTTGATGTCGGTGTCCATGTCAAGGAAGTTTGAGCTTGTCTTTGAAACTGGCTTCTCCAGTTTTTCCCTTCAATTATTTGCAGCGCAACTTTTCAAAATCAAGTGGATCCTGTTACCCTTTGCATTACTTGTGTGCTCCCTCGTCATTGTTCTTCGTCATTACCACTCAGAATCTGGAGTACAGTTTGATTCCATCGCTTCAAATGGCTATCATAATCTCATTGAAGTCCGTCCTCCAAATGAAGCTGCCATAGAGATTGGCTACGAAGACATCAATGAGGAGTCTTCTCAAGCTGTGAGTAAAATATTCAGTTCACTGATGTACTCTTTCTAGTGTCCTATTATATGACTCAATATTTGTTTTCACTTGCATACAAATGCATCATTGGCCAAATGATGGAGAAGTTTCAGAGGAAAGCATATCAGATTGGGACAATCGCCAGCAAAATAACCAAGAGGAAGAGTCTTTGCCTATTGTAAGTGATCAAATCCAAAATTAGTGTTTTTATTAGGTTGATTAGATTTTCGAGTCTTGCGAGAATAATTTCCATTTTGTTGCAGGAATCCTGGGACCAAGATCATGTTTCATCACGAAACAACAGGGTCGGGTAAGCAATCCAAAACCACTGGATGCACAGTTCTACTGAGCCTAAATTAATGTCAGCAGCCCCACCACTACGGGAACTGCTAAGGTTCTCCTCTTAATTAAACCCTCATCTTCATTTGAGAATTCCGTTTTTATATAATAGTTTGAATCTTATCTTTTCTTATATAATCATACATTCATCTCAATATCATCATCTTTAATACTCCATCTTTATATTTTTGTTTTCTCTTAGAGCCTCACCTTTATTACTATATAATATTGTTAGTCTTACAACAGTTCAATAAAACTTTCTTTTATGTTTATTAGATATTTTCTTATCACATATAACTCCAATAATCTTTCTCCACTTAAACAACCCAACTTGTATTCTATGTGAAACTTCTCCATCATATTCATCATCCTTATATATAATTGATCCCATATATATATATATATATATATATATATGAATTTGTCACTTATAGAATGATTTGATCTCCCATAGTTTGTAGATTCAGATATTTAAAAGCACGCATACTTTTCTTACAAAAATAATATCTAGTCATGTTAATATAAAGTTGATCTAACGGTGTAAGGTCCCCCTAGATTCTTCTTGCTCTCAAGTTTAAATCTTATAAAAGTCACTTGTATTGAGAAGGACAGTTACAAACCCTGATTTGGATACAAGATACCAATATAAAAAAAAATAAATAGTAAAAAACAACATGATAATCTGTGTTCACACACACGCACATAATTCTTGCTTTCATTACCAAACATTTTTAACGGCTCCGTTCACAAACTTTTTAGTTATGAATCTCGTCCTGCAATGCACGGCTTCATATTGATTTTTGGAGCGAGAATGACTACTTTACTTTTACATGTCCAATTTTCTATATATACAAATATTTATTAATTACTTATAGACTCTTATTCAATCACCATTACCTTGTTAACAATATGTATTGATACCAATCTCAAACATACCTAAATTAATGTTAACTTTATTCAATTGCATGCGAGTATAATATATAGTGGTGCATGACAAACTTGTGCCTGGAAAATCATATGCTTTGAGCATTATCTCAACTTCGTCTATGCTGTTTTAATGACTCTGAATAGTGGCTCACTTCTTACTAGAGAAGCCTATATATGAACAAGGCTTCATCTTACTTGCAAATTTAGAATATTACAAATAGGCTCAAGACTTTTGATTGTTTTCTCTTGGGAAAATTAATCCTACCTCCCTATGCATTCATTGAATTTTATATCAAGTTCTTGTAATCGTCGTCATCCTCCAGCAAGTCAAACTTGAGAGATTTTTGTTCTGGTACGAATGATATATTTTGTTGTGAATGAACTAATCTCCTTGCCCCCCTTAAGTTATGTCTCTCCTCTGCCCCACCATCTCTGTTCTGCATTCCTCTTCTTTCCCTCTGTTTTTTGTAACTCTCCCTCAAATTCTTCCCTGCTTGAATCAGTGGCAGTGTGTGTGAATGTCGTATTAATTAAGTGAGTGAACATGTTTCATGACTATGACTTTCATACAGAGGCATCAGCTCCCAAGTAATTATGGACAAGTTTCAGAGGAAAACATATCAGATGGGGGCGAACAAGAGGAAGATGGTACTTCCTCTTTGGCAGCTGTAGGTGGTCGAATCCAATATTAAACGTTTGTTTTTGTCGATTAGAATTTCCAGTCTTACGCTAATGGTTTCCATTTGGTTGCAGGAATCTTTATATCCCTCTGAACAAGATCATGTTTCATCAGCAAACGACCAAAACGGCTATGTGCACAGTTCTCCACCACCGCAACTCCGAAGGTCGGGAGTGGTTGGGAAACACCTGAACTAAACTGAGGTTTTAAAAATTATTTTCTGTAAGTCAAGATAAACCGTGGTTTCAAAAATTATTTTCTGTAAGTCTGAGAGAAAATTCCTCTCACATATTTACCTCATAAATCATAAAAATTATTATCAAAAGTTAATCCAAGCACATAATAAAACCCCTTTAAGTATCTCCTCCACTACTATTTGGCAATGATAATTTACGCAGTAAATTAATTTGATGATAGATGTTATAAAGCTGAAGAGTTTTGTTTTTTAAGATCTATATCATCTCTACTGTAATTGGAATGACCATGGTATGGTGTTTGCAGGAGGAGATGACACGTGCCATTCAAAACATATCAAGCAGCCTTGAAGACACGCTTCGGCGGTGCCACCCCACACTCTGTTTTTTTTTTTTTTTAGAGTCAAAAAGTATGAACATTGAGGGTAGGGATGAAAATAGGTTAAACCTTTATCAGTGACCTACGACCTAATCTATATTAAACTTAACTTGACCTCTTTACTAAATAGGTTAGATTAAGGTTCGGATCTTTTGTCAAGCCTATTTAAATAAACAAACCAAACCTATTTTCATTAAACCTAATCTATAGGCCTGACCTATTTAGTTTTTTTTTTAATTTATACTATTATATATAATTATATATAATCTAAATCAATTTTATAAATAATTTATATAATTGCTAATTTAGAGCCCGTTTGGTTCAACCCCATTGCATGCTTGCAATGGTAATTATGATTGCATTACCAAGATAAGAGTGTTTGGTTACTCTTTAGCATAATAATAAGGTTAACCATGGTAACGATGATTACCAAAAAATTGGTAATCCTCATTCATACCTCCCCCCTATGAATCCTCATTACCATCTCATTGCATGGTTTAAAAAGTCCAATTTACTCTTGAGTTTCCAGCTTCTTTATTTTACTTATCTCATTTCACTTGCCGTATCATGTCACAATTGCCACCGCCACTACCTCCTCCGCCGCCGTCACAAGCCCACCGCCACCATCACTACCTCATCCTCTGCTGCCGCCGTCGCCGCTGCCACCACTACCTCCTCCGCCCCCGCTACCTGCCCACCGCCACCTCCTCCTCCACCACTACCGCCATCACCACCCACCCTCCTCCGCCGCTGCCGCCACCACTACCACCACCACCTCCTCCTCTTCCTCCTCCACCACCATGTCGTCGTCGCCGCCACCCACCCTCTGCCACCTCCACCACCACCTCCTCCTTTGTTGCTCCCACCGCCACCCTCCTACTGCCGTCGCTGTCGCCACCACCTCCTCCGCCCCTGCTACCTGCCCACCGCCACCACCTCCTCCTCCTCCGCCACGGCCGCCACCACCTCCTCCTCCGCCACGGCTGCCACCCACTCGCCATCGCCGCCACCGTCACAGGCCCATCGCCGCTGCCACTAACTCCTCCTATATCGCCGCCGCCGCCACCACCTCCTCCTCTACCGCCACCACTACCTCTTCCACCTCCATCTTTGCCGCCGCTGACTCTTAACTTCTTTTTTACAAAGATTATATTAAGGGTAAAATAGACTTTGTGCAATATATTAATTTTAAATAATTGTTAAAATATTAACTCATTGCGCCTTACTTAAAAATCAAACCAAACACTATCATTGTAATTAATATTGCATTGCATTACCATTGCATCGCATTGCACTGCACTACAGGGTGTAATGGGATCGAACCAAACGGGCCCTTAGTTTATGCCTTAGGTTTCACATCTTATCATTCACCCCCAAACTCAACATTTTTATTTATTAGTCGAATATATTTACATCTCTTTTCTTCAATAGCGTAAGATTGTAGTGTTAGCTCACTTCATTTCCCTTGATTTGCGTCATTCGTTGAAACATAATAATTATTATAAGTTTATTTTAGTGATGCCCCAATGAAATATTATAATCTTAGTAGAAAGAGTTTGACTCGGTTCATATAGGAAACATAAGAAAAGATAAAATCTAGTTTTATATGCAACTATTTGTTGTATTTGGTTGGTTTTATAAAATATATTTTCTTAGACTGTTTTTCTTATTATGACGTGCTTATATAATTGTTGTCACTGGGTGTTTTTTTCTTCTTACTAAACTATTATAGGTGAGAAGAAATCCTAAACTCTTAAGACATAATATAGGTTTTTGAATATATTTGAGAGATTGAAAATAAACATGGAGGTATAGGCTTTAAGTATATTTAAATGCTTATATTTTAAATAAGCCTTTAAACAGGCTTCAGGTCTTTGCAGGCCTTTTGAAGTCTCAGGCACAAGCCTAAAAAAAAGCTTATATGCAGATTCAGGTCCAGGCTCAAACTTTGGATCTTCATTACATGCATAGGCTTATTTAACGAAAGTCTAATTCAGCCTAACCTATTCCCATACCTAATTGAGGGGACGTCTAGGTTACTCTGGGCAGGAAGGTGGGCCCACTTGGTCAGACTCTTCGAAATTAGCATGTTCCCCAAACACTCTGCTGGCTCCTATTTAATTATAATTATAATGATGCAAAGAAAATGAGTCATGCTTCTCACCTGCCGGAAGAGAGAGCCCCAACTCCCTTTTTATGCATTGCAAAATTACTGCTATATTTGGATGGAGAAAAGAAAAAGTAACAGGAAAATAGGGGAGGAAAAATACTAGAAAGACAAATTTTCAACATTTATAAAAGGAATTACTATTTGAGGAGTTTCTCCTTCTAGTATTCCTTTCCCTCTAATTTTCTTTCCATCGAGTTAAAATTATCTTATCATTGAGTTTTAACAAATGATTTTCTGCACAAGGGTTACTGGCTTATAGTGCTTGGTCCTTGTGACAAATTTGTATACAAATCAAAATTTTAAGATAACATCCTCCCAACATAAGTATCTCCTCTGATATTCGAATTCAAAACCCCAAAGTATCTAACGAGGTTCTACATCGTTAGATGAACTTTATATTGGTACAATGCATGTCCTTTACGTTAATTTTATTTATTATCTTATATTATTCATGACCCTTGAATATGATTATATGATTTGTTATTATTTTTTTATACTAGAAGTATCTTAAATTAATTTTAGTTCCAAGTAATTGCATGTAGAATCCGATTTTCTAAAGCACCCGTATTTTTTAAAAAAATAATAGTCATGTTAATAAATAAAGTTAAAAATAACACGGTAATATATACACATTCTATATACAGCATTGATAAGGAGAAAAATCAAGAAACTGCTTCTTCATGAACATCTGACCAAGCAAGTAATTTGTTCCCCACCTTCATACACACACAGTCACATTACCAAACACATCATGATTTCTTTTGCGTTACCAAACATATTTTACGCTCCGTTACTTCACAAAGTTTTTAGTTACATGAATCTCGTCCTTGCAAGTATATATCTACGTTGGTTTTTAATGTTTTTTGTATATATATATATATATATATCTCTTGCTACGCAGAGGAATCCTCCTATTAGAGACAATGGTGAGGACGGCAGTGATGGCCATGACAAGGATTCAACTGTGACGACGACTCCGACCCATCCTCTTCATAGATCTCTGGCTTCCTCTTGGACTATGCCTCCATTGTAGAACCTAAGCTCACCGTCACCAACCTTCGACCTACCTCACTCACGTTGCCGTTGCTTGTTCCTTTTTAGTTTTTTCTTTTTTTACTATTATATTTCAGATTCTCATAAGGGATATGACGAGAATCTGGGTTTTCAAAACTGAGCAAAGATTAAATAAACTTTAGTCTCTCTAATGGGGATAAAGAATTCAAGAAGGCCGTCGTCCAATAGTTTTGTCGCCTCACCATCGCCCGGATCTAGTTAAACACTGTCACTTCAACGACTCCTCGCCACTCTCAGTCTTATTTATCGTTGACCCTTCGCTGTGGCTTGGTTGGTTGAATCTTTGGCGCTGAGGACTTGAATGAAGAAGGTGGATATCGATTCTAACTAGATTCGAAGAGCTTCAATGGAAGAAGCCTTTCAACAATTTGGTTTCAGAGCTTTAATGGCTGTGGAGATGGCAGATGATGGGTCCTTGGTTCGTTGGATTGAAAAAAAAAGGGTGAAGAGCATTAGGTCCTTTGTATGGTAGAGGGTTTTTGGAGGGGAGGGGCAGGAGGAGAATTGCCCCTCGCCCCTCATTTGACTTGAAAATTTTTTTAGGAAGGCTGGGGAATTGCTCCCCTCCAGCCTCCCCATGTTTAGATAAAATAGTTTTTAAAGAGGGGAGGGGTTCCTCTCCCCTTCTGTTCTCTTCTTGGTCTCCCCTCTAAAATTAGGATTATTTTTAGGGAGATGAAAGAGAAATTTTAATGTTTTAAAATTAACTTTAGTAAAATAATGAAATAACTCTCATATCCTCAAGTTTTATGATGCATTTTTTTTATAAAACAAGATGCCTCGATATAGTCAAATCTCAGTCAGTTTATGAAAAAAAAAAAATCCATATAAGATATTAATTTATCGTTATCTTTATTTTTTGGCTAAATGGTTATCTTTATTCAATAATTAGATTATAGATGATTAAGCATTGTGTTTATCAATTATAATACTCCTGTAAATTTAAACACATGCAATGCATGAAGTCTTGATTAAATAAAAGCTAATAAAATATATACATAGATAAATTAAACCTGAAAGCAGCTAAAGCTAAAGTAAATAAAAGTTAATATATTATAATATATAATATGAATTATATACCTTAACCTTTTTAAATACAATAAAATGACTAAATAACCCTAAGATCTTATTTAAAATTGACTTATCAGATTCTCATAGATTATTTACTATTCATCCCTCTTTTTATTTAAATTTGACCGCTTGCATCCCTTAATTTTGACTGGTAGTATGTTCTTTATTTGGGTTTTTTAGATGGGATAGGTAAGGCATAGATATTTGTTGGTTCGCCGAATGTTGATCCAACACTTTGTGTACTATGTGACCTAATGTCTAACAAGGAAAAAAAATAGGTCACAATATAAGTTTGAGTAGAGAAAGGGTACATGAAAAAGTAATGACTCGAATAATTAATAGGAGAAATGATCATATATAGTTAGGATGGCGCTTGAAACTTTCTTAAAATTACGTAATATGTTAGAGAAAAAGGGTGGCTTATATGCCACACAATATTTAAGGGTGAAAGAACATGTTGCTAAGACTTTTCATATATACGTGTCAAAGTATCTTCTAGAGATGTCCCTTGATATTATGGTAGGAAAGAATACCCAACATAAAATGTGTTAGCAACATGCTCATTTGATCTCAAGTTTACTTATGTGCTCCTAGAGTGGGAAGGCACTGCGTCTGATTTAAGAATTTTAAGGAGTGCAATAACAATAAAAGATAGGCTAAAACAATCCCCCAAAGTAACTATTTGAGTAATTATTATCAAAATTATTCCAATTAATTAATATATTATCACATATTCGTAATAATTATTTTCATTTATTATAAGAAAATATTACTTTGTGGATGTCAGCTTCATGTTAACAAGTTCCCTTATTACACCTTAGGGAGGGGTTCGATATCATTTAAAAGAATATTCAAGAAATCCACCTCTAATAATATGTTTGGATTAACTTATTTTTTAAGAATAATCACTTATTACGTAAGTTAAGATAAAACTCCTCTCACATACTTATCTCATATTTATAAATACTTATTATTTAAAAATAAACTATTCCAAACAAATATTAAATCACTAGGAATTATTCAATCTTCGGCATGCATCATTATATGATGCAATCAAAAGGGCAGTTGGTGTATTGAAAAAACAATTCCCAATTATATCCAGTTCATCATAGCCTACTTATGGGGTCAAAGCTCAAAAACTGATACTACTTGCATATTGCATTATTCATAATTATTTATTTCAATGTGATGAAGGGCGTGAAATGACAGTAGCAATTAGAGAAGGCAATGAAGCATTCATTCGAGGCTATTATCTATTTTTTTTGTCTTAATTATAAGATAAAATTGATTTTTTTAGAAAAATTAAGGAAGTCAATTAAATTACTTTAGAGTATTTATATTTATATTTTTTGCTTCAAACTAATTAATTTAACTAATAAACTAATATATAATCTAAAGACACTAAAAATATAAACACTCTAAAATAATTTAATTCGTTTCCTTAATTTCTCTAAAAAAGTCAACTTTATCTTATAATTAGAACAGAAGAAAGTAATACATAATATTTTTGAACTGAGAAAATGACTTATTACATGAGTCAAATGTCATAAAGCGAGAGTTTTAGCCATACGATTCCACCCATTTCTGGAGAATAAGTTTGGAATTTGTTAACTGAATGTGGATTTGATGCTGACAAAAAGCCTCCAATTTATAACTATTTTATGAGCAACGTTGACAAGTTTTTTTTTTCAAATGTGTGGATGATGTATGAACGCTTGCTTCTTTCTTCATGTGGATGGTTTTTTTTTTTTTCAATTGTGGATGTTTATTTTTAGTACAATATATACAGGTAGGCAACTTTAAAATTTCTCATTTTGATATTTTGAGAATGCCGATGATAGGAAATTATAACTATGGTTATTTTGAATAAAATGGATATAGCACTTGTAATTTTAATTTTTTGACCAAGTTCTTTTTTTTCCCAATTAAGAGTTCGAATATAATTTTTACTATGAGAGATCAATTATATTATATATATATATATTTATATATTGATAAAAAATAATAAAAATTCATTTCATATTATAAGGGTAATATAATCAATTTCTTATTAGTTTCTATCTCCTCTCCTCTCCAACCAAATAAATAAATTATCAGCAAAATTATTTCCTCCCCCTTCAATCAACCCAAATAAAGAATTCTTAAAATATCTCCCTCCTCTTTTATCTACCCATTTCTTCCCCTTTCTTTTTATTATGCTCATTTAAAATAATGATTGAATTTTTTAAAAATAATTTTTTAATTATAATTTAAAATATATGAAATAAATATTTAAAAAAAAATTATCTCCATTTATATATATAAACACTTATTGATCAATCATCTAACCAAATAAATACATTAAAATTTTTCCCGTCCACTTTACCATGCCAAACACATCGTTAAGTAAAATAATACAAACTTTAATTTAAAATTAACTCTCACTTTCATTTCATGTCACATCAAAAGTTCTTTTAAAGCTTTATTTTCATCTCTATATTTATCCCCAATGCTCCATATCTATCTCTATATTCATATCGATTGGATCAGAACTAATTAAGAAAGTATCAAACGGACCTTAATTTAGAGGATCTTTATTTCCCTGATTTTCAAGCTGGACAAAGGTTTAGGAGTCAGGAGCATCTTCTTGGTGCTCTCTAATGGCTGCGGCAACTTCTGACTCTAATTGGGTGACCTCGCTAGACGACCGTATCAAGCTCAACGTCGGCGGGAAGCTCTTCCAGACAACGCTTTCCACCCTTCGTTCCGGTGGTCCCGATTCCCTTTTTACCGCTCTCTCCTACCGTGACACCGGTGATACCCACCCCGTTTTCATTGACCGCGACCCCGAGATCTTCTCTGTCCTCCTCTCCCTCCTCCGTACCAATCAGCTCCCCTCCACCGCTCGTCGTTTTTCAAAGCAAGAACTCGCTGATGAAGCCCTTTACTTCGGCATCGACACACAACTCAGGTCGGCCATGGCGCCGTCACCGTTCGATGGGATCGACGCCTCCAACACTGCAACAATTCGACCGGCGTCCGATGGCTTGTCTTCCACTTTCACCGCCGCCGAGGTCGATGGATCCATTTGGATAGCCCACGGTGGTCTGTTATCATGCTACGACTGGAATCTCAGCCACTCATGCACCATTCAGACTCATATAGACAAAATTGATTCGATTTGCCGAGTCTGGCCCGAGATTGCGGCAATAAGGTCAGAATCCGACGCGGGACTACACTTTTACGATTTTTCCGATGGGCGCAACGTCGGCACTGTTCAGTGGACTGATCCTTCTGATCCCCGTATCTTCAAGGCCCGAGTAAATGCAATTGCTGGCTCAGGGAGTTCGATTTTTGCCGCGTTTGATTGCCAACACGGAGAGAATTGTATCCTTGAAGTAGATAAAACGAAGCTTCAGATCGTGTCTCAGCTCGCTAGACAATCTGGTAATCAGGTTAAGCATACAGTTCCTGGGAAGCTGACATGGGTACCCCAGACCGGCGTGCTCGTCGGAAGTGCAGTCACGAGTGGGGCTTTTGGATGCTCTGGTTACATCAGATTGTGGGACCCAAGGTCCGGCGAGGTGGTATGGGAGACGAATGAGCCGGGTACGGGTAGAAGTAGTAGGTTTGGGGATTCGTTTGCGTGCGTGGGCGTCGACGTGGAAGGCTTGGCTCTATTCAAGCTCTGTTCTCAATCCGGGGATTTGGCAATGGCGGACATGCGGCATTTAAAGGAGGATCCGTGGATTTATTTGCAGGAAAAGAACCCTAGCTTGGTGAACACGGGGGGAGTGAGCAGCAGTGTGATTCATTGTTACAGGAGACAAGTTTTTGTCGGGAGAGAGGGTGATTTAGAGGTTTGGTCCAGACTAGAAGGGATGAAAAATGGTGCAGAAATAGCTGGTGGGGATGCTGAGGGCTTGTATAGAAGAAATTTCGTGGATAAAATAAAGGATTCAGAGAGAGGGATTATTAAGCAGATTGAAGGTGGTGGTAACAGGTTATTTATTATCAGAGATGATGTTGAAGGTATTGAAGTGTGGGAGACTTCTTGTTCTTCTGGTGTGATTTTAGTTTTGTGATCAAGGAATTGTCATAGCTATGAGAATATGGTCTCAAACAGGCTTTCTTTATTTTAACGTGGTCGGCCTAATTTACAATAGATCCATTTGCATTCTGCCAGTCCCTGGAAACTGCAATATTAGGTATGGCTCCGAATTCTATCAGCATGTTACTGATGATTTTTTAAGTGCAAAATAAGTTGTCACTGATGATACATGTTTTGTACCTTTTGCCTATGTTTCATAGCCAGTTCCACGCATAGATAAAGGAGGAGGACGGTTGTATTAGTCCTTGAAAACTTTGACAAATCACTTGCGAGTCAATTTTTTTTTTATGGAACCCAAAGTTGAAGTCCTTTCTGGTCTTTCAATTTCTTAAGATGCTACCCTATTTTAGCATAATAAAGATAACTTTGTCCACCACTCTAGCTTGGCACTCCACTATTTGGAATTGTTAATCAATATGCTAAACTTTAAAACTTGAGTATATCATTAACGTTTGTTTGCGTGGTCTCTGAAGCATCATTGAATGACCTGAATCTTTCTCTGTTAGAGCTTTGTTTGTTTAGTGCCTCCATTATAAAAGCTATCTTTCTTGTTATGTAAAATTCTAGTAACTGGTCCTTCTTTCTTCTTCTTTTCAATTAGGTGATAGACAGACATTGTTGGAAGAATTATGCTTTGCAGGTGAGCAGATGTTTGTGATCTTAGCTTAACTCATGCTGCTGCCATCAAACGATAGCCGATCATGCCAAAAAGTTCTACAGATGCGCTCTTGTTTTATAGGTACATGTGTATTAGATAATCAGGATTCAGCTCCTCTATAGTGCAAGCTGCTCTAAGAGAGTTTAGTACAAGTAGGTAATTATTGGTGTACCATGCCCCTTTCAATGGATTGTTTCCTAAATAACCGAAGGCCAAAACACTGACAGGCAGTGCGCTATATTTTACCTTGCTAGCCGACAGTTCTCTCTTGCTATTTGGTTTTCTGATATTTGTGGAACAAGAATTTGTGAAGACTAAGTTAGTGCTGAAACTTGTAGAATTACTATACAAATGCCGAAATGCATTTTTGCTGACTGAAATGAGATAAACTGCAGTGCTATTTTGTATGTTAATCAACTCAGGCTGAATTTGCATGATGATTTAAGGTTACAGGGGCTTGAGCTGGTGGAATGCTGGTTGTTATGGTGAAAGAATTATCAGATCTGAGGTCAACGATTTTTTGTTGTAAAATGTGTGTATATGGAGATGGTGCACCATGTTGTAAGTGGCAATGGTCATTCTTATGTAAAACATTAAAAAATTCAATGGCTAATATTGAAGAATGTTAAACTTTTCTATTCCATTATCGATAGGAAGGCAAGTAAAGCAGTCCTAAGTTGTTTTCATTCCATTGTCAACTTGTAGTGCACAAGCAAGGTCATAATTTAGGAGCTGCATTCTTATGCCTCAAAGTTCACCAGGTTTTCTGTGCATATAAGGATTTTTTGTTTGAAGAATGTCTGAAATCACCCCTCCTTTCTTGAGTGACAAGCAAGTTTGTTCTTGCCAGTGTTGTGAGACCCGGACCGGCCGGTCTTGCTCGGGACCCGGCGAACCGGCCGGGAAACCGGTCCGGGTCACTTATAAAAAAAATTTTTTTTTTTACTTTTTCCTTTAGAATTTCATACTATAAGTCTAAAATTTTCAATTTCTCACCGGTTTGGTCCCGGTTTGACCCACTGACCCTTAACCCAGTACCCCGACCGGTTCAATACCCGGTCCGGGTTTTAATACCTTGGTTCTTGCTTTTCCCTGAGAATCATCATTGATATGGTATGAGGTTGGATTTTTCATGAGTCGAAAGTTTGATATTCAAAAAGTATCAAATCAAGTTGATCTCCAAATGAAATGTTCTAGTTTTAGTAATTATTTGGATTGGATTTCTTTCTTTTGTTTATTTTCGTTTCTCATTAGTTGATAGTGCTGTACTCTTAGAAAGGGTGGCACTAGTGACCCAAGGTTATATAATATGATTGAACATATGAGCTTTCACTCACAAAAAAGTTTCCATGCCAGTAGGCTATTGACCACAATGTTGCACTTTAATCCTTTAAGATTTCTGTATTTGATTTAATAGGAGGATGAGTTAATATGATATTGGACTGGAAAAAAAAAATATAAGTACTCTATCTGGTTTTTAATATAAGATATATTTAATGATCTAATTTAATTAAATTAAAGAAGTTAGTTAAATTAGTTAATGTGACATATTGTTGTTGATGGAGCATAAATAAAGGTAAATTAAGAAAAACTTGATGAATATACATAATGTATCTTATATTTAAAATAAAGAGCTACTTCTCAAATATGTCATATACTCCTTCTAAGTAAGGACCAGGGAGTACAAGCTAATATGATATGTTATTCATTCAATAATTATTTAATAAACATTAAAATTAATAATTTAATTAGATTTTGATGTTTAAAATCTTATGGATACTTTTCCGTTCTAATTCTTTTCACATCGTCTCCTATTTTGAAAAACCAAATATTGGTTCTTTTCAAAGAAAAAACTTTAAAAAAAAATAACCACCTTTACTCCTTCCATGATCGTGATCAAGTTTTTTAGACTAATTATCTCATTAATCTACAACTCCCAAAATATATTATAGATTACTTATAATAACATATTAACTCAATTCTTAATTTGACTTCAATAAACCCACTAATTTTAATTGGGGAAAATTCCAGATAACTACAAGGAAAAATACAAAAGGACAGAAAGGTTGGGTGAAAATCAAAAATCCCAAATCAGTTGCTCATGAGGAATCTGGCATTTCATAAGTTTGCAAAATTACCTCCTTACCCTTCTAAAAAGGGGAAGTAAAGAGACAAAAACGGAGGGAGGGAGACAAAGAAAGAGGCAAGATTCAAAACGGTGGTGCGTGCGGTGGGGAACGAGGAGACAGGGACACACGAGCGGTGGGGAACGAGGAGACAGGGACACACGAGCGCCGGCTGAGGGGAACGAGGAGACAGGGACACACGAGCACCGGCTGAGGGGAACGAGGAGAGAGGAGATCGGACTGACGCACGGTGCGGTGGGGAACGTTGGGCGGCGCGGCGAAGGGAGACGAAGGTCCGGCGAGGGGTGGGGTGTGGGAAGGCGGAGCGGCGCGGTTGTGATTCGCACGGTTGGCTTCTTCGATTCGCACGGTTGGCTTCTTGGATTGTCGTGTGCGTGTCCTCTTCTTCCCCATTTTCTCGGGTCTAACTTCTCTCAATGTTAAATTTTTTTTTATTTTTGAATCAGGTGTTCGTTTTACTGGGGTGTGGGCGGCGCGGTGAGAAGAAGCCCAGGCGAGTGTGGTGGGTAGGAAGGAGGAGCGGCGAGGCCAGACGAGTGTCGGGGTGTGGGAAGGGGGCGCGGAGCAGGACGGTGAGGCGCGGCACGGAGTGGCGGCGCTCGTCTGCTGTTGGTTAATCAAAGAAGGTGAAGAGAAAAGCTAAACTGGAATCGGAAGGACCTTATACCCGTATGCTATAGGTATTGCCAATAATGTTCATGGTTGTGGTATGATTTTTTGGCATTTGTCAGTAGGTGAATATAAATAGAGATTGCAGAAACTTTGATTGATTGAGGTAGAATAGGTTGAAATTAGTACTGAAAGGATGGTAATGGGGAAGTAATGGGCAGCAGGACTTCTAGTGACTGTACTAATGCTGCCAAAGTATGCACTGTCATGTAGTTCCACTAGTAGATTTGCTTGTACTAATCCTTAATCTTTGCTCGGTTGATTGACTCGCACTAGTACATTTATATATTTTACATGTGCATATGTTGACTTCTTTTGATTAATAGTTAGAGGCATGTTGTTAATAAAGAAGGTTATGTTGTTAATAGTGAGAGAGATGTTGTTTTCAGGCATATGTTGATTTCTTTTGATTAATAGTGAGAGGGATGTTGTTAATAAAGAAGGTGATGTTGTTAATAGTGAGAGAGATATTGTTTTCAGGCACATGTTGATGTCTTTTCATTAATAGTGAGAGGGATGTTGTTAATAAAGAAGGTGATGTTGTTAATAGTGAGAGGGATGTTGTTAATAAAGAAGGTGATGTTGTTAATAGTGAGAGAGATGTTGTTTTCAGGCATAACAAAGAACTAAAAATTTGTTTTCAGGCAGTTATTCCTGTAGTGACAGAAATAGGAATTAGATCGATGGCCATGAGGTTTGAATGTGTTTATGAATATGACTAATTTGATTGAGTGTAACATTGTAGAGGTTTGTATTCTCATGCATAGAATTCATTGGATTGTATAATTGGATACATGTCTGGTTGAGGGTCTATTTTGTTAAGGCCCCTGTACTTGGTTGTTGAAAGTTGTTTTGTAGCAAAACATGGTGGTTGAAGAAGGGCACGATTTGGATGAACAAGGGAAGAAGGAGGTGGGAAAAGGGCAGACAACAAAAGCTTTGAACAATGGCTTAGTGTTGTTTAAAAAAGAGTTTTTCAACAAATTGAAGGGGAAAAAAGATGATAAATGTGTTCTACCCTTCAATGATGCGCTAGAAGCATGGAGAGCATTAAGTGACCGGGAGAGAAAGGAATATTGTGAGAAGGCAAAATATACTCAGAATGAAAAGAAAGCAATAATGGAAAAGAAGACTACGAAGAGGAAAATACCTTTTATCACACGTTCCTCAATCCGGCAATTTAAGCAATTGGCTGACTTCATAAGCAAAGACACAAGTCTGAAGGATAGGGTTGAGAGATTAGGTTTCGGGAAGTTGCTTGAGGTTGGAGGTTGCAATCGGTTACCGAAAGATCTTATTGCGTCAATGCTCCGGTCATATGATCCACCAACTCACCAATTCCGAATTAGGGGAAAGACAAGGGAAATTTCAGCGGTTGACGTGCACCAATTACTCGGTGTGCCGCACGGAAGTGAACTTATTTGTGGTGATGTGGATGATGATGACCCAGTGTACACAAAGCTAAAGAGTGAGTATTCAAAACGGCTATATAGCAAGATTTTTGAGGCCATTATTGGGGGTAGAGAGAATGATCATTTTGAGATCTTGTTCATGTTGTACACACTTGGAACGTTTCTAGCTCCTACTGCAAGTCCAAAGGTCAGTTATTGGGTACTGAAGGTGATGAGTGCGACCATAAAGGGCTTTGAGAAATTTGATTGGGCGACCTTCATAATTCAAGAGTTGTGGAAAGAGATGGAAGACTATGTTAGAGCTGTTAGGAAGAACAAGACTACCAACACGAATGTCGGTGGATGCGTGTACTTATTGTTGGTACGTATTTATATATTTTTTCCAATTTATATGCTTCAATTGCCAATTGTTATAGCTGAAAATATGTGATTGAATGTACAGCTATATTTTGGTGAGCACTTCATAATGGTGACAACTGAGAGACACCAATATGGTGATGCTATAAAGTATTGGACTGAGGAGAGATTTAAAGAAATGGTTAAATTAGAGAGGGAAAGCAATATGGGCATACTATTTGGAGGAACGGCCTCCCAAACATATCTGCAGCCAGAGGACAACATAGGAATTGACCATTTGGACCAGGTATTTGTATCTAACTTCCCGTAGTTGTGCGTTACAAACAAACTCCTAACATTGACATTTCATTTCTCGTGATTAGGACCTGAAAGATATGTATAGAAGATTGACGAGGGTCATTGCTGAGGAGTTGATAAAAGTCCAAGTGAAGAGAGGGGGCAGGAAAAGATCAATGGACAAGAAGATCACAAGAAGGAAGTGGACCCTCATGCACACGATGTTCATAACGTTGTTGCTGCTAAAGTAGAAGAAAATTATGAGGAGGAAGAGAAGGGCTCTGAAAGTGATTTTGGTGATTCTCCCATTAGCGTATCAGATAGTGGAGCAAAAGGAGGGGACGCTGTGGAGGACGAAGAGGTTGGCATGGGTCAAGTGTTGCGCAGATCATGTCGGGTTAGAAAAGAGAAGAAAATAGAATCCCCGTATGTTATGCCTAAGGAAATTAAGCGGAAAAAGAAGGAAGTGGACGACAAGGAAAGGTTTTTCCATATAATTTCCCAGCTCCCTCCAAGCATAGGTGGAGATAAGTGAGTGATCGACGTTTGCCTTACCTGTCATTTGTTTTTTAGACCAATTGAATAATGTTTTGTAACCTTTGTTTTGTTGTTGCCTTGTTATTTAATGTAATGATAGGGAAATGGTGACCATGTGTGACGAATATGTCACTCGAGAAGAGCTATACTCTTTAGGTGGAATTCATAAGGTGAACAATCGGGTAAGTAAGACCAAATGTAGATGATAAGCTGTATATTGTTTAGTAAATGGCCAATGTTTGATTATGTCATTCTGGACTGTAGGTAGTGTCGCTTGTTTGCAAGACTTTGATGGCAGATATGAAGGAAGAAGGACTCATTAAGAGGCACATTTTTGATGCCGACTTTATGGTCAGTAAATTGTGAGGAAATAAGGGGTTGTGCCTTTTTTTATTGATACTAATATGTATATTTTGTAGGCGCTTGTTGTCGGCAAAGGTAAGAATTGGAGACCCTCAGATTACAAGGGTCACTTACTGCCGGAGCGAATAGGCTACAATATAGCGGATTGTGAATTGGTTATTGGCCCTGTACTTGTGCGTGAACATTGGTTTTGTGTTGCCTTAGAGCCGAAAACCATGAATTTCTTTGTTCTGGACTCTATGCAACCAACAGTTGAAAAGAAAAAAACAAAGAAAAATAGCATATTCGAAAATCCCCAAGACTACGCAGTGGAGACATGTGTACTGTGCTTTTTCACTTACTGTTTCCTATCATTTAATATGTTCAGACCACAACTCCACTGATGTTATTATTTTTTTGGGGTTCAGCGGGACAGGTTTTATGATATACTTCAATTTGTCAGTCACAATCGGCATGGCAAGAATCCAAAGGCTGATATCATTCGGGCGCCTATACCACAGCAAAATAATTTGTATGTCTTACCTATACCACATCAAAATAATCTGTATACCACAGTGGGACAAGTTGACTTTTTTCACTTGTGTTACCAAGGAAGTGACTGTTGTTTGCAATTATAGGAAAGACTGTGGCGTCCACGTGTTGATATGGTTGTTTCAATGGAGCCCAAATGTGATACTCGATTACACAAATGTATGTACTTTTGCATGTCAACTTTACATGTGCACTCAACTTTTCATGTGCACTTTACTTTTCATGAAAATGTTCTCTACTTTTGATGCGTACTTCATTTTCTGTAGGATCAAGTAACACAGTACATGAAGGATATTTTATGGTGGCTGGTCAATCATCCTCGAAATGCATCTCATGTTGACGCTCTTAGTCTGTTGGCAAAGCCACCCACTAAACGACAACGGGTTACACAGTAGGCTTTAGTCATATTGTCTGCCACAATAGGAACATGTTGGCATATACCTTTTTGTTGTGGGCAACGTTAGTTTCTAAAAAGCATGATAGTAGTGTGCACATGTTGTGCCTTTTTGTCCCCCAGTTTGGACGTTACTTTGCTGCCATTGAAAGGGCAATGTGATGACGTGTCGCATGTTTGTTAATTATTTGAATTTTTTATCTCACCTGATGTACATTTATTATTAACACCAGCAACCTGTACATTAACACCGCAAACCTCTTAAATAACATCACATGGCGAGTTTACAAACCACATTACATTCGTTATTAACATCATTACATTCGTTATTAACATCATTACATTCGTTATTAACATTTGCTTCCTGCTATTAACATTGTTATTAACATCATAACATTCGTTATTAACATCATTACAATCGTTATTAACATCATTACATTCGTTATTAACATCATTTAATAACATCGGTACATTTGCTGCCTGCTATTAACATCATTACATCCGTTATATGCGCTAATTAACAGCGTCCAATGAACAGGTTAGGACGTCGTCATGTATATTACAAACACAACTTATATGCGCGTAATAACATCTTTCCTTTCGCTGTTAACGACTATGCCTCGCCGATTCACATCTCCGAATAACAAGTTTGGACGACGTCACGTAGATGGGAAAACACAACTTGTGTCTGCGTAATAACATCTTTGCTTTCATTGTTAACGACTATGCCTCGCCCATTCACATCTTCCAACAACAAGTTTAGACAACGTCACGTAGATGGGAAAACACAACTTGTGTCTGCGTAATAACATCTTTGCTTTCATTGCTAACGACATTCGGGCGCCTATTCACGACTATTCTTCTCTTTATTAACAACTTTATATTTAGTATTAACAACATTATTTCGTTCATTAACATCTTCCGAACAACAAATGTGAACTTTTTAGCATCGTTGGCTTAACGCAACACCTTTCACATATTCCATACACACGGACAACAGAAGATGTGTGAAGGAACAAGTTTGCAACAAAACATGTTACCAGCATAATAACACCATTTCCCTCTATAATAACAACATGGTTAAGTGGATTAACACCTTTATATATGTATCAGTTCCTGACAGATCACAATCTGCATAATTACATTTCTAAACCATATAAAGCCCAAAAACTAGTTACACACTGCCCCTTGTACACGTTGACATATTTCATGACAAGGGAACATTATCTCTGGACTAGTACATAATGTTTCCTTGTCACAAACACTGGATTACATAAAACACTAATTAAAGTAACTACCTACTGGAGTACACAATTCACACCAACCCATCTCCCAAAAAAACCATGAGTGGGTTGATAGCACCTTTACAAAAGCATAATCAAAAAGTTTCACTTCACAATATTGCAACTCCTTCATGTTGACAGTTTCACTTCATCCAATATCAGGCTGGGTTTGGATTTTTGCATGTCCTTCTTGTGTGACCGGCTTCATGGCAACTTGCACAGTGGTATATCTTCTTGTTTTGGAATTGCGATTCACGCCTTTTGGTTCTTGGCCTACCTGAAGGTCAGCTGGTCCTTGGGGGCAACAGAAAAGTTTGACCTGCAAAATTGTCCAACATATAGTTGTTTGTGTCAGGTTTGTTGATTGTCACAATTGGAACCATACTACGGCTATAAATCTGTTCTTGGGATGTGATTTTGTAGCATTCTTCAACGTACTCATACACATTGGCATGAACATGCTTTATGGCTGCACAAGCATGTGCACAAGGGATCCCCGACATTTGCCACACTTGACAACTGCAAAGACGTAAACAAAGATCAACACTTAATGCTCCATATTTTGTATGAACACAAAGGCTACCCCTACCATAATTTTCAGGGGACATATGTTCAGCATGAGCAACATTTTGCTTCAGCATTGACTCTATGTTGGGGCCTATCCCATTTTTCCACTTACTCATTGCCATACTAGATGCATACATCTTCTTGGCAACCTTCTCACGATGTTCATTAATAAGTTGGGCCACATTGTGTTTCCTCTCCTTCACCATCCACGCGTTAAATGATTCAGCAATGTTAGTAGTTATGTTATCCCATCTTCGGAAGGGGAACTTGCTCAATGCCCATTTATCAATATCCCCTTGCTGATTCAGCCACTCATACATCTCTGGATAGCAATTTTGCATGTAGTCCATTGCCTTATTGAAATCGGCATCCAACCTTGCATATGCAATATTATCAAGCAACCGTAATGCATCTTCCTTTGAACACCCACTAGTCTTCCTCTTGCCTCTATTTACTTTCAACAATTCTAAACTAAAATTCTCCTTCACATGCCTATAACAATAAGCATGTCTTTCCCCCCCAAAAATTGTCCTCACCGCCCCTTTAATTGCATTGTGACGGTCAGACACGATTGTTAATTCAATGGACCCAACTATGTCTTTTATCTTGTGTAAAAACCATGACCAATCCTCTAATGTCTCCCCCTTCACAATAGCGATTGCAAAGGGCAACATTTCATTGTCCGCATCATACGCAGAAGCAGAAAGCATCGTTCCCTTGTATGGTCCAGACAAGTGGGTGCCATCAATGTATAGCACATGTGTAGCACCAGTCACGAATCCGTCAATACAGCAACCATATGCAATAAATACTCGCTCA
The DNA here is from genome assembly GCA_963855925.1 of Inga laurina. Classification (NCBI taxonomy): domain Eukaryota; kingdom Viridiplantae; phylum Streptophyta; class Magnoliopsida; order Fabales; family Fabaceae; genus Inga; species Inga laurina. The sequence goes on from OY979711.1 coordinate 57,443,028, forward strand.
AATATGTTATTCACGCTTGCTTCCCATTCAGCAACAGTCCTCTCATCAGCTTCCTTCAATCGGTCACAAATCCAAGGTATCAACATATACGAATCTTGAGGTCTTCCTTGTATGTCTTCCATGGCTTTTTCCTTCGCCCGGTATGCTTGCTTATACGTAAGAGTTACACCATATTCTGTTTGCAACGTCTTTCTTATTTCATTTGGACGTTTGTCAATGTGATTTCTCACCTCATCAACTATAATTGACGATGTCAAGTTAGATCTTCCAGCATGACTAACCTGAAGATTGTCTTGCGCACTATGAAAATGTTCATCTCTGAATGTCGTTACCCGTAGTAATGGGCTGGTCTTACCAATAGCATTTGCTGTTACCCTCCAAGGACATCCAAAAATCTTACATTTAACTGAAATGCTGTCCTTGCTATTTCTCACAAATTCAAACTCAAACTTGTGTGCTATGCTGTACTTGTACAACGCCTTCTTAAAAGCTTCTGCATGTGCAAAACTCTGCATGACTCCTGAAAGTAATCCCCTCCATTTCGTACAGTTCAACTCCGGCATTGGTGTAGGTGCACTCTCTACTCCACAGGGCAACCTATTACATCCTCCACCAATTTCAGCAGTCAAACAAGCAGCAACACTTTCATAATTGACTGGTTCATAATCATTTTCCACAATGCTTCGACACTGAGTGGATGTTTGTTGTGACAGTCCCAGCACATCTTCACCCCTGCAGTGAATAACAACTGCAGTTCGTTAATAACCAACAAGAGCTTCATAAATAACAACTATAAAAATTACAAAATTTTACACTTACATGTCTGACTCAATTGATATATCAAACACATTATCATTCCCTTTTTTTGCTATATACACATGCCCACTCCTTTCATTATAGTCATACAAGTTCTTCACTTCACCATCATCATTTAAATCTATTAGTATCTTCTCATCAAAGCTCACTGTATATTTCATCTCACACATGTTACAATCAATCCCAAGCCATGATGATATCATCAACCTCAAATCTTTTAGTGTTATCAGCTGTTTTAGCCACTTCGCCTTCACATAACCTCCAACATATTGAATTTTACCTTCATCATTACACACTAATTTGCCTCCAACATGAAAATAACAAAATAGTTCCTTCAAAGACGATGAACCTTCATTACATGTCATTTTGCATGCTTACCTGAAAAAAAAAATAATTACATTAAAGTTACACCACTCTTTATAATCTCACCTACCACCTACAATTTACAACAATACTATATGTTTTAACATCTCCATCCTCACTGTTAACAACACCCAAAAATCTTTACCCTGCATGTCCTATTAACAACAACATAATGATCTTTAACATCTCGATAATCACTGTTAACAACACCCAAAAATCATCACCCTCTATCTCATATTAACAACAACATAATGTACTTTTACATCTCCATGTTCATAAATAACAACACTCTGCCCATGTCGTCACTCTGCCTCTATTATTATCACCCACTCAATAGGTCTTTACATCTTCATACTCACTAATAACACCACCCTCACCCACGTTACTATCCATCGCAACACCACCTTTCCCCTGATTCAACACCCATCCCGTCAGTACTCACAGTAAACAAAAATGGCACAAGCTTCATCAATCACTCAACAAAACGCAATCGAATCCATCGCACAACCATCAAAATTGTTCCATAACCTTAAAGCCACTACTTTTATGTCAGATCATCTAACACCCCCTTACCCATAATGCGTCCGCTTCGATTACGTACATCGCAACCAAAAACCACATAAACATTTTTCAATCAACGTTCAAGAAACACAGCGTAATCATCATTTCTCTCTCAGATTTGCTTACCCGTGGCTTGCCTCTGATTTCCGTAGCTTTTCGTCGTCTGTTGTCACTTTTTGGCGCCACAACGCTGCATATTGCTTAGCTCACGTGAAATGCCAGATTCCTAAAGAGCCAGATTCTGAAAAGTCACTTTAGGAGGGCAAGGAGGTCATTTTGCAAATATATGAAATGCCAGATTCCTCATGAGCAACTGATTTGGGATTTTTGATTTTCACCCAACCTTTCTGTCCTTTTGTATTTTTCCTTGTAGTTATCTGGAATTTTCCCTTTTAATTGACCTAAAAGTGCATCTTTCTCTTATCGCAATTACCTCCTCGCTTTATAGCAAGGTATTAAAACCCGGACCGGGTATTGAACCGGTCGGGGTACTGGGTTAAGGGTCAGTGGGTCAAACCGGGGCCAAACCGGAGCTAAACCGGGATCAAACCGGTGATTAATTGAAAATTTTAGGCTTATAGTATAAAATTCTAAAGAAAAAAGTTAAAATTTTTTTTTTTTAAATTTGGGACCCGGACCGGACCGGCCGGTCCGGTCCGGGTCCCTGAACCCTGCTTTATAGTAACAACAAGTGTTGCTTTTGACCGTTTTAAACGTAAGGTCTCACATTTGAGTTAAGGTGGAATGCAAACAAAAATCTTTTTAGGCCCAACAATACAAAGCAAAGAGTACTTATTTTTTCCTGGGTTTTGATCCTAGGAAACGAAAGGTGTAAAGAATTTTTGTTGGGAGTTTTCTCCCCTAGGCGTCTCAAAGAGGTGATTTCCTTTCGGGCCTATCAGATTGGGAGTGCCAAGACTAGTCGGTTGTCGGAGGCCCATGTCGGTAAATCCGGCTTTGGCCTTCAGGTTAACGTCAGATACCTGGAAGGTGGGTGCACCGAAGGCAAAAAATGGTCCATTGCATTAACCATAAAAAAAAAAAGAGTACTTATTTAATGTTATTATAAAAAAAATATTTAAATCGTTTCACAAATAATATCTGATTCATTAAAAAAGATTTGATTCCAACCATAAAAATCCATTGGCTTGGTTCAATTCTTAGTTTGTAAATAATAATCCATTGATGCAATACAAATATTATGTGATTCCAAATTTCAAATTCAAAGCAATGCTATGTACTCTCTTTATAATATACCAATTCTCTTGCCATTACTTCTCAAGATAATATATAAGCCTGGTTCTAAATATAAGCAATGTTATCACCTAGAGTATCATACCGGCATTTGCAATCTTTACTCCATTATTATAGTGCTAGCTAATTCGCTTCATTTGTTTTTTAAAACAACTAGTTAATGAATCAAATCTTTATACACTTTAAAATGCCCTTACTAGTTTTGATCTCTTGGGATGTTTGTTACTAAATTAGGCCTTATTTTGAAATAAAAATATGATGTTTTTGACATAAGAAAATACAATTTTTAAAAAATAATTTCAGCATTAATATCTTATTTTTATTTTTAAAATTCAAGTTTTCTTAATACTCCTTGAGAACTATTACTAATGAATTTCAGTACTTATTTAAAAATAATAATTATAAATGATTTTTAAAAAAAATCTCACCGCTAAAATATTTTTTAAAACCCTTTTTCCTTGGGAATAAAGCATAAAAGCGGAATACCGGAGCTATTGCTTATAGATAGGGGTGAAAATAGGCTAGGCTAGGCTTTGCCTAAAAAGGTCTGGGCCTGTAACAAAGATTCAAAGCCTGAGTCTAGGCCTGAGCCTGTATGTAAGTTTTTTTTTAGGCCTGAGCCTGGGTCTTCAGAAGGCCTGACAAGGCCTGAAGCCTGTTTAAAAGCCTACTTAAAATGTATGACTTTAAATAGCCTTTAAAGCCTATGCTGCCAAATTTATATATAACCCTTCATGCTTATATACAATCCTACATTATATCTTAAAAGCCTAACATCTATTCTTGTAGTAATATTAAGGCTTAGTAAGGAAAAGAAAATAATGTCTAGTGACAACACTTGTTCGAACAAATAGGAATAAGAAAAACTAATCGACTGTTGACTAATGAGATATATTTTTTAAAATCGACCAAGCATAACAAATAATATGTAAAACTAAATTTTTACCTATTTTATTCTTTCCACGTAAATTGGGACAAACTCCTCTTGTTAAGATTAAAATATTTCATTTGACACTAAAATAAACTCATAACATTTTTTATGCTTTAGTGGAGGGCACAAATTAAGGGAGAGAGTGAGTTAGTACTGCCATCTCGAGCGATCGAAGAGAAGAGATGTAAAGGTGAATGATTTATGTGAAAACAAGGGATGAGTATAATGACGATGAAATATGAAACTTAGAATTTAAAATTAAGATTAAGTTGGTAAATTTATAAAATTATTTAGATGATATTATATATATACTTATATAATAATATATTTTTTAAAATAAAAATTTAAATAGGCCAAGCCTGTAGGCCTGTAGGCTAGGCCTTATAAAAATAGGCCTGGCCTGTTTATCTAAATAGGCTTAGCAATATGCCTGAACCTGAGCCTGACCTATTTACTAAATAGACTAGGATAGGCTTTATGTAGGCTAGGCCGTAGGCCTATGTTAGGGGCATGGCCTATTTCCATCCCTATTTATAGAATAGAACAGAGGCCGACATGAAGAAGGGAAAGGGAAGAAGGGTTTGGGGAGGCGATAGAGAGAAATCTGAGAATTTTTGAGATGGACGTGATCAAGTCTCAGCAAATTTCATCGAGGCCCATCAAGAAGGTCATAGTGCATCCTCTGGTTCTTCTCAGCATCGTCGATCACTACAACCGTGTTGCCAAGGACACTCGCAAACGTGTTGTCGGCGTCTTGCTCGGTAGTTCATTTAAGGGCACCGTCGATGTTAGAGATGTTATAAATCAGTCCACGACTGGAAATTTGTGGGAGGTGTGTCAGCCATAAATGGCCAATTGTTTGCTTTGCTCTTAGCTCCACCTACGACATGTCATTTGGGAAGTTGGGTTTTTGCGGTCATCTTGTTTATCTATTTGGGAAGTTGGGTTTTTGCGGTCACCTTTCATGTGGTGCCTCGTCGTGTGGGCCAAGAAAATTCATGTGGTAGCTCTAAGTTTTGTTGTCATCTGTTCCATCTCCGTGGTGCTTGACAAACTCGTGGCTGGAAAATCAGATGCGTTGAGCATAATCTCGTGCGGTTAATTTGCGTTGATTTCAGTGTCCATGTCAAGGAAATTAGAGCTTGGATCGAAACTGGCTTCTCCACTTTTTTTCTTCAAATGTTTGCAGCACAACCTTTCAAAATCAACCGGATCCTCTTACCTATTGCATTAATTTTCTGCTCCCTCATCATTACTCTTCGCCACCACTCAGAATCGGGAGTGCAGTTTGCTTCCATAACTCCTGATTCCCATCATCATATCACTGAAGATGGTCCTCCAAATGCCGCAGCTATTGGGAATTGGGCTTAGTCCACCCTTGGTGGATTAGGCCCAAACCCATTAAGTTTTGAGTTTTGGGGTAAAATAAAATACCCAGACAAATATGGGGTATTTATTTGTAATTTTCCCCAAAGGGTTCAAAAATTAAACCTGGAGAAAGCAGTTCCCCGTAGAATTTGGAGGGAACAGTTATTTGAGAAAAACTGATGTGTGTGTGTGCGTGGACAAGTACACAAATATACACCAGACAAGAAAAAGAGACAAAAAGATATTCTCTGAGTATTCTCCTCTCCACTCTTCTCTTCTTGTGCGATTGCTGTGTGTTATAGTCGAAATCCTGGTGATTCGACTCGCGTGGGTACCGGAAGAACTCGAATCGACACTTCAGGTACGCCCGAAATCCGACATTGGTATCAGAGCGTTTAGGTTTTTATGAGTCCTAAATTGAATGATGCTTCTGCTGTGCATCTGTGTTCATAAATATTTATTGTCCATCAGTTTTTTTTCGTTTTATAATGAAGATATATATGTACGGGTGTTCTAATTTCATGATATGTGAGAGTATATAATTCGTTTCATGTATATTTTCCTGTATAAGATTAGTTTTCGATTCATATGTATAAATGAGAATATGAATTGTGCTTAAAATTCTTCGTTCTGCGTTTTTCATTTTTTTCGGTACTCTACTGTGTTTTCTGTCTTTGTCAGTAAACTTCAGTTGTATGATAATGTCTTGGTTCTATGAGCATTAGAATATTGAAAAGCATCATAAAACATATACTAGGGCTATAGAACAAGAGTACCGAAAGTTTGTGCGAAATCCGAAAAAAAACGCATAAGACCGAAAATGAGAATTGAATTGGGTCTCCATAAAACGAGTTTTTTAGGGTTTAAAAATAATCCCATTGCGTAGAGCTCGAAAAAACGATGAAGACGGACACCAAGAACGCACAAAACGGACGCCGGACGGAGAAGTTACGGAGGAGAGAAGATTCGGGTCGACGGACCCGACCCGCGGATGGAATCGGGTCCAGGTCGACCCGGCTGGAGGTTGAAGACAACCTCCAGCGATCCAAAACTACGCCGTTTTGCGACTTCAAAAAAAAAAAAAACAGATCGGGTCAAAGGCCCAACCCGATCTGGTGCAGAGAAATTCCAATTTTTTTAGATCCTGAATATAAAAATCCATTCTCTATGTAATTTTATATGGGGTATTTATTTGTAATTTTTATATTTGAATATTAATAGATTCCGTTGCAATTAATCCATTCAATTCTAAAAATCCCTAAATTTGAGATCTTCAAGTTGATATGCCATTTGCCTATTTTTATGGCAATTCAGGATCTATTTGTGAGGTTTTAGTGCTTATTTAAATGTTTTTTATACATTTAAAATCATGATAATGACTTACATTTTTTTTATGTAGGTCAAAGATGAAGCAAGAGGCTTCTAACAACACTGAAACACTTGAGTATGGGTCATTAAGCATTGAGTATGCGGATGATCAAGCTCATATGAATGATCCTGAAGAGGATCCTGAAGAGGATCCCAAAGAGGAAGATCCTGAAGAATTTTTTGAGGAAGATCCTGAAGAATTTTTTGAGGAAGATGCTGAAGAAGGTTTTTTGGAGCCTGTTCCAGTGGAGCCTCAAGTGGTCTACTCTGACTCTGGACCTAAGTCTGTGCCCTCCTGTCCTGATGAACCTCAAAATTTGGAAGAAGAGGTCGATCAACCATATTCTGCTGCTATGGCTGATAAAATAGCTGAACTTGACGCGGACAAAACAGCTAGAATAAATGATATAAAAATCATATACTCAATCATTGCGAATTATGTGGAAAGCATAAAAGACAAAAAGAGTGCAGAGTTCTATGTGAGCGTAATGATGAAGTATCGCGCAGCTGTAAGGGCAAGGGGCACATTTCCAATGACTGTTGGTTGGGTTGATGCTGTGACGAAAACAACAAAATTCATGAAGAAAAAGAAAAGATTCTTTAGGAAATTAAGGAAAGCCATAATTGATTATTGTTGTTCTGACATTTAATGGTGTATTATATTACTATTTGCATTTATGTTATTTGTATTGAAAATATGACTCTAAATGTTATTGTTTGTATATTTTATGTATGGACATGGTATTATTTTCATGTAATGAATTATGGTAATGAATTATGTTTGTCATACAATGCTAATTTTTAATTATGCATTACGATACCATGCATCCCTGATGAGTGGGAGCTATTAGAAGATGAAACTTCTAAAAGCTAATGATTTATTTATAGTACTTATATTTTTTTTTTGGAAAATAATAAGTTGCTAGTATTTGTATGATGGGAGGTACAAACGTATTCTCCTGATTATGGATCTAGTAATGAACTTATTTTCTGGTCAAGAATGATATAAGTACAGACATTGTATACCGTACTATGCTACATAATTGTTTTGGTTACGTTCTCTTAAAGAGAACAACGTTTCTAAATGTGAAAAACGTCACTTCAGAATTGACAAAAATGGCCACGAAAGGGATCATTGCTGAACTAAATAAGGGGGAGAAGCTGAATGGCGACAACTGGGACATCTGGCATCGTAAGGTGCAGTACATTTTGGAGGAACAGGAGGCTGTTGAACCACTAACCACTATTTTAGTGGAACCTGAAGCTGGGACTACTAATCAGCACAGGAGAAACTTGGAAGTTTACCAAGCGTGGAAGAAAAAGAACAGCATTGCAAGAGTCACCTTATTGAGCACAATGGAGAATGACCTGATGTGCCAATATGAGAAATACCAAACTGCTCAGGCTATGTGGGCTGCACTCAAGGATAGGTTTGGTGGCACATCAACCACTAAGCTTAGAAGGTTGACAATCAAGTTTGATACCTACAAGCTTAGAGCAAATACTCCTATGAAGCAGCATCTGAGAGAGATGTCCAACATGATCAGAGAACTTCAGGAAGCAGGACACACCTTGACTGATGAACAGCAAGTTCAGGCTGTAATCAGGTCGCTTCCTTCTAGCTGGGAGCACATGAAAGTGAACTTAACTCATAATGACAACATCGTCACTTTTGATGATGTAGTCAAACATCTTGAGCTTGAGGATGAACGCCTTGCGGCGTATAAGGCTTCTGGTCAAGCCTACTACACTGAAAATGCTAGTCCTTCTAATACAAAGCCCGATTCCAAAAAGGGCAAGAAACCACAAAAGAAAGGCAAGAAGGATGGCTCTAATTTCAAAAAGGGCAGAAAGCAATTCAAGAAGAAAGGAAAGAAAGGCGGCAAGAAGAAAGTTGACCTGAATAAGGTCAAGTGTTACGCCTGCCAGAAAATGGGTCACTTCGCACGGAACTGTACCGAGCGAAACGACCGTGAAAAGGTACTAGTGGATTATGTGAATTCACACATTTCTTTTGTTTTAAGTACTTCTTTTCTAACAGAACCTGTTTGTTCTTCTTGGATTTTGGATTCAGGCTCAACAGACCATGTGACGAGGGATCGGGGATCCTTCGTGGAATACCGTCGGTTGCCGCATCTAAGCAAATGGCTTTACGTGGGCAACAATGCAAAGATCGAAGTCAAAGGAATTGGCACCTGCAAGTTACCTTTGCGTGGTGGGAAAACTTTGATCCTACATGATGTTCTTCATGCACCTGACATCCGACGGAATTTAGTTTCAGTACTTTGTTTATTGGATTATGGGTTTGATGTAAACTTTCATGGCAAAGTTGCAGACATTTTTAGCAACGAGACCTTTTATGGTTTAGCTTTCCTTTCTAGAAAGTTCTTTGTTATGGATATTGTTGGTAATTTTAATGTGCATGACTCTTTCGTTATTTCCTCCAATATTACTGTTGATATGAATATCTGGCACTTTAGACTAGGACACATTAATCAAAATAGAATGATTAAACTAGCTAGAGAAGGTTTGCTAGGTGAAATTTCGAATATGGAAATGTCCTTATGTGAGAATTGTCTAGCTGGTAAGGCAACTAGGAAACCTTTCGGTAAGGGAACTAGAGCTGAGATTCCGTTGCAATTAATCCATTCTGATATATGCGGTCCAATGAGTGTGAGGGCGAGACACGGAGCCTGGTATTTCATTACCTTCATTGATGACTATTCGAGATATGGTCACGTCTATTTGATCTCACACAAGTCTGAAGCTCTTGAATGCTTTAGACGGTACATGTATGAAGTAGAGAATCAAATGGATTGTAAAATTAAAGCTTTGCGCACTGATCGGGGTCGTGAATACTTATCTGATCAGTTTAAGGAGCTCTGTGAAGAAAAAGGGATAATTAGGCAACTAACCATCCCTGGCACTCCACAACAAAACGGAGTTGCTGAAAGAAGAAATAGAACTCTTCTAGACATGGTTAGGTCAATGATGGCTCAAGCACATCTGCCAATTTCATATTGGGGTGATGTTTTACTAACGGCTGCCTTCATTCTTAACCGTGTGCCCTCAAAATCAGTCGCATCTACGCCCTATGAGTTATGGACAAAACGCAAGCCAGATTTAAACATCCTCAGACCCTGGGGATCTGCTGCGTATATTCATAATGATTCCCATAGGTATGGGAAATTGGGTCCTAGAGGGAAAAAGTGTATCTTTATAAGATACTCTGAGCAATCAAAAGGATATGTTTTCATAGGTGAAAACGAAGATGGAACTGTGACTGAAATTGAATCAAGAGATACCGTATTTCTAGAAAATGAATTTCCTAGCAGGGGAGATATTGATCGTACAATATCTCTTTATGAAACACAAGAACAAGGCAGTACAGAACAAAATCAGACTAATGATCCTCAATCATCTCAATACATTGACTTGAGTGGGAGCTCAGAAAGGCCTTTACAAAGGCCTAGACAAGAGAAGCGAAAGAGACAAGAAGTTCCCACAAGAAGGAGTGACAGGGGAAATGTACCTAGGAGACGCTTCTCCATAGAAGGAGAGGCACTTATAGTTACTCCAGACGGAGATGATGAGCCTCGTTCTGTGCAAGTAGCCTTATTAGGCCCTGCTAAGGATGAATGGAAGAATGCAATGGAGGAAGAAATTGATTCAATGAAGAAGAATCAAGTTTGGGAACTAGTTGATCTACCAAAAGGACGAAAAGCCATTGGGAACAAATGGGTTCTCAAAATTAAAAGAAAAGTTGATGGATCAATTGACAAATACAAGGCTCGATTGGTTGCAAAGGGGTACACACAACAGGAAGGTATAGATTACGAGGATACCTTTTCACCTGTTGTACGTTTCAATTCTATAAGACTTATTCTGGCAATAGTAAATAGTTTAGATCTGGAACTGCATCAGATGGATGTAAAAACCGCATTTCTAAACGGTGATCTGGATGAAGAAATCTATATGGAACAACCATTAGGTTTCATTAAGAAAGGAATGGAGAGTAGAGTTTGTAAACTCAAGAGGTCCATTTATGGACTGAAACAATCATTCAGACAGTGGTATTTGAGATTTCATAGAGCAATAACCTCTTATGACTTTCAAATGATTGAAGAGGACCACTGCGTCTACATTAAGCGGTTTGAGGGTAATTTTGTAATATTATCCTTATATGTAGATGACATACTATTAGCTGAAAATAGTCTAAAGTCGGTCTTAGCTATTAAAGAATGGCTATCATCAAATTTTGAGATGAAAGACATGGGTGAAGCAGAATATATACTTGGAGTTAAAATCCAAAGGGATCGCTCTAAAAGAATTCTCTCTCTTTCACAAGAGAATTACATCAAGAAAATTCTTGAGCGATTCAATATGAGAGACTGCAATCCCTTAGATACCCCAGTAGCTTCAGGTGTAACCTTAAGTCTTGATATGTGTCCCAAAACTGAGTCAGCAAAGAAGAAAATGGAAAGAGTTCCCTATGCAAGTGCCGTTGGAAGTTTGATGTACGCAATGTTGTGTACAAGGCCAGATATTTGTTTCGCAGTTGGACTGGTTAGCAGATTCCAATCAAATCCCGGTGAGCAACATTGGAAAGTAGTGAAAAGGATTTTGAGATACTTGAAGGGCACGTCAGATTATGCACTATGCTATCAAGGAAGCGATCTGCGCTTAGTTGGATATTCTGACGCTGATTTGGGTGGAGATGAAGTTGAACGAAGATCGACTTCAGGATACACCTTCTTGCTGAACAATGGCGCCATATGTTGGAGCAGCAAGAAGCAGACGTGCATTGCCCTACATCCTATGGAAGCTGAATTCGTGGCATGCACTTCAGCAGCGCAAGAGGCTATATGGCTGAAGAGATTCATTGAACATCTTGGATTTGGAAATGAAAGCACAAATCCGGTGTTAGTGTATTGTGACAACACCGCAGCCATAGCCTATATGAAAGATCCCAAATACCATAGCAAGACCAAACACATAGATATAAAGTATAATTTTGTGAGAGATTATGTAGCACAGAAAGTTGTTACTGTACAACATATTTCGACCAAGAATATGGTCGCAGACCCCCTAACCAAACCCATAGCCAAGGAAATGTATGACAAACATGTGAAGGCTATTGGGATGCATAAAATGTAAACTTGTAGACACTATGAAATTTGTTTATGATTAATGAAAATGTTTCTTCATAAAATTTTATGTGTCTATATATAAAGGTATACAATGTCTAGTATGTCGTACAGGCAGGAAAGGTTGGCTCTCTCACAGGAGCAACCGCCTTTGATGCTCAGGAAGAGTATGCAAAGATGAGACAATTGTGTTCACCAGTAAAGCAGCAGGAATGCTGATATGGTAGAGAAGAAACACAAAATTATGTCACCTCGATAAGAGTGTAGTATATCGAGATGAGATCCAATAAGACATAATATAAATGTGGATCGAATCATGGATACCCACTTCCATGATGCCTGTTGCCAGATAACAAATTCTTCAACATTGACGTCATAATAGATAAATGGAGTAGAAGAATTTGGGTTTAGATACTGGGAGCATCTAAACTAATGTCTGTACGGTGTTAATAATAAGTTTCAAAAACGACGTACGCTCTTATAGTGCAGAGTAACACCGTAGCATGTGATTCATACCACATGTGCGTAAGAACCGCAAATAGGAAGCAAGTGAATAGATCCCTACTTCATTGCTGTGTGAGTCCCAAGAAGGTTAAACACTTCTGTGATGTCCTTTGACTTTGACATTGTTATGGAGGTATACTTCAGCGACTGCTACCTTAACATTAGTCCTATGATTACGACTGATACAATCCATGGTATTATGTTAGGAAAGCGGTTGACGTATATCAAAATGATAAATGAGCGAAAGGAAGGTTACCTGAAATATACACACCTATATTGGTGTCTGAGACATGTCCCTTATGATATTAATATTTGGTAATTTCATAAGTGTGGATACTAAGCATATAAAAAGGCAATCTAAGTTTTATCTTGACTTGCGAGGGATTAGATCTGCCATGTGGAAGTGTATATTGGTATATCTAGGACATATGAGGCATAATATTAAAATTCAAGCTACACAAAGAAAGGTTGTCTTGTGCTGGTCCTATGAGAGGGATTTCTAGTACAAACACCTAGGAGACGTCATGCCCATGCGGTCACGGCAAAGCACCTAGTATGAAAGAAGAAAGAGAGGGAGACAATTCTTATGACATCCAATCCACCAAGTGTGAGTGGGAGATGTTGGGAATTGGGCTTAGTCCACCCTTGGTGGATTAGGCCCAAACCCATTAAGTTTTGAGTTTTGGGGTAAAATAAAATACCCAGACAAATATGGGGTATTTATTTGTAATTTTCCCCAAAGGGTTCAAAAATTAAACCTGGAGAAAGCAGTTCCCCGTAGAATTTGGAGGGAACAGTTATTTGAGAAAAACTGATGTGTGTGTGTGCGTGGACAAGTACACAAATATACACCAGACAAGAAAAAGAGACAAAAAGATATTCTCTGAGTATTCTCCTCTCCACTCTTCTCTTCTTGTACGATTGCTGTGTGTTATAGTCAAAATCCTGGTGATTCGACTCGCGTGGGTACCAGAAGAACTCGAATCGACACTTCAGGTACGCCCGAAATCCGACAGCAGCTCTGACAGAAATTGGCGATAAAGATATCAATGAGGAGGTCTTAATTGAACTTTGCAGGAAAATATTGAAGCAATTAATTGAACCTGTTACTTGAACCAATAACATGTATTTTATACGTGTGGGTCTTCTTGCTTGCAGAGCCAAGATTCCGCAGGGAGAGAACCAGTTTCAGTGTAAAGCCTGTCATCTAGGGACAATGAGCAAAATGACCAAGAGAAGTCTTTTAAAGCTGAGTGAACAAAACGGAATATAAATATCTTCTGAGGTTACTGATATACTTGTCTAGTCTCCTATTTAAATGAGTGAACGTGTTTTATTACTTTCTCAACCCTCCCTTTGTTTCTATTTTTATGTTTATTTTTATGCTCCCCTAGTGACATTTTGATTTTGTATGGACAAAAACAGAGGTTATTTTCAATTATTTATGAGTTTTTAAAGATTTAATAATTTAAAAGTGTGTTGTTTTTCTTTCAGTTAAAGTATCTTACCGAGTGATCCTTTCAATTTTTTCTCTCTAAGAATATCAAAAAAGGACTCATCTTGCTATGACATTTTTGGTCATCTGTATCATTTCACATCTGGAGTATTCATTGTAATATGTTTTTTTTATGCCTTTGCGTTATACAGGGTTCGCCTTCGAGCTCAAGCAATGGTTGGATTGAGCTTGTTCTGATTGAAGGAAGGGATCTTGTTGCCTCTGATCTCAGAGGGACAAGTGATCCATACGTGAGAGTGTACTATGGAAACATGAAGAAGAGGACAAAGGTTAAAATACCAACATCATGCATACTAATCATACTAATGGCAGTGTATATTTCCAATTGCTATGCTTTACATGAATGTGCCTTCCCTTTTCCTCTCTGGAATAAAAGTTCACTTTTTGCGCTTTTAAAAAAAGAAACACTTTACAAATACCACTGCCTTTAGGTACCACCTACTCTGTTTTGTTTGACAGGTTGTATACAGAAACCCTTAACCCTAAATGGAACCAGACCTTAGAGTTTCTTGATGATGGGAGCCCCCTAGTATTATACATTAAGGACCATAATGCTTGAGTACCGACATCAAGTATCGGTGAATGTGTGGTTGAATATCAAATACTACCTCCAAATTAGATGGCTGACAAGTGGATACCTCCTCAAGGCGTAAAAAGGGTAGAGATCTACATCCAAATTACCAGAATAGTCCCAGAGATGCAAAAGAAACATAGTCTAGATGTCGAACCTTCCTTGAGTCATTTGCACCAAATTCCTACCCAGGTGAGAGACATCATTTGATGTCAGCAAATCATCATTGTGATATGCTTCTGTATTAAATTCTTGGGATTAAGGTGCAAGTTGCATGTTGCATGAAAGTTTGAAAAAATAGTAATGTTGCCCCACGCCCCCACCCCATTCAAAAAAACTAAATTGATGTTGATTTTTAGGGAAAATCCCAGATAAATACCTTTTGAATTAACAAAACCCCCAAAAGTCTATTATAACATGATAATGACAGAAAAGTGCTGAGGGACCTTTTAGGGATAATGAAGTGTTGTTTGAAAGACCAAAATGCCCTTCTTTTCATTTGTGTGACATGAGGTGGCTGTTGTGGACAAAAGGCAAAGAAAAAAGAAAGAAACACAGTCGAAGGTGTGTGTTGGGTCATCATTGAAGGTGAAGAGCGAGGAATCAAGGTTGAATCGGACAAGTGTAAGTAATTTTCTGAGAAACATAATATTTTTGAGATGAATCGGACTATATCCATCTTATGATCATTGTTAATTTTGGTGTTTATTCCGTGTTGTTCGTTGGGTCAGAAAGGTGCATGAACAGTAAAAAAAAGGGCAATCACGTGGTGTAACGAAGCTAACTTATTTGGGGTTGTCAATGAGGGGTATGGAGTGACAATGTTGTTGGGATTGTAGATTATTTATGGCAGTTTTGGTTGTGGGTAAGTGGGTTTATAGGTTGAGTAGGATTAAAGGTTCGGACTTGATGTACCTACGGCGACATCGAATGACAATGGTGGTGGGATTGTGGGTCATTTATGTGTTGGGTCTTGTTAGCTGTGAGAGGGAGCATAATGAAGAGGTTTTTGATTTGAAATAGGTAGCATTGAATTGATGTAATGACTGACCGTTGAGTAGGTGCAAGTGAAATGAATGATCTGTAATGAAATAAGCATATGTTTACGTGCATGGTAGTTGCTGTCATGACCAGATCTGGTTTGTTGTGAATGTCATTACAGGATTTGTCATTACCATTACTAAACTTGTCATTAGCATTAATAATAATAGTTAAGGAAATAACTCATTTTGTCACGCAATAAGTCGCATAAGTTAATACATGACAAGGAAATAGTGTTGCTCAATCGTTTGGCACATGTTGTTGTGAGTTAGTGATTCTTGTAAAATCCATTACAGACTTTGTCAACACCGTTACGATTGTTGTGAATCCCAAAACAAATTCTGTTAAGAGTAGCAGTAAGTTAGTGAATGCCATATATATTGAGAAATGAATGATGTCATGACATGGGTGTGGAGTTGGAGGTTAAATAGTTAGTAAAGGCTTAACATTGTTATTAATTTGAAATCTGAATTCTTTGTTGCAGGTTATCATGCAACATGACATCAAATATTCAAGCAACACCTTCTTTAAAGTCACTGATATGTTTTTTCCACATTGGGGGGGAGTTTGTAAGTAATGTTGAAGGTGAAGATAAATATAGTGGTGGGAGAGTGAGGGTAAAATCAATGAAGGAAGGGATGAGAATTGAAGAATTGAGGGTAATGATAGGAGAATGGTTTGGTGTAGATGGGCATAGGTGCGACATTAAATACACTGTGAAGTTTGATGAAAAGATATTAGTAGATCTCATTGATGATTCTGAAATGAAAAATCTGTTTTATTATAATGATAGCAGTGCACATGTGTATGTAGCATGCAAAAGAAGTGATAATGAAGAAAGGGCAATGGATGACATAGAAAGGCAAGTGTCAGTTATTTTGGTTACGTAAAAAGTTTGTTGGTATAGTGTTAGTGGTAATATGTATTCACAACACTTGTTAAATATCCATGCAGGGTTGATGAATTATTGGGAGCTGCGGAGCAAATGTCGCACATTGATGAGGATGTGTGTTATGGATTGAATGATGAATGTGTAGAAAATGAGTGGAATGCAAGACCTCTTCTTAGCCTTCCTAGCCTTCCATGTGCAGTTGAGAATGCCCCAACACCGATACCAGAGATGAGCTATAAGAAGTGGAAGGATTTGTTGGTAGGAGTAAATCAGATGTTTGCACATGCGGATGATTTCAAGAAGGTGCTGCACAAGTTCAGTATTGCGCACAAATTTGAGTACACATATGTGAAGAATTGTAGAGATTGTGTGTACGTTAAATGTAAGGTTGAAGATTGTCCATGGAGAATAATTGTGAGGGCAATTGGGAAGAGCAATCGTTTCGTACGTGTGACGAGATACACCAAAGAACATGTTCATACAGCCCAACACAATCTTGATGTGACACATGCTCGAAGTGCTAGCTTGACATCATCAATTATCATTGATGAGCTTAGAAATAACACAGACAAGCGGGCAAATGAAATAAGGAAGAGCTTGGCTAGAGATTATGGAGTGCAATTGACATATAAGCAAGCATATAGGGCAAAGGAAAAGGCTATGGAGGAAATTCATGGTAGACCTGAACAGACATACATGCTTATACCATGGATATGTGAGCGGTTAAAGGAAAGTGATGACAAGACAGTGGCTGAATGGGTCGCTAGTGGGAGGAACACCTTTGAGCGTGTTTTTATAGCCTATGGTTGTTGTATAGAGGGGTTCATTGCTAGTGCTAGGCCTATATTGTACATAGATGGATCCCATTTAAGTGGGCCATACAAGGGAACTCTATTGTCAGCTTCAGCATTTGATGCAGACAATGAATTGTTGCCATTTGCCATCGCTATAGTGAAAGGAGAGACAATTGAAGACTGGAGTTGGTTCCTTGACATGATTAAGAAGATATTAGGTTCGTTACATATCACAATTGTATCAGACCGACACAATGCGATAATCGCTGCTGTGTGAGGAGTTTTCGGAGGTGAGAGGCATGCATATTGTTACAGGCACATTAAGGAAAACTTCAGCGCCCAAGTGCTTAAGTTGAATAGAGGAAAGAGGAAGATAGGGGGCAAGGAAGGCAAAATGCACTAGACTTGCTTGATGCAATTGCATATGCAAGGCTTGAAAGCGACTTCCATACTGCAATGGAACACATGAGGCTTTTTAATAAGGAAATATATGAGTGGTTGATCAACCACGGTGATATTGAAAGGTGGGCCATGAGTAAGTTCCCTTTTAAACGTTGGGATAAAATAACAACAAACCTTGCTGAGTCATTCAATGCTTGGATGGTCAAGGAGAGGCGTCATAATGTTGCCCAACTTATCCACGAGCATCGTGACAAAGTAGCGAAAAAGATGTATGCAGCAAGCTTGGGAATAAGTAAATGGAAAAACGGTGTCGGGCCAAACATAGAACAACAAGTGAAGGAAAATGTTAAAAAGGGCTGAATATATAGATGTAGAAGTATATGGAGGTGGTAGGGTGAAAGTCCATACACCAAGTGGATCACTAAAGGTTGAGCTGTTATTAAACGAGTACACATGTAGAGGATGGCAAATGTCGGGTATTCCTTGTCCTCACGCTTGTGCTGCCATAAAGGGAGTTCATGGAAATGTGTACAGTTATGTTGATGAGTGGTTCAAGATTACATGTCAACAGAAGATATATAGCAGAACAATGATCCCAGTCGTCACAATAGACATGCCAAATCCAAATGACTACCGGGTAGATAATATAGCAACTGAACCATTCCTTGCACCACCTAAGACTAGCCGACCTCCCGTAGGCCCAGATTTGTAAGGAAAGAGTCACAGTTCCAAAACAAGAAAGTATACCATTGCAGCTCATGCCATGAAGCAGGGCACTCCAGAAGAACGTGCAAGAATCCTAACCCAACTTAATCCTGGGTGTGCAGACCTGGGAGTAGCTATTTTGCAAGTCAGCTTTTGTTTTATGTATAATGAGTTGGATCCCTTCACATATTTTGGTTGGAAGGGGTATGACATTTATGAAACTTTATGTAAGTATTGTTTTTAGGTTAAAAAATAGGTTATATGATGGGAATGACAAGAAAACATTAGGTGCTGGTGGAATCGTAATGTTCACTTGTCATTGGCCAGGTTAAAGCAAAGTTGCTGTCATGAACAATCTGGTGTTTTGTAAATTCCATTACTGGACTTGTAATTCCCATTACTACTCTTGTTAATGATGATAGCTTATTGTAATTACAGTAGACATGAAGGGACACCTTATTTTGTGTTAACGACTTCTATGCATTGGGCCTTGCTGGAATCCGTAATGTTAAAATTATTTTTTCACTATGCTGTCAGTCAAAATCTGGTGTTTTGTAAATTGCATTACTGAACTTGTCATTTTCATTGAAATAGTTGTTAATGATGACAGGTTATTGTAACTACATCTTACATGAACGGACCCCATCTTTTTGGGTTACTGACTTGTATGCAATGTGTGTAGGTGTAGTGCGTAATGTCAAATTGTCATTTGGACCCTTTACATGGAAAATGTCATAGTCATTTGTTGTCTTTGTCAATTGGTGAGCCTTACTTGTCATTCCGATTATGAAACTTGTCATTCCCATTATGAAACTTGTTATTCCCATTGTGAAACTTGTTATTCCCATTGTGAAACTTGTCAGCGGTCTCCCCTTCTGGAGAAACAATTTCAGTGATTGCTTGGTGAGCCTTACTTGTCATTCCCATTGGGAAACTTGTTATTCCCATTGTGAAACTTGTCAGCGGTCTCCCCTTCTGGAGAAACAATTTTAGTGATTGCTTGGTGAGCCTTACTTGTCATTCTCATTGTGAAACTTGTTATTCCCATTGTGAAACTTGTTATTCCCATTGTGAAACTTGTTATTCCCATTGTGAAACTTGTCAGCGGTCTCCCCTTCTGGAGAAACAATTTCAGTGATTGCTTGGTGAGCCTTATTTGTCATTCCCATTATGAAACTTGTTATTCCCATTGTGAAACTTGTTATTCCCATTGTGAAACTTGTTATTCCCATTGTGAAACTTTTCAGCGGTCTCCCCTTCTGGGGGAAACACTCAGTGATTACTGTTGGATATGATTAGTTTTGATGATGTCAAATATAGATGTTAAATATGAGCAAAAAGTTTGTATAATATACTTATCTTCTACATTGACTAACTACCATATTTAATGTGAAATATCTTGTAGATTAGTCAAGCAAAGAGAGAAGATATCAAGTTGGGTTGAAAAGATTCATGTGATTTAATACTGTGGATTATTCGAATAGTCAAATTGTTATTCGAATAGTATGCTTAACAAATGTTTCTGAAAATAATTTAAGTGAAAGTATTCGAATAGTCAAGGCATTATCCGAATAGTCATTGTGATTTCAAACTCAGTTTCTAAATATGGTATTCGGATAGTAGGATAACTATTCAAATAGTATGATGATTATCCGAATAAGCTTTTGATGAATTTCAACATCTAATATCACAAGACTATCAGGATAGTAAAGTTACTATCAGAATAGTAAGATTACTATCAGGATAGTAAGGAGACTATCATAATAATATTTGACATATTTCAAAGGTGACTATCAGGATAGTAATTGAACTATCAGAATAGTCTCAGTGCAAAAATTCAAATATTAATCGAATAGTAATTGAACTATCAAAATAGTCCATAACTGAAAAAGAGTGATTTTATTCGAATAGTTAAAAGATTATCATATGAATAGTCAAGATAATGCATATGTTATTCGAATAGTTAAAAGATTATCATATGAATAGTCAAGATAATGCATATGTTATTCGAATAGTTAAAAGATTATCATATGAATAGTCAAGATAATGCATACATTATTCGAATAACGCAGCAAACTCTGTTTCTTTCAGCATGGGCGATGTTCAGTAATTTGGTCATATCTCCCAAACCACAACTTGGATTGAGATGAAACCAGTGGCATATGAAACTAGACTCCCAACACGAACTATGGACACCAAGATCACATTCAAAGGAGTTCATATGAGAGAGATATAAGCTTCGAAAGTTGATACATGAATCAGCGTCATATTCCTGGACAGTTTTGGTATTTTGGACATAACTCTCAAAATACATAGCGGATTGAGACGAAACCGGTGCCATATGAAAAAAGACTCAAAGAGATTTCCATGGATATATAATTTGTCATATTTGAAGCTATATAATTAGTATCACCCAATTCACCCCCCCTCTTGGGTGAAACGCTTACTCTAACAATTACTTGGTGACCCTAACTTGTCATTCCCATTATCGTTCTCGTCAATACCATTACTGAACTTGTTATTCTCATTGGGAAACTTGTCAGCGGTCTCCCCTTTCGCTGTTAACACTCAGTGATTCCTGGATGACCCTAACTTGTCAAGTGCATTATGAAACTGGTCAATTACATTATGGAACTTGTTAATCCCATTGGGAAACTTGTCAAAGGTCTCCCCTTTTGGGGAAACACTATGACACACAATATTTCATCATTTTCCTGTTTCCTGTATAGTGCAAGTGCATATTGGCATAGGGACTTCGAATTTAGTATATTCAAATACACAATAACATTACATGGAAAAGCACACTACTATGAAGAGGTATACAAGATCATTTACAAAAATATCAACTTTACAATGTCACCCCAAAATGCAATGCTTGGTGAACACGTTACACAACCAGGGTTACTCTCTTCACAACAATGGTTAATTCAAAAATAAACAAGTGTTAATAGAAGAACAAAAAGTTACATTAAGAAAATAATTTCGTCAATCACTCATATCCTATTAGTCAGGGTCATTTATGCAGCCATCAATCTCAATGCATCCTCCCTCTTCCTATTCATTTCATGGTTAACCACCCACCACATAAGGTATCGCCTATATGCCCCAACCTCATCAGCACCATAGTCGAATGTTACACCTGGCTTCCAATTGTTCAACCAAATTAGCACATGGACTCCACAGTCACGCCTGCAAGACACATGTGACATGAAAACACTCACAAGGATGCCACAGTAATGCTAAACCATATTATAACCACAATGTCAGTAGAACATACAAAAACACTCACAAGTTGTTCTGTTGGGGAATGGGTGCCCAAATGAAGTCTCCAACCGGCTTCTTCCCAGCATGCCCTGGTTTCACAGGCGCGATGATAGCATGAAATCGATCCCGCTGCACAAATAGGGTCAACCCTGTTATATCGACATAATTAACTCAATAACAAGAACTTTGGCACACAATTTTCTTACAAGGATATTTAGAGCGGATTCCTGGGGATTTGCAAATGCACTTTGTTTCTTTGGCTGTTTACTCTTGCTCGTAAAAGTTAGTGGCCGCATTGAATCAAGCACGTAAAAGTTCATCGTTTTTGGTTCAAGTGCTACACAGAACCAGTGTTCTGCGACCAACATGGGACCCAAAATGAGATCACACTCTGCAATATTGTAGCCAACTTGTTCTGGCAGTAGCTGGTCCTCCCATTCAGCAACTGACCAACCTATAGGTTTTCTGGCCAATAGTAACTGAATGAGGAATAAACTTGTTAGACCGATTAGTAACTGAATGATGGCCAATAGAAACTTACAGCTTACTCACCATAAAATCTGCATCAAAAATATGTCGCCCCACTTGTCCTGCGCTTTTCAATTCTGCCATTAACATCTTACACACAAGAGACATTAACTGCATGCGCACTGGACTGCATTAGATGCGTTACAGAAATTTTGTTAACAAATCAGGTTTTATTTAACTTACACGGTTACTGATTTTGTTAAGTCCACCGAGTGTCCATAGCTGGTCCCTTGTAGTGTATTCATCACCAATGTCAACCAGCACCCTATAAAGGCTAAACACTATCATGATCCAATTACTGAATAATCAATTGGCTGATTAGAAAAGTGAGAAGAACTTTAGCACTTACTCTTCACCCTCAGCAACATTTGTTATTCGAGATATGACCTCGAAAAACTTATCCTTGTCATCTTTAGCCCTCTTGGTCCGCTTAACTGGCTTTGTTAAAGTCCACGGGGACATGTTCTTAGGCATCCTTGGCCTCTTTGATCTCCTTGGCCCTTGTTCCTTCTGTCCAACCTCATCATCCCTGGATTGTTCTTGGTCAATGTTTGTAGGCTCTTGGTTTGGAGTCTCTTCATCAAATTCACAAATGTTTATGGGTGAGGCCGGTGATGTATCTACATTATCGTCCGAATCATGATCAACACCATCTTCATTATGATCCTGTCCCTCATCGTCCTCACCATGTACCCTATCACTTCCCTCATGTCTGTCCGGATTGTCATCATTGATTTCATCACAGTCAATAGGGTCCTCAGCTTGCTGCTTGCGCCGCCTTTCAATTTGTAGTTGTGCTTTAACCAACTCGTCTTCAACAGCAGCAACAAGTTTCCTGTGGTTGTCCTCAATAACCCCCATCAACCGTGCATGCAATGCCTTCAATTCCTGCAAAACATATTGACAAAAAGGGTCAAAGCCATTGCAAACTCATTAAATTAATTTTACATAATGTGATGACATACAGGGTCTAAATAAGCGACTCCCTTCTTGTTGGGAAAGTCCTTCTGCTCGTGCACTTTTGTTGGCTCCCTCATATATAGTAGCCCAATGTCACTCTTACGCTCTTTGTCGATCATCTCCTTCACCTTCTCTTTCGTCCAAAACTTAATTGCAAACATCGACGCATGGCAAACAGGTTTAGACAGAGGGAACCGCTCACCAAAAAATATCTATAACATAAAAGACAAATATTAAACATTTGGTGGATCGATAAAGGGAAAAGAAAAAAAAAACGGCTCATAGTACATACCAACAACATGTATAAACAGCCTCCCACGTTGCAGCTTCCCTCTTTGTTAACTCTAATTGTGTCAATGTAATCTGCTATCTCTTTGCGTAGGTCATTAACAATGTATGTGGCCCAGTCAAAGTTGGCAAATCCTTTCATGGTATAGCACATGAGCTTCAGCAACTTGTCACTGATTGTGGAGCTTGCTGTGGGAGCTAAAAAAGTTCCCAACGTATGTAACATGAATAAAAATTCAAACTTGTCATCAGCTTCCCCAGATGTTATGTCACTAAGTATGTTCTCATACTTGACCTTGCCATACTCAGCCTTCAATCTCTTATACGTGTAATCTGTGTCACTAATGTCTACTCTAACCTCCTCCCCACTATTTGGAACCCCAAGGAATTCAGCAACATCTTTTGCTTCTATTTCAGCTGTCTTCCCCCTAATTCTAAATTGATTGGTCGGGGGATCATACGCTCTCATTATAGCAACTAAAATTTCCCGGGGGAGCCTCATACATTCCACATCTAGTAGAGCTCCAAATCCTAATCTTTGTACCTTAGCTTTTAAGTGTGGATTACAATTTACATGAGCAGCTAGCTTGGTGAATTGATTTAGGGAGCAACGGGAGTGAAAAGCAACTGGATAGTTCCTCTTCTGCTTGTCCGGCCTTCCTTGCTTGGCCCTATCATTATATTTTTTCCTCTCTTCCTCACTCATATTCCTCCAGGCCTTTGTTGACTCCCTAACCTTCTCATAAAAATTTAGGCCCTCCTTCCCCTTTTCAAACTCATGACGAAACAACATATAACCATTTTTAACATCTTTTCTCTACGTATCCACTTCACTTGTCATTGTATAAGACCCAATAAATTGCAGCTACAATTTAACATAACAGATTAATTCAACTGAACTGAATGAATCTGTAACAACTCAATGAGTTAATGCATAACATTTTACTCAATTATAACATGCAGAATCGAAAACCAATCTTGTTTCAGCAAACCAGTAGCTAAATCTGACTTCCAGCAAAACAGAATACCCAAAGGGAATGAAACTATTGGGTCTACAATGATAATAAGTGTTAATTCGTTCAAATGCCCAAAGGAAAATATCCAATTTTCAATGTTCTGGATTGAGACCTTTGACACAAGCCTGGATAACCTCAAGTAGCGTTACAATTAGTTCATCATTCAGTACCATTGCAGATTATATGACAAAGTACGCAGGGTTCACCGGAGAAGGAAAAAAGGCAGGTTAATATGACAAAGTAGCATTGCACTCACCCTTTGCGCAAATATGCCTTGGCTAGTTCATCATTCAAGTCAATTGCCTTGTTCGCGTCAGCAACAGCTTTTGCTCAATTAATTTACCATTAGTTGCAATAATACATAAATCTTATCCAATTCAATCATACAATAAACAAGAGCGCTTGTAGATACAAACGAAACCAAAAGGCTAAATCAACACACAAAAGCTCAGTCATTCAAAGAAACACGTGCACAATGAAATAGAGTAACGAATAGACTGAAATTCAAAGCATCACTGAAGAGAAAGAACCATACCTAGCACCCACTATACCACAACTTATCAAGGAAATTACATAATCTTCTAGGAGAACTAACTACCTTAAACAAATTTCCTATCTCAACTATAAAAAAGAACGAATACAAGCACAAGCGTATCCACTTAATAGATCTCCCACATAAAAGAAAATTCCATGTTCAGCACTAGAGAATGGCGAGACAATCGAACACAAGCATTTTGGAATCACGCCGAGAACGAACCTCGGTTTCCAAGTTATACTTTTTCGCTCACACCAACATTTGCACAAGACAATCGAACACAAGCATTTTGGAATCGAACATAAGCACGACGAGGAGGAGAAATCGAACACAAACCTTAAACGGACAAACCAACCACTGAAAATTCCCTCACCCACCTCGACGTCGCCGACATCACTAGAGAATGGGGCACACAAGAATTTCTGATTTGGGGACGGCGGCATCTAGGGCTCCACCAGTGTTTCTATGAGAAATGACAAGACTTAGAGCCTTCTCTTTACCGAAATCGAACAAAAGCACAACGAGTAGGAGAAATCGAACACAAACCTTAAACGGACAAACCAACGATTGAATGTCGGATTTGGGAACGGCGACGAGAACGAACCTCGGCGTCACCGGCAGCACAAGAGAATGGCACACACAAGAATTCCGGATTTGGGAACGGCGACGACACCTACGGCTCCGGCACTGAATGTCGAACGAGTGAACTGAAGGAATGAAGGAATGGTTCAGTGAGAATGGAATGGTTCAGTGAGAAATGAAAAGGCGCACTCTTGACCTTGACCGTGAATGTCGCACGAGTTAAGGGGCATTTTGGTCTTTCAAACAACATTTCATTATCCCTGAAAGATCCCTCAGCACTTTTCTGTCATTATCATGTTATAATAGACTTTTGGGGGTTTTGTTAATTCAAAAGGTATTTATCTGGGATTTTCCCTGATTTTTAACATTTTTAATTGTAAGGGGCAACATTGCTCTATTTTAACACTTTCGGGGTAATTTTGAGCCCAAAAAGACTTCTAGGGCAACATTACTCCTGAGTGAAACCTTTTAAAGCAAATTTGTACTTTAACCCTAAATTCTTATGATATAATCCAATTTTATGTATGTTTGTTGTGAACCCATTTTGATTGAACTTGTTCAGATCAAAGAGATGATGGTAAAGTTTCGATCTTTGATAGAGGATGGGAACATTGAGGGACTTTCCACGGCTTTGAGTGAGCTTGAAACGCTAGAGGATGCACAGAAATCCCATATAGACGAGCTGGAGACAGAGCGAATGCTTCTTCTTGGCAAAATAAAGGAACTAGGCCAGGAGATCATTAATTCTTCTCCTTCTATGGCCAGAAGATCTAGTAGTAAACAGTAAATTTGAAGCAAATTCTTTCACACGTATAATGTCATGGTTGTTATGAGTGGTAGATTTTATTGTGTACATGGTTCACTGACAGACTAGTAGTGAGTCTTAGGTTTTTTTTTTTTGGTTTTGCCCAGAAAAACGATACTATTATCATTAATTTAAGGGTGAAGTTCCAAATTTAGCATTCAACCATTTTGTTAAGAGCATTCATAAGATTTATCTATTTTCGGATGTAAAAGTAGTTATAAACTATTTATTTGGGAGGAGATTTAGTAACGCCGTTAAAAATACTTAACTGCCATTACTTTTTGAAATGTGGGTCTCACCAGCTTTATCTCTCTATATTATTTTAATATTTTTTTAATGGGAAAATATCAATTAGGCCGCATGAAAACAATTTCATTTCAGTTAATGCCCAAAAGATTCTGAAATCTCACTGCAAAACTTAATTTTTTTTACTGACTTGACTTAATTTCATTTTAACTCAAGAAGTGTAGTGATTTTTCAGAATTTTTTGGGGGTTATTTGAAATAAAATTTTTTTCATGTGGCCTAAGTAATATTTTTTCATAAAAAAAATATTAAAATAATACAGAAAGAGAAAACTAATGAGACGCACATTTCAAAAATTAACGACAGTTAAGTGTTTTTAACGGCGTTGATAAATCTGCTCCTAAATAAATAGTTTATGGGTACTTTTACATTCAAAAATAGATAAGTCTTATGAATACTCCTAACAAAATTATTGGATGCTAAATTTGCATCTTAGCCTTTAATTTAAATAACGAAGTGCCAAGGTCTGTGAAAAGAAACCACAGCAAACACAAAAACATGAATCAGTCTCAACAGAATACATAACAAACTGCAAAATAAAACTAATATCCCTTGGCCAAAAAAAAAAAAACTATTATCCATGATCATCAAAAGCCACTCTAGCATCTTTCTCCACGAACGCTAGTGAGTCTTAGTTACCCATTATTAAATTAAACTATAATTATTTAAATGCTGTCAAAGTAAAGAAACTAATTAATAAGATGAAGCGTATTCTTATTCTCATAAATAGTTGTATGTTATTTCACTCAGGTTACTTGAGTTAGTTTATCAATGAACTGGGTTAGATTGAAAAACAACCCAGATAATTTTGAAATCAAAATATCAATATAAAATTTATATAAAGATGCATTATTTATTTGTTATAAACAAAATTAACTCACTCCAAATTTTCTCCAAATTTTACGTTAATAAAACGCGCACTGTGGTGTATAATGATCAAGGCATGTAATTTATCCCAAATAAATAAAAACTAAGGTTAAGGTATAAATTTAATAATAATATTTTATCAAAAGGAACGTCTAACACAATAAAGTTTTGTTGGGGTAAAATTACATATAAAATTTTTAAATTGGGGCAAAATTAATAACACCTTTAACTGAGGTTAAACTTCGGTTATTTTAAATATTTATAGACCTACAAAGTCAAGAAAATTTTTCTCCCTCTATGACATGTCATCTCTCTCTCTCTCATCCTCTCAAACTTCCTCTCTCTCTTCCCTCCCTCTCATCCTTCCCGCCAAGCCCCACATGCCGGCGATGACGAGAAGATGAATTAGATGAAGTTGGTGGATGTTGATGAGCGGGGTGACGATTGGGCTTCAGGGAACCGTAGTGGCTCTGTGTATTTTGACGATAATATGTTGTTCGAGGTGCTGAAGCATGTGGACACGAGGGCGCCGGCGACGGAAGGGTGAGAGGGAGAGAAGAGAGACAGAGAGGAAGATTGAGAGGATGAGAGAGATATGACGTGTCATAGAGAGATAAATATATAAAGTAACGGAAGTTTAACCTTGGTTAACGGTGTTATTATTTTTTTCATTTAAAATGTTTATGTGTTCCTTTGCCTCCAACAAAATTTTATGGGAAAATCCCTATAAAATACGCTCGAAATTGTTAAATCCCGTTTCAGTGCAACGAATTTTAAAAATCCGAATCAGTCATGTGTCAGTACGGAATGAACAGTGCATGGGTGCCAAAAGACAATTTTGCCCTTCAGCCCTCATTCTTGTCACTTTCAGAATAACAACACGAGCCTCTTAATTAATAACTTTGTCTTCTTGATTAATAACTCCAATTTCATCTTTTTACTTTCACAATGACAATACATGTCTTGTTATTAACAACACCATATTTTACATTAACAACTCTCATTTCTTATTTCACAACTTTGTAATTTAAGTTTCAGGGCCAATAACAACACCTCTTTCTTTATTAACAACACCATATTTTACATTAACAACACTATATTTTGAAGATGCAAATATGTGAAAGAATAAAGCAGAGTTGTTAATCAAGAACCTGAAGTTGTTAATTAAGAGGCTCGTGTTATTATTCTGAAAGTGGCGAGAATGAGGGCTGAAGGGCAAAATCGTCTTTTGGCACCCATGCACTGTTCATTCCGTACTGACACACGACTGATTCGGGTTTTTGGAATTCGCTGCACTGAAACGGGATTTAGCAATTTCAAGCACATTTTATAGGGATTTTCCCAAATTTTATTGTGTTGAGTGCTCCTTTAGTAAAATATTATTGTTAAATTTATATCTTAACCCTAAAAATTATCATCAATAAAATTTGTAAACTCGACAGCAGTGAGATTTTGTATCAAAAAATGTGTTTGAGATTAGTAGAATGTAGGTCTCTACATATGTGAGATGAGTGTGTGTGTAATAAATAGTTCAACTGTTATAACGGAGAATTAATATAAAGTTAAGGTGCACTCAACATTATAAAGTATTTTTCAAAAGCATTCAATACCTTAAAATATTTTATGGTGTATCCCTCATTTTGAAGAATTTTTTCAATGCAACCATCACCTTCAAGTATTTTTTTTAGGTGTCCAAAACATTAAATTATTTTTTGGTGCATCCAACACCCATAAATATTTTTTAGTCTAAAGTATAATTTTTGCCCTTTAAGTTTACATGAGATATACTTTTGGTCTCTTAATTTTATAAAGTATACTTTTAGTACTATATTTCTAACATTATTAATGTTGCTATTGGAAAATGTTGATGCAGCAAACTCAAATAATGACTATGCAACTGACAAAACATGTTTAAGTTTTAATTTTTAATATAATATATTTATATTATCAAACAAAAATAAACCAACGAATCGCTGTATATGAAATCAAGATTTTGCTACCTAGATTATTAAACTAAAACTTTTTAATACAATTGAAGTTTTGATATTGTTCGCTTTATTAGGATTTGATAGAACCTTGTAATAAGAATCTCTATGGATTTGCGAATTAGAGTAGAAGAGAGGGTTGAAGAATTAGAATTCGAATTGTTAGGGAGAGAAGATATAGAGATTGGAGGTGCTGAACAATACTCTGGATCTCAATAACATTGCAAAACTGAAATGTTACAAAGGGGGACTGTCATATATAAAGAAGGCAGCAGCCTATAATTAGTTATTAGACACGGTTAAGGTCATATTTAGCTAGGGCAGCTCCTAACAATGGCTAATGCCACTCGTCTAGTTAACTAAACTAATTAATTTTTAGAAACATTTAATCTTGATTGGATAACATATTTTTAGATATTTTTCAATTTACACATATTTTAAATTTAAGATTAATACCATTTAATTAGACAGTCATCACTTAAGTCTACATAGTCATCAATTGAGTATGTTGCATTAGCGTTTTCCATTAACAAGATTATCGGTGTTAGAATTGTAGGATCAAAAGCATACCTTGTGTAAACTTAAAGAACTAAAAGTACATTTTAGTTTATTTTTAAAGGGGTATCAAACACCATAAATTACCTAAATTGTAAAGTGCAAAATTGTATAAAAAAGTATCTTAGGGTGATGGGAGTACCTGAAAAAAATACTTCAGGATGCTAGATGCACCACAAAATACTTTAGGGTACTCGCTGCACCTGATAAAATACTCTAGGTGTTGGATGTACCTTAACCCATTAATATATTAACTAATTAACTAATATATTAATAGACTAAAGTATATTTTTAATCCTTTAAATTTACATGAGATATTATTTTAGTCACTTAAGTTTAAAAAATATATTTTTAGTCCTTAAAATTTAACACTGTTAGTGTTAGTAACAAAAAATACTCACCAAGCAAAGTTAAATGATGAATGGGCAATCCTTACGGAGCAATCTTTATTTAAAAAGAAAAATCAGATTTTCAATTAAAATAATAATGATAGAAAAAACTTAATTTTTAATTCATTTTCATGGAAACCCTTCTCTCCTTCCGCCAAAAACCACTTTCCTCCATGAATCATGGCCGCTCAACACTAAACAAGAAATTAATTATTAATATTTTTATAATTTTATAGTAATATCAATGCCTTCTTGGTCGGCCTTGGTTTGATCATGATCAGCTTACAGAAGCTTCATGAAAAATATGTGAACAAAATTACTACCCAAAAAATGGAAGAGAACAATAATAGAGAAGCCATTTTAGATTCAATGGAAGAAGGGTGGAAAAGATTAAATTCACAGGCATTACTTTTGCTTCTCGGAGATGTCAGTATGATTAAACTTGGGATCATTTGACATAGCAGCTTCCCTGTAACTATTCATGCAATAGTTGACCAAATTTACTATCGTATATCCCATGTAATCAATTGGATCACCTCATTGCAGCAGTAAAAACTCCAATTATTATTAGAACAAAAAGAAGACGAACCTGACACAAGAAAAAAATGAATTAAAACCTAAGTTTTTCCTATTATTATCACTTTAATTAAAATATGATTTTTTGAAGAAAAAATTAAAGCTGGTTTTGTCAAGCATTACATGGTCACCACTTAATTTTACTATCATTTTCCATTAGTAATATTAATAATATTAAGCTTTAAGAATTAAAAATGTATTTTATAAACTTAAAGGACTAAAACGATATCTTATGTAAATTTAAAGAGTCAAAAGTATATTTTAAACTATAATAATATTATGAAAATAAAATAAAATGTTTGTAAAATCTGAAATTAAATAAAAATAAAGGTTAAGATATAATTTTAACAATGAAGCTCATTGAAAGGGTGCTGGCGTTGGCAAAAAAGAAAAAGGAAAGGATGCTGGCACAACTAAATTGGCATTGGTCCAAAAATATATACAAAGAGTGATAAAATGGAGCTATTTTATCGTGTCCGTGAAATTCCAAAAATATATCACTCTGGTCCCTATTATAAGTTTTTTTTACCTAAATCTCACATACCAAGAAAAAGTAGTTAACCCAATGATTATAAGGTAAATTTCCAACTATACCCTTATTTATGAATGTGTACTTTTCAACTTTTTCTTCTTTATCTCTCTTCAAATTATTTCTTTATGGGTATAATAAATAGGGGTAAAGTTGTCATAAGCTCATTTATGTACTGAAAGTGGACTTATAAATAGGACCAAATTTTTTGATCAAGAAGGACTTATAATAGGGACCAGAGTGGTATACAAAGATTGGTGTGGCCCACTTGGGGTCCGGGTGTCAACCACTCATAGAAATTCCTTCTTCTCTCTCATCCCCCCGCGCCATTCTCTCCCTCTCACATACATTGGGTCTGAGTTAGTGTTTGAAAAGTATATGTACGTAATTTGAGATAAAATTTATCTTATAATTTATCTTGTACATCATAAATTTGTGTTTGAATTTGTTTTTAAAAATAGTTTTTATGATTTATAAGGTAACTGTGTGAAAACAGTTTTGTCTTATGTTATGCAAACATAGGTTTGAAACCTAGGTTTAGTAATTTGCCAAACACTTACTTAGTCATGTTAAGTGGCTTGTTTAAGTTAGCGTTGGAAAATACGTTTACGTAAGTCGAGATAAAATCCATCTCACATATTTACTCTGTACACTATAAATCATCTTAAAAAAATAATTTCTACCGTCAATTAAAACAGATAAATTCTCTCTCATGCACATCCTTAGCTCCTTGCTCGCATCGCAGCTTCTCCCTCTCACCTGAAGGTTTGTTTGTTTGTTTGTTTGTTTTGAGAAAATAAGAAATAATTCTTCTTCATATTTCATTCCTTCCATTCGGGTATGTTTATATATATAAATAGGGACTTGGCCGTTTAATGAAGGCCAAAAAATAAGGAAATAAATCAGCGAATAAATAATCAATATTTAATCAGATCAAGATTCTAAAAATAGAATCATAAGGAAATAAATCAGCTAATAAATAATCAATATTTAATCAGATCAAAATTCTAAAAATAGAATCATAACGTATCTACAGTAATGCCCACATTTCGATTTGGATTTCCACGATTTTCAATCACTGCCATATGAGTGAATGTTTAGGTAAGCTCCAAACCATTGTTTTAAAAAAAAAATTTCGTAAATTAAGACTAAATTTATTTCACATATTCATTTCATAAATCATAAAATTTATTTTCCAAAAATTAATCCAGATATACATAAATCTCGTCCTTGCAATGCCCAGCGAGTGACAGCCTTTAGATGGCCAAATTTCTGTATATTAAATACTTATGGATTCGCATTCATTTTCCATTGCCAGCTTCTGAAAAAAATATATATGTATTGAAATTAATCTCTAACATATCTTAAATAATTTAATTGAATGCGAGTATAATATATTGATAAATCAGTGAATAATCGATATAAGAGCGTGATTGTGAGTATTCTTGAAGTTGCTTCTGTACTTTTGGACCATTCTTTCATGCATTCTTATACTTTTTAAGCAAAAGATGAATGAGTCTAATTTGGAGTTAATGGAAGACAATCATAGATATAATAAGTAACAACAACAAGCATCATTAGAAATTTGAAGAAATTAAACACCAACATGAATATTTAGATTAGCTTTTAGAAAATAATTTGTATTATTTATAAAGTAAACATGTGAGAAAATCATGCGGATTAGAATTGAGCTACAGGATCCCAGAGAAGGGTAGGATCAGTCACTTTTGAAAAAAGGAAGAAGAAATTATAAGAATGAGGAGAAACATATTCCTCTTGACGCTAGTGATGTTAGAAAGTTCCGAATAATAATAACACGTGGGTCCTACCAGTATTTATAAGAAAAAGTCAAGGAATGAGAAAAGCAAATCCAAATGCTCCAATCACCAAAACTGCACCACCATTGCCAAAAATCATTTTTCGGCCACTGCCCAATACGAAGCCGCATAGGGACCCAGCCATGCATACGTATAAATGTGGCCAAAAAAAGCCATTTAAATCAATTTTATTTTCAAAATATGTCAATGTCTTTAAATTTATGAATAAAATCCGATTATAGTTTTGTATTTTTCACTTCGTTTAAATACAAATATTAAATTTAAAATCCTCTTATCTTTCCGTGAAAAATAAAAGCATATTTCCGTTTCTTTGTGCCCTAACCTGAACATCGATCTAGTGAATCAAACCTAATTAAAGATACCTCGTTTAATTATTTGTATTAGGAATAGGATAGTATCATGTAAAATTTTGAGAACAACTAAGGGAGTGTTTGTTTGGACCGATTGGGCTCTGAATCGGGTTTAAACAGTGCCCAATCGGTCCAAAATAATAACTTATGCAAAATGGTTTGGATTTGTTTCACCGATTTCATTTAAGTCAAAATAAGTAAAAGGCATCGATTTGGCAAAGCAGGGAAATGGAGTTTTTTTTTTTCCTTAAGCCCAAATGACCGTTGGATAGCATTTAATTCTTTTTAAATTCTTTACCTACCCCAGCTGGCTCGCTTTTCTGCGTCTCTCCTCGCAATAATTCTGTCCATTCTCTTCTCCACGCAAAGCACACCAGACCACAAGCGACGGCTAGCGGCGGCATGGATCCGTCTGGTTTTGACAGTCAACGGTTGTTTTCGGCGTGGTTTTGAGCTCCATCATCTAGGCTATAGTGTGGTGTTGCCTGTGTCTTCTTCTCCGGCTCCGTGTGTGTGGGCGTTACTGTCAAAGTTCGGCAAGTAGGGTTGAAGTGTGACGGTGTGTTCTGCTACAGTTTGGAGTCAGGGGCGGTGGATCTGTACAAGCAAGAGCCTGTGAGCTTGCTCGGTGTTGAAGTGTCCAGCTACGGTTGAAGGTCGTGGCCGATCTGCTTTGTCGTGTGTATCTCTTTTTTGGAGCCATTTCAATGAACCACCATTGTTTGCTCTGTCGTGGTCGATTTGTGATATCTTTATGTTCTCACACACACACACACCGTTATTCTTTCTTCATCACCAAACATCTTTTACGTTACAATGAACTTAGTTCTTTTAGTTATGAATCTCGTCCTCACAATGCAAGGGCTCATTTTGAAGATTTGATCAAGAAGGACTACTTTTACATGTCCCCATGCAATGAATGCTGCGGCCTCCGAATAATCAATATAATATATAGTGAGTTCAACCTTTGGTCATTTGGTCCCCATTCTGGTTGTATTCTCATTACGTGGAATGACTATATACAGTCTTTTGATGTGTAATGTGTTTGGTTATTTGAACATTAGTTTAGCCATTTATATATCAAATATTAATAATAATAATAATATATAGCGTGATATTATGCATATTACATTGATAAAACAAAGATCATTTAAATATTAGTCCACTTGTTTTTATACTTTCGGACTTGTGCTACCTCTGAGTCAAAAAGTTGATTCCCCTACCAATTCCTTTCCGAGTTACGATCATCTTTTACTTTTACAAGTCCAACTTTCTCTATACATATTTATTACTTATAGATTCGCATCCAATCACCATTACCTTGTTAATTGATACTAATCTCTAATATATCAAAATTACTAATGTTAACTTTATTTAACTGTATGCGAGTATAATATAGTGATATATTAGTAGAAAAATCAGAACTGATCATTCATTTTGAACATGTTAAACATGCATATCACTGAATAATAATCAAGATAATAGCGTGATTATGATTATTAATTACATTGATAAATCATGATTATTTAGGCATTAGTGGTCCGGACAGCAACAGCAAGCTGTGCTAGTTTTGGCCTTTTGCTACCAAAAGTCAAAAAAGTTACATACATGTGGGGAAAAGCTAACGTTGTTGAATTATTGAAGGTGGAGGTGGTAATATGGTTCGGCCCGGTGGGTTCGGGCCAACCCATTACGGATTAGGATCATATGGGTTCGGTCCCAAAAGGACCGCATCAATATGGGCTGGCATTTAGCCAACCCAACCCATAACCGCTGGGTTGGCGGGTTGGGCGGGCCAACCCATATTTTTTTTCAATTTTTTTTTTAACAATATACTAAGATTATTTTTTTAAAAAATATAATAAGATTGTTTTCTCTACACACTTAAACATAACAAAATTAAAATACATTACAAATTAAATATTCATCATAGGTCCATACACAACAAAATAAATATAAATCCACAAGTCATCAGTATAACTTAACAATAATCAATAATTAGTTAATATTAAAGGTGTTTCAATTTGAAGCATGCTGAGGAGAGTAGGGATTGAGGAGAAATAGGTTGGACTTTGAACTTTGGAGTTACGGTTTTGGAGACTTGGATTGTTGACTAATGGCTCTTCCTTTTCCCTCTTAGTCTAAAAAAAAAAATATATGGGCCAACCCGCCAACCCGGTGGTCCAACCCGTCACGGGTTGGGACCATATGGGTTCGGGCCAAAAAGGACCGTATCAATATGGTCCCAGTTTTGTAGAACCCAAACCGCCCATTTTGTCGGGTTGGGCGGGCTTGGCCCACGGTCCCAACCCATATTACCACCTCTAATTGAAGGGACAACAACCGCGTACACCCGTCCACCTCACCCTAATCCAGAGTTACCATTGTCTTGCGGCTGCGGCGATTTTCTGGGCGGCATTTGGTTGAAGTTAGTAGTATGTCTCTTGGATGATTTATCTTTTTCTTTGGCCTGTAACAGAAATCTTACGTCAATCTCTGCTATACGATCTGCTTTTGGAATTTGAATCATTAGTAGTGAGGAATTAAACGCATCTGGTCTTTCTTTTTCCTATTTTCGATTCTCTGTCATGCTTTGGCTGAGCTTAGCCTTTTCTTTTTCAAAGTTTAGGCTGCTTGTGATCACTGGAAAAGAACAGAATGAGCTATCTTATAAATGAGTCCACGATCCGGAATTATTTGGGATGTGCGTCATGCGGGAGTGGCCTGATTTGCTTTGCTTACGGTTCCACCTACGATAAGTTATTTGGAAAGTTGGGTTTGGCTGAGCTTAGCCTGTGTTTTTTTTTTTTCTTTTTTGCCGCAAATTTAGGCTGTTTGTGGTATCTGGAAATGAACAGAATGAGTGATCTTATAAATAAGTGCACGATCTGGAAATTTTTGGGTGTGTCAACCATGAGTGGCCTGGGATGCTTTAGTCTCAGCTCCACCTACAAAATATCATTTGGAAAGTTGGGTCTCTGCGGTCTCCTTGTTTATCTATTGATTAGTTCAATTATGTTGTGCCTCATCTATTTTGTCAAGAGAATTGGAGTTACAGAGAGATTCCAAGGTGTTGTGGCCACTCTACTTTTGGTTGTGATATGTTTGATCTCAGCCAAGCTTGACAAACTTGTGCCCGGAAAATCAGATTCATTGAGCATTATCTCGTATGGTTTATTTGCGATATTGTCGTTGTGCGCGTCAAGGAAGTCTGAACTTGGATTCGAAAGTGGCTTCTTCACTTTTTTCCTGTCACTGTTTTTGGAACAAATTTACAAAACAAACTTGAAACTCTTTCCGATTGCTGTAATTTTCTGCTTGCTCGTCCTTGTTCTTCGCCACCGCTCACAATCCGCCAGTCCTAATGGCGATCGTCCCCAAGAAGTTGTTACTCTAATAAATGCAACTGCACCAGCAACTCACAACCATGAATACTTGGATTTGGAGGTCTTAATATAATTGAGTTTTGCAGCAACATATTGAAGCAGTTGAACCTGCTGTTACTTGAAGTAACATTTATTTTATGCTTGCGGATTTGGTTTTTTGCAGGCCCAATATCCCCCAGAGATGGGACAAGTTTCAGGGGAAACCCTATCATCTACCAACAATAAGCAAAATAACCCAGAGGAGTCTTCTCAAGCTGTAACTGACCACGACGGAATATAAATATATTCTCAATTTACTCATAAACCAGCTTGTCTAGTCTCGTACTAAATGACTCGGCACTTATTATCACTTTCTTACAGGCCCACCAGTCCCCAAGTATATTTCTATTTTATCACCGAACTTCTTCCTCTATCCTTTCCCACTGGGTGTAGTTCGAATGCCTCCTTCTCTTCAAAAAAAACATGGTAGATGAAGTGAACGTTTTTGTTTTTTTTTGGGGATGATTAATATGCTTTGTTGCGATTGAACTCATCTCCTTGTCTCTGCTCTGCCCCACCATTTGAGTTCTGGATTCCCCTTCTTTTCCTCGGTTTCTGAAACTCTCTCCTGTCTGAATCGGGGGCCGTGCTTTTTTTTTTTTTAAATTAATTGAGTGAACATGTTTTATGACTATGACTTTGATGCAGACGCGTCATTCCCCAAGTAATTATGGACAACTTTCAGAGGCAAACATCAGATAATAGGGACAATGAGCAAAATAATGATCAAGAGGAAGATCCTTCGTCGTCTTTCTCATATTTAGGTGGTCAAATCCAATATGAACAATGTTTATTTGGTTGATTAGCTTTTTGAGTGTTGCGTTAATTATTGCTTTTCATTATATATATGTGTGTGTGTTGCAGGAAGATCAAGTTTCATCAGAAAACAACACGCTCACGAACCGAAACGGCGGGATGCGCAGTTCTGCAGAGCCTGAATTAATTTTAGCAGCAGCCCCAGGACGAAGGTGCTCCGATCTTCTGAAACAGCCTTAATTATTGCTAATTAAATCCCATTATACATACTTATGACTTGGTAATTGAGAAGAAGCAAAAATGTAGTAGTAATCGGAATGAGTACGGTATTGTGCAGGAGGAGGCCTATAAATATTCAGAACAAACAAGAGGAATAAAAAGAAGTTGGGTTTGGTTAAGGATTTTGTTTTTCAAAAAAATTACAAGTTGGTCTCAAAACTTTTGGTTGTTATCTCTATGCCTGTATA
This sequence comes from Inga laurina, assembly GCA_963855925.1. Classification (NCBI taxonomy): domain Eukaryota; kingdom Viridiplantae; phylum Streptophyta; class Magnoliopsida; order Fabales; family Fabaceae; genus Inga; species Inga laurina. Next base: position 57,481,281 of record OY979711.1, read on the forward strand.
TGCTTTGGGTCAGACCCCAGTGCCCCAATCACCTAAACTGCTCCTCCATTACCTAAAACAGAAAAACTGAAAAACACAAAAAAGGCCCTTTATAGAACTGTAACTATTCTCTTTTTCTTTTTGGTTTTTTTATTTTTGGGTTACTACCCAGTACGAAGCCATATAGAGAGACCTACTGACCTAGCCATGCATACGGATAAAGGTGAGCGAAGAAAAGCCATGCATACGTAAGAGGCCATAGGGAATCAAAGTGAGTCTCATTTTTGGTTAATCTGCCTTTTTCTTTTTATATACATGACTTTTTTTATTGCAAGCATGAATATTTCATTTCGTTCTTTTAAACTCCATTTAATCATATAAGTGTTGTATAGCACACAAAGTGTTTAAAATAATTAAATATAAATTCATCTAAATAAAATTACATAATGGAAAGAAAATGCGAATGTGCCTTTGCTTATGTGAATGTAATTTATATTTACTGTTCATGAATATGATAGGATTACGGCAAAAAAAAAAAAAGAATATGATAGGATTTGGTAATTTTGTTGTACTGTAATAAAAGTGTGCTAAGATAGTCAGCTTCAAATATTTGCATGAAAATTTAGATTTTTAAAAAGTACACATTTTTTTGAAGAAAATAATAAATAATAATCACGTCAATAAGTAGTAAAAAAATAGCATGATAATGTGCCTACACATTTTATATAAAACATTAAAAAGCAGGAAAATCGCAAAACTACTTCATTATGAACATCTAATCCGATGTAGTATTATTTCTAGCTTGTTCTTATCTTCATGCACTCTTTATGTTTGACACACACACACAGTACAGTTCTTTGTTCATTACCAAACATTTTGGACGTACTGCGCACATATATAGTTTTTAGTATGGTTCATGAACCTGAACTGTATTGGTCGGTGTGGATTGGAACCTGATGAATTGGCCAGTTGGGTGGTCCGGTTCAGTCAGTGGCTCGGAACTGTTCCGACCCGGTGCAACCCGGGCGAGTCACGGGTTGACCCCCCTTTTTTTTAAAACTATCTTTTTTTATGCTCCAAACTAAATCGTTTTGACTTTTGTTTTCTTTAGAAAAATTATTTCCTGAAATTTTTTAATTTTTAAGGAGTTTTAAAAGAATTGTGGAATATTTTTGGCATTGGTTGGAGAAAAATTCTTATGTACTTAACAATATTTTTGTGGGTATTAGGTTCAGGAGGTTATACTGGATTATTGATTAACATAAAAACTCTTATGTAATTTTTTAAATGGTATGGATGAACATTTAAATTATATATATATATATATATATATATATATATTTTAAATGACCCCAGGTTGACTTCGATTTGAATCACTGACCCTTGACCCAATACCTTGGCCGGTTCAGTGTTCGGTCCATTTTTAGTACCTTAGTTTTTAGTTTTGAATCTCGTCCTTGCAAAAATGCAGGGGCTCATATCGGATTTTTGATCAAGGATGACTACTTTGACATACATGCCCAATTTTCTGTATACAAATAACGTATAGATTCACATTCAATCACCATTACGTACCTTGTTAAATAATACTATGTATTACTAAATAATCAATATAAGAGACTGTACATAGTAGTCCCGACAGCGTCGTTACGAAGTCAAAAAAGGTTGATTATTTTCCCACTCCTCTCTCAGTTTCACTCATGAGTGTGAGACAGAGGTAGCTTTGATGAACTCTTGAAGGAAAAACACCTCAACCAACCCTAATCCAGAGAGTTACCATCCTCTTGCGCCGCGATTTCTGGGCAGAACGGGAGGTGGCATTTGGTTGAGGTTAGTAGTTATGTTTCTTAGATGATTTATTTTTTCTTTGGCCTCTAACAGAAATCTTAGTACATCAATATTGGCTATACGATGTGCTTTTGGAATTTGAATCATTATTCAGTGAGGAATTAAACGCATTTGATCTTTTTCCCATTTTTGATTCTCTGTTATGCTTTGCCTGAGCTTAGCCTTTGTCTCCTTTTTTTTTTTGTTGTTGATAACTTTAGGCTATTTCTGATATACGTGGAAAAGAACAAAATGGGAGATCTTAAAATCTGGAAATATGTGGGATGTGTGTCAGCCATGAGTGGCCTCGCTTGCTTTCCTCTCAGCTCCACCTACAAAATGTCATTTGGGAAGTTGGGTATCGGCGGTCTCCTTTCTTATCTTTTGGTCTGTTTGATCACGTGGTGCCTCATCTTGCTGGCCAAGAGAAATCGAGTTCCAGAGAAAGTCAAAGGTGTTGTGGGAGCTATACTATTTGTTTCGATCAGTTCGATCTCTGTGGTTCATGATAAATATGTGCCTGGAAAATCAGATGCATTCACCATTATATCGTACGGTTCTTTTGCGTTGATGTCGTTATCTTTGTCAAGGAAGTTAGAGGTTGGATTCGAAACTGGCTTCTCCGCTTTTTTCCTGCAATTGTTTGCCGCACAACTTTTCAAAATCAAGTGGTTCCTCTTGCCCATTGCTTTAGTTTTCAGCTCGCTCGTCATTATTCTCCGCCACTACCCAGAAGAATCCAAAGTACAGGAGCCTGGTTCCATCACTCCAAATAAAGACTCTAATCCCATTGAAGTTGTTCCTTCAAATGCTAATGCTAATGCTACTGCAATCCGCAATGGCGAAGAAGACATCGTCTTCGATTTGGAGGTCTTAATTCAGTCTTGCAGAAAAATATTAAAGCAACTGAACATGACGTGAAACATTAATTGTTACCTGAACTAACATATACTTTATCTTTGTGGATTTTGTTTTTTTGCAGAGGCAAGATTCTCCAGAGCTAGGAGAAGTTTCATGGCAGAGGCAATTATCTACCAACAATAAGCAAAATAGCCAAGAGGAGTCTTCTCAAGCTGTAAGTGACGACCTAAACGGAATATAAATATTTAGTGTACTGATATACTTCTCTAGTGTCCTATTAAATGATTCAAAACTTATTAGATTGGAGAAGTCTCAGAGGAAAACATATCAGATGTGGGCAATGAGCTAAATAGCAACCAAGAGGAAGATGGTACTCGGCCGTCTTTGGCAGCTGTAGGTGGTCAAATCCAATGTATAATGTTTGTTTTTGTTGATTAGAATTTTCAGTCTTACGCTAATGGTTTCCATTTGGTTGCAGGAATCTTCATATCCCGCTGGACAACGTCATGTTTCATTAATTGTGCCCAGTTCTCCACCACCGCAACGCAAAAGGTACTTTTCTAGAAACCCTTATATCCTCCGACACTAGTGTTTGTGCTCTATATTTAGAGTCATGGCAATGATAATTCACACAATAAGTTAATTATATTGTACGATACTTAATACAATCGCCAATAATAACGAAAGCCCCAAAAAGCACCAACAAAACTCTAATAATAAGATTCTGAATCCTTATAGGTTCGTTTATTTCCATGCTCTGATCTGACCACCTCTAATCCATTCCCAGTGCTTTCATTGCTTCATTTTAAGAGATGAAAATGTGATTTTCCAGTGTGCACATATATATGCATTTTTAGCATGCTAGTGTTTTTTATTTTTTTTCAAATAAAAAAAAAAGAAGTCATTGAGAGGTATAAAGATTCATAGCGGCACAATAAGAGAGTAACGAACCTCCCATGCAATATGTAACGTGCAAAGGTTTGATAAGGTTTTAGACACTACAAGATTATTTCACATAATTAAAGAAAAATATATAGAAGTGAATTTGATGATAGATGTTATTAGTATTGTTAATTTAAAAAGTTGAAGAGTTTTGTTATTTTAGATCTATATATCTCTTATCATCTCTAAAGTAATTGGAATGACCATGGCATGGTGTTTGCAGGAGGAGGACGATGATGAGGAGTTCACCTGCCATTCAAATCATCCCAAGCATCCTTGGAGACACGCTTGAGCGGTGGCACCCCACACACCTCTTTTCTTTTTTGGTGGGAGGTGCGTCATTCGGGGTTGGCCTGATTTACTTGGGTTTCAGCTCCATCTACGATAATTCCTTTGGAAAGTTGGGTTCTGGCGGTCTCCTTCTTTATGTAGGGATCAGTTTAAGTATATTCTACCTCATATGGGGGTTCAAGAGAATTCCAGTTCCAGGGAGAATCCCAAGTGTTGTGGGAACTATACTATTTGTTGCGATCTGTTTGATCTCTGTCGAGCTTGACAAACTGGTTCCTGGAAAATCAAATGCATTAGGCATTATATGGTATGGTATATTTGCGTTGATGACGGTGTCCATGTCAAGGAGGTTTGAACTTGGATTTGAAACCGGTTTCTTCACTTTTTTCCTGTCACTGTTTTTGGAACAACTTCTCAAAACCAACCGGAAACTCTTACCGATTGCACTAGTTTTCTGCTTGGCCGCCATTCGTCTTCGCCGCCGCTCACAATCCGGTAGTCCAAATGGTGATCGTCCCCAAGAAGTTGTTCCTCTAATAAATGCAACCGTACCAGCAATTGACAACCATGAAGACTTGGATTCGGAGGTCATAATAATTGAGTTTTGCAGCAACATATTGAAGCAATTGAACCTGCTGTTACTTGATCTAACATGTATCTTATGCTTGCGGATTTTGTTTTTTGCAGGTCCAATATCCCTCAGGGGTGGGAGAATTGGAAGTTTCAGGGGAAAGCCTACCATCTACCAACAATGAGCTAAATAACCAAGAGGAGTCTTCTGAAGCTGTAAGTGACCAGAACAAAATATAAATATTCAGTTTACTCATACTTGTCTAGGATCATATTAAATTGCTCGACACTTATTATCACTTTCTTATAGACGCATCATTCCCCAAGTAATTATGGACAAGTTTCAGTGAGAAACATATCAGATGGGGTCAAAAAAGAGGAGGTTAGTACTTCCTCTTTAGTAGCTGTATAGGTGGTCGAATCCAATATTAAACGTTTGTTTTTGTTGATTAGAATTTTCAGTCTTACGCTAATGGTCTCCATTTGGTTGCAGGGATCTTCATCCTCCTCTGATAACGACCTTGTGGACCGTTGTGCATCACGGCAACCCCCAAGGTCCTTTTCTTAAAACCCTTATATCCTCCTACACTAGTGTGCGCTCTATATTTAGAGTCATGACAATGATAATTCACACAGTAAATTAATTATATTGTACGATACTTACTACAATCGCCAATAATAGCCAAAGCACCAACATAACTCTGATAATAAGATTCTGAATCCCTGTAGCTTTGTCTGTTGATGTGGTCACCTCCCCCTAATCCATGGTATCATAGATTCATAGCGGCACAGTAAGAGAGTAGCGAACCTCCCACGCATGTAACGTTCAAGCGTTTGACAAGGATTTAGACAGTATAAGATTGTTTCAGATATTTAAAGAAAATATATATAAAAGTGAATTTGATGATAGATGTGGTCATTATTATTATTTTGAAAAGGTTGAAGAATTTTGTTATTTTAGATCTATATATCTCTTGTCATCTCTGCTGTAATTGGAATGACCACGGTATGGTGTTTGCAGGGTGAAGAGGAGGAGGAGGATGACACGCGCCATTCGAAACATCTCAAGCAGCATTGGACACGCGCTTCGGCGGTGGCACCCAGCACGCCTCTGTTTTTCCAAAAAAAGTGCGCTAAAGAATAAAAAGGAATGAAAATTGAGGGGCATATCGCGGAGTCTGGTCAGGAACGTGGGCCCACTTGGTGAATGGGCATGTTCCCCAAACACTGTGCTCGCTACTATTTACTTTGAATCATGCAAACAAAACGAGTCATGCTACCCACTTGCCCCCAGATAGAGAGTCGCAACACCCTTTTTATGCATTGCTGGTAGGGAGAAAAAATTGAGAGGGAAAATTTAGGGAGAAAATATTAGTTGATTTTCTTTTAGAGAGATTAGGAAAACTAAGTTATTAAATTATAGTAAATTATTATCTCTAATGCTAAATATAAGATCTAGTCCTAAATTATAGTAATGACATGACTTTTTTTTTAATAGCCCAAACCCCAGCCATACGCGGTTGGGGATTTATTAATGTATTATTATGTAAAAAATCATTTAGATTTAACACAATATTTTGTAATATATAATACATTATGACCCATATAGAGATATATATATATATATATATAAGAGACACTTATTATTCTACTTTTATGTAGTTAAGATTTTGCAAACAAAATGAGTCATGCTACTCACTTGCCCAAAGATTGAGTCGCACCACCTTTATTATGCATTGCTTGGATAGAGAAAAAAGTGAGAAGGAAAATAGAGGGAGATAATACTAAAAAGAAAAATTTTCAAAATTTGTAAAAAAAATTATTATTTTGGGAGTTTTTCCTTTCTCTAATTTTCTATCAAACGGGTTAGAATTATTTCATCATCGAGTTTTGATAAATGACACAGGTTACTGGCAGCTTATAGTACTCAGTCCTTGTGATAATTTTGTTTACATGTCAACTTGTTAAGATAGTATCCTCCCATAAAGGTTACTGCCAAAGGTATATGATATACTGGTTCTTTTTCTTCACTCGACTTATTTTGGACTAATTGTTTGGGCAAATAATTTTAAATAATTCCTCTCTTCTTCTTGCCCAATTCTTGCTCTCTATATCTGAAACACTCTTCTTCGCTTGGTTACTCTGTGAGCTTCTTCGTTCGGTCTTCTTCTCAACTCCGCCATCCTCTTTCTCTCTGAATGTGAAGCTCCTCTCTTCCTCTATCGTACGTCGCTCCTCCATTGTCACTGCAAAGGAAGAAGGTAACAGAGCCCTACAAGAAGCCATAGATTCTAGTCCAGGTGAATGTTTCAAATCCCTTTCATATTTCAACCGTTCCGGGTGCTAATATTTGGGGATTGGAGAAAAGATTGAATCGTGAATTTGATATGGGAGATGTGTTTTGGAATATTTAAGTGACAAGTCCTAGGACAAATTCTGCACCTTGACCTAGCCCAATTTGTTGCATTACTGAATAATGCTCTAGTCTGTGTTTTATTCTTTTACACCTCCAAAATTTGACTATGGTATAATGCTCTTGTCCGTCTTTATTCTGAGATGGTATAAGAACTAATTTTTCCATCAATTCATTTGGTTGTGAATCAAATCTAGGATTAATTTCTGCACTTGCATGTTGTGTTTATCTGGATTTTGTATCATCATTGCTAGCATAATTGCTGCAATATTTGATTCTATGTCTTCAGTGTGGTTCTGAATTGTGATTTTAACAGCATATTGTTGCTACCTTTCACTGGATTTTGTCTTTGCTGTAACTGAATTTGGTTTAGAAAAATTTTGGTTTGAGTTAATTCTTGATACCACTTCAAGCACTACACTATTAGAGCTAAATTGATTTGTTGTTGTGATTTTGGACAGTGAATGCAAATAGACTTTTATCTTGAGACTGCTTGTTGGAAAATACCAAAAAAAAAAAAAGACATGAATTTCCTTTGATTTGTGTAAATCACAAGTGTGACTCATAGGCCAAGTCTCTACTACAGTTGGGTGTTGAAAGTGCACTCACATCCCTACAAATATGTTCTAGTGTCTCAAACTGAATTCTTTAAGTTGAATTGCTATGAAATCAAGTTTCTAAAGTGTTTTTGTGTTGTATCTGTCAAAACCTGACTAGTTTTGGACCTAAGTAATAGATTTTTTGAATTCCATTGAGGGAACTTGCCTTTACTGAAAATTTGTGAACTGAATCTGAATTGTGTATATGCTATTGCATCCATTGTAATCTAGCTGCTATCTGTGTAGCATCGGTTCTATGACATTTTCTTAATGCTGTTATGACTGGAGCTTGCCGTCATTGATGTGCACCTGCTTCTAAACTGAATTTTTGGTGAAATTGGACCTTGATCATTGTTGTGGCTAGACTGAGAAATTATTTTTGGTTCAACTAGTGCATGTTTTTAATTGTTGCCTCCACTCTTGATCATCGTTGATCATTGTGGCTAGACTGAGAAATTATTTTTGGTTAGACTGAGAAATTGGACCTTGATCATTATTATTTTTAATTGTTTGTGTTCTTGTTGGAACATAGGTGATACCATTGGTACTCCAAACTGATATTATTCATAGCCTAACATGCTTCACGTCTAAATCAATTTTGAGTTGTTGCTGAACTGAAAAATAATTGGTCTCTATTTGTATTTCATTTAGTTTGATGTGATGTATACCTTGAATTAAGCAACTAAAAACTACTTTCCTAGAGCCACTACACCAGGCAATTTCTTTAAGCCAAAGTGAACCTGAGCTGAGTTTAAAAGACTCTAAAATCCCTGTGTAAGTTTGCTTTGGGCCATTTTGTGCTATTGTGGAGTGCATGGCCAATGCTCGTATATACATATCTCTTATTATTAAAATCTGGAATTGTTGTGTGTTGGTTGTTGTTTTGCTGTCTCTAGTGATTACTAGGTTGCAAAAACTTGCACTTCTAAACTTTGCCAAATAAAATGTTTTCTTTTGTTTATTTAATCAACATTACAAATTAAATCCCTAGAGTTACTGGCGTGAGAAACAAAAGCAGAAGCAGACAATATGAGACTTTCTGGGGACTGATGCTCATTCGTAAAAATGCTCCTATTTCTGCTATCCCAGAGTTTCCATAACAGAGTTCCAAAAAATAACCTCTAGTGAGCACCCATGTTTCGTGGATTAAGGTTCCATCATAGCCATTTGTCCAAAGGCTGGTTGAGGAAAGAAGTCAGTTTGCTACTAGGAACAGTCTTCAAGCAGCATTGAGCAGCAGTGGGGTAGCACTGGAAAACATGGTCAAGGTCTTTGACAGCAGAGCAACATAGTGGGTAGGTCGCATCTTCAGTCATATCTCGGCGTAGTCTCGGCATTTGTGAGTAACCGGTTTCGCATGGTTAACCACAGAAATGTACGGATTCGCTGCACCCCGGGCCATTTTCACTTCCATTCCCAAACCTTACCTTTGTCTTGTTGGAGTTTTAAGTTACATGTGGGTGGGTGTGTCAAATGGAACAAGTCCCACATTGCTTGGAAAAGAGAGAATGCTAGTGTAGATATTACATCTTGTGAATTTGGACTAGTAAATGGGTCAAGAGGAAGAGTGGGCTTGCGTGTACAACAAAGGGCTACCAGGAGACAAATGTAGTGGAAATCCGGCGATTTCCCTCCCTGCGCGTGAGTTAAATATGGACTGGGCACTTTTTATCAAATGTTTTTTTTGGAAAAATCTGCAATTTATTTTTGTCAAGATGGCTTACTGGAAAAACCCAGTTTTGAGACATTTGAATTTTGAAACCTGAATGTTTTGGTTATAGAGGCATTAACCAGATTTAATTGTGTTCAACTGGCCATCATGACGGACGTTCATGTTGCAGCCCATTACCTTCAGATTCAGAAAAACGATCATTAAAATGTGTTTATAATCTTCAACGTTCAGAAACCGCTGCTTTAATCGTGTTTATTGCCATTGAATTTTGCCCAATGTTCAGATGCTTGAGAGGCCTATAAAAGGCACTGCCTGCAAGAGGTTCATGCATCACGCTCAGAATCTCAAGCTCTCTCCTCCTCTCTGACATTCCTCTATTCTCTTTGCCTTATAGTTGCTTTATGTTTTATTGTTCTGTTCACCCTGTATCTGCAGGAAGAGTCCGTTTTATCCTAGGAAGTGCTGCTTCCAGTCAGCCGGTGGTCGCGGAATAGCTCTTAAGGACAGCGTCCTTGGACGTGACTCGGATTACACGGTATTTTGCAGGAGTTCGCCAACATGTCTTGCCAAGTTGGCTCCTATATTACATAGTATGCTATATGTAACCTTACTAGCTCACAGTTCTCTCTTGCTATATATATATGGTTTCTGATATTTTTGAAACAAGAGTTTGTGGAGACTAAAAATTAGTGCTGAAACTTGTAGAATTACCATACAAATAGCGGAATTGTAATTTTGCTGAATGACATGAGATCAACTGCAGTGCTATTTTGTATGTTGTTCTGCTCAGGTTGAATGTGCATGGTGATTTAAGGTTACAAGGGCTCAAGTTGGTTGGATGCTGGTTATTATGGTGAAAAAATTATGAGATGTGAGGTCAACTACTTTTTGTTGTAAAATGTGTGTATATGGGGATGGTACATTATGTTGTAAGCGACAATGGTCATTCGTATGTTGAACATTAAAAAGTTCGATGGCTAATATTGAAGAATATTAAACTTTCCTATTCCATTATCCATAGGAAGGCAAGTGAAGCAGTCCTAAGTTGTTTTCATTCCATTGTCGACTTGTAGTGCACAAGCAAGGTCATAATTTAGGATCAGCATTCTTATGTATGCCTCAAAGTTCGCCAGGTTTCTGTGCATCTAAGGATTTTTTGTTTGAAGAATGTCTGAAATCACACCTCCTTTCTGAAGTGACAATCAAGTTTGTTTTTGTTTTCCCCAGAAAATCATCATTGATATGTTATGAGGTTGGATTTTTCATAAGTCGAAAGTTTGATATTCAAAAGGTATCAAATCAAGTTGATCTCCAAAAGAAATATTCTAGTTCTAGTAATTATTTGGATTGGATTTCTTTCTTTTGTTTGGTTTTGTTTCGCATTAGTTGATAGTGCTGTACGCCGAGAAAGGCAGGCACCAGGGACCTAAGGTTACTAATATGATTGAACATTTAACCCTCCGCTTACCAAGTTTTCATGCCAATAGGCTATTGACTATAATGTTGTACTTTAATCCTTCAAGATTTCTGTATTAGATTTAATAGTAGGATAAGTTAATATGATATTGGACCAAAAAAAAGGTACTCCTACCTGATCCTAATACAAGATATATTTATCTAATATGATTAAATTAAATTAATTAATATGACATATTGTTGAGGAAGTATTAATAAGGATAAATTAAGAAAAAATTGATAAATATAAAAAATATGTCTTATATTTATAATCAAAATTAGCTCCCCAAATATATCTTATAATAAGGGGGGTTATAAGTTAATAAGACATATCCTTCATTCAATAATTTTTTGAGATACACGAAATCTAATAATTTAATTGGATTTTGATGTTTTAAAATCTTATCGATACTTTTCCATTCTGATTCTTTTCATGTCGTCTCCTGTCTTAAAAAACAAAATGTTGGTGAAGCTCCAGGACCAATCAAGCTCAAAGATCAAGATCACAAGAGAGATAAAGGGCGCGGGAGGGGTCGATCGCGTCACACCAAGTGGAAGATGCGACATTCCTCGTCTCCGGCGCGCCGTCGTCGTAAGGAAAATGAAGAAAGAAGAGAAGAAGGGGAAAAGAAGTGGGGTTGGGATGTTAACCATTTAAATTTAATTTCATTAATCTAAATTTAATATTTTTAATTTGTGCTTTTTTAAATTATAAATTTATTTTTATAAAGAGCAATAATTATAAGATTATTTTTATTTTAAATTTTACATATATTAGAATAAAGGTATATTTAGAATGTAAAAATTAAATTACATTAAATCTGGACCAAAAAAGCTTGATAGTAACATTACTCCTTCGTAAATATTTCCATTCCATGGATTTAAACCTTAACCCAAAATCTAAAGTCTAATAGATAATTATTGCAGAACTTTTGTTTGGTCTGAATGAGTAGGACTTAATTACGTATTATGCATATCAACTTACATTATTATCAAAAATGAAAAATCAATACACAATAGCCCACAACATTATATAACATAAAAAATTTTCATATGGTTAGTAAACTACACAAATCCTATATTACCAAGTCTTTCAGAATATCTATATGATTAGTAAGTGATTATCAAAAATCATTACAATAGGCAAGATGGGAACCAACATCAAAAGTCATCAAATGGTTAGCAAACTAAATTGCAGCTTATTTGTGATAACTTAATTTTAGCTTATAAGTGCTTTTTAATCGTGATTTACTGTATATAAGATAAGTATGTGAGATGTGTTTTATCTCGATTTACGTAAAAAACACTTATAAGTACTTTTTAAGCTATCCGAAACAAAGTTAAGTTTTTCACAACATCCATAAGCAAGTCTTTACTGACAAAAAGGGGACATTCAACAAATATCTTTAGTAGGTTACCATCACTCATAAGAACTTTATAGATCTTGATAACAATGATTGTTGAGAAGCCACAATCTTAAATCAATTTCCATATTTCTTCACTAGACAATTGAGGCAGCTTTTTAGGTCCTTCTCTAGCAACCTCAATTCCTTATTAAGTTATTTCATTTGCTTCTCTCAATACATCATTTTCAGCATTCATTGCTTGATTTCCAACGTTGATTGCATATGCAACTTCATGTATCTGTTTTTTTTTTTTTTGGTGTGAGTGCTATCATCAACATTTTAATTCAGAGTTTTCAGATTACAGGGTATTTAAATTTCACAGTGCAGTACTGCACTAAATTAATTTTTTTTTGTCACAAAAAAAAATAATTTAACCATTTTTAAATTATTGTTATAATGCCAAAGTGCAATTTAAATACTCCTGATGTCAATTTCCTAGAAATTGGGACGAGCATAACATGAACATATTTCTGGCTTATATATACTAGAATCTCATATTTATTCACAAATATAAAGCATAAAACAAAGGCAATAATCAAACATACAAAGTCAGATAAAGGAATTAAAAATTTGCCAAAACAATATCTGAAAAACTTTCACACTCAAATCATTTTGACTAAACAGAATTTATTTTCAACATTCTTTAGTCCCCTCAAAACATTAGCATAGATAATTTCATTAAAATATAGCATAAGTAATCAATTATAAGAATCAGTATAAAAACACATTTTACCATCACGCTGATGCTCTTCCATATCCAGTGACTCATTTTCCTATCCCTAAAATGTTCTAGTCTCCGAAGTCCAAAATATAATCGATTAGGCTTATAGTAAGACTATGTATGTTTTGTATTAGCTTTTTTTAATAATTTTTATGATTTATGAGGTAAGTGTGTGAAAAGAGTTTTGTCTTAGGTTATGTAAACCATAGTTTGAAACCATGATTTTGATGCTTGTCATACACACACGCACACCAAAGACGCTTAACAGGTGGAGGAACAGAGGTATCAGTGTTGCCCAATGCACATCATATATTGAAATTTGAAACTAATCTGACATATATAAATTAATGTTTATTTAATATAAAAATCAGAACTGATTCATTTTGAACATCCAGCAGCCTCTTTGACCCGTTAAACATGTCACGGAATAATAATCAAAATAGGGTGTGTTTGGATTGGTGATTTGATAAGTTACTTATTTTTATTTAGACTTATGGAATCTTAAAATTGAAAAAAAGTTAGATTGGGTAAAATGATGAGTGTTTGGATTGGCGATTGGATAAGTAACTTATGTAAAAATGAATGATGTTTGGTTTAGCTTTTGCATAAATGAATTTTGTATTATTTAAGAGAAAAAATTGTAAAAATTATGAAAAATGAAGGGATAATTGTGAAAAAAAATCCTCACTGACAACTTAATTGCTAAATGGGACCTAGAAAGATATCTATACGCGGAGGGATTTTTTCACAATTTTCTCAAAAATTAACTTTGAAAATTTGGCAATGGTACAATTTTAATAAAATTATATCAAACTCTAATTTAAATTGGTACACTTCAAAAATCTTTTCTATTATGCACCTCAAGTTTAAATTTTATAAATTATATCAAACTCTAATTTAAATATTAAATCCTAACTCATATTTTCACATAGCTCAAAATCTAATAAAATAAACCGATTAAAACCTCAATAATATCTCTAATAATCCAAATAAATTATTTAAACTAAATTTAATCGATAAAAACACAATATAGAAACTAATTTACGACATGTTTATAAAATAAATTAATTATAAAATCATAAAACAACTAAATAATAAATCTAAACTAACTAAAATTAATTATTAATTATTCTCTACATTTCTACAGTCATATATTGACAAAACTCAAAACTTGCCTAAACTCTTATCCCAAAGTATTCTCTAATTAGTAGAAGATTACTATCTAAAGAAAGAGAAAATTATTTAGAACATTTTTCATAAAAGAAGTTTTGTGATTAGAAGTGATTTTAAGTACTTCATTGATCCCCAAATATATGAAAATACTCCTATCAACATTACACACACGCACATAAGCTCCATTTTGAGGCTTATTACTTTTTCCAACTTTTGACTTTTTTTAACTTAAATCCCATCACTGAACCAAACACCCATATTTAGCTTTTCACTGTTCAATCCCGTTTGTCCACGATTCAAGCTCGTTTAATGCTAAAAATGTCAAAGCAAACACACATAATATGCTCGTTTGGAATAGCTTATTTTTAGGTATTAAGTGCTTATAAATCGTGATTCACAATATACGAGGTAAGTATGTGAGAAAAGTTTTATCTCGGCTTACATAATAAGAACTTATTTTTTAAGAAAACACTGAACCAAACAAACTTAATATATAGCGTGATCATACCGTATTGGTAAAGCAAAGATCATTTAAGTACTTGTTTAGAATAGTTTATTTTTGGGCAATAAGTGTTTATAAATTGTGATTCATGATATAAGAGATAAGTATGTGAGAAAAATTTTATTTCGGCTTACGTAACAAACACTTATATTTAAAAAAATAAATGTCTCCAAACATGCAGTAAATATATGAGTCCATACAGCTTTACTACCAGAGTCAAAAAGTTTATTCCTTTACCATATCTTCTTCTCCCTATCTTACTTTCTTATGTGGGTTGTTGGAAGCACTAACAAGAGATGAATTGTTGAAGAAGTAAACCGCGTCAATCCCAAAACTTTTATTTAAAATCAAGATACCCCCTTGTGGTCGCCACGATTCTAGCTAGTGTGGGAAGGGGCATCTGATCTGATTGAGGTTAGTATGTTTCTTCGGTGATTTTTTTTTTTTTACTTTGGCATGTAACCGATCATCTTAGTACAACCTCGACTATTTTGGAACTTGAATCTTTATATGTGATGAATTAAACACATTTGATTTTTTTTCCCATTTTTTTAATTCTCTGTTATTCTTTACCTCACCTTAGCCACTTTCTTCTTCTTGTTTTTTTTAATGATAAATTTAGGCAGTTTGTGATACCTGGAAACGAACAGAATGAGGGATCTTGCAATTTGGAAATTTGTGGGAGGTGTTTTGCTTTGCTCTGAGCTCCGCCTACAACATGTCTTTTGGGAAGTTGGGTTTTGGCGGTCTCATTGCTTATCTATTGATTGGTTTAATTATTTGGCTTCTCATATTGCGGGCCGAGAGGATTCGAGTTTCTCAGAGAAAGTCCAAGGTCTTGTGATAGCTCTAATTTTTGTTGTTATCTGTTTCATCTCCGTCCTGCACGAGAAACTTGTGTATGGAAAATCAGATTCACTGAGCATAATCTCGTATGGTTCATTTGCGTTGATGTCGGTGTCCATGTCAAGGAAGTTTGAGCTTGTCTTTGAAACTGGCTTCTCCAGTTTTTTCCTTCAATTATTTGCAGCGCAACTTTTCAAAATCAAGTGGATCCTGTTACCCTTTGCATTACTTGTGGGCTCCCTCGTCATTATTCTTCGTCATTACTACTCAGAATCTGGAGTACAGTGTGATTCCATTGCTTCAAATGGCTATCATAACCTCATTGAAGTTGATCCTCCAAATGAAGCTGCCATAGAGATTGGTTACGAAGACATCAATGAGGAGTCTTCTCAAGCTGTGAGTAAAATATTCAGTTCACTGATATACTCTTTCTAGTGTCCTATTAAATGACTCACTATTTGTTTTCACTTGCATACAGATGCGTCATTGGCCAAGTGATGGAGAAGTTTCAGAGGGAAGCATATCAGATTGGGTCAATCGCCAGCAAAATAACCAAGAGGAAGAGTCTTTGCCTATTGTAAGTGATCAAATCCAAAATTAGTGTTTTTATTAGGTTGATTAGATTTTCGAGTCTTGCGAGAATAATTTCCATTTTGTTGCAGGAATCCTGGGACCAAGATAATGTTTCATCACGAAACAACAGGGTCAGGGAAGAAATCCAAAACCACTGGATGCACAGTTCTACTGAGCCTGAATTAATGTCAGCAGCCCAACCACTACGGGAACTGCTAAGGTTCTCCTCTTAATTAAACCCTCCCCTTCATTTGAGAATTCCATTATTATATAATTGTTTGAATCTTATCTTTTCTTATTTAATCGTACATTCATCTCAATCTCATCATCTTTAGTACTCCATCTTTATATTTTTGTTTTCTCTTAGAGCCTAACTTTTACTACCATATAATATTGTTAGTCTTACAACAATTCAATAAAACTTCCTTTTATGTTTATTAGGTACTCCCTCCGGTCCTAATTATAGAACAATATTTAAGAGTTGAACTTGGTCCTAATTATAAGACAGTTTTAATTTTTGTCAATTTCTTCCTAAAATACCCCCAATTGATACTTCTCAATAATAATTAAATACAACAATAATTTAATAAGAGTAGATAGAAAGTTGTTAAGGGAGATTGATGATGCTGGGTTATGTGAGAGCTTGGAGAAGTCGTGTGTGAGGTAGGAGAGGTATAAGAAAAAACAAATAATTAACGTAATTGGATGTCATTTTAAATTTTTAAATAAGGGTATTTTAGGAAAATAAATATGATTAACTAATCTAACCACTATCCTTAATTTCTCCAAAGTTAGATAAATATGTCATATAATTAGGACCGGAAGGAGTATTTTCTTATCACATATAACTCCAATAATTTTTCTCCACTTAAACTACCCAATTTGTATTCTATGTGAAACTTCTCCATCATATTCATCATCCTTATCCTTATGTATAATTGATACCATATATATATATATATATATGAATTTGTCTCTTATTGAATGATTTGATCTCCCATAGTTTGTAGATTCAGATTTTTAAAAGCACGCATACTTTTCTTACAAAAATGGTATGTGGTCATGTTAATTAATTGTAAAAAATATTAACATAGAGTTAGTCTAGTGGTATAAGGTCCCTCTAGATTCCTCTTGCTCTTAAGTTTGAATCCCATAAAAGTTATTTATATAGATAGGGGCAACCACGAACCCTGATTTGGATACCAGATAACAATGTAAAAAAAATAAATATTAAAAAACAACATGATAATCTATGTTCACACACGCACACATAATTCTTTCTTTCATTACCAAACATTTTTAACGGCTCCGTTCACAAAGTTTTTAGTTATGAATCTCGTCTTTGCAGTGCACGGCTTCATATTGATTTTTGGATCGAGAATGACTACTTTACTTTTACAAGTCCAATTTTCTATATATACAAATATTTATTAATTACTTATAGACTCTTATTCAATCACCGTTACCTTGTTAACAATATGTATTGATACTAATCTCAAACATACCTAAATTAATGTTAACTTTATTCAATTGCATGCGAGTATAATATATATAGTGATAAGTAGAAAAATCAGAATTGATCATTCATTTTTGCTGAATAATCATGATCCTATAGACACTAGTCGTCCGGACAGCTAGTTTTTGCTTTCTGCCTTTTCCTACCAAAGTCAAAAAGTTATTGACATGTGCAGGAAGAGGTAACTTTGATGAATTATTGAAGGAAAAATGTAACACCATGCCTTTAATCACGTGATTATAATTTGATATTAGGTAATTAAATTAAATTAGAGACCGTCAAATAATTCAAAACCCATAAAATGTTCCCTCTAGTAGTAGGGACTTTACGAAATTTTCAAAACTCCATTCCTCTTCCGGTCTCAAGTTCAGTTATCGAATATAATCACCTGTGCAGTTTATCTACATTTACGTATGACAGAGTTTATAACTTTAACCCCGGCAACCCCCGGGTTCATCTATATACACATCGAGTTCTATCTCCTGATTAGGGGATTACAAAACCAAGTATTCCAACTATTTACAACTCAACACGTTATACAGTAATCCCTTGTCCAAAATGAACAGCCAACATAATCCATACTATGTCCCTAGGAGACTCTAACCACTCCGGGTCACGCGCTTCTCCTTGGAGCCACTCGCCCTGTCTGAAAGGTTAGTTCAAGGAAAGAATGAGATTCAAAAGAATCCCAGTAGTAACAAAACATTTATACCACATATAAGCACACAACATGTAAGCAAATCATTAACAGCAGCAGCACATATCACACTCCACCCTCATCCCCTTTCTCCGCCGGGAAGGCACACAGTCCTAACTCGAACCGTTGCTAGCTACTCAGGGACTATTGGCCTGGCAGTGCATAAACATAGCCTGATAGCTCATACAGCTATCCGGCTCTCGCAAATGGCCCGTCGGCCTCACAAATAGCCTTTCGGCTCACATATCACATATATCACACTTCATCCTCATCCCCTTTCTCCGCCGGGAAGGCACACTGCCTAAACCCGAACCGTTGTTAGCTACTCAGGGACTATCGGAATGACAGTGCTAACACAAATCCACAAAGATCACAGCATACGAATCCATTCCCAATCAACGATATCACACACATGCAATGCATCATATATGGTACGAAAGAAAAGTCACTACCTGATCCTTTCCTGACGGTTGCCGGCACAGTAGGCTCACGAGGATAGCAGATGTCAAATCCTATAATCAAATAGGGACATTAAGTCAATCTCTTTTCCAAATTCTTTATTCAATAACACTCTAAGTTGGTGTTCATTTGGACTCTTTAGATGGCCATTAAATGCTTAAACATATGCCTAAAGGGTTGGGATAACTATCCCCAAAGATCCCTCTTTAGAAAGCTAACACTGATTTTTGGACTCTTCACTCGAGCACAGAAGGCCGTGCTCGAGCATGACCCCCCATTCTCACTCGAGCACATGCGAGTGAGACGCAGGAAGTGCTTGCCCGAGAGCAATTCCCGCGACAAATCTACACTCTCACTCGAGCACAAGAGGCTGTGCTCGAGCAGAGATCTCAGAAGCACTCGAGCACCACGGAAGTGAGGCATGCGAGTGACAACCCGAGAGCATCTCTCCACATCTTCCTCTACCTTCACTCGAGCACAAACACCTGTGCTCGAGCACTGATCCTCAGTGCTCTCGAGCACAAGGAAATGAGGTCCAGCGAGTGTCCACCCGAGAGCAACCCAACTCCCAGGCAACAGATTCACTCGAGCACAAACACCTGTGCTCGAGCACTGATCCTCAATGCTCGCGAGTGCCAGCGCACTCTTGGCAAACTGCCCACAAGTGATCACCCGAGACGCTCACCCCAGTGATTTCATGCACCCTCACTCGAGCACAAGCATGCTCACTCGAGCACGTTCATCCTGTGCTCGAGTGAGTTCTTCCCTCACTCGAGAAATCCTGACAGATGCCCAAAATGCTGAACTGATACGTTTTTCCCAGAATTTACCAATTGATTACCAATGGTCCTAAAACTCATACCACAACTCATTCTCACTTATTTCAACATAAGGAACCCATTGGCAACCACAAACAACCCAAATCCAACCCATTCTACACATTCTCTCTCTAGATCATCAAACCACTCAAAACCTCATTCTAACAATCTCCCTTATTCCACTTCAAATCAAATTCTAATCACTCCCAAGTGTCAAAACTGACCAAATGAACAGTGACACTCTAACCAAACTCTACCCTTCATTTAACATCATAATTAGGTCAAATTTCCAGAATTTTCATTGATTAGGCAAACATCTTGACATATATATCAAAATGCATTACAAGCCTACCTCTACAACTTGCTGAAATCAACACCTTGATTCCACCAACTTTCAGATTTGTCCCACAATCAAACACCACCAATGGAAATTCTGAAATCATAGAAACCAAGCTCTCAACCTCTTGGTCAACATTAATGAAAGGTAGCTAAGCATATAGGACCATTTACCTTGACAAAATTCAAGCCCTTAATTCCTCTTTCTTGCTTTGTTCGCTGGAAATGGAGAGCATAGAGAGAGAATGATGATGATCAGCTTCTTTCCTTCTTCCCCATGCAAGAAAACCGACTAAGAGGAGAGAGGAAGTGAGTGTTGAAACTTTGACTCATCCAATGGTCATTATTCTGCCACTTGTCACCATCTCCTTCCTCCTACAATGATTTCACCTAAATCCACATGCACACAATTCCACCCCTTGATCTTTCAATCTCAACCATTGATCTTGATTACTAAGGGGTTTTCCTCATCATTAGCTAACCAGACGGTTGGTAAATTTACCGATTTACCCCTGATTAGTACATTACTCATTAAATCATTACTAATGATCTTGGTATCACATTACACAATATATACTTCAAATATGCTTAATTAACATTAATTACATCATTTGAAGTTATTATTCCCTGATTACAATCCAGGATATTACAAAAAACACCAGCGTGAATCCCTCAACTGACCCTAATCCAGAGTTACCATCCTCGATCTTGCGGCTGCGGCAATTTTTGATTCTCTATTATGCTTTTTAGCTGAACTTAGCCTTTCTTCTTTGCTTTTGTTGTTGATAACTTTAGGCTAGTTCTGATATACCTGGAAAAGAACAGAATGAGCGATCTTAAATGAAACAGAACAGAGACAGAGAATGAGAATGTGAACAAGAGAATGAGTTGCAGCCAACGTTGACCTTGCTATGATGTAAGCACTGACGTTTGAACAGGAGGAGAGGGTTGGTGTGTGGTTGCCGGAACTGACTTTCTCATTATTTTAAGAATTTATAAGGTTTTGGTTTTAGTATAAATAGGGGGTTGTTTTTCATTGTAATGCATCAAGAATTTGTATAAACACATTTGAGTTTGTATAAACACATTTGAGTTTTGGTTTCTATACCATTTTGGTACCAGAGCTGAGTTCTAGAGAGCCAGAGAGCGAAAGAGTGAGGAGTGGGTGAGGAAAAAAAAACGTGAGAAAAAGGGGGTGTTGGATTTTCACTCTCGGAGCGTTTTTTGAAGAAACCGACCTCACCATCGTGTTCAGAAGGCCGAAAAACCTAGGAATAGCCTCGGTCACCGCCGAAAAACACCTCCACGCGCCTCCACGGACGTCGCCGGAAAAGTCGCCGGAATTTCAGACGGTCGCCGGAGTCCAGAGGTTGAAGACGACCCAGTCATCTGCCACGTCATCACTGTCTGACCAGTCAGCGCCACGTCGTCCAATCACTGACTGCCACGTGTCATAACCGCCACGTCATCAATCCCAGTCAGCCCAACTTTCAGAAATTACATTTTGGCCCCAAATTTCTGCCGAAATTATATTTTGGACCCCAAAACTTTCTGAAATTACATTTTGACCCCAAATTTCTGCCGAAATTACATTTTGGACCCCAAAACTTTCTGAAATTACATTTTGGCCCTAAATTTCTGCCAAAATTACATTTTGGACCCCCAAAACTTTCAAAAATTACATTTTAACCCCAGATTTTTGCCAAAATTACATTTTTATCCCTGAAAGTTAAGAAATTACCTTTCTACCCCATTTGTCCATAAAATTTCCAATTTTATCATTTACTTACCATAAAAACCGGTCCTATCCTTGTACTTTTCCATCCTATACCTAACCTCACAAGAACAATTCCAAAAATGCCTCCAAGACGCAGAAACACACGCGAGATTGAGATGGACGAGATGAGACGTCGGATACAGGAACTGGAAACCACTGTACAAACGCAGCAAGCCATGCTAGAAACTCGCAGTGAATATCCAGAGGATGATTCAGATAACAATAATTCATCGTCCACTGACTACCGCCATCGTCCTCAACAACAGTCATTCCGCCTTAATGACATTAAGGTAGACATACCTGAATTTGAAGGAAGACTTCAACCAGACGAATTTGTCGATTGGCTTCAAACCGTCAAGCGAGTTTTTGAATATAAAGAGATTCCTGATGAGCAGAAAGTCAAAATTGTCGCCATCAAATTAAAGAAACATGCCTCTATATGGTGGGAAAATCTCAAGAAAAGGCGTGAAAGAGAAGGAAAAAGCAAGATCAGGAAGTGGGACAAAATGCGACGTGAGCTCTCACGTAAGTTTCTTCCAGATAATTATTATCAAGAAAATTTCCTTCAATTACATAATCTCCGCCAAAAGGCTATGACCGTGGAAGAATATACGAGGGAATTTGAAAAACTCATGATGAAGTGTGATATCCAAGAGAGGGAGGAGCAAACAATAGCCCGTTATCTTGGAGGGTTGAATACTAACATTGCCCATCCAGTGCAGCTACAACAATACTGGACTCTAGATGACATCATTCGTCTAGCCATCCGTATTGAGAAACAGTTCCCCAAAAGGTTTCCGTTTCAACCGTCTTCCTCCACTGAAATTCCTTTTGATCAACATGAAATACATATGCATCAGCCTACACAAATGCATCAGCATAACTCTTCAAACAGGCATACACAAGAATATCAGTCTAACTCTTTAAGCAAGCCTCCACCAAAGGCTATCAAGGAATTTAGCTCCAAAGCACCTAAGTGCTTCAAATGCCAAGGGTTCGGTCATATCGCTTCAGAATGTCCTAACCGCAGAGTGGTTACTATTATTGAAGGGGAAACTGTTGCAGTTTTTGAAGAAGAAAAGGAGCTCATACCCAACAAAGAACCTGTCTTTGATGAAGAGCCAATTTTTGATGAAGAAGTCATTCCTCCTGATCAAGGTGAAACACTTGTGATTAGACGAAGCTTGCATACAGCCACAGTGAAAGAAGAGCTTTGGCTACGTCACAACATTTTTCATACTCGTTGCACTGCTCAAGGTAAAGTTTGTGACGTCATTATTGACAACGGAAGCTGTGAAAATGTAGTATCTAACTACATGGTAGAAAAGTTGCAACTACCAACTCACAACCATCCGTACCCATACAAGCTCCAATGGTTCAATAAAGGAAGCGCGATCAAAGTGTCAAAACGATGCCTTGTTACTTTTTCTATTGGAAAAAGGTATCATGATGAAGCTTGGTGTGATGTTGTTCCAATGGACGCTTGTCATCTTCTTCTGGGAAGACCTTGGCAATATGATATACGTGCTCTATACGACGGTTATGCAAACACCTATTCCTTTCAGAAGGATGATGTGAAGATTCAGTTCGAACCATTGCCACCAGATAAACACATCAAAATCAAAAATAAGTCCAAGTCATTTTTACTTAAGCATAAGGTTTCGGATTTATCTCCATTCATTGATGATGATGTTGTTTTTGACTCGAGGACGAGTCTTGTCCAACCCCGAGAGAATGAAACAGAACAGAGACAGAGAATGAGAATGTGAACAAGAGAATGAGTTGCAGCCAACGTTGACCTTCATGTGATGTATGCAATGACGTGAGGGGTTTGGTGAAGGTTGCCAGAATTGACTTTTCCATTATTTTAAGCATTTATGAGGTTTTGAGTTTGGTTATAAATAGGCTTCGTTTTTCATTGTAAATCATCAAGAGTTTGAATAAACATATTGAATTTTGGTTTCTATACCATTAAATTCTGGAAATATGAGGGAGGTGTGTCAGCCATGAGTGGCCTCGCTTGCTTTCCTCTCAGCTCCACCTACAAAATGTCATTTGGGAAGTTGGGTATCGGCGGTCTCCTTTCTTATCTTTTGGTCTATTTGATCACGTGGTGCCTCATCTTGCTGGCCAAGAGAAATCGAGTTCCAGAGAAAGTCAAAGGTTTTGTGGTAGCTATACTTTTTGTTTTGATCAGTTCGATCACCGTGGTGCTTGACAAATATGTGCCTGGAAAATCAGATGCATTCACCATTACCTCCTACGGTTCATTTGCGTTAATGTCGGTATCCTTGTCAAGGAAATTAGAGCTTGGATTCGAAACTGGCTTCTCCGCTTTTTTCCTTCAATTGTTTGCCTCACAGCTTTTCAAAATCAAGTGGTTCCTCTTGCCCATTAATTGCTTTAGTTTTCTGCTCCCTCATCATCATTCTTCGCCTCTACTCAGAATCTAGAGTAATAGACATCTGCCATGAGGAGGTCTGAATTAATTGAGTTTTGCTGCAAAATATTCAATCGAACCTAATGTCTAACTTGAACTAACATGTATTTTATGCTTGAGTTTTCATTTGTTTGCAGAGCCAAGATTCCCCAGGGCAAAGCCTATTATCTACTAACGATCAGGAAAATAACCAATAGGTGTCTTATGAAGCTGTGAGTGACCAGAAGGGAATATAAATATATTATCAGTTTACTCGTACACTTGCCTAGGGTAAATTTTGGCGGGAACCCAAAATTTAAAAAAATAATAGGGTAAATTTTGGGTTTCTCTTATCTAAAATTGTAATTTTCTCACCCTCCTCTCCCCTCCCTCCCCTACCCTCCCCTCAAACCAAACACACCCTTAGGGTGTGGCATGAAGGAAATAAATGTCGAAGAAATTTTAATGAGTTCTATTCAAAAGAAATAGATAAGTAGAGTTATAAAATTTTAATTAAAAAAATATGTAAGAGTAAAATTAAAGAAAATGATTAAAATATTTTAACCACATGAAACAATATCTTACATATTATATTAATATCTGTCTAATAATTTAATTTAATAAATAATATTTAGTTAGTCACTTTTCTCAATATGTAAGAGTAAAATTAAAGGAAATGATTAAAATCTTTTAACCACATGCCCTAATAAAATGACTTGATACATAGAAACAATATCTTACATATTATATTAAGAAAAGTGACAAACTAAATATTATTCATTAAATTAAATTGTTAGACAGATATTAATAGAACAGACTTGTTAAACAAGTCTTGCTCCTTCTAACACTTCTCAAACAATTGCCGCCAAGAAAATTTTTTTTGAGGTAATCTCTCTCTAACACTTATCAAACAAACATGACATATGACTTATCTTATTTTTGTATTATGTCCCTTTGTAATATTGTATTATGGATATGAAAGATTATAGGGGCCTGTTAAGCATAATTATCCATATGCAACTTTCATTAAACATAGTGAAAAGAGCTAGTCTTTCAGAATGTGGTAAACTAAGATTCGAATCTCCATTGAGAAAAGAGCTCACATTTAATATCCGACAGTACCTTAAATAGAATTGCCTCCAACAGAATGATACTTGTGCCTAAAAAAAAATCCATTAAACAATAAGCCATGAGTTTGTCTAAGATTATCCTCCACTAACCTTTGTCAAAGATATGAACATGCCCACTTATTATCCTCCCTTGCATACTAATTTTTTTTCAATCAATCATTTGCCTATTAGGAAAATTGCCCCCGGCTACTTGTACTTCAAACATTCATAACACCAGAATTATGAACTTAGCAGACAAACAATTACTGTTACAAAGCCAATTTCATTCCAACAATACCATGAGATGATTATACAACAACATAGAGAGTATGAAAATGATGCCAGCTTGTTTATAAGGGATGTACTATTGCAACTGAAGGATCATTCAAATCTGTGAATAGATGGACATTTCTATGTATCAAGGATAAACCTGCACAGTAAATGTCACGCCCTTATCTCAATTTCAACCTTTTTCATAGTATTTGCGGAAAACGATATGCGGTTCAGTAGGCAACACAGGAATAGCATAACTATACTGATAATATGTGCATGATTACATAAATTCCCTATAGGGGTTTGTACATGATACTTACGATTAAGGTAGCCGCACAAGGCTACTAGGGTGTCTAAACTCATCCTAGTGAAACGGAGACTTCTTCCCATCTTCATTCCACTACTGTAATCCCCTCGTACAGTACTCTACATTGTTGTTTGCATATTTTCTGTCGTCTCCTGTCTAAATTATTGATAGGGGAGGGTGAGATTCGAGAGAATCTCAGTAGGAAACAGATACCATAATGCATGTATGATTGATGCTATGTATATGACATGTTAGCTTTATCTAGACGTATGCCCCATAATGACATTTTTGCATGCTCAATGTTTCATACAACACGACTATGGCCACAGCGAAAATAGAAACAGAGCTTCATTTATTCAAATATGCTCTACACAATCAAGTAAAGCAACCACATGCATCATTACACAAGCAAAGATATCAAACACATGCAAGTAAGGTAAGTCCCCTACCTTAACTCTTTCTCGCCTCGAAACATGTGCCTCGATCTACGTGCAAATAGCGCATGGCTCCATATTCGATCCTACAATTTCAAATGTACTATTTAGACACTTCCATAGTGTTTCTGGGGGGTTATATGAGTCTATCTTGAAAAATTACTAAAGGCCCCTGGGGACCCGGCCCGGCTATACTTTTCCCGAAATTTTAACATGGGCTATTCTTATATATTTTCACCCAAGGAATCCATTTCCGGACTTGGAATTACCAAATTCAATGTCAAATTATGAAATTGCCCTTGGCAACCATACTTTTAGGGTTTTAGGGGCGTTTCCGTAATTATGCTTTCTAGGCTTTTTCCGAAAAGGTTCCCAACTGTAACCCCACCTAATTTTCCCTCCTGAATCCAATGGAACCATCAAATCATTGAAAATACAACTCTAAGACCCATTTACAATGCTGGCCGAAATATATGGATTTTAAGGAAAAAATCGGGGTTTTTCGGTTTCGGCTGCGTAAACGTGTTCCTTTCTACTCCTAATCACTTTATTGACTATTCCATTAGGTTACAACTACCATTTAGTATCAATTTGGGCAGCATAACAGTCCCCACAACCCATTTTCCATTTTTTACACACAAAGACAATCCGGCGAAATTTCACCGATTAAATTGTCTATAACAGCTAGAATAGTCAATATGCAAGAGTTTGGAAGTTACCTCAAGCTCCCACTAGCTTTTCTCAATATGGCTGAACCCTAACGCTTGAAACACCAAAAGATGAGCTTCCAAACCTTAAATCATATGCAAAGGAAGCTTAGGAACGGAGTTATATGCATTAGGAACCGATTTACTGAAGAAATCATTTACCTTTGTAAGCTTTTTCCTCCTCCTTTTCTCTCTCTACAAATCTGAGTTCTCTCTCTCTCTTAGGGTTTGTTATGGCGTCAGTTTCATCTGGATAAAGGAGGAAGATGGTGTTTTATTTTAATATCTTATATCATATTTCATTTATTGGATAATTTCCCAATTTTCGGATTTTTACAAAATTTTGGCAGATTTCTGCCCAAACTTTGAAAAATCATAACTAATTCTAGAAAAAATGAATTGGAGTGATTCCAAAGCCTATAGAACCCTTATTGAGTCTATTTTCAAGGAAAAATATAGACTTTTGCTGAATGGAATCACAAAATTCCCGGAATTTTAATCTTTGCCTGCTGTTCCAGAAACTTCATAGTTTTTCTGTGCTGACTTCAAAAATTCATATCTCTTTGTATATAGCTCTAATTGATTCATATGACATATCAAATTAAAACTTAGGATGTTTAATTTCATCTTATAAAATTTCATAATTTTTTATCATCATTTGACCATTCAAAATCACATGACAATCTCACTACCTCATAGGTGATTTCACCAAAAACATAATTACTTTCTCCAAAATTCACCATTTTACTTTCTTAATACTCCAAAGATATAAGAAACATTAGAGAATATATTTGGGACACCTGCTAAACCGGGGCTTAGCAGTCCACTTAATTTAGGCTTATTCTCAAGCCTCCAATCTCAAAATTCGGGGTATTACAGTAAATTTCTTAACATAATAGAGGCGACAATTAAAATTATGACTTGCTTACCAGTATGCCCTTTCAAAAAGCTACAAAAACATATTTCTTTCAACTCAAGTTTCATAAAGGAGCCCCATAATGTTACTGGTTAGAGCTGAGAATCAGGGCCGGCCCTTGTCAGGCCATGGCCGAAAAGGGCCAACCCTAAAGGGCCTGGGGTCAAGAAAATTATAGTTTTTCAAAACTCGGCCTGAGAGCATAAAGGCGAGGAAATCCTTTTCACAATATTTAAATATTATTCCTACGTATTTTCTTTCAGAGGGATATACAAAGTTCTAATTTAACACATAAATATTGTTAACATTAAAGTTTAAATAAGTCTCACGCAGGAAACGAACACATTTACTAATGCATAATCAAAAGTAAAATCATGCCCATAATAACTCACATAAAGACCAAAGTATAAGAAGGCAAGAAACTAAACACTCTAACCTCTACACAATATTAGTATGACGACTATCATTTTCATCTTCTTCACCACTATCATTAATGTTAAGGACATTTGATTGTGCTTCACTTTGTGTAGTAGGCTCTACTTGAGAAATAAAAATATCAAGAATTTTTGGATAAGAGGTGACTGGGCAAGGGATAGGGAGGGGGGAGGGGCAAAAAAAAATTAAAAGGGCCTAACAGGCCGGTCCTACAAGGATGGCCCTTTCAGGCCTGACTTCCTTTGGAGGCTTCAATTTACAAGCCCGGCCTGAGACTTAACAGGGCTTAAATGGGCCAGCTCGACGGGCTCGGCCTGATTTTCCGACTCTACTTAACCATAAAATAGACTACATGGATAATACAGGGATATAGGACTATTTTAATTGGATAAAGACTGATCACATAAGTCCTGTAAGTATGTTATAGAGATATTGAGACAATACCATAATGCTATGACAACGCACGGGAAGCCCATAATGCTCATATATAATATTCTCTGCACCAAAAAATTGCATGTCAGTGTATTGGATAACAAAGGTCAATTCTTGTCCTTTATATATGGTTAATATTAAGGGAGAATTGCTGATAAATACCTTGGAGGCAAACTAATTGCTGATTGCTACTTACACATAACGGAAGATGTTTTGCACATAACGGAAGATTGCTTGCATATTTATATGGAAGACTTTTGCACACACGGAAGATGATTTGCACAAAACGGAAGATCGCTTGCACACACAGAAGATCACTTGCACGCTTGGTAGCAATCAGCAATTAATTTATCTCCAAAGTATTTTTGAGCAATTCTCCCTAATATTAATAGCAATATAGTACTATCATATTTAAGAGAAATGGATAAAATTATTAGAACTTTATAGCAATTATATCATAACTTCAACAAACCACTTATAACATTCAAGAAAATCCAATCAGATAAATATATTCATATTTTTCAACTAAAATAGGAAGTTAAAAAACCGAACAAATCCCATCAAAATTCAGTCATCCACACATCTAAATAATTGAACCAACACAATAATAGTAAGTAATAATTGCTTGATGAGAAATACTACTCTTGTGGTATTCAATGCTTCTTGTTAGAGTCAGAAAATTGAGTCGAGCCCGTTGGGCTTGCCTGTTTAAGCCCGAGCCCGTCACGGGCAGGGCTTATAATTTAGAACCTCAAGGAGGATGCGGCCCTTTTAGGCCCATTTAACTTTTTTAAAAAAAAAACGGGGCACAAGGCAATGGGCAGCAAGCGCTGGTTAGGGGTAGAGTTAACCTAACATAACCCTCAGATCAGAAATGCTCTCACAATGACTCAAACCTCATTTGAAGCTTCTCTTCTTTGATTTTTGTTTTTTTTATGTATACGCCAAAATCCAAATCAGGCGTTCTATTATTACTGACATTTGAAGCTTGTAAACTTGTTTGATTGGTTGTGGATGGCCTAAAGCCCATGAGCTTTACCTAAATGGGCTGGGCTTCACAATTTGGGTTCTTTTTTGGACTCAGGCCTAAACAGACCGGCCCGTTTAGGCCCGAGCCCTTCACGGGCCAGCCTTGCAAAGCCGAGCCGGCTCGTTTTCCCAGTGCTACTTCTTGTGAGCTTAATCTATCCAAAATAAGGATCTATCAAAATATTTAATCATATAAATCTAATATTATAACACTAATATAGTCACAAGATTAGTCTGTTTTTGAGCTGTAAGGAAGGGATTGGTTGATCCTTTTATGAATGAATGAAGTAATCTTTTTCTGATCGGCAAAAAAAAAAAAAAAAAGTAATCTTTCTCTGTCCAGAAAAAAACATCGGGGGAGGAAATAATATCGCCATTGGTCTGAGCCCAATAACCTAACCTGAGCCTTATGTTTTTTAATAGTATTGACCCGAATAGTGGGTTTCTTCATTTTAGACTGGACTTGTGCTTCAACACCTCATAGATAGAGATGGTTTTCCGGTATAAAAACAAGTTGGGTTTGGTTAAGAATTTTGATTTTCAAAAACATTTCAGGTTGGTCTTAAAACTTTTGGTTGTTTTCTCTTTGCCTATATATGCTTTGGGTCCAACCCCAATGCCCCAATCACATAAACGGCCACTCCAATACCGAAAGGGGAAAAACACCAAAAATGCCCTACATTGCACCGTAACGATTCTCTTTTTCTGCTCTTTTGTTTTTTTTTTTTTTTTGGGTTTCTGCCCAATACGAAGCCATATAGAAAACCAGCGTGAACAAAAAAACCTATGCATACGTAAAAAGCCACAGGGAATCAAAGTGAGTCTCATTTTGGCTAATCCGCCTTTTTTTATACATGACTTTTTTTATTGCAAGCATGAATATTTCATTTCGTTCTTTTAAACTCCATTTAATCATATCAGTGTTGTATAGTACACAAAGTTTTTACAATGATTAAATATAATTTCATCTAAATAAAATTACATAATTGAAAGAAAATGTGAACGTGCCTTTGCTTATGTGAATGTAATTTATATATATTGTTCGTGAATATGATAGGATTTGGTAATTTTGTTGTACCGTAATAAAAGTATGTTAAGATAGTCACAGTTTCAAATATTTGCATGAAAATTTGGATTTTAAAGAGTACACATATTTTTTTGAAGAAAATAATAAATAATAATCACGTCAATAAGGAGTAAAAAATAACATGACAATGTGCCTACACATTTTATATAAAACATTAAAAAGCAGAAAAATCTCAAAACCGCTTCATTATGAACATCTAATCCAATGTAGTATATATTAGTACTTGTTCTTATCTTCATGCACTCTTTATGTTTCTCACACACACACACACACACAGTTCTTTCTTCATTACCAAAGGGGCTCATATTGGACTTTAGATCAAGGATGACTACTTTGACATACATGCCCAATTTTCTGTATATAAATAACGTATAGATTCGCATTCCATCACCATTACGTACATAGTAGTCCAGAGAGCTTGTTACAAAGTCGAAATCTTGATTCCTTTCCCACTCCTCTCTCAGTTTCACTCATGTGCGTGTGACAGAGGTAACTTGATGAATTATTGGGGGAAAGACACAGGCGGCATTTGGTTAAGGTTAGTAGTATGTCTCTTGGATGATTTATTTTTTCTTTGGCCTCTAACAGAAATCATAGTACATTAATTAGTAGTATATGTCTCTTGAATGATATTAAATATAAATTCATCTAAATAAAATTACACGATTTAAAGACAATTAATTCATTCCCTTTACATTTACTTGAATTTTATTTATTATATTATATTATGTTAATAGATACTAAAAAATAACATGATAGTATACGCACAATCTTTATGTTCACACACACACGCAGAATTCTTTCTTTCATTACCAACTATTTTTATCGCTCCGGCGTTCACAAAGTTTTTAGTTATGTGAATCTCGTCCTTGCAATGCACGGCTTCATATTAATTTTTGGATCGAGAATGGCTACTTTACTTTTACATGTCCAATTTTATATATATATATATATATATATATTAATTGCTTATAGATTCTTATTCAATAACCATTGCCTTGTAAACAATATGTATCGATACTAATCTCAAAACATATCTAAATTAATGTTAACTTTATTTAATTGCATGTGTAAGAAAAAATTGGGCGTACGTGGAATCTGACTAAATTGCTGAAGTACCCACACGAAATCGGAGTATCGATGAGGATTCTAATCACATTATACAACAAATACATTAAAGAGAGGAAAAGAAGAAAGCATTATTATTAGGAAATCTTTTAAAGGGAGAATAGTAATATTCGGTATATGTTATATCTTCATTTGCGTTCTTCTTTACTCCCACACCCTATATATATAGTATACATACGAACATATAGGAATATATGTAATCATTAGATGTACAATTGTATGACAATAGATATAATCTTTAAAACATAAAAAATATTTTTCTTTATAACTCGTGTTTTTCTATAATAGGTACTCTTAAATCTGATTTGAACCTAAATCCACTAAAGATAAACTAATAAATTCCTAACAGCATGCGAGTATAATATAGTGATAAGTATAAAAATCAGAACTGATGATTTATTTTTACTAAATAATCAAGATCATAGGCACTAATCGTCCACTCGTCCGGACAGCAAGTCATGCTTTTGGCCTTTTGCCACCAAAGTCAAAAAGCTACTGACAATCAGCTAAAACAACCGCGTGAATCCCTCAACTGACCCTAATCCCGAGTTAACATATTCGAAGTGGCCAATCAGCGAAACAACGAGGAAAGCGGGAACTCGTTGGTCCTTTTCACCTGTAAGTGCCAAAATCCAACATAAATGAGTATTTTGCTTTTTATTGATATGCTTTTCTAGGGGTGTTTAAAGCAAGGTATTAAAATCTGGATCGAATATTGAATCGGTTGGGGTATTGGGTTAAGGGTCAGTGGGTCAAATCGGAGTTAAACCGAAGCTAAACCGGGATCAAACCGGTGAGTAATTGAAAATTTTAGACTTATAGTATGAAATTCTAAAGAAAAAAGTTAAATTTTTTTTTTTAAAACTGGGGCCCGGACCGGACCGGTCTAGTGACCGGTTCGGCGGGTTCCGGGTCGGACTGACCGGTCCGGTCCGGGTCCCTGAACCCTGGTTTAAAGTATCCGGTCCCGGTTATTCCGATCCGGTCCCGGATATTTTATCCCGGAAATTTCCTTTCTCGGTTGGGACTGGGATCTAAAAAATCTGAGACCGGGACCGGGATCACACCTTGTGATCCCGAGAATTCCTGGTCCCGGTTTTTTTTTTCTTTTTTCCTTAAAAAATATGCTATTATTTTATTTTTGTATTTTTTACCGCATAAATTAAGTTATCATTTGATAAAATGTATATCACATATTTAGTTAGAGTTAAGTCGTATATATCGTGATACAAATCCTAACTATATAATATATAAAGATAATAACAAAAATGATGAATGTGATAATAATATTAATAATAATATGTTATTTTTCAATTCTAACTCAATTTGTGTGATTTTTATGACCTTATTAGGTGTTAAATAATCACTTTAAACACTAGAATATAAAAAATTTAACTAATATAATTATATTATTAAGACCAAGAATTCCCGATCCCGGTCTCAGTTGTCCCGGGAATGACATCCCAATCCCGACCAATCCCGGGACGGGAACCAGAAATGGGTATTTCTGGTCCCGTCCCGGAATTTGAACACCTCTATGCCTTTCTACTCCCCTGTGTAACACACTCACGCACTGTCACTGACTCGAGAGCATTATGGCTTATGGGAAATACATATGGTAGAAACAGAGAGGAGGGAGGGAGATATGAAGAACCGAGAGGGAGGGGGAAGAGAGACATAACAAGAAAGAAAGTGGAAGGAGTTATTTTAACAAGGCATCAAATAATTCATTCATCAGATTAACAGTGTGTTTGGATTAGCTTAATTGCCAACTTATTTGTTAAATGGGACCTTCGTGTACAGATTAACTAATTTTTCTAATATAATCAAATTAGATAAATAGGTTTTATAAGATAAAATGGAGCATTAAAATTTTAAAATTCTTAAAAAAAAAAAGGGATTAAAGAAAAATTGGTGAAATTCAAAAAAAGAAAAAGAAAAAGAAGAGAGAGTGTGTGGTGTGGGGCTCACATTAATAAAAGGGACCAATTAGAGTGAGATGATGGGGTCCACATATGAAAAAAAAAAAATTAGATTTTCTCAAAACCATGGTTTTGAGATCCAAACCATGGTTTGAGATCAAAACCTTGGTTTAAGAAAATTTGAAGTGTTTGGATGATTTTTGCAAAACTATGGTTTGAGCTCAAAACCATGGTTTGGGAAAATTTTTGAGTGTTTGGATGATTTTTTCCCCAACCATAGTTTGGGCTCAAAATAGCTTTTTTTAAGTGCATCCAAACACACTAGTTCACTTGCTCTGCAATTTTCCTATAAAATGATTTTAAAACATCATTTCCTTCTCATGCGTTTTATTTTTCCTACCATATTACTTCCTTACATGCTAATTATAATAGCTAGTAGAATAGTTTGCCTTAATCTTAAATGTAATATCTCAATTCTAATTGTATCCTGAATTTATAATGTTTTGATAGAATTATACTCAGGTCCTAAGAAAGAAGGAAAATAAATAAATGGTCATTTAAAATTGTAAAAAAAAAAAAAGAAAAAGGTTCCATAACATTGTCAATACAGGTATCTAGAGTTGTCAATGACCTACTTCTGGAATTGTTAATGAAACCATTTTTTCATTTTGCAATTTTAATTGACCATTTCTTCATTTCCCTTCTGTTTTAGGACCTAAGTGTAATTATCCCTAATTTTTTCCTATAATATCCTATTGATTGAACATATGCTAAGGGGAGATTTTTCATGAGGAAGTAGCGCTAATGCAAATGATTAAAATGGTATTTAATTAGAGAAACTAATATACTTTCTTTTTACAAATAACTAATGTGATTATTTTCCTTAATCTCGGTAAAATTAGTTTCTAGGTCTTTCGAAGAGAATAATTCTTATGTATGATCATTTCTCCTCTACTTTGATGATGGAACTCTCTTTCAAAGAGTAAAGACGTTGATGGACCCACAAAGCTTTTTCTTCCGCACTCGCACCTTTTCTTCTTATTCATCTTCATTTATACTCTATAGAATCTGCTAATATATAAATATGTTCCTATGTTCCTATTTTACGCGGCACTCAATATTTTACTAGAATTAATAAAAACCTTAAACTTAATTAGTTCTATCTTAAAAGTCTAATAACTTTTAACTTTATCCCTATTTAACATTTATAAACTTTATCAAGGAGTCCAAAAGAATAATAGTCCATACGGCCCTGTTGACTAATTTGAGGATTAACTAAACTAAATAAATTACTTAATCATAACATATATGTTATATAATCTCTCCAAATACTTAATTATGAATATCGTTAGATTAATTAGTAGGTTATAAGTCTTGCGAATTAGTTTAGAAAAAAATGATAAATATAAGTCCTTTAAAATAATTTATTAAGTTTCATTAATCTCTCTAAATTAGTCAATTGGATCTTATATTAAGGATCGGAGATAGTAAATTTAATTAATAAACTTATATTAAAGGTAAAAAAATACTTTTTCTATCTTATAAATAAAATAAGTGGAGTATATATATTTCAAAAGATTTTTTTGATCGAAAATATTTCAGAAGATTTAGTGTATTGGAAACTTATAAAACCCATTTGTCATATGAGCTCCTGATATAGGACTGATGATAAATTTGTCCATAGCCTCTCATTTATTCTTTCTTCCCCTATATTTTTATGTCCACATAGAGCGAGCTAAGCCCTTCCATAGATATAATATTATTATATCTTTTGGCAATGTTCCTTTCAATAGTTGCTTCAGTCAGTCCTTCTCGGGTATTTACTACACCCATATATTTTTTTTTTTTTTGGTTCAAAATACCCATATAATTCAAATCCATGTTCTGAATAATAAGATCTGACAGCGACAAACAGTGTTGGCCAATAAATTGACAATGACAAAACCATTACCAAAAGAAAAATAAGGACACATCACTGCTCCAGAATCATCAATAGCGACTTTCTTGGGAGAAACTATATGCGCATGTTTTACATTTTTTTTTCTTAAAAGTAAAATATTACCTTTGATTCTAAATATAAGATAAGGTTGACTTTTTTTTGAAGAGATTAAGGAAACTAAAAAATTATTAAATCATATCATATGTTATATATCTTTAGATTATATATTAATTTATTAATTAAATTAATTAGTTTGAAGAAAAAAATATAAATATAAATATTCTAAAGTAATTTAATTAATCTCCTTAATTTCTTAAAAAAATCAACTTTATTTTATAATTAGGACTAGAAGGAGTAGTGAATTTCACACTCGGGGAAAACAGCTGTATGCTAACTCTGAAATTAGAATCCGCTTTTCTCTCGGAACATCTTCAGGCTTCACCATTACCAAAAGCTAGCTAGAGTCAGTATAAAGTCACGGTAATTGGTAAATCATCTTTTAGCAGTGAGTCGTGAGTGTGGAGAAGAAAATGAGATCGCTTGAACAACTTCCGTGATACAATGACAACACTAATTAATTTTTCTCAAGAATAACGCATAAGTGTACTTGCCATAAGTTCTTGGTGTCTCACCTATGCTACTAACGTGGTTTGGTATACATTTCGAATAATTTATTAATTAATACTTTGAATCCTCGTTCTAGAGAAAGTCCAAGCCGTTGTGGGAGCTCTAATTTTTGTTGTGTTTGTGTTTGATCTCCGTGGTGCATGACAAATATGTGCCTGGAAAACCAGATGCATATACCATAACCTCGTAAGGTTCGATGATGTCGGTATCCTTGACTAATTATTTCTCATCAAATTTTAAAGAACAAAAAATCGCCCATTCAACTTTTGTGACCATTTAGATTTTATTTTTTTTTTTTGGAATCAACGTGATTTCTAAAATATAAAAGTTTTATATTAATGGTGATTATTCCTTGAAAAGGGGTCATACAAGTCCTACAGGGGACGCAAGAAAACAAAGAGATCGTGTTCGTTTGAGATAGTTTATTTTTGGACAATAAATACTTATAAATCGTGATTTATGGTATATAAGGTAAGTATGTGAGATGAGTTTTATCTAATGCTCGTTTGGTGTAGCTTATTTTTAGGCAATAAGTACTTATAAATCGTGATTTACGGTATACGAAATAAGTATGTGAGAGGAGTTTTATCTCGACTTATGTAATAAGGACTTATTGCCCAATTGGAAAATATTATAGAAAACTTGATAAGAGTAGTGTTGTGTCCATGTGAATTCAGAATTTTAAATGAAATTCACCGCTGGACAATATTGATGCAAATATATGCTCCCATAGAGGGGTTTTAAAAAAATAACTTGGTCTAAAATATAAGTTACTTGTAAGATAATTAGTGTTCATTTTTCAGCTTTGTCCCTTTAATTTTTTTGACTTAATATTGGAATTCATTAAACAATCAAAAGATTAATACAAGAAGGCGACCCCAATAGAGGTCCAAAAGCTCCTTCATCAAATACCGCCTACTGATAGAGCAGGTGGTGGGTGATCAAGGATGACAAAAATCTCCATATTACTATGAGCAAGTCTAGCTAAGAAGTCTGCTTGACCGTTTTGCTCTCTAGAGATATGGCTTATAAGTACACATCATTTTCTAGATAACCACAGCCTAGCTTCTTTAATGACCTCCCTAAAGGGGTGATTTTCATCACAGCCCCTCATGAGTAAATGCATTGCTTCAATACAATCAGTAAACAGATTAATATTCTTAATATTTCTATGCTAACAAATTTGAAGGCCCTGTATGATAGCAATAATCTCTACCACCACCGGAGGAACTTGCATAAGTTTACACATGTATCCACACACTCATTCTCCTTGTTCCCTTTTTATAACGCCAGCGCTTGCACTTTGCCCTAATTGAAGAACTGAACCGTCTGCTTCTAGTATACGAAATCTTGGCCTTCTCGTTCATTGTCCTTCTCCTCCAGTAACCGCTTGTGTGTAAAACTTACAATGAGCGCTTAAGTCCATGTCCCAGCTTGCCCGAAAAAGGCTAGAGTTGGCATTTGGATTACCAGCGTCAGTTTCTTCACCAAACAACTTTCTGCATCTGTTAACCCAGATATCCTAGCAAACATATCCAAACAATGTTGCCCATTTGATCTTCTTAGTGAAATCCCTGCCAGCTTCATGTCTGAGGTTCCATTCAATCCACTTCATTCCCTGTAAATTAAGAAAATTATCCCATAAAGTAGGTTTAATAATGGAGATCCATCTTTCACGAGCATTGGTACAGTCTCTCAATAAATGCATTAAGCTCTCATCCTGCTTGCAACGAAAAGGACATATTTCATTGTTTGAAATTCCCCTCCTCGCTCTGAGTTCTGCCGTAAGCACCTTACCATGTGCCACAAGCCACATGAAGGATTTAATCTTCTTTGGAATGTCCCATTGCCAAAGCAACCTCCAGAATGTTGTATTAGAATTAGACGACCCTGCAGAAAGAAAATGATAGGAAAAACTAACAGAAAAGCAACCATTAGAAGAGGGTTTCCATAAATACTTATCTGTTCCTCTGTTATCATTGGGGGGGTTGAACATATGTAATTCTATCAACCACATGAGAGCTGAACCATCTACTAAGCATTGACACATCCCACTCACCTCCAGGGCTAACATAGTCCTGCACTCTTTCATTCCTGTCCACAAAGGTTTCCCAACCCGGAATTAACTCTATTAAAGGTTGATTTATTTTCGACCAATTGTCGTACCAAAATGAAGTTGAATGACCATTTCCAACTTGCACCCGCACTCCTTTATGGAATTTGTCCCAAACCGAACATATACCCCTCCAAGTAGCAGAACAATTCCTTCGAGGCACCGGTCTATTTATCTGGTTCCACCTATACTTCTCTTTCAGGACCTGAACCCACAATTTTCCAGTATTATTTAAAACATGCCAGCATAATTTCATAATGAAAGCTTCATTTTGTCTATATAGATCACGAATCCCGAGACCTCCCACTTTTTTGTCCTTGTAATCTGGTCCCAGGAGATGAGGTGGAGTTTTTTCAGATCATCCTGCTCATCCCATAAGAACTTCCTGATTTTCCGCTCCAATCCTGTAGAACTCCTTTAGGAATAAACAACATCTGCATCTGGTAAGAAGGCAAGGAGGATAGGACTGATTTGATGAGAGTGATTCTACCTGTAAAGTTCAAACATCCTCTTTTCCATCCTGAAATCTTTTTGAGAGTTCTTTCCAGGAGGGGTATGAAAGTGAACTTGGACACTCTTTTATGAATAAGAGGAGTGCCCAGATACTTCCCCAAATCTCCAGTTAAGTAAACACCCATCTTTTGACTCAAATCGTAGGCCCTTGAAAAATGAACCTTCCTTGAAAAACTCACCCTAATCTTATCCTTGTTCATTTTCTGGCCTGACATATTACAAAACATCTGCAGACAATTTAACATAACCTCCACTTGGTTTTGAGAAGCCTCCCCAAATAAAATGAGGTCATCCGCAAAGAATAAATGAGAGAGTTTATGACCATTCCTACTAAGCTTTATCAGAACCCATTCTCCTACCTCAATAACATCTTAGATTATGTGCCCAAGACACTCCATAGTGAAGATGTACAGAGATAAAGGATCACCTTGTCTAATTCCACGAGAAGATCTAAAATTCTCAGTGGCTTCACCATTCCATAAGATTTGAAAAGACGGACTCGTAATACATGCCATAATCATCTGACGGATTTTCCCATCTACACCCACAGATCTAAGCGTATCATCAATGAAAGGCCATTCAAGACGATTATAGGCCTTCTCAAGATCCATTTTAACCGCCATCCAGCCACTTCCCCCAGTTTTAGTCTTCATAAAATGGATCACTTCTTGAGCAACAATTATATTATTAGTACTTTGGCGTCCCGTAATAAAGCTACACTGCTCATCACCTATCACTTTCCCCATAATATCATGGAGACGACAACTCAGGATTTTAGTTATGATTTTGTAACTAACATTGGACAGAGATATAGGCCTAAAGTCCCTGATAGACTCTGGGTTTTCCAGTTTGGGAATTAGAACAATGTTGGTACTGTTTATTTCTCTTATACGTTATGGATCTTGAAACACACCCATAACTAGACCAGTTATATGCTCTTCTAGGGTATTCCAATATTCTTGATAAAACACTACCTGTAAGCCATCCAGTCCAGGAGCCTTAAAGGCTCCTAAATTGAAGGTTGCCACTTTGATTTCTTCTTTAGATAATGCATCATTGATCTTCTCAAGCTCTGTAGGAAGTATCTCCGGAAACCTATTCATCGTACCAATAGGGGTGAAATTGGTCAGGTCACTTTTAAACAGTCCTTTATAGTAATTGATAGCCATATCCCTTAAGGATGCTTGATCAAAATCCCATTCTCCATCATTGTTTTTAAGACCATCAATCCTATTAAGCCTTCTTCTTATCACTACAGTAGTATGAAAAAACTTATTATTTCTATCACCCCATTTCAACCAGTTACACCTTGATTTCTGGTACCATAGAAGTTCCTCCTGTGCAAGGACTTTATTATATTCCTTCCATAACTCATTCTCTGCTTGTACAAGATATTGGTTATCCCGTCTCACCCTCGCTCGATCAATGCCTTCAATTCTTTGAATAATTTTCCTCTTTTTACCATTTAAGTTACCCACCTTTCTTACATTCCACTCACGAGCCTCTTTTGTGAAATTTTTAACTTTGTCATTCCAGAGGCCCCTACTCCAGGATTGTTTGACCAAGTCCCCAAAACCTTCTTCTATAAACCAAGCCGCCTGGCATCAAAAGGTAGGTTGTGTCCGGCAATAAGATTGCGAAAGAGAAGATTTGACCAGGATCGGGCGATGGTTAGAACCAAATTTACTCAAGTGATAAGTCTTTGTTAGAGGAAATAGACGATTCCACTCATTTGTTATGAAAGCCCAATCTATTTTTTCTTTTAAAGTTCCGCGTTCCCAAGTGAATCTCTCACCCATAGTTTCCATTTCAATGAGGTGAGACCTTGAAATACATTCTGTTAGAGCAAGCGTTTCACCCAAGAGGGGGTGAATTGGGTGATTCTAAAAATTTCGTTGCAAATATAAAACTTGACGGTGAATATAAAACAGTAAAGAGTATGGAGAAATATCACCGAAGTGTACACCAGAAGTTATACTGGTTCGGCCACAACCACTTTGACCTACGTCCAGTCCTCAGAGCGTCTCTGAGAGTTTCACTATAATTTCCAAGATTCAGTGGGTTCTTGGCACCTCGATACAAGCAAGTTCCTTCGCCTAGACACTCGCTCCCCCGTACAAGTTGTAATTCAATCCCAACTCAAGGTTCTACAACCTTAAATTACCTCAATAAAAAATATTAAGTTTGAATGAAATATCTTTCTTACAGAGTGAATAAGAATCACTGAA
Source organism: Inga laurina (assembly GCA_963855925.1). Taxonomy (NCBI): domain Eukaryota; kingdom Viridiplantae; phylum Streptophyta; class Magnoliopsida; order Fabales; family Fabaceae; genus Inga; species Inga laurina. Next base: position 57,522,332 of record OY979711.1, read on the forward strand.
GTACAGAATTACAAATATGTGTAAAAACAAAGTAGTGAACTTGATAATGTGTTCTCGTGTGTGTTCTTGTTTTTTTCTCTGTTTGGATGTTCCCATATATATAGATGTGTTGATAATGTCTATTGGAACATTTTCTTCTCGTCCGTTAGAGTGTGCGTAGCCACTATTGACTTTTCCAGTTTTTGAAAAATATCCATTTGCGGTAGGTGGCGATAGGTAGCATTTGAACGTTGCATTTGACTTTCCTTAATTGGTAAAATCTCTTCATTGTTCATCTGCGAATATGCTAAGAATACTAATACAATGAAGGGTTAATCATATAGGAGACAAATCAATGAATATTTGAATAATTTCTGAATTTCTGGTCTTGGATACTCGAGTAGTCCCTCGAGTATTCATTAAGTTTACCCGAATACTTACTCAAGTATCTTCGTGAAAATATTGATAAACAGCAAGTCAATAAATAAACATCACATTACTCGGGTAGTGCATGGAGTAAACAAATTTACAAACCTTGGAAATACCTGTTTACTCGAGTACTAACTGGAGTATGGTACAATTTTCTTCACAGGTTACTCGAGTTGCTACTCGAGTAGTCTTTCTAATAACCTTTAGATTACTCGATGCTTTACTCCAGTAATGTTGGCAGGATTTCAGGGCCGAGAGCACTTCAAGTTTGCTTACCTGGTTACTCGAGTACTGCCTCGAGTAAATATCAATTTTCTGCATAGCTTACTCGGGTAGATACTTCAAGTGCTTTGTAAATAACTCTGCAGATTACTCGATTACTGACTCGAGTAATCTCCTTCAAGTCTTTGACATAGAACAATTTAATACCTGCATAATTGAGTGGTGCCTCGAGTGAAGTGTGATAAAAACATTTCAGATTAATCGAGTGTTACCTTCAAGTTTTGTTTACCACAGTGATTTACTCAAGTTGCTCCTCGAGTAACGTTGGCAGGATTGGAATGCCGAGAGCAACATATTTCTTGAAGCAAAGGACTCGAGTAACGTTGGCAAGCCGAGAGCAACTGGAAGTGATTTTCCTGATTACTCGAGTACTTACTCAAGTAACATTGGCAGGCCGAGAGCAACTGATTTCCTTGTGGCAGGTTACTTGAATGTTTACTCGAGTATCTCTTCTTTTCATTTCATATTACTCGAGTCGTCCCTCGAGTGTTGTATCTGGCCGTGTGTTACTTGAGGTTCTGTGCTCTGGTTACTTCAAGTTTCTGTCTCATTACTCGAGTAACCATTTAGAAATTCTGCCAGTGATGAAGTTTCTCAGTTTTCTCTCTTGGCCTTTCTTCATTACTCCAGTGCTTACTTCAAGTGATGATTTGCTCTGTCATTACTTTGTTCAAAATTATTTGTTTATCAAATATTTTTCACATCCATTCTTTGTTATCATCAAAACATGTGAGATCTAACACATTCTTGAAATTGTCTCATCGAATTGAGATTAGGATTCGACCCTCTACTTTTGTCTTCACTATAGAGGTAAGCATTAAAATCCCCCACCACTAACCAAGGAATATCAACCATACAACTCATCTCATTAATTTCCTCCCATAGAGTCTGGCAAAGAGTGCGAGTAGGCTCAGCATAGATACATGAAAGAGCAAATTTTGTAGCTTCTCTAGCCATTACAACCTTAACATGGATGGCTTGGGTTGAAAAATACATATACTCCAGCATCAGATCATCACTATTCCACAGAACTCATAGTCCTCTAGCATATCCCGTCGCTTCCAGCCGTAACCAGGTATTAAATCCCAACTTTCGAATAATTTTATCTGCTTTATTCCCACTAATCCGGGTCTCAGTGAGAATTAGAATCTTGACATCCTTGCCCTGAATCATGTTTTGAACCTTTCTGGGGAAATAACTAGAACCCGCTCCCCTACAGTTCCAAGCTAAAATATTTATACTAATCATAAATAAAAATAATAAGGAAAGGGAAAACAAACCTGGGAACTATAGCATCACTCTTCAGCTTCTGGTGTTTCCATGCAAACGACGGCTGCCAATTCTTGATCTGCGTCTGCCATTTTTTGGTTCGGATTCTCCTCGTCATTGGTCATCCCTGCTTGGTCAGCATCTATATTAGCTTCTTCAATGATACCAATTCTCTGCTCCTCTGCGTTCACGCCAAAACCCTCTAGGATCTGTATCGTGGCCACCATGTTCTATTTATTTATTTCATTTCCTTGTTGGTGAAATTGTGTGGAGTCATTTGATAGTTCTCCTCCGTATTGGTTCTGTTCTTCTGATGTCGACAAAATCAGCCCAGAGACTCCCTCCTACTCCATTAATTTTGTGTTCCTCATTTGTTGCATTTCCACTTGGATCTGATTCAATTTAACGGACTCATTATTAATAGACCCAAAAACCAAACTATGGGCCCTTCCACCTGCAGCCTTTTTAGATTTCCAAAGAGAGGTTGTTGTTGGTTTTTTTTCCCCAAAGGAATTGCCCACTTTCCTATTTTTCGTTATATTTAAGATTGGGCTCAATTTGGTGTTTTTGGCTGGCCCATACCCTTTCTCTACATTTCCCATTGATTCCTTTTCACTCATTGCAGCTTCCGACCCAGTCTCCCTTGATTTAATCTTCAAGGGCTCCTTCTCCACGTGATCATTTCCCATCCTCTCTTTCGAACCTGCACCTACCGTCCTCTGTTCCAAGCTTCTCTCCTCCGGCACGATTTTTATGCTGCTAGTCTCTCCTATCCCGAATTCCAAAGGGTGAAGCTTCTAGCCATTGCTTATGCTTCTCATTGCCCCTAGTTGAGCTTAGTTTACCTGCTTCCTTCTTCTTCCACTGTGCTTCTTGACCTTTTTTCTTAATTGACGGCGCTCTTTCCCTTGATAAGATTTCTGATCCATAATATTGCAGAGCGTTGAATCTCGAGCCGCTCCCTTTCTCAGCTTCTTTGGCTCTTGATCGAACCGAGGGTGACGTTCTCGGATGCAATTTTCTGTCTGTTTTAGCAGGATGTTGGCGCGCCTTGCCCCTAGGCCTCACTAGCATCCAGTTTCCGTACTCTTCCTCGATGTTGACACCCGGCACAGAGACTAAAGGTAATTTCTAGTTCTCTCTATCTTCGTTCATCGCTGCAGGAGATGTCGCCGGATTGATCGTCGCTGCATTTGTACTCCATAGCGCTACATCTGAATTCTGTGTTCCAATCTTACAATTTTCCAACGTATGGCCGTAAAGACCACACTTAAAACAAACATCACTTAGTCCCTCATACTCCACTGTATATATATGATTTCTGAGGATGAATCTGGATTGTAGCTTTTTATTGAGGTCCACTTCCAAACTGACTCTTGCGAATTTTCCCCTTTCCACTGACTGTACATCATTGCCTCTGTGGGCTAGCGTGTTCATGTCCACTTTTAGTGTGCGTCCTATTAGATTTCCAATTTCAAACATACACTCTGCTGAGTACATATGTAGTGGAAGTGTGGGAACTCTTATCCAAACCGCCACTCTTCTAATTTTGTTGCAGTATGGGTTGAAGTTAGGACTCCACCTCTGGACTGCTAAATAGCGCCCCTGAATCAATCATGGGCCATCAAACAACAGCTTGGAACATAGTGACTTCTCTGATGTTCTGAAAACGAAGTAATTATTTGGGAGGTCGATTAGCTCAAAATTGTCTGATCTAAGAAGCCATTTGATTCTGTCCTTTATCATATGCAAATTAGTATTTTCCCCCAAAACCGTTAATATTAACGCATCTTTCCACGGCCTACATAGTTCTTTCAGCTTCTCATTTGGTAAAACCAGAGAAGGTATAGAGCCCAGCGACTGTCTCTGTTCTTTTGATAAAACAGGGGACAACTCTGCCTCCTCATTGAGCCACTCCTTCATTTGAACATCAAAATCCTTTTCTAGCTCTTTCTCCTCCTCTCCCATAAGTTTGGCTTTGTATGATATTTGGCTTTTAGGAGTGTTTAATCTGATCTGTGTCTTTTGGCTTTGCTGAGCATCAGGAGCTGTGGCACTCATATCTTCCATTATGACATCCAACTGCCTTGTTCCCTTCTCCTCATTATTCAAAATTGGTGACATTTGTTTAATGTTCTTCCCCATCAGGTCATCTTCTTCTTTGGATAGGCCCGCGCCTCCATCCAGCTCGGTTTCAACATATTGATCAAGGACAGCATTGATCCAGAGTTCCTTTTTTCCTCAAACTTCTTTTACTTTGTCCCTTTAATTAATGCCCATTTTTAATTTATTCACTCATTAAATTTTCAAGCATATTTTTCAATAAAGGTAAAGTAGGAAAATGTTTCGATTTAGATCTTATTTAATGAGTTAATTGTTGATATATGACTGAGCTTCCATTAAAATATATGACTGAGCTTATGACTGAGTTTCCCTTAAAATATACTCGTTTAGTCCTTAATATAAAACTTAATTAATTAATTTGAGTAGATTAAGGATAATGTTAGTTAAATTAGTTAATATGATGTGTTTTTTCCCCTAAAACACCCTAATCATCTTCATTAATTCTCCTCCCTCTCATACTTGCTTATTGTTGAAAGAATATAAATGGGGCTAAAAATGAATAAAAATGTGAAATATATCTTACATTTAGTACTAATATCAACTTCACAATTAGGTGCTACATTAATAATATATATTATCTTCTGAATTGCTTGATCATTTGGGTTAATCATATATATGACTTTTTTATTGCAGGTATGATCGAATTCAATTCATTCTTTTAAACTTCATTTAATTATATTAAGTAGTGTTGTGTATTGCAAAATGTTTTCTTAAAAAATAATTAGATATAAATTAATCTAAATGAAATTGCATAATTTAAAGGAAATGCATAACCAAAGAGTCAAAAAGTCGAAATGCATAACCAAAGAGTCAAAAAGTCGATTCATTTCCCACTCCCTTTCTCAATTTCTCTCATTTGGGGAAGCAGTAGTAAGAGATGAATTATTGAAGAAGTAAACCGCGTCAATCCTAAAACCCTTACTCCCAGTCAAGACCCCCCTCTTGTGCTTGCTAGGATTCTGGGCGGTGTATAGGGAGGGGGCATTTGTTCTGATCGAGGTTAGTATGTCTCTTTGATGATTTGTTTGCTTTGGTCTGTAACAGAAATCTCAGTACAATATCTGCTATATATGCGCTGCTTTTGGAACTCGTGAAGAATTAAACACATACATGCGATATTTTCCAATTTTCGATTCTCTGTTATGCTCTATCTGAGGTTAGCCTGTGCCTTTTTTTTTGTTTTTTGGGCTGGTCACTTTAGGCTGTTTCTGATATACCTGGAAAAGAACAGGATGGCAACTAATGGAGATGAGTCCCCGATCTGGAAATTTGTGGGAGAAATGTCAGCCATAACCGGCCTGGGTTGCTTTCCTCACGGCTCCAACTACCGCATGTCTTTAGGGAAGTTGGGTTATGTTGGTCCCCTTGTTTATCTATTCGTCTGTTCATTTATTTGGTGGATCATGTCTTGGGTCAAGAGAATTCAAGTTCCAGGGAATTTAAAAGTTGTTGTGGGAGTTATACTATTTGTTGTGCTCAATTCGATCTCCGAGCTGTATGACGAATATGGGCCTGAAAAACCAGATGCATATACCATTGCCTTCTTCGGTTTATTTGGGTTGATGTCGGTGTCCTTGACAAGGCAATTAAAGATTGGATTCGAACTTGGCTTCTCTGCTTTCTTCCTGAACATGTTTGCCTCACAGGTTTTCAAAATCAAGTGGTTCCTCTTACCCATTGCTTTAGTTTTCTGCGCAGTCGTCTACACTCTTCGCGTATACTCAGAATCCAGCGAACCAGGCCCTGGCAATGGTGGGAGGACATCGGTCTGAATTAATTGAGTTTTAATTTGCAGCAAAATATTCAATCAATTGAACCTTATGTAAAAGGATTTCTTTCTTTTGTTTATTTTCGTTTCTCATTAGTTGATAGTGCTGTACTCCTAGAAAGCTGCTCCAAAATTATGACCTTGCTTGTCCAGTACAAGTTGACAATGGAATGAAATGTTTTTTTGGATAACTTATTTTTTTTTGACAAGAAGTTGCTTATAAATCATGATTCACCGTATACAAGATAAGTATGTGAAATGAGTTTTATCTCGGTTTACGTAATAAACACTTATATTCAAAAAATAAGTATTCTCAAACATACACGAAAACAACTTAAGACTGCTTTACTTGCCTTCCTATGGATAATGGAATAGAAAAGTTTAACATTCTTCAATATTAGCCATTGAAATGTTTTATATAGTACTTGTTTGAAATAACTTATTTTTGAGCAATAAGTGCTTATAAATTGTGATTCACGGTATACGAGGTAAGTATGTGAGAGGAGTTTTATCTCAGCTTGCGTAATAAAGACTTATTTTTTAAGAAAATGCTGAACCAAACAAACCTATAAGAATGACCATTGCCGCTTACAACATGGTGCATCATCTCCATATACACACATTTCACAATAATCTGAAGCTGAAAAAGAAAAAAATCAGAGCTTTAATTACAAAATTTCCATAAGAAAAAGCTCTTCAGCGTGTGATTAACTATAGCTATGACTTGGAAAAGAATTCTATCTGTTGCGAAGGATTCCTGTGCAAAGATCCTATGGTTTCAAATTTCCCATAGTTTCCAACGTGTAATACATATCCCTATCTTCCAAGAGATATTCTGCTGCTTGGTCTTGACTCTTGAGTACAGAGGGTATCCAATGTCATCCCTCTTTTGGACCTTTCTACATTGGTCAATAGCTTGGTCTTGAGGATGCGTATCCAGTCAGAAAAGCTCCTTTTGAAAAAGTCTTGATACATATTTGTGGGCAGGATTTTCCTCCAGACAGTTGTTGCCACTGTGAACGTGATTTATATCCTCACTTGCCCTTGTGCAGAGAGTATAGAGGCTATCCAATGTCATCCCTCTTTTGGACCTTTCTACATTGGTCAATAGCTTCCCTTTAAGCAAGATCCACATGAAAGTTTTTACCCTTTGGATCATTGGTAATTTCCATAATGCCACTCATTTAGTTTCCATAAACCCACTAAATTTTTTTTTGGTTCAATAAACCCACTAATTAGTGATCAGATTGCTTATAAGTTGCTTTTTATGTAGATCGAGACACAACTCCTCTCACATACTTATCTCATATACCGTAAATGACGATTGAAAAACTGTTTTTAAATATTCCAATCGCTCATCCAAACGAACAATTAATTGGCCAAAAAGTGACCCGATGAGTTTTTGTCTTTTGTGCATGTGCAAATAATTCGGCCAGTTCAATAAGTGCATCTTTCTCTTATCCCAATTACCTCCTCGCTTTAGAAGATAGGTTCATTTGAACAGGGGAAATTAATGGACTGATTACTATTCCATGAAAAGGGATCATAAAAGACTTGCAGAGGAGGCAAGAATTATACAAAGGGATATATCGGTCAATTGGAAGATATTATTGTAGTGAAGCAATATTTATACACTCTAAAATGCCCTTACTAGTCTTGATCTCTGGGATATTTGTTACTAAATTAGGGCTTATTATATTTAATTATGATTATATTAGATTGGATTCAAGAGTTGTTCTAAGATTATTAGCTTATTAGCTTTTGGTTAGTTCTCTTTCAATCCAGGATTAATAATATTAGGCTTTTATTTTTTTTCTCTATTTCAATCCTTCAATACAAATAATTAATAATATTAGGATTGTTATAAAAGTATATGTGATAAGAGAGAAGATTGATAGGATTCTGAGAAAATCGATAGAATTTCTAGAGAGAAGTTCTCATTTAGTTCAATTGAAACAATCGATTACAGCTCTTTATATAGAGGCAGAAATCTAATCCTGGTTGCATGACCATGGTTATATTTAACCCTGATTATATGACCATGATTACTTTATATCTTCTTTATGTCTTTGTCTTCTTTTGCTTTTGCTTTGTATCAAGTCATCTTTTCTTCTTTATGTCAAGTTGACTGGAAGAGTAATATGAGTCAATGGACATCCACATATTTAATATTCATAACACTCCCCCTTGGATGTCCATTATGAATGTGCCTCATTAAAAACTTTAACTAGGAAAAACCCAGTGGGATAAAAACCTAGCTAAAGAAAAGAGTACATCATTCATTGATACACCGTCGAATGCTGCCTCATTAAAAACCTTTCTAGGAAAACCCAGTGGGACAAAACCTAGATAAGGGAAAAAGAGTACAGCGTGTATTGACTCTCTCTCTTAATAATATCAGTTGAAATCTTTGAATCTTCGAAGACCAATATCATGAACAAGTTTTTCAAAGATTGTACATGGGAGTGGCTTGGTGAATAAATCTGCTAGATTTTCACTTGAACTGATTTGCTGAATATCTATTTCACCATCCTTTTGAAGGTCGCGAGTGAAGAAGAATTTTGGTGAAATATGCTTCGTTCTATCGCCCTTGATATAGCCTTCTTTAAGTTGAGCTATACATGCAGCATTATCCTCATAGAGGATTGTTGGGATCATTTTGCCGGAAGATAAATGACAAGTTGTACGTATATGATGTATTACTGACCTCAACCACATACATTCTCGACTTGCTTCATGTATTGCTAGAATTTCTGCATGATTAGATGATGTGGCTGATATAGTCTGTTTCATAGATCGTCATGAAATAGCTGTACCTCCACATGTAAATAGATAGCCCGTTTGTGATTTACCATTATGTGGATCAGACAAAAATCTGGCATCTGCATAACCAACCAGTTCATGCTTGGATACATTTGAGTAGTATAACCCCATGTCTGTAGTACCTTTGAGATAACGAAGAATATGCTTTATTCCATTCCAATGCCTTCGTGTTGGTGAAGAACTATATCTTGCTAATAAATTAACAGCAAATGATATATCAGGACGTGTGTGATTAGCAAGATACATTAGTGCTCCAATAGCACTAAGATATGGTACTTCTGGACCAAGCAGTTCTTCATCACCTTCTTCACTGATTTCTCGGGGTCGGAATGGGTCTTTATCCACCTTCAAAGATCTTACAACCATTGGGGTATATAATGGATGAGATTTATCCTTGTAAAATCTCTCTAGGACCTCTTTGTATAAGTTTCTTGATATACAAAGATCCCTTTCTTAAAGTACTCGATCTGTAATCCAAGACAGAATTTTGTTCTTCCCAAGTTCTTCATTTCAAATTCTTTCTTCAAACAATTAATTGCCTTTTGAAGCTCTTCAGGAGTTCCAATGATGTTGATATTATCAACATAAACATCAATTATAACAAACTCACTATTAGATCTTTTCATAAAGATGCATGGGCATATCGGATCATTTTTGTATCCTTCTTTCAACAAATATTCATTAAGTCGATTATACCAAATGCGCCCTGATTGCTTCAGGCCATACAGGGACTTATTTAACTTAACTGAGTATTGTTCTCGAGAACTTGAATTGGATACTTCTGGCATCTTAAGTCCTTTAGGGACTTTCATATAAATATCATTATCAAGTGATCCATATAAATAGGCAGTCACAACATCCATTAGATGTAAATCAAGTCCTGCATCTACTGCTAGACTGATTAAATAACGAAAAGTAGTCGCATCCACTACTGGTGAATACGTTTCTTCAAAATCAATGCCAGGTCTTTGTGTAAAACCTTGGGCTACTAGACGTGCCTTATATCTAGTTATTTTGCCCTTTTCATTTCTTTTTCGTACAAAGACCCATTTGCATCCAACTGGTTTTACATCTTCAGGTGTGAGGACTACAGGTCCAAATACTTTTCGTTTTGCCAATGATTTTAATTCTGCATTAATGACATCTTTCCATAGGGGCCAGTCTTTTCTTTGTTGGCTCTCACTAATGGATTTTGGCTTATGATCCTCATTATCATTCATTACATCATATGCTATATGATAAGCAAAGATGTCATCAACGTTGACTTCATTTCTATCCCATCGGATTCCATTCATAACATAATTTATTGAGATCTCATTATTTTCACATATATCAGGTACCTGGGTCTCTTCTGAGACTACAACATTCTCTTCTAGAGATAATATCTCTTCAGGAGATGGCTCTTCTGGAGCTACTAATTTTTCTTCATTATCCTCGACTTAACCATCTATATTCTTTGCTCCTTTTCTTTTTTCGAGGATTTTTATCTTTGGAACCGATAGGCCTGCCACGCTTCAGGCGTGCTTTGGATTCATTCATAGCAGGTTGTCCTTCAGGGACATCAATTTTAATAGGAGCATTAGCAGCTGGGATATGTGACTTTATCACTTTCTTTAGGTCAGTAAATGCTTATGGCATTTGATTAGCTAAATTCTGTAAATGAATTATCTTTTGAACTTCAAGTTCACATTGTTTTATACGATGATCAAAATGAGCCAATGATAATTCATTCCAACTAATTTCTTTACCCAGCTGTTTGTTTTCTCCCCCTAATGTTGGGAAAAATGATTCATCAAAATGACAATAGGCAAATCGCGCCATAAATAAATCTCCTGTAGATGGTTCTAACCATTTTTATAATTGATGGAGATTCATACCCAACATATATTCCCATCTTTCTTTGAGGGCCCATCTTGGTGCGTTGTGGCAGTGCTACAGGCACATATACCGCACACCCAAAAGTTCTTATATGGAAAATATTAGGTTTCTGACCAAAAACCATGTGTAAGGGGGAACCTTTAAATAACTTGTTGGCCTAATGCGAATTAACATTGCTGCATGTAAAATGGCATGGCCCTAAGCAGAAATTGGTAGATTAGATTTCATAAGTAAAGGTCTTGCAATTAATTGCAACTTTTTAACCAATGATTCTACAAGTTCATTTTGCGTGTGAACATAAGCTACAGGATATTCAACATCAATTCCAAGGGACATACAATATTCATTAAAAGCTTGTGATGTAAATTCACCAGCATTATCAAGATGTATTTTCTTGATAGGATAATCAGGGTAATGTGCTCTTAATCTAATCAATTGAGCAAGTAATCTCGCAAATGCCAGGTTGCAAGAAGATAATAAGCAAACATGTGATCATTTAGTTGATGCATCAATTAAAACCATATAGTACCTAAATGGTCCACATGGTGGGTGTATTGGCCCACAAATATCTCCCTGTATCCGTTCTAGAAATGTGAGAGACTCACTTTCTACTTTGCTTGGTGAGGGGCGAATAATTAACTTTCCCTTGGAACATGCAGCACATAAGAAATCATGGGATTGTGGTATTTGTTTACACTTTAGGGTATGTCCACATGAATTCCCAATTATTTGTCGCATCATGATTGAACCGGGATGACCTAACCGGTCATGCCAAACATTAAATTCATTAGTAAACTTCTGGTTTACATTATCAAACTGCTGGTTTGTATTGGCAAACTTCTGGTCTGCATTGAACTTCTGGTTCTCAATAGTATGTGTTTCAATTGTGCTTATACATGTGTAATACAAATTAGAAGAAAAATAGGAAAACTTTCTAATATGCATTTTCTACCAGCAACTATATTTGTAATGACAAGATATTCCTTATTATCTTTAGTTGTTGTTTCTAAATGATATCCATTTCTACGGATATCTTTGAAACTCAGTAAGTTTCTTTTAGACTTGGTAGAATAAAATGCATTATCAATGCATAATTTTGTTCCTTCAGGTAACAAAATATTAGCTCTTCCGGAGCCTTCAATTAAATTTATACTACCAGATATAGTTTGAACATTGGCTTCTCGTATTACCAAGGAAGAAAAATATTTATCATGTCTGTGTATGGTGTGGGTTGTTGCACTATCAACGAGACATAAATCTTCAGGATTGATGCCAATAGGATTCATTTTTCATAAAAACATAAATAAAATTAATACATATGATAGAAACAACTTTAAATAAAATATAATAGTTCAAATTATATTAAGAAATCTGTAACATCCAAATAGTTATTATCTATATCGCCATACTCAGAATTCTCGCCCTGATCAACATGATTAATATCAATATTTGATCTTTTACCAGTATTTTTAATTGATTCTTGGTAAAGATCAACTAGGTGCCTTGGTGTACGACAGGTACGAGACCAATGGCCCTTGTCACCACATCGATAGCATGGATTATCAGCATATTTGTTATGTCTACTACTTTCCCCTTTTTGGTTCTTATCAGTCTTTTCCCACATCTGGTAGGAATTTGAACCTCCATGATATCGACCACGACCACGCCCACGGCTGTAGCCACGCCCACGTCCATGTCCATGTCCATGTCCACGGCCACAATAAAATTCATTAGTTACTACATTCACTTCAAGGAATGGAGTTGAGCCTGTTGGACGGGATTCATGATTTTTCAATAAAAGCTCATTATTTTGTTTAGCCACAAGGAGACAAGAAATTAACTCAGAATATTTCTTGAAACCTTTTTCACGATATTGCTGCTACAGGAGCAAATTGGATGCATGAAATGTGGAGAATGTCTTTTCTAACATATCATCATCAGTAACATTTTCTCCACATAATTTCAATTTAGAAGTAATTCTGAATATAGCTGAGTTATATTCGCTTATAGATTTAAAATTTTGCAAGCATAAATGCATCCAATCAAAATGAGCTTTTGGAAAAATGACCATTTTCTGGTGATCATATCTTTATTTCAAATTGTTCCAAAGGACAAGTGGGTCCATCAGTGTCAAATATTCAATTTTTAAATCTTTATGTAAATGGTGGCGAAGAAAAATCATGGATCTGGCTTTATCTTGATTGGATGCCTTATTCCCTTCTTTAATTGTATCTTCCAGACTTTTGGCATTCAAGTGAATTTCCGCATCCAACTTCCAAGATAAATAATTTTTTCCGGTAATATCAAGAGTCATAATTTCAAGTTTTGCCAGGTTTTCCATTGTTCAAACTAATTAAAAAAAATAAATGAAAATAATTAAAATACGAAATATAAATATGCAATATAATAACTGTAAATTCATAAAGACAATAAATAATTCATAAGACAAGATAAGAAAATTAAAACATATATGGCTTCTGGCCATTTAATTTCATGACTTCAGGCCATGTATGGCTTCGGGCCATTTAATCTCAAGATGAGAAATTAATTATTATCTTCAGGATAAAAGTTGTACATGACTTCTGGCCGTACAATAAGATAAAAGATAAAAATATATATAGCTTCTGGCCATATAATAAGATGAAAAATGTATATAGCTTATGACTATATAATAAGAATGGATATGGCTTCTGGCCATATTATAAGAAATTAAAACATTATGACTTCTGGTCATAATTTCAAGAATCAGATATGTATGGCTTCTGGCCATAATAACAATAACAACAACAACAATAATAATAATATAAAAGAACTTGTATATAAAAACAATAACGATCTCCAATCTTAACCATGGAACCTGATGTTATATAACAATCGGTAAAAGTATCTCTCTAATTCCATATAGTGGCTCAGATTATCCCAGATTTATAAAATAAAACAGGATATATATAATCATTAAAGAAACCATAGGAAGATCATACCTTCTTTTAGAGTTTCGTGTTGATAACATGTTATAAAAGTATATGTGATAAGAGAGAAGATTGATAGGATTCAGAGAAAATCAATAGAATTTCTAGAGAGAAGTTCTCATTTAGTTCAATTGAAACAATCGATTACAGCCCTTTATATAGAGGCAGAAATCTAACCCTGGTTGCATGACCATGGTTATATTTAACCCTGATTATATGACCATGGTTACTTTATATCTTCTTTATGTCATTGTCTTCTTTTCTTTATATCCTTGTCTTCTTTTGCTTTTGCTTTGTATTAAGTCATCTTTTCTTCTTTATGTCAAATTGACTAGAAGAGTAATATGAGTCAATGGACATCCACATATTTAATATTCATAACAAGGATGATATATTAAGATTATAGCGTGATTTACGCACATTGATAAATCGATGATCAATACCGACACTACAAGACACCATAGTACTTATAGCTCATTACTTCATGACTCAGCAAGTAGAGCCGGGAATACGGGCCGGCCCTTCACGGGCTCAGGTCTAAACGGGCCGGCCCGTTGGCTAAAAAGTACAATATTTTTTAGGCTCTCGGCCCTACAGGGCTGTCCCTTCACGGGCTCGGACCTAAACGGGCTTAAACTCATTTTAATTCAAAAAAATTTCTTTTTCAAATTTTACAATTTATTTATTATTTTGCTTTAAATTGAGATACATTATTTTTAAAACTCATAAATTTTTAGTTAAAATAATCATCTAATATCTAAATTAACCTATTTTTTAAAGTTTAAATTAATAAATCATTGTAGAAAATAAAATAAATCAAATCAATTAATAAATGTTTGCCTGTTATTAATACTTTATTGGGTACTTAGGTGTGTCTCATATTGATAATTTGATATAATGATATTTTATTTATTAATTTATTTAAAAAAAAATATTAAACGGGCCTAAAAGGGCCGGCCCTTTTAGGCCCGCTTCTCTTTTTAGCCTCTAAATCATAAGCCCGGCCCTTGAAAGGCTCAGGGTCGGGCCGGCCCGAATTCCCGGCTCTATCAGCAAGCATTATTTAAAACAGTAGCAATACAATACTCCCGGACCTAATTATAAGATAGATTTCGTTTTTTTGAGAAATTAAGGAAGCCAATTAAATTACTTTAGAGTATTTATATTTTTAGTATCTTTAGATTATATATCAGTTTATTAGTCAAATTAATTAATTTGAAGAAAAAAAATAAAAATATAAACATTCTAAAGTAATTTAATTAGCTTCCTTAATTTTTCAAAAAAATCAATTTTATCTTATAATTAGTACCGGAAGTATTACTATTTTCCCTTCCACACTTTATCTTCATTCCGCGTGAACCCCACGTTTGAATAAGGGGGAAAACGGGAACCACCGAAATATTATCTGGGCAGAATATTGGGAGGGGGCATTTGATCGAGGTTAGTATGTCTCTTTGATGATTTGTTTGCTCTTCTCTGTAACAGAAATCTTACTACAATATCTGCTATATATGCTCTGCTTTTGGAATTCGTGAAGAATTAAACACATACATGCGATATTTTCCAATTTTCGATTCTCTGTTATGCTCTGTCTGAGGTTAGCCTGTGCTTTTTTTTTGGGCTGGTGACTTTAGGCTGTTTCTGATATACGTGGAAAAGAACAGGATGGAAGATGCTATAAATCAGTCCCCGATCTGGAAATTTGTGGGACGTGTGTCAGCCATAACTGGCCTGGTTTGCTTTGGTCTAAGCTCCACCTACGACATGTCAATCGGGAAGTTGGGTTATGGCGGTCGCCTTGTTTATCTATTCGTCTGTTCATTTATGTGGTGGCTCATGATTTGGGGCAGGAGAATTCAAGTTTCACAGAAATTCATGACTTGGGGCAAGAGAATTCAAGTTTCAGAGAAATTCAAAGGTGTTGTGGGAGCTATACTATTTGTTGTGATCTGTTCGATCTCCGTGGTGTATAAGAAATATATGCCTGAAAAATCAGATGCATATATTATTACCTCCTACGGTTCATTTGCGTTGATGTCGGTGTCCTTGTCAAGGAAATTAGAGCTTGGATTCGAAACTGGCGTCTCTGCTTTCTTCCTGAAATTGTTTGCCGCACAGCTTCTCAAAATCAAGTGGTTCCTCTTGCCCATCGCTTTAGTTTTCTGCTCCCTTGTCATCATTCTTCGCCACTACCCAGAATCCAGAGTGATACGCGTTGGCGATGAGAAGGTCTGAATTGATGGAGTTTTAATTTTTAGCAAAATATTCAATCAACTGAACCTGATGTCTTGAAATAACATGTATTTTATGCATCTGAGTTTTCATTTGTTTGCAGAGCCAATATTCCCAACGGGAAACTACCAACGATCAGAAAAATAATGAAGCGGAGTCTTCTCAAGCTGCAGTAAGACGTGACCAAAACGGAATCTAAATATTCATAGTCATATTCTTCTCTCTGTTCTCTCCTATTAAATGACTCAACACTTACATATTATCACTTTCACACAGATGAATCGCTCCCCAAGTATTGAACAAGTACCAGAAAGATTAAAGCAACTGAACATGACGTGAAACATTAATTGTTACCTGAACTAACATATACTTTATCTTTGTGGATTTTGTTTTTTGGCAGAGCCAAGATTCGACAGATATGGGAAAAGTTTCAGGGCAGGGGCTATTATCTACCAGCAAAGAGCGAAATAGCCAAGAGAAGTCTTCTCAAGCTGTAAGTGACGACCTAAACGGAATATAAATATTTAGTGTACTGATAAACTTCTCTAGTGCCCTATTAACTGATTCAAAACTTACTATGTTGGAGAAGTCTCGGAGGAAAACATATCAGATGGGGACGATGATCAAATTGTCCTACTCACTGGCTCTTCGGCAGTTGTAGGTGGTCGAATCCAATATTAAACGTTTGTTTTTGTTGATTAGAATTTTCAGTCTTACGATAATGGTTTCCATTTGGTCGAATCCAATATTAAATGGTTTCCATTTACGTTATTTCAGTCTTACGTAAAAATAACGAACGTACTTCCTCTTTAGCAGTTGTAGGGCAGTATTACTCTTGAGTGAAAACTTCTAAGGCAATTTGCACCTTAACCCTATTCCTTTAAATTTAGAAATGTATGATAAAATTATATTTTAAAAATATCAAAATTGAATAAATGTCCTTTCCCGCTAGATGTACTTCGAATGCCTCCTCCTCTTCGAGAAAAAAAAAACATGGTTGATGAAGTGATCCTTTTTGTGTTTTTTCTTGGGGATGATTAATATACTTTGTTGTGGTTGAACTCATCTCCTTGTCTCTGCCCTGCCCCACCATCTGTGTTCTGGATATCTCTTCTTTCCCTCTGTTTCTGTAACTCTCCCCTGTTTGAATTGGGGGCAGTGTGTGTTTTATATGACATGAGTGTCGTATTAATTGAGTGAACATGTTTTATGACTATGACTCTGATGCAGACGCTTCATTCCCCAAGTAATTATGGACAACTTTCAGAGGAAAACATACCAGATAACGAGGACAGTGAGGAAAATAATGAAGCAGAGGAAGATGATCCGCCGTCTGTCTCATTTGTAGGTGATCAAATCCAATATGAATAATGTTTATTTGGTTGATTAGATTTGAGTGCTGGGTTAATTATGGATTTTCATTTTATATATGTTGCAGGAAGATCAAGTTTCGTCAGAAAACAAGATGCGCAGTTCTGCAGAGCCTGAATTTATTTCAGCTGCAGCCACAGGACTAAGGTGCTCCGATCTTCTGAAACTGCCATATATATAATGTTAATTACTGTTAATTAAATCCCATAATATATACTTATGACTTGGTAATTGAGTAGATGGAAAAAAGAAGTAGTAATCGGAATGAGTGCGGTATTGTGCAGGTGGAGGCCTACAAATATTCAGAACAAACAAGAGGAAGATAATACTTCGTCGTCTTTGGCCCCAAAAGTAAGTGAGCACAACATAATATAAATATTCAGTTTACTAATAGATAGACTTTTCTAGTCTCCTATTATTTATTTATTAAATGAGTCGACACTTTTTATCACTTTCTCACGCACGCATCATTCCCCAAGTAATTATGGAAAAGTTACGGAGGAAGTATGTTTGAAGTGGCCAATCAGCAAAATAACGAACAAGAGGAAACTCTTTCGTCATTTTCCGGCCTTAAGTGGCCAAATATCCAACATAAATGAGTATTCTGCTTTTTACGCATATGCTTATCTAGTCTCCCATGTCACAGACACTGTCACTAGAAAGGGAAGGGAAAGAGACACAGAACAAGAAAGGAAGAGGAAGCAATATCACTGCTACAAAATAGAGATTTTACCAAAACGTCTATTTTTGAAAAAACAAAAGTTAAAAATACAGACAGTGACTTTTTTGAAAATTTTCGCATTACTTTGTCCTTCGTTTTGTTATAAACCGAAGTCAAATGTCTTTTTGGCGTCTGTTTTCTCAAGATGGAAAAACGGACACCAAAAACTACTTGTGGCTTCCGTTTTGAAAAAACAGACTCCAAAAGTAAATTTAAAAGTCCTAAATCTGCCAACACAGTTGTGACTATCCTCTCCGTCTCCTCCGTCGTTTGTTATTATGTTATGGTATTTAATTATCTGAGGATTATTTATTTGAATCTAAGCTGAACCACTTTCTGATTTATGCTTACAGATGTTTGCTGTGTTCAAGTTCGATTTTAATAATGACAGGATCAAGAAGAAGGCTCTGAAAGTGGTCTCTGGAATTCAAGGTACAAAAACGTTGTATAGTTCAGTATTGTGCCCTCTTCAATTCTTTATGTTAACCTTTTATTTGTCCTGCGCAAATTAATATTGGAGGAACAAATATGCGATACTCGAAGATTTGTGCATGTGGGTGCGTTTATTTGCGAGGCTTCCTATTTACACCCATCTTTTGAGGATTAAGATACTCTAATTAACTTTCTGTATGTTCATGTTTGGAATGCCAAGAAATGACCAAAGTAGTCTAGATCTTCAAATTCGTATCTTTCTTTAGAATTACACTTTACTCGCATAATATGTGTATTGAGATTGTGGCTATAAGTCTCAAAAGATGGGACTTTACAGGTTAAGTGTTAAATAAGATACAAGGTAGCAGGCATGAATAACAACAACATATATCAAAAACATTGATTACCCTCAATCTCACTCCCATGGAATGAAGTAAATGCAAGTGAATTATCGGACTGAAAATTTTTTATTTTATTTGCTATGATCAAATTGAGCCTCTTCCATAGTTGAAGCTGTTAACTTCTGCTATCTGCTTGCAGGGATAGATTCCATCTCTGTGGACATGAATCAGAAGAAATTAACTGTGATGGGAACGTTTGATACGGTCGTTGTGGTGAGCAAACTTCGCAAATTCTGTCCAACAGAGCTAGTCTCAGTAGGACAAGTTAAGGAGCCTGAGGAAGTAATATCTTGCACTATATCATGATTTAAGAATTAATAGCCACCTCTGTGTAATAAAGTTTTTGCTTGGTGTCACATGTAACATCTTTATTTTGTTAGCACCTAAAGTTAGTTGTAGTTTAGATTTACTAACTTTAGATTTTATTTAGGTAAAGAGTATAAAATAAATAAGTAATTTAAAAAAAAAAATCAAGTTCTAAATATTTATTGTAAAATATATGTATATATATATATATATAATAAAATACCTTCTTAATATAAATATTCTAAAAATATAGGTATGTGAATATCATATTATTAGAATAAGTAAAATAAAAAAAATGTTGTCAGAATATTCTGATATTATTATATTATTTTTAAAAAATTATTTTAATAAGGGAGACAAATACTAACTCTGAACATATAAAACCTCTTTTCTTTTTCCCTCTCACCCTAGTGGCACTCACGGGGCTGCACTTTACGCCGCGAAGGTCCATTTTTCTCTCCATATCAGTCCTCTCATTCCCTTCTTCATTACAGTATGCAATATTGCTTCTTGTCATACATATTTGAGTGTACTTAATTTACTCTTCCCCACTCTCCCTTTTCATCAATGCTGCAGCATATGTGGGTGATTTTCTAAATTTTTTTTTCTCTCACAAGCCACTTTCTTAATCTTTTGAGTGTGAACCATTCGCCCTCTTTTATGGTCTTTTCAAATCCCTTATATCTTTTCCTTCTTCCGTAAGTATTTACTGTACGAGAGGATGCCTATATACTCTTATTTTTCTTTTATCCCACAGCTTCCAACAATAGGCTGTGTGTGAGTATAAGTATGTGTACGTGTGTGTGTTCTATTCTACAAGACCCCACATTATATGTTTGCGTGAGTGCATATTTCCTTAATGCTTCAAGATTACTGTTGGCGTGCTTATCCATTTGTTTATTGTATCTTATTTCAGCATCTTAGGACCCACACCACTTACCTCTTTTTTGTGTGTAACTAGCAACTTTTCCCTCAAACCTTGCGCGGGCAGCATTATTTCCCACAAAAAATTATATTAATTGGTAAACTCAATTTCACTAAAATTTTAAAATGTGTAACTTCATGACAATCAAATTAATAATTAATTATACGTGGAACATATTAAAAATAATTAAAAAGAGCAAATAAATGACTCACTCAATTAATATGGAGAATCAATAGAGCAATATAATATATTATAGATAAGTTTTATCTAAGAAATGAATGTGTTTGTATTTGGTGAAATCCATGATTACATTAATAAAATAACTTAAAGTTGTGGATATATGATTTCAAAAACAAATAAGGAAAGACAGGATGAAAGAAAAACTAACTGCCAGTACATGTACAAAAAGGAGAACAACAATATCTGCACAGAAGATAATTATGACTATAAGAATGATGTAGGGCAGTATTGAGTTGCTGCATTCATATTTGCAGTCAATCAGCAGATAAATAAAGTATAATTTCTAGAAATAGAAGAAACAGAAACAGAATTCATACATATAACTAAATCAACCGAAACATTATTTTATTCTCAGCAAGTAATGGAGATAAGTCATGTTGAACATTAAAATAAAAGAAATCAAGCTCATACCAAGTTCAACTACTTGACGATTAAAAAAGAGAATGATAAATGTTTGGTCATAGACAGCATGAGACACCTCCAAAATAACACCATAATACACCCTAGCAAAAATAATTGCTTGATTCCAGCTAACTACTATAACCTAACGAAAAAAATAATTGAAGAATGATGTGGAAGGAATTGGACCACTGCCATGACAGATTCAAGGACACTATTGAGAGTTAGTCCATAAAAAATTTTATATTTGAATAAAGTTGAATCAATGACATCACACATGTTTGCATCAACCTGCAAGGCAATAAGGACATTAAACTAAAACAAACTGTCTAATTTGTATCTTTCATCATTATGTTTTGTCCAATAGGTTTATTCTTTTATAAACCATCACTTTTGGCTGAAATTAAATTTCTTCATCACTAGTCTTTCATATTTTCAATGCTTATCTTCTACATTTCAATACCCTAATTTTCAATGTTTTCAAAAGTTATTTTAAAATAAATATATCTTTCATGTTTTCAGTACTAAAAGTTGAATGAAAAATTAAGTGTAACATCACCCATATTGTAGGATACAAAATAGGATTAATCATCTATATAATAGGAGGTAGCTATAAATTAGAGACACTAAGATTACAACTATAAATAAAAGATAATTAGAAATTTCAACGTCATAAGATTCTTTAATCTTGGGGCTTTTATTGCACTATTTTTTGTTCTCTTATTTTTTCAATTTAATAAGGAATTAAATGAAAATATACTGTCATTTCTTCTCTTAATAATCACCAAAAATTTAGGCTTACATAATAGGAGATGAAGCTTTATGTAGAGAGTCACGTGGAGGATGGAGTTTTATATTAAAATTTTGTATCCTACGAAAACGTCCATCAAGGATAAAGCTAAAAATAAAGAATGTTTTGCTTTATTAAAAAAATAAAGCTATTAGACAAAACAAAATGATGAAAGAATGTTTCAACTTTAACCACTTTGTACATATAAACTATTGAAGGTTAACAAATATAATTAACAATATAAACTTATAGCTTAGTGGGATAGTTACTGAGATATCCAGCCGACAAATGATCTTTCTTCTTCTACTCCTTGACTCTTTCTTTGTTCATTTTGAATGAATTGAACCTCTTCATAATTGGATGACTAACCTCTTCTTCTACGCAATTCCCTAAACAACAGTTTTTTTTTTTATACATTTCCCTGAACTTCATTTATGTCTGCAAATGCTTGGAACACATGGATTCTTGGTGCCTCCTATCAACTTTCTTCTTTATATTTTTTTTTCAAAAAAGTCCTCCCTCCTATCAACTTTTGTCCTTTTATTTTTTATTTTATAAAAGAAAGAGAGAGTTAGACAGAAAGCAATAAAGAAAATATTACTACCCTATATATAATTGGGAAAATCCTATATAAAGCTAAATGAAATAGGAAAATTTTAAATTAAGCTATTAAACTCAATAAATTCATAATTAAATTATTGACCCAATTTAGAATTTTAAAATATGATTAAAATGACTTTATTGCATTCTCCTAATCTCCTCTATCCTCTTTCCTTTTAAAAGGGTTTTATTATTCTATAACTAAGTTTTTCAATAAGTGTGTGTATATAGTAACATTAATATTAATAAAATAAAATATGATTTGGGTAAATAGGATTTTTTTTTTGTTCTGAAAGAATCATAAAGAATAATTAAAGAAAAAAAATGAAAAGCATAATTCCAATATCAATTAAATGATTTTTATTTAAATACTGTTTAATAAAAATTTTATTTTTGGAAGATCTAGACTTAAATTTGTTTTGTTAATGAAAAGAAAATAAAAATTTATTAATCCTACAACTCTGACGGGTGTGATATGTAGTTTGGTTTTTTTACATTAATGAGACTCTCTTTTTGAATTCCATTACTGAAAATCTTTGATATATCATACAAGTCAGATCTTTTTTTTATTGACACAGCTTCATTTTCTTCTTTTCGAAAAAATTCAAAAAAAAAAAAATAAAATTGTTTATTCTCAATATTCTTTTTTATAATAATAAATTTTCTATTCTCAATATTCAACTAAATATCATTTAATTGTTTTTGGAGATATTCTTTTATTTTTTCGCTTGCATTATTCTTGTCGATCCTTCCAAACCACAAAAAATTTCTTCAATTTAAGCTAATTATATTTTATTTTATTATACATTAATATTACTATATATACACAGACTTATTAAAAAATTAAGTTACAGAAATATAAACATCATTTAAGGGGAGAGAGGAGACTTAAAAAAGGGTAATAAAATTATTTAACAACTTTATATAGAATTTTCTTTATATAATTCTATCTCTATTTAATTATTTCTATGTGATCATATTATATTACCAACAAAGTTGTTGAACTACTCATTTCATCCTTTGACTTGTTTTTTCCCAAATGCTTAATTCAACGGAAGAGATAGGACTATATATTGTATTTCACTTTTTGACATTGGATACCTCATAATTTTGAAATATAATTAATAGCAATTTATATATAAAATTGAAAAGGCATAAAAAGTAGGTTTGCATAATGATACCATGGGCCATCAAAATATTTGGATCAATGACTTCAGACTAATGAACCTGCGACCTTCTTCCTCTCAGCAACACCACAACTCACCTTCATCCATCTCTTCAAACTCGCCGAGCCACTCCTGGTGCCGGGGGAATTCTCTTCTCCACAAAGCTACATCAAACCTCCATCGGCAATCCCCTTTCCTCGCAACATATTACCGCAGTCACCGTCGTCTGAGATACTCGAGCTGGAGATCACAGTGCCACGAGTTTGATAGACACAATCCAAAACCACCACCGTCGCGACAATAAATCGTCATCGGAGATACAGTTCCCGCCACTAAGGTAAACTTTCCGGCCCCCATTTCCGGCGACCTTCATCGTCATTCCCACTCTCATCTTCAAGCACCTCCTCTGTCTACACCAACCACTACAGGGCCGAGAGCTTGAAGAGGAGAGAGACTCAACACCACGCCTTCCTTTTCCGGTGAGGTTCTTAAATTTTTCGACCCCCATTTCCGGCGAGTCCTATCTCTTTCCATCAAGATTTCTCCGGTTTCCGGCGACTACCTTTTATACACAGAACTTCAGGAATGGGAGGGCCACTCTCCAGACTTGCCGCATCATTGTGGGAGACATCCGTCAGACAACCAATGGATACAAAAACTGATCTTCCTCGCATTCTTCACTGGATGGACGTCGGCCAACTAAGCTTGTGGAAAGTGGTCCATGCCTCACAAAATGACAATGGAAAGTGAGAGAAAATGGTAGTGAAAGAGATGAAGTAGCCATTTCATACGGTAGGATGAAAAGGAGAGGAAGGAATGAAACAACCATTTGGTGGAATGTACCTGAAGACGAGAGGGAGTTCGATGAGATTTTGTTTGTTCTGTCGAGGAAAGAAACAGCACCCAAAAGATAGAATGTTGGGAATGTCGCTCATGCATTATAAATTAACGGCAACGGTGGTGGAGATAGCATACAACGGAGAAGAAGAGCGTAAAGAAAACAGTATTGGTAAGATACAACGGTAGAGGCAGGGCATCAGAAGCTTTAGGAGTCGGAGCCTTCCTTCTGGTAGGTTCTCCGCCAGCGTCATAGCCAGATCTGCCCGTCGTTCGTCCACTTTTGGACAAAAGTGGAGATTGGAGACCAATGGGACAAAGGTTAGGCAAGGTAGTGAGAATGATGATCTAAAATGACGAAATGACGATGAGTGATTTAAAAAAGATGAAATGACGATGAGTGATTTAAAAAAGGTAGCTTTTTGAAATTCAAAATTGAAATTTGAATTTTGAAATTAGATAAATGGGAGCAGACTTTGGCAGGATATTGAAAATAGGGGAGGGAAATTTGAGCGCCCATCTATTGTGAATAGTGTTTGGCCGGAGAGGAGGGAATAAATTTGAGCGCCCATCAGTTGTTAATAGTGATATTAAATTTGTATAGATACTTGAGTTGTTAATAATCTTCACCGGAGTTCCAACGGCTAGTCACCGGCACGGTCATCTAGGCTCTGGTGACTGCCGCAGGCGGCAAGGGGTTTGATGATTTTTTATTTAAAAAAACTAAGGATAATTAAATAATTTCTTTAAATTATACAACATTTCAAAATTCTAAATCAGTTTCTTAAGAATTATTGGAATTCATCGTCCTTTTCTGTCCTAAAACAGTTTTTATGTTCTCACACACGATTATTCTTTCTTCATCACCAAACATCTTTTACGTTACAATGAACTTAATTCTTTTACTTATGAATCTCGTCCTCACAATGCAAGGGCTCATTTTGAAGATTTGATCAAGAAGAGCTACTTTCACATCTCCTTCCAATGAATGCTCTGGCCTCCTAATAATCAATATATATGCAAATTAAATTGATAAAGCAAAGATCGTTTAAATTTTAGTCCACTTGTTTGTACTTTGGGTCAAAAGAGTTGATTACTTTACCAATACTTTGGGCTTTCTGCTACGTCTGAGTCAAAAAAGTTGATTAGTGATAAAAATATATTTTTTAATTAAATAGGTATATATTTTAGGACATAATTAATTAAATTTAGGGAGAATTATGAAAAAAAGACTTTATTGGCAACTTAATTGTCAAATGGGACCTGAGAAGATCATCTGCATACGGAGGGAAGATTTTGTGCACACGGGGGAAGATTTTTGCATATTTTTGCATACGTATAGGGAATAATATTGGACACAGGGGAGATCGTCTACACACCAGGGAAGATATTTTGCACACCCGGAAGATCATCTACACACAAAGGTCCTATTTGACAAATAAGTTGCCAATGAGAAATTTTTTCATAATTTTCCCTTAAATTTATTAATATTTTATACCCATTTTATTATCTTTTGTATATTTTTTATCTTTTAATTAAGTTTAGGATAAAAAATTGATATAAAATCTATTCATATCCTATTTTCATATATATATATATAAGATAGTATACGAAGAAAGAGATAAAACTCAAATTAAAAAAATAAAAAGTTACCAGCGCCATTAAGCGCACTGGTTACCCAAGTGCTGTTAAGCACTTTCCCTCCTCCCCCTATATCCGGGTTCGAACCCGCCGCCTTGTAATCAACAAAAAAAAAAAAAAAAGTTGCCGCGAAAAGAGTACAAGGGATAGGAAATCCGTGGGGCCCATGACAATTGAAGGAGAAGCAATGTTGAATCATGATCTAATAGGATCTGGCTTTTATGAAAAGTACTGTCTTTTTTTTTTTGTTTAATTTAGAGATTTTAATGATTCAGATTTAATATATTATAAAAATATTAATATTATATTTAAAATATTATTGTTATATTAATATATTAAAAAATATTATTTTAAAAATATATTAAATCTAGATTATTAAGGTGTAAAAAAAACCGAAAAAAGTACTGAAGCGAATTCTGATCTAATATAAGGATATTGTGTGAATGAATAAAGACGTGGGCTTCATGAAGGGAAGAGGATAGAAGCAATTGTTGCCTAAGATTCGCACAGTGGCAAAAGGATCGGATATCTTTATTAATCTATATATATATATATATATATATAATAAAAGAGATAAGATTTGGCACCACGCAGCCCATCCAAAGAACTATAAAATGGGGGAGAGAGTAGCAATACATCACAATAGAGAGAAAGAAAGAAAGTCGAAGAAGCAAAAGGAGACAGCAGTAAATTTCAATACATTTGATTTTTCTTTTTTTCTTTTTCTTTATTCTTTGAATATAAATTTTTTTATTTCGTTATAGATTTTATTTTAGCCATGAGTTGTTAATTTTTTCTAGACTTATAGAAATTATGAACTCACTAGTGAACTATATTTTATTTCCATGATTTATTAGTTATGATTTATGTTAATTTTGGTTACTTAATCTTGTTTTGTTATATCCATTTGATGATTAGCCATCATTAATTGTAAATTTGAGTATTATAATTTACCTTGACGAAGTGAATTTTAATTAGGTTTTGAGATTAAGTAATATGAGATTAGATTACGATTTAATTTGCGATTAGGATAGACATATAACTAATAGCCCCATATAATTGTTGAAGAGTGTGTTTGAGTTATCTTGCCTCTTGAGTAATTAGGTTAGACATAACAGTTATACTTAAGAGAGGGTTGTGAGTAGGCCGATAGACACTTATAATTATTTATACTCAAGGTTAACAAAATTAATATTTTAGATTAACTAATCAAATGGATATAAGATTTGGGGCCCTAATAAGAGATTAATGACTCTAGGTTATGCTTGACATTAATAGTTTTTGTTATTTAATTTCTTTTGAATTTATTTATGACTATATTCGTTTAATTTAAAAAAAATTGAAATTTTGATATCTAAAAATTAATTAATTAATTAATTTCTTATAGGATGATAGTATACTTATCATTTTATTATTTAGAATGCATCAAGTACTTTAACAACCCCCCTCTAATCAGTGAGTCTCCACGTCAATCCCTTATTCCGAGTTGCGATATCATCTTGTTCTTGCGACGATTCTGGGAAGTGTAATAGGAGGGGGCATTTGATCAAGGTTAGTATGTCTATTGGACAACTATTTTTTTCCCCGTTTGGTCTGTAACAGAAATCTTAGCACATTATCTGCTATGCTCTGCTCTTGGAATTCGTGAGTAATTAAACACATGCGATGCGTGTCACATGTTCGAATCTCTGTTATGCTTTTTTTTTTTTTTTTTTTTTTATAGTAAAAGAAATAAACATAAAGCCTGAAGGGCTCTACCCTACTAAGTCAGTACAAAAATTCTGGTTCACAACATCATCTATAAGCAATTGTTTCGCTTCATCAGGTTCTCTGTGAAGAACAAGAAAATCAACCGCCATATCCCATGCTATCCTTGCAAAACAATCAGCTACTCTATTCGCGTCTCGACCACAGTGTAGCAGCTCTACTTCTCACTCACGTTCCAGCATCGATTGAATTTCCAAAATTATTGTACCATCTGGATGTTCTTCAGAAACCGCTCCTTGAATAAACCTGTATGTAGACTTGGTACTACGCTCATGTAAAACAGGCATTCCTAAATATTTTCCCAGATTGGACGACTGGGAAAAATTTAAGAACTCACTAATCTCTTGGCTTCTTGTGCGTCCCACATTTTTTGAGAAGTAAATCCGTGATTTTTCCGCGTTTATTTTCTGGCCGGATATCTCGCAAAAATCATCCAGTAAAGCTTTCACCACTCCAGCTTGATCCATATTTGCTTCTGTAAATAAAATAAGATCATCAGCGAAAAAAAATGAGAGATAGCCATACCTTGTCTTGACAACCTAAATGGTTTCCAATCTCCGTCTTGCACAGCAGTCTGTATTAAATGTCCTAACCTCTCCAACATAATGACAAAGAGATACGGAGAGATAGGATCGCCTTGACGAACTCCTCTAGAAGGGTGGAAAGCATTTGCAGTACAACCATTCCAAAGTAGTTTCATTTGTGGTGTAGAAACACAAGCCTTGATCACATCACAAAGATACTTAGGAATTTTAAGCTCATTTAAGCATTCAAAGAGAAAACTCCATTTGACTCGATCATATGCTTTCTCCAAGTCAATCTTTATTGCCATGAACCCCTGCTTCTTCTTCATGTTTCGCATAGAGTGGATTATTTCCTGCACTAGAATAACATTATCAGTACTTTGGTGCCCCTTCACAAAGCTACATTGGTTCGGGGCTACAACCAATGGCATAATAGCTTTAAGCCTGATAGAAATAATCTTTGTAACAATCTTATACACTATATTACAGAGACTTATTGGGCAAAAATCTCGAAAAGATTGAGGATGATCAATTTTAGGGATAAGCACAATTAAAGTATCATTAATATGCTGGACCCATTGAGGGTCAAAGAATACCCGTTTAACCAAAGATATCACCGAAAGACCAACCGTATCCTATTGGCTCTGATAAAAAAGAGGATTGAATCCGTCCGGTCCCGGAGCTTTGAGTGACCCCATATTGAATAAAGCATGTTTAATCTCCATTTCATCAACCTGTTTTCCCAAAGCACATCTGTTCGTTGAATCAATCTCAGGGTAGGTACACCCAAATACCAAGGTCCCCTGATACATGCTAGTGTCTATATATAGTTCTTCAAAATATTTACTACCAATATCTCGTATTTCCTTCTCATCATACAACCATTCCCCCGAATCACATTTAATAGCTAATATTCGATTCCGCCTTCTATGAGCATTTGCCTTTGAGTGAAAATATCTAGTGTTCCGGTCACCCTGAACATACCAAGTAGAACGAGAATATTGGAGCCACATAACTTCCTCTTGTGACAAGATTTTTTCAAGTTTCTTCCACAATTGATATTGTAAATTCTCCAAAACCACTGACGGTCCATCTATAGCAATTTTGTTATTAATCCCATCAAGACATCTGTATAGCTTATTCTTTATATACCTCAAATTTCCAAACACGCTTTTGTTCCAATTTCTCAGCTGCTTAGTAAAAACCTCTAGAGATCCACACCAATCGTCCTTCACATTCCATTGATCCTTAGCAAAACCTGCGAAGTTATCATGCATAACCCAGGGAGCGAAAAAACGAAAAGGCCTCTGTTTGTTCCCAACATGCACCAACTTATCTGTATTTATCAAAATAGGACAATGATCTGATTTATATTTGGGTAAATGAATAACCGATGCATTAGGAAACTGAGCATTCCAACTAGCATCCACCAATGCTCTATCAATCCTACTCTGACTAGACGAATTCCCCCAAGTAAATTTAGGGCCGCTGAAACCGATATCAATCAAATCAGTCTCAGCGATCCACTCTTTAAAGATTCTGTCTACTCCATTGCTTTCCCGAACTTTCCTACTCCATCTATCCTCAGGACATGATACAACATTAAAATCACCAACTACCAACCAACCCCCACGAACAAGCTGACGAATATCTCCTAATGAAGACCACAACATTCGTCTCAAGTTTATATTAGGATGACCATAAACCACAGTGAGGGACCATTCATTATCATTTCCTGCATTAAACATTCCATGCACAAATTGTTCACCAGCAGAGATTATTGAAAAATTACAGCCAGAATCCCAAAAAAGCCAAATGCCACCACTAAATCCTCGTGCTTCAACGACGTGCATATTAGGCTATCCAAGCTTCCGGGCCAATAAATCAGCCTTTGTACCAACCTGTCTAGGCTCCAAAAGAGCAAAGAAATTAACTCCATAATTATTTACAATGTCACAGATTAAACGTCGAGATGAGGCACCACCGGCACCTCTAGTATTCCATGTCATAACTATCATTAAGACAGATAAAAAGGATTAAAGATACCCAAACACAGGCAAAAACTACTGGGACATAGTCCCATAATCATCTTCACCTGATTCCTTCATTACGATGTCACCCTCCTTTCCCAGAGGATTTATACGTGCTGAATAATTAGTCTCCCGACAAGCACCTGGATCAATAGGGTCAGAAGCACTATTTTGAGTAGATTTTGGGAGTTGTATTTTCTCACCTGTAGATTTTGAAAACGTACACACACTCCCTTTTATTGGCTGCAATTTCGAGGATCCCTCTACACTTTTTACTCCTTCATGAATCTCCTGCAACAAATCCCCCACCTTCTGTACTTGACTACATTTTTTGCTCGAACTCGAGTTACCCTGATCTACCATTTTATTCTTAACTTTTTGATAATGTTCCATTGGGCTTAACAACTCAAGCTTACGGCCCACCACACTTGCTGCATTCCTAGATTTAATCTCCACGTGCTTCTTCTTACTAAGCAAATGCCCATGTAATTTAATTGTATTGGTTATTGAAGATTCCTGCTTTGTAGTATCAATAGTCGAATTATTAGGCACCATCAAAGGAATGTCATTCCTATTTTTTTCCTTATTCTCATCTGACAAAACCGCAAATCTTGATCCTCTAACGTTATATTGACTACGAAACTATCGTCCCCCTTCTCGACTATTATTTAACTCTCCTCCAGTACCGCATTGCATCCGACGCCTCCTGGGTGCTACCATCCACTCACCATATGTTATTTTTAATGGGTTTTGAGTAGTTTGCGTTGGATCCACCGTTGCCCTTCACACTCATTATCGGACATTTGAACGCCTGAAACCCCAAACTCTTTCTTATGTGGACAATGTTCTAACCCATGCCCATACCTCCCACATGAGAAACATATCAGATGTAGACCCTCGTAGACTATCTGTTTTTCCTTACCATTTATCATAAGTGAAGGAAGCAAAGGAGAATTAAGATCAACCTCAACACATATTCTAGCAAAACAACCCTTGGTTTGTTTCAAAGTATTATTATCCACCTTAAGAACCCTTCCGACCTGACTGCCGACCACATATAATATACCCTTATCATAAAAATCAACAGGAAATTTAGGAATACGTACCCATGCAGCAATCTTTGGTACTTCTCCAGCATCAGGATCAAATTCCGGTTTCCATGGCTGCACAGCTAAGTAATGTTCCATGAATAACCATGGTTCACCAGTCAAAGCAAAAGCATAATCCTCTTCGTTAGTTAACCGAACCAAAAAATATCCAGAACCGATTTCAATCGTAGTTACCTCGCCTCTCCGATCCCATAGTTGTTGCAACTTTCTACCAAGTTGTTCCTCACGAACCATACGTCCTAGGAGCCTTACAATCAGAGAAGTACTCCATTTCTTTGCTAACTTTTAAATGGAACTCCGGCGAGACAATGATATTTGGACCCCTCGGAGTACACTCAACTTCAATTCTAGATTTCCATCCATCCCCACGCCACCATTCGTCCTCCTCATCAGACAAGTCTTCCGGCATTGGCATATCTACACATGCTTCCTTGTACGATTTCTTCTGTTGTGTAGGAGCCTCTTTCCCATCCTCTTCATTGGTCATCCAATCTTCCATCCTTGGAACTAAAGATTGTTGTCCAGAGAACTCATCCCCTTGGTCTCTAACTTTCTTACGATTCCGTACCATAGCATCCTGCTCCTCCGATGTCAGCGTCGGAGGCACTCTCTCACGGCTTCTATCCCGTTCTCTCTCCGTCATCTTCTCCACCGTGATTCTCAGCAAGAAAAATCAGCAGGCAGATTACCACTTCAGAAGACCCTTTAAACCAGAAATGAAAAGCTTTACCGTCCAAACACCATCGGCAATGAAGCAATGAACAAAAAAAAATAGAGGATCGCTGGAAATGGGAACAGTACACCTCACAACTTGGTATGGAAGCTCGTCGAAAGAAAATGCCACCCAGATCCGTCAATGCCACAGCCCACCGTCAAACCCAGAGAAACCCAGAAATCACCGTCGAACACTGACCGCCAGAAACGCAGGTCCGTCGCCTCCGTCGAATTCGATGGGAAGTTAACCAGTGAACCACCTCCAAGACACAGATCCGTCTCCACCGTTGAGCGATGACCTCTGTTATGCTTTATCTGAGGTTAGCTTGTTCTGTTTTTTTTTCCTTTTTTCCTGATGATCACTTTAGGATGTTTCCGATATAGATGAAAAAGAACAGAATGAGAGATGTTATAAATCAGTCCACCATCTGGAAATTTGTGGGAGGTGTGTCAGCCATGTGGCCTTGTTTGCTTTGCTCTTAGCTCCACCTACGGACGACAAGTCATTTGGGAAGTTGGGTTTTGGCGGTCACCTTGTTTATCTATTGGTGGGTTTAATCATGTGGTGCCTAGTCATGTGGGCCAAGAGAATTCGAGTTTCAGAGAAAATCCAAGGTATTGTGGCAGCTCTAATTTTTGTTGTCATCTGTTCCATCTCCGTGGTGCTTGACAAACTTGTGGCTGGAAAATCGGATGCATTGAGCATAATCTCGTACGGTTCATTTGCTTTGATGTCGGTGTCCATGTCAAGGAAGTGTGAGCTTGGATTCGAAACTGGCTTCTCCACTTTTTTCCTTCAAATGTTTGCAGCACAACTTTTCAAAATCAATTGGATCCTCTTACCTATTGCATTAGTTTTCTGCTCCCTCATCATTATTCTTCGCCACCACTCAGAATTCGGAGTGTAGCTTGCTTCCATCACTCCAGATTCCCATCATCATATCATTGGTCCTCCAAATGCCGCAGCTCTACCAGAAATTGGCGATAAAGATATCAATGAGGAGGTCTTAATTGAACTTTGCAGCAAAATATTGAAGCCAGTAATTGAACCTTTGACTTGAACCAGTAACTGTATTTTATGCTTGTGGGTCTTGTTGCTTGCAGATCCAAGATTCCGCAAGGAGAGAAGCAGTTTCAATACAAAGGCTGTTATCTAGGGACAATGAGCAAAATGATCAAGAGGAGTCTTTTAAAGCTGTGAGTGAACAAAACGGAATATAAATATATTCTCAGTGTACTCATATATTTGTCTAGTCTCCTATTTAAATGAATGAACATGTTTTATTACTTTCTCAACCCTCCCTTTTATTCTATTTTTATGCTCCCCCAATGTGTAGCACGTTAGTATAACTGTATAAGATGTGGGGCTGGGGTTGCCTAATGTGTGCACCCTGCTGCCCCCAAAAATGGGAAGCTTCCCCATTTTTTTTCTTTTTATGATTAATTTTTATATAAAATAAATGACATTTTAATTTATTACGGGTAAAAAATGAGATTATTTTCAATTTTTTATAATTTTTTTGAAGATTTATTACTTTAAAAATGTGTAGTTTCTCTTTCATAGTGATACTTTCATTTTTTTTTCTCCAAGAATATAAAAAAAGGACACATCTTGCCATGACATTTTTGTTATCTGTATCATTTCACATCTGTCATATTCATAGTAATATGTTTTTTATGTCTTCGAGTTATACAGGGTTCGCCTTCACAGGCAATGTTTTATATCGTATTAATTAAGTGAGTGAATATGTTTTATGACTGTGACTTTCATGCAGACGCGTCATTCCCCAAGTAATTATGGACAAGTTTCAGAGGAAAACATATCAGATAATAGGAACAGTGAGCAAAATAATGAACAAGAGGAAGATCCTTCGTCGTCTTTCTCATATGTAGGTGATCAAATCCAATATGAATAATTTTTATTAGGTTCATTAGCTTTTTGAGAGTTGCGTTAATTATGTGCTTTCATTATATATATATAATGCTGCAGGAAGGTCAAGTTTCATCAGAAAACAACACGCTCACGAACCGAAACGGCGGGATGCGCAGTTCTGCAGAGCCTGAATTAATTTCAGCGGCAGCCCCAGGACTAAGGTGATCCGATCTTCTGAAACAGCCATATATATAATGTCAATTATTGTTAATTAAATCCCATTATATATACTTGTGACTTGGTAATTGAGTAGAAGGAAAAATGAAGTAGGAATCGGAATGAGTACGGTATTGTGCAGGAGGAGGCCTATAAATATTCGGAAGTTTGCGGTGTTCAAGTTAGATTTGGTAGATGACAGGGCCAAGCAGAAGGCTCTGAAAACGGTCTCTGCAATTAGAGGTACAAAAACGTTGTATTTTTCAGTATTGTGCCCTCTTTAATTCTTTATGTTAACCTTTTATTTGTCCTGCGAAAATGAATATTGGAGGAACTATATGCGTTACTCGTAGATTTGTACATGTGGGCGCGCTTATATGCAAGGCTTCCTTTTTACACCCATATTTTGAGGATTAAGATACTCTATTTAACTTTCTGTATGTTCATGTTTGGAATTCCGAGAAATGACCAAAGTAGTCTAGATCTTCAATTTCGTATCTTTCTTTAGAATTACACTTTGCTCGCATAATATGTATATTGAGACTGTGGCTATATGTCTCAAAATATGGGACTTTACAGGTTAAGTCTTAAATAAGATACAAGATAGCAGGCATGAATAATAATAATAATATATATCAAAACTCGGGAAGGTATAATGAAACATTGATTACCCTCAATCTCACTCCCATGGAATGAAGTAAATGCAAGTGAATTATTGGACTGAAAATTTTTATTTTATTTGCAAATGATCAAATTCTGCCTCTTCCATAGTTGAAGCTGTTAACTTCTCCTCTCTGCTTGCAGCGGTAGATTCCATCTCTGTGGACATGAATCAGAAGAAATTAACTGTGATGGGAACGTTTGATCCGATCTCTGTGGCAGGCAAACTTCGCAAATACTGTTCAACAGTAGAGATAGTCTCAGTAGGACCAGTTGAGGAGCCTGAGTAGAACGAGGAGCCTAAGAAAGAAGAATTTCACCTTATATCATGATTTAAGAATTAATCGCCGCCTCCGTGTAATAAATTTTTTGATTCGTTGGATCACATGCAACATCCTTATTTTGTTAGCACTTAGAGTTAGTTGTAGGTTAGATTTTATTTACGCGCAAAGTATAAAATAAATTAATAATTTAAATGAAGTATCAAATTTTAAATATTTATTGTAAAGAAAAATCATAAAAAATACAAAATGAAATACTTTCTTAAAATAAATATTCTAAAAATATGGGATGTGAACATCATATTATTGAAATAAGTAAAAAAAAAAAAAAATGTTAGAATATCTTTTAGTGTGTGTGAACCATTCATCCCATCTTTCATGGTCTCTTCAAACCACTTATATTTTTCCCTTCTTCCATGAGTATTTACTGTGCAAGAGAATGCCTATATACTCTATTTTTCTGTTGTCCCACAACTCCAAACGAAAGGCTGCATGTGAGTGTGAGTGTGTATAGGTAGAGCGGGTAATATGGGTCCAACCCGCGGACCCGCGAGCCCGCGGGTTGGGATGGGTTAGGGTTGGGAAAATCCCAGCCCCCCGTGGGTTGGCCCGCAATTTTTTTTTTTACATATAATAATTTCACAAAATTTATAAATTGTCTACTCCTATCTTGGTACCTCACAATCTAAAAAGAAAAAAAATCTTAGCCTCTTCCCTTCTTTTTTAAACAAAATTACTCCCTCCGGTCCTAATTATAAGACAAAGTTGACTTTTTTTGGAGAAATTAAGGAAGCTAATTAAATTACTTTAGAGTATTTATATTTTTATTTTTTTCTTCAAACTAATTAGTTTGACTAATAAATTAATGTATAATCTAAGGATACATAACATATGATATGATTAATGAACTTATTTAGCTTCCGTAATTTCTCCAAAAAAAGTCAACTTTGTCTTATAATTAGGACCGGAGGTAGTATTATATTTTGGTTGTTTGAGAATGAGTTTATATTTTTTTTATAAACTTTGACAAATTTGATAACTTTATCTCTTGAATTATGAATTATGTTTTTAAATTTTTATAAGAGGAATGACTGATGCTAGAAAGGTAAATTTAATAACTCATATATATATATCTCGTATTTTCAACCGTCTTTAAAAATAGGAATATTTTTTTAAAAAAAATATGCGGGTTCGCGAGCTGGCCCGCAACTCACACATTGCAGCTTAGGGTTGGCAAAATGCCAACCCGCAGAAGTGTGGGCCGTGGGTTGGTGCGGGCCAGCCGGCAGGTATTCCCAGCTCTATGTATAGGTATGTATACACACACACACACATAGTATATTCTACAAGACCCCACATTATATGTTTGTGTGTGCAGGTTTCCTTAATGCTACAAAACTACTGTTAGTGTTGTAATATTTTGAATTTTAGGTATAGGTCTTTAAGGATAAGTCTATATCAAACAGACTACTAAGCCCAGTTCGGAAAGAGTACAAAAAATGTCGAGAGATAGAAAGACTCTAGGGGACTATGTGATCCGGTCCTACCGGGCAGAGGGCTCAGTATGCATAGGTAGTACGATCAAAGTGTCGGTGCAAATGTGCACAGAACACATACGCTGCCATTGGGTTGGTAGAAAGGCACCACCCAGATATGTCATGAGGTATGAGATTGATTGATCAAGCGAAATATACTGGTATAGGTGTGCATATGGTATTTTCAAGGCAGACCTGTGTACCCTGCGTTTTTGAAGTAGACACCGGTATGTGGCGCCATGTGGGGCCCACACACATATACTCTGATCTAACATTATTTGGTGGGCCTTGATATACGTGTTGCATTCCTGAGCAAAACCCGAGTAGAGTCCCGAATGAACACCGATAAATTAGCTTTAATAAAGTAAACAAAGACGACACAACTTTTGTGTTGGACAAATAGAGATTGACAAGTGACCTCTCTTCAAGACAAAGTACATTTCACTTTTGTGTTGAACAAATGAGAAGAGGACACATGTCCCTTCATTATGAGAGTCATAAAGTAGCTCTTGTGTTGACAATCTCAGGAGGCGCCACCAAGTACTTGAACCCAGGGAATCTAATGGTCTCCAGCCCAATCGCATACTTGACTTCCTGAACACCGAATCCAGGGGTCTAAGGAAATTGCTAGGCCTCTCCTTCCCCTAACATGTAAGGATGCATAACGAGAGAGAAAAAGATATCGAAAAGAAGGTGGTTTTAGGACACTTATCATCATCTGAAGCTAGATCAGAACACATGACATCGTAAGATTACAACTAGTGACACATGTCATCACAGGACTACTCTCTCTCTCGCCCCCACACTTATAATTTCATCGAAGGGCCATAAGGAAGGGTAAAAATAAAAAAAAAAAACACAAGAAAATTGGAAGAGGAAAGAGAGTGTGAATAGTAAAAGTTCCTGAGCTCCAAAGTCAATTTCACCTTTGATTGGGCATTTCTAGCTCCCAAAGTCTTCTATAATGTTGTTCCTCTCAGTGAGAACAACATCTTAGAGCAAGTGTGTCACCCAAGAGGAGGGGTGAATTGGATGATCACAGAATAATCGAACCGTAAATAAAACCTTGATATTATTTAAAGCATGTAATACCCCAAATTTTATATTCACCAAAATGTATTGTAATTAATTGAGAAATTCAATAAAATGGTGAATATTCATGAACTTGGATCTTGTGAATTTTGAAATATTCATATTTATAAGGAAATGGGAAAATTAATTCAAGAAAGGAATTAAATTATAAAGGTTATAGCAAAATCATAATTTTACCAATTTAGCCCAAGATTAATTATTTTATAATTAATTGAAGTTAATTTCAATTAATCAAGGAAAATAAAGAAAAATGTATAATTGGACTATTCTTGATGGAATAAATCAAGAATTGTGAAATTGAAGAGGGATTACACATAATTCATTTATATGAATTATGGAATTGTGGAAATCATTTTTTTCCTTTCCTTTCCTCTTGTAATTTTCGTCCAAACACACAAGAATGAGGGGAAAAAATTTAATTCCAAGAGCACATGCCTAATTATTACATAAAGAGAGTCATGATGGCAAGGCTACATGGACATGGCACTTATGGTCAATGATGTTAATGGTTGAGTGATGTGTTAGATTTAATGTTGAGTGCATGATGGAAGGATAAGCTTGAGTGAAGGAATGAAAGAACATGAGTGCTTGGAGGAGTGCAAACTTGGACTTAGTTGGAGAAAGGCAAGTGATTTAGTAAAGCAAGGGGGAGCATGTTTCTTTTGCTAACTAAGAGGAAGAAAGTGGTTCAAATCTAATGGAAACCAAATGAAGCAAGTAAGTCAAAGTATGGGTGAAGGTATGGAGGGAGTCATGGTTGGTGACAAGTGTCACATTTAGTTCCCTTGATGAGATCAATGGTGTAGAATTAAGGGAGGAAGTTTATGAAGCATTTCTCTTCCCTTCCCTTCATACATTATGTCAAGCACACAAGGAAAAGAGGAAGAGAGAGCTTGAGAAATAGAGAGAAGAGGAGAGCTCAAGGAGGAAAAAAATCTAAGGTAAGTATTGTTGTTCTTGTGTTCAAGCTTCCTCTCTTGCATAATAGCTTGTCTAATCTCTTTTACTCCATGAATCACCATGTTAGCAAGCTAATCTCAAGGTTAAGGAGAAGAGAGAGAGGACGCATAGGTAGAGAGGAACCAAGAAGCCTAAGAGGTAACTACACCAAACTCAAATATATACTTGTATGAATTTGGTTTTGAAGTTTGTTGTTAGTTTGGTAATTTTTGGTTGAGTTGAAAAATTGGAAAGGCTATAACCCTAAGGGGTTATGCTAACTGCCCAAATTTTTTTGAATCATGATTAAGAAGTGTTTAAATGAGTTAATTAAGGATTAGAAGTGGAAAAGTACAAGTTTTGGAAGCTAAAACACAAAACTACATTTTTTCATTTTTTTGAAATATTTTGGCCAGCACCATTTCAAGGGGTAGGAGTTGGATTTTCATGAAATAAATGGTTCCATTGGATTTAGTGGGCAAAAATAGGTGAGGTTACAGTTGGTCACTTTTTCGGTAGAGGTCAAAAAGCATAATTACGAAAACACAACTGAAATTCCTAAACCGGGGCTGTCAAGGGTATTTTCGTAATTTGACACTAAATTTGGTGATTTCGAGCCTAAAAATGTATTTCTTGGGTGAAAATAAGTCAAACTAGCTTTGGTCAAAATTTTGGGAAAACGTGCCATTGGGCTAAGTACGGCGGGGCCAGATCGGGGTCCGGGGCATTTTTGTAAATTTCCACCATAAACTAATATAACCACAAGGAATACTATAGAAGAGTCTAAAAATGATACATGGATAGGTTATAATCTATTTCTTGTACATTTCACATATTAGGACTAAGTCGAAGGCCGGACACAACCTATTTTACGAGGCACACTGAAAAAAGGTTTAACGAACTTCGAGGTAGGGACTACCATCTTTCATACACTGTGGATGTTTATATGCTTTATATATGCCATCTTCTGTAATATGTATGATACACATTGCACACTGATGAATAGTGCCTACAAGCAGTGCCTACCGGTACACTGATTTACCCAGTCTTCATTGAATGCTTCCATATATATAGTTGAGTTGAGATAGCCGTTGGTAGCATTTCAACATGTCTGTCAGAGTTACGTAGCTTCTTTTGACTATTCTTCATATTTGAAAAATAGTCGTTGCAGTAGGTGAGCATTATGAACATTACACTCTTCATAAAGTGACTTTTCTCTATCTTACACGATCTTTTCATTATTTACCTGAAAATATACTTAGAATACTATTACAATGAAGGGTTAATCATATATATAACAAATTAATAAACAACAGATCATAATCATGCAATCTGTACATCATCACTTGAGTGCTCACTCGATTATTCAGGGTCATCACTAGAGTGATTACTCGAGTGACCGCTTCCAGAACTTGGCAGAGAGTAAGAGTAAGAGTAACAGTTTTGACTCTATCACTCAAGTGATTCAGGGCCATCACTCGAGTGGTCACTTGAGTGATTCCTGGTCATTACTCGAGTGACACCTCTAAAATTCTGGCATCAAGTTTCTGGATATTTTTAGCATACATCACTTGAGTGATCCCTTCCAAATTTAGCCGGAGACCTCTTTCATGGTTTTGTGACTTCTTCTCCTTCATCACTCGAGTAATGGCTTTGCATGCCACAAAAAACTCTATTCCTTTGTTCAAAACTCTTTTGTTCTTTATCAAATCTTTTGTAAAATCATTCCAATTTTTGTTATCATCAAAACATATGAGATCTAACATTCTCTCCCTTCTTGATGAAGACAAAACTTGGTGATTTTTGGACAAAGCATTTGAAAAACATTTTGAAGTTTGAAGTTTCAATTAAAATCATATGCTTTAAAAATTCTTAACATCCTTTCATACTAAAACAAAATTTCATTAGTCCCGATATATGACAGCAATTAAGCTTCAGAATTCAGAACATCATAAATATTAAACATATCATAAATGAATATTAAAATTTGTTAGAATTCAATAACATATCATAAATGAAAATTCAAAATGTAGTAAAGTCATGAAAGTTCAGAAAGCACCCTAAATCCCTATACACCTATACACCCTATGCTATATCAGTGTAGCCACAAAGTCAGTTCAACCAAAAATCATCTCCTAGTTTTTCTTCCCCCTTTTTAACTTCATTAAAAAACGGTGATCTTGGCAGAGATATTGGAACTGGAACTAGTGTGTGATAGATTTCAGGCTGTTATAGGAATGGCTGGGATGGGCAAGGATGTATCATCATGAGTATCTCCTCCTCTCTTAGCAAAGATAGGTGACTCAGATGGAATAGGTTGTGGCAGGTCAAGAGGAGGGATCTGAAGTGGGTCTTGTGGATGAGGTACATGAAGAGGAGTGTGCTAAGGTGATGAAGGCTGAGATGAAACCACTAACTCCTGTGTATCCTTGGATTGCTGAGAATGATGAGATGGAGTCTGATGTAAAGGCTCGATGCCAGTGGGTGAGGCTATATGTGTAGTAACTAAGCTAGGCTGAACAATGGCCTGCTCATCAAGGGTAATATGGATTGGAGCAAATGTCGATGGATTGGTCATGGTGAAAAGGATAGTGCTCGGTGTGGTGTAAGGGATGGTATGAGGTGGATCAGATACAGGAAAAGAGGCAAAGGTTAGTTCTGAGGCTGGGATAGATGGACCAGGTATGGAGGTACCATATGTCAAGACATCCACCTTCTCGTGCAAGGAGCTTAGAAGATTCCCAATCTCATGTATAACACTAGTATGGGCCTACTGCTAAGCCAATATGGCTTGATTATGCTAGTGAAGTGCACACGTCTGATCCAACACTCCTGATTGTATTGATTTACATGCTCGACCAATTCTCCCATCTTGATGTTCATGTGGGTAATGAGTTCGGTATTGGTGTTTGCAATGTCCACATGAAGTCCGCTAAGTGCTTCCTTCAGATAATTTTGAATTACAGATCTAAAGAAGGATGGTGATGGAGTAGCGGTGGGGACAGAGGATTAAGTGTCTTCTGTTTTACTGGTCTCAACCTCAGAAGCCTTCTTATTCTTGGGAGTTGACTCCATAGGCTTCTTCAGAGGAAGCTCAATCCCAAGTTTGCTTATCTGATTTCTGCCAAATGGCAAAACACTCTCAACAAGCTCATTTGACTCTAGCTACCAAATCTTGTTGTTCTTTAGGAGTAAAGAGACCAACTAGGGAAATGGCATTAGTGTGGTCCTAGTACCTACGAATCTGTACCTCTTAATCTTAGAGTAGATTAATTCACCCAAGTTCCTCTTCTCCTTTAGTAATATAGAGGCCATGTTCCTGTAATCATGATCAATGAAATGTGTGAAATTGTTGGACTTGTTCACAATTGCACAAGATTAGATGTACTAAAGTACTTTGTGCAAGTCACACATTTCATTGGGATTGAAGGTTAAGGGTCTAACTCTCTCACCAGCTAAAGGATGCTAAAGATCTGATTGGGGTTGGGATTGGCTGGATTATCTATAGGTGGATCCTCAATCCCTAACCACTGATTGATCTTAGAGGCAGAGATAGTGAACCTTTTCCCTCTTACTCGGGTTTCCTCCTCTATAGCTTGATCTAAGACATCCTCCACAGGCTCGAGATTAGAGTAAAAATGCCTAACTCCTTTAGTGCAATAAGGCAAATTTACTGATAACCAAGGCATATATCCCTTTAGATAATCACTCAAGTTGAACTTAATAGCTTCAAACAAAACTTGAAGATCAATGAAGTATATCTTACACATTTTTCTCCAGGAGAAGAATTCATTGTACTTCTTTGATTCTTTTAGCTTACTTATGTTGAAGCCTTTCAGAGGGACAATATCATCCATTTCTTCAATTTCTTCTTTTGTGACTTTTGGATGATATTTGGTGGATTTAGAGGAAGGTCCCTGCTTGGTTCCCTTGGATTAGAAGGCTTCATCCAACATAGTGGCCATAGCCTTGGCAAGCATTTTGTCATACTTACATCCCTTTTGTTCTTGCTCCGACCAAGTTGGTGTGTCAGAGGAATCTGTAGAGGGAGGAGTAGGAGTGGCTATAGATTTCTTTCCTTTTCCTGTAAGTAGTGGCTTGGACTTGGCCCTTGTAGTCATAGGCTCTTGAATCACAACCCCTTTTGCCTTTAGTTGTGGTTTGGGTTTCGTCATTGTCTTTTATTTCTTCAATAGTGGAGGAGGAGGAGATTCAGAGGACTTTGTGCAATAAGATGATTCTGAGGACTCACAAGACTTCGTAGGGAGATTTTGAGGTACCTTGGTCCTAACCATTGTAATTAGAGAACAAGAAGATTTTCTCTTTCTTTAGATGTGTGACTGTCGAATGATAGGGCAAAGGATTTGAGGAATTTTTTGAAGTTTTTGGTAATGAATTTTAGTGGGTTATGATCAAAATGGAGTGGTTAAACTTTTGTGAAAAATTTTTGGTAGATGTCAAAGAGAATCATTGGGAGCGAAATGGTGAAAAATGACCGAGTGCAAACTGATATAGACTCTGTGCCTGACATTACTTGAGTGATCATGCCAGAAATGAAATAAATGTATTTTAAATGCACACCTGGCTTGAGTAATATTGTAATTACCAATGTACATTCCCTTTATGATTTGATGGCACTTGGAAGGTAGATTTGAGTTGAAACTTAGTTGATTTGCAATCAGCACTGATGATCACTCGAGTGCTCACTCGAGTGATTCTGAGACATCACTCGAGTGCTCGCTCGAGTGAGTAGTCTCTTCAACTTCTAACTATTTAGATTCAACCGTTATGCTATTTCATTTGAATTTAATTTGATTTAATGCCCACTGGCTTGACTTTCATGTCATCACTCAAGTAGTTAATCGAGTGATACTGACCATCACTTCCAGTTATCACTCGAGTGATCTAGTGATTACTTGAACTTGCCACTCAAGTGATTAGCATCTCTGTTTACCTCTACTTTACTTACCACATAATCGAGTATCAAGGTCCTGTAAAAACAAATTACTAGATACTCCGATACTTAAGTCAGTAATAATCAAAACATGATCAAATCACATTTTCTAACATAAAACAACTTACAATTTATTGGGATTTATCATTCCCAATTCTTTTCTTATAAATAGAAATTTATCTTTTGCGAGGGATTTTGTAAAGATATCAGCTAGTTGGAGATGAATAGGAATAAATATCACTTTGACATCCTTCTTTTGAACATAATCCGTAATAAGTGATGTCTAACGTTGATATGATTGGTTCTGGAGTGTTGGACCAGAATATTTGTCAAGCTTATCATGCTGGTGTTGTCATAATAGATAGGTATCTCTTTAAAATGCATACCAAGGTCTTGTAGTTGTTGTTTCAGCCATAATATTTGTGCATAACAACTTGATGCTGCGACATACT
Source organism: Inga laurina (assembly GCA_963855925.1). Taxonomy (NCBI): domain Eukaryota; kingdom Viridiplantae; phylum Streptophyta; class Magnoliopsida; order Fabales; family Fabaceae; genus Inga; species Inga laurina. The sequence continues at coordinate 57,566,060 of OY979711.1, forward strand.
CAGCTTCCGTTGACAAAAGAGACACTGTGTTTTTTTCTTGCTAAACCATGATACAAGTGAGCCTCCGAGAAACTGGCATTACCCACCGGTATACATTTTGTCAGTCTTGTAACCTTCATAATCAGAGTCTGAGTATGCAGCTAGGTATTCATTTCCTCTTTTAAAATACCAGAGACCTAATTCAACTGTGTCAGCAAGATATCTAAAGATTTGTTTGACGGTTTTAGCATGTGATTCCTTCGGTGCTGATTGATAGCTTGCACACATACCAATATTGAATTGAATGTTAGGTTTACTTGCAGTAAGATAGAGTACTGAACAAATCATTCCTCTATATTTTGTGATGTTATAGTCTTTTCCCTTGACATCGGCATCAAGGAACGCAGTTAAGCTCATAGGCATGTCTACTCCATTTGCTTCATCCATCCCGTATTTCTTCAATAGCTTATTTAAATATTTTGTTTGAGATATGAAAATTCCATTCTTTCTTTGTTTGATTTGCAAGCTAAGAAAGAAATTCAATTCTCTCATAATTGATATCTCAAACTCCCCCTGTATTATCTCAGAAAATTTCTTGCAAAGAATTTCATTAGTAACATCGAAAACAATATCATCATCATATATTTGAACTATCAAAATATCATTTCATTTTCATTTTATAAATAGTGTTGTATCGACTCTTCCTCATATAAAACCTTGATCGATGAGGAATTTACTAAGTCTTTCATACCATTATTTAGGGCCTTATTTTAAACCATATAATGTTGTTCTTAGTTTGAAAATGTAATCGAGTTTTGTTACATCCTCAAAACCTGGAGGTTGTTCTACATATCCATGATATATCCATTTAAAATTGCACTCTTCACATCCATTTGATAAAGTTTGAATCCCTTGATGTACGTAAAGGCTAAGAATACTCATATAGCTTCAAATCTAGCCACTAGAGCATACGTTTTCTCATAATTAATACATTCTTCTTGATTATAGTCTTTGGCCACCAATCTTGCCTTGTTTCTAACAATAATTGCAGATTCATCAAGTTTGTTCTTAAATACCCATTTGTGCCAATGATCGGATGATTCTTTGGCCAGGCTACCAAGTCCCAAACTTAATTTCTTTCACATTGATTGAGTTATTCTTGCATTGCTATTACCTAATCATTGTCTGATAGGGCTTCATCAATGTTAGACGGTTCAATCTTAGAAATCAATGCAAAAAAACTAACTTCATTAAAGATTTTGTTTCTAGTTTTAACTCCCTCATTTACATTTCCTATAACTTGTCTAGGGGATGACTCATGTTAAATTTCCAGGCTCAAGGTTATCTTAGTGGTTGTTCTTCTTCCTTGGTTTGGTCATTCTCAGGATTGTAATGTTTAGGATTAGGGTGCTCATTCTCTTGATTTAATACTATTTCCTGCTCATCATCAATAATCTTGTTAGAGAATTCAAATTCATCAAAATACAACATGAATTGATTTTTCAACAACACGTGTTTGTTTATTGAAAACTCTGTATGCTTTACTTCGGTTAGAATATCCTAAGAATATTCCTTCATCAATTTTAGAATCAAACTTTCCTAAGTTATCTTTACCATTATTATAAATGAAACACTTATAACTGACGATGTGCAAATGAGCGAGGTTCATCTTCCTTCCTTTCTATAATTCATACGGTGTCTTTCTAAGTTTTGTTCTGATGCAGACTCTGTTTGAAATGTAGCATATTGTACTCATTGCATGGGCCTAGAAAACTTGAGACACGTTCTTTTCATTTAGCATAGCTCTAGCCATTTTAGTGAGTACTTTGTTCTTTCGCTCCATGACTCCATTTTGTTGAGGTATCCTTGGAGTAGAGAAGTTGTGATCAATGCCATTAGTGTCACAGTATTCTCCAAAAGCTTGATTCTCAAATTCTCCATTGTGATATATCCTGATACCTATAATGGACATACCTTTCTTATTTTACACTTTTTTGGCAAAAACAATAAACTTACTGAAGGTTTCATCCTTTGATGATAAGAAAATAGTCCATGTAAATCTAGAGAAATAATTAACAATGACCAATGAATATAAGTTGCCACCAAGACTTTTAACTCTCGCTGGTCCAACTAAATCCATATGCAGCAGCTATAGTGGTTTGTTAGTCATAATTTCATTTTTTTTAATTTAATAGAAGAGTTTGTTTGTTTGCCTTTCTGACATGCATTACAAATCAAATTAGTTTTGAAATTCACTTTGGGTAAACCAATTACTAAATCCTTTTTAAGTGATTTTCCTAGTTTGTGCATATTGACATGAGCTAGTCTCTTATGCCATAACCAACTTTCATCGGCATTACTTAGAAAGCAATTCTTAGAAACATTTTTACTTATATCAAGAGTATAGCAGTTACGTTCCCTTTTTGCTCTGAGCTTTGCTTTAAGATTTTTCTTCTCTAATTGTAAGTCTTTTTTGCTTACAATTAGACATTTCTCTGAGTCAAATATCACCCAATTGTCTTTATCTGTCCTTTGACTCATGCTCAGCAGATATGGCACAAGCCTTCAACTAAATATATATCTTTGACTTGTATACCTTTATCATTATTTATTTCACCAGTTCATGCTATCTTTCCAAATTGATTTCCTCCAAATTTTACCTTTCCACCTTCCTTAGGTTGTAACGTGGTAAAACTTTTGGAATCACCGGCTATATGTCTGAAGCATCCACTGTCCATATACCATTTGTTTTCTTTGGATGCTTTAAGACATATCTGCAATCAAATACAATTATGGTTTAGGTACCCATATCTTTTTGGGTCTTTTTGAGTTAGTACAGATTAATTTCTGAACATATGAGCCTTTAGGTACCCATTTATAGGTTCTTATTTTTCCTTTCTTTTAATAAATCATGACAAAGTATAGTAACCCTTTCTATTGCAATAATTGCAATATACAGAAGAATTCGATGTATGTACAGATTATTGAAAATAGCTCAAATATGTCTTACCTCATGTTTTTTCTTCCTTTCTTTCTGTTTGATTTTGGATCATATCCAACACCAAATCGGTCATTTACAAATCGTTGAACTTTTAAAATAACATTTAACATCCCACTGCCTTTGATGAATTTTTCAAGAGTTCTAGTGAGATCAGTATTTTTCTTTTTCAAAGAAGGACAATTTTCACAATCTTTTTCTGAAACTTCTTTAAGTTTTTCTTTAATTTTTTTGGTTCTTCTTTTTTAAAACAACTAATTCTTTAACTACTTTTATGAATTCAAAATATAAAGCATTATATTTAAAAAATAATTCATCATAGGTAGGATCAGAATCAGTTACCTCATCTTCTTCTGTATCTTCTTGAGTGACCAAACAGATATTGGCTACTTCTTCGTTGTTATCTTCATCAGAGGAGTCGTCTTCTTATATAGCGGATACAAAAGCTTTCTTTTTATTAAATAATTTTTCTTTTCCCTTTTCTTTATTCTTCTGAATCAATTCTGGACATTCTGCCTTGATATGTCTTGGCTTTCCACATTCATAGCAGATAATGTGTTCTTTGTTTTCCCTTTTGCTATTGGTTCCTCCTTCCTGAAAATTTCTAAAACCTTGGCCTTTTGTGTAAAACTTCTTGAATCATTTTATCATACTCATTTCTTCATTGTCAATATCTTCATCGTCTTGAATTTACTCCATTACATTTAGTGCAAGGCCTTTCTTCTTTTTGTCATCGATCTCTTCAATTTCTCATTTAAACTTCAATTTGCTTTCATGTTCAGAGAGACTTCAAAAAAGAGAAGCAACAGATCGCATTGATTCACCTTTTGCTTCATTGATTGCTGTAACCTTAGCTTCCTATTCTTTAGAGAGTATATTCAGTATCTTCCTTACTTGGGTATTCTGATCATAGAATCTTCCAAATGCTGCAAGCTGATTAACAAGATGAGTATATCTAAGTTCAAATTCAGCTATTGACTCACCTGATTTCATTTGAAGTAGATTAAATTCAGTAACCAGAGTGTTGATTTGATTTTCCTTTAATCCTAAAGTTTCTTCGTGAGCTCTCCAATGCTTCCTATATTTCTTTAGCCATTGAAAGTGTGCAAATCCTAAAGTACTCGTTTTGACTTAAGGCACTTTGGATCATTAGGATTGCTTTGCTGTTGAGAGTAATAAGCTTTTTGTCGTTCTTATCATATTCTGCTGGTGTCTTAGGTACTTTTTGTGAATCTTCAATCGTTACAGGTACGTGGTTCTCATCTTTAATAACCTCCCACAATCTGTATTCAGTAGCCATTATACATACTCTGAACTTTTCTTTCTTGAAAGAGAAGTGTTTACTGTTGAAGCCTAGTGGTTTGGTGATAAAAGCTTCAACGGGAAGTATTCATTCACCTATGTGTGCCATTGGATCCTTCTTAGGTTGTTATACCTGAACAAGAAGACTTACGCTCTGATACCAAATATTAGAGCAAGTGTTTCACCCAAGAGGGGGTGAATTGGGTAATCATAGAATTATCGAATCGTAAATAAAAACTTGATATAATTTAAAGTGTAATTAAGAACTAGAAGAGATGTCACTGAAGTGTACACCAGGAGTTATACTAGTTCAGCCACAACCACTTTGACCTATATCCAATCCTTAAAGTTCCTCTGAGAGTTTTACTATATCTTCCAAGATTCAGTGGGTTCTTGGTACCTCAGTACATAGCAAGTTCCTTCAATGGACACTCACTCCCCCTTACACGTTGTAATCTAATCCCCAACTCAAGGCTCCAAAACCTTAAGTTACCTCAATAACAGATATTGAGTTTATGATAAAAATCTCTCTTACAGAGTAAATATATGATCACTGAAGTACTGAAGTACAAAGTTTATGAATAAATAGAAAATAGAGAAAATGTGAATTGATTGTTGATGACTCAGTATATTTTTTTGTGTTATTTTTATTGAATGCTTCCGTATATATAGTTGAGTTAAGATAGTCGTTGGTATCATTTCAACATGTCCATTAGAGTTAGCAGCTTCTTTGGACCGTTCTTGCGGTAGGTGAGTGTTATAGACATTACGTTCTTCTTAAAGTGACTTTTCTCTTTCTTACACGATCTCTTAATTGTTTACCTAAAAATATACTTAGAATACTAATACAATGAAGGGTTAATCATATAGATAACAAATTAATAAGCAACAGATCATAATAATACAATATGCATATCATCACTCACGTGCTCACTCGAGTGATTCAAGGTCATCACTCGAGTGATCGCATCCAGAACTTGGCAGAGTGTAAGAGTAATAGTTATGACTCCATCACTCGAGTGCTCATTCGAGTGATGCAAGGCTATAACCGAGTGATCACTTATAAATATTGGCGGAGAGTCACTGGTTGTTTTCTTGTCCCATCACTCGAGTGGTCACTCGAGTGATTCTTGGTCATTACTTGAGTGACACCTCTAAAATTCTGGCAGCAATTTTCTGGATATTTTTAGCACACATCACTCAAGTGACTTGAGTGGTTACTCGAGTAATGAAGGGTCATCACTTGAGTAATCCCTTACAAATTTAGCCAAAGACTTCTTTCTTGGTTCTGTGACTTCTTCTCCTTTATAACTCGAGTGATCACTAGAGTGATGTCTTTGCATGCCATAGAAAACTTTGTTCCTTTGTTCAAAACTCTTTTGTTCTTTATCAAATCTTTTGTAAAATCATTCCAATTTTTGTTATCATAAAAACATATGAGATCTAAAACAACATTTCTATGGTTTCGAATTCTTGATTAGAGATGTGTGGTGCCGTCTAGCTGGCTAGGGTACTACTAAAATCAAGAACCAGTTACAAAATCAGATAGAGGTATGTATAAGGTACGATTTGAACTGATTAGTTTGTTGTTTGGATGAGCTTTCATGAGGGTGGAGTACTGTTCATTTTTCATCCAGGGGGTAGTTTTAAGGTTTAATCATGGTTTAATCACATGTTTATAGTTAAATGATAATTTATGATGATTTTGGAAGTTTGTGTTAAGTCTACTTGGATTTATTTTCTGGAGGTAGACAACTTGCAATGTGTTTTTGCTTAGTCAAACTTAGTCCAAATGCTATGAAATTTTATAAGATTAAAGTAGACATTCTGGGCTTTAATTGATAGGTAATATGAGCTATTTGGACTAGTAGATTGCAAGTTATGATTTTTCAAAGTTTGACCTTGATTCCGGAATGAAATATGTGACAGTCTATGTTTGACAAAATTTTTGAGAAATGTGTAGCTGTAATCAATGCTCTGTGATACTTTTCACTGAAAATGGACTTAAAGAACTTTTTATAGAACCTAAAACCAACCTATTTGGATTTTGTAGAATTAATTATGAATTTTGAAAGTTTGGTAGGAAAAAATGGTGAATTCTGGGAGCAGTGATCAATTAAGTGAGATATTATATCGATATGCATCTAGAAGTGTAATGGCTATATTTTTCCCTATAAATAGACTAATTTGGGGTCACATGGCTTTTGAAATTATCACAATTGGAAATTTGTACAATTAGTTATGAATTTTTAAAGATGATTGAAAATTCTGGCAGATTTTGGCAATTAGGCGAAAATAAGAAAAATAAGGGAATTGGTAATTAATTTGAACTTCAATGGTTAAGTAAAGCCCACAAAGTTAGTGTGAGCCCATTAAATCCTATTGGACATAATGTGTTAACTTTAAGGTTAACCAACTAAGGTGTTTTGGGTTATTAAAATTTGGGACAAGTATGGGTTTAAAGAATAAAAACAAGTCCTAGAGGTTAAAATAGCCCATTGGATATTTATTTGTCATGGCTCTAATAATATGGCCATTTATCTAGGGCCATAAGATGACAAAGAAAAAGCAATATAAGCAACTTCAGTGATTGAAAGAAAAGGTACAAAAAGGGAACTCGAAGACAAAAGGTAGTGAACTTACCCTACTTGCATGTATTGATATGTATGCTTGTGTATTGATGTGCATGATTGCTTTACTTTATTGAAATCCACCTTCTACTAAGGCTTTGGAAAGCTTTTTGTTCCATTGTCGTGAAGCTTGCTTTAGACCATATAAAGATTTATTTAATCAACATACTAAATGCTCCCCCTTAGTCTCAAAACCTTGGGGTATTTTCATATACACTTCCTCACTTAAATCACCTTGTAGAAGGCATTGTGGACAACCATTTTATATAGATTCCACTAATTCACAGCTACCAATTTAAGTACAACACGCACATTAAAACATTTTAACAATAGGTGAAAAAGTTTCATGATAATCTATCACTTCTTATTGAGTAAATCTTTTTGCAACTAGATGAGCCTTATACTTGTCAATAGTATTATCAAATTATACTTGATTTTGTAAACCAACTTACACCCTATCGCTTTCTTACCTTGTGGAAGGGGAACTATGTCCCATGTTTTATTGGCAACAAGAGCATCTATTTCAGCTCTTATTGCCTCCACCCATTATAGGCTTTTAATGGCTCTGCATAGTTATTAGGTTCATAAACAAAATCAATAGTACAAAGAAAACACATATAATCAGTAGAAATGTTTGAATATGAAACATAATCAGCAATAGGATATGTACATTTGGTAATAGGTTTCATTACAACACAAACATAGTCCTTTGGCCATATAGGTGGTTTCCTTTCTTTATTTGTTCTAGGATGATCATGTGTGGTGGGCACTATGGAATTATCACGATTAATAGGTATACTTGCCTTAGTCTCAACTCTATATGTCTGACATGAATTACTCTGGTTAGATGGAGTCACATTTTGAACATTCAAATCAAAAGGCTTATACCAAAATATTTCTCTAAGATCCGTTCCTACTTGAGTCACATTATCAACAATGTTGTCTTTAAAGGGAAATTTGTCTTCCATGAAACTAACATGCCTACTAACAAAGATATTCTTATTTTGCAAATCAAGTAGTAGAAAACCCTTTTGATATTCAGGATAGCCTAAAAATACAACTGGGATGGATCTTGGCTATAACTTATCACTTACTTTCAAATCAGTTGCATAAGCCAATAACCTAAACACCTTTAAATTCCTTAAATTAGGTTCAATCCCACAAACCTTCTCATAGGGAGTCTTATAGTCTAATATCTCAGAAGGGATTCTATTTACTAAATGTACTGCCATTCGCACATATTCACCCTAATATCTTACCGGTATACTAGATTGCAAGATGAGGTTGCGAGCGATTTGCATAATGGTTTAATGGTTTCTCTCCACGACTCCATTTTGCTCTAGAGTAAGAAACATCTTAGTTCATTCTTAGTAAATTCAGTCCCATTATCACTTCTCACCTTCTTAACTACAACTGAAAATTGTGTAGATACATAGGCACTGAAATTCTTAATATGTTAGTTGTTTCTTTTTTATGTCGCATAAAAAATATCCAAGTTCCTCTCGAGTAATCATCGACAATGGTTAGAAAAAATAGATGGCCCTTATTTGTAGGTGTCCTATAGGGACCCCACACATCAAGGTGAAACAATTCAAAACAACGAGTAGGTTTAATACAACTGGACCCAAAAGGAAATTTCGTTTGTATAGATTGCACATAAAATTCACAAGTATTATTCATTTCAGTCTTATTCCCAATGATCATGATAAAGATGATAATAGAAATTATGAAATGATGATGATGATAAAGGGCCGATGAAAATGATGAAAAGCTACCTAACCAATGATTTTGCCCCCCTTTGGCCTCAATCCTATTCAAAACCCCTTGACTTACTGGTTCATATATGATGTCATTCTTGTTTGGGCCATTATGATGCTTGTTGAGAGGCTTCTAGGTTTGTCCTAGTCTTAGTAAAAGCACATTTTGAGGTAGTGCATGACATAATATTAATAGAAGCATCTTTGGTTGAAAAATTAATTCCAAATTTGCCCCCCAAATGTCATGCAATACATGTATCTTTGTGGTTGCTTTTTCCAATAAACATTGGTTACATTTCTTTATGTTATTTGTACCAGTAACCGGTTATGGATGAATACGCTTGGAGTAATCGGTCTGGCCCTGAACCTACGTGCCTATGACTTCGTTTCTCAAGAAATCCACTTAGTGAGGTTACGATTAATGCAAAGACCAATGTAAGAAAGGTTTTCCCAATATGACAGATAGTACAATTTTTCTTTGAGCATAAGTTAGTGCTAACTCTTGATGAAAGAAAAGACTTTTGAGCAGTAAGCCAAATTTTGAATATTCAACTTTCTTTCCTTAGTCTATTTGAATTTGTAAAGCACAAGAATCTTTTTTTATTGTCTATCTTCATCTTTAATGCTTGCATAGTCAATTGGTTTTATAAAAACTTCATTTAACAATGTCAATGTTGTCCTGAGAAATGGATGGGGGCCACAGAATTGAGGAGAAGCCCCAAATTTTAACTTAGTTCCCTTTAATGAAAGGTAAATAAAAGGAAGGTAAGTCCCAAATATGAAGTGAGAAAACTAGGAAAGGCTCACATGCCACAGTTGGAGTAGAAAAGGATAGGAATGAAAGAATTCATTAGACCCAAATGCTTAAGGAAAGACGTCTGAGCATAGATCAAGAAACCTAGTAAGGCGTTAATATCCGGTCCTGGAATCTTAGGAATTAAAACATAGAAGATAACGTTCAAGTCATAAGAATAGAGGATCAAAAGATATATCAATGCATCTAAATCATTTCACCCACCTGAAGTTAGCTAGTATCAAGGTAAAAGGTTTAACAAGAACGCAATGCCCCAACGATTTTCTCGCCAGGTACAGTGTTTACTCTCACCACTCAGTGTTTTGAGTGTTAATGTTTGCTCTCTATCTAAACTATCTAATTCCTGTTCTATAAGCTTGGCAATAATCTATGTTCTCCATGACTAAAAGAGCCAAATGCTAACAAAGATCACAAAGACTTTTTATATAGGTATGGGGTACAAACAAAGGGTAAAGAGAAGATGAAGAATATCCAATTCTTGTTCTTATATATTTGTTCTTTTTTTTTTCCTTCTTGTTTTTTTTTCTTTCTTCTTCATTTATTTTTTGCTTTAACTTTTGCCTAAGCAACCCTTTCGGGTTTTCAACTTAGCAAGCTTTTTTTCTTTTCACCCCTCTTATTTCTTTGATTTTCATTATTTTTAGCCACTTCTTAAACTTTAAAATATCCAAAAGAGAACAACCATACAACTGGATTACCCTAACGACCTCAAAAATTGTAGGAATGTACACATATTTCCCCAACCAAGAAGATAAAGTGCTCTAAGAACCGAAGTAGATGCTCTTGATAACTAAGGGAAATAAAAACTAAACATAGAGTCAAGCAAGTGTACATTCTAAGGGCCTTAAAGCAAAAGAAGAACTGAAGGAAGCTCTTTTCCATGTTTCCCTTGGTACTTTCCCATCTTTCTTTTAATTTTTATTTCTATTTTCTTTTCTTTTTTGTTGCTCTAACTTTTACTTAGGCTACCCTTTCGGGTTTTTAACTTAGCAAACTTTTTGCCTTTCCTTTTTCCTTTCCATCTCTAACTTTTGCCTAAGCTGCCCTTACAGTTTTTATTTTCTTTTTTTTTTCTACTCTAACTTTTACCTAAGCTGCCTTTACGAGATTTCAATTTAAGTATTTTTTTTTCTTTTTTCTCTTTTTTTTTTCAACTATTCATTTTTCAACAAGATTCACCTCGTAGCCTTAACAATTTTTAGAGTGTACACATGATCCTCTAATTAGGAAGAGTGAGTCCTCTTAGAAAGCAACGAGAAGCTTGAATAAGAGGTAAGGAACACATTTGTGGTTTCTACATGCTAAGGGATAGGAAAAGAATATCACACGGGCTTAAATGACTATTATGTAAGGGTGGCCATTTGGTTTTGTTTTTATCAAAGATGAAAAATGAAGGCTTTGGTCCTCTCTATATCAAGCAAATGAACATCAAATCTGATCTCAAACAAGATATATGCCAAGTTCTGGATTGGGTAAAGGAAATCATATCAATAGGCTCAAATCCTTACATAGCCTGTATAATCATCATCACATTATGTCCAAGTTAAACAATTTACCTTTTAAAACTAGCCTCATCAAGGTAGTGTTGAGTCATTTTCAAAACTAAGCTTCTCCATAGTATAATATCACCTCTATACAAGCAACATGTACAAAACAAGTTTTAAGACCCTTAACAGTTTCCTCCAATCAAGAATAAAACCCCCAAAAAGTGAAAAGAGAGACAAAATTCTTAGCCTCACATCAGGAATAAGGAACAACCATTTATGTGAAGGAGGGATGACATGGACAAAGGTAAATGAAGTCATTTTTAAGGAAAGATATTCTATATAAGCATTATTAACTAAAGATATGACTGTATTATTATTTTTATTTGCATGCTCATTTTGTCTTTTTGTGCTCCCTTATTCAATGATGTTTATTATGTCCAAGGCCCATATCAAATGAAGCTAAATGCCAATGAATGATGCAACGATGCCTCATGAGTCATAAAAGAGTGATGATAAGTACTTCCAATTTTGATATGGGTGATGGACATTGAGAAAAAGAATTTCACCTCCTCAAGAGATCTATTACCTCGTAGGGAGAATGAAGTGCCTATTAATCTATGAATGGCCCAGGCCATCATGCGGCTAAGGGTTTTGAAAATGATTATTATATCTAAGGCCCATATTAAATGAAGCTAAATGCCAATGAATGATGCAAGTATGCCTCACGAGACATAAAAGAGTGAAGACTTATACTTCAAGTTTTGATATAGGTTATGGACATTGAAAAAAAGAACTTCACCCCCTCAAGAGATCCATTACCTCATAGTGAGAATGAAGTGTCTATTAACCTGAGAATGGCCCAGGCCATCACACAGCTAAGGGTTTTAAAAATGATAATTATGTTTAAGGCCCATATCAAATGAAGTTAAAAGGCCTATGAATGATGTAATGATGCCTCACGATCCCTAAAAGTGTTATCTCTAATTGAGATATTTTCTAACATGATAGATGTAATGAGCTCATAGTCTTTTAGGGTCATAAACCCTGAGACTAAGGTTGGCTATCCAATACATACACCTTCCTTTTGATATATCTATATAAGGAGTGATACTAGATTCATACTCAGGTGAAGCAACAATTGGCCGCTTGATCCTAGGGGTTTCCTTAATTATGAATGGATGACAAATAATATTGTTAACAATAAATCAATCCCCTCCAATGTACTATTTTAGGAATAACCTTAAGTTGGGGGATGTGTATGTTAGATATGATTAGTTTTGATGATGTCGAATATAAATGTGAAATATTAAGAGCAAAAAAGTTCGCACAATATATCAATCTTCTACATTGACTAACTACTATATTTAATGTTGCATAACTTGTAGATTAGCCAAGCAAATAAAGAAGATTGAAGGTAGTCAAGAAAATAAAAGAAGATATCTTGATTGAGTTATGGAGAATTATTATCAAGAGAAAAATCAAGAAGAAATATATTGAAGAAAGAAGAAATTGCAAGATCTAATGAGAATATTAAGATTCAAGCTCTTAGAAGTGATACTGGAGGTTTCTATGATGATACCGGAGGCTTCTATGATCAAATGATGGTTGGAATGGGTTAATACGAAGCTAAGATGACTTATATATGAGTTATGGTACTTCTAGAGGAGTTTCACTCGAGTTTGAGCTCAACACTCGAGTACCAGAGGTGTTGCACTCGAGTGCAGGATGAACACACTCGAGTGTCGGGGCTACTCTGTTCAGCTCTGTTTTTCGTTTCGCCAGATAGAGATCTAGTATTTTGGCCATATCTCTCAAACCACACGTCGGATTGACCTGAATCGGTGCATATGAAAGAAGACTCAAAACACAAAAAATTTACACTAATATCACATTGAAAGAAGCTCAGATGAAGGAGAAATGATCTGTGGAAGATGACAATGAAATCATCGTCACTTTTCAAGACAGGTTCCGTATTTTAGACATAACTCATAAATGACACATCAGATTGAGACTAAACCAGTGCCATATGAAACTAGACTCAAAGATATTTTCATGGATAGGTAATTTGCCTAATTTGAAGTTATAGTCTAGTAGCTATGCCTTCTGGAAGTTGATGCTTGTGCAGTCTAGTGTGATAGACACTCTTTCAATCATAACTTGCAGAATACAAGGAGTTTGGAGCTGAGTCTTTTTGCATTGGAATGCATATGGCAAGAGCTTTCTTCTAATGCATCATTTTCCATATTTAGAATCAAATAAATAAATTAAGTATGATGTGGCCCCACATCACTCACGAGTGCAAAAACGCACTCTTGAAAAATGTCATGCGAGTGTTGTCCAGAAGCGGCTGAAGTGTGGAGAAATTTAGCAACACTCAAGCATTGAACAACACACTCGAGTGAGGATCAGAATTGCACTCGAGTCATGCAAGTGTTAACATGAAAGTGTTAACCCAAGAAGAAATATGACTAAAGAAACGTGAAGCGCACTCGAGCAGGATTTGTTGCACTCGAGTAATGTCCAGAATTGCACTCGAGTCCTGCGAGTGAAGAGCAGCAAGTGTTTGCCTGAGAGGAAGCCAGAACGTGAAATTATACATGCACTCGAGTGAGGCTTCTTTGCACTCGAGTGAAGTCTTGACAAAACCAAAACGCAGAAAGTTTAGACTCTCATAGCCATCAATCCAAACGTGATTAAATGTTATACATTCATTATGCTTTCACTTGTTATTATTCCTAAAGGTTAACTAACTTATATTTCAAGTAAGAAACAGGAGATTAAACATTTGGATTGCATCTTCAAGAATGGAGGTCACGTATGGCAAATACCATCACTCAACGAACAATCCGAATATGGCTACATTTTGTTGAATGATTGTGTTCTCACTTGTTATTGTTTCTAAATGTTAACTAACATATATTTCAAGTGTGAAACAGGATATTAAACGTTCGGATTGAAGTTTCAAATAAGAAAGTCAATTACGGTGAACTTCATCATTACATACCGAATGGCGGCTACCTACCACAACAAGCAACTGACACACCACAAAAGACTGTTAAATATTCAAACATCTTTATACCGCTCCACAACGTGACATACAGATCATAATGAAAATCTGTTGGATATCCAAACGCTTACATTCTGCTCCTCTATGGGATGCTCTGCTTTACAACGGACAGCGGCTAGTTTTTCAAATGCGCTCAACGGTCAAAATGAAGTAATGGGACTCTAACAGACGAATGCTCACAACAATCATCATCTTCATCAACTATAAATAAGAGAATATTCAAAGTTGATGGGTAACCGAGACAGCGAACAACTACGAGAAAAATGATAGAAACATGAATCCTCTGCTTCTACCCAAACACTCTGTTCTGCAGTTTCTATATTACTTATCATTGAGAGAGTGATTATTTGTATTGTACTTCAGTGAGCATTATATCCACTCTGTGAGAGACTCTATAAACACTTTCAACTATATTTCTGAGTTGATCTCAAGGTAGAGGGACCATGAGAGGGTTGATTTCCTTATGGGAGAAGCTGTAGAGAGAATTGCCAGTAAGACATTCTGCTCGTAAGACTTACAAGGTGCAAGCAGTAGAGAACGTTACTGCTCATAAGACTTACATGGGTGTAAGCAGGAGAGAACATTGCTGCTCGTAAGACTTACACGAGTAAGCAGGAAAGGAAGATCTTCGAGATTGCTCTGCTCGTAAGACTTGCCGTAAGGGGGAGTATTTTAGTAAGAAATTTGTAAAAGATTTCACAAGTACCTGGCTAAACTTGTGGGATTGTAAAGGCTTTTCTTATGCCCAGATTAAACAAGAAGTTAGTGGATTTGAAAATCTCAGAAGGAGACTGGGGACTGGACGTACGCCATCACAGATTGGGCCGAACCAGGATAAATCACAATTTACATATTCTTCCCTAAGCTCTTATATTTCCAGCATATATTATTTAATTTAACTGTTGATTTATGATTCATTACCTTCATACTTATTGCTTTTACTAAGATGCGAAAAGATTTTCAAAGTTCTTAAGTTTTTATCTTACACCCAATTCACCCCCTCTTGGGTGTCAGCCAGTTCTAACATTTGGTATCAGAGCCTGGGCTCTTGTTTAAAGGACTTAACCGTCTCAAGAGTTACAATGGCTGATTTTGGGTGTTTTATACTTTCAGAAGGTTTTGATTATTCAATCCCACCTCTTTTGAAAGATATTGATTTTTGGTTTTAGAAAGCTAGAATGACTAGTTTTATAAAAGCTTATGATTTTGATATGTGAAATGTTTTTACAAATGCTTTTGATTTCAAAGCAAGAAAGGATTGGACAGAAAGTGAAACGAAAATGTTTTCGTTGAATATTAGAGCAATGAAAATTCTGTATAATGCTTTAATAAAAAATGATTTTGAGAAAATTAGACTTTGTTCTAATGCTAAACATATCTGGGACACTCTTGATTCTATTTATGCTTCTAACAATTGTGTTTAAGTTGAAAGTGTTGATAGTTCATGTGAAACTACACGCTACGCATCTACTATACATGAACAATTGGAAGTTGATAATGAAGATGGAGAAATCATAGAACACTTCCATACAGTCAACATGGATAAACAAGAAGAAGAGGATTCTCGAAAAGAGCTCAGTATGGATAGACATGAAAAATCACTCTCTATAGCTCAAGATGAACTTAAGGTAAAAAGTTCCAATTCTTCTTGTGATTTTTGTAAAACTAATTTTCAGAATCTACATAAGATTGTTTTTCAACCAATTGTTGATTCTATCGAGAAAAGCAAAATTTTTTTCAAATATGCTGGAAATTTTGTTGGGAAGAAAGAATGTTTAACTAAAATCCATTCGAATTTTTACTCTCATGATCGACATAATACTTGCATGATATCCCATAATGCATATCTTGATACAATTTGCAATTATTGTGGCAAATCTGGTCATATTTCTCACACATGCTATATTAGAAGAAATTCCCATGTGAGAAATGAGTATATTTGGGTACCGAAGAAACATGTAAGGGTTAATACTAACAATCAAGGACCCAAGTATATGTGGGTACCAAAATGTCCTTCTAGTACTTTATGTGTGCAGATTGATTATAAGAAGAATGGACATAAAGGTACAGAGAAGGTGAAGAAGAAGCCAAGAGTTTCTCATGCGCCAATAAAGAGGTTCATATATTTTATATCAAAAAGGAGAACTCTCGAGGCACCCATTGCTGGAGCTACAGAGATAACCACAGACAGAAACAAAGGATAAAAGGAGTATGTTCTACCTCAACAAAGGGCTACCATAATGTACCATTCAACTATCTTGAGAAGAATAAGAAGAGAAGGATCTCTCATACACAAAGAAAAATTCTTGCAAAGCCTACATCATATGAGAAAGTTGTGCATAATTCCAAAGCTAAATACGCTAAAACAGAGCTTTAAAGAAAGATGCAGTGGGTATGCAAAGACAATCCTCTAAGCACCTAACGTGAAAGTAAGCAATGGTAAAACCTCCTATACTATCGTCTTTAATCTTTATTGAGGTTTATACCTTGTTACTTGTTACCTTAGATATAAGCAATGCACATATATTTTCACAATCTTTGGAAAATTCATTCATAAAGAATTGCCATGTTCAATAGCTTAACATTTTATATCTATACGAATACTCCATGAGAAAATAGTTTTTCTTAATTCATTATGCTCAATTTCTTTGAAGTGACTATATTCTTAGAGCATATGAATTATGATTCTTACAAGCTAATCGTGAGTGGATCCAAGTAGAATTGTATACTAAAGGAAGAAAAAAGGTTATATGAGTTTTTCAGGTATAATTTGAAAATGAAGCAAGACACTCGAAGTACAGAAGTGAACACTCGAGTGCAAGGCATGTTAACACTCAAGCACTGGTTGGTCACTCGAGTGCCGATTTGAATTCTATACTCTATTTCTAGTTTGTAAAACAAGGGTTAACAGAGTATGTAGAAACTCTAAGGAGACTCTCGAGTTCATCAAATGTTCCAACGCACACTCAAGTGAGACGTGAGCACACTCGAGTGCATGGAGAACTCACCTGAAAGTGCAGCAAGAACTCATGAAAGCCACAGATACAAATGCATAAATTAGCTTTAAAACATGGATTACTCAAGTGATCTTGGAGGACTTGAGTACAAAGATACAATGATATGGAAATTAACTTGGGTGTCTACAAGTTACACTCAAGCCAAGTACGTTGTATCAGTAATTTCAAAACTCAACCATCGTACCCATTCTTTCTAACTCAATTTGAGTGAATTCTTGCTCATTACTATATACCATTAGCAATATGATTTATGGTTTTTCAAAAATATTTTCAGATTTCTAAATGTATCGAAATAGAATTGTGCATAATTTTTCTATGCATTGAAAATTTGAAATGCACATTTCATAAATTTACTTGGATTTCAATTCATCTTGTCTATAAAAAGTATATACACATAATTTGAAAATTATTCATATCTTTTTGCATTCAAATCAATTTCAAAATTGGAAGTTAGTATTTTTGTATACTGAAAGTCAGAAATGCTTCAAATCCATCCACTAGAGTATTTTCCCATTGTTGGCATATTGATCTTAAATGTGCTATCCAATACTTGAACTCTTTAGTCTTCATTCTCTAACATGCTAGACCTTACGTCTAACAAGTTAACTATCTATATGAGTTTCAAGTGTATTTCCTTGAAAAGAATTCAACTTGTGAAAGCCTTATGCCAGATGCATAAATCTTTAGTTGATCATGTTATTCCAAGCATTATGAATGTTCATTAGTGTATTGAATGTTGATGCATTAACCATTATTGTGGAATAACATACTAATATTCTCAAACTCTAGTCATTTGGACTAATGAGTATGTCCTTCATCATCCATAAATCAATGTAGTCATTTCGTTGCTCAAACACATTAACTATTGATATGATCTATCTTTGAGTAACCAGTGTCATATATCTGAATCCTTGAATTGAATATTCATATCTTTCATGACTCAATTCTAAGAGTCAAGATAGTCTACGAATCATTTGCAAAGTCATGATGCTCATATAGGTTTATCAAGCTAATACTTTTGATTATTTATATGACTTTAGCACATGTGAAAATTCTCCAACATGTTAACTCTGATAATCAACATTTTGTCTTAGTTGAACTCCAAAGTGAAGCTTTCTGATACATATTTTATAACTATTAGCTTCCACCATTTTTAACGTGAACATTGATTCTAAATAGGTTTTAAAAATGTGTTTTGCATGTATTCAGAATCTCAATTTCACAATGCATTATTATGATTTGAAATTACATCTGAGATTTGAAACAATTTGCATATTTCATTATCATTCTTGGAAAACTTGATTTCATTCATGATTTATCATTTTTTAAAAGTTGATCATTGTGGATAAGCTTTCTACTCACTTTGATCTGACCTACATCGATTGCATGAAAATCTTATCAATGACATATTTTCTATGTAAAGTGTATTTACAAATTGTCATTGATCATCATCATTCCTGGTATCACTTGTTCGTTATGCTTTATAATGACTTGATTTTATTGGATAAAATTATATCTTGGTCTTTGTTGGTTTATGATACTCTTTGCTTAAATATCATATGATTCAATTATATAAGAGCATAAGAGTTATAATGTCTAATATCATATGGACCTAAGAGAAAGTTGGTTACCATAGAGCATATAATTATAAGTTTGCAGGAATTGACCAAAGTGCTCTGTTTTCACATACAAAGATAAGAGGCTAACAGAAGAGGCATGACTGATAGTGTTGTTGTGTGAGCGAAAGTAGAATATGTGATATTGCTCAAATGAAACCCCAGCACTAGCAAGTGATCAGCTATTGATCCAGTCAGAGAAACAGATGTTCAGAGGACGACACGGTATTCTACCAGAACTGGTCCTCCTGATCCTTCAGTCTTTGGTTCATCTATTAGGGGCTATCCGAAAAAAGAGGTTCAACTCTTTCACACAAAGCTTGCTGTAAACAATGCTGAGATCATCATTCAATGATAAGATGAAGCAGCTATGTGACTTAGTGAACCAGAACTTCAAAGTTCTATTTGAGATGATGGATGACGAAAATAAGGGAGCAATGTGCAATAGTGAAATTGAAGGTTCTCGATGGTGTTTGCTAAGCAAGGGGCACATACTATGCTAAGGCCTTATTTCAAGCTCATCTTGGTATCCTTAAACATCCACTGAGATTACACTTCAGAACCCCTCAGTACTGATCACATCATTAGACAGTGACTCACTGGAATACCTAGGATTATAACTCGAGTGGTTACGATATTACTCGAGTGAGGTATTGTATTCTTGCTTAATTCAAATTCCTCGAGTTGCACCACTTCAGTAAACAATCAAGTAATGGTCAAGTAGAATCACTCAAGTGACTACTCTGGTGATATTGGATTATATCTCTGAAAACCTCTAAATAGCATTATCATATTTCAAATTTGATTTCTCTCCAAATATTCATACATTCAAAATCATTTTCTCCATAAAAGTTTTCAATTGTTTTTCAAACCCAGGAGAGTTATTAACTATCTTCCTAATGAAAATTTTTCCAATCCATGCATCAATTAAGGGGGAGCTTCACATTCACTTGTGTTTTATATCTTGAAAGCTCATCTCCTTTATTGAAAAATCCTTTTAACATACTCATATATATTCACCATGTCTTGACTAGTTTTGATGATGAGTTACACTTATATTGTTCTTTTCATAATCTTAATCTTAACCTATCATATGGAAAGGAACCTTTATTACTTGATTGAACTAACAATTCTCTTTGCAAAGAAAGATTAATTTGTGAGAGGAGAATTTGCTTTGCCCAATAACGTTCCTCAACATACTACAAGAAGAAACTATCAAACTTGAGGAAAGATGTTTCAATGTTTAAACTAGGAAAATATATTGGTTGCAACATTCAGAGCAACAAATACATATGCCAATATAACTTAGCATTGAGCATGCTGAACAGAAGCTCAGCTCACTTGGAGAATCCTGGCAACAACATGAACATACATCAGAGTTGTACAGAACACAACATCATGAACCAACATTGCCAAAGAAGCAACGGACTTCATGAAGCGCTTCATCATTTTTCAAAATCTACATGAACATTTCTAAACCTTCTCTCTTTACATTTCAAGAATACGTTTCATATATTTCATTTATATTGATTATAAAAGTTTTCTTGAAAACCTCTCCAAATCTATTTTCAGTTCCCACACATTAAAAATTAAAGTACTTTCACATAGGGGAGAGTCAATTGTTTTCTTGGTTCATTCACTTTTGAATAAAGTCATTTCTACTTTATTTCCTTCTCCACAAGCCATACTTCTTTATATATTTTAAAGTTTTTGCTGATGTCAAATAGGGGGAGAAAAATGTAAGAAAAATATGTATGTTGCACTTCATTTAGACATATTTTTCTTAAAGGATTTGTCATCATCAAAAAGGGGGAGAAATTAATGGGCTGAAAAGATGTAATGATTGGGCCTGGGAAGGATGGAAAGACATTGAACAAGCTGTTAGGATATAAAAGTGGAAGAAGAAGGTGGCTTGGAGGTAGGAGGGACGTAGGAATTATGTCATCTCTTCTCTCTGAGTTGTCCTTCTGTCTTCATCTTCCTTTGTATTTCGTTTTTCTTACATATTTAGGGTTATCTGTATGTTTTTGTAGCCAACATACATGCATATAAGCTTAACTGTGATTGTTCATTAACTATATACTATGAATAAGATTCTATTAGCTTAGGGTGGTCATGATAAATGTGGTAATTATTAGTTCGAATCTCGTAAAACATACTTGTTGTCATAAGTCTCATGCAGGTACAACTTATCTCACAAGCTTTATTTCATGCTATATTATTGCTTCAACGTGTCTTGATCAGGTGCGAAATGTTTTGGGCTTTGTATTTTTATATGTGGTACCCGTTCTTTATTTATGGGTAATTACCAAATAAACTTTAGAAATTAATCCTTGATACTTTATAATAATTTTCTATTGAATAGCTTCTTTACCTTAAAAAATGATTTTCTCAAAATTTTCGGGTTAAAAATCATCATTTAACTATTATCTTGAATTTTTCAAAAAGAAAAAGCCTTAATTCCCAACAATGAGCTTTACAATTAGGCCACTTTTAAGGAATTAAACCTCTTCATAATATTTTTGAATACCAAAATAATATTTCATAACACGTCATTAATTTTTTTCTGGGCACTTACAAATTATTAACAATTGTTTTTTCTCCTTTTCTCCTTAAAAATTCATCCAGAAATAATAAGATTTTGACCCAATAATTCATTTTTTAGGCATTTTAACTTTAATTAATCTCTCTTGGACTTAAGAGAGCCCTATGAACCAATTTTCTATTTCTCGGGACTTTTCCATATTATATTTTTTTCACTTATTAAACTGGCATTAAAGAAAGCTGGACGATACAATTTTGATTGTAAATGAGTTGATATTAAAAGATTAAAAATACACTATTGTAAATGAGTTGGTATTAAAAGATTTAAAATACACTTTATAAATTCAAACTGAAACTTAATTTAAACTTAAAAGTATAATTTAACAGAAACAAATTACAACTGGACTTGAAATTTTCGGTTAAGCTTTGGGTCAAACCCAATCCTCCAATGACCAAAACTGCAACGATACTGTCGTTTTTTCTTGGATAAGTGCACCGATGCTCTTTCTTTAGATCCTCACACATGCGAGTCACTACCTGCATTTATTGTATTACTCTTTCTGCCCAGTTTGTTATTACAACCCAAATTAAAGATCAAAGACAATGTGAAGAAACTGGAAAAGAAGAAACAAAAATCATTTTTGGGTGCAGCCAAATAGAAGCCATATATAGAGATCCATCCATGTGCGGTAGGGACCTAGCTAGGGAGTTAGAGTGAGTTTCATTTTGGTTAACTAGCCTGTTTGATTTGATTTTTTTTTTTAAATGGCAAGTATGATAATATCCCTGAATAATCAAATATGATAGCATGATTTTACATGAAGTGTACGTTGATAACTTGAAGGTAATTAAAACATTAGTCCAGAGAGTTAGTTGTGAATTGTGATGCTTCCGGCCTTTTGCTTCCAGAGTCAACAAGTTTGATTGCTTTCTCGGCTTCTCTCGAGTTACGATCCTCTCTGTGGTCTTTGGGCAGTGTGGGAGGAGGCATTTGATTGAGGTATGTATATATGTCTCTTTGATCGTTTTTGTTTCTTTGGCCATGTAACAGAAATCTCCGTACAATTTCTCCTGTGTTTGGAATTTTCCCATTTTTGTTTCTCTGTTATGCCCTCTCTGAGCTTAGCCTCTTTTTTTTTTTTTTTTTCCTTTTATTTGATAAAGTTAGGCTGTTTTTTATTCCTGGAAAATCACTCGTGAGTCCCCTAAGACGAATAATGATGTTGACGATGAGGGGGAGGATGATTCTGATGGCATGGAAGATACTGATGATGATATAATGAGTAATAAGTATATATTTTATAATTAAATAAATATAACTTATGAGATATATTTAATTAAATTTATTAATATTGTTATTTTAGCATGGTCAAAAGTCATATAGCTCTGATTTTATATTTTAAAATCATATGGCCAAAAGTCATATTATTTTAATTTTAAATTCTGAAATTATATGACTAGAAATCATATCACTTTAATTTCTTATATAATATGGTCAGAAGCCATATTCCTTTAATTCATTATTATACTGCCAGAAGCCATTTTTGGAGAGTTTAATTACACTTGCAAAGTTACTTAATCATATCATGTGTTGTGCATTATTAGATTATATATCAGTTTATAAGTTAGGTAAAATAGTTTGAAGAGAAAATAATAAATATAAATACTTTAAACTAATTTAATAAATTTTCTTAATATCTTCAAAAAAGTCAATTGAATCTTATATTTAGAACGGATATAGCAGAAAAAGAAGGGCGAAACCCTAATGCAAATGTAAAACTAAGCCATCCATAAGAAGCCAAATAACAAAACAGACCCACCATCATTGTCTAGTTCTGATCGGCTAGGAAAGCTGTAGTCTGTCAATAAAAAATCCAGAAAGAACAGTCTCCATCTATATAATGTTTCCTATGCATTTTGCATGTAAAAATAAGCTCATGTTGACTAGCTTTTTGTCATGGCCAAGTTCCTTGGAAGGTTCTGTTTTCTGTTCTAACTAGCTCCAAGATCGAATTATGCAAGAGATATTAAGAAGAAACGGCGTCGTTTTAAAGGAAGTGGAGAGTAGCCAAATGCATTTTCCTTGTGCCTGTGTGTATTAAAGTATGACCCAAGCACGGCATCAGGGACTGGTTTCAGGGCGAGATGGGGAGTATTCTTGCATGAGTTTGGCCAGTTCTTCATCAAACTTTTTCTCCATCTCAAACTCCTCCTCCCAATGCCTCCGCCTCATCGCCGCAAGATTGTCCTCGTGAGCTTTCAACAATTTCTCCTTTTTCGCCACAAAGCTTTCCATATCTTTGTCTTGGATTTCCACAAGTTTCAGATATTCGTCAGCCCTACAACCAAACAAACCAAATTTATCTTAAAAAAAAAAAAAAAAAAAACAGAACCTTGCTCCTCAAAATATCTGTTCCACTCTAGCTACATCCAAATAAGAATTGCCCGCTGCTTTTCACAATATTTATAGTTGGATAAATGAAATACCACTATCAGATGCACATAAGCGCTTAATGAACTTGTACTCAGACACCTCATACCTGCATCTCCGCTCTTCCGCACTTATAGAACTTGTACCGGACTCCCTCGCCTTCTCACGTTCTTCTTGCTGCATCCTCTCAAATTCTTCTTCGTTAGCGTTCCTTGATTCATGAATGACTTTCATCTGGTCCTTGAAAAATTGTTCTTGCAGGTTCATCTTTCAATGACAAAGGTTACAATAGTCAGACAAAAAAAAACACAATGACAAGAATTTTTCCATGGCAAGAAATTACTATGTGACCCGCAGATATGGGGGAATAGAAAACTGGGTTTACTGGCGGCCATAGCATGCGTCAGAGCCCCACAACATAAAAAAAAAAATATTTAACTTGGATAAAACGCAGATCCAGAATTTACCATGGATAAATGTTTTATTGTAAGATATCAAGATCGATCCTGGAAAATATTCTGGAGGGTTCACGGCCAGTAAAACCCAGTTTTAGGATCTTGATTTTTCCTTCAAGGATCACTTACAGCTTCTTAAGTGACAATAAACGCATGCATTAGACCCACCACAAAAAACAAATCTGTTTTGCTCTGAGAGAGGGATATAAGTGATCGGGAAATACTTATATCTATAAAGACTCTAGATTAAGAAGTTAACATTAAGTGAATTTATTTGGGTAATTACATGCTTTAAAACTTACGGTGCCTACTAAAAATTTGGTAACATCAAGTTTTTGGCGCTGTTGCCAGAGACTTAAGGCAATTGGTGATTAGAATTAGATATGCTTTAGTAATTTAAGCTTGAGAATTTTTTCCCCTTTTTCTTTGTTCAGTCCGATATTTGATCTTTGTCTCTTTGTCTTTTCCCCCCTTACATTATATGTGAAGGGAACAAGGAAAACATCCAAGAAGACAAAGAAGGTCAGCGAACTTTTAGGGACAACAAAACCTCATCATTCAGATCACGAGAAAGAAGAAACCATAAGCAAAGAGATGGCCGAGGATGAGAATGATACATTGGGTAACAATAATTTCTAGGAAGACAATCTCGAGGTTATCAGTCAAGAATCAGAGTACCTAAGTTTCAAGCCAATAAGTTTGAAATCAAGCAAGCTATGCTTAAAATGCTTCAACTATAGGGTCAGTATACATGGAATAATACAAAAGATCCAAATCGGCACCTGGTATAATTTTTTGATGTTTGTGACAGTTTCAAACATAATGGAGTTCCTAATTAATGATGTGATTCCTCTTCGGCTTTTCCCCTATTCTCTATTAGGAAGAGCCAAAGAATGTCTCAACATTTAGAAGAGGGCAGCATAACCACTTGGGAGACATTAGAGGAAAAGTTCATATCAAGACTCTTTCCACACAACAACATGGTGGATGCAAGAGCTGCTCTTACTAATTTTTGCCAACAATTTAATTTGAAGAACATTTGTAATAAGCCTGGGAGAGGTTTAAATTGCTTGCTAGGCAAAGCCCTAGTCATAATCTAGAGAAATGGGTATTACTTCAAATCTTCTGTACTCGTTTGACTCCTAAATTTAAATCCAAATTGAATGTCATTACTAATAGGGGAATTACAAAGCAACCAATGAACCATCTTTGGAGTTGTTTGGATGACTTATCAACTAATTTTATTCAAAACAACAATGAACGAAGGCCAGTGAAATCAATTGAGAAAGTTACTGATGACAGTACTTCACAATTGGTAGCAATGCTAAGTGCTATGAATAAGAGGTTTGATCATTTGGAAGCTCAAGTAAGTCGATTTAATGGTGGATACAGGGGAGTAAATACTATTTATGCTCCTTGTGATTATTGTGGAGATAACCATACCAATGGCCAATGCCAAAAATTTCAACAGATAGAACTAATAAACTATGTTGGAAACTACCGTGACAACAACCAGAACAACCCTTACTCCAATACCTATAAAATCAAGGAATAAGGAATCACCCTAACTTTTCCTGGAGGCAAGGTCAAACTCTCAATCAAACTTCAAGCTCCAGGTCCAACCCGATAAATCCTTTAGGGCTTGAAGTTCAAATTAAGCAACCTACACCTCCGCAAGATCCTTTTCAGCAACAGATGGACAAGAGGATGGATAGACTTGAAAATTTGATGGTACAAGTTGTGCAAGGACAACAAAATTCTCATACTCACTATGATTCCTCTATCAAGAATTTGGAAGTGCAAATTGAGCAATTGGCCACAGATCTCAATAACATCAAGACTAATAGCTTGCCCAGTAACACTATCATTAATCCTCATAGAGATGGAAAACAGAAATGTAAAGCTCTTACTCCGAGAAGTGTTAATGAATTACCTGAGATTCCACAACCAATGAAAAAACCCTCAGCGCCTGATGATCAAGCAATTCCTACTATCATTATAGACGATAATGAAGAATAGGAAAGTCAATGATGATAAAGTTGATAGTAAGTCTATGAAGGGTTAAGTGAAGAATAAAGCAGCTAATGAGAATCTCAAATGGGTGCCACCTTTATCATTTTCTTAAAGATTCCTGAAGAAAGCTGTGGATGAGCGATATAAGAAGTTCTTGGGGATTTTCAAGCAACTACACATCAATATCCCTTTCCTTGAAGTTTTAGAGCAGATGCCTCAATATGTGAAGTTTTTAAAAGAGATGTTGAGTAAGAAAAGGAGGTTTGGTGACTATGAAACCGTAGCCCTTACTAAAGAGTGTAGCGCTATTCTTCTCAACAAGCTACTGCCTAAATAGAAAGATCCAGGTAGCTTTTCCATACCTTGCATAATTGGAGAAGAGCTTCAAGAAGGAGTATTATGTGATTTAGGATCAAGTTTTAATTTGATGCCATTATCTGTATTTAGAAACTTGCAACTGGGCGAAGCTCACTCAACTACTGTGACCATTTCTACTATTAATTATTCGAGTCATTACTTCTTCATGTACTATTTCTCTTCTCAAACTTATATTGTAACCTATTTTTTTTCCTTATTAGACATCAAGTTACATGGTACAATCCAAAAGCAAAAACGACTTGAACTATAGCTATTAGACGTAATTCCAAGTATCGGTGAACCAACATAAAGTACTGCTTCAACATTTGGCGAACCAACAAATATCTATGCCTCACCGATTCAATCTAAAAAAGCCAAATAAAGAACATACTACCAATCAAAATTAAGGGATGCAGGCGGTCAAATTTAAATACAAAGAGGGTATGAATTGTAAATAATCTATGAGAATCTGATAAGTCAATTTTAAATAAGGTCTTAGAGTAATTTAGTAATTTTATTATTTTATTATATTTAAAAATGTTAGGGTATCTAATTCATATTATATATTATAATATATTAACTTTTATTTACTTTAGCTTTAGCTGCCTTCAGGTTTATCGATATAGTATATATTTTATTAGCTTTTATTTAATCAGGACTTCATGCATTGTGTTTTGGCTTGGTTGCCTTTTGATAATGTGTTATGCTGGACCTACAATTGGGTTTTTTATTTGATGATATAAATAAGTATTTTCAAGGTAAGAAAGGATTGATATTATAATTAATATTATTAGATATTAGGATTGGATTTGAATTAACTAAATATTTAAATGCATAGTATTATAGTATCGAGTTTAGATCTTATAAGATATTAGGGTTGATTATAAGATGTTGGGCCTAACATTATTGTTCTAAAAAAATATTAATATTATTAGATACTAGGAATGAATTTGAATTAGATATTTTCTTATGATTTATTGATTGACTTTCTATTATCCTTATCTCTTTATTGTATAACAAATTATTGTAGAAAAATAACAACTCAAGGCAGGCAATTGAGATTCTTGTTTTTCTAAATTATGAGGTTTATGTTTTTTAAAATCATAAAATTTGAATTTATCTACATGACTCATTAGCCATGTGGGATTAAAATGAAATGATTTGTTATATTTTAATTGGTAAAAGTACAGATGAGGTGGCGCTCCTAGTGTATGTAAGTATTTCTCCACATATGGTAAAAAACATAAACCTCATAATTTAGAAAAACAAGAATCTCAATTGCCTGCCTTGAGTTGTTATTTTTCAAAATCATAAAATTTGAATTTCTCTAGATGACTCATCAGCCATGTGGGATTAAAATGAGATGAGTTATTGTATTTTAATTAGTCAAAGTATAGATGAGGTGACGCTATTGGAGTATGTAAATATTCCTCTGATGTTGAGTGCTCAATCATTCAAATTTAATCTTAACTGTCTAAATTTAATATTTTTAATTTGTGATTTTTTAATTGATAAATCTATTTTTATGAAGATTAATAATTATAAGATTATTTTTATTTTAAATTTTAATATATTAAAAAAATATATTTAAAATGTAAAAATTAAATTGCATTAAATCTAGACCATTTAAAATCAATCCAACGGTGTAGATGTGTGATGAGCACATTTTTTCTCATCCAATTGATGAGCACAAAATGTGCTTCTCATATGAGTGTGCCACGTGGGAGTTCTAGTTAAACAAAATTGTCAAACTTAACCTCTATTAACTCTGAGGTGACATTGCTACGTTTTAAAACTTGTAGGAAAAATATTGAGACTAAAAAGACTTCCAGAACAACAGTACTCCTTTGCGAATATTTCTGGGATGGATTTGAACCTTAACCCAAAATCTAAAGTCTAATAGATAATTCTTGTAGGACTCTTTTTTTTTTTTTTTGCCTGAATGAGTAGGACTTAAATACATATTATGTATATCAACTTACATCATTTTCAAAAAAACAATACACAATAACCCACAACATTACATAACATAAAAAATTTCCATATGGCTAGCAAACCGCACAAGTCCTATATTACTAAGTCTTTCAAAATATCCACATGGTTAATAAGTGATTATCAAAAATTATTACTCAATAGCCAAGATGGGAACCGACATCAAAAGTCTCCAAATAATTAGCAAACTAATTTCCCATTTGAGTTAATAGTAAAAGTTGCTTTTATAACGTAATTCACGGTATATGAGATAAGTATGTGAGAGGAATTTTATCTTGATTTATATGAATATACTTCTCAATCGCCAACTCAAATAGACTCCAAATTGCTAACTCTTTCACAACATCCATAAGCAAGTCTTTATGAGTAAGAAGGGTGTCACACCCTTATCTCAATTTCAACCTTTTTCAGAGTATTTGCAGAAAATGATATACGGTTCGGTGGACAACATAGGAATAACATGAATATACTGATAATAAATGCATGATTACATAAATTCCCCATAGGGGTTCGTACATGATCATTACTATCAATGTAACCACACAGGGCTTCTTGGGTATCTAAACCCGTCCCAGTGAAACAAAGACATCTTCTCATCTTTATTCAACCATTGCAATCCCCTCATATGGTTCTCTGCATTGTTCTCAGCATATCTTCTGTCTTCTCCTGTCTAAATTGTTGGTAAAGGAGGGTGAGATTTGAGAGAATCTCAATAGGAAACAGATACCATAATGCATGCATGATTGATGTTATGTGTATGACATGTTAGCTTTATCTAGATGTATGCCTCATAATGACATTTCTCCATGCTCAATGTTTCATACAACAAGACTATGGCCACAATGAAAACAGAAACAGAGCTTCATTTATTCAAATATGCTCTACACAATCAAGTAAAGCAATCACATACATCATTACACAAGCAAAGATATCAAATACATGCAAGTAAGGTAAGTCCCCTACCTCCAGCTTTTCTCCTCGATTTGTGTGCCAGCAACTCGGGCTCTCAGCTCGGTCCTAAAATTCCAAATATACCATTTAGACACTTCTATAGTGTTTCTGGGGGTTATATGAGTCTATCTTAAAAAATTACTAAAATACCCCCGGGGACCTTGCCTGGCCCCGTTGTACCCGGTCCAGCTGTACTTTTTCTGAAATTTTGACATGGGCTATTCTTACATATTTTTACCCAAGGAATCCATTTCAGGACTCGGAATTATCAAATTCAATGTCAAATTACGAAATTGCCCTTGGCAGCCCTACTTTTAGGGTTTTAAGGGTGTTTCCGTAATTATGCTTTCTCGGTCTTTTCCGAAAAAGTGCCCCAATGTAACCCTACCTAATTTTCCCTCCTGAATCCAATGAAACCATCAAATAATTGAAAATCCAACTCTAAGGCCCATTTCTAGAACTGGCTGAAACTTGTAAGAATTTAGGAAAAATTAGGGTTTTTCGGTTTCGGCTCCGTAAACACGTTCCTTTCTACTCCTAACCATTTTATTGACTATTCCATTAGGTTACAACTACCATTTAGTACCAATTTGGGTAGCATAACCTCTAGGCCAACCCATTTCCAAAAATTAAAACCAATGGCAATCCGACGAAATTTCACCGATTAAATTGCCCACGGCAGCTAGAATAGTCAATATACGAAGGTTTGGAAGTTACCTCAAGTTCCCACTAGCTTTACCTCTTCTTGGCTGAAAACCCTAAGCTCCCAAGACTCAAAATTTGAGCTTCAAAACCTTAATCCACATAGAAGAATAGCTTAGGAGCGGAGTTATACACATTAGATAGAGATTTACTGAAGGAATCAATCTACCGTAGAAGTTTCTCTTTTCCTTCGCTCTCTACAAAATTCTACACTTCCTCTCTCTTGTTGCAGAAAAACTGACGAAAATGGGAGGAGGACGATGATAAAATATGATTTTATAAGATATTATAATTATCCAATAATTATTTTTCCATTTTCGGATTTTTACAAAATTCTGGCAGATTTCTGCCTAAACTTTGAAAAATCATCACTAATTCTAGAAAACTCGAAATTAAGTGATTCCAAAGCCTATAGAACCCTTATTGAGTCTAGTTTCAAGGAAAAATATAGAATTTTGCTGGATGGAATTAAAAAATTCCCAGAATTTCAATCTTTGCATGTTGTTCCAGAAATTTCACAGTTTTTCTGTGCTGACTTCAAAAATTCATATCTTTTTGTATATAACTCTATTTGAGTCATATAACCTATCAAATCAAAGCTTATGATGTCTAATTTCATCCTGTAAAATTTCATAATTGTTTATCATCATTTGGTCTTTCAAAATCACATGACAAACTCACTACCTCATAGGCAATTTCACCAAAAACATAATTATATTCTCCAAAATTCACCATTTTAATTTCTTAATACCCCAAAGATATAAGAAACATTAGAGAATAGATTTGAGACATCTACTAAACCGAGGCTTAGCAATCCACTCAATCTAGGCTTATTCCAAAGCCTCCAATCCCAAAATTCGGGATATTACAAAGGGAACATTCAATAAATGTCCTTAGTAGATCACCATCACCCATACAAACTTTATAGATCTTGGTAACATTGGTTGTCGAGAAGCCATAATCTTGAATTAATTTTGATATTTCTTCATCAAACAATTGAGGAAGCTTTCTAGCTCTTTCTCTAGCAACCTCAATTCCTTGTTTGGTTATTTCATTTGCTTCTCTTAATACTTCATTTTCAGCATTCATTGCTTGATTTCCAACGTTGATTGCATTCGCAACTTCATGCATCTTTTTTTGGGTGTGAGTGCTATCATCAACATTTTAATTCGGAATATTCACACCTGACAAATTACAGGGTATTTAAGTTTCACAACGTCGTACGGCACTAATTTAACCTTTTTTTTTGTCACTAAAAAAATAATAATTTAACCATTTTTAAATTAGTGTTATAATGCCAAAGTGCAATTTAAATACTCCTGACGTCAATTTCCTAGAAATTGGGACGAGCATAACATGAACCTATTTATGGCTTATATATACTAGAATCTTATATTTATTCACAAATATAAAGCATAAAACAAAGGCAATAATCAAACATACAAAGTCAGATAAAGGAATTAACAATTTGCCTAAACAATATCTGAAAACCTTTCACATCCAAATCATTTTGACAAAACAGAATTTATTTTCAACATTCTTTAGTCCCCTCAAAACATTAGCATAGATAATTCCATTAAAAAATAGCATAAGTAATCAATTATGAGAATCAGTATAAAAACACATTTTACCATCATTCTGATGCTCTTCCATATCCAGTGACTCATTTTCCTATCCCTAAAATGTATTAGTCTCCAAAATCCAAAATATAATCGATTAGGCATATAGCAATACTACACAAAAGAAGCTTAACAGGTGGAGGAACAGAGGTATCTGTGTTGCACAATGCACAACAAACATTATATATTGAAATTTGAAACTAATCTGACATATCTAAATTAATATTTATTTAATAGAAAAATCAGAACTGATTAATTTTGAACATCTAGCAGCCTCTTTGACCTGTTAAACATGTCACTGAATAATAATCAATATACTAGTAATATATAGCGTGATCATACCGCATTGATGAAGCAAAGATCATTTAAATATACGAGTCCACACAGCTTTACTACCAGAGAGTCAAAAAGTCTATTCCTTTGCCATATCTTCTCCCTTTCTCACTTTCTCATGTGGGTTGTTGGAAGCAGTAACAAGAGATGAATTATTGAAGAAATAAACCGCGTCAATCCCAAAACCTTTATTTAAAATCAAGATATCCTCTTGTGGTCGCCACGATTCTAGCTAGTGTGGGAAGGGCCATTTGATCTGATTGAGGTTAGTATTTCTTCCATGAATTTTTTTTTCTTCGGCATGTAACCGATCATCTCAGTACAGCCTCGGTTATTTTGGAACTCGAATCCTTGTATATGATGAATTAAACACATTTGATTTTTCCCCTCATTTTTTAATTCTCTGTTATTCTTTAGCTCATCTTAGCCTTTCTTCTTGTTTTTTTAATGATAAACTTAGGCTGTTTGTGATACTTGGAAATGAACAGAATGAGGGATCTTGCAATTTGGAAATTTGTGGGAGGTGTGTCAGCCATGAATGGCCTGGTTTGCTTTGCTCTCAGCTCCACCTACAACATGTCGTTCGGGAAGTTGGGTTTTGGCGGTCTCATTGGTTATCTATTGGTTGGTTTGATTAATTGGCTTCTCATATTGCGGGCCAAGAGGATTCGAGTTTCAGAGAAAGTAAGGTCTTGTGACAGCTCTGATTTTTGTTGTGATCTGTTTCATCTCATTCCTGCACGAGAAACTTGTGTATGGAAAATCAGACTCATTGAGCATAATCTCGTATGGTTCATTTGCGTTGTTGTCGGTGTCCATGTCAAGGAAGTTTGAGCTTGGCTTTGAAACTGGCTTCTCCAGTTTTTTCCTTCAATTATTTGCAGCGCAGCTTTTCAAAACCAAGTGGATCCTGTTGCCCTTTGCATTACTTGTGTGCTCCCTTGTCATTGTTCTTCGTCATTACTACTCAGAATCGGGAGTACAGTTTGATTCCATCGCTTCAAATGGCTATCATAATCTCATCGAAGTTGGTTCCCCAAATGAAGCTGCCATAGAGATTGGCCACGAAGACATCAATGAGGAGTCTTCTCAAGCTGTGAGTAAAATATTCAGTCCACGGATATAGTCTCTCTAGTGTCCTATTAAATGACTTAATATTTCTTTTCACTTGCATACAGATGCATCATTCGCCAAGTGATGGAGAAGTTTCAGAGAGAAGCATATCAGATTGGGACAATCGCCAGCAAAATAACCAAGAGGAAGATACTTTGTCTTTGCCTATTGTAAGTGATCAAATCCAAAATTATGCCTCGTTTGGTATAGTGGAAGAGTTTTTTATGGAATTGGAAGTGGAACTAGAAGTGGAAATGAAATTGGAACTGAAGATGGAAGTGAACTTTAAAGTGTGTTTGGTATGGTGATGGAATTGATGTATTAATTATATTTTATTTATATATTTATATTATAAAAAGACCAAAATACCCATAAAATTTTTCAGAAAGAAAAAACCCAACTCCAGATATTTCATAACTAAGAACAATAATGTCCAAAATATTTCACTTCCAAAGAAGTGAGATGACTTCCTTGGGTTAGCCCATGGAACTCACTTCCACCACTTTTGATGGAAGTGACTTCCATGTGGAAGTGCATTCCCACCAACCAAACAACTCAAGGTGTGGAATTCACTTCCACTTCCACTTCTCTTGTCACAATTCTTTGCTACCAAACGTGGCATTAGTGTTTTTATTAGGTTGATTAGATTTTCGAGTCTTGTCAGAATGGTTTCCATTTTGTTGCAGGAATCCTGGGACCAAGATCAAGTTTCATCACGAAACAACAGGGTCAGGGAAGCAATCCAAAACCACTGGATGCACAGTTCTACTGAGCCTGAATTAATGTCAGCAGCCCCACCACCACCCCATCACCACGGGATCTCATTACTACAGAATATATATTTTACGTTCCTGAAGCACGTTCCTTTTTAAAAAAAGGAAGTAAAAAATAAAGACGGTGATATTTTTGTAATTATGGATGAGAACTGAATAGCTTTAGACGTCCCTAATTTAAATAAGGACGTCTAAAGTGTGATTTTACAGACTTTAAATGTCCCTATTTGAATTAGGGACGTCTAAAGTAAAAAAAAAAAAAAAAATTTACTTTAGACGTCCCCAATTCAAATTGGGGAAGTCTAAAGTTTTAAAAAAAAAAAAATTTAAATGAGGGACGCCCTCATATATATATATATATATAGGGATGCCAAAAGGTGTCCCTCATTTAAAAAAGAAAAAAAAATTTAAAACTTTAGACGTTTCCAATATATATGGGGATGTCTAAAGTGTAACTTTAGACGTCCCCAATTCGAATTGGGGACGTCTAAAGTAAAGAATTGGGGACGTCTAAAGTAAAAAAACATTTAAAAAAATAACTGGACAACTTTAGGCATCCCTAAATTAAATTGGGGACTTTAAAAACAATTCAAATTTTCACTGACAGTCTTTATTTATCAATTTTATACTACTTTTACACTTATCTTTCTCTTCCCATTGCCACAAATATAAGAGTCACTACCACCATGCCTTTTAACTCTTGTTTCTTCTTCTTTATATGCTCCTTTTACTCTTGCTTCTTCCTTTCTCTCTTTTTTTTACGATCACCTCCAGATCTTTCTTACCATTTTTTATTATTTTATCCTCTCTTTCTTTTTTCTTTGGGTTTTCCTTCTATTTTATCTTCTAACTCGTGTTGTTATGGTTTGTAGATCAGGACTCTGAAACATGCTTAATGGCTACATTCCCGCTGAGAAAATGAGGTTCATCTCTCCTTGTCGCTCTTCTCTATTCATTATTACGAGAAAATGAATTTCAATAATAGAAAGAGATAAGTTTTTTGTAACTAATTCCTCTTATTGTTTTCATCTTCTCCCTATGAGATTTCAACTTTGGAGTTATTATTGTGTAGATTTGGATTTCATATACTAGATCTGTAATTTTATTGATGATGATCTGTAATTTCTGGTTTTAAATACCGTTTAGTCTAGATCTATAATATAAACAATTTTTTTTTTTAAAAAAAACACTTTAGACGTCCCCAATTTAAAATTGGGACGCCTAAAGTGCGACAGTGACACTTTAGACGTCCCCATTTTAAAATGGGGACATCTAAAGTGTCACTTTGGCACTTTAGAAGTCCCTTTTTAAAATGAGGACGTCTAAAGTCCAGACTTTAGACGTCCTTTTATCTACGGGCGTTATTGTCATTTTTTACTAAGTCACTCACATAGACGTCCCCTTGTTTTCAGACTTTAAAAGACCTAAAAAAGGGATGTTAAAGACGTTTTTTGTAGTAGTGACTCATAAGGATCTCCTCTTAATTAAACCCTCCTCTTCATTTGAGAATTCCATTTTTACATAATCTTTTGAATCTTATCTTTTCTTGTATAGTCATATATCCATCTCAACATCCTCATCTTTAATACTCCATCTTTATATTTTTGTTTTCTCTTAGGGTGTGCTTGGTTCAATGGAAGTAATGTTAGGTGAGGTTTTTTAAAGTTAAGTTAGGGGAGGTATAAACTTTGTTTGGTTCAAGATGAGGGAATATGAGGTTTGGTTTCTTGTTTGGTTCAGAAGAGTGGGTGAGATGAGTTAATTATAAGTTGATAAATATACCCTTCTCTTTATCTATATATTTTCCTTCTTCTTTTACAATGGTTTTTTTACTTAGCAATATATATTTTAAGTTACCACATGCATTAATGATATGCAATTATTTCTTATAGCCCATGTTCATGAGCCTGGACCGGACAGGAAACCGGCGAACCAGCCTGTAAACCAGCCTGGTCTGGGTCACTATTTTTTTCATATTAATAAGCCTAAAATCTTCAATTTCTCACCGGTTTAACCCTGGTTTAGCCCCATTCTAACCCACTGACCCTTAACTTAGTACCCTGACCGATTCAGTGCCTGGTCCAGGTTCATGAACCTTACTTATAACTAAAGTGGAAAGAACAGAAGTTCACTAACCAAAAAAAAAAAAAAAAAAAAGAAGTGGAAAGAACTGAAAGAATCATTTGAAATAAAATGAGAACAGAAGAGAATGAGTGAGAAGGCTAAAAAGATGAGAAGAATAGAGTGAGTACATGTGTGAGGAAAAGTTGGCAAAAAAAAAAAAAGTGAGGAAAAAAGGTTTTTATATCATGGGGATAGATGTGGAGTAATCAAAAATTATCATGGGCAATTTAGCCAAAATGAATCATAAATTTTCTTTCACCTAGGAAAAACTCTAAATTTGGAGGTTTGAGAAAGAAGGGGAGGGAGCACTACAAGACAAAAAAAATTCACTTCCCCTACATCCAACCAAACAAGGTTTTTTAATCTTTAACCCTCCTCTAATTTCACCTAACCTAGAAAAACCCCCAACCAAACACACCCTTAGAACCTAACATTTACTATCATATAATATTGTTGCTCTTACAACAATTCAATAAAACTTCCTTTTATATTCATTAGGTATTTTCTTATCACATATATAACTCCAATAATCTTTCTCCACTTAAACCACCCAGCTTGTATTCTATGTGAAACGTCTCCATCATTTTCACCATCCTTATGTATAATTGATCCCATATATATATATATATATATATTTGTCAGTTATATAATGCTTTGATCTCCCATAATATTTTAACCTTTAAATCACTTCTAACTTGCCTCCTACCCAAATTATAATGCACATATTTTATCTTACTCTTACTCAGGTGGAAACCTTTTGACTCCAAGACCCTTAGCTTCTCCATAACTCAAGTTTAGAGTTAATCTCTTCTCTTGATTTAGGCACCAAAACTATATCATCAGCGTAAAGTATATATACTTGAGAATTTCTTCTTGTATAAATTCAATAAGTACGATTAAAACAAGGTTAAACAAGTAAGGGTTCAGAAACTATCCATGATATTGGTCAATTTAATTAGGAAAGTCATTTGTTTCAGCTCCAAGTGTTCTTATACTGATTGTTACCTCCTCAGGTATATCTTGTATGGCTTTAATGCATGCAACATGCGTACATTTTGTTTCCAAAGCTTTTATA
Source organism: Inga laurina (assembly GCA_963855925.1). Taxonomy (NCBI): domain Eukaryota; kingdom Viridiplantae; phylum Streptophyta; class Magnoliopsida; order Fabales; family Fabaceae; genus Inga; species Inga laurina. Next base: position 57,603,209 of record OY979711.1, read on the forward strand.
TAGAGAAAATATATAAGTGAATTTTGATGTGCAGTTATGTGTTTTATGAAGAAAAATGAAGTGATCAGAATGAATATGGTGTTGTGCAGGAGGAGGAGGAGGATGACACCTGCAGTTCATAACATATTAAGCAGCGTGGGAGATGCTCTTGGGCGGCGGCACTCGAAGGTTGCCCTTCCTTTTTTTTTTCCAAAAAAAAATCCCAAAATATCAGCTAAGTCCTCGCATTGCTAACATTGTTGGTGAATGGTGACACTTATAGGATTGGCTTCCCCCTAACGCTACACTAAGCCTATTTTTCATGATCTTTTTCCTCTTTCTGCTCTTGTCATTATATTATGTGCATCGTATCGAAACAAAAGATATCAGCAATGGAAGCAAATATGTCTGGACACCCCAAGAAGCCCACATGCTTGTTGAATACCTGATCCAGATGAAAATCGATGAAAAGTTAACCACAAATACAGTGTTGTGTTTTGAGTATTTGAAGGGGCTAGAAGACATGTTAGAGATGAGACTTTCAAATTGTGGATTGAAATATAACCCTCATACTATGTCCTAGTTGAGGACATTCAAGTGACAAGGCAAATTGTATATGGGTGGAGTGTATGTTTACTAATGTACTTTGTTTTATGATGATGGTTAAATTATTTTGTTTATTCCTCATTTACAGGTTAAGAAGCAAGTTAAAAAATGTCAAGAACAAATGCTTATCTACTTTGAAGATCGAACATACGTTTAGAGTAGATGCAGAAATGGTTCGACGTTTTTGTTGAGGATGATGAAGAAGATTAAAAAATTGAAGCTGAGATCCATGTTAATTGCATCCTACTACATTTGTATCCAGGTCGTACTAGTATGTCTTTTCAGATCTTTTTATGTGAGTATTTTAGAGGTTGCAGACATTACCTCATTATGGGTCCATTTGGTTTGATTTTATTACATCCTGCAGTGCAATACGATGTAATGGTAATGCAATGTAATATTAACTATAGGGCTAGTGTTTGGTTTGATTTTTAAGCAAGGTGCAATGTGATATTTTTTTTAATAATTATTTAAAATCAATATATCACACAAAGTCTATTTTACTCTTAATATAATCTTATAGAAAAAATAGTTAAAAGCTATTTTATTGCCTCATAATAACTGTCATGTTATTTAGCTAAGGATCATCCGATATTGATGGTTGTGGTAGTTGAGGCGATAGTAACAGTGATGTGACGATGGCGATAGCAAGTAGTGACAACTACAACGGTGGAGGAGGAGGTAATGATGACGGTGGTGACAACGGTGGAGGTGGCGGTTGGGGGGGGGGGGTAGCTGCAACGGCGGTGGAGAAGGAGGAGGTAGTGGTGATGACGAAGGAAATGATGGAGGTAGCAACGGCGACAAGTGGAGGTGGCAGCAGTGGGGATGGCGGCGACGGTGGTAGAGGAAGAGGAGGTAGTGACGACCACTACAAAAAAACAGCAAATTACCCACGGAAATTACCCACGGAATTCCGTCTCTGAAATCAAATTACCCACGGATTAGGGACGGAAACGGAATTACCGACGGATCACCGACGGAATTTTTTCCGTCTCTAAAAAATCCGTGACAAATTGATTTACCGACGGAATTTTTATTCCGTCGGAAATTACCCACGGAAATTACCGACGGAAAAAATTCCGTCGGTAATTACCGACGGAAATTACCCACGGAAAATTTTCCGTCGGTGATTACCCACGGAAAAAATTCCGTCGGTGATTACCCACAGAATTTTTCCGTGGGTAATCCGTCGGTAATTTAATATTATTTTTAAAAAATAAATAAATTCCACGTGGCGACCTTAAAAGATGCCACGTGGACATCACCGAAAGCTCCCCACCGCCCGCCCCCGCATCTGGCCCCGACAGCCCCTGAGCAAGGGCCACGTGTCCCTCTCACCTTGCGCCACGTGTCTCTGTGAGATAATTGTTGCATTTTGTGACGAAGATGGGATTTGAACCTTGGACCTTTTGGTACGTGTTCTGATGCCTTTGCCAGTTGAGCTGCTTTAACCTTGTGTTATTGATTCACGTAATAATATATATAATGTAATAATTTAAAAACAAATATAATATTAAGATAAATATATATAATTAAATATATATATTTATATATAATTATATTTTTTATTTTTTATAATATAAAATTTTTTAATTTCTAATTTCGTTTAAATATTTAATATTAATATAAATATATACAAAATTACATATATACTTATAAATAATTATATATTTCGTTTTTTATAATATAAATTTAAATTTTTTTAATTTCTTATTTCATTTAAATATTTAATATTAATATAAATATATATAATATTAAATATATATATTTATATATAATTATATATTTTGTTTTTATGATATAAAGTTTAAAATATTTAATTTTTTTATTTTATTTAAAATTTTTATTATTAATATTATATATTTAATATATTATATTAAATATTAATTTTATAATATTTAAATTTTTATTTGTTATAGATTATTTTTATTTTTATTATTTTATATAAATTATTAAAAGATGATAAAAAAATTATTAGTTTTACCGACGGATTACCCACGGAATTCCGTGGGTAAGGCGTGAGTAATTACCGACGGAAAAAATTCTGTGGGTAAAAGTCAAATTTACCGACGGAATTTTGATTCCGTGGGTAATTACTGACGGAAAAAATTCCGTGGGTAATTACCGACGGAAATTACCCACGGAAAATTTTCCGTCGGTAACTACCCACGGAAAATTTTTCCGTCTGTAATTAGAGACGAATTACCCACGGAATTCCGTGGGTAAAGCGTGGGTAATTACGGACGGAAAAAATTCCGTGGGTAATCCGTCGGTAATTACCCACGGAATTTTTTTCCGTCGGTAATTTTTCCGACTGAAAATCCGTCGGTAAATCGTAGGAAATTACCGACGGAAATAATTCCATGGGTAATTCCGTCGGTAATAACATGTTTTTTTGTAGTGGACCACCACAATGGTAGGTTACATCTAACCCTGGTTACATGACCATGGTTACTTTATATCTTCTTTATGTCCTGTCTTCTTTTGCTTTTGTTTTGTGTCAAGTCTTCTTTTCTTCTTTATGTCAAGTTGATTGAAAAAGTAAATTGGTCTAGATATGAGTCAATGGACATCCACATATTTAATATTCATAACATATATAACTATATATTGTATTTTTTATTGATGAAGCTCCCTTTATTTCTTTTAATTCTTTTTTATCTCTTATTTCGTATCACATCTCTTGCACAATAAAATATGATATGAGTAAATTTTATATCAAAAATTTTTGTTATCCTGAACTTAAAAAAAAAATAGAAAATATATAAAAAATAATTAAATAGGTATAAAATATCACTAAATTTAATCAATTGTGTCATAAAATTTGTGTCTATTTAATTAGTGTTATGTATTACACAAAGTTTTTAAAAATAATTAAATATAAATTCATCTAAGTAAAATTACATAATTTAAATAAAATTACGTAATTAGTGTTATGTATTACACAAAGTTTTTAAAAATAATTAAATATAAATTCATCTAAGTAAAATTACATAATTTAAAGAAAATTATGTAATTAGTGTTATGTATTACACAAAGTTTTTAAAAATAATTAAATATAAATTCATCTAAGTAAAATTACATAATTTAAAGAAAATTATGTAATTAGTGTTATGTTGCCTCTTTTTATGCTTATGACCTTTTTTTTTTAATTTCAAGTATGAATTCAATTCATTCTTTTAAACTCCATTTAATTATATTAATTAGTGTTATGTATTACACAAAGTTTTTAAAAATAATTAAATATAAATTCATTCTTGAGACAGTCTTAGTTTCAAATATTTGCAAAAAGATTCAGATTTTTTAAAGCACACATATTCTTTCTCCAAAAAATTAATAGTCACGTTAACAAATACTAGTAAGAATAAACATGATAATACATGCACATTCTTTTACGTGACAATTCACACAGTTCTTTTAGTTATGAATCTCGTCCTCACAATGCAAGGGCTCATTTTGAATTTTTGATCAAGAAGGACTACTTTTACATGTCCCTGCAATGAATGCTCTGGCCTCCGAGTAATCAGTATGATGGAAACTTCTCTGATATAATTGTATTAAAGTGATAAAAGAAGCTCCACAGTGTGTAGATCTGATGGAGTAATACAAAAATATAGGTAAAAATGGAAACTAGGAAACCATATTGGTGCATTTGAGAGGCACTCCACTCTTATCACAATCACTCAATCATTTTCATACCCCCAACTCACATATTACTTGCCATATATATTCTACGTGCCTCTAACTGTCAAATGCTATTTTCCTATAAATGTCCCTACTCATATGTTCTGCACCCTCTTATCAATATTGAGCTTTCTCTTATAATAAGTAAATGACGGCCCATGTTCATCATTAACCCCCCCAACAAGAGCAGCCTTGTCCTCAAAGTGAAAGGAGGGAAATTGCTTGTGAATAAGATCATAATCCTCCCATGTATTATCCAAATCGGACAAAGATGTCCATTTGATAAGAAGCTCGACGCAGCCATCTGTCATCTAGTGGTGTTTTACCACATTCTCTGGAGAAACCTGCAATTCTATATCAGTAGTCAACATAGAAGGAAAAGGTTGACGTAGAACATAGGCAGCCAAAGATTGCTTCAGCTGAGAAATGTGAAACACTGGATGGATTTGAGCTTCCGGTGGAAGTTGGAGGCGATATGCAACAGAGCCTATACGTTCTAGAATTGGAAATGGGCCATAAAATTGTGGACGTAGCTTCTCATTAGCACGCCTAGCCAGTGATTTGTGACGATATGGTTGCAATTTAAGATAAACCAAGTCACCCACCTGAAAATGAACATCGCTATGTTTTAGATCAGCATAGTGCTTCATATGCTATTGAGAACGAGATAAGTTATGCTTTAGTTCATCTAGAATGGCATTACGGGCCTGGATGTGAGTGTTAACAACCTCAACTGGGGATAATGGTTCCTGAAAGCAGTAGAGGTTGGATGGATCTTGCCCATATAAGGCTCTAAAAGGAGACATCCCAGTAGAACAATTAAAGGTGGTATTAAACCAATATTTAGCCCAGCAAAGCCACTTAGACCAGGAAGAATGTTTATCACTGTAAAAACATCTCAAATAGTTCTCAAGACTGCGATTAACCACCTCAGTTTGTCCATCACTCTGAGGATGGTAGCTGGAACTAAAACAAAGCTGAGTGCCTGCTGTCTTAAAAAGCTCTTTCCAGAAATTGCTCATGAACAATCGATCTCTGTCTAAAACGATGGACCGAGGGAAACTGTGTAAACGTACTACTTCTTTGACGAAAACTTCAGCCACCAGTAATGCAGTATAAAGATGTTGAAAAGGAATGAAGTGAGCAAATTTAGTGAAACGATCCACGACAACAAGAATAGTATCAAAGGAATTGGACTTTGGCAATCTGGTTATAAAGTCCATTGAGATGTCGATCCATACTTGATCCAGAATAGGCAATGGTTGGAGGAGGCTTGCAAGACTTAAGGCTGAATATTTGTTGCGCTGACACACATCACAAGCAGCAACGTATTTCTAAACATCACATCTCATCCCATCCTTATAGAACAAAGATGAAAGCCATTTATATGTCCTAAGGTAACCAGAGTGTCCGCCAATTGGAGAGTCATGGAATTCCCGCAATAAGATAGGAATATGAACATAATATTTCGGAAGTACCAGGTGCCCCTTAAATAATAAATAACCCCCTTTTACTATAAAGCCCTTCGGAGCAGGTTGCCCACTTATAAGAGATTGCATTATGGAAGACAAACAAGCATCCTTCTGAACTTCTTCATCTCAACGAAAAACACCAAGTGGCTGATGTAGAGAAATTGTATGGAGTCCTATATGTTCACCCCTACGTGACAACGCATCAGCTGCAGAATTAATACGACCTGGCTTATATTGAATTTCGAATGTGTAACCCATAAGTTTGATAACCCATCCTTGTTGAGAGTCATCAAGTATGCGTTGCTCAAGTAAAAACTTGAGTGCTTTTTGGTCAGTCCAGAGGATAAATGGTCTGCCCAATAGATAGTAACGTCATTTCCTTACCGCAAGGACTATAGCCATTAATTCTCGCTCATAGACAGAACACAAACGCTTCCTAGAAGATAGAGAATGACTATAATAAGCAATGGGGCGGCCAAATTGCATCAACACAACCCCTAGACCTAAACCTAAAGCATCAGTCTCCACAATAAAAGGCTGAGTGAAATCTGGTAGAGCCAAAACTGGTGTATTGGACATGGCCAATTTCAATTGATCAAATGCAACCTGTGCCTCTTTATTCTAGCAGAAAGCATTTTCTTGAGGAGATCAGTAAGAGGAGCAGCGATCAAACCATAATGGCAGACAAAGCGTCGATAGTAACCATCAATCCAAGGAATCCACGTAATTCCTTGATAGTGGTAGGAACTGGCCAGGTAGTCATACTCTGAATCTTATTAGGATCAGCATGTACACCTTCCCTTGAAATGATATGGCTGAGGTATTCAAGTTGTGACTGTGCGAATACACACTTTTTAGTATTAAGCACCAAAAAATGTTGTTGTAAGATATCAAATGTTACTCGTAGGTGCAGAAGGTGAGATGCACGGCTATCACTATACACCAATATGTCATCAAAAAAGACGAGTATGAACTTGCGAAGGTGTTGCCTGAAAATATCATTTATGAGGGATTGAAATGTCAAAGGAGCATTCTTGAGGCCAAAAGGCATTACCAGAAATTCATAATGACCATCATGAGTACAAAAAGCTGTTTTGTGCTCTTCACCTTGTTTCATCCTAATCTGGTGATAACCTGACTTGAGATTGAGTTTAGAGAAAAACTGAGCACCTCCTAATTCATCCAGCAATTCTTCAATAGCAGGAATTGGAAATTTATCCTGAATGGTGAGTTTATTGAGGGCCCTATAGTCAACACAGAATCGCCAACTGCCATCCTTCTTTCGGACCAATAAAATTGGACTAGAAAAAGGGCTTTTTCTTGGCTGTATGATACCAGCCTCCAACATCTCCTTGACCAATTGCTCAATCTCAGATTTTCTGATAGTGGGGATAATGATAAGGCCAGATATTAGGTGGAGAAGCTTCAGGTTGTACAGCAATGGTATCAATTGGACGAGCTGGAGGGAGATCGTCCAAAGGAGTTTGAATTGTAGGGAACTCCCAAAGAAGTGACTGCACGTCATCATCAGTCGATAGAGAATAAGTCAGTGTGGTCATTTTTAATTCTGCAAACTCCACAAAAAATGCCTCCTCATCAAACCGAGTCATGCGGCATAGGGCATTAAAGGACATTGGTGTCCTACCCAAAGAAAGATTACCCTTCAAACAAATCCATTCCTCCACATCTGTCGTGATGTTTCTATGTTGGTACAAGGCCTTCATATTACGCACTCTTTGTATCCTTTCCGGTTGGGCGATTCAGACATAATCCTCGAAGTTGACTGGTTAGTGACACTCGATGAAGTCTTGGTCAGTTGGAAGTGTTCCACCTTAAATCACCAACTTGTATAGTGAAGGCAACAGTGGCGTCCAATGGCAGCGAAAGTAACTGAACCAAGTCTTGGTGAATAAAACTATGGGTAGCCCCCACAATTAATTAAAATTAGGACATCCTTACCCAATAGTGAGCCCATCAAATTAATCGTTTTACCACCCGTAAACCCGGCTAGAGCATTCAGGGATAAAGACATAAGCTGCCCAGTCTGAGCATCGTTCTCCACCATATTTTTGCAGGTGTGGACAGTAGGAGGTGGATCCTCCGTCTCTTCGGGTTCACCATCTTTGGATAAGATAAGCCCCTGCAACTGTTTCTTTTTACACCTATGACCCGATCGATACTTCTCATCGCATTTGAAACACAACCCTTGCTCTCGACGGCGCTCAATCTCTGCATCAGTATACTTCCTTGGCACCGTGCGACTAGTATATGTGACTGAGATGGAAGTGCTTTTGGAATCCGCCGTTTTCGATAACTCTGTCAAAAATACAGACGAAGAGGTGGTGAAGGAATTTGATCCTGCAGTCAGAGCAGACCTAGTGTAAATGCTGTGGGTATCCGGAACTGAGTAACTCCGGGCATGGGCAGCCCAATAACCAGTTCCCTTATTGTCAGCCCAGTTACACTGTGGCCCATCCCCCTTAGGACTAGTGGAATACGTTAGAACCCAATTCCTCTCTTCTAATCGTAGTGCCATATCCATGTAGTCCGAGAGTGAGTTGAGGTTAAGCAAACACAGATCTGCTTTGATTTCCAAACGCAATCCATTCAAAAACGCGGCAATCAAGAAATCCTTGGCACAGTTTCCAAGGGTAGCTGAGAGTAGCTCAAATCGTTCAATATAATCGGCCACACCTTTAGTTTGATGTAGAGTCATCAACATTTCATATGAGCTGCCATATTGCGAAGGATGAAAACGCAGGACTAGATCATGCTTGAGCTCATCCCAAGTATTGACCGGAGATTGGATTTCTTTCTATTGTATCCAATTAAGTGCTCGACCTTCGAAACAAAGCACCGCGGCATCCAGTTTCTCAACATCCGCCACTCTGTTCACCTTGAAGTAACGCTCCACTCTGAAAATCCATTCTAGTGGATCATTTCCTGAAAAAAGGGGAATCTCAAGTTTCCGGTAATTCGTAAGTTCTCCAGTAGGCTGCTCAGCGGTGGCCCCCTCAATAAGGATCCCCTCTTGAATCACCGTTTCCTGTGGAATTTTAGAAGATGATGCCTCAAAGATCGGATCCTTTTCCATCGGTTGCTTACCTGCTCGAAACTTAGCTACGAACTCTGTCAATAATGATTTCAGCATCGATAAATCACACTTGATAGTGTTCATATCAATACTCAACCGATCGATATTCTGCTCCGCCAACACCAATCTCGAGTCATGTTCATCTACTCGTGAATCCATTCTGGTGTTTACCATTGCCCAAGGTTGACTGCTCTGATACCTTTGATGGAAACTTCTCTGATATAATTGTATTAAAGTGATAAAAGAAGTTCCACAGTGTGTAGATCTGATGGAGTAATATAGAAATATAGGTAAAAATGGAAACTAGGAAACCATATTGATGCATTTGAGAGGCACTCCACTCTCCTCAAAATCACTCAATCATTTTCATATCCCCAACTCACATATTACTTGCCATATATATTCTACGTGCCTCTAACTGTCAAATGCTATTTTCCCATAAATGTCCCCACTCATTTCTGCACCCTCTTATCAATATTGGGCTCTCTTATAATCAGGAAATGAAGGCCCATGTTCCTGCAATGAATTTTGAATTTTTGATCAAGAAGGACTACTTTTACATGTCCCTGCAATGAATGCTTCGGCCTCCGAGTAATCAGTATAATAGCATGATTAAGCATATTACATTGAAAGAGCAAAGATCATTTAAATATTAGTCCACTTGTTTAACTTTGGCCTTCTGCTACCTCTGAGTCAAAAAAGCTAATTACTTTACCAATTCCTTTCTTTTTTTTGTTTTTTTTTTGTTTTTTTGGTCAACACCAATCCCTTTCTCATCATTTAGTCTCCCCGTCAATCCCAGAACCCTCATTCCGAGCTACGATATCATCTTGTGCATGTGCTTGCGACGATTCTGGGAAGTGCACTAGGAGGGGGCCTTTGATCAAGGTTAGTATGTCTCTTTGATGACTTTTCTTTTGCCCTTTGGTCTGTAACAGAAATCTTAGCACAATATCTGCTATGCTCTGCTCTTGGAATTCGTGAGTAATTGAACACATGCGATCTGTGTCATATGTTCGAATCTCTGTTATGCTTTATCTGAGGTTAGCTTGTCCTTTTTTTTTTGATGATCACTTTAGGCTGTTTCTGATATAGCTGGAAAAGAACAGAATGAGATATGTTATAAATCAGTCCACGATCTGGAAATTTGTGGGAGGTGTGTCAGCCATAAATGGCCTTGTTTGCTTTGCTCTTAGCTCCACCTACGACATGTCATATGGGAAGTTGGGTTTTTGCGGTCACCTTGTTTATCTATTGGTGGGTTTAATCATGTGTTGCCTCATCGTGTGAGTCAAGAGAATTCCAGTTTTAGAGAAAGTCCAAGGTGTTGTGGCAGCTCTAATTTTGTTGTCATCTGTTCCATCTCCGTGGTGCTTGACAAACTTGTGGCTGGAAAATCAGATGCGTTGAGGATAATCTCATACGGTTCATTTGCTTTGATGTCGGTGTCCATGTCAAGGAAGTTTGAGCTTGGATTCGAAACTGGCTTCTCCACTTTTTTCCTTCAAATGTTTGCAGCACAACTTTTCAAAATCAACCGGATCCTCTTACCTATTGCATTAGTTTTCTGCTCCCTCATCATTATTCTTCGCCACCACTCAGAATCTGGAGTGCAGCTTGCTTCCATCACTCCAGATTCCCATCATCAAATCATTGAAGTTGGTCCTCCAAATACCGCAGCTGTGACAGAAATTGGCGATAAAGATATCAGTGAGGAGGTCTTAATTGAACTTCACTGCAAAATATTGAAGCAATTAATTGAACCTTTGACTTGAACCAATAACTTGCATTTTACGCTTGTGGGTCTTCTTTCTTGCAAAGCCAAGATTCCGCAGGGAGAGAAGCAGTTTTAGTGCAAAGCCTGTTATCTAGGGACAATGAGCAAAATGACCAAGAGGAGTCTTTTAAAGCTGTGAGTGAACAAACGGAATAAATATATATTCTCAGTTTACTCATATACTTGTCTAGTCTCCTATTGAATGAGCAAATTTGGACCTTAATTCTAAATTCTTATGACTTGATCCAATTTTATGTATGTTTGTTGTGACCCCATTTTGATTGAACTTGGTCAGATCAAAGAGATGATGGTAAAGTTTCGATCTTTGATAGAGGATGGGAATATTGAGGGACTTTCCACGGCTTTGAGTGAGCTTGAAACGCTAGAGGATACACAGGAAGCCTATATAGACCAACTGGAGGCAGAGGAAATGCTTCTTCTTGGCAAAATAAAGGAACTATACCGGCAGAAATTTCAAGTTTCATCAGAAAACAAGAACCTCACAATCCAAAACAGTAACACGGAGCCTGAATTAATTTCAGCAGCAGCCCCAGGACTAAGGTGCTCCAATCTTCTTAACTAAATCCCATTATATTTATGACTTGTAATTGAGGTGAAGAAAAAATGAAGTAGTTAATGGAATGAGTATGGTATTGTGCAAGAGGAGGCGGAGGATGACACCTGTAGGCTATGTTTGGTACGAGGTATTGAATTTTGATGGATTGGGATTGGGATTGGGATTGGGATTGGGATTGGGATTGGTACTGGGATTGATGCTTTAAAAATATGTTTGGTAGGGAGTAATAGTTAGAGGGAATAATTATATTTATCTTATTTAATAAATAGTCACTGATAATAAAAAGACCAAAATACCCTTAGAGAGAGTTTCTGTTTTGACTTTCGGTCGTCCACTCCATCGAGACAGTCTCATCGTCTCAGCCGTGTCGAGCCCTAACCCTCACCTCATCCTCCTCCTTTCTTCGCCTTCGGCGAGTTGGCCACCGGCGTGATCTCTGATTATCCTTCTTAGCTTCGTCCTCCGCCCTCTGCGAGAAAGACGATGGGCGACCAGTCGACGACCACGATGTGGCCGATGCAAGACTCTCGAGCGTGAAGCCTAAAGCGCCATTTTCACCTCTCCATTTTCCCTCTCAATCGACCACGAAGACTAACACGATAAAAAAGAACAGAGGGCGGCATCCGGAATCGCAAGAGGGCACAATCTTCCGGATAAATCACGGTCTTCATCGCAGAGATCACGCACTGTCTTCGCCATCGTCTGTGAGGAGTTTAAGGATGAGTTTCCCTTTGGTGAGAGCAATTCTCAACCGTTTATGTAAATATATGTGGGTTAATTTGTCCTTTTGTGACTCTATGCGCTTTGATTTACATGCAGAGCAAAGACTTGAAGAATCGAGGGATATTGTAGCCAAATATCCGTGAGTCCCTCATCCTCTTTATTCTGCTGATGATTTGTAGAGGGAATTTATTCCGCTGATGATTTGTAGAAGGAAGACGTAAAATTGAACAAATTATTCGCTATAGCCTTTTCCTAAATTTTCTAATCAAGTTCACTTCCCTAGTTAATCTTTCATAAATCCTTTTGGGCTTCCAGTTTGAGGTTAACAACCTCTGATTATTGAGAGTTGGGCTGATCATTCATGTTTGATAGTCGATGAATGTGCGAAGTGATATTTGCTCGGATTATAATCACCATTGACTGCAGCTGATTTATTCTGTATGCTGTTGATTTATTTAAAATGTTTAATCTGTTTTTGACCCTTGAAAAATGTGTAGCTTTACATGGAGACTCTCCAGGACCTGCTTAATCCTGCGAATGATAACATTCCCATTGTGGAAGATCCAAGAACTGGTGATGTAGCTTTGCCCAGGGCTACACTTGTAGAAATTAGAGACCGGCAGAGTTTTTTGGAGCTTCTAAGAGTGGGGGAAGCTCACCGTTTTGCTGCTAACACAAAGTTGAATACCGAATCTTCTCGTAGTCATGCTATTCTGATGGTGAAAAAAGAAGCTTATTTCTAACGTGTTAAATTTTATATATATATATATATATATATATATATATATATATATATATATGCCTTGAATCAATAAACCAACTTTTGAAATTGATTGTTTTAGTAATTTTTTATAAACAGTAAGCAATAATGAAGTTATCCTTTCTCTTACAGGTACAAGTTAAGAGGTCTGTCTTAGAAAGTGAAGATATTTCTTCTAATGAAAAGAATGACTCTTCACATTTGACTAGACCTTCTAAACCACTTGTTCGAAAGAGCAAGCTGGTTGTGGTAGATTTGGCAGGTTCAGAGCGTATCCATAAGTCAGGTGTATGATCAACTTGAAATTCCATCCTATCTATAATTTTTCACGTATATTATGAAGTAATAAATTTCATTTTAGCGGCCTCTCCAGATGCACTTCTCATGTATCTATGGTATGCATGAGGCAGGCTGACATCTATGTGAGCAAGTGTTGGTATCATCTATAGATCTGTTTCTTTAAACATTGTACGGAGTTCAAGAAATGAATCAATGCCCTTCATGATGTGTGAATAGTCCGTCTTGCTATAGGTTTTATATTTCAAATTGATATATTGATGGTCTAGTAGCTTGTATTTGTAAGTTAATTTGTGCTAAAACTGTCCATCTCTTTTCTCCTCACCAGGGAGTGAAGGACAAATGGTAGAGGAAGCTAAATCTATAAATCTTTCACTTAGTGCATTGGGTAAATGTATTAATTAATGCTCTAGTAGAAAACAGTGCTCATGTTCCAATTCGAGATTCCAAGCTCACCAGGTTGCTCAGAGATTCTTTTGGAGGTAAGATGCCTTAATTTGTTGTGTTAGATTTCATACTATTACACGTAGGCACTTCAACTAATGAGATCAAATTTGCTATTAAATTTGATTCATGATTTAAGAAACCAGTTCTGGTTTTTAAGTCCCTGTTTGGCTTGCTGCAGAATCCTTTTTTTTTTATACTTAATTTCATCCTATATTGTTAGTCATCACTATTTCTAACATGTAAAGAGAATGGACAGCTCTTCTTCACTGCTTTTTTACCATCTGTTTTCCCCCTTGTCCTGCTCTAATTTGTTGCATCTCCGTTATTGCAGCTAGTTTGTTGAACTCTGTCTATGAATCATTCAAGGATGAGGATGGATTTCTTTACATGTATTATTCCACAGAGAAAACATTTAGACAGAGTTCAACAAACTAGCTGCAAAGAGCGTCCTTCATGTCATCCAAACGCTTCTCGCGTTCTTCCATACGCTTCTCGCGTTCATCTTTGTTCATATACATGGCTAATCTCTCACTTGCCTCTTTGAAGCCTTCAACCAACGTATGAGCAATTTTCTCCATTCCTTGTAGTAGAAAGTCTTCACGATCAGAACTATTTCGCTTTCACTTTTTCGACCCTGCGCTTGCAGCAGATGGAGTTTGCTCGTCAGGAGTCTGCTCAAATGATGGGTGCTCATCTGGAGTCTGCTCAGGTTGTAAATTGTTCTCATGGGATATATGTATGTCCCCATCATTGTGCTTGTCCAAACCAGGTTGATTATTTATCTCTTCAACGGCATCATCATATTGTTCAGACTCCTTGCCTTGTGCACGATCCTTATTAAATATAAGGCTGAACTCCTCATAATAAGGGAAAGACATATGCCTGAACTTTGCAGCTTTCTTATGAGCCTGTAAGGACATTACATAAATTGACATCAGGACTAATTAATTTGATTAACAATAAATGCTATATATATATAGATATAATTAAGCATATTTACCTTGATATATTCATCCCAAACTGTCTTAGGTGCTGTCACACATTTAGTTTCAGAGTTCTAACCAAACCCAGATAAGTTGAGAAGGTCAGTCACCACACTATAGTGAGCCTTTAAAATTTTATATCTGGATTGGATATGAGGATGTGCCTGAATTTGGCATCCAGGTACAGTCTCATGAAATTTGTCCTTCAATGTGTTCAAGACACCAGGCCTAAGACCATTTTCACTAATAAGATCACCCTTCTCGTGCAATTCTAGCATGAAACGGATTAACAAATCGTCCTCTACACTTGTCCATTTGTGAATATCTGACTTTCCAGATTTTTCTGACATGTTGGTTAACTGTAAGACATGTTAGAACCTATCATAAATTATGCTTAAAAGGAGAACATATAGAGTTTAAATGAAAAAGGGAGCAGTTATAGCATTAATAGAAATTGAATAAATTACACATCTCTTTCAACTCATTGTTCTATTAGAAGTAAAAGCAGTAAACATTTCATTAGCGAGATTATTCCGAAAAGTAGCCCATTGATTAGAGCTGTCCATGTTTTGGATTGGAGGGTTGTACATCCTATCCACACCAACTTCCAAGTCATCTACTTCATTTTCAAGTGGATCTACACCGTCTTGACGAATTAAGTTGTGCAAGAGGCAGCAAGCAATTATGATTCGGTTGTATGTCTTAATAGGATAAAATGATGGGCTCCTTAGTATAGCCCACCGTAACTTCAAAATACCAAAGCACCTCTCAATGACATTTCGTGCCGATGAATGTCTCATATTGAAGCACTCTTGTGCATTTCTAGGATATCGCCCTTCTCTCCATTCATTCAAGTGGTATCTTTGTCCTCGAAATGGTGCAAGAAATCCCTCACAATTGGCATACCCAGCATCAACCAAGTAATATTGGCCATGTGGAACTCTTAAACCATTCCTCCTACTAATGGCATCACGAAGAACCCTTCCATCTGCTGCAGACCCTTCCCAACCAGGCAATACATATATGAAGTAGCCATCTTGTGAGCAAACACCCAGCACATTTGTGGTTATGTCTCCTTTCCTATTTCGGTATCTTGCCTTGTCCAAAGCAGAAACTCTCACCTTAATATGAGTTCCATCCAATGCTCCTAAACAATGCTGACAAAAAGCCAAAAAATATATTATAAATTATCTATATATCTATACAAAATTTAATGAGTATATAACATACATATCTACCTTGAACCATTTCCACCTATCATCATTGGAGTCTTCTGCCACAGGCTCTGCTTTTTTGAATAAAATATGTCCAACCCTCATCATACTATGTAGAACGGAATTGAAATACCTACTAATGGTTTCTCCAGATCTATTAAAGTTATATTGTATTACTCTATTCTTCACATGATGTGCTAGTATGTGAAGAAAAATGGCAACCTGCTCATCTATAAGCATATTCTTACTAGGTTGGAGACCTCCTACATCCGTTAGCATGGAGCATAGCTTATCAAATGTTGACCTATGCATTCTAAGTAAGTTGTAACATGCTACATCACTACTACACACTAATCTCTTTAGATAAGCTCTCTTTGCGAAAAAGTCCATTTTGTAAGGTATATGAATGATCCGTCGCCTCCTTAACATGATCATCATACTCACACATAGATAAAACCAATGTATTGCCTCAGCCATACTCTGCCACCAGAGTAACAAGCACAGCTGGGCTCTCTTTTCTTCAGATATTGTCATAACTGTGTAAACAACCATATAAATTGTTAACAAGGAAATATGTCACTGATTGGTTTTTTTCACTTTATGTCATGTGTCCAATTGGTTCTATAAGTTGGAGATAAAAAATCTTCATATAAGTTAGGAATCTGTTTTCTTTTTAGTTCTTAACAAAATATGAAACTCTCCTGAAATCAATAATTAATCCTAGAACACAAAACATGTTTAAGTGAAGCTAAAAGAAAACCATAAACAAAGGAGAGCTAATAAGAAGGATGAGATCCATAACTAGTTACTTTGCAATGACAACACATAGGGGTTACATCTAAAATAACAACAAAATGCCATAGGTTCAGAATTAATTTTGTGGAAGGATGACGTAGCTCACTTACTATGTAAAAGTGACAGCAACAAAGACCAACAAAATTAGCAATTAACTCACAATTCTAGTTCATCAATTTGTCCCCTTAATGTTCAGACCAAAAGAATTTCCAGAAATTTGTTTTTAAGGTTCTTTATAGTTTGTACAACTTGGCAATTTGTTGCAGCTTCAATTTGAGTGTAAGATATTAGTCTAAAGTACCCAACAAGTTAGTCACACAATCATGTTCGAAGTTCAGAATATAAGCTCAATTAACAACCAATTGTCGCCCTTAAAACACTAACTCCTCAAATCAGCAACAATTCCAAAGTGCCAGCAAAAAAGTTACAGAGATTCAAGTTCAGGAGCACTACATTCGAGATTGCAGCAAGTCTCAAGATGAATGTGACAGTCTATGCACTTGACAGCAACAATTCATAAGTTCAGTAGCACCCATGTTCATTTCTTAAATGAACCACACTAATTTCCAATTTATGATAGCAGTTATGGACAGAATCTAATTACGTAGTTGTGGAACCAGAAAAACAAACAGCAAGTCTTCACTAAGTTTTCAGATTCACAAGGTCAACCCAATAAATTTCCAGCTTATTAAAAATCATCTTGAACCATTAGGTGACATCTCACAACCACATAACACTAATTTCATATTGGGCAACAACCCTCAATTAGTTTTTCAGATTCAGATACTCAAACTTACAAGCTGAAAACATCACTATTAATCATATATATTTCCTCTTATCTTTTCAATAAAGATCCCAAAGCCATACCTGTGGAACCAGAGGCCCTGTTCTGGTTCAGTCATCACAAAAACAGAACCAAATAAGACATGCAACCCCAATGATTATTCATTATTTGGAAGCATAAAACACTAGCTCATATTAGTTTCCAACATCAAAACTCATGGTATATATCATAATTCAGAGGCAATCGGCTGAGACAGTAAACATTACAAACAAATAAATCTGACTTTCATTGCTTTCACACAACGTAGGGCTATTGTATGTGTCTTAGGTGTTTACTATATTTTAGTTCCCACTTAAGTATACTTTTAAAATCAAGTATAAACATCAAAACAGTGGGTGCTTTTGGCTCTCAACTTCTAGATTCGAAAATTACTATATGCCTAACATCAAGCAACCACATACACATATACTCATCATCTTAGGACCTTTAAGCATGCTTTAGATAGCTATAACAATTATAGACTTTCATATATTAAAATAGATTTTATAACATGCCATTTCCTTAGCATTTGGTTACTTTAGTCCTCTAAGAATTTTAGAACAACCACTTCCTTCGGTTCTGAAATTATTTTCCAGCTGAATACATAAACACTAACTCTTATGTGTCAATACACCATTTAAATAATTCAGACAGCATCATCACAACAACTCAGAAATTTCCAGTTTCAAAAATAAATTTTAAACCAAAATTAAAGATTGCTAAACATGATTTAAATTCTGAAAATAAATCATGTAGCTTAGGGGAACATTAAACAGTAACTTGCTTACATTTTCAAGCGGTGATGATGAGAGTAAGGCAGTGATATTAATAATGTAACTTGCTTCCATTCCCATCTATCTCTGTTATCACTTCTCATTTGCTTATTCTTCTTCATGCTATCCTAACTATTATCAATATGGCCTCACCACATAAACCCACTTTCATTTGTTCCCCTATAACCATGTCATCTTAATTTCTATCATCAAAACTCATGGTTGCAAAAAAAACAGAGAAACAGAGAAGTTCCATAATCATTGATTACAGCAACGGTTAACAAATTGCCCTGAGAGAATATTCTATCGATAATACATTGTGAATGAACACTTTTCAAAGAGATTCAGAGACATTACTATAATTTTGGGTTCAAAGACTTGATCATAACACAGTTAAAGAAGAAAAGAAAAAGAGGAGACAATACCTCAAATTGGCAATTGTTCTTCGGGAAAAAATTCTGGTTGAAGATGATCGGTGGTGAGGCTGACTGAGTGACCGACGGTGAGGTTGACGGAGAGAAAGGGGAAAAGTTTCCGGTGCTGATAGAGACTGTGCGCGATGGCGAGAGCCGATGGAAACCTTCCGGTGGTGAGGCCGATGGAGTCCGCGACTGTGTGGGCGGGGCTGAAGGCGACAGAGATGAAGGGGAAAGGCGCTGGTGCTGAGGCCAATGGAGTTACCGACGGTGTGAGCGGCGGTGAGGGCGACGATGGTATGGTTCAGAAGAGTGATGGTTTTTGCGCCGCGAGGAGTTTTTGCGCCGCGAGGAAAAATCGAACAGGGATTGATTGTGAGAGGGATTGATTGTGAGAGAGATTGATTAAGTTAAAATCAGGGTATTTTTGTCTGAAAAAATTTAAATCAAGGGTAATTTTGTCTCTATAATTTTGGAATCCAGGGATTGAAAACATAAAACCAGGGGGGAGGTGGCTTTGCAGCAATCCCTCTTTCGTGGCATTCCCAATCCCTGATTACTCAAAATCCCTGGTACCAAACGATATATTTTGACTTAATCCCTCACCCAATCCCTATCCCTGCCCCCTGTTACTTCGTACCAAACATAGCCGTAACTCAAAGCATCTCAAGCGGCATGGCGGTTAACACACCTCAAATCTCAACCCTCCCTTCTGTTTCTATTTTTATGCTCCCTAACGTATAGCACGTTAGTATAACTGTATAAGACGTGGGGTTGGAAGTGCCTGATGCGCGCCCCTTACTGCCCCCAAAAATGGGGGCCTTCCCATTTTTTTCTTTCTTTTACTTTTTATGATCAGATTCTACAGAAAATAAATAATATTTTGATATTTTATGGATAAAAAATAAGGTTATTTTTATTTTTTTAATAATTTTTAAAAGATTTAATATTCTGAAAGTGTTTAGTTTCTCTTTCAATTCAAGTATTTTATTGAGTGATCTTTTCAAATTTTTTTCCCTAAGAATATCCAAAAAGGTCACATCTTGGTATGACATTTTTGGTTATCTGTATCATTTCACATCTAGAATATTCATAGTACGGAGTAATATGTTTTTTTTATGTCTTTGAATTATACAGGGTTCGCCTTGGGGCTTAAGCTATGGTTGGATTGAGCTTGTTGTGATTGAAGGAAGGGATCTTGCTACTTCTCATCTCATCGGAGGGGTAGGTAATCCATATGTGGGAGTACACTATGGAAACCTGAAGAAGAAGACAAAGGTTACAACTTACAATACTAAACTAAGTGATTTTAGTATTAGCAATTTTATCTTTCCAATATTATACATACTGATCTTACTAATCGCAGTGCATGTTTTCGATTGCTATGCGTTACATGAATTTGCCTTCCGTTTTCCTTTCTGGAATAAAAGTTCACTTTGTTAAAAAAGAAACACTTTACAAATACCATGCCTTTAGGTACCACCTACTCTGCATTACTGGTGTTATTATTTCTGTCGTGCAAAAATTAATTAATCACTAGCTGTTTTCTTTGACAGGTTAAAATGAAAACCAATAACCCTAAATGGAGCGAGACCTTTGAGTTTCCTGATGATGGGAGCCCCCTGTTGTTGTACGGTAAGGACTTTAAAACTGTCGGACCGGCAACAAGTATCGGTGAATGTGTGGTCGAATATCAAATATTGCCTCCAAATCAAATGGCTAACAAGTGGATACCTCTTCAAGAGGTAGAAAAGGGGGAGATCCACATCCAAATTACCAGAAAAGTCCCAGAGATGCAAGAGAGACCTAGTCTAGACGCTGAACCTTCCTTGCGTTATTTGCACTAGATTCCTACCCAGGTGAGAGACCATCATTTGATGTCAGCAAATCATCATTGTGATATGCTTCTGTATTAAATTCTTGGGATTAAGGTGCAAGTTGACTGAAAGTTTCAAAACATAGTAACATTGTCCCACGCCCCCACCCATTAAAAAATATAAATTGATGTTAATCTTTAATATTTTTAATAGTAAGAGGCAACATTGTTCTATTTAATACTTTCGAGGTAACTTTGAGCCTAAAAAGACTACTTCTAATGTAACATTACTCCAGAGTGAAAACTTCTTAAGCAAATTTGCTCTTTAACCCTAAATTCTTATGATATAATCCAATTTTATGTATGTTTGTTGTGACCCCATTTTGATTGAACTTGGTTAGTTCAAAGAGATTATGGTAAAGTTTCGATCTTTGATAGAGGATGGGAATTTTGAGGAACTTTCCACGACTGAGTGAGCTTGAAACGCTAGAGGATACACAGAAAGCCCATGTAGACGAGCTGGAGACAGAGCGAACTAAGCCAGGAGATCATTAAGGGCCCGTTTGATTCACGGAATCGGACGTAATGTAATGTAATGTAATATAATGCAATGTAATGGAATGATGATTACATGATTTTGTTTGGTTCGTCATTAAGGAAAGATGATGCATAAGCATGAAGATGTTTGATTGGATTATATTGAACAGGGAAATACATGATAATAATGTATGAAAAGATAGAATTATCATTGTCTACATATATATATATATATATATATATATGTATGTATATATGTATAATGACTTGAAATTATCTATTATTTCACCAAGTATGTAAAATAATCCTATCCATACTTATAATAATCAATTAATAGACAAAATTATCCCTTACCCATATGTATAACAAAAGTTTTAACTTAACAACCATATGAAGTGAATCCTCATCACGCATATAATAATAAATTGAAGTATAATGCATGTTTATTACTTTTTTTTTAATTGTGTGTATTATATAACAAGAAGTATAATTTCTATATAAATTGAAATTGAGCCAATAAGCTAATATATAAATCCATGCATAAGAACCAATAAGTTAGATCATGTTTTTAGAAATTTAAATAAAAAAAAAATGTTGAGATGATATCTACATCGTCCTAAATAGAAATAAAAAGAAGCAACTGAATGTGCTATATAGCTATTCCAGAAGGCTACGCACCCAAAAACCCATTTTGTCTACATTATCCAAAATAGAAATAAAAAGAAGCAAATAAAGGTGCTACATAACTATTATAGAAGGCTACGTACCCAATCTCTCATTTCATTTTCAAGGATTATTGAGAATGCCACTACTAGTGAAGGAGGCTCAGTAATTTTCATATGAGCCTTGTTTATCTCACCCCACGTGAGACCTTTTATTCTCATAAGTTGCTTATATATTTCCTCAGTCCTATTTAAGTTAATAGGACCAATTCTTCTTGAATCCTTCCGCATTTCTGCAAATTCCCTACATAAATTGGTAGAAGATTCCTTCAATGCTTCAGCAAGCAACTCTGCAACATCACGGCTACTCTTTCTCTTCCTTTTTGCTAATGAATGGACATCATTTGGTTGCAAAGGTTGTTGGTCAGATGCATTTGTGTTGAGTACTTCTTCAGCATTGACTTCAGCTTCAACTCTAGAATCTTCTTCATCATCCTCACCTAGAGATGCAGGCACCTCTACTCCTATTCCTGTCGCACGATCCTTAGCTCAAACATATGATAGCTCTTTAAAGTGGGGTAGACACCTATTTTTGAAATTTCTAGCATCTTTATTAACCTGAAAATTAAAAATAAATAGAATGATATGATAATTTAAGCATCATTATTAGTAAACATTAATAAAAACTTATAACACACCATTACCTTTGCATATTCAGCCCATACGTGATTTTCAGTTGTTACACACTTCTTGTCTGGATCCCATCCGAAACAAAAAGTGTTTCTATTTTGCACCATATCATATACAATCCGCCAATTCTACTTGAATGTCCTCAACCTAGAATTAATATGAGGATTAGCTTTTAAGCCACAACCCGGAAGCTTCACCTCAAGCATCTCCTCTAGCTTTTTTAAATATCCTATACTAAACCCGGTATCTGCGACAAACTACCCCTGGGTTTTTAGTTGTACCAAGTATTCAACTAACAAGCTATTTTCTTGATTACTCCAAACATGCTTACTTCTCTTACTATTATCTTTTTGTGTTTCCATTTTATGCATAAGAAAGTAAAAAAAAACCATAAAGACCAATAATAGTCAACCAATTGGATTGGAGGAGTAGAACACAAGTAATGCAAGTGTAAGATAGAGTCAAACAACACATAAACAATAATAGCCGCCAAAATCATAGTAGCAAATAGAGTCAAACAACACGTAAACAATAATAGCCATAAGAGATAATATAGTTATATAAGTACGTATTCAAACATAAAAAATACATGTCTTACGTAGACCAAGTAAGGAAATACATATGGGTAAAATTATTGCTCACAGATGCTAATGCCAATAATTTTATTTTTCTTAATTAAAAAAAAATTGGTATCATTATTGACAAACACCAACAGTAGATAAACTAGAAACAAGGTCCAACTATCACCATTTCACCAAGGCTTCATTACATGATGATTAAACCAAATTAACTAGTATGAGTATTGACCCTGTCAGCCAGAGGCAGCAATGGCTAAGCACTAGATTTGAAGATGACTCATAGCAGAAAATGGTTATTAAATCAAATAAGTTAGACAGTTGTATTAATTTTTTTTAATAAATGAAAGAGAGGATATGATGGAAAATAAAGCAGGGGATGCAAACATGGAAAAATGAACTTATGATTCTCTTTAGTTGTCATGGCAGTGCAGAGGGAGAAATTGTAAAATCAGATTAGGAGAAATTGCCTCAGAATTTTTTATCAAAAGAACTTCTGGATAAGCATATTGGAGATTATAACAGAAAAATCATTATCAATTGTGGGCATGGAGTGGTAAAAATGGATGGTATGTTACAACTTAATTGAAACTAGAATGTTTGCATCAAGGATTGCAATAACTCTGGCTACAATTTCTACACTGCATTTTCTATCCACTATAACTAGTAAATTTTGCTTTATCTCTAATTAACTTTATGGTTATGCTTTATCCCAAATTACCTGATCAGAATTTGAGAAACAAAGCTTCTAGACAAGCATATTGATACATAAAACATAAAGCAAACATTAAGCAGTGAAAACATATAGCTTCTGGATAAGCAAACAATAAGGATTATTGATACATTAAAAAACATATAACTTATTGACATACCTCGTAAAGAACACAAATATTGGAGATAAAAGCAAGCATTAAGCATATGACATCCCTCATGAAGAACGCAAATATTGGAGATAAAAGCAAGCATTAAGCATATGAGGGATGTCATATGCTTAATGCTTGCTTTTATTGGAGATAACAACAAAAATTATATAGCAGCAAAAAAAAAAATCATAAATTATTGGAGAGACTTACCTCGTGATAAAGCAGCGATAGAGATGATCAATATGGTGACAGCAAAGGCCGAGAAATAATTGCAATGAAAACGAGCGGCAGGAGTGCTTTTTTTTTTCATCGAAGAGAATAGTGGGTAGATAAGTAGGGTTTATTTGTGGGCAATATGGTCAATTTCAAAAGTTATAATGGTAATATTGTTTTTTTCCACTTGATTACAAGATGTCTGCATCCTCATTCATCAATTATAGCAGTGTAATTCTGATTTCATCAAATGATGTAATCAGAATTACAAATGCAATCCTCTTTACATTACAATAAGCCTAACCAAACACTGTAATCAGCTTGTTGCAACAGGATTACATGTATCCTCTCCCTAACCAAACGTGCCATAATTCTTCTCCTTCTATGACCGGAAGATCCAATAGTTAGCATTAAATTTGAAGCAAATTCTTTCACACGTATAATGTTGCTTTATGGTAATTATGAGTGGTAGATTTTTTGTACAAGGTTCACAGACAAACAAGTAGTGAGTCTTAGGTTTTTTTTTATTTGGGGGCCCAGAAAAACGATACTATTATCATTAATTTAAATTACAGAGTACCAAGGTCTGTGAAAAGAAACAACAGCAAACACAAAAACATGAACCAGTCTCAACAGAAAACATAACAAACTGCAAAATAAAACTATTATCCATGATCATCAAAAGCTGCTCCAGCATCTTTCTCTACTAACGCTTGTGAGTCTTAGTTACCCACTATTAAATGTGAACACCCTATTTTGTTTGGGTCTCACTTTAAAAAAAATAAAAATAATAAAAAACAAAAATAAACCAAAATCCTCTCATTGATGATGATTGATGTCTAAATTAGCAATCATCATTAAAGAAAAAAATAATAAAAGAGAAAATAAGAAAACCCTCTCATTGATGATGATTGGTGTCTAAATTGACAATCATCATTAAAGGAAAATTAATAAATAAAATAAAAAAATTTAAAAAAAAAAGTCCACTTATTGATGATAATTGATGTCCAAACTGACATTGTCAGTTATTAAGGGAAAATAAAAAAAAATGTATAATAATATATAAAAAATATCTCTCATTCATAGGTTTAAATTAGAAAATTGCTTGTAGGGAAAATATAATAAAATAAATAAAAAAAATCTCTCATTTATGTCGATAGGTTTAAATTAGGAGATTATTTATGAAAAAAAAAATCTATCATTAATGGTGATTAGGTCAAGCTAGGAAGTTTTAGTAATACAACAATAACAATAACAAAGCCTTAATCCCACTAGGTGGGGTCGGCTACATGGATCGCATGACGCCATTAAGTTTTAGTAATAGAAAATACAAAAAAATAAAAAAAAAATAATCTCCATTAATGGTGTTGGGTCAAGTTGGAAAGATCATTTATGTCCGGCCAAAAAAAAAAAGAAAGAGCATTTATGAAGAAAACCTTACCTTGAGACTATAAACAGGGGAGCAAGGGTTGAAGCAAGACACACAAGAATTTGAGAAGAATTCCTGAGAGAAAGGTGATAAGGTAGAAAGCTATTGTTCTTTTATATAATTCTTCTAAAATATGGGGTTTTTCTCTCATGTGTGTAAGATAGGGTGGAGTTAATTAAGAATTTGTTTGTGTTCTTTACTTTCCTTTTCTTCCTGGTGTCTATATGTTTTCCTATACCAATCACTATGTCAATATGACAAGAGGCGCATATATATAAGGCTCTTGACACCTCTTCTTCTCTTGGTATATGCAAGCATGCTCAGATAGCCATTTGATTCCATCAATGTGTTTCTTTGTGCTTTGATTATTATTTCACTCTCTCACTTAGTTGTTGCTTCTTAAAAAATTATACATGTATTGAAATCAATCTTTTTTGGTCGAAGTAATGAAATTAATCTCTAACATATCTAAATTAATGTAATTGTACGCGAGTATGATATATTGATAAATCACTGAATAATCGATCTACTTGCGTGATTGTGAGTATGTTGAAGTTGCTTTCGGGAAGCGAGGCTCCTTCCGTTTATCTTTCCTTGCGCTAATCTGACCAGCTTCTGTAGTTTTGGACCTTCTTATCCTTTTTACGCAAAAGATGAATGAGTCTAATTTGGAGTTAATGGAAGACAATCTTAGATATAATACCTAACAACAAGCATCACTAGAAATTAGAAGAAATTAAACATCAGCATAAACTGATGAATCCAAATATTACGATTCAGAGGATTATAATTAGAATTGCGCTACAGGATTCAAGAGAAGGGTGGGATCAGTCACTCCAGAAAAAAGAAGGATAAGAAATTATAAGAGTGAGGAAAAACATATTCCTCTTGTTGTGCTAGTGATGTTAGAAAGTTGCGAAAGATGATACAATAACACGTGGGTCCTACCTGTATTAATAAGGAAATGTGAAGAAATGAGAAAAGCAAATCCAAATGCTCCAGTCACCTAAATTGCAACACCATTGCCAAAAATCATTTTTCGGCCACAGCCCAATACGAAGCCATATAGGGACCCAGCCATGCATGCGTATAGAGGTGGACAAAAAAAAGCCATTAAAATCAATTTTATCTTCAATATCGTTTTGTACTTTTCACTTCGTTTAAATAAAGCCATTAAATAAATTTAGAATTATTCCATTAAAATCCTTTTAGCTTTCCGTGAAAAATAAAAGCATATTTCCTTTTCTTTGTACCCTAAACTGATCATCGATCTATTGCCACAAACCTAATTAAAGATACCTCATTTAATTCTTTGTATTAGGAATAGGATAGTATCATGTAAAATTTTGAAGACAACTAATACACTCAACAGATGATCCCGACATAAGATTAAAATTTTGGAGCAAAGATCATTTAAATATTAGTCCTCTGATCTTGCCCATTGCATTAGTTTTCTACTTTGTCATCATTATTTTTCACCACATTTTAGAATCCACTATTAGAGAAAAGGTTTTTAGACTAGTAAAAAATGACTATTTAGAACAATTTTAGGTTAGATTTTATATTGACTAGTTTAAAAAGTTTGGCACTATAAAATTAAAATGAAAAGAAAAGGGAATTTAATACATTATCTTGGAATAAACCTGGTAGTGGCGCAAATGAGTAAATATGGGTGAAGACTCAATGAGAGCTTGAGATCACGGGATCTATATATGAAAAGCATCACTATAAAAAAATACTGAATTTTTGACGGAATTTACCACAGAATTTGCTATGAAATTCAGAGTTTCTGACGGAATGGATTCCAACGCTAATAATAGCATGACAAATCAATTTCCGACTGAATTCAGATTCCGTCACAATTCCGTCAGAAATTTGTGACGGAATTCAAATTTGCGACGAAATTCAATTCCACCGGAATTTTAGATAGAAATTTTTCGTCTCAATTTCCTCGGAAATTCCCTTGCAAAATTATTTTTTATTTTTAAAATTTTAAAAGCCATGTGGCAACTCCGACGGCTGCCATCTCATCATCGGCGGTGGCACGTGGAAGCTCCGACGGCCTCTACCTTGTCATAGGCACCCATATCCGCCACGTGTCGCAACCTCTTTTTTCTTGAAAATGCAACTCAACTTGCCCTCTTTTGTTTTGAACCCACGACTTCGTCCGCATGCGCACTATGCCTTACCAAATGGGCTCGACTGCTTTGGTGTTTTATTATTACACAATTATATATATATAATCTTATTATATGTCAATTATTTATAAATATATATATATATTTTTCTTATATATAAATGTAATAATAATATAAAATAATTTTATATATTCTTATAATTTTTAATATAAATTAACTTCAAATTAAAAAGTTTTACATCTTAAATAAATTTCATATGACTATATTTTTGTCTAATTTCTAAAATTAATTTTTTTTATTAACATTAATTAATAACTAATAAATAGTTACTAACTAATAATTTTTTATCAATATTAATTAATAACTAATAAATTTTATTTTTTTTATAAATAAATTTTTATATGATCATTTTGCCCCTACATGGACCAAAACCTATGGTTGGAAACTTGAGGAATCAAACCAAAATGAAGAAAAACTTGAGAGATGAAAGATGGTATTAACCCGAATTTTAAAATATTTATATGGCTAATAATATCATAATTTTAATTTTTACAAAGATATTTTTTTTAAATTTAATTTAATTTAATAATAATAATTAATTAATTAATAATATTTTTTTAATTTTTCCAACAGAAATAGCCACGGAATTTTTCCCCCTGTCGGAAATTCCGTCGGAAACTTTTCCGATGGAATTTCAGTTGCTAATTCCATGGCAAAATTATTTGCGACGGAATTTCCGACAGAATTTGTCAAGGAATATTTTCCGTGGCTAATTGGAAAAAATTCTGTCAGAAACTTTTCCGATGGATATCCGTTGGAATTTGGCACGGAAATTGTTTCCGTGGAAAATTCCATTGAAAATTTAATATTTTTTTGTAGTTAATATATTTGGACTCGACAAGCACGGATCTGGACATGGACGAGCATAGATCTGGAAGCCACCAAGCATGAAGAAAAAGACAAGAATGGAGAAGAAAACTATGTCGAGGAAGCTGTCAAATGAAGCTAAAGAAGATGTTGCTCTTGAAGTAGCTGGGGATCGGAGGAGATCACAAGTGTGCTCTTGTGAGAGATGAAGAAGGGGAGAGCTTTAGAAAATGGCCAAAAAAGATAAATAGATGCAATCATTGTAAAATATGGTTTTAAAAGGGCGCCAAAGTGAGGTCTATATAATTTTTTTGGGGTTTAGATCACAGACCATAACAAAATCCAGTATAAAAGCTTGTTATTATTATAGTTTTTTTTTTAAAAAAAAAATTTGATATTTTTTAAACCGGTTATACAAACATCAGATTTAAAAAACATATTTTAGACCAGTTATATGTATAAAAAATCTAAAAACCTATAAATATTTTTTTTAAGAAATATTTTAATGTCTTTTAGACCTGTTGTAAAAGTAACCCGTTGATAGAGTATATATTAGACCTGTTATGTATTTTAGATGTAACGGTCTTAAAGAGTTTTTTTTTCTGGTAGTGATCTGAGTACAGTTTCGTTCCATCACTCCGAAGGGCTATCCACAACTCAAAATCATCTTTGGTTTACTGCCCAATACGAAGTCATATAGATACCCAACCATGCATACACATAAAGGTGAACAAAAAAAGCCATGCATAGTTGCATACGTACGTAAGAGACATAGGAGTCTCATTTTGGTTAATCAGCATTTTATATATATGTTACTTCTTTTTATTGCAAGTATGAATTCAATTCCTTCTTTTAAACTCCATTTAATTATACTTATTAGTGTTTTGTATTACACAAAGTTTTTAAAATAATTAAATATAAATTCAACCAAATAAAATTACACAATTTGAAAGAAAATGCCCGTTGCTTATGTGTATGTATTATCATGTTTATTTTATTATTTGTTAATTTTTTATACTAATTAAAAGTGTATTATTAAGATAGTCGTAGATTCAAATATTTGCATAAAGATTCAGATTTTTTTAAAGCATACATATTTTTTCTCTCCAAAAAATAATAGCCACGTTAACAAATAGTAAAATAAACATGATAATACATACACATTACATATAAAATATTGATAAGCAGAAAAATCGCAAAACTGCTTCACCATGAACAGCGAACTGACACAAGGGGCTTGGGGAAGCAGTATTGCCTGTTCTTACCTTCATATATTCTTTATTTTCACACACACACACACACACCCATCCTTTCTTCATAATAAGGCATCTTTTACGTGACAATTCACTCAGTTCTTTTAGTTATGAATCTTGTCCTCACAATGCAAGGTCTCATTTTGAAGATTTGATCAAGAAGGACTATTTTTACATGGCCCTGCAATGAATGCTCTGGCCTCCGAATAATCAATATAATAGCGTGATTAAGCAAAGATCATTTAAATGTTAGTCCACTTTACCAATACTTTGGGTCAAAAAAGGTGATTACCTCACCTATTTTTTGGGCCTTCTGCTACCTCTTGAGTCAAAAAAGTTGATTACTTTACCAATCCCTTTCTCATCAGTTAGTCTCCACGTCAATCCCAAAACCCTTATTCCGAGCTACGATATCATCTTGTTCTTGCGACGATTCTGGGAAGTGTGCTAGGAGGGGACATTTGATCGAGGTTAGTATGTCTCTTTGATGACTTTTTCCCCCCTTTGGTCTGTAACAGAAATCTTAGTACAATATCTGCTATATATATGCTCTGCTTTTGGAATTCGTGAGGCATTAAACACATGCTATCTTTTTCAGAGATGCCATTTGACGGAGACTGTGGAGGAGGAAGCACTGATGTCTGAGTCCGACACCGAGCTCCGATCTCGAAACTGAGATTACGTCGTCAATGGCCAGCGGTGGTTGGCAAACACACATGAGTGAAGAGGACGGAAGGAGATAGCATAATAATGATCAAAAGTTGAGAATACAACAACAATGAACAAAATGTGGGAATTTTAAGCCACCGGAGACGAAGATGAAAGAAGACGAAAGGAGAAAAGTGACTTCCGGGGATGTTGAGTCAATCTCGTCTTTGCACTGCACGTACGGGCTCATGTTGAATTGATAAAGAGTGACCACTTTTACTTTTACATGTCCAACTTTCTGTATACATATATATTAATTACTTACAGATTCGCATTCAATCACCATTACCTTGTTAATTTTATGCTAATATCTAATATATCAAAATTACTAATGTTAACTTTACTTAACTATACGTCACTACAAAAAAAAACATTTCGTAGCAGTTATTTTTAACTGCTTTCGTACATAAATCGTTATAAATTTGTTGCGATAAGCTTTGCGTCAAGTGACGCAATGGTAAGCCAATGTTATTTGTAGCAGTTTTAAAAAAAATAACCTTTATAAATTTGGCACCAAATTCCAGCTAAAAGTTGTAGCGGTTAATTTGTAGCAATTACATCATAAGAACTGCTACAAAATGTGGCGCCAGTTGGCACAAACCAGCGCGACAATTGTGGCAATTATTTTGTAACAATTATGTCATCAGAACCGTTACAAATGTGGCGCCAAGCTCGTGTGAACCAGCTGCGATTATTGTGGTGGTTGTGTTGTAGCGGTTACGTGGACATAAACCACTACAGAATGCAAATGGTTACCCAAAAACCACTACAAATCTACACAACATTTGTAGTGCTTTGTGGTTTAGAACCGCTATAAAATTTCAAGAGTCATATATTTGTAGCGGTTTGTGGTAACCGCTACAAAAGTTAGCACTATAAATACCCAGCACCCCTTCATTTGTTTCGTTTGACCATTTTGTTTTCTGACGTTTCTCTGAGAGTTTTCCTTTATATCTGAGTGTTCTGACGTCTCTTTGAGAGTTTCGCTGTAGTATTTCACATTTTTCTCACTTGAGGTATGAAAGTTACATATTTTCTTTCCACTTTTTATTATTACTATATTTTATATATAAATGTGACTAATTTTTTTAAAATTTTTGCAATTGATATATGACTTCATGGAGGGATAAGGAAAAGGAGCCCGAGATCCCTAGACCGATTCTGCGGGGTGGCAGCAGCATGTTAAACATATGTGAGTATAATATAGTGATATATTAGTTGAAAAATCAGAACTGATGTTTCATTTTGAACGCTTAGACATGTTAAACATGCATATCACTGAATAATAATAAAGATAATAACGTGATTATGATTATTAATTACATTGATAAATCAAAGATTATTTAGGCATTAGTGGTCCGGACGGCAAGCTGTGGTAGTTTTGGCCTTTTTACTACCAAAAGTAAAAAAAGTTACAGACGTGGGGGAGAGCTAACGTTGATGAATTATTAACCGCGTACACCCCTCAACGTCACCCTAATCTAGAGTTACGCATCTGGTCTTTCTTTATCCCATTTTCGATTCTATGTTATGCTTTGTCTGAGCTTAGCCTGTGTTTTTTTTTTTTTCCTTGCCTCAAGTTTAGGCTGTTTGTGGTAACTGGAAATGAACAGAATGAGAGATATTATAAATTAGTGCACGATCTGGAATTTTTGGGAGGTGCGTCACGCATGAGTGGCCTGGGATGTTTTGGTCTCAGCTCCACCTACAAAATATCATGTGCAAAGTTGGGTATCTGCGGTCTCCTTGTTTATCTATTGATTAGTTCAATTATGTTTTGCCTCATCTATTTTGTCAAGAGAATTGAAGTTACAAAGAGACTCCAAGGTGACTTTTGGTTGTGATATGTTTGATCTCCGCCGAGCTTCACAAACTTGTGCCTGTAAAATCATATGCATTGAGCATTATCTCGTATGGTTTATTTGCGATATTTTCGTTGTGCGCGTCAAGGAAGTCTGAACTCGGGTTCGAAAATGGCTTCCTCACTTTTCTCCTGTCACTGTTTTTGGAACAAATTTACAAAACCAACTTGAAACTTTTTCCGATTGCTGTAATTTTCTGCTTGGTCGTCTTTGTTCTTCGTCACCCCTCACAATCCGCCAGTCCAAATGCGGGATTCCTGTTTTCAATTTTTTATGATTTTTTTAAAGATTCGGTATTCAAAGTGAAAAATATAACTGCACTATTTTTTTTATGAATCTTTAAAAAATCATAAAAATTGAAAATAGATCCATTTTTTACCATCATAAAGATTGAAAATAAATCCAATATGAACAATGTTTATTTGGTTGATTAGATTTTTGAGTGCTGTGTTAACTATGGGTTTCCATTATATATATATAATGTTGCAGGAAGATCAAGTTTCATCAGAGAACAACAGGCTCACGAACCGAAACGGCGGGATGCGCAGTTCTGCGGAGCCTGAATTAATGTCAGCAGCAGCCCCAGGACTTAGGTGCTCCGATCTTCTGAAACAGCCATATAAATAATGTTAATTATCGTTAGTTAAATCCCATTATATATACTTATGACTTGGTAACTGAGTAGAAGAAAAAATGTAGTAATCGCAATGAGTACGGTATTGTGCAGGAGGAGGCCTATAAATATTCAGAACAAACAAGGGGAAGATAGTACTTCGTCGTCTTTGGCCGCAACTGTAAGTGATCACAACATAATATAACCATTCAGTTTACTAATAGACTTTTCTAATCTCCTATTATTAAATAGAGATTTTACCTTGCGAAAAAAACAAAGTTAAAAATATAGATGGTGGCAATTTTGAAATTTTTCGTATTACTTTTGTCCTCTGTTTTGTTATAAATGGGTGTTAAATGTTTTTTTGTCATCCATTTTCTCAAAATGCAAAACAGACACCAAAAACAGGTACAAAAACGTTGTATTATTCAGTATTGTGCCCTCTTCAATTCTTTATGTTAACCTTTTATTTGTCCTGCGAAAATGAATATTGGAGGAACAATGTGCGTTACTCGTAGATTTGTGCTTGTAGGTGCGTTTATATGCAAGGCTTCCTATTTACACCCATATTTTGAGGATTAAGATACTCTAATTAACTTTCTGTATGTTCATGTTTGGACTGCCAAAAAATGACCAAAGTAGTCTAGATCTTCAAATTGGTATCTTTCTTTAGAATTACACTTTGCTCGCATAATAATATGTTTGCTGAGATTGTCGCTATAAGTCGCAAAAGAAGGGACTTTACTAAGTGTTAAATAATATACAAGATAGCAGGCATGAATAATAATAATAATAATAATAATATATCAAAACTCAGGAAGGTATAATGAAACATTGATTACCCTCAATCTCACTCCCATGGAATGAAGTAAATGCAAGTGAATTATTGGACTGAAAAATTTTGATTTTATTTGCTATGATCAAATTGAGCCTCTTCCATAGTTGAAGCTGTTAACTTCTGCTGGCTGCTTGCAGGGATAGATTTCATCTCTGTGGACATGAAGCAGAAGAAATTAACTCGATCTGATGGGAACGGCTGATCCGATCTCTGTGATGAGCAAATTTCGCTAATACTGGTAAACACAAATAGTCTTAACAGGACCAGTTAAGGAGCCTGAGAAGAAATAGGAGCCTAAGAAAGAAGAATTTCACCTTATATCATGATTTAAGAATTAATCGCCGCCTCCGTGTAATAAATTTTTTGATTCGTTGGGTCACATGCAACATCCCCTTTTTTTTTTGTTAGCACTTAAAATTAGTTAGAATTAGTTGTAGTTTAGATTTTATTTAGGTAAAGAATATAAAATATATTAATAATTTAAAATATGCATCAGATTTTAAATATTTATTATAAAGAAAAAATATAAAAAATACAAAATGAAATACCTTCTTAAAATAAATATTCTAAAAATATGGGTATGTGAATATCATATTATTAGAATAAATAAAAAAAAATTCTGTTAGAATATCTTTTTGTGTGTGTGAACCATTCATCCTATCTTTCATGGAATTTTCAAACCACTTTCATGGAATTTTCAAACCATTTGTATCTCTTCCTTCTTCCATGAGTATTTACTGTACAAGAGGATGCCTATAGGCTATATACTCTATTTTTCTGTTATCACACAACACAACTCCCAACAAATGGCTGCATGTGAGTGTGAGTGTGAGTACACATTATATTCTGCAAGACCCCACATTATATGTTTGTGTGTGCAGATTTCCTTAATGCTTTAGGACTTCTGTTGGTGTGTTTATCCATTTGTTTATTATATTTTATTTCAACATCTTATGACCCATGCCATGCCACTTTTCTCTTTTGTGTGTTTGTATTTAGTCCTTTAGAATTTTTATCCATTCTTCCATACTCCCTTCTAAACCCAGTTCTTCTATTCTTATACTTATCTTTATCCTTTTTTTTTCTTTTTTTTGTGAGAAGTCTTTATCTTATTTATTCACCATCAATACTTACTGTAATGCCCCAAATTGTGATTAAGGGCTAATAACTTCAAAAGTGGATGTAATTATTGATAAATAAACACTTTTGAAGAATACGATGTGAATTTTGATCCGAATGTGTTCTGATAGGTGCCTAAACCTTGCATTTAAGCTTAATTGTGTGACAAAGCTTAAAATGAACCCTAAGGGTAGGGGACGGCGCATGAATGAAGAATGGAATGATATAATGTGCTTAGTGGTGATTCAAGTGGAATTGCCATAATCAGGGGCAAAATGGGTAAAAAGGAAAGTTACCGACCAATTGGTCAGTTACTGAAGAGGAAACTTATTGGTAACTCAAAGATCAATGGTTGGGATTCATTATTAAGAGATCAAGGGGGTGGAATCATGTGTATATGAGTTCATGTGTGCCATGGAAGAGGAAACAAGATTGTGACAAGTGGCAACATGTGAACCATGGGATTATGATCAAATTGTCAACACATTTTCTCTTCCCTCTCACTTGTAAAGTCAGCCAAGGGGTCTTTGGGAGGCCAAAAATATGACTTCCCTTCATCATCTCATATCTCTCATCATACTCCATTTTTGTCCAAGGTTCAAGAGGAAAGAGAAAACAAGAAGTGAGTTTATGACCTTGGAGATGACTTTGAATGTGCAAGTGCTCTTCATTAATGTTGTTCACCTTGATGAGAGCTTCATCTCTACAGTTTTAGCTTTTTAAAAGAAGGTGTTTGGGATCTTGAAGAAATTTAGAAGTGGTGGAACCAAGGAATTGGCTTTGGAAAAAGGAAGAGGTAAGTATGAGTTGCATTTTGGCATATCCATTATGATCATTGGTTAAATTTTGAGATTTGTGGGTTTTGCCCTGATTTTACTGTGATTTTAGAATGAATGAATTGGATAGTGTAATGTGGTGAGAATGGTGTCATATTGTGTCTTTGTCATTACAGTTGGTTTGGAACTTTGAATGGAAATGATTGCAATGTTGAGTTTTGAGTTGTGTTATTGTGTGACATGTTGTAGTTATTGTGAAACATGTCAATGTGATGTGAATTAGGTTGTTTTGGTGTTTTCTAAGGATTCCTTATGAAAATTTGTGTGGGAGGAGCATTTAATGTGAAATTGGAACCATTGGAGACAATTGTGCAAAAACTAGAATTCTGGAATTTTGCCCAAGTGTGAAATGGTGTGCAAGTGACAAACTTTTCATGGTAATTTGACCTAGCAAATGGTGTCTAAATATTATGAAACTTTCCAGATTTATAGTTCACATTGCAAGCTTTCCATTGATATAAAGTTTGAGTCATTCTGAGTTTTGTGTACAAAGATATGGATGTTTGAAAATCAGCCAGGAGTCAAGTCATTGGTTGGCCGTTATAACCCTCTCCGTAATTATATCCAAAATATGCGATTAAAATGAATTAGAAACCGTTAGATAAACAAATAACATTTAAAATCTCATACTTGAGATATGGTTTTCACAAATATTTTTCAAATTTTAATTCACCTGGCCTCATATTCACATTTCGAATATAATTACTTTGCGAAGATAAATCACATTCACAAAAATATCAAAGTGCACAACAATAACCCCGGCATTCTCGGGTCTTATACCTTCGCTAAAGGATTCATAGGGCACAATTGCCTATTACAATTTCTCAAATGGGGATTACATAATATCCTCTCAAATACATATACAAATAACATATCCAAATATACATCCACAACCAAATATAGTCATCCCAACGTCTATAATAACCAACTATACCAAAACCATACTTTAACAGGAGCCTAAGCCGCCCTTGGTTGCTTGCTCGTTTCTCTAGCCTCTTGCCCTGTCTAAAATGTTGATAGGGGAGGGTGAGATTCGAGAAAATCCCAGTAAGAAAATAATACCAATATGCATGCACGATAAGTGTTTAATGTATGGCATGCTTGCCTTATATAAACTCATGCTCACACAATGACATATTTGCGTGCTCAATGTTTCAACAACATACTCATGGCCATAGCATAAATAGAAACAGAGCTTCAATCATTCATATGTGTTTCACATAATCAAGCAAAACAATAACATGCATCAATACACAAACACAAATATCAAAGCATGCAGGAGAGGTAAGTTCTCTACACTTATTCTTTCCACGTATGCTCCAGCTCAGCTTACTCACAAACACAGCAAATATCGAACCACGTTCAGGGGATATCAAACCCTATAAACCAAATCAATGACATAGGGTCATTCTTTATTCCAAATCCTCAACTTCATGACGCTTAAAGTTGGTTACCTTTCATGATCTTTAGGTGGCTAATCAAAGCCTAAACATATGCCTAAAGGCTTGAGAAAACACTTGACCAAAGATCATCTTTGGAAGTCCAAAATGTCAATTTTTGGGGTTGGCCCCGGCCAAAAACATGTCAGAAATATTTGGGCCGCGGCCAAGAAAATCTTGTTTCTTGTCTGAAATTCCAAAACTCATAACTGATTCCAAAAAAGTCGAAATGAGGTGATTCTAAAGCCAAATGAAAGATATTTAAGTCCTATTCATCGGAAAAATATGGACCATTACTAAAATCAACACACAATTTCAGAATTACACAAAACTCAATACTGCTCCAAAACAGAATCTAGTTTACATCCCAAACTTTGGAACACTATAACTCCTAGCTCACAAAACGAAATGACACAATTTATATGTCTATTTTGAATCTTGGAATGTGAAATTTAAGATTGAAAAGTTTCAGAATCTTTAGACATCATTTGCCAAGTAAAAAGGCCCACACAAACAGACTGTCCAAGACAGAATTCACACTGGACGAAATTTCAGTTTTTGCAACTCTTTCCATTTAACATTCCAATCAATTCCAATGATACCAAGACACAATATGGCATCAAAACCACCACAATACACAACCCAATTCATCCACTTCACAATTATACCAAAATCAGGGCAAAATCAACAATTCACAAAACTCAATCAATGAACACAAAACTTAGGTCAAAAGATAGCAAATACTCACATCTTCCTCTTTCCCAAACCAATTTCTTGATTATTCATCTTTCCACTTTTACTCAAGCTCTTAAACACCTCTATTCACAAATCTAAAACCATAGCAATGAAGCTCTCATCACTATGAACAATATTATAAAAGGGTATTTGAGCATTAGAAGACAAATAGATCGAGCACCTTACCTTGACTTCCTTCTTCCTCTTTCCTCCCTCTCATGGACGACAATGGAGGAACAAGAGAGAGAGATGAGAGATGATGAAGATGAAGATGGGTAGCAGTTTTTGGGCCTCTTGGCCGACCTAATAAAGAGGAGAGGAGAGAGGGAATATGTTGAAACATTGACCAAGATCCAAGGGTCCAAAACATGCCAAGTGTCAACATCTTATTCCATCTTTCATAAGCTCACATACACACACATACACTTGATTCCACCCTTTGATCTCTTGCACAAATTAATCTCAACCATTAATCTTGAAGTTACCAATGAGTTTCCTCTTTGGTAACTGACCAATCAGTCGGTAACTTTACCGTTTTGCCCCTAACTAAGGTAATTCTTATTGAATCACCACCAAACACACCATGTAATTCCTTTTCCTCCACAATGCGCCCTCCCCTCTATTTTAAGTCAATTTAGAGGTTAATCTATAATTGAGCTTAAATACAGGGTTTCAGCGCTGCTCACAACACATTCAAATCTCAAATCACATCCTATTCTCCAGGGTTCATTTATCATTAATCATCTGTACTTTTGGAGTCCTTAACCCTTAATTGAAATTTGGGATCCTACTAAACTGGGCTTAGTAGTCCACTTATTTCAGGCTTATTCTCTAGCTTCAAATCTCAAAATTCAAGGTATTACAGTCGCGGCCTATGAGGCTGGCCGTGGCTCAAAACCTTCTGACCATATGTTGGTCGTGGCCTAAAGCTTTCTGACCTGCTTTTGGCCGCTGCCCAAGGAGGCTGGCTAGGAGCCAAAAGTTTCTGACCTGATTCTGGTCACAGTCCAAATCTTTCTGACCATCTGTTGGCCATGACCAACCCTTCAAAATTGGTATTTTGAGCTTCCGATGATGGTCTTTGGTCAAGTTTTTCTCAACCCTTTAGGCATGTGTCTAGGCTTTTAGTAGCCACCTAAAGAGTTCAAATGATAACCAACTTTAAGTATTATGAAAGTGAGAATTTGGAGTAGAGAATTAATCCGTCGTCCTTGGTTTTGTGTATAGGATTCGATAATTGCCCTAACCGTGAACAACACGTGTCAGAGCACACTCGAAAAGAACCAGGTAGTGACGCTTTCCCTTATACTTTATGTGATGCATTGTATGTACATTTATCATTATTTTATGATGATTTCAGATGTTGTTGCGAATATAGCTGGGATAGCTGTTGTTATTATGAATACAGCGCAAGTTGTCGTTATTGTGAATACAGCGAAAGTTGTCATTTCTGTGTATATAGCGTAAGCTGTCGTTATTAAGATTACAACGAATGCTGTAGAATTGTGTATACAGCCATGAGTGTAGTCGTTTATGGTGAAAGCCATGCATCTTTGTGTTGCTGCTATTGCTGCTGTTACAGATTATGATTTACTTACATGCTATATGCTTATGTATTATATAAGTGATTTGTTACTACTAGGATTCTCTTGAATCTCATTCTTTCCATTGACTAATCTACAGTGAGGCAAGCGACTCGAAGGAGAAGCAGGCAACCAAGGGTGGATAGTTCAGACTTAGGTTGTAGTTGGTTGTCATATTTTGATTAAGGATCACTGTATATTATGTAAATGTTGTTTTGGATACGGTTATGTAATCCTCAATTTGGGAAACGGTAAATGGGTGAATGCGCCTTAGAAAATCTTCAGTTGATATATGAAACTCGGGGGTTGCCTTGATTTTTGTTATACACTCTGATATGTATGGATTGATTTAATTGTATAGGGTAATTATATTCGGAATATGAATCTGAGACCAGGTTAATGGAATTTTGAACAACAATTTATGAAAACCTTATCTCAAGGATGGGATCAAAAATGAACAACAATTTCGAATCATAATTACGGTTTATAAGATAGGGAGTTACACTTACTATCTCCAATGCCTCCTTTTTCTTCTTTGTCTTTGTTAGAGCAAGCGTTTCACCCAAGAGGGGGTGAATTGGGTGATACTAAAATTTCGTTGCAAATATGAAAACTTAACAGTAAATATAATGCAGTAAGAAGTAAGGAGAAATATCACCGAAGTGTACACCGGGAGTTATACTGGTTCGGTCACAACCACTTTGACCTACGTCCAGTCCTCAGAGCTTCTCTGAGAGTTTCACTATAACTTCCAAGATTCAGTGGGTTCTTGGCACCTCAGTACAAACAAGTTCCTTCGTCTGGACACTCGCTCCCCCTTACAAGTTGTAATCCAATCCCAACTCAAGGTTCCACAACCTTAAGTTACCTCAAAAATCAAATATTGAGTTTAAATGAAATATCTCTCTCACAGAGTGAATAAGAATCACTGAAGCATAGAATTACAAATATAATGTAAAACAGAGTAATGAACTTGATGATACGTTCGTGAGTGTGTTCTTATTGTTCTTCTCTATTTGGATGTTCCCATATATATAGATACGTTGGTAATGATTGCTGGAACATATTTCTTCATGTCCGTTGGAGCGTACGTAGCCACTATTAACTTTTCCAATATTTGAAAAACATACGTTTGCGGTAGGTGGAGGTCGGTGACATTTGAACGTTGCATTTGACTTTCCTTATTTGGTAAGATCTCTTCATTGTTTATCTGTGGATATGCTAAGAATACTAATATAATGAAAGGTTAATCAAATAGGAAACAAAACAATGAACGTTGGAATGATTTCTGAATTTATGGGTTTGCATACTCGAGTAGCTACTCGAGTATTCATTAAAGTTTACTCGAGTACTTACTCGAGTATCATCGTGAAAACTTTGATGAACTGCAAGTCAACACACAACTATAAGGTTACTCGGGTAGTGCATGGAATAAACAAAATATCAAACCTTTGGAAATGTATGTTTCCTCGGGTACCTACTCGAGTAATGCATTCTTTTCTTCATAGGTTACTCGGGTACCAACTCGAGTAAACCTTCAAATAAACTTATGTTACTCGATGCTTTACTCCAGTAATGTTGGCAGGATTTCAAGGCTGAGAGCACTTCAAGTTTGATTGCCTTGTTACTCGAGTACATACTCGAGTAAACTTACTTTTTGTGCATAACTTACTCGGGTAATAACTTGAGGTTTTCCTTCAAACATAACACTGCATACTCGAGCACATACTCGAGTAATCCACTTAAAGTGAATCATAAAATACTTGCATACTAGAGTAATGACTCGAGGAAAGTATGATAAGAAATAGATTAAGTTATTGGAGTACTACCTTCAAGTTTTTACTTACCTCAGTACGTTACTCGAGTAGCTACTAGAGTAATATTGGCAGTGGTACAAAATGCCGAGTGCAACACATTTTCTGAAACAGAGTAACTCGAGTACATACTCGAGTATCATTGGCAGGCCGAGAGTAACTTGAAAACTTTTACCCAGTTACTCGAGTATCTACTCGAGTAACGTTGGCAGGCTGAGAGCAACTCCAAGGTATTTACCTGGTTACTCGAGTGGCTACTCGAGTAACATTGGCAGGCCGAGAGCAACTTGAAAACTTTTACACTATTACTCGAGTACTTACTCGAGTAATGTTGGCAGGTTACTGGAAGGTGCCTCTGGTTACTTCAAGTTTCAATTCCTTTACTCGAGTACATACTTGAGTAATGCATTAGGAAACTTGCTTCTGATCAAGTTTCTCAGCTTTTTCCTTTGGCTTTTCTTTATTACTCCAATGCTTACTTCAAGTGATGCTTATCCCTATTATTACTTTGTTCAAACTTATTTATTAATCAAATCTTTTTCATACCATTCTTTGTTATCATCAAAACATAAGATCTAACAGTCTTATCTCTTTATCTTCCTACATTCTTTCATTTGCTGCAGAAGGTCTTACGGGGAGTTGTGTTGGGGGGAAAAGATGAAATGATCATTTATTTTAATCTTTTTCTTGTTCTTTTCTGCCAATTCGAACCTCTGACTATCTAGTTAAATGCATAGTGCACAAACCAAATGGCCAGACGTCATTTTGGCGATCATTTATTTTAATCTAGTTACACCTTTTACACTCATTTTCTTTTATATCAATTAGGTTTTTCTTAGATGGTAATGTTAAGGCTATTGAGTAATTTTAAAGTAGTCTTTGAACAACTTTAGAGTAGTTTTGATTAATATATTAATAGATATTTGTGTATGAGATTTTGTAGACTCTCATTAAGAGCTTTGGAATAACTCTTATGTGATTACCTGTAAGTTAAGGAAAATAAGTAACTCTGAATATTTGTCAATATACTTATAAATTGTGTATGATTGTGAATAACTACCTTTTTATAAAAAAAAATGAATTGAATATATGTATATGTGTATGTATTGTAAATTCTCAAGTAAGTAATGTTACGAGTAAATTTCTTTATAACTCAGTTTAGTCACATAGTTAATAATTTAATTATAATTAATGTGTTATTGGATTATTGTTTCCTTTTATGCATCTTTGTATATGTGATGATATTTGATACCAATGGAAGCATAATTTATTATACCTTGTCTTTTAATGATATTATATTTATTAGTGATTGAATATAATTGTCATGGCAGTTGCATTTGTGATAGGTTGGAGTAATGAAGAATTTGTATGGTGAGATCTTTTACCATGTGGTATGCCATCACTCGTTGCACAATGTATGACAATTATTAGGGCCCCTTCTTTCATGTCTTCCTTTGACTGGTATTGTATTGGACTTGTCGAACATGTGACACCTCCTTAGTTATTTTTTTTAAGGAAGGCAGCCTTACAAATCCCTATTTTTATATATATTTTCATATTTTCTTTTGGGGCCCTTGTCATAATAATTAAGCTTGAAATGTCTCTTTTGTGATTAATTGTGATTAAAGGTGCTTGTATTAAATTAAGGTTGAAAAAGGCAAAAATATCATATATTCTATAATTTACCTTAATTGATTAATTTTTGGAATATAAGGCATTACGTTTTGGGTTTACTTTCATTGCAGATCAGTTTGGGGAAAAAAATAGAAAAGAACCCAGAATTTCTGAAAACTGCGAATTGATGAGGAAAGGAATAAGAGGACATTGCAAAAAAATGGCCCAAAAGTTTTGGGAATTACAATTAGCCCCATAAAATTTTTCAAGTTTGCATTTTAGTCCCTCCACAAAATTTTTGAATATTTCATTTTAGTTCCTTGGTCAAAACGCACATTTTGACTAAGGGATCCGATTGGTTGTGGAGCATCCGACCCAGCTTCTTCTTCTTCTTCTTCATAAAACACCAAAAACAAAGGAGGGAGGAAGACAGAGGCTAGCGCAGTGAAGCTGAGGGAGAGAGTAAACCTTCGATCTTGCCACCATTCACATTCCTCCACCCTTACTAACATCCAATATTGTGCCACCATCAGCCTTTTTCCCTCACCTGTGAAGGACTACGATGGAAACACAGAAGATCAGTGTAAAGACAGAAAAGCTCAGGAGAGGCTGAGTTTCATCAAACCACCATCTTGTCTTCGATCCACCATCGTCTTCATCTTCTACACCACTATTAACGTTATTACAGCGCCACTTTCTATCGTCCTCTTCTCCCAAAACTATATTCGGACTAGCACAAATAGTGGCAGCAAGTTCTTCTAGAGCAAGGGACCACCTTCACCAGCCTTCATGATTTCCCCACACCACTACCGCATTTTTTCTATCCTCCTTCTAGTACCACCAAACCATAGGACTCTCTGATTTTATGCTCAAATCTAGCCACAATTCTTCCTTGATTTAGTGCTAATTAGTCAATTTTATCAGTGATTTTATGAATGGATGTTTTGAATTAGAGCGTGATCATGTTTCTTGAAGCTATTTCTATAAGTGGCTAGGCATTTTTGTGCTCTTGGAGATGGTTTGAAGATGGATTAAGCTCACATGGGCTTCAAAGGAGAGTTTAAATAACCCATAGCTCATTATATTTGTGATTTCTTAGTTTTAAGAATTCATTTATATATTGAGATAATGATTTCAGTGATGTTTTATTCCATAGATTGAGTTCTTGTGATTTGGGATTTATAATAAGGATTTGTACTCATCAATATATATTGTTATGTGTGTGTGTGTGTGTGTATTTCTATGATTTTATTGATTTCTATCTATTTAACATGGTATTGTTGTATAATGTGGCTGAATTGGAATTATAGTTGAACCTAAATGCATTGCTTATTTCATAATCACTCTCTAAGGGGTTTTAATAA
This sequence comes from Inga laurina, assembly GCA_963855925.1. Classification (NCBI taxonomy): domain Eukaryota; kingdom Viridiplantae; phylum Streptophyta; class Magnoliopsida; order Fabales; family Fabaceae; genus Inga; species Inga laurina. Next base: position 57,647,200 of record OY979711.1, read on the forward strand.
TGTTTAAATAAATGGGTTCATGAGTTTAAGCATTAGACTCAATGATAATTGAGGTTTAGTATATTAGGAAACTTAGATGAAATCATAACACTAAGAGGGCTTAAAGTATTTCAAGAGTAGGGGTTCCTCTCTGGTGATGCTAAACTCATTGGTTAATGAGGTTTGGAATATTAGAAGCTTAGTGTATTAACTCCCTGAATATTTTAATTGAGCAAGGATAGCCATTGAAAATCATTTCCAAGAGCATCTTCATCACTTGCATTTTTAACCCATTTCTATTCCTTCTCATTTGGAAATCCCAAAGACATTTATTTTAATTACACTCAATTCATAGTTTTGAAAACCAATCAATCATGTTTTACCCTTGTCAATTTTGCATTATAATTACTTAGTTTACTATGAATTAGTTTCATAATCAGCTCCTCAAAGTGAAACGACCCGGGTTGTACATTATATTGCAGTAATTCAATTTTAGTCTTGATAACCCTGAGGCGACTAAAGGGTTCATTTAGAGCTATAGTCAAAACTTAAGCTCTACACCATTGCCAGGTGTGCCTTAAGAAGTGGTGAGCTTGGGACAATCCAGTCAAATGGATGTATTTTTTGTTGGACTATGTGTTAACCTATGGCTACAATTAGCAGTATAAGGATGAACGGTGATATAAGGGTGATTGCATTTTGCATATTGCATAATTGCATGTTACATGTTGTGATGAAAATATAGATTAACATAATGATGATTAAATTTGCAATTGTTTTGTATGAGGATTATGGTACATGCAAGTATATATGTAATCAGCTCTTTATTTAAATCATATGTGATTTGCTTGTATACAGTAGAACCTTTCAGTAGTTATTAAGATGTGGAATTTCATGCCTATATATTAACATTTTTCAAGTGATTGTTTTAGTAGGAAGTGTAAAATCCTTTCCTTAAAACAATAATTAACTAAGGGTTTGATAAAACCATTTGCCAAAACATTACCATGCACACAGTTGGGCTTTGGACTTCACAAGGCCCAAAATAACTATTCACTACCAAGCCCAAACTCTTTAACTAAATAATACTCTATCATATATCAAAATATCCATATTAGACCAATTATGGATCAATAAGTTCAAAACAAGTCATAAGGCCTCTATGCCATCCAAAATCATCAAGAATAATCAAAAGCATATGGTTAATACATCAATTTCCAAAATAAATCAAAGTATGCAAGATGAGCCCTAACGTGGCAATATACAATAATCCAAGATATACCAAAAAGATGAAAGCATTACTGTTAGAAGAAGAGCTTAAGCTTCCAAAGTCTTCCCTGATAGACCTACACGAGAACTATTACCTAAAAAAATGTTAAATCGACGGAGTGAGACAAAAGCCTCATCAACCAATAATTCATCTCATCAGGCATATAAGTAAGCGCTCCTGAGGTGTCAAGTGGGACAGTTATAAAATCATAGCATTATAAAGAAAATATCACATGGCTACATGTTTAGATATATATCAATTCACAATATCAAAAACTCGTTCTTATATTTATCACATAAGTGTACAAGAATCATTACACAAGAATTTATTCTCTGTCCTCCCTTATTTCCTCTAACTGAACCCATGGGCTATTACTCACCCACATAACTGGTAGTTAAACTCAATAAGCTCACCGATCAAGTGATATGGACCGGCCAAAATTCACAGAGAACAAGACCTGACCATAGGCTCCCCCTTTAATACATTAATGGGGTCAAGGCCCTACTAGACACGAACGAGCCAATGGACTAACCAGTGTACACCTGGAAGCCCACCACCTTATTTCCTCCTTTTGTACAAGAATTCACCCACTTACTTCCTCTTTGAATAACCTCCCATCAAATCCACATCCTCCATCCCCTCTCATGTCAATAATACTCAAAAGATATAATGACAATGGATTATCACATACTATTATTAATTCACAAATTATCAAAAGAATCTTTCTAAACTCATAAATAAACACTAATTCATATAATATAATATCACTAACCATTTCTTAATGAAAATAAGTCCCTCAAGACAATTCAATTAACAACATAGTTTCAAGGTTCATGTAATATCCTAAATTTTGGGATTGGAGGCTTGAGAATAAGTCTGAATCAAGTGGACTGCTAAGCCCTAGTTTAGCAAGAGTCCCAGGAATGTAAACCTTGCTGTCGGTATGTTTTCCTGCATAGCAGTCTGGTTGTGTGATAGTTTTGGATAATCAAATTATGTTCAATGAATGTGAAATTTTCCAGAATAAAGGTAGACTTGTCAAGCTTTAATTTGATAGGTCATATAAGTCAATTGGAGTTGTACACAAAGAGTTATATATTTTTGAAGTTAGCCTAGTGAAACTGGCAAGTTTCTGTGACAATGTCCAAAAATGAAAATTCTGGGAATTATGAGCTTCCAGTTGGCTAAAGGCTATATTTTTTCTTCAAAAAAGACTTAATAAGGGTCACATATCCTTTAGAACCAAACCAATTAGGCATTTGTACAATTAGATATGAATTTTCAAAGTTGGATGAAAATTCTACCAGATTTCCAGCAAAGTTGGAAAATGGCAAAAATGTATGAACAAAATAGTCATTTGGCTAAATTAAATCCAAAGCCTATATTTTTCCCTTTTTCTTATGTATGGACGTCCAAAAGGCAAGAGGCAAATGGGAAAATTAATACTTGGCTCTGATTTAATCAAGAGGGAGCAATTGTGACCATATAAAGTATGGTTGAAAAGTCAAAAAGTAAAGCAAGTGTTAAAGAGCTCTTACATATTAATTGCAAGGGAATGGATGAAGATAACATAAGAGACTTATTTGACTCCCTTCAATAGCCTTTTTTCCAGTCAAAATGGAAAGAGAAAAGGGAAATATTTATGATCTAGTTAAATAGGGATAGAGCATAAAGTAAGAGCATGTGATAAAAATGGCAATTAAATATTATAACCAAAGCTAAGGAGGTGGCAAGTGATATTTTTAAGACCCTTATCTCTTTCCTTAGGCCTTATTTTCATCCAGCCATTAAGAATAGAGAGAGAGAGAGAGAGAGAGAGAGAGAGAGAGTTAGTTGAGGAAGCAAGAACAAGAGAAAGTTCAAGTGTAACAAGAAGCCATCCAAGGTATGTAGTTGTGAAATTCATGTGGTTTTGCTTCCAAATTCAAGCAAGACTCTCTCTAATCTCTATATCCATTTTGAATACAGGTATAGCAAACAAATATTCAAGGGAAAGAAGGAGAAAGAGAAGACAATTTAGAGAGAGAAAGAAGCAGAAATCAAGGTAAGATTGGAAGCTTGTATTATCTTGATGATATATGCTTGTTGTTGGTGTTTTAGATGGTTGTTGGCTTTGTTTTTATGATTTTGTAATTCTGGGAATGCCAAACCTGTAATACCCCAAAATTTGTATAAGAGCTCATGACTCCAAAAGTGAATGTAATTAATGTTAGACATACACTTTTGGAGAATGCAGTGTGAATTATGACCCGAATTAGCAGTAAAAAGTGACCAAACCCTGTATTTAAGTTTAATTATGTGGCAAAGTCAATATTAGACTAAAATAGAAGGGGAATGGAATATGGAAGGAGGAATGACGTTAAACAATGTGTTAAGTGGTAATTCAATAGAAATTGCCACAGTCAGGGGCAAAACGGGAAAAAAGGAAGTTATCGGCCAATTAGTCAGTAATTGAAAAGGAAATTCACCATCAACTAAAAGAGTAAGTAGTGAGACTAAATGGCTAATGTAATTGGTTAGAGTAACTATATAGTTACTTGCTTTTATGAGAAACCATGGGATGATGACACATGGCATCTTAAGATCAAGTCAAAAGTTCAAAATCTCCTTATCTTCCCTCTCTCCTCTCAAGTCAGTTAAGTATAAGGGAGGGGTTGGAAAAAAATATGATATCATCATCATCTCTCTCTCAAGCTCTCTAGACGTCCCAGAAGGAGGAGGAAAGAGAAAGAAGAATCAAGGTGAAAGTGAGATTTCTACTTAAGATTTGACCTTGTAGATGACCTCTATTGCTCAAAACCTCTTCTCTAACCTTGTTCCTCTTTATGAGAGCTTCCTTTGTATGGTTTTATATTTTCAAGAGGAGGTGTTTTTTGTGCTCAAGAAAAATTAGTGGTTGGAGAATCAAAGAACAAGCTAGAGAAAGAGGTAGAAGTGAGCAAAAGCAACCTTTTGACATGTATATTGTGATCATTGATTGAGTACTTTGGCTTATGGAAATGGCTATAATTTTCATGTATATTAGGCTTTAGAGAGTTCAGGATGTTTTGATTGTTGTAATGGTATCTTGTGTTGTGGTTTGGATAAATGAACTTGATTTGAGACTTGAATATGAAGTTTGGCAATTTTGAGATTTTGTGTTGGATTGTTGCAAAAAATAGAACTTGTAAGTGGAATAGGAATTTGGTTGTTTTAATGTTTCCATTGGATTCTATGTGAAAAACTGTGTGAGAGTAGTTTTGGTTGTGACTTTTGAATCATTGAAAACTTAGGTTGAAAAGTTGGAAGTTTTGGAATGAAAATTTTGTGCAGGGGAGCTAGTTTGCATGTTGTTTTGAAATAGCAAATGATGTCTAAAAGTTATGAAATTTTCCAGTAATGTAATGGACATAACAAGCTTTAAAATGATATAAAGTGGGTGTCATTTCGATATGTATGTTGAAAGTTATGATCATTGGAAGTCAGCTAAGAAATAGGCTAGTTTCTAGCCGCGGCCGGGCGTTTTGGCCATAGCCAAAAAGTGTCTAACCAGTTCTTAGCCATAACCAACCCCCAAAATATTGCACTTTGAACTTCTGAAAGATGGTTTCTGGTCTAGTTTTTCCCAACCCTTTAGGCTTTTATTTGAGCTTCTAGTAGCTACCTAAAGGTCTTAAATAATAACCAACCCTAAGTGTTTTGGAGTTAAGAATTGAAACAAGGAATAACTCATCATCCTTGATTATGATTTATAGGACTTGACATCTGCCCTGAGTGTAAGAAACCTGTGCCCGAGCACGAACGGAAAGAATAAGGTAGTGATTCTTTTTCTTATATCATGTATAATGCTTTATATGTATGTACTTATCATTGAATTGTGACGAACGTGAATGCTTCGGTGTATATAGCTGTGAAAGCTTTCATGAATGTAACGAATGTCATGAACGTGCATACAGCTGTGAAAGATGTCTTGACTGTAGCGAAAGTTACGAATGTGTATACAGCGGTGAAAGCTATCATGAATGTGGGCAAATGTCACGAATGTGTATACAGCTATGAAAGCTATCGTGAAGATGATGAATGTGAATACTACTATGAATGCTATTGTTGATGCTTCTTTGTGATAATTACTTACATGCTTTGTTAAATTATATATCATATGAGTGAAATGTTACTACTGAGATTCATATGAATCTCACTCTCTTTAATGACAAACCTACAACCAGGGCAAGTGGATCGAAGGAGAAGTAGGTAGACAAGGGTGACTAGTACTCATAGCTAAGTGATTAGAACCTTGTATTGCTTATCAATTTTGGATAAATGTATATGTGTAGATGATGTAAATGTAAGTTCAATGTAGTAAAGGAGGGTGTATCCACCATAGACTTGTGAAGTTGTATGCAATCCCTGGTATGGGAACTGAAATGGGTCAATAAGCCCTGTAGACCCTTTTAGTAAATAAATGAAACTCGAGAGTTTGTCGAAAAATTTTGTTGAGTATTATGATATCAGTAAATGGACCTGAACCGAACAGGCCAAAAAGATTTAAAAAGTGGAAGTGAGACTGTATTAAATAGGTTTTGGAAATATTTTTGAAAACCTACTTTATCACAGGACCAAATCCTGTTTTGAAGTCAGGACCTTTAATGAGCTTTGAATTATCCATTGGTCTCCCATATATTTTATGACACGTTTTCAAACTATATTAACGGCTTTCAAGGAAGGGGTTACAAAAGCTGAAGGAGAGATGCTGCCCAAATCTTGATTAATCATGTTTATAAGGTGTTTGAGTGGTTAATCATATGATTAGAAGTGAAAGGAAGATGTTTAATTGCGTGGAAAGTGAAAATCACGTTCTTCCTAAATTTTATAAATTTCGTCCAGGCACTGTTTCATAGAGGGTTTGGACTAGAATTTGGTTAATTTGATGTTCCCATTGTGTTTAGAAGGGAAACTTGTGTAGGAATACATGTGTTCATGATTTTTGGATAGTTGTATGCAAATATGGAAATTTATGAAGTTAAGGGGAGGTGCTGTTTGATTTGTTTCACTGGAGGCAGTCTAATTGTGCAATGAATTTTGTTGATCAAACCTAGTCCAAATATTATGAAATTTGGCAGGATTAAAGTAGAGATGTAGAGCTTTAATTTGATAGGTGGATCATAATTTTTGGACTAGTAGATTAAAATATATGGATTTTTGAAGTTGAGCCCTGTTTCTGGAATGCAATTTGGAACAATGGAAGGTTGCAAATTTTTTGGAACTGTGTCGTTATAATTGGGACTCTGTAATATTTTTCATTAAAAGAGGACTTAAAGTGCCTTTTATAGAACCTGGAACTAATCCATTTAGATTTTTGTAGAATTAATTATGAATTTTCAAAGTTTGGTCAACAAAACTGGCAGATTGGGTTAACCAACAAATTTATGGCAAATGTGTTGAATTGTCATAAGTATTGGGCTAAATATAAGAGACATGTTCAAAAGGCCCTTGTAGCCATATTGGACATTTATTTTCATGGCTCTAATAATATAGGTATTATTTAGGGCCATGAGATGTCAAGAAGAAACATCTTCAATTATTGGAAAAGAAAATGTACAAGAGGAGGCCTCAAGACACAATATAGTGAACTTACCTCTCCTGCATGTATTTGATATTTGTGGCTGTGTGCTGATGCATATGATTGCTTTGCTTGATTATGTGAAACATATATGAATGATTGAAGCTTTGTTTCTATTTATGCTACGGCCATGAGTATATTGGTAGAAACATTGAGCACGCAAATATGTCATTGTGTTAGCATGAGTTTATGTAAGGAAAGCATGTCATGCATTAAGTACTTATTTTGCATGCATATTAGTATTGTTTGCTATTGAGATTCTCTCAAATCTCACCCTCTCCCAATCAACCATTTAGATAGGTGATCACAAGAGGCATTATAATGACCCAATTTGGGATTAAGGGCTAATTATGCTAGCAATGTTGTAACTATTATAGAATTCGATGTGAATGTGTTTTAATTAATGCTTAAGCCCTATATTTAAGCTTATGTGTCGATTAATGTTTGAATGGGTTGGAATATAGGGGAGGGCGCATAGTGATGCTTTTGGAATGATATAAATGAGTTTAGAAATAGTTTGAGTGAAATTGCCATAATCAGGGGTAAAAAGGTAAAATTGGAAAGTTACCGACCAATTGGTCAATTACTGAAGAGAAAACTCATAGGTAACTTGAGATCAATGGTTAGGATTTATTGACCAAGAGGTGGAATTGTGTGTATGAGTGTGCATATGAGTGCTTGGAAGAAGGAATAAGATGTTGACACATGTCAACATAAGAGCCATGGATTTGAGGTCAAAGTGTCAAAAGGTGTTTTTCTCTTCCCTCTCTCATTTTGGACGTCCAAGAGGCAATTGAAAGGCTAAAAAAATCTGATCATCATCCTCACCATCTCATCTCTCTCTCATCTTGCCCCTATTGTCATCCAAAGAGAGAAGGAAAGAGAAAGAGGGAGTTCAAGATTTAGGTGAGGAATTGTCCCTAAATGCTTAATTCACCTTCATTAATATTATTCATGGTGACAAGAGCTTTATTCCTATGGTTTTAGATTTTTGAAAGGTGTTTTGGAGCTTGTGAAAAATTGGAAGAAGAGAAATCAAGAAACTAGTCTTGAAAAGAGGAAGAGGTAAGAATTTAGCATATTTTGACATATTCATTGTGGTTATTGGTTGAACTTTGGAATTTTTGAATTTTTGCCCTAATTTTTGTGCCATTAGATTCTTGTGTATAGCATGGTAAATTGGTATTAGAATAGGTGTCTTGTTGTATGTTTTGAACAATGAAATTGGTTTGGATCATTGATTGGAAAGTTTGGAAAAAATTCTGCATTGTGTGTTCATGGCTGCCCAAAACAGAACATGTGTATGTGTGATGGGAATTGGGTTGTTTTAGGGATTCCAATAGGTTCCTTATGAAAAATTGTGTGGGAATAGGTTTGGTTGTTGATTTTGGAGCCATTGGTTGAAAATTGGGAAAAACTATCAAGTGAAACTCTTTGATGAGCAGTCTGTTTGTATTGGCATTTTGAATCGGAAAATGGTGTCTAAAAATTCTGAAACTTTCCAGTCTTAAAGTTCACATTCCAAGCTTCAAAATTAACAAATAATTTGTGTCATTTCAATTTTTGAGCTGGGAGTTCTGGTTGCCCAAATTTTGATGTCGAAACTGGACTTAATTCTGGAGCAGTGTGGAATTTTGTGTAATTCTGGAATTTTGTGGCTATTTCTAGTAATGTTCATATTTTTCCTATGAAGAGGACTTAAATAGCTTCCATTTGGTTTTGGGATCACCTCATTTCGGTTTTTCTAGAATTAAATATGATTTTTTGAAGTTTCCTTGGATGCAGCTATAATTCTTGGCTGCCGTAAAACTTTCTGTGCACGTTTTGACCGCAGCCAGAAAATCTTGGCTGTAGCCAAAAACCTTCTGTGCTCATTTTGGCTGCAACCAGAGGATTCTTGGAGCCATTGGTTGAAAATTGGGAAAAATTGTCAAGTGAAACTCTTTGCTGGGCAGCCTGTTTGTATTGGCATTTTGAATAGGCAAATGGTGTCTAAAAATTATGAAACTTTCTAGTCTTACAGCTCACATTCCAAGCTTCAAAATGGACAAATAATTTGTGTCATTTCATTTTGTGAGTTGGGAGTTCTGGCTGCCCAAAGTTTGATGTTGAAACTAGACTTAATTCTAGAGCAGTGTGGAATTTTTTGTAATTCTGCAATTGTGTGGTGATTTCTAGTAATGGTTCATATTTTTTCTATGAAGAGGACTTAAATAGCTTCCATTTGGCTTTAGGATCACCTTATTTCTATTTTTCTAGAATTAATTATGATTTTTCGAAGTTTCCTTGGCTGCAGCACAAAACTTTCTATGCATGTTTTGGCCGCAGCCAGAAAATCTTGGCTGCAGCCAGAGGATTCTTGGCTACAACCAACCCCTATTTTTAGCATTTTGTGATTTTGAAAAGTGGTTTCCAACCTAATACTTTCTAATTCCTCTAGGTTTTCGTTGATCCTATTATAGTAACTTAAGGGACTTAGGTGATAACCTATTTTAAGTGTTTGAAAGTGAGAATTGGGAGTAGAGTCTTAATCCGCCGCTCTTGACATCGGTTTACAAGATTTGACATTTGCTATACTTGCGAGTCCACTGTACCAAAGAACGTCAGGAAAGGACAAGGTAGTGACTCTTTCTCTTTTACTATATGTAAAGCATTGTATGTATGTTTGTCATTCACTGTGATACATTGTGATACTTTGAGATTACAGCGAAAGCTGGCATAGTGATTACAGCGTAAGCTGTTGCATTGAGATCACAGCGGAAGCTGAAGCATAGTGTTTACAGCCATGAGTACTGTCATATATGGCGTGAGCCATATATCATTGTGATGCTGCTTAACATGATCGTATATGCTATGTGTTTATACACTGTATGAGTGACTTATTACTACTGGGATTCTCTTGAATCTCATTCTTTCCATTGACTAACATTTCACACAGGGGAAGTGGCTCCAAGGAGAAGCGAATCACCATGAGCGGTTAGGTCTTAGTAGAGATGTTTAGTTTGAACTGTTGATTATCTAGTTTAGAACGGGATTACTGTATATTATTTTTTAAATGTGAATAACATTCTGTATATGGTGGTGTAATCCCCTAAATGGGAATTGAAACCCTTAGTATAACCTTCAGTATTAAACCTGGGGTTGCCAAAAATTTTGTTGTATACTCTGATATATATATATATATATGTAATATAACTGCACAGGTAATTATATTCGATATTTGAACTTGAGACAAGGATAGGGAAGAGATTTTGAAAGATTTTGTAAAACCCTACTGTAAGGTAGGAAGTTGAAATGAGTTTTAAATTATCCGACGGTCTCTAATCCAATTTATTATGCGTTATCGAATCTTAATTACGTTTATTAAGGCAAGGGGTTACAGGCGTTCTGAGAACGGAGAAGAGGACTGCACTCAGAGAAATGTTGTAGTGGAACAAAGACGTAAAGATGTCTGAGTTTCATTAAACGGGTTTAAATACCCTAGTAGCCCTGTGCAGCTATTATTTGTAATTGTTATATACAATCCCTATGGAGAATTTCTATAATTGAACACTTTTTATCAATATATTTATATTATTCTTATGTACCTACCAAACTGCGCACAAAAACTCTTAAAAATGTGGAAATAAGATAAGGACATTATAGTTCACATCACATACCAAGAGAAAATTTACAGTTCTATACAGTAAAAAAATCACTCACAAACATCATACAAGCATGCACAATAAGAGGAAAGTGGTTAATTCTCGCCACAGCAAATTATAACAACACTGCTCGTAATCCAAAAGCTCAAACACGCGCCAAAATCAATCTACAACAATCAATATACTATACATTAATAACTCTGAGTTATTAGAACAATTAACTTACTTAACTTAATTCTATAATTTTAAAATTTTGAATTACTTACTCAAAAATTCCAATTTTACACTAAAATCCCAATTATTTATTTTAACATTAATTCAAATATTTTCCTTAACTCAAATAACCCATTTAAGTCATTGATTATCATTATTTTCATCCCTTTACATAAAATTCCCAATTCCAAGTTTAAGGCATAAAATAGCTAACTCCTAAATCTTCACTTTAATAACAAAAATCTAAACTAATTAAAACTTTAATAATACCTCCAATAATCTAAATAAATCATTTAATACAAATTTAATCAGTTAAAAAGTCCCAATATAGAATTGTTTATATGTTGATTTTATAGAAAATTCATTATAAAATTTTATACCAATTAAATAATAAAAGTAAACCGATTAAAACCAAATATTAATTATCCCCTACATTCCTATAGTCATATATTGACAAAACCCAAAACTTACCTAAAACTTTATCCTTAAAATATTCTCTAACTAGCATAAAATTACTATCATATGAAAGAAAAAATTATTTAGAACAGTTTTCATAAAAGGAGTTTAATTATTAGAAGTGATTTTAAGTACCTTATTGATATCAAAAATACTCCTACCAAAGTCCCACCTTCCGAAGAAATCACTTCACCCAGTGGTAAAGTGATTGTTTTGGGGGAAGGGGGTGTTTATAATACGCCCTCCCTCCAGTGGTGCCTAAGGGGCAATGTGGCCCCTTTAGGTGCCACAAAAAAATAATATTTTGATATTTCCTCACTCTTATAAACCATATAAATAAACACCCTTTTATTTTAATAATTACATGATAAATCTATTTATCATAATTAATTCCTCCTAAATTGTAGTTAAATCCTAATACAAAAATTAGGATGATCTTAATATAAAAATTAGGATGTTACAATAAGCAAGGGAAAGCACATATAGAGTAAGCCTTGAAGGCCCATTTGTGCTCCTTAAGCACATGTTATATCGTTTTATTTGCCATGACCCCAAGACTTCCTCATTTTATTTTGTGTACTGAAATATTTTAAAGATTTAATTTGATACTATAACATGGGCTTTATTTGAACTGATTTTGTATTTTGATGCTTTAGATGTTGAACATCCCTATAGGCAATATTTGAAATACTCTAGTTAGATATTTGGATGTTGATTTGAGCTGTTATGTCACAGGCCAAACGAAGAGATGTAAACCATATTTAACACGTAAGTCAATACGTTTGTAAATCATTGGTTCTTGACTTAAACAAATTGTTTTAATGTCTTGTGATTTTTATTTTAATGATAGTGCACTCAAGACATATAAAATAATGGGCGGGAGGCGTAAAGGTAGAAATAGAGATGCAAAGTGGTTTTATCCGATTGTAAGTAATTTGAATTCAAATCCTTTCATTGATAGTCACTTTATATATACCTTTATTCATTTTAACCATTTATCTTTGATTTATAGTGCCATCAACAACCAGGGGTATTGAGTACGGATACTATGTTCTACTCTATATGTATAATATCATTCAGAGTGGAGTTATTACAGATTTTGAATAGGTAATAACTTCTTCATTCTCAAATGATAACCTTTATGTCGTTGTAATTAAATTGTTAATTATTTCATTCACTTAATTGACTTATATTAGCTTATTTTCTAATTTGCAGACTTTTGGTAATGAGGACGCCTACTCAGACAAAGACATTAATTTGATCTGAAACTTTTTAGCAAGACATCTTCTTCAATACATAGATGATGAATAAAGTTTATTTTGATAAAAAGTTTATTTTAGATAGTAGTCTTTTAGACAAGTTTTGGAAACTTTGTTTATATGTAGTTGATTATTATAGATAGTAGTAGTAGTTGATGAAGTGCTAGATGTTTCTATACTGTTTGCATAGACACTTTGTTTATGAAGTGATGAATGTTTCTATACAGGGTTTATTAGTTGCAGGGTAATGAAAAATATAATACATTTTTTTTAAAAAAAAAGTGAACTTGCAGCGTCCGTTTTTGGGGAAAACAGAAGTTGTAGGACCCTTACGAAGTCTCTTTTTTCAAAAATGGAAGTTGTAAGTGTACCGCTTACGGAGTCCATTTTGGGGAAAAAAACAAAAGCTGTAAGGGGCTTACAACGTCCATTTTAATAAAAATGGACTCCGTAAGTGGCACATTTATAGTATCCATTTTTGGAAAACATACACTATACAAGTTTTATAGCTTCCATTTCTTAATGGACATAATTTTTAAACTTTCTACCACATTCACGAACACTTCCCCTGAAAAATGATATGGAAAGGGCCTAAAAACGGATGTTAAAAGTGTTATCTGTAGTAGTGAGTTATTTTAACAAGGCATCAAATATTTCATCCATCACAAAGTCTCCTGCATATTAAGTTGCATGAAGGAATCATGTAAAAATGTGATAAAATATATGTGTGATTTCCTTCTCACCAAAGAAACATTAAAATGTGATTAAACAAGCTTAATTCACTTGCTCTGCCATTTTCCTATAAAATGATTTTGAATGAGGGAATCAATGATATCATAGGAAATATAAGAAACTCTATTATAGAAAGAAATTATTTTTTTAATTATTTTGTATTTTTAGCAAGTGGAAGAATGAATGCTTTTATGCTTTTTAATAATGTCATTTTACAATACATTGAATGTTTGTTTCCTTCTTGCTTTTTTAAATAGCAGCCCGCTGGTGGTCCTTATATTGAGATATTTGGGATGATTAATATGATTTGTAGTAATTGAAGTTGAACTCATCTCCTTGCTTTACCTCTATTTTTGTAACTCTCTCCCAAATTCTCTCCTGCTTGAATCAGTGGCAATGTGTGTGTGTTACATGACATGAGTGTTGTATTAATTAAGTCAGTCAACATGTTTTATGACTATGACTTTCATACAGAAACATCATTTCTCAAGTAATTAATGTTTGTTTAATTTGTTGATTAGAATTTTGAGTCTTACGCTAATTCATGGTTTCCAATTAGTTGCAGGAATATTCAATATTCATATTCCTTGGAACAAGATCATGTTTCATCAGCAAATACACGCTCCCAATCCCAAATGGCAAAAAAACAAAGAATGCAATCACCAAATAGCTGACGCCGCAAACCCTATAAGTACACTTATATTACTCAGAAAAAACAAAAAGCAAAGAGCAAATCAAAAGTGTGATCAAATGCAATAGTAAAGAGTGACCCTATGGATTTGTCTACTTCCATGCTCTACCTGAACGCCTCTAATCCATTCCCAGTGATTTCATTGCTTAAATTTAAGAGATGAAAATGTGATTTTCCCGTATAGATGTGTGTGTGTGTGTGTGCGCGCGCGCGCGCGCGCTCTGCATTAATGGCTAAGGTACTTGAGATTAATTAAGAAGAAGGCACATTGTGGGATGTGATTTTAAGAGATGAAAATGTGATTTTTCATTATATTGCTTTATTCTGATCACCTCTTCATTTGGGAATTCCCAACACCATATGATTTAAAACATAATGATTAATGCCACTAATCTAGCCTTGATTATCTTTTATCCTCCAAACAAACAAAATACATGCATGCATATTACTATGCCCAAGATCCCACTCTAGTTAAACATTGTCAATTCAACGACTCCTCGCCACTTTCAGTCTTATTTATCGTTGGCCCTTCGATGTGGCTTCGTTGGTTGAATCTTGGGCGCTGGGGACTTGAATAAAAAAGGTGGATATCGATTCTGACTGGATTCGAAGAACTTCAATGGAAGAAGCCTTTCAAAAATTTGATTAAGAAGCTTCAATGGCTGTGGAGATGGCAGATGATGGGTCCTTGGTTCGTTGGATTGAAAAAAATAATAATAACAAAATAACTCTCATATCCTCAAGTTTTATAATACATTTTTTATAAAACAAGATGCCTCAATATAGTCAAATCTTAGTCTGTTTATGCTAAAAAAAAAATCCATACAAGATGTTGATTTATCGTTATCTTTATTCGATAATTAGATTATAGATGATTAAGCATTATGTTCATAAATTATAATACTCCTATAGATTTAAAAAGATACAATGGTGTGTGTTGCCAAATAATGCAACTATATTCACATTCATTATGCCTGAAACCCTCTCCCAAGGTGGTGAGGAAAAACCTCTCCTCTGAGTAAGAGAGCAAACCCACTTCACTCATCTTGAGCGATAATGGATCCAGTGATTTTGTTTTGTTTTTGGTCGAGTCGAGTATGTGTTTACTGTAAGGAAGAGGTTGAGTTCAAGATCTGGGAGTTTCTGAGGAGAAATGGATGTTGAGATGATAGAGGAAACATATCTAAAATAGGACTGGGATGATTAGAAAGTGTAGCTCGGAGGGGATTGGCTCTTAATCGGAAAGCTATTCACCTCAAAGACAATGAATCACAGAGCATTTCAAACTTTAATTCGTCGAGTCTAGTAGTTAAAAGGAAATGTCGAGATTAACGCTACAGGGAATAATCTCTTTTTCTTTGTGTTTGCGCAGCAGAAGGACTATGAGCGGGTACTGAAGGATAGTCCATGACTATTTCAGGCAACTTATTGACTCTACAGTGTTGGTCTCCGTTGTTGACTATTGATGAAGTGGATATGAAGCAATATCCGTATTAGGTACAGATTCATCATCGTCCTCAAGCGGCAATGACAAAGAAGTATACTCTCAGAATAGGAGAGAAGCTCAGTGAGGTAATTTGTTTTAAGGATCCTAAATTGAATGAGTCTATCTTTCAAAGTTTTGTTCAAATTCGTGCTAATATTGATGTGACAAAACCACTTGTTGTTGGATTTTGGGTACCTAGGCCAGGGTTGGAGAAGGTTTAGGAAGAAATTAAATATGAAAAATTACAATCCTTCTGTTATACTTATGGAATTGTTGGGCATTATATGAATAATTGTGGATTAGAGTAGGTGATGGCCGAACATGATCCATTACAACCTATGTATCAAGCTGGGTTAGGGGTTAGACCAATGAGAGCAGTGAGTGCCATAATTCGTATTGAGGGTGGGCTAGGAGGACAAGTTGAGGTGGAGGATTTGAGAGAAAACTCATCCTTAAAGCAAAGTGTGGGTGATAGTTTGATAAGTAGTACAGGAAGATCATAGGGGTTTAAGAAGAACTTACAGCTAGTGGATAATAAGGATATCTTTGCTTTGAATAAAGAAGTGGGTGAGGCTGGATTGGAAGCAAATATGGAAGAAGAAGAGGTATAGAGTCCAGTGAAGGAGAAACCGGCTATTGAGGTGAAGGAAGCTGGGGAACAAAAAAACCAACCTGTAGAATTCAGAGTACTAAAGAGAAGGAAGCTGATGTAATGAAGGAGAAACAGAGGTTTAGTCACTGTAAAGGCAAGGAAGTAGTGCTTGCTCGTAACCCTCTTAGTTAAGTAGATACTAACTCCTCAAACAACAGTCTCTGGTGGATGGAGGTAAGGAAAGCAAGCTGGTTTTGAGAAGGATGTTGTTTAAAGAAGGTCTGAAGTGGAAAGAGAGATTTCAAAATGAGCCTTACTTTGTAGAGCTTCCTTTGGATGATGATAGTACTGATTTGAGCACACTTCCATTAGTTAAAGCTAAGAAATATGAGGGATTACTGATTGAGGAATTGGAGAAATTTTCTTTGAAGAGGAAGGTGGAAGAGGAGAAGGAGTTATCCAGTGCTAAACGGTTGAAGGATTTGAAGGAGAACCAGGGTCAGAAAGGTAGAGGTAGAGAAAAAGACAAAAGTAAGGAGACCAAAGAAACAATTAGGTAAAACGAGATTGCATCCATCAAATCTTGTGGAAGTGCCGGTTTTTTAGACTAAGTCTCGGTCCATATTTGACATATTTACGGCTTTACCTGAGGACTTTGTTTTTCCTACTACTGGAAGGTTTAGTAGTCGTTCGACAACGACCACCTAAGAGCCCTGACGTTCATAGGGTGGAACTGTCAGGGAATTGGGTCGACCCTGACAGGAAAAACCTTCAGTTTCTGTGCCATAATTATCGACCAACCTTGGTGTTCTTATCAAAAACTATTGCAAATATGAAAAAAAAATAGAAGGATTAAGGAGAAGACTTAAATTCCAGCACTCTTATTATGTACCGCTGGTGGGTTTAAGTGGAGGATTGGCATTGTGATAGAAGGAGGGGGTAACTCTAGATATTATTCTTGCTGAGAAGAATTTTGTGCATATCAAAGTGGATGGAGGGCTAGATCCGATTTAAGGTTATATTACCTGTGTTTATGGACCACCTAGAGATCAAGATAAGAAAGAATGGTGGAGACAGCTATGTCAACTTGACCCTGGGCAGAATATACCTTGGCTTTGTTTTAAGGATTTTAATGAATTACCATTTGATTTTGAGAAGGAAGGGGGAAGAGTTAGACCGCTGACTTCTTATGGGGAGTTTCAAGAGTTTATTGTTGATTGTACTATGCTGGATCTAGGATTTAAAGGAATGCAATTCACTTAGTCAAACAAACGACTCAATGATGCTAACATAAAGGAACGTTTGGATTGGGCAATCTGTAATGGGCCTTGGTATGAATTGTGCCATCAACTCAGGTATGTAATTTAGAACCTATTGTCTCTGATCATTCTCTATTATTGCTTTATCCTGTGTATAATGGTGCTAGAGGGAAGAGCGAATTTAAATTTGAGATGTATTGGGTTGAACATCAAGGGTATAGGGATGCAATTTTAAATAATTAGGAAGGAGGAAGATTGGTGGGGCAGGGGGTAGTTGAAGCTTTTTTGTCTAGTTTGGAAAGGGTTAGAAACTTTTTAATTAAGTGGAGTAGGCAAGAGTTCCCTAACAATCAAAAAGAAATTGTCAAGTTATTGAGTGAGATAAAAAAGTGTTATTATGGGGAGTGGAATAAGGAGAATGCACAAAAAATTGAAGGATGTGTGCAAAGAATAGAGGAGTGTTGGGCTAGGGAGGAACAATTTTGTTTTCAAAGGGCTAAAGTCAATTGGCTTAAGTGGGGGATGCTAATACTCGTTTCTTTCATAATACCACTTTGCAACATAGAGCCTAGAATAAAGTTGTGAGGCTTAAGAACAACAATAAGGAATGGGTTGATGATCCATATGAAATTGGGAACTATTTTGCCTAGTTTTATAGGGACCTATTTGCTGGTACGAGAGCTAGGAATTTTAATTTTGTTTTGAGTTATATTGAGTCTTTAGTAACTACAAAAGACAATATGCATATGCTTTTGCCTCTTTCTGATGAGGAAATCAGGATGGTTGTATTTGAGCTGGGAAGTCTTAAATCCCCTAGTCCTGATGGTTTTTCTGGTTTATTCTATCAACACTCTTGGGTTATTGTTGGCCCTTCTTTATGTGAGATGGTGAAACAGTTCTTTCTGGAAGATATGAATGTAAAGCCACTAAATCATACTAATCTTATAATAATCCCCAAGGTTAAGGCTCCTGAAATTGTAGGTCATTTTCATCCTATAAGTTTGTGCAATTTTTGTTATAAAATTGTTTCTAAAGTCATTGCTAATAGGATGAAAAAGATCATGCCCAAAATAGTTTCTGAATAGCAAAGAACCTTTGTACCTGAAAGGTTAATTCAAGATAATATTTTTATTGTCCATGAGGCCTTTCATTATTTGAAAAATAGGAGGGGGGATGAGTTTGATATTACTGTTAAAATAGACATGAACAAAGCCTATAATAGGGTAGAATGGGACTTTCTTGAAGCCTTATTGTTAAAACTGGACTTTGATGCCAAATGGGCCTCAAGAATTATGAGTTGTGTATCTTCTGTGAGTTTTTTTTGTTAAAATGGAGGGTAGAACAATGGATAATTTTATGCCCTAGAGAGGTCTTCAACAACACGATTCACTTTCCCCTTACTTGTTTACACTAGTTGCTGATGTTCTTTCTCGAATGATTAGTACACATGTGGAAAGGGGGATCAGTAAGGGATAAAGATCACTCAGAACTGTCCTATTTTAACTCACTACTTTTTTGTCGATGATTCTCTTTTCTTCCTTAATGCTACTATGCACAATTGTTTGGTTTTAAAAAGTTTATGGGAGGAATATTGTCAAGCCTCATGTCAGCAAATTAATATAGATAAATCATGTGTCTTTGTGTCTACCAAAGCTTCTGAGGAGATTAAGAATGTAGTGTGTGATAATTTAGGGATTACTATAGCTAATTCTCTAGGGAATTACTTAGGATTTCCTATTCTATGGGGACATTATAAGGTAAAAGCGTTGGCTTTTATGAAGGATAGAGTAAGAAAGAAGGTAAGGGGATGGAATAACCAGTTTTTGTCTCAGGCAGGGAAACAAACTCTTATTAAGGCAGTAGCAAACACTGTCCCTACTTATTCAATGGCATGTTTTCAGTATCCTAAAAGAACATGCCAAGAATTTGATAGGATAATTTCTTATTTTTGGTGGGGACAAACTGAAAATAGGAAGAAGATAGCATGGTCTACAATGACTAAACGTAAGGGGGAAAGAGGATTGGGGTTTAAAGATTTTCAAAAGTTTAATCTTGCTCTATTAGGAAAGCAATGTTGAGACTATTGACAGAACCAGATTCTTTATGGGCCCGAATCCTTTAAGGAATTTATTTTCCTCATGGTTCTTTTATGACTGCTAAGAAAGGGAGTCGTGCATACTGGGCATGGAGTAGTTTATTAGCTAGAAGGTGTTTGCTGGAATCTAGCATTTTGTGGCAAGTTGGGGACGGGTCAAGCATTGACTTTTGGAGAGATACATGGATCCCCAATCTCCCTGAAAGTAGAATCTCAAGTGAATTCCTTCCTGAGCTAATGATTTCTAGGAAAGTTAATTATGTGCTGTGTGATGGCAGATGAGAGTTGGAATCTGTAATACCCCGAATTTTGAGACTTGAGACTAGAGAATAAGCCTGAGATAAGTGGACTGTTAAGCCTCGGTTTAGCAAGATCCTAAATTTCGATTAAGTGTTAATGACTCCAAAAGTGGATGTGATTAGTGATAATAAACCCTTTTGGAGACTATGATGTGATTTGGCACTCAAATGTGACTCGTAAGTGTTATGAGCAGCGCCGAAATCCTGTATCTAAGTTTAATTATGGATTAACCTCTAAATTGACTTAAAATATAGGGAGGGCGCCTATTATGGTTAAAAGGAAAGATATGATGTGTTTGGTGGTGATTCAATGAGAATTACCGTAATCAGGGGCAAAAAGATAAAGTTACCGACCAATTAATCGGTTACCGAAGAGGAAACTCATTGGTAACTTCAAGATCAATGGTTAGGATTGATTTGTGTAAGAGATCAAAGGGTGGAATCATGTGTGTGTGTGCCTATGTGAGCTCAAGAAGATGGAGCAAGGGTGTGACACTTGGCACAATTTGGACTCTTGGATCTTGGTCAAAAGTTCAACATATTCCCTCTCTCCTCTCCTCCCTTTTTGGACGTCCAAGAGGTCATTTTGGCTCAAAAATCTGATCATCATCCTCATTTCTCATCCCTCTCTCTCCAAAACCTCCATTTTCATCCAAACCTTGGAGGAAAAGGAAAGCAAGAGGTAAGTATTAGGCTTGTTTGTGGTCCTCTAATAGCTAAATCCTCTTCACTAATCTTAATCATATTGATGAGAGCTTCATCTCTATGGTTTTAGATTTTTAAAAGGAGGTGTTTTAGAGCTTGTGGAAATTGGAGAAGATGAAGAATCAAGGAATTTGTTTGGAAAAGAGGAAGAGGTGAGTGTTTGCTTCCTTTTGATCTATTGATTGTGGTTTTTGGTGGAGTTTTGAGAATTGTGATATTTGCCCTGATTTTGTGTGATTTTTCAATTGGATGATTTGAATGGTGAATTGTGGTTAAATTGATGTCATGGTGTGTTTTGGTGTCAATGGAATTGGTTTGAGAACTTGGAATGAAAGGAATGATAATGTGTGTTTGTGTTGTGATTGTGTGATGACATGTTGAGATTATTGGTAAAACATGTCAAAGTAATGTGAATTTGATTGATTTGGTGTTTCCAATGGATTCCTTGTGAAAATTTGTGTGGGAATGATGTTTGGTATGAAAATGGGACCATTGAAAGCCAAAGTGTGAAAACTGAAATGTTGTCCATTGGAAGTCTGTCCTGGACAGTCTGCTCGTGTGGACTTTTTGACTAGGCAAATGATATCAGAAAATTATGAAACTTTTCAGTCTTAAAGCTCACATCCCATGCTTCAAAATGGATATATAATTTGTGTCATTTCCTTTTAGGAACTGGGAGATATGACTGTCCAAAGTTTGGGATTGAAATTGAACACTGTTTTGGGGCAGTGTTGGATTTTGTGTGATTCTGTATTTTTGTGGTGATTTCTAGTAATGGTCCATATTTTTTCTATGAAGAGGACTTGAATATCTTTCATTTTCCTGTGGAATCACCTTATTTTGATTTTTGTGGAATTAGTTATGATTTTTAGAATTTCAAACAATAAACAAGATTTTCTTGGCCGCGGCCAGTAAATTCTTGGGCCGCAGCCCAAATGTTTCTGAGCTGTTTTTAGCCATGGCCATTGGATTTGTGGGCCGCGGCCAACCCCTAAAAATCAACATTTTGGACTTTTAAAAGGTGATCTTTGGTCGAGTGTTTCCCAAGCCTTTAGGCATGTGTTTAGGCTTTGATTAGCCACCTAAAGGTCATGAATGGTAACCAACTTTAAGTGTTATGAAGTTGAGGATTTGGAATAAAGAATAACCCTATGTCCTTGCTTTGGTTATAGGGTTGATATTCGTTCTGATCCTGAGTAAGCGGGGCTGGAGCATACGTGGAAAGAGTGTATGGAACTTACCTCTCTTGCATGCTTTGATATTTGTGTTTGTGTATTGATGCATGTATTGCTTTGCTTGATTATGTGAAACATGTATGAATGATTGTAGCTCTGTTTCTAGTTATGCTATGGCCATGAGTATGTTGTTGAAACATTGAGCATGCAGATATGTCATTATGTGAGCATGAGTTGTGTATTGCAAGCATGTCATGCATTAAACACTTATCTTACATGCATATTGGTGTTTGTTTCCTACTAAGATTCTCGTGAATCTCACCCTCCCCTACCAACATTTTAGACAGGGTAGGTGGACCGAGGATGGAGCAAGTAGGCAAAGTTGACGAGGACTCCTTCGGGTTATAGATTTTGGTAGTTGGTTATCACAGTTAGGAGTATTATGTATATTTGGATTTAGATTTGGATATGTACGGGTTGGAATGTGTTTGGATACGATAATTGTAGATGTATTAGAGAAGATTTGTGTAATCCCTATGTGGAAATTGTAATGGGCAATTGTGTCATGTGTATATTAGTAAAGATATGAACCTGGGAGTTACCGGGATGATATTGTTGTACACTTTGATATTTGTATAAATGTGATATTCCGCGTGATGTAATTGTATTCGAAATTGAATATGAGACCAGGTAAGTTAGATTTCGAAAGTTATTTGTGAAAACCCTATCATGAAGATAGGATCTTAAAATAGTTTTGTTTATTGTTGGTCTCTATTTCATTTTGATCGCCTATTTTGGATATAATTACGGAGGGGGTTACAGAATCCATTAAGGTTCTAACATATGTTAAGCAGGCTATTGGTCGCATTAAAATTCCTAGACATGGGATAAAGGATAGAGTAAGCTAGTTTAGGAGTAGAATTGGCATATATTCGATAAAATTGGGATATAAGTGGTAAAAGATAAGGAGCAATTTGCTCTCATATCTAGGCCAAGAACTTCTAGACAATGTTCTCAAGATGTTTGGAAGGTCGTTTGTGCATTAAAAGTTCAACCAAAAATCAAACACTTTCTTTGGAAGGCTTGTAGTAATACTTTACCCTCAATGGAGGCTTTGTTTAAAAGAAAATGCTTCCCTTTCCCTGCTTGTTTTCAATGTTATGTGGCCGCTGAGTCTTATGAGCATATGTTTTTGCTATGTGATTGGGCCAAAAGAGTATCGTATGGCAGCTCCTTAAGCCTTACTATTTCTGCTACCAATGTTAATTATTTTGTGGATTGGCTAATGTGGCTGTTTTATGAGCTTAAAGGAGATGATTTTGCTCTAGCATTGGTTGCTTATTTACTTTGATATATATGGAAAATTCGTTGTTGTGCTTTACATGAACATAAAGCTCCTAATATCTCATGGGTTCTTAACTCAGCCAACAAAGATGTGCATGAAGTTTGGGCAGCAAATGGTTGGTTTGAAGCTAAGAGTGAAAAACCAGGGGCTGATGTGATACCCTCTAAATAGACTCTATCACCTAAAGGTAGTTTGAAATTAAATGTCGATGGTGCTTTTCATGTATCTAATAGCCCAAGTGGGATTGGCTTTGTGCTTCGTGATGATGCGAGGGATGTGATTAATCTATTCTCAAAGAGATGTGCTGCTAATTCTCCTTTTCACAGTGAAGTGGAAGCTCTTGCTGCAACTGTAGATAGTATTACTGACAAGGAGCTGGGCATGGTTTTTGTGGAGACTGATTGTAAATCCGTTGCAGATGCTATACAGAAGTAGTCCCCTTGCCCATAATGGAAGGCACAAATTTTGGTAGATGAGTTGGCTGATATAATCAAGCAAAATAGTAATATAATATTATCATTTGTTCCCCGATCTTGTAATTTGGCAACTGATTGGTTAGCCAAAGAATCTGTAAAGGGGTTGTATAGTGGATGCTGGCTTTTTGCTCCACCAACCCCTTTTGATAGGATTTTGGAATGTGATAGGTTGGGTACTGCTTCACTACAAGATAGGTCAGGTGTTGCCTAAGTTTGTTTGACACTATTGAACTCTTGAAATGGAATGATATAATTTTCTTTGACCAAAAAAAAAAGATACAATGGTGCTTGGGATTTACTGTACGTTACCATTTTTTAGTACTATATGACTAGTTAGAGAATCCTGTGCAAATACTTAGCTTGGATTTTAATATTTTCTTGAAAATTAAAATTATTAAAATAATAAAATTACCCTTGCACCCTTAAGTTTTATAATACTTATATACTCCTTTGGTGCTAACAATATGTTATTTTAGATCAAATTTGGGTTCTCTAATATATGTAACAAGTATTAGTTGTCGCTATATTGGCTTTTTCTGATGTGAGTCCCTCTTGCTTGTCTCTCTGTTTTCTTGTCTCCGATGCCATTCTTCTCATCTTCTCCCTTCCCTGCTCGCTTCGTGTTGCTGCCTTTTCTTTATATGAGCAGTGTAAAAGGATTAATCTTTGCTCTGTTGTTATTCTTTGTATGTGTGTGTGATGTTGCGAAAGATGTGCATGCTTAGTTTTATCTTTGTGTACTCATATGATTCTTTTTTAGGGATTATTTTGTTGAACATGTTAGAATGCATCTTTTTTATTCGATTATTGGTTGGTTTTTTTTTTTTTTTTTTTTTTTGTTCTTCGAATATGAACTTTCGCTGATGAGCTTGGGGAAGTATGGGTGGCTCTCGATCGTACGTGTTGTAGTTTTTGTTATTTTGGAGGATTGGCAATATATTTGATTTTTCCCCCTATAAGTTGACATATATTATTAAGACGGTGTGTGATATGGTCTTGGAATTTCAAAAGTTCATATACTTGAAATATGATATTTTTCACGTCAACATAACAAACGCAAGCGCATATATATATATATATATATAAGCTAACGCAATCAAGCAAATTTTAAAATATCTGATCACCCTTAAATAAGGGATATGATCCTTAATTAAAATCTAGGATGAGATCTTAACATGATAAAATTATTGTATATGTGTTGTCATGCATCCTCTACAATATTTTGTTATGCAATGAAGAGATAAGGATAATAGAAAGTCAGTCAATAAATCATAATAAAATATCTAATTCAAATTCAATCCTAATATCTAATTATAGTAATATTTTTTTAGAATAATAATATTAGGCCTGATATCTTATAATATCAACCCTAATATCTTATAAGATCTTATATATTAACTCGATACTATAATACTATGCATGTAAATATTTAGTTAATTTAAATCAATCCTAATATCTAATAATATTAAGTATAATATCAATCCTTTTTTACCTTGAAAATACTTATTTATATCATCAAATGAAAAACCTAATTGTAGGTCACGTTATCAAAAGGCAAACTAGCCAAAACACAATGCATGAAGTCTTGATTAAATAAAATTTGTCCAAAAAAAAAAAGTCTTGATTAAATAAAAGCTAATAAAATATACCGATAAACCTGAAGGCAGCTAAAGCTAAAGTAAATAAAAGTTAATATATTGTAATATATAACATGAATTGGATACCCCTAACCTTTTTAAATATAATAAAATGAGTAAATTACCCTAAAACCTTGTTTAAAATTGACTTATCAGATTCTCATAGGACCTGTTTGGTACGCTGGAATTGATTTTGATGGAAATGGATATGGATATGGATATGGAAATGGAAATGGGGACTAAAAGTATGTTTGGTATGTCATGAAAATGAGATCTAATTTTTGTATAAAAATACCAAAATGTCCTTCAAATTGTTTTTTTTAAGGTAGTGGAGGGTAATAGATGGAAATGATCACATAGAATTGTCAATCTGAGGTATTTTGATAGAATTGATTGGGTGGAATTGAGCCTATTTGGCTTCCACATGGAATTGGAAAATTTTCCAATTCCATCATATCAAACAAGCATTATGATGGAATTGATTCTCAATTCTATTTACATCACCCCTAATTCAATCATACCAAAGAGGGCCATAGATTATTTACAATTCGTCCTTCTTTGTATTTAAATTTGACCGCTTGCAGCCTTAATTTTGACGGTTAATATGTTCTTTATTTGGCTTTTTTAGATGGAATTGGTAAGGCATAGATATTTGTTGGTTCGCCAAATGTTGATGCAATGCTTTATGTTGGTTCGCAGATACGGAGTGTGTTTGGATGCACTTAAAAAAAGCTATTTTGAGTCTAAATCATGGTTTAGGAAAAAAATCATCCAAACACTCAAAAATTTTACCAAACCATGGTTTTGCAAGAATCATCCAAACACCTCAATTTGACCCAAATCAAGGTTTGGAGCTCAAACCATGGTTTTGAGCTCAAACCATGGTTTGGATCTCAAAACCATGGTTTTAAGAAAATCTAATTTTTTTTTGCTTTTTTTCATATGTGGACCCCACCATCTCACTCTAATTGATCCTTTTTATTAATGTGGGCCCCACACCACACTCTCTCTCTTATTTTTCTTTTTTTTTTCAATTTCACCAATTTTTCTTTAATCCCTTTTTTTTTTAAGAATTTTAATACTCCATTTTATCTTATAAAACCTATTTATCTAATTTGATTATATTAGAAAAATTAGTTAATCTGCACACGAAGGTCCCATTTGGCAAATAAATTGGCAATGAGGGTTTTTTTTCACAATTTTCCTAAATCATTATTCTATTCATAATCTATTCTTCAAAAGTTATTCTGCTCAAAGTCTATTCTTCAGAAGCTATTCTCCATTTTTTCTCCAGAATCTATTTTCCAAAATCTATTCTTCTTATAATTTATTCTCTAAAAGTTAATCCAAACACACTCTTAATGTCTAATAAGGAAAAAATAGGTTACAATATGGGTTCGAGAAGAGAGAGAGTGCGTGAAGAAGTAACGACTCGAATATTTAATAGTAGAAATGGTCATATATGGTTAGGATGGAGCTTGAAACTTCCTTAAAATTAAGTAGTATGTTAGAGAGTGAAAGGGGGGTGGCTTACATGCCGCACAATATTCAAGTGTGGAAGAACACATTGTTAAGACTCTTCACATATATGTGTCAAAACATCTCTCAGATATGTCTCTTGATATCGTGGTAGGAAAGAATACCCAACATAGAATGTGTTAGCAATATGCTCATTTGATCTCAGCTAGAATGGGAAGGCACTACATCTAATTCAAGAATTTTAAGGAGTGCATTAATAAGAGAAGATAGACTTAAAATCACCCAAGGTAATTATTTGAGTAATTATTATCAAAATTATTCCAATTAATCAATATATTATCACATATTCATAATAATTATAAATGTAATATAATCAATTTCTTATTAGTTTCCATCTCCTCTCCTCTCCAACCAAATAACTAACTAAAGAATCATCAAAATTCTTTCTCTTCCCTCCATTCAATCCAAACAATAAATCCTTAAAATATTTCCCTCTTCCTTCCGGTCCCTCCTCTTTTATCTACCCATTCCTTCCCCCCTTCTCTTTATTAAAATTTCCCCCCTCCCCTTTGTCATGCCAAACACAGCGTTAAATAAAATAATACAAATTCTAATTTAAAATTAACTCTCAATTTCATTTCATGACACATCAAAAGTTTTTTTATTCTCTATATTATATCCATATCGATTGGATCAAAACTAATTAGAAAGTATCAAACGGACCTTAATTTAGAGGATTGTTATTTCCCTGCTTTTCAAGCTGGTCAAAGGCTTAGGAGGAGTTCGCAGCATCTTCTTGGTGCTCTCTAATGGCTGCGGCAACTTCTGACACTAATTGTGTGACCTCTCCAGACGACCGTATCAAGCTCAACGTCGGCGGGAAGCTCTTCGAGACAACGCTTTCCACCCTTCGTTCCGGTGGTCCCGATTCCCTTTTTACCGCTCTCTCCTACCGTGACACCGGTGATACCAACCCCGTTTTCATTGACCGCGACCCCGAGATCTTCTCTGTCCTCATCTCTCTCCTCCGTACCAATCAGCTCCCCTCCACCGCTCGTCGTTTTTCAAAGCAAGAACTCGCTGATGAAGCCCTTTACTTCGGCATCGACACACAACTCAGGTCGGCCATGGCGCCGTCACCGTTCGATGGGATCGACGCCTCCAACACTGCAAGAATTCGACCGGCGTCCGATGGCTTGTCTTCCACTTTCACCGCCGCCGAGGTCGATGGATCCATTTGGATAGCCCACGGTGGTCTGGTATCATGCTACGACTGGAATCTCAGCCACTCATTCACCATTCGGACTCATCTAGACAAAATTGATTCGATTTGCCGAGTCTGGTCCGAGATTGCGGCAATAGGGTCAGAATCCAACGCGGGACTACACTTTTACGATTTTTCCGATGGGCGCAACGTCGGCACTGTTCAGTGGACTGATCCTTCTGATCCCCGTATCTTCAAGGCCCGAGTAAATGCAATTGCTGGCTCAGAGAGTTCGATTTTTGCCGCGTTTGATTGCCAACACAGAGAGAACTGTATCCTTGAAGTAGATAAAACGAAGCTTCAGATCGTGTCTCAACTCGCTAGACAATCTGGTAATCAGGTTAAGCATACAGTTCCTGGGAAGCTGACATGGGTACCCCAGACCGGCGTGCTCGTCGGAAGTGCAGTCACGAGCGGGGCTTTTGGATGCTCTGGTTACATCAGATTGTGGGACCCACGGTCCGGCGAGGTGGTATGGGAGACGAATGAGCCGGGTACGGGTAGAAGTAGTAGGTTTGGGGATTCGTTTGCGTGCGTGGGCGTCGATGTGGAAGGCTTGGCTCTATTCAAGCTCTGTTCTCAATCCGGGGATTTGGCAATGGCGGACATGCGGCATTTAAAGGAGGATCCGTGGATTTATTTGCAGGAAAAGAACCCTAGCTTGGTGAACACGGGGGGAGTGAGCAGCAGTGTGATTCATTGTTACAGGAGACAAGTTTTTGTCGGGAGAGAGGGTGATTTAGAGGTTTGGTCCAGACTCGAAGGGATGAAAAATGGTGCAGAAATAGCTGGTGGGGATGCTGAGGGCTTGTATAGAAGAAATTTCGTGGATAAAATAAAGGATTCAGAGAGAGGGATTATTAAGCAGATTGAAGGTGGTGGTAACAGGTTATTTATTAGCAGAGAAGATGTTGAAGGTATTGAAGTGTGGGAGACTTCTTGTTCTTCTGGTGTGATTTCAGTTTTGTGATCAAGGAATTGTCATAGCTATGAGAATATGGTCTCAAACAGTCTTTCTTTCTTTTAACGTGGTCAGCCTAATTTACAATAGATCCTTTTGCATTCTGCCAGAAACTTTTCTTCCCTGGAAACTGCAATATTAGGTATGGCTCCGAATTCTATCAGCATGTTACTGATGATTTTGTAAGTGCAAAATAAGTTGTCACTGATGATACATGTTTTGCACCTTTTGCCTATGTTTCATAACCAATCCCACGCATAGATAAAGGAGGAGGACGGTTGTATTAATCCTTGAAAACTTTGACAAATCACTTGCGAGTCAATTTTGTTTTATGGAACCCAAAGTTGAAGTCCTTTCTGGTCTTTTAATTTCTTAAGATGCTACCCTATTTTAGCATAATACAGATAACTTTGTCCACCACTCTAGCTTGGCACACCACTAATTGGAATTGTTAATCAATATGCTAAACTTTAAAACTTGAGTATATCATTAACGTTTGTTTGCGTGGTCTCTGAAGCATCATTGAATGACCTGAATCTTTCTCTGTTAGAGCTTTGTTTGTTTAGTGCCTCCATTATAAAAGCTATCTTTCTTGTTATGTAAAATTCTAGTAACTGGTCCTTCTTTCTTCTTCTTTTAAATTAGGTGATAGACAGACATTGTTGGAAGAATTATGCTTTGCAGGTGAGCAGATGTTTGTGATCTTAGCTTAACTCATGCTGCTGCCATCATACGATAGCCAATCATGCCAAGAAGTTCTACAGATGCGCTCTTGTTTTATAGGTACATGTGTATTAGATAATCAGGATTCAGCTCCTCTATAGTGCAAGCTGCTCTAAGAGAGTTTAGTACAAGTAGGTAATTATTGGTGTACCATGCCCCTTTCAATGGATTGTTTCCTAAATAACTGAAGGCCAAAACACTGACAGGCAGTGCGCTATATTTTACCTTGCTAGTTCACAGTTCTCTCTTGCTATTTGGTTTTCTGATATTTGTGGAACAAGAATTTGTGAAGACTAAGTTAGTGCTGAAACTTGTAGAATTACTATACAAATGCCGAAATGCATTTTTGCTGACTGAAATGAGATAAACTCCATTGCTATGTTGTATGTTAATCAACTCAGGTTGAATGTGCATGGTGACTTAAGGTTACAGGGGCTTGAGCTGGTTTTTATGGTGAAAGAATTATGAGATCTGAGGTCAACGATTTTTTGTTGTAAAATGTGTGTATATGGAGATGGTGCACCATGTTGTGAGCGGCAATGGTCGTTCTTATGTAAAACATTAAAAGGTTCAATGGCTAATATTGAAGAATGTTAAACTTTTCTATTCCATTATCCATAGGAAGGCAAGTAAAGCAGTCCTAAGTTGTTTTCATTCCATTGTCAACATGTAGTGCACAAGCAAGGTCATAATTTAGGAGCAGCATTCTTATGCCTCAAAGTTCACCAGGTTTTCTGGCAATATGAGGATTTTTTGTTTGAAGAATGTCTGAAATCACCCCTCCTTTCTTGAGTGACAAGCAAGTTTGTTCTCGCTTTTCCCTGAAAATCATCATTGATATGTTGTGAGGTTGGATTTTTCATGAGTCGAAAGTTTGATATTCAAAAAGTATCAAATCAAGTTGATCTCCAAATGATATGTTCTAGTTCTTGTAATTATTTGGGTTGGATTTCTTTCTTTTGTTTATTTTCGTTTCTCCTTAGTTGATAGTGCTAGACTCCTAGAAAGGCAGGCACCAGTGACCCAAGGTTATATATACTATGGTTGAACATATGAGCTTTCACTTGCAAAGAAGTTTTCATGCCAATAGGCGATGGACCACAATGTTGTACTTCAATACATTAAGATTTCTGTGTTTGATTTAATAGTATGATGCGTTAATATGATATTGGACCGGAAAAAAAATATAAGTACTCCCTCCGGTCTTTAAGGGTGTGTTTGGTTGGAGGGGGTAAAATTACCTTTTTGGATGAAAGAAATCCAAAATTTACTCTCTCATTATTTTTTAAATTTTGGATTTTTACCCAAAATTTAAATTACTCCCAATCAAAAAGGTAATTTTACCTCCTCCTCCCCTCAAACCAAACACACTCTAATATAAGACATATTTAATGACCTAATTTAATTAGATTAAAGAAGTTAGTTAAATTAGTTAATATAGTATATTGTTGTTGATGGAGCATCAATAGAGG
The DNA here is from genome assembly GCA_963855925.1 of Inga laurina. Lineage (NCBI taxonomy): Eukaryota > Viridiplantae > Streptophyta > Magnoliopsida > Fabales > Fabaceae > Inga > Inga laurina. The sequence continues at coordinate 57,678,011 of OY979711.1, forward strand.
TAAATTAGGAAAATATTGATAAATATGAACATTATATCTTATTTTTAAAATAAAGAGCTACTTTCTCAAATATGTCATGTACTCCTCCTAGTAAGGACCAGAGGGAGTATAAGCTAATACGATATTTCATTCATTCAATAATTATTTAATAACACTAGATTTAATAATTTAATTAGATTTTGATGTTTAAAATCTTATGGATACTTTTCCGTTCTAATTCTTTTCACTTATTAAATTTATTTTAAAAGAAAAATACTTCTAGCTACCACCTAACCACACACATTTCCTAGTTTCCCTTTTTCTCCTTCCTGCCAGAAAATCTGACCAATTTTAATAGTCTAACTTCAAACACTCATAACTCCTAGTGTACTTATCCAAATACTTCATACCTATCAAATTAAAGCTCTTTAAGTGTACTTTAATTCTGAAAAATCTCATCATCATTAGATGAAGTTTGAACAGTCATTTTTTTGCCACAATAAGACTGCCACAAAAAAAAACGCACACTGGCAACTTATTGAACTAAGTTTCCAATATTTGAGCTTTTTAACCGGTCTTCCAAAAATTATAATCAGAGTCTATTTCTACACGATTTTTCGTGTAGAATCCAATGGAAAGCTTAAAAATACCAAAATCAAATTCTTTTCCCTAGTTTTTCCCCTGAACGAAATCTGCCTCCCAAATAACAAAAATCCAACTTTGTGTTTTTAACTACCAACAAGTCTAATACTTCAACAAGCATCATATATCACCTTAAACATGATTAAAAACATCATCTTGATTCAGTTAGTCTGTCGGAGTGCTGCTGGAATATTGAACCACTTGTAGAAACAAGAAGAGGTGAGCCCTAGCTTTATTTTGAACAGACTACTTCGTGTTTTCGTTGAATATTTCGTGACTCTTGTCCTCAATATTTATCATACTTCTCTTTCATTTTTTCCCCCAATGTTTGTTCTCTCCATAACTTCACTCTTCCTCCACTCATCCAAAAAAACTTTGTAGCTTATAAATTTCAGGGAAAAAACAGTTAGATGTCACAAATAAGGAACTAGATATGCGCAAAGTAAGATCATAAAAATGACCTAACATCACAATTAACCTTCTAACATGCTTCATGATAACATACTTTCATAAAAAAATATTACTGTCAAAAGTAATCATATATTCATATATGTTGGTTTACTAGAAAGAAACAAGTGGGGTTGGGTAGCTAGGGGTGAGGATTCGGTTTTTGGTGAAAACTATATTAACTAAAAGACTAAATAGAACTACTTTCAAACACTAAATCAAAACCGATTAATTAAAACTGAATTAAACGAAATATTTTGATTCGGTATGGTTCGGTTAATAAATGAGTGAAGCAAATTTTTATACTATTTATATTATATATGAATAGATTTGTAGAAGGTTATTTTTTTTACTCAAAATTAGACTTGGAGGTAAATATATAAAATAAATTAAATAGATATAAAACATCTATAGATTTGATCGGATATAATTCAAATTCTACACCTATATGTGTGTGTATTTTGTTTTAATGAATTATTTTTCTAATAATTGAGCCAAACACTGAAAACCAAAATTTTCAAAAATAAAAATCGAATCTAATAAAAACAAACTCAACCAGAAAAAATCCAATTGCATTTAGTTCAATTTTCGGTTTTGGTTCTATTTTGCTTACCCTTAATTAATCGTGGACTATTGGAGTAAGGGAGAAAAAAAGAGAAGGTGCTCAATTTTAAAATTGGAATGCCCCTAACAAAAGTTGGTCTAGTTAATAAGAAGTTGACTCATAACCTATAAGATTGTAAGTTCAAATTCTACTATCAAATTCTGTATGATCCGCTGCAACAAATTTTTATCCGTGCCCTACTATAACTTAACCCACACCATATAAGCTCATCACTTCTCTCCACCAATCCCTGTTTAGATCGCCCGCTGACGACCTTATCTTTATCAAACCGGACTTGACGTGTGCAGGAGATCGATTCCTCAATGTTCAACCATGTTACCTCAAGCTCGAAACTGAAAGAACAAATACAAGTCAAATATGCAGATGTCAACAAAGATTCAAAGCATGTCTCTCAAAGATGAGTGAAGACTCCGCAAGTAGCCAGGCCCTGTTTTTATCTTCAAGCGTGTTCCAGTGGCAGTGAGGCAGGGTAATACAGCCAAATCCCAATCGCGTTTAAAACAATCCCCACGCTGCTGGAGAAAAAGGAAGAAACACGGGGTGTTTTGCAGTGTGTTGTTTTTACTATAGAAGTAACTAAATCCACATGCGTTGCTCTTCAAATCAATGAATTTTGACATGCATGTGATGTTAAGGGCTGTCCCAACATTTATTTAACTTCCACCAATGTTAAGTTACTTGAACGTAAGCATCCAAAATATTAACTAACTACTTTCAATTTCTATATAAATGTGTGTGTGATTTTATCTAATGATGATATATATTTAGAATTTTTTTTGTTTGGTTAGAATATTGGGAATGGCTTAGAAGCTCTCAGAGTAACAACAAGGGCAACATGGGTGAAGATGATTTTCATGAACAATTTTTTAATGTAAGTACCAAAATAAAAAGGCTCAATCAAATGAAATAAAAAGCATAGGGATAGTACGATTGGCGATGATTCATACACCAAACTTAAATATATAAAGTTCACAGTTGTTATTTTTATTGTGTTTCTGCAAGTGCTGATACCAACAAGAAGCCAATATTTTTTTACACCAGTTTCCTTGTTCATCTATGCAACTTCCAAAACAAATTTTACATTAATTATGATGTTCATTTTAACTAAATTTTTTATTCATGACCACCGATAAGATAGAATCTACGCGGCTTTTTTTTATTATTACAAATAGGGCAAAAGGCCAAACAAAATTAAAACAGAATGCTTCTTGGCTCCGAAAAGATTAAACTAACCCTGTACAACCAGCTGCTTTAGCCCTCCGGTGGCTCATTCAGTAGTTAAAGGCATTGGTTTGAAGGAAATTCCACTTTGCCAGCCAATCTGCCACTTCGTTCCCTTCCCGAAAGATGTGCCCAAGTTTATATCCCATCCATTTATCAGCACGCTATATGCCTTTTCTAGCAGCCTACTTCCTCCTTCTTCTCCTCTTAATTAGTACATAGTCCCTCCATTTCTTTTATAAAAGCCAATGAATTTGATTCGATGATGACCCTCCTATGTGGAAGCTTTTGAAAAATTTCAGCTCTGGGTAATATTCCCCATGTCAAACAACAACAATAAATGCCTTTATCCGACTAGATAAGGTCGGTTATATGGATCACAGGACATCATTGTACTTTATCGAAGACCATATCTTTTGATGGATTATTAATCAAAAGATTTCACTCTGTAACCTCATTGAAAGTTCACTCTAGTCTTCCTTGACCTCTTTTACAGGGCTCCATATTACTTGATCAACCCTCCGTACCGACTCATTCAATGGCATTCTTTGAATATGTTCATATTAGAAACTAAGGGTATTTGTGTAATTTGTAATATGTAAATCTGTAATTATTTATGTAGCTCAGTCAGTATAAAAGGTCACATGAGCAATGGCCTTTAGATGTCCTTTTCCAGAGATATTATTAGGTTGTGAAGAATACTCTGATTGTATCTATCATAATTGATTCAATAGAAATTGTTGCAATTTCCCCATATGCTGTCTCCAGGATTCTTGGGTTATAACGTTCAACATGGCATCAGAGCACCGGGCCGGATCCATCTCATTCACCAGCTTTTCAAGAAAAGCCCATTTGTCTTGAGATAAGCCCTCCAACGGATTTTCAAGAAAAGCCCATGTGTCTTTCTGATCCGCTTCTCACGACAGTTTTTCAAGAAATATTGTGTTCCCCATATCGGTTCTTCAAGAAGGCCTCCTATTTTCCACGCTCTATGTTATATTCCCAGATCCGCTTCACCTAACGGATTCTCACGACAAATCCGATCACCTCGATGCCGTTCCTCGATTAGGGCTGCATCTTGCTCCAGATCGTCCCTCTCGCTTGAGTTCCGCTGCCGATCGTCATTCTCGCTGCAGATCGCGATTCTCGCTCGGTTCTTTCTCTCGGTCGACGAAGCTCGATTCCCCTTCCTCACAACCGACTCGCCATGGGAGATTCCAAATTGCCGGCTGACTCGCTCTCGTTCACCCATCCTCTCTTTCTCTATCCCTCCGACACCCAGGGCGCTACCATCATCTCTCACGTCCTCACCGGCGTTGACAACTACACCGTGTGGAGTAGATCGTTGAAGATTGCCCTCAAAGGCAAGCATCAACTGGGATTTGTAGATGGGAGTTGCAGAAGAGAATCTCAACCTGCAGAGCTTCGAGAACAATGGGACCGATGCGACGCCGTGGTTCTTTCTTGGCTGTTGAATTCAATATCCAAGGAATTAGCCAGCGGCATCATTTTCTTTGAGAATGCGCACCATGCCTGGACTGATCTGAAAGACCGATTCGACAAGAAATCAGGTTCTCGTATCTTTGCCTTACACCGTGAAATCACTTGTCTCCGGCAAGGGTCCAGTTCTGTCACTTCTTACTACTCCAAATTAAAGGAGCTATGGGAGGAACAATCCGCTATTTTTGCCATTCCTACTTGCACCTGTGACACTTCCAAGGCTTACGCGGACATGGTGCAACAGCAGAAGCTCTTGCAATTTCTCATGGGTCTTAATGACTCCTACTCGCAGGCACGAAGCCAGCTCCTCCTTATGTTGCCCATGCCTTCCGTCAATGATGCCTATGGGATGATTCTCCAAGACGAGACCCAAAGGTCTTTGGCAAATGGCGACAAAAATGGACCGATCGAAGGTATCGCCATGATAGCAAAAGGCAGAGGACGTGGCAGAGGACGAGGCCGTGGAGACACTGGAATCGAATGTTCTCACTGCTCCAAACGGGGGCATTCAAGGGAGAATTGTTATGAATTGGTGGGATATCCGCCTAACTATAGAGGTCCCAAGGCCAAGCAGTACAGAACTGCGACTGGTGGTGGAGCAGGTATCCTAAGTGACGCTGAAGTACATGCCAGCGACGCAAGCACTGCAACTCCAACCTTCACCAAAGAACAGTATGATCAGATCTTACAGATGCTAAAGCAATCTGCTGAGCCCACTGTACACGCCTTAACTGGTACAGGTTTGGCTATTCCCCTAGATAAAATGTCTTCTGATAATGATATGCTATCTGATGTTACTTGGATTCTGGACTCTGGAGCCACAACCCATATGGTTGGGGATTTGCCTTTGTTAGATAGACATAGAATATATACTGGACCCATTAAGTCCATACGGATACCAGATGGTAGATGAGTTCCGGTCACCCATATAGGGTCTGTTAAACTCACAAATGACATAGTCTTAGATGATGTATTGTATGCTCCCTTACTTCAGTTTAATCTAATATCAATCTCTAAAGTAACTAGAAAACATAATTGCTTTGCATCCTTCTACCCTGAACTCTGTTTGATGCAGGGCCTTCAGGGTGTGAAGATGAGGATGATTGGTAAACAAGTTGGGGGACTATACATCTTGAAAATTCCAAGAAAATGTGACACTGTCAATATAGTTCAGAGTAGAGACAGAACTCAGGATAATGATGATTGTTACATGTGGCATAGGAGAGTTGGTCATGCGCCACCTTCTATTATGAAGCATATGCATATTCCCAATGTAAAGAATTCTGATATAGTGCAATGTTGTGAAATTTGTATTCAAGCAAAACAAACCAAGTTTCCTTTTAATTCTAGTTGTATAAAGACCCAACATTGCTTTGAATTGATACATGTTGATGTATGGGGCCCTTACAATACCCCAACACACCAAGGTTTTCAATATTTTTTGACTGTTGTTGATGATTTCTCTAGGGGAACTTGGGTATTTCTTATGAGATGAAAATCTGAATCTTTGATGCATGTTAAGGCCTTTTATGCGTACATTGAGACTCAATTTTCTACTAAAATAAAGCGGATTAGAAGTGATAACGGAAGTGAATTTGTGAACCATGAATCTGCACAGTTCTTTAGAGAAAAGGGAATAATTCATGAAACTAGTTGCCCTTACACCCCAGAACAGAATGGAGTTGTAGAAAGGAAACATAAGACAATTATGCAAATAACTAGAGCACTAATATTACAAAGCAATGTTCCAATAGAATATTGGGGGGAAACTGTAAAAATGGCAGCTCACCTACTAAACAGATTGCCTTCTAAGATATTAGGTTTTAAGAGCCCATATGAAAAGATATATGGTTCTGTACCTCCTCTAAGTCTATTGCATGTTTTTGGTTGTAAGGCATATGCTACTGATTTAAAAACTAATGATAAGTTGCAGGCTAAATCTATTCCCTGTGTGTTTCTTGGATATCCTGACAATAAAAAGGGATTTTGACTGCTGGATATCAAAAATAACATCATATTTGCAAGTAGGCATGTGCGATTTCTTGAAAACCAATTTCCCTTTACTGATTTGGGACCAAAACAGCAAGGGGGAGCGCATTGTGAAGGTAAGAACTTGTTTTGGTTTGACTCATTAGATCAAACACAAATAAATATAAAAGAACCAAGTTCCATTCCTTCTGATTCCAGTCCACTGGAAAGATCAGATTCAACCTTGGATTCTAATGATGTTAATGTGCCTATTGAGTCAAACAGAATTAGGCCTATAAGAGATAGAAGGCCCCCAATCTGGTCCAATGATTTTGTTTGCTCCATGCTCACATCTGAACCTCCACTAGGTAAAGTGAGTAAGTGTCTCTATCCTTTAGAAAATTATATGTCATATGATAATATTTCTGCCAAACATCTATGTTTTCTGTGTTCAATAGATACTGTTGTAGAACCATCCAATTTTTATCAAGCTGTTAAGAGTATAGAATGGGTTAAAGCTATGCAAGAGGAAATGAATGCACTTGAAGCAAATAACACATGGACAATAGTTGAGCTACCCAAAGATAGGAAACCCATAGGCTGCAAATGGGTGTTCAAGGTAAAATATAACTCTGATGGTAGCATTGATAGATATAAGGCTAGACTTGTTGCTAAGGGATATAGCCAACAAGAAGGAATCGACTATCATGAAACCTTCTCACCAGTTGTAAAAATGATTACGGTTCGAATAGTTATGAAATTGGCAGCTGTTAATAATTGGAATATTTATCAAATGGATGTGAGTAATGCTTTTTTGCAGGGAGATCTTGATGAAGAGGTGTACATGAGTATACCTCAAGGGTATAAGAGTAAGGGGGAGCGTATGGTTTGTAGACTAAATAAATCCCTTTATGGCTTAAAACAAGCCTCAAGGCAATGGAATCATAAATTGTCAGAGGCGTTAGTTAAAGGGGGTTTTGTGCAAAGTAAGAATGACTATTCTCTGTTCATATCTAGTGATGGTGATAATATTGTGTTGGTGTTAGTTTATGTTGATGATTTGTTAATAACTGGAAATTCAGAAATGGCTATTTCTAGGACTAAGAAGTTGTTGCATGATAATTTTAAAATCAAAGATCTAGGAAACATGAAATACTTCTTAGGGATTGAGGTAGCTAAATCCAAAAATGGAATAATGCTGTCACAGCGAAAATATGTGCTCGATTTATTGTATGAGACAGGGTTAAGTGGCTGCAAACCAGAAAGTCTGCCTATGTCAGCCACCTTGAAGCTGTCGCCATTTCAAGAGAAAGTTAATAAAAGGGAAGAGCTGCTAGGAGATCCAGAAAGATATAGACGGCTGGTTGGTAAGCTAATATACTTAACAATGACAAGACCTGACATCTGTTTCTCTGTACAGGTTCTTTCCCAATTTATGCAAACACCAATGAAGGTGCATATGGCAGCTGCTTTGAAGGTAGTCAAATATCTAAAAGGAACTCCAGGATTGGGCATTTTTCTGAGTGCAAGAGGAGCTCCAGAGCTGAAGTGTTACTGTGATTCAGATTGGGCAGCATGTGCAACAACAAGAAAGTCAGTAACTGGGTATCTCTTGAAGTTTGGAGACTCACTCATTATGTGGAAAACCAAGAAACAAAATACTGTTTCAAAATCCTCAGCTGAAGCAGAATACCGGGCACTTAGTATGGCGACTTCAGAGGTTGTTTGGGTACTGGGGCTGCTAAAAGATTTGCACATTGATCACAAGGCTCCAGTAGACACCTTTTGTGATAGCAAGGCAGCAATACACATTGCTGCAAATCCAGTGTTTCATGAGCGCACCAAACACATAGAGATAGACTGTCACTTTGTGCGAGAAAAATGGGCACAAGGAGTAATTGATTTAAAACATGTAAGGTCAAGCAATCAGCAAGCAGATCTTCTCACAAAGGCAGTTGGGAAGAGTATTCAGAAGCATCTATTAAGCAAGTTAGGGACTGTAAATGTATATGGCCCCAAACTTGAGGGGGAGTATTAGAAACTAAGGGTATTTGTGTAATTTGTAATATGTAAATCTGTAATTATTTATGTAGCTCAGTCAGTATAAAAGGTCACATGAGCAATGGCCTTTAGATGTCCTTTTCCAGAGATATTATTAGGTTGTGAAGAATACTCTGATTGTATCTATCATAATTGATTCAATAGAAATTGTTGCAATTTCCCCATATGCTGTCTCCAGGATTCTTGGGTTATAACGTTCAACAGTTCATACCACCTTAAATGATTTTCTACAATTTTCTCTTCTATAGATGTCACTCCAACTCGTTCACGTATATAATCATTAATACAAATTTTATCTTTCCTTGTATGGCCACACATCTATCTTAATACCCTCATCTCGGCTACTCCCATTTTATGTTCATGTTGTCCTTGTAAAGCCCAACATTTACTACTATAAAGCATTGCTGGTCTTATAGCATTTTATCTTATTAGGTAATTTTTAATCACAAATAAATCTAGTAGCTTTTTTCCATTAATACCATCCAACTTAAATTCTATGATTAACATCTCCATCAATTTCACAATCTTGTTGCATTATTGATTCCAAATATCTAAACTTTGTTACTTACAAAATGACCCCTCGGGGTGCAAAAAAAAAAAACTTTCCCTCATTTCTAACTTGTCTCCTATCAAAGTTGCAATGCATATATTCAGTTTTACTCTTACTCATATGAAAACCCTTATTCCCCATGTCAAACATGGTACAATACAATTCCTCCAATGCCACAGGTACCAAACACATGCAGCCAAGATCAAGTTCCAGCCACGCCCCATGGCTTTGTTTTTAACGAGGTTCTGTAGGAACCATTCTTTCAGTAGTTGTACCCATACCTGTTTTGCTACTTCACAGTCTACTAATTGAGGAGTTTTTATCTTTGGGGGATCGCAAGAGAAATATTGAATGACAAAAGGCTGAGTCTGAGCCTTTTGTTTATTACAATTGGGCTGAATAGTGGGCTTCTTCATTTTAGACTGGACTTATGAGCAGATTTTTGCGGCATAAACAGAAGTTGGGTTTGGTTAAGGATTTTGTTTTTCAAAAAGTTTCAAGTTGGGCTCAAACCTTTTGCTTGTTATCTCGATCCCTATATATGCTTTGGGTCAGACCCCAATGCCCCAATCACCTAAACTGCTCCTGCATTACCTAAAACGAAAAACACAAAAAAGGCCCAACATTGAACTGTAACTATTCTCCTATTATGTTTTTTCTTTTTTTTTTTTAAGTTTTGGGTTACTACCCATGACGAAGCCTTATAGAGAGACCTTGCCATGCATACGGATAAAGGTGAACGAAGAAAAGCCATGCATACGTAAGAGGCCATAGGGAATCAAAGTGAGTCTCATTTTGGTTAATCTGCATTTTTTTTTTATACATATGACTTTTTTTATTGCAAGCATGAATATTTCATTTCGTTCTTTTAAACTCCATTTAGTCATATTCCAGAAAATAAGAAAAAAATTTAACATATAACTATTTACAAAAGTAGAAAATAAGTTAAGAAAAAGAAAACTCTTAAATTACTTAAACAATTTTAGTCAAAATTAGGAAATTAGTAATGATGAAGGATAAATTAGTAAATAAAATTTATTTTAATATAAATTTTAATTAAAAAATAAAAATCCTTAACGGAATTAACAGTTTGGATTTAAGTGTATGTTTTTAAAATAAAGGGAGGTCTATGTAGTTAAGGCAAAACTCAAGGGAGGTTAGAGTATTTTACTCTAATACATATATACACATTCTATATAAAACACTGCTAAGCAGAAAAATCGCAAAACTGCTTCACCATGAACATCGAACTGACACAAGGTGCTTGGGGAAGCAGTATTGCCTGTTCTTAGCTTCATGCATTCTTTATTCTCGCGCGCACACACACACACACCATCCTTTCATCACCACAAAAGCATCTTTTAGTTATGAATCTCGTCCTCACAATGCAAGGGCTCATTTTGAATTTTTCATCATGAAGGACTACTTTTACATATCCGTAGAATGAATGCTCTGACCTCCGAATAATCAATATACTCTTTGATGATCCAGTTTTTAATATAAGACATATTTATTTAATTTAATTTAATTAAAAAAATTGATTAAATTAGTTTTATGACATGTATTTAATTTGAAGAAACATCAACGTATAAACTAATGAATTCAAATATATATATTGCGATTATGAGGATTAGAATTGCGCTACAAGTTTCAAGAGAAGGGTGGGATCAGTCACTTCAGCAAAAACAAGGAGAAGAAATTAAGAATGAGGAGAAACATATTCCTTTTGTTGCTGGTGAGATTAGAAAGTTGCTCAAGATAATAATACATGAAATGAAAGGAATATGACCATTGGTTGCATAGTCGGAAGAGAACGTTGAAACACGTTGATGAGGGACTAGGATTTTGATGGAGCTAGCTTCAATTAATTAATGGAGAGATTGAGAAACTAATAACATCTTATTTCAGATCTTCAACTATCAGTTTGCTTTCACATTGACATCAACAGATGATGGTTGAGGAAAGAGTAATACTCTTATTTTGTGTTGTGCTTTCTTTTTTTTAAAGGGGAACCAGTAGAGACGTTTTTCTAGGCTTCAGAGATGCAGCTCAACAAGGACTGGAGGACACTGATGAACACGAGTTGAAGGAGGCTGTTATGGACTGGAAGGGGCCGTCTTCTTCAACACTGGAATGCAAATCACAGAATAGGACCAAACTTGCAGAATATGAAATAAAAGTTGCAGAATCAAAAAAAAAAAAAAACTGCAGATTAAGAAAGAAAAATTGCATATTCAAAATTTGGTCTTTCTCCCTTAATATTATTATGATCTCTAGTCCTTTTCCACGGTTTTCATTCAGGATAGATTTGTCTTTCTCTTATCACCAAGGGAAAAAAAACCGGATCAGGCAATGAACAAGTCGTGGCATAGGTTTAAGGGTTAATGGGTCAACTGGGGTCTAACCAGGGTCGAACCGGCCATATTAAAATATTACAATTTAATAGACAATAACAAAATAATGATCATTCATAACTCGGTCATCATTTATAACATCTATTAGTTATAAAATATTAATAGATATAGTGATAAATCATGATATTATAATGATTTTATCCTCTTCATTTAGCCTTTCTAATGATTTGCCACTAACTGAGCTTAATTAAACTATATTTATTTTATTAGCCATTTTATATTTTGTGAGAATTAAAAGAATAAATCTACAAAAGTTACGATTACATCTTTCATTTGAAAATTTTCATATATTTCTACTGGATATTATTTTATTTGTACAGATTTTTAGGGTTTATTTAATTAAAGATTAATGGTACAGATCAATTAAATTTAAATAGATTAATTTTATTGTGTCATTTTCTTATTTATGTTAGGTACTGTTATTGAGGCCGATACTTTAGGGATTAGAAAGGGTCAAAGGGAAAAAAAGAGAGAACAAAGAGGAGAGAGCGGCTGAAGTTAAAAATAAAAATCAAAGACGCAGACCAAGCAGTGACTGCTAAAGAAATCTCTCATCTCCTTCCCCTTACAAGCCATCTGACTCTCACTCTTCTTCGACTTCGGGCATCTGGGTTCTATACTTCGATTTTTCCCCTAATCATAGTCTTCCCTCTCTTCCTTTTCCATCTGCCATCTTCGTCTCCAAAACTTCTCTCTCTAATCGTTCAATTCATGGCTCCTTGCTGGATGAATTTTTTTAAAAAATAAAACCCGGTGAACCGCACAACCCTCCGGTTTACCCCAGTTATGACCCGTTTACAACGGGTTAAGGCGGTTCATACCAAGTCACAAAACCTCTGGTTCAAACAACAAACCAAACTGGACATGGGACCGATTCGCCAATTTTTGGTCTGAACCGATCAATCCGATCCAGTTTTTTATTCATTGCTTATCACAATTATTTATATTAAAAGACCTCACACCTTTACATGATTTCATGTCCCATTTCATAAATAAATTTTTAGATAAGGAGGCAATTTTCCCTAATAATAAGAACACACAGTTGTCTCAATTTAAATTTGTTAATTATATGAAATTTCGTTTATAGGAATACAACATGTTAAAGGAAATGATAATAATTTCATGAAATTCTGAAATTAAAATTAATAATAGGAAATGATAATATTTTCACACTTTCTGGACACTAAAAACTTTTAGTGTCTATCAACATTGAACCATTATAATCAAAGAATGATGGGCTGATAGCTACAACGAATAAAAGTATTCAGTTCAATCAAAATAAATTAGAAGGATTGATTCAAATTACCTGGGGATTAATTTTTCAGTTTGTAGAAAATAAAATTAAGTTTAAAAAAGAAAAGAAAAGACATGCTAAGCTCAGATAAAGCAACGCAAAGGCATAACAGAGCATCGAAAATGGAAAAAAGATCAAATGTGTTTAATTCCTGACGAAAAGGGATTCTAATTCCCAAAGTAGAGTAGTAGAGACTGTGCTAAGATTTCTGGTTCAGGTCAAAGGGAAAAAAATAATCAAAGAGAGATATACTAACTTCAACCACAAGAGGATCGAAATTGGGAATAAAGGTTTTTGGATTGACAATGAGAGAAACAGAGAAAGGGAGTGGTATAAAGGAATCGACATTTTGACTCTCTGGTAGCAGAAGCCAAGAAGGCCTATAATTTACAACTCAAGAAATAGTTTTTTAAAACAATTTCTTAACTTAAGAAATTGATGTCTATAACGAATCAGAAGATTTAATTCAAACAGAATAAATTAGAAAGAGACAGTCTAAGATAAGAGATAAAACATCAGGAAAGCATAACAGAGAATAGAAAATTGGAAAAGGATTCGAATTGTAGTAGTATGATTTCTATGACAGGCGAAAGGAAATAAAATAATCAAAGAGACATGCATGCTAACCTCAATCAAATAATCGTCGCGATCACTAGAGGATCAAACGTAGCTCTGAATAAGGGTTTTGGGAAGAATATATAATGAAGGATAAATATATGAGGCCACTTTGAAACTTTCTTTCAAAGCGTGTTTAATATAATTTGTTTGAAACTACTCAACTCTGCTTTCAAGTTAGACCAAGTCGCAAGTTGAAAGTGAAGTCCTCTATTAGGCAGAGACTTCCCGCTGGGTGTTGTCCCTAATTGAGGGCCATCTCTATTTTTGGTCACTCCGACTAGACATTGTTGACTTATCAAAATTAAGCACAATATTCATTACTTTATCACAAACATCAGTACTGTGGGGAAGGGATCAATAACTTTTTGACTCTGGTAGCAAAAGGCCGAAAGCATAATAACAAGCTTTCTCAACTAATAATCTAAATGATCTTTGCTTAGCAATGATTATACATTCATTATTCAAGGGATGTGTGTTTGACATGTCAAAGCTGTTGCTAGATGTTCAAAATGAATCAGTTCTGCTTTTTCCACTTATTATCAATATATTATACTCGCATCCAATTAAAGAAAATAACATTAATTTACGGGTTGGACTGAAGCTAGGAGGGCCGGGACACTTTTTCACTCCAGTTCACACTTTTTTTGAATGAAAACCGGAATTCATTAAGTTACAACTAAGAATTTAATACAAAACAAAAGGGGGAACCCCAAATCAATCATCAACGACCGCCTCCTCCAACGAAGGTGGTGGTTGATCAAAGAAGACAAAAACCCCCGCATTAGAATACCCTAACCTGGTAAGATGATCAGCATCCCTATTCTGTTCTATAGGAATATAAGTTAACAAAACATGTCAATTCCTAGATAACCATAATCTAGCTTCTACAATAATAACACTGAAAGGGTGGTATTGCTCTCCACCTCTCGTTAACAAATTGATAACCTCAATAGAATCAGTGTGAATCAGAACGTTTCTGTAGCCTCTGCTCCAACAAATCTGAAGTCCTTGGATAATTGCTAAAATCTTTGTGATTGCAGGAGGAACTGTCAACAGCTTACAGGTGAAACCACCAAGCCAAGCTCCTTCCGTATCACGTAAAACTCCCCCACAGCTGCATTGACCTGAGTCCATAGCCGATCCATCTACCTCCAAGTGTACAAAGCCTGCCTGCCTGTCACTCGCACTCTGATCTGTAGATGACTGGTGAGAGTAAAACTGACAATGGGAAAGCAGATCCTGATCCCAGCTAGCGCCAAAGAAGCTGGCCTGTGCATCCTGTGCATAAAACTCAAGCTCCTCGCACTCTGATATATCCCAATAGACATAACCAAACAAGGAAGCCCATTGGACTTTTCTCGTGAAATCTCTGCCAAATCCATGTTTAAGATTCCAATTTATCCACTCTCTCCCTTGTAATGATGTGAATTTATCCCACAAGGTCGAGTGAATTAAAGCAATCCATTGCTCCCGAGCGTTCCCACAATCTCTAAGCATGTGCATCATGTCCTCCTCTTGGTTACAGCCAAAGGAACAACTTGCCGAATCCAGGAGGCCTCTCTGGGTTCTCAACTTCGTCGTATGTAGTCGATCATGAGAGGCTAACCACATAAAAGATTTGATCTTCTCTGGAATTGAGCATCTCCACAGTGTCCTCCAGAATGGCTCTCTGACAGCATGAGTACCTGTAGAAAGAAAATAATATGCAGATTTAACAGAAAAACAGCCATCCGAAGAAGGCTTCCAGTAATACTTATCATCTCCCCTCTCCTCACGAGGAGGGTGGGCGCACATAAGACGATCAGTAATATGAGGCTGGAACTATTGGCTTAGCATATCCCTGTCCCATTCTCCCAACAGGTTAGTGTAATCACTTACTTTAGCTTCCCTATCCACAAAAGCTTCAAAACCCAGAATGAGCTCAATTAAAGGTCTATTCATCTCAAACCAATTATCATGCCAGAAAGAAGTCAAATTCCCATTCCCAATATTGACTCTAACGCCTTTGATAAATTTCTCCCATACAGCACATATACCTCTCCAAGTCATGGGCGAGTTTTTCTTGCGTTGAATCCTTGGCATGAAGCCAGTGCCACATCTATACTTCGATTGAAGAACCCTAACCCATAGAGCATCTTTGTTGTTAAGGAGGTGCTAGCATAGCTTCATCAAAAAAGCTTCATTTTGTCTTCCCATTTCACGGATCCCAAGGCCTCCATCTTTCTTATCTCTGGTTATATGATCCCAAGATATCAAATGAAGTTTCTTTCTATCATCTTCTTCCCCCTATAAGAAGTTTCTGCTTCTTTTTTCAAGCTCGTTCAATATTCCTTTGGGTAATAACATTATCTGCATGTAGTACAATGGCAAGGAATTTAAGACTGCTTTAACAAGAGTAGCACGACCGGCCAGGTTCAGATATCTCCTTTTCTATCCTGAAAGCTTTTTCCTGGTTTTTCCCAAGATAGGCATAAAAGTGATGTAGTTGGCTCTTTTATGTATCAAAGGAATTCCCAGATATTTTCCTAGATCCCCTGTAAGGCCAACTCCCATACTTTGACTCATACTTAAAGCTCTGGAGAAGTTCACATTCTTCGAAAAAGAGACTTTTGTCTTACTTTGATTCATTTTTTGCCCCGAAGCCTCACAGAATCTCTAGATACAATTTAACATCCCTTCAACCTGACTTTCAGAGGCCTCCCCAAACAGAATGAGGTTATCAGCAAAAAAGAGATGAGAAATACGAGGACCTCCTCTATTCAGCTGAATCGGTGTCCACATGTCATTGTCAATAGCATTATGAATTTTATAGCTTAATCTCTCCATACACAGGGTAAATATATAGGGAGAGATTGGATCTCCCTGACGAATGCCTCTAGAAGAATTGAAAGTAGGAGTAACTTCACCATTCCATAGAATTTGAGAAGATGAGGTGGTAATACATGCCATGATAGCTTCGCACAATTTTTCCTTAAGGCCCAACATTCTAAGAGTATCTTGAATAAAACCCCATTCAAGACAATCAAAAGCCTTTTCTAAGTCAACCTTAAGTGCCATCTAACTTGTCTTGCCAGTTTTAGTCTTCATTGAATGGATAACCTCCTGAGCCACTATAATGTTATCACTGCTATGTCTTCCAGCTATAAAGCTACACTGATGTTTACCAATAACTTTCCCCATAATCTCCCGGAGTTTATGCAAAATAGTTTTAGTAATAATTTTGTAGCTCACATTACAGAGAGATATCGGCCAAAAATCCATGATTGTTTGAGGGGTTTCTATCTTGGGAATGAGCACAATATTAGTATTATTTATGCCCCTGACCGACATAGGATCGTTGAAGAAATCCCTCACCAGAGAAAAAATGGACTCGCCAACTATAGGCCAGAACTCTTGATAGAGAATAGCTTGAATACCATCAGGTCCTGGAGCCTTGAAAGCTCCCAAATCAAATATCACTTTTTTTACTTCCTCATTTGTTACCCTCTCATGAAGTTGCTCCATATCCCTATCACTCAATCTAGGAAAGCATGAGCTTGTTATGAGCTGATTGACACAAGGCCCGCTGCTGTTAAAGAGATTCGTATAATAATTAATGGCAAGATTCTTCAATTCATACTCATCAAACGTCCAGCTACCATCCTCCTTTTTCAAGCCCTCAATTCGATTTTTCTTACGTCGAATGAGAGCTGCAGAGTGAAAGAATTTACTATTTTTATCCCCCCTTTGAGCCATTGGCAACAGGATTTCTGGTACCACATCAATTCTTCTTGAGCTAAGATTCTGTTATAATCCTTCCAAAGTTCCTTCTCTGTTTGGACTAGATATTGATTATCACGTCTTCCCCTAGCCATTTCTACCCCTTCGATCCTTCTAAAAAGCCTCTTCTTTTTTTCGTTTAGATTACCGATTTTTTTCCCATTCCACTCCTCTGTTGAGCTTGCAAAATTAGTCACTTTATCAGTCCATTGATCTAAGCTCCAACAATTTTGAACCACATCCGCAAACCTATCTTCAAGAAACCAAGCAGCTTGACAATGAAAGTACGTTGTCCTTCTTCTATAAGACCTATCCGGATTGTAGCGGAGAAAAATAGGCCTGTGATCGGAACCAAATTTGTTCAGATGATAATTTTTAGTTAGAGGGTAAACATGGTTCCAATCAGCATTTATGAAGGCCCAATCAAGCCGTTCCTTCAAGAGATCACGTTCCCATGTGAATTGCTCGCCAACAAACTCAGATTCAATCAAATCAACCTTCATTATGCAATATCTGAAATGATGCATAGATCGAAGATTTGGAGATGAGCCTCCTTTCTTATCTTCAGTAGACAAATAAGCATTAAAGTCTCCCATGATCAGCCACGGCTCATTAATTGAGTCACTGAAGTTGACAATATCAGGCCAAAGGTTTTGACGAAGCATACAATTAGGTTCGGCATATACACATAAGAGCAAAAAACTGATAGAATTGTTCTTAACCGTAGCTCTAACATGAATAACTTGAGTGGAGGAAGAGATATATTGAAGATTCAGCTCTTTCTCATTCCAAAGGATCCAAATCCCACCGACAAACCCAGTAGCTTCAAGTCTAAGCCAAGCACTAAAACCAAGACGCCTGATGATTTTATCCGCTTTACTACCACTAACACGAGTTTCACAGAGAATAAGAATATTAACCTTTTTACCTCTGAGCATATCCCTAATTCGACCTGGAAAATTTTTTAAGGCTGCGCCTCTACAGTTCCAAGAAATAATATCCATAATTAAAAATTAATTTAAAAGAGAAAGATGGAGAAAAAGAACCTGAGACCCAAGGCTATTGGCCTGAATCCGAGAGCTCCATTATTGCCTGCTCCATTGTTGCCTCCTCCTCCTGGTTAATCACATCTCCTGTCTCTATTGAGATTACTGAAGTGTCATTCAAGCATTCCTGGTAATCCTCTTCATAAATTTGGATTTGTATAAGAGAAGAGTTAGGAGGCTCAGCGGGTGCAATTCGGTTGTCCACTGGTTCCAAAGACTCAGGAGGCACATATTGGTGTTCAGCTGGTTCTTTGTGAATTTCTTCATGTAATTGTTGTTGAACCATTTAATCATTACCACGTTCCTCCTTTTTAATTTCTCTCTTCTGCCCAAGCAATTGTTAACATTGTTGATGTCTAAAGGCCCAGATATAGATGCAGATCCAAAGACCAAATGATGAGCCCGAACTGATTGCCTTTTTTTTTTTTTAAATAAGGGAGTAATTAGTTTTGGCCCAGAAAAGCCTGTTTTTTTTTCTTTTCCTCTACCCTAGAATTCGATGGCCCATCAGTATTATCCGCTGGCCCAATATTACTTGCTTGAGAAATGCTTGCTTGAGCATCTTGGGTCTTCATATCAGGCCCAATTTGATTATTCCCCACCGAATCGGCCTGATTTGTCCCCACCAAACTGGTCTCATCCCTCTTATTAGCATGCTTCATCGATTTCTCTTTCTTTTGACTCTTCACTGCGCAGATCTCCATAGCTGTCTGCTTCCCCTCGTCCTTTGTTCCACTCGGTACTCCACTGTATAGATTCGGTTTCTGAGAGAGAATTTGGATTGAAGTGGTTTATTTAGATCCACTTCCACACTAACTCTGGCAAATTTCCCTCTCTCTACCACAAACTTATCACTTTCCTTGTGAGCTAAAGTGTTTAAATCAACTTTGAGAGCTCTGCTGATTAAATTCCCAATTGCAAGCATACAATCCTCTGAATACACATGCAGTGGAAGAGTTGGGATTCTTACCCAAATTGCAACTTTTTTAACCTTATTACAATATGGGTTAAAATTGGGATTCCATCTCTGCACTGCAAGATAGTGGCCCTGAACCAACCAAGGACCTTCAAAGAGGAGTTTTGCAGGGAAGGATTTATCTATTGATTTAAAAACAAAGTAATTGTTGGGTAAGTCAACAAGATCAAAATTTTCAGATCTTAACAACTACTTAATTCTATCCTTCATCACAATCAAATTGACTCTTCTTCCTAATACCGTTAGTATAAGAGCGTTCTTCCAAGGTCTACAAAGCTCTTTGAACCTTTTGTCTGGAATGTTGAGGCACGGAACACAGTTCAAAACTTTCCTCTGCTCCTCTGTCACTGCCTGATTAGTCTCCCTTTCCTCTTGAAGCCATTCTTCCACTTGGTCCTCAAAGCTCCTATCAAGATCCTTCTCTTCTTCCCCCAATAGCTTTGCTTTATATGAGATTATGCTTTTAGTGACCTGATTACCACCTTTCACCATGGAGGTCTGCTTGACTTGCATTGTCTTCCCACTAGCCTCTTCCATCGCTATATCCATATGACCACCTTTATTCTCTGCCTTGCTCAATGCATCAATCCCTTGCTCATGTTCTGACATTCTTTTGATGTTTCTCCCTTTGATTTCATCTTCTTCTTTTGACGCTTCCATGGGATCATCAAGACCAGATCCATGGATGCTCGACTAACTAGAATGCCCACTCTTTCTCTCACTAGCTTTCTCACTCATATCTCTCCCTCCAGCTCACACTTTAATCACTCTCACTTCACAACTTCAAACTCTAAAGAATTGTTTGATCCAAAATATAAATAACTTATAACATAATTAATACTCATTTTTTTAGTTTTGCCCCTATAATTATTGTTCATTTTTTAATTTTTCCCAAACATTAAATTTTCAAACACATTTTTCAATGAAAGTAAAAGCAAAAAAAAAAAAAAAAGTCAATTTATGACATATTTAATGAATTAACTATTACTTTTTATTTCTTGTGAATTAATCAAAGTGCTCTAAATTATAGTTTGAAAGGAGTATTTTATTTTTTTACATTCACTCACCCCTAGCTTCGCAACCCCTGCCATGTTCCTCCCATTTTTTGTGTCCGATTTTTCACAACATTCACTACTACAGAATCTTTATATATATGACAATAAATCACGGTTAAGTAAAAGCAACAAGCATCATTAGAAACAACAAACGTATGTAGAAACAACCTTGGTTACAATGAATAAATAACGGTTACATTATTATATTAAGAAAAAATGATTGGATTAAATCCAATTAAAGCTTGTGATATTCATAATCAAGAAACCAGTTATGATAAAGGATATCAATACCTTTATTTACAAATTGGTAATATTGAATTCAAAATAAACACATTTTATTATTATCCCAATATAGGATGTGATTTTATTTTGGGAATTCGAGCAATGCGACAAGCATTTAAGCTAATCAGCTTTGATAATAATAATGTATATTTTATTACTCACTGTAATACGAGTTTTAAAGTTACATTATTAACTACTCCAGTAATTCATCATTATACACAGAGTTTAACAACTCAACGTGGAGAGATAATGGTGAAAGAAACAGCTGAAAATTCCGATAAATTGGAAATATCAGAAAATCTTCAAAAATTATTAGAAAACTGTTTTGAAGAAAATCCAAGAGCTTTTGCAAATAGAAAAAACTATATTGCGAAAATAGAATTAAAAACTAATATTCCAGTTTATGAAAAGCCAAGAAGACATTCAAAGTTAGATTTGGAAGATTTTCCTAAAGTAATAGAAAAACTTCTAAATTTAAAATTGATAAGACCTTCTAAAAGTCCGTGGAATTGCCCAGTATTTTTAGCAAAAAATTACTCAGAACAAAGGAGGGGAGAACCCATATTTGTAATAGATTATAAGCCTTTAAATAATGTTGTAAAATCTAATACATATCCACCCCCGAGAAAAGATGTTCTTTTTGATAAAATCAAGGATTCTGTATTCTTCTCCAAGTTCGATTGCAAATCAGGATTTTTTCAAATAAAACTAGAAAAAAAGTCAAGAGAGTGCATTGCTTTTAGTGTACTAAATGGACATTATGAATGAAATGTTCTACCAATGGGTTTAAAAAAAGTCCAGCTATGTTTCAAGAAAGAATGGACACGATTTTCAACCCATATAGATCATTTATTCTAGTCTATATAGATGATATATTAGTATTTTCTAAAAGCCCAGAAGAGCATAGAAAACATTTGTTTATCTTTGCTTGTAAAGCTTTTGAAATTGGATTAGTTTTATCTAATAAAAAGGCAGAAATAGGAAAGCCCAAATAGAATATTTAGGCCTAACTATTAAGCCCAAGGGAGTTGTAGAGTTACAACCCAATATTATTTGGACCATTTTAACCTTTCCAGATAAAATCCAAGATAAAAAACAACTTATGTTATTTCTTGGACATCTTAATTATGCCATGAACTTTATTCCTTATGGAACTTTAGTTCGAGGAAAATTACAAAAGATGCTTAGAAAAGATAAGCCCTTTAAATGGGAAGAAGAAGAAATTCAAGAAATTAGAAAAATCAAAGAGTTTGTAAGAAAGGAAGTAAAACCTCTACCTTTACCAAAAGATGAGGATGAACTATTTTTGCAAACTGATGCTTCTAATTACTATTAGGGAGCAGTACTACGTAAGCAGGAAGAACCCATAAATCCAATATTATCTTATGCTTCAGGTACTTTTAAGGGAGCAGAGATAAATTATGATATAAATGAGAAAGAACTTCCTACCGTAAAATATAGTATAAAGAAGTTTGAAATCTGGATTGTCAGTAAAGAATTTACTATTGAAACAGATAATACCCAAGTAAAGGCTTTCATTAATAATAAATGCCTAGATTCGATTGCTAGCCAGAGAAGAGCCAAATTATCTGCATGGTTTAGTATGTATTCTTTTAAAGTTGTTATTATTAAAGGAATTCATAATGTTTTTGCAAATTTTCTTAGTCGATATGGAAGTCAATTTCATGACTAGTATTCTGGATCAAATCCAAAAGATCCAAGAAGAAGAAGCCAAGTTAGAGTCTCTTCTAGGCTCTAAAAATAAATTATATGAGGAGCTTTCAAAGCTTCAAAGCCAAGTAATACTTCAAAGAAGTATTTTACTTCGTCTCAGAACTGATTTAAAATAGTTCATACGGAATTCAAGTCCCTTGAGCAGAGTTAAGAAAGACTTAGCCAGTTCTTCTGGTATAAGCGAGAAAAGTCTTCCTAGTAGAATACTGAAAGCGAAAAAGTCAGAAGCTTTGTCTTTTGCGAAATTATGTGATGAAGAACCCATTATTCAAGGTTCTAATGATTCAAGCACAGGAGATAAAGAGAAATCCTCCCTTAAGGATTTCAAGGACTTATCTAAAGAAAACCTCAACAAATCGGGATCCAAGACTGAGACTTTAAAAGAGACTAAGGTCTGTGAAGTCAAGAAAATTGTAAATCCTGATTTGGATAAACTAACCCAAGAATTACTTGGACAAAATTTTGTGCAGGTACCAAAGAAAAAAGCTGTTAAGTTGGAGTTTACTTTTGCCGAAAAAGCAAAACAATTACCTCCTCATCCTAAACAGTTTCCAGAACTTACCAAAAACACAAAATCCCGAGATCAATTTCTGCGGAATATAACCAAGTATTTTCCTTAATTCATCAAGGAAATAACCAAAACTCCATAAAGACCTTTGCTATAGACTATAGGAGTTTTTATCCCAAAGTTTTAGCCCTTTGTGGAGCACCCAAGGAAATAATTAAACTTGCGTTTAATTATGGATATTTATCTTTAGCCTATTCTGAGAATCATACTCAGGCTGAAGAATTACCCAAGCCAATCGTCTAAGCCATAAAAGAACTTGATAAGATTGGACCATCCAAGATAAAATTTGTTAAATTTACTATAGTTCCACCAGAGTATTCTTTTGCAGGACCGTATGTCTGTCAAATAGGCACTGTTGGAAAGATAGAGCAGATAAATTTGAAAATCAAGAAAAGCCAACCGAATGTGAAGGTTGAATTCAATGAAGCTTATATCCAGCTAAGACGAGCAGCAGGATATATTCCTTATCTCCTCGAGATAGATGAAATCATTGAAGATGGTGAAGCCCGGACCTACCACGTCACAGAAGCAGTAGCAGTAGTATACTGCCAGAAAAAGAATCCTATAAAGAAAGGTGTGATGAGTCAGCTCACCGCTTTTAGCCGAAAGATATGGAGTAATCAAATTTGCTCTAGTGAAAAGGTGAAAGAGACTCTTTGCATTATCATGAGGAGAAAAGAAGATAAGAATAGCTATCCTATTTGTTAGCCACCCATCACTGATTGTTAGCCATCATCAACAAAAGGACAAGACAAGGATAAAGCAGCCCAAGATTCCGATAAAAAGTAATCAGTGTCGGTAAAGTAGGGTTGTAAAAAGGCAATCATGGTTGAGTTATAAAACCATGGTTGAACCTTAGCCGAGTAGTATAAATAGACGATCAGGGTTTTTTCCACAGAGCACAATTAGCAGAACATAAGCAATGTACTTTGTTTTTCCCTGAGCCATGTATATAAGTTTTTCTAAATAAAGTTTAAAGGAGTCTTATCCCTTTATCAATATGCTTCTAGATTAATATCTGAGAGGAGAGAGGTTGAGGGAGGAAATCGCCCAAATAACCGGACAGTCATTATTCCATAAAGAATATCCAATTCTTCGAAGGTCCGTCATCTGAGATAGGTGTTGCCCGTTGAAGGCGAGGATGCCATGTTGGGGTCAGACGCTGACCGAAAGGTTGCTGGAGCAAAGAAGTGAAGAAAAGGAAATGGATAGCGGAAGACGTCTTGGACCCGGTAAATCCTAATCTCTCAATACTGTTATAATCCTGGTTATTAATCAACTCAAAGCATGATAAAGGTATAAGGTCCTTAATTTTATTCTATGAAGAATTTAATTTTAGAACTTATGTTCTTAGCCAAGGAAGACAAGTAATTTGAATACATATTTCAATGAGTTCTATCTGATAAGAAGAAAGTATCCAAAAATCTATCAAGTTGTTTTAGAAGATAGATTAAATTCCACTTTAGTCGAGTTTATTGGAAATTTTCAAAATGAATTCGATTATACAGACGAGTATATAGTTAGTAATTTCTGGCTATTTGGTTTAAGAGATTTTGTTAATCTTAAACATTATACTTATAAAGTAATTAGTCAATGAATAGTTGAACACTATATTGCTTTTGAGTCAACCAAGAAAAAGAAACACAATCTTGATCGAAGGTTAAATCCTTTGACCCCCGACTCGGCGTCGGATCATTGGAGACACTCTGAGATCAATAAGCGTAGGTGTGGATGTATGTCTTTAACTTGCGACCAAGTACCGATACCTACTCCATCCAATGAGCCGCTGTCGCGGCTCAAAGTGATATCAGAGCCTAAAAATATTAGAAAAGTTTCTAATAAAGGCAAGGAAGTCAATTTAAATTAATTTTTATGATTAATTTAAAACAATGAAAATTAGAATTAGAGCAAGAACTCTCTAAAGTTAGAAAATGAGAAATAATTAACCAAGGGATACCGGTTAAATTAGAACAAATTAGAAACCATATGATCTTAATAAGACAAGAATTAGAACTAGTCAGTAACCAGATTAAAATTGAATCTGAACTAACTAGAGAAACCATAGCTGAAGAAGGATCTAGTAAAGTTACTAGAACAGTTTATAAGCCTACAACCAAGCTATCTACTTTTTCTCTTGAAATTACCTAGTGCTATTGATAGAGAAATTGAAGAATTAAAACAGCTCTTAGCTGAGAAAGAAAAAAGAAAAGCTGAGAGAAGAAAAAGACGAGAATTAGAGAAAAAAGAGAAAGAAGCAGAAGAAAAGAAAAGAAAGCTTCTAGAAGAATTAAAAAGAAAAATAGGAGAAGAAAGCGATGATGAATCAGAAAAATCTGAATCCTCTACCGCTAGCTATAAGGAAGAAAAAACCCTAATAGAAACCAAGAATTTAGAACTCTTATTAGAAGAGTATCTAGAAACCGAGTCTTCTTATAGTTTAAAAGAAGAAATTACCCAAGAACCAACTAATCAGTTAGTGTTAGATGTAAAACCATCTGAGTCTTCAGTAACCCAAGAGAGGAATTATAAGGAAGCAAGACCTCCACCTAATATTCCCGAAAGAAACCAAGAATCATATACTTATAGAAATCCTGAAAGGGATTATAGATACTATAGGTATAAACCAAGCGATAACCCAATGAAATTTGTAAGACCCAATGGAATTATTCTAAATTTAGATTGTGAAATAGATCCAGAAGCTAAAATTAGCACTTGGATAAAAGAAAATTTGATAGTAGCATTAACGAAATAGTTTAATGTTCCGCAAACATTAGATTATTTGCTAATGACCACTAAAGGACAAACTGATAAATACTTTCAGTCTATAAGCCAAGATATAAGAAATGATTTAAGATCATCTTCTAGTGTTCAAGAATTAGCTACCAAAATAGAAAATCTTCTATTATGGGAATGGGTAGGTGACCCAAGACAAGAATCCAAAGCAAAATGGAATAATAGAAAAATTCAAGAAGCAATTAGAAGATTAAATCAATTAGTGATGTGTTCTCCTTGTTATTTGGAGCAATACAAATATAATTTCCAAGATATCTTCTATGAAGGAAGATTTGGAGATCTAGGAACACAAGATTATGATATATATTCGAGATTATTTTTCCAGAAAATTTTTGATCCATGGGGATCTCAAATAGAAAGAGACTATTATGCTTATTATAACAATAAGTATAATACCACCGAGAATGACACTCTACGTCAAAAGATAAAATTTAGCCGACAATTGTTTAAAGATGTATGTTTAAAACATCTAATGAACAAGAAAACAGATAAGTGGAAACAGATAAGAGGATTGTGTTGCGAACAAGTGCCGATACCTACTCCATCCAATGAGCTGCCGTCGCAGCTCAAAGTTGCAACAACAAGCATCATTAGAAATTTGAAGAAACATCAACGTATAAACTGATGAATTCAAATATATATATATATATATATATACATGTATTGCGATTATGAGGATTAGAATTGCGCTACAAGTTTCAAGAGAAGGGTGGGATCAGCCACTTCAGCAAAAACAAGAAGAAGAAATTAAGGATGAGGAGAAGCATATTCCTTTTGTTGCTAGTGAGATTAGAAAGGTGCATAAGATAATAAGACATGAAATGAAAGGGATATGACGATTGGTTGCAGTCGGAAGAGAACATTGAAACACGTTGATGGGGGATTAGGATTTTGATGGAGCTAACTTCAATTAATTAATGGAGAGATTGAGAAACTAACAACATCTTTCATATCTTCAACTATCAGTTTTTTCTTTTTCTTTTTTTGTGGGCTTAGAGTAAATTACAGTAACTAATCCCCTCGTATCGTAGACTTTTCAAAGGGCTTGAGTGCTAGCTTTACTTTCACATTAGTGAATGATTATTCTTTTTACTGACATACATTTCTAGTTTCTCATGTAACACACACACACACTGTCACTAACGTGAGAGGATTATGTGAGGGGGAAGAGAAACAGAGCAAGAAAGGAAGAGGAAGCAGTTAATTTAACAGGAAGCAGTTAATTTAACAGGCAGCAAATATTTGATTTATCAAAAGCCTCCAGCATAAGAAGATGAGTATAAGAGAAAATGGGTGGGGGAAAGAATGAGAGAGACATATAATTAATTGGGGTAAAAATGAATAAAAGTGCATTAAATATATTAGAACCAACCCTAAGGCCTAGGCTTTGTTTGGTTGGAGGTTAGGTTAGGTTGGGGTGGGGTTGGTTTTGTTTGGTTGGAGGTTAGGTTAGGTTGGGGTCGGTTGGGGGTAAAAAAGTGGTGTTTGGTTGGAAGGAGGTTAGGTTAGGTGTTGGATGTTTTTTTGTTTTCTAGTGGTAACCTAATCTAGGTTCTGAAACCTCCAAAATTGGGGTTTTTCCTAGGTGAGAGAATATTTGTCTTCAATTATGACTAAATTGCCCATGACAATTTTTTAAAATTCCAACACTGCCCTAACTTGACCTCCTGATTCAACGAACTTTCCAAATAATAATAATTTTATAAATAATTATTTATATGCTGACATGAATAATTATTTTATAAATAATAATTTTATATAAATTATTATTATTAATAAATACATTATAAAAGAAGAAGGAAAATATGTAGAAGGACATTTTAACCCCCTCTAACCTAACTTAACTTAAATAAACCTCACTTAACCTAACCTTCGTTGAACCAAACAACATTATAACCTCTTCTAACCTAACTTAAGTAAACCTCACTTAACTTAACCTTCGTTGAACCAAACAAAACCTAAGTGAGAAAATATTATTTATAAATAGGACATGATAGAGTACTCCTCCGTATCATTTTTATAATAGCTGGATAATCGACACCAGTCTCCCGCGTAGCCTTTTGGGTCATTCTTGGTTATGATACTTACAATATATGTCTCAAGTTTTGTCTCTCTTCTGCCCCACCATCTCTGTTCTGCATTCCTCTTCTTTCCCTCTGGTTTTGTAACTCTCCCCCAAATTCTCTCCTACTTGAATCAGTTGTAAGTGGTTATATAGAGAGATGAGTGATAAACGAGAAGTGCATGCAAATCACATTTAGAGCACTTAGACAATGTTTTTCTAAACTTCTGAGACTTAAATAAGTCTCATATAAATGGATTTCTAGATGCAGCCATTAGAAAAAATCCCAACTTGGTTTACTCCAAGTCTGTTAGGTACGAGGGATTTGGAAGGGAAGAGAAGGGAGAGAAAATTTTTATGAGTTGAATTTAAAAAAATTGGAGAAGTGTGGTTACCAAATTTTTATATAAATAATATGTAAGATTAAAGAGTAAGAATACTTAATTAAAAACTTCATACCCCACATCTTTTATTTTTTCAAAGCCAGCTCAAAAAAATTTTCTCTCCACCCACTTTACTTCCCCTCTCTTCATACCAAACAAGCCACTAGTGTTGTATTTAATGTTTCTGACAATGCATATGCCACTCTGATCTTATTTATAAACCCTTTTTGACTAAAAAATTTGATCATATTTATAAGTCCACTTACAGTATAATAAATGAGATTATGATAATTTTATCACTATTTATTGTACCCATGAAAAAATAACTTAAAGATAGAGAAAAAAAGAGTTGAAAAGTACTCATTCATTAATAAAGGCATAGTTAAAAATTTATTCCATAATCATTGAGTTAACTACCTCTCTTTGGTATATAAGATTTAGTTAAAATAAACCTACAAATAAGACCAAAATATACGTAAAAGCAGACGGTTTTAGGGATATCAGTTAACTATTACCATTATATTGGTGATTCTCAATTTAATTGTAGGTAATAGTTAAATGGTGTCTTTATAGAAGTCAACTGTGTTCTTTTGTAAGACCAAACTTCTAGGTGACCAGGTAATTGCAAAGAGTGTACAAGTTGATTGATCACTAACCCCAAAGCACAAGGAGGAGTAATAAGGTTTTTGGGAAAATTATATTTAAGTATCATATTACTATAAAAAATGCTTTTAACGTCTTTTGTTTATGCCTTTTAACGTTTGAAAATAAAGGGACATCTATATATACGTAAGCGACATAGTAAAAAATGACAATAACGTCCGTAAATAAAATAATACATCATGTTTGCACTTTAGACGTCCCCATTTTAAATTGGGAAAGTCTAAAATCCCACTTTAGACTTCCCCAATTTAAAATGGGGATGTCGAAAATGCTTTTTTTTTTAAAAAAAAAATCGTTTATATTACAAATCTGGATTAAACAGTATTTAAAATCAGAAATTACAGATTATCGTCAATAAGAGTAAAGTGCCACTTTAGACGTCCCCAAGGACTCTGGGGATGTCTAAAGTGGTACAATTTTTTTTAAAATAAAAATTCAACCAACGTCAATATTTCTTGTTAAATATTAAGTTTTGGGTGTTCCTAATTTAAAAAAGAACGTCTTTGTGATAGTTATATGTTTAGTTTGTAGCAGTGAAACATGGGCGCTATTCAAAAGAGAGCACCGAAAACCAGTCAGAGCGCTTTTTTCTATATTTTTTTACCAATCCCTTTCTCGTCAGCTATTCTCCCTGTCAATCCCAAAACCCTTACTCTGAGCTGCGATATCATCTTGTTCTTGCGACGATTCTGGGAAGTGTATTAGGAAGGGGCATTTGATCGAGGTTAGTATGTCTCTTTGACCGCCCCCCCCCCCCGGGTTCTGTAACAGAAATCTCAGATCTCAGCACATTATCTGCTATGCTCTGCTCATGGAATTCATGAGTAATTAAACACATGATGTGTGTCATATGTTCGAATCTCTGTTATGCTTTATTTGAGGTTAGCTTGTCCTTATTATTATTATTTTTTTGATTATCACTTTAGGCTGTTTCTGATGGAGCTGGAAAATAACGGAATGAGAGATGTTATAAATCAGTCCACGATCTGGAAATTTGTGGGAGGTGTGTCAGCCATAAATGGCCTTGTTTGCTTTGCTCTTAGCTCCACCTACGACATGTCATTTGGGAAGTTGGGTTTTTGCGGTCACCTTGTTTATCTATTGGTGGGTTTA
Source organism: Inga laurina (assembly GCA_963855925.1). Classification (NCBI taxonomy): domain Eukaryota; kingdom Viridiplantae; phylum Streptophyta; class Magnoliopsida; order Fabales; family Fabaceae; genus Inga; species Inga laurina. The sequence goes on from OY979711.1 coordinate 57,707,764, forward strand.
ATCATGTGTTGCCTCATCGTGTGGGGCAAGAGAATTCCGGTTTCAGAGAAAGTCCAAGGTGTTGTGGCAGCTCTAATTTTTGTTGTTATCTGTTCCATCTCTGTGGTGCTTGACAAACTTGTGGCTGGAAAATCAGATGCGTTGAGCATAATCTCGTACGGTTCATTTGCTTTGATGTCGGTGTCCATGTCAAGGAAGTTTGAGCTTGGATTCGAAACTGGCTTCTCCACTTTTTTCCTTCAAATGTTTGCAGCACAACTTTTCAAAATCAACCGGATCCTCTTACCTATTGCATTAGTTTTCTGCTCCCTCATCATTATTCTTCGCCACCACTTAGAATCCGGAGTGCAGCTAGCTTCCATCACTCCAGATTCCCATCATCATATCATTGAAGTTGGTCCTCCAAATGCCGCAGCTCTGACAGAAATTGGCGATAAAGATATCAATGAGGAGGTCTTAATTGAACTTTGCTGCTAAATATTGAAGCAATTAATTGAACCTTTGACTTGAACCAATAACATGCATTTTATGCTTGTGGGTCTTCTTTCTTGCAGAGCCAAGATTGCACAGGGAGAGAAGCAGTTTCAGTGCAAAGCCTGTTATCTAGGGACAATGAGCAAAATGACCAAGAGGAGTCTTTTAAAGCTGTGAGTGAACAAAATGGAATATAAATATATTCTCAGTTTACTCATATACTTGTCTAGTCTCCTATTAAATGAGCAAATTTGCACCTTAACTCTAAATTCTTATGACATAATCCAATTTTATGTTTGTTGGTTGTGACCCCATTTTGATTGAACTTGGTCAGATCAAAACGATGATGGTAAAGTTTAGATCTTTGATAGAGGATGGGAATATTGAGGGACTTTCCATGGCTTCGAGTGAGCGTGAAACGCTAGAGGATACACAGGAAGCCTATATAGACCAGCTGGAGACAGAGGAAATGCTTCTTCCCGGCAAAATAAAGGAACTATACCCGGAGAAATTTCAAGTTTCATCAGAAAACAAGAAGCTCACAATCCGAAACAGTAACACGGAGCCTGAATTAATTTCAGCAGCAGCCCCAGGACTAAGGTGCTCGGATCTTCTTAACTAAATCCCATTTTACTTATGACTTGTAATTGAGGTGAAGAAAAAATGTAGTAGTAAATGGAATTGAGTACGGTATTGTGCAGGAGGCGGAGGATGACACCTGCAACTCAAGGCATCTCAAGCGGCATGGCGGATAACACACCCCAAATCTCAACCCTCGCTTTTGTTTCTATTTTTATGCTCCCTAACGTATAGCACGTTAGTATAACTGTATAAGACGTGGGGGGTTGGAAGTGCCTGATGCGCGCCCCTTGCTGCCCCCAAAAATGGGGGGCTTCCCAATTTTTTTTTTTTTTTTTGTTTCTTTTTATGATCAGATTCTACATAAAATGAGTAACATTTTGATACTTTATGGATAATAAATAAGGTTATTTTTAATTTCTTTTATAATTTTTTAAAGATTTAATATTCTGAAAATGTGTAGTTTCTCTTTCAGTTAAAGTATTTTTATCAAGTGATTTTTTCAAATTTCTTTTCCCTAAGAATATCAAAAAAGGTCACATCTTGCTATGACATTATATTTTTGGTTATCTGTATCATTTCACATTTTCACATCTAGAATATTCATAGTAATATGTTTTTTTAATGTCTTTGAATTATACAGGGTTCGCCTTCGGGCTCAGGCAATGGTTGGATTGAGCTTGTTCTAATTGAAGGAAGGGATCTTGTTGCTACTAATTCATTTGTGAGAATACACTATGGAAACATGAAGAAGAGGACAAAGGTTACAATACTAAACTGAATTATTTTAGTATTTGCAATGTTATCTTTCCAACATTATGCATACTGATCATGCTAATGGCAGTGTATGTTTCCGATTGCTATGCTTTACATGAATTTGCTTTCCCTTTTCCTCTTTAGAATAAAAGTTCACTTTTTACTCTGTTAGAAAAAGAAACACTTTACAAATACCACTGCCTTTAGGTGCCACCTACTCTGCATTCTTGGTGTTATTATTTCTGTATTGCAAAAATTAGTTACTCACTGGCTGTTTTGTTTGACAGGGTAAACGCAGAACCAGTCACCCTGAATGGAACGAGACCTTTGAGTTTCCTGATGATGGGAGCCCCCTATTATTGGACGTTATAGTTTTCCCACACCCACAGACATCAAGTATCCTTGGATGTGTGGGCAGATGTGTGGTCGAATATCAAATGTTGCGTCCAAATGAGATGCATGACAGGAGGATATCTCTTCAAGGGGTAAAAAAGGGAGAGATCCACATCCAAATTACCAGAAAAGTCCCAGAGATGCAAAAGAGACCTAGTCTAGATGCTGAACCTTCCTTGAGTCATTTTCACCAGATTCCTACCCAGGTGAGAGACATCATTTGATGTCAGAAAATCATCATTGTGACATGCTTCTGTATTAAATTCTTGGGATCAAGGTGCAAGTTCCTAGAAAATTTTAAAATGTAGTAATGTTGTCCTATCTCATTAAAAAAATAATACTAACAGTTAAAAAATTGATATTGATCATAAACATTTTTAATGAGTAACATTGTTCCATTTTAATATTTTCAGGATAACTTCGAACAAAAAAAAAATTTCTGGGGCAGTATTACTCTTGAATGAAAACTTTTGGAGTAAATTTGCACTTTAACTCTATTCCTTTAAATTTATAAATGTATGATAAAATTATATTTTTAAAATATCAAAATCGAATAAATGTTTAATATACATAATAATATACCTCCAATAATTATAATTATTCTTATAGTGTATATAATAATTAATAATATTATTCCCATAAAAAAGTAATTATAAATATTATAATTATAATTGGAATTATCTATGGTACGCCTAATTCTATACTTCTATTTTATCACCGTACTTCTTCCTCTATCCTTTCCCACCGGATGTAGTTTGAATGCCTCCTCCTCTTCGAAAAAAAACATGGTTGATGAAGTAAACGTTTTTTTCTTGGGGATCATTAATATACTTTGTTGTGGTTGAACTCATCTCCTTGTCTCTGCCCTGCCCCACCATCTGTGTTCTGGATATCTCTTCTTTCCCTCTGTTTCTTTAATATTTTTAACGATAAAAGGCAACATTACTTCATTTTAATATTTTTGAGGTAACTTTAAACAAAAAAAATTTTCTAAGTTGGTATTACTCTTAAGTAAAAATTTCTAGAATAAATTTACACCTTAACCCTAAATTCCTATGACATAATCCAGTTTTTTGTTTGTTTGTTGTGACCCCATTTTTTATTAAACTTGATCAGATCAAAGAGATGATGGTAAAGTTTCGATCTTTGATAGAGGATGGGAATATTGAGGGACTTCCCATGGCTTTGAGTGAGCTTGAAATGCTAGGGGATAGACAGGTAGCCGATACAGACATGCTGGAGACACAGCAAATGCGTCTTCTCGGCGAAACAAAGAAACATGGCCAAGAGAAAGTTCAAGTTTGCACCTTAACCCTAAATTCTTATGACGTAATCCAATTTTATATTTGTTTGTTGTGACCCCATTTTGATTAAACCTGGTCAGATCAAAGCGATGATGGTAAAAATTCGATCTCTGATAGAGGATGGGAATTTTAGGGGACTTTCCACGGCTTTGAGTGAGCTTGAAATGCTAGGGGGTACACTAGACCAGCTGGTGACAGAGCGAAAGCTTCTATTAGGCGAAATGGAGGAACATTACCAAGAGGAAGTTCAAGTTTGCACCTTAACCCTAAATTCTTATGATATAATCCAATTTTATATTTGTTTGTTGTGACCCCATTTTGATTAAACCTGGTCAGATCAAAGAGATGATGGTAAAAATTCGATCTCTGATAGAGGATGGGAATTTTGAGGAACTTTTCACGGCTTTGAGTGAGCTTGAAATGCTAGAGGGTACACTAGACCAGCTGGTGACAGAGCGAAAGCTTCTATTTGGCGAAATGGAGGAACCTTACCAAGAGGAAGTTCAAGTTTGCACCTTAACCCTAAATTCTTATGACATAATCCAGTTTTTTGTTTGTTTGTTGTGACCCCATTTTTTATTAAACTTGGTCAGATCAAAGAGATGATGGTAAAGTTTCGATCTTTGATAGAGGATGGGAATATTAAGGGACTTCCCACGGCTTTGAGTGAGCTTGAAATGCTAGGGGATAGACAGGTAGCCGATATAGACATGCTGGAGACACTGCAAATGCGTCTTCTTGGCGAAATAAAGAAACATGGCCAAGAGAAAGTTCAAGTTTGCACCTTAACCCTAAATTCTTATGACGTAATCCAATTTTATATTTGTTTGTTGTGACCCCATTTTGATTAAACCTGGTCAGATCAAAGCGATGATGGTAAAAATTCGATCTCTGAGAGAGGATGGGAATATTGGGGGACTTCCCACAGCTTTGAGTGAGCTGGAAATGCTAGGGGTACACTGGAAGCCCATATGGACCAGCTGGAGACAGAGCGAACGCTTCTATTCGGCAAAATGGAGAAACATTACCGAGAGAAAGTTCAAGTTTGCACCTTAACCCTAAATTCTTATGACGTAATCCAATTTTATATTTGTTTGTTGTGATCCCATTTTGATTAAACCTGGTCAGATCAAAGAGATGATGGTAAAAATTCGATCTCTGATAGAGGATGGGGATTTTTCCACGGCTTTGAGTGAGCTTGAAATGCTAGAAGGTACACTAGACCAGCTGGAGACAGAGCGAAAGCTTCTATTAGGCGTAATGGAGGAACATTACCAAGAGAAACTTCAAGTTTGCACCTTAACCCTAAATTCTTATGACATAATCCAATTTTATGTTTGTTTGTTGTGACCCCATTTTGATTAAACCTGGTTAGATCGAAGAGATAAAGGTAAAGTTTCGATCTCTGATTAAGGATGGGAATATTGAGGGACTTTCCACGGCTTTGAGTGAGCTTGAAATGGGGCTTATTCTCGGCAACATAAAGGAACATGGCCAAGAGAAAGTTCAAGTTTCATCAGAAAAAAAGAAGTTCACAATCCAAAACGTTGGGATGCACAGTTACACGGAGCCTGAATTAATTTCAGCAGACGCGCTAGGACTAAGGTGGTCCGATCTTCTTAACTAAATCCCATTATACTTATGACTTGTAATTGAGGTGAAGTAAAAATGAAGTACTAATTGGAATGAGTACGGTATTGTGCAGGAGGAGGCCAACAAATATTCAGAACAAACAAGAGGAAGACAGTACTTCGTCGTCTTTGGTCCCAAGTGAAAGTGAGCACAACATAATATAAACATTCAGTTTACTAATAGATAGTCGCGACTTTATTTATACAAGTTTTGGACACTTTATTTATATATAGTTGATTATTATAGATAGTAGTTGCAGTTGATGAAGTGGCAGAATGAATGCTTTTATGCTTTTTAATAATGTCATTTTACAATACGTTGAATGTTTGTTTCCTTCTTGCTTTTTTAAATAGCGGCCAGCTGGCGGTCCTAGTATTGAGATATTTGGGATGATTAATATGCTTTGTAGTGATTGAAGTTGAACTCATCTCCTTGCTTTCCCCCTGTTTCTGTAACTCTCTCCCAAAATCGCCACTGCTTGAATCAGTGGCAGTGTGTGTGAGTGTTACATGAGTGTCGTATTAATTGAGTCAACATGTTTTATGACTATCATACAGACGCATCATTTCCCAAGTAATTAATGAAGCCGAAGTCAAAGGAGGCGTCACCGCTGCCATCGCCGTCGCGAGTGGTGACATCGGTGCAAGGTTCCTTGAAAAAAGAGCGCCAAACATGAGCGTTTAGAATTATTGGGGTCAATACAATTCTAATTTAAGTAGGAGTTCAGAGTTCCCTTCCCTAACGAAATGTAAATTCTGACAGCCAGAGCATATTCTCAGTAATTAGGTGCTTCTTCAGTCCTCTAGTTTTGTTTCCTCGCAACTAAAGAGTTTTACAGAGCTTCTCTCTAATATTCTCTCTCCGGTATTGAAATAATTAATTTTCGCAAGACAATTAGTATGACTAATTGACACCTCTAATGTAGTAACAAATACTCTCAAGCTGGAAGTGGCCCAAACGGAATATATATACATATGTTCCCAGTTTACTCAAATACGACACTATTATTCTAATCTTATTTATAAGTCTGTTTTAACTAAATCTTGTATATTAAGGAAAGGTAGATAACTCAGATTATGGTGTAAATTTTCAACTATACCCTTATTTATGAATAAATACTTTTTAACTATTTTTTCTCTGTCTATCTTTAAATTATTTTTTTATTGGTACAATAAATAGGGATAAAATTATCACAACCTTATTTATTATACTGAAATTAGACTTAAAAATATGATTAAATTTTTTAATTAAAAAAATTTATAAATAAGACCAGGTACTACTTATCTAGTCTCAGGCTTATTAAATGACCCGCCACTTAATGTCACCTTCATGCAGACGCATCATTCCCGAAGAATTGTACGAGTTTCAGATGAAAGCATATTAGATTTGGTCAATCAGAACGAAGAGGGGGAAGATATGTCCTTGGGAACTAGCTTCCTGCTCGTCTAAAGGAGGAGCATGGGGAAACTCCTTTTAAATGGCTTATTTAGATGAAATTTGGATAATCTAAATTTTTATTTTTATTTTTTTTAAAAAAATTATTTTAATGGATATAGAATTTAAAATAAAGATAATTTTTTAAATAATAATTTTTTAAAAAAATGATTTTTTTTTATTTTAAAAAAATCAGTTTAAAAAATATCAAATATGACCAAGATGGTCCACATGGGACAGGCTTTCTGTGCCTATCCTAACGGGTTCCTATATCCTTGGTCTTTGTCCGCTGTAGGTTATCAAATCCAATATGAACGTTAATTTGGGTGATCAGATTTTTTAGTCTTGTGTTAATGGGGTTTAGAATTTGACTGATACTTGTTAAGTCAAGAAGGTTGGCGCACTTTGTTGCTTGACTCTCTTAGGAAATTGGCTTGTGTGTTCCCCCAAACACTATGCTTCTATCACAATTATGCAATTATTTATGGAAAGAAAATGAGTTACGCCACTCACATGATGCTTTATGCTCCCAAATTTTTTTCCTACTATGCATGCATTGTTTATATCATGTCTTTAATTAATGTAAGATATTAAGGAATTATTAGGCGCTGACCAAAAAATAATATATTTTTAGGATTAAAGTGTTCTCTAAAGTATTTTTAGGGGTGCATTTATCAACCTAAAATATTTTTTATATGATGTTATTAATTAAAATTAATTATGTTTATATTAATTTTGTTGCCAGAAAATAATTTCCAAGTGTAGAGTGGCCATGCACGTCTTATTATGATTAAGTGACACACACAAGTTCAAAGCTGTGAAAGCAAGTCATCAGGCAGTAGTACCGTACCATGCGTTCAGGAACGATTCTTAGAGTTATATGATTATTGTTTTGATAAATTATTTCCTGACTAAAGTAACACAAACATTAATGGCTTATATAGTACTGAGTTCTTGAAATAATTTTGACTTAGATGTAAAAAATTTAAGATAACATCCTCTTGAAAAGGAATAATACTGAGTACTACGACTTATTTTTGGATCAACTACAGATGTAAACTATTTCTTTTTTTTTTAAATAGATACTGGAAACATTCCATATCTGTTTTTTTTTTCATCGGTCAAGACTCTATTGTCGCCATCTCTGTCTGCGACTTTGTATTTGTTTTCTCCGGCCTCAATTTGTGAACGGTGCTTCCACTTTCTCGTTTATTTTTCCTCTCACCTTCAAGATGACTGATTCACAAACTAATCCATTCCAATCTGTACATTTTAGTCATCCACTTTATCTACACTCTGTTGATACGCAAGCCACAACACTGGTTTCCCAAGTTCTTGCTGGTTCAGAGAATTATTCTACCTAGAGTCGAGCTATGCGACTTGCCTTACATGACAAAAACAAGCTAGGTTTTATTGAGGGGACCTGCACCAGAGACAAACAAGACGATAAACTCAAAGAGTTTTGGGACTGTTGCAATTCAATGGTGCTCTCTTGATTGGTGAATTCTGTGGATAAAGAGATTGCTTCTGATATGGTCTTCTCTCTTAATGCTCATCTTGTGTGGTTAGACTTGAAAGAATGATTTGATAAAATCGATAGTGCTAAGATTTATTCTCTCCACTGAGCTATAAACCTGCTTTCTCAAGGAACAACTTCAGTATCTATTTACTATACCAAGTTAAAGCAGTTTTGGGATGAATATGCAACCCTTGTGCGACTGCCTAGTTGCCAGTGCCACTCTTCAGTTGAGTATTGGAAAATAGTCAAGGAACAAAGGCTGTTCCAATTTCTTATGGGACTAAATGAAACTTTTCAGAGCACTAGAAGTCAAATACTCCTGATGAGTCCATTGCCATCCCCAAACCAAGCTTGTTCCATGGTAATTCAGGAAGAAACGCAAAGGCAAATTGATTTAATTCCCTCTGGTTCCTCAATAGACAGTTCTATACTGGCTACCAACAATATGAGAGGTGGCAGAGGTCGGGCCAAAGGAAGAGGAAGAGGGCGTTTTCAAGACGACGTACTGTACCTATTGTGGAAGAAAGGGCCATCGCCGTGAGACTTGTTATCAACTGCATGGTTTTCCCAATAATACCTCTTCACTTCCAAGGGGCAAGGGAGTTGAGGATGATAAAGCCAATCAAATTAAGTAAACACCCAATCTAACCTCTACCAAAGCTAACAACAATTCTGACTCTACTAGGTTACAGGCAGCTCTCTTCACTCATGCACAGTACAAACCAAACACATATACCTAATTATTCATAACAACTTCTTTCATCGCTTTCCTCCTATTAATCATTTAATAGGGTGAGGTTGATCAAAGATTCAAAAACTATCTAACATATTATGAGCAAACTTAGCTAAATAATCCACATAAGTAAGATCTTCTCTAAGTCTCTGCCTGAATTCTATACGCCAATCCTTATGAATAAAGTGTCCAGTCTCATTCACCATATCTAAAGAGTGGTCTTAACAATAAATTGATAGCTTCTATACAATAAGAATAAACAACCACTTTGTTGGAGCCTCTATTCCAGCACAGGTTCAGCTCGTTCAAAATGCCCAACACCACTGTAGTAGCTAGTGGAATTATGACCAGTTTGCAGTTGATGAATCCACATATCCAACTACCCTTACTGTCCTAATTCCTGAAGTAGAGGTAAATAATTTTAAATAATTATTTGTCATCAAATTCTAATTAAAATTAAAGTGTCGGCAAAAAATCTAATTAAAAGATAAATGAGTTGTAAATGGTGCTTACCTGGATCTCAGTTGGAAACAATTTTATTAATTGTTTTTGTCACATAAGATGACTCAAAACTAAGTTGTCCAAGACAAAGATGATAAAATAAAAGATTAAAAATTTAAGGGACCGAGTCATAGATGAGTTAAAAATTGAATGACTAAAAGATTAATTTTTCCCTTATTTTTATAAGGATATCATGTAAAATTGTCTGTCTGTTTTATCTAATTGGCAGCAAGTATCTGCTTAAGTTTTAAGGTTTTTAATGCTCTTGAACTATGACGAGCGTGAGTTGCATAAAAAATAATTATATATCAAACAAGTTTACATGTTTCTATGCATTAGAAAGAAGAGACTTTAGAATGCATTAGAAAGGTTTTAACCCGTTTCGTGCCTTTCCTTTGGATGGACTCCGAAAGCTCGTCTCATTTGGATTGTCCAGATAGGATCTGAATGATCCAGATTTGATTATTTTAAACTGGTTATTTTTTAATTAAAAAAATCATTTTTTGAGAAAACATCAGTTAAGAGATTATCTTTATTTTAGATTCTGTATCCATTAAAATAATTTTTTAAAAAAAACAAAAAGTAAAAGAAATTCTGGACCATCTGGATTCTATCTGGAGACCCAAATGGGAGAAGCTCCCCCTGCTCATCGGCTCATCCTTTGGACGAGCAGGGTTCCCACTATATAGAGACTAAAAGTCTATTTAATATAGCAGCTGCTTAATTAATTGCCCCACATAGCTTATGAATTCAATGTGAGATGCTGATTATAATACAGACATCAGTTTCTTTCTTTCTGAAACTTTGGCAGTTAACTGAGATGGTTGTCTTTACAGGAAAGAACTAAATAAGTAGGCGCACTCATCGTTGTCATAAATTGCTCAGTCTCTATAAATTTAGTCTACAAACATATAAATACAGTGCCTATTCACATATTCAAATTTATAAATATATCACCAAATTAGTCACCCACAATAATATTAATTTGACATAAATCTAGTCTGGTTATATGCACTGAGAAGAAAATCACAAAAAAGGGCTGAGGTTTGTATATTTCAACCTATATACCAAGATTTATTTTGGTCGAACATACATTTTCACGTGCACAATCACGCAATAAGAACTGGATGTGAGCGTTGAAAAGTTTATTATGTACCAAAGAGCCCATGATGTTTCGTAAGTATTTAATTGATTTGCCCGAATTAATGCATGACTTTTTTATTGTGGAAAAAAAAACGAAAGAAAAGTCAATTTTGAGATCTATAATATGCTTGCTTACTTGCTCCCTCACATATCAACGCTTATGAGATGTTTTTAATGTTTAGAATATGAATAAAATTGTGTGACTGTACAGATCCATGACGTTTGATCTTCTATTTGATGGTCCAATCCATATGACTGTATCAAAGGCGCCTACCTACTTCATAATGTAATTTTTCAGATCAAGGTGTTGGCCAAACAAAAAAAACCAAAAGAATATTCCAGTTCAAGGTAACACAGAAACTTTACAATACACAAGTCTTAACTATACGATCATTTATATCAGACACGAGAATGAAGAATCAACGCTGTCCTACCGTTTCAATCTACAAACACAAAATAATTGGGTTTGAGTTCTCTCATAATCCTTTATCCCTTTTTTTTTTCCTTTTCAGAATTCCATCTTCACTCTCAGATTAAAAAAAATGGATGGTTCAAATTTCATATTTTATAAAAATTTTATTTTGAACATAAATAAATAAATGTGAACTATTAAAATCCTATTCACACAATTCAGAACTTCAATACAAACAAAATTTTAAAAAATTAAATTATAAAACACTATAATAATATTTTTAGAAAATATTAAATCTGGGCCATTCATTTTTTAAGTTGAGGGCTCAAGGGACGATATGAGTTCTCTGCGATTAGACTCTGAACTCTTCTGGCCTGAACAAGATCACATCCAAAACATCCATCAAGGACAGGGGGAAAAGCCATTGCCAAGGGGTGGTGATGGAAAACCAAACAATTTTGATAAGAAAAGGAGAAAAAGGATTATGAGAATATCATCTTCTCAAGATAATTGGTGAAGGCGATGAGTGGAACGAACCGTTTTATTGATGGGAATTTATGCCATGTTTGGTACGCTGTAATTGAAGTGATGGAAATGGAATCCATATTAAATTATATCTATTTGGTTCATATGAATTGGTTTGCATGTAGAAATGAATTCCATCAAAATAGGCTGAATTGAATTCTATACCTAAACCCATGTAAATGAGATGGGTTCATGGAGGCTATATTTTCAAACAAAAATGTCCTCAATTATGAAACTTATTGACACTTTTAGCCCTTACCCAATTGATTGGCGCCGAGGCAATGGTGAGGACAGTAGTGACAGCAACAACAAGGATTCAACTGCCACGGCGATTCCAACCCATCCTCTTCATAGATCTTCAGCTTCCTCTTGGACTATGTCTCTATTGCAGAACCTGAGCTCACCGTCACCAACCTTCAACCTCCCTCACTCTCGTTGCCGTCGCTAGTTCCTTTTTAGTTTTTTTTAAACTTTTATATTTCATATTCGCATAAGGGATATTGATTCTGACCGGATTTAAAGAGCTTTAATAGAAGAAGCCTTTCAACAATTTGGTTTCGAAGCTTCAATGGCTATGAGATGGTGGATGATGGGTCCTTGGTTCGTTGGATTGAAAAAAAAGGGTGAAGTGTGATATGAAAGAGATTTTAATGCAGATCGTTGTGCTAATTCACAGCATATATATTACACAAATACTGGAATTTCAACGTTAAGAATTAATAGAGCAATCACAAGGAAATGAACAAGAACAAAATTACACCAAGAAGAAAAGAGTCAGAAGAGAAGGATTAAAGGAAGAGGAAGTCTCGAGAGAGATGAAGAGAAGTTCTGTTAAAACATCCACACCCCTCACGTAGTTGCCCATGACTATTATACTCTCTCGGATCCCTCTAACTCACGTAACTTCCACGTTTGTGTACAGTTTCTAGTGCTTCTTCTCAGTGGGGACTCCTGTGTCGGGTACAAACTTAGAGTTGGGCCAGATATGGTAGGCTCGGTTGGGCTCGTCCCAATGGTGTCCATGACAATACTCTCTTCTTTGATTGGAACCTTATCCTCAAGGTTCAGGTTTGGGTATAAACGTAGAAGGTAGTCCCTGAATTCCCAAATAGGTCTGTTGGTGCTATCCCATTGGATCAGAAATTGGTTTTCCCATACATCGTTGCGTTTAAGCAAGCGGGAGGCAAGCATTGAAGCTGGTCGACATAGGGGTCCTTCGGGCATGGTTTGCAGCAATAGTGGGAGATAGGTACCACAGTGATCATCCCCACAAAACCGTTTGAGTTGGGATACATGGAACACTGGATAGACTCTTGCATGATCTGACAGGGCGAGTTGATAAGCCACTGACCCAATACGTTCTAAAACCTCAAACGGCCCAAAGTACTATAAAGCAATTTTTTTGATATTTCTACAATTGTATGGAATGTTGGCGATATGGTTGTAGGCGAGCTAGCACCCAATCTCCTGCTTTGAATATAGTGTCCGAGTGCTTCTGGTCTGCATAGTACTTCAAGCACTGTTGTGCTTTTGCAATATGAGTTTTGAGGACCTGCAAGCGTTCATCTCTGTCTGCCAGCTATTTATGCACGTTGTACGGAGTATCTTCCAGGGAGGTGTGGTGCAAAAGTAGGGGTGGGTCACATCTGTATACCACCTTAAATGGATTGAAACCTGTTGAGGAATGGAAGGGTGAATTATACCAGAACATGGCCCCTGGTAAGTATGCAAGCCACTATCTTGGGTAGTCATAAGCATAGCACTGTAGGTACATTTCAAGACATTTGTTGAGCACCTCTTATTGCCCTTTAAATTAAGAATGGTATACGGTGCTAAAACATAGTTTGGTTTCCTGTAACTTCATGAGGTGATGCCAGAATGTGCTAGTGAAGGTTTTATCCCGATCGGAAATGATAGTGCGTGGCACTCCATGAAGTTTGACTACTTGCTGTACAAATACTTCAATGACCATTTGACTGGAAAAGTGTGCATGTAATGGAATGAAGTGTGCTTACTTTGACAACCTATCAATCACCACCATTATGACTTAATTTCCTTTAACTACTAGAAGGCCAATAATAAAATCCATGGCTATGTCTTCCCAGATCTGGTTCAGAATCAACAATGGTTGTAGCAGTTCAGCTGGGTGTAAGTACAGAGCTTGGCTAATTGGCATACCACGCAAGCTTTAACGAACCCTCGTATGTCTCAACGCATCTTATGCTAGAAAAATAAGCGTGTTATTCTATAGAAGGTGCAAAAAAAAACCAACGTGACCTCCAATAGGAGTTGAATGAAACTCTACCATGATGTGGTAGATCAAGTTGAGTTCATCGTGTGGTATGACAAGTCTGTCCTTCCAATAAAGATCACCTCTGTGGACTGTATAATGGGGTATGGGTTCGGTGGAGTCAAGAACTAAAGTTTTGAGGGCTTGTGTTATTGGAGAGGTATGAACTCGAGTATAGAGTTGGTCCATGAAGAGGTGTCAATGAATGATAGGGCCATGTAGTGTACTCTCGATAATGCATCTACGACTTGGTTTTACTGTCCTGGTTTATACTCAATGACAAAATCATAACCCAATAATTTATGGAGGCATTGTTCTTGTTCTGGAGTCTGCAATACTTGTTGGAGATATGTTTCAAGCTTGCATGGTCAGTCCGAATCACAAACCGGTTACCTAGCAAATAGTGGCAAAATTTGTTGACATCTTCGTTATAGCACAAAGTTCTCGAATGTATACTGATTGTGTCTGCCTCTTAGGTGATAATTTCTTAGAGAAGAAAGTAATGGGAAAATACTCTTGGCTTAAAACTGCACCTATCCTAGTGCCTAAGGCGTTAGTGTTGATGATGAACATTTTATTAAAGACCGGAAGTGCCAATACGAGGACTACAGTCAGTTCCTGTTTAAGGGCTTCAAAAGCTAATGTTTCCTCTATGGACCAGGAGAAGGCGTCTTTCCTCATCAAGTCGGTGAGTGGGCTTGCCAGCTGTGCATAATGTTGAATAAAATGCCGATAATACCCCGTTAGGCCTAAGAATCCTCTCAGTTGGCTAACCGTCTTGGGTATAGGCCATTCTTGTACTACTTTAACCTTTTCTTAGTCTATTTCTACTCCCTGTTCTGAGATAACATGGCCTAAGTAGTCAACTCGGGTCTTACCGAAAGCACACTTGTTGAGTTTTGCAAAGAGCTAGTGTTTTGAAAGTTTTTCCAGTATTGCGGTCACGTGCTTAAGGTGTAATTCCTAGGTGCCGCTATATATGAGTATATCATAAAAAAATATCAATTCAAAATGACAAAGAAGTGGCTTAAAAATGGAATTCATGAGTGCTTGAAAGGTTACCAGGGTATTTGTTAAGCCGAATGGCATCACAAGCCACTCGTAGAGTCCTTGATGTGTTCGGAATGCTGTCTTTTCTCTGTCGACTTCACGCATCAATATGTGGTGATAGGCTGAATGAAGGTCTAGCTTAGAATAGAACATGGAATCGTGCTCATCTAAAATTTCATCAACAGTGGGTATTGGAAAAGTGTCTTTAATGGTTATGGTATTTAATGCTCTATAATTAACACAAAAGCGCCATGTTCCATCTTTCTTTTTAACTAGTATCACAAGTGCTGAGAATAGACTGACACTCGATTGAATCAGACCCTCTGTGGGTAGGTCAAACACAATCTTTTCGATTTCTACTTTCTGACTAATCGGGTACCTGTATGGTCACACTTTTACTAGTCCTTCCCCTAGCATTAGCTCGATACGGTGCTCCTGTGCTCGATGTGGTGGTAACCTGTGCGGTACTGAGAACACATGACTGTATTACGTCAGTATATCCTAAAGGTCTGGAGGCATCTTTATGGAAAACTCTAATGATGTATCTGGCATTTCGACAACATTAATCACATAACATTCTGCCCCTGCTGCAATTTGTGTGAGTCGCACTAGTTGATGGCATTGCGCCATGGGAGCAGAAATACCTTAGTATCTGGTGAGTGTAATGAACTCTCCATTTGGCAAAAACTTCACAGTGGAAGTGCTATAAGCTGCTACATGTAGGCCCAGTGCCTCTAGCCAGTCGGTGCCAATCACTATATCCACCGTGGCGACAGGTAGTACGAACATTGATATGAGTATAATGTGGTCACAAATTTGAATGGGTACATTAATGACCTGCTCGTTGCTACTCAAGATTTGGCCCGTACCTCCTAATACTTGGATTGCGAGGGCTTTTTCAATAGGTAGACCGAGATATTTGACAATTCATGGGTGAATAAAATTGTCTGAACTGCCTCTATCCATGAGAATCTGCACCTCTATACCATAAATTGAGCCTGAAAACCGAATAGTGGTAGCACCCTCAGTCCCACGCAAAGCATGCACTGATAAATGGTGTAACATAGCTTCAATTTCTGTCTATATGGTGTCTCCTACATCCTTAGTTTCATTTTTCTTGCATTGCATTAACATTAAATGCTTGTTGGGGCAACGGTAGGAAGGCGAGAAATTTACATCACAAGTGTAACATAGCCCTTTTTCTCTGCGTTTTTGCATTTCTACTGGCGTCATTCTCTTAACATTGGGCGTCGGTAATAATGGGGGTAGATTGGTTTTTGCTCCACTGGTTACAAATGATGCAGCACTGGGCTTGGACGCCACATATGGAACAATCGCCTTGCTCGAAGATTGAGTGATAACAGTAATACGTGGTTTCAATTCGATCTTCATGGAGAGACTATTGGTGTTAGTACTAGCGCCATTGAATCAATGAGCTAGGGACATGGCACTCAATAGTGTCGTGGGGCATGAACCAACACATCTCACCTTAACTCTAGGTTGAGCCCTTCTAGGTAACAGTTGAGTAGTGCGGGTTCTGGGACATCTTCAGTTCTATTAGCTAGTGACAAAAACATGGAGTTGTGATCTTCTAGAGTCCTGCCAAGCACACTTTGTGTCAGCTTAAATAGTTGAGAACGTGCGAAGTCAAATTGCGATAGCCCGTACTGGAGTTCAATGGCTTTTGTCAATGTCGGCCAGTTGGGAACTAGTCCGTCTTTTCAAGCATCTGAAACCACGGTAAGATGTCTCTATTGAAATGGACAGAAGCAACGATTAGTCTATGGGGGTCCTGGATATCATAATACTTGAAATACTAATCATGCTTAAAAATCCAGTTAAGTGCATCATTACCGTCGAAACAAGGGAAGTCAAGTTTGACAATTTTGTAGCCATGGCAGTGACCACCGGGGTTGGTGTGTAGTGGTGATCCTGTAGATGGTGAGGCTTCAGATGATCTCAAGGTCTGGTCGAGATGTAGATGCATCATCTCCACGGACTTTGATAATGACTGTAGTACATTTCCCATTTGATCTAGTTGGTTGAAACGATCCTGGGCAAACTCGATAAAATCCTGCGTCTTCTTAAGCTCGACATGTTTTTCTTTCATCCGTCTGTTCTCTACTATCGTTAGTCAATGAAAATACTCTCAACGAAAGCACCAGTTGATATGACAGAGATTTTAATGCAGATCATTGTGGCAATCATAGCATATATATTACATAAATACTGGAATTCAATGTTAAGAATTAATAGAGCAATTACAAGGAAATGAACAAGAACAGAATTACCCCAAGAAGAGAAGAGTCAGAAGAGAAGGATTAGAGGAAGAGGAAGTCTCGAGAGAGAGGAAGAGAAGTTCTATTAAAACATCCATACCCCTTACGTAGTTGCCCATGACTATTATATACTCTCGGATCCCTCTAACTCACGTAACTTCCAAGTTCGTGTATAGTTTCTAGTGCTTCTTCTTAGTGGGGCCTCCTGTGTCAGATACAAACTTGGAGTTGGGCTAGATATGGTAGGCTCAGTTGGGCTCGTCCTAATGGTGTCCATGACAAAGTGCACTGGGGTCTTTGTCTAGCATAGGGTTCTTTGAGGGGAGGGGAGGGGAGGGGCGGGAGGAGAATTGCGCCCCTCCCCTCATTTTGCTTCAATTTTTTTAAGGACGGGAGGGGAACTAAGCCTCCCCATGTTTGGATAAAATAATTTTAAAGAAGGGAGGGGTTTCTCTCCCCTCCTATCCTCTTCTTAGTCTCCCCTCTAAAATTAGGGTTTTTTTAAAGGAGATAAGAGGGAAATTTTAATGTTCTTAAATTAACCTTAGTAAAATAATAAAATAACTCTCATATCCTCAAGTTTTATAATATAGTTTTTTATAAAACAAGACGTCTCATTATAGTCAAATCTTAGTCAGTTTATGCTAAGAAAAATCAATATAAGATATTGATTTATCGTTATCTTTATTCGATACTTAGATTATAGATGATTAAGCATTGTGTTTATAAATTATAATACTCCTATAAATTTAAAAAGATACAATGGTGCTAAGTGATTTAATTTACCTTGCGTTATCATTTTTTAGTACTATATGACTAGCTAGTTAGAGAATCCCGTGCAAATTTAGCTTGGATTTTAATATTTTCTTGAATATTAAAATTATTAAAATAATAAAATGACCCTTGTATCCTCAAGTTTTATAATACTTGTGTACTCCTTTAGTGCTAACAATTCGTTGTTTGGGATAAAATTTGGGTTCGCTATATTGGCTTTCTCTGAGGTAAGTCCCCTCTTGCTTGTCTCTCTATTTTCTTGTCTCCGATGCCATTCTTCTAATCTTCTCCCTCCCCCACTTGCTTTGTGTTCCTGCCTTTTCTTCATATGAGCAGTGTAAAAGGATTAATATTTTCTCTGTTGTTATTCTTTGTGTGTATGTGTGTGTGTGATGTTGCGAAAGATGTGCATGCTTAGTGTTATCTTTGTGTGCTCGTATGATTCTTTTTTAGGGATTATTTTGTTGAACATGTTAAAATACATCTTTTTTATTCGATTATTGGTTGGTTTTTTTTGGTTCTTTGAATATGAACTTTTGCTTATGAGCTTAGGGAAGAATGGGTGGCTCTCGATCGTACGTGTTGTAGTTTTGTTATTTTGGAGAATTGGCAATATATTTGATTTTTCCCCTTATAAGTTGACATATATTATTAAGACTGAACTGAAGTAAATCAAAGTTCTTATTCATGTAATGTTACGTTTAGGTATATATACAAGTAAATACATTTGAAAAATTAAATTTGAAACTAACATTCGTTTCCTAACATTCTGACTTTCCTGATGGTGGGAGATATGCCTGACGGTGGGGGATATGCTTTTGACTTCTAACACTCCCCCTCAAGTTAGAGCATATATATTAATTATGCCCAACTTGTTACAAAGATATTTAACCTGTGTCCCATGTAAAGCTTTTGTCAGAAGATCTGCCAGTTGGTCGTCGAATCTGATATGCCCTGTAGATACAATATTTTCTTTGATTTTATCATAAATAAAATGATATTCAATCTCAATATGTTTTGTTCGTTCATGGAACACAGAAACAGTGAATCTCAATATGTTTTGTTCATTCATGGAACACATAGTTTGATGATATATGAAGTGTTGCTTTATTGTCACACCATAGTTTTGCAGGCAATGTCGTGGTGATGCCAATTTCCTTCAAGAGTTGAAATACCCATACAATTTCTTGTAGTGACTATGACATGGCTCTGTATTCTGCTTCTACACTTGATTTTGACACAACTTCTTGCTTCTTATTTCTCCAAGATATCATATTTCCACCAACAAACACACAATAACCCGTAGTGAATCGTCTTGTGGCCTTAGATCCTGCATGATCCGCATAACAAAAACACTCGATTTTAGTGTTCCTATAATATGTATAAAGAATACCAAGACCTAGAGAACTTTTCAAATAATACAAGATATGTTTTAAAGCTTCCCATTGTGCCACCATTTATGATGCCATAAATTGGCTGAGCCTACTGACTGAGAAGGTTATATCAGGACGAGTTACTGTTAGATAATTCAGCTTCCCAATTAGTCTTCTATATCTCTCAGAAAATGGAAACAACTTCAATTTATCTAGATCAATCTTCTTCTTCAAATCATCAGGAAGCTCATCAAACATACTAGCATCAAGATCTAGAAGGAATTCAAAATTATGGGAATGTTGCTTGGTGCAGCTCCAAGCTTTCCAGTCTCTTGTAAGAGATCGAGAACAGACTTCCTTTGAGTCAAAAGAATACCTTTCTTGCTTCTCAAAACTTCAATACCAAGAAAGTACTTTAATGAACTCAAATATTTTTTTTTGAAAAAGATAATTCAGGAAGACTTTAAGTGTTGAGATTCCGGAAATGTTATTCCTTGTAATCACAATATCATCAACGTATACTACTAGAAGAATCATGCCTGCATCAAATTGCTCGTAGAACACAGAGTGATCACACTTGCTTTGACATAATCCAAACTTCTTGACTACATCACAGAATCTATCAAACTAGGCATGAAGGCTTTGCTTTAGACCATACAATGACTTCCAGAGGTAGCACACTTTCCTATTGTTAGACCATAACCAATTTGAGACATAACTGAACAAGGACCCCAAACATCAGAATGTACTAACTTAAAGGGGAATATTGTCTGTTTATTGAAACAAGGTGCCAAATGAACACGATGGTGTTTGACAAACTGACATGACTTACAATCTAAAGCAGACACAGATGAGAACTGAGGATAAAATTTGCGGAGAGAGGACAGAGACATATGACCGAGACGACAATGAACTGCAAACAAAGACGACCCACAAGAACAAGCAATAGAACGTGGCACCTGATCATCAAGGATGTAATGTCCACCAGATTCATAGCCTTTACCAATAATCTGCTTCATTGATAGATCCTGAATTAAATAGTGGTCAAGGAATAGTGAGATAAAATAGTTTAAATGACGAGTCAGTTTACTTGGAGACAAAAGGTTAAAGGTGAGATCGAGAACAGAGGATAGTGAAAGGGATGCAGTTGGTTTAACAGTTCCTAATCCAAGAACACAGACGGGGGAACCATTAGCAATGAATATGTTTGACGGGTTGGTATAGGAGGTATATGATGAAAACAAATGATGATTACCTGTCATGTGGTTTATTGTACCAAAATCAATGACCCACTTTGTCTAAGTAGTAGTAAGACCAGAAGATAGAGTACTTGTAGCTAGTGCTTTTGTAGGTGAAGATCCAGAATTAGATGGACCGGGTGTCTGGAAAATATGAGCAAGGACACGTTGTTGATCACGCTACTGTTTATTTTTCAATTTTTGACAATTTTTCTTAATGTGACCAGGTTCCTTGCAATAATTGTAGATAATATTGCCAGAATTGATTGTCGGAGAACTAGTGCTTTATTTATCCCCGTAATTCCAGGATTCAAAGGGACCACACCTAGATAGAGCACTTGCATTTGGATCAACAGAAGAATGAATCAAACTATCAACACGAAGAACACGTGAGAAAACATCTTCAAGAGAAGGAAGCTCTTGACTAGACAAAATTTGAGAACGAATAGTTTCATAAGACGGGTCGAGAGCTTCAAGGAAGCTTATGATAGCTTGAAGTTCTAAATTCTTGATACGAGTCGACAGATCTGCTTGCGGAGACATAAGTACTTTCATTTCCTCATACATCCTCTTGAAGTCCAAGAAGAAATCTTTCAATGGACGACCTTGTTGTTGAGAACGATAAAAACCTTTACAGATTTCTTGAACCCAAGTAATATTTTCTTTTCCATAAAACATAAATTCAAGATAATTCATGATTTCTTTGATAGTGTTACAATGGCTAAGAGAAGCTAGAATCCGTGGTTCAATAGAATTTTGAATTTAAAACAGAAGTCGAGCATCTGCTCTTTACCAAGTCAAAAGTTTAGTTTCATCACCAGAAAGATGATCCTCAGTTAAATGGGTTTCCATCTCAATCCCCAGAATATAAACTCTAACGGTTTTATTCCAATCACTATAATTTGTCCAATTTAACTGTAAAGCAGTAATCTTCGTAGACATAGGTTACATATCGAGTTTTTAGAATTAGCCATGATGTAAATTGAATAGTAGTGCATGAACAATTCTCACAGAATAACAAGATCAAAAAATAAATAGGAAGAATCACGATGTTTCACAAGCAAACCAGTAGATTAACTTAAACAAGCCGCAACCCACGGGACCCACAGAGATATATATCAAGATATATAGTACCTTAATCAAGGCAAGGGACCTTCAAAAAAAATAACTCAGAACACTGAAGTTAGTAACAAATTGCAATTCAAGAATGTTGAAATCGGAAGCAAGAACCAAGCTCAAAATTCAAATAGTGTTGGATGGCCACGAAACTTTAGGAGTAGATAGAGTAAGCTACGTCGATCAATGCACCGAAAAAGCCATAGTGAATAGAGGTTGGATCTGGCTACACGTGCTACGCGTGTCCTGGAGCGCCAGAGATGAGGGCGGTAAGTGGGTGGCCATGCACTGTTGGAAGGTTGCCGGAAACTGGGTTCTGGCCGATCTTAGGGTGGACAACAAGGTGGTGTAGCATGTAACCGCCTCCGTAATTATATCTGAAATACGCAATTAAAATGAATTACAGACCGTCGGATAAACAAAAATCATTTCAATTCCCCATGCTTAAGGTAGGGTTTCACAAATACCTTTTAAAATCTAATACACCTGGTCTCATATTCATATTTCGAATACAATTACCTAGCAAAGATAGGGGTGGAAACAGGTCAGGCCGCCTAATAGGGGCCTGCGGCCTGGCCTGTTAGAGGCCTGTTCAGGCCTAGGCCTCTTTAGAAGCCTGTTTACCTTAACAGGCTAGGCCAAGGCCTGTCAGGCCAGCCTGAGCCTGTTAAGATTTTATTTAAAAAAAACTAAAAATAATATAAAATTACAATTATGCCATTCAGTCATTGTTCTTCCCTGATTTTTTCTCTAGCCCTAAGTCCTAACTCTTCAAAACTCGTTTTGTTCATTTCTGAGATTCTGAAACTGAAATCGCGCGTCGTGACTCCCTCCGGCCCTGCCTTCCCTTCGCCCGACGCCCGACTGCCGTTGCTCCACCGACCACCGTGAGCGAGCGGCTGACCAGAAGTTCGCAACCGTTGCTCCTCTCTCCGTCTTCTCCTGGTCTGACCGTCGCCTCTCAGGCTCTCACCCTCAGTCCGTCAGATCGATGGTCGTCTCTCACCCTCATCCACCGTCGAAGATTCATTCTCGCAACGCCACTCTCTCCGTCGTCGAAGATTGACTCGCAGTCCGCCGAAGAACACTCGTTGGGTTTCAGTTCAGGTGTTAGGTAAGTATTGGGTATTTTATTTTGTTTGTTTATTATTGAAATATACTCTTATTCAAGGCTTGAAATCGTTAAGCTTAAGCTGTGTACTGAATCCTGTAGATATGAACATATGTATGTCCTGTGCTTCAATTCGTCCCATGTTCTGATTTTTTTAGCGTTTTTGGTCGTCCCCTGTGCTTCACTCCTTTTATATGAATATGCGTATGTCCTGAGCTAATTTCAAGATCAGATTGAATGTTGCTATATTGAAATTGTAAACAGAAAGAAGGTTATATGAATCTGTTGCTTCACGCTCTGTGCTTCACGCCCCCTTTATAAATATATGTATGTCCTGTTGCTACTCTTGTGGCTTGTTTCACTATCTAGTTCATGTTTTTTTTGTGATCTTGATTTATCTGTTGGTGGATGAGTATTTGTGATGTACAAAAATTATCAGGAGCATGATAATTAATAGCACTATGCGTTTGGTTACACACACACAGCACACATCGCTCACATATCACTTTTCCTTCTATTGTAATTAGTTTATGTTTTAACTCATACTATAGCTACAGCAAACTCTGATCTGGAAGTTCCTAAATTTCAAGTTCTGAAGGCCATATAAAGGACAAGACTTCGAATTTAGTTTTTAGTGGTTTTTTTGTTATGTTGGAAGTTGGAGCTTAATTCTAGTTATTGAATCGTAATGTTCTGGTGAATCTGAATTTCATATCTTTTGCAGGCATGTGCATCTTACGCTTATCCAGATCCAAATTATGGGGGAGCTATTCCTACTTATGGACCTCAGCCTTTGGTATGAAATATGTGGCCTCTTATTTGTTACTACTTCATACTTGTTACTGAGCATGTCAAATAAACAAATAGCTCGTTAATTGTCTGTTACACTCGTTCATTTCCGCACTTGTGGGTGGAAAGAGTGATTTATCACGTGATGAAAGCTTTGGTTGTAAGTTAATGGACTTGTGTAAGATAATTTATTTTGTTGTATAACTGGTTGGGCTATAAATGTAATTATTACAAGAGTAAAAAGAAACTAATTATTGAAACCATAGGGATAATCTTATAACATTATTATAGTAGGAGTCATGGTAGCTGCAAGTAGTAGCATAGCATGCAACAGGCATGCATGTTATGCCAACCATCATTCAATGGTTAACTTATCCATGTCTTGTAGTAGTAATAATGTTTTAACTATTTGCAGCTAAAGCACTAGAACTCTTTCTGCAAGATTTATGTGATGGGACATGTGAAATGACAATGAGAAGAGGGGCAAAGACAATGAGTTCCTTTCACTTGTAAGTGTAGTTACTACATGCTAATCTTGATTCAATGACTTCGAGTATGTTCCCTTTGTAAGTATGGTAGATGAAAATGGTTTCTCACAGTTTTACGTTGCAGTTTCTAATGAAGTTTTAATAAGAATGGGAGTGTTCCAAATGTGATGATGATGTGTTTTGCCCATACAGGCCTTTGGATTTTTCTAGTTTCGGATTCAAGGCGCCTAAAATGATAAATACACTCTTATCTTTTTCATTCTTTTGCATATGAATCTGAAAACAAATATTACAACTGAAAAGGTTGAAAAGTTGGGATGAATTGCTTTTGGAAAATTTGCTGATTATTTGTCTTCCCTTGTCCTTTCTGTAGCTAACAGCTTAAGTTTCCTGTATCTTTGCCTTTGTAGAAAACAATGTGTACAGACTTTTAATGTCTTCGATTTTCTGAAAGAGATTGTGAGCAACGTTCCTGATTTAGGTCTGCAAGAGAAGGTTTATGGTTTTTCTTTTTATTGGGTAGAAGATTGTTTTTACTGGAACTACCTTTTCTGTATGCTGAATTTGGGAAACTATTTTCTCAGGAAAGTGGACGATGAAGCAAATTGCAGTGACGATGATGTAAAAAGAAATAAGATGGTAACATATCAATTTTTCTCAGTTTGTTTTGATCAAGAAGGCAATTTCTCTCTCCTAATTTTATGATCAAACTCTCGTCAACTCTGCATGGAATGTCTGATTTTGTGATTGAGTGAATAGTGCAAATCACTATGCTGGAATCTTTATGCTGAATGGTATTTAGTGATGAAGTTAAGCAAATCTCGTGTGGCTTGTCTATCTTTTGTTTCACAAGTTTAGTATCCTAGATGGGTTATGACACATTCTTTTTTTCGGCCTGTTTGGCCTGTTGGCATGTCTGGGATCTTTTACAAATCCAGGCCTCCTTAACAGGCCACAGGCCAGGCCAGGCCTGTATACAGGCCAGGCTTAGGCCTAATAAAAAGCCTGTAACAGGCCACAGGCCAGGCTCAGGCCGTCTTGTGCCTTAACAGGCCTGGCCTGTTGAGGCACAAGCCTGGCCTGGCCTGGCCTGTTTCCACCCCTAAGCAAAGATAAATCACATTCATTATAAATATCAGAGTGCACAACATAATCTCGGCAACCCGAGTTTCATATCTTCACTAAAGGGTATATATAAGGCATATTAGCCCATTACAATTTCCCAAATAAGGGATTACACAATATCCTTTTCAAATACATATCTGAATATACAAATACACATCAAAACCATATACAACTATCCCAACTACAATAATAACCAACCACCAACATCTCATCCCGAAGGAGACCTCGCCGTCATGGGTTGTTCGTTCCATCCTCGATCCACCTACCCTGTCTAAAATGTTGAAAGGGAAGGGTGAGATTCGAGAGAATCTCAGTAGGAAAACAGTACCAATATGCATGCAAGATATATGTTTAATGCATGACATGCTTGCATTACATAACTCATACTCACACAATGATAAATCTGCAAGCTCAACGTTTCGAACAACATACTTATGGCCATAGTATAAATTGAAACAGAGCTTCAATTATTCATATATGTTTCACATAATCAAGCAAAGCAATAACATGCATCAATACACTAACACAAATATCAAATACATGCAGGAGAGGTAAGTTCCCTATACTTATTCTTTCCACGTGTGCTCCAACACAGCTTACTCACGATCAGAGGGAACATTGAACCCTATAAACCAAATCAAGGACATAAGGTTATTTTCTATTCCAAATCCTTACTTTCATACACTTAAAGTTGGTTATCATTCACGACCTTTAGGTGGCTACTCAAAGCCTAAACACATGCCTAAAGGGTTGAGAAATACTATACCAAAAACCACCTCTCAGAAGTGCAAAATACTGATTTTTGGGGGTTGGACGCGGCCCACAAATCCATTGGCCATAGCCAAAAACAGGTTAGAAACATTTGGGTCGCGGCCAAGAAAATCCTGTTTCTTAGTTGAACTTCCAAAAATCATAACTAATTCCAAAAAAATTGAAATAAGGTGATTCTAAAGCCAAATAAAAGATATTTAAGTCCTCTTCAAAGGAAAAATATGAATCAAGGCTGTACATAACCACACAAATACAGAATTACACAGAATCCAACACTGCTCAAAAACTAATTCCAGTTTTAATCCCAAACTTTGGACAATCATAACTCCCAGCACAAAAAACGAAATGACATAAATTATATGTCCATTTTGAAGTTTGGAATGTGAAATTTAAGACTGAAAAGTCTTAGAATTTTTAGACACTATTTGCCTATTTAAAACTTCAATACAAACAGACTGCCTAAAACAGAATTCACACTAGACATATTTTCAGTTTTGGCTCAATTGCTTCCAATGGTCCAATTTTCACATCAAATATCATTCTCACACAAAATTTCACAAGGAATCCATTGGAAATCCCAAAATCAACCAAATTCACATCACATTGACATGTTTTCACAACAATCTCAACATGTCCACACAATTCACAATTCAACTCAAAATTGCAAATTCTTTTCATTTCCAATTCACAACCAATTCCAATGGCATCAAAACACAATATGACACCATTGTGACCACAATACACAAACCAATTCTTCCATTTCACAAATAAACCAAAATTAGAGCAAATTCCATAATTCACAAAATTCAACCAATGATTACACAAATTAGGTCAAAATGGATCAAATACTCACATCTTCCTCTTTCCAAGGTCAATTCCTTGATTCCTCCACTTTCCAAATTCTTCAATCAATTAAACACCTTCTTTCACAAATCTGAAACAATAGCAATAAAGCTCTCATTACTATGAACAAGATTAATGAAGATCATTTGAGCTAAAGCTCTTCATTACTATGAACAAGATTAATGAAGATCATTTGAGCTAAAGAGGATAACAAACAAACCAAAATCTCACCTTAAGCTTTCTCTTTCTTCCCTTAAGCTTGGCATCCATGGAGATAAGAGGATAGAGAGATAAGATCATTTTTTTGCCTCTAAATGGCCTTCATAACCGACCTAAATGGAAGAGGGAAGAGAAAAAAACAATATTTGATACTTTGACCAATCCAATAGCTCACAAAATGCCACTTGTCACAATCTTATTTCATCTTATTTTCTCTTCTAGGGCACACATGAGCTCATACACATGGGATTCCACCCTCTTAATTTCATAACAATTAATTACAACAATTGATCTTTGAGTTACCAATGAGCTTCCTCTTCGGCAACTGATCAATTGGCTGGTAACTTTCCCATTTTACCCCTCATTATGGCAATTTCTCTTGACTCACCACCAAACACATTTTCTCATTCGATTTCACCATAATATGCGCCCTCCCTCTATTTTAAGTCAATTTAGATGTTAATCCACAATTGAACTTAAATACAGAGTTTCGGCACTGCTTATATCACATTCAAATCACATTTCACATCGTATTCTCTAAAAGTATTTATTTATTAATAATCACATCCACTTTTGGAGTCCTTAACCCTTAATAGAAAATTGGGATATTACATGGTGCGTTTGGTCAAAGGGAGCACCGAAGATAGCATATGTCACACCCTTATCTTGTTTTAACCTTTTTCAGAGTATTTGCGGAAAATGATATGCAGTTCGGTAGGCAACACAGGAATAACATGAATATACTAATAATAAATGCATGATTACATAAATTCCCCATAAGGGTTCGTACATTATCATTACCATCAATGTAGCCACACAGGGCTACTTGGATATCTAAACCCGTCCCAGTGAAATAGAGACATCTTCTCGTCTTCGTTCCACCACTACAATCCTCTCATATGGTTCTCTGCATTATTCTCAGCATATCTTCTGTCTTCTCTTGTCTAATGTTGGTAAGTGAGGGTGAGATTCGAGAGAATCTCAGTAGGAAAACAATACCAATGTGCATGTACGATAAATGTTTAATGCATGACATGCTTGCATCACATAACTCATGCTCACACAATGACAAATCTGTAAGCTCAATACTTCGAACAATATACTTATGGCCATAGCATAAATTGAAACATAACTTCAAATCATTCATACATGTTTCACATAATCAAGCAAAGCAATAACATCCATCAACACACTAACACAAGTATCATATACATGCAGGAGAGGTAAGTTCCCTTCCTTAACCCTTTTCTGCCTCAAGACGTGTGCCTCGTAAAGTGTGCCAATAGCTCGGGCTCCATATTCGATCCTATAATGGCAAAGGTACCGTTCAGACACTCCCATAGCGTTTTTGGGGGTTATATAAGGCTGTTATAAAAATTTACTAAAATGCCTCCGGGGACCGGCTCGGCCCCGTTGTACCCGATCTGGCTGTACTTTTTTTGAAATTTTGACATGGGCTATTCTGACATATTTTTGCCCAAAGAATCCATTTCCGGACTCAAAATTATCAAATTCAATGTCAAAATACAAATTTACCCTTGGCAGCCCCACTTTAAGGGTTTCATGGGCGTTTTTATAATTATACTTTTTCAGCCTTTTCCGAAAAAGTGACCAACTGTAACCCCACCTAATTTTTTTCGTTGAACTCAATGGAATCATCAAATCATTGAAAATCCATCTCTAACCCCTCCAAACTAGCCTTGGACAAAATTTTCAATTCCCCAGGAAAAATTGGGGTTTTTGGGTTTCGACTCCGCAGACATGTTTCTTTCTACTCCTAATCACTTTATTAACCATTACATTAGGTTACAACTAACATTAAGACCCAATTTGGGCAGCATAACCCCTAGGCTATGTCATTTCCAAACTTTAAAACCAACGGCAATCCGGCGAAATTTCACCGATTAAATTGCCCACAACAGCTAGAATAGTCAATATACAAGAGTTTGGAAGTTACCTCAAGCTCCTTCTGGCTTTTCCCTGATATGGCTGAACCCTAACCCTTCTTACCACTAAAAATTGAGCTTCCAACACCTTAAAGAACATGAAAGAGAAGCTTAGAAGTAAAGTTATACGCATTAGGTACGACTTCACCGAATAAATCGCCCTACCTTACGAGTTTTGCTCCTTTCTCTCTCTAGAACTCAATACAAGCTTTCTCTCTCTTTAGCTCCCATGGCTGCACGGTTTTGAAAGGAAAGAGGTGATGGAATGTGTTTTATAATATTTTCCTTTATCCCTTTTATTTATTTATTTAAGCAAAAATCAAGAATTTGACTTTTTATGTACATAACTCTTATGTACATATAGTCATAAGCCCAATTGAAGCTAACTAATATTTTCCTTCTCTTGGCCCGTCAAAATGACGTCCTAAGGGACCTTTAAATCAGCAAAATGGGATGATGTATTTATCCCAAAATTACCAAGTTGCCATCACAAAATTTTCCCTATTTTTAAATTTGTATGAATTCTGGCAGATTTTCCGCTTTAACTTTGAAAAATCATAACTAGTTCTAGAAACATCGAATTGGAGTGATTCCAAAGCCTATAGAACCCTTATTGAGTCTAGTTTGAAGGAAAAATATAGAATTTTGCTATATGGAATCACAAGATTCCCAGAATTTCAGTCTTTCCATACTGTTCCATAAATTTCACAGTTTTTCTGTGCTGACTTCAAAAATTCATAACTTTTTATATATAGCTCTAATTGAGTCATATGATCTATCAAATTAAAGCTTAGGATATCTACTTTTACCCTGTAAAATTACATAATTTTTTCTCATCATTTGATCATACAAAATTACATAACAAGCTCACTACCTCAGGCAATTTCACCAAAAACATAATTACTTTATCCAAAATTCACCATTTTACATTCTTTAATACCCCAAAGATATAAGAATCATTAGGGAATAAATTTGGGCTCCTACTAAACTGGGGCTTAGCAGTCCACTTATTTCAGGCTTATTCTCCAGTCTCAAATCTCAAAATTTGGGATATTACAGCAGATCTGGAAGAGAAGAGAGCTTTCTTACCAGAAAAAAATGGAGTTTTAACTGGAAAAATAATGACGTCAGATGCAAAAAGAAGTTTGTGGCTTTGATACCATGAACTGAAGTAAATCAAAGTTCTTATTCATGTAATGTTACGTTTAGGTATATATACAAGTAAATACATTTGAAAAATTAAATTTGAAACCGACATTCGTTTCCTAACATTCTGACTTTCCTGACGGTGGGAGATATGCCTGACGGTGGGGATATACTTTTGACTTCTAATAAAGACAGTGTGTGATATGGTCTTGGAATTTCATAAGTTCATATACTAGAAATATGATATTTTTCACGTCAACATAACTAACGCAAGCATATATATATATATATATATATATATATATATATATATATATATATATATATATATATATAAACTAACGCAATCAAGCAAATTTTAAAATATCTGATTACCCTGAAATAAATGATATACGATCCTTAATTAAAATCTAGGATGAGATCTTAAGTCTTAACGTGATAAAACTATTATACGTGTGTTGTCATGCATCCTCTACAATAATTTGTTATGCAATGAAGATATAAGGATCATAATAGAAAGTCAGTCGATGAATCATAATAAAATATCTAATTCAAATTCAATCCTAATATCTAATAATATTAATATTTTTGTAGAATAATAATATTAGGCCTAATATCTTATAATATCAATCCTAATATCTTATATATTAACTCGATACTATAATACTATGCATTTAAATATTTAGTTAATTCAAATTCAATCCTAATACTAATAATATTAATTATAATGTCAATCCTTTTTTACCTTGAAAATTCTTATGTATATCATCAAAATAAAAAACCCAATTGTAGGTCCAGCACAACACATTATCAAAAGGCAAACTAGCCAAAACACAATGTATGAAGTCTTGATTAAATAAAAGCTAATAAAATATATCGATAAACCTGAAGGCAGCTAAAGCTAAAGTAAATGAAAGTTGATATATTATAATATATAATATGAATTAGATACCCTAACCTTTTTAAATATAATAAAATAATAAAATGACTAAATCACCCTAAGACCTTATTTAAAATTGACTTATCAAATTCTCATAGATTATGTACAATTCATCCCTCTTTGTATTTGCATTTAAATTTGACCGCTTGCGTCCCTTAATTTTGACTGGTGGTATGTTCTTTATTTGGCTTTTTTAGATGGAATTGGTAAGGCATAGATATTTGTTGGTTCACCAAATGTTGATGCAATACTTTATGTTAGTTCGCTGATACTTGGAATTGCGTCTAAGAGCTATAGTTTAAGTCATTTGTGCTTTGGTATTGTACTATGTGACTTAATGTCTAATAAGAAAAAATAGTGTTAGGAAATAAATATATATTGTATAATGTATAGAATATTCTAGAGGATATGCATTATTAGCTGTATTTGCTAGTCATTCTGTTATTCGAACTTTACACATGTACAAAATGTATTGGATGTATTATTCTATAAATAAATATTGAATAGAAGGCCTAATCATTCATTGGGCCTACTGAAAATATTTGTCTCTAGTGCCTGATTTTATTTTGGTATCAGAGCCCTAGGGTTTCTTTTTCAAACCCTCAAAATGTCTACCTCCTCTACTGCCTCACATGACGCCTCTCATACCACTGTTACACCAACTATCATCACTGTCAACAATGTCTCCAAAACAAATCCTCTGGTTAATTCATTCAATCAAGAAAACTTGGTTAAGCTGGACCATAGTAATTACCTGCTATGGGAATCAATTGTTTTACCCATTTTCAAGGGAAATAAGCTAGAAAGTCATCTTGATAGCTTGACAGAGCCACCTCCTTGCCTCATCTCAGATGGTGTTGTGATGAAGACGAACCCAAATTTTGAAGATTGGAATGCTACAGATCGTCTTCTAGTAGGCTGGCTTCGCAACACCATACGTGTTGAAGTTGAAGCTCAACTCTTGCACTGCTAAACTGCTAATATGATTTGGGCTGAGGCCCATTCCCTTGCCGGTGCTTCAACCAAAGCAGGAGTCATGGTGTATAAATCAAAGCTTCATCGCACAAGAAAAGGAGGAATGAAGATGGAAGATTATCTAAACAAGATGAAGTCCATTGTTGATCATATAACGCTTACTGGAACACCATTACCACATGATGAACTTATTATTCATACCTTAAATGGTTTAGATGCAAAATACAATGCTTTAGTTGTTAAATTAACTGACCAAACTCATCTGTCTTGGGTTGATATTCAGGCTCATTTACTTGCTTTCGAAAGTTGACTTGAACAACTAAATCAATTTGCTACTCTTAGTATTGAACCAGCTGCAAACACAGCACAATGTGCTGCTCCTCTCCAGCATTCTTCATCTTGGAATGATTCTGATCTGGTGCACAAAAACTAGCATGGAGGTCAAGGATCTCACGGAAGTGTTTGAGGATATGGTCGTTCTGCTCGTGGCCGCAGTCTAGGACGCCCTTACTGTCACTATTGTAAGCGTCCTGGTCATGATATATCCAAATGCTATTATCTGTGTGATGATGGAGCTCAAGCGCATTATGCTTCTACTGGCAGTGTTGCTGATCAAGCGTGGTATATGAATAGTGGAGCCAACTATTATATAACCCCTTCTGCCGAATATATTGATCAAGCATCTGCCGTTGGTAAGTGTCATCTTCGCACTTATACTAGTGAAAGGACCTCTGTTAAAGCTATTGGCTCCAAGACATTATCATCTAATATAAATCTTAATAAGATTTTGGTAGTGCCACCCTCTACTAAAAAGCTCTTGAGTGTGTCTCAATTAGTTAAGGATAATCCTGTTATTGTTGAATTTAATGACACTAGTTGTTATGTGAAGGATCGAGTGACAGGACAACTTCTGATGTAAGGGAAACCAAAGCAAGGGCTGTATCCGGTGATCAGTGATGATGCTCAAAGAAGTAATGATCGATTTGCTCAAGTTCATTTTGCTTCTATTGAATCCAGTCATGATCTTACTTTATGGCATCGAAAATTAGGACACCCTAGTCAAAATGTGCTTAGTCACATTCTAAATAAATGTAATGTCAAGCTTAAGCACAATAAACATGATTTTTATGAAGCTTGTCAATATAGAAATCTAAATATCAACCATTTCCTTCATCTCAATCTCATGCTTTGGCTCCGCTAGATTTAATCCATACAGATTTATGGGATCTTTCCTTTGTTCAGTCGACATCTGGACATCATTTTTATGTTCATTTCATTGATGATTATAGTCGATACACTTGGTTATATCCTCTTAAACATAAAGGTGAAGCAATTACAACGTTCAATCATTTTAGGGCACTAGTTGAAAATCAATTTAGCACTAAAATTAAAGCAATTCAATTGATATGGGTACTAAATTTAAACCATTTATTCCCATTGCTAATTCTTATGGAATTCAAATGCCTCTCAACAGAATGGAAGGGCTGAAAGAAAGCATAGGCACATTGTGGAAATTGGATTGACTGTATTAGCTCAAGCTAAGATGCCCCTTCATTATTGGATGGAAACTTTCCAAGTACCAGTTTTTCTAATCAACTGGATGCCTACACCAATTCTTAAAAACTCAACACCTCTATTTTAGTTGTATAAAACATAACCTGACCACAAAAATTTTCAACCCTTTGGCTATGCCTATTATTTTTGTTTGAAGCCATAAAACGATCACAAGTTTTCATTCCATAGCCAACAATGTGTTTTTCTCTGGTATGTATCTCAGTAAAAAGGTTTCAGGCGTTTAAGTTCTACTGGTCGTATACACATCTCTCGACATGTGGTTTTTGACCTAATAGTATTTCATTTTGCTAATGGTTTTCTTCAACGAAGAACCAGATTGAATGATACAACAACTATTCCTCTAGATATTAATCCCTCATTAGTTGTCTCGATCTCACCGAGTTCTTCTTCCTTGGAATAAGTTACTAACAGTAATAATAGCTCCACACCACTATACCATATGGCTTCACCGAATCATACACTTCTGGGTAATCCCGAGTCTCCCCTTTATCCGACTGAAGAAGGCTCAGGTCTAGACTTGTCTTCTTCGTCAGAAAGTCCAGACTCATCACCGGTTAAAAACATACATCCAATGACCACTCGAGCGAAAAGTAGCATCCAACAGCCCAAATACCCATTTGTTGGGATTTTATGTTCAGAAGATAAAAGTTCCTTAAAACGCATAGCTGAACTTGTGACTATCAAAGAAGCCTTATCTTCTTCTGTTTGGAAAGAAGCTATGGTATAGGAAGTTGTAGCTCTCCAGCACAATTAGATATGGCATCTGGCTCCATACAACAGCAATCAGAAAATAATCGATTGCAAGTGGGTATTCAAAAACAAATTTCATCCTGATGGCTCTCTTCATAAATAGAAAGCCCGGCTTGTGGCTAAAGGGTTTCAACAATCCCCGGGGATCGATTATCATGAGATGTTCAGTCTAATGGTAAAGGCAACCATGATTCATATTGTTCTTACTATTGCAACCACATTTGATTGGGATGTCCAACAACTCGACATCAATAATGCATTCTTGAATGGGTATCTCAGAGAAGATGTGTTTATGCTGCAACCTGAGGGATTTGTGGATCAATAACGACCTACACATGTATGTAAACTTGATAAAGCACTCTACTAGGGGTGAGCATGGTGCCTAGTAGCCCGGTGCGCCCACCCTTGCCCTGCAAAAAATTGCCTAACCCAACCCTAAAAAAGTGGCCCGAAAAAATTTTGGGCAGCTTTAGGCAGGCTAATAATTGGGCAGGGCCGGGCATCAGGCAAGGGGTGCTGCTCTACCCATTTGGCCCTGCCCTGAAAATTATTTTCATTTATTTAAAATATAAATTTCATATCAATTAAATATTATTTCATATATATATTTTTATTTAAAATATATATTGTCTATTGTATAATACTCTTCTGGTCCTTTTTTTTTTGCCCTGGTCACTAAACACTATTTACAAGTAGATTTCTTCCTTTCTTCTTTACTTTGTGATGTATTAAATTATAGTTGCTTTTTATTTTTTTTCCAGATACTTCATCATTTGATTAACTTTTGGGACATTGAATTGATGCAAACTACTTTGACTTCACAGCTTTAATTACAATCGTTTTGTTTCCTTATTTATAATGGATTATGGATGTTGTTTAATTTTTAAAGTATGGATATTTATTAAGACATATGGTATTTTTTAAATTTCAAGACTTACGTTGTAGGCTTATTTTAAAATATTCCAAAATGTGTAATCATCGAACGCATTTGAAATTTATATTAATTAGGGAGAAGTTAAGACATATGGTATTGGTAACTATAGAAATGTTTATGAAATTTATATGGAATTATTTTTTTAATATGTGAATAAGACAAGGTGTTATCACTTGGGCAGGGAAGCCCACTCTGCCCAGCCCACCCTGCCCAACCCACCCTTGCCCAGCCCAAAATAGTTAGGGCTTTTAAAGGGCAGGGCCGGGCATCGGGCTGCAAAATGCAGCCCTTTCATCCTTTGGGCAGGGCATCAAGCAGGGGCCCAAACCTGCCCATGCCCACCCCTACACTCTACGGACTTAAACAAGCACTGCGCGCCTGATATGACCGTCTAAGACTTACCTTGATTTAGTGGGTTTTAAAAATACTAAGAGTGACAGCTCCTTATGTATGTTGAAGAAGGATAATTTTCTTGTTTATGTCTTGATATATATTGATGATATACTGGTAACTGGAAATAGTAAAGCATACTTGAATTCATTTGTTAGTAAATTGAACTGTTTGTTCTCTCTAAAAGACCTTGGTGCAATTCATTATTTCC
Organism: Inga laurina; assembly: GCA_963855925.1. Taxonomy (NCBI): domain Eukaryota; kingdom Viridiplantae; phylum Streptophyta; class Magnoliopsida; order Fabales; family Fabaceae; genus Inga; species Inga laurina. The sequence goes on from OY979711.1 coordinate 57,743,502, forward strand.
TGGTCATTGAGATTTTCCGAGACAGTTCTGGTATTTACTTAAACCAAGGAAAATATACTCTAGATCTTCTTGGAAAATTTGGAATGCTTGATGCAGCACCAATGCCCACACCTATTGTATCTGGAAAACAATATTCTATTAATGATGGAAAATTATTGCCTAATCCTATTGTATTTCGGCAAGCCGTATGAGCTTTACAATATCTCACCACCACTAGGCCATATATAGCATTTTTAGTGAACAAGTTAAGTCAATTTCTTTCTAGGCCTATTGATGTTCATTTTCAAGCTGTAAAAAGGATACTAAGGTACCTTAAAGGAACATATCACTATAGTTTACATATCAAACCCTCTCATGGATTTAATCTGATTGGTTTTTCTGATGCTAATTGGGCAACTAGTATGGATGATAGAAAATCAATATCTGGTATTGGTGTCTATCTAGGAAGCACTCTGGTTTCACGGTCTTCTCAGAAACAACATGTGGTATCACGTTCAAGTACAGAATCTGAGTATCGGTCATTAGCTGATTCATCTGCTGAGATTATAGGGCTTTATTCATTACTCTATGAACTTGGTTTCAAATGTAGAAAACCTCCTATTATTTGGTGTGATAATATTAGTACAGGGGCACTAGCGGCTAATCCAGTACAGCATGCACGATCCAAGCATATTGAACTTGATGTTCATTTTGTGCGCAATAAAGTTTTAGATGGTCAATTGGTCATCCGGTACATTCCTTCTACACAACAAATTGCAAATGGTTTTACTAAAGCCTTAACTCATCCTCAGTTTTCTGTATTTCGAAACAAGCTCGGATTGGTTGTCACCCCTTCTCGCTTGAGGGGGAATGTTAGGAAATAAATATATATTGTATAATGTATAGAATATTCTAGAGGATGTGTATTAGTTGTATTTGCTAGTCATTCTGTTATTCCAACTTTACACGTGTACAAAATGTATTGGATGTACTATTCTATAAATAGATATTGAATAGAAGGCCTAATCATTCATTGAGGCTACTGAACATATTTGTCCCTAATGCCTGATTTTATCTAATAGGTTATAATATGAGTTTGAGAAAAGAAAGAGTACATGAAGAAGTAATGCCTCGAATAATTAATAGTAGAAATGGTCATATATGGTTTAGGATGGGGCTTGAAACTTTCAATTATATAGTATGTTAGAGAGAAAGGGTGATGTGTAACCCCCTTCCCAATTAAGGCCGAGATTAAGTTCTTAAACATGTAATATAGAATTAGAGACCATATTTCAAATTGGGACTTATTAAGGTAATCTTTTTGCCCAAAATCGGATTTGCAAAAACTTTTTCAAAATTTATTCACAATGGTCTCATATTCATAATACAAAACAAATATGGCCTGTATAGGTGGATTCCATACATTTAATAAGGGTTTACACAAAACTACATCACAAATCCCAAAATGTACATATACCTCCCACCAATTATCTAATAATATACAATGATAACCAAAAACCAAAAAGGAACTCCTTACACGGAGCTCTACCCGCTCTTCGTCACCCGTTTGCCTTTCGATCCTTCAGCCTTGCCTAAAATGTTTAATTTTAGGAGAGTGAGATTCTAAAGAATCCCCGTAATGTCAAATCAATCATATAATGTACAATAGTAAGGCATGGAATCAAATCATTATCCATACAAGCAACTATAACGGCAGTTCAACGGCAATGGTCAGTATAACACATGTCATCCCTAACGATTGCTCATGCTGTATTACATCACAACAATCCACACAATATAATTCACCACAGTTGGGATCCATATAAAGCATTTAATAACGCAAGCCATACAGACAAGATACACACAGCCCATGGCTGGTTTCACAAACGCCGCCCTACGGGTCGGATTCACAAAGATCCATGTCGATTACGATGGCAATTCACCGGCTGACCTAGAGATGACCAGCGTCAATCCCTAAACGGCTCACGCTGAAGTGCTCACGCCGTAATGTACCATGGCACACATTTCACAAATTCAATGATAAGTTATGCATACCAAACATCATACACAATATGAGAGAAGAGTCACTACCTTGATCCTTCCGTGCATCTCCTAGCGCCGATCTCTCCCAAGTAGGGCAAATGTCAAATCCTATATTCATAATTAGGGACGAAGAGTCAATCCTCTATTCCAATTCTCAATAGCTTCTTAGCACTTAATTGTTTATCATTATTGCTCTTTTAGAGTCATTAAATACCCCTAACAAAACTCCTAAAGGGTAGGAAGAACTATCCCAAAGATCCCCTTTTTGAAAGCACAAAAACTGATTTTTCACTGCTGCACCTCGAGTGAAAATGGTCTCACTAGAGCATTGGTACGGACACTCGAGCACAAAAGCCCTCACTCGAGCATTGGTACGGACAGCACCTTAAGTGCTAGGAAGTGAGGACAAGAAGTGTTTGCCCGAGAGCCCAAGAACTTCTACAGAAAAGGATCACTCGAGTGACGAAGACCTCACTCGAGTGAGAAACCTCAACACTTGCAAGTGAGGCAACACTCTTGCCTCTCGCCTGGAAGCGTGACATGAGAACTGAAGGTCAGAAGGGAAAATACACACAGCACTCGAGCATGATCTTCCCTCACTCGAGTGATGTTCTTCCCACACTCAAGCACACTCACTCTCACTCAAGCATGATTATCAGAAACCAGAAAATGCAGAAGGTATGACAGCACTTCCAGAATTTTTTACCAAGTGATCCAAATGAACCCAAATACCAAACCAAAGCCACTCCCACACAAAAACACCCAAGGAATCCAATGGAATCATTAGAATTACCAAAATCCTACTCCATTATCATGCTTTGATTTGAATCAACATTGAACACCAAAATCCCAAAACCACCAATCTTAACATTTCAATCACCAATCAATCTATCTATCATAAACTCATTCCAAGATACCATTCTCATGCCAAAAACATACCAAATGAACAGTGGCACTCATTTTCGGATTCAAGCCAAAATTTCCAGAAATTACAAATTACTTTAAATGACATGAACCATAGATAGAAAGATTGGTTTCACTCACCTTATCAACTTTCTCAAAAACACTCTTTGATTCTCCAACAACCAGATTTTCGTGATTCTTGAAATCACCACCAATGGGCACACTATACACACCAAAATGAAGCTCTCACTCCAAGGATCAACACTAATGAAGTGAGTTTGAGCAAAGGAGATCATTTCCCTTACCTTTTATCAAGCTTTATCTTTCCTTTTTCCTTCCACTATGACCGAATGAGAGAGAATGAGAGAGAGATGGAGTGGAGAAATGAAAATAATGATACTCCCTCCATGCCTTCAGCGAAAAGAGAGGAGAGGAAGAGAGAGAAACCAAATAAAATACTCCCTCATTGACTTTTACACACATTTTCTCTTTACCCACTTTTGCCACATGTCAAATTGCTATTGGCTCACCCAAAATAAGTCACCAATTAGCTACTTTAATCCCTCCATTAGCCATTTTAATCTCACTTCTCATTTTCCCATAGTTAGTAATTAATTTTCCCATTAATCACCAACTCAAGGCCAATAATTCTATTCTTCCAATTTTTTCACTAATTATGACATATTAATTAATATTGCCATAACACATAATAATTCCAATTAAATCCATAATTATCCCCAAAAATCATGATTAGCCCTTAATCAAAAATTGGGATATTACATGATGCCTCACAATATTCAAGTGTGGAAGAACAAGTTGCTAAGACTCTTCACATATATGTGCTAAAGTATATCCTAGAGATGCCCCTTGATATCGTGATAGGAAAGAATACCCAACATAGAATGTGCTAGCAGCATGCTCATTTGATCTCATATTCACTTATGTGCTCCCAGGGTGGGAAGGCACTGCATCTGATTCAAGAATTTTAAGGAATGTGCATTAACTAGAGAAGATAGGCTTAAAATCCCCAAAGGTAACTATTTAAGTAATTATTATCAAAATTATTCCAATTAATCAATATATTATCACACATTCATAACAATTATTTTCATTTATTATAAGAAAACATTACCTTGTGGATGCTAGCTTCATGTTAACAAATTCCCTTATTACACCTTATGGACGGGTTCTATATCATTTAAAAGAATATTCAAGAAATCCACCATGAAGTCGTAGGGAACTATTCAATCTTCACCATGCATCATTATATAATGCAATCGAAAGAGCATTTGGTGTATTGAAAAAACGATTTCCAAATATATACATTTCATCATAGCCAACTCAAGGGGTCAAAGCTCGAAAGTTGATACTACTTGCATATTGCATTATTCATAATTATTTATTTCAATGTGGTGAAGGGCGTGGTGTGAAATGATAGCAGCAATTAGAGAAGGCAATGAAGCATTAATTCAAGGGTATGAATTTAAGGGAGAATCCTTTAAAAAGAATTTGAAAATTGGAAAATGATAAATCAGGTATTTCCTTAAAAAAAAGTTGGAATTATTTATCAAGTTTCGACATTTTCTAATCAATTCTTAGTAAAAAAAATTTGATTTGTCATTGTCCATTTTCCAAGTTTTTTTTTTGGGATTCTCCCATAATTTAATACATGACGTTCTGAACTGAGAAAATGACTTATTACATGAGTCAAATGTCATAAAGAGAGAAAGTTTTAGCCACAAGATTCCACCCATGTCTAGTGAAGAAGTTTGGAATTTGATAACTGAACGTGGATGCTGACAAAATGTTTCGGATTTATAACTACCTTATGAGCAACATTGAAAAGTTGAGATCGGTTGTTCAATGCCCACCTCCAGCACACAAAGCAATAATTATGGATATGGTGTTTGGATCTTTATGTCCTCATTAAGATTTATTAGTATTTGAACTTGAGTTATGCTTTTGGTATTTGAATTTTTCTTCATGTGTGGATGATGTATGAACACTTGCTTCTTTCTTCATGTGGATGGTTTTTTATTAAAAAATGTGGCTGTTTATTTTTAGTACAATATATGCAGGTGGGCAACTTTAATTTAATCTCTCAAGTTGATATTGAGAATGTTTTTTTCTTTTTTTGACCTGGATATTGAGAATGTTGATGATAGGAAATTATAACTATGGTTATTTTTAATAAAATGGATATAGCATTTGTAACTTTAATTTTTGACCAAGTTCTTTTTTTTTTTTGGAAAAATTCCAAATAAATACCATTTGAAAATGTATAACCCTAAAAAGTCTATTAACACTTTAAAAAGACTTAAAGGTACCAAGTACCAAATTGGGTTTTTCAAGTTTTGACACATTTACCATTTTACCCCTCAAAACTTTTTTTTTAAATAATAGTGGTGCCCCCGCCGGAGCACCGCCACCGCCCCAGTGGCCGGCCGACCAAGACCCCCGACGGCCGGAGCTCCAGTCGCCGGTGGTAGGAGCTCCGGCCGGTGGAAGCTTTTTTGGTGGGGAGGGGGTTTTTTTTTTTTTTTGAAAAAAAGTTGCATAGAAATGGCAAGGGGTGGGATCGAATCCATCCCACCCCTTTAGACTTCTTTGTTATATATATGCATTATTATATATATATATATAATATAATTAAAAGTGTAGTAGCTTTGACAAAGTCAGTAATGGCGTTGACAAATTCAATAATGAAAATAACAAGATTCGTAATGGTATTGACAAAACCGTTTGCTGATGAACCTTGACTTGCATGTTTTCATCAGCATTTTTGCACAAAACGTTTTTGTCAAAACCATTACAATTCTTGTCAAAATCATTACTAAACTTGTCAACCTTATTACTAAATTTTTTAAAATCATTTTATTTATATTATGAATGTTTTCATAATGGAATCTCATAATGGAATTGTCAAAACTATTATAAATCTTGTCAATCTCATTACTGAATTTGTTAAAGTCATTTTATTTATATTATGAATGTTTTCATAATGGAATCTCATAATGGGATTGTCAAAACCATTATAATTCTTGTCAATCATCATTACTAAACTTGTCAATCTCATTACTGAATTTGTTAAAATCCTTTTTTTTATATTAACAAGTTTAGTAATGAGATAGATAAGAATTGTAATGGTTTTGACAATCCCATTATGAGATTCCATTATGAAAACATTCATAATATAAATAAAATGATTTTAACAAATTCAGTAATGAGATTGACAAGTTTAGTAATGAGATTGACAAGATTTATAATAGTTTTGACAATCCCATTATGAGATTCCATTATGAAAATATTCATAATATAAATAAAATGATTTTAACAAATTTAGTAATAAGGTTGACAAGTTTAGTAATGATTTTGACAAGAATTATAATGGTTTTGACAAAAACGTTTTATGCAAAAATGCTGATGAAAACATGCAAGTCAAGGTTCATCAACAAACGGTTTTGTCAATACCATTATGAATCTTGTTATTTCCATTATTAAATTTGTCAACGTCATTACTGACTTTGTCAAAACTACTACACTTTTAATTATATTATATATATATATATATTTAATAATGCATATATATAATTAAAAAGCTTTGGTGGCCTAGTGGCCACCATGCTTCCCTTCTAAAGAGGTGGGATGGGTTCGATCCCACCCCTTGCCATCTCTATGCAATTTTTTTTCAAAAAAAAAACCCCTCCCCACAAAGAAAGCTTCCACCGGCCGAAGCTCCTACCACTGGTGACCGGAGCTCCGGTCGTTGGGGGTCCTGGTCGGTCGGCCACCGGGGCAGCGGTGGTGCTCCGGCGGGGGCACCACTATTATTTTTTTAAAAAAAATTTGAGGGGTAAAATGATAAATATGTCAAAACTTGAAAAACTCAATTTAGTACTTGGTACTTTTAAATCTTTTTAAAGTGTTAATAGACTTTTTAGGGTTATACATTTTCAAATAGTATTTATTTAGAATTTTTCCTTTTTTTTCCAAATTAAGAGATCGGACATAATTTTTACTATGAGAGATCAATTGTATTATATAATTTATATACAGATAAAAAATAATAAAAATTCATTTAATATCAAAAAAATATTTGATATGTCATAAAATTGAGAGTTAATTTTAAATTAAAATGTGTATTATTTTATTTAACGCTGTGTTGGGCGTGCGAAGAAAAAGAAGGCTCAGGGGTTAGGAGCATCTTCTTGGTGCTCTCTAATGGCTGCGGCAACTTCTGACTCTAAGGCTTTGTTTGGTTCAGGATTTTTGTAGGTGAGGTTGGGGGAGGTGAGGTTTGTGGAAGAAAAAAATGTGTTTGGTTGGAAGGAGGGGAGGTTAGGGGTGAAAAAATAATTTGTCTTCTAGTGCTCCCCTCCACTCTTCTCTCAACCCCCAAATTTGGGGTTTTTTCTGGGGGAGAGAAATTTTTTATCTCATCTTGACCAAACTGCCCTTATCAATTATTTGATATTCCATACTTACCCTTCTAGTAAAAGCCTTCTTTCCTCTTTATCTTCTTAATTCAGCCATTCTGTTCAACAATTGAGCTTAATAATATTTTTTATTTGTGATTGTACATAGATCCTTTTGATGTTTTATGAGGCTATATCTGATTCTTGCAAGCACAGTAAGCAATTAACTTTTTAATACTTTTATTAATTATACATGCACAACAACGTGTTTTCTTGGCCCAATTCGCTCATAAATTCTGTGTGTTGATAATTTTGCAAATGGTAATTATTAATAAATAATAATTTTATAAACAATAATTATTAATAAATACATTGTAAAAGAAAAAGGAAAATATGTATAAGGGTATTTTTGTCCACTTATAATTAACTCCCCTCACCTCTCCTTCTAAACCAAACAAGACACCAAACCTCCCCTCCCTCTTCTTGAACCAAACAAACTTATAACCTCCCCTAATCTAACTTAAGTAAACCTCACCTAACTTAACTTTCGTTGAACCAAACACACCCTAATTGTGTGACCTCTCCAAATGACCGTATCAAGCTCAACGTCGGCGGGACGCTCTTCGAGACAACGCTTTCCACCCTTCATTCCGGTGGTCCCGATTCCCTTTTTACCGTTCTCTCCTATCGTGACACCGGTGATTCCAACCCCGTTTTCATTGACCGCGACCTCGAGATCTTCTCTGTCCTCATCTCTCTCCTCCGTACCAATCAGCTCCCCTCCACTGCTCGTCGTTTTTCAAAGCAAGAACTCGCTGATGAAGCCCTTTACTTCGGCATCGACACACAACTCAGGTCTTCCATGGAGTCGTCACCGTTTGATGGGATCGACGCCTCCAACACTGCAACAATTCGACCGGCGTCCGAAGGCTTGTCTTCCACTTTCACCGCCGCCGAGGTCGATGGATCCATTTGGATAGCCCACGGTGGTCAGGTATCATGCTACGACTGGAATCTCAGCCACTCATGCACCATCCGGACTCATCTAGACAAAATTGATTCGATTTGCCGAGTCTGGCCCGAGATTACGGCAATAGGGTCGGCATCCAACACGGGATTGCACTTTTACGATTTTTCCGATGGGCGCAACGTCAGCACTGTTCAGTGGACTGATCCTTCTGATCCCCGTATCTTCAAGGCCCGAGTAAATGCAATTGCTGGCTTAGAGAGTTCGATTTTTGCCACGTTTGACTGCCAACACACAGAGAATTGTATCCTTGAAGTAGATAAAACGAAGCTTCAGATCGTGTCTCAGCTCGCTAGACAATCTGGTAATCAGGTTAAGCATACAGTTCCTGGGAAGCTGACATGGGTACCCCAGACCGGCGTGCTCGTCGGAAGTGCAATCACGGGCGGGGCTTTTGGATACTCTGGCTACATCAGATTGTGGGACCCACGGTCCGGCAAGGTGGTATGGGAGACGAATGAGCCGGGTACAGGTAGAAGTAGTAGGTTTGGGGATTCGTTTGCTTGCGTGGGCGTCGACGTGGAAGGCTTGGCTCTATTCAAGCTCTGTTCTCAATCCGGGGATTTGGCAATGGCGGACATGCGGCATTTAAAGGAGGATCCGTGGATTTATTTGCAAGAAAAGAACCCTAGCTTGGTGAGCACGGGGGGAGTGAGCAGCAGTGTGATTCATTGTCACAGGAGACAAGTTTTTGTCGGGAGAGAGGGTGATTTAGAGGTCTGGTCCAGACTCGAAGGGATGAAAAATGTTGCAGAAATAGCTGGTGGGCATGCTGAGGGCTTGTATAGAAGAAATTTCGTGGATAAAACAAAGGATTCAGAGAGAGGGATTATTAAACAGATTGAAGGTGGTGGTAACAGGTTATTTATTAGCAGAGAAGATGTTGAAGGTATTGAAGTGTGGGAGACTTCTTGTTCTTCTGGCGTGATTTCAGTTTTGTGATCAAGAAATTGCCATAGCTATGAGAATATCAATATGGTCTCAAACAGGCTTTCTTTATTTTAACGTGGTCAGCCTAATTTACAATAGATCCTTTTGCATTCTGCCAGAAACTTTTCTTCCCTGGAAACTGCAATATTAGGTATGGCTCCGAATTCTATCAGCATGTTACTGATGATTTTGTAAGTGCAAAATAATTTGTCACTGATGATACATGTTTTGCACCTTTTGCCTATGTTTCATAACCAGTCCCACGCATAGATAAAGGAGGAGGACGGTTGTATTAGTCCTTGAAAACTTTGACAAATCACTTACGAGTCAATTTTGTTTTATGGAACCCAAAGTTGAAGTCCTTTCTGGTCTTTTAATTTCTCAAGATGCTACCCTATTTTAGCATAATACAGATAACTTTGTCCACTACTCTAGCTTGGCACACCACTATTTGGAATTGTGAATCAATATGCTAAACCTTAAAACTTGAGTATATCATTAACGTTTGTTTTCGTGGTCTCTGAAGCATCATTGAATGACCTGAATCTTTCTCTGTTAGAGCTGTTTGTTTAGTGCCTCCATTATAAAAGCTATCTTTCTTGTTATGTAAAATTCTAGTAACTGGTCCTTCTTTCTTCTTCTTTTAAATTAGGTGATAGACAGACATTGTTGGAAGAATTATGCTTTGCAGGTGAGCAGATGTTTGTGATCTTAGCTTAACTCATGCTGCTGCCATCATACGATAGCCGATCATGCCAAAAAGTTCTACAGATGCGCTCTTGATTAAGTTCTCCAAACTCATTGTTTTATAGGTACATGTGTATTAGATAATCAGGATTCAGCTCCTCTATAGTGCAAGCTGCTCTAAGAAAGTTTAGTACAAGTAGGTAATTATTGGTGCACCATGCCCCAATGGATTGTTTCCTAAACAACCAAAGGCCAAAACACTGACAGGCAGTGCACTATATTTTACCTTGCTAGCTCACAGTTCTCTCTTGCTATTTTTCTGATATTTCTGGAACAAGAATTTGTGAAGACTAAGTTAGTGCTGAAACTTGTAGAATTACTATACAAATGCCGAAATGCATTTTTGCTGACTGAAATGAGATAAACTGCAGTGCTATTTTGTATGTTAATCAACTAAGGTTGAATGTGCATGGTGACTTAAGGTTACAGGGGCTTGAGCTGGTTTTTATGGTGAAAGAATTATGAGATCTGAGGTCAACGATTTTTTGCAGTAAAATGTGTGTATATGGAGATGGTGCTCTATGTTGTGAGCGGCAATGGTCATTCTTATGTAAAACATTAAAAGGTTCAATGGCTAATATTGAAGGATGTTAAACTTTTCTATTCCACTATCCATAGGAAGGCAAGTAAAGCAGTCCTAAGTTGTTTTCATTCCATTGTCAACTTGTAGTGCACAAGCAAGGTCATAATTTAGGAGCAGCATTCTTATGCCTCAAAGTTCACCAGGTTTTCTGTGCATATGAGTATTTTTTGTTTGAAGAATGTCTGAAATCACCCCTCCTTTCTTGAGTGACAAGCAAGTTCGTTCTTGCTTTTCCCTGAAAATCATCATTGATATGTTATGAGGTCGGATTTTTCATGAGTCGAAAGTTTGATATTCAAAAAGTATCAAATCAAGTTGATCTCCAAATGATATGTTCTAGTTCTTGTAATTATTTGGATTGGATTTCTTTCTTTTGTTTATTTTCGTTTCTCCTTAGTTGATAGTGCTAGACTCCTAGAAAGGCAGGCACTAGTGACCAAGGTTATATATACTATGGTTGAACATATGAGCTTTCACTTGTAAAGAAGTTTTCATGCCAATAGGCTATGGACCACAATGTTGTACTTTAATACTTTAAGATTTCTGTGTTTGATTTAATAGTATGATACGTTAATATGATATTGGACAGGAAAAAAAATATAAGTACTCCGGTCTTTAAGGGCCTGTTTGGTTTAAAGGGAGGGGATGGAATGGGTGGGGATGGAGGGGAAAGGTAGAGGGTTACTTTGTTTGGTTGAAAGGGAAGGAAGGGAAGGGATGTTTAATGATTCTTTGTTTAGTTCAAGAGGGGATGGGAGGGGAGATAATAACTAATTTACCATTTTACCCTTATTATTATATTATATTTTTTTACTAATATAAATTATATAAATTAGTTTAAAATTCACTATTCATCTCAATCAGCAAAGAAAAGATAAGATCATTATAATGCTTAGATCACATAAAACCATCTTAGCCAATATGAGATCTAAATACTAATCTGAGCCTCTTTTTCCTCCATGTATTGAAGGCTAATCAAAATATCTCCTCCAATCTAGACTAAAGAACAAACTACTGTCAAATACAATAGTTCTCTAAAACAACAATCAGATCATAAGGAAGGACATAACTATTTGGAGAATCTGAACCAAAGCTTTTAAGTTTATGCATATCTATGTCACTGTCATGATGAAGCTGGCCAAATTTATAAACTCTGACCTTCCCGGTACGTCTCCCATCAGTGTAAGGAGGATTACGTGTAACAATAATTCTCCATACTCCGATTTTCTTGCTGCTATCCAATCTGCCAGAACTTCTCTGATATTTTTCTGTTTCTTCATCAATAAACATAAGGAAGCATACACTCTTCTTTGAATATTCACTTATATTAGATAGCTCATTTATCTCATCAAAATTTCCAAATATGCAAGATGCAACAACCACGCCAGTGCACTGTTCCATATACAGAAGGTCATCCTCCTCCATGTCATATCCGGTGTTGCCACCAGGTTTGGTTCCACGAACAAATCCACAGCGTATATTCATTGACGGTTGAACAGTATGAGAATAAGTTTTCTACTTCAAAGTAGGATATGGACCAAAGTCAAAACCACCAAATTCTCCATCTCTTCTCAAACTTTCCTCATGGATAAAAGTTAGATTCTGAAGAACAGGTGAAGGTGATGCAAACTTTGGCATCAGTGCTATGGCTTCTTGCATATTCAGAGACAAAAAACATCGTAGAAAGGAAGAAGAAAACCGAACAAAGCACAATATGTCGGTTCCTTCTTGCAATCTTTGTTTAGCACACTTGAGATAAATAACCCAATCAAAGCTTAAGAAACAGAATAGCGATCAGCAGCAGTTCAAAAAAATTTTCGAATCATGTCTTCAATCGGGTCCATCAGCATCTCTGAGTTCTCTCTCTCTTTGCTCTTCTGGCTTTCACTCACTCCACTTCAGGCTGTATCGACAGCGTTGCCGCTACCGTCGAACCCTGTCTCTATCGCTCTTCAGTCAAGACGCCGAAGAAGACGACAACGAAGATCGCCGGAAAAGAGTATAGCTTCTCCCTTCCGGTTCAGTCCTGAAGATGCCCTCTGGTTCTGCGATGAAGATCCTGCCAGCTCCCTCTCTGGTTCAGCTCGAAAATGGTGATGGGTAGATATGGAAGAACATAAAATATAAGAGGGCAAATTGGTCATAAAATTTGGCTCCCCTCCAAAACACCCCAATTTGGAGGGGACCAAAATAAAGGGAGGGAAGGGGTGAGAGAATCAAATTTTTGCCTCCCTCCCCTCCAAAATTTTAAACCAAATGAGGGGAGGGATTCATTTTTCCTCCCATCCCCTCCAACCAAACAGGCCCTAAGGGTGTGTTTGGTTTGAGGGGAGGGGAGGGAGGGTAAAATTACCTTTTTGAATAGGAGAAACCCAAAATTTACCTTATCATTTCTTTTAAATTTTGGATTTCTACCCAAAATTTAAATTACTCCCAATCAAAAAGGTAATTTTCCCCCCTTCTCTTTCCCCCAAACCAAACACACCCTAATACAAGACATATTTAATGACATAATTTAATTAGATTAAAGAAGTTAGTTAAATTAGTTAATATAGTATATTGTTGTTGATGGAGCATCAATAGAGGTAAATTAGGAAAAGATCGGCAAATATGAACATTATATCTTATTTTTAAAATAAAGAGCTACTTTCTCAAATATGTCATGTACTCTGCCGATCAAAAAAAAATGTCATGTACTCCTCCTAGTCCTGGTAAGTACCAGAGGGAGTATAAGCTAATACGATATATCATTGGTTCAATAATTATTTAATAAACACTAAATTTAATAATTTAATTAGATTTTGATGTTTAAAATCTTATGGATAATTTTCTGTTCTAATTCTTTTCATATCGTCTCCTATCTTGAAAAACAAAATATTGATTCTTTTCAAAGAAAAAAGTTTTTAAAAAAATAACCACCTTTACTCCTTCCATGATTGTGATCACATTTTTTAGACTAATTATCTCATTAATCTACAACTCCCAAAATAAATTTTAGATTACTTATGATAACATATTAACTCAATTCATAATCCGAGACCGTCAATAAACCCACTAATTTTAATAGGCCTGGCCCGATGAGTTTTTATCCTTTGTGAATGTGCAAATAATTCGGGCAGTTCAATAAGAGCATCTTTCTCTTATCCCAATTACCTCCTCGCTTTAGAAGATAGGTTCATTTGAACAGGGAAAATTAATGGTGATTATTATTCCATGAAAAGTGGTTATAAAAGACTTGCAGAGGAGGCAAGAATAATACAAAGGGATATATCGGTCAATTGGAAAATTTTGTAGGGAAGCAATATTCATACAACAAGCGAGGTACATAGTAAGAGAAACGGTGGAGGATCAAGAATTCAAGATTTCAAAACTTTGGCTGACGAGATGGTTGAATCAAGAAAAAACTTATCTCATATACTTATCTCGTATACCGTGAATCACGATTTATAAGCACTTATTACTCAAAAATAAGTCATTCCAAACGATCCCTTAATCAAGAAAAAAGATGAATGAGTCTAATTTGGAATGGAAGAGAAACATAGATATAGTAACAGCAGGCATCGTTATAAATTTGAAGAAATATCAACATAAACTAATGGATCCAAATACCAACATGTGCTGCTTTTGACCGTTCAAACGTAAGGTCTCTCTCTTTTTTTTTTTTTTTTTGGATTAATAAGGTCTCACTTTTGAGTTTAGATGGAATGCAAATGAAAATCTTTTTGGGCCTAACAATACAAAGCATAGGAGTGCTTATTTAATATTTTTATGAAAAATATTTAAATCGCTCCGCAAATAAGATTTGATACATACAAAAAGGTTTGATTTGATGCATAAAAATCCATTGGTTTGGTTCAATTCTTAGTTTGTAAATAATAATTCATTAATGCAACACAAATGTTAGGTGATTCAAAATTTCAAATTCAAAACAACGCTATGTATCGTCTTTATAATATACTCCCTCCGGTCTTAATTATAGGACATATTTACCTAACTTTGGAGAAAATAAAGATAATGGTTAAATTAGTTAATCATATTTATTTTCCTAAAACACCCTTATTTAAAATTTAAAATGACATCCAATTACGTTGATTCTCTGTTTTTTCTTGTACTCTCCTGCCTCACACATGACTTCTCCAAACCCTCACACAATTCGGCATCGTCAATTTCCCTCAATAACTTCCGATATACTCTTATTAAATTATTATTGAGAAAGTATCAATAAGGGTTATTTTGGGAAGAAATTGACAAAAATTAGAACTTTATCTTGTAATTAGGATCAAGATCAACTCTAAAATATTGTCCTATAATTAGAACCGGAGGGAGTACTAATTTCCTTGCCATTACTTTTCAAGACCATATATAAGCTAGATCTTAAATATAAGCAATGTTATCGTCTATTTAGAGTATTATACCAGTATTTGCGATCTTTACTCCATTATTATATTATTGGCTAATTCGCTTCATTTGTTTTTCAAAACAACTAGTTAATGAATCAAATCTTTATACACTCTAAAATGCCCTTACTAGACCCATGGCAACAAAAAAAATGCCCTTACTAGTCTTGATGTGTCTGGGATGTTTGTTACTAAACTAGGCCTTATTTTGAAATAAAAAAACATTGTTTTTGACATAAAAAAATACAAATTTTAAAAAATAATTTCATCATTAATATGCTATTTTTATTTTTAAAATTCAAAATCCCTTAATACTCCTTGAGAAGTATTACTAATGAATTTCAGTACTTATTTAAAAATAATAATTAAAACTTATTTTAAAAAAATCTCACCGCTAAAATATTTTTTAAAACCCTTTTTCTTGGGAATAAAGCATAAAAGCGGAGACCGGAGCTATAGCTTATAGCATAGAACAGAAGCCGACAGGAAGAAGGGAAAGAGAAGAAGGGTTTGAGGAGGCGATAGAGAGAAATCTGATCATTTTTTGAGATGGACGTGATCAAGTCTCAGCAAATTTCATCGAGACCCATCGAGAAGGTCATAGTGCATCCTCTGGTTCTTCTCAGCATCGTTGATCACTACAACCGTGTTGCCAAGGACACTCGCAAACGTGTTGTCGGCGTCTTGCTCGGTAGTTCATTTAAGGGCACTGTCGATGTTAGCAACAGCTATGCAGGTGAGTTCCCTTCACTGAAATTTCCGATTTTGACTTCTAGATTTGATTGCTTTGATATTTTTATGATTGAATTTTGCAAATTTGAAAGTGGGGGCGAAAACTAGCATGGATTTGAAATTTTTTTGGGTCGACTAGGAAGAGAATGAGGGTTAGGTTTTCGAGAGCGATTATTATTATTAATCTAAGAAAAATTTAATCCAATTGTAAACACTTGACTTGTTGTGTTCGCACACTAAGATTGGTGGTTATGACTCAGAAAATACAAAATGCATAGGACGGCCCTCTTCCACCCTTGGACTTTGTCGAATAATCCTATGACCAATAAATGACAGGATCTGCAGCCTCTGCTTTTATAAGTATTACTATCCACATAGTCGCATGGTGTTCATGTGGAAGGCTGATAATGAGGATAGCCATGCTTACATTAATTACTCTACTTATATTGGGGAACCAGGGTAGATTGGTGGTTGAAAATTTAGTACAGCGGTGATGATGAAATGGAATCTGCTTGTGATTACTGATTACTCTTATATGGACATGCCAGTCCCACGTAGTGCTGTAAGCTGACTACTGCTTGGTGTAGACACTCTAAGATTGGACATCATTAATGGTTGAGACTTATTGTGCTATTGGCTATTCTTATATATGAATCTTGATTTCGTGATTTTTTTAATCAATGTTTACATGAAGGGCATGTTGATTGGAGATTATTTTCAGTACATTTTCCTTTTCTAGAATTTGGTAATTCTTGAGCGTCCATTAATATGAATGATCTTGTAATTTCAGTGCCATTTGAGGAAGACGACAAGGACCCAAGCATCTGGTTCCTTGACCACAATTACCATGAATCCATGTTTTCTATGTTCAAGAGAATAAATGGTAATCTTGCATCAACAATTCTTGTCTTGGGATTTAGAGGTATGTCATTCACACTATTAACGTGTTTTCATGGGACCACTTTTAGCCAAAGAGCATGTTGTGGGATGGTATAGTACAGGCCCAAAGCTAAGAGAGAACGATCTTGACATTCACAGATTATTCCACAAGTAAGAACATGTATCTTCATTTATTAAGGACTGGTGGTTAAGTATATATGACTTTCTCTGAAAAATATTGCACCAAATAAATGATATCTACTTGACTCTGTGAAAGCTTATTAGGATGCTCAGTATTTCTATGAAAAGCTAGTTGGCCCAATACTTCTTGTAAAAGATTTTGGCGTCAAATATTTTCCCCCCCTCCAAACTCTAGAAGATTGCTTTCCTCATTTGGTTATCTCTTTTTCTTGTGCTAGCTATGTTCCAAACCCTGTGCTGGTCATCATTGATGTCCAGCCCAAGGAGCTAGGGATACCTACGAAGGCTTATTATGATGTTGAAGAAGTAAAGGAGGTAAGTGCAATATGATATACCTAAAAGCTTTCTATAGTGATGAATGACTTGCATTATGATATTCTTTTCATGGGGATTGAAGTAATATCATTCTCTCCCTTCAAATACTTCCTTAATAAAGGCTAATGCTTATTTCTCACAACAGAATGCTACACAAAAGAGCCAGAAGGTTTTTGTTCACGTGCCTTCAGAAATTGCTGCTCATGAGGTTGAGGAAATTGGTATGCTAAGAGATAAAAAATTGCAGTTCACTATTAGCATTTAGCACATCTTTGCTAATCAGCCTCTGTAGATGGATGTTGAGTTTTTGTTAGTTTTTATCTTTATTCAATATGAGTACTAATATATGAATACTCTTGTGCAGGAGTGGAACACTTGTTGAGGGATGTTAAAGATACGACCATCAGTACACTCGCCACTGAGGTTCTAATCTTGCATTTCCCTCTCCATGGTCATTGAAGCAGTTTATTTTGTTTTCAATCATATTTTTTCAGTAGCAACTAGAGAGTTAGGGTGTCTTTGGAATGAGGAGGAGAATGATTAAGGAGAAATGGAAAAGTAGAGGGAAGGGGAGGTTTGTTTTAGATCTAAACCAAGAGGAAGGTCAGAATTCAACCTCCCGTTCTCCTCAATCCAATCATATTCCCAAACTTTGGTTTGTACAATCTTATCTGGTTGCTATAGGACTAGAACTGACAAACTACCTACTTCGTTCAGGTTTCTGGTAAACTTACTGCGCTGAAAGGATTAGATGCTAGACTAAAAGAGATACGGGGTTACCTTGATCTGGTTATTGATGGAAAGCTTCCATTGAACCATGAGATACTTTACCATCTGCAGGTACAAGTGAATCACTTAAATTTGCAATAATACTACATTTTTGTTTATCTTAAACCATAATCTTTCTTGGTGTTCTTCCTTTTCATTACACCCCCCCCCCCCCCAAAAAAAAAAAAGAGTATCTTGAATTTATAGGCAGGTAGATGTCCAAAAGCTATATCTGACGAACTATCACACCCATTTTTATCTAGTGATGTGACTTGGTTGTTCTGGTTTTAAATCGGTGCTGTCCATGTGGACAAAATTTGTTCAATTAGATGTTTTCTTATTTAAGTCACATTGATTGTGCCACTTTTAAGCTGGTTGGTCTTAGAAATTTTTTGTCCATGATAGCTTCCGGCATGAAACAACCATATCTCATGGAGTTTACTTGTGCATTTGACAAATTGCAGGACGTGTTCAACCTCATTCCTAATCTCAACGTGTCAGAGTTGATCAAGGCCTTTGCAGGTAATACATGCTTAATATTGAAGGGTCAAACTTAATTGTAGTTTATATTGGTTTTTCATTACAGCACAACAGGCGGATGCTTTTTTGTAGCTCAACAGCACAGTGTTGGGTCCTTGAATAGAATTCATCCACTATTGAAGCATCTGATAGCAATGATCCTTGGAACTTAACTTAAGTCTGGTCTAACACCTTTTTATGCGTTTAAAAAAAAAGAAAGAAGGTGCATCTTCTTGGAGGTTAAGATTTCTTCCTTGTTTCCTTGTCCAGAAGATTCCTTCCAAGTTAAACCTAATAGAAATTGCTCCAAACCCATTGCCCAAACTCCCTAACAAACTTAGTTGAGATCTTTCCGGTCTCTTTAGATATACAAGACATAGTGGTTAACTTAAAACCCAATACGCATCGCATTGGAGAGAAGTTATGTTCTCAATTCTAGCCTATAATAGATTGAAAGGCAAAGATATATGCCCTTGAATTGCTAGTTTCTTTTAACCTTAGAGCTATCAGTGTGATTGCAATAATAATGCATGTTCATTTTGGACTTCTGCAGTGAAAACAAATGACATGATGTTGGTCATATATCTTTCTTCTCTGATCCGAAGCGTCATTGCACTCCACAACTTGATTAATAATAAGGTGAGTTTTCGACTCTTACAAAGACTCAAGTGGTTGATCTGATATTCATATGAATGATATCTGGACTGTGTTCTAACTGAGCCATTTGATTTCCAGATGCTGAACAAAGAGCATGAGAAAGCTGAAGATGCAAAGCCAGTTACAATCCCTTCTGTCAGTGGAAGCTAATTTTGGGGTTTCTTTCAACGTGGTCCAAACCAGTTCGTATTTACATTTGAGGCTTTCCATTCTTAATATTTTTGTATTATATTTATGGGATTAGATATTAGATTTGAATTGAGCCGTGTCCGAGGAAATTTGTCAAATGGAACATTTTAACTTTTAACCTTTTTTTCCAGCACTATCTATTCCTGATATTACTCTGCTATTCGTTGTCAAATGTTTTCACATTCCTCTCTAATCTACTTGCTTAAAATTATGCCATGCCTATTATAATTCTTATAACTTTTATTTATTTTTATGGGTTAATATAATTTTTGGTGTCTGAAGTTTGATCCAATTTTGGTTTTAGTTCCTTAAGTTTGAACCTTAATCCCTTAAGTTTGAAATTTTTTGTTTTGGTCCTTCAAGTTAACTTGGTGAAAAACCGAGCCAAACCGGAAAAAATTAAGTCTTTTTCAAATTTGAGGGACTAAAATCAAAAAACTCAAACTTGAGGGACCAAAACCACTGATTTTAAATTTAAGGGATCAAAATCAAAATTGGATCAAACTTCAGGGTTTAAAAGTTATATTAATCCTATTTTTTATTTAGAAATATGAGAATTAATTTTATTCTTAATTTTTTTACTTATGCAAATATTAAAAGTTAATTTATGAACTACATCAATAAGAGCTGTTTTAACTTTTATTTTTGACAAAATGGTAGAAATGAAACCTTATTTTATTTCCGAACCTATTACTTAAACAAACATTAAACACTAGTTTAAATATTACAGTAATAAAATTTTATCCTACTAGGTGGGGTCGACTATATGAATCGCATGATATCATTGTACTTTGTCAAAAACCAGATCTTTCTTTAGACTATTAACCAAAAAATCATGTATTATAATCTCATTAATTGTTTGTTTCGTACTTCTCAACCTATTTTTTTAGAGGATTTTATATTGCTTGATCAACCTTTTTCATTAGTTCATTGGCTTTCTTTGAATATATTTAAACTACCTCAAACGATTTTCTATCATTTTTTCTTTAATAGAGGCTACTCCAACTCTCATATATATGATTATTACGAAATTTATCTTTTCTTAAATAACCACACATTCATCACAACATCATTATCCCGGCCACCCCTTGTCCTTTTAAAACCCAACTTTCACTCTTCTATAACATTACTGATCTTATAGTAGTGCTATAAAACTTTCCTTTTACCTTATTAAATACTTTTCGATCACAAATAACACCAGTAGCTTTACTCCATTCACATCATCCGCTTGCATTCCATGGTTAACATTTCCCTCAATTTTACCATCTTGTTGTATAATTGATCCCAAATATTTAAATTTTGTTACTTGTGAAATGACTTACCCCATAATTTAACTTCCACTTCACTTTTAACTTATCTCTTAGTAAAATTGCAATACATATGTTCAGTTTTGCTCCTACTCAAATGAAAGCCTTTCAACTAGAGTCATTCGCCATATCTTGAGTTTAGAATTGATTTTTTCCCTAGATTCAGCCAACAGAACTATATCATCTACAAAAAGAATGCATTTAGAGATCTCTTCTTTAATTGACCCAGTTAGAATATCTACCGCTATGTTAAACAAATAAGAGATTATTTCTAATATAAAAATTGGGTTAAGAGGTAATTTTGCTCTGGAAGTGTCAAAAAGGGAACAATTTTGCCCAAGTTGTTCTTCCAATTAATTTTAACCTTTAGATGACTAAATATACTGAGCTGACAGTACACATGTCATCCACGTCATTTGCGTTATGATGCAAGTTTGCCCCAAAAATCCATATGTGATACTTCATTTTTTCTGAAGTTAAATTTAAAATTTTGGAGGCAAATTTGCACCATAACAAAAAATAAAGTGGATGAAATGTGGATTGCCAACTCAGTATATTTGGCAACTAAGAGTCAACTAATTGGAATAGCAACAAGGGCAAAATTCCCCCCTCCAAAAAAAAATCCCAAAGTAAAATTGCCCCCTTGGTTACAACTTCCAAAATAAAATTGTCTTTTAACCCTAAAAAAATATAATAATGTTTTAAAAGCATCAGTAGCTACTGTCATATATATTTTGATTTTTTTAACAAAATGCAAAAGCATTGAGCATGACAAATTGTTACTTTTTTAAAAAAATTAGTAGAGGGCTCCAAATTTAGTATTATATCTTTCACTGTTTAATTAATTAAATAATGATGCGAATGGTGAGATTTAATTTTCATCCTTCTTCTTGAGGTCACTAATTTTGGGTAAAAGCTGACTCTCGATATAAGATGAATTGGATGTAAAATGAAACCTTAAAAATCTTTTCACATCACAATGAAAACAATAATTAATGATGAACATGAAAATAATGACTCAGAAACGCATATTTAACAAAAAGAACTAGAACTTGTGACCAAAAAAAAAAATTTAAAACTAAGCCTCGACCCAAAATCTTCTCTTGAAAATAAAAAGATTAATTCAACGGAAGTCAACTTGATCAAATATCAGATTAATACCCTTTGACCTGAATATTTTGTAAGAACTAAAAAATTGATCCTTGATTATTTCAACTAAACAAAATAAAATCATAAGAAAAGAATAAATTGATGTGAGACTAATTTTCTTAAAAAAATAATCCGAAGATATCATTTTTGAGTGAAAGTTGTCTTAAAAAAATAAAATACTAATTTATTGTTGGTAAATAATTTTTTTGTCATGACTCACGCCCAATGACTGAGAAATGGCTTAATATAACCATATGGTGTTAATGAATAAATAAATAATGGTAAAAAATGAATAAATAAATGATAAATGTTCATCTGCCTCTGTTTCTGTTTTTTTTTTTTAATCACATTAATGTTCAAGCTGGCTGGACCTAGCGATGAATTCAGGCAGCCCGACGGCGCCGCGTCTGCGTTTCAAACGATCTATGCCTCAAATACACAGACGAGCTAAATTTTAACTCTTTCATTCTCTTCTCTTTTTATCAAACGAAGTTCGATTGCACTGAATATTTGGCGGGTTCTTGGAACACTGACATTGAGAGTATTCCTGGTGGAAAGAGCCCTTTTTAAGTACAAGATTGATAAGGCAGTTGGTAAAAACCATGGGCAAGGCTTCAAGGGATAAGAGGGTATGGTTGATATATCTCTCTGATTGCGCTCTCTTACTTTGTTGCTTCTTTATGTTCAGCTGGATATTTTGCCCCTTCTTTTTACAGGATATCTACTACCGGAAAGCAAAAGAAGAAGGTTGGCGTGCTCGAAGTGCCTTTAAACTTCTTCAAATAGATGAGGAATTCAATATATTTGAAGGTGCGTGTTCATCGGCGAAATTCAGAATATCTTGCCACAATAGCTTTTGTTTGCTTGGTTTTTTAACATTTTGGAGAAACAAATGAATTCATTGGCTTGATCAGAAGGATTGCCCTCTCTTTTATATTTTAGGCTGAGAATATGATTAGTGTTAGAAATAGAAATTGAGCACTGGCAAATATCTTACTTTGCTCGAGTTCACAACTCTTACTAGAAAGCTTGGGCCTTAGCGTCTTAAAAATAACAGGAAGGTTTAGCGAGTTTTGTAGTTCACAATTTAATAGCACAACATGTACACACTTGTGTGCATGTGTGCATATTTATCTGTACAGATGTATCTATGTGCACAAACTTCCTCTCTTGGCTTACGGTTACAATTTCCTTTGCAGGAGTGAAACGGGTGGTAGATCTGTGCGCTGCCCCTGGTAGCTGGAGTCAGGTACTAGTGATTAGCAATATGATAATATTGAGCATAAGAGAGTTGTGGGACAATACACAATTAATGATGGTTGCAGTACATTAGGGGAAACGCATTGACTGATCTAAAAACAAAAGGTTTGCTGAATAATGTTTGACATTATTAAGAATGGGAAGCACAATCCACCTTGGAGATGAAGATAAGTTATTGGTTCTGGAACATTAATGGAAGAGTCTTGAGTTGTGCTTGTGCATTTTCGGTTCTCATATTGGTTTCATCTTAAGCACTGGATAATTCTTTGTTCCTTTGTTCAGGTTTTAAGTCGTAAACTGTATCTCCCAGCAAAACTTGCACCTGATACAAAGTAAGTTCACTTTCTTGGAAAGTTCTTTGGTTTCTTTAGGATTTCCTTGATTTTAAGGTTTCAATGTACCAATTTAGAAATATGAATTAATGCAAGTTTGAATGGGATCAAGAACTTTCTTGTTTGGTTACTTTTGGTTATACAAATCAGTGCCTAAAAGCATTTCTCTTTCCCATCAACGAGCTTTGCATGATAGTGTCACCATTATTGACATCACAAAATGATTATGAACCATCCTATCCTTATTAAGCACTTATGCGTTGTGTGTACTGTACACTTCAGATATGTATTTTCTTATAGAACAACGTATCCAAAACAGAAATACGAGCTTGAGGATAAGCAACACATAAAATTTCTCTATAGGTATCACTATCATATAATTAATCTTGAATATTGATGCATTCTGTAGTTATATGTATGTCTTCATAAACTATATATAATTTTTTGCTTTGCCTAAAAAGTTAAATAATTTAAGAGAGTCATAAAGTAGTCGTTTTTTACAATATTAGCAGCCATTGGAATTAGATTTCATGGACTTTTAGTCATTATGCAAATCTGATGTTTTGTAAGTGATCATTAAAAATTCATTGATTACTTCAAAATTATTGAATTTATGGACTAACATTGTTTATCATGAACTTAATCTTCAAAAATATCTATTGATTACATTTTGATACACCATGATATGCAGGGATGATGATCTTCCTCTTATAGTTGCTATTGATCTACAGCCAATGGCTCCAATTGAAGGTGTTATTCAGGTGCAGGGCGATATAACTAATGCCCGTACAGCTGAAGTGGTATGCACTGCAGTATTGTCTCAAATCTCTCATTTATGTGTTTTATTTTAGTATAATCACCAATCTGTATCATTGAATTTTATTAAGAAGTAAATGCTTTGTTTGTCCCTTTTCCTTTTAGATATAAATTATTTTCTTTTGGGGGTGGGTGGATAATGCATGATACCAAAGATATTATGCTTCTGAGGCTATTTGGGTTAGGATCCATTATTGAAGGATATGTATAGATTATGAATTCATATGTTTAAATCATTTATCTTCTATTATACAATTGTATACTCGTTGCTCTTGGTTTGTTTGAGTGTCAACTACATACTTGCAACTCCCTTCTGCTGTTATTTTCTTCTTGGAGTCGGAGATATGAAACTCTGATGGTAGAAATGCAGTAAAGAAACAAAAGGTAGCTATCAGATTGAAAGAAAGTCACTGCAATCATGTGCAAAATGCAATTATGTACATAGTTGTAGCTCCTTTGGTCACACAAGTTTATATGGATTTGACCTGGTCTTTAAATGATCCTTTTATGATTTTATCTTATATTTTCATCCTCTGGGGATTAGTTGGAACTTAAAAGTATAGAACTTCCTCTTTCAATGCTGCTCTTTGCCCACCAATCCTATTTTCTTCAACTGGCTATTGTACTGAAGTATGTGAGTGTGTCATTTGTCTTGTTTTCTTCAGGTCATTAGACATTTTGATGGTTGCAAAGCTGACCTGGTTGTGTGTGATGGAGCTCCTGATGGTAAAGGGCGTTCAAAATTTAACTTAATAAAGTTTTGATCATTTGATGTATGATATATAGGTATGTAAAGGCTAGGAAACTAAGGCTTGTTCCATATTTTCGTGCAGTCACAGGTCTTCATGACATGGATGAATTTGTTCAGTCTCAATTGATACTAGCTGTAAGTCCTTAACTGTTGTTGCAAACAATTTTTTTAACATTCTTTTTCCCCTCTTTTTGGTCTGCTGTCTTGATAGGACATCACAATTTGGAAATGAAAATATTATTTAAATGGTGGGTGTATGCTGATGACTTAGTGTTCTTTCATTCCTGTTTATTCTCTTGCAAGGAAAGTATGTAACGATTTTTTGTTCTTTGTTTTCAATCAATCAACTTTTATTCCTAAGAAGCACTTCCTTTTGGACGGTGTATATGAACTGCATCCGTAAATGATTTATTCCTCATCTTTCTAACAGTTTTATAATCATTCTTGGCAATCTTGTTAGATTTTGTGGAAGGTTAATGCGTACCAGATTACTTCTTGCAGGGTTTAACGATTGTTACTCATGTACTCAAGGAGGGAGGCAAGTTTATTGCAAAGATATTTAGAGGAAAAGACACAAGCCTCTTATACTGTCAGGTTTAATTTGACATTGACTTAATCATGTTTTGCATTTATTTCTTCCAGTGTAACCTATCTGGATAGCTTTTGCGACATCCATGTGAAGTTGACATTAGATTTTCTTCTGAGACGCATGATTGAGCAGAGAGAGATGAGAATGAAGAATAAGAACCTCTGGGAACAGTATAAGCAATCCAGTGCCATGAGATTTGTGATTCTGAAATTTAGGCCGCCATGTTTTATAGATGTAGATTTCAGTAAAATTCTCCAACATCAGATCGACCAGAATTCTTAAAGAAAATGATGGGCTGACTAGATGATAAGTAATCAATATAGTTGTACTTTGTTAGAAATGGAAAAGCTTGGAGTTACTTTCTTGAGAACTAGAAAGCGCACTGGTAAAAATGGATTGAATTTTTTAAATTGATTCCATGACCAATAGAAATTCTTTTATACAGATAAAAGAACCAACTCATGCTAGTATCTGAAATTGCAGCTGTCTTTGTGAGTTGTGACATTGTCATGCAGTTCTAGTTGCTGCTACCGATAGCAATTGTCTTTTGAAATGTCCTAAACCCTAGAATCTTCTTCCATTGCATGATTATATTTTCAATCGTAGTTTCAATTATATGTTATTTTTAATGTCTACCTAGATTTATGATTGCATGCTCTACGTTTCTTTAATATATTTATTTGTTTGTGTGCTTGCAGCTGAAGTTATTTTTCCCTGTAGTGACTTTTGCAAAACCAAAAAGCAGCCGAAATTCTAGCATAGGTAAGTGATAGTTTCCCATCTCTTACTATTTTAATTTTTTTACTTTTGACATGGGTTTCTTTATTTTTCCCCCTAGAAGGAATCACTTAGGAGTTGAGAATCATGCCTTTAATGTATGAAAGTTGTGTATGTGAACTTCTGATTATTTAAATGGAGAACCTATTATACATCATCTGCTGCATTAGCTTCCCCATCTTTATACTTTTCTTAATTTATCACCTGCCCTTGTGCCTCCAAACAGCCTGCGTTACTGATGCTAATTTATGTTCAGATGGTAGGAAGGTATAGTACCTATTTGTGCTAATTCTTACTTTTCCACCTCCAGAGGCATTTGCGGTTTGTGAAAACTATTCCCCTCCCGAAGGATTCAATCCCAAAGATTTGCATCGACTGCTAGAGAAGGTTGGAAGCCCCTCAGGGGCGGATGATAAAGGTATATTCAGTCCCTTGAGCTAATATATTGGCTTTTTATATCTAGTAATTCTGCTTCTAAAATTCATTCCCACTCTAGTATGCTCAAGCATCATAATCTGAGAAATTATTATCTTCCATTTTTCACAAAGGAAAACTTTGTTTGGTCCTTGACAAGAGGGGGGATTTTGAATTAGCAATCTGAGAAATTATTACCTTCCATTTTTCACAAAGGAAAACTTTATTTGGCCCTTGACAATAGAGTGGACTTTCAATTTGGTCCTTCACATATTATTGTCACCTTTCCATTTCATTTACACCTAATGTTTAACATTAAATTTAATATTCTGCTGACTTGGCCGTTATTTGATGGTAAATTTGTTCCCACTAATGGATGGCAAGTAACATCGCGTCAACAGCCTATTAGATTTGTTGTTAGATTTTGGGTGAAACCGAACTATAATGGGAGGGAACATTGTAAGTATTTGAATTTCAACCATTGGGGACCAAAGGAAAAGCTCAACTATCTGTCAAGGACCACAATAGGTTATCTTCTTCTTTATATAAAGACTAGAGACTTTAGTAGATCTCATGTGACTGTGAAAACGCATGCGTGTGTGCAGATTGTAGTAGTGGGTGGTTGGAAGGACCAAACAAGGTTTATATTCCGTTTTTAGCTTGTGGGGACCTGAGTGGCTATGATTCTGATCGCTCATATCCACTGCCTAAAGTTGCTGAGGGAACATATCAAAGCTTGGACCCTGTACAGCCACCCATTGCCCCTCCTTACAAGAGAGCCCTCGAATTGAAAAAGGCCTCCACTCAGGGAATCCGACAACTCGAAAATCTCTCCTTGGATTCTTGATAATTTACCTTGCACTGCTTAATCATGATGCCGTTTGGAATCTTTATTCTTTTCCCTCCTGCTATGATATGATTACTGATTGAAAATTATGGGCTTACGTGTGGGGCATTATTAGGTAAATCTAGTTCCCATCTGATGTTATAAATATATGCTTATTCATGCCTAGTTTCTGTTTTTCAATAGATTTCAGTTCATCTTTGAACTTTTTGTATTTTCTACTTGCATGATTGTTATCTTACCTGGTGATCATTTTCATCACAATTTTAGAAGAATACAAATACAAATCCTTCATGGATGGTAGTCCTAGCTTGTAACTGTACACTGTTTTGTTCCAGAATTTTTTGGCAAATAATTTTTTTAGAATGTTAACTGAAGCTTGTGTAATTAGGACTAGATATATTTATTTATAAATGAATGAATAAAATTAGGAAAAATGAGAGAAAAATACCATTTGAATTACAAAAACCCTAAAATGTCTACTAAATTAGCAAAAGGACAAATAGGTGATCTAGTAAGAATCTGAGATTTTGAAGTTTGAATGGTGACAATTTGAATATAGGAATTAGCAACCTGGGTATAGAGATTGACAATTTGAGCTCCCTAAATTGTCACTGTGTATACCTAAGTCGCTAGTTATTATTCTAACGTTGTTATTGCCTATATCAAGTTGTCATTACCGAAACTTCAAAATCTCATATTCCTACCAAATCACCTATTTGTTCTTTTGCTAATTTAGTAGGCATTTTGGGATTTTTGTAATTTAAATTGTATTTTTCTGTCATTTTCTCATCAAATTAAACATGAAATGTATCTTTTACATATAACTATAAAGATGGAACTCTGCATTGTAAGAAGTCGCATCTCACTGTAAGCTGCAGTAAAACATCCTCTTTTTTGGTCATTCTTGTACTAAATGCGTGAAAGTGAAGGATTAACATGGGTTGTGCAGAGTTGTGTAGACAGAAAAAAGACAAAAAGAGCAGAGATAACTGTGAAAGAAACAATGGTAGGGTTGCATCAGTTGTATCTTTTTTATTTTGCTTTAAAGTGGTGTACCAGAGCAACCATAATAGGGCTCTGAAGAAACATGAAGACATTACTTTGTATTTGCATGGAAAGATGTTGGTCTGAGTTTCCTCAGCCCTCAGCAATGAGCTGTTGCACTACAGTCCCTTTGGTCAAAAAGGTTATGTATGTGAGGCAAAGTGGATTGCCATTGACATATTCACTGACTTTGGTATTTTATTGATCATGATTTTTTATAGGGAAAATGATAGAAAAATACAGTTTAAATTAGAAGAACCCCAAACTGTCTACTAAATTAGCAAAAAGGCATATAGATAATATTGTAGAAATCTGAAATTTTGAAGTTTAGGCGTTAACAACTTAAGTATAGGTAATGACAACTTAAGATAGCAATTAGTAATTTGGGGGTACACAGTGACCACTTGGGGAGTATAAGTTGTCAATCCCTATACCTAAATTGTTAACTCCTATACTCATATTGTGAACACTTAAACTTCAAAATCTCATTCTTATTAGATTATCTATTTATCTTTTTACTAATTTAATAGACATTTTGGGGTTTTTATAATTTAAATGATATTTTTCTGTATTTTTTTTATATTTAAGCAAAAGTGGAAAAAAAAAAATGAGTAGAGAATTACTTCAAAACGGAGATATTTTGCATAGTACCGTATCTTTGAAGTTCAGAATACATCATTACTATCAGAAATATTAATATGTAGGGCTTGGTATTTGAGAATATGACTGAGAGTCTGACATGTTCAATTATGCATGAAGGAGGAGGCCTAGGTACTCGAGAATGCTTTTGTCTGAGAACTGGGTGTTGTAATGATGTATGCATGCATGAATTTTCAGAATCTTTGATTTTTTTCCCAGTTAAAATTGCCTGGGGACTCCGGTTATTGCATTCTATTCTGCAACATTTTTACAGATTACTGGCTTAAATCAACCAGATTTTAGTACTCTCTCCTAACATTGTTAACCGCCTCATATGATTAAAATCATTAATCTTGTATTGAAAAAAAAATCAAATTTATACAAAATTATAATAAGAATCAGAAATATTATTGTTTGATTTGGGTTAAATATGTTCTTTTTTAGAAAAGTGCATTCACAGTTGAAAGTTGTGAATTTCACTGTTGTGAGAACTTAAACATGACCAGATTATTTTGAATCAATATTATTAAGTGTCGGTGTTTGGATTAGTAGTGAAAAATTGATTTTGTGAACAAAAATATGAGAAAGTTTTGTCTGAGTATTTGTTAAAAAAAACGTGATTTTTCTTAGGAAAGAAGACACTTAAATAGTATTTAAACTTCAAAATGTTGAAATTGATTTTGTTGACCTTAAGAGTAATGTGATTGATAAAAAGAATATAATAATTAATAACTTAGGTTTTAGGGAAATCACTAATTTATGATTTTAAAGTTCAAGTGGTATTTAAATATATTTTTTCCTTTTTCTTATATGAAAAAAGGCTCTTAAAATTCGCAAATATTATTTTATATATCTTCCTTTTAAGTAGAGAAATACTTCTGAAATTCAATTTTGGCAACTTTTGGAATATTATATTTTTAGAATGGTTACCAACTATGACTGAATGATTGAAATTGATAGAACTAATAATTTTCCATTAGGTGGAAAAAAGGACACGTAGATGGTAACTGATGGATGCTAAACACTGCACTGATTCTGAACCTTTTTTGCGCCAATTAGTGGAAGTAGTTGAATTTGAAAATAATTTTGAGACTAATGCAAATTAACACATTGTAAATCTTTACAGATAATCTCTTCTCATGCTATTGACATAAAAAAATAAAAAAAGGAGACTTTTTTTTTTTTTTTTTTACCTTCAAAGCTTAAAGAACTCCCTCTTAGATTGAATCTACGCTCTGGCAAAAAAGAATCTTAGATTCACTCCCTCTTAGATTGAATCTTAAAGAACTCTCTGGCAAAAAAGAATCTATATTAATTCAGCCACTGATCAAATACAGATAAAATGACCAAAGAAGAGGGAAAAAGAACGAAAATCAAACCAAAAATCTGGTGGCCAATTTGATTGAATCTCAAAGTAGTCTATATTAATCCACTCCCTATTAATCGAATCCCTCTTTAACATTTATCCACTGATCAAATACAGTTAAAATGGCCCCCAAAAAACG
The DNA here is from genome assembly GCA_963855925.1 of Inga laurina. NCBI lineage: Eukaryota > Viridiplantae > Streptophyta > Magnoliopsida > Fabales > Fabaceae > Inga > Inga laurina. The sequence goes on from OY979711.1 coordinate 57,774,216, forward strand.
AGGAAATTAAAGAAAAAATTCTGGTGACGAAATAGATTGACTCTCAAAGATAAATATCTGATCAGTAAGAGACTGCAAATTCCAAGTCTATCTAAGTAGTTTCTAACGCATTTCATGAACAAGTTCATCAAAAATCAGAAGAGCATACTTTCTACCCTAACATGTATCTCTTCAAATTCTACAGAAACAACAAAGCACTAATAATCCTTAAGAAAACCAAAAAAAATAAACAGAGACAAACTCCAAATTACATCGAAACACAATATTATTTCATTTTCACGCCATATCATGTTTCTCCTATAATATAATAACCTCTCTCTCAACTGGGTCTCTCTCTAGAAGAAGAAGAATGCAAGAACTCGATGCAATCTTCAACAGCTTCAGCTCGATGTGAATCAGAAGAGCCTGCAGATAACGAACGAGACCTGATCATGGTCGAAGAAGAAACCTTTCTTGAAGATCTTCTTCTCATAGAAACAACCTTCATAGCTCGCGCCATAACCTTCTCTCCTAGCCGCAGTAAAAAGCTCACCGCCGACAATCTGGCCGCGTCGCCGCCACCGTGCTTGATAAAGGCGGTTGATTTGAGGCTGACATCAGGACTGAAACAAACCCTTTTGCTATGTCTCGACATGGAGCAAAAATTTGAACCCTAAAATGGAAGAATCAGAACCTGAGAATGTTTTCAGCTTTGCTTTTATGGGCGAGAGAGAAACAGAGGAAAACAGAGAACGAGAGAGAGGGTGAATAATAACAGGGAGAGGGGACAATTAGGTTCGCAAAACATATACACATATAAATACATGCATATATATATATATATAGATAGAGAGAGAGAGAGAGAGAGAGAGAGAGAGAGAGAATTTAGGTAAGAAGCTTCACAGTAAAAACTAAAATGGAAAAGGAGATAATGTAAGATCAAAGTTAAAGAGTAAAAAGAGAGAGCGATGTTTGAAAGATAGCTAAACCTTGAAGGAAATTTCAAAGAGGGAGGGAGAAAGAGATCAGCTTGACCTTCTCTGCTTGCACTTTCTGAGAACATTCATATAAAATTTTAATAAACATATATAAATAAAAAAATTGAAAAGCGAGTCATTATTTATCATAAATTCATAACAACCAGGATACCTTGAATGTGATTCACACTAACTTTGTTTTATATATTTTGATAAGTAAAATAATTGCTCATGAACAAGCTGACACATCTCTCTCTTCGTTTAATCTACAAAAGTCTCATTATGAACCAAACGTCATTATTTATAAATAGGGTAGCCTACTCTAAAATTTTATCCTAAAACATTTGTGTGACTTTAAAGTTGGGATCAAATAATAAAAATGATACTGAAAGTGTTGGCACAAATATAATTAATTGAAGAGAGAAGTGATGAAATCGTCATCCTCATATAGGAAAAGAGACATGCAGAACAGAGGCAGGTCTAAAGTGGAAATAATAATAAAGCTAAATAGATGATGTAAGGGTGTTGAACGAAAAGCATTAGAAGAATGAGAAGAACAAGTGGTCAAAGGCACAGAGAGATACAGAGATACAGAGAGAGAGAGAGAGAGAGAGAGTAATAGGCGTCACTTTTTAGGTGTTCTGTTCTGTTCCAGAGCCTATCCCCTGCTCCGTTGCTTATCTTCTCTGCACTTTGATGCGTCAAATCTAAATATTATATTCCCTCCTCCATCTTAATTAAGATAAAGTTGATTTTTTAAAAAAAATTAAGAAAATCAATTAAATCATTTTAGAATATTTTTATTTTTATTTTTTTCTTTAAACTAATTAATTTGACTAATAAACTGATGTATAACATAAGAATACTAAAAATATAAATACTCTAAAATGATTTAATTGGCTTCTTTAATTTCTCCAAAAAAATCAACTTTATCTTATAATTAGGACCGGAGGGAGTACTATATATATAGTATATTAATTTTAGGAACATTGTTGTGAAGATTTTATTTAGGGAAAATTCCAAAAAACTATATTAGAAATAGTAAAAGGGCAATTCAGTACATTGAAATTGTAAAAGGATAGATTAGGCGGTGTCAAACAGGCAGATGAATTTGGGATTTTGAAATCTCGGCCAAATGACGAAAATGCCCTTCAGCCCTCAGTCAGAATAACAACATAGGAGTTATTAATGGCAAATACGGAGTTGCTAATGGCGAGATCAATGGTGTTATTGGCCCTGAAACTTCTTATTTGTGAAAGAAGAAATTTAAGTTGTTAATTTCGAATCCAGAGTTGTTAATTAAGAGATGGGTGTTGTTATTGGCCCTGAAATTTGTTAAGTGCGAAAGAAGAAAATAAAGTTGTTAATATCGAATTCGGAGTTGTTAATGACGAGATCGGTGGTGTTATTAGCCCTGAAACTTATGAATTGTAAAAGAAGAATTGAAGTTGTTAATAACGAATCCGAAGGTGTTAATTACGAGGATCATGTTGTTATTCTGAAGTGGAGATGGAGGGTTGAAGGGCATTTTCGTCATTTGGCCGAGATTTCAAAATGCCAGATTCCTCTGCCCTTTTGACACCGCCTGATCTGTCCTTTTGTAATTTCAATGTACTGAATTGTCCTTTTGCTATTTTCAATGTAGTTTTTTGGAATTTTCCCTTTTATTTATTTTATAGTTAATATAATTTTTAATCTATTAAATTTGCTATTATTTTAGTTTTAACTCTTTAAATTTTAAATTATGGTTTTTGGTCTATCAAATTTTATTTCGTTTAAAATATTGGTCTATATAACTCAAAAAAAACTTAGATTATTTTATTTTTAGAGGGATCAAAACTAAAATGAAAATAAATTTAACAAACTAAAGAAGGTATTACCGTTTTTTTTAAAAATAAGAGTGGGTATATTCATTGATTGATTATTAAACTAAAAGATAGTAGGAAGTAATTAAAGGTAGAAGGAAAATGTGTGCAGAAATGGAGGGTTAAAATTGGGAAAAGAATAATGAGGGAATGAAGAAATGATGTTGGCCATGAAGAAGAAGAAATCTCTTGTTTGAATGTGAGCCACTCCCTCATCTTGGCGTGAATATTAGGGCATTCCGTCTCTTCTTCCATTTTTTCCTCTTTTTTTCTCTTTTTCGTACGCCACGTGACATAGACTGTCAGAATCAGAGTCCAAAACTTTTATTTCTAAATCCAGTTGACTCTTTTTAAAAAAAAATTAATAAAATTAAATAAGTTATGTATAAACTTATAAATTAAACAAAATACTTTGAAAAAAAAATAAAGATATACATAGTTTTAAAATAATTTAATTAGTTTTCTTATCCCTTAAAAAAAATCAATCAGATCTTATATTTAGAATCATAATATTTTAAATTAGAATGCTCATTTTAAAATTTTGTACGAAAATTTTAGTCTATAATCTTAAAAAGGAGGGAGAATGGCAAAAAAAAAAAAACAAGAACTTTGAAATTATAAAATCTCAAATTATATATTTTCAATAAAATAAATTATATCTTACTTATCAAGTCCCTCTTATTATTATTTAATCAATTTTTTTATAATAAACTTAATTTAGGATCTTGTAATTTCAAAGTTTTTTCCCGTTATTTTCCATAAAAAGAATCTATCTTATTAATTTATAATTTTTAAGTAAAAACTACTAAAAAAATATATCATTTCAAATTTTATTTTTAAAGGTATCTAAAGAGTAAAGACTTGTATCATTGAGCAAGTGTAACGCTTGTTTAATTGCATGCAACTTATTCTAAAATATGTGCCAGTTAAATGAACAATATTTTTACATATAGCTAAAGATATAGATACTTTGACTAAAAATGAGTTACACCCGCTTAAGTATATGAATTCTTAAATAATTTTAGGCAATACTAGATCTTGGGGAATTTTTCATTAATTTTCTTAATAAGAACTGGAAGGTATAATTAATTATGGAAGGTTGGCCAAAAAAAATTGGGAGAATTACATTCAGGTCTCAAGAAAAAAGAGAAATGAAGAAATGGTCCCTATTGTAAAATAAAAAAATGATCCTAAGGAGTTGTTAATACAGGCTCCTAGAATTGTTAACGAGTTATTAATACAGGTTTCTGGAATTATTAATGAGATTTTTTTTTTCCTTCATTTTCTCCCAAAAAAAAATTTAATTAAGGAAGAGAATTTGGGGAATGTGAAGACATGATTGAGGGTGCAGGATTTGTCTTTAGAGCTTTATTGAATGGTCAGTTTGTGTCGGATATTGGCCTGTCATTTGGACCCCTACCTTTGCTTTCCCTCTTTTCTCACCCTATTCCTTCCTTTGACCCAATCAAACCATTAATACAAGCCATCCCCACTTTTCTTTTCTCTTTGTTTTTTTTTTTTATTTTTATCAAAAAATAAAAAAATAAATGTGGAGCTAACATTATTCAAGTCTTTGTCCAATACCAATAGTCCAGTCGAATGAATTACGTGTCTGAAGGATCATGTCCTCTAAGAGACAAATTTTTTATCCACATGAGACATTATAACATGCCAAGATGCAAAATAGTCTCCGCTATCTTTTTTACAAGGTTTTGATAAGAGCGGTTTGGATATTTAATAAGATTTTTTTTATTTCTCATTAATTATATATATAATATTAATTAAAAGATTAGTTATATTTATATTTATTCTATTTCCCTCTCTTATATAAAAACAGAAATGATAAAAAAAATTTATTTTAAACATATTTATTATTTTTAATTAATTTTAACTGTTTTTTTAAACCATATAATTCGGTCATTAAATTTTTATAAATAGAATCTGAAGAGTACACAGCGCGTCATTACAAACCTCCTGACTGCACCAACCCCTCTGTTTTCTTTTTAGTGTCATAAATATACTGCTACTTCCAACTTCCAACCATTCTTCCACTCTTAGCTGCTTCCAAGTTCCAACTATTCTTCCCCTCTTAATTCCTTCCTAGCTCTTCTATTCAACTTTTCTTTTTAGTTAAAAGATGCAAGCATTAATTTGACCCAAAAAAAAAAAAAAGATGCAAGCATTAAGCGTTAAGCGTGAATGGCTTGAAGTTACAATTAAAATTAGAGCTAGAAAATTGGGTTGAATCTATCAAGGACCAAGTTTATGATTTAGAACCTCTAGGAGAAGTTGGGTTTGAAAGAGCCAGTCCTATAAGACCACGAGCTTAAAAGAACGGTCGGCCCTTTTATGTCCATTTATTATTATTATTATTAATAAGGCTAACTCAGTGGCTCTTGTTTCTCAATTCTCACAATCTCACTTCTGGCTAACCCTAATATAAAATATTAACACACTTAATCTATTAACTAGTTAACCCTCAGACCTCACTACCTCAGTCCCTTTGCCTTAGTGCCTCATGCCCTCACTAGTCACAATCTCACGGATAGCCGATCAGACTTCGGACAGCAACACAACGTGCATGAGCACCTCAGAGTCATAGACAACATAGTCACAGCCAAAAATCGGACTCCTTCTTTTTCATTCTTTAAGGTTGAATTTCGATTTTGAAGGCCCTAACTCCCTAAGGGTGATTGTCAGAAATAATGGAGGTAATAATGCATATGAAAATGGAGAAGAAATGAAAAGACTAAATGCTTTTATCCTTGAAGTTGAAAGAAGAGCCTACTTACAGTGAAGCACAATCAAATGTCATTGATAACGTTGATAGTGATGATGGTTATGGAGAAGAAAATGGCAATTTTATTTATATTGTTTAATGTTTAGTTTATGATTATGCCTTTACCTATTTATTTATTTGATTGTAATTGTGTACTTGTAGTTGTGGTTGACTGGTTGTGGCTTGTGGACATTAGTTTTCGTTTGAACTTCTTAGTGTTTGTGTTCTGTTAAACATGGATAATGTTTGATATTTTAATTTAGCTTTGATAATATTTATATTTTAAATCAGCTATTTTAGTCTTCTAGTATACAGGAAGTAAAAATATGCTAAATAGGCCTGAAGCCCGTGGACCTTAACTAACGGGCCGGGCCTCCAAAATATGTATCTTTTTTAGACTCGGGCTTAAACGGACCGGCCCGTTTTTCCATTACTAAGTAAAATCGAACCCGCAATTTCCCACCTACAAGAATATATATATATCAGTAAGCTATAAGGTCATTAGCTTTTGTATTCAACTTTGTGGTGCTAAAAACTTCACCATATAATATACATGCGTTAGCTTAGTATTTATGTTTTACGAAAGTGATTAATCTCTCACAACATAACAAATTAATATGTAAATTCCTATTAATGTCCTTATAATTTAATGGCATGTAAACTCTCCTATGAGTGAGGAGATTTTGGACCCGTTGATTATTTAACAAATATTTTTTGCCTCTCTAATTTTAAAAAAAAAATATTTAAATCTTTGCTAGGAGAAGGACATCTAGTACTCAATAGTGCTTCAAATCAAATTATTTTCACTAAGAAAATATTAGTACGCCCTTAAAAAAAACAAACCTAGACGATAAATAAGAGTGTATATAAATGGTAAGAGTAAAAACAAAAATAACCCAAGAACAACGGAGATTAACGTTATTTTCATTGGTGATTTTGATTGCTTTAGGTTGTAACTTGTAAGCTAAGACTTTTTCTTATTTTTTTTGCGTTTGAAAGTGAAGGCATACATACATGTTGGATGAGGATGCTTAATTTTCAAGCACTCATCCCCTATTCCCATTATACCTACACATACTCTTCCTCAATGCTATCCATTTATTAATTATGCCAATAATCCTCCAATTATAGTCCTCATATATCACCAACGTAATAATACAATATTATCTTTGTTTGAAGAAATGGGGGAAACAATAATAGAGTGTAAATAAAGGGATAGATACATCATGTTTTTAGCATCTTTCGAGTTTTTACTGTATTACTAATAGTCAACTGATCTTTAAGTATAAAATTGCAGGAATTCAAGATTTGCATAGGCTTACAGAAATTCATTGGTGGTCGAATATTGGGTGAGTCTAAAAAAACCAGTTGCAGTATTCTTAAATTTTTTTTTCATAAAGCATAAATAATGTGAGGTCAATGGTTTTTTTTTTTTTTTTCCCTTCCCGTGGAAGCATTCGTGGATGAGTTATAGCCTTATAGGTATACGATATTTTGTTGGCGCAAACTCGACCTCAAAAATGTTAAAAAATGAGTAATGCTACATAATCATTAAAAAATTGATGTGAACCATTAAATTTTTTCAACAATCAGCATGACATTGTGATATTTTTAATGCTTTCAAGGGGTATTGAGTAAGAGAGGGAAAAAAAAAACTTTGGGGTACTCACAACTCGAATACTTCCAAGATAAATGTGATCCTTAAGTCAGTGAGAGTTTTTTAGAGATTTTATATTACATGTAAATATATTAAGGTTCAAGCCTTCAAGGGAGACACTTTAATACCCTCTCCGGTTCTAAATATAAAACCCATTTGACTTTTTTTTGTAAGAGATTAAAGAAGTTAAACAAATTACTTAATCATATTATATATTGTGTATCATTATATTATATTTCAGTTTGTATATCAAAAAATTAGTTTGAAAAAAAATAAAAATAAAAATACTTTAAAATAATTTAATTAGTTTATTTAATTTTTCCAAAAAAAAATCGATTAAATCTCATATTTAGGATTTTTGTGACAAATGCGTCAACATTTTTGTGGAGATAGGCCCAATTGGACATTGAATAAGCCCACTTAACGGCCCAAACGCCAAAGTTTCATGGGTCAACCATTGTAGCCCAATAGTTTCCCTAGACTGTTCTTACCAAGTTGTCACCCGATGTTATAATACAGCTTGGATCCAAAAACTAAAAATCTGAGTTATCCTCCCAATTCTGGATTCTTTTATTTATACACACACACACACACATATATATATATATATAAGTTATCATAACGTAAGATTTTAAATACTCCAACTTGATAATCACGTATGAATGTGATAAAATGACCCCCCGGATATTGATTACTTTTATCTCTAAATGGCATTGTTGGTCTAAGAAAATATCTAAATTGCATATTAAATCAGACGTGCTAAATTGGTTTTTATTAAACATTGTGGCCATGAGGTACGATAATTAATTAGAACTAAACAGAGTTTTATATTTGATTATTTATCCAATTAAATCACGCAATTTGCGACAATATTAGGAGCAATAGTATTCAAAGTTAAACACGCTATTGATTTGTTCATTTATGTTTATCATTAACTTGATACGTACACGTGTTTTAAAATTTTTTCATGAAACAAACTAATCGATATCGATCAATGTCTATGTTATATAAAATTTGTAAAATAAGTCATGTTGTTACGAGGTATGAATTATAAAGTCAAAGATTGTGAATCATTTCTAAGATGTCGCAAAAAATAAAAAAGAACGACGTAGTGAGATTTGGTCCCCTGTTAAATAATAAGACGGCATATTCCAAAGGAAAGAACACCATAATTAAATTATATACTCAACTTGGGGTTGCCCATTAATTAAAGATGTTGCTTGTCTGGCTCAAAACAAATTTGTGCACGAAAGTCTTGTTGATTATTTAACATCATTAATTAATTTGACTTTATCAATTTGTTTATACTTCTTGTTTAAGATTTTAGCACATATCTAGATTAAGAAATGTAATTAATATATAATAAGATAATATGGCATTATTTTTCCTCGAAAAAATATATCTGATGCTGTTTTATTTTATATTTTCTCTCCATAACTAGCTCTTTTACCAATTAATTAAAGCTGGTACCCAAAAAAAAAAAATTTAACGGTAGTGAAAATGACGCCATGAGCGTATAATTTAAAAAAACAGTATGTTGTCTTGTTTATATATGGGTTTGTGAAAATGACTTCTTTTTTGAACAAAAATGACAGTTAAACTTGGAAGAATATAGGGTTAAGAGGCATTTTTGCCCTAAAAATTTTCACCAATAAACAATTTTGCTCTTAAAGTTTTTTAGGGGAAAATTTTGGTCTAAAAGTGTGAAAAATGGAGTAAGTTTGCCCTAACCGTTATCCTAATTAATTTTGACTGTTATTTGACCAAATATATTAAGTTGACGGTCTACATATCATCCATGTTATTTTTATTAAGGTGCGAATTTGCCACTGAAAGTTTTAAATATAACTTTGAATAAAGATGAAGTAAATGACACATTAACGTCCGAAACAACTTTACATTTTAACAAAAATAACGTGATAATATATGGAGTGACTATTCAGCATATTTGCTCAACTAATGGTAAAATTTAATTAGAATAATGGCTAGGATAAAATTGCTCTCCTTTTTAATACTTTCGATGCAAAAGTGCTCTTGAAAAACTTTCAAGACAATATTTCCCCTTAATGAAAACTTCTAGAACAAAATTGACTCTTAGCCTAAGAATATATATAGATGTGTGTGGGGGGGGGGGGTTTTGTTTTGTAGTCACCGAAGACTATATTTATTCGTGAAAAACAATTGATCATGTCTTCGTTCATTGTCCCTTTGCAAGAACTCTTTGGTTCAGTTACCTTTCACTCCGTTTGCCTCTCGGTACCTTCACCAGATTTACACAACGGATAAAAATTGTTCTGCCTCAACTTTGCAAAGATGGTGAAGAGAAATTACTTCAGAGTATAAAAATTCATGTCAATATTGTTTGGCACAAGAGAAATATTGCTCTTCGTGGAGGGAAGCTTGCTCCAATTGATATTGTTATGAATGAGATAGCTGGTTTGGTCTCCTTTTCCAAACTTGCTTTTGATAATGTCTCCTAGGTTTTATTCAGACAATTCATAATTTTAAGGGAGAATTATATTCAGATCTCGTATAAGAGAAAAAATAAAGAAATGGTCACATTGATAAGTTCATGGGCTTCAATTGACAAATTCAAGGGCGTCATTGACAAGTTCATAAGACCATTTTTTTTTATTTTTCCTTTTGCATGAGACCTGAATATAATTCTCCATAATTTTAATAATATACGGGCAATTATCCAAACTAGCCACAAAAGTGTGGTTATCAAAGGTACTGCCAGGGCATAATTTGTTACAATGACACTCCCATTTAAAGATTCTTGTGGCAATGGTAAGTGGTTATTCGATCTTACTTTTACTTGCAATATAATGCCTAACACTCTTCTTCGGATATATTATTCTTCACTCTTTACAATCAAGGTAATCAAACCTGAACCAGTTACTAAACTGGTCGGGATACTGAGTCGAGGGTTAGTGGGTCAGACCGGAGTTAAACCGGAGCTAAATCGAGGCTAAACCGGTGAGAAATGGAAGATTTTAGAATTATTAATATGAAATTTCAAAGAAAAAATTAAAAAAAAAAATTGATTTTTTTTTTAAAAAAATCAGATTGGACCGGATCGGACCAATCTACTACCCGGTTTGACTGTTTCCGGTTTGGTCCGAGTGTGAGTACCCTCTTTACAACAAGTGACAAGCTGGATATTATTTGCATTCAAAAAGAATTCATTCATCATGAGATTTCAAAGTCTGCTCAGCCAGAAATTATTAGTTAAGATATCCTTTCTTTGCCATGATTGTTTTTCTTTGTTTCAGTTTCTTCCAATAATTTTAGTTTTTTTCCGGCACTTATATAATCTTTCTTTTCTTTTCTTTTTTCATTTGCTTATATTGTACTTTAAATATTTTCATTTTTAATATATTATTTTGTCTTTTTATTTAAAAAAACTATATGTTACACCCTCTAGACTTAGAAGTATTAATGAGGTGAATATCTTAATTTATGATTCGAATAAATTCAGGATTCCCCAAAATCTAGAGTAATAGACTAATTCTTCACAACATAGTAAATAAATGTTTCAATTTTCAGTAGAAAGGATACCCACATTAACCCTTAGTTTGGATGCGAATAAAATTAAAGAGGAAATAATATATTAGAAGTAATTTTTTGAAGTTTTTCCTCTTAACATGATCTCTCTCGTATTTTCTTTTTTACTTTACCATCCATCCAAACATATAATTGCTATCCAACAAATACATAAAACTAGATTGCCTCTACTCGGAAAATACATGGGCCTAGAAGAAAAATAAAAGATTTACCTAGCCCTCATTGTCGTTAACTATTTTCCAAGAGCCTTTATAACTTTTTAAAACATCATTGCAATCTTATGACGACGATGAAATTAATTTCAGGAGAGAATGAACAAAAATGAACCTCCTCAGAAAATGATTGACACTTGTGCTATTTAGTATTTACAAGACGAGAGGAAATTCATAAGACAAGTATGACACTTTATAAGATGGATTTGCGGATTTACAATATAAATGAGCCAATTTGCAAGACTAACAATTGAAATCACAATGATTGCAAGACTAACAATTGAAATCACAATGACACCGGTGATATTTATGAGATGAGGGCATACACAAGATAATGCCTCGTTTGATATCATGGAAGAATTTTTTATGGAAGTAGAAGTGGAAATTGAAATAGAAATGGAAGTGGAACTGGAGGTGGAAATGGGGTTAAAAGTGTGTTTGGTATAATAATGGAAGTAAGATATAATTTTTAATTAAAATATATATTTAAAATATGCAAATACCAAATTGCCCTCAAACAAAAGAAAAACTCCACACCCAGCTCATACCTTCGTCGGACCATCGCCGGCCTAAAAAGTAGATGCAAATCGGAATAGACAAGATCCAGAACAGAACAATGAAATCGCAGGACAAACAAGAACCAGAGTAATGAAATCGCAAAAATATCAACCCAAAACTTGAACCCAAATGCTAGATAGAAATTGAAATTGCAAACTCAGATCTAAAGGGAAATCAAAATCGCAATCCCAGATGTTGCATGAACAAAATTCGTTTGCACCTAGCTGACTCATGTTCGCTGCTGGAGGGAGATGACGTCGAAGTTGCGTTCACTGCCAGAAGGAGTCGAGGGGCGAGACGCATTTGCTGTTGGAAGGTGGAATTGTGTTCGCTGCCATCACCGATAGAAATGGAGCATCGCATTTGCTGTCGGCTTGTTGCTGTCGTCACCGTGAAGGACGGTCTTCGTCATTGCTGGTAGAATCAACCAGAGGTTCGCCGTCTCCGTTGCCGTCGAAGATCTACGAGTTTCAGCCGACATTGTTTCCTTTGCACATCAATTAGAGGTTCGTCATCGCCGTTGCTGGTGGAGGAATGTCGCTATTGGTGATAGTGGAGGTCCGCCACTGCTACCACGATGAAGGACCATTGTTGCCGGTAAAGGGGAGGAAGAAGATCAGAAGGGCAAGGGAGGGAAAAAAACGCTGGAAGTTGCGTTGGAAGTCACTTCTATTGGGATAGGCAAGGAATTGACTTTCATCAATTTTGATAGAAATGGGTTCCAAGAGGAAGTGACTTCTTGGATACCAAACAAACAAAAACAGAGAATTCACTTCCACTTCCACTTCTCCCTCCTTACTTCCAATGTACCAAACGGGGCCTAAGTGTGACGCTTTACAAAATGCATGTGCAAAATTTACAACACAACTAAACTAATTTACAAGACTTATAATTGAAATGACAATGATACTAGTGCTATTTACAAAAAAAAGAGGGACTTCAAAGGATTAGCGTGAGGCTTTACAAGATATATGTATACATTTGCAAGACAAATAAGCTAATATGCAAGACTTATAATTAAAATGCCTGAAATTTTTTAAGAGGGTCATTTTTGTCAATTCCCTCTTGAATTTAATTTCACTGCCTCCCAAAAGATTGCGGTGATGTTTCATAAAGTTATAGGGGCTTTTGGAAAATATTTAGTTACAGTGGGGCAAGGTGAAATTTTCCCATTATAAACTGATGGCGCCATTTATTTATCCTCTAGCTAATCCACCTAAACTCTTTCAAAGCATTTCCTCTGTTATTTCCACAACAAAGTATAAAACTCTCAAAATTTACATGAGTACCACAAACGACACATGCCTAAAAACGTTGTTGCAAATTAATTATGCCCCGATTATTGATACTATAGTATCATTCTAACCAATCTAATACCTCCACGCAACAACACTCGATGTGTTTTATACGGAATGCATTTGTCTTCTTTCACAGACCCAGGGACAAGATCTCCAATTCCACATATTAAATGCCTCAACGTGTCCCTTCTGTACTTGAATGGACGGCCCAATTGTATCCACTATCTAATTTAACAATAAGTAGTATTTATATACCAACAGAAAATACTATTTCATCTTAAATATAAAATAAAATTAATTTTTTAGAGATATTAAGAAAATTATTTAAATTATTTTAAAATATTTATATTTATTTTTTTTCCTCCAAATTAATTTTTTTACTTACAAATTGATATATAATTTAATCATATACAATATATTATATGATTAAATAATTTATTTAACTTCCTTAATTTCTCTAAAAAAAAAAATTGGATCTTATATTTATAACCAGATGTAGTATTAATTAATTCAATACTATAGCAACCTTTTAACCAACCACGGATGCTTATGTTAAAATTTGGATAATAATTAATAAAGATAATTTCAGTTGAGTGGCATATACCTAAACAGCAAATTATTGAGACCAATCACATGAATATGAAAATTAGAATTTACTCATGGAATCATGCATATATGTTGAAATTATTATAGCCAATCATGAAAACCTAATTAGGACAAGTTTCTATATATTAATTATGATTCACATCCAGAGACGCAAGACATTCAAGTTTGGACAAAATAATTCTCCGCTGATCCTTAATAGTCAATACAAGACATAGCTGACTTTTTTCTATTGAGAGATTAAATAAGCTAAATAAGTTAGTTAATCATAATATATATCGTATATCACTTGATTATCTGTGAGTCTATAGATCAGACAAATTAATTTAATATAAAAAAAGATAAATGTCAATACTTTAAATAAATTTATTTAGCTTCCTTTGTCTTTTCAAAAAAGTCAACTATATCTTATATTAAGAATCAGAAGAGTAAAATGTTGCTTGGTGACCCACATGGGACTTTGTGGATCGAATATCCAATGGAATATGTTGTTCAGATTTTGGTTTCTTGTCAAACTCTTGTGGTATTTTTTTTTTTTTATGAGATAATCATTGATTATATATAACTTATTTTAATCCACCTTCGTTGATGTAATTTATTTTCCTAAAAGGAAGAAATTACAAGTTTACAGCAACATCAATCATCTAGATGACGCAAAGTTAGGATATGCCAGTTGAGACTGCCTTGTGTATTATTGTCCTTGCGTTGACACAATCGTATGAACGCAAAACATAAATCAGAGGAAACCAAGAGAAGCGAAAATGACATCCAGCAACCTTGTTATGATCTTGTTTAGATTAGTTTTTCAAATTTTTATATAAGTTGAGACAAAATTTCTCTTATATATAGTAAACTCGTTTACCATAAAATCACTTGCAAAAAGTTAAAAATGACGATAACAGAACAATTTGAATTGGGAAAATGGCAATTAGAGCAGCAATGTTCTTTAATTCAATCAGAAATATAGTGACACTTTAGAAAATCAAAAGTTTAGTTGCAAAAATAGTATGATCAATCATGAATAACGTAAACTTAGTGACAAATCGACCTGTCAGTTTCAAATTTGTGAATCATTAGAGTCTTAAAATTCAGAAAATTAGTTACACAGTCATAATCAAAGCAATGTGAATAATGAAAGTTCAGCGATCAATTATTTGAAATCCCATTTGCAGATTTTACATTGGCCATTTGAATTCTAATGGGAAATTAAAGCTTAGTTGAAAATGATGTAATCATAAATAATTCATTTATAAATTATGAGATTTAAGTAATAAATTATAAAATAGAATACTCTAAACACCCTTTTATTTTGCCTTAATTACACATACCTCCCTTTTATTTTGAAAACAAGCACTTTAGTCCAAGCCATTAACACCATTAAAAAAATATTTTAAAGAGATTATTGAAGTATATTTTTAATTAAAAACCATATTAGAATAAATCTTGTTTACTAACTTACCCCTCATTATACCAAATAATTAATTTATTTTTTAAAATTTATATGTATTAATTACCTATTTAATATCTTAACTAAATTTAGAAAAAAAATTAAACTCACCGAAAAATAAGTAATTTTTATTTTGAAAGTATTAACAACTTGATTTAAAATTTGAGTACTTTTTTAATAAACATATGTTTAAGAAAATATATTTAAAAATTTTGAATTATAATATATCAATATAAAAAATTCAAAATTATATCATCTTTTAATTTTATTTTTTTGCCAGCATTATAATTTTATAATTCAATTGATAATATAAAAACATGAATATATATATATATATATATATATGATTGAAAAACATTTTAGCCAACCTATGTATTCAAAACTAGAAGAAAGGTTTTTGCAATATATATTTTAATTTTAAGGAAAGTCTATATATATTTTCAAAATAGAAGAATTGTCTCTGTATTTTAAAGTAAATAGAGGGTAAGTTAATATATTTTTACTTTAAATTATATATCCTAAGAGTATTTATAATTGAATTTCCATTATTTATAACCGAATTTCTACCTTTACAACTAAATTAAGGTTTTTAAAAGTTATTATGCTTTGGTCGTTGATGATTGTTATGGAGTTACCCTTTTTGTTTTGTATTAAGTTCTAAGTTGTGATTTAATGTATTCCAGTTTTCATTAAAAAAAAAAAAAAGTTACTATGCTTCCAACTGAGTATAAGTTTTTTTGACGAAAAATTCATGTACCTATTATATCATTTATAGAGTACCTGAACTTACAACCACACATTTTCAACAGAAGCACTTAATGACATTTGTGCCATAAGGTCCTGACAATATGAGTGTTTTTAATTCATAGCATTTTTTTTTTAAAATATCTTTGATCCTTGACCAATACCAATATTTTCTTGATTTGAGAAATTGGACATTATTGTGTTTTACAGAGAAGTCCTTATATGTCATTTCCTCAAGAGTAATTAAATTAAGGACGGAAATGTTGGTGACCACAGAAACACAAGGCGAAAAGATGTTAGGTCAAGTTGATAACTTGACACTGATATTCTCACAAATTGTATCCTCACATGCATCTAATCATGTTTTATTTTTTAATCCGCATAAGCTACGCATGCTTACTGTTCCAATATTATTGTACGCTTAATTTTTTTGGGTTATAGAAAGTACAACAAAAAAAAGGTACACTACTCAATGTCAATACTCGTTTTTAGTTTAGTTGGAAGAGATGTACACAAGTTTCGAGTTGAGCCGGGTCTTGTCTTGTTTCACATGCAATGATGTCAAACAAAAAAGAAAATGACGGAAAAAAAATTTAAAATTGTAAAATTTTAAATAAGGTATTTTAGAAAAATGAGTTGTGAATTACTTATCAAATCTTGTCATTCCCTTATTAACTCTTAATAATAAATCTAATTTGAGATTTTACAATTTTAAATTTTTTTTCTGTTATTTTCCCACAAAAAAAATAGTAATTTATAACAATTCAGAAATTGAATAAGTTTCTGTCATTCGAGAGATATTATATTTTTAAGGGAAAATTTATTTATTTATTGCTTAGAAGGGAAAATTTATTTATAGGCATTCATACTTTTCTTCAATTTTTAAATTGGCACTGGTATGTCTTTTTGTCTTAATTAATTGTTTTATTTTTGCTCCGATAGCACAATTAACACTTTTTTAGAGGCTAACAATGTTAATAGAACAAAATTACATAGCTAACGGTGTTAATTAAAAAATTAATGATTTGATTGAGAAGAAAAAAAATATAGATATTAAATTAAAAATTGAACAAAAATATAAGTACATGGCAAGGTGCTTTTCCGATTTTTAAATTCTTGTTGATGACTGGAGGCCTTGAGAATCTAAAATAAAATATCGATCCCTTCCTAAGTAACATGTTCTAAAGTAATAACTAAGGTATTAAAACTCGGATCGAGTACTAAAATAGTTGGGGTATTAGATTAAGGGTTAGTAGGTCAGATTGACTCAAATTTGTGAGAAATTGAACATTTTATGTTTATTAATATGAAATTAAAAAAAATGATTTTTTTTAAAAAACAATGACTGGACCGGACCAATTTTTCGGCCGGTCCGGGTTCACGAACAGTGGTAATAACTTATTACAAATATCGGGGGACAAATCATCAGCAAACTTTGGGATGGAAATAGGTTAGGCCTTTATCAGGGGCCTATGACCTAGTCTACATAAAGTCTAACCTAGCTTATTTAGTAAATAGATCAAGCCAAGGCTCGGGCCCTTTGTCAAGCATATTTAGGTAAACAGGTCAGGCAT
The DNA here is from genome assembly GCA_963855925.1 of Inga laurina. NCBI lineage: Eukaryota > Viridiplantae > Streptophyta > Magnoliopsida > Fabales > Fabaceae > Inga > Inga laurina. Next base: position 57,791,476 of record OY979711.1, read on the forward strand.
ATTTTCATAAAGCCTAGTCTTTAAGCCTACATATCTTACCTATTTTTTTTAAACTTATAATATTATATATAATTATATATAATATAATCTAATCAGTTTTATAAATTATTTATACAATTACATGCTAACTTAGTTTTACCTTAGGTTTCACATCTCATCATTTACCCCCAAACTCAATATTTTTATTCATTAGTCGAACACATTTACCTCTCTTCTTTTCAATTACCCAATACTGCAATGTTAACTTACTCCATTTCCCTTTATTTGTGTTGTTCGTTGAAACATAATAATTGTTACAAGTTTATTTTAATGACGCCCCAATGAAATATTATAATCTCAGTAGAAAGAGTTTGTTTCAGTTTTTATAAGGAAAGTTAAAAAAAAAAAAAAAAGATAAAATCCGGTTTTACATGCCACTACTTATTGGACTTGGTTGATGTTAGAAAATATATTTTCTTATATTGGTTTTTCTTATTTTGACTTATTTGAATAATTGTTGTCAGTAGGTGTTATTTTTCTTACTAAACTATTATAGGTGAGAATAAATCCTAAACTTTTAAGGCATAATGTAGGTTTTAAAATATGTTTGAGAGGTTGTAAATGAATATGGAGGCACATGCTTTAAATGTAACCCCCTCTGTAATTATATCCGAAATACGCTATTAAAATGAAATAGAGACCAATAATAATCAAATAACATTTACTAACTCATCATATGACGGGGTTTTCACAAATACCTTTCGAAATCATTTATAAACTTGGTATCATATTCACATTTCGAATACAATTACTACACGAAGATAAATCACATTTATATAAATATCAGAGTGCACAACATAATCATCCCGGCAATCCCAGGTACATACCTTCGCTAAATATACACAAGGCACAATTGCCCATTATAATTCTTCAAATGGGGATTACACAATCTCATCTCAAATTCATAATCCTATATCCAACCGAATCATATACAGTCTTCACAACTCATTGATAACCAACTACCAACTCTCATCTCGAAGGAGTCATAGCCGCTCCCTCCACAAGCCACTTGCCCTGTCTAAATTGTTGGTAGGGGAGGGTGAGATTTGAGAGAATCTCAGTAGGAAAATATTATCAATATGCATGCAAGATAAGTATTTAATGCATGATATGCTTGCATTACATAACTCATGAACACATATAATGACAAATCTATAAGGTCAATGTTTCGAACCATACACATATGGCCATAACATATATTAAAACATAGCTTCAAATCGTTCATACATGTTCCACATAATCAAGCAAAGCAATAACATGCATCAACACATTAATACAGTTATCAGAGCATGCGGGAGAGATAAGTTCCTTATCTTAACCCTTTTTATGCCTCGAAACGTGTGTCTCAATCTACGTGCAAACAGCTTGAGGCTTCATATTCAATCATACAATGTCAAATGTACTATTTAAACACTTCAATAGTGTTTCTAGGGGATATATGAGGCTATATTGAAAATTTACTAAAATGCCCCCAGGACCCGGCCCGGCCCCACCATACCCGGTCCGGTTGTACTTTTCTCCGAAATTTTGACATGGGCTATTCTAACATATTTCCGTCCAAAGAATCCATTTCCAAACTTGAAATTATCAAATTCAATGTCAATTACAAAATTACCCTTGGCAACCCCACTTTAAGGGTTTCAGGGGCGTTTTTGTAATTATGCTTTTTCGGACTTTTCTGAAAAAGTGCCCAACTGTAACCCCACCTAATTTTTGCTCCTAAACTCAATGAAATTATCAAATTATTGAAAATCCAACTCTAAGACCCATTTCTAGAGCTGGCCGAAATTCTCAAGTATTCAGGAGAAAATTGGGGTTCTCGGTTTCGGCTTCGTAAATGCGTTCCTTTCTACTCCAACCACTTTATTGAATATTTCATTAGGTTAAAACTACCATTTAGTACCAATTTGGGCAGCATAACAACCCTACACATCTATTTTCCATTTTTGAAACCAGTGACAATCCGGCGAAATTTCACTGATTAAATTGTCCATAGCGGCCAGAATAGTCAATACACAAGAGTTTGGAAGTTACCCCAAGCTCCCACTAGTTTTTCTCAAGAGTGGCTGAAACCCTAGCCCTTCTTAACCATGAAAATTGAGCTTCCAACACCTTAAAGAACATAAAAGAGAAGCTTAAGAGCAAGGTTATACGTGTTAGAAGCTAAATCATCGGAGAAATCGGCTTACCTTGTGAGATTTCTCCTCTTTCTCTCTCTAAGAGCTCTTAACTTTCTCTCACTAGTTTCATCTGGTTCAGCACGTCAGAAATGAGAGTTGAAGATGATGAGAAAATATTTAATTTCATGCTATGTCATTTTTTATTTCGATGATGTCATAATTCCCATTTTCAGATTTTTTGGCAGATTTTCTACCCAAACTTTAAAAAATCATAACTAATTCTAGAAAAATATAAATGAGATGATTCTAAAGTCAAATGAAAGGTATTTAAGTCCTCTTTATAGGAAAAATATGGTCCATTACCCAAAATTACCACAAAATTCCAGAATTACATAAAACTCATCGCTACCCCAAAACAGAGTTCAGTTTCCATCCCAAACTTTGGACAGTCATATCTTCTAGCTCACAAAACAAAATGGCACAAATTATATGTCCATTTTGGCTTGGGATGTGAACTTTGAGACTGAAAAGTTTCAGAATTCTTAGACACCATTTGGTTATTCAAAACGTTCACACAAAATGACTGCCCATAATAGAGTTTCACTGGACAGAATTTCAGATTTTGCATCTTTGCTTCCAATGGTCCCATTTTCATATCAAACATAATTCCCACATAAATTTTCATAAGGAATCCATTGGAAACACCAAATCAATTAAATTCACATCACATTGATATGTTTTCACAACAATTTCAACATGTCAACACAATTTACATTTCAAAATCTAACATTGCAACTTTTTCATTCCAAAGTTCCAAACCAATTTCAATGACATCAAAACACACTATGACACCATTTCCAACGCAATACCCCATTCAATTCTTCCCTTTATTCTAAGTCAATTTGGATGTTAATCCACAATTGAACTCAAATATAGGGTTTCAGTGCTACTCACAACACACACGAATCACATTCGAGTGCCAAATCACATCATATTCTCCAAAAGGGTTATTTATCACTAACCACATCTACTTTTGGAGTCATTAACCCTTAATCATAATTTGGGATCTTGCTAAATCGGGGCTTAGTAATCAACTAATCTCAAGCTTATTCTCTAAGCTCAAGTTTAAAAAGTCATGGTATTACATTAAACCTAGTTAAATGCTTACATTTCAAATAGGTCCTTAAACAAGTTTCAAGCCTTTTGAAGGCTCAAGCCCAAGCCTAAAAAGAAACCTATATGCAGGCTCAGGCTCATACCCATACTTTAAATCTCTATTACAGGCATGGGCCTATTTAACTGAAACCTAACTCAACTTAGCGTATTCCCCCCCCCCCCCCCACCTGCGCACTATTATAAAAACCAGGATTCTTGAAAACTTTGCGGGTAATCTCCAACATTCAAAGCAATTGATATAAAATCAAAAGTATTTAAATCCACGATTGTAACATTGAAAGACATATAGAGTTGTAATGAATAATATTGCAAGCGAGACTTTTGTTGTATTTTCACTCATATTTTAAATCCTTGTATCCTTGCTGGCAAAAAAAAAAAAAAAATCATTGTATCCTTAAGAAGTGTTTTGAAAAATCAAGATATTTTAATGGTATAAGTTTGATTATCAAACAAGTCTTTTTTTTTTTTTTTTGTATAATGCATATAGTTAAAAGAAAACAAATTATATTATTTACAACTATAAAATTAGATAGTGGACACATGCTTTACAAAAGATAATAGTAAGAAATATTGTGATTTTCTTATAAAGTACATCATTCCAATTTTCAATAGAATTGGTTACTATCTTTTACTCTTACAAATCTTTTCCCTCCACTACTCATGTTAGCTTTTAAATTAAAATTTGAGTGATTCAAATTTAATATTTTATAAAAGAAAAAGTTAGATCCAAGGATTTAGAGTAAATTTTATTTATTGGGACGGATCATAAAAGTGATAATTATTTGGAAGGATCATTAACCAACATATAAATTTAAAAATACTAAATTGTCCTTGATTAAACTTCATATATTCTCTCCTTCAATCTCTCCCACCTTTTATTTTAAAATTAAATTAAATTAAATTTTTCACAAAAATTACAACTGTCAAAATTATCATTTTTTTTAACATTAACTAATACCAACCTAGTCATATCATTAATATATCATTTAATTATTAACATAGATATTGACTCATTTAAGTTGATAAGTTTTCCCCCCTTATTTATACAATCTTATATAAAATAAATTCTAAGTAAAATAGACCAATTTAGAAGATATTAAATTTTCTATCTAATATCATAGTTGTTAAAAAAGCTTTATCCCCAAAAAAATTATTATTACTTGTTTATATTATAGGCTTTATTTATTATTATATTAAATTTTTGGTTTGCACACGAGTATTCTCTGGGGGAGGCAATCTTGTATACCATTTTTTAATAAAAAGTACAATAGATTATCTAGACTTTTTTTTAAGTACATTAACATTACACGGTTTTCGGTAAAAAAAAAACATTACAAGGATTTTTATTTGTAAAAATCACATAAATCTCTTTGAACATAAAAATAAATTATGAAAACCTCCTTTGAATTGTTTAAAATTGCATATTTTTTATTTTTTTATATATATAAACTTTCTTTTACATTTATAATAAATTGTAAAGCGTTGAGGTTTCCTAAAATTGTATAATTTTTATTTTCAATTAAAGTTTGTTTCAATTAAAAGTTATAATTTTGACAATATTGAAACATGTTTGTGCTTTTTTTAATAGATACCTAGGTAAGTGGTAAAAAAATTAGAGAAATTGCGTTTTAATTTAATGAAATTTAAAAATTTATATTAGTTTTTAAATTATAATATGGAGAAAACCTAGGAGGTTTGATTAAGGGTAATTTATTATTTTTAAATTTTTATTTTAATAATTGATCTTTCTAAATAATTACAACTTTTACGATCATTCCTAATAAATATTATCTATTCTAAGTCTATAGTTCTAATTTTCTTTTTATAAAAATATTAATAAAATATCAAATTATTAAAAAGTAAATAATTAATTCAAAAAAAGCTAAATTTTAGTTACGATAATTTAAAGTTGCAATAAAAAAAATATTTAAAATGATTATTTTTTTAAAACTTTAAATTATAACCATTCAAATTTTAATATAAAGGCTGAGATAAATAGTAGAGGAGAAGAGTAGAGGAAGAGGAGGGTAAGAGGCTAAAAGCAGAGGATGATAACCGATCCCATTCACGATATAAGGGCTAGTTAAGACCTCTTTTTTTTTAAAAAAAAAATTTTCAAAATGCCCCTTTTAGTTGCCTGCATTAATACATGTAATTAATAAAAGTAGTTCTCCGTGCAAACAATTTAAAGATTAAATATTTTTTAAAATTAACATATATTTTTCATAAATAACTAATTTTATTAATTTATTTGAATAGGTCATCTATTTTCTGCATTTCGAGAAAATAATGTATATATAGTACACACACACTTTTTAGCACGGATTTTATCAAATATATTGACTGATGCACGAGTCTTTGAAAGTCATTTTCCAAAAAGACAGATATGCCTCCATGGCTTCTTGAATTGAAAAGGTAAATACGCAACAGAGACATAGAGAGGCCCCATGCATTATTTAACTATTTTAACTTCTAGTCTATCTTATAGTTTGATTTTGAAAGGGGAGCAATTTCTTTATTTTCCTTAAAAATCTCAGGTGATCTTTATGTTTCATTCACTAATTAAATTATATAGTTAAACTAATTTAATAAAGAAATTTGTACGAGTTTTTGCAAGTCTTTTTTGTAAACCTGATATGAATTTAATAATAAAAAAATTTATTTTTATGAGATTAAACGGTGCTAAGTCATTGTTGAAGCCATTTATTTGAAATTAATTACTCTCTCATTTCCTTAATATAAGACATACTTGGGGAGTCGATCTTAGTCTTAAATATAAACAAATTTTTCATATTTATTAATATTTTTCTTATTTATCCCTATCAATGCTCAATAGCTTAACAATAATTAAGGAGAAGAGGGAATTAAGCAATATGACTAGAGTATTTTAGAAAATACATGTTATATTAAATAATTAATTTTATAATTTTCTTAATCTAGTCAAATTAAATAAATATATTAAGGAGGCGGGGAGTATAATGTAATGTATATAGATAGATAATAGGGGAAAAGACATATATAGGTCCACCATGACATGATAAAGTTCATGGTCCCAACTCCCAGATGAACAAGTGGCCCTTGGTGGTCTCACGCTCAGCAGAGTACTCCATGTAACAGAAAGAATATATATATATATATATTTGGGAATGAAAGCTGGTCTAGTATATAAGTATGGGTCTTAATTATAAGATAAAGTTAATTTTTTTGGAGAAATTAAGGAAGCTAATTAAATCACTTTAGAGTATTTATATTTTTAATATCCTTAGATTATATATCAGTTTATTAGTCAAATTAATTAGTTTAAAGAAAAAAATAAAAATAAAAATATTCTAAAGTGATTTAACTGGCTTCCTTAATTTTTTTAAAAAAGTCAATTTTATCTTATAATTAGGAGCAGAGAGAATAATTCATTCATAACCTACAAAGTCAAAAGTTTAAATCTTACTATCATTATCCAAACTTTGTTAGTGAGTTATCTGTATACATGGAAAGAGGTGTTGGTGAGGGCACATGGGGCAGGCAAAAGTAATGAGGAGGTTGGGATTGGAGATGGAGATAGAGATGGTTCAGGGTCACTTGCAAGGTGCAACCACTTGGCCTCATAATTCACTTCCCATCTGGTGTCCCATTAATTTGCCATGATCTCTTTCATTTTCTCAACTTTTGTTTGTTTGTTTTTTTGTCGTTGTTTTGGGAATTAATACTATCTCTAGTTCTAAATATAATAGTTTGTTGGCCTTTTTAGGAAAATTAAAGAAGCTGATTAAATTATTTTAATGTATTTATATTTATTTTTTTTCAAATTAATTAGTTTGACTTATAAAATGATATATAATTTAATCATTTACAATATATGATATGATTAAGTAATTTATTTAATTTCCTTAATTTTTTTAAAAAAAAAAAGCCAACTGAATCTTATATTTAAGATCAGATATAATATTACTGAAAGTGAAGTGCACAGCTTCCACCTTCATTTCCCATGGTAAGCAATGAATAAATTCCATGTGCCACGTTTGAAAGAGGTGGATTTGCAAAAAAGTAATCCTGATTCCTCCATTATTGAAGTTGAAGCCCTCTTCTCCTCCGAATCACATTCCTTTCCCACCTCTTTTTCCCTCCTTTTTCTCACTCCCACCTATATCCTCTCTTTTTCCTTTCTCAGAAAATTACTAAAAAATACCCTATTACAAAATTCATTGTTCAGTGGTAATTGAAAATTTAGATTCTTGAGCAGATGTAACTATTTTTGTATTAGATATAACTCTTCTTCTCGATTTGTGCGTGTTATCCTTGCGCAGGGGCCATACTAATCTTCTCTGTATATTTCAATTTTGTCGGATGTCCCAAAAGGGACTAGATATAACTCCTTTTCAATTATGTGTAATATATATTTAATTATATACATGCAAATTTCGGTTTATATATAATCAAAGAAGAGTCGTACTAGATGAAGTTCCTTGAACAAGACTCAAGTATTTTGTGAAATAAGTTTTACAAGGGTGGGTCGATTATTCAACAATTTTTTTTTTTTTGTTTTTTAATGCTGAAGCCATCTGGCCACCCTTGCTCAAGTCATGTGTGAGGAAAAGATCTTCTTCATTTTCCTTTTTCTCTTTCCCTGTCTTTAGATTAAAAATTTAACAGTTGATATTTAATATAAAACTATTATTATAGTTTTAAATAAAAAATACATAAAATTTTAATAATAGAGTTAATTGCAGATTTTAATAGGCGATCCTCTATATTATTACCCCCCTTAAGGTAAAAAAAGAAATGCAGTATTTTTCTCATTTAAGTTTCTAACAAAAAAAAATGATTATTTCACTTTTTTCTATGAATAATAAAACAAGGTTCATTGTTTTGATAAAAAAATTCAAGTTATTTCTCCTGCACTTGGCTTCTAATTTGAGCATCTGATTCCCACAAAACATTGGCCTGCAGACTCCGCAGCCAAACGCTGGTCCTTATCTTTTATCTGAATATATATATATATATATATATATATATATATATATATATGTATGTATGTATATGTATTCAAAGAAAACTATGAAATATATATATATATATATATATATATATATATTAAAAAAATTAGATTTTGTTCCTGTTTATGGCAAAATGAATTACCTTTTGAGATTAATTTTTACTATTTATAAAATAGGCATATGAAAGAAATTTTATCTCAACTTACGTAAAAAAGCTTCTAAAACCACGGTATTGTGGTTTACCAAACATGCACAATTATCTCTCACTCTTACCTTCCACTTTTAATATGACAAAAAATGAGTTTGAAGTTATCTTCCTTTTAATTAATTTATTTTTAAAAAACAAACTGCTTTTTAGAATAAGATGACCATCTTCTTAACTATGATAATAAATATTATAACGTACAACTTTAAATTTATTATTAAATTATTATTTAAATACTCATATACCGATACGTTATTTTTTTAATTTTTATTAAACATGCACTGCTCTGCAAAAAAAGGAAAAAAAAAACTTCTAGGGTAAGATTTATTTTTCCAAGTATTTTTCACCTACTCATTTCGATTCTGATAAGAATTTGCTTTCGGGCTCAAACAGTGGAAAAAAGTAGCTAGAAGGAATATATTCCATTATAGTAATCCAAAAAAAGGAATATATTCCATCATTGAATAACAAAAATTCAAGATGTGCTACTGATATTATTCAGTTTCAAGCGTTTTCTAGGGGCCTCACGGCACCAACATATATATCCTCACGACTAGATTGAGAATATATTATTAAAAAGTTGACGATATATTAATCACCAATATTTTTTTAAAAAAAATAAATTCCATATTTTCACTCAGTACCACCAATAAAAAAGTGTATGTCCGGTGAGATGTTTCAAAACTGATAATATTACCTGATTCTGCATTAAAATTTTATTTGGTATAAACTATACAAATCCATACTCTGTTTTGCTAAAAAAAAAAAAAAACTATACAAATCCATATACAATTAAAATTGAATGTAGTTTTTCTTAATCAGTTCATTACTCAAATCACAATTATTCCTTCTTATCAATTTCTTTTTTATTTGTTCACCACTATCCGACGTTATTTGTAACTGACTATTTCGGTTTTTAAGAATGTAGACCTTATAATGGAGGAGTCTTATTATCTCTAAATAATTTTCACGACTGCATAGTCAGAATACAGACATAATACTAATGATAAGACTGAAACGACCTCATCCATTCGATCAAAACCTCTTTGTGGTTTCTTACTAAAATTTCTTACACGAAGTAGAATCCATTAAGCAACGCTAAATTTGATATGATTTTAGTTAAAGCGACTTTGAATAAACCAAAGGAATAATATTTTTTAAATTCAACTATACCTGCATCAAGCCAGATAAGACATGGATTCAATTTTATATTCTGTCTATATATGAATCATTCATTCTGGAAATATTATTAACATTCAGAGATTCTTGCAATATGCTATGTGCTCCTATGGGGTCTCCATTGTGACGATACTATGTACTCCTTTGGGTCTCCACTTTGCTCATGTCAGTGATGAAATTTCAACCGTTTAGACTTAATTTAATTTGGTTGGTTTAATTTTAAAATTTTTGAATGATAAATTTATTTTTACGTGAAGTGTAGTTATAAGATTATCTTTATTTTTTTATTTTTGGTTAATATAACTTTTGATCTTTGAAGTTTGACCCGATTTTAGTTTTGGTCCCTCAAGTTTACTTCGTTTATAATTGTTGGTCCCTCAAATTTGAAAAGAACTTGATTTTTTTCGAGTTCGGTTTGGGTTTCATAACCGGGTCACCAAATCTTTTTCAAACTTGAAAGACTAACAGTTATAAATGGAGTAACCGTGAGGTACCAAAACCACTTATTTCAAATTTGAGGGATCAAAATTAAAATTGGGTTAAACTTTAGGGATTAAAATCACCGATTTTAAATTTGAGGGACTAAAACCAAAATCGGATCAAATTTTAAGGACTAAAAGTTATATTAAACTTTTTATTTTACATATATTAAAGTAAAAATTTATTTAAAATATAAAAATTAAATTTAACCCATCTAAAATCTATCTGTCAATGTACATAGGCGATGAGCAAAAGAAAAATGTACTCCCGTCATCCCGTGGTCCTCATGGTGTTCAAGGAGCGGAAACACATTTTTATGACATAAGGAAATGGCCCCATAAAATATGGAAATTGCAAAACAGACCCCAAGGGTTCGAAAGAGAGAGAGGGACCCAACAGCATATGCTCGAATACCTTCCTTTTTGATTCCTTGCTGGCAACCTTCAAAAAAGAATATCCGAATGAGTCCCTCCCAAGCGTGCGAGATTCCTTTTACTTCCTTGGCCTCCCCCCATCCCGCCCTCCTACAACGATACTGTACGAAAACTAATCAGTCGAAAATGCAAAGGTTACACCTTTATATATTTTTAATTTCACTCGCGTCCTTAAGATCATGAGCACTGCCCCTCTCTATAAATTCCTCTTTGTCTTCGTCTCTCTTCCTTTCAACGTCTGCTTCGTGCCCTTTTTTTCTTCCCCATCTTGTTCTTCATGCCCATCACAAGGTGTTAAATTTCATCATCCTCGCTCTGTGGGAGTAAAACCCAGTAATCTTAATTGTAGAAGAGTGCGATTTTGCCCTTTGTTGAGGTCAAAGAGCGTGAAAGGAAGAAAAAGTTTTGGGCTTGAATCTAGCAGGATGACTATTGCAGAGGCTAATTTGCATGAGGAAGAAGAGGAAGAAGGGCCTCCTGCTGTGCTTGACACTGAAACTATTTCAAGGCCTCGTCGAATTGCTCTCTTCGTTGAGCCTTCTCCGTTTGCGTGAGTTTCTATGTTTTGGTTTTGATCTTCGCTGTGCTTAAATTTTCATCGCTCAATGTGGGGATATTTCAGACCCCTTCTAATTTTTTCTCCTCTCGAGTTTCAATTTTTTTCTCTAATAAATGGCTTTCCTTATTGTTCCTAGTTGACTTTGTGAAGTTGGATGACTTCATTTATTTGTTCCTTACTTCTTACCAATGTCTGTAAAGTATACTTTCTTGCTCTACAATGAATCGTCAGAAAAACAAATAATTGAATAAATTTGGAGAGAAATAATTTGAGGATGCTCAATAACGTTTCTGATTTGCTCTTCCTAGCATATCTTGCTGTTGTAATACTGGGTTTCATTGGGGGTTCTCTTGTCTTCAAAAGGAGATTCTCTTCGATCAGATGAATCTGGCCTTCATAGTTTTCCCCCCTTTCCAGTCCTTGTTTAGCTTGTTCCGTACTCTCATCTCCTCAAAATTTTCATTTTAGTTATTAAATGACTTTCTCAATATTTAGGGGTAAATTCTCTGATAAAATTGTGATTGATCCATGAGCAGGCATTAACTCTGGTCTGTGTAATGATGAATCATCGTGGTCAGACTAGACGGAAGTACCTTATTTATGTGTGTGATTCGAGCTCTTCATTTTGAACGGTACACTTATTCAGAACTATGTCTATTTTGCAGATATGTCTCTGGATACAAGAACCGGTTTCAGAATTTCATTAAATATCTCCGTGAAATGGGAGATGAGGTACCTTCCACATGCCTAATTCTGTATATTTATGTCTTTTGTTCTTCTACCCTTGGTGCTTCTATACAGTAGCTTCAATTATTTGAAGACAGTTGGCATGGATAGCTCTTGCTTCATTATTATGAAGATATTAGCGTGAATAATGCAGGTTCTACAGAAGCATTAAATGAACTAGTGTTTCATTGCTAAAACTTGTAACTTGAATGATGAAAAAGTCATTCTTGTCTTGGGAATTTTGAGCTGAAGTTGTGAATGGGCTAATACGAACCGGCTAGCTCGAAGTTTTCAACTCTGATATGCCATTTCTGAATGTGCTTGCTTATTTGTGAATGTAGGTATTGGTTGTGACAACCCATGAAGGAGTCCCCCAAGAATTTCATGGTGCCAAAATTATTGGATCTCGGAGGTTGTTACAAATAACGTTTGCGGTTGTTTAGTTTAGTTCTCTCTTTGTAATAGTTCCTTCGATGACATATTTGGGTAGTTGATTTTGGTTCTAAATATAGGATATAATTTTCATATTTGTCAATCTGTTTCTAATTCATCCCTATTGATGCTCCCACAACAATAATCAAAGAGAAGAGAGATGGAGGAAATTTAGGAAGATGACTAAGATGTTTTAGAAAACACATGTCATATTAACTAATTTAACTAACTTATTTAATTTAATCAAATTAGATAAATATGTCTTATATTAAGGATTGGGGGAAGTAGCTGTTTACTTGCTTGTGAATTGCATAATGCTTATATTTGTCAACTATGAATCTACCTTATCTCATCTTCTGCTAGTATAAGCTGTACGCTTAATATTTTTAGTTCACCCAACTTGGCATTTACGTTTTCTAAAACTTCAAAGTGCAGCTTCCCCTGTCCTTGGTATCAGAAGGTGCCACTCTCCTTGGCACTTAGTCCCAGAATAATTTCAGAGGTTGCCCGGTTCAAGCCTGACATCATCCATGCCTCATCGCCAGGCATAATGGTTGGTTTACAATTCTTGTCGCTAATGTTTATTTTCTTTTTTGATTATAAGGCATGATACTGTGTTAAAGATCTATTTGGCACACATCTGACGTTGGCTGAATTTCAGGTTTTTGGTGCTCTTACCATTGCTAAACTTCTGTCTGTTCCTATTGTTATGTCCTATCACACTCACGTGCCAGTGTAAGTTTGATTCATATTCTGATTTCTCTACCTTGTTCGCACTCGAGACATCCTTTTGCTGATTGCCAATTTTTTTCCATACTCAGATACATTCCCAGATACACATTTAGTTGGCTGGTCAAACCCATGTGGATGATCTTAAGTATGTATCTTTCTTCGGTAATCCAATTTGGACTTGAGTGTTATGAACATAAAAATAATATCTTTTTGCATTTTCTATAGAATTTCTTCACGGAGCAGCTGACTTGACGCTGGTGCCATCGGCTGCCATTGGAAAAGATCTTGAAAAATTTCATGTAACAACAGGTAAATTGAACATAGTCTAATCACTTAGTTGTTTTTAGACCATGCTCATTTGGTTGCACTAGGTGATCATAAACATCCTTTATTATGCATTTTTTAGCTCACCTGTTTTACTTGTCTATTCTCAGCGAACAGGATTCGTCTGTGGAGCAAGGGTGTTGACTCTGAAAGTTTCCATCCCAAATTTCGTTCACATGAGATGCGACTAAGATTGAGGTGAAACCTTTTAACTCTTATCATTCCTTCCACAGTCACAATTTTGATATATTGGGAATTTTCATCTTCATCTAAACTTCTGTGTTAAACAGTAATGGGGAACCTGAAAAGCCATTGATAGTACATGTTGGGCGAATTGGAGTTGAAAAGAGTTTGGACTTTCTCAAAAGGTAGATTCTTTTAAATTTTTTTTTAATCTATCTTAGTTAAGGTACCACTGTATCACTTCGTTAGTTCTGAAATTTGCCTTTAATGGAGTTGTAGAAAGGCTTTTTTCTGGAATGTCTTAAAATCCACAATATAAAATGAGAGCGCAGTGAAATCTTCAATGCTAATAATTGATATACTCTTCCTTCTTCATGTCATGCCAGTCATGATTTGAACGGTAATTTTAAAATCTTTATACTTCCTTTGACATTTGAAACGCATTCTTTGGCAGCCTTATGGACAGACTTCCTGAAGCACGCATTGCTTTTATTGGGGATGGACCATACAGGTAATTCACTCTGTTTCTTATTCTTTGCAAATCTTTTTTTTTTCTGCTTAGTTTCAATAACTCCGCCTATGTTTATAGCCGATCCTTAGCCCAGGTAAAGGAGGAGGGCTGTGCTGGGCCTTCAACAACTAACTTAAAACTCTGTTAAATCTTTATGACATGGATCTCTGGTGATTTGGTATAAGGAGTTATTGAAACTCAGCAGTCTCATATGTCACGTTTCTATGTGAACAATTTTTCTCCTTTATCTCTTTGTAAAGCAATGTGTCCATATACTATTGTGTTCGCAACTTGTCACAAATATTCGCTTCTAACTGGCAGAGAGGAGCTGGAAAAAATGTTTGAAGGGATGCCGGCGGTATTCACAGGAATGTTAGGAGGGGAAGAACTCTCTCAGGCATATGCCAGTGGTGATGTTTTTGTCATGCCTTCGGAATCTGAGACACTTGGGCTTGTTGTTTTGGAGGCCATGTCTTCTGGTATCCCTGTGGTGGGAGCGCGAGCCGGTGGAGTTCCTGACATGATTCCTCCAGATCAAGAAGGAAGGATCGGCTTTCTCTACACTCCGGGCGATCTTGAAGACTGCTTAAGCAAATTGAAGCCCCTGTTGCATAACAGAGAGTTGAGAGAAACCATGGGCAGAGCCGCACGACAGGAAATGGAAAAGTTCGACTGGAAGGCGGCCACAAGAAAAATTCGCAACGAAAATTACAATGCCGCCATTTGGTACTGGCGCAAGAAACGAGCTCAATTGCTGAGACCTTTACAATGGCTGGCTAAACGTATTTTCCCAAGCCCAGAAGTCAGGTAATGCTTATATGTTTTCCAAGCTAAAGAAGCCTTCTATTTGAGAGATGTGATTAATTAATTAATTGAGTAAAAACTAAAACATGGTGACTTCTGCAGTATATTTAGCTATTATTTTGTCAGGTTGACCAATAAATACTGCTCCCTCTAGATAAGAGCCAATTGATTTTTTTTTTTTTTTTGAAGAGATTAAGAAAGCTAAATAAACTTCTTAATCATAGTATATGTTGTGCATCATTAGATTATATATCAGTTTATAAGCCTAGCAAATTAGTTTGCAGAAGAACAATAAATATAAATATTTTAATGTAATTTAATTTGCTTCCTTAATCTTTCTAAAAAAATGCCAACTGGCTCTTATATTAAGTACCGGAGGTAGTATTATATAAACTGTGATTATATTAGAATGCCCAATAAACTCAGATTATACCATGAGCACCAAATGTTCATCGCCGTATGCAACTTGGTCTGCAAGAAATCTGACTTTTGACATTCTGATTTACAGGGCAATTACACAAGGTGTCAAGAGCAGTTAGCTAGGAAATGAATTCATGTTTGGAAGCACAGACCGGCACGCTGAAGATGATGAAAGAGAAGAAGGCTTTGATGGGTAAATCTTGAACCTTCTGTGAATGAACTAAACTGGAGGTGTAATTTTGAAGGAGTCTGGCTATAGAATATTTGGGTAATTGTTTAAAGTGGGAGGGTCATAGACTCTTGATTAAAAACAGAGCAAAAATGTTCAGTGTGAATCTGTTGATTAATTGGAATTGTGCCTTCTTAGTAGTTGCATACAGGGCTATTGTGTGATAGGAAAAGATCACAACTGGGTTTAATTGTAACCAAAAATTTAAAAAAAAAATTGTGTCCTGTGAATTGCTTGTGGTCTCTAATTTTCAGTGCTTTGAGAAGGGAGCTTGGAAGCGTGGCTTAAATATTACTAGTAGGTTAGCTATCTCTCTAATGGAGACTAAGATAGTATAAGCCGTATTTTGGCTATCTAGTTTCTGATTGAGTGAATTCATTTATGAAATAGTTATAGGTTTTGTTCGCCACCTTCATTATGTCGTAATTTTGCTGTATTCTCGAGCGTATTTGAGGGATTTTCTTTTTTCAAGGATCCTAACTTATCATCTTCTCATTGTTTGCCTTTCACCTTCATCCCACAACACTTGAATAGGATATTAACTATATCACCGTCGTCTTTAATCAGTTTCATAGGAGTAATTTATTAACTATATCTTATCAGTTATTCGTATAGCGATGAGACAAAAAATGGAGTACCATGTAGTTAACAAACATGCACTCAAAAGACCCAAATAAGAGAAATGAAAATCACAAGTATAATGATGAAATAAATTAAATACAATACCACCAATTCTTAATATAAAAATTTGTTTATAGTGTATGATGGAAGAAATTAAAAACAATACTATCAGTTCTTAATATAAGATCTTGGTTATAGTGTTTACTGCAAATAGACCGGAGGTAGAATAAAATGAGTATTGGATCAATACAAGAGCATTGGAAGAGCTGTACCTTGATTATTTTCTAGCAACTGGACGCTCCTTTCTTTTTCATGTGAATAAAATAATGTGTGATATTTAGGGGAATTTTTTTGCCAACAGAAACCTCATTCATTAATCATAAAACCACCAGAAAGATTTCAGCATACAGACATCAAACTAAGCATACTAAAAAGATAAAAGACCAAAGTAAATAGTCATGAAGCAAAGTATCAGCCTGGATCTCAACGATTATCCGCTATGTCCTTTCATCAGTCAATGTTACAACTACAAGAGGTATGAACACTGAATCTAGAGAACACAACCCATCAAACGAATTTTTAGCAACTCAATCGGTTACTAAATTTGTTTTCTTGGGAACCCATATACAAGAATGGTTCTTGATATATTTCCTAAAGCAATGATATTTTCTAAGATGATATCGCAAATTAGAAAATATATCAGGAGATTTGGAGACGTGCATTTCTCAACAGGTAACAAAACTTTGGTTATCAAACTCCAACAACACATCAGTTAACTGATTTGTACAAGCATAAGATACTGCTTTCTGCATAGCAAAACTTTCTGGTATTAGTATTGATTCCACTTTAACAATGTGTGCATATTCTATATGGTAGCTCGCACTTTTCCTCATCACTTAAACAATTTATAAACAACCAACAAGTTCTTAGTTGAGATGATAGCTGTCTCGCTTTCGTAAGAAGGATAACAGAAGTTCAAATATCTATAAGCACATTTGTTAAAAGAAGTGAAAACCTTTTAATGCGCTCTAAATTTCAAAAAGGAAACTCACAGTGGTTTGGGACATCTTTGTTAATTATTAAAAAAAAAAAAAGTTTATGAACAAATGCAGCCCACAGGAGAAAGCTTATCCAGTGTGCACTTTATTTGCCAGAAAGTATTACTCCATCAACTAAAATAAGGAAATTATACTTAAGCTTACTACTTCAATTTAATAACAAAAGTTGTTATATATATGATTGTAAAATAAACAACACAATTGATTTTGGAGTAATACATTTGAGGACCACATTCAATGGTTTATCTTCTTATTGATGAGAAAAGTGGTCCCCAGTAACCTTTTCCCAAATGAGCAACTTTCCCCACTTTTAATATTCCGTCACGTGCGACCAAATGGTCCAACCATCCCAACGTCGTCGTATCGTTCTCCGTGGCCAGTCTTTTGTCGTATTGCCAAGCTTCTCTCAGCTATAACCGCTCACACCGTTGCCGTTACGTACTGCATGAACTCCGTGTCGTTTTCAAGCCCCGCCATCGTTTCAGGCGCCAAAACGACTTCCAGATCAACGCTCCCGTTTCCTTCTCTCCCTGGAAACGCAGAGATCTTACCGTCAAACTTATTAGCCTTCCCGCTACGAATTGCCAATGGTCGGCCCCACCCAAAGTCATTGTCGTACATTGGAAAACGCGGAGAGCTTCCCATGGTTATCGAAGCACCGTCGAAATTACCCAGCGGAAACAACCTCGGGGCCTTCTCCCAATCCTCTACGCCGCGTCGCACCGTAGCGTCGTCATGTGTGACGACGTTTTTGTGCAGCAGATCCGCACACCACATTAGATTCCTAGACAGAATTTCTCCGACCTCAGCAACGGTCGGGATGCTCTGTATCGCGTTCCCGAAGTAATAAGCGTCCATCTTCGGCTCCAGACGGCGGCGGCAGTTAACCGCCATGCGAAACGTCGACGTCTTGCGTGCGTCCAAGTTCCTCGCACGCGTCACCGAACGCCATAGCTGTGCGGATAACGATTGAAACGACGAAATCTCTTCCCTCTTGTGGGCTATCCCATTCCCCTTGACGGACGTTATCTTGCCGTTAGCTTGCTTCTCCACAGAATCCGCGAAACCGTTCCCGCCATAGTGATTAGCTCTGAGCTTAAGCTTTTGAATTGCTTCCCGGCTGAAATGGAACACTCTCTCTCTTAAAGGATGTTCATCATCGAAGGTGACTTTAGGGCCACCGGCCGGGACTTTAAGCACGGCGGAGGAGTTGAAAACAGTGTCACGAGTGAAGTCAGGGAATTTGGAAATCTTCGCTCCTCTGGAGATCTTAGCGAAGGAGTTGAAGAAATGCCATAAGGAAGTGCCGTCAACAACGGCATGATTAACAGTGCATCCGATGAAAACAGCGTCAGCAAGCTCGGTGACTTGGACGGCGACGAGGGGGAGAGAGTGGCCGGAGTAGGAGATAGTCTTGCTGTAGGCGAAGAACTGCTTGAAGCAATTGGGGACGTCAGTGAGTGTGGGAGAGTAAACGATGGAGTGAGTTGCAAGGTGTTTGGCGGAGGCATGGATGAAGTCAACACCGGCGTCGTTGCATTGAATATGGACATAGCCGTCGGAATCGGTGGAGAGACGGCCGGCGAGGGAAGGGAAAACTGAGAGAGTGACGGCGAGAGAGCGCTTAAGAGAGAGAAGGAGGTCAGAGAAGGAGAACGGCGGAGGAGGGAGGAGGATGCCCTTTTGGATGTAGTGGCAAGAGAGCATGGGGAGGTCGGAGACGGAGAGCTTGAGGGATTTCACGGTGGACGGCTGGCTAGGGTAAACGGTGGATTTGGAGACTATGGTGGTGGCTGAAGAAGGCATTTTTTTTTTTAAATTGTTTTTGTTTAGAGAAGCGAAGATACAGTTGGAAGTTGATAGAGAGGTTACAAGTGGAAGTTGGATATAATGATAAAAGAGAAGAGAGGGTTATGTGTGGTATATATAGGAGAGGATCCACATTTTCATTCTCATCGTCCCAATTTTTGGATTTTTTTTTTTTGGAAAAAAATACTCCATGCATTAAAAATTAATTAGCTTAAAATAATTAGTATTGAAAAAATATTTTAAATATTGGATAGCACTGGAAAAATATTTCAGGATACTGGTGTTGCAGAAAAAATATTTCTAAATGCAGGACTAAAAATTAATTAATTTAAGGTAATAGATAGTAAAAATATTTCAAAGTACAACATACCATTTAATCTAAATAAATAAATAAAAAATTTTAAAAATTGTCTCCACCCCAAAATTGGGGTGATGAAAAAATACAAGCAGAGAATGTGGATAGTAATGGGAATTTGGGCCATCCCACAGGTTACGAGCCACTACAGGCCTGACATGGCTGGTTGGTGACATCTGTAAGCTTTAAGCGACAAAAGCAAACGAGGGCAAGTAGTGGCGACTAAAACGACAGGGCGTTTTGTTGGGTAGCGAAAATAAAGTGTCTATATTTGACCGAAGACAAGTTGTGTGGAATGTACGTACATCGTATCGAGGTGGGGGCATTAAAGATGCAGTGAATTCTGGCGAAGAAGCGTCGTTTTGGGGAGGGTTAACTGAAAGGCAACGCAATTTATTAAAGAGGCCCTAACAACTTCAATAGCAAGCTGACAAACACGCAAGGATAATATTTTTATTTATTTATTTATTTATTTTTATGACTGAAGCAAGGATAAGATTTCATTTTCTGACTCTAACTTACTAGCCATACATATATCATTCATCCACATATCTCTTTTCTCATTCGTTATTTTCATTCCAAATTTGGATTTTTATGTTTTTATTCTGACCTCAGATATTCTCCCTCTCCCTCGCTTTTATGCTTAACATTCATCACTTAATTGTCACTTTTGTTGTAAATTTTATATTAATTTGACACTCTCTTTTAAGTGAGTGTTTAGGAAATACCCAAACCGTGGTTTCAGAAGTTATTTTCTGCAAGTCGAGACAAAATTCCTCTCACATACTTACTTCATAAATCACAAAAGTTATTCTCAAAAGATAATTCAAACACACACTTAAACTGCATTATATTACCTACATCATTCATCACTTAATGACATAATGATGATCACAAGTAGTGGGTGGCTATATTTGAGTTACATCAATCTTGTTGATGAGGGTTAGGATTTGCTCAGAAGCACAAGGAGGAGAAATTAATGAGAAAGAAAGTGATGTAGTGGGTTGAAAGCGAAAAGAGGACAAAATAAAGAATGGCTTGTATTTGGGAATATAATTTTCTAATATTTAATATTTTCAGGTTAAAGTTGAATATTATGTTGGAATATTTTTAAAGGAAGAGGTGTGATTTTAGTAAATTCATGTCTTTATAAATTTAAAAAATTATATGAAGAGTTGTTTAGGGAGTTATAACACTAAAAATCATCTTAGGGAGTTATAACACTAAAAATCATCTAAGTCATATCTTTTTAGTTCCTTAAAACACATGTAAAATGTTATTACCAAAGTTTCTTGATGAAAGGTTATATTGATTTTTAAGAAAACACTTTATATATTATAAATGTGTAACTCCTCATTAGTTATTTAAAATTATATTTATTAATAAATAAATATATCGGGTTCACGAATTTAACATATGATTATGACTTCTAATTGTTTGGTACGAGGGATTTGGAGGGGAGGGGAAGGGAGGAAAATTTTTTATATAAGTTGAATTTAACAAAATTTTAAAAGTGGGATTAAAATTTTTTCATTAATTTTTCATACTTTTTTATGTTATATTTTTTCTTCATTAAAATTTTGTAACCACACTTCTTTAATTTCATTTAATTCAACTCATAAAATTTTTATTTTCCCTTCCTTCTCCTCCCCTTATACCCAATAGGCTACATGTTCTATAAATATCATATTCCATCACTTCACTTAGGACACATAACACATCGCACCACAAAACAAAAATATCAAACTTACTGTCTTTGTCTTTGTCTCTGAATGCAACATACATAGATGAAGTCAAATTATTACTTTATAAGGGTAATTAATTGTTCTCTAAGCTTGAATATTGGGAGTGCAATAAGTCAGATTAATGTATTTTTTTGGAAATTATTATATGATTAAGCACTAATTTGAGGACTAGAGAAAATTACAGAAAAGTACTCTATAATTTATGAAAATTATAAGTGAATGAAGAAAAGGGATCGGGGAAATCATAGAAAATTACCCAAATGTTTCATAAATTACAGTTTAACCCTAAAAATATTTCAATAATTTTCAATTTAACCCTCCTTAAAAACTTTTGAAGTTTGCACACAAGTCCTTGATCAAATCTAATTTGACCGGAACATCTTCTTCTTCCTTCGAACATGCGAACCAACGAACGGAACAACGAAACAGAGCAGATGGAAGAGAGAGACGGGAAGTGCAGTGGAAAAGCTCCTTTGATTAGCTTCAAAAAAAAGCCACGGCAGACCCAAAAGTGCAGGGAAGATCAACGCTTTGCCAAACATGATAAAAACTGCCACTGTGCTTTTTTCTCTCTTACCATGCGGTGGGGGCTGCCCACCGCTGCGCCAAACAGACCCTATATCTTACAGGAAATTTATCAGTCAACCCAACTCACACCCTATAAAACAAGAATAAGTGGGGCCAAATTAAGTTTAAAAAAAGTGATGTCTATGCCTTAAAAGCATTGTGTAATACTTTTCATCCATCTCTTTTCCTTGTACTCTTCATAGAATCAGTCACACCACCATATTATTAATTTCAATTAAGGTATCTCTCTTAATATGATTTTTCCCCTTACAAGATTCAAACTTTTGACATAATTGAGTTTAAGTCTTGCTGTGAATGTGAGAATATAATATTAGTGGGCATTCTATAAGCGCTTTTATAAACACTATTTGAGTTTAAAGGTATGAACTGATATTAATAATCAACTTAAAATATAATTATCTAGGAATACGTTTTTTCCTCTAAACCCAATCCCCAAAAGTAGAGAAATCGGAAACCTTGTTAATCAGTGAGTTAACTAGCTAGATCGAGCATATTAATTACTAACATCCCTAAAGCTCTAATTAATAATAGACCCCAACATTTTTCTTTTGAAAAAAAGGATCTTTTTCACCGAATGATGATATACCATGTTGACAGAAAGTCGAATGATTAATTGATATGCCGTGACCAAACGAGGAAAACAATGAAAATGTGTGAACTGATTGGAAAATATCGTCAAGCTAAGGTTAAAATGATTACTAATAATAATAACTTTGGGGCCGGTCGTCGTCCTAGATAACAACAAGTGAAACACATACATAAAATAATTAATTAATTAGCACACACGTGCCTATTTAATCACGGGAGAGGTTCCGACCAGGTAGCTATTTATTAATTAAGCACGTGATAATTGAGCCATGTTTGATGTTCCTACTAAATTACAGACGCCATTTGAACAGCATAACTAAGATTCAGACCAAGTAGTAAACATGAAGAAGATATATGCAGTTAACTCTCACACATTTAACCGACTGAGAAAGAGTTTCACAACAAAATGTTAAGCGTTGAAGAAATGTGTTGTGTGCATACAAAATTTATCATTTTGATTACTCCCTCCAATCCTTTTTATAAGCAACTTTTTCTGTCTTGGAGTTTGTCTTTTTTATAAGCAATTTTCTCCATGTATCTCAAAATTTAAACTACGTTTTTCTTTCCTACCCCTATTAAATACACATTTTTATATTCATTATCCCCCACTCACCACTGATTTTCTTTCATTTACTCATTTATTATCAAGATTATGAAACCTGGACCGGGCACTGAATCGGCTGGGGTACTGGGTCAAGAATCAATGGGTCAGATCGGAGTCAAACTAGGGCTAACCCGAGACTAGATCGGTAAAGAAGTGAAAATTTCAGGGTTATTTATATGAAATTTTGAATAAAATATTTCAAAAGAAAGAAAAAAACCGGTCAAACAGCAGAAACCCGATTGAACTGAGGTCACCTACTGGACCGGACCGATCAGACCACCGGTTGCCTGAACCGGCTAGTCTGGTCTGATCTTAAGAACACTATTTATTACATATTCTCTCTCATATTTTATACTCACTTTCTCATATTTGTTACCCATTCTCTCTTCTATGCCATTTTTATAACTATGGGCATATTTAGAAAAAATATGACATTTTTTATACATTTATTATTTTTAACTAATTTTAACTGTCAGTTCATTTTACGCAATAATGATAAAAGCTTTTTATAAAAAGGACCGGATGGAGTATTTGATATTGATAATTTTAATGAAGAAAGAGCTCATCCTGAAAGATTAGTTTTTATATGCACTACAAAAAAACAGCAAATTACCCACGAAAATTACCCACGGAATTCCGTCTCTGATCTCAAATTACCCACGGATTAGCGACGGAAACGGAATTACCGACGGATCACCGACGGAATTTTTTCCGTCCCTTAAAAATCCGTGACAAATTGATTTACCGACGGAATTTTGATTCCGTCGGAAATTACCGACGGAAATTACCCACGGAAAAAATTCCGTCGGTAATTACCGACGGAAATTACCCACGGAAAATTTTCCGTCGGTAATTACCCACGGAATTTACCCACGGAAAAAATTCCGTCGGCGATTACCGACGGAAATTACGCACGGAAAAAATTCCGTCGGCAATTACCCACGGAATTTACCCACGGAAAAATTCCGTCGGTAATTACCCACAGAATTTTTTCCGTGGGTAATCCGTCGGTAATTTAATATTATTTTTTTTAAAAAAAAATTCCACGTGGCGACCTTAAAAGAGGCCACGTGGACATCACCGAAAGCCCCCCACCGCCCGCCCCCGCATCTGGCCCTGGTAGCCCCTGAGCAAGGGCCACGTGTCCCTCTAACCTTGCGCCACGTGTCTCTGTGAGATAATTGTTGCATTTTGTGACGAAGGTGGGATTTGAACCTTGGACCTTTTGGTATGTGTTCTGATGCCTTTGCCAGTTGAGCTGCTTTAACCTTGCGTTATTTATTCACGTAATAATATATATAATGGAATAATTTAAAAACAAATATAATATTAAGATAAATATATATAATTAAATATATATATATATATTTATATATAATTATATTTTTCATTTTTTATAATATAAAATTTTTTAATTTCTAATTTCGTTTAAATATTTAATATTAATATAAATATATACAAAATTACATATATACTTATAAATAATTATATATTTCGTTTTTTATAATATAAATTTAAATTTTTTTAATTTCTTATTTCATTTAAATATTTAATATTAATATAAATATATATAATATTAAATATATATTTATATATAATTATATATTTTGTTTTTATGATATAAATTTTAAAATATTTAATTTTTTTATTTCATTTAAAATTTTTATTATTAATATTATATATATTTAATATATTATATTAAATATTAATTTTATAATATTTAAATTTTTATTTGTTATAGATTATTTTTTATAAATTATTAAAAATGATAAAAAAATTATTAGTTTTACCGACGGATTACCCACGGAATTCCGTCTGTAATTTCTCATTCAAATTACCCACGGAATTCCGTGGGTAAGGCGTGAGTAATTACCGACGGAAAAAATTCCGTGGGTAAAAGTCAAATTTACCGACGGAATTTTGATTCCGTCGGAAATTACCGACGAATTACCCACGGAAAAAATTCCGTGGGTGACGGAAATTACCCACGGAATTTTTTCCGTCGGTAATTACCCACGGAAAAAAATTCCGTCGGTAATTACCGACGGATTACCCACGGAATTCCGTGGGTAATTTCTCATTCAAATTACCCACGGAATTCCGTGGGTAAAGCGTGGGTAATTACCCACGGAAAAAATTCCGTGGGTAATCCGTCGGTAATTACCCACGGAATTTTTTTCCGTCGGTAATTTCGTCGGTAATTTTTCCGACGGAAAATCCGTCGGTAAATCATTGAAAATTACCGACGGAAATAATTCCGTGGGTAATTCCGTCGGTAATAACATGTTTTTTTGTAGTGATGGGAGGGGCCTCTTAAATTTAAAAATCAAGGGAAGACAATATATCGCAGAGCATATCATGGGATTTGATATTCTAATATTATGATCATATTATTAACTAAATATTATAAATATTAGTATGGAGATACGGTTGTTATGATGTTCTCCACCATGGCACCCATATACTAGCATATATGTGTATATATGCCTTTAATGAAAGACGATTATTTCATTCTCATTTCAATATTTCACATTGTTTATCTCTTATGAAAATTTATATATATAGATGGGCTAGGATTTTATTATTATTTTTTTAATTTTTTAAAATTCATTGATCGAATTATTTTAAGAAGAGCCAGCTTTTGTCATTGCATCCCAAAAATTAAATAGGGAAAGAAGAAATGAATGAATGGAAAGAGATATTGATGTATATAATGTTGTTGTGGAGTAGCTGATGATATATATATGGTATGAAACGATTTGGTCTTATTGGGGAGAGAGTTGCGTGTGGCATAATAAAGAGAGGTCTCTTTCATCTTCATCATTTTGAAGTGATCTGCTTTTGAAACCATGGGCATACCACTAGCTCCAATACCAAAACAGGAACTAGTTTAATTTAATTGCTTCCTTTTATGTCTAGTTTCTACATAGTTTTTGTATTCATCCAAAAAGTAAACACAAAAAAAATCTCATAATAATTTAACAACATGTAACGATAAGTTCAAGTGCAGAAAATCACTGAGTTTATATTATGGTCATCACTTTTTATTGGAACTTGCAATACTTATTCTTTTGAAACCTCAGTAATTCTCCTTGTAAACTAGTTGGTCGTATCATATACAAACAATGAATCCCCTCGTATTTATGTTCAACTTCTCACAATTTTTTTCTAATTGGAATCAACTGATTGGTATATACAGTAAATGTGACATTTTTTAAGTACTCTTTCCCATCCATAATATAAAACACTTCAACTAATTCATCAGAACTAAGAAATAATAGTTAACTCATTAAATATACCTTAACTTAAAATTTTTTCCAACTTTACCTATATAGGTTTTAAATAAGAGTGAACATACAAAAAGTTACATTTAAGCATTAACGTATATGAGTAAAATTGATAAATAAGTATTAATTTCTTTCCAAGTGGCTTATATTATGGATCAAGGCATTCTTATAGAAGTTACTTATATTATGAAAGGTAAGAAATACAAGGAGTGTATCTCGCTAATAGTAAAGATTAATATCCTTCAGGTACTGAGGGTGAAACGTAAACCCTTCCCAACTATATTATATTACTACACACACATATAAAAGACTAAGATTTAAACTCTAATTACTTTATTAAGTGATTAGAACCACTACCACTCATATTGCTAATCTGAATTGGTAAAATATGACACTTTGGGACCGAACAAAGAAAATATTAATATAAAGTTTCAAAAGTTTAAACATGAGTTAATGACTTTGGTCTTTATTTATTGACATTTATTTTTTTAAAAAAAGTGAATTATAAAAAATACTCCATTGCCAATAGTCTTTGACTTAATGACACATTTGCAAGTTCCACATACCCTTAGTAAGGGTAAACCTCTTGTGGGGTTATGGGGTTTGTCATATGTGTTTTTCCATTCCCACAAGCAAGGGAGTCTGAGTTTAAATTATCTCATTAAAAAAAAAAAAGAAAGAAAGAGAGGGAAAAATACTTATATCCACATCATAGTTTAAAATCTTCAAAAGTGATATTGAAAATCCATAGCCCTCGATTTAATTCATAATCATTTTCAATTGAAATTTTTCCTTTATATTCATTATTCTGGAATTTTCAAACTCATAGTACATTTTTAACTTATAAACAGCAATACGATTCACTTATTAAACTCTATACAACTAGATTTTCATCTCTGCGT
This sequence comes from Inga laurina, assembly GCA_963855925.1. Classification (NCBI taxonomy): domain Eukaryota; kingdom Viridiplantae; phylum Streptophyta; class Magnoliopsida; order Fabales; family Fabaceae; genus Inga; species Inga laurina. The sequence continues at coordinate 57,818,577 of OY979711.1, forward strand.
TCAATAAACATTTGTTATATGTCAACATCTGTTTTCATTTCGATATTTGTAGAATAATAGAGATCAAGTTCCACAGGCATATAGAAAAGTACATATATAATGATAAAAGTAGTTGTTTACAATTTCTAGTCAAAATACAGAATGCCATAGTATTTTCAATATTTAGAGATTATCCCAAAAGTATTCTAAGCTTAAACTAACTATAACCGTGAACTTTGACTTTGCCTCGAGACACATGCCAATCACTTCCCTGTGTCTACGTTTTTACGTTTCGATTCACTGGCACCTGCTAAGACGTTTGTTTAAAAAAAGGGGTGAGATCCTGAAGAATCCCAGTAGAAATATACTATTGACATATAAAATGTGAGAATTAAATGTGCAATGCACCATATCAAGTAAAATGAAAGTTCATATCGATTCATATATGTACACAAGTTTCAGGGCCAAACACCGAGTTAGAACCCCTACATGTACCTTAGCCTAGTCACCGACCACAGTTAGGATTTTCATATACCTTGGTTCGGCACCGAACCACAACCAGGTACTGTGCCTCTAGCACGCATTCATATCATGAAATACACTAACATATAACATACAATTAATCACGTAGTATATGGAAGATAGTAATACCTACCTCAAAGTTCTATCAATCCCTTTTTGTGTGCCTCGTAAAATGTGTTGCTTTCGGCTTCTGACTCAGTCCTAAAATATTAAATATACAAGAAATAGATCATAACCTATCCAAGTATCATTTTAGACACCTCAATAGTGTTTCATGTGGTTATATTAGCCTATAGTGAGAATTTACCAAAATGCCCCTGGGACCCTAACCCGGCCCTGCCGTATTCGGCTCGACTGTACTATTTCCAAAATTTTGACTGGGGCTATCCTGACGTATTTTCACCCAAGAAATATATTTCTGGGCTTAAAATTACCAAATTCAATGTCAAATTACGAAATGGCCCTTGACAGCCCTACTTTTAAGGATTTATGGTCGTTTTTGTAATTATACTTTTTTGGGCTTTTTCGAAAAAATGACCAACTGTAACCTCATCTAATTTTCGCTCCTGAATCCAATGGAACCATCAAGTCATTGAAAATCCAACTCCTTCCCCTCAGGACAGTGCTGGCCGAAATGTGTACAAAGAAAAGGGAAAATTGTAGTTTTGAGATTTAACCCCTAAAGCTTATGCTTTTCCACTTCTAATCCATTATTAAGCCATTTAAACACATACTAACCGTGATTCAAAGAAATTTGGGCAGCATAACCCCTTAGGCTTTGTTTGGTTCAACGGAGGTGAGGTTAAGTGAGGTTTATTTAAGTTAGGTTAGAGGAGGTTATAATATTGTTTGGTTCAAATAGAGGTTAGGTTAGGTTTGGTATTTTGTTTGGTTCAAGAGGTTAGGTTAGGTGAGTTAATTATAAGTGGACAAAAATGCCCTTATACATATTTTCCTTCTTTTTTTATAATGTATTTAGTAATAATAGTTATTTGTAAAATTATTATTTATAAAATAATTATTTTAACAATTATATACACTTCTTTTACAATATATTTATTAATAATAATTATTTATAAAATAATTATTCTAACAATGATATACACTTCATTCATTGCATATTCTTCTCTTTTTATAATACTTAAAAAGATGAGTTATAATAAAAACATTGGATTTAAATTAATTACGGATCATAAATATATAAAAAAAATATAAATTACTTTTAAAAAATATACTTGTTTGTAGAAAAAAATGGAAGCGTGATAATTAGCAAGACTGGATATTGTGTGACTTTGTAAGACTGCTATGGTAGTGGGTGGCTTTGAAAAAAAAATTTAGCAAATTTGGATAATGTTCAACGCTTCACTTCAGAGGGTGCAAACCACAAGAGAGCAAATTTGATTTCTGCGCTATAGAGGGAATGAAATAACACATACAGCAGGACGGACATGCGGTTTTTTTGGGAAGGGCAGTTCTGGAATTTTCAAAAATTTCCATGGGCATTTTAGTCACAATTGCACACAAAATTTCTCTAACCTAAGAAAAACCCCAATTTTGGAGGTTTACTAAAGTGGGTGAGGTTTCCACTAAATGACAAAAAAATAAACCTCACCTAACCTAACCTCATTCCAACCAAACACCTATTTTTAATCCCCAACCTAACCTAACCTAAAATAACCTCCAACCAAACAGACCCTTAGGGTTAAGACTTTCCAAATTTACAAACTCAATCAAAAATCACCAAATCCAACCATAAATATCAACAACAACAACATATCAGTTTGGATTTGAGATTTGTAAAGTTAACTTTTGAGTTCTTGAACTTTCTCTCTCTAGGTATCCTTCTCTTTCTCTCTCTCTCCTTGAGCTCAAGATGAGCTTGCTAAACGATGGATTTTATGGAAAAGAAGAGATTAGAGAAGAGTTTATGCAAGTTTAGAAGACAAATCCTTAAGAAATCACCACTTACCTTAATCTTTCTCTTCTTCATTTTCTCTAAAGTTTGAGGTCTCTTAAGCTGTTCTCTCTCTCTCTCTCCCCCCTCTCTTGAGCTTTGTACGAAATGAGCAAGAGAAAGATGAAGGAAGAGGTTTCATAAAAATCCTACTCATTTTCCCTTCATTTAATAAATGGTGATAAAATGGATTAACGACCTCAGATGTACTTAAGCTTATCTTCTTCTAATGTGTGTCATAAAGTTCATTTGCATTTGAACTAATTCTCTTCTCTTTTCCTTCTAGCCCAACATGTCCTTAAGGGGTCCTTGAGAAACAAATGGGCCTCTTTGATTTGTCTTAAGCTTCTTGTTCCCATAAATATTATCTTAAGGTAATTACACATGTGTTCATATCCAATAATCATTGTTTATTCTTTTTGACTTGGATTAATTACACTTGGCATATCTTAATCCCAACAACTAGTTTTCCCTCCCATTTCCTTAAGCTAGGTGAAATTTATAAGGAAAAAAGGAAATAAAAATTGTTCCAACATTTTCCATAATTCCCTTGATTGATTTTACACAAGTTCCTTCCAATTTTATAAATCTTGATTTATTTGACTAAGAATATTCCAAATATATATTCTCCTTTATTAATTGAAATTAAATTCAATTAATTGAAAAATAATTAATCTTGTGCTTAATTTGACAAAATTATGATTTTGCCATTACTTTTATAGTCTAATTTCTTTTCTTGAATTAATTTGGCCAATTCCCATATATTTTTTGGACCAATTATTTTCTCTATTATTTCTTCATTTTTAGACCTTAATATTGGGCTTTTTAAATTACCCAAATCAATCCCATAAATTATTTTACCCATTTTCTCATGAATAAGAACATTTCTATAATTTATAAATTCCAAATTCATGAATATTAACCATTTTTATTGATTTTTTTAAATAATTACAATATATTTGGTGAATATAAAATTTGGAGTGTTACATTATATCTACAATTTTTGATCATACTTAAAATTAATATATCGGTGTCTCCTTACTATATAATTATTGTTATGCATGATAAAATAACAATATTATTAACAACTCAACTCATGAATAATATATATGTTTATCGAGTTTCCTACCACGTACACAGTAGATATATATATTAAAGAATTCATGACGTATACTATATAATTGAATTGAATTTGATTTATTAGTGTTCCTAGAAGAAACTGTAAGGTTCATGCATTTGAAAAAAGTTGGTAGTATAAAATTGACAAAATGGTTATAAAACATATAATTAAGATGGGTAGCTGTACATTATAGTCATAGATTATAGATATAAAATTAAAGACCTATTCTATTCGTCATTCCGAATCTGATATTATTTTTAAATCAAGCACTTTATCTTTAAAAACTATGCATTATTATCATGCAGTCACTCGACATTGTCCACCAGCAACAATTTTTTCATTCTCAACACTTCAGTCTATTTCTGGTTCTACTAAAAGAGAAGAATGTCTGACCCGTAATATTTTTAAAAATTGCATTTATCCACCTTAAATCATCCCTTCAATTAATGTTTCTATTATTAATATACCATTGAAGTATTCTATTATGGGAAAATCACTCTCAGGTCTCAAGCAACAGACATATTCACAGAAAAATCCTAGAAAAAAAAAAATTCAAATATCATATTATTTCTCAAAGTAAAATGATACACATGCCCCTCTTGTAATCTAAACTCTTATTTATTCAAAGGAAATTCTGAAATTGCGAAACTATGATTTTTGAATAGGAGCTTGCCCTGCCTCTCCGTCGCTGGTGGTCAGGTCCAAGCAGCGTCCGTCGTCACTCCTCCGCTCTGAGTGTTCATCGCTGCTTCGATCGAAGTCACCACTGCCCCCCATCATTGCTACTCCGCCTCCAGTCACAGTTCGTCGCTGCTCCCATCCCAGTCGGTGTCCGTTGCTACTGTGAGTGTTGGTATATGTTGAATTACTCATGAAATTGTAAGAGTTTGCATAGTCGTATTGTGTAAATTGTTGGATTTGTTGCTGTGAGTGCAAGTATTGTCTCATTGCTGTCATTCTTGGGCATTACTGTATATTTGTGGTAGTTTTGGATTACTGAAAATAATTGCTGCTGCCATGAATTAGTCTGAGCATAGTTTATGGCGCTGAACTGAGTACTTGGTAAAAAAGCAGAACTAAACTTGTTTGAGATCATTTATTAATCTTCCTGACACTTGATTACTTGAGGCTAACCTTTATTTAGTTGCCATAAATTGCTGCAAAGTATGATTGGACTTGCTGGTTTTTGGATGAGAATTGTGAGTTGATGTGAGCTTGGTTTAGGTTCTGCTAGGCTGAGTACATAACTGCGGTGATATAATTGATTGGTTTGGGAAACTGAATTAGCTGATGCGGAATGAGTTTGCTGGTTTAAATTGAAAAAAAAAATCTGAAAAGCAAACTCATCCTTGCATTTAAGCTACTGATTTGTGATTATTGTATTAATTATGAACTCAAATTGTCCATCTGCATGTGGAACTAAAATTTTGGCAGAATTGCATCATTTTGAACACTATCATTGGGTTAATGAATTTTTCCATAGTTTTTTATATGTATACCCTTAACTAAGATTGTGAGTTTGCAAACCTTTTAAACTGAATATATATATACATACACAAAAATGAATCTTTGCTTGTTGAGATCTTAAACTGATGATGTCATTTCACTGCTGAATTTTGCTTCTGTTATTGAACATGCCCCCATCCTAAAAACCCTCTTTCAAATCTGAATTCTGAATTTTTATTGTGACCGAGTAGTATTTTATTCTCTGTAATTCAAAGAAACTTAAGACCTCCCAATGTAACAAAGAGATTAAAATGAAATTTTAAGACTTGAAAACCAAAAATTTATTTATAGCACAAAGTAGATACATATATACTCATTGCGTCTCTTTTTTTTAAGAAACCTTTTAATTAGAACCTCTTTTTGTTTTAAAATATAAGACATTGTATCATATTTTTTTCACAATCATACCATTTTACTCTGAACTTTGTGAAAGTTGTAGGAAGTATATTAATTATAATTTGGAAATACTTCTTTATAAGTAATTGATTTGGGGCAAAAATGAAAATTAAAGTTGATATTTGATTAGGGGCAAAATGAAAATTATTTTGTGGGTCATTTGAGAACTTGATGTCCTTGTGTGGGAAAACCTTGTTGTAGGAAAAGCAATAATGCAATGCTTTTTGTTCATTGCCATGTGTAGGTGACAAGATCATATTTACAACTTTTTTAGTCATTTTTACAACTGCATGTGCCTTGTTCTACAAGTGGTTAGTGGTTATGTTTGTGTTGAAACAAATTCATTTTGTTGTACAAGAAACTTTGCATGTCACAATGAAGCAACCTTTGTTCAAAAAGTTAGTTAATGCAAAATGGGCTGTTTACAACTTGTGAAGCATGTATTAACAATAGGTTGCATGCGTTTGACAACTTCCTCCAAGTTTCTTCTTGAATCAATGTTTTATCACGTTAAGTATGCCAAACGGACTGTTTACAACTCGTAAAGCGTTTATTAACAACAGGTTGAATGTGTTTAACAACGTACTCAAGGTTCCTCCTTGAAACAATTTTTTTTTCACGTTAAGTATCACAAACGGATTGTTTACAACTCGTAATGTGTGCATTAACAACACTTTGAATGTGTTTTACAACTTCCTACACGTTCCTCCCTAAAACAATGTTTTATCACGTTAAGTATGGCAAACGGTCTGTTTACAACTAGTAAAGCGTGCATTAACAACACTTTGAGTGTTTTTTGCAACTTCCTACTCGTTCTTCCCTGAAACAATGTTTTATCACGTCAAGTATGGCAAACGTCTAGTTACAACTCGTAAAGGGTGCATTAACAACACTTTGAGTGTTTTTTACAACTTCCTCCATGTTTCTTCTTGAAACAATGTGTTCGCACGTTAAGTATGCCAAACAGTCTGTTTACAACTACTAAAGCATGCATTAACAATACTTTGAGTGTGTTTTACAACTTCCTCCATGTTTATTCTTGACACAGTGTTTTCCCACGTTAAGTATGCCAAATGGTCTATTTACAACTACTAAAGCGTGTATTAACAACACTTTGAGTGTGTTTTACAATTTTCTCCATGTTTATTCTTGACACAATGTTTTCCACGTTAAGTATTCCAAACTGTCTGTTTACAACTACTAAAGCGTGCATTAATAACATTTTCAGTATGGTTTAAAGCATGTATTAACAACACTTTGAGTGTGTTTTACAATTTTCTCCATGTTTATTCTTGACACAATGTTTTCCACGTTAAGTATTCCAAACTGTCTGTTTACAACTACTAAAGCGTGCATTAATAACATTTTCAGTATGGTTTATAACTTCCAACACGTTTCTTCTTGACACAATGTTTTCCCATGTTAAGTATGCCAAACAATATGTTTACAACTACTAAAGCGTGCATTAACAACACTTTGATTGTGGTTTACAACTTCCAATACGTTTCTTCTTGAAACAATGTTTTCTCATGTTAAGTATGCCAAACGGTCTTTAACTCGTCAAACATGTATTAACAACAGGTTGATTGTTATTTACAGCTTACTCCACGTTCCTCCCCGAAACAATCTTTTCTCTAGCTAACACTGCGAAATGGTACGTTTACAACACTATGAGTGTGTTTAACAACTTCCACATCAATATTAACAATTGGATATGCACATATTAACAACACTTCTTTTACTATCATATCAGCTTTTTGTAATCACATAAAGCACAATCACATTCAATCACTCTTACTTTAAACAAAGCCATACCTCTATTAGGTTGCCAAACAACAGGGCATTCTCTCTATTACATTACCTAAAAATATAGCACAGGTTTTGTATTAACAACTACAAAAGTTATATTAATCACTACTACTGCACGAATTAACAAAAAAATTTTGTTTCCATATCAGCGTTTTCACATTATCCCACCACTATGACAATCAACCATTCCTACTTCAAACATACCACTTCCTCTGTTACCTTTCCCAAAAAGAGAGCATTATGACACCCAACCTCATTTTCTATATTAACAACTACAACTGTTATATTAACAACCACTACTCCACGAATTAACAACAATTTGATTTGTTTTTCTATATCAGCCTTTTCACATCACCCCACTACTATGAGAATCAACCATTCCCACTTCAAATATACCACTTCCTCTGTTATGTTCCCAAAAAATAGAGCACTATAACACTCGACCTCATTTTCAGTATTAACAACTACTACAATTATATTAACAACTACAACTGTGCGAATTGACAACAATTTATTTTTTTTCCATATCAGCGTTTTCACAGCACCCCACCAACATGACAATCAACCATTCCCACTTTAAACGTATCACTTCCTCTATAACCTTCCCAAAAAACAGAGCACTATGACATTAACACTACCCAACTTCATTGAAATCCCAACTACAATGCTCAAGATCATATCTTTACCTAAATCATGTCATTACTTATCTACCTCCTACCACTTTGTCCACTATTGACCTCAAGCATCAACCTTTCACCAACCCTCAATCTCACTTCATCCAATGTTCATACAAAACAAAAAAGAAATTCAGTTTCTGTTCTACCTTGTACCAGTAGGTGGAGCTTGCAAATTTGATCATTTGCCAAGAACTTGAACACTATACTTAATCCCTTCAATGTTGCAGTTCCAACCCATCCCTTTCGCCTTGTTTCTCTGTCTCATTAATGGGAAAAGTTGCATCTTTTCTCCTCTTTCTGAAGCTTTGATTTTTACAATTACAATTGGGGGCATATATGTCATTTTACTTTGGGAAATAATATCAGAAAAGTCCCTAAGGACTATTTGAGTTTTTCCTGGGACTTTTTTGTGAATATGTCTGTTGCTTGGGACCTGAGAGTGATTTTCCCTTCTATTATTAATATACCATTGAAGTAAGTTAATGATTGGCAAAATCTCAAAAAAATACATTTTAAATTGGGAAAAGACAAATTAGGGAGTCCAATATCATAAATCCCAAGTCATATATGTAGGAGGAATATGAGATTTGCAAATGTTTTCAAATGACTAATCTACCCCTGACAACATATGGGGAGCTCAAGTTGTCAATATGTATACTGAAGTTGTTAATTATGGTTTTTAAGTTGTTATTCTTTATACTTAAGTAGTTGGTGACACTTGACATGTGTGGCTTCAAAATATTACATATAAGGTTGTTGATATTTTAGGAACTCAAGTTGTCTATATATACTGATGTTATTAATTATGATGTGTAATCAACTTAAGTATAGAGAATAACAACTTAAAAATCATAATCAATAGCTTTAATATACATATTAATAACTTGAGCTCCCCAAATACTGTCAGGGGAAGATTGGTTATTTGGAAACATTTTGAAATTCCAGATTCCTCCTATAGGTCAAACTTGAGATTTGTGATATTGGACTCTCTGATTAGTCTTTTCCCTATTTTAAATATATTTTTTTTGAGATTTTCCCTTAATTAATTTCAAAATTTTAGCTGTATAAAAAAATATTTAAATATAATTTTATATTCTACTGCCTCTTTTAATTTAAACTTCTTGCTACTATAATCCGTATCTAATTGGGAAAATCCCATATAAAGTCTCTTATGTCACACCATCACCTTATTTTCACCTATTTCAGAGTATTTGCGGAAAACGATACGCGGTTCAGTGGGCAACACAAGAATAATATATATATACTGATATTATGTGCACGATTACAGTAATTCCCCATAGGCGTTCGTACTTGATAATTACAATTAATGTAGCCTCACAGCGCTACGTGGGTGTCTAAATCCATCCTAGTGAAACGGAGACATCTGCCCGTCTTCATTCCACCACTGCAATCCCTTTCATACGGTTCTCTTCTTTGTTCTAGCATACGTTCTGTCTTCTCCTGTCTAAATTGTTGGTAGGGGAGGGTGAGATTCTGGGAAATCTCAGTAGGGAAGCAATACCAATATGCATGTAAGATAAGTATTTAATGTATGACATGCTTGCATTACATAACTCATGTTCACACAATGATATATCTACATGCTCAATGTTTCAACCAACATACGTATGGTCATAGCATAAACAGAAACAGAGCTTCAATTATTCATATATGTTTCACATAATCAAGCAAAGCAATAACATGCATCAATACACCAGTACAAATATAAAATACATACAGGAGAGGTAAGTTCCCTACTTTAATCGCCCTTCCCTGATTCTCGGACTATAGTGAGATTTTACCAAAATGTCCCCAGGACCCCGCCTAGCCCCACTGTACCAAGCTCGATGGCATGTTTTCCCAAAAATTTTGACTAAGGCTATTCTGACGTATTTTCGCCCAAAGAATCCATTTCAGGGCTTGAAATCACTAAATTGCTTATCAAATTACAAAATACCCTTGATAGCCCCGATTTGGGGGTTTAGGGGCGTTTTCGTAATTATGCTTTTTCGGCCTTTACCGAAAAAGTGCCCAACTGTAACCCCACCTATTTGTGCCCACTGAATCTAATGGAATCATCTATTTTATGAAAATCCAGCTCCAATTACATATTTACCCCTGGCAGCCCCTATGTGAGGGTTTTAAGGCTATTTTTGTCATTTCACTTTCTAGGGCTTTTCTCACTTCGCACCCAACATGAACCCTACACAATTTTCCATTCTAAACACAATGGAATCATCAAAAACACCAAAATCCAGTCCCAACACTGTCCAACACAGATCTGGACGAAATTCTTTAATAATTGGAGAAAATGGAGTTTTAGGATTTCAATTCATAAAACACCTTCTTATGACCTTTAATCACTTGTCTAACCACTTAATCACATTCTAAATATGATTAGACTAAATTTGGACAAAACCTTCCCTTAGGTTTAGGACTTTCCAAATTTACAAACTTGACAAAAATCACTAAAGCCAAACACAAACCTCAATAACAACACCATACTAGTTTAGATCTAAGGTTTGTAAGGTTACCTCTTGAGATCTTGGATCTTCTCTCTCTAGACATCTCCTCTTTCTCTCCTTGAGCTAAGAATGTGTCTTCAAATTCATGGATTCCATGAAGAAGAAAGGTTTAGAGAAGGATCTAAGGACATGCTACAAGAAAAACTAAAGAGATCAACACTTACCTTAGCTTCTTCCTCCTCCTTCTCTCTAACTTTTCAAAGTTTCCCAAGCTCTCTCTCTCTCTCTCTCTCTATTTTTCTTTGGTGTTGGATGAAATATGGCTTGAAAGAGGAAGGAGAATATGTGTATTAACTTAGTCATCTTTCTTCCTAGCCCTTAATTCAATCAATGGTTGTGATTGCTCCACTTTGCATGCACCATCCCTCCAACCATACCTCACACCATACCCCCTCTTTTATGTCATACTCCCTTACTTTATGCCATGCCTTCTCATCACTTATTTTTAATTGGGTTTGCACTAAATTTTTCCCTTCTAGTTACACCAACCATCCTCCCTTCCCTTTACTCTAACCAAACCCATTTCTTCGTCCTTATTTTCATGTGTTGGCCGAAATTTAGGGAGGAGAAAGGAAAGGGAAAAATGATTTCAACAATTCCATAATTCATATAAATGGATTATGTATAATTCTCCCTAATTTCACAATTCTTGATTTATTCCATCAAGAAGAATCCAATTATACATTTTTCTTTATTATCCTTGATTAATTAAAATTAACTCCAATTAATTGAAAAATAATTAATCTTGGGCTAAATTAGCAAAATTATGATTTTTCTATAACCTTTGTAATTTAATTCCTTCCTTGAATTAATTTTCCCATTTCCTAATGAATATGAATATTTTAAAATTCACAAGATCCAAATTCATGAATATTCACCATTTTATTGAATTACTCAAAATAATTACAATATATTTTTTGTGAATAAAATTTGGGGTGTTATAGCTTGAAACAGAAAAATTCAAAATCAAGTTATTAAACTTCACAAATCCTTAATTAAGTTATTACCCAATTTAGAATTTCAAAATATAGGTAAAATAACTTTATTGTCCTCTCCTAGTTTCTTCTATCCTCTTAAACTAGTTTTATTGCTCTATAATTTAGTTTTTCAATTAATATATATATCAACACCAATACATAATAAAAAAAATATAATTCGCTTAAATTAAAGGAATTTTTTGTGTTTTAGAAGAATCATTAAGAATAATTAAAGCCAAAATGTAAAAAAGAAAAACATAAGCCCAAATATTAATTAAATGATTTTTAGTTAAATATTGTGCATAGTAAATTTTATTTTTTGGAAGAACTTGAATTATTTTTCCCCCTACGAAAAAGATAATCCAACTACATTAATCACACAATTTTAACTTAATTAGGGATTTATTGAATTTAACAACTTGATTTAGAATTTTTCTATTTCAGGCAGCTTTATATGAGATTTTTCCTATCTAATTCATCAAATTAAAGTCATTAAATACTTTATTTGTCTCTGTTTCCCAAAAAAATCCCGATAGATACTTGTCTATTTAATCAGTAAACCGACTAATAATGGTGTTTAGGGGTTTCTTGCTCCTGTTAAAAATAGTATAATTATTAATTGATAATTTCATAATGACAGAACCCTAATGATTATATTTGTGCAGGGTTCATGAATGTACTCTTTAAAAGATAGCAGAAAATGGAAATCTGATATGGCTCCTATTTTGGTTCTCATACCAAATCTATAATGTGCGTGTTTCATTTGTGTGTGCATGCACTCGACCGCAACATCATTTCAACAATTCGGACTACAAACAAAGAACAAATTGATTTGTATCTATCATCTAATATGAATTCACCAGTTGTCTTTTTTGAGCTCTTGCCCTCCTCCTTCATTTTATCCAATTGAATTGTAACATATTATTATTTTTTAGGTCATAACTTATACATCCATTATATCATAGGATAGGATTAGACTCACAACCTCACATTTAAACAAAACTTTAAACAGATAACAAAAACTAACTTCTCTGGAGAACATAACATGATTTTGTAAGTTAAAACACTACAAAAAAAAGGGATTTCGTAGCGGTGAATTAATTAACTGCTATAAATGTTGACATTTGTACCGGTTTTAACATAAACCGCTACAATATTGTAGTGGTAATCTCGCGCTAAGTGGCGTGACAGATTAGCAACATTATTTATAGTGGTTAATAGGAAATAACCGCTACAAATATGGCACGAGATTCCCGCCACTTGGCGCCACCGAGCCACGCCAATAATGTATCATTTTTTGTAGCAGTTACTACGAATTGAACCGCTACAAAAAACGAAAGGTTGCCTATATGTAGCGGTTCTGGAAACATAACCGCTACAGAACTTCAAAGGTCATCACATTTGTAGCGGTTATGCTTTCATAACCGCTACAAAACTTTAAGGGTCTTAACATTTGTAGTGGTTATTTCATAACCGCTACAAAGTTTGGCCGCTCTAACTTTTTTGTAGCGGTTGATGTAGCGGTTTTTTTTTAAATAACCGCTACAAAATCCTCAACTATAAAAGCCGCATCGCCCCTCCTGTTTCATATTTTGCCGTTTTTGTTTTCTGAAGTTTCTCTGAGAGTTTTCCTTCAGATCTAAGCGTTATGACATCTGTCGGAGAGTTTTCTTTCTAGCATATCTCATTATCACTTGAGGTACGGACAATACTTATTTTTATTTTTATTTTTATTATAATTTTACATATAAATGTGACTAAATCTGTTTTTTTTTTATTTTTGTAGTTTGTATGGCTTCAGGGATGGACAAGGGGAAGGAGCCTGTGGTCCCCAGACCAATTCTGTAGGGTAGCAGCAGTAGAGGAGGGGGTAGAGGGCGGGGGTAGCGCTGAGGGCGGACGACCGTGCCATTTCAGCCCCTCTCCCCACAGCAGCCACAGGAGTCGGCCCTACTGTAATGCCCCAGATTTCAATTAAGGGCTAATGACTTCAAAAGTGATTGTAATTATTGTAATTAAGCACTTTTGAAGAATACAATGTGAATTTTGATTCAAACGTGTTCTGATCAATGCCTAAACCCTATATTTATGATTAAGTTTGGAATAAGGTCTAATTGGGTTAAGTATAGGGAAAGGGCACATGATTAGATAATTAGAGTGATAAGGATTAGTTGGAAGTGATTTGAGTATAATTGCCATAATCAGGGGCAAAATGGTAAAACTGGAAAGTCGCCGACCGATTGGTCAATTATCGAAGAGGAAACTCATAGGTAACTTGAGATCAATGGTTATGATTCATGAGTATGAGAGGAGTTGTGTGTGTGCATGTGTTATGTGAGGTTAGGAAAGGAGGGCCAAGATGTTGCCAAATGTCCATTTGTGAGCCTTTAGATCAAGTCAATGTTTCAACCTCTTTTTCTCCCTCTCTCCTCCACTTAGGTCGGCCAAAAAGTCTCATGAACAAGGAAAATATGATCCCATCTTCATTCTCTCATCTCTCTCCTCTCCACTCCATTTTCGTCCAAGCTTGGTAGGAAAGAGAAAGGAAAAGCTTGAGTTTTGGGTGAGTATTTGTCTCTAAATGCTTAGGTGTTCTTCATTAATATTGATCATAGTGTCAAGAGCATTATTTCTATGGTTTCATATTTTTGATTAGTGGTGATTCACTATTACAAAAAATTAAAGTTGTGGCGCTTATAATTGCATTAGCTGTGGCGCTAGAGAAGTGCCACATATCTGGATGCCACTAAAAGAAGCTGTGGCGCTTTCAAGCGCCACAGCATTTAATTTTTTTTTTTTTAAAAATACCCTCCTGTGGCACTTGTTGGAGGAAGTGCCACAACAGGGGGTCTCTTGTGGCGACGCAAGCGCCACAGGAGACCCCCCGCCTGTGGCACTTCCTCCAACAAGCGCCATATGAGGGTAATTTTTTTTAAAAAAAAATTTAAAAAGTTAAGCTAAAGAAATTATTTTATTTTAATTTACAAACTAATATTAATTGTCCAAATTTATTTTCAAAATTGAAGATATTGAGGCCAGTGTTAAACTAGAAACTGTTGGCAAAAAAGTTAAGCTAAAGAAACTTATATTATGATACAAATATTATATTTTTCTTAATCATGCATATGGACTAGACTATTTTCTTTTAAATTACTAAAATAAGGTTTTTTGAAATTAAAAATTTTTTCAGGCAAAAAATGTTGAGATTGCTTAAGCCTAATCTGAAATCAAGTACTTCGGATATGTAAAGATATCTTTTATCAACACGCTAAAGGCATCACGAGACATGGTCCACTTTTGGTTTTTCTTTTCTTTTGAAATATTATTTTTTTGGATAACTTCTTTAGAAATATTATATATATTCTCCACTTTTTAAACACAGATTAGAACATAGATATCAATTTGAAATAAAAAATTCCAGAAATTATATGCCAATTAGAAAAAAAAGAGGAAGAAGCACATTGAACTTACAAGCTTAATTGATCAGTGCAGTGGAGTGGGGGACCACGTTGCCCGTTGGTGTCACAATCTTGAGTGAGGAGGAGGAGTGGGGATGGCAGTTGAAACAAAACAAAGAAGTAGATTCGATGATGAAGACGTGTGCGCGTGTGGGTATGTTTTTAAGTGTTAAGATGATAGGAAATGGAGGGAGGGGGACGACGGTTGTCCACTGCAAGAAGCTGTAGTGTAGATGAAAAGGGAAAGTGAGACAGGAGGGAATAATTAAAGTGGGATGATTCAAAATAAATTAAAAGAGAAGGAAGGGGGCCACTACGCGGGAAGGGGAAAAAAGATAAGGGTGGGAGCGGGGGGAATTGTGATTGGTGGGAAGTGAATCGTGTAATCCATTAAAAAAGTAAAAAAAAAATTTTATATAAGCTGAACATTTGAAAATTTTTTTTTTATTTAATATAGAACCAGCTGTAGCGCCTGGATTTCTAGGCACCACAGCTGGTAAATTTTTTTAAATTTATATATAACTAGCTGGTCCTCTTTCTTTCTTCTTCTTTTTTTTTTGGAATACCAGCTCTCAAACCAACACATGGCTTTAGAATCATAAAGGCACGATGCAGCTAGCCTCTTTTTTTTTAATTAATATAGAAGAAGCTGTGGCGCATGGTTTTCCAGGCACCACAGCTAATAATTTTTTTTTATTTCTTATACAACCAGCTGTGGCGCCTGATATTCCAGGCGCCACAACTGGTAATTTTTTTTATTTATTCATTATACAACCAGCTATGTAGCCTGATTTTCCAGGCGCCACAGCTGGTAGGATGCACCCAACTGTGGCGTCTGCCTTGGCAGGCGCCACAGTTGGGCCTACCAGCTGTGGCATCTGATTCATCAGGCGCCACAATTGGTACCCAAAATTTTAAAAAAATAAAATAGAAAAAGAAAAAGAAAAAGAAGGCAGTTGTGACACTTCTTTAAAGAAGTGCCACAAAATGTGCACCACCTTTCAACCTTTTTGTAGTAGTGATTAGAAGCTTGAGAAAATTTGGAAGTGGTGGAAATCAAGAATTAGTCTTGGGAAAAAGTTAAGGTAAGCCTTTGGAACCTTTTGACATATTTATTGTGGTCATTGGTTTAGCTTTAAGGATTTTCGATTTTTGCCCTGATTTTGGCTTAATTTTGAAATGTGTGAATTGGTTAGTGTTTAGTGTGAAATTGGTGTCATAGTGTGTCTTTGAGCATTTGAAATTGATTTGGAATGTTGGTTTGGATTGGTTTGCAATATGGTGGTTTGATTGAGTTCTTGGTAAGACATGTCGTGGTCATTATGTAACATGTCAATGGAGGTTGAATTGGGTTGTTTTGATGATTTCAATGGATTCCTTGTACAAATTTATGTGGGAATGGTATTTGATATGAATTTGGGAACCATTGGTGCAGAATTCAAATGTTGTCCATTGAAAGTCTATTATGGGCAGTCAAGTGGTGTGAACGCTTTGACTTGGTAAATGATTTCAGAAAATTATGAAACTTTCCAATCTTAAATTTCACATTCCAAGCTTTAAAATAGACATATAATTTGTACCATTTTGTTTTGGGAACTGGGAGATATGACTGCCCAAAGTTTGAGGTCGAAAATGGACTCGGTTTTGGGGCAGTAATGAAATTTGTGTGATTCTGTTTTTTTGTGTTGATTTCCAGTAATGGCCAATATTTTTCCTAGGAAGAGGACTTAAATAGATTTCACTTGGCTTTGGGATCACCTCATTTCGATTTTTCTAGAATTAATTATGAATTTTCGAAATTGCCTTGGCTGCAGCGCAAAAGTTTCTGTGCGCATTTTGGCCGGAGCCAAAAATTCTTGGCTGCAGCCAAAAACCTTTTGTGCCCATTTTGGCTGCAGCCATAGGATTCTTGGCTGCAGCTGATTGAACCATATTTTTATATAATTTTTCATGATTAATTTGGGATTTTTAATGCATCTTCTGGAGCATTATTGCAAGATTAAACATTAATTTTAGTTAGGGACAATTGTATTGAATTAACTGTAATTAGGGGCAAAATGATCATAATTTGTTAATTATTTTATGCAATTGTGTCTTGCACTTTTAATGCTACTTATGCTTAATTTTGTATTGTAGGTGTTTTAGAAGAAAATTGGAGATTTTGAAAAAAAAAATGCATTTAGGGTCATAATTAATATTTTTTGAATACTGGGAAATATTACAGAAAATGGCCCCATACTTTCTGAAAATTACAATTTAATATAGAAAAGGGTTCGAGAAAATTACAGAAACTACCCAAAATTTCATGACATTTTGATTGAGTCTCAAAACATTTCAAATATGTTCATTTTGAGTCCCTCCTCACAACATTTTAAACTTTGCAGAATGGTCCTTGGTCAAAACTTGCGTTTTGACCAAGGCCCATTAGGTCACTGTTCCCTTTCTTCATCAGCGAAGAATACAAACCCGAGAGTGAGGGCGCCGTGGAGCAACACCGAGACCAGACACGAGCTGAGAAAAAGATAACAGAACTGAAAGCCCAAAGTGGAGGGAGCCTAGATCCGATACCCATGGAGCAGCTTGTGGACATGGCAGTCGGACATGCACAGACCTGAGAACTTGAGACGCAAGCTGAAGGGATATAGAGCAGAAGTGAGCAGCGCCGCAAAAAAAAATGTTCGTTGATCCTGTTCCTCCCATCCCCTTCTTGTGTCACCGGCGGTGCAGCTTCTCCTCCCCACCATTGCCGCCGGTGACTTAACTCCCTGAACCACCACAGACCGAGACAAGTTGCAGAAAACAGAGGGGGGCCGTGGAGCTTCTGGGCCAGCGCCGCAAGTGAAGAATGAGGAGACAGACCCGAGACCATGTTTTAAACCATTCCACCATTATCATATACCTCCTCTGTTCATCACCATCACAGCACCACCATTACCATCGACCTCCTCCACTTCTAGATTCACCAGCAACTTCATTCTCTTTCTCTTTCAGTTTCTGAATTTCCACTGAGGTTAGAGATGAGTGGTTGACTTCACTACTTCTTGGTGGTTGAGGAGGTGGCTAAAGCTTACATATGCTTTAAAAGGGAGTTCATTATTTTCCATTTGCTCAATTTATACATTATTTCTTTGTGGATTAATTTTACATTGGTATATTTGTATGTTTGAGACTTAGAGATGAGTGATAATTTGTCTATGTTGGTTAATATCTTGTGTTGAATTTGGGATTGGTGCATTTGAATTTTATTGAATTTATTTTTCCTATTGGATTAATGAAGTTATATATTCTATGTGATATCTAGATTATGTGATGGATTTAATTTAATTTGAATGTTGCGATTGTGCTTTCAATCAAGAGGAATCAAGTGCATTAATCCATTTTCAATACACATCAAGTGGGTTTTTAACAACTTGTTTAAGAGGTGACTAAGAATGCGATCGTAGGACTAGTCATTTATTAGGTAGATTGGACCTAATACAATTGTTTAGGGTTTTTAATTAGACTTGATATAAAAGTAACTCCCAAATTGTTTTAAGGAGCTTGGAAAGCCACCAAATTTGCCACCAAGGTTCATTTTATCATATAATCTCTTTTCAGCCCAATTCATTTTCTTTATTATTTTCCAAAATACCAAAAATATTAGGATTAGCTTTATTTTATCTTATAAATTTTTATTTAAAGAAAACCAATTTCCAAAACCTCAAATCTAACCATGTTTTTGTCATTTAGTTTTACCTAGGGAAGTCAAAATAAAAGGCTCCTTGATAAGAGAACGATCCCGAGTTGTTTGCACTATATTGCATTTAATTTGTGGTAATTTGTGATTTGACCCTGAGGCGACTAAGGTCTGTCAAATCAATGGCGTAGTTGCCGGGCAAATCAAGTTGCCCCATTTTTAGCATTTGGTGATTTTGAAAAGTGTTTTCCAACCTAGTACTTCCATATTCCTCTAGGTTTTCAGTGAGCCTATTATAGTCACTTAAGGGACTTAGGTGGTAACCTATTTTAAGTGTTTGGAAGTGAGAATTGGGAGTAGAGAATTAATCCACTATTTTGATTTTGGTGTTTAGGATTCGACATTTGCTATCCTCGTGAGCCAACAGGGCCAAAGAACGTCAGGAAAGAACCAGGTAGTGACTCTTTCTCTTGTACCGTGTGTGAAATATTGTATGTATGTTTGTCATGCATTGAGAATACTTTGTGATACCTTATGATACATTGAGATCGCAACGAAAGCTGACGCATAGTGTTTACAACCATGTGTGATGTCGTATATGGCGTGAGCCATGTGACATTGTGATGCTGCTTAACATGATCTTACATTCTCTGTGTTTGTATACTGTATGAGTGATTTGTCACTACTGAGATTCTTTTGAATCTCATTCTTTCTTATGACTAACATTTCAGTCAAGGCAAGTGGCTCTAAGGAGAAGCGGACAATCCGGAGTAGTTAGGGCCTTCATGGATATTTTGGTTTTGATAGTTAGCTATCAATTTGGGTTTGAGATTACTGTAAATTATTTTTGGGATGTATATAATATTTTGATTATGGTATGTAATCCCCTAGTTGGAAATTATAAACCTGACAGTTAGTATATACATGACCCGGGGGTTGCCGGGATTTTTGTCTCACACTCTGATATGTATAAATGTGATTTAACTGCACAAGTAATTATATGCGATACATGCAATTGAAAACAGAACAGGGAAATAATTTTGAAAGTTTTGTTAAAAACCCTTCCGTAAGAAGGGATTGGAAATGAATTTTGATGATTATAATTACATGTTTAAAGGCAGGGGGTTACACCTACCACAACCATCGCAGACAGTCGTCCCACAGGAGACAACCGCGCCAGAGGTGCCTGATCTGGGAGAGGGAGATATCAGCGTCGATGACTATGACGCGAACAAGGACTTCGAGATCCCGATTGAGATCAGAGAGATGGAGCAGTTCCTCGATGAGGAGGAGGCGCGAGAGCAAAACAACCCATGAGGGTCGTCTTTGCAGTCTACCGGGTTTGAGGTATAGGTTCAAGGTAAATAAATTTTTTTATTTAATAAATTATATATTTAAATTCGAAATGTTAAATTTGAATTACAATTTATCTAACGTGCGGTAAATTGTGCAAATGAACAAGGGAACATGTCCACGGGGAGGTTGGACGTGGCTGGTCCGAACAGTATAGACTGGACACTACGAGTTGTAGTGCCGTGGAATGAGGGCACGGCCCAGCCCATCGATAATGGGGGTCACTTATTCAACCGCTTTCTGAACGACCTAGGCTCGAATTGGATGTGGTTCCCCCTTCACTTTATGATGTGGAGGAACGTTCTGAAGGGGCTGAAACACCTGGCTTGGGAGGAGGTAGTGTAGGTAATTAATTGTATTTAATTAATATTTTTTAATAGGATATTTTTAATTATTTATATTTAAATATTTTTCTTACAGCTGAGGTTTGTCGTCCGGGCCAATACTGATGAAGATGGGCGACGACTGGAGGAACAGGAGGAATCGTCCTTCCATAGTGTGGATAAGGATGGGACGATGCCTCTGGAGCAACTGATCGAGAGCGTCCCGGACGACGTCCCGCCGAACGACTAGGCGTGTTTCGTCCAGTTCAGGAGGAGCGCTAAGGGGCAGGTAATGTATTTATTAGATTATTTATATATAATTTTGTATTTGATAATTATTAAATTATAATTTAAATTTAATTAATTTTATGATTTTATTAATTTTAATACATTTAATATTGTTTTTTTTCCAGGAGTTTTCTTAGAGTGACATGAGATGCAGTGGGCAGCAAACGATCCACCACACAGAAGGATTGAAGACCTTTGCTGTCACTTACAGCGAGCTAGTAACTTTTCATAATATCAATTACTTTTAGCCGTTTATTTTATACTATAAAGAATGTATATGTTTTGATAATACTAATTGAATTTTGTAAATATTTTAAGAGAGGAAGGCACAGCTGGAGAACCGTCAGACAAACTATGGGGAGTTGTTCGCTATCACGCACAGACACCGTGACAGGACTCCGACCTCTCAGCAGGCAAAGGCGGCCATTGTAAGTGATTTCATTATTATAATTTTTATAAAACCAACTTAATTATGAAAAATGATAATAAGTAATTGTTTCATAAAATGGAAGGAGCGGATGTAGTAGTCGCAAGCTGAGCTGTGAGAGACCTAAGCTGAGGAGTCACAGGGGTCAGTGGACCCACGGCTCCTTTAAAGGCGGGTATGGGTTAGGCTGTGAGCACCCCTAACGTGTGCGAGGGATGGGGATAGGTGCCAGACCTAGCATGGTTTACGCAAAGAGAGCCACCTCTAAGACTGGCAGCTCTAGAGCATAGACGTCCAGGGTCAGACGTCTGAGGGATGAGTCTGTTGAGGAGCTGCGCTCAGATTTGGCCCGGACACAGGCTACAGTGGCTCAGTAGCAGCAGCAGGTTGATTTCTACTACGCTCAGCAGGCGTAGTGGCGTGATATCACCAACAGCATGCTCGAGCGGTCGTGGAGTCACCTGTTCCTCGACGAGTAGCATCCACAGGTTCCCCCTGTCCCTCGATTCATTATCCAACCTCCTCCTCCTCCTCCTGCTGATGATGGTGCTGTTAATTCTGCTCAGCGCCCCAATCCAGCAGGACCTAAGGGAGCCCCACCTGAGGGAGGACCAGATCATCAGCCTTCTGCTACTTAGTTTAGAACATATTTATTTTTTCTTGTTAAAACATTTGTAAATAAATATATATAATTTTTATTTCAGAACTTAAATTCTTATTGCGTTTACCATAGTTATATTTATATTTTTAGACCACATTGTTAAATTTGTGAATTAATTGCAATAGTATTATTTATATTTCTAAAACTAAAAAAAAATTAATTATATATATTTGTAGCGGTTAATATAAAAACCGCTACAAATATAGTATAATATTTGTAGCGGTTATGAGTGAAAACCGCTACAAATGTAAAGAAATATGCGAAGGAAATTCAAAATTGAAATGTAGAGTATTTGTAGTGGTTATTTATGTAACCGCTACAAATATTCAACATTTCAATTTTGAATTTCCCCCTACTTTGTGCACATTTGTAGCGGTTTATGAGAATAAACGCTACAAATTGAGAACAAATTTTTCATTTAAAATTCTCCAACGGTCATAAATTCTTTGTAGCGGTTCTTTTTCTAATAACTGCTACAAAGGTAAAATATTTAAAATTTGAAATTATTCTACTGCGAATAATTTGTAGCGGTTACTAATGTATAACCGCTACAAATATATATTAGTAGCAGTTTTTTATATAACCTCTACAAGGTGAAAACAAATTCTTTAATTTGATTGCAACTGCTTGAAAATTAGTAGCAGTTTAAGTCATATAACTGCTACAAATTTGTAGTGCGGTAGCGGTTACTGTAGCATTTTCTGAACCGCTATAAAATATTAAACGTTAGAAATTCAGAATATAAGGTTCCAAGCATTCGTCATTCTCTATTCACTCATCTTCTTCACTATACTTTCTTCTCTCTCATTAGTAGCTATGGATAAGTCATGGATCAGGTTACCACGCAATTCTCCAGAATATTTGTACGAATTAAACAATTTTTTGGATTTCGCATTCACTCACGCTGGCTGTAACGGCAAGATAGTCTGTTCGTGTTGGAGATGCAAGTTCAAGAAGTGGCATGCACGAAATGTTGTTAAGGAACATTTGCTTCTGAAGCCTTTCCTGGAAGACTATACGTTATGGGCAGTTCATGGTGAGAAAGTTGGTATGAGATATGATGATGCTCTTCCTCGAAGTTCACAAGTAGGAGTTTAACTAGATGAAGATGATCCTGTGAATGATGCTGTGTGTGATGTATTTGGTGTTCATGACGACAACTTCAATGAAGAAGTGTAGGGCTCAAAGTCGGTGTTCATGCGGAATGAAGCCACTCGGGATTTTTTTAGCTTGATGGATGAAGCAGATCATCCTTTATATCAAGGTTGTCGAAAATACTCTAAATTATCTTTCTTGATCAAATTGTATCATATCAAGTGCTTGTGTGTAATCACAAATAAGGGAATGTCAATATTGCTGAAATTATTATAAGATGTGTTCCCTGACGCGGAGATTCCCACAACGTTCTACAAGGCCAAAAAGATTATCAACAGGTTAGGGTTGAACTATCAAAAGATTGATGCATGCCCCAACGATTGTATGAAGTATTGGGGAGACGATTCCAACAGGGAGACTTATAAGAGATGCCATACATCGAGGAACAAGACTATTCGGAAGGGGAAAAAGTAGAAGAAGGAACTTGCAAAGATTCTCAGGTACTTCCCTTTGAAACCTCTCATACAAAGATTATTTATGTTGTCCAAACTGCAGAGCACATGAGGTGGCATGCTGTTGATAAGAATGAAGACGGTAAATTAAAACATCCACGGGATGCAGACACTTGGAAAACGTTTGACAATGAATTTCCATCTTTCGCGGCTGACCCCAGAAATGTTCAGCTTGCTTTGGCAACCGATGATTTTAATCCATTCAGGAATCTTAGCGCAAGTTACAGTATTTGACCGGTAGTCTTAGTTCCCTACAACTTGCCCCCTATATGTGTATGAAACAAAGCTCCTTTATTATGTCTATGATCATTCCAGGCAAAAAGGCACTGGGCAATGGCATCGATGTGTATCTCTAACAGCTTATTTTGGAATTGCTTGACTTGTGGAATGTCGGCATCGAGACATACGATGCTTACGAGAATGCTTTGTTCAACTTGCGTGTAGCCTTGATGTGGACGATTAGTGACTTTTCTGGCCTTGGCACATTATCTGGTTGGAATGTGCATACTGGGTCAACTTGTCCAGCTTGTAATTTTGACTCTGACACAGTGCGCCTTCCCCACAGCCGGAAATGGTGCTTTATGGGGCATCGAAGGTTTCCGATGGAAGGCATAAGTTCAGATTGCATTGGAATCGCTTCAATGGGAAACCAGAAAAAAGAGGACCGCCTCGGACTTTATCCGGTACAGATATCTTACAGAATCTTGAGCATGTTGACTTTGAGTTTGGAAAAAGCGACGATTCAGCACAAACTCGCCAAAAGACGCGTAGGACTTCGATGCCTCAGCAGTGGAAGAAGATAAGTATTTTATTCACTCTTCCATATTGGGGATCTAATTTACTTTGCCACAGTCTTGATGTCATGCACATTGAAAAGAATATTTATGATAATGTGCTATATATGCTGCTTAACGAACCCGGCAAGACAAAAGATCACCTTCAATCTAGGAAAGATTTATGAGCCATGGGAGTTCGTGAAGACGCTTGGCCAGATGAGCATGACAAATTTCAGCCGGCAAAGTTTACCCTCACAAAACCGAACAAGGAAGTCTCCCTCGCAACGTTGAAGAAATTAAAAGTTCCTGATGGCTATTCAAGCAACATTTCTTGATGTGTTGACCTACAGGCTTGAAAGGTTATTGGCCTGAAGATTCATGACTCACATGTTCTTATGCAACATTTACTCCTGGCTATAAAAAATACACTTCCTCCCGATGTTTCCATCGTTTTGGTGGAACTTTGTTCTTTCTTTCGGAAGTTGTGTTCTAAGGTTTTGATTATTGAGGAGCTCGATTAGCTGCAGTCCAAAATCATTCTTACGCTTTGTCATTTGAAGATGATCTTTCCTCTGTCCTTTTTCACTGTGATGGTTCACCTTATAGTCCACCTCATTCATGAAACAAAGCTCGATGGCCCAGTACAATATCGATGGATGTATCCGATTGAGAGGTATTCATTTTAAATATGTGCTTCATTGTTAGTTCTTATGTTTGCTAGTCATCTTTTTCAGCATTTAGTATCATTTTTCTCTTCTTTACTTCATAGGTTTCTTGGGAAATTAAAATCTTACATCAACAATAAGGTGTGGCTAGAAGGTTCTATAGCTGAAGGCTATATAGGGGATGAGGTGTTGTATTTTTGATCAAGGTACTTTGATGATCTTGAGACAGCTTTCAACCGCCCACCTCGTGTTGACGATTGTCCTGAACTTGCGCCAACATCAAGAGAATTTATCCCTCGTGTTGGTAAACCAGTTGGAGGAACTGAGAATTTCAAACTAACGGCAACTAAGAAGTTGCAAACAAATAGACATATCTTGATTAATTGCACTCAAGTGGAACCTTTTATACAGTAAGAATTATACACTCACATGTTATTCTATATCTTTCGTAACATTTTTCACTTTCATTTCACTATCGCCTTTCTATGATTAAATGCAGGGAATTCAAAAGTCATGTTAAGTGTCAACTTAGAATCTGTACACAAATATCCTCCAAAGTTGACAAAAAGGTCTACAGAGAATCTCGAGCTAGTTTGTGCGCAAAATACTAAATGTCCAAAACCCACACTCACAAGATTTCAGAGCTCTCGCAATCGGCCCTCCTGATCATGTAAAAAGGTTTACAACATACAATGTCAATGGTTTCAAGTTTTGCACAGTTTCACGGGACAATGATTGCAAACTCAAAATTCGAGTGTTTATGGCACATTTAGGACAAGGAGTTATGTGAGTAGCAGTGACGCCAACATGCATTTCGGAGGTGTTCCTTACTATGGAAAGCTTCTTGATTTTGTCGAATTTAATTATCAAGGCCGCTTCACCGTGACGTTGTTCAAGTGTTTGTAGGCAAATACCACTACTTCTCAGGAACTGACAACTTAGGGATCACATTAGCCAATTTCTCACGGCCAATTCATATTGGTAATTCTCAAAATGATGAGCCGTACATTCTTGCCTCAGAGGCACAACATGTTTATTATGTCGAGGATGAGAAGCACAGGGATTGGCACATGGTTGTTCATTTAAAGCCATGAGACCTTTACGACATGGGTGAAGGTGATAACATCGCCTACGAGAGTGAGTCAATTTAGCCCGCCAATTTTGAAAACTTTGTCCCTGAAGGCAATGGCAATTTACCTCTATTACGGTGTGTTTTTTTTTAAGTTCACATCATTTAAATTCAATTTTTTAAACAAACTAATACATCATTGACAACAATTTTTCTACACAAATTCTATAGGGATGACGAGGATGAGTGATCAAATTCAAATTATGGTTTTGTTGTTTAAAAAAATATTAAAAAAATAAATTCAATATTGAACCGCTACAAAAATATAAATAACCGTTACTAATTAAAAACCGCTACAAAATGGCTACACTGACTGCTACAAATGCTATGCATATCGCTTTAAATACCCCCACCACGTCTCATTTCAAACACTTCCCCACTTCTTTCTACCTTACCCCTATTTCATTTTCTCTCATTTACAAATTTTTTTGTATGAGTTGAGAAGTTGAATAAGGTAATCAAATATGGTAACAAGTTTTTAAATTTTTTATTTCAATACTTATTTCCTTCGCATAAAATATATCCTCACTATTTTTTTTTTGTAGATATTTAAGAGGTTTTCTCATTTTCACCTATTTTTCATACATAATCAAATTGTAGTATACAACATAATAGTTCCTTTTTACCTACATATCCTCAATAATATTATCAATGCAATCTTTATACTTATCTCACTAATTAAAATTATTCCTTTTAATTTATAAATGAGCTAAACTATTAAATAATAAGTTAATTAAATTAGCTAAACTACTAATAAAATAAACTATTTAATTTAATATTAAAAAACTGAAACAAATTATTGTATTTCTTTTTTAAATTTATTTATTTTTTGTAGCGGTTATTAAACCGCTACTAACTAGAGCAACATTTTCAAACGTGAATAAATTTTTTGGCGCCAAATTTGAATTTCGATGAAATTTGTAGCGGTTATAACCGCTACTAATTAAGGCACCATTTTTCAAATTCATATTAGTAGCGGTTTAGGAACCGCTACAAAATGGAACAAAATTTGGATTTCCCGCCTTGAGAATTTCTGGTTTTGATATTTGTAGCGGTTCAATAACCGCTACAAAGTTTTCAGAAAAAGACGATAGCACTTGGCGATGTTGTAGTGGTGGGATTCAACCGATACAAATAACATAGCGGTTTTTAATAACCGCTATAAATACACTTACAACATATGATTTAGTAGCGGTTTCATGAACCGTTGCTAATATTGTTTGTAGTGGTTAAAACCGTTACTAATACCCATTTTTAACCGCTATGAAATCATTTTTTTTTTTTTTGTAGTGAAATACATAAAACTTATAAATTTGTATAGTTAACTCGTGAGTTTTACAATAATATTGGAGATACATAAGAAAAATAGCAAACCCCTCCTAACTAATTAGTTTTACTCCATTCACAAAAGTTATAATATCTCTAATGTCCCTTAGTACATATCATTCATCACTTAAATCTAATATTAAAAAAACAAATCATTCATATTAGGGGTGGAAACAGACCAGGCCAGGCCAGGCTTTTTTGTCTTAACAGGCCAGGCCTGTTAAGGCACAAACTGGCCTGAGCCTGGCCTATGGCCTGTTGAAGGCCAATTTTTAGGCCTGGGCCTGGCATGAAGCCTGTTAAGGAGGCCTAAATTTTTAAAATTTTTTAAGCAAACCGACAGGCCTATAAGCCACATTGCAAAATAGGCCAACAGGCCACAAGCCGAAAACAGGCCTCCTTAACAGGCCTCCTTAAACAGGTCAAAAACAGGTTAAAACTTACAGGCTCAGTTGAAATTATCCTTTAACCCTTATCTTATTTTTTTTAAAAAATATTTTTACAGGCTCAGGCCGGCCTGACAGACCTGTCAATAGGCCTTGGCTTGGCCTATTAAACAAAACAGGCTTTTGTTTTGGCCTTGGCCTGGCCTTTTAGCCTGACAGGCCAGGCTATAGGCCCCTGACAGGTCACCTGGCCTGTTTCCACCCCTATTCATAGTATATATGTATTCATAAATTTGTTTGTGACTAAATTAAACTCGGTTTTTTTACCAGACTGTCAAATTTGATTTATATATAGATTATATATACATACACCCATATTATAAAAAAGGTAAATCAGTGAAAAGTTTTGATTTGAAAATTTTATATATTGACTAAAATGACCTTATATGATTTTTATACACAAAAAATATTAGATTTCATACATAGAAAAATATCAGTACTTGAATTATGGTCTTTTTGGCCAATAGAATTTTCAAACGGGAGTTTTTCATGATTTTCCCAAAAAATACACATATACACCCACTTTGACATACTAATCTTCTCAAATTAAATGTTCAAGGATATATTATTCTATAATTATAAAGTATAAAAGCTAAAAGAGATGTTGCGTTTATTTAATTTCCACCGTTCGCTTTTATTATGCCCCGTTTGGTATTATGGATGAGTTTATGATAGAAGTGGAAGTGGAAGTAGAATTAGGATATAAAACACGTTTGGTAGAATGATGGAAGTGAGATATAATTTTTAATTAAAATATGTATTTATAATATGAAAATACTAAAATGTCCTCCAACCTGAAAAAATTTTCCCACCTCCAATTGATGTTAACCACCAACCCCACCTTCATCTAACCACTATCACCACCGAAAATGCAACCAGCCAAACATTCATTTGACCACCATCACTGCTGGAAAAGTAACCGGCCAAACGTCTTGTAGCCAAAAAACCACAAACAAAACAAGAAATAAAAAATGAGAAGAACAAACAAGAACCAGAACCAAATCGGCAATAGAAATCACACCAAAATCTTGAACAGAAATCAAAATCGAAATTGAAATCAATGTTTAAAATCAAAATCTAAACCAAGATCCCAGAGGTTGGATGGAGATCGAAATCTAAAAAATGAGACGATGACAGAGTTGCGTTCGTTGCCGGAGGGAGATGACGGCAGATTCACTATCGTTGCTAAAGAGAGACGATGGTGGAGTCATGTTCGTTGACGAGAGAATCGAGATCGAAGGTGGAGTCATGTTTAAAATTGTTTGCGTTCATTGCCAGAGGGAGACGATGGCAAATTCATGTTCGTTGCCAGAGGAGATGATGGTGGACTCATGTTTGTTGACGGCATAATCAAAATCATTGATGGCTTGAATTTGTCATCATCGTTGTCAAAAACGCCATCATCATTGTCTTCGTCGTGGTAAAGGAGCATCACAGTCATAATCCGCTGTTGTCCTTGCCGTTTGTCATTGTCCTTGCCATCCTCTGTCGTCCTCATCATGAGCGGCAATGGTTCAAGCGGAAAGGCCGAGGGAGGCAAAATGGTCTGAGCTTCACTTCCTAGAGAAGTGGAACTAAATTCTTTGGGGGGTGGGATGGAAGTGACTTTCATGAAGAAGTGGGTTCCAGCCCATCAAGCACACATGCACCAATTCCACTTCCACTTCCATTTTTTTTTATCTCCAATTCCATGCTACCAAATGGGCCCTTAATCTATATATCAATATATAAACAAATACTCTTCACTTATATAGAGATAAAAACTACTGTTCCCAAGCCATTTATATCATTGGGCTGCGTGTCATAAGATAAAAAATTTGACTGCTTTTCAAATTTTTTAAGTTCCACTGTACGTGTTTTTTTCTCTATATAAACCATGTAAATCCCTTCCATATACCACTCTCTTCCTTTTCCCTCCATGTCCTCACTTTTGTTTTGCTCACTTCTCAAGGTCCGTCTGGAAGCAGGAGATCATTACACACATATATTGCCATTACATCGTTGTGGTTAAGAGAAAGCTTACTTTCAATCATGTTGAACGAAGGAAGGAAGAAGGTCTCGGTGAGTTGTCTCATTCTTATGGTGTTGGAGTTGCAAGTTTTTGGAAATCTCCCACAGGGTTTGAATTTTCTTGCCATGTCCGCCTCCCTTCATAAAGCGTTCTACCATTGCAAACTCTACTACGAAGGTGTAGGCTGAAAATAGTGGGAGGCACTGGCAAGGATGACGCTGGTCAAGAAGGGATGATGATGCTCCAGTTAAAGGAGCGAGAGATTTTCGCATAGAACTTCCTTCCTTCCTTCTTCATCAATGTGCAGTGGTGTGGACAGATTTTTTTTAGTATTCAATTTTAATTATATGGGTTTGTGTTCGTTCTTCTGATAGGATCTTTTTGTTTCTCTTACCTAATATCTTCTCTGATTTCCTTTTTCTTTTCATAGTTTGCGGTGGTTTTATTTTTTATTCTCTGATTTAAGTGAGAGTCTTCATGCGTTTTCCACGACTAAATGATATATTTTTCTTTCTCTGTTTTTTGACTAAAATAATATCAACCAAAGCATTAGAAGACAGATAGCTTGCTTTCCTTAAAATAAAGCAGAGATTACAAAAACCAAAAAGTAATAATTTAGCGATGCTTACGAAATAAACAGTTCGATGGGGGAATAAATCTCTTTTAATAGTTTCCAAAGGAGGAAAAAAAAGAACTGAAAAAAAAAGTAACAGAAAAAGAATTGAAGAAGGGATCAAAAAGTTAGTGAAGCACATAATGATGAAGCGCAAGAAGCGGGAAATGTGGTGCCAAAAACGGCTTTAAGGGATGGGTCAAAAAAACTTTGATGAAGAAGCCGAAAGGATTCTTAACTCTTCCAATACCTTTAACTTTAACTTTAATTATATGTATGTTATTTTGGACCTTTTGTGATTAGAGATAAAATGATGAAAAGGAGAAGACGTAAGTAAGATAGATCATGAGAATGCTTTTTTTTTTTTTTTAAATATAAATAATGCTTTTAAAATTATATATCTATTCGGGTCATTTATATAACTTATTTTTGTTTATCTAAGTATGATGCAAATTAAAATTAAAACCGTGGTTTATGATTTTGGCTACAGAATTGACACAAGGTTAATGTCAAGGGGAGTCCATGTTAATTCCGTCCTAAAGTCATGAAAAATACCACCGCCCCTTTTAATATCTTTTAATATCATACCTAATTAACTAATTTAAAAAATAATAATAATGCTTAGTAAATTGTTTTAAATTATTTTTATTTATTGTTTTTCTTTAAATTAATTTATCTGGTTTATAAAATTAATATATAATCTAATGATATATATAAGTATTTTAAATAAATCACCTATATATGTTATAATTAAGGGAGAATGATAAAAAAATACCATTTGAATTTCAAAATTTCGCTGACAAAATGAGTAATGGGATTGACAAGAAGAATAATGAGATTGATAACGTAAATCTTTGTTAAATGACTAATTTGAGATTTTGAATATCAAGGGATAATTTTCTGTTATTCTCCCTATAATTAAATAATTTATTTAATTTTTTTAATATTATTAAATTATTTAGTCAGATCTTATATAAAAAAATAGGAGATAATATAGCTCAGGGGACTTGACGTCTTGTGTGTTGAGCATCATGATGCTTTTGTCTTTTTGACGTTAAAGCAGTCGTAAAGTAAAAGGCAAAGGGTGTTTCCTGTCTTAAAAAAAGCGCCATGATAAATTCATAGAGATTAGAGAAGAAACCAAAAGAAAAATTATAAAAAACTTAACGATATTTTTGTGAATTTTGTTCTCCTTCAGTGTCATCTACTATAGTCGCTTGTCATTTACCCAAGAAGAAAAAACAATAAAAGAATGAATGAAAGAGTAATCCAGCACAAGTGGACAATTGATGTAGCATTTTGTTTACACTATTTTTCGTCTGTGTACTTTGTTTTGTTCCCTTTTTCAAAGATCAATAATTTTTTCATAAACACAGCTATCCTCTTATATGAGACAATCCTGTTCGAGGTACTATCGAGCATTAAGTGTAGGCATCTCTCCTAATAGGAATTCCAATATTGATTCTTCATATTATGAGAGACCTAATTTTTAAGAGAATCTGATATATATTTTAGCATATTTTAAGAGTCATCAATATGAAATAAATAAAATTTGTTAAAGATTTTGATAAGATATCAATTTGATATATTATTCTTTTACGCATTGACTATCAATTGGACTTACCAATGTTGTGATATAAAAAAATCACACAAATCATTCAACTGAAAATAAATTGATATTCATCCAACAATTTTTTTTCAACGTATTCAAAATGCAATAAAAATAAATTGATTATAAAATCATGAAACAACAAAATAATAAATTTAAACTCATTAAAATTAATTATTAATTATTATCTACATTTCTACAGTCATATATTGACAAAACTAAAAACTTGCCTGAACTCTTACCCCAAAGTATTTTCTAATTAGCAGAAGATTACTATCTAAAGAAAGAGAAAATTATTTAGAACACTGTTTATAAAAAAAGGTTTGTGATTAGAAGTGATTTTGAGTATCTAATTTATCCAAAAAATAAAAAAGTACTCCTCCAAACATAAGCCATCGCTCCCATAAGCTTCAATTCCTAGCTTTTTCGATATTCAAATGAAAAATTAATAATTTTTTTTTTTCTGACCAACAATTAAAAAAAAAAAATATCTCCCATCTTTGACTAAATATGAACGGAATATTCTTATGTTTTTTCTTTTATCCTCACTTGCCATTTCCAACATCTTTTCTTTCCTCAACTTTTAATCATCAAAACCATTACAATTATATTCGCTTTAACCATTCTCATTCTTTTTTCAATTCTACTATCATATTTCCCCCCACTTTCGTTTTCACTAGCCACCACTTTTTCCTTCTTATTTTACTAAGAAAAGGTTCTAGAGTTCTCTATCCGAGACATTTAACTAATTGATTTGTTGCTTTGGGGCCACTCACTTGATGCAACAATTCATGGAAGTGACATTCAAAGATGATGTTAAGCCCCAAAATGACATTATTATTCAATGAGAAGACATTGAAGCGTGTGATATATTCCAAGTGATTTTTTTTTTCCCCTAGGTGCCTCAAAATTTCTCTCATTACATCCCAAGAGTGATAATGAAACTCCCCAGTGTTATGTTGTAGAATGCGGCTCCCAATTGACAAATTCACTTTTGAAAAAAAAAAAAATTTGACAAATTCACTCGCCTTTTCATTTATCACTTTTTCCCAAAATGTTTTATCTAACTTGTAAGCTGATATATAATATATTGATGTATATAAGTATTTAAGAGAGATAATGTAGTAAATGCTATAATTAAGTAACTGTACTTTTTATGCCTTTCCAATTATATATATATATATATATATATTGTTATTAATTATGTTTCAAAATAATTAGGTATCCAATGTTTTTTTTAAATCAAATTAGGTATCCAATATCAAAAACGTGAAATGGTACAGCTGAGTCCTCTTTCCCTTCCTTGTGGTCCCCATGTGATCACATGCATGTCCAATTCTCTACTTTGCCTCTTGCATATATAAAAAATTCAAAGTAGCATTCCGAAATGATCACAAAATATATATATTTTAAGCCCATAAAAATATCTAACAATAAAATAAGTTTATCACTCCACGTGACTGTGTACATAAAGCTTCATTTTCTATCATTGATTATTAAATTTTTGGTGATTATTAAGAAAAGAAATGACAGCATATTTTCATTTTAACTCTTAGTTTTTATGAGTTGAATTTTAAAAGATTGAAGAAATGGGGTAATAAAATTTTAATGAACTTGCATTTTCTTTATTTTATCAATCAAGTTAATGCATGATGTGCATTTAGAGAAATGGGAGCAAAAAAAATGCACAAGATCTTTCAGACGGAACATTATATAGTTTTCCGCAGAATTTTTATTTACCTAATTTTGAGTAATCTTAGTTGTTTTGGTCATGCACTAAAAATAAATTGAATTAAAAAAATTGATTCCAAAGTACCATCTCTTTCTATAAATGAATGAAAACTTTGGCAGGTGGATGCATAATCTTTAAAAATATTCTTAACAATCTTTTTATGCAACATCACCCCAAAGACTCCTTTCTTTTTTATATCTACATATCACGACAACAACTTTCACTCACAGACATATATATATATATAACATGATTCGCTCTTTGTGTGATTGAACCATTTCAATTATATATATGTGCTGTCTGACCCCAATTAATATAATTTCCGTTGAATTTTACTCACTTTGACTGTTGCAGCACTTTGAAGGTCTCTTCTACGAGCAAGCAAAACTTAAACAAAATAAATCGTATGTAATAATGAGTCAAAAATCAAAATAAAGAAGCAGAAGAAGAAGAAGAATCCTATGTGTAAGTGCTGTCTTTCTATGATTAATTAATTAGAAAAAGTATAATATCTTGATAGATATTTTACTGTGCACTTTAATTTGTTTGAGACAAGTATAATTAAAGTAAATAGAAATAAATATTTTATGAAAAAGATAAGAAATGTGGTGTTTCGAATGAGTCTCTCACTTTCAGCAAAAAAAGAATGAGTCTCTCTCACATGCACATGGTGCTAAAGACGAAATGAAAGTAATCAGTGGGTGGGAGAATGAACTGTTGTCAAAAAGGAATCCCACAAGAAGCTCATTATAGGAATTTGATGCGTAGTGTTTTCATTATGCATAAGCTGTATTAATGTGGATTAATTATTTCCTTTTATTCATTATTAGGTTATTAAATTATGATTGTTCAATTTGAACAAAAAAAAAAATTATGATTGTTCAAAAATGGCCGATGCGCATGATACTGATAAGAATATTGAGGTGTGGAAGATCAAGAAATTGATCAAAGCCTTGGAGGCTGCTCGAGGAAATGGGACAAGCATGATTTCTCTTATCATGCCTCCACGTGATTAGGTATCTCGTGTCACCAAGATGCTTGGTGATGAGTTTGGAACTGCGTCAAACATAAAAAGCAGAGTGAATAGGCAGTCTGTGCTTGGTGCAATCATGTGCTTGACATAAAAAGCTTCTTTTCCTCTCCTTTTATGTAACATCACCCCAAAGACTCCTTTCTTTTTTATATCTACATATCACGACAATAACTTTCAGTCGCAGATATAACATGATTCGCTCTCCTTGATTGATCATCATTTTTGGGTCAAAAGCATGAAAAAAGACCATAGAAACCAGCTTCAACAAAAGTCAAGGGCAATCTTTACATCATGTCCGCTTGTATTTGTTGAAACCAGTTTTCACCCATGGACAATTATATGTTGCATTGTCTAGAGTGAAATGCATGCATGGCCTAAAGATTGTTCTAGGTGTAGATGAGTATGGGTCAACAACCAAAACAAAGAATGTTGTGTACAAGGAAGTCTTTCAAAATGTTGATCCCTAGGTTGTGCATTTTTTTGTTTAACAAGTAACCTATCTTCATGTATTGAATCATGATGGCACAACGTGGGGTGATCTAATAATATTATGCACTTCTACAATCAATGTAAATGTTTGACAATTATAATGATGCTTATAAAACAACATTCCCTTCATTAAGATAACAAAAAAAAAGTTAGAGTATTAAAAATTTGCAGTAATTTATTCTCTCCGTGCAACGCACGGGAGGACATGCTCGTTTTACCAAGAGTAAGGAAAATCACATAATCCTGAATGATAGGTAACAGTATACAAGTTTGATCTTATTTCTTCGCTTCTTATCTTCCAATTCTAACAATTAATAATGAAGAGCAAGACTAATATAGACAAATCGTATTCCAAAAAATCAGGCTTTAATTTTGAAGGCGTGGAATCCTACTCAGAATAACGCCTACTACTAAATACTTACTAGCTAGCGTGCATCATGAAACCCTAACCTATTTGATTTAATAGAAAAGAGCTTACTAGCCGACTCCCTAGCCTCACCTAGTCATTAAAAGATAATTAACAATATGGTCATTATTGTACACAATACACTGAATCTTCCATATTCAATCACGGTTAACTGAATAAAGCTTATCCTACCTCTTTATAGGTCGGTATCCAAGTCATATAGAGCATATAAAGCCACATACATTGACGCTATCACAACATGATTGAAGAGTTTTACATGTAAGGACCAAAGATAACTATAGCCAATATCTTTGTTATTTAGTATGAGAATTAGATAATTATTTGTTAATATTTTTATAAAAATTAATTAAATTAGTTATTTGTAACAAATATACGTTAGTTTACTTAGAATTCCCTTTATAATTATGTGCATGGTAAGTTTGTAACTATCTTTGATGGAAACATCTTTCTTATGTACAATCAGTAGAGATATTTTAGGAAAAAATATTGATTTGGAGGACAAATGATTAGATTGAGGTTTTATAGTTAAGACCAAAATAAATCTCTTATCTGGCTTCTATATTTAAAATCAGAGTGTACTTCCTTCTATCTTTAATATAAGATATATTTGTGAAGGTGATCTTGATATTAAATCTAAGATATAATTTTCATAATTTTCAACATTTTTCTAATGTATCCCTATTGATGTTCCCTCAATAATAATTAAATAGGAGAGGAAATAAGGGAATTAAGATAGATAACTATAGTATTTTAATTAAAAAGTATATATCATATTAACTGACTTAATTAATTTTTTTAATCTTATTAAATTAAATAAATATATTTTATATTAAAAATAAAAAAATATAAAAGATAAGTCTCTTACATAAGCGAGTGCTTTAATTTAAAGGTCTGACAACACATCGCTTGAAGGGACTTGCATTGTAATAAATTAACAACATGGTGATGACATAGATTGATTGTACTCAATACACTGAATGTTCCATTGAATGCAAGATTAACTGAATAAAGCTTGTCCTACTTACGTACCTCTTTTTAGGTACAGAAGGAGTCACATATATAGATCAGAATAATCCACGTTCGCGGCTTCACGCCTTCAATATGATGAAAAAGATGTAAGGATCGGACCAGAGAAAGAGGTACGTAGCTGGTAAGATATGTCTATCTATCATCTTATGTGGAAGGGCGATTTAATTCAAGTCAGACAAAACTTGAAAGGACTTGCATGTTAATAATGTCCATATTATATGGTTTTGCAATAAGTGAGCACAGAAAATATTGTGGGTAGTTTCAAACTTAGGGGATGGTTCCTTGAACGATAACCATATGTTGGGTGAGAGACAAGCAGACACAATTGTATGGTGATGGAACAAGTTGGTGCAAACCCATCTCCTGTGCCCTCCATTTGCATCATCATCTTCAATCTTATTATTTTGTTTTCTTGTCCTCTCTCTTCATTTCCTACTAATAACATAACTCATAATTTAGTGCTAATTTAGAATAGTTTATTTTTAGGTAATAAGTGCTTATAAATCGTGATTCACGGTATATGAGGTAAGTATGTGAGAGGAGTTGTATCTCGACTTGCATAATAAAGACTTATTGTCCAAAAATAAGCCCAACAAAACACACACTAATCAATAGTGCTCTCTCCTCAATTAATTATAATAGTAAAACAGATAAGATTATTTAATATCTACATTTTTTAAATAAAAAAAATCGCCCTCAATCCAATATCATGATGATTTTCATAACTTCAAATATCCTTATTAAATAAGCAGGCTATGAGACTTTAATCATTCATTAGAGAGCTATATATGTATATATTTGAAAACATTTTTAATTATTCCTATAGCTTTGTAAAGGGTCTTGTAACTAGGGACACCACAACCATTAAAATGAACTCTTACTTCCTTTGGTCCTTAATATATAATCTAATTGGAGAGTTAATGTTGATCATGAATGTAAAACTTATATGACAATTTTTATCAACCTTTCCTCAAATTAATACTAATAATATTCTCTCAATAATAATTAAGTAGGAGATGGATAATTAAGGAAGATTAATAGAGTGTTTTAGAAAAATATACTACCTCTGGTCATTAATATAAGTTCTAGTTGACTTTTTTTTGGAGAAATTTAAGAAGCAAATAAATAACTTTAAAGTACTTATATTTATCATTTATATACCAAATTAATTTGTCTGATTTATAAACTAATATATGATATAATAATATACAACGTATGCTATGGTTAAGTTACTTATTTAGTTTCCTTGATCCTTTTAAAAATGAGTCAATTGGGTCTTATATTAAGGACCGGAAGGAGTATCATATAAACTAGCTTAACTAACATTCTTAATATACTCAAATTAGTTAACTAAATCTTATATTAATGACCAGAGGGGTGATGGTTAGGGATGAAGGGAGTACTTAGGGCTTGTTTGATTTTATTCTATGTTTTTTGTTCTCAAAAATAGTTTTATAAAATAGTTTTCGGAAATAAGTTTTAAAAATAAAAATAAAAATCTATTTGAATAGTTGTTTTGAAAAATATGTTTTTGAAGTGATATAGCGGTGCGGTCACCAGTGATGACATGACGATGGTCGTTACTAGTAGTATAATATCGATAGTGAATAAGTGACAGTATCAAAAAATAAAAAATAGAAAAATAAAAACAAGAAAATAATTAAAAAATGTTTTTATTTTTTAATTTTTAAAAACAACTTTTTAATTTTTTGTTAAAAAGTTATTTTTAAAAATAATTTTGTGAAAACAGTTTATCAAACAGGTTTTACTGTTTTTGAAAATAAAAAATAGTTTTAAAAAACAAAATCAAACAACCCCTTAGTATTTACTTATATTTCTGCTATATTCTATGCATGGCTAGCATCAATGTCAAATATATTAATATATGTATAGAGTTGCACTACCATTCATACAAGTGATTCAAGTACAACTCATTTCGAACTGTGAACGTATGGGATTCACTCGATCTGTAAGCATATTTCTAATCTTTAAATTGGTGGGTCTTAACATTTCACATTGTTCATAGTTGAGTTTTAGCATATAATTTAACTATAATTTAATTTTCATGCTTTGTATGAAGATAGAGATGCTATGTTTATGAATTATGAATAGTGTGTATTTTTACATTTTGTGTTATATAGATAAATCCACATAGTTTAGGCTTAGGAGTTTAGTTGAAATATAATGCTTGTAATTTTAGATGATAATTCACATACATAACTGACTTGATTAGTTTCTTGGTCTAGATTATATATAACAAGAAGGTAGTTAGATGTCAATATTATTTCACTTTATGTGTTGACAAAAATCTCACAATTAGTGAATCGTTGATGAGAGAAAATCAAGTGACATATCGCCTTGATGATCCTGTTAATAATTATCTTGCCTATTTATTTATATCTTGTTTATAACCTATATATCCAACTATTTGTTTGTGTCGTGTATGTAATTAACGTTGATTTTGTTTTTGAGAAACGATCAAATTGACAATTGAAAAGAAGAAGAAGAAATTATTGTTATATATACTCACAATGATCAAAGTCTAACTAATAATGTTGTACATATATATATACATAGTGAGTTAAATCAAATAATGTTATTATTGAAGAAGAAACATAAGAGGAAGCTTCGTGTTTGGTAAGATATTTGAGGTATGCCAAAAACAAAAAATGGTGGTGCGAGTGCATGTTAGGATACTGATAATTTGGTAGGGAAAAGGTCAAATAATAATAGTATGGTGTGACTGTGATATATATTGATGGCCATATAGTTGCCTAGTAGTAGCATGACACAAAATGACAATTCAGCCATTTTCAATTTTTAATGAATTCATCCCACTTCACATCTTATCATATCATGACATGTCTTCAACATGTTATAAAATTTGTCAAATAAAAAAAAGTCCGCCTTAGAAATCCAACATCAAACAAAATTCATGTGGGACATACATATTTTTAATAGGAATTTTACCTCAAAAGTTCTAGCATGGGAAATGCATGCACTCTAAACATTTTGTTGGACCGACTTTATCTTGGAATTATTAAAAAAGAAGCAATGTTGTCTTTGAACGTTTAAAATGTCATCATTAATTTTTTAATAATTAGGACCCTTTTTTATACATTGATTAGAAAAAGGTTTTCCCCTTTTAAGGCTTAGGGAGCAAATGGTTTTCACCTCTCCCAATATGTGTATTTTTCGGCATTCGAACTGATATTCTTCTTCTTACAGGGTGAAGCCCCTTATTATCTCGACTAATAGTTTGTTGGTCCTTTGAATTTATAGTTTTTATGTTATTCAACATATTATAACAAAAAGCCCAAATCAAAGGAGATGGGCTGATCATTTCTATATCTCCATACTTAGTGATGCCATTAGAGCCCATTTAGTTGTGAGTAAGGCTCATACCAAATAAGGAGGTGTATCCACATCCAAAATCAACCGAGCATTGAATCTAAAGGGAAAAAAATCAACAAAGCAGGGTACCCTTCTGACCCCCAAAAATAAAAAATAAAAAAACCAAAGCACAGCACCCCAAAAAAATCGCCCCAACTGCCTTTTATGAGGTATCTTTTTTAATATTTTCTTTTTAAGGTTTTAGTTTTTTTATTTATTAGGCATTTTCCAAAATTTAGACAGCAATTGATATATATATTTTAAAAAATGCTTAAGGTACACTTCTATCAATAAAGTTTTTCTGGGGGGAGTCTGGCACAAAAAAGTTTTAAAAGGGGTAAAAATACTAATAAATAATTTAAAATAGTGCTAATTCATTAAGACAGTTAAATTTCATCAAACATCTGTTGCCTTTTTTTATTTAAAGGGGCAAATACTAACGGCCTAATGTTACAAGCAGGATCGAACTTATGACTTCTCACTTAGAGGGGAGCTCTTATACTGCTAAGCTACATGACCTTTGTTCTAATTATATAGATGCAAGTTATAGATTTATAACTTGCACGCCTTTGAAACAAAAATGTTTATATTTAATTAATAGATAGATGATTATTCAATGGGGAGTCTTTATAAATAAAATTGAAATAATTTTTTAAGAAATCAACTATCTTAATCTATACCTCTTTAGTTTTAAATATAAAAGCTAGTAGAGGGATTTACTTTGACCTTTAATGTAAGGCCTCAATTCAATTTATCTTGTAAATTTAATCCCCCCTCCTAAACTCTATTAAAAGAGTTTTAAACCAAGAGAGTAGTTTTCAACATAAATGATTAAAAATGATATTTTAATAAAACTAATACAATTTTTTTCCTGATAACTTATAAATTAGTTATCAAACTTCTACATTTAGAATTGGAAGGGGGGTAAAATAAATAAATTTATGATTAAAAAAAGGAGAGATGAAGGGAGCAATATTTAATAAAGAAGAAAGAAGGAGCACAAGAAGTGAAGTGGAGGCAGCAACAAAGAGAAGTGGACAATGATATTGGCATACACAGTGAACATGTCACACAGCTCATGCAATCAGCTTTTTATGTTGTCCTCCTGTTTTCTTACAAACACTCTCACCCACTTCTATTATTCTATTATATTTCTTAATTAATACTTTCTTTTAATTTTTCTTATAATTCTTTATTGCAAATTTACATCAAATTGCCTGTGGTCCTCAGCTCACTACCTCACTTTCATCTTGCCAACTCCCCCATGGCCTTGCATTGTTGTTACCACTTACAATACTAATAAAATGATATGTTTAAAAAAACAAACAAAAGGATATGATGCTTAGGGTGTGTTTGGTTTGAGGGATGGGAGGGGAGGGGAGGGAGGGTGACAAATTACAATTTTGGAAGTAAGAAATCCAAAATTTACCTTCTTATTCTTTTAAATTTTGGATTCCCGTCCAAAATTTATCCTCTCATTCCTTTTAAATTTTTTGTTCCAGCTTAAAATTTAAATACCTTCAACTCAAAAAGATAATTTAAACCCTTTCCTTTCCTTCCCTCCCCTCAAACCAAACACTTAGAGTTGGAGAGTAACAAGAATTTGATTTTCTCTACATAAAAAAATATGTTGAAAAAATTATTTTCAACTAGAATTTGAATTTGATCCAATAATGATATGTATGAGATTAATTTGGTGGTGAATTATTAAGATTTAGTTGTAAACACCCCCATACATGACATAGAGATTAATTATGTTATCTTTGATTGTGGTCCTCTTTGCCCTTCCCTAGAAGAACACTCGTGGTGTAGCTGAGCAAATTGCATTATGCTTACATGTTTTGGACACAAGAGGGAAACAAACTAAAGGCATGTGCTCATGTTGATATATATATATATATATATATATATATATATATATATATAGATATATGTGTGTGTGTGTAGACACACACAAACATTTATGCATGCAGCAGTAAAAGTATATATTTGATCCTCTCACTTTCTATAAGATATATTTCAGTTTGGTGATTTAATTTTACAAATTCTTTTTTTAGTCCTCACACTCTTGCTCTCTCTCAATGTCGGACTCGAATACGTGACATATTGGGGGACTTCTTCCTTATGACCAATATGACACTCGAACATCGATTAGTCCTCACACTCTAACACTATTAGTCTCAAATGATAATTTTCTGAGCCCATCACTATTACTTTAAAAAAAAGAAAAAGAAAAAAGCTTAATATATTAGCATTTGATAATGATTTGTCAATTGAAAATTTCAAGGTTAACGTTTTTTTTAATAAAAGTAATAGTATTAGGATTATAAGACTGAAAAGATACTTTAGTATTTAAGGGACTAAAATAAAATTTTATGTAAAGTTGAAGGATTAAAATTGCGTTTTTGCCTTAATATATATAAAAATGCAGGATACCACTTCTATGTGCTTGCTTTCTTATATATGCAACTAGCTAACACCGAAAACAAACAAAAAAAGTTGTTTTTGTTATGAATATTAAATATGTGGATGTCCATTGACTCATATTACTCTTCCAGTCAACTTGACATAAAGAAGAAAAGATGACTTGATACAAAACAAAAGCAAAAGAAGACAAGGACATAAAGAAAAGCAAAAGAAGACAAGGACATAAAGACGATATAAAGTAACTATGGTCATTTAAATATAACCATGGTAATACAACCAGGGTTAGATTTCTGCCTCTATATAAAGGGCTGTAATCGATTGTTTCAATTGAACTGAATGAGAACTTCTCTCTAACATCTCTCTAGAAATTCTATCAATTTTCTCTGAATCCTATCAATCTTCTCTCTTACTTTTATAACACGTTATCAGCACGAAGCTCTAATAGAAGGTATGATCTTCTTATGGTTTATTTAATGATTATATATATCCTGTTTTATTTATAGATCTGGGATAATCTGAGCCACTATATGGAATTAGAGAGATACTTTTACCGATTGTTATATAACATCGGGTTCCATGGTTAAGATTGGAGATCATTATTGTTTTATATACAAGTTCTTTTATATTATTATTATTGTTATTATGGCCAGAAGCCATATACACATATGATTCTTGAAATTATGACCAGAAGTCATAATGTTTTAATTTCTTATAATATGGCCAGAAGTCATATCCATTCTTATTATATAGCCAGAAGCTATATACATTTTTCATCTTATTATATAGCCAGAAGCTATATATATTTTATCTTATTATATGGCCAGAAGCTATATATATTTTTATCTTTTATCTTATTGTATGACCAGAAGTCATGTACAACTTTTATCCTGAAGATAATAGTTAATTCCTCATCTTGAGATTAAATGGCCCGAAGCCATACATGGCCTGAAGTCATGAAATTAAATGGCCCGAAGCTATACATGTTTTAATTTTATTATCTTGCCTTATGAATAATTATCTTTATGAATTTACAGTTATTCTATTTACAGTTATTATATTGCATATTTACATTTTCATATTTTAATTATTTTCATTTATTTCTTTAATTAGTTTGAACAATGGCAAACATGGCAAAACTTGAAATTGTGGCTCTTGATATTACCGGGAAAAATTATTTATCTTGGAAGTTGGATGCGGAAATCCATCTGAATGCCAAAAGTCTGGAAAACACGATTAAAGAAGGGAATGAGGCATCCAATAAAGATAAAGCCAGATCCATGATTTTTCTTCGCCACCATTTACATGAGGATCTAAAAACTGAATATTTGACAGTGATGGACCCACTTGTCCTGTGGAACAATTTGAAAGAAAGATATGATCACTAGAAGTTGGTCATTCTTCCAAAAGCTCATTTTGATTGGATGCATTTACGCTTGCAAGATTTTAAATCTATAAGCGAATATAACTCAGCTATGTTCAGAATTACTTCTAAATTGAAATTATGTGGAGAAAATGTTACTGATGATGATATGTTAGAAAAGACATTCTCCACATTTCATGCATCCAATTTGCTCCTGCAGCAGCAATATCGTGAAAAAGGTTTCAAGAAATATTCTGAGTTAATTTCTTGTCTCCTTGTGGCTGAACAAAATAATGAGCTTTTGTTGAAAAATCATGAATCCCGTCCAACAGGCTCAACTCCATTCCCTGAAGTGAATGTAGTAACTAATGAATTTTATCGTGGCCGTGGCCGTGGCCGTGGACGTGGACATGGACGTGGACGTGGGCGTGGCTACAGCCGTGGGCGTGGTCGTGGTCGATATCATGGAGGT
Source organism: Inga laurina (assembly GCA_963855925.1). NCBI lineage: Eukaryota > Viridiplantae > Streptophyta > Magnoliopsida > Fabales > Fabaceae > Inga > Inga laurina. Next base: position 57,862,772 of record OY979711.1, read on the forward strand.
TCAAATTCCTACCAGAAGTGGGAAAAGACTGATAAGAACCAAAAAGAGGAAAGCAGTAGGCATAATAAATATGCTGATAATCCATGCTATCGATGTGGTGGAAAGGGCCATTGGTCTCGTACCTGTCGTACACCAAGGCACCTAGTTGATCTTTACCAAGAATCAATTAAAAATACTGGTAAAAGATCAAATGTTGAAGTTAATCATGTTGATCAGGGCGAGAATTCTGAGTATGGCGATATAGATAATAACTATTTGGATGTTGCAGATTTCTTAATATAATTTGAAATGTTATATTTTATTTAAAATTGTTTCTATCATATGTATTAATTTTATTTATGTTTTTATGAAGAATGAATTCTATTGGCATCAATCCTGAAGATTTATGTCTCGTTGATAGTGCAACAACCCACACCATACTCAGACATGATAAATATTTTTCTTCCTTGGTAATACGAGAAGCCAATGTTCAGACTATATCTGGTAGTATAAATTTAATTGAAGGCTCCGGAAGAGCTAATATTTTGTTACCTGAAGGAACAAAATTATGCATTGATAATGCATTTTATTCTACCAAGTCTAAAAGAAACTTACTGAGTTTCAAAGATATCCGCAGAAATGGATATCATTTAGAAACAACAACTAAAGATAATAAGGAATATCTTGTCATTACAAATATAGTTGCTGGAAGAAAATGCATATTAGAAAGTTTTCCTATTTTTTCTTCTGGTTTGTATTACACATGTATAAGCACAATTGAAACACATACTATTGTGAACCAGAAGTTCAATAATGCAGACCAGAAGTTTGCTAATATAAACCAGCAGTTTTATAATGTAAACCAGAAGTTTACTAATGAATTTAATATTTGGCATGACCGGTTAGGCCATCCCGGTTCAATAATGATGCGACAAATAATTGGGAATTCATGTGGATATACCCTGAAGTGTAAACAAATACCACAATCCCATGATTTCTCATGTGCTGCATGTTCCAAGGGAAAGTTAATTATTCGCCCCTCACCAAGCAAAGTAGAAAGTGAGTCTCTCACATTTATAGAACGGATACAGGGAGATATTTGTGGGCCAATACACCCACCATGCGGACCATTTAGGTACTATATGGTTTTAATTGATGCATCAACTAAATGGTCGCATGTTTGCTTATTATCTTCTCGCAACCTGGCGTTTGCGAGATTACTTGCTCAATTGATCAGATTAAGAGCACATTACCCTGATTATCCTATCAAGAAAATACGTCTTGATAATGCTGGTGAATTTACATCACAAGCTTTTAATGAATATTGTATGTCCCTTGGAATTGATGTTGAACATCCTGTAGCTTATGTTCACACGCAAAATGGACTTGCAGAATCATTGGTTAAAAGGTTGCAATTAATTGCAAGACCTTTACTTATGAAATCTAATCTACCAATTTCTGCTTGGGGCCATGCCATTTTGCATGCAGCAATGTTAATTCGCATTAGGCCAACAAGTTATTTAAAGGTTTCCCCCTTACAAATGGTTTTTGGTCAGGAACCTAATATTTCCCACATAAGAACTTTCGGGTGTGCGGTATATGTGCCTGTAGCACTACCACAACGCACTAAGATGGGCCAACAAAGAAAGATGGGAATATATGTTGGGTATGAATCTCCATCAATTATAAAATATTTAGAATCATCTACAGGAGATTTATTTACGGCACGATTTGCCGATTGTCATTTTGATGAATCATTTTTCCCAACATTAGGGGGAGAAAACAAACAGCTGGGTAAAGAAATTAGTTGGAATGAATTATCATTGGCTCATTTTGATCCTCGTACAAAACAATGTGAACTTGAAGTTCAAAAGATAATTCATTTACAGAATTTAGCTAATCAAATGCCAGAAGCATTTACTGACCCAAAGAAAGTGACAAAGTCACATATCCCAGCTGCTAATGCTCCTATTAAAATTGATGTCCCTGAAGGACAACCTGCTATGAATGAATCCAAAGCACGCCTGAAGCGTGGCAGGCCTATCGGTTCCAAAGATAAAAATCCTCGAAAAAGAAAAGGAGCAAAGAATATAGATGGTCAAGTCGAGGATAATGAAGAAAAATTAGTAGCTCCAGAAGAGCGATCTCCTGAAGAGATATTATCTCCAGAAGAGAATGTTGTAGTCCCAGAAGAGACCCAGGTACCTGATATATGTGAAAATAATGAGATCTCAATAAATTATGTTATGAATGGAATCCGATGGGCTAGAAATGAAGTCAACGTTGATGACATCTTTGCTTATCATATAGCATATGATGTAATGAATGATAATGAGGATCATGAGCCAAAATCTATTAGTGAGAGCCAACAAAGAAAAGACTGGCCCCTATGGAAAGATGCCATTAATGCAGAATTAAAATCATTGGCAAAGCGAAAAGTATTTGGACCTGTAGTCCTTACACCTGAAGATGTAAAACCAGTTGGATGCAAATGGGTCTTTGTACGAAAAAGAAATGAAAAGGGCAAAATAACTAGATATAAGGCACGTCTAGTAGCCCAAGGTTTTACGCAAAGACCTGGCATTGATTTTGAAGAAACGTATTCACCAGTAGTGGATGCGACTACTTTTCGTTATTTAATCAGTCTAGCAGTAGATGCAGGACTTGATTTACATCTCATGGATGTTGTGACTGCCTATTTATATGGATCACTTGATAGTGATATTTATATGAAAGTCCCTGAAGGACTTAAGATGCCAGAAGCATCCAATTCAAATTCTCGAGAACAATACTCAGTTAAGTTAAATAAGTCCCTGTATGGCCTGAAGCAATCAGGGCGCATGTGGTATAATCGCCTTAATGAATATTTGTTGAAAGAAGGATACAAAAATGATCCGATATGCCCATGCATTTTTATGAAAAGATCTAATAATGAGTTTGCTATAATTGCTGTTTATGTTGATGATATCAACATCATTGGAACTCCTGAAGAGCTTCAAAAGGCAATTAATTGTTTGAAGAAAGAATTTGAAATGAAGGACTTGGGAAGAACAAAATTCTGTCTTGGATTACAGATCGAGTACTTCAAGAAAGGGATCTTTGTATATCAAGAAACTTATACAAAGAAGGTCCTAGAGCGATTTTACATGGATAAATCTCATCCATTATGTACCCCAATGATTGTAAGATCTTTGAAGGTGGATAAAGACCCATTCCGACCCCGAGAAATCAGTGAAGAAGGTGATGAAGAACTACTTGGTCCAGAAGTACCATATCTTAGTGCTATTGGAGCACTAATGTATCTTGCTAATCACACACGTCCTGATATATCATTTGCTGTTAATTTACTAGCAAGATACAGTTCTTCACCAACACGAAGGCATTGGAATGGAATAAAGCACATTTTTCGTTATCTCAGAGGTACAACAGACATGGGGTTATACTACTCAAATGTATCCAAGCATGAACTGGTTGGTTATGCAGATGCCGGATTTTTGTCTGATCCACATAATGGTAAATCACAAACGGGCTATCTATTTACATGTGGAGGTGCAGCTATTTCATGGCGATCTATGAAACAGACTATATCAGCCACATCATCTAATCATGCAGAAATTCTAGCAATACATGAAGCAAGTCGAGAATGTATGTGGTTGAGGTCAGTAATACATCATATACGTACAACTTGTCATTTATCTTCTGGCAAAATGATCCCAACAATCCTCTATGAGGATAATGGTGCATGTATCGCTCAACTTAAAGAAGGCTATATCAAGGGTGATAGAACGAAGCATATTTCACCAAAATTCTTCTTCACTCGCGACCTTCAAAAGGATGGTGAAATAGATATCCAGCAAATCAGTTCAAGTGAAAATCTAGCAGATTTATTCACCAAGTCACTCCCAGGTACAATCTTTGAAAAACTTGTTCATGATATTGGTCTTCGGAGATTCAAAGATTTCAATTGATATTATCAAGAGGGGGAGTCGATACACGCTGTACTCTTTTTCCCTTATCTAGGTTTTGTCCCACTGGGTTTTCCTAGAAAGGTTTTTAATGAGGCAGCACTCAACGGTGTATCAATGAATGATGTACTCTTTTCTTTGGCTAGGTTTTTATCCCACTGGGTTTTTCCTAGTTAAAGTTTTTAATGAGGCACATTCATAATGGACATCCAAGGGGGAGTGTTATGAATATTAAATATGTGGATGTCCATTGACTCATATTACTCTTCCAGTCAACTTGACATAAAGAAGAAAAGATGACTTGATACAAAGCAAAAGCAAAAGAAGACAAGGACATAAAGAAAAGCAAAAGAAGACAAGGACATAAAGACGATATAAAGTAACTATGGTCATTTAAATATAACCATGGTAATACAACCAGGGTTAGATTTCTGCCTCTATATAAAGGGCTGTAATCGATTGTTTCAATTGAACTGAATGAGAACTTCTCTCTAACATCTCTCTAGAAATTCTATCAATTTTCTCTGAATCCTATCAATCTTCTCTCTTACTTTTATAACAGTTTTTTTTATTTGTTTATTTTTTGCATTTGCCTGAAAGGAGAGTGGGGATTTTCTTATTGGTCATGGACAAGCTTTTATATCATTGTTGCCATTCTGTATGGGTTTTGGTGGCCGGTGAGGCCAAAACTTTGAACTTCAATAGTATTATAATATGAAAAGTTTGAAAAAGTATACTTTTAAAATATGCAAGAGACAGAGGGAAAAAAATAATAATGTTCATGTGTTACAAGTCTCTTTCTTATTTTGAAAATATTTTAATAATTCTAAAACCTAAACCGGGAATGATGCTTCCTTGGCTTTTCTTCAAGCTTGCAAAAGCAACGACACATTTAGTGCCACTAATTAGCAATACCAATACCAAAGAGGGAGATCATTAGGGAGCCAATTGTTTTAGTTGAGGCCTGACACATTTTTTTTAATTCTTTTTTATTTTGGCTAATCAGAGGTGAACGTGGTCATCTAATAACCAAGAATTTGTTAAAAGCACAATTTAACTTAAACTTTTGACTCTTGATTTACAAAGATTCTTCTCAAACATCGAACATGTGTGCAAAGAGATATTTTATCTCATTGATTGGGATTTTAATACGTGGTGCAAAATGACATTAGAACTCCCAAAACCAAAATTATAAATTGGATTGATGTATTTTCTTTCGAAGAGCCTACTTTAGTTAATTAATTCCTTATAATGTTTTTTTCATAAATCACTTGCTGTCAAATATGTAACTTTTGATGAGGTATATGTCTCTTTCTTACTGTGATGCCTAAAGTATACTATTCTCAGACAATTTAATTGTCTCATTCATTTCTTAAAGAAATTAATATTGATGTTACATTAATCTTGATATATTGATTATCTTAAAGAAATACAGGTTGTGTGTGTTGAAATAAAAAAAAAAAAACTAATAAACCAATATAGAATTGGTCTAGCGGTGTAAACCTGCATTAGATCCCTTTAAGTTTCGAGTTCAAGTCCCAAATGAGACACATGCTTAGAGAGAGGCAGCTACGAACTCCGAAACTGAAGTAGGTAATTGTTCGGATACTTAATAATAGGATTCAGAGAAGGCGCCGGATACCGTTGATACTATAAAAAAAAAGGAAAATTAATAATAAACATAATTTTGTTTTATGTGAAAGTGTATAAAAAGGAAAAATTAATAAGAAACATAATTTTTTTTTTAGTGTGAAAGTTTTTGCTGTTTTAATTCTGTGTGTTGCATATGCAAACAATGGATAATAATATAGGAATGTGTGAAGGCCGCTTTCGAATATGAAACGAGTCCAAAGCACTAAAATTATAGTTGTGTGAATAGATGATATGATTTAATAATGTTCAGTGTTCACAAAGTTACATCCATCTCTATCAAACTGAAAAGCAAAAGGAAGCTCCCAAAAATAAAAGATCAAACGAAGGAATAAAATTATTTTATGATTATGGAGAGAACAAATTAAAGTGGTAAGAATATATATAGATAGAGTGGAGCATGGGATGCTCAAATTAGTGGCCCTTGCTTTTTTTTCCATAAATAAAGTGCTATATATAAATATCATGAGACTGAGTCAACTAAAGTCCATTAGTTTCTTACATGTTTTAGTGACTAGGAATCAAGAAATAATAAAGTCAATGAATTAGCGTGTCTGTATCACTTTGCTTTGAAGGAATATTGCAGTGTGACTCAGCAATTGCAGACCAATCACATGATGATGACTTGGCCTATAGTGTCCTAATCAACGACCTCCACTACCCTAAAAAGGACCTCCTTCATTCTTTCCCTAAATCAACACACACACAAAAAGAATGCAAATTGATTAAATTTGAAGATGCATATAAACATATATTGATCTTCACCATAAACTAGTTTTGCTTATCCGGGTGAGATAAAATAATGTAGGTAATGCTTATGATATAAATTTTTGTGAATTGGGGAGGGAAACAAAAGACCCCTTGTTAAGATCTAGATACGTTTCCTCTTGATGCATTTTAAAACAGTGAAATAGTTCTGGCATTATTTTAAGTCTTTACTAGAGATGATTAACCTATTGGAGGCTATAACTACACAAATTTAATTATTAGTAATTGGTGGATCTTATAATGGTTGCACTTTGAGCAGTAATTTACTGCAGAATCGTGGACTTTGAGCTACCATCTCAACGTCCACCAAGAAATCTATTCGGTTCTATTAATAAACTTGTTGGATAGAGTATCTATATATATATATATATAGTCTCACATTGTCTCCAGTAGTCGCTTGCACTGATTATATTTTAATTAAATTAATCATTGTAACCACCAAATTATGAGTATCTGTTGTTAAGTTTAAAGCAATTTGCAATTCACTATAACATAGCCTTATCGATTCTGCTATGAACATTCTCCTCTGAGACACCAAAAACAATAAAACACGTTCTCTTCCTCTCTAACGATCACCCTCTGCTTCTCTCTGGCTTCTATATTTTTATTCTCTATCAAAATGCTTCTGATCTGATCCCTAATTAATTAAGGAATGCATTGTTTTATGTTAGTTGGTTACTGCTACACCAAACTGTCCCTGATGTGGCGTAATAATAATTTTTTAAGGACAGTGTGTTTGATAACGTGAATTAGGTTGTTCAAAAAACTCCTAATTTGGCAAACAACTAAGGTTTCAAATGCCTCATGGCATTAGCTTCTCTTATTTTTATAATACATGAGCGAGCGATTGCACCAATGACCTTTCTACACCAGTTCCCGCCTTAATTATAGTATTAAGTAGTTAACCACTTTAGCTAAACCCTAGGTGGTTCCATGGTGAACCACCAAGTGTCAAAAAAGCTTTCCCATGATCTAATCATTACTTTATTTTAAGCGTGCTTGTGTTTCATTGATCAAGAGAACTTGGGAACTGCATAATTTAATTACAAGCAACTCATGAAAATATGGAGTTCATATAACGACAGATATATAAATCTTCTTCTTTGGGTATTCCAAAGATAAAATCTATATTCAGCTTAGAGCATGTTTGAGTTAATGTTCAAAATGAATATTTATGTAAACTGAGATAAAATTCCTCTCACATATTTGTCTTGTATATTATAAATAATGTTGAAAAAGCAGTTTTTACCATTAAGCCAAACAAACTCTTAGACTTCGGAAAATAAACATCAGAAGTAAACCAACAGGAATTTGTCGCCTAACTAGAAACCACAATCATATTACCAAACGAGTCATGATGAGAAAATCATATATTACACAAACTCACGATCAAGCTTCACAAGTCAACTTCCCATGGTTGATCATGAGGCCCAGAATTCTGAACATCAGAATATACATGAACTAGTCTCTCGATAGAGTCTAATTAATATATAGGGACCAATCAACTCAAGTTCTTCCTCAATATATTCACACATGAGCCCCACAAAGAGCAATACAACATCACTAAATTACAACATCACTAAATAACGTTTAGTAAATTGAGTACCTTCATCAGGACTCTATATAAACCTTCACCGATGCGCAGCTTCATCGGTTGCATCTGAAAAATGGAATAATAATAAGATCCCAAGTTGACATAATCCTCAGAGAGAGCCTCTGAGTAAACACTGCTCCTGAGGTCCAGTTCCAACTGAAGAAATCCCGAAATACGGTGGTGGCATGAACATGTTTCCATTTGCTGAATTGAAAATCATTGGCATGGACTCAAATGGCAATTTTAAGTCATACTCCTGTTTAACCATCATGGTAGGGAAATTCGGATTCTTATTAGGCAGATGATCATTCACAACCTTCACCCAGCGATCAGGAGAAGAAGGCCTGTGAGTGTCTGATGAAGGGGATGACAACGAAGACTTGGTTTCGAGGTTGACAATTGTGATGTCATGGATGCTTGATCTCCTCTTGTCTTTGCCTCCTGTAACCTGCCTAATAAAATACTTCTGAGCATGACTAGCAACCTGAGTCGGTGTCCTTGTGGTCACAAAATTACGAGATATGTTTCTCCAATCGCCTTTACCATACTTCTTCAGTCCCATCAGAAATTGCCTGCAAAGTTCAATCAAGTCAAGCATAAAACTTACACTAAAGTTGGCAAAGAACACACACTGGACAATAGATGATTATGTAAAGTCCTATGACAATCACACAGTACTACCTGAATTGTTTTATACCCAAAACTCTTGTTATGGTCATTACAATCTAAAAGGTGTAATAACCTCCTAGTGCATTTAGAGTTTTATTATTATTGTGCTCCCAGAGAAATGAGTCCATGCAAGGTACTCTCTCTTTTTACTGGTTGAAAACTTCTTAAGCTCGTACACCCCGTAAATTACATTGAAAAAGCACTTTGTACTGTACCGCTAATGACCAGTTTGAGACAAGCAGCTAAAGTTCAATACTCAAAACGAACGGTTTATCTAAGCGGTTTGTTTCAAGTTTAAATATCAGGGAAGTGAACAATGATTTAACAAAGGATCAGCTTTTTTTTTTTTTTGGACAAAACAAAGGATTAGCTTTGAAGCACCAATAATATTATTATTAAGAAGCAAACTATTGGAAGTTCATGATGTGAATTTATTATTATTTACCTGTGCTCCTCTTCAGTCCATGGCACTCCTTTTTTCCTTTCCTGTTCAGATGGTCGAGTGGAAGAACCTCTTTTCTCACCAACACTATAGAATGGCTTGAAATCGTCAAAGCCTTGGTTATTATTATTGGCCCATTCCAAAGTGAAAGAACTGTTGTTATCATCATACTCACCCACTGGAATCAACCCTGCCTCAATGACACTAACATCTTCCTCAAGTTGTTTGTACTGCCTAATCACATCTCCCACTGTCTTCCCTGGAACTTTAGCTGCAACTTTCAACCAACGATCTGGTGTATCTTTGTCGTACAAGGCCAAAGCATCTTCAAATCGCTTGTTCTCTTCTGGGGTCCATTTTGTTCCGTTGCTTTCTTGGAACAACCAATTAGAGTTTTCAAGGTAAGAAGCTGGAGAGAAAACTTCAATTCCCCTGTTCATTTCTGTGACTCTAGACTTAATAATCGTACATGGCAAGTTTAGAACAAGAGAGATGACACAGAGAATAAATGCCAAGAAGTGGAGCTTGTAATGGCTAAAGAGGCATTATATCAAACACCATGTAAACAGAATCTGTGGCCCTTTTCACGTACACCGACAGCCTGAAGAAGAATCTTGGAAAGGGTTTATCTTTCCGAAACCCAAGGAAATCCAGGAGTGGACTGGTTATGGGGAAGAAATTAAAGCATAACCCTAATAAACATGCTCAGATCTAAAATATAAAGAAATCAGCACATCAAGCAACAAAGAGAAACAAAACCCAGGTTAAATTCTTGGCGAAAGATGCAGAGTGAGCAAAGAATGAACTACAACTACAAGTGACAAAAGACGGTAAAATGAAAGAAAGAAGAAGATGAAACAGAGAGCTAGAGGAAGAGAGAATTTGTGGAAAGAAAAGGTATAAACTACTGAAATATGAAATATCAGTACGGAACAGAGGAGGAGAGAGTACAGATATAGAGTGAGAGAAACACAGTAAAGGGAGTGTCAGGTGATTGTATAGAGCTAGAGAGAGAGAGAGATCTGTGTATAGAACAGGGGAGAGAGGAGAGCTAGAGGTCAAAGGCGTAGAGTTGTGAGCTTGTGATTGGTGGATGGAGAGTGCTTGTGGGCGCTGAGAATAAAGGGTAAGAGAGAGAGAAAGCAGGAGTGAGAGCGACATGTTTCGAATGGGGATTGGGTAGAGACGGAGAAAGTGTGGACTTTTATAGGGTAAAATGGTAATTGAAGTTAACAAGGACAGGACTCAGGAGGGGCCATTCAATATAGTAGTAACGTTTTAATGAATTGTTTGTTCATTGGGAAGATTAATGAGCTTGTCCTTTGTGCTCATTACAATGGTTCCTGTTGGAATCAGCCCATTCCACTGTTTCATTTCCAGATTCCAACTTTTCCTATCCATGTGCATGGCCTCAAATCTTTTTTTAACAAAAATATATCTCCTTATCATTTGTTTTAAAAAGTTACTACTTTTGTTGGAGTGTAACATGATTTTTAACTAGGGTTAAGTAACAATTTTTTCTTGAAAGAACAGCAATTTTGTTTTGACAGTTGGGGGGGGGGGGGGTAATGTTGTCTAGAAGTGTAAAAAAAGGAGTAATTTTACTCTGACTGTTATCTCAATTAATTTTGACTATTAGTTAAACAAATATACTGAGCTAACAGTCAACATATCATTTTTGTTAAAATGTAAATTTTTCTTGAAAGTTTTAAATCTAACTTTGAAAAAAATGAAATAGATGGCACATGGACTTCCGGGGTAAATTTGTATCTTAACAAAAATAACATAGATAACATGTGGACTACCAACTTAACATATTAGATAAATTAATTGTCAAAATTAATTGGGATAACGGTTAGAACAAAATTGCTCCCTTTTAACTATTACAATGACAATAAACATTATTCTAATGAAAGAAGCCAGCTACCTAAATCACATGATACAATTGAACTCTATACCAGTATCACATACAAATTTCATTAAAATTTAGTTATTTCATTAAAATTTAGTTGTTTCATTAAAATAGTATAAAATTAATGCAAAAGTTCACATTAATCCAAAATTCTCAATAGGCTCTTTAATAGGGACATGCACAATTTCCATATTTTAAGCAAAATAAAAGATCTGGTCTAAGCAGATGTTGATTTCTCTATAAACATGCTTGCTAGTGGCAACATTGGGTGATTTCTATCATGGGTGTTCAAGACATTAAGAGTTTCATAGAATTTATACACATTTTTATTCTCCTGAAACTTTGATCCCAACAAAGCCCAAAGCCTTATTTGATGCCCATGAACAGCTGATGTTGTTCTTGTTAGGTATCCTAATTTTTATCACTAATCTACATTTCCATTTATTTTCATTGTCACAAGTTAGTCAACCACAAGTAGCTTAGCCGACGTGATTTACTTGGTCATCCTGAATCGTTAGGCATCAAGTGGATTTTATTCTCCAAGTTGATTTGGCACCCAAGTTTACCTTTTAATTCTTCAAGTTTCATATCTTGTCTAACAATTTAAATAGGAACCAACGTAGAGTTAGTTTAGTGATATATAGCCCTACTTGATTCTTTTGGCTCTTGAGTTTAAATTTCAGGGGAGATATTTGTGTTGGGAGAAATAGCCATGAATGTCGAAACTGGAGTAGTCAGTTGCTCAGATATCTAGTAATAAGATCTAGAAAAAGTACCGAATACCGGTTGATAGTATAAAAAAACAATTTGGGTAGGAAGAAACTCTACGTTTAGCCGAATACCGGTTGATAGTATAAAAAAACTAGTTGGGTAGGAAGAAACGCTATGTTTAGTTAAGTTGTCTCTAATATTCTCCCTTGTTTGAGGATGTCATGTCTGAAACTCCTCATGCCAACCTCCATATTCAATTCTTCACCTGCATTCTATCCTGCACTGCGCCTGATTATTCTCTTTCAATTGGGATTTTGGGCCGGGCCTTCAGGACTTGGGGCCCAACTGCACTTAGGCTAAGTAAAAGCTATATGGCCCACCACTTTGTAAAACAAGCACTGAGATTTTGAATCATCATAATTACTTACACAAAGCAACTTCTTTAACTCCTCAATCTTGTTATGGTAATTCCTATATATAATTTCATTTTTTTTAGCAGTTAACTCGGTTGTTTTGTCAATATCTGGCTTCACTAATTTGTGAAACACACCCAATTTTTTGAAAAAAGTTGCTGTAACCATTGTTTATAAGTTGCAGTAATTTGTTTTCATGGGATGTACTCTAGAAATATTTCTAGTGTTGATTTTATGGTAAATGTGTGGAGCCTCCACCTAATATAATACAAAGATTCTTAATGCAAGCAAAATCAAAGTGAAAAATGTCAAAAAGAGAACACAAGTAATAAGGTAAACAACCTTTGGATTTTATTATGCAAGAAAAGCATACACTTGTTGACTCCAATTCAGAATCTCTCAAAATAAGAAGAAGCAGAAAAAAATGTTTGTATAAAAACAACAAATCGCTGATTCGATTAATTTATTTAACTTTGGGTTGAACAAATTCTCTACTTTGTTCAAAAAACAATTAAAAGGGTCTTCTCTTCTCTTCTCTCTGTGCCTCCAACTCATCTGTTGCCAGAATTCAGAGACTTGTGTTTTCATGTGTATATGTTAATTTATGGAGGTGGTGGGTGTATCAGCATTTAGGAAGGTCTTTAGGAGGTGGTATCACTGATTGTTTGGGACCTTTTCCATTATCCACCAAAAATGCCATCTTTAATCCCCATGTTGTGTGCACCTCAAAATGGCAGTGCATGAACCATACTCCTGTACAACACATAAAAAAGACAATTTGTCAAGAAATTCTTCAAGTTTGGACTTGAAGTGCAAAACTTTTTTAAAATCACAAAATTGGAGAAAAGTCCTTATTTAAAATTTTATTAGTCAAAATAACATGAATTCGAGTATACTTGTATAAAATCCTTCAGAGTATTACTACTTTCTGTGTATAAAAACATATCAGGTTCTTGTAGCCAATAAAACTTTCAAATAAAGAATTTTGACCCATTTTCCCAACTTATAATACGTAATGCAGAGTAAAAAATAAGCAGGTACTGGAACTTATACCTGGATTATCTGCTCTGAATCTAATAGCAGTCCAGCCACCAGAGGGCAGTCCAATAGTGTTCCTCTCAACAGGGTCAACAAGATTGAAGTTCTTAGGATCATTTTTGGGGTCATAATTCCCTACACCTCTTCCCACAACAAAGAAATTAAACCCATGAAGATGAATGGGGTGGCTTTCTGGTGCAATAATCCCCGTGTCCTGCAAAACAAGCTGCACAGTAGAATTAAAAGGAAGCTTATAAAGCCTTGTTCCACTTGTAGTCTGCAAATTTGCAGGACCAGAACCAGTGTAATTAAACACATGAGGTGGATTAGCTGGGAAATCTGTAGTGAAAACCCCAGATAAGTTGAAGTAATGTGCTTGAAGTAAGGCAGTGTTTGGCATAACAAAAGTCACATTGTTCACAGCAGCAACAACTCTGCTTCCATTTGCTGCTTTGCAAGATGGGCATGGGTTAATCCCTAACCCAGTAGTGAAGAACAGTGAATGGTCAATCTTCAAAGGGACATTTGCAGGGTATTTTTGGGAATTCAAGCTTCTAAGAGAGTCAGTGAATTTATCAGCAACTTTTGTTGCATTTTTAGGAGGAGGGTTTGTGAGAATTGTAGGTGTAGTAGCAGCATTAATGCCTGTGTAATGAATAGTTGCAGTAGCAGTTAGATTATCTACAGCCACTGGTGCATCCATGAAAGGAGAAACTGCAACTAAGTATTTTCCAGATTTTTGGTCTGCGTTTAAGAGGACATTAGTGGTTTGGCCTGGGGTTATAATCACTGTGTCAATCTTGAAGGGCTTTACATAAATGGCATCAACTTCTACTACTGTGAGAGTATGGCCTGCAATTTTAAAGAAAAGCTCTTCATTGAGTCCAGCGTTGACGAGTCTTAACAAGTAAGTCTTCCCCTTCTCCACTGGTAGATTGTACACCTCTGCACACAAGAACACAAACATTAATTAATTCTTATTTACTCAGCACAACTGAAATTTTCTGTAAGTGTGTGTGTAATGTTTACTCAGAACAACTGAAATTTTCTGTAAGTGTGTGTAAAAGGCAACCCAGTGCACCATGCTCCCACCAGGTGTGGTCTGGAGAAGCCGGAAGGGTTATTTCCAAGATTTCATTCGGTGAACTTCAGGTCACATGGCAGCATCCTAGACTCACCCGGTAAATATTTACCACTTTGGTCCTATTTATAAGTCAAAGTTCCTTAATTCTCATATACTGAGAAAAGCTACTGAACTTAATAAATATGGATTAAATTGATAAATTTTTCAAATTTTGCCTTAATTTATGAATGGGTATTGTGCACCTCTTTCTTCTTTGTCTACCTTTAATAGGAGCAAAATTGTAATACTCTCATTTATTGTTCTAAAAGTGGACTTATAATAAGGACTAAACTTTTTTCCAAACTGGACTTGGACTTACAGATAGAGCCAGAGTGGTATGTCATAATTAAATACTTTCATAATCATGCAATCATAAAATTGATTAATAGTGAAGAGTACCTTGCGAGGAACAATTAGCCACAGTCCCTGAAAGGCCGTTAATGGTGTGAGCATCTGAGACATTTGGTGCCAATCCTGATTTCAAAGCTTCATTGATGACAGCTTCAGTATCAGATTTCCACCATTCTCCTACCAATAGAAAGGGATATAGTCAGAGATCGGATTGGTATTGAAAAAACGTACATAAAGTGTATTAAAATATAAAGAAGTTCCACATTGATTAATTAGAGAAGAGATTATTACAAAAAGGGAGTCCTGTTAAATAGCTTAAGCTATTTTGATAGAAACATAACTCTAACGATTGGAACATGCTCAGTCCACAAGGCCAAAGTCTAATTTATTTGAGACTATTATATAAATACTGAAAAAATATTAATGGAACATGCTCAGTAAGAAGGAATTTTATCCTTATGATTTGAAATTGAAATCAATGTAACTTCCCGTATGTAAGATATGCGAGCATATTCAGTTTGTGGGAATTAGTTGAAAATATTAATGGAAAAACGCCACTAACTTCTCTCTGGCTCTCTTCTCATATCTAATTATGCATCGTTTGTATAACGTGATCTCGGAGTCCATATCGGTACTCCGATCTCATATGTATACTCAATGAATCAATGGATTATAAGTATGCTCGAAACCTTTCACTAACATATACGTATATCTAAAATTCTAATATGGTATCAATAAATATTGTAAACCTGAGCCATCTAAAATATTCAAAAAAAAAGTATAAGCCCAAGCATGAAAAAAAAAATAGCAAGAGGAATATTAGAATATAAGAAGTGTTAAGCTATTTTGATAGAAAGACAACTCTTATAATATGTACCTATATTTGTAATTCTAATAAAGTGAAGGGATATATATATATATATATGTTTTGGCTCACCTAGTACCACAACCAGTTCATCATCTGGCTTTGGAAAAGGATAAGGAACACCACGTTTTGGCAATATGACTAAGGCCCCATGAACAGTTGACCTTAGCCAGTTAACATGTGCATGGTACCAAAGTGTCCCTCTTTGCCCTGTGAGTGTGAAGTTGTAAAGATAGCTTTGCCCTGGCTGGATAGGACATTGAGTGATATACGCCGGACCATCGGCCCAACCGGTTCGCAGTTGCCGGACACCGTGCCTATGAAAATTGCAAAAACAAGCTTGTTAATTACTATTATTATTATTATTATTATTATTATTATTATTATTATTATTATTATTATCTTTTCTTAGATTATAATTAAGTTTATTATGAGCTTATTGAAGCAAAAATTAATGAAATGATCATTGTGTGGCCTTATTACGTACCAGTGGATGGTTGCGTTGACATTGACATGATTATTGACTCTGATAAGTAGCGTGTCATCTTCTCTTGCGTAAAGTGTAGGTCCCGGGAATTTCCCGTTGATGGTGACGACAGATTTGCTTGAACATAACCTTGTGTAATTCTTCTTCACCACCTGCAACCACATTTAGAGAGCAATATGTAAGTTTGAATAAAGCAGGAATATAAAAGCATAGTGCTTGTGGGTGGAACAAACAAGTGACTAATGAACCGTAATTAGGTGATGATTTAATAAGACGATTTACCTTCCATGTAATTACTATTTTTTAAATTGTAAGTTTTGTTTTTCTGGTCTGAATTTTCATAAAACTTTCTACTATTAAAATAGAATTTAATACAAGTAAAAAAAATTATCAAATATATTGATGGTAAAAGATTTTTTATGATTTTATTGTAAGAAGTATGCGCTCTTTTCTTCTCCCAACAAGCTATCCAGGAATTTTAAAACTTGTAAATTTCATAAATGAACTCAGATTACTAGAGATGTGTGGATGAATTAATCAGTGATTATTATTTATTTTTACCAACATGGAATTTAGTTATTATCTGTCTACGTTTTAAACTAAAAACAGCTCTGTCACTTTAAGTAAGAAAACGTTAATATCCTAACACACAAACACAATACCAGATCACAATATCATTTTCTATGATATAGTTTGACACACACGATATGAAAATATGCGAAAAACGAAATCTCCAACATCCATATTTGAAATCCATATCTTGACTCTATATAATATTTTCGTTTCGTTGAGAGTTCAAATCCAAGATGGTGATAACCATACTATACATTATTAATATAATATGTACAAGCTAAACGGAACAACGTAACATATCTCGGGTTGCTTCTTGCAAACATATATGCTTGGGGACTTTTAACGCAATAAAACAAACACACTTTTAAATTTCATTCCCCTTCTTTGTTACAATATTGCTTCGATAATAAAGTGGTTACTCATGAAAAAGATGGTGGAATAAAGCTTAATAATTCTCACATTCAATCAATCACTACACATTACTATATATGTTACTAAGTTCTGAAGACCTCTAAAATGACATAAAAATGTTTGCTTTAAAGTATTAACGAGTTCTCTTAAGGACAGGAGGTATAATATAAGTTGATTTATACTCACATTGAGTTTGTAATGCCTCACTCTGCACTCAACCAAGGCAGGAAGAATGCACAGAAAGAGAAGTAGAAATCGACCCCAAGAATCCATTATTGATTTCAACTTTTTCACACAGAGATATCGATCAGTCTCCTTCTCCTTCTTCTTTCTTCTTCAACTTCACCTCTCTCTCTCACTCACTCTCTGTGTGCTATATCTTGCATTTGAAGATGTGTGGTATATGCTTGTTTGAGTTACATTCATGGAAGACTAGCCAACGCAATGCTTTATAGGGAGAGGCAAGTTGCTAGCTAGGAATTGCTACAACGTCGTTTTTACTCAGTTAGGTAGGGGTTGAGTGGAGATCGCAGGTATTCTTGGAAACTAAGAGACTTGCTATAGCTTTTTTTTTTTTTTTTTTTGCCATCAAGAGACTTGCTATAGCTGTATACACACTAAACAGACAAATCTTCTAGTTATATCCCATGATGTCTTGCATGTTACTTAAAGCTGTATTTTATATGATACTCTTTTGCTAGCTCATCATCAACCACTTTTAATTATTTTTAACACATTTTTTTCCTGAATAATTAAACTAAACTTTAATTATTTTACACATAGAATATAGATACATGCATTAAGCTATTTAATTATATATTTTGAATGTGAGCTGTTCGACATACATATATTTAATTCAGTCTTAGTTTATATATTTTTTTAGGCTGGTGGGTGTGTCAAAATTTAGTTCTACTAGAAAAAGTATGTTTGTTCCAACAAGCCAGTGTTCACCCTCATATGCAAGGGGCTTTGTCCACTTAAAAACGAAATAAAAAATTTGAATATGTGTAAATGTAAAAAAAAACACTACTACCCACAGTTTACTGAGCCTGTTATATAGCCATATGTGTGTGTGTATTTAATATAGAGTATGTTAGCTACGTGTATGTGTATTAAATTATTAAATGCAGTTTTACTTGAATTACTCCATCTGATTCTTAATATAAGCCACTTAGAAAGTAATTAACAATTATTTATCAATTTTACCAATGTAAATGTGATTCTTTGTATTTTTTTTTCTCTTCTTCACAACCTCATTTTATATGGGTAAAGTTGAAAAAATAATTTTAATTTAAAACATATTTAATGAGTTAACTATAACCCTTTTTGGTTTTGATAAATCGGTTGAAGTGACGAATATTCTGGACAAGAGGGAGTAAATAGCTATTTTATAATACATCTTACCTACTTAAGAATGTATCTCAAGTGATAAGGTGACTGGTTGTGTGTCATATATATGAAGTTTAGGGGCAGCTTTCTGCATCCACTATGACTAATTTAGCATTAACCTATAGAAAGTTATGTTAACCAATTAGAAGGCCATAAACTTGTTCATGTTGCTGGGGGGAATTAAGGTCTCAAAAAAAAAAAAAAAGATTCATGCATCATATATATGTTATCCAGCAAAGTACAATCAATTAGGCAAAGTTAAAATTTAAATGAACTTTAATTTGCTGGCTCTCTTGAAATTATTACAATATATATACTCATAATAATTTCTTGTTTTGATTCTTTCTCCCGTCGATTTATTCTCACCAAGAAGAAATTAATATGTACTGGAGAACAGAAGGGCAAATTTATGTAGCTTTATTTGCCTCTTTTAAAATTGGCATATACATACAATCTTGGTGAACAAAAAATCATTATTAACTAAACATTTTAATTTGTTAATTAGTAGTCATTGCATCAAATCTTTCACTATATATAAGACAAGAAACGGATTAAGATGGAGATATATCAAAATCTTTCCCATTATTATACCAAAATTCACTGAATGCATTACCAACTTCGAGGATTATATGACAAGTTCAGCGGGTAACTACTTGAGGTTTATGTGCCAAATTCAAGAAATTAGACATACACTTTCAACCTAATATGGATGATTAAGAAATATTAACATATATCTGAAATTATATAATTAAGGGGGCTCATCATTATGCAAACTACATACTAATTTGCCTACAAATTAATTATATGTGCTTTGATTGGCTCCAAGAAGCATGGACACAGCATATTCATAATTAAAGTGAAATTTAAAATGTTGATAAGTAATTAATTTAATTATGACGAGTCTATATAGCTTATGCCATAAACCATGAAAGAAACAAGTTTTTTTGTGGTTTTCCAATATTTACTATCATCCTTTTTACATCAAACAACATCAAAGATTGAGACTATATTTTGAAAAACGAAAAAAAAGAAAAAGAAAGAAAGAAAAGGGAATGGTTAAGTAGGAAAGGAATAGTACTATTAAAAGATGGTTGAGAAATGGCTTTCAGGTCATTAATCAAAATATATAGTGGGAATGCAGATGATGATTAGTTTGAAAGCCAAGACTAAACCGACGTTGGGTAAGTAACAACAATGTCACGTTCCTGTCTGTTCGGTTCTATCTAGATTTTTCCAATTATATATATTTCATAAAATAGCAACACAGAGAAAAAGGAAAAATTAAGAATAATCATAAGAATTATAACAAAATATAACAGAACAATTAACTCATATGTGAAAGGAATATGATGAGAATTAGGTTTACAGTCAAATTGGACAGAGAAGAGTCCACATCGGGCAGTTTGTTGCTTGATGGTACGGAAGGTGGAGCTTTTTAATCACACGCATACACCCAGTGACATATATTTTGTCCATACCCGGAATTTCAATTTAAATTAAAATAAGCAAATAATTTGGTAATTTAAAAAAAAAAAAGGACAATGATAAAATTGGGTAAACAAAAAGCAATGAGTTTGGTTAAACTCAATTAACGAATTTTTAAAGGTTATGGTTGGTATCAAGTCGAGAAGCAAAAAAAGTCACGTGGAGAAGCTTCTTTTTTTTTTTTTCATATTTGAATTTTTTAAAATTAATTTTTTAAGATATCATCTAAATAAGTTTTTATTTAATTTTTTCAAATTGACTTATTTATAAAAGGCCTTTTCAGATATAAGTCACGCTACTCTAATTAATATTTACCTCTACCTCAATTTACAAAAATCAATTAGGATAAAAGTTATTTTTGCAAACATCAATCTAAACAAGACCTAATTGGAATTTAGAAAAACAACTAATTAAAAAAGTGGTCAGATTAATTAAAAAATTGGTTTACTCAATTAAAATTAATTAATTCGAACAGCTGCATGCCATCAATCTGTCATATATTATTATATCATAGATCAAACTGAAATATATATTATAAGGAAAAATTCACCACTTATATACCTAGGAGTTGGCGCAAAGAAAACTTACATATTTTTAAAAAAAAATTAAACAAACTAAAACAAGTAATTTTTAAATTAATTTAAAATTAGTAACAATAAAAACTATAGTAGGATAAATCCTACGTTAAAAAAATTAGTGAATTAGTGTCAAAAAGTTTAAAATTTAAATATTTTAATATATATATATATATATATTGCTAGCAACAATTATCCTCCAATTGGAGCAATCATTTTACATTACATGCCTGATAAAAGGCCCAGTCGAAGAATGCTTTGAAAGTGCCTATATTGTCAAAGTATTTGGGCCCAGTGCTTAGGAAGCCCAGATAAAAAAAATTCAAGCCCAAGCAATTATTGTTGGGAAAAAAACATTTAAATATCACTTGAACTTCAAAATCTTAAATTAGTTTTGTTGATGATAAGAGTAATGAGATTAACAAAAAGAGTTTTGCAATTGACAATTCAGGTTTTTGGGAAATCATTGATTTGAGATTTTGAAGTTTAAGTGGTATTTATTTGTCTTTTCCCCTTTATTGTTTTCGCTAAAATAATGTTCCCTTTAAATAGAGTTTAATAATCTATTTGATTGATGCATATAATAATACAAGAGCTCTTTAAGTCGCAATACCTATCTTAATTATGATTTGGAGTGTATCAATATAAAATTGATCTAGCGGTGTAAGACTCTGCTAAATCCTTCTGAGTCTCGAGTTCAAATTTTAAATGAGATATTTATGTTGGAAGGGGCAATCACAAACGCCGAACTAGTTACTACATGATAATATAAAAAAAATTATGATTTGAAGTGTTCAATAGGCCTTTATCTCAACAGGCTCTTGGTATTGCTCAATAGAAATAGAAATAAGAGGAGAGGTTGAAAATCTTCAAACTTGCTTAATGGTTTTTTTTTTTTTTTTTGGTGTATAGCCTTTTGTCTCAATACGTACTTGGTCTTGATTGATAGAAATAGAAATAAGAGGAGAGGCTGAAAATATTCAAACTAGCTTATTGTTTTTTTTTTTAAAAATCTAACACCCTAAAATTTTTTTTCAGTAGTGCATAATATTTTAAAATAATTTTTTATGCATTTAACATCGTAAAATAATTTTTCAATAGCACTTTTTAATATGCTCATTGTTATTGAGAAAAATACTTTAAAGACAGAATTACAACAAAAAACCACTTTAGGACGTTAAGCAGTTGTATGTAACCTAACACATTGATTATTTATTTGTTATTCTACCAGCCACGGTGTTTCCTTACTCAATAAGACCAACATGGCATTAAATTTGAAGGAAATAGTTGTAAGTCCGTAAGGGACTTAAAGAACTAGTATTGATTAATAGAAGCCAGCCTGTTTTTGTTGAGATCATAAAGCCTCTAACATGCCTTATTTACTTATATGTGTTTATTTGAAATAGCGATTGAAGTATTTAAAAATAACTTTTTAATCATGATTTACATTATATGAAACATATAAGAGGAGTTTTATTTTAATTTATGTAAATAAACATTTTTAGAATTTCCAATCGTAATCCCAGACATACAAAAATTTTGAGATATCAAAGCCAAGACGTGGTAATTAAAATGATGAAAAAGTTAAACTCGGGTTCATTTTGTGTTTATGCCCAAGGAAGAAAAAGGTGCAATGTAGCATAAGTTGAACGTTTATGGGAAGCATAAAGTTGAAGATGTTTGGATGGGGAAGTGTGCCGTCCATTATTTTTGGTACATATTAATTAGTACGCTCCATATTCATGCACCCACACTTCAAATTAAAGGAGGTCTTATTTATAAATATTTTTTTTATTGTGTAAAATGAGTTGATAGTGAAAAATAATAAATGTGTCAAAAATATCATGTTTTTTTTTATGTATATCTCTATTTATGAAAAGAGTATAAAAGAGAGAATAGATAAAAAGTATGAGAGATAATGAGTAAAAGATATGAGAGAAAATGAGTATTTAATAAGGGTAAAATAAAAAAAAGAAGATTACATTTTCAGACAAAAAGTAAAAGTTGTTTATAAAAGGGACCAACCCTATGAGAGAGAAAGTTACTTATAAATAGAACATGAGGGAGTAGTATCTTTAAAATAAGAATAAGGCCATTTAATTAATTTAGAGAGATCAAGAAAGTTAAATAAATTATTTTAAAATATTTATATTGATCATTTTTAAGCCAATTTATCCTATCTATAAATTGTTATACATATTTCACATAGATCAGTTAACATATAATATAATTAAGTAATTTATTTATTAGAAAAAAGTAAGTAATTTATTTAACTTTATTAAAAAATATATAAAAAAGTGGAGGGTGACAAAGGTACGAAACTGAAAAGGTCGACTGAAAAAAGGGGAAAAAGCTTAAGTTGCTTGCCATTTTCTCTTAAATATAAGGGTCTGTTTGGTTTGATCCCATTACACCATGCGGTGTAATGCAATGTGATGCAATGGTAATTTAATATAATATTAATTACAGGGGTAGTGTTTGGTTTGATTTTTAAGTAACGTGCAATGAGTTAATATTTTAACGATTATTTAAAATTAATATATTACACAAAGTCTTTTTTACCCCTTAATATAATCTTTGTAGAAAAAATAGTTACAAGCCGGCGACGACGGGGATGGAGGAGGAGGAGGTAGTGGTGGTGGCAATGATGGGGGTGGCGGGGGAGGAGGAGGCGGCGGGGGAGGTGGGAGGTGGGCCGGCGGCGACGGCGGCGGAGGAGGCTGTGGGAAGGGGTGGCGGCGGAGGAAGGGGTGGCGGTGGGCAGCGGGGGTGGTGGTAGGCCGCGGGAGTGAGGGTGGCAGCGGTGGTGGAGAAGGAGGTGGTGGTGGGCGACGAGGGGTGGAAGAGGTGGTGGTGGGTGGTTGGCCTGTGGCGGCGGAGGAGGTGGTGGTGGTGGCGGCGGCGGGCGGCGGGGGTGAGGGTGGCAGCAAAGGAGGAGGTGGTGGCGGTGGGCGGTGGGCCGGTGGCGGGGCCGGGGGTGGTGGCGACGGTTGGAGGCGACGGCGGTGGAAGAGGAAGAGGTTGTGGCGGTGGCGGTTGTGACGTGATGTGGCAATTGAAATGAAATAAGTAAAACAAAAACAATTGAAACTAAAAGGTAAATTAGACTTTTTAGACCAGATAATGCGATGGTAATGAGGATTCATAGGGGGGAGGTATGAATGAGGATTACCAATTTTTTGGTAATCATCATTACCATGGTAAATCCTATTACCATGCTAAAGAGCAACCAAACACTCTTCTCTTGATAATACAATCATGATTATCATTACAGGCATGTAATGGGTTGAACCAAAAGGGCTTTAAGTTTTTCACCTACATATGTTGTTTTACTATTATTAGTGGTTAAAATACATATTTGTATTTGAAAAATTTGTTTATAGAACACTTGTAAATTTTGTACAAGTTTTTAAAATGAAAATTAGAATTTGTGAATTTTTATATGGACACTTATTATTGCGTTATGGTTAATTGTTAAAATTAAGATTTGTAAATTTTGTTATACTGACTGTTGTTATTTTGTTATTGTTTAGTTGTTAAAATCTTTATGCATACTTATAAATTCACTTATGAATTTGACCTAATTGATATGACCAAGCTCACATAAGTTTTGTCCTTAAAAAAAATTCTTTTCGTTGTTGATATATTGATATTCTTTAGATTTCCTATTCATATATAAAATAAATTATTCTCACATATGGTATTTTAGTTAGATTTAATTGGGATTTTTCCTCTTAAAATAAATTAAATTAAGAGATTTAATTAATGATTGGTATCAAATTTAACAGTTACAAAAAATATGAGTATCTACATTATGATTTTCCTCCGGGCTTTTTAATTTTTTCCTTAAGATAAATATCTTTTTAAAAAATATAAATTAAGGTTATCTTTTACAAAAAAAAAAATATAAATACAAGGTATCTTTGACAAAAAAATATAAATAAATGCTATCTGCAGTTAATTTGCGGTTTTCTCTTGACCAATATAAATGAGTGGGCTCAGGTCAAGAAAATAAATAAATGAGTGGTAGTCTAAAGATCGACCGTATCATAACCAACCCACCCTTTTTATGCTCTTGTTCTTTGTTTCTTTGATTTAAATACCGTCGTTAACAACATTGCCACACTGCGAATTGCAAAACCAGGTATGTATCATCTTCTTCTCTTCTCACTCGTATGTTCTCGTGTTTCTTTCCCCTTCAATGTGGCTCCTATGTTTCTCCCTGATGGTCTGCTTGCATGTGTTGGCTGATCACTGATTTCGTAGAAATCTGGGTGTTTTGTTTTGTGGGTGTCAGTAATCAAATTTTGTAGTTGACTCCAAACTGTGATTTTAGAGGCATTTTAAGAAATTCTGGTTTTTGCGAATCATATATAAACAATTCATATGCTCTTCAATTAAGAAGAAGTATTGTAGCCTTGTTCATTGCAGGTTTTGCATATCTGAATCGTTAAACTATTTCTCTTTTACCGATAATTTTTGGAATTAATTTTCTATGAACTAGAAAACTCTCTGTAGGTTACGAGTTTCCTGAAAGGAAGACAAACTCATCAATGGCTGCAGAGGAGGAAGTATATGTAAAAGATGGGACGGTGGATATCTACAAGAAACCAGCCAACAAGAAAAAGACGGGAAATTGGAAAGCATGCCGCTTCATTCTTGGTACGTATTGCATTTATATATGTATATTGTTCATTATTATTTTTTTCTCTCTCTTTAGAATCTTTTATCATCTAAACTTGAAAAATTTTGTGGCAGTCAATGAAGGTTGTGAAAGATTGGCATACTATGGTATGAGTACCAACCTGGTGAACTATCTTCAAATGCAATTCGGCCAAAGTAATGTAACTGCTGCAAATAATGTCACCACCTGGTCAGGGACTTGCTACATCACACCATTGCTTGGAGCCTTTTTAGCTGATGCTTACTTGGGAAGATACTGGACTATTGCTTCTTTCGCAACTATCTACGTCATTGTAAGTTCACATCAAGACCCTCTTCTTTGTTTCACTCCCTCAATATGATTTTGCAATTTATGAATAAAAGATTTCTTATAAGGGTCTGGGTCTCGATATATCCCTCGAGGAATCTTCGTATATTGAAACATATGTTGAGGGTCTCTTCCTATGAGAAGAACTTGAGTCAATTTGATAGGAGGAACTTGTGTGTCATTGATGTGGGACTTATATTCTAATAGACTTGGTTAATGGTGAATGTATATTTGTCCCAGGGAATGGGACTCTTAACACTGTCAGCAGTAGCTCCTGGGTTAAAGCCAAAATGTGATGCTAGTGGTTGCCATCCAACGTCTGCACAAATGGCGTTTTGCTTTATATCACTTTACTTGATTGCTCTTGGGACTGGAGGAATCAAGCCATGTGTGTCTTCTTTTGGTGCAGATCAGTTTGATGAAAGTGATGAGAAAGAGAATAAAACGAAGAGTTCTTTCTTCAATTGGTTTTACTTTTCGATCAACTTGGGCGCACTTATCGCTTCCTCTGTTCTTGTTTATATTCAAATGAATGTTGGTTGGGATTGGGGTTTTGGAATCCCAGCAGTTACAATGGCCCTTGCAATTGTATGTTTCTTCGCTGGCAGTCGTCTTTACAGACTTCAGTTACCAGGAGGAAGTCCCATTACAAGGATTTGTCAAGTTATCGTTGCATCCTGCAGAAAATTTAGAGTCAAAGTGCCAGCTGATAAGTCCCTTCTTTATGAAACTCAAGATTCTGAGTCCAACATCAAAGGAAGCCGTAAGCTTGAATACACAGACAACATCAAGTAAATTACTTTTATCTTTACAAGTGACAGTGCTGTAATTGAAATCTCTTAATACCTACCATTCTTACTCGACAGTGCCACAAAACTTAAGCAGTAAAGAGAAAAGCAGTATACTATATACATGTTACTCTGTGTGTGATTATTTCTCTATTATAAATGGCAAATAAGTTCCTATATGTCAAGAATTAATTGGACATATGCCTAGGAATGACTAACGGTTTGACATTGACCAAGGCCATTCAGACCAAAAAAAAATCAGTGAATCACAAACAGCTAACTCGTTGCATGCTCTATCAAGATCTTTGTATTACTTACAAATACTGAAGTTAAATGAGGCCAACAATTTAATGAATGATCCGTTTGGCAAAGGCACTCACATTTAGTGCTTAACATTGTCTGAATAGGATTGCCTTAAATAAGAGAATACATACGCCTAACAAAAAAGAAAAACAAATTCAATGATGATTAACTTGCCTGTTTGCTTTTGATATATTATTGATATTAATTTGGTATGTGTTTCTAATACAAAATGTTGATTCTAGGTGTTTGGACAAGGCAGCAGTGGAGACTGAAGATGATAGGATGGGATCACCAAATCCATGGAAGCTGTGCACAGTGACACAAGTACAGGAGCTGAAAGCCATGATTAACTTGTTGCCAGTATGGGCATTACTCATCGTCTTTTCAACTGTATACAGTCAGATGAGCACCATGTTTGTTTTGCAAGGCAACACAATGGACCTACACATGGGCCCTAACTTCAAAATCCCATCAGCCTCTATGTCAGTTTTCGACACCCTCAGTGTCCTCTTCTGGGTCGCAGTATATGACCGCATCATTGTCCCCTACGCAAGGAAGTTCACCGGCCACGAGAGGGGATTCACACAGCTTCAAAGAATGGCCATAGGTCTCGTCATCTCCATTTTCAGCATGATTGTCGCCGGTATTTTAGAGGTCGCTCGCCTCGGCATGGTTAGGAGGAACAACTACTACGACCTCGAGTACCTCCCCATGTCGATCTTCTGGCAAGTGCCTCAGTATTTTCTGGTTGGATGCGCCGAGGTGTTTGTTAACGTTGGTCAGATCGATTTTTTCTATAGTGAAGCACCTGATGATATGAGAAGCTTGTGCTCAGCTATGGCACTAACAACCAACGCATTAGGGAATTATTTGAGCACTTTGCTTGTTACTATAGTGACTAAGGTGACAACAAAGAATGGGAATCTTGGTTGGATTCCAGATAATTTGAACAGGGGTCATCTTGATTATTTCTTCTGGCTCTTGGCAATTCTTAGTCTGCTTGATTTCTTTGTCTTTGTCTGGGTCGCCAAGAGGTATCAATACAAGAAGATTGCTACTTCGACATAAGTCCTTCTGCTAATTGTTCATTTTTTCAGCTTTACTAGGAACCTTCTATTTCAATGACTTGTAAACATCAGTGACTTTGTGTTTTGTTTTTTAAGAAAAATTATTTTTAGTTTTACTCCCCAATCCATGTGTGTAATGAAGTCACTCGTGTTATCGCAGTAGAACTCGTATCTAATAAAACCTACAAAGCAAATTAGAATCCACAAAAAGGACTATGGGTAATTCCTTAGTCCTCGGGGCCACTCAATATCACCCAAATTATAGTGGGCCCTCTTTAAAATAATTCAAAATATAAAAGAAAATTTAGGTTTGTGTTCTCAGTTGCTAAAGGACGCTCTTTACCCCTAGGAATGATCAATTACCCCAATCTGTCCTATTTGTCTCTTGGATTGAGTACACTTTTTTTACATGAGGACCAAAACAAGTCGGATCAAATTATGGTAAATACCAGATTGTGGGCCACAGGCCCAATCACATACAGTCCAACTATAATGACCTCTTTTTTTTTTTGGCCAATATAATGAATGACCTCTATTTTGGACCATGATAAGTCATACGATAGAATCTCTAAACCTTCAATGTCTTCGATCACAAATCCCCCCCCCCAAATCACATGTAATCAGACTATAATGACCTCTATTTCTTGAATAATAAGCCTTCGAATTATCCCCGGTATTTTTTTTTCTCTAAAAATGACATGTCACAGAGCAGCGCATTCGATATTCGAACCCTATTTTTCACAAAAAATGATAAAAAAAACCATTTAAATTACAAAAGCAGAAAAATGTTTATTAAATTAGTCTGTGTTTGAAACAGCGATTGATAAAATGAGTTTTTTCAATTTGATTTTTTGTAATGTTATTTTTGGTAAAAGTCAGATTATGTAATATGATTTATGTTTGGATTGACGGTTGTATAAATGATTTTTGCAAAAGTAAAATTTGTTTGGATTGATTTAAGCATAGTGACTTTTGTGATAATGGTAAAAGAGAGTGGGTGAAAAAATATTTAAAAAGTCAAGTAAATATTTAAAAATTACTTTAAAATATTAGGTGCTACTGAAAAAATATTTTAGAGTGGGTTAAAATCAGTAAATCACAATTCTAAGTTTTGGGTGCTCTTTACTATTAAAAAAACTATATTAAAGGTAAAATTGTATTGAGACTCTTAAGACTGGATACAACTGAAAAAATATTTTAAAAGGTTAAAAGCACGAAAAAATATTACATAACTAATTTTTTCACATGTCCTGTACAATATGATGTAAACTTAACGTCATAATTAGTATATTTGGATTATATATCAGTTTATAAGTTGGGCAGAATAGTTTTGAAAAAAAATGATAAATATAAATATTTTAAAGTAATTTAATTAGCTTTCTTAATATCTCTAAAAATCTAACTCTATCTTATATTTAAGAAGGAGTATAAATTAGTAATACATATAAATATTTTTTCTATTTCTCTCTCCCACATCATCTTTCTCTTTTTAACCTTTTCATCTCTATCTCTCTCTTCATTTTTCCTCTCTCTTTCTCTCTTTTCCAATCCCAGCTTGGAAAAAGCTCCAGTTGAGAGCTTTTAACGAAATGAGTTTATGGGACCATAAGCCAAATCCAAAAATCATCCATCCAAACATTCAATTGTTTTTGTCTCAATTGTCATTTGCCAATTGGGTTTGTGTCACTCAATCGGGCTTAAAGGGGGGCTAAATGCCTAACTAAACACACACTTAGTAAAATGAGAAATAGTTAATTTTGTAGAAATATAAAATTTTAAAGTTTGAGTGTTACCAATTTAAATATAAAAATTAATAACTTGTGTATAGAGATTGATCAGCTTCATAAGTTATCATTATGTATAGCCAAATTACTAATTGCTATTATAAATATGAAGTTGTCACCACCTCAACTTCAAAATCTCGTGTTATTTCCGGATTTCCTATTTATCGTTTTATTAATTAATAGACATTTTAGGATTTTTATAATTACAATAGTATTTTTCAAACATTTTTCCTATTTGTTTAGTATTTATATTATTGTTATTATTATCTGCTACGATAACGAAGGATTATCCAATATGAATATCCCTCAGCGTCCTTGTCTGCAAACTGGAGTAGATAATGTAAGGAGAGGTTCAAATTACGTTTAGCCGCACGCCAAAATTCGTTTCTCTTTGTCAAACCGCCATTATCGCCCACCTCCCAAAATCCTATGAAACCGTCATGATTGGCGTCAAAGCGATTAACCATTCCTTCAGTCCTATGAAGGACAATACACTCTACTTGGCCAGATTTTCCGGCGCCAGAAGTTCAATTTCGCGCCTCTGCAAATCCAACGATTCAGATCCCCAATCTCCTCCGCCGCCGCCGCCGGAAGGAGATGCTCGCAGCCAAGAACTTCTGGCTAGAATCGCGCAGCTTCAAGCTCAGAAGGCTCGCCTGACTGATTATCTGGATGAGAGATCTGATTATTTAACCAAATTTGGCGAGGAAGCCATCGCTGAACTTGACAAAGTCGGAGAAGATGCTCTCAAAGGCTTAGATGAAGCTAGCGATAGGGTTTGCCTCTCATTTTAACTCTAAATCCTGTTCCACTTAACAGTCCATAATTTTTTTCTTGGTGTTTATTTCACGCGATTTTTCTTACCTGAATTCACGCGATTTATATTTATTGGTTTATTGATTATTATATTATTAGTTAGTACAGTATTTTTATAAATCTTATATTTTACGTAATGATATATATAATTATATATAATCTATAACAAGTCATACTATTTACTACTCATAAGTGACAGTAAATCACAACTTATATTAATTACGTTTGCAACTTTATTTAGAAATATCTTTAATCAATTTTTTCAAAAAAAAAAATCTTACTATATTTTTACTGAGTGCAGTGAGTTCGGGATGTGTTAGAAATCACCTCTCAGATTTTATAGGGTCTTGTATGAGTACCGTGAAAGATGTATGATGAATAGGACCTGAGGTAATTTAATTTAATACCAATTTATTTTTAATATAAGATTTTGTTCATAGAATATTAACACCCTTTATTTATTCTTTTGGTTATAAATATATGAGCTAGTTGGAGTACTGGGTTTGCTTATAAATATAATATTTTATTCTATTTTATCTTTTATATTTATTTTTAAAACTAATTTATAAATTGAAATGTAATCTGTTGTTATATAGTAGTGTTTCAAAGGGGATCGAGTCACATTTATAATCAACTAATTTGTTTAAGATCTTTAATCCACCCATATTATATACCTAACTTTTATATTAAAGAGCAAAAGGAGTATAAATTAAAACTGAAATTGTGAGGAAGAAACAAATGTAATGGTATCAGTACTTACCTAAATACAATATTTGGTGATGAATTGTGTACAGATAACAGCAAACATAGAGAGCCAAATGGTAGAGTTCGAGGAATTTGCAGAACTGAACAGACGAGAGATTGAGGAGAACGAAAACAAGCTAGTTGATTTTGAAGTTCAAATGGAGGATGACAGAAACGAAGGGCTGTTCTTTAAGAATCTGAGGCAAAAGGCACCTGTTGATAAAGGAAAAGCCAAAGAGGAAGCAAAAAAGATTAAAGATGTTACCAAAGAAAAAGCTGGTAGCACAACCAGAAAGAACATTTACTTGTTCTTCATTGGCCTCATTACTTTTGGAATTGTGGATTCTGTTTCGTCTTCTTCACCTACTGATTGGAGAAAAGTTGCAGCTCTTGCGGCCATTCTTGTGGCCTTAGTTTCTCAGTTCATCTACGAACAGAACATGTCATCTGAAATCAATACAACTTCACAAGACAAGACCAACGAAGATGTTGACAATGAAGAAGAAACTAAATGAAGAGCATGCTTGCTTGCTGTGAATCATGGTTAAACAGGAAGAAAGAAAAAAGCTCACATCCTTTTACTTCTTGTGGTTTATTTCTTCCGTTGTTATGACACAGAACAGAACAGCTCTTATTGGGCCTTCTTCCTCTTAACCCATTGGGTTTACTGGAAACTCCTCTTATTTTTAATATAACACATATTTGAAGAGTTGATTTTGATTCTAAATATAAGATATGATTTTTATATTTGTCAATCTTTTTCTAATTTACCCCTATTGAAGCTTCCTCAACCATAATTAAAAAGTGAGGAAATGAGGGGATTAAAGAAGATGATTGAGGTGTTTTAGAAAATACATGTCATATTAACCAATTCAACTAACTTCTTTAATCTAATTAAATTAGGTGAATATGTCTTATATTAATAAACGAAAGAAAAGGCACCATAAGAGTAAGAAGAGAGAAGTGTATCCGGGATAAGGGGATATATTCATTTAGATTCATTTGTTTAAATTTCTTTTCATGAAAAAATCACTTATTTTTAAAAATATTTTTGATGAATATTATCATCTCTGTTTAAACTTTGTCAAAAAAAAAAAAAAATCAGAATCTGAAATAGATTTCTTTTTTTTCTTTTACCTGAGATTTCTTATTATTTTTGGAAACATACTTTAAGGAGGTTTTTGAAAATAATCATATTGGTTGATAAGAAAGAATGTCATAAAAAATAAATACGGAGATAAATAAAGATGCGATAAAAATTAAAAATAATTGAATAATAAATAGCTTTTAATGAATGGGATATCATTATCACATGAAAAAATAAAAATGACTTGTGACATTCCTCAGTGGTGATATTTGCCCATTCCTAGTAGCACAAGGCCAAGATCCAATTCAAAACGTAATCATTATTATGATTATTAGGATGCTTGTTAAAAGGAGTTTCTATGATCAAGCATTTTGGACAACTTCACCAAAACAAGTTTGCATCTTCTCTTTCACCGACCCAAATTAAGTATCTTTTGATTTTCCAAAGGAGGATTCAAGCATGCAATTAAGAATAGAATATACATACCTGCCGCCATAAGATATGGTACCTGAAAAGAACAAATAATTTCTTCTCCACTTACCAAAATGAGTGAGGCCTGATAAAGTTTAGGCCATCGCACGCCATTGGGATAGCAACCTCCCTCTTTTTTTTTTGGGAAAATTCTAAAAAATTATATTGAAAATATCAAAAGGAAAAATTAGTACATTGAAAATGAGAAAAGACAGATTAGGTGGGTGTCAGAGATGGGAGGAATCTGTCCTTTTGAAATTTCGGCCAAATGACGAAAATACCCTTCAGCACTTCATCCCCACTTCAGAATAACAACATGATCCTTATAATTAACAACTCCGGATTCGATATTAACAACTTCAATTCTTCTTTTACAATTAACAAGTTTCAGGGTCAATAACAACACATATTTCTTAATTAACAACTCTGGATTCGATATTAACAACTTCAATATCTTCTTTCACACTTCATCCCCCACTTCAGAATAACAACATGATCCTCGTAATTAACAACTTCGGATTCGACATTAACAACTTCAATTCTTCTTTGACAATTAACAAGTTTCAGGGCCAATAACAACACATATCTCTTAATTAACAACTCCTGATTCGACATTAACAACTCCAATTTCTTTTTTCACATTTAGCGAATTTCACGGCCAATAACAACACCTATCTCTAAATTAACAACTCCGGATTCAACATTAACAACTTCGGATTCGATATTAACAACTCTAATTTCTTCTTTCACACTTAACAAGTTTCAGGGCCAATAACAACACTTATCTCTTAATTAACAACTCTGGATTAGAAATTAACAACTCCAATTTCTTTTTTCACAATTAAGAAGTTCCAGAGCTAATAACAACATCTATCACGCCATTAACAACTCCAGATTTGCCATTAACAACTTCTATATTATTATTGCGACTGAGGGCTGAAGGGCATTTTTGTCATTTGGCCGAGATTTCAAAATGACAGATTCCTCACATTTTTGACACCCACCTAATCCATCTTTTCCCATTTTCAATATACTAATTTATCCTTTTTATATTTTCAATGTAGTTTTTTGAAATCCCCTTTTTTTCCATCGTTTGCTTTGTTTATGTTATCTTCACCATTGAACAAAATATATTGGGATTTTTTTTAATCATTATTTTTCCCTTAGCTTTTTGACTTCTGTGGCTAACTTAGCTTACGATATCTCATCCTTAAAAATTGTTTTCAATAGAGACAAAGCACAATCCCCATATCATCTTGCAATTGGATTTAGACATAATCATCTTCCTTGTTGAACCATGATGATTATTAGATTTAGCTTGTTATCCTAGAGTTCTTTTTTTTTTAAAAAAAAACAAGAACGACCCATTTGGTAATACATGCATGATACTCATTCTAATTCTTAATATAAGATATATTTATATAATTTAATTAGGTTAAAAAATTAGTTAAATTAGTTAACATGGCATGTATTTTCTAAAATATTTTAAGCAACGTCATTAATTATGTAATTCCATTTCTTACTTAATTATTGTTGAAAGAGAATCAATAAAGGTAAAATAGGAAAAGATTGACAAATATTAAAAATATGTCTTATATTTAGAACCAAGATCAACTCCCCAAATCTGTATTATATGAAGGACACAAGGGAGTAAAACATCTTTGCAATTGAAAAACTGTTTCGAATATATAGAACATTTTTTTATGAGGAAAAAAAAAAGAGCATATTTAGAGGCATATGCATGCATCAACGAGATTTTTGCAATTGAAAAACTGTGTCGAATTAATAAACCCGTCATGGATTAAAAATAGATAATAATACATCCTCCTGATCTTGAGGATGGTATTATTATTACATTTCTTTTTAAGGATTTTAAAATTAAAAATCAAAATCCTCAAAAATCGTCAGTTTCATGTTCTTGAGTTAGACCCGAATATGAACAAAGGGAGGTTAGGTGATGTTGGTCAATGCAGGGTTGTAAACACGAGAGTAAAGCTATGTTTGGAATAGCTTATTTTTGAAAAATAAGCACTTATTATGTAAATCGAGATAAAAATTCTTTCACATATTTACCTCATACACCGTAAATCATGAATTATAAGTACTTATAAGTAAAAAATAAGCTATCTCAAATATTTAATTCTCTGCTTCAACCATAGAAGTCTACTACTTCAGTTTCCATCTTATAATCTACTTTTCTTTTCTATCAATATAAACGTAAACTAGGCTGTTCAATTTTTTTATTTTCAGAAAAAAGGTTTTAGAATTTTCAAGACCCCAACATTATCCTTCCAAGACTCTAATCGTAACTGATAACCGACAAGAAATTTCAATTTGGCCAGTAACCTTTGTGTAGAAAATCATTTGTTAAAACCCGATGATAAGATAATTCTAACCTGATGGGAGAAAATTAGAGGGAAAAAAATACTAGAAGGAAAAGCTTCCAAAATAGTAATTTTTTTAATAAAGGTTGAAAATTTTTCTCCCCAGTATTTTTCTCGCCCTATTTTCCTCTTACTTGTTTTCCCAGCAATAGTTTTGCAATGCATAAAAATGGTGTTGCGACTCTATCATTTTCTTTGCATAATTCTAATTAAATAGGAGCGAGCACCGTGTTTGGGGAACATGACAATTCCTAAGAGCCTCACCAAGTGGGCCCACCTTCTGACCAGAGTACGCTTTATGTCCCCTCAATGTTCATACTTTTTGACATTTAACTTAAGGACGCGCCGTTAGTTTGAAAAGAGGTTATCGGGGATTAAAAAAAAAAAAAAGGAGGTGTGGTGGGTGCCACCGGCGAAGCAGGTCTTCAAGGCTGCTTAAGAAGTTTTGAATGGCAGGTGTTATCGTCACCCTCACCCTCCTCCTCCTGCAAACACCATACCGTTACCAAGGTCATTCCAATTACAGTAGATATGATAAGAGATATATAGATTTAAAAAAACAAAACTCTTCAACTTCTTAAATTAATAATAATACTAACATCTATCATCAAATTCACTTCTATATATATTTTCTTTAAATATCTGAAACAATCTTGTGGTGTCTAAAACCTTGTCAAACCCTTGCACGTTACATGCATGGGAGGTTCGCTACTCTCTTACTGTGCCGCTGTGAATCTATGATACCTCTCACTGACTCTTAAGCAATGAAAGAACTGGGAATGGATTAGGGGGAGGTGACCACATCAATAGACAAAGCTATAGGGATTCAGAATCTTATTATCAGAGCTTTGTTGGTGCTTTTTGGGGCTTTGACTATTAAGCATCGTGCAATATAATTAATTTACAGTGTGAATTATCATTGCCATGACTCTAAATATAGAGCACAAACACTAGTGTAGGAGGATATAAGGGTTTTTAGAAAAGGACCTTGGGTGTTCCGGTGATGGAGTGCGGCTAGGTAGGCGTTGGCCTGCTGTTTCTCTAGTCGTCGGCCTCCTCCTGCCAAAACAACAACAACATCTATCGTCAAATTCACTTATATATATATTTTCTTTAAATCTCTGAAATAATCTTGTAGTGTCTAAAACCTTGTGCCGCTGTGAATCTATGGTACCTCTCACTGACTCTTGAGCAATGAAAGAACTGGGAATGGATTAGGGGGAGGTGACCACATCGATAGACAAAGCTATAGGGATTCAGAATCTTATTATCAGAGCTTTGTTAGTGCTTTTTGGGCTTTGGCTATTAAGTATCGTGCAATATAATTAATTTACTGCGTGCATTATCATTGCCATGACTCTAAATATAGAGCACCAACATTAGCGTAGGAGGATATAAGGGTTTTCAGAAAAGGACCTTAGGGGTTGCGGTGGTGGAGAACTGGGCATAATTAATGAAACATGATGTTGTCCAGCGGGATTTGAAGATTCCTGCAACCAAATGGAAACCATTAGCGCAAGACTGAAAATTCTAATCAACGAAAACAAACGTTTTATATTGGATTTGACCACCTACATCTGGTAAAGGGGCAATAATATCTTCCTCTTGTTCGCCCCCATCTGATATATTTTCCTCTGAAACTTGTCCAGAATTACGCCTCTGTATGAAAGTCATGGTCATGAAACATGCTCGCTCACTTAATTAATCCGACACGCATGTCATTTAACATTCACACACACACTGCCACTGATTCAAGCAATGCAGAACAGAGATGGTGGGGCAAGGAGATTAGTTCAATCACAACAAAATATATCATTCGTACCCAAAAAACTCAATACAAGGACCGCCTAGCTGATATTCAGCCAAGCAAGATTTCCTTCTCTTGAATGAAACAAACATTCAACATATCATAAAACAACATTAATTAAAAGCATAAAACCGCTCTGCCAAGCACTAAAAATGTAAAATAATTTAAAACACCGTTTATTTCTATAATAGATTTTTTTTTATATTTCCTATCGATCCCCTCACTTCAATTACTTGGGGAATGATGCGTCTATAAGAAAGTGATAACAAGTGTCGAGTCATTTAATATGATACTAAACAAGGATACGAGTAAACTGAATATTTATATTTTGTTGTGTTCACTTACAGTTTCAAAAGTCTCCTCTTGGCTATTTTGCTCATTGATGATAGATGATAGGCTTTCCTCTGGGGGATATTGGGCCTGGAAAAAACAAAATCCGCAAGCATAAACTACATGTTAGTTCGAGTGACAGAGGTTCAATTGCTTCAATATAATATGTTGCTTCAAAACTCAATTATTATGACCTCCACATCAGGTGCTGGTGCATGCGAAATTATTAAACGAACAATTTCTTCGGGACGATTTGGACTGCCAGATTGTGAACGGTGGCGAAGAAGAATGGTGGCCAAGCAGAAAACTAGTGCAATTGGTAAGAGTTTCCAGTTGGTTTTGAAAAGCTGTTCCAAAAACAGTGACAGGAATAAAGTGAAGAAGCCAGTTTCAAATCCAAGCTCAGACTTCCTTGAAGTGGACACTGACATCAACGCAAATAAACCATACGATATAATGCCTAATGCATCTGATTTTCCAGGCACCAGTATGTCAAGCTCGACAGAGATCAAACAGATCAAAACAAACAGTGTAGTTTGCACAACAATTTGAAATCCCTCTGTCTCTGAAACTCGAATTCTCTTGAAACCCCAGATGAGGTAGAATATACTTAAACTGATCCCTACATAAACAAGGCGACCTCCAGAACCCAACTTTCCAAATGAATTATCGTAGATGGAGCTGAAAGCGAAGCAAATCAGGCCACCCACGAATGACGCAACTCCCACAAAATTCCGGATCGTGGACTCATTTATAAGAGAGCTCATTCCGTTCTTTTCCAGCAGGTATCACAAACAGCCTAAACTTTGAAAAAAAAAAAAAATGAAAGAAGGCTAAGCTCAGCCGAAGCATAACAGAGAATCGAAAATGGGAAAAAGAAAGACCAGATGTGTTTAATTCCTCACTAATAATGATTCAAATTCCAAAAGCAG
Source organism: Inga laurina (assembly GCA_963855925.1). Lineage (NCBI taxonomy): Eukaryota > Viridiplantae > Streptophyta > Magnoliopsida > Fabales > Fabaceae > Inga > Inga laurina. The sequence goes on from OY979711.1 coordinate 57,900,675, forward strand.
ATCGTATAGCCGAGATTGAAGTAAGATTTCTGTTACAGGCCAAAAGAAAAAGATAAAATCTTCCAAGAGACATACCACTAACCTCGACCAAATGCCGCCCAGAAAATCGTCGCTCCCCCAAGACGATGGTAACTCTAGATTAGGGTGGTGTTGAGGGTTGTACGCGGTTGTTTTCCCTTCAATAATTCATCAACAGTAGTTCTCCCTCACATGTCTGTAACTTTTTTGACTCTTGGCAGCAAAGGCCAAAACCACCACATGTCTTTGATTTATCAATGTAATTAATACTCATAATCACACTATTACTTTGATTATTAGTCAGTGATATGCATGTTTAACATGTCCAAGAGTTCAAAATGAATCATCAGTTCTGATTTTTATACCAATATCAGTATATTATACTCGCATACAATTAAATAAAGTTAACATTAGTAATTTAGATATGTTTGAGTTAGCATCAATTAACAAGGTAATGGTGATTGAATGCGAGTCTATAGGTAATTAATATATATATAGGGAGGGAGGGAGGGAGGGAGGGAGGGAGAGAAAATTGGACATGTTTATATGTAGTCATTCTTGATCCAAAATTCAACATGATCGCGTGAATTGCAAAGAACGAGATACATAACGAAAATCTGTGCGAGCAGTAAGTAAAAAATGTTTGGTAATGAAGAAAGAACTGTGCATGTAACATAAATGCGTTGTTTAGTTGGATGGAACTGTTACGAGAAATGGAAGTGTAAGTGGAAGTGAAAGTGATAATTTTGTATGTTGGATGTGTTGGAAGCTACTTCACCAGAGAAGTCACTTATAAGATTAGTTTCTACATTAGAGGTGTTAATTAGTCATACTAATTGTTTTGAGAAAATTAATTATTTCAATACTGGAGAGAAAATATTAGAGAGAAGCTCTGTAAAACTCTCTAATTGTGAGGAAACAAAACTAGAGGACTGGAGAAGAAGCACCTAATCACTGAGAATATGCTCTAAATGTCAGGATTTACATTTCGTTAGGGAAGGGAAATGTTTGGCGCTCTGTCTTCAAGCGACCCTGCACCGCTGTCACCACTCCCGACGGCGATGGCGGCGGTGACGCCTCCACTGACTTCGGCTTCATTAATTACTTAGAAAAAATACGGGCTCTTTAGAAAATCTGAATCTATATGCAATTACTTAGGACTACAATTAACTTTGAAATTTTGAAATTTAACAAAAATGTTTTTAAACAAATAAAACACGGAAAAATGCAGAAAAAAACTTTGAAATTTCAAAATTTTAGATAAGGTATTTCTTAAAAAATGAGTTGTGAATTGCTTATCAAATTTTGTCATGTTCTAGAACCGGGATCGGACTGACAGGTCCGGCCCGGAAACCGGCGAACCGGCAGGTATACCGGTCCGATCCGGGTTCTAATTTTTTTAAAAAAAAAATTTAAATTTTTCCTTTAGAATTTCATACTATAAGCCTAAAATCTTGAATTTTTCATCTGTTTAACTCCGATTTGGCCCTAGTCTGACCCACTGACCTTTAACCCAATACCCCGACCGGTTCAATACCCGGTCCGGGTTTTAATATCTTGAAATTTTGTCATTTTTTTATCAATTTTTGATAACAAATCTGATTTAGGATTTTACCATTTCAAAAAAAAAATTTTTTTATCTTTTTTCCTATAAAGAAGATAAATAAACTATACATTATTAACAACTAATTAAAAATCTAATATAAAAATGAAAGAGTAAAGGTGTAATATAAAAAAAATTAAAATTTTTTTTAAAAAAATAAATATACATAAATTAATAAAAATAACTTTTTAAATACTACTATTTATTTTTTTTTTTTGGGCTAAGGTGCAAAAATAGCCATCAATTTTGTCCAAAAGTGCAAAAATAACCATGAACTATTTTTGGTAGCAAAAGTAACCATAAACTTTATAAAAAAGAGCAAAAGTAACCATGACGTTAACGGACATTAACGTCCGTTAATGTGAACTTTTTAAGGTGCTAAAATAGCCATTAACTAATGTCAAAAGTGCAAAAGTAACCATAAACTTTTTCTTAGATGCAAAAGTAACTTCTTAAACATTAATTCATAATTTTTTTTTTTACTTTTGTGTTGTGAGTGTTTTATCAATTTGGGGATTAAAATGACAAAACTTATGAATTAATATTCAAAAAGTCACCTTTTTTTATTTTGGCGAGAATGACGAAACGAAAGAAAATCATCACCTAACTCCAAAAGATAAAATTCAAGGTAATTAAACCTGGACCTGTCAGTGAACTGGCCGGGGTACTGGGTCAAGGGTCAGTGGGTCAGACTGGAGCTAAACCGGTGAGAAGTAGAACATTTTAGGCTTATAGTATGAAATTCTAAAGGAAAAATAAAAAAAAAATATTTTTTTAAACAAAAATTAAAAACTTAACCCAAATCTACTGACCGGTTAGCTGGTTTTCGATCTGGTTCGGATCAAATAACTATGATAAAATCCTTAACATTAATTATAAAATAGGTGACTTTTTAAATATTAATTTATAAATTTCTTTTTTACTTTTGTCATTTTAATCCCCAAATTGATAAAACATTCATAACACAAAAGCAAAAGTAAAAAAAAAAACTTATAAATTAATGTTAAAAAAGTCACCTATTTTATAATTAATGTTAATGATTTTATCATAGTTATCTGATCCGAACTAGATCAGAAATCGGCTAACCGGTCAGTAGATTTGAGTTAAGCTTTTAATTTCCGTAGATATCTACAACAGTCACTTTTATGGTTACTTTTGCACTTTTGACATTAGTTAATGGCTATTTTAACACCTTAAAAAGTTCACATTAACGGACGTTAATGTCCGTTAACGTCATGGTTACTTTTGCTCTCTTTTATAAAGTTTATGGTTACTTTTACTACCAAAAATAGTTCATGGTTATTTTTACATTTTTGAACAAAGTTGATGGCTATTTTTACACCTTAGCCTTTTTTTTTTTAAATGCGTACGTTAGGCAAATTGATTTTTCCTGAGGTTTTAATCATTTATGCTTAAAAAAAAGGTATGCGTTTTGTGTGGGCAAGGCGTTGTGTTAATGACAGCGTACTTGTACAGTTAAAGTTTTTTCTTTGAAAAGAACCAACAATTTGTTTTTCAAGATAGGAGACGATATGAAAATAATCAAAACGGAAAAGTATCCATAAGATTTTAAACATCAAAATCTAATTAAATTATTAAATTTAGTGTATATTAAATAATTATTGAATGAATGATATGTCCTATTAACGTAAACCCCCATCCTTATTATAAGGCATATTGAAAGAGTTAATTTCAGTCATAAATATAAGACATATTTTTTATATTTATCAATCTTTTTTTAATTTATCTTTATTTATACTCCCTCAACATGATATATTAACTAATTTAACTAACTAATTTAATCTAATTAAATTTGATAAATATATCTTGAATTTGCATAACTGAACAGACGAGAGATTGAGGAGAACGAAAACAAGCTAGTTGATTTTGAAGTTCAAATGGAGGATGACAGAAACGAAGGGCTGTTCTTTAAGAATCTGAGGCAAAAGGCACCTGTTGATAAAGGAAAAGCCAAAGAGGAAGCAAAAAAGATCAAAGATGTTACCTGTTAGTCAACAATGTCATCTGCCGACACACACACACGTCCACACATGAATTGGTGTAAATGTACAGTAGTTAGAATAGGTTTCATATTCCTTTGTTTGTATATAAATATGTAAGCTTTGCATTTCATTAATAAGAGAGAAGTTTCAGTTTGTAACATGGTATCAGAGCCTTTGTAAATTCAGGAATTGTTTCTGTTTTTCCGGCGAAGAACTCCATTTTTTCCGGCCAACTAGTTTCTGTTCAACGTTCAGATCTGTCATCTTCAACGCCTCCGCTGCAGACACGCGCCAGATCCTCAGGTCCCCCGTGTCCATATCGGCCGACCACCAAAATTTCAGGCCATTCCGACGGCGCGTGTATCCTCACGCGCCGCCTGAAGCTCCGCTGCAACAGACACGCGCCGGCGCGTGACGATATTTCCGGTGGCCGTTTGCGACGCCGTTTGCGACGTTCTGATCGTCTCTCCAACCTCTACCTCCCTCTGAAGTTTCGTGGTCATCCGAAACATTTGAAATTTTGAGCTATTGTTCTTCGCCTTCGTTTTCGCATCCTTTGATTGCATCTTTGCGGGGCCCGTGTGTTGCAGTGCATCCGTGGTTGCAATCACTTTTGAATATTTGGAGAAAGTGGTATACTTAAACTCTTTTGGTGTTTTTTTTTCCTTCCGTGTGGGTCCCTCTTAAAAAAAAAAAAAAAAAAAATCTCTGAGGTACTATTCACTCACGGTTACTGTTCATCTGAGGTACTATTCACTCACAAGTACTATTCATCTGGCACTGTTACTATTCATCTGGAGGCTTCTGTTCATCGTTTGGGATATTTTTTGGTTGTGAGAAATTTCCACTTGGTCACTAGTGTGACGTTTGTTATTGTAGTTGGAGGACCTTAAAGCCTCATTTGGGATATTTCAGATTGTTGCTGCAGTTTATGATTGTGTAATTATCTTGTTCTTGCTCTGAGAGTTTGTTGTCATTTCACCTCTGCTGTTTGGTACATCTCCTTGTTTGATGATGGAGGAAATTAAGTCTAGATCTTCAGGTGCTCTTGCTACAGGTAACATCACTTCTAGCCTTGCCACTTGTTCGTCAAAGTGGATTATCGATTCCGGTGCAACTGATCATATGACAAGTAACACAAATTTGTTCTCCTCGTATACACCTTATGCCAACCCCTCTAGTATAACAATTGCTAATGGTTCTTATTCTCGTGTTCTCGGATGTGGCACTATTAGACCTACCCCATCTATTGCTTTATCTTCTGTCCTTCATGTTCCGGATCTTGCTTTTAATCTTTTATCTACTAGCAAACTTACTCGACAATTCAATTGTTTTATCACACTCTTTCCTGACCATTGTTTGATTCAGGATCTCACGACGAAGCATGTTATTGGTAAAGGCTATGCATCCGGTGGTCATTACATCCTTGATGATCAGGTACCGCGTTCTATTGCTTGTTCTGGTGAGACATCTATGTTTGAAATTCATTGTCGTCTAGGTCATATGTCTCTGTCATCTCTCCGAAAATTGTATCCTCAATTCTCTTCTGTGTCTGCTTTAAATTGTGAATCCTGTCAATTTGCCAAACACCATCGTGTTCATTTAGCACCTCGCGTCAATAAACGAGTTGCGTCCCCATTTGAGTTAGTGCATTCTGATGTCTGGGGTCCTTGTTCAATCATATCTCAATCTGGTTATCGGTATTTTGTCACTTTTGTTGATGATTTTTCTCGAACCACTTGGCTTTACTTAATGAAACAGCGTTCTGAATTATTTACTCACTTTCGTCATTTCTGTGCTGAAATTCAAACCCAGTTTAACACTCCTGTGAAAATCTTAAGAAGTGATAATGCAAAAGAATATTTTTCTGCCCCATTCACCGAGTATATGCAAAGTCATGGTATTCTTCACCAATCTTCTTGTGTTGATACCCCCGCTCAAAACGGTGTTGCTGAAAGAAAGAATCGACATCTATTAGAAACTGCCCGAGCTCTCATGTTTCATTCCTCCATCCCTAAAAGTTTTTGGGCCGATGCCGTTTCTACAGCCTGTTTTCTCATAAATCGCATGCCTTCGGCTGTTCTTAGTGGGGATATTCCGTATTCCATTCTGTTTCCCACCACTAAGTTGTTTCCTATTGATCCAAAAATCTTTGGTTGTGTTTGTTATGTTCGGGATGTTCGTCCAAGTGTCAGTAAACTTGATCCCAAGTCCCTACGATGTGTCTTTCTTGGTTATTCTAGAATTCAGAAAGGTTATCGATGTTACTCTCCTGATCTCTGTCGTTACCTTGTGTCCACTGATGTAATCTTTCATGAGTCTTCTCCTTTCTTCACATCTTCGACCTCTTCTGAGTCTCCATCTGTCCTTGCTGAGTCTGATGATGTCTTGTTTTATCGTGTCCCACTCTCACCAGTACAGGCTGCTGTACCAGAACCTGATATCATCAATGATGCTGATGCAACCAACGTTTCACCGTCACCAATCACTGCTTCGCCAACGGATTCTGGTCATGACACCTTGGTTTCTGTTCCTGAACCCCTAGATCCTCCTATTGTTGCCTCTGATCCAGTTGTTCCTGATTCTGCTGTTGATCCCTCCCTTGACCTACCTATTGCCCTCCGAAAAGGTACTCGTCCTCGTTGTACTCCCACAAGATATGCAAACTGTACCTATCCTATATCCTCCTTCGTGTCTTACCAGCATTTGTCTCCTACTTCTACTTCACTTGTGGTCACCCTTGATTCCATATCCACCCCTACTACTCTTCACCAAGCCCTAGCTCACCCTGGTTGGCGTGCCGCAATGGAAGAAGAACTCTTAGCATTGGAAACAGCTAGTACATGGACTCTTGTTGATCTCCCACCTGGCAAGAAAGCTATTGGCTGTAAATGGGTATTTGTTGTTAAGACTAAGGCTGATGGTTCTTTGGAAAGACTAAAAGCTCGCCTTGTTGCAAAAGGTTATGCCCAAACTTATGGTCTTGATTATTCTGAGACTTTCTCTCCTGTAGCCAAACTCACTTCAGTTCGTCTTCTTGTATCTTTGGCGGCCACATATCATTGGGATTTGCATCAATTAGATGTTAAGAATGCTTTCTTGAATGGCGATCTTCTGGAAGAAGTTTATATTGAGCAACCACCTGGGTTCGTTGCTCAGGGGGAGAATAGGAAAGTGTGCTACCTCCGAAAGTCACTGTACGGTCTAAAGCAAAGTCCTCGAGCCTGGTTTGATAAATTCTGTAATGTGGTCAAGAAGTTTGGGTTACATCAAAGCAAGTGTGATCACTCTGTGTTCTACCAACAATCTGATGCAGGCATGATTCTTCTTGTAGTATATGTTGATGATATTGTGATTACAGGAAGTAATTGTTCTGGAATCTCAGAACTTAAAATCTTTCTGAACTCTCACTTCCAGACAAAAGATTTGGGATCATTAAAGTACTTCCTTGGTATTGAGGTTTTGAGCAGTAAGAAAGGTATTCTTTTGACTCAAAGAAAGTATGTTCTCGATCTCTTAAAGGAGACTGGAAAACTTGGAGCTGCACCAAGCAGCATCCCCATGATTCCAAATCCTTTTCTAGATCTTGATGCTAGTATGTTTGATGAGCTTCCTGATGATTTGAAGAAGAAGATTGATCCAGAGAAATTAAAGCCATTTCCATTTCCTGAGAGATATAGAAGACTTATTGGGAAACTGAATTACCTAACAGTAACTCGTCCTGATATAACCTTCTCAGTTAGTAGGCTCAGCCAATTCATGGCATCACCAACAGTGGCACAATGGGAAGCTTTAGAACATATCTTGCATTATTTGAAAGGCTCTCCAGGTCTTGGTATTCTCTATACAGATTATGGGCACACTAAAGTTGAATGTTTTTGTGATGCGGATCATGCAGGATCAAAGGCCACAAGACGATCTACTACAGGTTACTGTGTGTTTGTTGGTGGAAATTTGATATCTTGGAGAAGTAAGAAGCAAGGAGTTGTGTCAAAGTCAAGTGCCGAAGCGGAATACAGAGCCATGTCACAATCAGTACAAGAAATTGTGTGGGTACTTCAGCTTTTGAAGGAAATTAGCATCGTCACAACATTACCTGCAAAACTATGGTGCGACAATAAAGCAGCACTTCATATAGCATCGAACTCTGTGTTTCATGAAAGAACAAAACATATTGAGATTGATTGTCATTTTATTCGTGATAAGATTAAAGAAAATATTGTGTCTACAGGACACATACGGTCTGACGATCAACTGGCAGATCTTCTAACAAAAGCATTAAATGGAACACGGGTTCAATATCTTTGTAACAAGTTGGGCATGATTAATATCTATGCTCCAACTTGAGGGGGAGTGTTAGTCAACAATGTCATCTGCCGACACACACACACGTCCACACATGAATTGGTGTAAATGTACAGTAGTTAGAATAGGTTTCATATTCCTTTGTTTGTATATAAATATGTAAGCTTTGCATTTCATTAATAAGAGAGAAGTTTCAGTTTGTAACAACCAAAGAAAAAGCTGGTAGCAGAACCAGAAAGAACATTTACTTGTTCTTCATTGGCCTCATTACTTTTGGAATTGTGGATTCTGTTTCGTCTTCTTCACCTACTGATTGGAGAAAAGTTGCAGCTCTTGCGGCCATTCTTGTGGCCTTAGTTTCTCAGTTCATCTACGAACAGAACATGTCATCTGAAATCAATACAACTTCACAAGACAAGACCAACGAAGATGTTGACAATGAAGAAGAAACTAAATGAAGAGCATGCTTGCTTGCTGTGAATCATGGTTAAACAGGAAGAAAGAAAAAAGCTCACATCCTTTTACTTCTTGTGGTTTATTTCTTCCGTTGTTATGACACAGAACAGAACAGCTCTTATTGAGCCTTCTTCCTCTTAACCCATTGGGTTTACTGGATACTCCTCCTGTTATTAATATAAGACATATTTGAGGAGTTGATCTTGATTCTAAATATAAGACATAGTTTTTATATTTGTCAATCTTTTCCTAATTTACCCCTATTGAAGCTTCTTCAACCATAATTAAAAAGTGAGGAAATGAGGGGATTAAGGAAGATGACTGAGATATTTTAGAAAATACATATCATATTAACCAACTCAACTAAGTTCTTTAATCTAATCAAAATAGGTGAATATATCTTATATTAATGAACGAAAGAAAAGGCACCATAAGAGTAAGAAGAGAGAAGTGTATTTGGGATGAGGGGATATATATTCATTTAGATTCTTTTGTTTAAATTTCTTTTCACGAAAAAATCACTTATTTTTAAAAATATTTTTGATTAATTTTATCATCTCTGTTTAAACTTTTTCAAAAAAAAAAAAAATCAGAGTCTGAAATAGATTTCTTTCTTTCTTTCTTTTTTTTACCTGAGATTTCTTATTATTCTTGGAAACCTACTTTAAGGAGGCTTTTGAAAAGGGTTAAGGTGCAAATTTATCAATGAAGTTTTGTCCGATGAGTGTCTAGCACAATATCTTTTAGAAACGACAAAAATACCAATGAACAATTAAGAAGAGGCAAAAATACCAATAAACAATTAAAAAGGGGCATCCACCACAAAAACCGTTAAATCCGTACTAACGCCGTTAGGGGTTTTCTTCTCTTATAATTTAACGCCGTTAGTACGGATTAACGGTTTTTGTGGTAGATGCCCCTTTTTAATTGTTCATTGGTATTTTTGCCTCTTCTAAAAGATATTTATGCCAAACACTCCTCAGACAAAACTTCATTGATAAATTTACACCTTAACCCTTTTGAAAATAATCACACGTGGTTGATAAGAAAGAATGTCATAAAAAATAAATATGAAGATAAATAAAGTTGTGATAAAAATTAAAAATAATTGAATAATAAATAGTTTTTTATGAATGAGGTATCATTATCACATGAAAAAATGACTTGTGACATTCCTCAGAGGTGATATTTACAGATTCCTAGTGGCAAGTAAAGATCCAATTCAAAATCTAATCATTATTATTATTAGGAAGCTTGTTAAAAGGAGTTTCTATGATCAAGCATTTTGGACAACTTAACCAAAACAAGTTTGCGTCTTCTGTTCACCCACCCAAATTAAGTATCTTTTGATTTTCCAAAGGAGGATTCAAGCATGCAATTAAGAATAGAGATCATATAAGGGAACTTTTTTTCCGAAGCTGCAAAGGAAATTAAAGCTAAATAAATAGGATTTGTCACGTTCCAATCTTATGGCTTTGAGCTAAAAGCTTTCATATAAAGGAATAAATACGAGTACAAGGGTAGTTTTTTTTTTTTTTGGTCAAATAGTTAATTTTATTAATCACAAAAAAATAAATATTACAAATATCAATAGCCGAAGCCGACTCATCAAAATCCTAAAAAATACAATATCAACCTACACACAAAAAAAAAAAAGAGTAAGATACTAAGCTTTTAACATATCAATAGCAACTAAGACATTGGCCAATATCACTTCTCTTATTCCAAACCATTTTGAGATTTGAACTCCTCAAACCTAAAATATCAACAAGCAAAATTTTCCTTTAAAGGAGATGATGCTTCAATAAGCCATCCCTTAAGACACATCTCCTTAACACACAACTTTGTTACTTTGTCTTCTCACTAAGGTAAACACCAAACCACTTGCTGAGTTTTTCATTTCTAACCATTCCTGAACCAACTTCAAGCACTGCCAGTTGCATACTTTCTGTTTTCCACCAGTTATCAAATGAAACAATTCTCCATAGTCAGTTTCTACAATAGAGTTCACAAGTCCCAATATGTTCACAGCCAAAAAAACCCTCCCTTAAGCGCCAAGCATTTCTCAAGACATTCATTTAATAAAGCTTGTGATATATGAATCACTCTATCGACATTCACCACCTCGCCATTAAAGACCCAGGCGCATCAACCTTTCCAAATATTCCAACAAAATATAGCCACTGTAGCTTTCCCCTTATCATCAAATCTAATATTTCCACCAAAAGTTTCCAAAAACTAGTGCATAGTGCTTTTAAAGCCAGACTTAGAAATTTTTAGACTCAAGTTACTGCCAAACGAGCACCGTTGAACCCAATGACAGAAGAACAAAAGATTATCAATGTTCTCTACCTCGTTTAAACATATCGGACAAGTAGGAGAATCACTACATTTTCTTTTATAAAGAGCCTCTTTTGTGGGAACAGCTCCCACCACAACTCTTCATAAAAAGTGTTTGATTTTTGAAGGAACAATCAAGTTCCATAACTACTTCCATAAGCTATTTGGTACTTGAAAAGAACTTTCAGGCCCCCTCTTCTGCTTCCTGCTTGATTGTTCCTTTGCTATCATATATCCTAATTTAACAGAATATACACCATCCTTGCAAGGCATCCAGAAAACACAGTCATCAGTTCTACTATCACATAACTGAATCTTTAAAATTTCCTTCTTTTTCATCTCAATACACTAGAAAAAAAAAGGTATTTTGTAGCGATGACATTGTAGCAATTATAATTACCCGCTACAAATATTAACATTTGTAGCGGTTATAACCTAAACCGCTACAAATTTGTAGCGGCAAGCTACGTGCCAAGTGGCGCAACAGATTGGCTGCGTTTTTTGTAGCGGTTACATAGGGAAAATCGCTACAAATATGGCGCAAATTTCCCACAAAAAATTGTAGCGGTTAATAAATAATAACCGCTACAGTTTTCACGCTACATGGCGTGACCAAGACGCGCCAACAGTGTAGCGGTTATTTGTAGCGGTTTGACCAATAAAACCGCTACAAAATTCCAAACGTTGCGCATTTGTAGCAGTTATTAGGTTGTAATCGCTATAGAATTTTAAAGGTCCCCAAATTTGTAGCGGTTCTATACCTTAGCCGCTACAGAACTTCAAAGGTTTTTGTACTTTGTAGCGGTTATCTTAAAACCGCTACAAATTTTAGCCACCTTAAGTGATTTGTAGCGGTTATTTCAATAACCGCTACAAAGGTTATTTAAACTCGCCTCCCTCCTTCATTTCTCCGTTTGCTCATTTTGTTTCTTGAAATTTCTTTGAGTGTTTTCTTTAGATTTGAGCATTCAGACGTCTGTGAAAGAGTTTTTGCTGCAGTATTTCTTGGTATTTGTACTTGAGGTAAGGAGATAAGACGTATTTTATTTGTATTTGTATTATATTTTTGCATAATAATGTGACTAAAATATTTTTTTTTTTTTGAATTTTTACAGTTGATATGGCTTCAAAAGATGATAGGGGGAAGGCACCTGAGGTCCTTAGACTGCTTTTGCGGGGTGGTAGCAGCAGAGCAAGGGGTAGAGGGAGGGGGCAGCGCGGAGGGAGGGCGACCGCGGCATTTCAGCCCTTCCCCCCACAGGAGTCGGCCCTACCACAGGCACCGCAGACGATCCCACAGGAGACGACTGCACCAAAGGTGCCTGAGTTTGGGGGGGCAAATATCAGCGTCGAGGACTACGACGAGGAGGACTTCGAGATCCCGATTGGGCTCAGGGAGATGGAGCAGTCCCTCGATGAGGAAGAGGCTCGGGAGCATAACAACTCACGAGGGTCGTCTTCGCGGTCCACTGGGTTTGAGGTGCATGTCCTAGGTAAATACTTTTTTTTATTTAATAAATTATTTATTTAAATTCGAAATGTTAAATTTGAATTACAATTTATCTAACGTGCGGTAAACTGTGTAGATAAGCAGGGGAACGTGTCGACAAGAAGGCTAGACGTGGCCGGTCTAAACAGCATGAACCGAACACTGCGAGTTATAGTGCCGTGGAATGAGGGCATGGATCAGCCCATCGACAATGGGGTCACCTGTTCAACCACTTCCTGAACGACCTGGGCGCGAATTGGATGCGGTTTCCCCTGCACTTCAGGATGTGGAGGCATGTTCCGAAGGGGCTGAAGGACCAGGCTTGGGAAGAGGTGGTTCAGGTAATTAATAGTATTTAATTAATATTTTTTGTAATTAATTATATTTAATTAATATTTTTTAATAGGATTTTTGTAATTATTGATATTTAAATAAATTTTTTGTAGTTGCAGTTTGCCGTCCGGGCCAACCGGAAGAGGTACACCCTCGTGAAGATGGGTGATGGCTGGAGGAACAGGAGGAACCGTCTCTTCCACAGGGTGGATAAGGACGGGACGATGCCTCTGGAGCAGTTGATCGAGAGCGTCCTGGACGGCGTGCCGCCGAACGACTGGGCGAGTTTCGTCCAGTTCAGGAGGAGCGCTGAGGGGCAGGTAATGTATAACCGACAAGAAATTTCAATTTGGCCTTCCCAAAGAGCAGTTTGTGATGCCAGAAACTGCGCGCATCTCGGAAGAATATTCTGGGTCAATTCTTCAAATATGATGAAACACGTGAAGATGGCCGTTCATTCTTAGTTGTTCCTTAGGTGTAGAGCCTCGCTAGTGCTTCTGGGTTTTGAATTTGAACATGAGACACTTGTGTTGAAAGGATGTTACCTTAAAATTTTGAGATGTAGACAAAATTTATCACAAGTACTAAACTAAGTACTATAAGCCAGTAAACTTTGTGCAGAAAATCATTTGTTAAAACCCGATGATAAGATAATTCTAACATGATGGAAAGAAAATTAGAGGGAAAAGACGACTAAAAGGAAAAACTCCTAAAATAGTAGTAATTCCTTTTATAAATGTTGAAAGTTTTACTTTCTAGTATTTTTCTCCCCTTATTTTCCGCTCACTTCTTTTTCTTCTATCCAAACATAGCAATAGTTTTGCAATGAATAAAAAGGGTGTTCTGGCTCTATCTTCCGGCGGGCGAGAAGCATGACTCATTTTCTTTGCATAATTCTAATTAAATAGGAGCGAGCACAGTGTTTGTGGAACATGCCAATTCCTAAGAGTACGTGGGCCCACCTTCCTGACCAGAGCACGCTATCTGGCCCCCACAATGTTCATACTTTTTGACACTAAAGCATGCCTCATTGCTTCAGCGTGTTTGGTTGGTTTGAGGGGAGGGTGGGGGAGTGAGAGAAAGGTTAAATTATCTTTTTAAAGGTTGAAGGTATTTAAATTTTGAGTTTTTTTTTATCTAAAATTATAATTTATTAATTATCCCCTTCCCTCCTTCCCCTACCCTCCCCTCAAACCAAACACACCTTCAGGATTCAGCTTTGGTCTAGCGGCTGACCTTTTTTTTAAAACGGTACTTTGAGCACTTTAAAATATTTTTTCAGTTGTATCTAATGTTTTAAGAGATTGATTATAATTTTATCGTTAATGCATTTTTTTTTGTAATAAAGAGCATTCAAAACTTAGGATACTGATTTATTGATTTTCACCCACTCTAAAACATTTTTTTAGTAGCATCTAATATTTTAAAGTGATTTTTAGAGCGGAAAAAAATATATTAAGGGTTAAATTGCAATCAATCTGCTAACAGACTGGGTATAACTGAAAAAATATTTTAAGAGGTTAAAAGCACTAAAAATTATTTTAAGATACTGCACGTTATTTAAAAAATATTTTAAGATGCTAGATACGTCCACAAAAATACTTCAAAATATTAGCCACCATTTTAAAAAGAAAAAAGAAAAAGGTCAGCCCCAAGACCGAAGCCAAATCCTGAAGCAATGTGGCATGCTTTAGTGTCAAAATCTTTGTATGTTGTTTCAGAAAATAATCAATTTTACTGGGTAAACTTCAAAAATTCATAACTTTTTGTATATATCTCTAATTGAGTCATATGACCTATCAAATTAAAGCTTAGGATGTCTACTTTCACCCTGTAAAATTTCACAATTTTTTCTTATCATTTGATCATACAAAATCACATGACAAACCCACTGCCTCATAAGCGATTTCACCAAAAACATTGTTTATATTTAATTTCTAATATCCTATGACCAAAATTAACATTAATATTTGCCAAATATTATTTTCTCATATTCCTCTACTTTGGACCTCAATATTGGGATTTCTAGAAAACTCAAGAGTTAATTCCATTTTTGTATTCAAATTTTCCATACTCTTTAATTCACTATTTTATTCCCTTTAATACCTCACAGATATAAGAAACCTTAGGGAATAAGTTCAAGACACATGCTAAACCAGAGCTTAACAATCTGCTTAATTTAGGCTTATTATAAAACCTCCAATCTTAAAATTCAGAATATTACAATAGAGGCTTCAACTAAGTGGTTGTTTATTCTTATTGTATAGAAGCTATCAAGTTATTGTTAAAACCGCTCTTTAGATATGGTGAATGAGACTAGATTCTTTATTCATACGGACGGGCATATAGAACTCAGACATAGACTTAGAGAAGATCTTACTTATGTGGATTATTTAGCTTTTTGATCAAAAAAAAAAATGTGGATTATTTAGCTAAGTTTTCTTATAGTATGTTAGATAGTTATTTGTATCTTTGATCAACCTCCTCTTATTATTTAATGATTAATAGGGGACGGTGATGAAAGAAATTAGGTTGTTTTTGAGATGTGTGACCATTTAATATGGTATGATTCCAGTATCTGTAAAAAAAAAATTTGTTTACCTCTACAGTTGGACCAAAAATAAGTCCAGAGGATGTTATCTTAAAATTTCGACATATAAGACAAAATAAGTCAGAAGCACGACTCATTTGCATTCCATAATTCAAAGTAAATAGGATGAAAGCAATTCCTGTTGGAAAAAAAAAAAAAAAAAAAGGATAATTCCTAAGAGTCTCACCAAGTGGGCCCACCTTCCCGACAGAGGAAGCTATAAGGAAATTAAAGTGGCTGCCTCCTGCGCCGTTATTTTACCAGGGATTTAAAAAAAAAAAAAAGGGGGAGTGGTGGGTGCCACGGGCGAAGCGTGTCTGCGAGGCTGCTTGAGATGTATTGAATAGCAGGTGTCATCCTCATCCTCACCCTCCTCCTGCAAACACCATACCATGGTCATTCCAATTACAGTAGAGATGAGAAGAGATATAAAGATCTAAAGGAAACAAAACTCTTCAACTTTTTAAATTAATAATAATAATAATATCTATCATCAAATTCACCTCTATATTTATTTTCTTTAAATATCTGAAACAATCTTGTAGCTAGTGTCTAAAACCTTGTGCCGCTGTGAATCTATAATACTCCTTCCGGTTCTAATTATAAGATAAAGTTGACTTTTTTAAAGAAATTAAAGAAACCAATTAAATTATTTTAGAGTATTTTTATTTTTATTTTTTTCTCAAAACTAATTAATTTGACTAATAAACTAATATATAATCTAAGGATACTAAAAATATAAACACTCTAAAGTAATTTAATTGGCTTCCTTAATTTCTCCAAAAAAAAGTCAACTTTATCTTATAATTAGGACCGGAGGAAGTACCTCTCACTGACTCTTGAGCAATGAAAGAACTGGGAATGGATTAGGGGGGTGGCCACATCAATAGACAAAGTTATAGGGATTCAGAATCTTATTATCAGAGCTTTGTTGGTGCTTTTTGGGGCTTTGGCTATTAAGTATCGTGCAATATAATTAATTTACTGTGTGCATTATCATTGCCATGACTCTAAATATAGAGCACCAACATTAGTGTAGGAGGATACAAGGGTTTTCAGAAAAGGACCTTAGGGGTTGCGGTGGTGGAGAACTGGGCATAATTAATGAAACATGATGTTGTCCAGCGGGATTTGAAGATTCCTGCAACCAAATGGAAACCATTAGCGCAAGACTGAAAATTCTAATCAACAAAAACAAACGTTTTATATTGGATTTGACCACCTACATCTGGTAAAGAGGCAATAATATCTTCCTCTTGTTCGCCCCCATCTGATATATTTTCCTCTGAAACTTGTCCAGAATTACGCCTCTGTATGAAAGTCATGGTCATGAAACATGCTCGCTCACTTAATTAATCCGACACGCATGTCATTTAACATTCACACACGCACTGCCACTGATTCAAGCAATGCAGAACAGAGATGGTGGCGCAAGGAGATTAGTTCAATCACAACAAAATATATCATTCGTACCCAAAAAACTCAATACAAGGACCGCCTAGCTGCTATTTAGCAAAGCAAGATTTCCTTCTCATAAATGACACAAACATTCAACATATTATAAAATAACATTAAAAAGCATAAAACCATTCTGCCCCGCGCTAAAAATGTAAAATAATTTTAAACACCGTTTATTTCTATAATAGAATTCTTTTATATTTCCTATCGATTCCCTCGCTTCAATGAAGTCTTCTCTTGGGAGGAAGAGAGCTGATAGGTAAGGGCCAGGCATCGAAGCTGATGTGGGTTTTTTCCAAGCATATTAATTTTTATAGCCTCCATCATTTCATGCTTTATTGAAGTTATATCATCGACTTTACTCTTTGAAGCATATTTCAATCATCAAGTAGAGGAGAAATGATCAAACAAAAGAATTATTCCCTCCGTCTGAGCTTTAAAAGATTAAGAAATTAGTTTAGTTTTGTAAAAAGAGTATATTAATTTTTGTAAAGTACCCTTTTAATCATTCACATTGGATACTACTTCCTCAATAAAATATCTCTTCTTAATATATGTTCAATCAATAAGGATAATTTAAAAAAAAAAATTATAAATTTGAGATACAAAATAGATTGAGATCGTATATTCAGACTTAAAGCAAACTATTTTACTAGCTATTATAATTAGCATGTGAGGAAGTAATATAGTTGAAAAACACGCATAAGAAGGAAATGATATTTTAAAATTATTTTATAGGCAAACGACAGAGCAAGTGAATTAAGCTTATTTAATTATGTTTCAATGTTTCTCTAGTGAGAAGGAAACCATATATATTTTAGGGTTAAGCTGCATCCAGCACCCTAAAATATTTTTTCAGGTGCATCCAATGCTCTAAAGTATTTTGTGATACATGCAACAGCCTCTGAAGTATTTTTCCTATTGCACCTAGCACTCTAAAATATCTTTTCAAGTGCGTCTAGTACCATACAATATTTTTTGGTTCATTCAATCCCAAAAGTATGTTATTATGTGTATCCAGCACCCTAAATTATTAAAATTGTTAAAAGCAAAATTGCACAAAAAAATACTTTAGGATGATGGACGCCCCTAAAAAAATATTTTAGGGTGCTACATGCACTACAAAATACTTTAGGGCACTATGTGCATCTGGAAAAATACTTCAGGGCTAAATGCACCTTCGCCGTATATGTTATTATGTTTACATGATTCCTTTATGAGAAGAAAAGCAAGTGGGTTCTATGTATAAAAATAGGCACCATGCAACGTACTTATGCTGGAGGCATTTGATAAATCAAATATTTGCTGCCCTGTTAAAATAACTGCTTCCTCTTCCTTTCTTGTTCTGTTTCTCTTCCCCCTCACATAATCCTCTCACGGTAGTGACAGGGTGTGAGAATGTGTTACATGAGGGACCAGAAACGCATGTCAATAAAAAGAATGATCATTTAGGTTGGATTTGGCCACTTACAGCTGGAAAAGACAAACGATTTTCTTCTTCATCGTTATTTTGCTGATTGTCCCGAACAACTTCTAATATGCTTTCCTCTGAAACTTCTCCATTATTACTTGGGACATGGTGCGCCTGTTAAAAATTTATAATGAGTGTACAGTCAGTTAATAGGAGACCAGACAAGTATATGAGTAAACATTACTATATTGGATTTGACCACCTACAGCTGACAAAGACAACGAAGGATATTCCTCTTGTTCGTGATTTTGCTCATTTTCCCAGTCTGACGAAACTTGGGGTCCATAATTACTTGGGGAATGAGGCATCTGTATGAAAGTAATATATAAAACATGTTCAGTCACTTAATACGACACTCATGTCCTGTAACACACAAACATGCCATGGCAAGGATAAAACTCTGAGCCCTTGCGATTAATGAATGAGGTAATAATGGTGCCATCAAGGCACCTAGCTAGGCCATTGGCAAGGAAGTGGCTTCTATAAAATAGACACCATGAATGCAATTTATGCAGGAGACTTTTGATTAATATAATAAAACATTTGTTGCTCTGTTAAAATAACAACTTCCTTCCTCTTCCTTTCTTGTTCTGTCTCTCTTCCCCCTCCCTCTCTGTTCTTCGTATCTCCCTCCCTCCTCTCTGTTTCTATATTTCTTTCCCATCGATAATCCTCTCGCGTCAGTGACACAGTGTGGGTGTTTACATGGGGGACTAGAAAAGCATTTCAACAAAAAGAATACTCATTTATGTTGGATTTGGCCACTTACAGCTGAAACAGACCAACGAGTTTCCTCTTGTTCGTCATTTTGCGGATTGGGCACATCAAATATGCTTCCCTGATCTGAAACTTGTCCATTACTTGGGGAATGATTCGTCTGTATATATGAAAGTGATGATAATAAGTGCAGAGTCATTTAATGGGAGACTAGACAAGTAATATCACTATGAGTAAACTGAGAATATATTTATCTTCCGTTGTGGTCACTTACAGCCTCAGAAGACTCCTCTGGGTTATTTTCCTGATTGGTGGTAGATAATAGGCTTTGCCCTTGGGAATATTGGCTCTGCAAATTAACAAAGAAAACCCACAAGCATGACATACATGTTAGTTTAAGTAAGACGTCAAGTTATATTCTGCTGCAAAACTCAATTAATTAAGACCTCCTCATCGCCAATATTTGGAGGACCAGACTGCACTCCCGATTCGGAGTGGTGGCGAAGAATGATGATGAGGGAACTGAAAATTAATGCAATGGGCAAAAGGATCCGCTTGATCTTGAAAAGTTGTGCGGCAAACAATTGCAGGAAAAAAGCAGAGAAGCCAGTTTCGAATCCAAGCTCATACTTCCTAGACATGGACAGCGACATCAACGCAAATGAACCATATGAGATTATGGTCAGTGCATCCGATTTTCCAGCCACAAGTTGGTCATGCACCATAGAGATCAAGCAAATCATAACAAAAATTAGAGCTGCCACAACACCTTGGACTCTCTCTGAAACTCGAATTCTCTTGCCCCACACCATGAGGCACCACATGATTAAACAGACCAATAGATAAACAAGGTGACCTCCAAAGCCTAACTTTCCAAAAGACATGTTGTAGGTGGAGCCTTGAGCAAAGCAAACGAGGCCACTCATGGCTGACACACCTCCCACAAATTCCCAAATCTTGGACTGATTTACTATAAGATCAGTCATTCTGTTCTTTTCCAGGTATCGGAAGCTGCCTAAAAAAAAGATAGGCTAACCTCAGAAAAAGCATCACATAGAATCTAAAATATTGTATGAAAAAGATCGCATGTGTTTAATTCCTCACGAATTCCTAAAGCAAAGCATATATAGCAGATGTTGTACTAAGATTTCTGATACAGACCAAAGCCAAGGGAAAAAAAAATCATCAAAGGGACATACTAACCTCGATCAAATACCCCTCCCAAGTCCCAATACACAGCCCAGAATCGTCGCAAGCACAAGACGATGGCAGCTCGGAATAAGGGTTCTGGGATTGACGCGGAAACTAACTGAGGAAGGGCTTGTCAAAGGAATCAACTTGTTGACTCAGAAGTCGCAGGTGGCCGAAAGCATACACAACGTTAGTCGCCTTGGTGAAGTCATAAATTTTAGCGAGAATTACATTCTAATTCTCAAGGAAGAAGATAAATAAAGCAATAATCCCTTAAAATTATAAAATGAAAAAATTGTCTTATTAACAATATCAGGAATATATCATTAACAATTTTAGGAGTCTATATTGACAATTTCACAGGACCAATTTTTTATTTTACAATTTTAAGGGATCATTTCTTTATTTTTCTTTTTTGGGATTTGAGTGTAATTCTCCTTAAATTTTATAAATTAAAATACGTACAAATAACTCAAGTTTCCTTTTTTATCGAGGAGTCTTTTATTTGAAATTCTTTAGATTGTACTAAGTGTTAAAAACATAGTTAAAAAATGGGTTTTGAAATTGGCTTTCCCTAAGTTAAAATTCATGAAAATAAAGATATTTCTAATCTTGTTGGTATTTTTGGAAAACAATGAAGAAATGTTTGAAATGAAAAAGGGATCACATGATGAAATGAGTTTTGGTAGCAAAGTTGGTGGCTTTCCTAACTTCTAAGAAAATAATTTGGGAGTTAATTTTTCATCAATTCAAATTAAAAAACTTAAGCATTCGTATTGAGTCCAATCTACCTAATTAATGACTAATCATACGATCACATTCATAGTCATCTCTTAGATAGACCGTTAAAAATCACTAGATGTGTCTTTAAAAATCATTTTAATGCACTTATTTCTTTTTAAATGAGAGCACGACACTTAATTTGAATTAATTCAACTACACTTTATAGTAATCACATACAATACATAATCTCATTAAAATATAAAGGAAATATGTTCAATACAAAATTCAAGTGCATCAACAACAAAATTTAACACAAATGTTACCTAACAAGGATAAATGAACACTCATCTAAAGTCCCACAAATATATGTACCAATACAAAATTAACTCAAACAAATCACGATATATATAATGAGCTAATGGTAAACTAATAAACTCTCATTTGTAGCATATTGAAGCTCTAGCCACTTTCTGTACCACCAAAAATAAAGAAAAATTAGCCACTTATGAGCTTAACAATAATCACAGCTTCTTAAAAAACGCTCACCCGAAGATTCATTATCTCACAGGAATCTGGGAATTCTTTGTCGGAAACTTCATGAACTCGCCGGGAAACTCAAAGGAAGGACGAATGGTGCTCTGAGCTCTTCAAGTCGACTTTAAGCTCTAGAACAGGAAATTGTGAGTTCTTCAGCTCATGAAAGAAATTAGCATTGCCACATTGCCTGCTAAGTTATGATGTGATAATAAGACAACATTTGTAAGCTACTTCACTAGAGAAGTCATTTGTAAGATTAGTTTCTACATTAGAGATGTAAATTAGTCATACTAATTGTCTTGAGAAAATTAGTTATTTCAATACCGGAGAGAAAATATTAGAGAGAAGCTCTGTAATACTCTTTAATTGTGAGTAAACAAAACTAGAGGACTGGAGAAGAAGCACCTAATTACTGAGAATATGCTCTAGATGTCAGGATTTACGTTTCGTTAGGGAAGGGAAATGTTTGGCGCTCTGTCTTCAAGGGAACCTGCACCGATGTCACCACTCCCGACGGCGATGGCGGCGGTGATGCCTCCACTGACTTCGGCTTCATTAATTACTTGGAAAAAATACGGGCTCTTTAGAAAATCTGAATCTATATGCAATTACTCAGGACTACAATTAACTTTAAAATTTTGAAATTTTGAAATTTAACAAAATAGTTTAACAAAAAATTTTTTTACCAAATAAAATACTGAAAAATACAGAAAAAAACTTTGGAATTTCAAAATTTTAGATAAGATATTTATTAAAAAATGAGTTGTGAATTACTTATCAAATTTTGTCATTTTCTTATCAATTTTTGGTAACAAATTTGATTTAGGATTTTATAATTTCAAAATTTTTTTTAATCTTTTTTCCTATAATAAAAGAGCATAAATAAACTATACATTATTAACAACTAATTAAAAATCTAATATAAAAATGAAAGAGTAAAGGTGTAATATAAAAAATTAAAAAAGTTTTCTTAAAAAGTAAATATACATAAATTAATAAAACAATTTTTTAAATACTACTATTTAATTTTTTTTTAAAAGAAATGCTACGTTAGGCAAATTGATTTTTCTCGAGGTTTTAATCATGTATACATCAAAAAAAAAGGTATGCGTTTTGTGTGGGCAAGGCGCTGTGTTAATGACAGCGTACTTGTACAGTAAAAGTTTTTTGTTTGAAAAGAAGCAACAATTTGTTTTTCAAGACAGGACTCAGGAGACGATATGAAAAGAATCAGAACGGAAAAGTATCCATAAGATTTTAAACATCAAAATCTAATTAAATTATTAAATTTAGTGTATATTAAATAATTATTGAATGAATGATATGTCCTATTAACTTATACTCCCATACTTATTATAAGACATATTTAAAGAGCTAATTTCAATCATAAATATAAGACATATTTTTTATATTTATTAATATTTTCTTAATTTATCCTTATTCATACTCCATCAACATGATATATTAACTAATTTAACTAACTAATTTAATCTAATTAAATTTGATAAATATATCTTGAATTTGCAGAACTGAACAGACGAGAGATTGAGGAGAACGAAAACAAGCTAGTTGATTTTGAAGTTCAAATGGAGGATGACAGAAACGAAGGGCTGTTCTTTAAGAATCTGAGGCAAAAGGCACCTGTTGATAAAGGAAAAGCCAAAGAGGAAGCGAAAAAGATCAAAGATGTTACCAAAGAAAAAGCTGGTAGCACAACCAGAAAGAACATTTACTTGTTCTTCATTGGCCTCATTACTTTTGGAATTGTGGATTCCGTTTCGTCTTCTTCACCTACTGATTGGAGAAAAGTTGCAGCTCTTGCAGCCATTCTTGTGGCCTTAGTTTCTCAGTTCATCTATGAACGGAACATGTCATCTGAAATCAATACAACTTCACAAGACAAGTCCAACGAAGATGTTGATAATGAAGAAGAAACTAAATGAAGAGCATGCTTGCTTGCTGTGAATCATGGTTAAATAGGAAGAAAGAAAAAGCTCCATCCTTTTAATTCTTGTGGTTTATTTCTTCCGTTTTTATGACACAGAACAGAATAGCTCTTATTGGGCCTTCTTCCTCTTAACCCATTGGGTTTACTGGATACTCCTCTTATTTTTAATATAACACATATTTGAGAAGTTGATTTCGATTCAAAATATAAGATATGGTTTTTATATTTGTCAATCTTTTCCTAATTTACTCCTATTGAAGCTTCCTCAACCATAATTAAAAAGTGAGGAAATGAGGGGATTAAAAAAAATGATTGAGGTGTTTTAGAAAATACATGTCATATTAACCAACTCAGCTAATTTCTTTAATATAATTAAATTAGGTAAATATGTCTTATATTAATGAACGAAAGAGAAGGCACCATAAGAGTAAGAAGAGAGAAGTGTATTTGGGATGAGGGGATATATATTCATTTAGATTCTTTTGTTTAAATTTTTTTTCACGAAAAAATCACTTATTTTTAAAAATATTTTTGATTAATTTTATCATCTCTGTTTAAACTTATTCAAAAAAAAAAAAAAATCAGAATCTGAAATAGATTTCTTTCTTTATTTTTTTTTACCTGAGATTTCTTATTATTCTTGGAAACCTACTTTAAGGAGGCTTTTGAAAAGGGTTAAAGTGCAAATTTATCAATGAAGTTTTGTCCGAGGAGCGTCTGGCACAAATATCTTTTAGAACGGGCAAAAATACCGATGAACAATTAAAAAGGGGCAAAAATACCAATGAACAATTAAAAAAGGGCATCCACTACAAAAACCGTTAAATCTGTGCTAACGCCGTTAGAGGTCTTCTTCTCTTATAATTTAACGCCGTTAGTACGGATTAACGGTTTTTGTGGTGGATGCCTTTTTTTAATTGTTCATTAGTATTTTTACCCCTTCTAAAAGATATTTGTGTTAAACGCTCATCGGACAAAACTTCATTGATAAATTTGCACCTTAACCCTTTTGAAAATAATCACATGTGGTTGATAAGAAAGAATGTCATAAAAAATAAATACAAAGATAAATAAAGTTGTGATAAAAATTAAAGATAATTGAATAATAAATAGTTTTTAATGAATGAGGTATCATTATCACATGAAAAAATGACTTGTGACATTCCTCAGTGGTGATATTTACCGATTCCTAGTGGCAAGTAAAGATCCAATTCAAAATCTAATCATTATTCTTATTAGGAAGCTTGTTAAAAGGAGTTTCTATGATCAAGCATTTTGGACAACTTCACCAAAACAAGTTTGCATCTTCTGTTCACCGACCCAACTTAAGTATCTTTTGATTTTCCCAAGGAGGATTCAAGCATGCAATTAAGAATAGAGATCACATGAGGGAACTTCTTTTCCGAAGCTGCAAAGCAAATTAAAGCTAAACAAATAGGATTTGTCACATTCCAATCTTATGGCTTTGAGCTAAAAGCTTTCATATAAAGGAATAAATACGAGTATAAGGGTTTTTTTTTTTTTGCCAAACAGTTAATTTTATTAATCACAAAAAAATAAATATTACAAATATCAATAGCCTAGCCGAAGCCAATCAAAACTCATCAAAATCCTAAAAAATACAATATCAACTTACAAAAAAAAAAGAGCAAGATACTAAGCTTTTAACGGAATGGTTGTATGATGAGAAGGAAATATGAGATATTGGTAATAAATATTTTGAAGAACTATATACGGACACTAGTATGTACCAAGGGACCTTGGTATTTGGGTGTACCTACCCTGAGATTGATACAACGAATAGATGTGCTTTGGGAAGACAGGTTGATGACGTGGAGATTAAACGAGCTTTATTCGATATGGGATCACTCAAAGCTCCGGGACCGGACGGATTCAATCCTCTTTTTTATCAGAGCCAATGGGATACGGTTGGTCTTTCAGTGATATCTTTGGTTAAACAGGTTTTCTCTGATCCTCAATGGGTCCAGCATATTAATGGTACTTTAATTGTGCTTATTCCAAAAATTGATCATCCTCAATCTTTCTGTGATTTTCGCCCAATAAGTCTCTGTAATGTAGTGTATAAGATTGTTACAAAGATTATTTCTATCAAGCTTAAAGCTATTATGCCATTGGTTGTGGCCCCGAACCAATGTAGCTTTGTGAAGGGGCACCAAAGTACTGATAATGTTATTCTAGTGCAGGAAATAATCCACTCTATGTGGAACATGAAGAAGAAGGGTTTCATGGCAATAAAGATTGACTTGGAGAAAGCGTATGATCGAGTCAAATGGAGTTTTCTCTTTGAATGCTTGAATGAGCTTAAAATTCCTAAGTATCTTTGTGATGTGATCAAGGCTTGTGTATCTACACCGCAAATGGAACTACTTTGGAATGGGTGTACGGCAAATGCTTTCCACCCTTCTAGAGGAGTTTGTCAAGGCGATCCTATCTCTCCGTATCTCTTTGTCATTATGTTGGAGAGGTTGGGACACTTAATACAGACTGTTGTACAAGACGGAGATTGGAAACCATTTAGGTTGTCAAAACAAGGTACGACTATCTCTCATGTTTTTTTCGCTGATGATCTTATTTTGTTTACAGAAGCAGATATGGATCAAGCTGGAGTGGTGAAAGCTTTATTGGATGATTTTTGCGAGATATCCGGCCAGAAAATAAACGCTGAAAAATCACGAATTTACTTCTCAAAGAATGTGGGACGCACAAGAAGCCAAGAGATTAGTGAGTTCTTAAATTTTTCCCAGTCGTCCAATCTGGGAAAATATTTAGGAATGCCTGTCTTACATGAGCATAGCACCAAGTCTTCATACAGGTTTATTCTTGACAAGATCGATGCTCGACTAGCAAGCTAGAAGCCAGACATGTTATCTATGGCGGCAAGACATACTCTTGTATCGTCTGTGGTGTCAACCATGCCCTCTTATGCCATGCAGTTTTTGCCTCTCCCTCTAGGTACCTGTGATGAGATAGACAGAAAGTGCAAGAATTTTCTTTGGGGAAGTACATCTTCAAATCGTAAACCTCATATGGTAGCTTGGGGTCGGGTGTGTTCCTTGAAAAAGGATGGTGGATTGGGATTAAGGCAAGCAAGGATTCAAAACCAGGCTTACATGACTAAACTAGGATAGAACTTGGTTCATAAACGAGATGCATTGTGGGTTTGTTTCTTTCGAGAAAAGTACAAAACAGGTAGTGATGTGGTGCCGATAGTGGGAAAAAGACGAAACGAATCGAGCACATGGAAGGGGATTAGACAAAATTGGGAAAGTGTAAGTGAGAGTATTTTATGGAAGATTACAGATGGAGCTTTGGTGTCCTTTTGGCATGATAAATGGGTTCCCCATTTGGACAGATTGGACAGCTTGGTAACTCACCCATTATCAAATGATATCCGAAAATGGAAGGTAGCAGATTGTACTACTCCATCAGGTCAATGGGATCTGAATAAGTTTGGACATTTATTATCGAAACAGGTTGTGTTAGCGATCCAAAAAGTGAATATTAACCGCAATGCTGGTGCTGATATTCCGGGTTGCTGTTGGGCAACTGATGGTAAATTTGTTCTAAAAGAGGCATACAACATATTAGCGAGTCACGGAGATAATCAAAATTGTTTCCGATGGAGGCTCATATGGAAACTAAAGGTTCCTCAACGGTACAAACTGTTCATGTGGTTATGCGCCCACGGTCGTTTAATGACAAATTTGGTAAGAACTCAACGGAAAATCCACACGAATGAGATGTGCCCCTGTTGTTAAGACGAGACAGAATCAATTCTGCATGCTCTTAGAGATTGTGCTGTGGTAAAAGAACTCTGAAGTGAGATGCTGCCTAGTCAATGGTATCGGAAATTTTTTGACTTAGCCGATAGAAACATTTGGTTAACATCATGCTTAAGTCATAGTGATAAGGTGTATGGTTATGAATTTCGTTACTGGTTTACTGTTTTATGTAGACACATTTGGTTGGCGAGGAATGACCGTATTTTCAACAATAAACAATGGAGTAAACAGCATTTACTAGCACGTACTAGTTCAGTGTTGCCTTGGGGTGTCTCTAGTCTCATGCAACCGAAGTCTTATATCACACCAATTATGGTTTGGCGTCCTCCACCCGCTGGGGTGGTTAAGGTTAACACATATGGATCCAAGAATAAGAGTCGGGAAGCTGTACATGTGGTGGAGTGATACGGGATGACCAAGGCCGATTTGTTCAGGGATTTATGTTTCAAATTGGAAGCGGGTCTGTGATCACAGCAGAGGCATGGGGAATCCTTTGGGGTATAAAGTTAGCTTGGGAAGGAGGATTTAGGAATATTCTTGTTGAAAGTGATTCTAGCAAAGTATTGGAGCTTATTCAAGGAGCGGTCTCTGATGAACATCCTGATGTTACAGTAATTTTGGAGATTCAATCGATGCTAGAACGTGAGTGGGAAGTGGAGCTGCTATACTGTTTGTCGAGAGGCGAATATGGTGGTTGATTGCTTCTCAAGGATAGCATGGGATATGGCGGTTGATTTTCTTGTACTTCACAGAGAACCTGCTGAAGCGAAACAATTACTTATAAATAATGTTGTGAACCATAATTTTTGTATTGACTTAGTGGGGTAGAGCCCTTGGGGCTGTTTTTTTTTTCATTCACTATCAAAAAAGAAAAAACATATCAATAGCAACTAAGACATTGGCCAATATCACTTCTCTTGTTCCAAACCATTTTGAGATTTCTGCTCATAACTCCTCAAACCTAAAATATCAACATGCAAAATTTTCCTTTAAAGGAGATGCCATCCCTTAAGACACATCTCCTTAACACGCAACTCTATTACTTGGTCTTCTCACTAAGGAAAACACCAAACCACTTGCTGAGTATTTCAAATCTAACCATTCCTGAACCAAATTCAAACACTGCCAGTTGCATACTTTCTATTTTCCTCCAGTTATCAAATGAAACAATTCTCCATAGTCAGTTTCTACAATAGAGTTCACAAGTCCCAATATGTTCACAGCCAAAATCCCTCCCTTAAGCGCCAAGCATTTCTCAAGACATTCATTTAATAAAGCTTGTGACATATGAATCACTCTATCGACACACCAACTCGCCATTAAAGACCCAGGCGCATCTACCTTTTCAAATATTCCAACAAAATATAGCCACTGTAGCTTTCCCCTTATCATCAAATCTAATATTTCCTCCAAAAGTTTCCAAAAACTAGTGCATGGTGCTTTTAAAACTAGACTTCGAAATTTTTAAACCCAAGTTACTGCCAAACCAGCACCGTTGAACCCAATGACAGAAGAACAGAAGATTATCAATGTTCTCTACCTCGTTTAAACATATGGGACAAATAGGAGAATCACTGCATTTTCTTTTAAAAACATGCCTCTTTTGTGGGAACAGCTCCCACCACAAATCTCCATAAAAAGTGTTTGATTTTCGAAGGAACAATCATGTTCCATGCATGACTGCTTCCATAAGCTATTTGGTACCGAAAAGAACTTTCAAGCCTCCTCTTCTGCTTCCTTCTTGATTGCTCCTTTGCTATTATATATCCTGATTTAACACAATATACACCATCCCTACAAGGCAGCTAGAAAACACAGTCATCGGTTCGACTATCACATCAATTAACTTCCTTACTCTAATTAAATTAGATAAATATGTATTATATTAAGGAACTACAGAAAAGGCACAATAAGAGTAAGAAGAGAGAAGTGTATCCGGGATAAGAGAAAAGTGTATCCGGGATTAGGGGATATATTCATTTAGATTCATTTGTTTAAATTTCTTTTCATGAAAAAATCACTTATTTTTAAAAATATTTTTGATTAATATTATCATCTCTGTTTAAACTTTGTCAAAAAAAAAAAAAAAATCAGAATCTGAAATAGATTTCTTTTTTTTTCTTTTACCTGAGATTTCTTATTATTTT
This sequence comes from Inga laurina, assembly GCA_963855925.1. Classification (NCBI taxonomy): domain Eukaryota; kingdom Viridiplantae; phylum Streptophyta; class Magnoliopsida; order Fabales; family Fabaceae; genus Inga; species Inga laurina. The sequence continues at coordinate 57,929,807 of OY979711.1, forward strand.
TGGAAACATACTTTAAGGAGGTTTTTGAAAATAATCATATTGGTTGATAAGAAAGAATGTCATAAAAAATAAATACGGAGATAAATAAAGATGTGATAAAAATTAAAAATAATTGAATAATAAATAGCTTTTAATGAATGGGATATCATTATCACATGAAAAAATAAAAATGACTTGTGACATTCCTCAGTGGTGATATTTGCCGATTCCTAGTAGCACAAGGCCAAGTAAAGATCCAATTCAAAATGTAATCATTATTATGATTATTAGGAAGCTTGTTAAAAGGAGTTTCTATGATCAAGCATTTTGGACAACTTCACCAAAACAAGTTTGCATCTTCTGTTCACCGACCCAAATTAAGTATCTTTTTATTTTCCAAAGGAGGATTCAAGCATGCAATTAAGAATAGAATATACATACCTGTCGCCATAAGATATGGTACCTGAAAAGAACAAATAATTTCTTCTCCACTTACCAAAATGAGTGAGGCCTGATAAAGTTTAGGCCATCGCACGCCATTGGGATAGCAACCTCCCTCTATTTTTTTTTTTCCCCCATTGTTTGCTTTGTTTATGTTATCTTCACCATTGAACAAAATATATTGGGATTTTTTTTAATCATTATTTTTCCCTTAGCTTTTTGACTTCTGTGGCTAACTTAACTTACGATATCTCATCCTTAAAAATTGTTTTCAATAGAGACAAAGCACAATCCCCATATCATCTTGCAATTGGATTTAGACATAATCATCTTCCTTGTTGAACCATGATGATTATTAGATTTAGCTTGTTATCCTAGAGTTCTTTTTTTAAAAAAAGAAAGAAAGAAAAACAACAACGACCCATTTGGTAATACATGCATGATCCTCCTTCTGGTTCTTAACATAAGATATATTTATCTAATTTAATTAGATTAAAAAATTAGTTAAATTAGTTAACATGGCATGTATTCTCTAAAATATTTTAGGCATCTTCATTAATTATGTAATTCCCTCTCTTACTTAATTATTATTGAAAGAGAATCAATAAAGATAAAGTAGGAAAAGATTGACAAATATTAAAAATATGTCTTATATTTAGAATCAAGATCAACTCCCCAAATATGTCTTATATGAAGGACACAAGGGAGTAACATTTAAGAGTGAGAAAAAAAAACAATTTTTTATGAGAAAAAAACGGCATATTTTGAAGTATATGCATGCATCAACGAGATTTTTGCAATTGAAAAACTGTGTCGAATTAATAAACCCGTCATGGATTAAAAATAGATAATAATACATCCTCCTGATCTTGAGGATGGTATTATTATAACATTTCTTTTTAAGGGTTTTAAAATTTAAAATTAAAATCCTCAAAAATCGTCAGTTTCATTTTCTTGAGTTGGACCCGAATATGAACAAAGAGAGGTTAGGTGATGTTGGTCAATGCAGGGTTGTAAACACAAGAGAGTAAAACCCGTATATAACCCCTTATCTAATTCTCTGCTTCAACTATATTAGGAGTGGGAAAACGGGTTCGCCCGTGGGTTGTGGGCCAGCCCACACGGGCTGCAGGTTACGGTGGGGCGGGCTGGTTCGTGGGCTGGCTTTTGCCAACCCGAACCCGTTTAGGCGGCCAGCCCGCCAATTTTTTTTTAATTTTTTATTTTTTTCTTTTTCATCCGCTTATATCACACTTTTTTTCTTTTATACATCTGTGTTAAGAAATCAATTTCATTCTTATTTTCCTTTTTTTTCATCTATTTACATCACAAAACTATATAAATACATCTCTTTTTAATTTAATAATAGTATAATAAATAAATATAATATGAAAATAAGTGTCAAATAAAAAGTATGAGGAATTAATTAAACACATCATTAAGGAAAAATGAGATAAGGGACCAAGAATATTTGAGAAAAAAATTTAAATAAAATAAAATAAAAATAAAAAAATTTAAGCGGGCCAGCCCGCAGGCTAAACCGGCTCAGCCCGTTTAGCCCGTTTTTAATCGGGCTCCTTTTTCTCCGGCCCGAACCCGATTATGTTTTACGGGCTGGCGGGTCGTTTTACCAGCTCTAAACTATATAAGTCTACTACTTCAGTTTCCATCTTATAATCTACTTTTCATTTCTATCAATATAAACGTAAACTAGGCTGTTCAATTTTTTTTATTTTCAGAAAAAGGTTTTAGAATTTTTAAGACCCCAACATTATCCTTCCAAGACTCTAATCGTAACTGATAACGGACAAAATTAAAATTTTGAGATGTAGAAAAAATTATCACAAGGACTAAATAAGTACTATAAGCCAGTAACCTTTTTGCACAAAATCATTTTTTAAAACCCGATGATAAGATAATTCTAACATGATGGAAAGAAAATTAGAGGGAAAAGAATACTAAAAGAAAAAACTTCTAAAATAGTAGTAATTCCTTTTATAAATGTTGAAAATTTTACTTTCTAGTATTTTTCTCCGCTTATTTTTCGCTTACTGTTTTTTTCCACCCTCCAAACATAGCAATAGTTTTGCAATGCATAAAAAGGGTGTTGTGGCTCTATCTTCCGGCAGGTGAGAAGCATGACTCATTTTCTTTACATAATTCTAACTAAATTGGAGCGAGCACAGTGTTTGCCAATTCCTAATGCCTCGTTTGGTATAGTGGAAGAGTTTTTGATAGAATTGGAAGTGGAAATAGAAGTGAAAATAGAAGTGGAAATAGAAGTGTAAGAGGAGGTGGAAGTGAGATTTAAAGTGTGTTTGGTATGATATAGGAAGTGAGATATAATTTTTAATTAGAATATGTATTAATAATGGACAAATACTAAAATACCCTCAAGATAAAAAAAATCTCTCCCGCCAAAAACCAACCTATCGAACGTCTCCCACAATCATCAGAATGTGTTCTTCTCCGGGGAAAAAAAATCAGAACTTGTCCACCACAGTTGCCGGAGAAATCAAATCAAACCCAATCCAGAAAAATTAATCTAAACAATAGAGTATTTGGTACAAAAAAAAAAAATCTAAACAATGGAGCTTGGCTCAGAACTCTCCGATGAGGATGAAGAAGAGCTTCGAAACTTGTCCACCACCGATGAGGATGAAGAAGAGCTTCGGCTGGATCCCTCATCGCAACTTGTCAGATCTGAATCGCGACATTTGCCTCATGAACTCTCCCTCATCACCACAGATCTGAAGCTGTCGCCTCCTCCTCTCAGATCTGAATATCGTCCTCACTGCCTTCCTGAAGACGTTGATGGCAGAGTCAACTTCATGGAGCTTGGCTTTGGGTTTTTTGATGTTGTCGATAGTGGAGTCAGATCTTGAAGAAGTTGTTGAAGGACCAGGAGTCGCCATCGCAAGCTTCGTCGACATCACCATTCCTCGTCGCCACTGTCCTCGTCGTCGCCGTAAGAGAAGGTGGGGGAGGCTGTCGCAGGTTGAGTCACGGAGGTCAGAGAGAGGAAGCATGGACAAATTGCAGGAGGGGCAAATTGTGAATTGATTAAATATAAGAGGGTATAATAGTCATATAATTTCACTTCCATAGAACTCAAACCAGTTCCTTAGGGCTGGGTATGGAACCCACTTCCATCATTTTTTATGGAAGTCACTTCTCTAGAGAAGTGTATTCAACCCAACCAAACACACAAAAAATGGGTTCCACTTCCACTTCCACCTCCCACCCTCCTACTTCCATGATACCAAACGTGGCCTAAGAGTCTCACTACGTGGGCCCACCTTCCTGACCAGAGTCCGCCATTTGTCCCTCACAGAGCCAGGAAAACGGGCCGAGCCCGTTGGGCTGGCCCTTTTAGGCCCTGGCTCTTCAAGGGCTGGGCTTACAAATTGTAGCCTCAAAAGGAAGTCGGGCTTAAAAGGACCGGCCCTGTAGGGCTTTAGGCTTAAAAGGGTTGGCCTTGGAGGGCCTCAGGCCGGCCCTTTAAGCCCGTTTATTTTTTATTTTTATTTTGCTTGGAAAGGAAACCATGTTACATTTTTAATTGGCTTATTAAATCTATATGTCACTCTATCCTCATATTATATAGAGTATGATTTTTGAGTATATTGTTTTGTCTAATTGAATCATATTGTGATTTTTTAGTATGATTTTTGAGTATATTGTTAGAATAAAATCATATTATATATTGTTCTGCCTGATGGAGTATGCTTTTTTATGGAGGTTGTGATTATTTGACTACTTGAACATACTACTCAAAGTGAAACACAATCAAATGTCCTTGAAATCGATGATAGGGACGAAGAAGGTGAAAATGATAGTCGTTATACTCATGTTGCTTAGAGGTTAGAGTATTTATCTTCTTGCCTTATTATACTTTGGCCTTTGTGTGAATTATTTATGGACATGATTTTACCTTTGATTATACATTAGTAACTGTGTTTGTTTGTTGCAAGAGACGTGTTATTTAAACCTTAATGTTGACAACATTTATGTATTAAATTAGAACTTTAATCGTTGTTATTTACTAATTATATCTCTCTGTGGAACATACGCAGGAAAAATAGTTAAATATTGTGAAAATAACTTCTCGGCCCTGCGGGCCGGCCCTAGCCCTAATGCTCTCGGGCCGGGCCTTGAAAAATTGCAATTTTCTTGACCCCGAGCCCTTTAGGACTGGCCCTGTTAGGCCCTGACCCGTCAAAGACCGGCCCTGATTCCCAGCTCTACCCACAATGTTCATACTTTTTGACACTAAAGCAATAAAGCATGCCTCATTGCTTCAGGATTTGGCTTCGGTCTTGGGGCTGACCCGTTTTTTTTAAATGTTATCTAATATTTTAAAATATTTTTTTAGAATTATCTAATATTTTAAAATATTTTTTAAGTAACGTGCAGTATCCTAAAATAATTTTTAGCGCTTTTAATCCCTTAAAATATTTTTTCAGTTATACCCAATCTGTTAGCAGACTAATTGCAATTTAACCCTTAATATATTTTTTCAACTCCAAAAATCACTTTAAAATAATTTTTGTGTGCTTTTAACGATTTAAAATATTTTTTTCAAATGTACCTAGTGTTTTAAGAGATTGACTATAGTTTTACCGTTAATGTATTTTTCTTAGTAGTAAAGAGCATCCAAAACTTAGGATACTGATTTATTAATTTTCACCCACTCTAAAATATTTTTTTAGTAGCATCTAATATTTTAAAGTGATTTTCGGAGATGAAAAAAAGATATTAAGGGTTAAATTGCAATCAGTCTGCTAACAAACTAGATAAAACTGAAAAAATATTTTAAGGGGTTAAAAGGACTAAAAATTATTTTAGGATACTGCACGTTACTTAAAAAATATTTTAAGATGCTAGATATGTCTAGAAAAAATATTTCAAAATACTAAACATTATTTTTTTTTTTGAAACAAAAAGGTCAGCCCCAAGACCGAAGCCAAATCCTGAAGCAATGAGGCATGCTTTAGTGTCAAAATTTTTGCATGTTATTCCAGAAAATAATCAATTTTGCTGGATAAATTTTAAAACTTTATGACTTTTTGTATATAGCTCTAATTGAGTCATATGATTATCAAATTAAAGCTTAGGATGTCTACTTTCACCTTGTAAAATTTCATAATTTTTTCTCATCATTTGATCATACAAAATCACATGACAAGCTTGTTAGAACCGGCTGACACTCAAGAGGGGGTGAATTGGGGTAAGATAAAAATTTAAGAACTTTGAAAATCTTTTCGCATCTTAGAGGAAGCAATAAATATGAAAGTAATAAATCATAAATCACAGTTAGATATTTAAATGATATATGCTAGCAGTATAAGAGCTTAGGGAAGAGAATATGTAAACTGTGATTTATCCTGGTTCGGCCCAATCCACGATGTCCTACATCCAGTCCCCAGGCTCCTCCTGAGATTTTCAATCCACTATCTTCCTCAAGTTTAACTGGGTACTTGAGAACCACTACAATCTCACAAGTTTAATTCGGGCACTTGTGAAGCCTTTACAATTCTCGTACTGAGTTATTCCCCCTTACACACCGTAAGGTTACAACTGAGTTACTCCTCCTTACACACCGTAAGGATACAACTTGGATGATGAAGGATTACAATCAGTCTTCTCTCTCAGAAGTGAATAGATGAATACTGAAGTACAATGTAAATGATCTCCCTCTCAAATATACATGATGTAGAAAATAGATAAGAACAGAGAGTAGTTGGGTCGGAGTGGATGATTCATAATATAAGCATGTTTGCGTTGTTGTGTTCTCGTTGGTTGTTCTGAACTCTGAATGATCTTCTATTTATAGTTGATGAAGGTTGATGACTGTTTGAGCATTTCAATATATCCGTTGGAGTGTGGCTTCTTCAATTTGAAAACTAGCCGTTATAACGTTAACGCTCCGCTTCCGTAAATTCACCTTTTGACTCTTCACATCATATCTTCATTGTATTCCTGGAGAAATATATTAAACACTAATACAATGAAGTGTGAGAGTGATTAGAAGCAAGAAGAATGAGTTATATGATCATTCTATTGATTTCCAGAGTCTTCGGGACGTTGTTCTATTTTTCTGGGAAGCATTACTCGAGTGCTCACTCGAGTGGACATCAAGTTTCTTCACAGGTTACTCGAGTGGCCTTCCATTTTCTGCATAGCTTACTCGGGTAGTAACTTGAAGTTCTCTTCTAAATAACTCTGCATACTCGGGTAGTAACTTGAAGTTATCTTCTAAATAACTCTGCATACTCGGGTAGTGCCTCGAGTGAAGTATGATAATAACATTGCAGATTAATCGAGTAATCGAGTGTTACCTTCAAGTTTTGCTTATCACAGTGAGTTACTCGAGTAGCTCCTCGAGTAACATTGGCAGGATTGAAAATGCCGAGAGCAACTGCAAGTGATCTACATGGTTACTCGAGTAACATTGGCAGGCCGAGAGCAACTGAAAATCTTTTACCTGGTTACTCAAGTACTCACTCGAGTAAAGTCTTTTGTTATCAACTAGTTACTCGAGTGGTGCCTTCAAGTGAATTCTTGATTTTGACTCGAAACATGGCAAATTATATATCATCGGAAAGCTCTCATCGTTTACATTCCAACCCAACAAGAATCAGCTCCAAACTCGTTGTATACAGAAAGTTATGATCCAAAGAATATCTACTGTTCTTAGACAATCTCTGAAATCACGAGCAACAACTTTCAGATGGCATAGCTATTAGAATATAACCTCAAATATGTCAAATTACCTATCCATGGAAAGCTCTTTGAGTCTTCTTTCATATGACATCAGTTTCGTCTCAATCTGATATGTGTTTTGAGAGTTATCTCCAAAATACCAAAGCTGTCCAGGAATATGACGTTGATTCATGTGTCCACTTTCAAAGCTTATATCTCTTTCATCTGAACTCCTTTGAATGTGATCTTGGTGTCAAAAGTTCGTGTTGGAAGTCTAGTTTCATATGCCACTAGTTTCACCTCAATCCGAGTTATGGTTTGGGAGATATGACCAAATTACTGAATGTTACCAGTGCTGAAAGAAACAAAGTCTGCTGCTGTTATTCGAATAGCACTTCTTGTATTCAAATAGAATCACCCTTTTTTAGTTATGGACTATTTGAATAGTCAGTTTACTATTCGAATAATATTTGAATTTTTGCACTGAGACTATTCTGATAGTTCAATTACTATCCTGATAGTCTTATAGTATTCGAATAGTCATTCCACTAATTGAATAATATTTGATAATTTTGTATTGAGACTATTCTGATAGTTCCATTACTAGTCGAATAGTCCTCTTTGAAATATGTCAAATATTATTCTGATTGTCTCCTTACTATCCTGATAGTAATCTTACTATTCTGATAGTAACTTTACTATCCTGATAGTCTTGTGATATTGGATGTTGAAATTCATCAAAAGCTTATTCGGATAATCATCATACTATTCGCATAGTTATCCTACTATCCGAATACCATATTTAGAAACTGAATTTGAAATCACAATGACTATTCGGATAATGCCTTGACTGTTTGAATACTTTTTCACTTAAATTATTTTCAGAAAAATTTGTTAAGCATACTATTCGAATACTAATGTGCTTATCCGAATACTTTCAACTGTTAACAGTTATCCTCTATTCAAATTGCATATTCATTATTCGAATAATACTTTGTTTATTCGGACAAATTAAGAGTTATTCGAATATATCTTAACTAAAAACAAGTTTTACTATTCGAATAACAATTTGACTATTCGAATAATCCACAGTATTAAATCACATGAATCTTTTCAACCCAACTTGATATATTCTCTCTTTACTTGACTAATCTACAAGATATTTCACATTAAACACAGTAGTTAGTCAACGTAGGAGATAAATACATTATGTAAACTTTTTGCTCTCAATAATTAATATCTATATTTGACATCATCAAAACTAATCATATCCAACAAAGCTCACTGCCTCATTGGCGATTTCATCGAAAACATTGTTTACTTTTAATTTCTAATATCCCATGACCAAAATTAACATTAGTATTGATCAAATATTATTTTCTTATATTCCTCTAATTTGGATCTCACTATTGGGATTTTTAGAAAACCCAAGAGTTAATTCCATTTTTGTATACAAATTTCCCATACTCTTTAATTCACCATTTTATTCCCTTTAATACCTTACAAATATAAGAAACGTTAGGGAATAAGTTCAAGACACCTACTAAACCGGAACTTAGCAGTTCGTTTAATTTAGGCTTATTCCAAAACCTTCAATCCTAAAATTTGGGATATTACAATAGAGGCTTCAACAAAGTGGTTGTTTATTCTTATTGTATAGAAGCTATCAAGTTATTGTTAAAACCGCTCTTTAGATATGGTGAATGAGACTCGATACTTTATTCATACGGATTGGCATATAGAACTCAGGCATATAGACTTAGAGAAGATCTTACTTATATGGATTATTTAGCTAAGTTTTCTTATAACATGTTAGATAGTTTTTGTATCTTTGATCAACCTCCTCCTATTTAATGATTAATAGGGGGACAGTGATGAAAGAAGTTAGGTTGTTTTTTATATGTGTGACCATTTAATATGGTATGATTCCAGTATCTGTAAAAAAAAAATTGTTTACCTCTGTAGTTGGACCAAAAATAAGTCGAGAGGATGTTATCTTAAAATTTTGACATATAAGACAATTATTTCGCGATCTCAGTACTATAAGCCATTAATGTTTGTGTTACTTTAGGTGGGAAATAATTTATCAAATCATAATCATCACATAAGAATCGTTCCGAATGCATGGTACGGTACATATTGGATTTGATCACCTACAGCGGACAAAGACCAAGGATATATCTTCATCCTCTTGGTTCTGATTGACCCGATCTAATATGCTTTCATCTAAAACTTGTACAATTCTTGGGGAATAATGCGTCTGCATGAAGGTGACATTTTAAGTGTTGAGTCACTTAATAAGCCAGAGACTAGACAAGTAGTGCTGTATATGAGTAAACTGGGAACATATGTATATATATTCCGATCGGGCCACTTACAGCTTGAGAAGATTAGTTACTACATTAGAGGTGTCAATTAGTCATACAAATTGTTATGAGAAAATTAATTATTTCAATACCGGAGAAAAAATATTAGAGAGAAGCTCTGTAAACTCTTTAATTGCGAGGAAACAAAACTAGAGGACTGGAGAAGAAGCACCTAATTACTGAGAATATGCTCTGGCTGTCACGATTTACATTTCGTTAGGGAAGGGAACTCTGAGCTCCTACCTAAACTAAAATTGTATTGACCCCAATAATTCTAAACTCTCATGTTTGGCGCTCTTTCTTCATGGAACCTTGCACCGATGTCACCACTCCCGACGGCGATGGCGGAGGTGACGCCTCCATTGACTTCGCCTTCATTAATTACTTAGGAAAAATATGGGCTCTTTAGAAAATCTGAATCTATATGCAATTACTTGGGACTACGATTAACTTAAAGATACTTTTAGTATAGCATAAAAAATTAACAAATCATATCATATTCATGAGTCATGAATAATACAAGATTATAAATAAAATTCACGTAAGTAAAGGGCATGCATTGTCTTTAAATCATGTAATTTCATTCAGATGAATTTATATTTAATTATTTTTAAAAACTTTGTGTAATATACCAGAGTAATGATTTACTAAGCCTATTATATGGAATAGGTGTTAAGGATTTGAATCTTTCCATTAAGGAATGATGATTTCAAATTATTTGCCTAAATAATTCGTCCTAAAATAAGCCCAGGGAAGATAAAAAACGAGTACATATATGATTACCTTTGGCAGTGACTAGCTGGGAATATGGGTCAGCCTGCGGGTTGCGGGTTGGGTCGCACCAACCTGCAGCCCGAGCGGTGCGGGCTTGTGCAGCCCGCACTTCTGCGGGTTGGCATTCCGCAGTGTGCGGGTTGCGGGCTCGCCTGCAAGCCTGCATTTTTTTTTTGAAAAAAAAAAAATTCATATTTTTTTAAAGAGGGTTAAAAATATGAGACACATATAAATAAGTAATTAAATTTACCTTCCTAGTATCATTCATTTCTTTTATAAAAATTTAAAAACATAATCTAAAATTTAAGAGATAAAGTTATCAAATTTGTTAAAGTTTATAAATAAAACATAAACTCATCCTCAAGCAACCAAGATATAATAATTTTGTTTAAAGAAGAAGGGAAGAAGCTAAGATTTTTTTATTTTGGATTGGGAGGTACCAATATAAGAGTGAAAAACTTATAAGTTTTGTAAAATTATTATATGTAAATAAAAAAATTTTGCGGGCCAACCCGCGGGCTTGTGCAGCTCGTATTTTTGCGGGTTGACCCGTCAAAACCCGTGGGCTCACGGGTTGAGCTCGCGAGTTGAGCCCATATTATCGGCTCTAGCAGTGAGTGACCTTTACGGGAGGATGTTATCTTAAAATTTTGACATGTAGACAAAATGATCACAAAGACTAAGTTCTATAAGCCAGTAACCTTTGTGCTAATTTAGTCTGAAAATAATTTGTTAAAACTCGATGATAAGATAATTCTAACCCGATAGAGAGCAAATTAAAAGGAAAAAGAATACTGAAAAAAAAAACTCTCAGGATAGTAATTTCTTTTATAAATTTTGAAAATTATTTTTTTAATAAAAAAAATCCAGATATAGCAATAGTTTTGCAAAGCATAAAAAGGGTGTTGCGACTCTATCTTCCGGCAAGTCAGAAGCACAACTCATTTTCATTGCATAATTGCATAATTCAAAGTAAATAGGATGAAAGCAATTCCTGTTGACAAAGACAAAGACAAAAAAAAAAAAAAAAAAAAGGATGAAGCAATTCCTAAGAGTCTCACCAAGTGGACCCCCCTTCCCGACATAGAAGGCTATAAGTCAAATCGGAAAGGTAATTTAATTAAAAAAAAAAAAAAAGGTGTGGTGGGTGCCACCGCCGAAGCGTGTCTCCAAGTCTGCTTGATATGTTTTGAATGGCAGGTGTCATCCTCATTTTCCTCCTCCTGCAAACACCATCCCATGGTCATTCTAATTACTGTAGAGATATATAGATCTAACAAACACAAAACTCTTCAACTTTTTAAATTATTATTAATAATAACAACATCTATCATCAAATTCACTTCTATATATATTTTCTTTAATTATCTAAAATAATCTTGTAGTGTCTAAAACCTCATCAAACCCTTGCACGTTACATATTGAATGGGAGGTTCGTTACTCTCTTATTGTGCCGCTCTGAATCTTATATATTATACCCTCAATGGCTCTTTTATACACACACACGCACATGCACAATGGAAAATCATATTTTCATCTCTTAAAATAAAACGAAGCAATGAAAGCAGTGGGAATGGATTAGAGGTGGTCAGATCAGAGCATGGAAATAGGCAAAGCTATAGGGTCACTCCTCACTACTGCATCTTATTATCAGAGTTTTGGGGCTTCGGCTATTATTGGTGATTGTATTAATTAGTATCGTGCAATATAATTCATTTACGGTCCAAACAGTAGGCTAGGAGATACTTGAGGGTTTTAGAAAAGGACCTTAGGAGTTGCTGTGATGGAGAACTGTGCATCCTGCCGTTTTGGTTGTTTCCTGGTGAAACATGATCTTGTTCAGAGGAATATGAAGATTCCTGCAACCAAATGGAGACCATTAGCGTAAGACTGCAAATTCTAATCGACAAAAACAAAACTTTAATATGGGATTCGATCACCTACAGCTGCTAAAGGGGAAGTACTATCTTCCTCTTGTTCGTCATTTTGCTCACTGCCCCCATCTGATACGTTTTCCTCTGACACTTGTCCATAATTACTTGGGAGATGATGCCTCTGCATGAAAGTCATGGTCATGAAACATGTTCACTCAATTAATACGACACTCATGTCATTGCCACTGATTCAGGCAGGGGAGAATTTGGGGGAGAGTTACAAAAAACATAGAGGGAAAGAAGCGGAATGCAGAACAGAGATGGTGTGGCAGAGGAGAGACAAAACTTAAGGGGGGCAAGGAGATTAGTTCAATCACAACAAAATATATTATTCCTACCCAAAAAACTCAATACAAGGACCGCCTAGCTGCTATTTAGAAAAGCAAGATTTCCTTCTCATGAAGGAAACAAACATTAAACATATTATAAACTAACATTAAAAAGCATAAAACCATTCAACAAATTGTTTATTTGTGAAGAGGGCCGGGTTTAACCGGCTGTTATGTAGGGTTGTGTTGTCTGATGATAAATAAGGATCTTACATGATCACAGTATGTTTTCAGATTCCTAAGTCAGTATTCTTGAAGCTTTCTTAGTTGTTGAAACCTGAGTCTTGCTGATTCATGTTCTTAGGTATCAAACTGTCACTCATGATGTATAATTTGTGTCTAAAGACTCCTAAATGATGGTGTAATAGCTGGTATAAGAGCTAAAATATTCAGGGGAGTCATTATGTGTTAAGCAAAGAATGATTAAAAGGTCAAAAAGGAGTGCGTATGCATGTGTATTTTGGGGGCCATGTGGCCTGCAGTAGGTAATGTTGATGAAAGAAATTATGTAAATGTGCAAATGTTCTCCAAGTGGATGACACATATGTTGTACATGCGGATGCTGTTTTGAAGCAGGAAAAACTGATTATAACTTACTGCTAATGCCTCCAAACATTAAATCAGTGTTTCAATTGTTAAAAGCATGAATAAGTACTCAAAAATGTTGATTAGAATGATGAATTCAAGTTTGAAGAATTTCAAGATTAACAGAGGAAAAAGCTGCCCGAAAATTATATGGGTGTTTATAAGATAATGAAGATATAAATATTTCCAAATGAAAGATACCCATAAATAAAATGTTGGAAGCTCTTGTGTGTGTGTGAGTGTTAGCAGCAATGAGATTGAATTTTTATAATGTTCCCTTCATGCTCTATTCGGCCAGCTCAATTCTAGAAAGAAGGAATTGAATTTAAATAAATGTAAGTGCTTCAATAAGTTTTTGAAGGAAGAATGGTGTAGGAACAAGCTTTAAGTTAAACCTAAAATCTAAGAAAAGGATCATGTTAGGAGTTGAATCAAAATCAAGAGTGTGGGGGGTTTTGGGAAAGATTAATTATGCAAAATAAATAAATGCATATGAATTAATTTGTCCCTGATGAATAATATATAGGATTCAATAGTTGCTATCAAGTTGAAGGAAGAAGCAAATAAAAGGAAGAGAGCTAGAAGTTGTTGCAAAGGTAGCTTTAATCATTAGTTTTGTATATTATGTTTTGGCTGCATGCTTGTTTGTGCCATTATTGATGCAGTAAAGCATGAGAACATGTAAACTCCTTACTTCTGTTATTGTCATGGCCATGTGTAATAGTAGTTTTAGTTTTACTGTTATTCATTTATTGTAAGGTATTATTCTCTGTGGCTTGTTTTGCACGCTCAGTTATTTGCCATGCATTATATACTGAAATATGATTATTGCTACTGAGATTCCCCAATCTCACCCCCTCTCTCTATGAATTCACCATAGGAGCAAGTACATCTCATGGAAAGGAGAAGCTGATGGATGCTTAGCTAAGGTGGACATGATGGAGTATTTTGCATATATTCTCTGCACTTAGTTTAAGCAGATATTGCATGTCACTTTTTTTGTTTTGGGTTGTATATAAATCTCCATAAGGAGAATAGTAGGCAAGACTCAAAATATGGTAGAAACTATAGGTATAACTAAGTAGCATAAACAGCAGAAACATTCTTACAGCGTCTGCTATCATGCAGGGTAAACGTTAGTTATTTCCTGGTATTTGGAAGGTTAACAGTACACATCCTAAGCTTAACAACAAGTATTAATTTGTAATTTTTGGACGTGTAGATAAAGAGATATGGATTTTCTAAGTTGAGTTAGAATTCAGGAATTTTCTGCAAAAATTTCTATGAACAGTATGAGTATCAAGTAAATTTTGGACCCAATGGGACCCTGTTGAGCCCGGGTCTTTATTTTATCATGAAAGGCATTGAAAGAGCTTAAGGTTGAGCTTTGAACGACTATTATTAGAGTTATATTGAATAAGTTATGAAATTCTAAAGTTCTCAGAAAATCCCATTCCAACAATTAAGTGTTAGAACCTGAAGTGTTTAAGAAGAAGTTTCAATTGTCGGTGATTTATTGGATTTCTAAAGATTTCTAGTGGTTCATTCTCAACTAGATAGCTCTAATAAATGACCCTAAAGTAAGGTATCACATCATAGTTTCTTCTGTTTTTGATTCTTTATGTAATGGATCTGTTCTGTCTTTATGCTTGAATGACAACAATCATCATCATGGTTCAGCGGGAAGGGATTGGAAAGATGAATTCAAAACAAGGCAGTGGAAGAACTTTTACTGCAGCAAATGATAATGATTCCTTGTCCAAAGGGAAAAGCATATCTGAATCTAACCCGAATGCTAATCAGTTGTCTCAAGGTGTTGCTGATAGTAACCTAGACTCAGGACAAGATGGGGGATGGGAGGTATATGAAAGGAAGTCCAAGAACAGAGCTGGAAGCAGTGCTGCAAAACCACAGGGTCCTCCAATTCATAATTTTAACCCTAGAGAATGCGAAAATACAGATGTGGTGCAAAAGCCTGGCTTTCAGAATCATGCAGGAGCTGGGAATCCCTGGCAGGCACATAATGCTAACTCTAGGAGACCTGCTGGCACAGGAAATGCAAGAACCCAGATATCTGCCAGTGGTTCTGAAAGTGCAAATGCGACTCCAAATCCTTGGATTCGCCCTCCATTGGAGCATGGCTGGAATTGGCAATCTAGAGCAGGTTCAATGCAGCCCAAAACTAATCTCCAGGGAGAAAATGAAATCACTCGAGAGCCCCCTAAGACGAATAATGATGTTGACGATGAGGGGGAGGATGATTCTGATGGTATGGAAGATACTGATGATGATCTAATGAGTGATGACTATGAATCAGATAGCAGTCAAAAGAGCCATGACACTAGGAAGAAGAGCAAATGGTTTAAGAAATTTTTCGACATGTTGGATAGCTTGACTATTGAAGAGATCAATGAACCTGAAAGGCAATGGCATTGTCCAGCTTGTCAAGGTGGCCCTGGTTCTATTGATTGGTACAAAGGACTTCAACCGCTGATGACCCACGACAAAACAAAGGGGTCTTAAAGGTTAACGTCCATAGGGAACTTGCGTCACTTTTAGATGATGAAGAGTTGCACAGAAGAGGTACTACAGTAGTTCCACCTGGTGAAGCTTTTGGCACATGGAAAGGTTTAAAAGATGAGGAGAAAGATCATGAAATAGTTTGGCCTCCGATGGTTATCATTCAAAATACAAGGCTTGAACAAGATAATAGCGAGAAGGTATAGCTATATTTTCTTATTTGCATCAAATATTGACCCTCATTTGATATTATAATTAATATTGTGATGCTCATATTTGTGTTGCAACAAATTTCTAACCTTTCTATTTTTGTGTTTGGAAAAGCAAGATTTCTTTCTCATGAATGAAACAAACATTCAACATATTATAAAATAACATTAAAAAGCATAAAACCATTCTGCCAAGCGCTAAAAATGGATGCACCTTAACCTCATATATTATTATGTTTACATTATTCCTTTATGAGAAGAAGCGCAAGTGGCTTCTATGTATAAAAATAGGCACCATGCAACGTACTTATGCTGGAGGCTTTTGATGAATGAAGTATTTGCTGCCCTATTAAAATCACTACTCCCTCTTCCTTTCTAGTTCTGTCATCCCACACCCCCAACCCCCCCCCCCCCACCCCCCCAAAAAAAAGTGATCGTGAGCGAGTGCGATACATGGGAGACTAGAAAAGCATATCAATAACCAGCGCCATTAGGCGCACTGGTTACCCAAGTGCTGTTAAGCACTTTCCCCCCTCCCCCTATATCCGGGTTCGATCCCGCCGCCTTGTAATCAAAAAAAAAAAGAAAAGCATATCAATAAATTAAAAGCAGAATACTCATTTATTTTGGATTTGACCACTTACAACTGGAAACGACGAACGAGGTTCCTCTTGATCGTTATTTTGCTGACTGTCCCGAACAACTTCTAATATGCTTAATATGCTTTCCTGTAAAACTTCCCCATTATCACTTAGGGATTGGTGCGCCTGTAAGAAAGTGGTAACAAGTGTCGAGTCATTTAACATGAGACTAGATAACTACTCTCTCCAATTTTTTTATTCTTATTATATTAAATGAACTAGTGGTTAAGATTAATTAAAAATAATAGATATATAAAAAATATTATGTTTTTTTAAATATGCCCCTATTTATAAAAATAGTATAGGAGAGAGAATGAATAACAAATATGATTATATGAGAGAGTATGAATATAAAATATAAAAGAAAATGTGTAATAAATGAGTAAATAAAAGATAATTAGTGGTAAGTGAGAGGTAATTAATACAAAAATATATATTTAATAGGGATAAAAAAATAGTTTAAATTTTAAGACAAACAGAAAAAATTACCTATTAAAAAGTACTGAACAGTATATGAGTAAACAGAGAATACGTTTATATTCCGTTTTAATTTGGTCACTTACAACTTGAGAAGACTCGTCCGGGTTATTTTGTTGACTGTTGGCAGATAATAGGTTTTCCACTGAAACTTCCAATTCTCCCACCCCTGAAGGATATTGGCCCTGCAAAAAACAAAATCCACAAGCATAAAATACATGTTAGTTCAAGTAACAGCAGGTTCAATTGCTTCAATGTGTTGCTTCAAAACTCAATTATTATGACCTCCACATCGTAGTATTCATCGTTGTCATCAAATTGTGAGCGGTGGCGAAGAAGAATGGCGCCCAAGCAGAAAACTAGTGCAATCGGTAAGAGTTTCCGGTTGGTTTTGATAAGCTGTTCCGAAAACAGTGACAGGAAAAAAAAGAAGAAACCGGTTTCAAATCCAAGTTCAGACCTCCTTGACTTGGACACTGACATCAACGCAAATAAACCATACGATATAATGGCTAATGCATCTGATTTTCCAGGCACCAGTATGTCAAGCTCGACAGGGATCAAACATATCGCAACAAACAGTGAAGTTTGCATAACAATTTGGAATCCCTCTGTCTCTGGCACTCGAATTCTCTTGAAACCGCAGATGAGGTAGAAAATACTTAAACTGATCCCTGCATAAACAAGGCGACCTCCAGAACCCAACTTTCCAAATGAATTACCGTAGATGGAGCTGAAAGCGAAGCAAATCAGGCCACCCACGAATGACGCAACTCCCACAAAATTCCGGATCGTGGACTCATTTATAAGATTGCTCATTCTGTTCTTTTCCAGCAGGTATCACAAACAGCCTAAACTTTGAAAAAAAAAAAAAAAAAAAGAAGGCTAAGCTCAGCCGACGCATAACAGAGAATCGAAAATGGGAAAAAGAAAGACCAGATGTGTTTAATTCCTCACTAATAATGATTCAAATTCCAAAAGCAGATCGTATAGACGACATTGAAGTAAGATTTCTGTTATAGGCCAAAAGAAAACGATAAAATCATCCAAGAGACATACTACTAACCTCGACCAAATGCCGCCCAGAAAATCGCCGCTCCTCCAAGACGATGGTAACTCTAGATTAGGGTGGTGTTGAGGGTTGTACGCGGTTGTTTTCCCTTCAATAATTCATCAACAGTAGCTCTCCCTCACATGTCTTTAACTTTTTTGACTCTTGGCAGCAAAGGCCAAAACCACCACATGTCTTTGATTTATCAATGTAATTAATACTCATAATCACGCTATAATCTTTGATTATTAGTCAGTGATATGCATGTTTAACATGTCTAAGAGTTCAAAATGAATCATCAGTTCTAATTTTTATACCAATATCACTATATTATACTCGCATACAATTAAATAAAGTTAACATTAGTAATTTAGATATGTTTGAGTTAGCATCAATTAACAAGGTAATGGTGATTGAATGTGAGTCTATAGGTAATTAATATATATAGAGGGAGGGAGGGAGGGAGAGAAAATTGGACATGTTTATATGTAGTCATTCTTGATCCAAAATTCAACATGATCGCGTGAATTGCAAAGAACGAGATACATAACGAAAATCTGTGCGAGCAGTAAGTAAAAAATGTTTGGTAATGAAGAAAGAACTGTGCATGTAACATAAATGCGTTGTTTAGTTGGATGGAACTGATACGAGAAATAGAAGTGGAAGTGGAAGTGAAAGTGATATTTTTGTATATTGGATGTGTTGGAAGCTACTTCACCAGAGAAGTCACTCATAAGATTAGTTTCTACATTAGAGGTGTTAATTAGTCATACTAATTGTTTTGAGAAAATTAATTATTTCAATACCGGAGAGAAAATATTAGAGAGAAGCTCTGTAAACTCTTTAATTGCGAGGAAACAAAACTAGAGGACTGGAGAAGAAGCACCTAATTACTGAGAATATGCTCTGGATGTCAGGATTTACATTTCGTTAGGGAAGGGAAATGTTTGGCGCTCTTTATTCAAGGGACCTTGCACCGATGTCACCACTCCCGACGGCGATGGCGGCGGTGATGCCTCCACTGACTTCGGCTTCATTAATTACTTAGAAAAAATACGGGCTCTTTAGAAAATATGAATCTATATGCAATTACTTAGGACTACAATGAACTTAAGATACTTTTAGTATAGTATAAAAAATCAACAAATCATATCATATTCAGAAGTGATGAATAATAAAAGATAAAAAATAAAATTCACGTAAGTAAAGGGCATGCATTGTCTTTAAATCATGCATGTTATTTCATTCAGATGAATTTATATTTTTATTTTTAAAAACTTTGTGTAAGATACCAGAGTAATGAATTACTAAGCTTATTATCTGGAATAGGTGTTAATTAATGATTTGGATCTTTCCAAGATTGAGGAGTTTTTTCTAGTTGAACGGGCGATTATTTTGTTCTTTGAGAATTTGACGAGGAATAATTATTTAAAATTATTTGCCTAAATAATTCGTCCTAAGATAAGTCGAGGGAAGATAATCAAACGAGTATATATATGATTACCTTTTGCAATGACTTTGAGAAAATGGGCTTGTTCGTGACGGGTTCGGGTCGGTCCTAGGTTTGAATCCAAAAAAGTATAGAAATTTTGAGGTCCGACTCATTTATGTAAAGCCCGCTAATTTTAGGCCTGTTTAACTGTTTTTCTTTTTTTTACCATGACTTTTTTTTTTCCTTATTCTCTTAAAGATTAAAATACCTAATTTAAAACATAAATATCATCAAGACTAATTTAAAATATAAATATTATCCAAGTTTAATAAAATACAAACACTAAGATTTAAATCCAAATCATAATAAATGTCCAAAACTAATCAAACAAGCCCACAACCACAATCAAGCAAGTCTACAAGCTTCAAATGTCAGTAATAATAGAACACCTTATTTGAATTTTGACGTACACATACAAAAAAAGAAAAAAGAAAATCAAAGAAGAGAAGCTTTAAATGAGGTATGAGTAAGTGTGAAGCATTTCTGATCTGAGGGTTATATTATGTTAACTCTGCCCCCTAACTATTGTTTGTTGCCCTGTGCTCAGTTAAAAAAAAACAAGGTTAAACGAGCCTAAAGGGCCAGCCCTTTTAGGTCCGCCTCCTTTTTTTGACCCTAAATTACAAATCCAACCCTTAACTGGCCCGACCCGATTTCCCGACTCTATTTACTGGAGGGGATGTTATCTTAAAAGTTTGACATGCAGACAAAATTATCACAAGGACCAAGTACTATAGTCCAGTAACCTTTGTGCTAATTTAGTTAGAAAATCATTCGTTAAAACTTAATGATAAGACAATTCTAACCCGATGGAAAGAAAATTAAAGGGAAGAGAATACTTGAAGGAAAAATTCTTACTTCAAGTAATTTAATCTTTATTTTTTATATTTATCAATCTTTTCCTAATTTATCCTAATTCATACTCCCTCAGTATGATATATTAACTAATTTAATTAACTAATTTAATCTAATTAAATTTGATAAATATGTATTGAATTTGTAGAACTGAACAGACGAGAGATTGAGGATAACGAAAACAAGCTAGTTGATTTTGAAGTTCAAATGGAGGATGACAGAAACGAAGGGCTGTTCTTTAAGAATCTGAGGCAAAAGGCACCTGTTGATAAAGGAAGAGCCAAAGAGGAAGCAAAAAATATCAAAGATGTGACCCAAGATAAAGCTGGTAGCATAACCAGAAAAAACATTTACTTGTTCTTCATTGGCCTCATTACTTTTGGAATTGTGGATTCTGTTTCGTCTTCTTCACCTACTGATTGGAGAAAAGTTGCAGCTCTTGCAGTCGTTCTTGTGGCCGTTGTTTAGGATAGCGGTAGAAAAAATGACTTATTATGATTCTGACTTATTAAAAATGACTTAATAGAAAAATTAATTTTTGTAATGTGATTTATGTTTGAATGAGCGATTTATTTGTAGATAATAAGTGTTTATAAATCGTGATTTACGGTATACGAGGTAAATATATCAGAGGAGTTTTATCCCGACTTACGTAATAAGTGACTTAATAGAAAAACTGTAATGAGGAGCTTATTTAATAAGTAGCTTATTCTACCCGTGATGTAATTAAAATAAGTTAAACCAAATACTGTAAAAACGCAACATGTTTTTATTTAGGCTTATTGCTAAAAAACGGGCTTATTTCTACCCAATAAACTGAACCAAACACACCCTTAGTTTCTCAGTTCATCTATGAACAGAACATATCAGAAATCAATAAAACTTCACAAGAGAAGACCAACAAAAATGTTGATAATGAAGAAGAAACTAAATGAAGAGCATGCTTGCTTGCTGTGAATCATTGTAAATAGGAAGTAAGAAAAAAGCTCACATCCTCTTACTTCTTGTGGTTTATTTCTTCCGTTGTTATGACACAGAACAGAACAGCTCTTATTGGGCCTTCTTCCTCTTAACCCATTGGGTTTACAGGATACTCCTCCTATTTTTAATATAACACATATTTGAGGAGTTGATTTTGATTCTAAATATAATATATAGTTTTTATATTTGTCAATCTTTTCCTAATTTACCCCTATTGAAGTTTCTTCAACCATAATTAAAAAGTGAGGAAATGAGGGGATTAAGGAAGATGATTGAGATGTTTTAGAAAATACATGTCATATTAACCAACTCAGCTAATTTCTTTAATCTAATTAAATTAGATGAATATGTCTTATATTAATGAACGAAAGAAAAGGCACCATAAGAGTAAGAAGAGAGAAGTGTATTTGGGATGAGGGGATATATATTCATTTAGATTCTTTTGTTTAAATTTCTTTTCACGAAAAAAACACTTATTTTTAAAAATATTTTTGATTAATTTTATCATCTCTGTTTAAATTTTTTCAAAAAAAAAAAATCAGAAGCTGAAATAGATTTCTTTTTTTTTTAACCTGAGATTTCTTAATATTTTTGGAAACCTACTTTAAGGAGGTTTTTGAAAATAATCACATGTGGTTGATAAGAAAGAATGTCATAAAAAATAAATACGAAGATAAATAAAGTTGTGATAAAAATTAAAAATAATTGAATAATAAATAGTTTTTAATGAATGAGGTATCATTATCACATGAAAAAATGACTTGTGACATTCCTCAGTGGTGATATTTACCGATTCCTAGTGGCAAGTAAAGATCCAATTCAAAATCTAATCATTATTCTTATTAGGAAGCTTGTTAAAAGGAGTTTCTATGATCAAGCATTTTGGACAACTTCACCAAAACAAGTTTGCATCTTCTGTTCACCGACCCAACTTAAGTATCTTTTGATTTTCCAAAGGAGGATTCAAGCATGCAATTGAGAATAGAAATCATCTGAGGGAACTTTTTTTCCGAAGCTGCAAAGAAAATTAGAGCTAAATAAATAGGATTTGTCACATTCCAATCTTATGGCTTTGAGCTAAAAGCTTTCATATAAAGGAATAAATACGAGTACAAGGGTATTTTTTTTTTTTGGCCAAACGGTTAATTTTATTAATCACAAAAAAATAAATATTACAAATATCAATAGGCAAAGCCAATCAAAACTCATCAAAATCCTAAAAAATACAATATCAACCTACACAAAAAAAAAAGAGCAAGATACTAAGCTTTTAACATATCAATAGCAACTAAGACATTAACCAATATCACTTCTCTTGTTCCAAACCATTATGAGATTTCTGCTCAGAACTCCTCAAATATCAACAAGCAAAATTTTCCTTTAAAGGAGATAATGCTTCAACAAGCCATCCCTTAAGACACATCTCCTTAGCACGCAACTCTATTACCTTGTCTTCTCACTAAGGTAAACACCAAACCACTTGCTGAGTTTTTCAAATCTAACCATTCCTGAACCAAATTCAAGCACTGCCAGTTGCATACTTTCTGTTTTCCACCAGTTATCAAATGAAACAATTCTCCATAGTCAGTTTCTACAATAGAGCTCACAAGTCCCAATATGTTCACAGCCAAAATCCCTCCCTTAAGCGCCAAGCATTTCTCAAGACATTCATTTAATAAAGCTTGTGATATATGAATCACTCTATCGACATATTCACCACCTCGCCATTAAAGACCCAGGCGCACCTACCTTTTCAAATATTCCAAAAAAATATAGCCACTGTAGCTTTCCCCTTATCATCAAATCTAATATTTCCACCAAAAGTTTCCAAAAACTAGTGCATAGTGCTTTTAAAACTAGACTTGTAAATTTTTAAACCCAAGTTACTGCCAAACCAGCACCGTTGAACCCAATGACAGAAGAACAGAAGATTATCAATGTTCTCTACCTCGTTTAAAATTTATGGGACAAATAGGAGAATCACTGCATTTTCTTTTAAATACAGCCTCTTTTGTGGGAACAGCTCCCACCACAAATCTCCATAAAAAGTGTTTGATTTTTGAAGGAACAATCATGTTCCATGCATGACTGCTTCCATAAGCTATTTGGTACCGAAAAGAACTTTCAAGCCCCCTCTTCTGCTTCCTTCTTGATTGCTCCTTTGCTATCATATATCCTGATTTAACAGAATATACACCATCCCTACAAGGCAGCTAGAAAACACAGTCATCGGTTTTACTATCACATAACTGAATCTTTAAAATTTCCTTCTTTCCCATCTCAGTAATGTAGCCTTCAATGCTGCTTAAGTTCCATCCAAGGGTTGTTTATTTTTGGGAAAATTTCAGCAAAAAACAATTAAAAATGGAAAAAGATAAATTGGTGCTGCGAATTTATCAAATTCCAAATCAAACCTGAAGTAGGAATCTGGGATTTTTAATTCTAACCAAATGACCAAAATGCCCTTAGTTCAGTTCACAAGTTTCAATGGTCAATAACAATATTTGTATTTATATTAACAACATCAGATTTTACATTAACGATTTTACTTTCATGTTTTACAACTTCATATCTCAAAAACCAAGGATAATTTTGAGGGCACAAGTTTTAGGAGTCAATAACAAAATCTGTATTTATATTAACAACATTATATTTTACATTAACGACTTTATTTTCATGTTTTACAACTTCATATCCTAAAAACCAGTTTTAAGGATAAATAATAACATCTGTATCTATATTGACAACATCATATTTTACATTAACGATTTTACTTTCATGTTTTACAACTTCATATCTCAAAAACCAAGGATAATTTTGAGGGCACAAGTTTTAGGGGTCAATAACAAAATCTGTATTTATATTAACAACATTATATTTTACATTAACGACTTTATTTTCATGTTTTACAACTTCATATCCTAAAAACCAGTTTTAAGGATAAATAATAACATCTGCATCTATATTAACAACATCATATTTTACATTAACGACTTTACTTTCATGTTTTACAACTTCATATCCCAAAAATCAAGAATAATTTTAAGGGCACAAATTTCAGGGGTCAATAACAATATCTATATCTATATTAACAACATTATATTTTACATTAAAGACTTCACTTTCATGTTTCACAACTGAACTAAAGACAATTTGATCATTTGGTTAGAATTGAAAATCTCATATTCCTACTTTAGTTTTGATTTTGGATTTTATAAAATCGCAGCATCAATTTATTTTTTTCCTATTTTCAATTATATTTTTCTGAAATTTTCTCTTTGTTTAAATAAGGGAATACACATTCTGGAATTTCGCAGACATGAATAAATTAATATGATTTCTTGATTTAGAGTTTTTCATACTACAATATTCTCTCTTTTGTGAAAACAAATATACCATCAAATCCTCATTCTTCTACTAAAAAAAAACAGAGAATTATGAAACAATTTTCTAATTCAAAATGAGAGATGGAAGGGTGGAAATGTGGAATAGAGGTTAGCATAAATAAAGACGTTGAACAAATAATTTCTTCTCCACTTACCAAAATGAGTGAGGCCTAATAAAGTTAAGGCGACACGTCGCATGCCATTGGGATAGCAACCTATCTCTATTTTTTTTCATCGTTTGCTTTGTTTACGTTATCTTCACCATTGAACAAAATATTGGGAATTTTTTAATTATTATTTTTCCCTTAGCTTTTTGACTTCTGTGGCTAACTTACGATATTTCATCCTTTAAAATTGTTTTCAATAGAGACAAAGCACAATCCCCATATGATCTTGCAATTGGATTTAGACATGATCATCTTCCTTGTTGAACCATGATGATTATTAGATTTAGCTTGTTATCCTAGAGTTCTTTTATTTATTTATTTTTTTTAAAACAAGGAACAGCCCATTTGGTAAAACATGCATGATACTTTTTCTAGTTCTTAATATAAGATATATTTACATAATTTTGTCAGGTTAAGAAAATTAATTAACATGACATGAATTCTCTAAGACATCGTGGTCACCTGCATTAATTCCCTAATTCCCTTTCTTACTTGACTATTATTGAGGGAACATCAATTAATAAAGGAAAATTAGAAAAAGATTGACAAATATTAAAAATATATCTTATATTTAGAATTAAGATCAACCCTTCAAATATGTCATATATAAAGGACACAAGGGAGTACCACTTAAGAGTGAGAAAAAAACATTTTTTTTTTGGGAGAAACAAATGGCATTTTTAGAAGTTCATGCATGCATCAACGAGATTTTTGGGGGGGGGGGGGGAATTGAAAAACTGCGTCGAATTAATAAACCCGCCATGCATTAAAAATCCTGGTCTTGAGGATGGTATTATTATTACATATCTTTTTAAGGATTTTAAAATTAAAATCCTCAAAAATCGTCAGTTTCATTTTCTTGAGTTTGACTCGAATATGAACAAGGGGAGGTTAGGTGATGTTGGGCAATGCAGGGTTGTAAACCCAAGAGAGTAAAACCCGTATATAACCCCTTGTCTAATTCTCTGCTTCAAATCTAAAAATCCACTACTTCAGTTTCCATCTTATCAACTACTTTTTCTTTTCTATCAATATAAACGTAAAGTAGGCTGTTCAAGTTTTATTTACAGAAAAAGGTTTTAGAATTTTTAGGACCCCAACATTATCCTTACAAGACTCTAATCGTAACTGTTAACCGACAAGAACTTCCGTTTATGTTGATTTTAATTGGAGACCGACCAACCCAAATCTTCAGGCCTTCCCAAAGAGCAGTTTGTGATGCCAGAAATCGCGCGCATTTCCGAAGAACATCCTGGGTCAATTCTTCAAATACGATGAAACACGTGAAGACGGCCGTTCATTCCTAGTTGTTCCTTAAAATACTTGTTCTTCAATGGAGGCTTCAAAGCACAATAACACTAACAATCTCTTCTCACAGCTTTTAGATCGGAGATAAGCCATGATGATGACCTCCTTCAATTCAATCCAATACTACTGGTCCAAAATATGAGTTAAACAACATATTTGATTCGATCTTAAATATAAAATCCCAATCTAAATTTATGTTTCTCCCAAAAATATCCCTGCTGATTGTGCATAGCAAGCGCATTTTCATTCAGAGTAGTTATAATGTATATAATTATAAATAAGGATTAGTATAATCTTTGATCAATCAAATTTGTTTTTATTTTAATTTTGATATCTTAAGTTTCAAATTATAGGTTTTAGCCCTTCTAGGTATAAAATAGCTCAAGCATTTATTAAATTATAGACATTAATGTTTTAAATAGAATGAAACATGAGGCATCAAAACAAAAGTAAATTTAAAATACCAAATATTATATTAATCCTATAAATAACTAATTTTCTTAATATACACAAATTAGTTAACTAACTCTTATATTAAGAAATAGGAGGAATAGCTAGTGAAAAGCACATTAGTTGATTTATTTATATTCTCTAATAACCTCCTCATAAAATCTCTAATACCATATCAAGACCAGTCATTAATAACTTCATTATGGCTTCACTAAATCAGATTAAGCTTATGGTAAAAAAAAATCAGATTAAGCTTAAGCCGACAAGTATGGTTCATCACTTGTAATAAAGTATGATTAATGGATGTATAACTTTATTATGGTTTCACTAAATCAGATTAAGCTTAAGCCGGACAAGTATGGTTCATTACCTAGGCCATGAAAGAGATCTCCTTCATGTTTCTCAAGATCTGAAGTTCTAGCAAAACCACGAATAACCTTCCAATAGTAAAATACTATGAGCAAGAAGATAATTAAGGAGAGAAGGGATGGCAAATTATATATCAGCAACTAGAGGGATAAAGCATTAAGCAACTGCTAAAATTTCTATACTAAATAAATTTTTACATCAAAGAAGGTAAGGGAAAATAAATAACACATCAAGTTAACAGATGATGCTGTTGACTTAACATGCCAGTTGCAGTAATATTCCCACAGTTTTTGAAGTTAAAAATCAGTAGCTCCTACGCAAATCTGCAAAAATTGTTGTTCTTTTACAAACATGGGGGGCCAACCTTCTGCACTCTTATTTCTATTAGTCTTCGTCTCCTTACTCTGTATCCAACCTATCCTTATGTCCACACACACCTTTTCCTGTATCTTTCAGGTCCATCCTCGCCCACATCACTAAAACCACACAAACAGCTCAAAATTTAGGTCACGCTGTACAAAGCAACAGAACCACGCCCAAAAAAAAAAAAGTCATCATATCAGAGAGAAAGAGACACATTTTGCTGCAGTAGTACTGTTGAAATGACTAAATGAATGTAACCTAGGATATCATGATGTTAGAATGAATTTAAAGAGATTTTAAGTTGTGGGTATATTCAAAGGTATAAACACATTCCTTCAATTCAACCCACAGCCTGGAATGTACACAGATATTGCTGATATGGCAAAGCTAAAGTGATTCTGTTGGGACCATGGCTCTGGGGTAAGTCACATGTAATAAAGTATGATTAATGGGTGGAAAAGGAAAAGGGGACTTAGCCAGAGGTACAGTATTAAACTACTCAATAACAATCTATGACGAGAAGCAAAACAAGGTGGCATGAGCCCACCTTGTTACCACTTTTTGCAGGGATGTATAACATGCATAAAAAAGAAGAATTCAACTAAAAAACTAAAAATCCTTCACAATTATAAGCAGCCTTATAACCTTACACCAACCAGCTATAACCTTTTGCAGTATATAGAGACAGAACAAGAAACCAAATCGTTCTCATATTTGATATTATCAATAGCTCTGCATGTCCCATGACTTTTCTGGGAACAAGAGGAACTAATATGGAAGAATAGCCACTGAAAGCAGCAATATTTTAGCAAAAGGAACAACAGAAAAATTCTTGTTATTCAAGAGTAACTGAAGAAGCATGCATTGCAACTCACTGTGAAAGAAAATTGAAGGGTGCCTTTTTATCCAACCAACCAATACACAAGCATATGTTGTTTACACAACAAATGGAGCAAATATTAACTAACATAAAAAACCAAAGAACAACCTTATGGGACCTTCAATTTTTAGTACAATCGAAGTACACTCCTTGCAATAGAATGTGCCTGGTTTGACCTTGTTTTCACGAACCCATTTCTCCGGCTGCCTCTCAGCGGCGTCAAGTAGAACCTTAAGAGACCATTGTCGAAATGGTTAGGTGAATACCTAGCACTCCGGTTCCTTTCCAATACAAACTCATCTTTAGCCTTCTTTCCCTGTCCATTATTAGCCTGAACAGTACCATTCTTCCTCAGAGGGCCACCGAATGATCCACCAATGCTCTGTGCATTTCTCCAGCTCACACTGCTATTACTTCGAAACAACTTCGCACTGAAACTACCTCTGGCGTCTACATTGCGATTCCCTCTTAAGTCCGGCCAAGATTCTGAGTAAGAACGTTCAACCCCATTAGCTCTACTATACCTATCTTCATCCTCATCTTTATTCCCTCCTCTAAAAAAACTCCAAATGTTCCAGGCCTTGCTCCACCGGCCGGATTTTTTGGATCCTTTCCGGTCACCACTCCCAATAACAGAGGCAGTGTCTCGAAAACTCATGTCAAAGGTTGTCTCAGAGCAATCATCTCTCATGGAATTCGAGTTTGAGTCTCTCAATTCTCTATCAGCAAAACCCATTTTCTGCCCATGCAAGTAGTCAACCGACGCAGGAGTCACCTTGGCGTTTGAAACCGACTTCAATTCATCCATCTCCGCCATGACTGCCGCAGCAGTTTTCCTAATCGAATTGGACCTATCAAGGCTCTTCCTTCTCCTAGAATCTGAATAGTAGTCTTTGGTCTGTGCGGACCCACCAGGAGCCACATCATTCTCACTACTCGCATTCGTGGGTTCTTCAGTTAGGATATGAGTATCCGTCCTCATAACCGGCACCGGATCATCTTCCACCACAGAAAGCATAGTGGGCATCCTCGGAAATGTTCTTCCGATCAAGTAGCCGTCCCAGGAAGCCCTGGGTTCTTCCAGAGAGTAACGAGGATCATCGAAGGACATTCGGCCGGCATCGAGCGACATTCGGCCAGCGTCCAGTGAGAACCTTGGATCGGTGTCGCACGATCTTCGCCCAAATCCATAATCTGCGATCTCCGACTGTGTGTCTCTGAATTGCCTCCCAATGGGCTTCTCCACAGGCAGTCTGGCGGACCCACCACCATGTCTGCGTTTCTTCATCTTCTGATTTTGCCTCCATTTCTGCAATTTCTTGCTGAAAACTGATGCCGCCGACCAGAAGCTTCCTGCAATTTCTTTGAAATCTCTCCCAGAAGTCTTCTTCGTCTGGGAATCGAGATCTATGTGGATGTGGTCCTTCATGGTCTTTATTTCTTCCTCAACCACTAATTCCGGCTCCACCTCTTCCACAATTTCTTGAACCCGATTCTCAGTTACATTACCCACATTGGGCTCCTCCACGACTCTAATCTCGTCATCGTCGTCATCCTTAACTGTTTCTTCCTCTTCCTCATTCTCATCCTCGTCCTCTTCTTCTACCTTCTGCACGAATGCCGGTCCCTGATAGTTCGAAGAAGAGGCTAGATTCCTAGTTTCAACCTCAACCTCGGCTCGGGGAGCTTCATTCTTCGGAGGGTTTCGTCCGTCGTCCTGATTGAAGAGAGTCCAGAGAGTGCTTCGAGCTCTTACGTCACAGGACCTCCTCTGTGGCTCAAATACACCCGAGAAACCCTCGTTTTTCGAAGCAGAGAACGACTTTGTCCGGCGAAGCTCTGGAAAGAAGGACGAAGAAGAAGAGGTGGGTGGCCGGTTTCCACGACCGCCTGAGTTCCCCCCGCCGGGTCTGAATATGGCTTTGAGGGCGGCCGCGGCGGCGGAGGAAGTCGGCGGTTTCCGGCTAGAGGAAGTGGAAGACGAGGAGTTGTTGGGATCGAGTACAGCGAGGCGCTCGCAGAGGCATAAGGGGCAAAAGCCAGTGAACTGCTCTTGTGGGTGGCGATCACAGGAGATGGAAGGTCGATGCGGCTGCAGTAGCTGTTGCTGCTGTAACAATGGCGGCGGTGGCGGTGCTGCTGCTGCTGCTGCTACAGTGGAATCGGCGGCGGCGGGATTCATAACCGAAAATGGTGATTGAACCTCTCCACTCTGCTCATGTTACGATCGAAGAAACCGAGTGAAAGGAAGGCGAGAAATGAGAGCGTGCGGGCTCTTGTCTCTCTCAGGGTCTATGACAGGGAAAGAAAGAAACAGGATCATAGAGAGAATGGTTCGCAGTAAGAGAGA
The DNA here is from genome assembly GCA_963855925.1 of Inga laurina. NCBI lineage: Eukaryota > Viridiplantae > Streptophyta > Magnoliopsida > Fabales > Fabaceae > Inga > Inga laurina. Next base: position 57,960,419 of record OY979711.1, read on the forward strand.
GAGGGAAGGAGGTGAATCTGTTTGGTCCCAACGGACAGCGAGAAAGTGAGAGATGGAGAGAGAGAGAGAGAGATGTGATAGAAACAACGGGAAAATATAAAAAAGATTAGGAAAAAGGAAAAGGAGAAATTAAACTCGGTGGCCGTGAGTACAGGGAATTAGGGATTACCCAAACAGGGCATAAGTTGTCTCATTAAATTCTCTTTTCGAGTCCCTGCGACATTTCTTTTCGTTTTGTTGTGCTTTAGTCTGCGAGTGTGTGGTGTGTTGGTTTCTAGGGGCACTCACCTTCGAAATGACCTTTTCATCCTTTTGAGTTGTCCCTATTTACTGACTATTACGCTGACTCAACCAGAAGTCCTTTTGCCAAAAAAAAAAAAAAAAAAAAACAGACAGAAATTTTTTTCCACAACTTTGGATGTCAAATTATTTCCAATTTCATGTCTGGTTTAAAGATTACATTTTAGTTAATCTAAAACGTTCATTTATATCCAATAAATTAAACCATCTTTAATTAATACTAAAATTACGTAACACTATTTTTTTTGAATAAAATGCATCGCGCTTGCACATTTTTTAAGATTATTCTAGCCGTGAAAAATCTCACATTTATTAGTAAGTGTATGAATAAAGCTTTTTAATTAGGGAAAATCTCAAAAAAATACTGTTAAAATAAAGAAAAGATAAATAAGGGAGGTCAATATCTAAAATTCCACATCAAACCTCAGGGAGGAATATGGGATTTTCAAATGACCCATCTTGCTCGGAGTAAGTTTTGAAAACTAGAGTAAAGTCAATATTTATACTAAAGTTGTTATTTGAGATTATGAAATTGTTATTATTTATATCTAAGTTGTTAATGACGCCTTACATGTGTGGCCTCAAAAAATTACCTTTCAAGCTTGTTGGTAGGGGTGTTTATCAATTTCCCGTCCCGATCCCGAGCAAATCGGGACGGGATTTTCCCGTCCCGAAAATTTCGGGATCGGGAATGGGATTTCCCGATCCCGAAAATATATCTATACAAATATATTTTTTTAAAAAATATTTAAGAAAATAAGACTAAATGTAAAATAAAATGTGAAAATCCCTAACATCCTTAAGATAATATCTATTCTTTTAGTTTATTTAGTTAATTTCATTTATTATTTATTAAATAGTTCTAATTTTTTGTTCTTGTTTTTATTCTTTTTACAGCTGAATCGACAACTTTAAGCATATATTGGACTAATTATATATTTATATTAAACTTATTTGATACAATATAATATTAAACAAATTATATATTTATACTAGACTAAAGGAAACACAACAAAAAAATTAATATAAAGATTTTTGTTTTTAAAAAAAAAGCAAATCCGGAATCGGGAATTTCCCGATCCCGATCCTGAAATTTCCCAATTTTCGGGATCGGGAAATTTTCGGGACCCTTCTCGGGATCGGGATCGGGATCGGGAATGGCATTTCCCGATCCCGATCCCGAACACCCCTACTTGTTGAGATTTAGAGAGTTCAGGTAGTCAATATGTATACTGAATTTGTTATTTTCAATTATAAATTTTATCTATACCTAAATTGTTAATGACACTTGGTAATATTTGGGGAGATCAAATAGTCAATATATATATATATATTAAAGTTGTTATTTTTTATTTTAAAGTCATTATCTATATCTAAATTATTAACGACACCTAACATATATGGTGTCAAAACTTGTTCAAGGGCACGCTAATCATTCAAAAAAATTTAAAAATCTCAAATTCCTTTATGATATCTGACTTGAGATTTCAAATATTATAGCCTCCTTTATTTATCTTTTACCTATTTTAACGGTATTTTTCTAAAATTTTCCTATGTAATTATATAATTCACATACTAATTCCTGAATAGATTCGGAATGAAGTGGTATTGGTTATTATGTCAGCTTGACGTGTTGGTATATATTGGAATTGTATTGTTAAATTAGTAACAACTACAAACACATGCATGCTAATTGATTCTCTTTCGAGAAGATCACATGATCAGTGCCCAAACTAGGATGCTAGGTTTGTGGGGCGACAACATCATTTAGAAAAAAAATAAATGCAAATAAACGATAGTAATAAATATTAATGTCGCGACTTTAAATTGTGTGATCCCACTAGCTAAATCTTTAGAGACCTTCACCAATAATATTACAAGAGTCCACTACCTTATACAACAAATTGAATTATTGTCTCACATGGTAACATAACTAGCTTATCAAGCTACAGGTAAAGGGTAACTTTATTTAAGGGTGTAAAGGGTTAGTTTCTTGTAATATGTGGATGTGGTGATATTCAAATTCTCATTGAAAATATTGTTACCAACATTTAGTGTATATTTGGATTAATATTTGGATAATAGTTTTTACGATTTATGAGATAAATATGTGAGGAAGTTATGTCTCAACTTACGGAAAAGGACTTCTAAAACTATGATTTTATGGTTTCCTATGCACTCATTTACTGTCCGACTGTGACTCAAATATGATTGACTTATATCTTGTTTGGATGAGTTTTTGAAAGGCTTATAAGTGCTTATGCACGTAATTTGAGACAACAATCATCTCACATATTTATTTCGTATATTGTAAATCATGATTGAAAAGCTATTTTTGAAAACTCTAATCACTATTGTCTGTTTGGATTAGCTACAGAAGCTGTTTTTTCAATGTGATTTATAATATACGAGGTAAATTTATAATAAGATTTTTATCTTGACTTATGTAAACATGCATTTCCATAATTTTCTCAAACTGGGCTTTGAATAGAATGATCAAAGTACAAGTTTTGTCTAGTATAAGAGTAACCCTCCTTCCATACAGATTGGAAAATAAAATTTTCTCTTGTGATAAATTAATTAAATCTTCTTCTTTCTCCTTTTATTTTGATTTTTCTTTTCAGAAGTCTCATGGGATTCTTTCGTTTTTCAAAGATTCCTGTCGAGACAAAAAGTTTAAAAAAAAAAAAAAATCACGCCTTGCATCTCCACACATCTCCCTTTTCTCACTTTCCTTTTTGTTTTTTGATTTTTGTTGCTCTCTTATTTATCTCTTTTGCTTTCCGTTTCTGCTTTTTCTTTTGTTGTTGTTGCTTCCTCAGTTTTCCTTTTTGTTTTTCGGCTTTCTTTTCTCCCAAACACAGATCCAAATCCATATGTGACCCTCTTCCCACTCACCTCTCTTCCTATTTCTCTCACAACCAATCAAATCTCAACAATCTCCACAAGCCCCACCTCCTTCCTCACTTTCAAACTCTTTTTTATTAAATTCTTTTGACCACCCAAGTTTGCCACTAATTAATTATTAGAATTTGTTTTTTCCTCTTTACTCATGATAATAGCAATGCGCTAAATAATACTACTTCCGGTCTTAAATATAGGACATAGTTTATAGTGCAATTTACATTACAAACTTTATCTTATATTTAGGACCGAAAGGAGTAATAATAATATGAATAGGATCATATCTGTACTCAATTCCAATCTCCAATGTGTATGTTCATGTAGTGCTGCTTGGTGTTTAATGGATTGTTAAATATTTTAATCCAAACAATTCAATAAGGAAGGAGAGACCAAAAACTCACTCAAGCTGTCCTGTTGGTTGGCAGATTCATGGCTTAATGCTGAAAGGAAGACTTTAAGGAGTGTTACTCTTGGCAGAGAATTAATTAATGTTGGAACTTACTGGTTTTTAACAATTATTTTGTATTTTTATTTAGAAACAATCAAATAAGGAAGGGGATAATAATGTCTCATTAAACCATTTAGATCCTCTTAAGTGTTTTGTCTCGGAGAGAAGATCCCTTTATAGATGAATTTTACGTATTTGGCTTCTCGCTTTTTCTTTTTCCATTTGCTCCCATCCTCTATCTTTTTTATGATTATTGGATTAAAATCTAATGATTTATGTTTAATATTTTATTTCTATCCTTCTCTCTATTTCTTTCTCGTTCTTCTCTCCATTATAATAATATTTTTATGAAATATTAAATATGGATCATTACATTTTAATCCAATAATCATGAAAGGGTAAAAGATAGAAGTGGACGAAAAAAGAAGAGAAGCCAAGTCAAAAATTTATAAAGGTAATAGATTGACAATAAAGATTTTTTCAATTGGTAAAAAGTTGACTCATGACTATAAAGTTATGAGTTTAAATACCACTGTTGATGTGACGATTTGACTCATAACTATAAGGTTATGAGTTTAAATCTCAATGTTGATATGACGACATGGGCATCCTTGAATATATTTTTATCACTAAAATTGGCAACAAATAATTTAAAAAAAAGCCAAATAATTAGGAGAGGGAAATACGTGTTTGAATGTGAGTTCGTTTTTAAATGTAAAAATTAAACAAGTACACATGTACATATCTAAAGTAGAATGGGTAGGGATTTAAGAAACGTTTGATATAGAAGATTGTAAAGAGCAAAGAGTGTATCAAAGGGATTGTTGGCTTTTGAGATTAAGGTATGAAAGGGTTCACATGAGAGCACAAAAAGAAATGACATTTTAAAGAACAAAGTCCCTTCAAAAGGGAAAAAAAATGAAGAAAAGGAAATTAAAGCCATCTCTCTTAACTCTTAAGCAATTAAGTGAAAGTAAAGGTCATAATCTCCCTCTTCTACTCCAAAAGGGAAATCTCCTTTTATCTCCAAAACTCCTTTCCATATCCCAAACTCTTGTTACATCAATTTATAGCATTCCTATTATATGCTTACCATACTCTTTCTCATTAATTAACATATGCTAATATTTTCTAACATTCTAATTAAGTACTCTTTATTTATTCCATGTCTTTCCGTATTCTCTTACTATTTTTCTATATATATATATATATATATTGTCAAATGAATTTATGGTATTCAAAATTACTTTGCCTAAAATGGAGAGAGGTTTTGATTGAATGGAATGAAAATTCATAATTTCTTTTAAGTAAAGTAAGTGAGAGTACTACTAATTTATGATATAAATTTTAACTTAAATGTATAAATATAAATTTTTTTAAAAAAAGATAAACGTAAAATATGAATATTCTTTGTTGGCTTAAAACATCAAGCTCTCATTTCATAGAAGATGCATTGGAGGAGCATAGAATGGTAGGACTAATAAGGTCACAATTACATCATTTTAAGTGAAAATATTTTTTAAAAAGTCCGATTTAAATGGAAGGTTTTAAATTACAATAAATATTTTTACAACGTAAAATTATAAAATCTAAGATGAATAATGGAGTTAGCACCATATATAGTGAAAGAAAATATCCACATATATATATATATATATATCTCCTCAACTCAAACAAGCAATCGCCTGTTTGGGTAAAGGTAGAAGCGAGTTTTCCAACATGATTTATAATGATAAATATATGAGCGGAGTTTTATCTTAACTTACGTGAACGTACTTCTTAAACGGTAATTCAGCACCTATTTGGATTAGTTGTAGAATTTGTTTTTTCAACATAATTTATAATATATGAAGTAAATATTTAAGAAAGATTTTATCTTAATTTATATAAATATACCTTTTAAACATTAACTCAAATTTGCACCAACTTATCATGATCCGAACCATACAGGAGTCCCATAAAATCGACGGGAATAGGGGGCCCACCAGGGATGCTCATGGGATCCCCACCAAACACATACGTGCATCCCACCGCATGCAATGGCATAATCAGTGATGCATGTTGCCTCCGCCACGTGTACCATTTACTTGCTCATCGGTTGCTTTCTCACGGGTTGCACCTCACCTCCCTATATTCATTTTCTAATATTTCTACTTTATTCTAATTATCCTCCTAGTACATGCATATTTTTCACTTGTGTTAACGTTAACAATTAGTGTCTAATTAATTATACATATTTAAATATTCCATATGATTTTTTTTTTAAATAGATCCACAAACAAATAATAATGAGATGCAATGCATCATGCGAACGATATATAGATCGCTATGCTGATGACATCTTTTCAGTTTTTAGAATCTGAGATCTCTTTCATGTTATTTATAGATAATATATGGACAAAATTTTAGAAAAATATCTTCAAAATTTAAAAATTCTAAATAAGTGATTTTCTGCTAAAATGAGTTGTAAATTGTCAATAAAATGTAGTATGAATACCTAAAATATTTTGTTATAATTAAAAAATATATAAAATAATAAAAAGTTGCATAAGCGTATATGAAGCCTTGAAGTTGCAGGATTAACCAAAAAGTTAAGTTGTTGGTTGAAGTAGTAAGTAATTTCACCCCGTAAAGAGGTAGATACAAGTTTAAATCCCAAAAAGTATATTTATTAAGAGAGATGAAAACCCTTTACGTTTTAAATCTTAAAAAAAAAGACCTTGATCAAATTGGAAAAAAAAAAGGTTGAGTAATCCTGATCCTAGCTTCATACATATCACGGGCTCTCATCTCTCTTTTACTCCAACGTCCTCCACAACTGCCTTCCTCCTTTGCTTTCAATCAATGTCTTCACACACACAATGTTTACTAGGCTGGAAGTCAAACACAAAGTAATATTATCCTTTTTTTTTTCTCATTATGAATGACAAAATTCCATTGCATATTATATAACTCTTATTATTTCAGTTTCTTTGATTAATTAAATTCCATATATCATAGTCGTCATTAACTGATATTAAAGAAAATGTCCTTTTTGATTTCCACCTCTTGCCATCTATATATTATGTCTTATCTAATCTGAATGTTGATCACTTTAAAAGGTAACTGAAGACAAGGACCCGAGGCCAACTTCTTTGACTCTACCATATATATATATATATATATATATGTATATATGTATATATGCGCGTGCTTCCTTCCTCATATTTTCAAGTCTTCTTTTAATTTTCAACTATTAGCTTCTTCTCTTTCACTAAAATTGAATCAGTCAAATCTCTGAATCATAATGTTTTACTCTCCCTACCATCATGCCATACTATGATTGTGGACCGTTGACATATAATCATTTTATTTAATAAATATTGACTTCTTATAAAAAAAACTATTAGCTACGATCCAATGGGAGCACAACTTGCCATGCTTGGAGAAGGTCCCGAACACAAACATGACATTAACATAAATATCTTGTGAATTGGGGAAAGGTGTGTCTCCATCAACCACTTTCTCCACTTAATTTTTTAACCATTGGATTAGTCTTTAATGGTTGATATTTTATACTATATTAAAAATATTATTGTAATATTAAATATTAAATGATAATAATGTTTTTACAAAATAAATCTCGACCATCAAAACCAATCTAATGATGAAGAAATTAGGTAGACACTAGAAAGGAAGTAAAGAGAGAAGTTAGTGAAGATACTCTTTTTCCTTGTGAACCACCTAGAGAATCTAAATTCAATTACTTTAAAATTAAAGAAGGGAAAAAAATGAATTTTTCATACACACACATATGCTTAAAAACATTGTTAATTTAGATTTTTTCCCCTTCCGTTAATTCTCATCTACATATAAACACAAAGCCTCTTATTAAACATGAACGTATATATAGTAGGAGAAGAAGCATATTGTAATTGCATAACTATTGACATGATCATCAAAGTGTGTGTTTGGATTAGCGGCGGAGAAGGAGCTTTTTTTGCAGATGGGCTTTTGGAAAAGTTAGATTGTAGATGTGATTTGTGTTTGGATTGGTGGTGGCAGAAGTGACTTTTTTTCTAACCTGAAACCTGTTTGGATTAGCGTTTGAAAAGCCCATTTAGATGGAAAATGACTGAAAATAGCATGAATTTTATTGAATACTATATATATATATATATTAGTTGTATATATTGTGATAATTGAAATGAATTTTTTTTAAAAAAAAATTGATAAAATAAAAAAGGTGCAATTATTATTAAAAAAAAAAATACATGAATGGGCTTTTGGAGTATGATAAGCTACTTAGATCAGCTTCTCCCAAAAGCTCCATTTTTTCCATAAGTCCAGCCAATCCAAAAACTTTCCCAAACATTCCAAATGTGCTTTTGGAGCTTTTGGTGGCCAGATGGGCTTTTTTTGTAGCCAAAAGCTTTCCCAAATAGACCCAAAATCGCAAGGCGAGTGGGAATTGGTGATGGAACAGCATGTAGAAGAACTCCAAGATACGGAAATATATATATAGTTCTCGTTTGGAACAGCGTTTCATTTTTTTTTTTATAATTTTTTTTTTGCTTTTTTTAGGGGAAAATTGGAAGTTGAAGACCAAAATGAAGAGAAAAATAGGTAAAGAAAGAACAAATCTAAAAAAAAATAAAGAAAATAATGAAAAAATTATTTAAAAAGATATAATAATTATAGAAAAGGAGATATCATTGCATAAGTATATGCATTATAACTCATACTAAAAGATTTTAAGTATTTTTTTCTAAAAATCTTCATTCTTATCTATAGAAGTTTAAAAATATATTAATATATATTGCCACTAATAAATTATAATATTTTAATATGACTGGTTCAACTACCGGTTCAATTACCGGTTAGACCCCGGTTGACCCATTAATCCTTAAACATGTGCTGTGACCGGTTCATTGCCCGGTCTGATTTTTTGTTCCTTGATAGTAACAACAACAATAATAATGTAAAGGGATATTATTATATTTATATATATACAGAGTCTGAAATTGTGGTAGGCTACATATAATGATATGTGAGAGTATGTGTATGTTTAGAACAACGAAATGAATGTTTAAAAATAATTTTTCAATCGTGATTAAAGATATACGAAATAAGTATGTGAGAGAAATTTTATTTCGATTTATATAAAAATCAGTTTATAAACTATCGTCACGCTAATCCAAACATACACTATTGATGCATAGAATATGGCGTAAAGTGTTCACCTGCCCCACAATCCACACTTTTCTTTATATATAGATATATAATAATAATAAGAATGTAGCTGAGTGTTGTGTGTTTGTGTCTCTTTCTATATTTCTCTGTACATGTATGTATATTATCTGTCACTTTGGTTTGGGTAATGTGATTTGTCTTTGTAGGGCAAAGCCTGTTTGGTTGATCGGAGACTGATATGATATTGGAGCGTGCATGGCTGATGAGGTGACAGAACAACCCAAATAAACATATTATTATTATAAACATATTGGGACCAAAACTCCATACACACACACACATATATATTAGCTTCATGTGGGGTCCCCACTAATGGCTTTGAGGGATCTCTTTATGAGGCACTCCACCTTGAATTGAATTCCACTGTATCTACGTAGGAGCCATTGTTTTCAAGCTCTCACTTTTTCATTTGTTGTGTAGTGTTGGGTGTCTGCACATCTACATATATGGTCTTGTTCTTGTGTTCCTTTTTGGCCCCCCCTTCAAATTTTTGTTTGGCCCTATCTTTAATAGTACAGATATTCAAACTTCGCTACAAGTAATGTGAGAAAGATGTGTGTGTAAAGATCAAATAAAAGACAATCTTTTATAAAAAGACAGTGATATTAAAACAAATAAAGTTTATTACTTTGATATAGTTAGGGAATTTAAATAAGTACCGAGTACCTACGAAATTATGAAATATAGACATAGAAATAATCTTAGTACCAACAATTGAAAAATAAAAAAGTAGACACAAAATCTCTTATCAGGTAATGTCGAGCACTCACGGAAATGAGAAGGGAGAGGATATAGAGGAGAAATTTCTTAACACATAATAAGTGGTGAGTTGAGGTTTGTGATCTAAATACAGAAGTTTAGAGATATAGGGCTCGTTTGATTATGTTTTCTATTTTATGTTCTCACAAACAGTTTTATAAAATAATTTTTGGAAATAAGTTTTAAAAATAAAAAAATCTATTTGGATAGATTGTTTTGAAAAATATGTTTTTGAAGTGATGTGACGGTATGGTCGTCGGTGGTGACGTAGTGGTGGTCGTCATTGATAATATAGTATCAATAATAGATAAGTAGTGACCTTAAAAAATGAAAAACAGGAAAACAAAAAAAAGAAAACAACTAAAAATTATTTTTGTTTTTAGTTTTTAAAAACAACTTACAACTTTTGTTTTTTGGTTTTTAAAAACAGTTTACTAAATGGGTTTTATTGTTTTTAAAAAAAAAATTTAAAAACAAAATCTAACAATCCCATAGATTCGGTAAAGGGCTACTAGAAAACATTTGGAGAGAAAGACTTGTCCGGGGGTTTGATTTTGCCATAGAAATTCCTTCAGGGGCTGTTTGGTATAAGCAGGGTTATGAAAACCGGACCGGACCGGCCCGGTAACCGGCGAACCGGCCGGTTGGCCGGTCCGGTTTTCATTTTTAAAAAAAAAATTTTTTTTTAAAAAAATTTTCCTTTAGAATTTCATACTATAAGTCTAAAATCTTCAATTTCTCACCGGTTTGGTCCCGGTTTAGCTCCGGTTTGGTCCCGGTTTGATCCACTGACCCTTAACCCAGTACCCCGACCGGTTCAATGACCGGTCCGAGTTTTACTACCTTGGGTATAAGGGAAGGGGAGAGAAAATTCTGTAAGTTGAATTTTAAAAAAATTAGAAAAGTAGAGTAAAAATTTTTTAATTAATTTTTATTATTCTTTTATCAAATATTTTTTCTTTATTACAATTTTATAACCCTAATTTTTCAATTTTTTTTAAATTCAACTCATAAAAATTTTGTTTTTCCTCCCCTTCAAATCCCTCATACCAAACAGGCTATGGCAAATGATTCCATCACAAAAATGCTTACCAGCTTTTCTATACTTATGCAATGCAATGTGCCATCTTTCACAAGGGATAAACAAAATAAAAGACAATTTTTTTTTACCAACAAAATAAAAGACAATTTCAAGTACGTGATTTAGTACTTTGACCCATCCATGATGTTAGAGTAATTATCTCTTTTTTATTACTTGTCTCATACTGTCCGCCAGCAACAGTTAAAATTAGTGTTGAATAATTGCAACCAATTTACGTTGCCCTCTTTTGATGAATCCTTACTCATTCATTTCAGACAAAAACTGAATGTATGTCATTTTGAGGTTAATTTTTTATCTCATTTTTTGTCAAATTATTTATATTGGCCAAAAATTCGAATTATATAAAAATTCACCTTATTTTTGTTGATATCATGTTTTTTTACTTGTAATGCATTCATACATGCATACATATATACATATAAATTCAACAAAATTAAGAAATAATGAAACGTTTATGTAGTTTTACAAATAATAATAATAATAATTTTAATAAAATGTATAAATATTTAGTATGATCATATTCACATTTTTAAAATAAAAATTATATAATTTTAATAATTAAAAAACTATATAATTTATATGTATAGAATGGTTTATTTTTCAGGAATTGAATCACTCATATGATTTTAATAATTTATTTACTGAATAATATAATCAAGGTAATTAAACCCATACCGACCAGGGTACTACTAGGTTAAGGGTCAGTGAATCAAACTAGAGTCAAATCGAAGCTATTTCAGGATTAAACTAGTTAGAAATTAAAAATTTTAAAATTATTAATATAAAATTCTAAAAACAAATTAAAAAAATTGATTTTTTTTAAAAATCAGACCGGACCAATTTACCAACCGGTTAACCGATTTCTGGTATGGACTGATGGTCCGGTACAGGTCTAACAACATGAAATATAATAATAAGAGGAGGGAACAATAGGGATGATTAGAGTAGGATATAGGATAAACTGTAATGCGAATAAATAATCAATTAATCATACAAATGGAAGGGGAAGGTGATGGCCTACCCTAAATAAGACAATTTGGAGATTAATTAATTAATTAATATATATTATATAATACAGACATTTTTTATTTGGAAGGGATGACGTGGAAAGTGACAGTGATTACTGATTAGTACTGTTCCACAGCATGCTAACAAAGATTAGAGAGAGAGAGTGAGAGAGTCAGACAAAGATAACACTTTGAGATTTGGAGGGCCATTCTTAATTTTTTTTCTTTTAACACAAGATTCTGGGGTCATAGACAGACTTGATGCTTCTGTCCCTATTTTATTTATTAATTTAGTCTCCCTAAAAGTTTTTTAATTTTTTTTAATTTTTGGGTTTTAATGCAGGGAGGGTGAGCTTTCAATTCCTTCCCTCCTTCATGTTTTTGTCATTTTCTCAATTAGTAAGTACTCAACCACTCATATTCCTTTATTTAACACACAACACAGTACACAACCTTAACCACGCCAAAAACTATTAATGACATAATTACCGCACGGTCATATATACATGGTTGGTACTTTGATGATCATACCCCAATATATATATATATATACATATATCTGCTCAACAAATAAAAAATATTATTTTCTTTGATTCTAAATATAAGATATAATTTGTAGTGTAAATTATATTATAAAATATATCCTATATTTAAGACCGGAGTGAGTAATAACGATTAGTGTACTGTACATGATATACATAAAGTATCCTTATACTAACCCGGTTCTAATTATAAGATAGAGTTTACTTTTTTTGGAGAGATTAAGAAAGTTAAATAAGTTACTTAATCATATCATTTGTTATGTATCCTTAGATTATATATTAGTTTATTGGTTAAACTAGTTAGTTTGAAGAAAAAAATATAAATATAAATACTATAAAGTAATTTAATTAGTTTCCTTAATTTCTCTAAAAAAAGTCAACTCTGTCTTATAATTAGGACCGGAGGGAGTATGTATTTTTCATAATTTAATCAAACTGTTAATTAATATGTCTGACAAAACTGGGCCCTAATACAGTGAATATGCATATTAATTACATATATGGGCTAAGGATAATGTTAGGATTGAGCTTGATACTTAATACTGTGTTTGTTTTGGTTTGGTTTTGAAAATGACTGAAAGCTCCAAGTATTAGTCAGGCTTAGACATATTCCTCCTAAGGGTCATTTCTGATAATGACATGTTAATTATTGAGGTCCGTAAAACTTGACCTTTTCTTTATCAAATAGATCACACGCTTATTTATAAATGGAACAAAACTTGAATAGTATATCAGACTTTTTGGATGTTTATTACTCCAACAGTATTTGAAAATTGTTTTTTAACAAATAGTAATGGTGAAGGTCAAAAAAAAAAAAAAGTTATGGTCATGAGCATATAATAAATTATAAAAAAAATATGTACAAACTAATAATATATACTCACACTCGTATATACTTAAGAGCCCTTTCTTTTGCAATTAACAAGCTATTTGGCCAATTAATGCAATGCATATATATATATATACACACAAGCAGAAACCCATCTTCAATTTTTTTTTTTTTTAAAATGTGGGTTTCAAATATTTTCTATGGAATCTAATGAATGAATTATTATAAAGTTTTAAAGAAATTTACTGTCAATGTTACTTAAATGACTAAAATTTAGTAATTTTGAGAACATGCATGGACATAATTTTCCCTGGATTCCCAATAAATCCTGCCAAAGCCATTATATCCAATTATATTCTAGGTGTATATATGCATGGATCATTATTGTCCATGATAATAACTATATAACACCCTTTCTTTCTAAACTATCAAAACTTAATAATTTTATTAAACTATTTGTTCCTCTAGTATTACAAGTGATTATTATTGCAACATATTCGTATAATTGGAATAATTATTTTCCTTCTTTGATGTATTTCCTAGACAGAGAGAGAACTGTACAAGTCCATGCTTCAATGTGTAAGTGAGAAGAAAAGGAAGAGAAAGAAAAGGGAAGTGATAATTATTACAAAGGAAAAATTGATTCAAAAGGATAATCAAATGGAGACTCCTTTACCCCACAAAACATTCATATCAAATAACATAAAATTAAACGAGAGGCTTTTGATTTTTGTGAATAATAATAATAAAAAAAAAAACAAATGTGAAAGAATGAATTGAATGTGTAGTAGGAGAATGATATGATATGATAGGCCACTTTAAAGTTTAAACAAAGCCTCCAAATTGGACCCCTCAACGTATATATGTCTGTCTCTCTTTCACATTTTGCCCATTTGCTCCTCTTATGATGGAATTATTTCATTATTATTCTCCCAACATGAGTTTGACATTATGAAAACCCACCTTGCTTTTCTTCATTATTTATGTACCAACAAGAGTGTCAGTGTGCATGTGTAAAATTCCAGAACATTATCTATCTCTCTCTATCTCTCTCACCACTTGGAATCTAACTCATTAATTATCTCTCTTTCTCTTTCTTTTTTTTCACTTAAGGGAGTGCCTAAATTAAATAGCCATGATTACTGAGATTTCTTGGAGAATTAGTTTGCACATGATCAACCAGGCCTATCCTGGGATAAAAGACTTGAGTTTTCCTTAAGTTTGCCTGAACATGGGGAAAAAATTGATTTTGAACAAAAATTTCAATAACTCATTGAGTTATAATATATACTCTTCCTTTCCTTTCTCCATTCCCTCTGAATTACTCCCTCCGGTCCTTCATATAGGACACATTTAGGTAGTTGGTCTTAGTCCTAAATATAAAATATATTTTTCATATTTATTAATTTTTTCAATTTTTTTACTAATTTACCCATATTAATACTCCCTTGACAATAATAAAGGAGGAGAGGAAATGAGAAAATTAAGAAAAATAATTTGGGTATTTTAAAAAATACATATCGGAGTATTTGGTTTGAGTCATTCAGATAAAATCTGATTTAAAATGCTTTTTCAGTTGATGCTCATTAAGATTGTCTTAAAAGGAACGACTAAGAAAAAAAATAAATAAATAAAGATAAGAAAAGTGAAGAATCTCATTTTGGCATGATATTCATATCCACCAGTTGATAGCTACGATAAACCCTTGAGAAGAAGAAGATAATCAAATTTAGAGATACAGATCAGTGAAGGAATCCCAATGCAGAATGTGAAGTTTGGCATGTTACTAAAGCAAGACAAAGGAAGCAAATAAGCATTTCAGAGGCAGATATATCTAGACATATATACCTTCCTTGGGATTTTCAAATATATTATTCCTGTATAGATTAGTGTGTGTTTGTGTTTGTGTGGCTATTATTATTATATATTTCTGAGACCAGCCTTGTTCTCTGCTACACACCTTGAAAATGAAAAAGAGGAAGAAAAAAAAAAATATAAATAAAATAATGAGATACAGATATAAAGGTAGAGGTGAGAGATTTGAAGCTGCATTAAGAGTTTTTGTGTTCAAAGTAGTGTTGCATGAAAATCATCATTCAGTAAAATTGGTTTCAAAGAGGTTGAAAGGATAGCCAAAAAAGAAAAAGATGGACTTCACTTTTGTTTGGTTCTCTTTTTCTTTTTCAATGATAAAGTGGTGGGAGTGACTGAGATAGATGCAATTATTTATGCTTCAAAAAATAATATATATGTACATTAAAGGGCGTGTTTCCACATGAAGGAATATAAAGCTTAAAACATTGTTCAACAACTATATATAGAGATATGTGTAAGTTAGATTAAGCTTCACTTCTCTTTTAAATTTGAGATTTCAGTAATTCACAAGCTGGCATAATGTATAATGCTAAATTAAAATATGAAATTAAAGTATCATATTTTGAGAAATATTCAAGGCATGCAAGTGTTTTTCTCATGGCAAAAACTTTATTTCATGAATGAGTTCCTTGAATTATCATTCATGATTTATGCACTAAATTTTTAAATGAATACATGGATTCATATAAGCTAAAATGGATACAAAGAATGAAAGAATTTTAGTAGTAATATCTTTTTTTTTCCACCAACAATTTTAGTAGTAATATCACTCATTAGAGCTTTCCTAATTTATCTAACGGTCTATTTTCCATTACAATATATATATATATACACACACACACACCTTATAGGATTGAGCAAAATGAGAATTGAAGATTCTATAAATTTGATAATCACAGATCTTAAAAATAAAATATTTCCTTTACAAAAATAAAGATAAACTACCACTAGTTCTTCTTAAAACTACTAATCCATTTTATTCCTATGCTTACAATGCGATCTTGGAATGTGTTAAAATAGTGTTTCCATTAAAACAATAAGAAATTTGAAACATTATCTTAGGATTGACAAGATTCATTAAGAAATGCCCATCGTAATAGTTACAAATTGATTTTTATGTATAAATGGTGTAATTATTAACAAAATCAGTTGCTCGTTTGGTTCTTTTGCTTTGTTTTTGGTCTCAAGGGGTCCTTCTCTTTTGGGAGGACGCTCCACTACATTCAAATGACCCAATTGCAGATTATTGTCTCAACTACTCATAAAACAATTTAGAGGCAAGTTAATAATCACCTTCTTGGTGCTTATTAGAGGAAAATGTGTTCACATAATATTTCAATTAAGTTCTTACTCTAATAGAATTCTTGTTGTGTCTAGTACTTTACGTTAATTAAGTTCTTACTACTAACAACGTTGATTTGCAAGTTCAATCTATGGTAAGGGAATCATATTTGAAACTTTAATATCCATCTAAAATCATAAAGCAATATGTTCATAGAAACAAGAAGAAACAAAGAAGTTTGGACTGCCATGTTTCATTTGGGGATTTTATAACAAGCTTGGGCCTGATTGAATTAGCAGCGCAAAAGTATGTTAATACAAGTTGAGAAATTCCTGTTACATAATTACCTATACACTTTCATTTGGGCCTGAAGATTATTTGCCCATAAACGCCAAAACTCTTAGGTCATGTATAATTTAATTTATTGCTAAAAAATGTATAATTTAATTTAGCCTTCGTATCCCAACCTAATGCCAATAACAACTGACCACATAGATAACTCGCACTGATGCTATAAAGTGCTGGGCATTTTGGGACACAAGTAACTTATAAGCAGTAAGACAACAAACCTATTATCGAGAGCCAAAATTCAACAACCAACAGAAGAACTGAACCAATAATTTAGCCCTTTAGCTTGATGATGAAAGGCCAGAGCAACATAAATTTTACAATTCAAGACTCAGCAGCTAAGTACATACGAATCATTCACATTAGCCGACACAAAACAGTCATCACTAGTCAGTGTTTCTCGAAAAAGATGGAAGCGGCATCGCATCTTGTGGGCGGAGGATGACAAGTATACCAAACATCCCAACCATTGGAAGAACAATCAACCACTTCAGCAGCTTATAATAGTACATATGGAATGTAAGGGAGAACTCATCAGAGAAATGGAGTCCGTTCTTGTCAACCATCTCGACCAAAACTGTTCCCGTTGTCCTAACCGGCACAGTTGGCAGCTTAATCCGATACTTCCCCGGATGATGATAGATCTGCCTTTGCTTTATGGTTCTCTCTCCCTGGTAGTTACCAGGGACTAGCAAGGATGTCTGATGAATTAACACAGCCATGCAAGCAAAACAATAAATAAGATTTGGGTAATCGAATGACGAAAAATGATGCAAAATCAATTTCTTGGTGAACTTACAGTGACAT
The DNA here is from genome assembly GCA_963855925.1 of Inga laurina. NCBI lineage: Eukaryota > Viridiplantae > Streptophyta > Magnoliopsida > Fabales > Fabaceae > Inga > Inga laurina. Next base: position 57,977,854 of record OY979711.1, read on the forward strand.
TGTATGGTCCCTGATGCCCAGATGGATATCTGTACTTGTCTACAATCTCAATTTCCACCCAAAATTGCTTGCCTTCTTCATCACGGAAAGCTCTAGAAGGATGGGTCACGTGGATACCTTGACGATTGTACCTGTTTGCCATATTATTTCTTCCTTGATTAGGCAGCCTCCAAGCCTGAAAGGGTACGAGGTAACTGAGTTAAAAAATAAATCTTCAAAAAAGTTTTCATAATTAAATTTTGAATATATCATACCTTCAAGGGATGATGAGGGGAAGGAGATGAGAAGCAAAAGACATTTCCATTCATAGTCGTGACAATAAGATCAAGATCATCCCCTCCATCAACATTGTCTGCCAAAACCATACTATATCTGCAACAAAAGTGACTTAAATTTAACTCCTCAAAGGTCATAGACATGGAAAACTCATCACACAAGGATTCAGTAATATCTTACGAAGTTTCACCAATGTCAACAACATCAGCACATCCAGTGGGTCCATCAATGAGATACAGATAACCATCAAATGATGAGGTAACAATAGTCAATCCCTTCTTTTTCTCCCCACGTTTACTTAAATCAACTAAAAGAGCTTGATTCATAACTCTTCCATGAGTTCGGTATGGATAATGTCCAACAGATAACCCATCCCTGCCATCAAGAACATGAATCTTCCCAGATAGCGTTGGCACCACAAGTTCAGTGTGGCCATCTCCATCAACATCACCAACTGTTGGACCCTGCAGAAGCAGGTGGCATTATCAATCATGTGCCATAAACTTTGAGAATTAGCCAAATGGTTCCTATTTGGAGAAGAATGAAAGTAATGGAATCTGTGCAGAATTACAAAGAAATGTCAGGCACATTTGTAGCCACATTTTCAGGATGCCACACCTTTGAGCAAAATTAAATTACATCAGTTGAAGGGCTATTTCATACAGCACCAAAGGGTTTTCCTTCTGCTCATGATTACTTTTATAGTGGAAGTGTTCAGATTTTATAGACAATTTGAAGACCGAGTAAGAAGGTTATAATAATATCCAAAATTGATTAATCCATAAAGAAATTCAGTTATTACAAGTGACAACAATTCAAAGAACACATGAAGCAAAGTTTATTTTTGAAACTAGAGCTTTAATTAAAACCTCTACTAATAATCTCCTGCCCTCCCAATCCATGATGGAACCCACATCCTCCTCTGTCTTCCATCTAATAAAATTTCTTACAGGCTCCAAAGGGAAAAACATCCTTCTATATAAAGTTAGGATTACTGTACAATTTATTATTTTGAGGTAGACTCCCCATTTTAATTTTTAAAGCTCAAATATTGAATTATGTTCAAAACCCCTTAACCTTGCACCCTGGATCACAGCCCACATGTTTCAGTTGTATTTATAAGCAAAAACTGCAGATTTTTTTGGCAATCAAACACTCACCACTAGCACCTTCAATGAATTTGACTAATCCCCAGCCAAGTTTTCAAGTCCCATGAACTTCCACTATTTCAGGTCCGAACATTGAATAAAGATGAACAAATCAATTATTTAAATATGTGTGGATGACTACAAATTAAATGAGCAGAACACAAGATCTTATATATCAGTATTTGTACTTAGCTAGCTATCAGCTATAAAGGAAGAGGATAGCAATGTTTATATCATAACCAAATTCAAAGAACCACGGCCATTCCTAAGTTACACGATCATTCATAACACACTCCCTACTATCTCATATAACTTTATAAGTCAAACAAACTACATCAGGCCTTTAATGGCTAAGGAATAGCTTAGAGAAGACCAAGCGAGGCGGCTATCCCATTCATTCTAGTAAAAGATCAAAATAAGTAATCCAACACAAAAGAGAACACAATCCTAATTGCCAAAAGAATTTCTGGAAACGGGCAAGGATTTTGTAACACAAATAAAGTTTAGTCAAAATAAGAATTGCCCTATAAATTAGGTTTAAGAACAAAAGGTAGCTTCTCTAGTACAAGTCCACGCCAACTAATTCTTAACACCCTTGATGTAACCATGACATCACACTTATTATGCTATGTCTCCTCAAGCTAAAAATAGTCTAATTTCAGCTTGCCACAAGCAAAACTAGATTGAAATAAGGAAAAGGGTTAATATAATTATTAATCCTTACAGTTTGATTGAATTTTGATTTTGGTCTTTGTAGCTTCAAATCGTTAGTTTTGGTCCCTACAATTTTATAAGGACTTGGTCTGAGTTTAAGTATAGAGACCAAAATGAAAACTTAGTAAAAATGTAGGGACCATTTGTTATATTTAGACAAAAACTTTATGAAACTATAGGGACCAAAATGAAGGGACCAAAATGAACAATTTGAAACTATAGGGACCAAAACCAAAATTCAATCAAATTACAAGAACTAACAATGGTATTAACCCTAAGGAAAATCATATACAAACCTGGAACCTAAAAACCTTAACAGAGAACAAAAGTCCGAGCATAAAAAATAAACCTGAAGTGCCAATTTCACTTTCTTCTACATCTTTTCTTTTCTCTTACTTTCTTAAAATTCAAAGTTTCCACACACCATACATGATGTTAGCCAAAATTTGGTTATAGAGCTTTGAATACCTAGGGTATAAGACATTCAAATTAGTACAGCTTGATGGAAAAATTGACATATAGGTAGGTAGAAAGCATGTCAAGTAATTAGTTGATGTTCCAATATCTGATGACTAAAGCCAACTGAGATAGGGACTGACCTGTGGAACAAGACTCTTGAGATGCTTTTCCCATATTAAAACTCCTTTGGGAGTCCATGCAGCAACATTTCCATGCGTGTCAGCAGTAACCAGCTCAATCTTGCCATCATCATTAATGTCAGCTGCAACAACGGCACCTTGAATCTCAGCCATTTCAAGAGGGAACTTTTCTCTGACTTTCCCTATTTCCAAGGAAAAAAAAAATCAACTTTTAGCATCCAATTAGACAAGATATAAATGTATGTAGATAAGTATTTATAAATGCAACTTTATCACGAAAAAACAGCAAACCTATAGCTCAAGACATGCTCCACTGAATTGTTTCCTTAAAATTGACTAGTGGGTTAACTCAGTTAACTCAGATATTTATAAAATTTAGAGAGGAGAAACTTTTTTTTGGTGTGGTAAAGGAGGCGGGCAAGATTGATCAACATATACCATACTGAGGTGAGCCAGCCCAAAGAGTAATTGTTAGAAATATATGCTGTTCACCAAAAAAGAAGGGGGGAAAAAAGAAATATATGCTTCTAATGTTACCCTTATTGTTTATTTTGTTGAATGCATGAACAAGATAAAATAGTAATTAAAAACAGATAAAAAGGAAGCAAATTATTCAACAACCTCAAAAATTGGGGTTTGGAAATTGGAATGCTACCAGGGAAGGAATAAAAACACCCCAATCTACCCCACTCTATTACCTTCATTGATAGAAATAATAGTTTATATTCCCTTCGCACTCCTATCCATCCCTTTCCACCCCAATCATGAATTTGAACTTAAAAAAATTCATGTGAGGAAGGAAAAATAACCAAAGAGTGATCCAAGTATAAAAAATTCATGAGACAAAAGTTTTTCCAGAAACAATGACCAAAATCAACTATCAAGCGTGAACCAAAATCCAAGAGAAAGCCGCCCAAGTGAACAAAAGCATTACAAGAGAAATATTATGCAAGACTTCAGATATTACCATGATGATCCAACACATAGAACAAACCATAGGACGTTCCAACAAGGATATCCAGATTTCCATCACCATCCAAATCAACAACAGTTGGCGAAGCATATATGTAGGCTCTAAAGTTTGCAGTATCAGTGCTCAGATCAAGTTCTGTAGTCCACTTAACTTGTTTTGTGTCCAGATTAAAAACAACAATAGCACCAGCAACATATTTTCCAATATCAATATTTCCCAGTTCTTTCATATGATCCTGGTTGTCATAATACCTGTCAGTTTAAAAAGTGGCAATCACTGACAGACCAGTAAATTCATAAATCGCACTTCTCACTAGATAACACCATCATAATAAATCCAACTCTGTCATACTTAAATCAATGTCAGAAATCATATTGCGTAATTTGCTGTGGAAAAAGGTGGAAAAACTTGCCCAATTTCTTGATTTCATAAATTAGCAGCAAACTTCAGTCCAAGTGTCCAACAAATAAAGCAAAAAAATGAGAATATGATTTTAACAAAAGTTAAATTTTATGCTTTCTTGATATTCTGAAAAAACTGCAATCTCAACAAATTGCTATGTTCCTATTTTCTCAATTAGCAGAAGTTAAAAAATGTACTTGGTTGTGATTACACAATGACTTCTTCAAATAAAAAAAGGGCTAAAGATACATTACTATCCTTCCTTTTCATCCCAAAACTGGGTATCATCCACATTTACCCACATCCATTGTTCCAAATTGCACCCTCATTTTGTCCATACACCACACAGATTGAGTCAAACATGTTTATGATGAATTTCTTGCTCTGTTAGCAAGACTGTAAGCTTGTAATGAACTTTTTTTTATTATTTGGCAACCTACAATGGTACTACCGTGGTGACATTCGCCATTCTATACAACAATTTTGGTGACAGATTCTGTTGCCGGGATACAGATGCAGAAATGATGAAGGAAATGCTATTTCTTTTAGAGGCTATCTATTCTCCTCTCTTGTTATCCTCTTTTCCGATAAAGTTTCTTTTTCTGCCAACAATAATCATATTAATAATTATTATTGAATCAGAGTAATCAAATTACACTCTGCCTTATTATTTCCATCAGTGAGAGTTACAATATATATAGGGGCCAGAACATAGCAATCACTGGGAGCAATTATGAGCAGATTACAATCAATCACAAACCAAATCATAATCTTTCCTAAACTAGAGAAACTAGAATCAGGGGATAAGATAGGGCTAGAATCATGTGATGTGAAGTGCTAGAATCATGGGATATGAGATATTGGGCTGATTTCCTACACTTCCTTGCAAGCAGGAGAGTATATGTCAATCATTCCCATCTTGCACCGAAATCCTTCAAATTTACATCTGCCTAGCGGTTTAGTCATTACGCCCGCAATCTGATCTATAGACCGTATGTAGGATAGGTTTATGATGACTGCTTCAACCTTTTCTTTAATAAAGTGCCTATCTATCTCAACATGTTTCGTTTGATCGTGGTAGACAAGATTCTTTGTCATTTCAATGCTAGCCTTGTTGTCACACCAGAGCTGCATGGGTCCCTCATATGGAATTCCCAACTCTTTCAATAACCTGATAACCCAGAGTCCTTCACATACTCCTTCGCTAACAGCTCTCAGTTCCGCTTCTGCAGTACTTCTTGAAACCAAAGTTTGTTTCTTGCTTCTCCACGTAACCAAATTTCCCCACACATATGTGCAGTATCCTGAGGTTGACCTCTTATTCTCTCTATCTCTTGCATGGCCTACATTGGTGTAGATTTCAATGTTCTTGGCAGAGTTTTTCTTAAAGAAGATTCCTCTTCCAGGATTAAGCTTCAGATAGCTCAGAATTCTGTATACAGCTTCCATGTGCTCTTCTTATGGCAGGTGCATGAACTGACTTACTATTCCTACTGCATAACTGATATCTGGACGCGTGTGGGTTAAGTATATTAGCTTCCCTACAAGTCTTCTGTATTGCTCTGAGTTAACTGGGACACCATTTGGCTTGATCTCTAAGTGACAACCTTCTTCCAATGGTGTTCTTTCAGGTTGTGCGTATAATATTCCTACTTCATGTAACAGATCTAGGATATACTTCTGCTGGGTACGTTGATGCCCTTTTTTGTCCATACCCAAGAAATATCTCATTTGACCGAGATCCTTCACCTGGAATTCATTTGACAGGTTCCTCTTCAGTCGGGCAATAGAATCTTGTTCCCTATAATAACTATGTCATCAACATAGACAATCAGGATAGTGACTCTCCCATTATCATGCTTGATAAATGTGTCATCTGCTTGTCCCTGTTTGGACCCAAGTTTCTTTACTGCCTTGGTGAATTGTCCGAACCATGCCTTTAGAGATTGTTTTAACCCATAAAAAGACTTGTTGAGTTTGCAAACAGAGTTGTTTGGACCTAGAACTCCCTCTGGAACCTCCATGTAAACTTCTTCCTCCAAGACTCCATTCAGAAATGCATTTTTGACGTTCAGCTGATGTAGTGACCAATCCAAGTTAGTTGCAATTGAAAACAACACTAGGATTGTATTGAATTTAGCTACTGGGGCAAAGGTTTCCTGATAATCAATTCCATAAGTCTGAGTATACCCTTTTGCAACCAGTCTTACCTTGGACTTGTTGATACTTACATCAGGATTGAACTTTGGGGTGAAGATCTGTTTGCATCCTACCAATTTCTTTCCTATGTGAAGAGCTGTGATTTCCCATGTTTTATTTTTCTCGAGTGCCTTTAACTCTTCTTCTGCAGCTTGCTTCCAATTCGGATCAGCTATAGCTTGTTGGAAAATATTTGGAATTTTAATTGGTGCATTGTTTACAACCAAGCTCTGCATCTTTACAAACAGATTACTATATGAAACAAATCGTTAAATTGGATGTTGAGTACAAGATCTTACCCCTTTTCTAAGTGCAATAGGCCAGCCCAACCTTTTAGATCTAATCCTGGGTTAAGAGTCATGGTCGTTCCTTCAAGTGGGAGAGATATTTCTACCATTTTCTTCCTGAGATTGTTGACTGGACTCTCCTGACGTACCTTCTATATCCATCCCTGAACTAATCTCAACATGTGTTTCTAGTTCATTAGGTGTAGGTTCAGGTTGATTGGATGGAAGAGTAGTATTATGAGGCGATGATGGCAAGGTATCAGGGACTAGTAAGGTATCAGTTGTATCAGGGACTTTGCAAGCGGGATCATGTGAAATTAGCCATTTGATATTTGAGTGCTCCCCTTGAATGGGTAATTTGGGATAATAGGCGTCCTCCTCATAGAACACAACATCTTTTGAGATGAATAGTTTTTTGGTGGTAAGACGGTAACACTTGTACCCTTTTTTAACAAAGGAGTAACCAAGAAACATACACTTTTGGGCTCGGGCATCAAATTTGCTTCCATTATATTGATGGACGAAGACAACACAACCAAACACCTTTTGGGGTAACGGGCTGATTAGAGGACAATTGGGAAAGGTTTCAAGGAGTTTTTGAATGAGAGTGGCATAGATGAGAACTTTGGAGGGCATTTGATTGATTAGATAGGCTGCAGTTAAGACAACATCACCTCAGAGGGCAATGGGAACATTTCGTTCCATTAACAAAGTTCGAGTGACCTCTAATAAGTGGCGGTTTTTGCGCTCAACAACCTCATTTTGTTGAGGTGTGTACGGACAAGATGAATTCTTTGCTAATCAAGAAACTCCTTAAAAGTTCCACTCAAGTATTCCCTAGCATTGTCACTCCGAAGGACCTCAATGGAAGTTTGAAACTAAGTTTTCACAAAAGGTATGGGAGCTTTGGAAAACTTTGGCTACCTCAGATTTTTCTTTCATTAAGTAAACCCACGTAGTTCTGGTGTGATCATCAATGAAAGTGACAAACCATTTGGCATTTGCTAGGGTTTTTGTTCTTGCGGGACCCCAGATGTCAATATGGATTAGTTGGAAGGGGGTAGAGGGTATGTAGAACTGTTTAGGGTAGAAGGACCATGTTTGTCTAGCGAGTTTGCAAGTTTCACAATGAAAAGAAATGGACTTTTAATTAAATAAACTTGGAAACATATGTTTCATATAATGAAAACTAGAATGACTTAAACGACAATGCCATAAAAATGCACCTTGATGTTGAGAACTTGAGCTAACCATGGCCTTCCGTGCATTCCAAATATCTTTATTCTTCAACTTAGATCTTTCCAGGTAGAAAAATCCATCCCACTTTCTAGAAATCCCAATCATCTTTCCCATGTTTAAATCATAGAAGAGACATAAATCATCATCAAAGATTACTCGGCATATTCACCCTTTAGTTAATTTGCTCACAGATATTAGGTTACAAGCAAGTGCAAGTACAAATAGAACATTGTGAACTTTCATATTATTAGATGGCATAACTGTGACAATTCCTTCAACTTTCGTGAACACACCATTAACAACTTTGACTTGAAGATTTTTAGGACACAATTTAAGAGTTGTAAATAATGTTCGATTACCAATCATGTGATATGTAGCTCCCAAGTCAATAATCCATGTATCTTCACTAGCCCTCACAGCATTGAGAGCTATAATAGAATTACTTGATTGTACTAGATTGACACTTGGAGCAGAGTTTAACTTGTTATGTTTTTCAAGTATCCTGCGAAGCACCTGCAACTCCTCCTGGCTTAGGGAATCAGCATCCTCAACTTTCTGCTTAGTTGTAGTGAGATGACTTTGATGGGAGTGATGTTTTCCATTTGATGGCTTGCCACATAGTTTCCAGCATTCTTCTTTGGTATGACCTTTCTTCTTGCAATAATTGCAGCATTTATTATTTTTCCGTTCATCTTGTGGTCCTTTCATTGCAAGAGTTGAACCCTTAATGTGATTTTGGCTGCTTCAATTTAGAAGTTTTCTGATTTCTTTGAAGTTTGAACTGCACATGGTTGACTACATCAAACAAATGAGGTAAAGGTTTTAACCCCATAATTCTGCCCCTTATCTCCTCAAAAGAATCGTTGAATCCGAGAAGAAAATCATGAATTCTTCCTATGCAATTGAGCATCCTCGACGGTTTTCTGTGGGTGCACCTCAAACAAGTTTTGTTGCAGCTAGAGTTTCAACAAAGCATTGTAATAATCAGTCACCGATATATTACCTTGTCTCAAATCTTGGAGTTTCCGCTTCAAATGGATCAAGGCAGTGGTGTCATCAAGGGAAGAGTATGTTCTTCTAGCCGTATTCTAGATTTTTGTTGCAGGGTTTGCCAAAAGGTAACCTTTACTAATATCCAGAGTCATAAGAGTTACAAAACCAAGTCATGACTTGGTTATTTTCAGCAAACCATGTGTCGAAACTTGGATCATTAAGGGCTGGTTGGGGGGATGCTCCCCTAATATATTTCTCCTTTCTCTTGCCGTGAATGTATCTCAGCATGCTTTGTGACTTTGGGTTTGAGCATTAGTTCCCGACATTGAAGCCATTGAATTAACCCCAAGTGTTGCTGGTTGTGGAGGTACAGAGCCAAAAAGAGGAGAAAATTGGCTTGGATCCATGTCTGGACGTGGAACAGCAAGCTTTCACGAGGAGACAAAAGAGATTTGCCGGCACATGTAGCTCACACGCCTTCTGAGAAGGAAAGATCGCCGGCGCATGTAGTTCACATGTCCCTTAAGCAGAGACTGTTGCCGGTGCGTGACGCTCACTCGGTACTTCTATTGACACCGGATTCCGGGAAACGGCTGATCGGCAGCCTCTGGGTCTTCTGATAAGGGCGGTGACTCAACACTCTCTCCTCTAGAAGCCCTAGGTCATGGCCTCTTTCTCTTCTCACTTGTCCCTCGTAGTTCTCACTAGCTCTCTCTCTTCTCACAACCGCTCTCTCTCTCTCTGGGTTCAGATCGAACCCACAGCTTTGATACCATATTATTGAATCAGAGCAATCAAATTACACGTTGCCTTATTATTTCCATCAGTGAGAGTTACAATATATATAAGGGCCAGAACAGAGCAATCACTAGGAGCAATTATGAGAATATTACAATCAATCACAAACCAAATCATAATCTTTCCTAAACTAGAGAAACTAGAATCAGGGGATATGATAGGGCTAGAATCATGAGATATGAAGTGCTGGAATCATGGGATATGAGATATTGGGCTGATTTCCAACAATAATAAATAAAAAATACAAATGAATGTTAAATATTCTTGTTTTCAAACATATATACAAACACATGTTTGTTATCATGAAAGAGTGTGGGCAAAAGAAGACTGATAATAGAAGTCTAGAGATAGACTCACTCGCGGTCAAAGAAATAAGAAACAACAATAACCATTTCTGATACACCATCATTGTCAATATCTGCTATGACCTGGCAAAGCAAGAAAAGAAAAAATGTTTATATTCTTGCACAGAACTTTAAAATTTAAACATGTATAAAATGAAGAGTTGGATCTCACAGGAGTGCCTAATATGTGAGAGTCAATATTCACATAATCCTCCAATCTCTCGTGTTTTTCTTCAATAAATTCTTCACCACCCCACATTGATTCTTCAGTATAATCATCATAATCATAACTATACTCATCAGCCAGCTCATCACTATCACGGAATAACTCAAAGGATGAATCAGCATCTGCCTCCAAACCTTCAGCATTTTCCACAGTAGCAGCATGAAGACCTTCATTATTACCCTCATTTGATTCAGAACTACCTTCTTTTGCTCCCTTTGAGTTGTTATCTTCCAAAAGACGTCTAGCAGTACTGGTTTTATTATCTGCATTAGCATTTTCCACAGAACCAGAATTCAAAGATGAATTATCGGCATTGGCAGGCATCTTAATATTTTGTTCTATTTGACTTTCATTTTTTCCCTTGTCAGGCTCTGGGTTGGACACATTCCCAGCACCAAGGTGACTTTCTGTTGATGTGATATTTGAAGAGTTGTATTCATGTCTGCTTTCAATTGTTTTCTTGTCAACCTCTAGATTGGGTACATTACCCACACCAAGGTGACTTTCTGTTGATGTGGTAGCTGAGGTGTTGAGTTCATGTCTACTTTCATTTGTATCTACAAAATAAAACATCACTCACAAATAGAATTAAGTTCCACAACTATCAAACCCACAGCCCAATTATGTAGATGATAGAATAATGCCAAGCTCTAACCCACACACAACAATGATCCAAAAGTAGTAAAAACTTACGAGACATAGATTTCATTATAGTTGATTCTTGAACAAGCTGATCATCATGGACATCAGGATGAGAACGATCTACAGGATCTGATTCTAAGCCTGCATACCAATCTTTGCGCACTTTCCTACGAGGTACTACTAGTTTATCTGACATCATGTACCCGGATACCCTAAAAGTGATGTTATCATAAACTTAAACCAGGTAACTCAAGCAATGGATAATATGTTGATAGGAACAAATTTTGCTAAATAGTCACCTGAAAAACAACACTTCACCATTAAAGGTTGCCAAAGCTATCTCTCTCACCCCATCCTTGTCTATGTCATATAGAAGCGGACTGGAATGCACTGTTGACTGGTGGAAAGCAGGCCAACCTTACAAAGCAGTAAGAAAGCAGTTGGTCATTCAAAACACCTTAAAATTAATGAATGCTAAAAACCAATCTGCATTAATTCTCTTCAGCATTGCATTCTACTTTAGACACACCACACACCAACTTTTTCATGCCATAAAATTTCTTATCATTCATTCCTTGAGAAATCCAAGAGATTGATAGGGCCATATTGACAAGTTAAGAGAGTTGCAGACACCCTTGATCAAGCAATTTGGTTATTTCATATCCATTTATCCAGTACCAAGGTTACTTTGGTAATCTTGATTAGACCCTGGCAAAATGCTGCAATTAGGCTGAAATTTTTATGTTAAGGTACTACCAACAAATAAATTGCAGGCCTCTGTTTTTCTTAAAAAATCGTGTTTGACATTACATTCTTTGATTCCAGTATCAAGGGTCTTTAACAACTTTCAGAAACTAACTAAAGGCGGTAGCTATGCTTGTTTTCATGATATTCTGAGTCCCATAATGCAGTGAACTGCTGGCCTTATGAGGTCTTTGGTTTTGTTAACATCATATCAAGTAACAACAGTATCATAGCAATCCTGTTAGTCATTGACCAAAGACTAAAATTAGGCTTAAGCTTCTTTCTATTTTCATTTTGGGCAATATCATATTAGCCGTATACACTTTACCATGTATTTGGGATGATTATCATGTGAAAAGAACTAACACAAATTCAATTAGCATAGTGATAAAAATCATATTGATGACATCATACTTAATAATAATGTGAAAAAAAAAAAAAAACTCAATCAATTTTGCAATCCAGAATTTGTGAAGCATTTACCAAGAAACTTCTGAAAAGCCTCACAATTTCCAAACATGCCTTCAGCATCATTTACTTCTCTTTGGTGATAAAACATTTGTTAGTATGATGTTTTACTCCCTTGATCTTAAGTATTAACTATCCATTTTTTCTTATTCTTCGTGAAATTAAACTCCGTAGACTCAATTATAGTCTTAGTCTAAAGTACTTTAATACTGAGACTGTTCCCACACAAATAATATAGGGGAAAACATTAATCAATGCCTTGTCCTTGATATATCTAGTAAGTTTAACAAGATTAAATACACAGAAGAAGATGCAACGCATGCCATTATCATGATAAGAATTTATCCCGTGATTTTTATACCTGGCATTTTGTCCCCATCAGAACCTTCAAGAACTTCAAGGTAATGAACAAAAGAGGGAACAACGATCTCAAGCTTACCATCACTGTTTAAAAAAAATAACACATTTTATTCAAGTAAAGTGTGAGACTAAGTTGCTAACGTAGGTCCAACACGCAGTCAAGAATTGCATGAAATGAAATTCTACCCATATCGGAAATTGATCAACACAGAAGATAAATACAATTATAAGTTTTAAGTTTAATAAAAAAATGAGGGCCATGGTAGCTTACACAAATAACACACTTGATAAGTTGGGAACATAACAATTTTACCTGTTAATATCAGCAACCAAGGGAGTAGCATATATACTGGAGCTAACTTCTGTTTGCCATCTTAGCTCCAGATTTTTTGGGCATTGTGTATTTAACAAAGCATCCTCATCTCTAAAAGTAGATATAAAATATCAATTGGTAAGGCAATGAGGAAATCGTCACCAAAACCAAGTATACGTTTCACGGAATTGAATAAAAAAGAAAATGGAATGGAGACACGTTATACTGCAAATAATACGTAATTAATAAATAAGGATAATCAGAAGAAAGGCATGGCTTACATTTCCGGATATCCAAGGGAATCATCAGTAGCTTCTCGCTCCCGAAATGCATTCTTCTTGGACTCCTCGCCGAGAACAAAACTCAAGCAAGTGCCAAGAATCAAACAAAGCCAAAGAACCTTGGTCACCGATGATTTCATATGATCTAGCTAGATTCGTTTAAAAATTTCTCAATACCCGACACAATTGGAGAACAATCAAGATCAAATGGAATTGCTTGGGCGATGAAATCAGAATTCCATTCCCAGAAGGAAAATATAGTCCATAAACCCTAGAATTGTATCTCTGGGATCTGTCAGATATGGGAAGCGATAGATACTGATTCCAGGGCTGAAAATTGAAAGAAGAGTTCTGGAAAACGGCGTGTATAGGCTTCTGATGTGTAAGACTTAGTTCATTGCAGCTCTCTTGACTTTGAAGTTCATTTCTCCACTGAATGGCCGCAAGAACTCTGTACTCTGTAGCTCCAGGCACTGAAAAGTAAAAACTATTAAAAGCTAGTCTATAAGTTGACATTTTTACAAACAACACAATTGATAAAAGATGAATAGATATAATAAGGGGCAATTACAATGAAATCCCGTATAAAAGAAAAAATGAAGAAATGGTCTCTGAAGTTGTCAGTGTAAGCTCCTCGACTTGTTAATGGATGCTCCTCGATTTGTCATTAATAACTTCAGGGACCATTTTTTCATTTTTTTCTTAATTGTCCCATATAATAATTGTTTGTCCAAAAAAAATAGATATAATAATTGTTTTAATTTTTGTTTTAAAATGAAAATTTTCATGTTCATTGAATATAATTTTTATTAATATTATGAGACCATATATATGTCATAATAATATGTATCAAAATATATATGTCATAATAATACATGTGACATGGAATCATCAATTAGCATAGAAACATAATGAAAATAATTTTAAAGAGATAAAATAAATTCTGAAAGATGAAATAGTAATAATAATAGAAAATTGGTCAAAATTTAAAATTTATTGACTAAAAAGATCTAATATATTTTTATACATAAAAAGCATCAGATCATTTTTGCATAATAAAATTTTTAAACAAATACCAAGAAGTGATTGGTCAAAATGATAAGTAGTTTTGCTCTATTAAAATAAGAGTACAAGTTGGAATTCAGTACAAGTGTTGGATACCAATAGTAGGATTTCCCTTGCACTGAAAAGAAAAAAAAAAATTTAAAGCAACTTTTCACCCATTTTCCCTAATAATAATTATAAAATGATATTACAGATATGTCACAAATATTTTATAAACGAATTAAAGCGCTTAAAATTCATCGTTTTAGCAAAAAGAATATTTTATGGTAAAAAAGACAAGAACACTTGATATCCTTAGACGCCTCTTTATTGCACTTAAGCATAAGAAATTAAATTTATTTCAAAGGATAAAATTAAAAATAACAATAAGATGGTTGATGACCCTGTTTATTGTTCATTGGCAAGGTAAATTATCCAATCTTGTTGAGGAAACTATCCGCAAATAAAAAAAAAAATTTTTCACTAGGTGCCTTTCTCCTTTTTTTTGGTAGGAATAACATCATTAACAGCGTGGCGAAGGCAAAATGAGAGTGGTGCTCATGCAAGTGTGGCTACAATGGTAATAGAGGTAGGTGATTACTTCTCCAATTAATATTCACATCCAGGATAACTCCTGATCAATGTAATGGAATTTGACTCTAATAAACAGCTACGCTTTGAACAACTTACAATCACTACTAAAAATGAGAAGATTGATCAAATAATATACACTGGATCCTAAGCCTAACTCTACTGATCTGGAGTCCTAGCTAATTACACAACGAAGAACCCCTCTAGAAGATGGTTATATATAGAGCTATATCCAGGGAAGCAAATCCCAGTGAAATGCCATCAGTGGATGGACTTGTTTCTTGCTTAGCATCATCCCAAAACCTGATTCTCCGACCAGAGAGATAAGGCTGCTGCAAGAGGTTGCAAATTTTAACAATGGTGATGTCACCTTCTCCGAGCCGCGTTAGTGTGATGGTGTGCTTTACTGTCAATTCTTATCCTGTCAGCATACATGGGAAGACGAATAATCTCGGATATCTCGTTCAACAAAACATCTTCCGTAATATTGTCTCTTATGCTTCGCATCACCTGAAAGTCAGTCAAGTGCAGGTACAGATCTTGCCCGAAAAAGGTAGAGATGAAGAGAAAGAATGGATGGAAAACAAAAGAAGCAGCCATTGGACCTTCTTGAAAGTATTGAACTCATTTGGAGTTGATTTATCAGTTCTCACTCGCATGAATTCCCATTCCTGGTTATCAGAGTCCCAAGAGCACTCTATGATCTTTCCAGAATAAAATGAGGGACCTGAACCATCTGCAGATGGGGAAGTTTTCAATAAGTAATTGCAGTGAAGGCAATTGAAAAGTACAATTCATATGCAACACAATCGTTGCGAAGGTCAGTCCCAGAAAATTTATAGCTGCGGGTGCCAACAAGGAAGGTAAATCATAAATAGAAAATTTGAACACGGTATGCCATGATTTGAGCATGCGTCGCACCAAGAAACAAATAAAGCCATGACTAGGCCATTTCCTGTTTCCATCTGTAAAAAGTTTTCTACTTACAACAGACAGATTTATACAACAGCATAAATTTATTTAGAAATAAAGATCCTCCTGACCTTTGAATGCTACCCTATTCCCTTCCATGAGCTTCTTCTTTCCTCGTTCGTAAAGAAAAAGTTTCTCGCCATCATCATCAACCTGTCCACAAAAGCAGTTAGAAATTGGGAAGCTACAAACTGGATGTGACCAATGATAAGTAAAGTACAACCTCTTCTTTTCTTTTCTTTTTTATTTTTTAAAAAACCAAAGACCAAATTACACAGGCCTCCTCTGAATTTTGTTAGAATTATCAAACCATCTCCTTGACTTTCAAAATATATTGAGATCTTTCTTTAAACAAAAAATTATCCAGCATTTTGGCGCAAATTTTAGATTTTTTACTATAATGACGTCCATTAACCAAAGCACATTTTTGTCCAGCCACAAATTTTTCAAAGGGAAGGCATTTTGGTCAAAAAAATCTATAATTGCACCAGAGTGTAATATAAACTTTCGGTTTTCAGAGAGATTTGTGCATATTTGAAAATAGAGGGAAGATCTATGTAGAAAAATTGTGTAATTTATTCAAAGAGCTATTCGAACATGGCATGTAAAGAACTGATGATACAACCTCAAAGATGAAATCAACAGAATTCAGCTCGGGATATTTCCACTTCAAGAGGCCTTGATGAGTGCGTGGTACATAAGGATCATCCCAGCCCTAGAAATTAATTGTCAGTAACAACTTCCGTTTTATACAATAACGGGTAAGAAAGTAAGACGATCCAGGTTTGGGCAATGAACAATGAAGACATTCAACGCTCATTTGGAATACGTTTCAGTAGCATGTAGACCCCAATGCAAGGGACAGTCAAGAGATCAGAAGTAAGGATTGCAAGATATTAAAAGACTAAGTACATCATAATGATTAAAACGTCTCATATTTGGTATTCAAAATCATTTGTAAACAAGTTTAATCTGTCTAATGAAATTATTTCATAAGTTGGAGGGTGGGAGGGGAATAACAAATATTATAAAATCATCTGACATTGATTCAAAACCACCTGAAATATGAGACCATCAGCAGCATGAGAGAGTTTTGGAATGAATTCTGTTAAGAGCTTTGTGACCGTAGAGAGCAACCAAAAATCTTTTCTCCTCACCTGAGAACCAAGCTAGCCATCAAGAAGACAAGAAACGGAAGCTTAAACCATGCTCAATCTACAGTTAGAGATGCATACCCTGAATGGTTCCATGTCATATCTATAGTAAGGGTTTCTGCTCTGGTATATATTATGTCGCTCCCAATTCCTAGGTTCAATCACTTCTTTCTCAAGCATCTTCCACCTTTCATAAAAAGGTCGCTGTGCCAAATTTGAGGTATCAATTAAACAGTGCTAGGGATATATAAAGAATCCATACAGTAATCAAGCATATTATAAGAACATTATAAAAGAAAAGGTATTCAAATATAATTTTTGTTACAATAAATCTGGTGATGCCATTGTGAAAATTGATCTCATAATCAATGTCAAATCAATTTGATTGCAAACTACCACCATATATTAGGAAAAGGTGACTCATATATCAACCACAGCACCATTTCATTAACATTAATGGTTTCGTCTAGTCAAGTTTGATTTGCCCATGAAACCAAGGATTTATCAGCTCTTACTGCTACCGCAAAACAAACTACATCATGGAACTCAAGACCACTTTTAGGTGACAAACCAAACCTCTATCACTGATACTTGGTTGATGGCTATCATATCATATATAAGGTATCTCCTTTCCTGCTTCTTTGAATCAGGCAAAGTATCAATAATCATCTCCCCATCAAGTAATGTGTAGTGGTGGGTTTTCTCAGCTAACACCTGCAGAGCCAAACATTAAGGGTAAAAACTATCAGCTGATGCATCAGGAAGTTGAAACAGTTCTAAGAAATAATCGTAAGTCACTTTGCATATAGAGTTGCACACATACATCGTTTGTGCCCCTGCAAGGAAACCTCATTTGGACCCTTCGAAAGTTGAAACTTCTATCAATTAAGTAACAACCATCTATTGTTATCAGCATCATATATCGTGTTCCATCAGCTTTCCACGTTGCATAATAATAACGCTGCCGTAACAACTGCAAATTTTCCCTGTATTATAAGAAGGCCTGAATCATTAAGCGAAAATGTGTTGCACATTGCTCAAACAACTGATATAGTACTAAGCATATCCAAGTGCATCAATCAGTGGCCAAGAAATATTGGAAAGATTCAGAATAGAGACTTAAGAACGTAAAGTAGCAAGTAGGGGAAATCAACTTTAATTAATTAGAACCAACGTAATGTGGAGACAAGTTTGCATATTCATAAAGACTTTGATTCGGTTTCAGTGGAAACACATGTTTGTCTACATCCCACATACATGCCCCAAATCCCAAAAATAAGTGTATTAAATGATTGCAGGAAAGAAATTCCTTAAATAATTGAAGACTTCACAGGTTATGAAATTTGCATGTGATATAGACTGATGAAATCTGGCTGTTAGAGAAAAGACTGCAATTACAAGCTATTAATCAATGATTGAATCAATAAAAGACAACGGAGACCTATCAACGTGAAGAATAAGAACTACAATCTTCTGGAAAATACTCGGGCATTCAAAAATCATCCCGTTAGCTCTATCTTACACACAGTTGTTGGCACATAGCAACATTGAAATTCCAAAAAGATAAATGCCAGGCCACAGATAAGGGTCTTCATAAAACCCCTTTGGATGAAATCGTTAGGATAGAACAAAAATTATGCTTTATGCTAAGAATTGATCATTTGCGTAAGTATTAAAGAACAGAAGGACCAAAAAGTAAATGGCTGTATGGCATAATAAGCATCCAATGCTAACAACCATGCAATGAGCCATAGCATAACATAACAACACAGCATATAAAATTGTATTCTTATATTAGTTAAGAGCAAGACGCAGTAGCCCTATCTCAAGGCTTGATAAAGTATGACAAGTGACAAATACACAAATAAGCACACCAACTAGAAGCAAAAAAGTTGAACCTGTTCAGAGAAACTGGGTGTGATCCTGGAAATTGTGTGTGCCCCCTAGCCTGCATGTGAAGAAATTAGTAAAATGGCTTTAAAAACCACAAAAGGCACACGGAAAGAAAATTATAAAAGCAAAACACACAAAAACAAACATATATAAAGAATAAAAATAAAGAATGCTGGCAGAAACCTTCAAAACAATCTATCTTAACTGTAACTTAGACTTACGAAGTGTTAGGACATAGAACACATAGGATTCAAAGAGAACATAAGGCATCTGAGTAATCTCATGTACATGAAAAATTCAAAAAGGTGCATCTCAAAAATTGTCATCCCAGCATGAAGAATGAAAATTTACAGAACAAAGTAAGCATATTGAAAATTCTAATGAGCTTTTCTGACGCTCAAATTTAACCAGTCATTCATATAGTAAATGTCCTCGTGACTCTTCAATCAGCTATACACAAGTCCTCAGTAAAATATGGCAGAATAAGAAACTATAATTGACAAGAGAGTATAAAACAAATATGAATATATACTAAAGCTCCACTATAGATAGAATAAACAGTTTGGAAACACATAATAAGCCACCAACACACAGGAAAGGATGGGAGACTCGCAAAATGACAAAGAGAAACCATTCACAAGGCTTACCCCAGCACCCAATTTAAGTGATTGATAACAGAATTGCTGGAATGTATCTTGCTGATCATTAGGTATCTCATCTCCCAGGACATCATCATTTGTCATCAACACATCTGTCTCGTGATTCTCCTGTGTGCAGTGGAAAGATTCCAAATTTTTTTAAAATCAGAAATGCTATACGGTACAGTAAGATAGACACCCAAGTGTAAAACAAAGAACTTAACAGTCAAACTCTCATTGACAGTAATAACAAGAGCACACATAATTTGCTTTTGGCCCAAGGCTTCCTCACACTTACAGTTCAACTCTAAACAATGATACCTAAGAAACAACAAAGGGTGCGCTTGGTACAAGTTAGAGAAGGAAAGTTGGGAAACAGCACATTACAGTTATATGATGTCCATATCCCCTCGCCTATTTCAACCATCCCATTTATAATCCAACGAAGCACGGGAAAGGAACAACTTAAGAAATACCATGATGCCCATCTAGACCTACTGATACTCCAAAGCCTTAATTACATCAAGTCATTTATATAGGAGAAATTTAGAAACTATCAAAAGTCGTTATGTATGTCACCCATACATCCAAAGGAGGGCCTGGCATTCCATCATCATCATCATCTGGCACTGCTTCACCATTAAGATCAAATTCAGAAGATCTCTTCCACTCTGGAGTAGGAGGACAAACCACCATGTCAGGCCTTTTTTCATGATAAAATGTGTACAAGGCATCAATGTAATCAGGTTTGTAGATTCCAGGAGGGCGTGCATCAGAAAAGATTTTTATTGCCTGCAGAATGGATGAATCAGCAAATCAGTTAACTAACATCTTCTTAGACAAAGAACACGATGATCAAGTAACTTGACAACTGACCTGTGTGACAGACATTGACATGGCACGCATAAGATAATGGATGATCATGTATCCTGTACGATTATGCCCATGTGTACAATGGACAAGTATATATTTCTTTGAGTGTTTTTGACGTGATAGAAATTGTGTAACCTGAAATGTAAATAGTCACACGTTTAAAGACTTTAAAACAGACCTCTGTAGCTCTAGAAAGTGTAAAGAAAGTCAGCATTTATTTCTTTTGAAGGACTCTTTGACTAAGCACTAATGAGTTATGACTTTATAATTTTCTTTCAAAACTTCACACATAAAAAGATAAAGTGGCAAAGTGCACATTGTTACATGTATAGTCAAAATATAAACGAAGTTAACAAATAGTTAACTATTTGATCCAAAGAAAATTGATGAAAACAGAGCTTTTTCACCTCTGTATTTTTATTGAATAATCATGCAAATGCAAATAAGATTAGGGAGCCACGCAAGAACACCCTAATCCCTGAGAAATCGAGGGTAAATCTAATACCTTCTTTTCCTATCCAAACTGAACAAAGAAATAATTAATAAAATAAGAGAGGCAAATATAAAATAAGAGCATAAGTGAAACTCAACAGTATTGGGCCGGTGGTTTAAAAAATAAAAAAGAAATCAACACGGCATATTGAAGAATTTCATTCTGAAATTTCTGATTTTATTTCAAAAAGAAGCAGCAATATATATGTACAGAGAGAAAAAGAGAGTGTAGGCTACAAAATATCAGTCAACATAAAAGGGAAATGAACATACAACATAAAGCCTTACAAAATAGGAGTATTCAAAAGAACAATAAGAAAAAGGAAACAGAACATTGGATTTCAACCAACGATATACAGCCATGATTCTTCCTTTGAATCAAATCCCAATAGCATATATCCAAATATGATTCTTCCCAAGAATCATTCGATTCCAGCACTTCCCCTCAAACTAGAACAGCTTAGATCTAGCATTGCCAATTTTCTTAATTCATCGAATTTCTATGCTGATTCTTGACCCATTATCATCTTCTCCTTAGTAAAAGAAGTCTTGGTTTTGGGCATCCTCTCCTCAACTTTATGAGGTAGAGATCTTAGCTTTTGCTAACCATCTTCTTATGGTTTTCTCACACTAACCACCAAAAAATGGCTTTCTAATTTTTTCGCTAACCACCAAAATATGATTTTTTTTAATCTGTAATTGTTTCCATGTCTTTAGCAGCAGTAACCATTCTTCTTTAACGACTTGGATGTTGGTCTAGTGCAGCAATGCCTTGAATTTTAATCAGCAGTACCAGCAGATGAGGCTGAGTTGACTAGTACTGGACAAACAACAGAGGACAGTCCTTCATGCACTGTCATGTGCTAACACATGGGATGGATCAAAATTGGGTGTGGTCATGTGAGACAGAACATGTAGGGGCAACTGATGACCGCGTTATAGGATTTGGCCAATTGTGGTCTTTCGAGGGTAATGACAGGGTATGTGGTATCTCTCATGATAGAGAAATAGTGATTCCAAATTTTGAACATGCTTCTGTAGAAAAGATGAAGGAAGAGCTTCAAAAAAAAAAACTTTCTGAACCTCTTGTTGATAAATAGGTCAAGCCTCTTGGGACCATGAAAATCATGAGAATGAAATTTCTTATTTTATTTCAAAACAAAAGCTGCAATATATAAGTAGGCCATAAAATATTAGCAAAATCAAATCTCAACATGATAGAAAATAAACATCCAACAGAATTAGTTTCCTTAAACATCCATTATCGACTAGAAAATCAACTTTAGTTTCCAGTTGGCTCCTTGTTTGAATTAACCTACGGAAAACTACATAAATAAAACCTTTGCATTAGAAAATACAAACTCAAACACCAAATAGGAAATCTTTTAGAGTATAAGAAATCCCCACTTCTCGAGAGTCGAGATAGCAATGTTTAAATAATGCAAACAAACAATCGCTCATGCCTCAGAAAGAATAGAAACACCACAAGCTTCAGAATAACTCAGGAAGATTAGAATATTGGTTAAGACAGAAACAAACCTCATGGACAAACTGATTCACAGATAAATTATCAGGTACAGAACCACGCCCCTTGCATTGTATCTAATCCACAAATCAGGAAAAGAAATTGGAACCATGTAATGACAAATTTGGAAAACCTTGAGATCGTAAGAAGAATTTTCTGGCTACAAACCTTTACATGCTTGATACCCTCTTTCTTTAGATCTAACACTGGATAATATCGAGAAGTATTTGTCAAATCAATCACCAAACCAAGCTGTAAACCAAAAGAATAAAACATGAAAAGGATGATAAAACAAGGAAATCATTTACTAACAGTTAGAGTTTTCCACAGATTGTGTAAACAAAAACAACCCCATCAAGGGGTGGCCATCTATCTTTCTCTTGACTCATACTAATTGGTTTCATTTACACAAAATTACTCCTAAAGGCCCATTTGGTTCACAGAAAGGTATTGACTGGGTGGGAATGAAATGGAATGGAATAGATTGTCCACTGTGACTTTATTTGATATCATACTAAGAATATTGGAGTCAAACTTATTTTTCATCTACAATTAAATAAAAATTTTACTACAAAAACTAAAATGCCCTCCATCCATTTCCCCTTACTCTTCTTTGTTCTTCCCTTCTTTCCATTGCTGCCACTCCTTCCTCACCACCTCATTCAACCCTTCCACAACACCACCTTTGTTGCCACTCCATCCTCCTTCCTCCCTCCTCATACCTCAATCTGTCTCCTCTCAACAGCAGACACATCAAGTATGATATAATGGTCCTTGCTCTATTAGCCAAAATATCAGAACCAAGACGTCAACCAACAAGAAATCATATGTACAGATCCCTCACCAGCGTTCTCCAGCAAATACAAGCTGGCAGTGTTCAGAAATCAACAATGATTTCTTGTAGGGATTGTCAAATAGATTTCTGGTGGTTTTGATTCTCAAATGGATTGGCAAGCTCAACAATGTTGGCGGAAGCTTGTGGTGTCAGTGGAAGATGGAGAATAGGTAGAATATAAGTCAATGGTCTGATCATGAATATTTCGGTAAATGTGGCATCGATTTCAGAGTGGGAATAGGCTTTCATCATATTTCTCAAACGAATGATGATTTCAAAATTTTAAGCAATGTGCTTCTCTGACAGAAACCTCTCTGCAGCATTGAATGCCAGCCAACCAAACACTATAACCTAGGGAATGGCATCAGGATTCCTATTCTTTGGCCCAAAGTTTTGGAAAACAAAAAATTTAATGATACACTACCAAGGAAGATACGCGGCACATAAAAAGAAGAAAAACCTAAAAATGAAACCACTCAAACAAGACACCTGCCAAAAATAAACTGCCCGTGTGAACTATTGGATGGTTGACTGCACATCAAAAACACTGTCAGCACAGGCAGTGGTATAATTTGTGCAAATGCATGTTATGCTAGTAACATAACTTAAACTAGAAGAGATCAAACATTTTCTAAATAAGTCCTACTTACTTTTCTCCCTAAAACTCTTTGTTGATGTATCACTTGTTTGAATGAGTATCTTTTACCAGGAGCAACACAATCATTGAACGATTCACCAAGTGGAACCTTAGAAGGTATCATGCAAAAAATTTCCTGACCAAATGAAGGGCAATCCAACCACCCTGCATGAAAAAAAAAAAAACAATATTTCACTTGAAAGTTTAAAATTTATAATCTGTCACATAAACCATATTCCAACAATACCCTATACTACTGAAGCACAGCAGGCAAAGCAGCTATCCATCTGCATAGCATAAAGCCAGAAATCCTTCCATATGATGCATTTACTTTTCATCTTGAGATACTAATACTTTATCTTTCTTCAAACTCAAAACAAATTGTATTTGGAGTGAGAAACTAATACTTTACAGAAAGCACATAAATTACCAAAACAAAATTGTCAGTTTTTATTTGCTCAAAACTATAGCATCACATAAATATAATAGGTCACAATAGTATCAAATTAGGCTTTTGGCTCCTCATCCACCCAAAACCAAAAACAAATTTTGTATAAAAAAGACTAAGATACACAAACTTTAGGTCAGTTGCATGACTACCTGAATTTTAAAACTTTAAAATTAACACCCTCATCTTTAAGATTTCGACCACCAGCTCCCTTACTGTTAAAAACACAATTATATTTAACAGCATACGCCATGTCAGACTAAATAAAAACACATGGCTAAGGCACTTCGTAGTTGACAATTGAGTAGTCTAGGAAATTATAATAAGTCAATATCAAAATTAACATCATCACTAAAGCGCCATTTTATCATTTTGTCTTTAACCCCTACCGTTTCTTCATTCAATCACATGATTTAAGGGACTTCATTTGAAATAGCTGATATTTGACTAGGGCAAAAAATCTTACCTGGAGGAAGCCTACTTCGATCATATGATTTCAGGGACTTCGTTTGAAATAGCTGATCATAACCAGGTGAAGGAGATACATAAACAGATCTGTCATCTGGACGCTCCCTTTTCAATCGTTTTTTTCTTTCTTCACGCTCCTAAATTGAAAAATTTGCCAATTATGCACCAATTAGAACACGTGTAAAGGATAAACAAAAGGAAAAATCTATAGGTAAACAAAACTTTTTGCATACTAATGTAGACCAAGAATAAGTAAATTGGGTGGCGTTAAATACAATTGGTTAGCCAAAAGAAATCTCATCAGGGACTATAGTTTGGCTAACAGATAATGTAGCTAAGATTCAAACCATTCAGATTAATAAATTAAGCTTCTACTGTTTATTAAAGGAGATTTTGAATTCTCCAGTAAACTGTGGGCGTCGATGGAGAGAGAGGGGCAACAGGATAAACGGTGATAACCATTTCGATATTTATTCAGGTGAGGAGGTGATAGCTGCGAGATTCACAATATTATGAACTGCTTTAAAAGAACGGGGTAGAAAAGAGAGAATACAACTTTAAGGAAAGATGTTTCATTCTTATATTTGTCATAAAAGCACTGAAATAATCTATGAAAATGCAGTTCTAAAACTAGACCAATGAAAATCCTTTATAAAATATATTCAATTGTACGATGTATAAGAGAAACACACACACACACACACACAGACTGCCACCACACGAAGCATCCTCTTGAACTTAGATAGCCATGACAAGTCATAAGTAAAAGAAGGGTACCCGGCGTGCTATATCAACTGCAGTTTCTACACGTTCTTCTTGTGCAGCGAAGTCTTCTACATGCCCCTCAAATGGGTCCTCATCCTCCTCTGGAACGGGTGAGGCATTCAAGTCCATAGCAGCTGTCATTAAGCATTAAGCAACATTCACAGAACCTTTATAGCCCGCAATTAGCTTGGTTTGTCCCTAAATACAATCTTCCAGCTGCATCATTTAAACACCAATCCAATGAATCCCACACGTATAGCAAAGGAAAAAGATAACAAAAAATTCTGCAAGTTTATCGTGCCAACACGGCGGAGACAAGGTAGGCAAAATTCCCATCTTCGACTACAATAAGCCAAAGAAAATCAACAAAACCAAGTAGGAAAATCAATAATATGTGAGAACAAGCCAAGAAGAACAAATTACTTTTTCCCACCCCAATCAAGCACCAAATTCAAGGAAGTTCCATATCGCATCCTAACTGTACGAGCAAACACTAGCACAATCAATGCCAAATAGTAAGCATTCTAGACGGGAAAGATATCCAAGAATCCGGTGAAAGCTTGAAATTAGAAAACTGAACAGCGGACAAACAACCAGGGGAAGGGAAAAGGCTCTAAAGAGGAGCTAACCTCAGCAGGGAAATGAAATCGATGGCCAATTCTAGTGTGATACTACGATTCTCCTTGCTACAGAGACTCAGTAAATCCTTCGCATAAGACCAGAAAACGGAAATTTCTCGATCACAATTAATGACAAGAACGCGACCTAATATGCTCCAACAAAGAAAAGAAAAAACGAAAAAGAACCCTACAATTGAGAAATGAAGAGCTTGTTCTTGCTCACGTCAGTGGGGAAACCCTAGAGAGAGGGTGGTTGTTTGTTGGATTAGTGAAAGAGAAGTAAAGGCTGTATGTACGGATGTTTTGTCATATTTAATGAGAATCCATCATCGAAGTCCAAAGATATGGTACGAGGATGAGAGAGAGGGTGCAAAGCAGGAAGAATTGCGATTCCGAGTCCTCGTCAGTGAATCGCAATATCTAAATCCAGTAATTAATTAATTAATTTTTTTCAAATGAAAATTTTCTTTTTAAATTTTAAAAATCCTAAATTCCTAATGAAGTTCGGTCACCCCCACTCATCAGGACAAAGTACCGTTTGAAATAGACTTACAGATTTTCTGACAACAATATTATTTATTTTTGTACCGGCAAAAAAAATAGTATTTATTTTTTGGGAGAATTACACTGTGGTCCCATGGAAGCTAAAATACGAAGAAACGGTCTCGGGAAATTCTGAAATTACGGTTAAGTCCCATGGGACCATTTTGTAATAAATTAAAGTTGGGAAAAGACATAAACACCCTTAAGAATTGGGCAAAAAACAAAGTGTGAGGAGCTGCTTTCCTCACTCGTCTTCCTCAGTTCCCACCGAACCCTAGCCCTTCCCTCTTCGTCTTCCTCAGTTCCTCTCGTGTCTCCATGTCTCATCTCCTTTGCTCAGTGCCTCAATGGAGCTTCAATTGCGACTCGTGAGTGGCGACTCAGCGGCCCGGGCGTCCGGCGACTGGCGTGGTGGTAGTGCCCATCTAAAACCGAAGTACCGAATCCTAACCCTCCTCATCCTTTTCATCTTCCTCTCGTCTCCTCTGCTCTCAACACAGTTGAGCTTCATTGTGGTGGTCGACTGCCCTTTGGTCGTGAAGCACTGAAGTCTGAAGCTCAACGGCGATTTCCGATTCTCCTCTTCAATTTTCCCTTCTTCGTCCGGTGTCAGAGATAATGTAAGAGGTATTTTTGAAGCCCTTTCTGGTTTGCGGTGAATAACTAATGTAGAAGAACTAGTATTGGGCGATCTGTAATTTAAGTTGTTTCCTCTATCTATAATTTCGATTGTTAGCCGTGTAATTTCTTGTAAATCCAGCTTGAAGTAGTTGAAATATCCCATTAACTGAGTTCGCCATTAGTATATTTACTGATGCAAGTATTGCATTACACATTTGGATATTAATAATTGCTTCTATCATGACATATGTTTGTTCGTTAATGCAAATTTCTGATTAGGCATGTCTCATTTTTCTGAGATTTGATTTTATAATAGTTTCATTTCACTCAGACTAGGTGTCCTTCATTTTGTGAAATCCCTACATTTCACTCTGTCTGTATCTTTTTGTCAATGTTATCCTTATATTGGCAAGAACTCCTGTTGCTGCCTCTTTGCCTATTTTGTTAGATATGACACCAAGTTATTATTTCTGTCTCTTCACTGTATGAGAATACAAAGTTCTTATTGTTTACAATCATAAATGATATGGCAAAATTACTGAATATATATGTGTGTTATTACTGGTAGCTTCATTATGCCTCTATTTAACAGAACCATGCAAAAGTTTTTTTATCTTTTCATATTTAAATTGACTTCATGGGTCTGGAGCAGGCCTTAAAAAGGCGTTTTAGCTGTAACTTGGTGTTTAAAATCTAAGAAATTAAGTTTGAGTTCGGCTGCCCAAAAAGATTACAGATTTTAGTATATAGCCAAACTTTGTTGAGTTATTCAGAGAAGGGATGTTGGAAACTTAGTTTGGCCTTTCTTCGCTGTCATTTACAATCCCCCCCGGCAGAAAAAAAAATGTCCACCATCTGAAAGTGGGATCCATAAAGCTAAGAACAGATTCTTTTACATACTCTATAATTTATAAATGTTGAGTATTATTTTTTTTTTAATCATGTGACTTGAACCTTTTAGTTTTCAACAATTTCTAGGATGTCTGTTTTTTTTTTTGTGCTTGTTGTCTTCTAACGACTGTTTTCTATCCATGGAAAGGACTGCCATACTGCAGCCTTGCATGCTGGTTAAATGCATGTAATTTTTATATGGACGATCATGCTGATGTATATATATCCTGTTGTGTATATTTTAAACTACTTTGTCAGTTTCTTAATATAATCTTAAAATAAGATTCAATTTATGATGTGAAAATAGGTCTTCTAAAAATTAGTGATGGTGTAGAGATTGGAATGTAGAACTTCATAGCTAAAGCAACTATAAATAGTCTGGTTTTTGAATAGTCAACTTTCTTCAGATGGTAGAAGTTGATTCATTTAGTTGGAGCTAGCTAAAGATTAAATTTCTATCATAAGTACCCTTAGCAAAAATCCTATTGAAAATTTCAGGGTAGAATTGTGGAAATTTATGGATGAGAAGCAGCTGGCAAGATAACACTTGTACTTCAAGTTATAAAAGAAGCCCAGAAGCTTGGAGGTACCTGTTGGCCATTCCTAACTTCATTTTCTCTAGATCCTTTTCATATAGATAATTGACTAGGTCCCCCCCGGGTATGAATTAAGCTGCTAAATTGTTCTTTAAGTTATAACTTCAATTATCATCAGTATGAAACTACTCTGTTACAGTGACTTGAATACTGAGCATCGAATGCCATTTTTCTACTGAGGAATTGTAAACTTGTGTTAAAATCCTACACTAGTAAGAAAACTAAATGGAGTTTAAATTTTTAGCTCGTCAACGGACACATGAGATGGTCAATTCTCTTCTTTTCCTGTATCTGTTGCAATCGTGTTGCTGTGTGATATGTTAGAAGTGCTCAATTGGTTTACATTAGCTTCTTCATTAGTGATCATGTATTGTATGTTTTCAATTTGCTTCTCTTTGAGCCTCAATATTCTGTCAATCTCATTCGACATGTTGTCCCTTCCGTTGAGAATTATTTGAATCTCTGCTACCATCTCCTCTCCCTCATGTAATTTCTTTTCCCATCCTTGTAAGTCCTCTGTATGCTTAGAGAATGTTGTGTCATGCATTCTTTTAGATGGTCTATTTTGTTAATATTATTATCATGTTGCCAGGTTTTATCTAATTGTTTGTTGTCAGGATATTTTGTAACTGTCTCAAGTTTTCTTACTTGTGAACTACCACTCAACTATTACTTGGCCCAAAAAAACCTCCTAACCTCATCTAAAGTTGGGAGGTTGTCATTATAAGGAGGCTACAGAGGCTGCTGCTAGGGGTGTTCGGGATCGGGATCGGGATCAAGAAATGTCATTCCCGATCCCGATCCCGAGAAGGGTTCGGGAATGATTTTCATTCTCGATCCCGAATTTCTTTTATTTTTTTTTTTAAATTCTTATATTAATTTTTTTATTTTATTTTATTTAGTCTAATATAAATATATAATTTATCTAATATTATATTGTACCAAATTAGTCCAATACAAATATATCATTAGTCCAATATATACTTAAAGTTGTCGATTTAGCTACAAAAAACACAAAGACAAGAACAAAAAATTAGAATTATTTAATAAATAGTAAATAAAATTAACTAAATTAACTAAAAGAATAGATATTACCTTGAGGGTGTTAGGAATTTTCACATTTTATTTTGCATTTGGTCTTGCTTTCTTAAATATTTTAAAAAATTATACATAATATATATATATATATATATATATATTTTTCGAGATCGGGAAAAAGTCAGGATCAGGAAGTCCCATTCCCAATCTCGATCCCGATCCCGATCCCAAAAAAAATTTCCCGATCCCGAACTTTTCCCGTCCCGAAATTTTCGGGACGGGAAAATCCCGTCCCGATTTGCTCGGGATCGGGACGGGAAGACCAGGACGGGAAAAACTTGCACACCCCTAGCTGCTGCTGAACGTTCACAAGGAATATTTGAAGCTACTTAAGTTGTCTCTAACTTTGAGGTTTGGTTTATTGAATTATAAATTTTCATATCACACAGGTAAAAAGTTTCAGCAGTTGAATCTTTATGACATTATTTGCACCAATGTTCTTGTTTTGCCTGCATTTTTTAATCATTAGTAATCAGCAATTATAAGGCATGGTTTGCGTTTCCAAGTAGTTAATTCCTCTCTACTTTGGCATTATTTTGCACGAATGTTGGGTTCTTTGTCTTATATTTCAAAGTTTGAGTGGTCGTTATTTTCGGACATGGATTGATTAAATTCTGCATTTAAATATTATGGTCTGCCATGTTTGGTCTTGTAAATAAAGTTTTGCTTATATGATAAGATTTGGGGAAAATCCGGAAATTTTCTTTGGCTATGTGTGTGGTTTATGAAAAATTCTGAATCTGATGGGCCTCTCTTTGCTGCATATGTTAAATTTCTTAGTAGATCCATCTTAAATGTATAGCAGCATATAATTTAATAGTGAAGTGCAGTAGGTCTTTGTATAAAAGTATGACCGATTTTTCATTAACCATGTCCATGCAAGGAAGATGGAAACACTTGGTTCTGGCAAAACCAAACAACCAACAAACAGCCCCATAGGAACAAGGCCAGCCAGCTTTTCTGGGTATACTCTATTCACGGAAGAGTTTTTCAGCCAGAAGGAGAAGAAGCAGAAGGGAAAGGTGAAGGACAAAGAGAAGACAAAGGTGAATAAGGTCCACAATTTTCAAAAGTCAAACCTAGAGGTGAGGGAGGCTTGGAATGGATTAAGTGAAGAGCAGAGAAAAGAATATGGTAAACAGGCTGAAAAGTTAAGAGGCCCTAGCAAAGGGAAGACGTATGTCGTTCCATTTTTGACTCGATGCGCACCAAAACAGTTTATGGCTGTGTGCAAAAACCTGAAGTCCAGACCCGACGCCATGAAAAGGCTGAAGAAAATTGGGTTTGACAAGCTGGTGCATATTTGTTGCCCACAAATAAACCGGCACATCTACGCGGAGTTCATGCGATGTTTTGATCCTCCGACCAACCAAATATCATTTCGAGGGCAGACGTGTGAGTTAAAGCCTAAAGATGTGCACCAATTGCTTGGGCTGCCTAATGGTGGGGTAGATATTCAAGTACATGTGAACGAGGAAGATAGAATATTCAAGGACCTTAGGAGCGTATACAGAAATCTAAAATACCAACAAATAGAGGATTTGTTGATGGGTGCTTTAGATGAAAATTTTGAGTTCCTCTTTGTCATTTTCGCCTTCGGAACCTTATTGTCTCCAAGTGCGAGCATTTATGTTAGTGACCGTGTCTTAAAGTTGATGACACTAACAAAAGATGCACTTGGTGACTTCAATTGGTCATCCTTCATTCTCAATGAACTTTTTACTGCAATTGGGGATTTCCAAAAGGAGTTGAGGAAAGGGAACACTAAATGCAGAAAAACTGTTGGAGGTTGTATATACTTCCTCATGGTACGTGTCTATTTTGTCTTTATTTTCTGTAGTTGGAAACATCAATGTATAATTGCTAATTGTGATGCATATGTGTTACAGATATTTTGCCTCCAACATTTTCCTATGGCCAATCTGAAAGCAAGTAAAGATGAAGATGCCATCCTTTACTGGAATGAGGAAAGGGTGAGGAGCAGAGTTCAACTAGAGAAATCTAGTAAAAAAGGCATTCTTTATGGTGTCGGGCAGGGGGATGGCCCTTCATCTACATCATTTCATCCTGAAATAATGCTAACCCACCCGGTAATTATGCCTATTTAAATATGTACACTGTTGTAGATTGCATTTCAGTTAACTTGCTAATGCCTTAATTACAAAATGTGATGAGTATGTTAATGTTACAGGAATTGAAGCGGACATACACTAGGTTGGTTAGCATTATTGGCAATGAGCTGCTTGCGCTTCAAAATAGGTTGTTGCATGGAAACAACAACGAAGTCGACGACGAGAACGACGATGAAGATGAAGAAGAAGATGCAACAATCCACAAGCCATCAAGTTCAACTATTTTTGAGAAGGATGATGACAAGTCAGCTGAAGAGGAAGAAAATAAAGATGATAAGGAGGAGGAGGCATACACACAAGGAAAGGAGGATGAATCAGAATGTGAAGACAAAGGTCCCGATGATAAGGACGATGACGAAGACGATGAACATCATGAGGCCATCATTGAAATTGACGCACATGATGGAGGTGAACCATCAAAAGAAGAATTCCAGTAGCATGAGCTTGGAGAAAACCAGCAAGAAGGGAGTTATGTGGAAGTGAGAAGGTCTAAAAGGATCATAACTCCTAGTTGGGTTGTGAAATCTCCATGGATAGATGCAACTAGAAAGTCTAAGGGGAAGAGAAAAGTAGACGAGAAGGATAGTTTATTTCAGTTATGCACAACGCGGTGTAGTGACAAAGAGGGCGACGAGTAAGGACGTAGTAATACGTTGCAATTGTATTACATTGCTGTTATAGTAATAATTACATATTTTTCTGTTTCTTTTATTTCAGGGAGTTTGTGGCAATGCATGATGACTTCTTGACAAGGAGGGAACTGCAGTGTCTAAGACCAAGAGCATGGATAAATGATAGAGTATGCAACAGAAAAATAATTACATATTTTTCTGTTATCGCTTTGCTGTCATATTTCCGTTGCGTAACTTTTTCATGTCATTTCTGCAGTTAATGACGATGGTTGCAAAGACATTTATTGCTGATCAACAACAAAAGGAGGGTAGAGTAACAAGACATATATTTACTGCCGATTTCACGAGAAAACTTGTTGCTAACCCATTTAAATGGTCTTTGCCTGAGCATGAAACACAAATCCTCCCCAAGTACGTGGGATATAACATTGGGGATTGTGATTTCATATTTGCCCCATGTGTCTGGCATGATCACTGGTTCTATTATGTTGTTGACACCAAAGCCATGCGCTGCTATGCCCTTGACTCGTTGGTTGACATCCGGACATATGGTAGGAAGCAGCGAGAATTGGAAGAGGGGTGTAAACCAATAGAGCCAAAGAAGAAGAGGGGGAAGCGTAAAGGAGAGATTGACCCAAAGGAACACATGGCACAAGCAGTTGTATGGAATTTTGTCACATGACACCTCACACTCTGTTTACATTCATATCTGGTACTGATGTTGTATTTCTTGTTTCAGCGGAATTGCTTATTCCAAATACTGCGAAGAGTGAAGCTAGAACTATTTGCCGATGAGAACAAAGTTGAGCCGGGATTCACTTGGGCAAAAGTACA
Organism: Inga laurina; assembly: GCA_963855925.1. Taxonomy (NCBI): domain Eukaryota; kingdom Viridiplantae; phylum Streptophyta; class Magnoliopsida; order Fabales; family Fabaceae; genus Inga; species Inga laurina. The sequence continues at coordinate 58,011,162 of OY979711.1, forward strand.
TGTACAACATGACACGTGAGTTGCCTTTGTGGTTTTGGTTCATAGTTTTACATTATATGAAAAATGACTGCGATGGTTTGTTACCTGTTAATGTGTTTGTGCAGGGATTCTTGTGGTGTGCATGTACTATCATGGCTACAGATGTGGGATGGCAATGAGCAAGGGGAAGACGGCTACACCATGCCCTACTATACCGCCGAGGAGCTCCATGAAATGAAGGTCGGCTTCTTGTGGTGGCTCATTACCCATCCGCTCAACAAACACGTAGACAAGGTTATGTCTTTGGTTCAAGGCATGCATAAGAGGACCAGACCCAATTAGGTAATCATTGAACCTCTTTGTCAGCTCCGATCCATGTTAATGTTCTTATAATGCATGCACAAATTCCATTTCGAGGTTATGTTCATTATTTTTTTGTGGAAGATTTTTTTTTACTCATTTGGTTCATGGTTTTGAAATCTGGATGTGAACATATTAAATTATGTTCATTCCCTTCCATTCTGATCTATGATGATTTTACATAGTGCCTACTACCAAATTATTTTAGTCCTGCAGTTTTCATTCCCTTTGTACTTTTTATTTTTCATGTTGAGGTCTTATTTTGGTGTGATTTTTTTGCTGGTGCATTGCCAATTCAAATACACTTCAATTATAATGGGTCTGACAATTGTATTACCAATGCATGCTTTTGTTGTTGGCGAGTCTATGCTTTACATATCTGATAATATGCATTAAATTATATTTCAGCAGGCACAAATTCATTTGACTCCAGTTCTGGATGACTGATTCTTCTCCTCACACTGACAACTGATATAGAAAAAAAAGCTCAATTTCAAGTGCTAAGTCTGGCCTGTCTATTGTACATCACCTGTAAATTTGAAGGCAAATAAAGCTGGAATATGTGACTTGATTGCTGGCCATCCCTTGTGCAGAAGTTAGCAGTCACCTGTCTTCAGAACATGCCTTGTTATCTGGAGCTACAATCATTAACATTAACCTTTGTAGTCATGTTCATTCTGCCATTTATGCACTGAAGAAGAAGCTCTATATTGTTTTTCTCTATAATGGTAGCCTCCTAGTATGTTGTAGAAACTTTGTAGCCTTATTTGAATTGGCAATTTATGTACACAAAGAAGCTACTTGTTTATTTAGTGAAATGAAAAAACAGCTTTATAATGTTTTTCTCTGTAATGGTCCCGTCCTAGTATGTTGTTCAAACTTTGTAGCCTTGTTGAATTTCTAGTTTATGAAATGAAGAAGAAAGTGATATTTGATTCGTTCAATTACAAGATATGGTTCTAGTTTATTCATATAAGCATGCCCTGGTGGCTCCGCAATTGGGCCATATCATATAAGCATGCCCTGGTGCCGTGGCACGGGTGCGTTAACAATTTGCTTATGCACGTTTTTCATTGTCTCAGCATCTTTTATTCAATTAGTGCCAATCATATTGTATCGCTTGCCATCGGACCAACCCATTGTATGAGTGTTTTGGAATTTTCTAAACCTAGGTGTTATTCTCTGAAAATTCTTGTATTTCATCACATTTTTCTTATGCATTTGTGGTTTTAAACTAAAATAGGCCCTTCTGACCGCGTACGCTGTGGGGACGCTATAGCGAAGCTAAAGCGAAAATACATAAAAAATAGGCCCTTCTGACCGCGTACGCTGTGGGGATGCTATAGCGAAGCTAAAGCGTAAACACATAAAAATAAGGCCATTCTGACCGCGTACGCTGTGGGTTCGCTATAACAAAGCGAAAGCAAGCACACACTGACACTCACTTGACAAGTCATAACAGCATAAGTGTGTTAACAACTTGAGGGGCTCCACTGACAACTCTAGAGGCCTCCACTGACAACTGAATGGGCTTTCATTAACAACTCAAGGGGCCTTCATTAACAACTGAATGGGCCTCCACTAACAACCCAATGGGCCTCCATTGATAACTCTAGGGGCATCCACTGACAACTGAAGGGGCCTTCATTAACAACTAAAAGGGCCTGCACTGACAACTCTAGGAGCGTTCATTAACAACTAAAGGGGCCTTCACTGACAACTAAAGGGGCGTTCATTAACAACTCAAGGGGCCTTCACTGACAACTAAAGGGGCGTTCATTAACAACTGTAAGGGCCTTCACTGACAACTAAAGGGGCGTTCATTAACAACTCAAGGGGCCTTCACTGACAACTAAAGGGGCGTTCATTAACAACTCTAGGGGCCTTCACTGACAACTCTAGGGGCGTTCATTAACAACTCAAGGGGCCTTCACTGACAACTAAAGGGGCGTTCATTAACAACTCTAGGGGTCTTCACTGACAACTCTAAGGGCCTTCATTAACAACTCTAGGGGCCTTCACTGACAACTCTAGGGGCCTTCATTAACAACTCAAGGGGCTTTCACTGACTACTCTAAGGGCCTTCATTAACAACTCAAGGGGCCTTCACTGACAACAAAATTTACATCAGCTTGAAACATTCAGAACATGACAGTGGTTTACACAAATGTCAACATTACTGCATAAATATGAATTAACAACTCCATGGGCATACACTGACAACTTGACGTCCCTTTGTTGACAACAAAATTTACATCAGCTTGAAACATTCAGAACATGACAGTGGTTTACACAAATGTCAACATTACTGCATAAATATATATTAACAACTCCATGGGCATACACTGACAACTCTATGGGCCTACATTGACAACATAATTTACAACTCATTACAACCTTCCATAAATGAAAGTGGGATACCAAGCCATATTATATCCAACCTTCATTTACAGCTGAAAATGCATGCACAAGTAACACAAAAGTGACATACCATTGCTATATAACTAGTATGGACTTGTAGCTATTCATATTTACACAAATACTATGACATGCACTTTCCAAAAATTATAAGAACCAAAAGGATCATGACTTATCAGCTGGGATTAGGATTCTTGCAGGTCTTTACAGTATGGCCAGCTTCATTACACCTGCCACAATGATAAACCCTTTTGTCTTGAAACTGAGATTCAATTCTTTTTCGTTTTGGCCTTCCCGGGGGCCTTCTAGTAAGTGGTGGTCGCAATAAATTCTCAGTCATCAGCTGTGTCACTGTAAGGGCTTCAGCACGTGGGCAATCATGCGTTGCTATAGGCCTTATGGCCGTTGCATATATTTTTCCTTGGGTACACAGTTTGTAGCATTCATCGACGTACGAGTAGACACTACAATGAACTAACTTGATTGCTGCACATGCATGTGGACAAGGGATTCCGCTCATCTGCCATGCAAGGCAAGTGCATGTGTGCCCTATGAGGTCAACACTCAGATGGATGACTCGGCTGTCACACACTGTTGCAACTGAAATCATATCATCACCATAATATTCACATTGCAGATTTTCAGCGCCCTTGACTTGTTCCATCAACTTAGCCTCTATATTCGGCCCAATCCCATTCCTCCAATTTCTCATTGCTGCTTTGCACGCAACCATCTTCTTGGCTAATTTTTCTCTATGCTCATGAATGAAAACATCAACATTGTGCTTCCTCTCTTTCAATACCCATGCGTTAAATGACTCCACAACATTTGATGTTAATTTATCCCATCTTTTGTGAGGAAACTTGCTCTGGGCCCATCTTTCAACGTCTCCTTCAGTCTCAACCCACATACCTAACTCCAGAGAAAACAATTTCAGCCTACCTAATGCAACATTATATTCATGTTCATGTCGTGCATATGCAATAGCATCAAGCATTTTAAGTACATCTTCTTTGCTGTTCGAAGAAGTCCTATCCTTTACTCTTCTAAGCTTGACAAACTGTGAACTAAAGTTTTCCTTCACGTGCCGGTAACAAAATACGTGTCTCTGAGATCCAAATATACAACAAACGGCACTTATGATGGCAAGATTCCTATCTGACACTATTGTGATCTCCCTTGTGCCAATGATATCCTTCACAATCTTAAGAAACCAACTCCAATCATCATGTGTTTCTCCACTAACTATGCCATATGCCAAGGGAAACAATTGATCATCAGCATCATACGCATTAGCTGAAACCAGTGTTCCCTTGTAAGAGCCACTGAGGTGACATCCATCTATACAAAGTATGCCTCGACACCCTTGTAAGAAGCCTTTAATGGAGCATCCATAAGTAATGAATAGCCTCTCAAATCTGTCACCCTCAGAGAATTCACACCGGGCAACCGTGTCTGGATCGGTCTCTATAAGCCTATCACATATCTAAGGAAGAGTCATGTATGAATCTTCGATGCGGCCATGTATTTCCATCAATGCTATTTCTTTTCCCCTGTACGCTTGACTATAATTTAGACGCACCCCATAATCTCTATACATATCTCTCATAACCTCATTTGCATTCTTGTCTATGTTACACCTCAAACTGTCTGCGATTATTGATGAGGTTAATTTGGATCTCTTCAAGTGAGGTACAAGTAGATTATCCTGTGCGTCATGTTTGTGGTCACCTTTGAAAGTCCTTATAGTGAGAAATTCTGTATCTTGTCGTTCACCCATTGAATATGCTCCCAAGTACCATAGACATCCATCAACCATGCATTTGGCGATGATCTTTTCCTTGTTGTTTTTTACATATTTATATGCAAACTTGTGGGCAATGGCATACTTGTATAATGTTTGTCGAAGGCCATCCGCATTGACAAAAACTTGTCCCTCCCCGATTATAAGATCCTTCCACTTTGTAGAGTTCATTTCAGGTGTTCCTATTGGCACCATTTGGACAGCGCATTGCAATGCAGGAGAATCTTCAATAGACATAGTGGCTGATCCTCCATCCCAACCTTCTGATAAGTTATCAAACCTGCACCACATTGCAAAGTAAAACATGTTACTAACGACAAGCTCATTTGCATTCATTCACAAGCTTTTTCTTATAACGATTTTACACTTACACATATTGCTCATCACTTCGATCATCCCTTATTGTCGTTGTATTATCATCTTCATTTTGTCCTTCATCTACATAGACATGCCCACTTTCTCCGCTATAATTGATTAAATGTTCAATTGCTTCATCATCTACTATGTCCACAAATGTTGTTCTATCACACGGCAATGTGAACTTCATAACAAGTCCTCCACTCTCTTTTCCCACAATGGAGGATATCATTATTTTAAACTCTTCTAAATTTGTTCCTTCTTTAATGGTTCTAGATCTGACGCTTCCACCAACATATATTAAATCACCATCTCTACTGACTTCAAACCTTCCCCTTATATGAAGGAAACATAGTAGAATCTTGCCGGACGTCGTAGCCATCTCCGCTGTCTACTGTACAAAAAAGTTGTCATTAACAATGTCAGCAGCCTTAGTAACAAATGCCACAGCCCCTATTAACAACACTTTCTTACTACATAATCAACACCGCCAACCACACATATTTCACACCTTGTTCTTTAAATCCTACTTATAATGACTGAAAACGGCACAAAATACTGAAAAACATTCCAAACTTTTCAGCCCCATTCCAAACACCATTACACCACAAGGAAAGAACATTTAAATATGATCTTAGTTGTTATTAACAAGTTATGGAGCCTCCATTGACAACTATCGCTGCTGCCAGTAACAACTCTTTTTTCCCTATGCAAATCAGGTTATGTAGCCCCTAACTTTTGACCCTCATCTTCATTCCTTACCTCTTCTATTGCAGAACCACACCACCATACACCATAAAACAGAGCACACAAATTCATAGCAAAACGCATTGAAAATTTAGCCATAACATATCCATTGCATTTACAAGACCTTCCTTTATAGCTTGCAAGCATATGGAGGACAATTCCCACAAAAATCTTGACCAAAACAAATATCAATAAAAAAAACCTTTAGTTGTCACAAAAATCATTTAAATATGACCTCTAGTTGTCATTAACAACTTAAGGAGCCTCCATTGACAACTATCGCTGCTTGCATTAACAACTCTTTTTTTCCTACGCAAATCATGTCATGTAGCCCCAAACCTTTGATCCACATCTTCATTCCTTACTTCTTATATTGCAGAAACACAGCACCATACACCAGAAAATAGAGCTAATAACACCAAAAACAGAGCATACAAAATCATACCCAAACACAATGCAAACTTTGTCAAACCATATCCATTACATTTAATAGATCTTCCTTGTTAGTTTGCAAGCATATACAGGACAATACCCATCAAAAGTACATAACTTTTTCCATTTTGATGATCAAAACGAACATGACTCAACAAAACCTAAAGCTATGTTTACCAACTAAACAGAATATGTGAGTCATATGGAGCTTAATCAAGACAAGAGAATGGATGCCATGAATTCCCTACCTTAATCTTCATCCATGGATACTGATCTTCGCTGCGTTTTTTCCCGCCTTCTCCAGACTTCTTCCAGACGTAACATGCGTCATTCACAGCATTTAATCACATTTTTTGCTGTTTGTCTAACAGGGGCAATTGTGACATTTCTCACATGGATTTTATTACAAAATGGTCCCTTGGGACTTGAGAGTAATTTCAGATTTTCCCGGGACCGTTTCTTCGTATTTTAGCTTCCATGAGACCACACTGTAATTCTCCCTTATTTTTTTAGTTAAATATTATTATATTTAAAGTAAACGGTAGTTATCAAATTATAACTATGTTGGAAAAATAAAAAAGAAAAGGGCAAAAAATTATCACTTGAATTTTAAAATTTTAAATGCATGTTTGGGAGCATTTATTTTTTGAATATAAGTGTATATTACGTAAGTTGAGATAAAATTCTTCTCACATATTTACCTTGTATACCGTGAATCACAATTTATAAGCATTTATTGCTAAAAAATAAGCTATTCCAAACGAACACTAAATCAGCTTTGTTGTTTATAAAATTATAGGTATTAATTCAACTTATATAATAATTGATAACTCATTTTAATAATAAATCATTGATTTAAGATTTTTAAATGATATTTTTAGTCTTTTTCCCAATAAAATTATAACCCATGAGTTGTTTCTGGCAACAAAATAATGATTTATTTCATTATTAAGGGATTAACATTTATGTATTTTGTTTGACACATAAAAATAAAAAGCATGATGACGTAAAACTTGATGGATTAAAGGGTTAATACTATCTTTGATCCTTCAAATTTATTTTCATTTTGATTTTAATCCTTTAAGTTTTAAATAATTGGTTTTCGTTCCTCTATGGCAAATTGGTCTAAGCTTTTATGGAGTTATAGAGGCCAATAGTTTAAAAGAAATGAAATCTAAGGGACCAAAATCTATTATTTAAATTTTGAGGGATTAAAATCAAAATGAGGGTAAACTTGAAGGACTAAAGATTATATTAACCCTAAATTAAATATAGATGAAATTCATATGGCACAAAATGTCTTGTGTTTTCTTCTATTAAAAAATGCCTTGTGTTTCTCTTAAGATTTAAGATTAGGCGACGGATTCTTTCAAAAATAATTCACAATCCAATGACCAGGTTAGACTATAATAGGGAAAATCTCTCTCAAGTCCAATGACCAAAAAAAAAAAAAAATCAAAATAGTCCTAGTGTAGATTCTTTTATCAAAAAAAGTCTCATGGTAAATTCTTCTATCAAAAAGGTTTTTAGGAACCTCAATAATATAGATTTAAATTATGAACTTACCTTATTGATAAGTGTATGTGACTATATTGACAATTCATAGAATGACTATTAACAAACTTATGTATGTTAACTAAAGCAGCTTCCGTTAACAAATATATATAACTATATTGATAAGTCATAGAGTAATCATTGACAAGCCTATCAATGTTAACTAAATCAACTTTCGTTGACAAGTGTATGTCGACAAGTCATAGAGTGGTCATTAATAAGCCAATCTATGTTAACTAAAATAGTTTCCATTGACAAGTGCATGTGACTATATTGACAAGTCATAGAGTGGCTATTAACAACCTCATCTATGTCACTGAGATCCTAAGAACTTTTTTAATAGAGGAATATACTCTAAGTCTTTTTTAATATTTTTCCTAATCCTTAAAAACTGAGTGAGATTTTCTCCATATAATATAGGTTAAAATCATTCCCTTTAGATAATAGGATGGAATACAAATAAAAGTCTAGAGTTAAAATTCTCTTGACATAAGGAGGAAAACAAGTACTCCCTCATGATTCTTAATATACAACATATTTACCTAATTGAATAAGATTAAGAAATTTAGTTAACCTAATTAATATGACATGTATTTTCTAAAATACCCTAATCATTTTCCTTAATTCTCTCATTCTTTCTCCTCTTTGTTTATTGTTGAAGGAGCATCAATAGCAATAAATTAGGATAAGATTGACAAATATGAAAAATAGATCTTATATTTAGAATTAAGATCAACTCCCCAGATAAATTATATATTAAAGATAAGAGGGAGTACTTTGCACGGATGACCCACCCCATCAAACTCTCACCGACTTCTGACCTTCAGCATGTTGGATTTCATACTAAATTAAAACAAATTACTACTTTTTAATCCGGAGTAAGAATATAGACAAACAATCCACCACTGATCTCAATGGTATAGGGCTTACCCAACTCATTACAACTCTCTCCCATAAGGAAAAAGGAAGTTTGCACTTGTAGCAAGCAAGTCACTAAGAAGGAAACAACAATTAATTATTCCAGATGGGAGCAATATATAGGCGGATATCCAGTAGAATAATAGCATTTGCAAAATATGCCATTCTAAAATACCATAAAATCATCTTATTAAGTTCCTTGAAACTCAAACAGTCTATACAGTATTCGTATCTAAGTCTATTAGGGGAAAAAATTCACCACTTTAACATAAATTGCGGAAGTAAAGAACAAAACCAAAGAGAGGCCAAAAAAAAAAAAAAAAAAAAACAAGAAGCATCTCATGAATTAAATCATTCGAGAGTGAACCGGAACATTATGAGCCGAAGGTACAAAATGACTCTCGCTTTATTTCCCCGTCTGGTCTTCTACTGGAACTTGGAAGATGGACAAGGGATATCAGTCACCAGTTCAAATGGCATCTCCCTGGTGTCACTTCGAATCCCAAAAGTTGTGTTGAACAAAGATGGCTATGATGCCGGATGGCATACCCAATATGAGTTGCTAAAAAAAGAACCCATGGTACAGTTTTCACTGTTCCATTTATATAACTCAAGTCAGCACCATCTTCACCAGTATATATCAGAAGCAGGCAGATAGAAAGATATATGTATACAACGCATAATGTCATGAAGAGCCAAAAATTATAGTGAATGATATAGTAAAATAGAGAAAATACCATATTTCCCATGCAACCGTTCTGAATCCCAAATCACAGAAAATCACCTTAAAAAAGCGTTTTAAAGTGTTATAATGATTCTAACTTAATGGAGCGACCAAACAAACCGATCATGCAACTTAGTTTGTAAAGAGAAAGTAAATTGTATGTCACTCGGAAAGGGTACCAGAAACAAACCAGGCATTCAACGGAACTAGGCATGGGAATAGGCTAGGCTCTTATCAAGGGCCTACGGCCTAACCTACATTAAACCTAACCTAACTTATTTAGCAAATAGACTAGGCCAAGGCTCGGGCCCTTTGTCAGGCCTATTTAGGTAAACTGGCCGGCCTATTTTTATAAAGTCTAACCTATTTATTTTTTTAGTTTATACAATTATATATAATATAATCTAAATCAGTTTTATAAATTATTTATACAATTACAAACTTATTTTTTACCTTAGGTTTTACATCTCATCATTCACCCCCAAACTCAACATTTTTATTTATTAGTCGAATGCATTTACCTCTCTTCTCTTTAATTGCCCAAGACTGCAATGTTAGCTCACTCCATTTCCCTTGATTTGTGTCATCCATTGAAACATAATAATTGCTACAAGTTTATTTTATTGATGTCCTAATAAAATATTATAATCTCAGTAGGAGAAGTTTGTCTCAGTTTCTATAGAAAAAAAAGGGTAAAATCTGGTTTTACATGCCACTACTTGTTATATTTGGTTGATTTTTAAAAATATATTTTCTTATATTGGTTTTTCTTATTCTAACTGGCTTGGATAATTGTTGTCATTAGGTGTTCTTTTTCTTACTAAACCATTATAGGTAAGAATAAATCCTAATTAAACTTTTAAGATATAATGTAGGTTTTTAAATATGTTTGAGAGGTTGTCAATGAACATGGAGGCATAGGCTTTAAATCTATTTAAATGTTTACTTTTCAAATAGGTCTTTAAACAGACTTCAAGCCTTGTCAAGCCTTTTGAAGGCTCAGACCCGAACCTTAAAAAAAATTTATATGCAGGCCCAAACCCAGGCCCAGGACCAGGCTCTAGATTTCTATTGTATGTCTGGGCCTATTCAGCTAAAACCTAACCCAATCTAACCTAATTCTATTCCTAGACGGAACGTTTAAGGAGCAAATACTATAGGATTGACATAAAACAAAAACAAACTTTCAAGTAGTATAATGATCCCCCAAGAATATTCAGAATCCAATTGACATTGAGGTAGTTTTAGGAGGACCAAAATGGTATTTCACTGTTGACAAATAATATCTGCAGTATGATTGGCAGTAAATGAACTCACATCAAGAAAAGGTGTGATTTGTCCCCACCTCTATCCCTAACTAATCATTTGACGGAATGCCTCCGGATAGATCTTCATTTTTTAAACTTCCATCAGATTTGGAAATCTTAGGCGTCAGATTCACATACTTCTTCTTCAAGTTTGAAGATTCAATGGCCTCTGCAAGGCTCTTCTTAATTTGTTTCTCCAATGCATCCATTTTATTTTTTGATGCCGAATCTGGTGAGTTTCCTGCCTTGGCAACCTCTATTTTTAATAACTCTCTTGCTCTTAAGGTCTGATGAGTTTAAGACAATTTCAATTCCCTTCTTGATATCATCGTTCAGCTCTCCTATCTCTGACTTAAACTTTGAGACTGAGGAGTTCAGGGCACCAACTTCTAATCCCTTTGACTTCAGGGCTTCAACTAGCTTCCGCACTACCTCTTTCTTAAACTCTATGATTTCCTTCTTCAATTCAACGCCCAAATCACTTGGTGAGGGTACACCAGAACCTTCAACTTCAGCCTTCAGTGACTTGTATTTTTCCTTCAGTGTCTCATATTTTCCCTTTATGCTAGGGTTATGAATTACATCTTCAAATTTTGCCTTGAATTCTTCCTTCAACATGACAGCCTTCTTATACTTATCTGACAAATCCTTTGCTTTAGAAAATTCTTTCAACGCGTTAAGCATTTCCTTCAGCCTTCCATAATTGGGAGCTTTTGGCAGACCCTGGTGGAACTCCTCCTTTAGCTTGTCAATCTTACCCTTCACCACTGGACGAATAAGTTGGTCATCGGAATTTTCTTTTGAAACTTTCTCCCGTAGCTTTGCCAACTTGTCTGTCAAGCCCATGTCCTTCACTGCCTTAGAGTACTCTCGATCAACCTCCTTTCTCAGTTTCCGGATTGTCCCATCCAGATCTAATTCTGGAAGCTTGGTGGAGGATTCCTGGGCTTCCAAAATTTGCTGCTTCAGTTTTTCAACCTCACCCTCTAATTCAGCATCTGGAATCTTCTTAGCAACAGGTATCTCCTTTTTCATATTGATTTTCTTCGGATGATCAACAGGAATTCCTTCCTGGAACTTAAGCATGCGATGCTTTAATAGATCCTCGGTATTCATCTGAGTAAGCTCCTATACAATGAGACAATCCAGAGATTTATATTAAGCATATGGCTCTGCATATTTGATTTCAGTAGAAAATTTGCTGGCCAAAAAACTTACATCCATGGCTTCATTGATTGCAACTTTTATCTGCTGTGACACCCAAGGTGGATCTGCATGTGCACCACCGAGTGGTTCCTATCACCAAGAACAAACAAATGAAATTCCAATTAAAGGACAAAGAATGATCTTTTACCCACAAACAAATACATGAAATGAGCAATCACTGCAGGAGGTACTAGATTTGACAAAGCTAACAACTGATTATGATAATAAAATATATTGTGAACTGCACGGCTTATCGTCATTTTGTATTTGTCAAGTTCAAATTCATGCGTATGGAAACAGAATTAAGTTTCAGAAGCTGCCCCTCAGATGAAACATAAGTAACAACCATTTCATACACATCTATGCCCCGCTTGGTGGAAAGGAATATACTAAAATGGAAAGGAAAAGAATGTTAGAAGGTGGAATATGAGATGACACTTGTGTTCCTATTTTAAAATAAGTAATAGGAAAATAAATACTATTAAGTAGTGATTATAAGCATATAACAGACATTAGATAACATATTCCCCCCCCCCCTGTTTGGTAACAAATGCTGTTACGATGTAAGTTATACTGATAGAGTGATACACATTTCATAACAGAGGACTTAAGACACAACAAAAGAAATTTAAGATTAAGAGATGTAATTGTTAGGATTGTTACCGGACTAACACCATCTGCCACTTGCAATTTGCACAACTCAGATGCTGTAATCTTGAGCCTTGCAGCAGCCTGGGGGGGGGGATTAATGATACACATTTTGGTATACAAAGATAGGGTTAAATTCAGGGGTTGTGCGACCTCTGGAGCAGCTTTAGCAGTCTTCCACAAAATACCTGCACTTGCCTCCGGACTAAAACATAAAATAATGGAAACCAAATCAGCAGTACAGCTTACAAGTCAGCACATAAACTTACTAAGATTGTTAAGGAATTAACATGAACTAAAGACTCAACCATATAACCACAAGGATGTCAAAGAAACCAAAAGACATGCAAGCATGCATAAAACGCACACAGAGGATTACTTCTGAATATGGTTGAGAATTTGTTAATTTAACACCCGGCAATGGCCTGCTATCATATTCAATTCTAAAAAGCGCTAAGTGGGATCAAGTACACACATAGTGTGTTTTCATACCCTCCTGATGGGCAATTAACATCAGAAATACACAGTAGCTATCATGCAGCATCATTTTATCAAATATAGGAAAGACTATTTTAGCATTTTTGGGGTTGTAAGATATGGTGGCATCAGCTATCAAACATCAATGTGCTTGATATTTCTTATCAAAAGGAGACTCCACTCTTTTGTGTATGAGATCATTTATATCTAGAAAACTCCATAACTTCTTTACTGGGGAAAATCACAAAAAGATAAATAAAAACGCAGTGGCTTAACTTGTTCATTCACTGATCACTAATTCAATCAATTAAACCTTTATAAGTTCCAGTTAGTTCAACTAAGATGCTAGAATCCATCCAGATCATTGGCAAGGTTAAACCTGTTTGATTTGCAATATATTATTAGAAAGAAAAAGTTCAAGTCATAAAATATATTCTCCATTCTGCATTCCGGATCCTCAATTGTATTAAAATTGATATTTAATTAAGCTGTGTTCTCCGCTTCATATAATCAGCTATGTCTCTCCAGAAATTAATTGATAGACAGGTAGAAATATATTATGTAGCGGTTTTCTATGCAGAATGAGATAAGGAGGACAATAAATTGTGTCACTGAAGACGTATCAATCCAGATAATGCTACAAACAATTAGACAAAACTTGTATGAGCTTAGTCAATGTCCAAGTTATGTTAAATCTAAAAATTTTGTGCATATTTGATAAATGAAAGAACAACATCCTCCTACAAAAGCCAAAACAACCATTTTTCTAATTAGAGATGTATTCACTGAAAAAACAAATTAATAGAAGTTAACCTATCTTTACAACCAAGAAGCACATGACAAGAATATTAACACGATATTATTAGAAGCAATCATACAATTGAAAACACATTATCAGGTACAACACAGTTCTGAGATAAAGATCATAGATAATATCAACAGAATAGAAAAGCAACCATAAATCACAAATAATTTGCAAAGTTGACCTATGAATCCATCTAATATGCAGTAGAAAAGAAGAGGCATGTAATTTAAGAAATCAATGACATTATAAAATTTTGCAAAAATTAGGTCATATCTAAATCACCTGGCCACATAGAAAACGGCATTTTCAAGCATAAGCAGTTTAATAGCACAGCCAATGGCAAGCGCACCGCCAGAACCTCCCTCTCCAATAACTACAGACACAATTGGTACCTTCAGACCAAACTTGGCCCACAAATTGTAGGCAATGGCTTCACCCTGCATGCATGAAAATCGATCAAACAGATTAACATACCAAAAAGGGAGGTCAAAGTGAATCCTCAAGCGTACTTAACAACATACTTGGCCTAGTTCCTCTGATTTAAGGTCAGCATCTGCCCCAGGTGTATCAATGAAAGTGATTATGGGGAACCCATAACGATCTGCTTGAAGCATCAAGCGAAGAGCCTTCCGGTAACTGTTCAAATTGAAAATTCTAATCAGTATCAGATATAGAGAAAATGATAGTTCCTAGACCAAGTCAAGCAAGTTGAGAGGAGTCACCATCCCATATTAAATCTAGTCGGCTTCTCAAAAAAAAAAAAAAAAACAACAACAAAAGATTTTAAGAGCCAACATGCCCATGAGGTGTTGGCATCCCAAAGTTACGTTGTATGTTTTCTTTACTATTTCGACCCCTCTGGTGACCTACGAACATATACGTTCTACCATCCATGGACCCTATGCCAGTAACAATAGCTGGGTCATCATAACCTTCCCGATCACCATGGAGTTCCATAAACTACAGCATGAGGAAGAGTGAGACTTCTAGCATTAATGGTGCAGCACAAGGGATTGTAGAGTGTAATTACAAAATAATCATGCGCAGCAGACCTTTTCAGTTATGTCAAAGACATGGGATTTGGCTTGCATCCACTGCCTATCATTTTCTACCAAATTATACCATTTTGGTGTAGTTTTGGGTTGGAGCTGCCTTTTTTCTTTAAAAATGATGTTTAGTATTTTGAAGTATTTTTTTAGATTTATCTAGTATCTTAAAATATTTTTTAAGTAATATGCAGTATCATAAAATATGTTTTAATACTCCATCCGATCTTAATTATAAGATAAAATTGACTTTTTTGGAGAAATTAAGGAAACCAATTAAATTACTTTAGAGTATTTATATTTCTTTTCCAAACTAATTAATTTGACTAATAAACTAATATATAATCTAAAGATACTAAAAATATAAACACTTTAAAGTAATTTAATTGGCTTCCTTAATTTCTCCAAAAAAGTTAACTTTGTTTTATAGTTAGGACCGGAGGTAGTATTTTTAACCCCTTAAAATATTTTTTTAGTTATACCCAGTTTGTTAGCAGACTGATTGTAATTTTACCTTTAATGTACTTTTTTAACTCCAAAAATTACTTTACAATAATTTTTTGTGCTTTTAACCCTTTAAAATATTTTTTCAGTTCTACCTAGTGTTTTAATAGATTGACTACAATTTTACCGTTAATGTATTTTTCTTAGTAGTAAAGAGTATATCCAAAACTTAAGATACTGATTTATTGATTTTCACCCACTCTAAAATATTTTTAAAAATTATATTAAAGATAAAATTACAATCAATCTGCTAACAGACTAGGTATAATTAAAAAAATATTTTAAGGGGTTAAAAGCATTAAAAATTATTTTAGGATACTGCACGTTACTTAAAAAATATTTTAAGATATTAAATAAGTTTAGAAAAATACTTCAAAATACTAAACATCATTTAAAAAAAAAAGTCAACCCCAACCTAAAATTAGACCAAAACGGTGTAATTTAGGAGAAAAGGGTTGGCTGCGGACGCAGGCCAAATCCAAAGAAATGATCAAGGAAGGAAGGCCTGTTAGGATGTCTTGCAATGCTGACACGCTGTATAGGAGTCAGATGCGTTCATAAATCCTTCAAAGCCTGAAATAAGGGAAGCTGTGAGGAAAATGCAATAGGAAGCATTGCATATTCATCAATTGCTGGTCGGAAAAGAAAGCGTTAACAAGTTTGATTCGCTATCACAAATAAATATTGTATTTGAAAAAAAAAAATGCAAAACTTGCCAAGACGCTGCAGTTTAAGATTTGCGGTAAGACATCTACTCTCCTGGGAGTTGGTATATGCACGTAAAGAAAATGGAGGTCTTGGTCTCAGGAAGGCTCATTATCAGAACCAGGCTTTCATTATGAAGCTTGGATGGAATATGATTAATAGACAAGATTCGCTCTGGGTCAAGTTTTTATGTGAAAAGTATAAAGTAGGCAATGATATTATTCCTAAAATTGAAAAGCGTCGGTCGGAGTCAAATACATGGAGGGGTATTCGTAACAATTGGGAGAAGGTCAATGATAGTATAACATGAAGAGTAGCAAATGGAGAGAATATTTCTTTCTGGAACGATGTGTGGGTGCCACATTTGGATAGGCTTCAGAGTTTAGTAACACAAGCATTACCTAGAGATGTTACTGAATGGAGAGTAGCTGACTGCATCACTCCCTCCGGACAATGGGATATGAGCAAGTTTGATCACTTACTCCCAAGACATGTATGTACCGCTATCAGACGGGTTAATAACCGTCAGCTAATGGGGAGGATTTTCCAGCATAGAGATGGTCTTCTGATGGAAATTTCTCCATTAGCTCTGCTTACAAATATATTGTGGGTAACCCACAGGCTCACACTAAATACCGATGGAAATGTGCTTGGAAAATGAAGATCCCTCAAAGGTACCGTACTTTCTTGTGGCTGTGTTTTCATGGTCGTTTAATGACGAACATGGAACGATTCCATCGTGGTAGTCATCCTACGGGTAATTGTACAGTATGTCATAATGCACGTGAGTCAATACTCCACATTCTACGGGATTGCCCGACCATTTCAGAATTTTGGAATATTTTCTTATCGCCGGGTTTGAGGGATCTATTTTTTGGCATCTTGGATAGAAATGACTGGCTTGCATGGTGTGTGGAGAGAAAGGATGTTGTACAGGGTTTTGAGTTTCGTCTTTGGTTTACCGTCTTATGCCAATATATTTGGTTGGCTTGAAATGACCGATGTTTTAACGACAACTCTTAGAGTATAAATGTCATTTTAGCCCGTGCTCGTGCATGCTTAGCATGGGGTAATACAAGCCTGTGTAGTAACCATAATGAGAAAGAGAGTTGTACACATTAGAAACCACCTCCGTCTGGGTGGGTGAAGATTAATACCGATAGATTCAGGAGTGACAACTTAGGGATGTGCACTTGTGGTGGTGTACTGCAAGATCACAATGGTGAGTTTTTGCTGGGGTACATGTATCGAATTGGCCAAGGGACGATGGTCTCTGCTGAAGCTTGGGGTGTATTGTGGGGTCTTAAAATTGCTTGGGATAGAGGATACAGACAAATCCTCATTGAGAGTGATTGTAGTAAAGTCATGGAACTTATTCAAGTAACGGTGTCTCAAGAACACCCAGATTTTCAGCTTATCTTAGAGATTCGCACGTTGATGGCTTGTGACTGGGAACTCGGAATGTTACATTGTAAACGAGACGTTAACACAGTTGCAGACGCCATGGCAAAGGAAACTTGGAAGATGGCATTGGATCTCCATATCACTGAATCACCTCCAGTAGTTATTACGAGCTTATTACTTACTGATCAAAATAGGTCGAGATCGCAGGTTGACTCAGGAGGATAGCTTCTGAGGTGTTTGTAGTTTTCTTTGTCTATAAAAAACAAAAAAAGATTTGCGGTAAGAGAAATGCCAAATGAAAAATAATCTTGCATTCGAGCTAAAGAGGTGAGATTTGAAGGATGGTGTTGGGCTTGTGCAGATATATAATCGGTTCTTATGAGGACTCTCAACACAATAAAGTAATCTACTCAATCCGGTGCTAATTATAAGATAAAGTTGATTTTTTTGGAGAAATTAAGGAAGCCAATTAAATTACTTTAGAGTATTTATATTTTTTTCCTCTAAACTAATTAATTTGACTAATAAACTGATATATAATCTAAACATGAAAATGAGGGAGAAATTGGAAGTGCGTGCGTGAGTATGAATTGGGAGATAAATGCGAAAATTCAAAAAAATGGGAGGCAATGAAGGAAAGGAAACAGAGGATTACTGAGGAACGAGAGAGAAAAGAAGGTTCATTGTGGAGATCGTCAATGAATGTTGTTAGCTACCGTTGGGGTATTGTTCGAAGAAAAGGAGCCATGGGCCGATATTAACAAGGAGTGTGAAGGGGACCTGGGTGGAATGAAGTTAATCATCAATCGGATTATAAATGAAGCAGCTTTTTTTGGTTTGGCCGTTGAGGGGCGAAATTTGCTGCTACTGTATAGTATATGACCGAAGCACATCTGCATTGATGCGATCTCCCATAGCCTGCATAGCAAAACCCGTTTACCCGCCTCCTACTTCACGGTCGTCAATTTTTTTCTTATTAAGAAACACATCCAAATGAAAAAATTAAAGGAGAATTATAAAAAAAAATACTGTTTGAACTTTAAAATTCTGTTAATAAGAAGTATAATGGGATTAACAAAAAAAAGTAATGGGATTGACAACACAAATTTTTGTTAAATCACTAATTTAGGATTTTAAAATTTAAGTAGTATTTTTCTGGAATTTTCTTAAAAATTAAGGGAAAAGCCCATAAAAATATCATAGAAATTACAAAAGGACAAATTAATGATTCTAATATTTAAAATCCTATGTCTGTACAATTGGACCAATTTGGGATATGAAATCTTGCCGAAAAATACCCCCTGCCGCTAAGTAGAAAGAAGGTCAATGCTAGAGTAAGACAAAAGGGGTTAGGCTGTGGAGAGAGAAAGATGGCCTTAACCCAATTTTTTTGGGTGGTCCTCAACACGGCATTGTCATCCTCCAAATTTTGGGGTGGGGGCAATTTTTTTTTTATTTTTTTAAAATGTTATTTGTATTCTTAGTTATTTGGATTAAATTATATGCTGCACTTTAAAATATTTTTCTTTATCGATATCTCAAATTAATTAATTTCTAATCTTGTATTTAGAAATATTTTTCCTATAATATTAGTATCTTGAAATATTTTTCATATTGTAAGAAAAATGTCTACATGGGACATCGAAATTTCTTACCATCGAAACATCATTGGAGGAAGTGGAAAAAGGTTTTTAATGGTGAGTTAGAAAAATGTAGGCAACCGAAGATGTTGACCGATGCTTAAGTTTTTGAGAAGGTCAAATACTTGGATAATAATTTTGACAAGCCTTTTGCAAAACATATCAGGACAAGCGGCTGGAAGAAGAAGTCTATTTTCTTTGAATTACCATATCAGAGGTCCTTATATGTGAGACAGTTTCTTAATGTGATGCACGTAGAAAAAAAATATTTGTGATAATCTAATTGGCACGTTGCTCAATATGCAAGGATAAAAGTAAGAACAGTGTGAATGTGAGGTTGGATTTGGTTAACTGGGGAATAAGAAAGGAGTTGGCACCGGGTAAGCAGGGGCACCATACTCATCTGCTTCCAACAACTTACACTCTGTCAAGGAAAGAGAAAAAGTTGTTTTGGAAGTTTTTGGAAGGAATCAAGGTTCCAGAGGGCTATTCTTCAAATATAAAGAACCTTGTATCAGTGAAAGAGTTGAACCTAAAGAGCCTTAAATCTCATGACTATCATTTGTTCATGCAAAATTTTATACCAGTTTGTATACGGTTAATCTTACCCAAAAAAGTAAGGAATAACATCACTAAATTTTACATATTTTTCAAGTTGATTTGCAATAAAGTGATTGATTCAACAAAGTCATAAGATTTGCAAAGGCTGATTGTTTGTACTCTAGCACCTTCATTTTTTTGACATTATGGTCCACCGAACCGTACACTTGGTGAAAAAGGTTCAATTGTACAATTCAGTGTACTTGAAATGGATGTACCTAAATGAGCGATTTATGAAATTTTTAAAAGGGTATATGAAAAATAGATATTGACCAGAGGGTTGTATAGCTTAGCATTACATGGTTGAACAAGCAAGTGACTTCTATTATGATTTTCTTTCACATGTTGACCCTATAAGGTGGAGAGGAATCCTGATTCAGTTTCTGAAAACTTGAGATGACTATCAAATGAATCGAGCTTAAATGTATTATCTTACGATAGTTATGCAATCAACGGTTACACATTTTACACAAAAGAACATATACAAGGAGCACGATTCATAATAGTGGGGTAACACTTGTTGCTGATTCTTGGCATAGATTCAGTGCTAAAGACATACACCCTATCTACGTAACAATGTCATACTTTGGTGTCATTAAACGAATATGGGAGTTAGATTACACTATGATGAGGTCCATGTCTTCAGATGTAAGTGGATTAACAATAACAGTGAATTGCGAATAGATGAGTTAGGGTTTGTTCAAGTGGACCTTTCTTAAGTTTGGTGTAAAGTGATTTCAAGAGCACCCTATTTATACAAGTTTTCTAGTTTATGTTGGAGATTTTGAGGACAATGTTGTGTATATGTTTCTATTTGCATATGATGATCAAGAGGCCATCCTAATAATAAGAACAAATTGAGGAGAAGATTATGAAGTAGTTTTTGGATCTGTTTTGTCTTTGTCTTTATGACATTATGTTGTATATGGATAAGAATAAGAGGCCATATAGGAATGTTACGAAGATGCCACCATATGACAAAGACATAATTTTTCCATTTATCAATCTCCAGGAGCCATCATTACAGATTTATCTATATTTAACGATTATTTTTACATAAATTTAATGGTTTTAAGCCGTTAAATATCCGAGTGCTAAATATATATATTTAACGGTTACCAACCATTAAATATAAGGCCCTATATTTCACAGTTATTTAAAAACAATTGTTATTTGTACGCCTATATATTTGATGGTTTTTAGTCAATGACTGTGACATATAGCAAACTATATTCAACGGTAGTTCACCAAAAACCATGACGTATATGACCAAATACATTATGGTTCATATGATAAACAGTTAAGTATTTGACGCTAGTTTTGATAATTGATAAGGTATATATTTGACAGTTGTTGGTAATTAACCGTAAAATATTTGCATATACTTAATGGTTATTTGAAAAAATCGTGATATATATATATATATATGTGTGTGTGTGTGTGGTTATTAAATAATAACTGTAAAGTATTGTGAACAATTTTTTTTTTGAAAAAATTGGGGTTCATTTTCGATAAACCCCCATATGCATATTACATGCATATACAGAAACCAAATAGATCCATTACCAGTCATCAAAAAGTATGTACATCACATAAACCAATTAAAAAAAGATACATTCTAGTAATAAAAAGTACATATGTACAAATACTTGTACATTACAAAAACTAAAAGTGTAACACCCCAAATTTGATTCATCAAGAATATATTGTAATTATTTTATATATTCAATGAAATGGTGAATATTTAAGGCCAAATGAATTAAATATTGAAAATTGAAAGTGGAATAGTGGTTCCAGTGAAATCGCTTTCGAGGCAGTGATATTGTCATATGGTTTTGGAAGACCAAATGATGACCAAAAATTATGAAATTTTACAAGGTGAAAGTAGATATTCTAAGCTTTAATTTGATAGGTATTATAAGCCATTTTGACTTGTGTATTGAGAGTTATGAATTTTTGAAGTTTGCCCAGCGAAATTGACTAATTTCTGGAGCAGCGGTCAAAGATTGAAAATTTGGGAATGATATGATCCTAGCCAGTAAAATTCCATATTTTTCCTTGAAACTAGACTCAATAAGGGTTCCATAGGATTTGGAATCGCATCAAAATGATATCTACAAAATTAGTTATGATTTTTTAAAGTTAAGGCAGAAAATCTGTCATAATTGGCATTATTCCGAAAATTGAAAATAAAAGGTGTTAGAAATTGATTAATGGAATTAAAATTCCAAGTTTCATGATCATATGAGGAGGGGATTAAATTATAATGGATTTGTATGAGCACATGTCAAATTGCATTAAAAAAATGCTACATGGACAAATAATGATGAAATGGTATGCTACCTTGAGTGCAAGAATTGGTCTAGTTGGAAGAGTAATGGTTTAGTTGGAGCATGAGAAGGGGGAGCACGTTTTTTTTTTTAAGCTAACCAAGGGAGAAGGCTAGTTCAATGTTAAGGAGAGTCAAAGGGAGCAATTATGGAAGGAAGTATGGTGAAGTGCATGATGAGAATAGCTTGAGTGAAGGAATGAAATAACTTGAGTACTTGGAGGAGTGCAAACTTGGACTTTGTAGGAAGAGAACTTACTTGTCTTGTAAGAGGAGAGAAGGGACTGTTTTCTTGCCTAATCAAGGGAGGAAAATGTTGTCCAAATATCAAAGGGAACTAAAGGAGTAATTATGAGTAAATAGGAAGGAGGCATGGGTGGATGTAAGGTTGTGACAAGTGTCACATTATGGCTCTTTGATGAGATCAATGGTGTAGAATTAAGGGAGGAAGTTTATGAAGTATTTCTCTTCCCTTCCCTTCATACACTTCACGCATTACATGAGAGAAGGAGAGAGAGAAAGCGCCTTGGAGAAGCATAGGAAAGCTAGAGAGAAGAAGGAGCAAAATCCAAAGGTAAGTCTTATAGATCTTGTGATTAAGCCTCCCTTTTTGTCAAATAGCTCCTCTAACCTTTTGTCCTTCATGGAAATCATGGTTTAGCAAGCTATTCTTCAAGGTTGAGGAGAGAGAGAGGACGTTCTAGAGAGAGAGACATCAAAGATCAAGAGGTAATCTCCAAAATCTCAACTTCTTAGTGTATTGAAGTTGTTGTTGGTGATTGTTGTTTGGTTTTGTGATTTTTAGGTTGAGTTGTAAAATTAGAAAAGTCATAACTCTAAGGGGTTATGCTGCCCAAAACCCTTTAGAAGGGGAAAAGTACAAGTTTTGGAAGCTAAAACAAAAAGCTACATTTTTCTATTTTCCCTTCAATATTTCGGTCAGACCAGAAATGGTAGTAGGAGTTGGATTTTCATGAAATAAATTGTTCCATTGGACTCAGTGGGCAAAAATAGGTGGGGTTACAGTTGGTCACTTTTCCCGTAGAGGCCGAAAAAGCATAATTACGAAAACACCACTGAAATCTCTAAATAGGGGCTGTCAAGGGTATTTTTGTAATTTGACAGTGACTTTTATAATTTCGAGCCCAGAAATGGATTTCTTGGGCTAAAATAAGTCAGAATAGCCTTAGTCAAAATTTTGGGAAAACGTGCTACCGGGCCGGGTACGGAGGGGCCGGGCTGGGTTCTCGGGGGCATTTTTGTAAATTTTCACCATAGACTAATATAATTACAATAAACACTATGGAAGAGTATAAAATGATACTTGGATAGGTTATGACTTATTTCTAGTACATTTAATATTTTAGGACTGAGTCGAATGCCGGAATAGCACGCTTTACGAGACACCATTAAAAAGAGGATTATAAAGCATTGAGGTAGGGACATTATCCTTCATACATTATGCCATAGTTATATGATTGTGTGAATGCCAATGTTTGTAAATGCGCTTTATTAATCAACACGATTTGCCCAGAGAGGGGCCAGAAGTGTTTGAGGCACTTACACTGGAGTTGGTGAAAACCCAACCGGTGCAGAATAGTGGGACTGGGCCCTACTCATGTATACATACAGATGATATATTTATAATGTTCATTAATTGGTGCATACATGGCATATATCATATTTACTTTTCACATTTTCTATGAACGATAGCATGTTTTTACTGGGATTCTCTAGAATTTCACCCTATTTTTAAACAAACATCTCAGCAGGTGCTAGTGGATCGAAAGGCGAAGACGTAGATGCCAGAAAGTGAACGGCACGTGTTTCGAGGTAAGGACAAGAATGTGGTCATAATTAGTCTATTTTGTGATATTTTGGTGAAATTTGTAAATATTAAAACTTCCGCTATATTTTCTGTTTTCGTCGAAGGACGATATCAGAATTGTAAATGAATATTATTATCAGTATAATTGTACTTTTCTGTATGCCCATTGAATTCTGTCTTTATTACTCTTTGATTATCGAAATGGAAACGGGTATTGACAAAAAGCTAATCCAAATTACCAACCAAAAGCAAATCAGTTAGAGCAAAAGAGAAAACAAAATAGTAATCAAAAGCAAGAACAAAAATAGAAACCAAAACCAAATATAAACTAGCTAAACTAAGAACCTAACATACACTTAAACAAAAAAATTGATACTCTATAGCTAACTTCGTTATTATGCTCTCATCTATTGACGATAAACTATCATAGCCATCTCTTCTATGACTTCTTCAATCTATCCAAGAGAATATTGCTCACAATAGTTGTTGTGAAAGTACTACATGCAAAAACAAGCATGTTAAAATATATATGACTTGACTTTTAATTTTACTTAAACACACATGCATGCATGTATACACATAACTTAGTATTAATGGAGTAGGAATTGTGGGTAACTATGTCCTTTATGAACTTCATGACATAGTACCCACAAGAAGAGCTCTAATCTGGTTGCTACGAACACTCTAAACAAACAAATGAAATGTATCAGTCTAACACAAATGGAGGAGGAGGAGGAGGAGGCCGATAAAGAAAAATAGTAAAAATCACAAGGAATTGGTGAGTTTAAATAGAAATCTAACGGATTACTAAGGGTTATGACTTATAACTGACTTGTGCAGATCTAACATATTACGAAGGATTATGAGTTATGACTTAGGTAGTGGTGGGGTGTCAGATAACAGTTGTTTCTAAAGACGGTTATAGTTTGTCTTCACTGATATTAGGGTTGGGAGACGAATTATTTGAAAGCATCATATGACAGTTGTTTCAAGAGAAACGTCACTTTTGTCACTAAATAAATAATGGTTATTAACTACAACCGTTATTTTTGTGTTTTCACGAATTTTGCCTCTCAATTCATTACGATGCGCAAAATTAACCGTTACTTTTAAACGTTAAATATCTTTGCCCGACCTCGGCCTTAACATACATGATGTTTATTAACTGTATAAACGTCATTGATACCATTATTTCTAGTACAAAAATTCCTATAAAAATGGGAAATGCCCAGCCTTTGAGTGCGGTTTGAACTATTGATTTACGAGATTGGAAGTAACCAATTAGGTTTACGGTGAAACCTAGAATTCAGAGTCAGTTTTGCCTTGACATACTTGACTTTTAAGCATTATGTATTAAGTGTTATAAATGTGCATATCTGTAGTGATATTATTTGTTGTGGTGTAAATTGCGCACCTACATGACAGCAAATCACAAAGATCTCTTCACTAGGTCCATTAGGATTAGAAGTTGATGTTTGACTTGGTCTTGTAGGGGTTGGTGTTTGAACAAGAGTTGAAGCATCATGAGATATTTCAATAGGGGATGGTGATGCAATAGAATCCCGATCATCCATTGAACCTGTAATTTTGGGAAAAATCAGAATTGGAAGACAAATATAACATTTTGGGCTGAACAACAAAGATTGTCAACCAGAAGAAATTCATATAATGAACATGTAAATAACATAAGAATAACAAGAATGATAAATAACATAAACTCGTACAGAATGATAACTTAAATTATAGGTTCAAGGAAGTTAATAATTTCTATTACATCACCATCCCCTATTACATCATAATGAACATGTAAATAAGATAAGAATAACAAGAATGATAAATAACATAAACTTGTACAGAAGAAAATCCATATATAATAACAAGAATGATAAATAATATAAGATTGACAACCAGAAGAAAATTAAATGCTTTTGAACAGCTGAGCAAGGTCTCAAGTAAAAAGAAAATTGCACCTAGGAGTAGTTATCGACTAAAAAAATGGTGGAAGAGAGTACAACATAAGGGACAAAAATCTCTTCATTAAACAAGTTAGATTATTTTTATCAGAGGAATATCCTTCACAAGTTGGGTTATAATGACATTCTACCTCCTGACTTTGAGGGAACTCAATCCTCAAGTCAGACACAGATTAAGCTCTCCCATATTCCAGTGATCAAGTGGACCAATCCACTTAGAGTGTGTGCATGGGGTGTGTGTATTCCAGTTTATGTGTTGAATAGTTTCCTTATTTGCTGGATGACTTTTCAAATAGAAGAAAAAAGGGAAGATTCAAGAAAATCTCAAGTTTTGTTTCACTCCTGCATGATAGTTTAACTTGTTTCAACAGATTGTGCTTAATCTCAAATGGCAAGTGGTGGCTGGTTTCTAAGAAAGCAAAGAGGTAGAGGATCAAAATCAAAGAGAGATGAAAGTACTTGAAGCCATTTATCCCCACCCATCTATTGACTATAATATGCAGTTCTTATTTAATAACCAAATATATAACCATTTTACCAAATACACACACACACACACACACAACTCGTGCAAATAGCTAGATATACAAACACAAAGAAAGAAAAACAGAACCAAGCTCAGGAAAAAAAGAAAATCAGAACCAAGTTCTAAAAAAAAAGAAAATCATAACCTCTGGAGATGAGCTTATGGCCGATCTTTGATTAGCGAATAAGGTGAACAAAGATGAGGCGCCATGGAGAGATTGAGAGACGACAAGGAGCGCCAGAGCCCAGAGTGAGGAGCAGGAACAATTGGAACCTGGAAGTGTCGAGCTACTGAGCTTGTTTGTGGTCGAGGACTCGCGGCTAGGGCAAAAGGCAAAGATGAGATTTGAGAAAGTGAGAAACAGAACAAAGAAAGAGAAAGGGTTAAGGGTTAATGACTTAATGCCGGGCGTGTGCGTAATGGACCAGCAAAGGACTCACAAATGACAAAAGGGGCAGCCTAATAAAACATATTATAATATAAACAATTATATAAAAAAAAATCCTTACATCACATATATTAATATATATAATTATATACCTACCGGGTAGGGCCGGGCATTAGGCCGGGCATTTGCGCCCAATTTTTTTCATGTTGCTTTTTTTGGGCTAGGTAGGGCCATTTTTTTGGGCCTCAAGTGGGTGTACCAGGCACCCGGGCTTCATTAACACACCTAACTCCCCCTTAGCCTCTTTCGCTCTTTAATTCCCTAATGCCCAAGCAACACTGTTGTTATTCCCTTTTTTCCAAGGTTCTGAAACCCAGACCGGTCACTAAATCAGTCCGGGTGTTAGGTCAAGGGTCAGTGGGTCAGACCGGAGTCAAACTGGGCTTAGACCGGTGAGGTATAAAAAATTAAAAAATAATTTCAACCAATAGAGCAATACTTGCAGTAAGAATCCCGAACTAAATGGCAATGACAGAAAGTAAAACTAATGATATCTATTAATCAATTACTATATTATAGTAAGAGAAACAACTAAAATTTGTCAGGTGCTGAGGGAGAGGGCTTAAGACGGAGGTGCAGAGAAGAGAAGACGGAGTAAGGTGCTGAGAGTGAGAAGCGAGAATTGAATGGAGAAAGCGAAGACCTCAGTTTAGCCATTCAGGTTTTTTTTTTTTAAAAAAAACTGCATTCAGGAAAAAAAAACTGGTAGCCCGAGTTTGACTCTCTAACCAGGCCGAGTCAAGCCGGTTTAGCCGGGTTGACCCGGTGACTCCAATTTAGTGGCAAACCGGACCAGTTTTCCGGCCGGTCCACCGGTTTCGGGTCCGATTCGGGTTTACAAACCATGCTTTTTTCCATAAACTTTATACATTTAATAAAATTCATTTAATAACAACAATTCCTCTATAGCATTTGATGGCATCCACTCATAATAGTCCTTGTTTACAAACCTCAGCCACTTCTATAGACTTCTTAACAACAACATCCAACAACCAAACAAATACAAGCAAAATCCAAAATCCCTAAGGTTTAGAAAAATACGGAGAAAGACTTTAACCTAGACTTCTATTTGAAAATACCTTCTGATTCAATCAATCAAATCATATTCATATTAATGAAGTTACAAGATTTCCAATTAAAAAGTCAAACAATCATCAAACACATAACTTTCACTTCCATTCCATTTACCACCTCAAACTAATACTTTATCACCTAAAAAACAACACAACCCAATTGATATTATCAGCTCTCTTTTGTAATACACTTAAACTTCATATATGATTCTTAGTCCATAATTATCTTGTATACGATTATGAAGAAAGAACTCCCCTCTTCCCTATAATAAAATATGAAATCATATAAATTTACACACTTTATTATTCCATGTATCTTTAATCACCATTAACTACTCACTTGGTTTTGATTTCCTCTCAAACATTTTAACAAGCACCTTGTGTGCATTCTTAAAGATCAGGTTATAAAACAATATCTCTCATCTCATATGGTTAACCAAACAGTTTCAACATCATAATAGAATCACAAGGTATCTTAAATTCAATCCATTAACAAGATTTAACCTTTAATAAAAGGCAACCCGCGTTCTACATTCCTCTCAACAACCAAAGTTTTCCAAAAAAAGAAAAAACACCTATCCAACATTACTTCCCCATGTTCCCAGTTTTTGCAAAATTAGAACTTCAAATCTTTCCTCACTTCACACGCACAACGGAAATAGAAGCAGGAAAAAGAGTGATGGCTAAACTTACTCTACACGCCCACTTAGCGACTTGAACAGGGGAGGAAGAGGATGAAACTAGTGATGCCAAACAACGACCCTTTGAAACCTCAGTAGCTCCATCTCAAAAAGATCACACGCCGATGACAAGAAGAAAGAGAATCGCAACCATATGCACCCACCTAGGACAGAAAAATAGGAGAGGAAGATGATGAATCAATGAAACAAAGCACGGTCTGGTTATTTTGTTGGTCCTAGAATTTGGCCAGATCCCATCATAAATAAGGAAATCAAAATAAATCAATAATATTTGAAAATAGAAACAAATTTGACATTATTTAGAGATATTAGGAAACCAATAAAATAATAACCTAATTAAAAATATCTTATTTAGCCTTAACTCCCATGTTTGGTGTAAAAAAAAAAATTAAGACAAAAAAATTGATGATTGTTATAAAATCAAGAAAGTATAAGAGATTGAGATGAAGGAAATGAAGAAATACAAGAGAGAAATATAGAGAGCAAGGAGGGAGTGATTCTTATTTCATTTCAAGCTTACAACCTTTGATACATGCCTACTATTTATATGCCACAAATCCTTAACTTCCATTATAAGAGTTACAACAAAAGAGTAAATCTACATAATGGTATAATATAAAGTCTTTGTAGGTTATTTACATTAATAATAGAAAACTCCCACTAAGCCATTCATGGGTTATATGGCTTTAAGTGTAGAATTCCAAAAGACTCATCTTGAAAGGTTATGGAATACTAAGAGACTATGAACATCCACTACCACAATATTCATAACACTCCCCCTTGATGTTCATAAACAAATATTGTGCCTCATTAAAACCTTACTAGGAAAAACCCAATAGGACAAAAACCTAGTGAAGGAAAAAGAGTACATAATACAAATCGAAACTGCCTCATTAAAAACCTTACCAGGAAAACCCCATGGGACAAAACCTTGGTTAAGGAAAAGAGTACAGCATGGTCTCTATTTCATATGATGATAATATCGTATTTACTCTCCCTGATAATAACATCAGTTTTACTTTCCTGATAAGAACATCACTTCTCATGTATTGTTGAGCATATCATTTTTTTTAGCCACCAAACTATGAATGATACATTGTCACCAAATATTCTATTAGATGTATTCCTCTTACATATCTTCTGGATATACTAAAATATTAGTATATTATGACTTTATCTTATTCATCGTGAAAACAATAAAGAAAAATTATTCTGAAAATCATCAAAATATATCTTACATCCACATATTCAGTTTGTTTTGAACAAAATAATATTATATAATATGTTAATAGGACTATCACACCAAATCTCATTTTTGTTATCCACTGTGCACTTGCAAGAACTAATTTTTATCAATAAAATCATAATAGATACAATATTAGCATAATACAAAAATATTCTCATAAAGTATAAGGTACTTCTAGACCATTAAATTCAATGTATCTTTACAAGAAAATTCACTACGGTAAAAATATGTGATTTTAAAATCATTAATGCATTTGATAACTTGATCTACAAGTCAAGTAAAATATAAAATTACTCATTTTTCAATATATTTTTCAATTAATTATATATGCTTGAATTATTTTCAAACTCGCACAACATTTTATATATAGAATGATTTTCTTGTATATGCTTCTAGCATTTTAAATTCTTCAAAGACTCTCATGTAATATTCACTATCCATATGCATATGCTATATATAATGATATCTAATAGACGCATTATTTTGCTTGCATATACTGCCAGATTAATAATATATGCAACAATTATTGTATCTACTACCAAATATCCAAATATTATACCTCATCATAATCATCATTAAACCTTGTGAAAATCTTTACTTTCACATGAATATTCATATATCACAAATAACTTAATATTTCAAATAGGGGTGTGCAAGTTTTTCCCGTCCCGGTCTTCCTGTCCCGATCCCGAGCAAATCGGGACGGGATTTTCCCGTCCCGAAATTTTTGGGAAGGGAAAAGTTTGGGATCGGGATCGGGATCGGGATCGGGATCGGGAATGGGACTTCCCGATCCCGAAAAAAAAATATATATATATATATATATTATGTATAATTTTTTAAAATATTTAAAAATTCCTATATTAATTTTTTTGTTTTATTTTTGGGTGGAATTGTATTATATAATAGGTTATAATTAGTGTAGTTGACGTAAACTTTTGGTTCTGCTTCAGGCTATTTTGCTATTGTAAGGTGTATATCCTGATCATGGCTTCAGCTTATTTATGGTGAAATTTAGATTATAATTAGCATTCTTATTTATTAGTAATGAATAACTTTGTAGTTGATTTTAACTTTTCACTTTTCATTCTAGGATTCTATCCAAGCATATAGAAAGAGCATAGAATCACTGTAGATGCAAATATTTAGGGAACTTCTAAGTTCCTTCTGTTTAACTCTTACTATACCTTTTGAAATAAAGAGTAATGAAAAGTGGAAGGTATGATAAAGATTCATAAGTCCATTTAATTTCTACTGTTACCAATGCATTCGATGTTTGTTGCTAATCCAAAGTCTAAAGTTTTAGTGAATTTGAGTTTTCTATGTTAGAGAACATTATGCATCTTGGAATTAAAATTCATTAAGAAGTGTCTGGTTTAAAACTCAAATTCATTGGATGCATTTTGTGAGATTGGCGTGATGAATCTGAACTTCCCTGAACTTGTTCTATGCTGTTAATTTTTTTTTTGTTCTTCAGTCATAATTAATAAATAACTTGAATAATCTATAATAGAAAGAGAGCAAGACAAAATAGAGAATTGATGAGCCAAGAGATAATTTCCTCCTCTGGCTTTTGTCCTTTATATAATATAATTTATACTAGACTAAAGAAAATAAAACAAAAAAATTAATATAGGAATTTTTAAAAAAAAATAAAAAAAAATTGGGATCGGGATCGGCATTTCCCGATCTCGATCTCGATCCCGAACACCCCTAATTTCAAATGTTTTGGACTACAGGTCCATAAATTTCACATACTAAAAGAACATTTTTCATTGCGTCTTGTCCCCTTCTTCAGTTGGCCAATCACCTTTTTTTTACCGACATATTCATGTATAAGATCCTCATTTGATCACGTGATATTATTACTAAAACTATTGTCGACAACTTTATCTTTTCAGTTCCATTTTTCTTGTTGTGACATAATTCATTGAGATCTCTTTATTACTTTCAGGTACCTGAACCTCTTTTGAGGGTTTTGCAAGTAGTTATATATTGACCTCTTCTAGAGTGTCTACCTCCTTAATATGATTATCTTGATTATTTGCTTCTTTCTTTTTTCTTTTGGAACTGATTATTCTCTCATACTTCGGGCATGTATCACTTTCATTTATGCTGATTAGACCACATATAGCTGGAATATGAGATTTAGTAATTCCCATTTAGGTCAGTAATTGCATCTGGCAGATTTTATGTAATATTTCATGAATGCAAACCAAATGAACTTCTGGTTCATATTGTTATATTCGAGGATCTATATTTGATAGTAATAATGCATTCCTTTTCTTTTCTTTTTCAGCTATTTAATTTCTCCCCCTCATATTAGGAAACCTTTGTCAAATGACAATCGACTAATCATGCAGTATAAGTCTTCTAAATCCATTTGTTTCCATTAGAAACATCCTTTTGTTTCATTTAGAGACAAACAAGAAGAAGAAGGTTCTTACCCAACATTTATCTCAATTTCCTTTAAATATCCATCTATGTGCATTGTTGTGAATCAATAGGAATGCACATTAAAACTTTTTAAGATGGAATATACTTGACTCTTGACCAAAAGTCAATTTTATCGGGAGAATTTGGTTGGCTAGTATAAGTGCTGCAATATATAAGATCAAATATGCCAACACTGAAACATAAATTTTGTTCTCATAAGTCTTAATCTAGCTATTTATGGAGGCTTCAATGAATGAATCGTATAATCTGAAAATCGCGCTTAACATAATAATTTATTTAAACGTTCTTGCAAACTTCAGGTTGCAAACTAATAGTAATATCACATGTAACCATCTTATAGATGCATCTATCAAAATTATTAAACATTGATATGGTTTACATGATATTTGAATGGGCCCATATATCAACTTGATATATTTCCAGAAATATAGAGATTTATTTCAAATCATAACTTGTGATACTCTCATAATCAAATTTCTTTGAGAACAAGCAGCATATGATAACTCTTGAATTATATAATATGTTGGCTATTTATGAAGAATCTTCTAGTTCTTCAATGGATGTCACACGTAATCTTTTATATATAACTCGAATGAATCAAATAAGTCATGCCAACAATATATTTGTTTGGATCAGTAAACTGCTGGTTTACTATGACATGTTGTTTAACCAACAACAAAACTTTTCAATTTCCATAAGTATTGATATAAAATGTCAATATGACATCCATTTTTCGGAGATCAATAGGTTTTGTGAGGAAGTATATGAGTAAAACTTTTCAATCACACTTATATTAACTCACTTATATTCTAACAATCTTCCCCTCAAGTGTGAGTCATAAAAATATACTTTCTTTATTTCTCTATTTCGAAGACAAATTTGTATATAGCAAGCTAATAATATATCTTCCATTTCAAAACTCAAGTACTTCATAACTCACAACTAATCATGGATTTCAGTCAATTGGACTATCATTTAAACCCTGTAATAGAGTAAAACTCTAATGTAAATCTATGGGTTATAACTTTCCTTAATCAATTCTTCTGCTGCCCATAGAATTTAAGAAAAACTATATTAGTTCTTCAGGAACTATATCGACTTTGTTACATTAATGTTCTTCAGGAACTAATATATATTATCACATATTTATATAATTTTATTACTCAATAATAATAATAATAATAATAATAATAATAATAATAATAATAATAATAATATGCTTCAATTTGCCTCTTTTGATGCATATTCAAAATATGAAATGTTTAGAATTTACCACTACATAAAGAAAAATATGAGGAGATCCATAATCAAAATACATAAAGATCTTATTGCAATGAATTCTGATGTTTAGGGGCTAAAATTAATTTGAGAGAAATGTAAAGACAAATGCATTATAATATAAAATAACAAATACTTATGATATACATAGTCTTCTTTCAAATATTCTTTACTGTTTGATCATCCATAAATTTGACTTGCACTATATAATTCATGCACATTACGAAAATGATTTTGTCTAACAAATCATAAACTATTCATTATGAATTTTCTCATAAAATTAAATAAATTCTCACTTTCTTAATTCAAATATGACATATGATTTTTTTCACAAATGTCACTTAAAACCAATTTGATTCCAATATATATCATATTATAACCAATTTGATTCCAATATATATCATATTATATCATAATTAATATATGGAACTTGCACATATCATATAAGAATGTTAAGGAGTAGAAGAAATTTCAATACAATGAATTGGGAGAGGAGGCAATAAATTATCAATACTAAAATAAAATACAAATTGAGAAGTATTTGTATGCCTTTCAATAATGAAAGTTTGGAACTAAGAAAAATTGCATATATATATATATATATAAGGCAACATAATAGTGCTCAAGAGGAAAAAAGATATGAAAGACAAAGCTAAAATGAAAAATATGACTAATAATGAAAGAAAGTACCTTGATGTTGAGGTATATGAGTTGAATGTTTGTTGGGAAATCTTTGGTGCAACAGAGAAATACAAGTCCCAAGAAGAAAATAGAGATGGTAAACTCCATTGATGTATGAATAGTATTCACATACACAATATATTTAAAATTACAAATAAATTGTACAATTATACATAAAGAAGGTAATTAAACAACTTAACTTTATAATTGAAGGTTATATGAATAAATATTGAAAACCATTTGATATGGGAGTTATAGGGATTAATTATGAGGTAGTTAGAATCCTAAAAGGCCATGAAATCATGAACATCCACCACAATAATATTTAAATTTATAAATAAATTGGCATATACTAAAATTTTAAAATGACCAATCATTACCTTTTTATCTATTTGATTTCATATATCACTCATGTTGATATCACAATGTTAAATAATAGGATTAATATAACTTTTGGTTCCTAAAGTTTGATCTAATTTTGGTTTTGGTCCCTCAAGTTTAAAATCTGTGGTTTTGGTCCCTGAAGTTTCACCCGATTTTGGTTTTGGTCCCTGAAGTTTGAAATCGGTGGTTTTGGTCCCTGAAGTTTTACCCGATTTTGGTTTTGATCCCTCAAGTTTGAAAAGGACTTGGCAACCCAATTAAAAAACCCGACCCGACCCAGAAAAAAACCAAGTCCTTTTCAAACTTGAGGGACCAAAACCAAAATCGAGTGAAATTTGAGGGGACCAAAACCACCGATTTCAAACTTCAGGGACCAAAACCAAAATCGGGTGAAACTTCAGGGACTAAAACCACAGATTTCAAACTTGAGGGACCAAAACCAAAATTGGATTAAATTTCAGGGACCAAAAGTTATATTAACCCTAAATAATAATTTCTCTCTCACAAATTAATCACAATCAATTTAAATTTAAACATAAAGAATCAAAATCATATAGCTTTCAGGGCTTACAATTATCATATAGCCTCCAGGGCTTACAATTATTTCTTTTGGCTATATAAGCTTATAATCTTTCTCCGTAACTTATTGCTTTAAGCATCAAAACTATTTTTGGTATTTTTCACAATATTTCATGGTCTTTTTGGTTTCACAGTTATTTTGATCTTTATTTTCAATAAATTAGTACATATTAGTCTATATGACTTTTGGTCATATTATACCATTTTTTTTCTATCCATATGACTTCTAGTCATAGTATGATATTTACTCATAATTTTGATCACCTTAGAAATGTTATTATTTCCACGATTGTAATTCAATAGTTAAGACAAAGTATTCTTAGCTTTCAACTATCAATTCCACAAATGTAATGTGATCATGTTTATTTTCACTCTTACATATGATCTTTACTTTCAATAGCATCATCAATTTCTCTAAATATTGGTCTTCAGGACCATAGCAAAAACCTTTGTTTAGTCTGATATTTGAACCTTTAGCCTTCGGGGCTTTGATATTTGTAACAATCATCAAAGTGCCAAAATTTTTCTTGTCAATCTTGCAATTTAATGAAACCAATAGCGTTCTTTCTCATAAGAGCTAGTACAAAAGTGATGTGACTTCTGATCATCTAATCACGAAATTAGAAATTTTATGGCTTCTGGCCTCTAGATAAAATCAAATTAAATAAATTTAAATTCATAATAAAAAAAATACATAATAGATAAGCCCATGATCATATAGACCACATTACATGCTCATATATAATACTATTATATATTAATGTAATATAATAAACAAATGAAAATAAAAGATTGACATAATGATATAATAATAATGTATTAATATAAATAAATGAAATGTCAATAAAATAACAATAAAACAAGATAAAATAAATTACATAAAATAAAGAAACAAACAATAATATATAACATAAAATGTAAATAAAATAAATAAATGTTAAATAAGTGTAAATAAAATGAAATAACATAATATAATAACATAAAATGTAAAGAATACTAGAATATAAAATAAATAAATATAAATTTTGCATAATAAGAGATTAATGGAAAACGATAAATAAAAGTTAAAAGAAAGAAAACTTGCGGAGGATAATATAATCTCAAATCTTAGCCATGGAACCCGATGTATAAAACAATCGGTAAAAGAGTCTATTAAATTCTATGTAATGGCTTAGATTATCCCAGATATATGTAAAAGATAACAACAGGATGGATAAAAATAGATAGCGTAAAAGAAAAATAATAAAAATAATATAGAACAATAGATTGATAATGTAGACTAGAAAGATAAAATAACATAGAGAATAAACAATATAAAACAAAGTATGTAAATGAGAAAGTTAGAGAGTAGAAGAGATAGAAACTAGACCATAGGTCTTCTGAGCGAATTCGTGCTGATAACGTGTTATAAAATCAAGAAAGTATAAGAGATTGAGATGAAGTAAATGAAGAAATACAAGAGAGAAATATAGAGAGCAAGGAGGGAGTGATTCTTATTTCATTTCAAGCTTACAACCTTTGATACATGCCTACTATTTATATGCCACAAATCCTTAACTTCCATTATAAGAGTTACAACAAAAGAATAAATCTACATAATGGTATAATATAAAGTCTTTGTAAGTTATTTACATTAATAATAGAAAACTCCCACTAAGCCATTCATGGGTTATATGGCTTTAAGTGTAGAATTCCAAAAGACTCATCTTGGAAGGTTATGGAATACTAAGAGACTATGAACATCCACTACCACAATATTCATAACAATGATAATTATAAAATATTTCCTACCGCAAGGTTTAATTTGAACCCAACACCACATTAGAAAAAAAAAATATTAAACCAATTTCACTTGTTTCCACGTCTTTCTTGAGGCATCTTTATATAGAATAATTAATAAAACATAATTAAAATGAAACTCTATCCCATTTTATATCCATTAAATAATTTTCGCTAAGATATAAATATTTTATTTTTTTATGGCTATTACATGTAATTATTTTTTTAAAAAAAACATAAGGATATTACAGGATATACATGAAATTAAATTAAGTATTATTTTCTTCTAACAATAGATTCGAACTCCCCCTACAATAAACAACCAATATAGTGCATCATATCACCATTCTTTAATTTTTTTTAAAATAAAAAGATACAACAATTAATAAAAATATTATCTGTCATTTCACTTATTTATTTTTCAGGTTTATTACATGTGAGCCTTATAAAGATAAAACTAGAAACTTTAATTTTCATTTGATATAGTTCAACTAGGTTTAAATATAACAACATGAGATTAATATTAAATATATTTTTTTTTCATTTTTTTGTAACTTCAAATTCATTGCTTTTTATAAAAAAAAAATTGAATTCATTTTCTCTTCATTATTAACTTACATGATCAATTAATTATTGTTGATTTTAAGAATTGTACAATCCTTGGGTCATTACATACACATCCAGTTACGCTATTTACAACTTGCACTTTCCGTATTTAACACATTTTTAAAAAATTAACAAGTTGCACTCTTTATTTGACACTAAAAGAAAATTGTAACTGCTAGTTATTATTATCCTATTTAACACTAAGAGTATAACCATTTATAACTTACATTTTAATTTGATGAGATTAAAGTATCACATTGAAGAGCAGGTAAAATGCTCACATTATATTGGTCCTTGAAATAAAAGAGTATAACCATTTACAAGTTACATTTTCAATTTTCAATTTGATGAGATTGAAGGATCACATTGAAGCACAAGTAAAATGCTAATATTATTGATCCTTAAAATAAAAGAGAATACAAAGAGGCATTTATATAGGTAAAGTAATAGATTAACCCTAACCCAAGAAACTGATCTAACAAATCTAATTAAATCAAATCAAACCATAATGATAAAATATTCATATTAAATCATAATATATATTAAGTAATAAACATCAATCATAATATTTGTATTAAGAAATATATATTAATTAATTTCCTAGTTCCAAAATTTCTATCCGTAACACTCTCCCTCAGGTTGAAAGTAGCTTGAATGTGAACAGCAACTGATCACCAATAATTTACTTCTTCATGATATTTTGAATCGAGCAGCAAGTTTGGACATATCTAAGAATAGTTCAATTAAATGTCACACCGAGGGCATCCAAAAGTAATAATTCAGCTTCACCAAGAGCTGAACAACAAAGAGTATCAAACCAAAATAGAAGTATCAACCAACAGCCTCACAAGGGACCAAAACAACAACCAACGGCCCCACAAGGGATCAAAACAATAATCAAATGGTCTCACAGTGGACCAAAATAACCACCAAATATCTCACCAGGGACCAAACAACACTCCAAACGTCTCACCAAGAATAAACACCAAAAGTTTCACCAGAGACCAAACAACTTATAATGACCTCAAAATAAAAGAGCGCTACTAGAAGAGCACAAAACCGCCATGACTCTGATACCATGTTGAGATTGAAGGATTAAATTGAAGCACATGGAAAATACTAATATTATTGATCCTTGAAATGAAATAAAAGAGAATACAAAGAGGCCTTTATATAAACAAAATAATAGACTTACCCTAATCTAAGAAATTAATCTAAACAAATCTAATTAAATCAAATCAAACCATAATGATAAAATATTCATATCAAACCCTAATATATATACTAAGTAATAACAAATCAATCATAATAATATTAATTAATTTCCTAATTCTAAACTTTCTATTGATAACACAATTATTTAACTCATACTTTGAATTTTCAAATTACACTGACAAGTTAACACAAGGAAAATTGCAAGTGCCGACTAGCTACCTTATTTATCACTGCAAAACATTTATACGCTCTTAAGAATGTTAACTCTCTCTCTCTCTCTCTCTCTCTCTCTGTGGAACAACACATGAAAGCAGAGTATCAGATATGACTTCACATGATTGATATGCGTTCATCGTTCTTTTTTGATCTCTTCTTTGTCTTCTTCATGTATGATTCCATCCTGTGCATGCCTTCATGCAATGATCTGTCTCTGCTACTTCCTTAAATCAGCAACTTGCCCTTTTCATTTCCCAATAATGAATTAGACTAAAAAACGTACGAGGTAAAAAGAAATATTATGATATATGAGAAAAGCAAATATTAGAACTCAATAAAGCGCCATATAGTTGTCAGACTTATTTATCACATTTAAATTTTACTCTTAAAGTATTCTTTTGAAAAAGCTGAATTAAAGCTGCTAGAGATAGAATATGTTAAACTTGAAAGACGATTTGATAGATTACAAATCTACAATGTTATAGGAATAATTTTAATTAATATAATCAATATTGGTATTTAATATATAATGAAAATTTAATTTTGCACCTTATTTCTCAAAAATGGGATAAAAGTCGGAAAGAAGGGTACCTGTGACGAACTTTCAGCTGTGCCCATATGATGTCTAGTGCTGCTCTGGTCAGGTTCCCAAACCTCGTCTTTTAGTTTGTCTAAAATCAACCCCATGCACCCAAAAAATAAAAAATAAAAAAGGAAAGGAAAAAATTACACTTCCTATATATTGATGGCATAGATTACACACACTCTCCATGATAATTGAATTAATTACCACCATCAGCCCTATTGATAAAAGGTTCTTTTAACTTTACATAAGATTTCATTTTGTTTTTCTATTTTTATAAAGTGTACTTTCAATCATATAACCCTAATATAATTTGTTTCGCTAACAAAAAAATATCGAGATTAAAATTTTAATATTGACAAAACATTTATAAATACTGACATATTAAGATTGATTTTTAAAACTAACAATGATTAATACAAAACATTATCATTTGAAACTAGCAGTGTAAGAAACTTAAGATAAAAAATATATTTCATAAAATTAAGAGACAAAACTAAAATCTTGTATGAAGTTAGAGGACCAAGATACACTTTTATAAAGACAATGACTTGTTGTATTTTCTAAATAGGTCCAGAGATAATAAATAAGAGGAGTTGTTGAATCAATGTACATAGGCACGTACCATGGCTTTGGTGCAAGTATGTTATGGTCTGGTTCAGGTCTCCCTTCCAGCATTTTGTGAAACATGTAACGTAAACTTGTTTCAATTTTGGTGTGTTGAGAGGCTTCTTCACAAATGTAATCATCTGTGGAATGTGCTCAACTCTAACCATCTTTAACTCTGGAAATTCACCAAAATCAACATCGTCTTCACAAAAACTGGTGAGTTCTGGCATATGTTTGAGTACAAGTGTCTCCAACTTCTGGAATACTTTTTTCCTGTTTCCTCCTCCACCTCCAAGAACTTGAACCATGTTTACACAATCAAATAATATTATCAGCTTCAGAACGGAGAGGTGTTCCGCCACCGAAATGGAAAATAATTCTTTGATGCATTGGTTGCCCACGATTTTAAGTGTAGTCAGATTTTGGAACACTGGATTTTTAGGTTCCTGATTCCACAGTTGCATATTGGGTAAATTAATCAACTCCAGTGATACTAATTGAGGTGGTATTTTCATTTTACCCTCACTTGCTGCGGAATCCTTCTTTACGTCCTCAAATAACACTAGTGAAGCTAAATTCTGCAGCAGAATATTTAAATCATAAATTCAACACTGCATTTAAATGTTGGAGTGATCATCACAACAATGAAGAGACATTATTTACCTTGTTCAACGAGTTGCTTGCTTTAGCGGAAACGTTCTTCGGCGATGTCTCAAGTGCAGGACAGTTGACGATTCTAAGTTTTTTGAGTAATGGAAATTCACACGTCACCAAGGAAAAGAATGAAAGCTCTGGTAGATTGTCAAGAACGACAGATTCTAAATGATGAAAAGTGTTCTCGTCCGTGTTTTCTTGTTGTGGGTCAGTGGAAATCTTTTCCAAAATGTTACAGCCAGAAATCTCAATTTTTCTCAGATTGAAACAATTTGAGGGTAGCACCAAGCGTCCAAGGGAACTACAATTCCTCACCACCAGTGTCTCCAACTTTTCTGACATGGGAATCCGCAAATAACTCAATTTACTTAAGGAATCCACTTCCACAGTTGTTAGGTCGCACAATGGAATAGGAGAATACTGGCCCTGCCATATATCCTCGAACATTCCCAGGACTGCCAGCTTCAAAGTCTGCAATTTGGGGCATCCATACTGCAGAAAAGAGCTTCAAAATATTATTGGAGTGACAGAAATTTCATATTAATAGTTATGCAATTCTTTGCCTGAATACTTACTTTGTGATAATGTTGAAAAGACTTAGTGAGATCCATTATAGTCAGATGTAATAAAGTTAAGAGAATGAACGATAAAATCCAGCAGACTTGGGGAATAGATACGTACCATCATCTCATTCGACGGCACATGATCAGATGTCCCTTCAATGGTTAGCTTTTGGTTGCTTAAAAATCCAGTCAAAAATGAATTCAATTCGGGACACTTTTCTATCCTCAAGCTCAGCAGATTAGGAAATCTGAAATTGCAATGCCTTGAGTTGAACTTGATCAGCTTTGGGAGGCCTGAAAGTTGAAGATCCCTTAAATTACAAAATGATCTCTCTTGCATTTCTGTGTCATCCTCTATGACTTGTTCTATCATCTTGCATGACTCTATCTTCAATGCCTCTAGAAGAACAAGTTGTTCCAGTAAAGCAGTCGAAAGTGGACTCTTGCGTAAGCCACACGCTATGATTTCTAATTTAACTAGATTACCAAGTTCCATAATCCCCTTTGGATCCTTGTTCCAAATGCAATTCAATGTGGGTAAACAAAGCAATTGCATTGTGTTCAAATTGGGGAATGTAAGAATTCTTTGTTCTTCAGCAACAAATTCTGTGAGATCGAAAACATGTTCGAGCAGTTTGCAATTTGCTATTGTTAGTTCCTTAAGCTCATGTGATCGACGGAACAGAATGGTCAAAAATTTGTTTAGCTGTTGATCGCGCTGTCTGGTCTCTAGAATCCTTATTTTGCTTAGAGATGAAGCCATAAGGATCATGTCCATATATTTCTTCAACTGCTTTGAGTCTTCAATTTTAAAATATTCAAGACTAGAGAATTCATCCTGTAAAATCATAGCAGAGCTGGTAAATTATAAATACTGCTGAGCTAGTAAAATTAGCTTAGTCCTATTTAGTCACAAAAAGTATTAAAAACAAAACTAAATAACTGGTCGATATATTAGCGTTCTCTATCTAAGATACCAACTACATCCAAATACATATTTTTTATCTAGTTATAGGAAAATCATCGACTTTGTATTAACTTGACAAATGAGCTAATTATTAAATACTTATTAATATTTTTTTATTTGGTGCGTTTAATTGAGAAATTTCTAATAAAGGTATTTGTGAGAAAGGGTCATCCGTTCCTTAATTGTGAAGTGGGCCGGACCTTGAAAAAGTATTATTCTGAAAAATTGTTCTGTCATATATATAATATTTAAAAATGAAATTCTATTCTTATATAAGCTTCATTTTCATTGTAAAACTGAGAGAAGCATAAATGAAGAGAGTACTTACAGTAAAATCGAAGAGACTAGCAATGTTCATCTCAAGATCTTCATGTACCCATGACGCGAAGTTTTCCGCAAAAAGAGATATGTCCACCATTCCCAACTTTTGAATATTGGGACACATGACAATTTGTACCGTATCCAATGCAAGCCATATAACATCATCCTGGCTGGATGATCTAGTAAATTTAGGCAACTGCTCAAGAATCAAAGCTTTCACCTGAGGGATGTCAGAAAGCATAAGAAAATAAACAGAGATGCAAAGACGCAATCTGTTGATCTTATTCCAGTAGTAGTACTGTGTACATTATATAGAGTTGTGACCTTGTGATGCTTAGTGACACGTGTACAAGTGAGAGATGGTTAGATCTAACTGACTCAAGAATTAGTTCTAACCAGCTGGTGACAGCTCACTATATATTCTAATATCCCTTCTGCAGGATTGGAAAAAAAAAAAAAAAAAGAAAGAAACCAAGAATGACAATTAAGACTCAGTGTCATAATACTCAACATCATAACTGTCATCATCACAGTACCACACATAGTTGATCAGTTCATCCCTGCTGGTGACATTCAGACGAGACCGGAAAAAGTCAAACAATCCTAGCGCTAGAGGTTTAGTAAAGATGTCGGCAACTTGTTCAGTGGCAGGAACATAACCAACTTGAACGAATCCAGCTGCTATCTTTTCTCTGATAAAGTGAAGATCTAACTCCACATGTTTTGTTTTTGAATGGAGGACAGGATTGGAAGCAAGTGCAACTGCACCTGAGTTATCACACCAGACAAGCGGTGGACCCTCAGGACTGATATACATTTCTCGCAGTAAAGACATGACCCACATAACCTCGGTTACTGCATCAGCAACACTTCTATATTCTGCTTCAGTTGTATAACGAGCAACAACCTGTTGTTTCCGAGAGACCCAAGTGATTGGGTTTGGACCAAAGAAGGTACAAAAACCGCTGATGGATTTTCGATCCTCTCTGTTAGTTCCCCAATCAGCATCAGCGAATGCTTGAACTTTCAGTTGAGTAGCTGGCTTAAGTAACAGGCCAAAGTGTGCTGTACCAATAAGGTATCGAAGGAGCCGTTTAACACAGAGCCAGTGAGGCACGCGAGGAGCATGCAGATACTGACTTAAACGATTGACAGCAAAAGTCAGATCAGGTCTTGTGTAACAGAGATACTGAAGTTTGCCTAAAAGGCTGCGGTATAGCTTGGCCTCAGGAAGAGCTGCACCAGAGTAAGAGTCCAATTGAAGATTGGCTACCATAGGAGTAAGACTGGGATTAGCCGCAATCAAGCCGGTTTCATCAAGTAGTTGATGGATGTATTTTTTCTGAGAGAGAAAAATACCAGATGCAGATCTGGAAAACTCAATACCCAAGAAGTAAGATAAATCACCAAGAACCTTAAGAGAGAACATAGTACCCATATGAAGTAGCAACTGACGAATGCTATCATCATTAGATCCTGTGATGACAAGATCATCAACATATATTAACAAGTAAATGATGCCACATGAATCAGATCGCACAAAAAGACATGGATCTGCTCTGGATGACTGAAACTTTAAACT
Source organism: Inga laurina (assembly GCA_963855925.1). NCBI lineage: Eukaryota > Viridiplantae > Streptophyta > Magnoliopsida > Fabales > Fabaceae > Inga > Inga laurina. Next base: position 58,055,395 of record OY979711.1, read on the forward strand.
GCATAGAAACGATTGAAGCTTATGAAACCAAGCCCGAGGTGCTTGTTTTAAGCCATAGAGAGATTTTTTAAGTTTACAAACCAGTAGCTCACCTGTGGATGTAACAAACAGATGTTCAAAGCCTGGAGGTGGAGTCATATAAATATCTTCATTGAGATCTCCATTTAAGAAGGCATTATTGAAGTCAACTTGGTGAAGTGGCCAATCATGAGTAATTGCAAGAGTGAGCAAAATTCTGATTGTGGCTGCTTTTACAACAGGGCTAAAAGTCTCATAATAGTCTGCACCTGCCTCCTGGGAGTAACCCTTTGCCACTAGACGACCTTTACGCCTAGCCAAGCTTCCATCAGCATGTGTTTTCACCTTAAACAGCCACTTACAGCCAATAGTTTTTCTGTCAGAAGGTAAAGGAACCATATCCCATGTTCCAAATTTGACAAGAGCATCAAATTCGTCCTGAGCAGCCTGACGCCAAGAGGGATCAGAGAGAGCAGTAGCAATGTCTTGAGGGCAGTCAAGAGATTCAAGGGTAAGAAACACCTTCGGTTTGAAGATGCCATCTTTGGAACGAGTGGTCATAGGATGAAGGTTAGGAACAGATGAGGGGGAAGGAGAAGCTGAAGAGGGAATGGGAGAAGAGAGCAAAGGGGAAGGAGAGACAGTGGCAGAAGAGCAAGAGGGTGAGGGAGGAAGAAGGGAGGAAGAAGGTGGGGCAAGAGGAGGCAAAAAGGATGTAATAGGAGGAACGGAGGAGATAGAGGTGGATTGCTGAACACTGTATTGACTACCACCAGGAAACATGGACTCATTGAACTTGACATGACGAGTAATATAGAGTTTACCAGAGTGAAGATCAAGACACTTATATCCTTTGTGATGAGTGCTATATCCTAAGAAGACACATGGAACTGAACGAAAAGACAACTTGTGAGATTGGAATGGTCGAGTAAAGGGAAAACACTCACAACCAAAAACTTTTAACAAGGAATAATCAGGAAGTTTGCCATATAATCGTTCATATGGGGTGATATTATGAATAGCTTTGGATGGTTGCCGATTAAGCAAGAAAACTGCAGATAGAAATGCATCAGGCCAGTAATACAATGACAAGGATGCATGGGCAAGTAAGGTTAAACCAGATTCAACAATACTTCTGTGCCTACGTTCAACTATACCATTCTGTTCAGATGTGTAAGGGCACGACAACCGATGCTCAATGCCAGAATCAGCCAGAAAAGATTTAAATGCAAGGAATTCACCACCACTGTCACTTTGTACTGCTTTTATTTTGGTATCCAATTTGTTTTCTACCAAGAGTTTAAATTCCTTAAACCGATCCAAAGCCTCAGATTTTTTATGCAACATATAGATCCATGTAAATCTGCTATAGGCATCCACAAAAGTAATGTAATAAGCAAAACCATGAGACACAAGCGGGGCAGGACCCCAAACATCCATTATTATTAGCTCCAATGGAAAGGTGTACAAAGTAGTAGAGGGGGTAAAAGGAAGCTTGTGACTCTTGCCTAACTGACAAGAAGAGCATAGTACAGTAGGAGAATCGACAGTGAAAGGAATAGCATTACATTTAAGGACTGATCTAACAGTATCCAGCGATGGATGACCCAACCGACAATGCCAAAGAGACAGAGTAGCAGCAGACAGACTCGTAGTATAGGCAGTAGCAGGAGCGTTCTTGAGAGAATGTGATCCTGAAGAGGTAGTGACAGGATAGAGGCCAGCACATTCAGGCCCGCATAAGGATGTGACGAGTCTGCAAATCTCTCACAATACTACCATGAGGAAAAAACTCAACAGAGACGTTATTTTCTCTGGTAAAACGAGCAATAGAAACTAAATTCTTTTGCATATGCGGAACACAGAGAACACGTTTCAAATCAAAAGTACCAGAGGAAGAGAAGATCTGTGACTCACCAATATGAGTAATGGGAGCAGAATCACCAGTACCGACTAACACCGAACCATGAGCAGTCTGGGGAGCCAAAGTATTGAGACTGGCTGGATCATAAGTGATGTGTTGAGTAGCACCCGAGTCAAAATACCAATTGGCATCGGCAACCGCAGCAGGAGTGGCAATATACGCCTGAGCAAGTGCAGCAGGAGGAGTAGATGAAGTTGTACCGGAAGAGGTAGCAACTATAGCAGGGGAACTCGGACCAGAGGACGGCTTGGGAGGATCAGAAATTGGTAAGACAGACTCATCCACAAGGGATGGCGAAACAGGCGACGAACCAGGCATAGCAGTCTGCTGTGCAAAATAAGCAGGGGAATCAGGAAGCTTAGAAGTATAGGAATTATTGTACCTATAATAACAATCAATGGCAATATGACCAGTCTTGGCACAAATCTGACACTGCGGGCGAAACACAGAACGAGAACCACGGCCACGATGGGATCGGCCTCCATAAGAGCCACGAAACGAGTTTGGAGGGCGATTTCCACGACCGGTGGCAGTGAATGGAGCCTGAGAATAAAAAGCATAAGAATCATCAACAATCTCTTCTTCAGAGGAATAGATGTGATGAGCTTGAACTGGAACACTATTAGATAGGAAGATTTTCTGTCGAGCCTCAGTATCTAGAAGCATAGTGGACACAGTGTCGAGATCATATCGTGGTCGAGCAGCATTAATAACGGTGACCACAGCCTCATACTCTGCCGTCAAGCCATTAAGGATATATGAGATCTGCTGAACTTCATCAACACGCTCACCGAGAACAGCCAAGTGATCACAAAGAGATTTGACATTTGCAAGGTACTCACGCATACTAAGGCTGCCTTTCTTTTGAGAAGTAAGTTGGTTCTTGTAGAGTAGGATCTTAGAATCGGACTTATTTGAGTAGAGTTTAATCAACTTGTGCCAGATCTGCGAGGCACACTCTAAGCCAACCAATTCAGGCAAGATCGAAGGAGCAACGGAAGCCAGAAGCCAGGATGCGAGCGCTGAATCAAGAGACTCGAACTCATCAAAAAGTGGATTCGAAATCAGATTACCAGAATCATCAGGAATAAGCGCCGGCGGGATCTCAGCAGTACCGTCAAGGATATGGTGAAGGCGATGCTGCTTGACCATTAGATAGACTTGCTGTTTCCACAGAAGGAAGTTATGGTCATCGAGTCGCACAGTGATTTTCTTATTGGAAAATCCGCGTTGAGCAGCAGCTGGAATCGGAAAAGCTGGTGGTGCACCAGCAGCGGCGAAGGATCCTGAGGATGAAGACATTTTGAAGCAGAGCAATCGATCCAAGGAGTGGAGATCGCTCTGCCCTAATTTTGAGCGCTCTCTATGGTGATCGGAGTTAGGCGACGAGCCTAATGCTCTGATACCATGTCAGAAAGCATAAGAAAATAAACAGAGATGCAAAGACGCAATCTGTTGATCTTATTCCAGTAGTAGTACTGTGTACATTATATAGAGTTGTGACCTTGTGATGCTTAGTGACATGTGTACAAGTGAGAGATGGTTAGATCTAACTGACTCAAGAATTAGTTCTAACCAGCTGGTGACAGCTCACTATATATTCTAATAAGGGAACTTAATAGTAGTGTTGGCACTTGCGTTTTCTTCTGTTTCTCTTTTGACAATCTGCTGGATCCTTTCGCATGAACTTATCTTTAGCTCTTGGAGATGGGAAAGCTCTTGTGCCATTGATAATGAAAATAGATATTCTAACTTGTTACAATTCCACAGTTGCAGAGATGTCATATGCATAAAGCTAACCAGGTGATCTTTGCTCATTTTTGTCAAGTGAGTTACCGTACAGAGATTCAAATTCTCCAGTTTTGAAGGGGTTACGATCATCTGCAGTTTAATTTTGTCAAATTTTATTAAAAGATGGCAAACTCAGAGAAAAGGAAAATAAAGGGGAAAAGAAAAACGCACAGAGAAACATCATTAGATTAAAATGAGAATAACATCCCTAGACATACATACCTCTTTCGACTTGTTCTCAGAGAGATCTTGTTCCTCGAAACATCTCCAGTGATACGCAAATGTAAAAATGAATTTAGGACAGTTTTCTACGGTCATTTGAGTCAAGGAACGAGTAATAACACGATCAGCTCCTGAATAAATACTTTCAAGCTCAGGCAAATTGCTGAGCTTAAGAGAGAGCAAGGGGAGGAACATATTCATTACATTTGACGTGGTCGCTTGTACATCTTGTTCATCATCCACAAAAACTTGTTCCATCTTCCCACAATAACTGATATCAATATATTTGAGCTGCTGCAGATCCTCGACGACATATAGAGGAAGAAGATATTTCAGTTGGTAACAGCCGCGCACTACCAGATGATTCAACATTTTAAACTTGAATATTCTCCAACGATTGTTGAAGCCTACTATGCTCGTAAGGCTATCAAGATTTAGCAAACAAAGCTGACGTAACTTATTTAGTAATCCACCAAATAATACTGCATCATTGTTATCAATATCTTCAATAGACTGAATCTCATCAGTTGTTGTACCACTATCTAGAAGCACAATATTCTTCATGGAACTGCATTCAGAAACTTCAATCTCAGCAAGTTGGGAAAATTTTTTAATCTTCGAAACTGAGAAGAGGTATTCTAATCGGCCGCAACTTTTCACCTTGATGACTTTAAGTTTTTCAAAAAGATCAATAGATAGTGGGCCATGGCATATCTCTTCCAAGTTATTGAGATTGTCAAGTATCATTGTCTCCAAATTTGGAAGCGGAACAGGAGTTTGATTCCCCTCCGAGGAGTAAACAATGTGCTGGATATTTGTATTATTTTGGATGCGGAGCTTCTTTAGCAGGGAAAATCCTTCGTAATTCATGTCATAAAGCACATTCGAAAAGTCATTTATTTCTTCAAAGTACAAATCCTCCACTATCTTCACTATTTCTTTAATCTCTTGTTCTAAATGAATGTTGGGATCTAGCTTTAGATTTAACGACCTCGAGGTCCCATTTAAGTCCGACCATTCCCATTTGTCACCAATAACTATGTTGCATGCTTCTAGCTTCTCAAATATTATGCTGCACGGCAAGATCCAAGTCTCAGGAATTTGAAGTTCTAAATCAGCGATGAAGCTTAGATGCATAAGCTCAGCAAAAATATCGTGTTCTTTTAGCTTAGCTGAACTTTCTAAATCCCACTTAATTGATCTGACCGTATACAATTCCTCTAGTTTGGTCAAGTTGTAGATGATGTTGGGTGGGATGACCTCAATTTTAGAAGAACTAAAATCCAACATTCTCAAACAAGTCAATTGCCCTATTTCACTCGGGAACTCTTTCATGGTTGATTTGAAGAAGCTAAGAATTTCTAAGGATTTCAATGCTCTTATTCCAACCAAGTCTTGTAAACAGCATTGATTGAAACACAATGTTTTAAGTTTGGCAAGGGAATCAAGAGATGCGGGCAGTGAAGATATAGTCATGCCTATCAAAACCAACACTTGAAGATTTCCCATTCCTTCAAAAAAGGAATGTGGAATTTCCAAAGTGGGGTTGTCATTGGTGTTTAAGTAAAGGAAACATAGATTGGGGCAATCTAAACTTTCAGGAAGTTCTCGGATATATTTACCATCCACGATTATCTGGGAACATCCTCTAAGAAAATCCTCGCCTGGCCTATATTTCGACATGGTGCATGCATGCCCACCTCTATGTGCAATTGAGGAAGTTACTTCGCAAATAATGCCATGCACGTTCACCTCTCTTGCGCTGTAGCGAAGCAACAAAGACTTCTCCTCCAAGTTCGCAATGATTCTGTGAAGTTTGCTTCTGGCATCATCAATGGAAATTACATGCTTGAACACACCCAAACCAATTACATATTTCAACAAGTCACTGACAGAAATGGATGGTCCATGCAGTCCACAAAGCAAGAAAACTTGCTTCACTTCATTATCCTCCAATTGATTGTAACTAAATTCCACAACATAATAAATTGTGTCGGTGATTTCCGGTTGAGCATTCTCATCGACGATCCTCAAGGCCTCTTTCCAGTAAGAAACACCCCTGCCTTGTAATGACGCTGCCAATATGACTATTGCAAAGGGACAGCCTCTGCATCTTCGGACCAGTTTCTTGGCTATATCTTGCAAATTGGCATCCTTGAGTGCATCACCAGCTCTACTCTGGAATAATCTCCATGATTCTGCATCATTTAGACGTTGAAGGTGGAATTTCTGTTGAGTACCAGTCCTATCTAAGATATTTTCATTCCTTGTAGTCAACAAGATTTTGAAACCACCCTTGTCAATAAAAGCACCCTTGTCAAGAAAATAATGTTCTCTACGAATCGCCAACCTTTCAAAAACAGTTGTATCCCAGACATCATCTAGTATGATGAGGACACTTTCTCCCTTCTTCATCCTCTCATGTAAAGCGGCAATCTCACAATGAATTCTTTCAAAATCTGGAGTTTGGGATACAGTAATCATAGACACTACATCAAACATGTAACCCTTTACTTGTTGGGCTACTTGTTCAGCTAGAACGGTCTTTCCCACCCCACCGAAACCATAGATCCCTATTTCGAATACATTCCACTCTCTTAGGGCCAACGCAATATCCTCTTTCATCTTCTGCCTTGATTCAAGCTCTTCAATATGTTCTATTGTTATATGATCGAATCTGTGTGAAGAAAGTTCACTGAGGTAAGCCGTTAATTTCCATGCATTTTGGGCAAGTTGAAGTCGTGACATCATATCAGGAAAAGACCTCACTGCATTAGCATAATTGTGTGCCTCTTCACAAAGTTGATCTGCGTGTTGTAAAGCCTCGTCAACTTTCTTCAGCCATTTCACCGCTACGAATTGAAACTCTCCTCCTTCTCTTCTTTCTGCTTCAACCATATGCTTCACACTCTCTCGTAGTCCATTCAGAACCTCAACTTCTTGCTTCAGCTCATTCAAAATCAAAATGTCTTCGCAGGATGACACATATTGCGCTTGCAACTTGATGGTCCTCACCACCGCATCGGCAACCTTAACGACAATTTCTGCCATTCTTGGCTTCCTGTTTTGAATGTGAGAGAATTTAAACATAAACATAGAATCATTTGAATTAAAAGCAGAAATGAGTGTAGTGAGTGAGCCATTTTTTTTTTTACTAGTGTTTATTTACGTAAAGCTAGGATATATTCATACACCTATCTCTGTTGTGGGGATGAACTAAGCGAGCTAATAATTTTCTTTGATTATTTTAGAATGTCTTCCTCAATAATTTCGCTGAGAATTTTAAGAAGCAAAACCGACATATTCGAAGTTAAATTAGGGGGGGGGGGGAAAGAAAAAGGAATATATATTTCCTTTATTAATTACAAATATTATAGTAGATAACTGAGGGTGAGGGGTAACATATATATATATATATATATATATATATATATATTCTGTTTTGTTGTGAGGAAAAAGGCAAGCTGATTACTATTTTTCAAAAAAATACTTTCTATAAATATTTTTCATGTGCTGTCCGGAACCTTAAAAGTGAAAATACTTTTAAAGAAAGAAAAATGATAATAATAATAATAAAAACTATTATTCTACAGCCAAAGAAGCAAAACATAACTAGAAATTAAAGTTATATGAACAAAAAGCAACCATATGAATATATGTATGTATGGGTAACGGGTGTCTCCACTCCCCTCCATTTATCATCCATTCATCAACTCAACCGTAAGATTAAACTTTGAATTGTTATGATTTAATGTTTTATAAAATTATTAATAAAATGAAAAATTAATTAAAATAAATAAATTCAAACCACTAAGTTTTACCCATGACTATGTAAAATTATGGTAAAGAAATATTATATAAAATATTAAATCCAAACCGATCATATTTTAATCCAAGGGTTGAGATGAGAAGTGGAAGGGAAATGGTTGAGAAGGGAAGTGGAGACACCCTTTTTCAGTGTAGGTTTGTGCATGTAGTTTTAAAATATTGGTACTTACTTTTTCTATAAAAAAAAAATATTGGTACTTAGGGAAAGCTTTTATTTCCACAACAGCAGCTCAATCAGATAGCTTTAATATCGTGATTCAGGACATCCAGTCTCGACTCAAAGGATTTCCTCCTTTTTGTATTGCTATTTTTAATATTAATGATTTAGATAGGCTTAATTTGTAGTGTTCTAGTTCAATTTCTTTTTCATTTAATTGTAAATGCAACTTTATGGTTATTAATACCATTATATCTTTTCATAAAAAAAAAAGTGTACACATTTTCACTTTTGTGAATATTCAATTCTTTTGATTTTATTGATATTGAAGAAGAAGTTAGAATTCATTTCTTATAATTCCTCTTCTAATATATTTTTGGGCAGATGACGTTTTAAAATATTTTTTTATACAATATTAAAATGAAAATATATTAATAACAGAAGAGGATACTCTCATAATTTCTTTTCTCCTTTTCTTCTCAAAGTTACATCTCCACTATCAGATTAAAAAAGAAAAAAGAAAATAAGGCTTCAGATTTAATAGTTTCTAAAATCATTATTATAGTATTTTAAATTTAATTTTTTAAATTTTATTTGTATTGCGGTTATAAATTATGTAGATTTAATTTTAACAGTTTAATTTATTTAAGATTAAAATAATAATTTTATGAAATATGAAATATGAACCATTGGATTTTTTTAATCTAATGATAGAGATGAGATTTTGAAAAAAAAAATGAAATAAAAGATTTTAAGAGAACCCAAACACATTGATAACAATTCTCCTACAATAATCAAATTAGACTCATACTTCTCCCGTAAAACTTTCAAACAAAGATTTTTATTTTATTCAAATTCACTCCACAATTTCATTTCACTACTTATTTTTAAAAAGGAACGAGTTTAGAAACCTGTGCATGCGCGGATGTGAAGATGTCATATTTTAATTTAATTGTTAATAATACAACATTATAATCAATAATTACATAAGATTGACAGACAATAATTAATATAAGATAAATATGAGATCCAAATATGGGCATCCCACCTAACAGGTCTAGCCAGTTTCCACGAGAAAATTAGGCACGTATAGGAATTATATCTACTTCAAAATTTATTAAGTTATCATGTGTCAGAAGATCTAGTATTTAGATTTTTATAATAGATTAAATATTTCAATTTGTCAGGTTAGATTTTTAGCTTTAGATTTTAAAAATGAAAAAGGAAGTTATGATGATAAAATCGCAGAGTGGTTGCATATCTCAAAAAATTATTTGGTACATAGAAGGAATAATAATAACAATATGGCTTAATTAAAAATAACTTCTAAATTCTAAAAATAATTTATCACGGGGTTAAGTTGTTATGAAATATAAATATAAATGATTTATCAAGGAGAGCAGTGGAATCAAGAGCAATGTAACGTGATAAAATTTCAAAAAATTTTAATTTTCATTATCTTTTTATTTTTAATATATTTATTTTAAAAATGTTGTATTTTATATCAAGATATTTCTAAATATTTTATAATTTGTAACTCTCTCGATTATCTCTCTTTATGAGTTCCACATCAGCTCTTAAAGGGGGTGACTATGTTATGAGTTCCACATCGGGAAACCTCACAAGTATAGTGTGATTTATAAGTTCAAGGGGTTCTCCCTCTTAATAGGCTAGTTTTTTGGGATGGGCTCTCCCTTTAAGCTTGTGATCATTACATCCACCTCCTCCTTGTCTGTTTTTAAACTCATTATTTTTCCCTCAGACAATGTATATTACGTTTTAGTTCTTGCTCTCATTACAAGTTACTTATTTGATTTTGATTGTACTGCTTATGGTTTTGCTTATTAGTTACATGAGGTAGTCTCAAAATCGTTGAAAAACAAAAGAGATAAAAATACTAATGCCATCATTAATGGTTAGTGAAATAGGGTTTCAAAATTAATACCAATAACCTTTTCGACCTTCAATTTGTTCCTAGTTCAGCAATGAATTAGGGATAGATTGAAAATTGCAGGTGAAAAGGGAGGAAAAAGAAGTCAAAGGTATAGAGAGTCTTCAATTTATCCTCCGTGGATCTCATGTGTCTCTCTCCTCACTCGTAGATCCAATTAGAGCCCAGGTTTTCTTTTCTTTTTTTCATTTGTTTTTTTCCTTATGTTTGTCTGATTTAAAGTTCCAAGTCTTTTAACCTAAAAAATGCCAACTCATTATTTTTCACCATATAATTATGCCACATGATCATCACTAACACCATTAATACACATCAGCTTCGTTAACAAAAAGAAAGAGTACTAATGACATTACAGTTTTAAACTTGAAGGATCAATACCCTAAAAAACAAACTTTAAGGACCATGGCCAAAGTTGACCCAAACTACAAGGACAAGAAAGTGGGGTTACCCACCCAATATATATATATATATATAAGCACTAATGATAGGCAATATTTCAGTATCTGTCCTTTCTGCCCTTGTTATCAACCAAAAGAAATTTTTTCATTTCTAGTTGTTAATAGATTAATTAATATTTTAATTATTACTTAATATAATTATATGAAATATTTAATTATAATTGCGTTTTAATAGAGTAAATAGTATTTCACAATCATACATTTGATAAATCTTTCACATAAATATCATAAATTTAATAAACATAAAACACAAGAAGCGTACGATACCTTCTTATCTCCCAGATGAATACGATTCGTGGTTGAGGTCCTGCTTAACAAAGTTCTGTTGTTGAGAGCCAAAAGAGAAAATAAGAAAAAGGGCGAAAATACAAAAGAAAAACAGAAAAACCTAGTCACACAAATTTCCCCTGACTGCAAAAAATGCTAAAAAGGAGGCAGAATTTACCCTTCTCACTATATGATTTACGCCAGACTGGTCTTCTCGTCTCTGATAAACCACGGCGGAGACACCAACAAAAACTTCTAACAATAGATCTCTCTCTCTCTCTCTCGCTCTCCGTGTATTTTTGGGTTTTTGAGATTTTTATATATGACAGAGCACAGCAATATCAAAAGACTTTGTACACGGTAGAGAAGAAGCAAGAAAAGAAACCTTTTTTTTTTTTTTTTTTTTGAAATTTAGTTTGTATGTGAAGAACAAACAGAGCTAGTTTAAAGCCTTTCAGAGAAAAGAAACACAAATTTCTTATCTTAATTTTTTTTATGATTGAAAACGCAATAAATAGTAATGTGAAGAACGGGCAACAAGAAGATCGAACTTTAAGGGAAAACACCAACTTTTTTTTGTGGGAGAATTAAGAAGATGTGAACCAAGCTTGATTTGAATACTGTGAATATAGAGGCAGCACAACAACTCAAGATTTTTTGGAAATTAAAATGTTTGATTTGGATTTTTCTTGAAAATTTAGTTTAGATGCGAGCTCGAAACAGAAGGAGTACTCTGTTCAAATAAAAAACAAGAAAGAAACAGGCAGTAGAAGACCTTCGAAGGAAGAGGAAAAACAATTTTCAGGAGTAAAGATTGCAGAAAACAATGAAAGAGACCTCTTTGAATGAGGACAGCTAATTTCTTTTAAAAACTTTTTTGAGAATTAAGATCGTAAAAGAGGGTTGATTGAAGTACAGAGAAAAAAGAAGTGAAGAAAAGAAATGAGGAGTGTTTAGGGAATGAGAAAATTGATGTTTGATTGATTTTGGTGCGGAGGTTGAAGGAAAAAGGAAGCAGTGAAGAAGATGAAAGCAGAGCAACAAACAAAGTCCAACCAATCAGATCAGATCGGTGACACACAAACCTATCTCACAACGCAGAGAAACCTGTATATATATTTTGAGTTTTGAGCAGATTTTAACATTTTTTTTAATTTATATACCAATTTCATAGACTATATTATCTTTTTTTTTAATACTCCCTCCACCCCTTAGTCTATGATATAATTAAAGAGTTGATGTTGATCCTAAATATAAGACATAATTCTCATTTTTATCAATATTTTTTTATTTTACCTTTGTTAACGCTCCTTTAACAATAATCAAAGAGGAGATGAGAGGAAAAATTTAAGGAAGATGATTAGAGTGTTTTAGAAAATGTATGTCATATTAACTAATTTCATTATTCTAATCAAATTAGATAAATATGTCTTATATTAGACACTCCATCCGGTCCTAAATAAAAGATAAAATTGATTTTTTTTGAAGAAATTAATGAAACTAATTAAATTATTTTAAAGTATTTATATTTGTCATTTGTTCGGTAAACTATTTTGCCTAACTTATAAAATGATATATAATATAAAAATATTCAACATATGATATAATTAAGTAATTATTTAGCTTCATTAATTTTTCCAAAAAAAATCAACTATACCTTATATTTAAGATTCAGAGTAATACCAAATAGCGAGTAGGATCATATTGGATATTAGGATGTGATATTACCTACTGCTTATATTTGAGTACTGTCACATCCAGTTAAAGGTTATACGCTCATACTCTTTTTTGTTGAAATTTAACTTTGTTCAGGTTTTCCCTCTTGTTTTTTTTTTTGAAAAAAAATTATCAAATTTCTCCCTCACAACATGTCCTTAATTTTAAGAATATTGCATTCTCGTTTTATTCTTAAATTTCTCTCCTTTTTTGGGTCAATTTATCTGTCACTTTATATATGTATATATAGTGAAGAGCCATATATGGTGAAGAACCAATTTAGCTCTCTTTCTCTCTTTCTATATCTACGTGTGTGTTAGGAAGAAAGAGTCTCAACTCAACTACACTATACAAGAGACACTGTGATGAAGGGAAACACACACTACAAAAAAAAAAGGTATTTTGTAGCAGTGCAATTATAGCGGTTTAATATAACCGCTATAAATTATGATACTTGTAGCGGTTCTAACCTAAACCGCTACAAATTTGTAACGGCCAGTTTTTTTGTAGCGGTTTTATAAAAATAACAGCTACAAATTTGGCGCAAAATTCCCGCCAAAACTTGTAGCGGTTATTTTGTAGCGGTTAATGCCCACAAACCGCTACAAAAACCAACCACAGGATTCTGTAGCCGTTATAGGGGCAATAACCGCTACAAAATACCAAAGGTCAGAAGTTTGTAGCGGTTATGCCCCTATAACCGCTACAGAATTTAAAGAGTCCCGACATTTGTAGCGGTTCTAAGCAATAACCGCTACAGAATTTCAAACGTTGTGAACATTTGTAGCGGTTATTGTAGAACCGCTACAAATAATTAAATTTGTAGCGGTTAGAGTAGCGGTTATTTTAATAACCGCTACTAATATCTGGGCTATTTAAAGACAATCCTCCTTCATTTCTCATTTTGCCCATTTTGTTTCCTGAGGTTTCTCTGAGTGATTTCTTCGAGATTTGAGCGTTCAGACGTCTCTATAGGAGTTTTTGCTCGGTATTTCTCAGTATTTGCACTTGAGGTACGTATATAACACGTATTTTATTTATATTTGTATTTTTATATTTATATTTTTATTATATTTTTGCATAATGTAACTAATTTTTTTTTAAAATTTGTACAGTTGATATGGCTTTAGGACAGGATAAGGGGAAGGCCCCTCAGGTCCCCAGACCGACTTTACGGGGTGGCAGCAGCCGGGCAGGAGGCAGAGGGAGGGGGCGGGGGCAACGCGCAGGCAGGGCTACCGCGGCATCTCAGCCCATCCTGTCAACACCCGTTTCCATTTCGATATACACAGAGTATTAGAGACCAAGTTCCATAGGCATACAGAAGAGTACATATATACTGATAAAAATATTTGTTTACAGTCCAAATTCAACCATACAGAATGCGACAATATACACCACTATTACAAAATATCCAAAAGTAGTTTAGACATAGACTATCTATAACCACAAACTTTGTATTTGCCTCGAGGCACATGCCAGTCACTTCCCTTGGTCTACATTCTTGCCTTTTGATCCACTAGCGCCCGCTGAGAAGTTTGGTTTAGAAAAAGGGGTGAGATTCTGAAGAATCCCAGTAGAAACATGCTATCGTTCATAGAAAATGCGAAAAGTAAATATGATATATGCCATGTATGCACCAATTAATGAACAATATAAACATATCATCTGCATGTATACATGAGTAGGGCCCAGCCCCACTAATCTGCACCGGTTGGTCTTCCGCCAACTCCAGTGTAAGTGCCTCTAGCACTACTGGCCCCTCTCTGGGCAAAACATGTTGATTAATAAAGCGCATTTACAAACAATGTCATCCACACAATCATAAAAACTATGGCATGATGTATGAAGGATAATGTCCCTACCTCGAAGTTCTATAGACCCTTTTCTGTGTGCCTTGTAAATCGTGTCGACTTTCGGCTCCCGATTCGATCCTAAAATATTAAATGTACAAGAAATAGGTCATAACCTATCCAAGTATCATTTTAGACTCTTCCATAGTGTTTCTTGCGGTTATATTAGCCTATGGTGAAAATTTACCAAAATGCCCCCGGGACCCCGGCCCGGCCCCGCCGTACCCGGCCCGATGGCACGTTTTCCCAAATTTTTGACTAGGGCTATCCTGACGTATTTTTGTCCAAGGAATCCATTTCCGGACTCAAAATTTTCAAATTCAATGTCAAATTACGAAATTGCCCTTGGCAGCCCAACTTTTAGGGTTTTAGGGGCGTTTCCGTAATTATGCTTTCTCAGCCTTTTCTGAAAAAGTGCCCAACTGTAACCCCACCTAATTTTCCCTCCTGAACCCAATGGAATCATCAAATCATTGAAAATACAACTCTAAGACCCATTTACAATGCTGACCGAAACAATTGTGTTTTCCGGGAAAAATCGGGGTTTTACGATTTCGGCTCCGTAAACACGTTCCTTTCTACTCCTAACCACTTTATTAACCATCTAATTGAGTTATAACAACCATTTGAACTAAAATTGGGCAGCATAACCCTTAGATATACACTTTTCCAAAATTTAAAACCAATGGCAATCCGGCGAAATTTCACCGATTAAATTGCCCACAGCAACCAGAATAGTTAATATACGAAGGTTTGGAAGTTACCTCAAGCTCCCACAAGCTTTTCCCAAAAATGGCAGAAAACCCTAACTTTTAGAACACCAAATTTGAGCTTTCCAAACCTTAAAGAACAAAGAGGAGTAGCTTAGGATCGGAGTTATACGCGTTAGGAGAGAAATCGTCGGAGAAATCGGCTTACCTTGTGATTTTTCTTCTCCTTTCTCTCTCTACAAAACTCAACGTCTCACACTATATTTCAGGTCTGGTTCTTGCGTGAAATGAGCTGAAGGTAGAAGGAGATAATAATATATCCTAATATTATATCTTATTTTATCCATTTAACAATTTCCAAAATTTCAAACTTAACTTATGTACATAAATCCTTTTGTACATGTAACCATGCTCATTAAGCTCAACTAATATTTCCTTATTTATTCCGCATGTAGGAGACACCTAGGGGTCCCTCCCTATGGTCTCAATTGACTGCACAACTTGTCCAGGTTACGTATACATGTAAAGTCTCAATTTTGGTCAAAATTGCACTTTTTGCTCAAATTTTCCATAAATTCATATTAAATTGACCAAAATATTCTAAATATATTTTTAACCTTTATTTTACTTAATTAATTGAAATTAACTTCAATTAATTGGAAAATAATTTATTTTGTGCTATTTTGGCAAAATTACGATTTTGCCATTACCTTTCTAATCCAATTTCTTCTCTTATTTTTCTTTCACCAATTTTCATCTATTTTTGGACCAAATATTTTCTCTAATATTCCTTAATTTTTGGACCTTAATATTGGGATTTTTAAATTACCCAAATTAATTCCATAATTATTTTTGCCCAATTTCCATGAAATTGAACATTTATGAATTTCATAAATTCCAAATTCATGAATATCCACAATTTTATTGAATTTCCCAAATAATTACAATATATTTGGTGAATATAAAATTTGGGGTGTTACAGTTCTCCCCCACTTAAATAAATTTCGTCCCCGAAATTTGCTACACTTACACATTCATGAATTCCAGGTAACGCTTCTTTATACTGTCCTCTGTTTCCTACATAGCCTCTCTGGGCAACAACCCTCTCCAAACGATCTTGACAAATAGGATGCTCTTGTTCCTGAGCTGCTTCTCCTGCCGATCAATGATTCGGTCAGGCATGACTTCATATGTCAAATCGTCGCGCATTTCCATGTCTTCATACTCTATTACATGTTCTGGAGTAGGTTGGTATTTTTTTCAGTTGGGAAACATGAAAAACATCATGTAGCCTGCTCAGATTCGGTGGCAAAGCGATGTGGTACTCACTTTGAGGTTTATCTCCTCTTTTGTGCATCAATAATGTCAGGATGATTAAATAGGAGTCCCACAGGAATCTCCATAATACCTGACTGCACCTAAAATCTGTGTTTCTCTATGCCAGACTTTGGCCCAATTTTCTATGCCATATAAACTCTTATAAAAACAACCCCTTTAATATGGAACTCATTACAGCGCACCATCTTTGTGAGCTAACGCTCCTGTAGCTCTATTCTACAATTCAATGTTACGGCGACTGCACTTTAGGGTTAGTCGTCACGGTGGCTGCACTCGCGGGTTTATCGTCACGGTGGCTGCACTCGCGGGTTTATCGTCACGGTGGCTGCACTCGCAGGTTTATCCTCACGGTGGCTGCACCCTAAGGTTCTGTACTCGGTGCTTCACACAAGTGCCCATACACCTGGTCAGCCCCCCTCCGGTCAGAACTTTCCTTAGGTAGCCCTTTCCGTTCAGATTTCACCGTAGGTAGCCCTCTCCGATCAGATTTCACCGTAGGTAGCCCTCTCCGTTCAGAACTTTCAATCTTTGTAGTCGCAATACAATTCCACAACTACGCTATGAAGGCAACATTTCCAGATTCCAAAGCAACTTTATTACCATCTACTCAAGATTATGGATGGGATAGTTCAATTCTTGAAGCTTCAGCTGACATGATGCATACGCTCTCACTCAGCTTGCATCAATTCTCATCTCAATCTATTCCTTCTTGCATCTGGGACTCAATTCCCTTCCCAATCCATGCCATCTGGCATTAGTGAAAACAACAATGGCCCACTATAGATCTGGGATTATCAATATTGGTATTTTAATAAATTTTTTGTATCAGCTCTCTGAAGCTCCTCTCACAATCATCATCCCATGCATAATGTTGAGTTTTTGGAAATTTTGACATAAACATCTCATCCTTTTTATTGTCACACCCCGCACTTCCCCAATCCAGGGACTACTAGCAGACTACGAGCATGGACTCACCAGGATATCTGTGGCCCCTCCAACTCAACCGCATTTCTTTTGCCTCCCGTAGCCTCAAACACACGACCCTGAGGGCATAAGATCGCGGTCCTGAACAAGGCTACTATTATTGAGCTACTCATAATAATCAACTGGACTCAGAACACTGTGTATCACAACCACAGTTTCTGGCCTTCTCAGTTCAGTACTGCTTCCACTTTACCAGGGTCCACCAGGATCCCTTGTTGAGCGACTACGTGGCCCATAAATCTTACCTCTGCAAGCCAAAACTCATACTTGCTCATCTTGGCATATTGCCTATCCCGTCATACGTTTAACACAGTTTTCATGTGCTTTTCGCGTTTAGCCTCACTCCGTGAGTGTAGCAGTACATCATCAATGAAGACTACAACGAACTGATCCAAGTATGGACTAGAGATTCAATTCATGTAGTCCATGAACACAACAGGCACATTAGTAAACCCGAATGGCATCACTAGGAACTCGTAATGCCCATATCTGGTTCTAGAAGCAATCTTTGCTACATCCTCTGCTTTTACCTTCACTGATGGTATCCCGATCGCAAGTCGATCTTTGACAATACATGGTCATATGAACCCTTCACTGATCAAGAAAATCTTAATTCTAGGGAACAGATACTTGTTCATTACGATCACCTTGTTCAACTCTCAGTAATCGATACAGAGATGCAAGCTTCTGTCTTTCTTCTTTATGAGGAGCACTGGAGCACTCTAGGGTGATACACTAGGTCATATGAACCCTTCCTCAGGTAGTTCCTCGATTGGCTTCTTTAGATCTGCTATCCATCTTGGTACAATATGATACAGGGTTTTAGAAATTGGACTTGCTCCAGGCCTCAAATCAATAGAGAACTCCACTTCCCTAACTACGGTCGATTTGTGCCCCCCAGCATTTACCACGCAATTTAAACAAACTTTGGCCATCACAATTCGAATGCCCTTAGGCGTAGATACAACTAAATTGTATGGGGATTTATGCATCGATAAACATAATCATCTCATGCAGTTGTATGTAATGAATGAATGACTTACACCAGAATCATACATAACATATACTAAACTGCTGTTCAAAGAAATCGTACCTTGAATCAGCTCCGGAGACTTCCTGGCTTCTTCCTGTGTCAGTGTATAGACCCTGCCAGAAGCTCTAGGTCTCGTCTCCTGCTGCTGCTGCTTTTGTGGACAATCCCTAGCC
Organism: Inga laurina; assembly: GCA_963855925.1. Lineage (NCBI taxonomy): Eukaryota > Viridiplantae > Streptophyta > Magnoliopsida > Fabales > Fabaceae > Inga > Inga laurina. The sequence goes on from OY979711.1 coordinate 58,073,818, forward strand.
ATATGTCCCAGCTTATTGCACACAAAACAGACAGGTAGTCTACTCGGGTCTGGCCTAAACGGAATCCGATTGCAAGATCTACCAGGGTGAATTGGCTTCTGGCAGCGCCAACAAGTCCTGCTTCCAGAAGAACTCTGGCCTCCTCGGCCCCCAGATTGATTTGGCCTCTTAGGATCCCCTCCGGGATATCCACTCTGATCCTTTCGCTTTTGTGCGGAGCTACCGCTCTCAAAACCACTACGATTCCTAGTCTGTGTTAACCAGCTTGTCAGACGTTTCTCGATGTATCGGCACTCCTCTGCCGCTTTGCTAAATTCAGTGAAGTGTTGGGAGATCAACCTCTCCTTGAACTCAGGTCTCAGCCCCTCTATCATCATTTCTGAATTCCACTCATCATTGTCGTTCAGCTTGGCATATGATGAGTAGCGTGACAGTCGGATATACCGGGCTAGATAGTCATCAAAACTCTCTCGGTCGTGCTGCTTGATGCTGAGGAACTCTTTCTCTTTCTCTCTCTTAATAGTCGGAGGAAAGTACTTCTTGTTAAATTCCTCTTGGAACAGTTCCCATGTGATTGGAGCATTTTTCCCCTTCAAGATGAGGTCCATGCCTTTCCACCAGTGATCAGCATCACCTTCCAGCTTGTATATGGCTAACCGAGCTTTCACCTCATCTGGACATTGCAACATATCAAAGATCTTGTCCAAACGAGCTAACCAGTCTTCTGCTTGTTGAGGATCGAATTTCCCTTTGAACATAGGTGGCTGTTGTTTACTAAATCTACTCAGCCAAGCTTGGATATCCACCTCAGGCTCTGGTGGTAGATTTGCTAGCGGAGGTTCTTCATGGATTTCTTCGTAATTCCCCCACATAAACTCATCCATGCGATTCTCCAGGTGATCCTGCCTCTGCTGTACCCCCTGGAGGTCAACTCTTATCTCATTCATGGTTTGTTGTTGTTGTTCCAATAAATCCAGGATTCGCTGCTGGATAGGGTCAGGCCTTGGTTCTCCCTCGTTGGTACCATGTCTACCACGACCTCGGCCTCGGTCTCTGCCTCTACCTAGACCTCTACCGCCTTCTCCTGGTTGTACCATATCCATAACTCACTATTTCCCTGCCGCATGCAAACAAAACCTTATCAGTATACTATTCTGATAATGCCAGAACCGCTTATTAAGCTCTGCCAGAACCGCTTATGGACTCTGATACCAAAAATGTCAACACCCGTTTCCATTTCGATATACACAGAGTATTAGAGACCAAGTTCCACAGGCATACAGAAGAGTACATTTATACTGATAAAAGTATTTGTTTACAGTCCAAATTCAACCATACAGAATGCGACAATATACACCACTATTACAAAATATCCAAAAGTAGTTTAGACATAGACTATCTATAACCACAAACTTTGTATTTGCCTCGAGGCACATGCCAGTCACTTCCCTTGGTCTACATTCTTACCTTTTGATCCACTAGCGCCCGCTGAGAAGTTTGGTTTAGAAAAAGGGGTGAGATTCTGAAGAATCCCAATAGAAACATGCTATCGTTCATAGAAAATGCGAAAAGTAAATATGATATATGCCATGTATGCACCAATTAATGAACAATATAAACATATCATCTGCATGTATACATGAGTAGGGCCCAGCCCCACTAATCTGCACCGGTTGGTCTTCCGCCAACTCCAGTGTAAGTGCCTCTAGCACTACTGGCCCCTCTCTGGGCAAAACATGTTGATTAATAAAGCACATTTACAAACAATGGCATCCACACAATCATAAAAACTATGGCATGATGTATGAAGGATAATGTCCCTACCTTGAAGTTCTATCGACCCTTTTCTGTGTGCCTTGTAAATCGTGTCGACTTTCGGCTCCCGATTCGATCCTAAAATATTAAATGTACAAGAAATAGGTCATAACCTATCCAAGTATCATTTTAGACTCTTCCATAGTGTTTCTTGCGGTTATATTAGCCTATGGTGAAAATTTAACAAAGTGCCCCCGGGACCCCGGCCCGGCCCCGCCGTACCCGGCCCGATGGCACGTTTTCCCAAATTTTTGACTAGGGCTATCCTGACGTATTTTCGTCCAAGGAATCCATTTCCGGACTCAAAATTTTCAAATTCAATGTCAAATTACGAAATTGCCCTTGGCAGCCCAACTTTTAGGGTTTTAGGGGCGTTTCCGTAATTATGCTTTCTCAGCCTTTTCTGAAAAAGTGCCCAACTGTAACCCCACCTAATTTTCCCTCCTGAACCCAATGGAATCATCAAATCATTGAAAATCCAACTCTAAGACCCATTTACAATGCTGACCGAAATAATTGTGTTTTCCGGGAAAAATCGGGGTTTTACGATTTCGGCTCCGTAAACGCGTTCCTTTCTACTCCTAACCACTTTATTAACCATCTAATTGAGTTATAACAACCATTTGAACTAAAATTGGGCAGCATAACCCTTAGATATACACTTTTCCAAAATTTAAAACCAATGGCAATCCGGCGAAATTTCACCGATTAAATTGCCCACAGCAACCAGAATAGTTAATATACGAAGGTTTGGAAGTTACCTCAAGCTCCCACAAGCTTTTCCCAAAAATGGCAGAAAACCCTAACTTTTAGAACACCAAATTTGAGCTTTCCAAACCTTAAAGAACAAAGAGGAGTAGCTTAGGATCGGAGTTATACGCGTTAGGAGAGAAATCGTCGGAGAAATCGGCTTACCTTGTGATTTTTCTTCTCCTTTCTCTCTCTACAAAACTCAACGTCTCACACTATATTTCAGGTCTGGTTCTTGCGTGAAATGAGCTGAAGGTAGAAGGAGATAATAATATATCCTAATATTATATCTTATTTTATCCATTTAACAATTTCCAAAATTTCAAACTTAACTTATGTACATAAATCCTTTTGTACATGTAACCATGCTCATTAAGCTCAACTAATATTTCCTTATTTATTCCGCATGTAGGAGACACCTAGGGGTCCCTCCCTATGGTCTCAATTGACTGCACAACTTGTCCAGGTTACGTATACATGTAAAGTCTCAATTTTGGTCAAAATTGCACTTTTTGCTCAAATTTTCCATAAATTCATATTAAATTGACCAAAATATTCTAAATATATTTTTAACCTTTATTTTACTTAATTAATTGAAATTAACTTCAATTAATTGGAAAATAATTTATTTTGTGCTATTTTGGCAAAATTATGATTTTGCCATTACCTTTCTAATCCAATTTCTTCTCTTATTTTTCTTTCACCAATTTTCATCTATTTTTGGACCAAATATTTTCTCTAATATTGCTTCATTTTTGGACCTTAATATTGGGATTTTTAAATTACCCAAATTAATTCCATAATTATTTTTGCCCAATTTCCATGAAATTGAACATTTATGAATTTCATAAATTCCAAATTCATGAATATCCACAATTTTATTGAATTTCCCAAATAATTACAATATATTTGGTGAATATAAAATTTGGGGTGTTACACATCCCCCCACAGGTACCGCAGACGATCCCACAGGCGACGACCGCACCAGAGGTGCCTGAGGAGGAGAGGCCAGAGATTAGCGTTGAGGACTTCCTCAACGAGGAGGAGTTCGAGATCCCGCTTGGTGGGTTCAGGGAGATGGAGCAATTCCTCGATCAGGAGGACGCTCGGGAGCAGAACAACCCACGAGGGTCGTCTTCGCGGTCCACTGGGTTTGAGGTGCAGGTCGAAGGTAAATTACTTTTTTAATTTAGTAAGTTATTTATTTAAATTTGAAATGTTAACTTTGAATTATAATTTATCTAACGTGCGGTCAATTGTGCAGATGAGCAGGGGAACGTGTCGACGAGGAGGCTGGATGTGACCGGTCTGAATAGCATGGACCGGTCCCTGCGAGTTATAGTGCCGTGGAACGAGGGCACTGACCAGCCGATCCACAATGTGGGTCACCTGCTCAACCGCTTCCTGAGCGACCTGGGATCGAATTGGATGCGGTTCCCCCTTCACTTCCCGACGTGGAGGCACATTCCGAAGGGGCCGAAGGACCAGGCTTGGGAGGAGGTGGTTCAGGTAATTAAAACTATTTAATTAATATTTTTTTAATTAATTCTATTTAATTATTTTTTTTAAATTATGGTTTTTATAATTATTGATATTTAAATGTATTTTTTTTCAGCTGCGGTTTGCCGTCCGAGCCAACCGGAAGAGGTACGCCCTCATGAAGATGGGCGACGCCTGGAGGAACAGGAGGAACCGTCTCTTCCACAGTGTGGATGGGGACGGGACGATGCCTCTGGAGCAGCTGCAGGAGAGCGTCCCGGACGGCGTCCCGCCGAACGACTGGGCGCGTTTCGTCCAGTTCAGGAAGAGCCCTGAGGCGCAGATAATGTATTTATTAGATTTTTGATATATAATTTTGTAATTGTTAAATATTAAATTATAATATCAATTTAATTTGTATTTAATTTTAAATTATAATACATTTAATTTTTTTTCCAGGAGCTTGCTCGGAGGAACGCCGAGATCCGGGCGCAGCAGACGATCCACCACACAGCAGGATCGAAGACCTTTGCTGTGACCTACAGCGAGCTGGTAACTTTTCAAGTGCTTCACTTACTTTTAGCTGATTATTTCATAATACTAATTGTTTTGTAATTGTTTCAGGAGACGAGGGCACAGCAGGAGAACCGTCAGACGGACTATGCGGAGCTGTACGCCATCACACACAGACACCGTGACGGGACTGCGACCTCTCAGCAGGCAGAGGCGGCCATTGTAAGTAATTTTAGTATTATATTTTTCATAAAACCAAGTTAATAATGAAAAATGCTAATTATTAATTGTTTCATAAAATGGTAGGAGCGGATGCAGCTGTCGCAGGCTGAGCTGTGACAGACCCAGCCTGAGGAGTCATAAGGGTCAGTGGACCCGACGGCTCCTTTGAAGGCGGGTCTGGCTCAGGCTGAGCACCCCGGACGCGTGCGGGGTATGGGGATAGGCGCCAGACCCAGCATGGTCTACGGCAGGAGCGCCGCCTCTGAGGCTGGCAGCTCTAGAGGGGTCAGACGTCGGAGGGACGAGTCTATTGACCAGCTGCGGTCAGATTTGGAGATGACGCAGCAGCAGATGCAGCAGATGCAGGCGCAGCAGCAGCAGCAGTTGCAGATGCACGCGGATATGATGTACGCTCAGCAGACGCAGTGGCGTGAGATCGCGAACACCATGCTCGAGGGAGCATGGAGTCGCCTGTTCCCGAACGAGCAGCATCCAGCGGTTCCCCCTGTCCCTCGCTACGTCGTCCCGAGTACTACTCCCCCTCCTACTGCTCCTCCTCCTGCTGATGACGATGGTGCGGTTCACTCTGCGCAACGGCCCGATCCAGCGGCATCTGAGGGAGCCCCACCTGAGGGAGCACCAGAGGATCAGCCCCCAGCTCCTTAGTTTAGGACATTTTCTTTTGTTTAAACATTTGTAAATATTTATGAGTTTTTATTTCAGAATTTTCTTATTGTGTTTTATATTATTATATTTATATTATTAGCAGCGTTGAAATAATTTATGAATGATTTATATCTAAATTTTTTTTTAAAAAATAAAGTATATATATATTTGTAGCGGTTATTAGTGTGTAACCGCTACAAACATAGACATTTGTAGCGGTTCTAACTTAAAACCGCTACAAATGTACATATAGATTTGTAGCGGTTTACCTTCAGAAACCGCTACAAATATGTATTTTTGTAGCGGTTATACACTAATAACCGCTACAAATGTACATATATATTTGTAGCGGTTTACCTTCAGGAACCGCTACAAATATGTATGTTTGTAGTGGTTATAAACTAATAACCGCTACAAACACTCAAATCATTTGAATTTTGAAAATTACCGCCTTTGTGCACGTTTGTAGCGGTTATATTATGTATAACCACTAGAAATTAGAAAAATATTTTTATATTTAATGTCCAACGGCTTTAATATTAGTAGCGGTTTTATATATATATAACCGCTACTAATACTGAATAAGTACATTTTGAATTTCCCACCAATTAATGGCTTGAATATTCGTAGCGGTTTTATATATATAACCGCTACAAAATTATAAACGTTGGAATTTCTGTAGCGGTTGGTGTAGTGGTTTGATAACCGCTACAAAATTATAAACGTTGGATTTTCAGAATATAAGGTTCTAAGCATTCGTCATTATCTTCTCACTCATCTTCTTCTCTATATTTTCTTCTCTCTCAGTTGTAGCTATGGATAAATCATGGATAAGGTTGCCGCGCAATTCTCCTGAATATTTGTACGGATTAAATAGTTTCTTAGATTTCGCATTCACTCACGCCAGCTGTAACGGCAAGATCGTCTGTCCTTGTCGGAAATGCAAGTTCAAGAAGTGGCATGCACGAAATGTTGTGAAGGAACATTTGCTTGTGAAGCCTTTCCCCGAGGAGTATACGTTTTGGGCAGTTCATGGTGAGAAGGCCGGCATTAGTATGACGAGGCTCTTCCTCGAAGTTCTCAAGTAGGCGTTCAAGTAGATGAAGATGATCCTTTACTACAACTCATTTCAAACACTCCCTAATTTCTTTTCACCTTACCTTTCTTTCATTTCCTCTCATTCACAACTTCTTTCGTATGAGTAGAGAAGCGGAATAATTTTATCAAATATGGTAACATGATTTTTATTTTTTTTTAGAATACTTCTTTCCTTTCTATAAAATTTATTCTAATCATCTTTTTTTCTAGATATATCATAACTGTATCTCATTTTCATCTATTTTTCATACAAAATTACATTATATTATAAAACATAATAATTCCTTATTACCTACCTATCCTTAATAATATTATTAATATAAATTTTATACTAATCCTATTCAATTACATTTTTCCTTTTTATTTATTAATAGTTAAACTATTGAAAATAAATTATTTAATATAATATTGAAAAAACAGAAAAATATTATTGTACTTTTTTAAAAAAAATTTTAAATATTTGTAGCGGTTATTAAACCGCTACTAAATAACGCGTCTTTTTACGACTCAATTTAAATTTTTTGGCGCTAAATTTGAATTTTATGAAATTAGTAGCGGTTTTGGAAAACCGCTACTAATTTCATGAAATTCAAAATTTGTAGCGGTTTTCCAAAACCGCTACTAATTTCATGAGATTCAAAATTAGTAGCGCTTCGTTAACCGCTACAAAATAAAAAATTCTTTTTAGCTCTCAATATAATTTTTTATATTTGTAGCGGTTATATAACCGCTACAAATATCTCTGGGTGTTCTAGCGGTTTAAATGAACCGCTACAAAATATGTAGCGGTTATTGTTCATTGAGTAGCGGTTTTAAATAACCGCTACAAACCGGCTTGCAACGTACGATTTCGTAGCGGTTTAAATAACCGCTACGAACTTAGTTGGTAGCGGTTGGAACCGCTACTAATACTCATTTTTAACCGCTACTAAATCATGTTTTTTTTGTAGTGACATTTTGTGCTCATCTACTCTTATCACCGACCTATCTATATCATTAGATTAATTTTGGACGGTTTATATTTAATTTAATTAATAAATTATGGTTAAATTTCTTATATATTAGGCAGTACTTAATGCAGCCAAAAAAAGATGCTACAATGACTACGACTTATATCTGTGAGGAAAACATAACAATATATTTTGGACATTATTAATTTCGTCATTGAGACTTCGGCTTAAAAAGGAGATGCTTTTTTTCTGGCAAAAAAAAAAAAAAAAAAAGAGTTGTTTTTGAGATGCCACAAAATGAATGACTGAATTATAATCAATTTTTAGATCTATGTTGATGAAAAAGAAGTTAAAGTGACAAATATATTCGAATATATATTTTGAAAATCCAATACCTTTGGTAGTTGCAGTCTTTCTTCTTCCCTTTTAATGTTTCACTCTATATATACCATAATTTTTTTAAAAAATTGTCTATAAGTTTCCACAAATGATTATTAATTAATTAATTACCTTTAAATTTTAGATATATCTGCTTAATTTAGCCAAAATATATGGAAAAGCTACAGTAACAAATATATTTTTCTCATATGACATATATTTGTACAGACATTCTGAAATTTTATATTCAAAGTCTTAAGTGGGAGCGGGGAATTAATTCCGAATTATTCAATTATAACAACAAAGTAATTGCTCATCAACCCCCAGTCTCCCACGTTATTTTAGAACCAAAAAAACAAGTCATAAGTTATTGAGAGTTGCAATAATGGATAATCTTATAATGTCAAAAGCCATGGATAGGTAGGTGCGACATTTTTCAGCGTCGGTGTGACGTTATTCAGAGTCGGTGTGACGTTTTTCAGCGCCCGTTTGGTATTGAGGGATTTGGACAGAAGTGGAGAAAAAAAATTTATTAGTTGAATTTATAAAAATTAGCAAAGTATGGTTACAATCTTTAATTAACTTTCCATACTTTGTTATCCTAGATTTTAGAGTAAAATACTCTGACCACCCTCCTGTTTTGCCTTAATTACACAGACCTCTCCTCTATTTTGAAAACATACACTTAAGTCCAAATAGTTAACTCCGTTAAGAATATTCTAACAAGATTCCAAAAATATATTTTTTAGTTAAATTTTATATAAAAATAAAATTTATTTACTATTTTAGCCTTAATACTAAATCCCTAGTTTTATTTGAGAGTTAGTAGACTTCCGGAAGAAAAAACACTAGCCGCAAGAACAGCTATGAAGAAGACAACTGCAACATATCATGGAAATAAAAAGGTACAAACTTATCAAATCTTCATTTAAATCCATTGAACAATGAGTTTCGCATAACCCGTAGTCTATTTCTCATGGAACCTTTTCACTGTACATGATATATAGATGTATAATCATTCATTGTAAATGTTGCGCGAAAAAGGTCTTGAATGTGGTTTTTTTTTTTTTGAAAAAATTGTTCTTTGATAATTGGGATTATCGGTTTAGACCGTTGACATGAACAGAGACAACTACTTTGAAGAGGCACTCAAAATGCTGAATTGATCTCTTGTAAGAATATGAGCATTATTTTCGAGTCAGAGAACACATTTTTACTGGTTTTATGGAATTGTTATTGAAGTACCAGTATTACTGTTTACTTGTTATCTAAGATCTATGTTTCAGTTCAGTCCAAAAAAAAAAAAATCTATGTTTCAAGAATTTAGATACAGGTATGTGTTAGGGTTGTCTTTATATCAAAACTACTTAAGCTATTTGATAGAACTTCCTTCTTACATTGTACTATACCCTTAATCTCTTATTTAGTTAATTAATGTAGGGCTTCTTTATATTCTAATACTATGGGTTTGTTGTCTTTGGGTTTTATGTGGTTAATGTGCACAGGGTAATTATGCAGCCACATATAACATATCTATGCTGTCATTGGCTGGCTCAGTCCCTTGTCATTATATTTGTGGGGTGCACTACACCGTACTTTCTTGGCTATAGAATCTCTATTGATAAATCATAGAACATTAGATCACCAAAATTCGTCCCTGCAAAAATTTTATGAGACATCATAAAATATGTTGTTGGCATTCTATTTTGATTTTAATTTTAAAATTTTTCATCCTTGCAGGATAATATTATTCTTGTTGATGATATTGATAATTGTGATAAAAGTGAACCTCCTTTTAATAAATTATATACTGATACTGAAGAAGAGGATTATGATGATGATGAAGTAGAAGAACTTGGACAGGGAGAAAGGATTATTGATGGTTCTATTTTAAATGATGTTGAAGACAATGAAGGTAGTGAATCTGAAATTGAGATTGAAGGTAGTGAAAATTCTACAAGTGGTAGTGACGTGGAAAAACCTGAAATTCTTGACATTGTCAAGAACATCAAGGGAAAAAGATTTGATTACGATGCTAATGGTAAAGTGCATTTGGAAAAAGATATGTTGTTTATCAATGTGAATGAGTTTAGGAATGCTTTAAGGGATTATGTAATCCAAGAAAACTTTGACATAATTAGAATAAAAAATGAAAAAGCTAGAGTAACTGCTATTTGTGCTTCAGATGGTTGTCCTTGGAGAATTCATGCTTCTCCTACCCCAGATGGTGTGACTTTTATGATAAAGACATACGAACAAATGCACACTTGCATTAGGCTAACTAATCAACCCAATGCCACATCTACCTGGATAGCAGATAAATTGAAAGGATCTTTGAATGCTGATCCTAATATGAGCTATGAATTAATGGACAATGAATTGACTACCAGATATGGAGTTAAGGCTCATCGAATGCAATTATATAGGGCAAGAAAAAAAGGAAGAGAAGAATGCGAAGGTTCTCATGCTGCAAGTTACAAGAAGATACCAAAATATGCGGAGTTATTGTTGGAAAAAAACAGGGGAAGTTTGGTGACGTTAAGTTACCATGAAAGGTTATCATTTGAAGAAAGTCCTACTTTCAAGAGAATTTTTGTATGCTTGGCAGCTTGCAGAGATGGCTTTTTGAAAGGTTGTAGGCCATATTTTGGGTTAGATGGTTGCCACTTGAAAGGTCCATATGGAGGTGTCTTGTTATGTGCAGTTTCCTTGGATGCGAATAATGGGTTATTTCCATTAGCATATGCAGTAGTTGAGGTAGAGTGTAAGGAGTCTTGAAGATTTTTCTTGGAATATTTGAACGATGCGATAGGAGACAATCATTATATAATTATGAGTGATAGGCAAAAGGTAATAGTTTTTATTTACAAACCTTATATATTTGTTTGGTTCATATATGTTATGACTTGATGTTTATGTGAATTTTTTTTTTGGATGTAGGGATTGACACAAGCTGTTGCTGAGTTTTTTCCCAACTCATGGCATAGATATTGTGGTAGGCATTTATTTAATAATTTCAAGGCTAAATTTCCATTGTTAATCTTACGGGAACTTTTTTGGATGGCTGTTAAGGCTCTAAATGAATTTGTTTTTAAGAAGGCAATGGAAAAGATAAGAAGACATGATGATAATGCATACCACTATTTGATGTCTATCCCCTTAAATACTTGGACTCGGCATGCATTTCATGAAAGTTGCAAGAGTCCACACATCACTAATAATGCTTGTGAGTCTTTCAATAAGTGGATTAATGACCTGAGAAACATGAATGTATTGAATTTGTTAGATAGGTTAAGGTAAAAAATAATGATGAGATTTTACAAAAAGTTTCATTCTACTACATCTTGGCAACAAAATATTGGTGCAAGAATTGTGGATGAAATAAACAAGATCATAAGGGATGGAAGACATTGTAAAGTAGAGATGGCCGGTAATAATCTATTTGAAGTATGTGATGGTTTTACAAGATTTCCTGTGAACTTAAATTCCCATACTTGTGACTGCAAAGTATGGCAACTTAGTGGACTGCCTTGCAAACATGGTGCTGCTGCCATTGCATATATGAGAGCAAAAGTAGAAGACTATTGTGATGCTTATTATAGCAAAACAAATTACATGGCCACATATTCTGGTACAATTAGCCCTTTACTGGATTTAAGTACGTTAGAAGAAATAGATGTTCTTCCGCCCCCATTACGCAGACTTCCAGGAAGGCCTAGAGTTAGTAGAAAAAAAGAAAAAGATGAAGTTGCACCATCAAATGTAAGACGAAGACTGTCAACTGTCAAGTGTGCTAACTGTGGAGGGTTAGGACACAATAAAAGGAGTTGTCAAAGAGCTCCCGTTAAAGTCAAGAGAAGTAGACAGGTAATATATTGCCTTAATTTTTATCAACAATTGTATATAATATTTTCCATTTTTATTTAATCATTTCTCTTTACAGAAAGTTTCAATAAGTGCATCACAAACTTCAGTTAAAGAAGTAACTCAAGTGCATGCTTCAGTGCAAGCAAGAGCAAAGTCAAAAATTGAGGCTAGACGAATAAGGAAGGTATGAGTCAATTTGTTACATTATATTCAATGGCTTTTGTTAAATATTTTGTAGTATCTTAATCGACGCTCTTTTTCTGTTTTTGAAGATTATCAGGTCAGGCAATGCTCCTAACTATCCTCATTCAACTGCTTTTCCAACGCCTTCTGCTGCTCCTACAGAATAGGATTAAAATCACGCTTTGTTGTCTTTTCTTTGTAATAACATCAAATTTATTGGATGTAATATAGAAACTTACACATGGTTGGTGTATTTATTTTGTCTTGCGCATTTTGACTAAAATTGTTTTAAAGAATTTAATATTTTTTTATTTGTTCCTTAATTTCTATTTTATCTTTAAAAATAGTTATTAGTTTGATGATTTTAGCATTGGTTAATGTAAATATCACAAACGTTGGATATTCAAGCAAGCTTTTAAATAAAAGTGTGCTTGATCAAATGTGTTTATAAATATTTGTGAAAAAATTATTAAATTATAAATTTAAATCACACATACAATCTCAAACTTATATAGTTTATTATATTTGATAAAAATATATGTGTTTAATATATATTTTAATTCAAAATTAATTTATAATATCAAAATTAATAAATTTTTTAACAAATTAGAAAGTTAGAAAATCTATTAGAATAAATTTTTTGTTGTATAAATTTTTATTAGCCCCTGTATATATATACATATATGTTTGAATAATTCTAATAGTGAAGTGGGGCATTTTGGTAAAAAAAAGTTTAAAAGTCAAATTTAACGGTCAACTAACGGTTTAGATGAATGGAAATAGAATCTCAAAATATAAGGGAGGTTTGTGTAATATACATTCTAGTTTTAAGAGAGGTTTATATGGGTTTCCAAAATAGAGGGGAAGTCTGTGTAATTAAGGCAAAACCCAGGGGTAGTTAGAGTATTTTACTCTAGATTTTATCTACATTAGAATTTTATAACCACACTTCTCCAATTCTTTTATTTAAAATTCAACTCACAAAATTTTTTTCTCTACTTTCTTTCCCTCCCCTTCACTCCCCTCATACCAAATAGGCCATTAATGTTTAAATTTTAACCACACTTCATCGGTTACAAAATTACGTTTGTTTAAGGCCATCACATATGTCAAAAGTGGAAAAAAAAATCACACATATGTTAAAAATTTATTAATTTATAGAAGCCCTCTTGGATAGTGTTACCATCTTCCTTTATTATATTATATTGCTTAATTTGATAATTATGATAATTAATTGGGGCACCTCCTCAAAGATAATATACTCTTCATTATTGATACTCTCGTTAACATGTGACTTGATGCCGAATTAATATCAAAATATATCTTTCATTGTCGCTTTCCTCTTTCCTTTTTGGCTAAACTAAGCAAATATATCTAGATCTTGAACATAATACAATGTAAATATTGTGAATTTGTAGTGCTTGATGACCAATCCTGAATAAAAGTTCCTTACGAACAGCTTCCTTCCACGCTTTAACGATATTTGTTTTTTGTTTTGTTTTATTTTTTTGTTTTCTTTTTGTTTTTTTGATAATATGGGGATTTTGCCTAGATTGACTGTCGAGGTAGAGATGAGTACTAATAGTTGCTGAATCTCACCTTCCCTATGCTTTCCGGTGTGAACGACTATTATACCATATATGGACGATATTTGGACCATTGACGGAGAAGAAAAGGAGAATGATGAAAAGTTGAAAGCATTTTTTTCCCTTAAAATAAACGTATGTTAGAAGCCTTAAAAACCCAGATGAGATGAAACACTACTACAAAATATGAATTTAATGACGTTAATCTTATGACATTTCTTCAAACAAATATCGGAGGAGACTTCTATTTTTTGAAAAAAAAAAAAACATGTGATAGCTATGACGCTTGACCAAGAAAACATCATAGTTGCCTAATACATTATGTGATGTTTGCCTGAAAAAGCGTCATACAAAGGGTTATTTAAAAAAAAAAAAAATTATTCCCCTTATATAGGTAAGTGCCGTACAAGGGGATTTTAAAATATATCCCCGTGTGATGTGCCTTGCCAAACGCCATTCAAGGCAATCGGATATTCCAATTGCCTAATTGCCTTCAATGGCTTTTGGCCTAGGGAATTGGATCCAATGTAATTTTTTTTTAAAAAAATAAATCTTTTATATAAAAGATTTTTATTTTTTCTTAAAATAAATCTCTGATACATACAAGTGTTGGAGGAGACTTCCATTTAAAAAAAAAAAAACAGATACATGTGGCAGCACTGTGCAATGTTTTTTAAAAATAAATCCCTTGTGTAAAAGACTTTTACTTTTGTGTATAATTAATTATTTAATTATACACTATCAAAACATATTTATTGATAAAAAATAAAATCTTACAAGTTTATAATTCAAGTTTATATATTATACAATTTAACCTTGCTTTTGAATTTCAAAATCATAAATCAATGGTTTTCTAGTAAAATTAGTTATCAATTGCTATTGAAGTGTAGTTATCTATACTTTTGTTGGAAACACAATTTATATGTGATTTTGAAATTCAAAAGATATTTTTTGGACTCTCCCAAAAATTAGTTGGACGTGATTTCTTCCCAGTGTGCGGGTTATGTTTCTGTCTATTTTCTCGATGCGTAACTTTCAAGATATCTTGCATATTTGATTCATTGGAGACTAGTGGCTAGTTGCTAGAGCAGTAACGAAGCACCAGGAATGGCTGTGCGCTGGCCTGAAAATGTAATTCAAACCACTTCAATCATGTAAGCTAACAATATAGAACGAGGAAATGTAAGAATAACACGAAAAGAGAGAATGTAATGAATTGTAAATTTGATGATAATTAATTAATTAATTATCAATGGTGGCAACTCAAAGGGAATTAATTAGGGACTGAGTTTTAAAATTGGCTTTCAAAATCCAGCATATTCTTCCTAAGTGGGCCACCATGAGGAAGATGATGAAAGAATGGGGGAAAGACTTGTGCATCTTTATAAGTAGTCATTTTATAATACTATCACTTATTGCAAGTTTGCAACTCAATTAGTGATTTATTTATTAATTCAGTTCATGGAAATGTAATCCATCAATGGTGGGAATCTTACTATCTCCAAATAATTATTGCGACAACGTATCCAGAGAGCTCAATCATAAGACTGCTGTTTAAGCTGGAACATTCAACAGCTAGTCAATCCAAGTGTTTGGCGGTTGAAGGTATTTTTTTTATTACCTAACTCAATTGGTGAATTTGATAGCATGACAATTAACATGATAATTAATTGTAGCCCCCGAGATAATGAAGTTAAGCACTGCGGGACAGATCCAAAGTTTCATATTCATGATAATTATTGTGTAACCTCCAAAAATACAAAAGCCACTTGACAATTCATAAATAGACGTACCCACATGTACAGTTAAAAAAGAAGACTTCAGTTACCTTATGTTTTATCATTTAAATTAACGACTTATACATTGACTCTTCAAATCCCGCCTTATCCCTTAATCGGGACACCATGACAAAAGAAAGGGGCAGAATTATGAATTATTACATACTAAAGAAATACGTAATATACTATACCTTTATTTAATTCTGGTGCTGGCCAAAAAAAAAAAAAAAATTCTGGCCCCCTCGTATTATTATACTCTCAATTGTTAGTTGCTGAACATGGTAATTTTAAAACTCTCACCAGCATATATTTTTTTTTGGTCAAAGCTCACCAGCATATATTATTATACTGAAACTTAACTTCAAAAAAATGTCTCTTTGACTTAACTTTAAAAAAATGTCTCTTTGACTACACACATACACATATATAGGACCCGTTTGGTACACTGAAATTGGGCTATTAGAAATGGAAATGGAATTTAATTTCATGTCTTAAGTGTGTTTGGTACAGTTGAAATGGTCATGGAAATGATTTCCATGTGAAAGCCAAAAGCCACCAATTCCACCAAATTGAATTCCATGAATAAAGCAAGGATTTATAATTCAACATGACAAATTCCTTCTTGCCCTTCTTCAACCTTCACGAGACCCACCCCCAACCCACCACCTTCTCCCTCGTCCTTTCATATATGCACCGGCAGCTTGTGCTCACAAACATGACAGCAACGGCGACATCCCACAGATCTCGGGCTTCGTCTTCTACCCAACTTCATCTCCACCTTCTTCTCCATTTTCGCCTTCTTTCGCTTCTTCAACGAGATTGTATGATGATGCCGACGTCTTCTTCCCCTCCTTCAAATATGAAAACCAGTGCCGGCACCCATATTTTGCGACGAAGTCGAGGCCATTGAAGGAGGATATAAAGGTGGAAGCTCACCTTTGCTAGATCCATTTCTGATATTATTCGCTGGTGTCTGGGTTTTTTCTCAAATTGGCTGTAGTTTCGGATCTGAAAACCAGCGCCAGCACCATTTTTTTGCTGATATATTCCTTCAATTTCTGATATTGTTCACTGGTGTTTGGTTTGTAGATCTGAAATTTTGCATAAAAAAATGGAATGATACATGTTTTCAGGGGAGGAGATGGTTCGCCCGATGTTTTTTTGAAAAAAAAAAAAGAAGGACATTTTGGTATTTTCACCTAAAAATCATATCTCATTTCCATGACATACCAAACATACTTTTAAGTCTCATTTCCATTTCCATTTCTATCAAAATTAATTCCATTGTAATAAATGGGCCCATAGAGTATATGTTATTGAAACGATTATAGTTTTGTTGCTACTCTCAATAACGTATGATATAATCAGACAGAATACCAATTATCTTAGTATAATTAATTAATTGGGGCACCTCAAAGACAATATTAAATTTGAGCATGGGCACCAGCGACAATGGTAAGGGTGGATTATTCTATTAAAAATAAGGAGTAATCATTATAATTGATCAAGAAATTAATCCAAATATTTATAATTGTGCATTTCATATTGGCCTGTCATTAACCCCCACAGTTGCCAGAAGACGATGAAATTAGAGTATACTTAATTGCATAACATTATTTGTTTCAAGAAATTTGATACAAGTTGGAATTCTGTCAATAGAGAGCGTTTCAATTATCAAATAAAAATCATTTTATTTGAGCGGCACAAGTTATCAAGAGTGAACAGAAACTTCGAAATACAACTATTCCAAAGCTAGACATTAGTGGCGATTCTTGAAAATTAAGGGCTTGTTTGGTATGAGTGAGGTTAAAACAGCTTTTGAAAAAACACTTTAAGGATAAAACTGTATCTTAAAATATTTTAAGATGTTGGATGTACATAAAGTAATACTCTAGACTACTGAGTCAACCTTAACTCTTTTAATAATTTAGACGTAAACATGAAAAAATGAAGCTAGCTTCAAGCCTCCAAAGCCCAAAATAATTTCAAGTATTTCACAATGTTACCATCAGAAATATGATAAAATCAGATGATGCTTTTATTATGGGACTGCAATAAAGAATATGAGGGAGGCTACTTACAGTAAACAGGAAGAGATATTCAATGTCCATATTTCGATTTTCTGTATTTGACCATGTATTGCCCTCGGCATCCACGGATGTCAAGAGAGGCCTGTCTATCCTTCCTAACAATGACTCTTGAATCATGTCATATCTATTAATTTTTACTGTCTAATCTTTACCTTCAGGGAAGGTAATGTTGCAGCCGATCATCTTGCAGATGTTGCTTATAAGGGAGTGTACCTTAACGGGTGGGTTTTGAAGCCATCACTTTTTTTATCTGCTATTCTAACTTCAAAGACGTTCAGGAGGTTGATAATCCCTTTGATGAGGCTTCATGACTTGGGAGCTGTATGTTCTCTGGTTGATGTTTCTATATTTCTGGTTTGCTGTTTGTTTTCTAGATTTCGGACTCTCAGCTGCTTTTGATTTCTTCATATTTCCCATGTAATAATAAGCTTCATTTCTGAAATAATATCACGTGCACCATTTGACCAAAAAAAAAAAAAGTGAGTTTTCTATGTCTACATTAATTAGTTAGATTAATTAAGTCTTTATCTCAATATGGAAAAAAATTAACTGATAAATATTTGCAAAAGTAAAAAATAAATAAAGAAAAATAAAAAAAAAACTCTTAAATTACTCAAACAATTTTAGTCAAAATTAGGGAATTAGTAGTGATGAGGGGTAAATTAGTAAATAAAATTTATTTTAATATAAAATTTAATAAAAAAAGTAAAAATCTTTAACGGAGTTAACGGTGTAAATTTAAGTGTATATTTTCAAAATAGATATAAGATTCCTGTAATTAAGGCAAAACGCAAGGGAGGTCAGATTATTTTACACCAAATTAAATCATAAAAATATAAACAACTTTATTACAGAAATAAACTTAATTACATAATCTGCTAGTGTACCCCTAATACAATAATTCTCTATCATATTTATCAATTTAGTTTTCTATTTAGATATTATATTATGTGATAATGATAGATATTGTAATATGCACTTTCAAATATACTTCAACATGTTTAATTTTTCTTTTGGTTGTGTATGCACCCGGTCATGAAGTTTTATGCTATTTTAACTTTTAGTTTCATTTATTTCTTTCATTGAATTTAACTTTATAAAATTCATACCCTTTTTAGTAATTATGCATTCATAAATGCTTTAAATAATTGAAATCCAAACATATCACAATTCTTAAAGTCATTTGTGAAAAAAATGTTGAAACAGAAATCACGATTGACCACGACATTTTTAGCCAATGTCACATGTATAAATCACGATCACGGTTGTCCACTGCTAATCCAAATGGTTACTATGTCATTTGAGCATGCTGTTTTTTTTTTTTTTTTCCATTGAGCACTACTTGACAGATTCAAAGTTTGATTTTGATGATCCTTGATTGGGGCATCTTGAGGGGGGAAAAAAAAAACAAAAGCAACTTTATAATTCATAAATACAAAATATGTATAGGCGAGATATTTTGGGGGGGGGGGGGGAGACTGCCGGTCCCCTCATGCCTCATGCCTCATGCCTCATGCCTCATGCCTCATGCCTCATGGTCATATTTTAATGAGTCATATTATTATACTCTTAATCAGTGCTGGTATGCAGCAGAATAACGTGTGATCAGACAGAATACCAATTATCTTAATTAATTAATTAGGGCGCCTCAAAAACAAAAATGTTAGAATTGGCGTCGGCGACTTTGGTGGTGTGGACTTTTTCTTTTTCTTTCTTTGGGAGAATTGCTGATAAATACTTTTTTGGTAAATTAATTATTGAAAACTACCACGGAAGATCTGTTGCACATAACGGAAGATATTTTATACTCAACAGAAGATGGTTTGCACAAAACGCAAGGGAGGTCAGATTATTTTACACCAAATTAAATCATGAAAATGTAAACAACTTTATTAAAGAAATAAACTTAATTACATAAGCTGCTAGTGCACGCCTAACACAATAATTCTCTATCATATTTATCAATTTAGTTTTCTATTTAGATATTATATTCTGTGATAATGATAGATCTTGTAATATGCATTTTGAAATATACTTCAACATGTTTAATTTTTCTTTTGATTGTATATGCACCCGGTCATGAAGTTTTATGCTATTTTAACTTTTAGTTTCATTTATTTCTTTCATTGAATTTAACTTTATAAAATTCTTACACTTTTTAGTAATTATACATTCATAAATGCTTGAAATAACTGAAATCTAAACATAATCACAATTTTTAAAGTCATTTGTGAAAAAATTATTTAAACAGAAATCATGATTGACCATGACATTTTTAACCAATGTCACATGTATAAATCACGATCACGATTGTCCACTGCTAATCTAAATGGTTACTATGTCATTTGAGCATGCTGTTTTTTTTTTTTTTTTTTCATTGAGCACTACTTGACAGATCCAAAGTTTGATTTTGATGATCCTTGATTGGGGCATCTTGAGGGGGGGGGGGGGAAAGCAACTTGATAATTCATAAATACAAAATATGTATAGACGAGATATTTTTGGGGGGGGGGGGGGGGAAGACTTCTGGTCCCCTCATGGGAATATTTTAATAAGTCATATTATTATACTCTTAATCAGTGCTGGTATGCAGCAGAATAACGTGTGATCAGACAGAATACCAATTATCTTAATTAATTAATTAGGGCGCCTCAAAAACAAAAATGTTAGAATTGGCGTCCGTGACTTTGGTGGTGTGGACTTTTTTTTTTGGAGAATTGCTGATAAATACGTTTTTGGTAAATTAATTATTGAAAGCTACCATGAAAGATCTGTTGCATATAATGGAAGATATTTTGCACTTAACGGAAGATATTTTGCACATTTATATGAAAGATTTTTGCACACACGGAAGATGGTTTGCACAAAACAGAAGATCGCTTGCACGCTTGGCAGCAATCAGCAATTAATTTAACCTAAACGTATTTTTGGGCAATTCTCCCCCTTTTTTTTTTACCAAAAAAAATGACATTTTGATAATTGATCAAGAAAAGTTATCTGCTCAGGTAAAAAAAATAACCTGCAATTGAATCTCTTTAATTAGTTCTTGCAGGTTATTATATTTCATATTGTATCGATTCATTAATATATTTTTGTATTGCAAAATCTATTTGGCAAGTCTAATTATATTGAAAAATCTAATTATTTTTGTAGTGCACAGCCCACTGAAGGGGCCTGACATGTCCTTCGAAGAGCTAGAAAAATAGTGAGGGCGACTCCAGCATGAGTCATGACTACGTAGGGAGTGAGAGTGTGAGACGTACTTGTTGATTTAAAATAAAAATTGTTTTGAAAATAGAACATCAAACGCGTCAATAAATATTTTTTCCCCGCCAAGGAGTTAAAAATATAACGGAGAGTATTAACTTTATAATCTGATGACTTGTTATAATATATAATGTCCCCTTGTTTCGTTATCTTCTTTCATCATATAGTGGCCCAAATTAAAGGAAGACTTGGATTTTGAGAGGCAATTTTATAAATTGTCAAGTTGCTTTTGTTTTATTTCTTGAGATGACACAATCAATTATATATCATGAAAATCAAACTTAATTTGGGTCTGTCTTGTGCTCCATGTGAGGGGGGAAAAAACCAATACTTCAATGACAAATATATATGCCCACATTTTGAAAAGTCAAAGTTCTTGTAGGTGGAATCTTTTTGTCAAGTTTCTCTAATTTTATTTTTTAGGAGGCACAATTAATTAATTACTTAAATTTGTCAAGTTGCTGGTGTTTAATTTCTTTATTTTGGGTGCCACATGCAATTAATTACAATAATTGATAGTACTATAATATGACTTATTATAAAAAATGCAAAAGTCTATCTTCATTCTTTCATCATCCTCCTGCAACATGGTGGCCCGGATTTTGAGAGCCAATTTTATAACCCAATCCTTAGTTTAAATGCAAAAAATTGACGTAAGGTACTGAGGTCATTTTTTTAAAAGTTATTTCACAATATTTTTATTGTATTATGTTCAAGATCCAGATCTATTTGCTTAATTAAGCAGAAAAAACGACAAGCTACAATAAAAAAAAATATATTTTGCTATTTATTGGGGGTCAAGTCACATATGTTAATGAGGGTAGCAAATTCCTCCCTCAGTACCTATGCGTTGTTTCTATATTTTAATAGAATTTTTAGAATTTTCTAAATTTAAATAGTATTTGTCTAAAATTTTTCCTTAAAAATATTGTGTATGTATAGATGGTGCCAAAACCGTCTCAGATGGGCCATTATGCCCTTTCCGAGCCAGATAGTCAACACAACAAATAATTTTCCTAATATTTTTATAGAACCAAAATAATGATAGGTCGTAATGGATGATCCGTGTCACACTCAAAAGGAGGTTAAAAGCCTCTAATGAGTAGAGTTGGGAATACGAGTCGGCCCAGCCCTATAAGGATGGCCCTTTACGGGCTCGGACTTAAACGAGCCGGCCCGTTTTAGCTCTGTTTCCTAAAAAACTCTCAATTTTTGAAGCCCGCGGTCTTATAGGGCTGGCCCTTCACGGATTCGGGCCTAAACGGGCTTGAACTCATTTTAATAATTTTTTTTTCTTTTCAAATTTTACAATTTATTTATTATTTTGCTTTAAATTGAAATACATTATTTTTAAAACTCACAAATTTTTAGTTAAAATAATCATCTACTGTCCAAATTAGCCTCTTGTTTAAAACTTAAATGAATAAATCATTGTAGAAAATAAAATAAATCAAATCATTTAATAAGTGTTTGCATGTTACTAATACTCTATTAGGTACTTTGGTGTATCTTATATTGATAATTTGATATAATAATATTATATATATTAATTTTTTTAAAAAAATATTAAACGAGCTTAAAAGCGCCGACCCTACAGGGCTGCAAGGCCAACCCTCTAGGGCTTGCGGCCCTATAGGACCGGCCTTTTAGGCCCGTTTCCTATTTTAGTCTCTAAATCTCAAGAGCCAGGATTTGGGCTAACCCGATTTCCCGGCTCTACTAATGAGTCCATATATGCAACATTGGGAAGCTATAGTTGTTTGTAAACATGTAGCCCTGTTTGGATAGCCAGCAACTCAACTCTAGTGACTGAGCAAATTTCAATTTTAATCTTTTTGGAAGCACAAAATCTAATCTCCTTTATCGTCACATGCCGCTTCTGGTGTGGTGGCTAGACAGACCCATCAACATCTTGGAGGTTGCAATTTGTTGATAAAAAACATGAATTTTTTTTGGTGCTAATGCTCTATAAATTTGCTTATAGCAATGGATATAATAATTATACCAATGAAGAAATAATTTAAAGATAGATAAAAAAGAAAGAGTTGAAAAGTACCAATTCATAAATGAGGGCATAGTTGAAAATTTATTTCATAATCATTGAGTTAACTTTCTCTCCTTGATATGTGAGATTTAGTTAAAAATGATTTATAAATAGGATTAGAGTGATACATCAGGGAGGTGGTTGGATACAGAGGCAAAATTTAAAACGAAAATGAAATAAGTGAGTCATTATCGTGCACCTTGCTACATGTTGCCACTTTTGCACATTATTAATATTGCCCGCTTCTTTATCCACTTTTGCACGTATTTAAAATGTGATTATTATCTTAATTCAGTTTCACGTTTGAGACAAAAAGCGCACTTAATTTATTTTTCTTTATATTTTCTAGTAAGGGTGCATGCTAGTACTTTTGTCAAAATTCAGCATATATTATTTCAAACGTACGCCCCACGCAAAGCACAACTCACCCTATGTTTTCATTCAAAAAAAAAAAAAAAACACTACAATAAAACTTTTGCATATACCATAATATATATATATATATATATATATATAATTTTGATAAAAAATTTACGTATAAACTTGTATGGATACCAATCAAGAAGATATTTTTCATGGCCTCCAATTAAGTTTCAATCCATTTTTGCTGCTTGCCATTTTAGAGGGTTCCTCCAACTCCTCCATCCCAAATAACCTTTAAGTCAGTCTGGGGTAAAATTAAAATATTAAAATGGAAACACTAATAAGACAGTCCTCCCATTCTAAATGGGAAAGTTAGTATAAAAGTTTGTTTTTATCCTAAATGTAAGACTTCAATACATTCTATCTCTTAAATTTATACTCTCCCTCCCCTAAACTCTACTTATTAATTGTACATATTAAGCAGGTTTTTCATGAAAATGGCAGATTCCCATGCAAATTATTAGACTATGTACTTTTGATAAATCAACACATATTTTTTTTATAAATAATTAATCTTAATTTTTATATATTAGTTATCTATCTCCTACAATTAAAATAGGAGGGAATGGTAAATTTTGGCATCACTTTAATAAAAACAAACACAAAAACTCACTTCGGCACCCTAAAAAACTAACTCGGAACCAATTGAGCTGTATAATGAATTTCGCATGGGCATGTTCTATAGACCAACCACTCGAACTTTGGTACACTAGTCCCTTCTCGGAGGATTGATAGCACAAACCCTGACTTATTGATTTAAATTTTTTTTTTGGAGTGGCGAAGTACCATTTGAAATTCAAAATCTTAAATTAGTCTTGTTGTTTATCAGAGTATATATATTAATTATAAGAGTATAATAATTGACAACTCATTTTAGTAGGAAATTGATAATTTGGGATTTTAAAATTCAAGTGGTTCCCCCCCTTCTTTTTTCAATAAAAAAATTTTAAGAAACATTTTTAAACATGGAAATTTGAATATTTTGGCATAATTTATAGACATAATCTCACAAGTCATATAGCTACTTATAATCTAAAAGCGACTCATTTACTCTTTTGCATATTTGTCGCGTCATCTACTTTAATTTGATATGACATTTTTCGTATATAATTTAATGATAAAAGTAATTGTAAGGGGCTTAATGTCAAAACTTTGTACATCAAGAAGGTTGAATATAAACTTTAAAACATCGGTTATCAGGGGAATAATATGCAATTGACTTAAGTTTCAGGGCTTGTATAAATTTCAGCCTTATAAATATTATCGTTGTAGAATATATGGTGTGAAACGTCAAAAAAGAAGAAAAGACTGGAACTACCAAGGTCATTGAATTTTCAAATAAGTATTCAAATATATTTGTCATTGTATTGTTGTTGTTTTTTTTTTTTTTGCAGCAAAGTAGATCTAAAATTTGGTTATAATTCATAATTCATTGTGCCATCCAAAATAAAACTTTTTTTTGGCCAAAACCTCGAAGATAAAATTTACAAAGTTGGGAGTTTATTGAAACATTAGGGGCAGAATGCATATACAGGAAAATGTATGTCCAAATATATTTGGTTTTTTTTTGTAGATATTAAAATTGAATTATTTAATTACTGTTAATTAATTGTGTCATTTGCCCCCTCTCCCGGTTCGTCAACGGCACTGCAGAACAGATCTAATATGTGATGATTATGATAACTAATTGGGGCACCTCCCAATGAAATATTAAACAAAAGCAACTTGAAAATTTATAAATACATGGACAAAAAATTATTAATACAATATTTATAATGCTCTCCCTTATTGCTACTCTCATGCATTGACAATAACATGTGATTTGATGCTCAGTTAATAGTAAAATATAAGAGATCTAGATCTTAATATAATAGTTCAATATAAATATTGTGAAACATTTAAAAAAAATAAGACACCAGCCATTACATTATTTTTTGCATTTAAATTAAGGACTAGGTTATAAAATTGGCTCTTAAAATCCTGCATTTTCTTCGTGATTGGCCCACCATGATGTAGGAAGATATTGAAAGAATGTGGCTAGACTTTTGCCATTCTATAGAGAAGTCATATTATAGCCCGGATTTGATTATGGTCATTTTCTATTACCGTTCTCTTCCATTCATTGTGACACCTCAAAGACAGCTGGTTTTTTGGGTCGAAACCTCAGGGCAAATTAAACCTTTTTTGCCGGACTCATACGAAATTAAACAAAGTAAGAAGTTTACTAGTGTGAAATATTAGGGGTAGATTGACATGCCGAAGATTTTGTCTTTTTAAAATGAATGTCCAAACATATTTGTTACTTTTGTTTGACAGATAGGTTATACTACCTCGGCTACTTTCATATGCTTCATTCTCTTGAACGAGCTTGGTGCTTTTTATAAGTTTCGTTTTGGAAATGTCTCAACATTTATTGTATTTTTTTTTTTTAAATTTTGACCTCTAAGTTTTTTTTACCAGAATTTTTACGTCTAATTGATTATATGTGTCTTCTATCTCTATTTTACACTAATTTACTCCTTTTTTTACTCATTCTCTCTCCTACTCACTCTTTTAGGAAAATAGGTTGCATTATTTTTTACATATTTATTTTATCCAACTAATTTTAACCAAATTTTTGAATTGTCTTTTATTTGAACCTTATAAATAGGGCTGGATAGAGTAATCATTGTCATTGTACCAATCTGGTTTGGGAAAAAAAATATGGGTTCTTATTATAAGATATACCACTCTGGTCTTATTTAGAAGTCTTTTTTTATCAAAAAATTTGGTCATATTTATAAGTTCAGTTTCAGTATAGTAAATAAGATTGTGACAATTTTCCTCTATTTATTATACCAATGAAGAAATAATTTAAAGATAGATAGAGAAGGAAGAGTTGAAAAGTACTCATTCATAAATAAGGGCATAGTTGGAAATTTACTTTATAATCATTGAGTTAACTATCTCTCCTTAGTATATGAGATTTAGTTAAAAGGGACTTACAAATATGATTAGAATGGTAGGTCCACTTAGAGAGTAATTAATGACAATGTTGCAATTTTTCCCTTATTAAATGTAATGAAAAAATGATTTAACTCACGTTGGAAAGAGAGAGAAATGAGAGAGGTTGAGAATATCATTCATAAACATGGATAAAATTAGAAAAATGCATCTATTTAAGACATATTTAATAAGTTAACTAACTTTTCTTAATATGTGAGAATTAAGCAAAATGAACTTATAAAAAGAATTAGAGTGGTAGCATTTTTTTCCCCAAAAAATCCTATAAAAAGATAGTTGAATTAATCAAATTCTAACTTAGATAACTGAACTTAACAAATTATAAATTAGGTTATGTGACACTCATAGGGATTTAGAAATTGGGCCAATCTACATTCATGTCCCTTAGTTGATATATCCAACCGACTCAAAAAAATTGACGAAGAAGCAAAAAAAAAAAAAAAAAAAAGTGCTTAAAACTAGTGCTTTTTGGCTCTAAGAAAAATCATTTTCCCTTTAAACTTGTATTTTGGGTTCTGTTTCTTGATATTTTACTGGTATATTAACAGGCTCTTTAAATGTGACAATGTGACAACAACGTTCTCAGGTACTGAGATTTGGCAGTTGGGAAAGTGAAAATAATGTCCTTGTACCGCTTATTCTGAGAAGGCACGAAAGGATCGAACTGGCTCAAGGATAAATGCAAATGTTCCTGAAGGAAATCCAGATTTAGTTCATGATAATCCATCTTCCAATCTCCCACCTACTGAATCCATGGTTAATTTAGAGGACCAAACTAGAAAAGGATAAGCAAGATCAGCACTTTAAATTAGGTCACGTGAGGAAGGCAACGCAAGCCCTTCTTCATCAACGGCCATTTATCCGTGATGAACGAAGACCAAAATAGTATTAGCAGCACTATCACGGACCTTAATCTGGACCCAAGGCTAGTTTGCCTGAATCTGGGTTCGACGCCATCTTCCACACAAATGGGTTCAAGATAGGAGGCAATGAGTCGCCTGATATATCAGTTTTTTTTTGCTTTTAAGATTTCAGAAAGTGTGAGAAAGCTTTTCTGTAATTTTTTTTGCCTTTTTTTTTCTTCTAGGTAGATTTTTTGAGTAGCCTGGAAATATCAACTAAGGGACATGGTTGTAATTTGGCCCAATTTCTAAATATCTAATTGTGTCACATAACCTAATTAATAATTTATTAAGTTCAATTACCCAAATTAGAATTTGATTAATTTAACCGTCTTTTTATAAGATTTTTCTTTTTTTTTTTGGTTGCATTAAGTACTGTCAAATTGATATTAAAATTTAACTATTAGTTAATTCATTGTGACATTTGATCCCTCACATGATCCGCCTCCCGCGCCGCGGGACTAGGCCTAAGATGTGATAATTATGAATATTAATCATTTAATTGTGTCACCTTCTCAAAGAAATTTTTGTTACCTAATTCTCAAAGAAAAATTAAACAAAAGAAACTTGAAAATTTATTTATTAATTAATTAATTATCAAAAGTGGCAACTCAAAGGGAATTACTTAGGGACTGAGTTTTAAAATTGGCTTTCAAAATCCAGCATATTCTTCCTAAGTTGGCCACCATGAGGAAGATGAAGAAAGAATGGGGGAAAGACTTGTGCATTTTTATAATTAGTCATTTTATAATACTATCACTTGTTGCAAGTTTGCAACTCAATTAGTGAGTTTTTTTTATTAATTCAGTTCACGGAAATGTAATCCATTAATGGGGTGAATCTTGTTATCTCTAAATAATTATTGCGACAAAGTATCCAGAGCTCAAACATAAGACTACTGTTTAAACTAGAACGTTCAACAACTAGTCAATTCAAGTGTTTGGCAGTTGAATGTATTTTTTTTTTTTTATTACCTAACTCAATTGGTGAATTTGGCAGCATGACAATTAACATGATAATTAATTTTAGCCTCCGAGATAATGAAATTAAGCACTACAGGACAGATCCAAAGTTGCGTATTCATGATAATTGTTGCGTAATCTCCGAAAAAAAAAAAAAAAAGCCACTTGATAATTCATAAATAGACGTACCTACATGTGCAGTTAAAAAAGAAGACTTCAGTTCCCTTACGTTTTCTCATTTAAATTAACGACTTATACATTGACTCTTCAAATCCCGCCTTATCCTCTTAATCGGGCCACCATGACAAAAGAAAGGGACAGAATTATGAATTATTACATATTAAAGAAATACGTAATATACTATACCTTTATTTAATTCTGGTGCCGGCAAAATTTTTTTTTTCTGGCCCCCTCATATTATTATACTCTCAGTTATTAATTGCTGAACATGGTAATTTTAAAACTCTCACCAGCATATATTATTATACTGAAACTTAACTATAAAAAAAATGTCTCTTTCACTACACACATACACCTATATAGAGTATATGTTATTGAAACGATTATAGTTTTGTTGCTACTCTCAATAACGTATGATTTAATCAGATAGAATACCAATTATCTTATTATAATTAATTAACTGGGGCACCCCAAAGACAATATTAAATTTGAGCATGGGCGCCAGCGACAATGGTAGGGGTGGATTTCTATTAAAAATAAGGAGTACTCATTTTGTAATTGATCAAGGAATTAATCCAAATGTTTATCATTGTGCATTTAATTTTGGCCTGTCATTAACCCCCACAGTTGCCAGAAGACGATGAAATTAAAGTATACTTAATTGCATAACATTATTTGTTTCAAGAAATTTGATACAAGTTGGAATTCTGTCAATAGAGAGCGTTTCAATTGTCAAATGAAAATCATTTTATTTGAGCGGCACAAGTTATTAAGAGTGAACAGAAACTACGAAATACAAATATTCCAAAGTTAAACATTAGTGGTGATTCTGAAACTTAGCGGCTTGTTTGGTATGAGTGAGGTTAAAACAGTTTTTCCAGGTTCTTGGACCCGGACCGGATCGGCCGGTCTGGCCCGGAACCCGCCGAACTGATCAGTAGACCGGTCCGGTTCCCGGTCCGGTCCGGGTCCCAATTTTAAATTTTTTTTTTTTTTAAATTTTTCCTTTAGAATTTCATACTATAAGTTTAAAATCTTTAATTACTTACCGGTTTGGTCCCGGTTTAACCCACTGACCCTTAACCCAGTATCCCGACCGGTTCAATACCCTGTCCGGGTTTTAATACCTTGCAGTTTTTGAAAAAACACTTTTAGGATAAAACTGTATCACAAAATATTTTAAGATGTTGGACCTACAGAAAGTAATACTCTAGACTACTGAGTCAACCTTAACTCTTTTAATAATTTAGACGTAAACATGAAAATATGGAGCTAGCTTCAAGCCTCCAAAGCCTAAAATAACTTCAAGTGTTTCACAATATTGCCATCAGAAATATGATAAAATCAGATGATGCTTTTATTATGGGACTGCAATAAAGAATATGAGGGAGACTACTTGCAGTAAACAGGAAGAGATATTAAATGTCCATATTTCGATTTTCTGTCCATGTATTGCCCTCGGCATCCACGGATGTCAAGAGAGGCCTGTCTATCCTTCCTAACGATGACTCTTGAATAATGTCATATCTATTAATTTTTACTGTCTAATCTTTACCTTCAGGGAAGGTAACGTTGCAGCCGATCATCTTACAGATGTTGCTTATAAGGGAGTGTACTTTAACGGGTGGGTTTTGAAGCCATCACTCTTTTTATCTACTATTCTAACTTCAGACGTTCAGGAGGTTGATAATCCCATTGATGAGTCCTCATGACTTGGGAGCTGTATGTTTTCTGGTTGATGTTGCTATTTTTCTGGTTTGCTGTTTGTTTTCTAGATTTCGGACTCTCAGTTGCTTTTGATTTCTTCATATTTCCCATGTAATAAGCTTCATTTCTGAAATAATATCAGATGCGCCATTTGACCCAAAAAAAGTGAGTTTTCTATGTCTACATTAGTTAGATTAATTAAGTCTTTATCTCAATATGGAAAAAATTTAACTGATAAATATTTTCAAAAGTAAAAAATAAATTAAGAAAAAAAAACTCTTATATTACTTAAACAATTTTAGTCAAAATTGGGGAATTAGTAGCGATGACGGGTAAATTTGTAAATAAAATTTATTTTAATATAAAATTTAATTAAAAAGTAAAAATCTTTAATGGAGTTAACGATGTGAATTTAAATGTATGTTTTGAAAATAGATGGGAGGTTCGTGTAATTAAAGTAAAATGTAAGAGAGGTTAGAGTATTTTACTCTAAATAAAATCATGAAAATGTAAACAACTTTATTAAAGAAATAAACTTAATTACATAATCTGCTGGTGCAAGCCTAACAAAATAATTCTCTATCATATTTATCAATTTATTTTTCTATTTAGATATTATATTCTATGATAATGATAGATCTTGTAATATGCTCTTTGCAATATACTCGAATATGCTTAATTTTTCTTTTGGTTGTATATGCACCCTGTCATGAAGTTTTATATTGTTTTAACTTTCAGTTTCATTTATTTCTTTCATTGAATTTAACTTTATAAAATTCATACCTTTTTTAGTAATTATACATTCATAAGTGCTTTAAATAAATGAAATCCAAATATAATCACAATTCTGAAAGTCACTTGTGAAAAAAATATCGAAACAGAAATCACGATTGACCACGACTAATCAACAACACTTTTAACCGATGTTACATGTACAAATCACGATCACGATTGTCCACTGCTAATCCAAATGGTTACTATGTCATTTGAGCATGCTGTTTTTTTTTTCATTGAGCACTACTTGACAGGTCCAAAGTTTGATTTTGATGATCCTTGATTGGGGCATCTCGAGAAAAAAATAAACAAAATCAGCTTGATAATTCATAAATACAACATATGTATAGCTGAGATATATTAAGGGGGGAAAAGACTTCTGGTCCCCTCATAGTCATATTTTAATAAGTCATATTATTATACTCTTAATCAGTGCTGGTTTGCAGCTGATGAATAACGTGTGATCAGACAGAATGCCAATTATCTTAATTAATTAATTAGGGCACCTCAAAAACAAAAATGTTAGAATTGGCGTCCGTGACATTGGTGGTGTGGACTTTTCCTTTAAAGATAAGAAAATGACATTTTGATAATTGATCAAGAAAAGTTATCTGCTCAGGTAAAAAAACAAAAAAAAAATTTACAAGCAATTCAATCTCTTGAATTAGTTCTTGCATGCTATTATATTTCATATTGTATCGAGTCATTAATATATTTTTGTATTGCAAAATCTATTTGCCAAGTCTAATTATATTGAAAAATCTAATTATTTTTGTATTGCACAGCCCACTGAAGGGCCCTGACATATCCTTCGAAGAGCTAGAAAAAGAGTGAGGGCGACTCCAGCATGAGTCATGACTGGATTTGGGGTCTTTGCTGCCCCTTTCTTGCTGTGTTCTCTGTTGCCCCACCATTTTAGGGGTCTTTATAAATGTATTTTTTTATGACTATTTGGATCATTAGATTCTACATAAAATGAGTGAAATTTTGACGTATTATCGGCAAAAAATGGATCTGTTTTCAATTTTTTATGATTTTTCAAATATTTTTTAAAAAAAATTCTTAAAGTGAAAAAAAAAATACACACTATTTTTCTGAAATATCTTTGAAAAATCATAAAAAATTGAAAATAGTTCCATTTTTTGCCCATAATATGTCAAAATTTTACTCATTTTATGTAGAATCTAATAATCCAAAGAATCATAAAAAATATATTTGGAAAGACCCTCAAAATGAGGGGGTAGTAGAGGGCGCGGCTGATACGCTCTGCCCCTCATGACTAGGTAGAGAGTGAGAGTGTGAGACGTATCTGGGGATCAACCGAGAGTTTGAAAATGGAGGCTGCAATAAGGAGTCACATAACAAAGTGAAGCCATACTTGTTGATTTAAGAACACATAACTAAAAATACATTTTTAAACAATTTTTATATTTATATTTTTAAAATAAAAATTGTTTTGAAAATAGAACATCAAACGCGTCAATAAATTTTTTTTCCCCGCCAAGGAGTTAAAAATATAACGGAGAGTATTATTTTTATAATCTGATGACTTATTATAATATATAATGTCCCCTTGTTTCGTTATCTTCTTTCATCATATAGTGGCCCAAATTAAAGGAGGACTTGGATTTTGAGAGGCAATTTTATAAATTGTCAAGTTGCTTTTGTTTTATTTCTTGAGATGACACAATCAATTATATATCATGAAAATCAAACTTAATTTGGGTCTGTCTTGTGCTCAATGTGAGAAAAAAAAAAAACGAATGCTTCAATGCCCACATTTTGAAAAGTCAAAGTTCTTGTAGGTGGAATCTTTTTGTCAAGTTTCTCTAACTTTATTTTTTAAGAGGCACAATTATTTAATTACTTATCCTTGTCAAGTTGCTGGTGTTTAATTTCTTTATTTTGGGTGCCGCATGCAATTAATTACAATAATTGATGGTACTATAATATGACTTATTATAAAAAATGCAAAAGTCTATCTTCATTCTTTCATCATCTTCCTGCAACATGGTGGCCCGCACTTTTAGAGCCAATTTTATTACCCAATCCTTAATTTAAATGCAAAAAATTGACGTAAGGTGCTGAGGTCTTCTTTTTTAATTATTTCACAATATTTTTATTATATTATGTTCAAGATCCAGATCTATTTGCTTAATTAAGTAGAAAAAACGACAAGCTACAATAAAAAATATATTTTGCTATTTATTGGGCATCAATTCACATGTTAATGAGGTTAGCAAATTCCTCCCTCAGTACCTATACGTTCTTTCCAGGTTTTAACAAACTTTTTAGAGTTTTCTAAGTTTAAATAGTATTTGTCTAACATTTTTCCTTAAAAATATTGTGTATGTATGGATGGTGCCAAAACCATCTCAGATGGGCCATTATGCCCTTCCCGAGCCAGATAGTCAGCACAACAAATAATTTTCCTAATATTTTTATGGAACCAAAATAATGATAGGCCGTAATGGATGATCCGTGTCACACTCAAAAGGAGGTTAAAAGCCTCTAATGAGTCCATATATGCAACATTGGGAAGGTATCGTTGTTGGTCAACATGTAGCCCTGTTTGGATAGCCAGCAACTCAACTCTAGTGACTGACCAAATTCCAATTTTTTTTGGAAGCACAAGATCTAATCTCCTTTAGGGCCTGTTTGGTTGGAGGGGATGGGAGGGGAGGGGATGAAAAATGACCCCCTTCTCTTGTTTGGTATGAAAAGTAGGAGGGGAGGGAGCTCAAAAAATTAAAGGGGCTCCAAATCCCTTCCATCCCCTCAAATTGGTTCCCTCCAAATTGGGAGGTTTTAGAGGGAGCCAAAAATTTGGGACTATTTTGCTCCATAATCTTTTCATATTCCCAATTATACCCTGTGAGTCAAAAATAAAAATATAACTTCTTCTGCCATATGTATTTTTCGCCCTGAAGGAAATTGCATTCGTTATCCTCTTCTCTCATATTTTATATTTCAAAAAATATCTCTTGCCGCTTCACTCTTACTGGCGATAACCATGATAGCATCAACTCTGCTATCAGTGGCCGGTGCCGATGCTGGCGTTGCTGCAAGGTTGTCATGCGAAATCCGGCAACTGGGTCATCCTGAATCCATGTCTTGTCCAAAATCCATGAAGCTTTTCAGCTGCTATGATGGAAAGGGGTATCACTCACAGCACCTCAAGTGTTTCTGGAGAATTCCCAGCAATAGTAGTCCAAGTTTGACGAAGAAGAACTCACAACACAATGCATGTTATTTGGAGTAATTGTATTTCATCGGTAGGAACAAACCTATTCAATTGCAAGCTTCAAACTTAATGGCTAGATATATCATTATCTAAGCACCATTGTCTTTTATTCTCTAGTAATGTTGTCGACTTTGGGACCGGTATTCATTGCATTCCAGTTATCAAGATAATGAACAATGTGCTTCTATCCCGATATTAACTTTTCACATATATGTTGTCATGGCTTGCTGCTTTCTTATGGGGTTGTTCCCCTGTCTTTGTTATTTGTTCTCTTGAATCCAAAATTCCGAATGACTTTATTGTGATTCAAGGAAAATTTCAAGTGACGTATCTTTTTATTAGTTGTAGTCAATGGAAGGCATACATGGGCATTATACTCAATAGCTGGACTTAACAGTGAAATAGAAGGAATTTTTCATTTAATTTAACATTATAATTGCTGGAATATTCATATAATGAGAAATTAAGTTGGGGGAATTGAAAACTATTTCCATTTTATATCTGCATCTTGTTTTTTTATAATTTATATTAAGGTGTAAACTAATTTAAATCATTTATATAAGAAAAAAATATATAAACTAATGTTTAAGGGTAAAATGGTAAATTAGATATTATCTCCCCTCCCCTCCCCTCTTAAATCAAACAAAGGATCATTAAAAAACATTTCCCTTCCTCCCCCTCCAACCAAACCAAACAAGATGATCCTCCATCCTCCCCTTCCATCCCCTCCCTCTAAACCAAACAGGCCCTTATCGTCACATCCACTTCTGGCGTGGTGGCTAGACAGATGCATCAACATCTTGGAGGTTGCAATTTGTTGATAAAAATCATGAATTTTTTTTTTTTTTTTTGCTAATGCTCTATAAATTTGCGTATATGGTTTTGGCAGGTTAAGGTTAATCTCTAAATCGTTATGAAAAACATGATTCTTTTTCCAGTACTGTGAGTTTGTAGTGTCGCTTGGTTTACCACAATATCCCTAAATATAGGCATAACCATGAAATTTATAATAATCTTGCAGGTTAATAAAATTTGATGATTAAGATAAGTCACATACATCATTGAGACACTAAGACTTAAGCAATGGATACAATTAATGGATAAGTTAGAATAGAAAACTTGGCTAGGGAGCTTAAAACTAGGGAGCAACGTGAACATATTACCACTCTGGTCTTATTTATAAATCTTTTTTGATAAAAAAAATTTGGTTTAATTTATAAGTCTAGTTTCAGTGTAGTAAATAAGATTGTGACAATTTTGCCGCTATTTATTGTCCCAAAGAAGAAATAATTTAAAGATAGATAAAGAAGAAAGAGTTGAAAAGTACTTATTCATAAATGAGGGCATAGTTGGAAATTACCCCATTATAATTGAGTTAACTTCCTCTCCTTGATATGTGAGATTTAGGCTATGTTTGGTTCAACGGAGGTTAGGTTATGGAAAGTTATAATATTGTTTGGTTCAAGAAGAGGATAGGGGAGGTTGGGTATCTTGTTTGGTTCAGGAAGTTAGGTTAGGGGAGTTAATTATAAGTGAACAAAAATGCTCTTGTACATATTTTTCTTTTTCTTTTACAATGTATTTATTAATAATAATTATTTGTAAAATTATTATTTATAAAATAATTAATTTTTTTGAGAGCTTGAGATGAGAGTAGGGAGGAAGAAGCTACCACCACCGGTGTCTTTTCTATCCATTGTCGGTCTTCCTCACAACCACCACCGACATCATTGGAAGAGAATATAGCCACCGATCATCAACTTCTCTGGCCTCAACTTTGGCAACCTCCATCTCCGTCCTTCCTCTGTTTTGAATAACCACCGTCAACGCCAACTCTTCTTTTATCAGCCAGAAGCTTCTCTACCATTGGAAATTATCATTACAGCACCTTCCCCCTTTCTTTATGATAGCCCAGCACTTCTCTGCAAATTCTGACAACATTTCCAGTTTCCAGGCCCCATTTCCGGTGACCCTCATCATCGGTCTTCGTCCTCTACCTTTGCACCACCTCTGTGACCTGTGTGCTCCACCATTCACCACCACCACCTCTCTCTTTGATCTTGCCAAAGCTTATCATTACTTTTCGGTGAGTTCATGAAATTTTCGAGCGGGAGAGGGAATGAAAAAAAATGAAATGTGGAGGGATAGACGCTTTTTACAGGTGAGGTCAATGCTGGAATTTTAAAAAATTGTTATGGGTAACTTAGTCACAGTTGGGCACAAATATCCTCTCACCTAGAAAAAACCCAAAATTTGAAGGTTTTGTAAAGTAGGGGAGGTTACTACTAGAGGACAAAAAAACCTTCCACACCTCACCTCACCTCCTTCAAACCAAACAGCTATTTTTAAACTCCAACCCCCTCCCAACCTAATAAAACCTCCAACCAAACACAGCCTTAATTAAAAAGAACTTATAAATAGGATCAGAATAGCACGTTGGGAAGGTGGTTGGATACAGAGGCAAAATTTAAAACGAAAATGAAACAAGTGAGTCATTGTGCCCCTTGCTACATGTTGCCACTTTTGCACATTATTAATATTGCTCACTTCCTTATCCAATGACTTCTACCTTTAATGACGTATTTAAAATGTGATTATTATCTTAATTCATTTTCCCGTTAGAGACAAAAAACGCACTTAATTTATTTTTCTTTATATTTTCTAGTAAGGGTGCATGCTAGTACTTTTGTCAAAATTCAGCATATATTATCTCAAACGTACGTCCCACGCAAAGCACAACTCACCCTATGTTTTCATTCAAAAAAATAAAAAAAGACTACAATAAAACTCTTGCATATAACATATATATATATATATATATATATAATTTTGATAAAAATTTTACGTATAACATTGAATTTTGATAAAAGTGAAACTAAACTTGTATGGATACCAATCAAGAAGATGCTTTTCATGGCCTTCAATTAAGTTTCAATCTGTTTTTGCTGCTTGCCATATTAGAGGGTTCCTCCATCTCCTCCATCCCAAATAGCCTTCAAGTCAGTGTAAAATTAAGGGAAAATCCCTATAAAATACCTTTAAAATAAGGAAATCCCTAATCAGTACTCTGAAATCAAAAAATTCGGATCAATCCCGCATCAGTGCGGATGAACAGTGCGGGCGGCACCAAAAGACGATTTTGCCCTTCAGCCCTCATTCTCGCCACTTCAAAAATAACAACACGCGGTTCTTAATTAACAACTCCGGATTCTTGATTAACAACTCCGTATTCTTGTTTCACAACTTCCTCATTTAAGTTTCAAGGCCAATAACAACACCTCTTTTTTTTATTAACAACACGCCCTCTTAATTAACAACTCCGGATTCTTGATTAACAACTCCGTATTCTTGATTAACAACTCCATTTCATCTTTTTACTT
Organism: Inga laurina; assembly: GCA_963855925.1. Classification (NCBI taxonomy): domain Eukaryota; kingdom Viridiplantae; phylum Streptophyta; class Magnoliopsida; order Fabales; family Fabaceae; genus Inga; species Inga laurina. Next base: position 58,111,079 of record OY979711.1, read on the forward strand.
TCACAATAACAACACCGGTGTTGTTATTAACAATACCATATTCTACATTAACAACTCCCGTTTCTTATTTCACAACTTCGTAATTTAAGTTTCAGGGCCAATAACAACACCTCTTTCTTTATTAACAAAAGGTCTTTGTCTCTCCTAATAAATGTGCTTCCCGGTATTCAAGTTTATGTTTTAATTTCTCCCTTACGTGGGTGAGGCTACTTAAGTACTCCCATCAACTAACAACTTGTTAGTCAAAAGGGTTAAGGTGAAAAAATACACATGAGTTTTTTCCAAAAGTGCGTTTAACACAAAATGCTTTTTTTGGGGGGCAAAAGTAACTATGTGGTTACAAAAGTGGGATAAAAGTCACATATTCAGTTAAAGAGAGCACGTTAACAATGAAATTGGATTTTTTTGACTAAATAAGATTACGTGTACCCTGACTGGATAAAGGCAATGTGAGATTCACATTTACTCGGCGGTTGATATGAAATCATCTTCTTCTTCGCCTCTTCTCCTCTAACCACTCTCTTCTCTCTCTGCAATTCTCTAATGGCAATTTCTTCTGCAACTGCTTCTGCTTCCTCCAAGTTCATATTCCTTCATCCTTCTCCCTCTCCTTCCTCTTCTTCCTCTTCACTCTTTCTCTAAACCCCCACAAACTCACATCTGCCACAACCCATCTCTCCTCTTCCTTCATTAACCCCATCGCTCCTTCACTATCTCAGCTACTTGTGACAAGTTCGAGAGGAAGATTCCCATGTTAATATCGACACCATTGGCCACGTCAACCATGGTAAGACCACTCTCACTATGGCCCTAGCGGCTTTAGGAAATATTGCCCCTAAGAAATACGATGAAATTGACGCTGCCCTTGGAGAACGAGCTCGTGGAATCACCATTAATACTGCCACTATCAAGTATGAAACTGAGAATCGCCATTATGCCCACATTGATAGTCCTGGCCACACCTATTATGTTAAGAACATGATTACTAGTGCTACTTAGATGGAGGGCACAATTCTTGTTGACATCTTCGCACATGATAAGGGTGACGGGAAATGGCTAAAGAACTCAATATATATTACCAACAACATTTTTCCGTTGGCTAAAGAACTCAATATATATATTACCATCCATGAACAACTTTAATATCATCTTTATTAAAAGTAGGCCATAAATCTAGTTCAATGACGCTCAAGACCTCGTTGTAGAGCCTTAATGATGGATTATTCACTACAATCACCGCTCAATTGATTCCCAGTAAGATACGAATTATGGCCTGTGTATATGAAATAGTGTGACAATGGAGCTTCCATTTCATGATGAACCTGAAAAAAATAAAAAATGACATTTTATGGAGAAGATGAATCTTACTTCCTCAATTTTTTCCAGGCATCCAAAAATAGAGAGAGAGGGGTAAAGAGAGAGAGACAAATGACCTCAAATTTCAGAGGATCTAGAAATCATTGAGAAGAAGAAAATGGAAGATGTTATTGAGGGTGAGTTCATGTTGTTGTTTAGTACGGTGATCTCCACCGCCATTCCGAAGAGCTTCGTTATGGCTCCTGTTTCGCGCTTTGAGGATCTGGTCGATGATTTGCTCTGATTCCAATAGGGTGATGTCGACGTGGCCTTGGTGCTCCAACAGGAAGTGCCAGAACTGGTCAATGGACATACTGGACCCTCCACCTTCGTCGGCGAACTTGGAGAAGGTCTCCTTGAGGTCCTGAGGTGGAACCAGGTCGTTGCTCTTCTACTTTCTAGTGAAGAACAAGAGCCACTTGTACTTGTTATAGGTCTTCATGTCATCTTCTTCTTCCTCTAATTCCTCTTCTTCCTGATTGTTATGGAACAGATTCAAAAAATAGAGAAAGTCAATAGTTGATTATCTCCAGTCAGCAACTTCACCTGCCTAGTCACCATCCATGTCAACATAGTTAGTCAATAACCTTGTTTTTAATGATCAACGTTTCTATTGTAACAGCTACTGTGACTTTTGCACCTATTTTATAACCACATAGTTACTTTTGTACCTAAAAAAAGCATTTATTACTGGGTGCACTTTCAGAAAAATCACATGTGCATTTTTGTACCTTAACCCTAGTCAAAATCCTAATACTTTCCCCATAATTTGGGCCACTCTGATGAAAGAACAGAACCTGGCAACAACCTTGCAACGGATTGGAAGGAAATTTATTTCATTGTTTGAGAGTTTTTATGAAGGGAAGGAATGGTTTCATATGATCATGGTTTTGAGAGTTATTATAATAATGATGGAACACCAATACAGAGTTGATCTAGTGGTGTAAGCCTCTCTAGATCCTCTAGGTCTTGAATTTTAGTCCTAAAGGAGACACCTATGGTAGGAGGGGTAGTCACAAACCCCGAATCAGATATTAGATGATAATATAAAAAAATGGATAGAACGAAATGAATTAAAGCTATCATTACGTACGAGTAAATTTAGAGAAAAAGTATGGATCAATTTTTATTATGTTATCTTGCTCACACATCATAAAAGCTAGTGCTAATTTTTATCTAATGAAGATGAAAATAAAATTCACCTTAAAATATGGGAGAAGAATCTATTGTTGTTAAAAATTTCTGGTGCAACTTCGTCTTCACCATCCAACTCAATCACAACTCCTAATAAAATATTATGAAAATGGTGACTAACAGATTTACCAGAACTTCGGAGAAAGGAGGTAATCGTACGATTTCTCACACCATTCCGAATCCAATGTAAAAACTTGGCAAGTTGTTCTTCAACTGTTACTCGTGGAAGACCACCTTTCCTTTGTAAATAGCAAACAAGTTTAAGAATTCTTAAGGACTCATTATTATCATACCATGACAGCTTGTAGTACTCATCAGATTCTTCATTAGTTCATCTCGTGCTCGACCTCTCTCTTCCCATATAATGTTAGAAATTTGATTCTTTTGCGATGCTTTAGGGTGTTATACCATACAGTCGCAAAGTAAACAAACTGTATATATAAACAGCCTTAAGAAATTGACGCCGATACATTTGTATGCAGAGGTCTAGTATGGTTATGCATTGTTGTACCTTCTCTTGGAATGATGATATTCTTTTACAAGAAAATGTGAACTTGTCTCAATAATGGAAAGATATCCTAACAAAATACTCCCTCCACGTCTTTGATATAGAATATATTTGGAGAGGTAATCTTGATTTTAAGTATAAGGCATATTTTTCATATTTATCAATATTTTCTTAATTTACTTCTATTGATTCTCCTTCAACAATAACCAAGGAAAAGAGAGAAGGAAGTGATCAAGGAAGATGTCTAGAATGTCTTAGAAAATATATGTTATATTAATTAATTTAACTAATCTAATCAAATTAGTTATATATATCTTATATTAAAGATTAGGGGAGTCCACTGAAAGAAAAATCCATTTTGGCCTCCTCAATCTTATCATGTCATTTATTTTTAATTTACAGAGCTTTTTCCTTTTGGCGTGTTAGGAAAGGGTTTTCAAAAAGAATATAAATTTATTTATTGGAATGAAGAATGAAAAAAAGAGGGAATTAACAATAACAATCACAAACGGGGATAAGATAATAGGATTGGGGTAATTAGTGACGATTTGATGACTGAAATATTTATTGACGGTCATGCCAACCTCGAAACATGACTTACCTTATTAAACCGTACTTTGCTTTCAAAAAGGCGCTTTCTTTGTAAACCGAAGGGTCTGAGATAGTTTATTTTTTATTTATAAGTGTTTTTTACGTAAATTGAGATAAAATTCATCTCATATACTTACCTCATACGGTAAATCACAATTAAAAAATACTTATAAATTAAAATTAAGCTATTCCAAAGAAACACTAAGATGAATGAGTTTATTCTTGTCACCGATAATTTCGGCCACTGTTTTTCTCCGGCTGGTTAAGATCACTGCACCGCCACCATTTTTCTTCAATTTCCCTAACAACTCATCAGCCAACCATTTGCTACAGCGCCACATGTCATCCAACACTAAAATGTAATTCCCTGAGTTCAGTAATCGACGCTCTAGTTCTTCCACGAGCCAATCCCTATTTTCATCGATGTTGCCTGCAAGGCTATCAGTATCTAAGCCCAAACGATACAGCAAATATTCAATAATCCTGACATCTATCTCTTCCTCGCTGGTTAATTCCGATAAGCAAACCCATATGATGCGCTTGAATTTGATGCCAATAGTTTTTCGTTTCAAAACGTTCTTAACAAGCGCCGACTTGCCTGAACAACCCGTCCCATAAATCCCGACGGCCGCGAAGTCATGATCACCCAAGGTCAAAAGCCAATCAACCATCTGCTTTTCGCGTTCATCAGAAACCTCGTCGTCACTAGAAATAATTCGATCAGGTTTGTAGACTGGATACCAATCCCCCGGCAGCAAATTTGGTTGGCTCGATTCGGTAATCGGGCTAGAACAAGTTTCCGGTACCGTTGATTCGAGCTCGTTGAGTTTAGTATTGATAGCTGACTGCTCATTCATCGTGAAAATCCTCTTGATAGACTTGTTCTGGCCCTTGAGGATCCGCCAGTCGGTGAGCGCTTCGTTAAGATCGGAAAGCCATGAAATAGATTCAGGGCCGGTCAACGCTGTACTATTAGCCTTCAACTTCTCGCCGATGGCTTTAAACCTGGCCAAGATTGGATTTGATGATGAGTTTGAATGGTCTTCATCATCCAATGAAGATAAGTATTGTGTCATCAGAAATCTGGCAACGTCGGAGGCCATGATGACAAGAATAACAAGTACAGAACTGGGCAATTTCCCGCAGTTCCTGGTGGGAGGTAGACAAAGAAAGAGAATTATATTGATAATAGCCTCTTAGATCCAACCTGAGACTGCTTACTGTGATTAGCTGTGATCATGTCTTAGATCCATCCCATTTCATGTCAAATAGTCAGACAAAAAATAGTTGTACTTTCCTTGTTTTTTTTTTTTTTTTTGGCAAATCGGGGCCATTAATTTACGTTTATTTTTAATTAATTTTATTGCTATTTTAAGTAGAACCATTTTCTTTTGTAGATTCTTGTTATTACATTTTGAGTTTCTTATTTAAAATATATTAATTCTATTATGAATTTACGATCAGCTTGATTTTTTGTTTTTGTTTTTGCATTATTTGGCTGTTTGAGCACGTATTATACCGTTCAAATAAAATTTCAATTATTCAGATTTAATATTTTTAAATGATGATTTTTAAGTGAAAAAAATATTTTTTGAAAAATTGATAGTTAAGAGACTGTATTTATATTATTAAATACTTTATACATTAAAATAATTTTTTTAAAAAGAGTAAATGTAAAAAGGTTCAATCTCATCTTTCCTAGTTAGATTTGACATTAACAAATGACGCTAACAATGCAGTTTTTGTAAGAATTTGCGTAATGTTAGAAAAGTATATTTAGTTCAGATTTAATGTTTAATAAAAATATTAATAAAATATCAAATTATTAAAAGAACAAATAAATAAATTCAAAAACTGCTAAATTTTTTGATAAAAAATTTTAAACTGCAATAAAATTATTTAAAAAGAATGGTTTGATAAAACAATAAATCTAAACCGTTCAAATTTCAATCTAATGGTTGAGATGAGTAATGGAAGGGAAGAAGAGGTTAAGAGAATGGTAAGAGAAAATGATAGTTGCATCCCAACGAAGACATAACTCACTTGACCACAGCTAAGGTCTCTCTTGGCTGCAGCCACCACTTGTAATTGAGAATGTGATTTTTGATGTCAGAACGAATTATAGGGCTTTTAAACATTGGATCCAAGAACTAGAGGGTCATTCTTCACTTCGTGGGCATTTTGGAGGCGGATGGGGAGCATTTCCAAGCTAAGGAGTGGTGTTTTTCAAGGAAAATCAAGTCGAGATTAAAATTTTGAAGAGATTTAAGCTCATTTCCCTTGAGTTTTACTGATTCCTTCTCCTTTCTTCTCCATTATTCTGATATTGCTGAAGCTATTGTGTGTATTTATGGCTATTGATTGAACATGAGTAGCTAAATTTTTCATTCTAGGATTATTCTGAACCTTTATATGGATTAAACCCCTCTTTTAGTAGCTAATAATATATATGTGTTGATTTTATCTTGTGTCTAATGCTTTTGTGTGAGTGGCTGTCGCTGAGAATGATTTGTTCAGTTGAATTAAGCTTGAGAAAGTTAGTTTAATTATAGAACTTAGGTAAAATTATACTAGACTTGAAGTTTAGGAATTGAATGGATCGTTTATTAGTAGCATAGAGATATAGTTACAGGCCTAACATTGTCAAATTAAGATTGATGCTAAATTAATATTGTAGCAAAAGATTGTGCATATTAATTGAGGATATAAAATTAGTTGTGACTTGAGAAAGCTTAATTAAGTACTTTTGAACCTTAGACTAACACATATAATCATTGAAAATACCATTAGAGAGGAAATTCATCAAGTGTTATAAAGTACAAAGGGGATAAATAATCCTACGCTTTGCCTAAGATTTGAAATCAAAGTATTAGTTTTCATTTAGTAATTTTTAGTCTTAGAAATAACTTTTTAAATTTCTCTTTCCACACCAACAACATATTTTGGCTCAACTTTATTGAATTCCCTAAGCTTATTCCCTGATTAATTTGTTAAACAAATTCTTGTAGGAATAATACTTGACTTATCACTTTATTACTTAGATATGACCCGCGCACTTGCGGTTTTGAATAGATCCCTTAAGACACAAAATAGTTTAGGTTTTATTTAATTATAATGATCAATATTTTAAATGGAGTGAAACTTGAAGACATACAAAAACTTCTGATTTGAAAGTTAAGAGATTAAAACCAAAATGAGAGAAATCTTGATGGATGAAATATTGCATTAACCCTTTTTTTAATCTCTATATGATTATGTCAGATTTAAATATTGTCAAGATGAACTAAAAGTAATTTACTCTCCTAAGAGTATTTCTTGCACTCACACGTATTCCAATGCGAGAAATGTGCTTCTCATTACTCTTCTATTCCAGTTGGATCTAAACGTATAAATTTATCCGGCAAAAAAATAAGTCTAAATTTAACTCTCCTATTTCATAAAAATATATTGTTACAAGATTAAAGTTTAATTAAATAAATAAAATTTTCTATCAATACCAAATGCTTAATGAGAAATCACCAATAGCATTGATTTCCGTGGTGAAATAAATAAAATAATTAAAATTAACTATAAAGCTTCTAACAAGGAGGCGATGGGAGACAACATTTTGATCTCTCACTCTGAAAATTCAAAAATGTCGAACCAAACAAATCCACGGACAGATGTGCCGGCACTGTTGAATCAGCTCAAGAAGACCTTCGAAGAAACCTTTCAAGATGTTTCATCGGCCAAGGATGTCAAGCAGAAGATCGACCATTTGATTTATCAATTCCGTTCTATCAGTTATGAGCTCCCTCAGATCCACGAATTTCTGCGCCAAGATGCCGCTGAGGCCGATCAGTACGATTTCCAAGCTTTATCTGGAAAGGAACAGATTATCATAGACAAAGCAGACGAGGATCCACTGGTGAAATCTCTTCGGGTGAGTTATGAAATTTTCCTCCGACTTGATGAACTCAAGCATGATCCCAGAATTTGCTTGTTTCTGGCGATTTTCCCTGAAAAAGCTGTTCTGAGGAAAAGGTTTCTTATTTATTGGTGGATTGGGGAAGGGTTGGTCCAGAACGAGGAAGAAGGCGAAAGAATATTTGAAGAGCTTTTGGATCTTGAATTACTCATACCCTATCGTACTGGCAGGTGTCCAAGAGTCAGTAAATGTCAAATTTTCCCCTGGATCCGTTACATGCTCATCTCAGTGGCCATGAAAGAGCAGCTTTTGAACTTAGAGGACGATATACCGCCACGTTTTTATCCTACCGGTTCTCGGCGTGCTTGTTTGGTCGCTGATCACACTAATTTTGCACGTGATCTAAGCGAATCCAAACTTGAGACTTTGAGGACCCTTTTTAATGTAAACGAGAGATATCTTGATTTTCGAGATCAATGGCTTGCTAAACTCAAAAGATTGGTGGTGCTTCAGCTTGGTCGTTGGCAGGTTTTTCCCTCCTATCACATTGAAGTTCGAGATGATTCGTTCCTAACAGGTTTGAAGACCCAGAAAGTGCTCAAGTATCTCAGCCTCCGTGGGATTTCAAGAATTACTACACTTCCTGACTCCATTAGAGAACTGGTCAGCCTCGAAATTTTGGACCTCAAGGCTTGTCATAATCTTGAAACGCTGCCTGCTGCTATTACATCATTGAAAAAGCTCACGCATTTGAATGTATCAGAATGTTACTTGCTGGAGAGCTTGCCAAAGGGGCTCGACAAGCTTACATCGCTCCAAGTACTCAAGGGATTCATAGTAGGCCATTCACAAAAGACTCCCATAAGAATAGAGCATCTTCCAAGTCTGAGGAATCTGAAGCGATTAAGTATACATATAGGGAGTGAGGCTGCCATCCAGAAAGAGAAATTCCACAAGTTAAAGGATTTAGAAAAGCTCAAGTGTCTGAAAATATCATGGGGTCAAGCGGTTGTTGGAGAGTTTCTGTCTTTTCCGCCAGGCCTACAAAGACTGGATCTTGAAGGCATTCCTCACGAGACAGTGCCAGAATGGTTAAATCCGAGCAAACTGAGGAACCTGGAGACGCTATACATTAAGGGAGGTAAGCTCAGGAATTTATTAGATGAGGGAGAAAAGTGGGATGTGAAATATTTGGTGCTCAAGTATACCAATTTGCCGCCAATTACAGAAGAAACTCTCAAGCCAGTGTTTCCTTCACTCCAATACGTGAAGAAGGTTGAGTGGATACATAAAGGTGAACAAGAATTTTTGGAGTATGAGTGGAACAAGGATGGGCAGTGACAGGTTGAGATTCAGAACAATTTCCCAACAAAGATCCTTGAAAAGCTTATCACACGTAAATTGGACCCATTACATGAAACAGAGTTACGCAATTCTGTCTGTTCCCTTCTATTTCTAGTTGATTTTGATGTTTTCTTTTTCATTTTGTTGTATTGGGTGTTACTGAAATCTTATTTTTCAATGAAATTTAATGAATTTTCAGTTTCTGATCACTGCTCACAGTTCAGAAGCTCAATCAAAGGAGGTTAAGTCGCATATTTTCATGAAATCTTATTTTTGGCCATATGTATATTTACACAGATTTGAGATAAAATATTATCGCATAATCACAAGAATTTGGATCACACAACTCCATAGAGTTATATCCACTATTAAAAAAAAAAAAAAAAGGCAATTGTCGACAAAATGTAATCATGTGCATGTGCCGGTGGTGATATGGCGTCAACAGCAACCATCGGTAAGAGGAATACTTATATACTTTATAACCGTTATCTCATTTGTACTTTGATTAATTAAAATATAACAATTCATCTTATTTAATCCCACATGGCTGATAATTCATGTCACGCCATGAAAATTTAGGGGTGACCGGCATGAAATGTGAGAGGAGTTACATTCCTAAAGCCTTAAAACTCATATAAGCAAGTGTGACACCTAACAATTACAATAATATTGATTATGAATACATTTACTCTAGTTCATATATAACATATTTCTTACAATCAAAATCTTAAACAATTTGTAGAGATGGTGGTAGAGTCTCTTCTATAAAATTTCTGCCATGGCCTACATATTCAGTATAGCATACGGAGCTCTGCTCCACTACAGCAAATGTAACTACATACGCCTTAGACTAACAAATAAAATAGGGATCTGCCTATAGACAACGTTGAGCACCTAAAACAAGAGTTATAAATATATGGAAGAGTTTAAGGGTTGATATTACAATAAGAATCTTTTAAAATAGCACTTCAACTTCAAGACAGCAGCAATATAGATCTTCAGTTAACAGCAGAAGGAATAGAATGAGCTGCACTATCTTAGACCAAAACATATTTTCCAATGAATAATGTCCCAATTCTAATTTAAAGAAATAAAAGGAGGGAAATAATAATATTACTGTTACAAACTAATATGAAATAACATATATAAATACAAACTTCAAAATCCGAAATAATTTCATGCAACATTTATACCACACACACATATATAATAATTGCGAGACACTCAAGCACAACTTCAAAACTACAATGTTGTAACACATTCAAGATTTATGTACATATCCTTAATTGCATAACACCAAGTATGATAAAAAAAAGTCGTTTAAAAGATCCAAACTAAAATAGAAAATCTCAAATCTCATTTTCTTCCATAGGACTTCACCAGAACAGATATCAAGCGTGGATACACAGTCCATGAGGGTAACTAACCAAACAAACATGGTCGAGACCACAAAGACAAGCGTGGATACAAAGTCCACAAGGGTAAAGTAACCATGTGTAGCATGAAGCCACAAAGACAAGTGCAGGTACAAAACTCACGAATAACAAGCATGAGAATAAATCCTACGAATATCAAGCATGAGTACTATACCCACGAAAGTCAAATGACCTTGATTAACCATGGTGTCCCAAGGATTAACAGTACTGCTATTAGTAATCAGTGTTGTGAATTCAGTGCTCTAAAAATGTTTCCAAACATGCATGGGATCGATATACCATTAACAAACTCATAAGTTCTTCCAATAATAAAAGCTCAGAGAATATTTCATAATAAAACATCCTAGCATGAAAGTTTTAAAAATAATATCTCAAAAACTATTCTTTTCAAATTCCACACATAACTACTCATTTCTTTTCAACAAAATCTGTCTTTCTTTACATTCGAAAAATCTTTTCACCATCTTCATCATGAATATCATTGATCAAATACTTCGCTAGTTAGGTCATAGATCCAAACATTATAATTAAGTTTAAAATACTAGAAATATGAATCATAGGATAAATTGAACTTCCTCTCAAATTAAAGGAATACCTGGAATACTTCACATGATGCAATAATCAAGATTACAAGAATTATACTGAAGTACATGTAAATACACTTAGAACAATATATTGAGATAAAAGAAAATTTTATTTATAATTTAATTGCGACGCTATTCACTTACCTGCTATGCTTCCAAATATATTTAACTTACTCCCTATGAGCCCCTTTCAAAAATAACTCTCGCTCTTTAATTCCCTAATGCCCAAGCAACACTGTTGTTATTCCCTTTTTTCATAAAATTTTTAGAATTAATAAAATTTCGTTTGAAAAGAAAGTCCTCTATGAAAGTTAATGGCATACACGCATAATAGTCCTTGTTAACAAACCTCACCCACTTTTATAGACTTCTTAACAACAATCTCCAACAACCCAACAAATACAAGCAAAATCCAAAATCTCTACTGTACAGAAAAATATGGAGAAAGACTTTACCCTCAAACTTCTATTTGAAAAATACTTTTAAATTCAATCGATGAAACCATATTCATATGAAGAAGTTACAAGATTTCCAAATTTCATCTCATCACAAAATTTAAATTAAAAAGTTAAGCAATCATCCAAACACAACATAACTTTTACTTCCGTTTCATTTACTACCTCAAACTAATACTTTCTCACCGAAACCACAACCCAACCCAATTTATATTACTAGCTCTCTAGTGAAATACAATTAAACTTTATATATGATTCTTAGTCCATAATTATCTTGAATCATGAAGAAAGAACTCCCCTCCTTCCTATAATAAAGCATGAAAATCAAATAAATTTTTACGCTTTAATTATTCCATTCATGTAACTTTAATCACCATTAACTGATTATGATTTCCTGTCAAACATTTTGACAAACACCTTTGTGCATTCTTATAGATCAAGCTATGAAGCAACATTTGTCATCCCATATTGTTAACAAAAAAGAAAAAAAAAAGGTTCAAGATCATGATAGAATCACAAGGTTTCTTAAATTCAATTCATTAACAAGATTTGACCTTTAATAAAATGGAACCCCTGTTCTGCATCCCTTTTAACAACCAAAATTTTCAGCAAAACACTTATATTACTTTCCCCTCTTCCCATTTTTGGCTAAATTGGAGCTACAAATCACCCCCTCATTCCACACGCACAACAGCAGAAATAAAATTTAAAAAAAACAAGAGAGAGAGAGAGAATGAATGTTAAGCTTACCCTACACACCCACTTAGCGACTTGGACAGGGAGTAAGAAGATGAGCCTAGTGATGCCAAACAACTATCCCTTGAAACCTCAACATCCCAATCTCAAAACGATCACACACCAATGACAAGAAGAAAGAGAATCCCAGCCATAAGCAGCAACCCGTGATTGAAAAATAGGAGAGGACGATGAAAAATCAACGAGACAAAGCAAAGCCTGAGTTCTACCGATTAGATGTCATAAACACACACCCACCAAGCTAAAGCGAAGGAGGACGATGCGGGAGAAGGATGGAGCGTGCCTGAGAAGTATCTATAAATTTTTCTCCCTCTGTTCTACCGCGGTTGCCAATGGAAGGGGATAACTAATAGCTTGGGAAAAAAAAAATATGATGGCATGTATTTTTATTTTTAAGAGAAGGGCGTTATGGTAATTTTATAATAATAAAACAAAATAAAACACTCCATTGGCATAGCATGGATTTGAACCTACGATCTCATATATCACAACTATATAATTTTCACTCTTCATCAAGCTTCCTTTTTTTACCATCTACCAAGTGAGTTTCCTATGATGGATTAGGTGCAATAATTGCATATTTAATATATAACATAGGAAACCTAATTACATCACATTAATCTTATATTTTCATATTAATAACATAATTATCCTAGGTTATTATTGGCCCTAGAATCTGGCCAGATTACATCATAATCATCATAAATAATAAAGTCAAAACAAATCAATAATATTTAAATACAAAAACAAAACTCTCCCATAATCCAGAGATATGGGGAAACCACTAAAACCTTAAACTAATATATTTTGTTTTAGGCTTAATGCCCATGTTTAGCGGCAACCAAAAAAAAAAAAAAAACTTTCAAGACATAAAAAAATGATGATAACAACAAAATATTTCCTATTACAACTAATTCGTAAAAATTGAAATTCTTGAAACATATTCTACCATGAAATATCAATTCCAGCAGAAGCGTTATTGGAAGTAAGTATTTTTTTTTATATTTTGGCTTAATTGTTTCCTTTCCTATTGGGTATGTATTCAATCCACAACAATTTACAGTTTACAAATCCACAACATTACATTAATCCACAGAAAAAACCCAAACCAAAAGCACACCAAATCAAAATGAATAACTCAAAACAAATAATTAACTCATAAAATCAATACTAATGTATTTAATTACAACATAACAAATAATGTACAACTAGTTTTAAGTACTTATGTATGTAGAATGTAGGCAAGAAATAATTTTAATGTATAACTAATTCATAAACAACACAATATGAATAGGCAAGCAACAACCTACGTATGTATCTAAATATTAGCTAATTGTCTGACCATATATTCACACCATTCTTCAATGATTTCATCTACTTGTTGGTTAGTCAATTGGGCACAACGTTAATCTTCATAATACTACATAAAAAGCATACATAGTATGAATTAAAGTCACTAAAAATCATTTAACTTAGAAACTTTTCAATTAAATTTAAAACACAGTAACTACAAGTAAAAAACCTTACTTGCGTAGGAACAGAATTTTGATTATGAGAAACTACATCTTTCATAAATTTCATAATGTAATAACCGCAGTCATTATTGTTTGGTTGGAATGGGCACTACAACAATACAATGAAATAGTTAAGTAAATATGTGAGGAAAAATTTTTGAATAACAAAATTTGAGTAAATTCAGATATAAGTATCGCAATCTTCCTCCAGGTATAGCTACTAAATGGGTCTTTGCGTGTAGAATAGCTCAATTCAACGTTGCTTTGATAAGCGGTCAATGCACTAACAAAACAAGTAGTGACTAATTAATTTTGGTAATTCAATAATGACATATGTAAATATTTACACATACACATATGCACCTACTTATTGATTATAACCTTCAAATCAGTCTGGATGACCGGCCTTTAGAGGATCCAAATAGTAAATACGGGGCCTCTAGGTGACGCTGGATGGATAACAATCAAAATGTAACATTTTGATGGGGTTATAGAAACTCAAGGCATAGTGAATGTTTTGAGGTTTCTTCATGCTAGCTGATGATCTTTAGTAACACTGTGGTGTTAAAGAAATGTAGTTATGATATACGGTGCTATATGATGAGTAGTGATCATACCGTATGTCACGCCCTTAATTTAATTTCACCTTTATCAAAGTATTCACGGAAAATGATATGCGGTTCGGTAGGTAACTTAGGAATAACATGAATATACTGATAATAAGTGCATGATTACATAAATTTCCCATTTTACTTTCTTAATACCCCAAAGATATAAGAATCATTAGGGGATAAATTTGGGCTCCTGCTAAATTGGGGCATAGCAGTTTACTTAATTTAGGCTTATTCCCAAGCCTCAAATCCCAAATTTCGGGGTATTACACCGTATATTGATCCTAAAGGATCCGATATGATGATACTGAAGGTTGATGATAGGCCTGAATCATATCTAAGCTGAAATAGTGCTTAGGTCGAAATGTGAATTAGTTGCATAATGGTTCTGTTCCATGATGGAAGTTAGAACCTTGTGAATAGTATTGAACCTTTAGTAATGTTTTGAGGATATTACCTGAATATCGTGAAGGTTAGAATAGGCGCTATTGATCATGATTTTAGCATGCCCATTGGGCATAATTAAGGAAAATGATTTTTAATATATGTAATGTTGAGGTTCCAGATTTCATGATGAACCTAAAAGTTGGGTTAGAGACAGAGTACTCCCAATGATATACTGTGCCTACGGGTACACTGATATGCCTAGACAAAGGACTGAGGTACAAAATAAGTAGGGGTGTAATAGTGGTTGGCCCTAAATACATTTCCGACTGAACAGAATTATATATTATCACATTCTCTATGAATGATTGTGTGTTATTACGGGGTCCAAGTGAAATCCAACTGAGGAAGTAAGACAAGTGTGGGCAAACAATGCAGCCCCACCTCTATTGTATTTGATAGTGTGAAACATCAGAGTGGGCAGCAAAAGCATAGTGAATTTATGTATAGCATTTGAGGACAATAGGAGAGGTTAGCAGTTGTACCAGTGTTGATCATCCCAAATCCTAAATAGATCTATGTGGTCTACAGCATCATAACCTGTACGACATACAGTGATTTTCCTTGAGTATTGAGGCAACCCATCAAAGCATGTTAAAGATGCGACTAATCAGTTTATGATCGGGTGGCTCTTACCCTAACATGGCCAGGTGGGTTGCACCGCATTGGTTGCTTACAGTTGAGAGGCTGGGCGTAAAACATGTGTGCTAACGCAGTATAGCCAATAGTATTTCTCCCTGTATGGTGAACTGTATGGTGACTTGTGTGGTCTGCTGTGTGGCAAATTGTGTGGTCTGTTGTTTAGTGACTTGAGTGATTTGCTGTTGGTGACTTGTGTGGTATGCTGTGTGGTGAACTGGTTGGTCTGCTGTGTGATTTGCAATGAGGCAAATTGTGTGGTCTGTAATGTAGTGATCTGTGTGGTTGTGTGGTTTATAATGATGTAACTTGTGAGGTTTGTAGTAACACGAATTGTGTGGTCAGTAGTACAATATGCAGGTAGAGATTAGGATGAGTCTTAATGTAGTAGGGAAAATAGTGGTGAATACTCTCTACACTGTAGTATCCCATAATTGAATATCCGCTCATGTTGGCAGTAAGCCCTAGTGTACATGTTTGTATAGAGCAGTAATACCTAATAAGCTATATGTCCTGAGGTTATTAGTCTCGTTATGTATTCAGCAAAGAGATGAACTATATGTGCTTAGGCCATAAGACTTGATGGGCATGTATGTCCTTGGGCTGACAAAATGTTATGTATTAGAAAATTATGATGAGTAAAGGCTCGTGGTATCAAACTCTCTATGTAAGATTATATGGGGCAACATGCCTACGCTATAAGATCCTATATGCTAGTGATTGTTAAATGTCATTTTGATGAATGTGAAGGCTGAATACTATCTGAGATTTGTGTTAAGAATATAATGATGATTATGTTGCGTGATTTGTGAGCCTGCACATGAAAGGGAAGGATTAAGTGATCAAAAGAAAAAACCCTGAGGTGTATACGTTTAAATTTTGAGGAAGAAATTTTATTGACAGGGGGAGAAATGTAATATCTCAAATTTCAATCACCAAAATTTCTTATATTAAAAGGAAATATTCACTTGGTCATAAATCATGCCATGTGGAAGCTTTAGATGCCATATGAAAAAAAGAAGAAAAGTCAATTTTCACATGCAAAATTGGCAATTAAATATTATATTGTAAGATGATATTTTACAAGATCATCATCTCTTTCAAAGGGCCATGATTTACATATGACAAGAGGAAGAAGCAAGAGAAAACACATATTGGCTATTAAATATGACATATGAAGACAATTTGACAAGTTAGCAAAAGATGAAGACTTGGTCAACAATTGCAACTAATGTAAGGAGGAAAATATGATAATTCAAGAAACAACTTCATTTCCCTTTTCTCATGATAATTTCGATCAACAAGGGAAATATTTGAGAAAAAGAAATACTTGGAAGAAGATGATGCCATATGGAATTAATTTGGGCTAAGTAATTAAATAAGAGTTCATAAAGATAAAAGCATATGGAAATTACTAATAAAATATGGTAAATTAAGAGAGATAAAGAAGATATTTCAAGAGCTTTCCTCTTTCCATTTCAATATGCTTTTCATCCAAATCATAAGGGAAAGAGAGAGGGAGAGTTTAATTAATACCATGCTTCACCTTTTCATCAAGAAAAGTGGGTCAAAAGCATATCAAGAGAAAGGAAGAGACTTGTTAACACAACTCCCTCCCCTCAAGTCAATTATTTCGGCTATGTTATAAAAGGAGAGAGGAGGGTTGATTAATTCAATTCTCTCATCCTCCTATTCATCTAAAAAGTCGGTCAAGACTCCAAATCAAAGAAAGAGAATTGGATTATAATATTTTCTCACCTTTTTGGTTCATTACGACAACCAAAGAGAAAGAGTGTGAGAGAGAATATTAAATTAAAATATTTCCTCACTTTTCTAATAGGAAGGTCGGCCAAGCATCTAAGATCAAGAGAGTGGGAGTAGATATTTAATTAAAACACTCTCTTACATCCTCACAGCCACAAAGTCGGCCACAGGAAGCAAGGAAAGTGAAAGTGAGTTTTGGAAGAATAAAGAGTAAGGTAAGGTGATTTTATGTGATTTTCACCTCTTTAACCCCATCTATGGCTCAAATACCCTTTATAAGCATTGCTCCTCTTGATGAGACCTTCAATTCTATGGTTTTAGAATTTCAAGAGGAGATGTTTTCAGCCATCTTACAAGAGCAAAAGTTGTAGAACCAAAGAAAGAACCTAAGGAGGAGCAAGAGGTGAGTATTGGCTTTAATTTGAGCTATTGGTTGTGTTAGTTGAATGAGTATTTTGGCATGTGTAACTCTGTCATAATTTCGGCCAAGTAAGGGATTGGAGGAGTCATGGTGATTTGATTGTGTTTATGGTGTTTCATGATGATTAGAAGGCATATGACACTAGTTTGATGCTTAAATTGAAAGTTTGGTAATTGTAATAATTTATGTTAAATTTATGCCAAAACAAGACACGTAGAATAGGTAGGAATTTGGTCATTTTGATATTACCATTGTTTTCTACATGAAAAATTGTGTGGGAATATATTTGTTCATGATTTTTGGGAATTTGTAAGTAAATATGAAAATTTTTGAAATTAAAGGAACATGTTGTTTTATTTGCCTCCAGTAAAGCAGTGGTATTGTGCAATGACATTCATTTGTCAAACCCAGCCAAAAATTATGAAACTTGTCAGGATTAATGTAGACATCTGGAGCTTTAATTTTATAGGTAGTTTGTAATTTTTGGACAAGTATATTAAAAGATATGAATTTTCAAAGTTGTACCCTGTTTCTAGAAGGAAATCTAGAATAGTGCAGGGTTGACAAATTTCTGGAAACAATGTGAGTACAATGGTCGGACTTAGGTATTTTTGCATGAAATTACACTTAATGAGCTTTATTTAGGCTTTATAATCAGTCAAATTGGATTTTCCTAGAATTAATTATGATTTTCCAAAATCAATTGAAAATCTGCAGTTTTCTAGAAAACTGTGAAACTGCACTGTGTAAAGTAGTATTGTGCAAAAACTACTGAAACTGTGATAAATAACCAACAAACTATGATTCAAGGCAGCAATAGTTCAAGTAATAAACAATTGCTTGTAACTTTAATTTACAAGAATCTGCAATAGTCCTAGATCAAAGGTATTGAACAGATAAGAGAGCAGGAAAGGGCAATTCTAGGTAGTAACTCTATTTGTCATACACTATGTGAATGTTTATATGCTTTGTGTATGCCATCTTCTATAATATGATCACTATACTTCCGAGTAGGGCATTGTGTGAGTAGGCACATTTATAGAGGTGTTGCGCATAGTGGGGAAGTAGCCCCGACTCATGTGCACATGCCGTGTTGCTTGTGTTCACGGATAGTGGGGAAGTAGCCTTGACTCATGTGCACATGCCGTCTTGTTTGTGTTTACGGATAGTGGGGAAGTAGCCTTGACTCATGAGCACATGCCGTGTTGTTTCCGTCATTGTTATGTTGCATTATATGGTGTATGGTATATTCATTTGTCGCATTTTATATGACTGATTACATGTTACTACTAAGATTCTTTTAAATCTCACCCTTTCCATAAATATATCAAGTTTTCAATAGCAGGCGGCGGCTCAAGGGGCAAAGGTGTACTTACCGGCAATTGATGGTTCTGGTGTAGATCAATCAAGCTGTTGGTTATTTGAAGACCTTTTATTTATTTTAAGGTTTGTAAGTATTATGTATCTGATCCTACGGGGAAAACCTGTAATATAATCAAGTATCTTGTATCAATAATATCAGTATTTTTATAATATTCTTATGTGCCCACCGATCTGCGCAAAAAATGTGAAAATATGATAAGGGTGTTACACAAAATCCAATGTCCCCTAAAATATTTTGAAAATTTTACTTCGATAATCATGTTGTAGTAAAAGTGAAAGAATAAAAAACCATACATTAAAATAATGTTGCAAATAACTTACCCCGAATTGTATGGCATAATAAAGAGCACATTAGGGGTTGCTCTGCGCATGAAGATATCCTAAGATCGTTAGATAGTGTTTATACATCTAATCTCCCTGTATGCTAGCCAAAAAGGTATAGGTTGACAAATATGAATCCATGCGCCCTTTTCGTGCACAATAACAGATCGTGGTACAAGTGCCTTTATAGAAAATAAATAATGTCACAAAAACCAAAAAACTAAATGATGATGAATAATAATAATAATAATAATAATAATAATAATAATAATAATAATAATAGTGATAGATGATAATGATAAAGTACCTAATCCATATGTTGATGGATGTCGTACTAAGCCAATCACAACTAAGTACTTCGTTCAGCACACTACTATCGACATGATCAGATATATCTACATGATAGATGTCGATATCAAAACGTATTGACTGACCTCCTTGGCAAATCAAAGCTGGTGCCATTGTTGACAATTGTTGGCGATATGACGGCATTTGTAGGTTGCTTCAGTTGTTGGTTGAGATTGGGGCTTCTGTTCAGTTGATGAACACTTTGAGTTTTTCCCACGCCCTTCAATTTTTTCCCTTCAGGACGAGTAGTAACCTACAAAAATCATGTCGGTTTAGATGGAAGTGCATAGAAAAAGTAAAAGGAATTGTAAATTAACTATCTTTTCAAATGGCTCAATCAGACCTATTGGCCATACAACATAAGCACCGACAACATCTTTCACCATCGTTTCTTCATCCTGATAGGGGATTGGTAAGGGGGCATCTTGATTTGTGCATACATCAACCCTTACTCAGAGTGTGTTCAGCGGTAATGGTGAATTATGCAATGTATCACATTCGGTGTTGTAGGCTACGCCGATAGCAACTGCACGCTTAAAAGATTCATTGACATGCAATTTGCATGCCGATTCATGATTTAACTGTGCCTTTACGCCTTGGGGTCAAATGCAAAATATTTTTAATCCAAGAATTGCAGTATAATGTAACACTCGGGTCGTCTCACTTGAGGAGCCTTTATTGAACTACCTAAGTAAACTAATTATCATGCAAATGCAATTAAAACAAGGGGAAAATGATTTTTGGTTTTTGAAATTAATAATTAAAAGAAAATGCAATTGTTAATTAAAAGCTAATATAGTATTTTTGGTATTTTTCTTATAAAAATGGAGAATGAGTAAAAGTGAATGGAATGGTATGGAGTAGAAAATATCAATAAAGAATGTTCTTGGTAATGAAGAAATGACAATCCTTACTTAAAAAGATTATGGGAGTTAAGAATTCATTAAGTCTTAAGAACCACCTCAAGATAACACTTGAGTTCAATATTCCCATTTAATAGTAGCTCCTACAAACATAGCTAACTACCACCTCTTGAGATATTGTTTAAAACCACTTAATGTGCAATTGAAATTTGAATAATGCAACATGAGTCTTCTTGGATTTGAGTGCTAAACAGCCCCTCAAGGATACAAATCAACCACATTAACTAGACAATAACACGCTAATTAACATAATCCCATTGCAACCACAAAGAAATTCAAACATATATAATCTTCACATTGTAAAATTCAAGCAAGAGCCTTCCAAGCTGCTTTTAATTTTTAAAAAAAATCTTAGTAAAGCATATCTTCTAGATTTGTGAAGAATATTCATAGCACAAATGAATTCCATAGTGTGGGTTTTATTAATTCATTTAGATTGGACAAAATGAATAGAAAGAACATGTTCATTGTGTCTTGGCCATCAAAACTGCTCCCTTTATTCTCCAACTTGCAATGCTTTGACATAGACACCATAGTTTCCATTTTCTTCCTTGAATTCACATATCTCCCCAAATAAGAGAATCACTAGACTAAGCTACATAGCATGGACGCCAACTTGCAATGCTCTGAAATAGACACCATCAGTTCCAAGGCAACAATTTTTTTTTAAAAATAAAGCCTTCGAAGGCGCTTGATAAGAAAGCACCTTCCAAGGGGCTTTCAATTTTTTTTTTAAAAAAAAATTAAATCTTGGAAGATGCTTCACAAGAAAGCGCATTCCAAGGTGCTTTTAATTAAAAAAAAAAAAAATAGTAAGGCATATCTCCTAGATTTGTGAAGAACATTCATAGCACAAACGAATTACATAGTATGGGTTTTATTAATTCATTTAGATTGGACAAAATGAATAGAAAGACTTGTTCATCGTGTCATGGCCATCAAAACTACTCCCTTCATTCTCCACCTTACAATGCTCTTACAATAGACACAAGTTCCATTTTCTTTCTTGAATTCACATATCTCCCCAAATAAGAGAATCAATGGATTAAGCTACATAGCATGCTTGCAATACTTTGACATAGATACCATTAGTTCCAAGGCAACAATTTTTTTTTTTAAAATAAAGCCTTGGAAGGCGCTTGATAAGAAAGTGCCTTCCAAGGTGCTTTCAATTTTTTTAAAAAAAAAAACCTTCGAAAGCGCTTGACAAGTAAGCACATTCCAAGGCGCTTTTAATGAAAAAAAACTTAGTGAAATATATCTCCTAGATTTGTGAAGAATATTCATAGCACAAACGAATTCCATAGTGTGGGTTTTATTAATTCAATTAGATTGGACAAAATGAATATAAAGAACTTGTTCATCATGTCATGGCCATCAAAACTGCTCCCTTTATTCTCCAATTGACAATGCCTTGGCATAAGCACCATAGGTTCCATTTTCTTTCTTGAATTCACATATCACCTTAAATAAGAGAATCACTAGACTAAGCTACATAGCATGGCCGCCAACTTGCAATGCTCTGACATAGACACCATCAGTTCCAAGGCATCAATTTTTTTTTAAAAAAATAAAGCCTTGGAAGGCGCTTGATAAGAAAGCACCATCCATAGTGCTTTCAATTTAAAAAAAAAAACCTTGGAAGGTGCTTCACAAGAAAGCACCTTCCAAGGTGCTTTTAATTAAAAAAAAAAACTTAGTGAAGCATATCTCCTAGATTTGTGAAGACTATTCATAGCACAAACAAATTACATAGTGTGGATTTTATTAATTCATTTAGATTGGACAAAATGAATATAAAGAACTTGTTCATCGTGTCATGACCATCAAAACGGCTCCCTTTATTCTCCAACTTGCAATGTTCTGAAATAAACACCATAGGTTCCATTTTCTTTCTTGAATTCACATATCTCTCCAAATAAGAGAATACTAGACTATGCTACATAGCATGGGTGCCAACTTGCAATGCTCTGACATAGACACCATAGGTTCCAAGGCAACAATTTTTTTTTTAAAAATAAATAAATAAAGCCTTTGAAGGCGCTTGATAAGAAAGCGCCTTCCATGGGGCTTTCAATTTTTTTTTTTAAAAAATAAACCTTAGAAGGCGCTTCACAAGAAAGTGCCATCCAAGCAGCTTTTAATTTAAAAAAAAAAACTTAGTAAATTATATCTCCTAGATTTGTGGTGAATATTCATAGCACAAACAAAGTCCATAGTGTGGCTTTTATTAATTCGTTTAGATTGGACAAAATGAATAGAAAGAACTTGTTCATTGTGTCATGGCCATGAAAACTGCTCCCTTTATTCTCCAACTTGCAATGCTCTGACAATAGACAAATGTTCCATTTTCTTCCTTGAATTCACATATCTCCTAAAATAAGAGAATCACTAGACTAAGCTACATAGCATGGGCACCAACTTGCAATGCTCTAAATAAACACCATAGGTTCCAAGGCAACAAAGTTTTAAAAAAAATAAATCCTTGGAAGCCGCTTGATAAGAAAGCGCCTTCCAAGGGGCTTTCAATTTTTTTAAAAAAATTAAATCTTGGAAGGTGCTTCACAAGAAAGTGCATTCCAAGGTGCTTTTAATTTAAAAAAATAGTAAGGCATATCTCCTAGATTTGTGAAGAACATTCATAGCACAAACGAATTACATAGTGTGGGTTTTATTAATTCATTTAGATTGGACAAAATGAATAGAAAGAACTTGTTCATCGTGTCATGGCCATCAAAACTACTCCCTTTGTTCTGCAACTTGAAATGCTCTGACATTAGACACATAGGTTCCATTTTCCTTCTTGAATTCACATATCTCCCCAAATAAGAGAATAACTAGACTAAGCTACATAGCATGGGCGCCAACTTGCAATGCTTTGACTTTGAAGGTGCTTGTAATTAAAAAAAAATTCAACCCTTGAAAGGTGCTTTCTTATCAAGCGCTTACCAAGGAAGTAAGTTTTTTTTAAAAAAAAATCAACCCTTGGAAGGATCTTTCCAGGCAAGGCCTTCTAAGTCACAATTTGTTTTTTTAAAAAATAAGACCAGCTATAGCACTTGCCTATAAAGCACCATAGCCGTTACTTTCATTTTTCATCTAGCCTATTAAATGTCTTCTGTGGCGCTTGTTTAGGAAAGTGCCGTACAAGCCTATTACTAACTGTGACACTTATAATCGGAAGCAACATAGCTTCTAAACACCTTTTTACATAAGCAGAAGATATTAGCTTATTGCCAGAATCTCTACTCTGATACCACCAAATGTAATACCATATTCTCCAACCCAATCGGATGAGTTTTTAAAAAATGAATTCGAGCCACCTTCGTAAGATTGTTTCAAATGCCAACTCCAAGACAGGATTCGAACCTATAGTTAAGGGGGTTTTTCTGAAAATTTTGAAAACTTTTGGAAGCATCTTTTAGTGGTTTGCAACTTTGTCATTACTTATCGATTCTTATCTTTACTTTTAATTCAATCAAAGCGATTCTCTACTCTATTCATTTCTATCAAAGTTCTTAATATGCTCTTATTCGTGGAATGTCTGTTAACTAATGGGCTCGTACCATGCAATTACCTATTCCTTATTCATTTATTGTTCTTAGGAAAAACATTCATCCGACATGCAGGTTATACAATTAACCACTTTAAACATTAATATTTACATATGGATTAACGAGTAAAAATCCATAAACTTTACCACATCTTCTTCTTCAGGCACAAAGTTCTGCATCCCTCTTCTGTGTCCACGTGCCTATAAGGTTGGTTGTAGGGGTGAGATTGGGGGAAATCTCAGTAGCAAACAATATCACTTAGCATGCAGGACAAATGCTTAATGCATGACAT
The DNA here is from genome assembly GCA_963855925.1 of Inga laurina. Taxonomy (NCBI): domain Eukaryota; kingdom Viridiplantae; phylum Streptophyta; class Magnoliopsida; order Fabales; family Fabaceae; genus Inga; species Inga laurina. The sequence continues at coordinate 58,135,424 of OY979711.1, forward strand.
GCTTGCCTTACATGATTTCATGCCCACATAATGACATATTTCCATGCTTAAAGCTTCATATAACATACTCATGACCATAGCATAAATAGAAATAAAGCTTCAATCATTTAAATATGCTTCACACAATTCAGCAAAGCAATCACATATATTAGTGCACAAGCATACATATCAATTACTTGTAAGTTAGGCAAGTTGTACTACCTTTTATCTTTAAGTCCTCCTCTTGTACCTTTTCTTCCAACCATTATAGTTGCTTGGAAATTCTTATTCCATTCCTCTTCTTTCTTATCTCATGGCCCTGGATAGGTAACCACATTATTAAAGCCATGAAAATTGAATGTCCAATGTGCCTACATTAGCCTCTAGGACATGTCTTTTATCTTTGGACTTGTACTTGTCTCAAATTACTTTAAGTGCACAAATTCGTGGGTCATCCTAATCTGCTAGATTTGTCACCTAAATTTGAAAAATCATATCTTTAACTAGGAAGCTCCAAGTGGGGTGGTTCAAAGTCCTAGGTGAAGCTCTTAAAGTCTACCTTATAGTAAAAATATCACTTACTTCCATTTAGATGCACAAATGTCAAGAAATCCTCAATCAACCAAACTATTCAAGAACTTGTTCTGGATTCAGTCCTCGACTTTAAAATTCATAACTTACAATCTACTAACCCAAATAAGGCATATTATTTATCAATGTAAAGCTTAAGATGTCAACAACCAATATGAACAATATCACAGTCGTTGGGCATGATTTGACCATTCAAAATTTTGTCACAAACAGACTGTCTCCCAGAAAATGCAGACTGATAGCTTCTACTCCTTTAACTTCAATCTTTGGGTTTTCAATCGAACCTTTTTAAAATTATGTTTACAACCTATTCCCACATAATTTCATATGTAAAATCCATTTCTAACCTCAAAAACACCAAAATCACATTATTTCCTATGGTTCTAGGGCTGACCAAAGTTTAGGGCATCCCAACAACTTTTGCAAACCTCAAGATATTTGGTTCAAATGAGAGCTTATACATACCATTACACAATCCATATCTAGTTCTTGATTTTGGTGGCACCGCCACCTTGCAGATGGCACTAAGCATCTCTGATCAAGAATCCAAAACCGTAGAAAGAAAGCTCTTGATGAGTAGTGCAATGTTTATGATGGCTCTTTAGACTGAAAAGGCCGATTCGAGCTTGAACTGGGCAAGAACACTTTGTGTTCTTACTATTCATCTTCTTTCTCTCTTCTTTCAATTTCCTTCCATTTTCTCTATTTTTCTCTTCATTTTGAGGTGCTCACCGAGATTAAAGAGAAGGCTAGGGAGTCTTGGACTTAATTCCACACTTGTCCAAGTGTTTAAATCCTAAGGTGCCATATGTCTTGTGATTAAGCCATAAAGTGACAAGTGTCCACCTAACATCACCTCTCTCTTTGTACGTCTCCTTGGTTGTCCTTTAATGTCATGGGAGAGGAAATCTGATGAATTTCCCTGATCTAGGGTTCGGTGTTCGGGAAAGTTGAGTACGTGCCCAGATCAGGGACTGGTAGATTTCCCTAACTAAGAGGCTAGGTAGGCCTTTTTAGAGTGCGAACTCAAAAGTCAAAAGAGCACAAGTGTAATGATGAGAGACATGTGGCACTTTCTTGTAAAGCCAATACAAAAGTTGAGTTGCCATTACTCATCATTACCTACTCTATTGTCTTCATTACTCATCAGTACCTACTTTATTAAAACTACTTTATCAGTGTTTACTTGGGATCCTACTCAGTTTTTCTCGGGACTGCAACACGTATATCAAGGCCGGGCAAATGGTTCCTTGAACCCCTGTGTCCTATGAGATGGCACCAAGTGTCCCCTTGTTCACATATACCGATATATTTCTTCTGACTAAGTACAACCTTTGAGCCCTCATATCATCAGGAGAATCATTCTTCCCCTAGAAACTAAATCACACAGCCCCCGAGAGTTTTTCTATCTCCCGTCTTTATTGGGGCTCTTCCCAAACTGGGCTTAGTAGTCTGTCTGATATAGGCTTATCTTAAAGTCTCTAGGCCTAAAATTCAGGATATTATAGCTAGTAATAATTTCAACTCTTAGAGTATACAATCTTAATAATAAATGAAACAAAATGAAAGATCATTAAATGAATAAAATCCAATGTGTTAAACACAACTTGTTTATGACAAAATCAGTTTACAAACACTAAATATTAAATCACACCTCTTCATAAGACTTCAATATAATGGATAACAAGCGTTGACACATGGTCCATAGGGGTAATAACCAAGCACAGCTCAAGGCCATAGAAACAAGCATGGACACATAGTCCACAAGGGTAAGTAAACAATCAGGCACAACATGAGGCCACAAAACAAGCACAAGACCCACGGATAACAATCATGAGTACTATGCTCATGAATGTCAAGTGAGCTTGAGATTAACCATGCCATGCCAAAGACTAACAATACTGTTGTTAGTAACCAGCGTTCTGTATTCAATCATGTAAAAAACTTTTTCAAGCATGCATGGGGCCAATTAATCAAAAGCAATTAAAAGACCTTCTTTAAGATAATGAAACCTCGTATCAAATTATTCATAATTGAATGCCTCAGCATAACGGTTCACAAACAATATCTCAAAGCTTTCCTTCATATTTAATTTGTCAACAAAATCTTTTTCGAATAATGAGAACTTGTGTACAATCGTTTCATAGTCCAGGATCATCTCAACATGAAAGTTTGTGAAAGATATCTCAAAAGTTCCTTTATCATTTCAATACATAATCATAAATTATACTATGGAACAATAGAAAAGGAACAAATAAGAATAAATAAAATCATCAATCATTACTCATTTCAGTATCGATAGGGAAATGAAATACAACCGATAAACTTTCATAAAAATTTTAATATAAAATCATGACAAGTAGTAAAAATGTCATTCATAAAAATTATAATGGGACTCTATTCACTTACCTAGCGCATTTCCAAAATATAATTCACTTTTTTGAAGACTCCCCAAAACTATCACTCTTGTATCCACCTAAACGCCTAACCAAAAGAACCACATCTTCACTTCAATATAACTATTTTACTTTATATATTTCAAGATTAAAAATCCTCCCAAAAACTCAAGATAATTATGGTAATTATTTTCTTTACTAGATTCCATAGCTACATGATTGTAGGATAAAAAGACAACTCTGATATGCTCCAACAATGATATTATACACTAATAACTAAACAGTCTTAAAAGATATCTTTCATTATTCTTGTTTAACCATGCCATTAGATTCGTTTTGCCAAGCAAGCCTTGATTTCTATATCACTACTATGCATATAACCCTTTTTTTCTTTTTCCAGAGTTTAAACATTGAGATTATGTGACCTTTATATTTTATATGCAAAGAGGTCAATATCACTTTATTATATTAATTAACTTATTGAAGTCGTGCCCTCCAACATATCATCTAGCACTTTTTTTTTTTGGTTACAAAGGCAAGCGAAGCTTGAATGGGATAAAATCTATAGGCTAGAACCTACAGGATGATCTTGTGGTAACAAGCCACATTCCAAGCAAATAGATGAATACATTGAGAAGGAGGAAACTCTAATTCCTCGTAATCATGCGGAATCCTATGCGCCGTTCCTGCCAGAAAGTCCTCTAGCACTTTATATACACACCTAATACTAACAACAGAATAAACAAATTCATTTTGGCTTTTCTAATATTCTTCTTTCAAACATCACCATATTTAGGGAAGATTTGGATCAAACTCAATTCAAATAAAATATGATTCTTCTTCACCGTGTAAAAATACCATAGAAACACATCAAATAAAACCTCCTTCCTTTCAAACATTAACTTCTAAAACAACACACTTAAATTTCATAATAGAACGAACAATTCATCCAGCAACTCATGATAATCAAAGTTTAAGCCATAAATGACTACTCAACCATACCATTTCAAATAACAAAAGTTACCCCAATTCCATGATATAGTCTATGGCATTTTAACAATTATTGCTTTAAATTCTTCTTTCAAGCCTTTTACCAAACGTCGTATGTGCACTGTATTTGAAAAGCTTCAAGAATACTCTTTTTAAAATCACAGTCCCACAATTCACGTATTAAAATAGAAAATTGAATCTTGAATAAATTACCAAATCTTGGTACAACTCAAACAACTACCAATTAAAGGAAAAACCATCCTTTACAACCCACACTTGACACAATAAAGAAGGAAAGGAGCATTCTAGAATCAGATGAATCAGAAAATATTCATACATACCCTGCACAACATATGCATAAGAAAAGGAGGAGACAAGTGAAGACGTGACCTCTCTAGACCCTCACACAGCAACATCACGGAACAAAGGAAGAAGTAAAGAAATTTGAGTGTAGGACTCTCATGGCTATGGGAGACGATGACTTCTCTAGACCCACTCATCGACGATGTAAGGATGAAAAAAAAAGATTGTGATTCAGCTTCTCAAGGTTTGGATGTTCCCGAGCTTTCTTCCTCTTCTCCTTGGTTTTCAAGGTCGGTGGAAGGGGAAACGTTTGATGGATGTAATGTCACACCTTGAAATTTTAGGGGTAACCGACATGGAATGTGAGAGGAGTCACATTCCTAATGCCTTAAAAATCATATAAGCAAGTGCCTCACCTAATAATTACAAAAACATTGAATGTGAATATATCACTTTTAGTTCATATATTACATATTTCTTACAATCAAAATATTAAGCAATTTGTAGAGATTCAGTAGAGTCTCTTTTGTATGTCAAACTTTCTAAAATTTCTACCATAGCCTACAAATACAGTATAGCATATGGAGATTTACCTTCACAAAAATAATAAGCTTCTTATAGAAACTTTGGTAGTCTCCACTGTAAATGGGACCTCTGAGATTTCTACAATCACATTGCAACAACATTTGTCAACGGTTCAATAAAAGGAACTCTACTAAAATATATATATAATGTATACTGAAGGTAAGCACCTTAACTATAGTTTATGTGGAGCTCCTAGAACATGATTTGCAAAATGTAATACACAAGTTTAAATTTTACATTGAATAGAGAATTATCCAAGACCACGCTTCAACTCCAATTTAGCACAAAAACCCCTTAATGATGAGAACGAGTACAAGTATAGCTACGATATCTGAGACAAAAACATATTTTCCAGTGAATAATGTCCCAATTCTAATTTAAATAAATCAAAGACAGGGAAATAATATTACAGTTACAAACTAATATAAAATAACAAAAAACACAAACTTCATAATCCGAAATACTTTCATGAAACATTTATACCACATATACATATATATATATACATATAAATTGTGAGACGCTCAAACACAACTTCAAAAATATATTGTTTTAACACATTTAAGATTTATATATATCCTTAATTGTATGACACTAAGTATGTGATAAAACAATTCATTTAATAGATCCAAATTAAAATAGTAAATCTCAAGTCTCATTTTCTTCTATAGGTTTTCATCAAAATAGGTATCAAGCATGGACACACAGTCCACGAGGGTAACTAACAAAACAAGCATGGCCGAAACCACAAAGACAAGAGTGGACACAAAGTCCATGATGGTAAAGTAACCAAGCATAGCACAAGGCCACGAAACAAGCGCAGATACAAGAGCCATGAATAACAAGCGTGACAACAAATCCCACGAATATCAAGCGTGACTATTATACCCATGAATATCAAGTGAGCTCGATTAACTATGGTGCGCCAAGGACTAATAGTAGTGCTGTTAGTAACCAGCATTCTGAATTTAGTCCTCTAAAACATTTCCAAGTATGCATAGGATCAGTGTACCATTGACAAACTGATAAGTTCTTCCAAGTATAAAAGCTCATTGAAAATATTTTGCAATAGAAGATCCCAGCATGAAAGTTTTTAAAATAATATCTCAAAACTATTCTTTTCAAATTCCCCACACATAACTAGCCATTTCTTTTCAACAAAATTTGTCATACTTTCCATTCGAGAAATCTTGTCACCATCTTCATCACAAAATCATTAGATTAAATGCTTTACTAGCTAGGTCATAGATTCAAACATTATACTAAAATACATGTAAATATACTTAAAACAATACATTGAGATAAACAAAACTTTTATTCATAATTTAATTGGGACAATATTCACTTACCTGTATACTTCCAAATATATTTAGCTTACTCCCCCTAGGGGTGTTCATGGGCAGGGCTGGGTAGGGCGAAGCCCTTTCCCGATGTGTTGTCCGAAGGATCATTGTAGCCCGATGCCTAGCCCTACCAGTAGAAGCCCAAACATTTTCAGGCTAGGCACGACAGGCTTTGCCCCGCCCAACATTTATCAACCTAACTTTGAAGCCACTATTCAAGGGAGCACAAATAGGTTCATAATTGAGCTTTTGTGCTTGAAAAACTTGACCTTTACTTGCATTTCTTGTGTTTAAAGATGTACCAAGAAAGGGTATCCAAGATATATAACAACCCTGGAAGAAAACAAATTTCCATAACAATCAAAGAAAAAGCCAAATTTCTGCCAATTTCAAAGCTAACAGCTCCCATTCTACATCAAAGGGAGGCACAACCATAATTCTACACATGGAACATTCCAAAATAAGTCTACAACTTTTGTCTTGAAGTAAAAAAGAGTAAAGACTATCATATGTCTTGACAGATAGTCAAATACACATACTAGAATAATTAAATAACATCCACAATCCATTAAAAACAAGGCACTAAAAAATTGTAATTAAAGCCTTGTAGTTGTGCAAGTGGTTGCATCAATCCCCTAAAATTAACAAAAGGATGAAGCAACTGGAATTACCTACAAGTGAGCAAAGAAGAAAACATGTAATGAAATACAAGGAAATTTACATTTACAAGTAAATTTTTAAAGGTTGCAAATTACCTACTTGGCAACTCATTCTTGTAAAATTATCCTTCAATCACCATTAGTCAACCATACCCATTACATTCTCCCTTCTTCAAATGCAGCATCTAGGGGGGAAAATAAAAGAACAATTACATTACAAATTATAAAGCAATATCTTTGTGTTCAGGTGTGTGTATATATGAGTTTATGAACTTCAAAAGAAAAGCTTACTTGCAAGCTAAATGGCATTTTCTGTCTCATCAAAATTATCAAACTCTCAAAGCTTTTCAACAAATTCATAGAGAGATTACCCATATTGTAGCCACTTTTGACTACAAATCAGTGCTTCTATGATTTTAGGAGATAGAGAGCTCCTATAATGATCAACCACACGTCCTCTCATACTAAAGGCAGACTCAGAAGCCACTATGGAAATTGGCATAGCTAATACATCTCATGCCATGTGGGAAAGAATTTTGTATTTTTCAGAATTAGCTCTTCACCATAATAGTATGTCAAACTCAATTGTTGAAGGGACTACATCTCTTGAGTTAGTTGCAATGTATCTATCTAACTCAATTTGAGGATCTATTGAAGTTGTTTGTTTCATAGATTCCATAAGGGTTGGAGGCTGTTGGACCTGTTGAAGGGACTATTGAGACCCAGTTGTTGAAGGGACTTAATTAATAAGGGTTGGAGGGTGTTGGATGCTCTTGTGATGACATGTGTAATGTCTTAAAAATCCGAAGGTGTTGGGTGCTCCTTCTTGAAATACGGGACGTCAGGCGCTTCGCTTACTCAAGGTGCCCAACGCTCCTTTTGAAACCCATATCTTCTCCCTCTCATATGCCTTGGCTGACCTCTTTGGTCAGGGGAGGAGAGATCCGATGATTTCATCCGACTTCTGTGTTTGATGTTCGGGAAGTCAGACATGTAGCCGGACCGGTGTTCGGTGAGTTGTCCTGGCTTTTGGACATGTGACGCCAAAGGAGCTGAGTAGAGCTAGGTGGCACTTCGTGATTGGTCAATCAGGAAGGAAAATTAAAAAGTGGGTTTAATAAAGTTACTTTATGAAAAGCTACTTTATTAAAGTTACTTTATACGGAGTCTACTCGGTTTGTTGCCACATCTGCTCTTGTCTTCCGAGTGGCGCCACAAGCACGCTTATATCTCTGGAATGTGCCATGTGTGTCTACAGGGCATTAGATGGCGCCACATCTATCCTGGTTTCTCGAAATTGCGTCATATGTACGCAGGTGTATCCCTGTATTTTAGTGTACCACTGAACATGACACCCAAATCTATGTTCCTAAAAAACATGCCAAGTGTCTGCATGAGCCATAAAATGACATCATGTATGCCTGTATTCCCAGACAAATGGCACCACATGGCCTATATTCAGGGAATTGTCGAGTTCGCGCTGGTGTGTCTTGAAAACATCGGATGTCCATGTATGTAACATTAGATGGCACCATGTATGCCCATATGCCATGAAAATGGCGCCATTTATGTGTCTCTCAAGAAGACACCAAGTGTCCTCATACACATATGCATGGTATATTTTATCCAACTAATTTCACACATTGGGCCCTCATATAATTCAGGGAATTCTTCTCTACCTTAAGGACTGAATCATACAGTCTCTGAAAATCATTCTATCTCTCAAACATTCTTGGGACTCTTGCTAAACTGAACTTAGCAGCCTACTTGATTTAGACTTATTATGAAGCTTCTATGCCCAAAATTTGGGATATTACATTGATCACCTGATCTATTGATGGAAAAGTGGACAAGAAATCGTCTACTGAGCAACGATGATATGGAAATTATGAGAAAGATTGCGCTCTTTATGGTCAAAAGAAAAACGCAATAGCGCGACGACAAGAAAGGTGGCCCAATGATGAGAGAGGCTCATGAGATTGAATACTCAAAAAGATCGGATCTTTTGCATCCAAGAAAACGGATCTTGGGTGCATCACCAACATAAGATCCAACCCATTAATCTCAGCCTGAGAACCCATGCACCGGTACCATGTTAAAACCAAACTATTGGGCAACAAACTGTATTGATTTACTGAAAATGTTTTGGGTAAACAATACAAGAGAGTCATGGTCTCTATTTATAGAAAACATAAAACCAAATACAACAGATACAATGGACTCGACTTAACACTAACTAAGCCCATACAACTTAACACCAACTAGGCCCATATGAGCCCAACAAACAAACGTAGTCAACAAAGTGCTTTTTTAAAGATTAAGGGGCAATTTTGCCTCAGAAGTTTTTACCGAAGGGCAATTTTTTGCCTTGAAAAGTTTTTTGATGTAATTTTGCCCCGGAAGTGTAAAAAAGAGAGCAATTTTGCCCTGGCCATTATCCCAATTAATTTTGACAGTTAGTTGACCAAGTATGTTGAGATGACAATTCACATGCTTTCTACGTCATTTTTGTTAAGGTGTAAATTTGCACCGAAAGACCATATGTCATTTTCTTCATCTTTTTTCAAAGTTAAATTTAAAACTTTTGGGGTAAATTTGCACTTTAACAAAAATGATGTGGATGACATGTGGACTGTCAACTCAACATATTTGGTCAACTAACGGTCAAAATTAACTCAGATAATAAGCAAGGAAAAATTGCTCCATTTTTTACTCTTCCGTGGCAAAAGTAGCCCTTGATAAAAACTTTTTTGACAAAAATGCTCCTTAACCCTTTTTAAAGGGAAAATTTCAGTTAACCCCCTCTGTAGCAAATTAATTTTAGTCAACCCCTAAAGCTTTCTAAAACTTCATTGCGCCCGAAGGTCAAAATGAAATTAATTTTTGTAAGAAAAAAGACAATGATGCCCTTCTTTTATTTTTTTTTTCAGAAGAGCATTTAGAAGTCAAATAAAGATATTTACAAGACAAATAAAGGAATTAAAAAGAGCCTAGGGAATTAAAAACATTTTGGTCTTTTACAAGACAAATATGAAAATTCATAAGATAAAAATGAGTATTTACAAAAAAAAAAATAAAGATATTTATAATAAAAATAAAGGGATTCAAAAGAACAAAAGAGAATTAAAACATTTTGGTAATTTATAAGACAAATATAAAAATTCATAAGATAAATATAAATATTTATAAGATAAAAAACAAATAAAATAAGAATTTCATTATTTTTTCATCTATAAAAATTAATTTCATTTTAACCATAAAATACAGTAAAATTTCAGAAAATTTAAGGATTGTTTGGAATTAATTTGCTAGCAATGATTGGTTGACTCAAATTTTCCAAAAAAAAAAAAAAAATAGTTCTCAGGTGAAGAAAGGTCTCGACCTTTCTTGCGTCACCTTTCACCTTTCTCCAACGGTGGCAATTTTCGCTAGCAATATTTCCTTCTCTTTCTTTCACTCTGAACCTACACTAAGCTTCATTGAACCTCTTTTTTTCTTGACATTCAGAGACCATTCTTGAGAAACTAAAAAATGAAACTGCGAAGTTTGAACTTGTCCCAATGCCTTCCTGGAAGATAGATTTCATGAAGAACAATATGAGTCTGGTCATTGGATAGGCTGATCGCTGCTTGAGGTCAATCCTTTTCTTTTTCTGCATTTTTTTGGGTTCGAAAATGGATTACAGTGTCGTTAGTTCTCTTACATGCCCCTAAATCCTAGGCTTATATATTGCAATTTGTTCACAGTCGTATTTGCCGTCAAGCACAATCACTTGCGATGAAGAAGCATGAGCATTTCTCAGTCGTGAAGGTTAAGGGGATGAACGGTCTTTATTTCGTGCACTAGTATTTTTTTATTTCATACTATTATTTTAATCTCCTCTGTGATTTATTGTAAATGGATCATGTCCATCTTCGCATCAAGCATAGCTTCATCTTTGCATGTATCATCAGCTATAAGTTTCCCACAGTTTACTTTCTCCTTCTTTTTAGGTCTCTTCTTATCTTGGCCTTTATTTTCCTCAAATTATTGGCATATGCAGATATCTCCATTTTCTGTCATATTTCTTCTTTTGCGTTTCTCCTTATTTTCACTGTCTCCATCCCAATTTCCTCCACACCTTCCCTCTTTAGCCCAAGAACCTTCATTCTGTGAGCTATTTCATTAAGGGCCTGCCCTGTATATGGAATAATAGCCAATGGATTCAAATCTTCCTTCCAAGAAACATCAACAGAACTACTGTGTTCCTTGGTTGATAAAGAAACCAGTCCATCCAAATTCCACCCAACCTCTTCCTCTTTTATAGTTTTATGCCCACTAGGCCCAGCAACATCTATCTTTGATCTACACTGTTCTGGAATAAATATGGACTTCAACCTCCTCCTTCTCTCCACAAGCACAAGTCCACTACCATTAATTTTATCGCTGGTAAGTGGTAACAGGATTATTCTGTGAGGTCCACAAATTGTTTTCCACCACTTTCTTGTTACCGCATGTACTCTTGTTCAACTTAATACAAAAAAAGTCATTCTCACTCACCATCTGTACCTCATCTTTTCTTGACACGTCCTCTGACCAATCCTTTTTCTTTCTCACATAGCTATCCTCAGACCAATCCTTTTGTACTATCACCACTGCCTCTTCCCAACTTCGACATCAGTTTGTGGACAGCCAAGCATCATACCTTAGTTCTTCAGGATTTTACTTTCTTTGGTAAGTAAATTGACATAGCCCATTCCCTGGCATCCTCGTTGATATGTCAAAATGCCAAGTCCTTTATTTTGTTTTTCCAGTTTAGTTGTATACTTTCGTTTTTGGGACCAATGCATACTACATGTAGATTCTCTCATGGAGGAAATCTTTTTTACCTTGGGTATTTGACAATTTGATGACATTATAGTAAAGTTGAGTTGGATTGCTACGCTTATACAATGCATTTGGCCTAAATTTCTGTTCCTTAGGTCAAAGGAATGGCTTACAATAAAGGAATTTCTCTTGGCGCATATGGGGAGAAAGAAAACGCAGGTATATGATCTTTGTTTGTCATAAGTTAGCTTTAAGACTGATAGGAACTGATAGATCTTGGATACTGCCAGGTTTGGTTAGAAATAGAAATAGGAGAAAAAGAGGGAATAGGGAATTCTAGAACCAGAATCTGTAGTTCTAGACCAAGAGAAGCATATTTCCTGAATAATTCTTTTAACCTGTAATTGTCTTACAATTGTACTTAAACCTAATAACTGACCTAAAACACAAGTAACTGATAACTTAACTGACGAAAACTACCTAAGACACATATAAGATAACTACAAATAAAGATATCTGCTTTCCCATAATATCCCTAAACAGAACGCCTTTTTCTTGAATACACCAAAAGAGGGCGTTGATCTCTAACAGGGCTTTGATCAGACAAGCCTTAGTGAAAAATTATGAAATTTTATAGGAATATAGTAAACATTCATAGCTTTCCAATGAGTCCAAGAATGCATTATTTTGATATATGTGGAGGGAGTTATAATTTTTCAAAGTTAAGTCAGAAACAGAGGTCATTCTGGACGTTTAAGTCTGGCAGTTATGATGTTCGAAAATTCTGTGGAAATTTGGCTTATAATTTGAAGTGACCAATATTTTTACCTTAAATTAGACTTAATTAGAGTCACATAAGACTTGGAATCACTCCATTTCAATTTTTGTAAATTTATTTATGAATATTTGAAGTTTAGTTGCTGACAGATTATGTTTCAAGAAGTTAGATTGGTTGTGACGAAATTTTGGACAACCAAACCTTAACGAAAAATTATAAAAATTTTCAGATTTAAAGAAGACATTTATACCTTTAATTCGATGGATAGAACATAATTTTTGGACTAGTAGATTAAAAGATATGGATTTTTGAAGTTACTCCCTGTTTCTAGAATGCAATCTGGAACAGTAGTAGTTGGCCGAATTTTTGGGAAAAATGTGTAATCAAAAATTATCTTTGGATATTTTTCCAAGAAATTAAATTTAAAGAGCTTCATTTAGGCTTTGGAATCAGTCAATTTGGAATTTTCTAGAATTAGTTATGAATTTTCAAAGTTGACTGAAAATCTATCAGTTTCTGGAAATGTGAAAATGTCATTTGGCAGTGCTTTTACAAAAACCAAGGTTAAAAATGGATTCCTTGGGTGAAAATATGTTAGAATAGCCTGGGTTAAAATTTCTGAAAAAGTATAGTCGGACCGGGTTCCCAGGGGCATATTGGTAAATTTTCAATATAGACTAATATAACTACCACACACACTATGGAAGTCTCTAAAGTGGTACATGAATAGATTTTAACCTAATTCTTGTACATTTGGAATTTTAGGACCGGAAGAATCACCCGAGCCGTTGGCACGTAGTTCAAGGAACTATTTTTGTGTAACAAAAAGGGACATAAGGTAGTAACACTTTCTTTCATATACTATGTAATAATTTGTATGCTTTGTGTATACCATCTTTTGTAACATGACAGTGCTTCAGGCACAGACCTAATTGTGATCAAGGATCCAGTGATGGTACACGCGCATAAGCCAGGGTCTAAACATGTCGTTGGACCATGGACACGAGTTCAACTAGGGTTGCAAACAGTCATTTGACCTTGGACAGTGTGCACACAACATGAGATAGCATATTATATGACATGGTGCATTGCATATTTATTTTCACATTTTATATATCGGAAAAGCATGTTACTACTGAGATTCACTCGAATCTCACCCTTTTTTCATAAATAATAATGTTCCAGCGAGAACCAGTGGCTCTAAAGGCAAAGTGGTAGACATGGGCAATTGAGATGTACAGGTCCTAAGATTAGAATTATTTGGTTATATTAGTTTAATTTTAATATGTTGGATATTTTGGACAAATTTTGTACATATTATCAAACCCTGTGGGAAAGACTCATGTATGTAACTTTGCATTTAATGTCAGTATATTTGCATTATTCCTGTGTTACCCACCAAACTGCGTATCGTTTTCCATAAATACTCTGAAAAAGGTGAAATAAAGATGAGGGTGTGACACTATGGGCAGCTTTTGTAATTATATACCTAGCATGCACTGATGTCCGACTTGATTATAACTTATGACTTAATAATATCATCATGCCAGGTAATTTAGCCGTCAAAAGTAAATCTGGTATTTTATTGGTTTTATTCACATGCCATCTTGTTTGTAGAACATTAAAGGGCCTAATACATCCCTACTTCCCCTTTTGGCTCTGGTACCAACAATCGGCTTCTGGACTTGCTCGCTCTATCCATCGGGACTGACTGCCATCACCTTAGAAAAGACGAACAAAGTTTATATGCTAGTATAAGAACAACTAGCTTGCGTACTATAAGATAATAATAATATTAAGCAGAGGTTTAGCTTTATATTAACATGTTTCTGATGTGGAAGATCAACCGGAGTTGCGACCATAGAGCATACTTATTCAGTAATATTCATACTAACTTCATAAATTTTCCAAAACATTACAAAGGGGCAGGAGAGTGTTATGAGGCTCTCTCATGGGGGCACGTGCCACCCCTGCCTTATGGGACACATGGACTAAACTGGCCTTGGTGCGCATGGGTTTAAGGATTAAGTTCCTCGCCTTGACTACCAACTTAAGCTTTTATCTCATTGGTAGAGCACTTGGTTGTGATGCTTATGGTATCAGAGCCAGAGGTTCCGTGTTCGATCCCAAGGATGGGTGAAAAACAAAGGGGCAGGAGAGTGTTATGGGGCTCTCTCGTAAGGACACATGGACTAAACTAGCTTTGGTGCGCATGGGTTTAAGGATTAAGTTCCTCACCTTGGCTATATTAGGCCCTTTAATGTTCTCTCTCCCCTCCTCCTCTAGGCTAATAAGCCTTGTATTTTTTCTTGCTTTCCTTTTATGTTTTGTAATTGTTTTTAAATTTCAATAAACTTGTAACAATTTTCAATTTATGTTCTTTAAGTTTCTATAAATTTCTGCATTCTCATGTTTATATATTAACGATTCCGATCGGTCCTTACTTCTCTTCCCTTTCTATCTCTTCTTTCTTTTCGATCCTTTCGATGTAAGTCTCCCAAGTTGGTATCAGAGCTAGAAGGGGAAGTATTTTTAATAGTTACAGTACGTGACAAAATTTGAATCATATGCACCCATTTCCCTTTCCATGTACAGCTATTCTTTAGTAGAGGACAACTCTTCCCTAACAGAGAAGATCATAGTGGTTCTTATCACTGTAGAATAAGAGCCTCACAACTTTGATATGGCTTTGACCGCAATAGTAATAGGTACACAGTGAGCTACAATGGTATCTTCTCTGTTAAACAATTATGAGAGCTCGCATGGAAATAATTTCCTCCTCTTCACAGCAAATGGTACATAGTAGTGATGATCATCTTATTTTTTATGACCTGAGATTATCTGATTAAGTTTGATGGTTGAAATTTAATACTTTTTAATGATATAAATTAATCTTTACCTACATTTGATATAAATGGTAATCAAGACCTATTAGAGAAATATTTTTTTAAAGAAAATAACAAAGGCTAAACGATTTAACTGAGACTCATAAGAGCATGTTGCTTATACACATATCATAAACAACTGACTAGCACATCCTAGAGTGGCCTATCTATGACCGCAAGCCGCAAGCTTGAGTCTAATGTGCAATTCAACCAGTAAACTTTGTTGTATTGAATTGCATTCTAAAATAAAATATTTAGCTGATAGGAGGAAGCTCGGAAAAGACCTTTTCATCGGAGGGCTGTTTTCATTGATTTTTATCTTTATTTACTTTTTATTAAATGTATCCATCATTAATGATCAACATTTAATAGTTGGGATTTATCATGATACATTTTTATTATAATAATACTTTTTAAATATTATTAAATCTCAACAATTGAAAGTTGATCTAATGGTGGATACATTCAATGGAGAGTAAATGGAAAGGAAAATCCATGAAGACATTTTTCTCCTCCTTTTTATCAGAGAAAATTTTAGAAAAATACGCTGAAATATGCAAAAGGACATCAAAGCTATAAAATTTCAAAATCTCAAGTTATTACGATGGAAGAATATAGGATTATGAAATCTCAGAGAAAAGACGCACATGCCCTTCAGTTCTCCCTCTCTCTCAACTTAGAATAACAACACCGGTCTCTTTATTAACAACACCATATTCTACATTAACAACTCGACTTTCTTATTTTACAATAACAACACCGGTCTCTTTATTAAGAACATCATATTTTACATTAACAACTCGACCTTCTTGTTTCACAACTTTATAATTTAAGTTTCAGGGCCAATAACAACACTTCTCTCTTTATTAACAACATCATATTTTACATTAACAACATTGCAATACCCCAAAATTTGGGATTGGAGGCTTGGAAATAAGTCTAAATTAAGTGGACTTCTAAACCTCAATTTAGCAGGAGCCCAGATTTATCTCCTAATGATTCTTATATCTTTGGGGTATTAAGAAAGTAAAATGGTGAATTTTGAAGAATATAATTATGTTTTCAGGGAAATCACCTATGAGGTAGTGAGCTTTTCATGTGATTTTGAATGATCAAATGATGAGCAAAAATTATAAAATTTTATAGGATGAAAGTAGACATCCTAAGATTTAATTGATAGGTCATATGACTCAATTAGAGCTATATAAAAAAAGTTATGATTTTTTGAAGTCAGCACAGAAAAACTGTAAAATTTCTAGAACAGTATGTAAAAATTGAAATTCTAAGAATTTTGTGATTTTATTTAGCAAAAGTCTATATATTTCCTTGAAACTAGACTCAATAAGGGTTCTATAGGCTTTGGAATCACTCTCATTCGATTTTTCTAGAATCAGTTATGATTTTTCAAAGTTTAAGCAGAAATCTGCCAGAATTTTGTAAAAATCCGAAAATGAAAAAATAATTATTGGATAATTATAATATCTTATAAAATCATATTTTATCATATTCATCCTCCCATTTTTGTTAGCTTTGCTGCAACAAAAGAGAGGAAGTGTAGAATTTTGTAGAGAGAGAAGGATAAGAGAAACTTCTACGGTAGGTTGATTCCATCGGTATATCTCTACCTAACGCGTATAACTCTACTCCTAAGCTTCTCTTCTATGTTATGTAAGGTATTTGAAGCACAAATCTTGGTTTTTTGAAGTTAGGGTTTTCAGCCATATTTGGGAAAAGCCAAAAGGAGCTTGAGATAACTTTCAAACTCTTGTATATTGACTATTATGGCTGTTGTGGGCAATTTAATCGGTGAAATTTCACCGGATTGCCATTGGTTTTAAAGTTTGAAAATTAAGTTGCCAAGGGTTTATGCTGCAAAAATTGATACTAAATGGTAGTTCTAACCTAATGTAATGATTAATAAAGTGATTAGGAATATAAAGGAACACGTCTGCGGAGCCGGAATCGAAAAACCCCAATTTTTCTCGGAGAACCTGAGGATTTTGGCCAAGGCTGTTAGAGGGCCTTGGAGTTGGATTTTCAATGATTTGATAGTTCCATTGAGTTCAAGAGGGAAAATTAGGTAGGGTTACAGTTGGTCACTTTTCGGAAAAGGTCGAAAAAGCATAATTACGAAAACGCCCCTGAAACCCTTAAAGTGGGGCTGTCAAGGGTAATTTTATAATTTGACATTGAATTTGATAATTCTAATTTCGGAAATGTATTCCTTGGGTAAAAATATATCAAAATAGCCTATGTCAAAATTTCGGGAAAAGTACAGCTGGACTGGGTAGGGTGGGGCCAGACCAGGTCCCGAGGGGCATTTTAGTACATTTTTCATAATAGGCTCATATAACCCCTAGAAACACTATGGAAGTGTCTAAATGGTACATTTGGCATTGTAGGATCGAATATGAAGTCGAGCTGTTGGCATGCGTTTGAGGTACACGTTTTGAGGCGGAAAAGGGTTAAGGTAGAGAACTTACCTCTCCTGCATGTATATGATATTTGTGTTAGTGTGTTGAAGCATGTTATTGCTTTGCTTTTGATTATGTGAAACATGTATGAATGATTTGAAGCTATGTTTCAATTTATTCTATGGCCATAAGTATATTGTTCGAAGCATTGAGCTTACAGATTTGTCATTATGTGAGCATGAGTTATATAATGCAAGCATGTCATGCATTAAACATTTATCGTACATGCATATTGGTATTGTTTTCCTACTGAGATTCTCTCAAATCTCACCCTCCCCTACCAACAATTTAGACAGGAGAAGACAGAAATATGCTGAGAACAATGTGAAGAACCATATGAGGGGACTGCAGTGGTGGAACGAAAACAAGAAGATGTCTCTATTTCACTGGGACGGGTTTAGATACCCAAGTAGCCCTGTGTGGCTACATTGATGGTAATGATCATGTACAAACCTCTATGGGAAATTTCTGTAATCATGCTCATATTATCAGTATATTCATGCTATTCCTGTGTTGCCCACCGAACCGCATAGGCGCATATCGTTTTCTGCGAATACTCAGAAAAAAGGTTAAAACAAGATAAGAGCATGACAAACATCATATTTGAGATACGAAGTTGTGAAAGAAGAAAGTGGAGCAGTTGTTAATGCAAAATGCGGTATTGTTAATAAAGAGACCGGTGTTATGATTATGAGCTGAGAGAGGGAGAGCTGAAGGGCAAGTGTGTCTTTTCACTGAGATTTCATAATCCAGATTCCTCCACCATACTAACACCGTACTGACTTGAGATTTTGGAATTTCGCAGCTCTAATTTGTCCTTTCCTATATTCTAGTGTATTGTTTTTAGAATTTTTCCTTTTTATTATTCCCTCTAGTCCTAAATGTAGGATTTATTTAGGGAATTGATTTTAGTTTTGAATATAAGACATATTTTTCATGTTTGTTAATTTTTTTTTTCTAATTTGACCTTATTGATACTCCCTCAACAATAATCAAAGATAAGAAGGAAGAAGGAAATTAAGGAAAATGATGAGAATATTTTAGAAAATACATATCATATTAACTATTTTAATTTTTTTTTTAATCTAATTAAATTAAATAAATTTATCTTATATTTAAGACCAAAAGAATAATGAACAAATAGTTCCGGTAGAAGTAGCAGGACTCTTGCTTTGTCTGGATAATACATAATTGCGCACTATTTTTGTGGTCAACAATTGCGCACTAATTATTGATTGACCTTATTTTGAATTTACATGCGTATGTCATGTTTTCCTCTATGAATGACCCAAGACGTGCAACTATTGCCGCGTTTGATACACGGGTAATTATATTTGGTAGTGAGTAATATTTAATAAGAATATTCTTATTAATTAATTTTATTTTATAATCTATAACAAGTTATGAAGTATAATAATATCCTTGTCCAACCCGAAGCCCATCACCTCATCTTCTCTGTAACTAATAGTCAACTAGTCATCCCAACATTTAAGAAGTTTGACTAAATTACAAAAATGTTGGATTGATTGTGTCATAAAAATAAAAAGATGACAGAAATCCTAAATTTGTATAGGAAAACAAAGATACTTTTATATTTGATGTTATTTGATACGAATGTTATTCAATCCTATCTATTGGAATATAATAATAATATCTTATATTTATATTTTTAAGATAGACACAATATGAGTAAATATTAATATAATATATAATATCCATATCAAATATCAATAATATTTAATAAGAACGGTTGAGATTCCAATTACATGAAAATTGAATATTGAGATAAACATATTGAACACAAATAAAAAAGGCGAATTTGTTAATTCAAAGAGAACCAAACACATGGCTGAGATTTTCAAAGATTATTTAACAAATTAAAGGAGAAATTTAGAGGCAAATTCATCAAAAACAAAAATTGTAAACCGTAATCAAACACATGTCCACGTAAAAGAAGAAAATATTGGGGGAACATGGGACGATGATCACTACTGCCGGCAAAGACATTGCTAACAAGGAAGGAAGAAGATGAGATGACGCAAAGGGAAAGATGAGAGGTAGGGTGAAGGTGAGAGGACGCGGAGGGAGAGGGGGTGAAGGTGAGCATCGATGCTTGTGAGATCAAAGAGAAAAGAGAAGATGATCGGAGAAGGCGATCAATGTGAGGAATAGGATAAGAGTATTTCAGCCTAAAAATTATTATAAATAGGGACAATTTTGTCCTAAATTTTTTCAATCCCAACACTACTTCTCCAACATAGGGGAGATGGGTTTATAGCAATCTCACTTTCATACTACTTACAATCCCAAGTTATTATCAGTCATTTATATCAAACAATACAATCTAGCCAAATCCTTGACCCAATCCCATACCAAACAAGGCCTATACGTTCTAATGGTCTATTTGAATGATCAATGAGTGTCCCTTATTTTATAATACTTTTTGATGTCCTTAATATAAGATCTAATTGAATTTTTTTAAAAAAATTAAGGAAACTAAATAAATTACTTAATCCTAATATATGTTATGTATTATTAAATTGTATATCAGTTTAGGAGTTAGCTAAAATAATTTTAAAAAAAAACGGTAAATATAAATATTTTAAATTAATATATTTAACTTCCACGGTCCCTTTAAAAAGTCAGCTATTCTTATACTAGGTATGGGAAGAAGTAACTACTAGCTTTGTTTTGAAGTCAATAGCAAACCCTTATGAAGGTTATTTCAAAGACTCCTGAGTTCACTCAGAGCATCTTTCATTAAATAATAGCCTCGTCAGCTTTTAAATTATAATATTTTGGCACACAATCATTCATAAATTTAAAGTTTATAATAAAGGAGGGAGGGAATACTTATTTAAGAACATCTAAAAGCATCAATTACAAGTAAAGATTTTAATTTTTTTTTTTTTTTGGAATTAATGGTCTTCTTTAGGTTTACATTTTTATTATTTATCTTTTGTATTTTTTAATGCTTGTCTTCCTTAGATTTAATATTCATTTTAAGCATTTTTAATGCTCATTTTTTCAATTTTTCATATCTTAAATATTTTTAATATTAATCTCTCATGTTTTAATACTTACTCTTTTTATGTAGTATTTCTTCTAATTAGCATTGAAACACATAGATGATGAGTATTGAAAATACATAGGACTATTAAAAACATTAAAAAAAATTAAGTATTACATTAAAAATACTAAAAATAAATATTTTTTTGTGACTGTTTGAATTAGTGATAGAAGCTACTTTTCCAACATTATTTACATTGTATGAGGTAAATATGTTAGAGGAATTTTGTCTTAGCTTGTGTGAACGTGCTTTTTAAATGCTAACTCAAACAGGCACTTGATCTCTTGCTCTCACTGTGTTCGAACAGGCTACATTGCGGCTGAGATTACCTCTCCTCGCTAGCCAGCCTCCTGAGACGCAAGCCATGAAAAACTAAATATTGAACAAAAGTAAATACTAAAAATGTTTAAACCATGAAAAAAAATTGGGAAAAAGACAGAAAAAGAATTTTAAAATTATAAAATTTTAAATCAGTTATTTTTTTAAAAAAAATGAATTATGAATTTCTTATCAAATTTTATCATTTCCTTATCAACTCTTGATAATAAATCTGATTTAAGATTTTACAATATTAAAATTCTTTTTCTGTCTTTTCCCTAAAAAAAATTTAGAGTTATTATATGTCATTTTCTATTTCTCCAATAAGATTGGGCCCATAAAAAGGAGGAACTTGTGTGTGAACAACACCGAACACCTAATGAGACGTTGTATAAAAAAAACACCCAATTAGATATTGTACTAATAAGGATAAAAGTTGGTTATAAAAAGAACCGGGAGGAGTACTTTAAAAGTGAGATTGTCCCAAAGCCACGGCCCCAAATATTGTTTTTTCAATCGTGCGATTGCAATCTGTAGAGAGAAAAATATCCTTTTTTATAAAAAGGGTAAATATAATTTTTGGTCTTTGAAGTTTAACCTGATTTTGATTTTGGTCGCTCAAGTTTGAAATCGGTGGTTTTGGTCCTTGAAGTTTGACCCAATTTTGATTTTGGTCATTTAAGTTTACTCCGTTTATAACTGTTAGACCTTCAAGTTTGAAAATGACTTGATTTTGGTCAGGTCAGGTCCCGGTTTCATAACCCGGCCACCAAGTCCTTTTCAAACTTGAGAAACCAACACTTATAAACAAGGTAAAATTAAGGGACAAAAACAATTGATTTCAAACTTGAGGGACCAAAACTAAAATCGGGTGAAACTTCAGAGATGAAAACCACCAATTTCAAACTTGAGAGACCAAAATCAAAATTGGGTCAAACCTTAGGGTCCAAAAGAATATCTGAACAAAATGGAGTTGCCACTGAGAGTTGGGGTTGAGTTGCTGAGTCTTTTTTTTAACAAGGATATTATAGTCTTTTACTAATACATGATTGCTTACAAAATAAAATTAATGTAAGTATTTTCTACACTATTGCTTAATAACGTCATTTTGATGTCTCATTCCCACTACCAATCCCATTACAACTTTCAGTCCCAATCTCAATCTCGATCTCGATCCATCAAAATTTAGGGTTGCGTGACAAATAGGGTTCAAATGTGCACCAACACCATAAACTCCTTTTGAGTGCAAAAGTACTCACAAACATTCAAAATCATAACAAAAATGACATGTCCGTTGAAATGAGCTAATGTCCATTACTTTTTGTAGTAGGGCCTATGCTTTTCTGAAAGTACTAAAATGCCCCTGGCTCAAAAGTGGTAAATGTGGAAAAATACCCAAATCTTTTACCCTAAGTGCGTCAAATACCATATGTTTTTCAGAACTATAAAAATACCTATGAACATTCAAACTATATTTTTCTAAAAGTACTAAAATGCCCCTAACTCAAAAATGGTAAAGGTGCAAAAATATTCATAAACGTTTACCCTACCATATGTTTTTTAGATGTGCAAAAATACTCATGAACATTCAAAATGGACATGAAAGTACTAAAATACCCCCAACTTATAAAAACCCTTATTTATCTAACTATTCAAACTCTACGCTATTGTTATAAACATAGCGCGAAATTTTATACATCAACTTTAAATTAACAAACAAATTACTATTATCTACTCAAATATTCTTATTTATAAGTCACTTTTAGCATGTTTTATCAGAATTAAAAAAATATTAAACTTCGTTAATTCTATCTTTAAACTTAATAACTTTCTAATGTTATCCTTAATAAATATGTAATCAACCCCAAGTAATTGGATGTGATAATGTATATTATGTCAGATGGAGTTCATGCTATTAAATTTTCTACTAATATTTTATGTCAATTGTTTTCTAAATTTTCTTTAGAAATTAAATTACGATTAACACACTTAAGTTTTCTATTTCATTTTTACAAAATTTTTAAGAATTAAATTTAAGGGGTAAAATATAAAACCATGAGAAAATAATTATGGAGGAACATATTATTGTATGTCAAAAAACCTAAAGTTACCAAGATATAAAATTGACTTAATTAAAAAATGAATTAAATCATTAAACTAAGCTAAATTTAAAATCCTTAGACAAAAGAAAAGAAAAACAAAGAACTAGATGCAAGCTTTAAATTTGACCAGAGCATCTAGCAAATACATATAAATAATTTTTATAAAATATATTCATTGTGTGCGTCCGTGGGAGTGATATTTTCAAATCCATTTTTGAATGTTAATTATTTTTATTGTTTAGGAGGGGAGATGGGTATCTTCATTGATTTCCCACTCCATTTACTCTCCATTGAATGTATCTACCACAAAATCAACTTTTAAGGGTTAGGATTTAATAATATTAAAGAATATTATTATAATAAAAATATGTCATGATAAATCTCAATCATTAAAAGTTAATCTAATGATAGATAAATTCAATGAAACATAAATAGAGAAGAAAATCAATAGAGACACCTCTCATCATCAATTTGGGAGCTAGTTTGTTCAGATATGAATCATACGGTACTTTGGATCCGCTTTTAAGATATATATCATTAATACATTATATCATATATATCATATTCTTTTTTTTTTTTTTTGCCGGTTATATCATATTCGTAGATATCTTCTGGCACAAAATTTTATATTCACGGTTAGAGTAAAAGACGGAGGCTGTGCCGAGATACTTACAATGTGTGTGTGTGTATATATATATATATATATCTGCGTGCGCTTTCTCTCTAAACTATTTTATCTAACTTATAAACTGATATATAATCTAATGATATATAATAGATAATATAATTAAATAATTTATTTAGGCCCTTCTTCTTTTTAAAAAACAACAAAATAACTCTACGTCATGTTACATACAGGAGGGGAACAGGAAGTATATATGTCGAGCCTCCGGAGATAAAAAATTAAGCCGTCGTTTACATCCTCTGATCTCCCTAATTCCTTTATCATGGCGGACAAGCTTTCCAACGGTAACCTCAATTTTTTTGCTGCCTCTTTATATCCCCCTCTCTTAGTAACTTCTTCAACTCATAACTGCAAACTAATATGGAGTAGTAATTTCAACTCACACTTCCATTGTTTTTCCCCCCTTGACATCTCGATTTCCAGAGGCTATTCTCGAGCAGCTGAGAAACGGGATGTGGAATTATTGAGATTTAATAATTGAAGGATAAAACGCACAGCAAATGGAGAAAACTGATTCTCTCTTTTTATTCATATAATAAAATTTACACCCATAAGAAAAATGATAAGACACGGCTGCACCAGATGACGTATTGAGTAATACGCCGACTCTACTTAACCTATAAAACAATAACTCACACCTCCGCAGTGTGTACAATTTCTACAAACAATAACCTAATTATTGACACATATTACAATTCATATTCGTAACACTCTCCCTCAAATTGGAGGTGAAAATATGTTAATAGCGCCTAACTTGCACAATAACTTGCGCTGTATATCTCCTAATACAAATTTTGTCAACAAATCAGCTTCTTGATTAGCAGATCTAACATGCTTAAGATCAATCATCTTCTCTTGCCACCTCTCACATACGAAATGGCAGTCAACCTCGATGCGCTTGGTTCTTTCATGAAAGATTGGGTTTGCTGCTATGTGTATCGCTGCAACACTGTCGCAATACACAGGTACTGGTTCCTTCTGTGGTATTTGTAGATCTCGAAGCAAACTAAGTGCCCAAACTATTTCAGAGGTAGCCACACTAAGCGCCCTGTATCCTGCCTCTGCAGAGGACTTTGAAATAGTACTCTATTTCTTTGTCTTCCACATTACCAGCGAACCACCAAATTTCAGCAGATATCCTAATACAGAACGCCTTGTGATTCCACAGGATGCCCAATCTGAATTACAAAAACATTCCAGCTAAAGAGTCCCTTTGCAACTTAAGTGTATACCAAGTCCAGCAGTCCCTTTGAGATACCTCACCACATCCCTAGTAGCTACCATGTGCGCCTTGGTTGGTGTTTGCAGAAATTGACTTAATGTCTGCACACAAAAACTTATGTCAGGTCTAGTCATTGTCAAATAAATCAATTTACCAACCATACGACGATATCTCTATGGATTTTTACAAAGATCCTGATTTTTATCCTTTCCTTTTCGAAAGGGCATCAATTTCAGGTTCTGTGGCATTGGTACGCTAAGTGGCTTACATCCACTCATCCCTGCTTCAGATAAGAGGTCCAAAACAAATTTTTGTTGTGACAAAACTATACCAGTTTCAGATTTAGCAACTTCTATTCCAAGAAAATATTTCATGTGCCCCAAATCTTTAATTTTAAAATTACTATGTAACAGATTTTTAGCATATGTAATTCCATTTTCAGAACTACTTGTAATTAATAGATCATCAACATATACCAAGATCAATACTATACCATCATGACAATCCAGTCTAAATAATGAATAATCACTTTTGCTTTGAACAAAACCACCCTCTACAAGGGCATGAGAAACCTTTCTATTCCACTGATGGGAAGCTTGCTTAAGCCTATAGAGAGTTTTCTTTAATCTACATACCATATGCTCCCCCTTACCCTCAAAATCTTGAGGTATTTTCATGTATAACTCTTCATGGAGGTCTCCTTGTAGGAAAGCATTATATACATCCATTTGATAAAGATTCCATGAATTAAGGGCAGCCAACTTAAGTACTAATCTAACAGTAAACATTTTGACTACTGGTGAAAAAGTTTCATGAATAATACCCCTATCTTGAACAAGCGTTTTAAAACTATGACTCATAAATTCACTTTCATTATCACTTCTTATTCTTTTAACTTTAACATTAAATTGGGTCATAGCATATGTGATAAAATTTCTAATATAAGTGTTTGAATTTGATTTGTATCTCATTAAAAATATCCAAATAGCTCTCAAATAATCATCTACGATTGTAAGGAAATATTGGAATCCCTGATGAGTAGGAGTTTTATATAGACCCCATATATCTACATGTAGAAGTTCAAAACATTTACTAGTCTTAATACAAGAAGAAGTAAATGGAAATTTAGTTTGCTTGGATTGAACGCACATATCGCATTTATCATTTATTGAATCAGAATCATTGATCACAAATTGTGAACGTCTCATTACAGAGAAGGGTGCATGGCCTAATCGCCTATGCCATAGACATACATCAGCACATTTCAAAGTACTAACATTTTTCTGTGTAAGATTCAGTAACATGTGGAGATTTTGGAATTTTAAGAATATACTGTCCATCTATCATCTTACCAATCACCTTCGTCCTTCCACCCTGAAGGTCCTGCAGTACACAAAGGCTAGGATAAAAACAAGCAATGCATTCAAGTTCCTTAATGATCATGGAAATTGCTATGAGGTTGAATTTTAATTTGGGTGAATATAACACGTTGTTCAATTTAATGTGGGGAGCTATATTAATGGATCCTATGTGTGTAACTGGCACCCTTTGTCCGTCTAGAATTTTAATGGACTTAATAAGGCCACGATATTGATCATAATGGTCTAATAGTGCTAGGTCTCCCACCATATGGATGGTAGCCCTTGAGTCTAAAATCCAGCAGGCATAAGAAAAATCAACCGAATAAGGAATGGCCAAACCTATACCAGTTAAGGCGTGAATGGTTGTCTCAGTGTCTTTCTGTAGCAATTGAAGGAGGTGCTCATATTGCTCCTGAGTAAAGGAAGGCGCCACTGTGCTTGTAGTGTTGGCCTGTATCTCAGGCTCAGTAGTCGATTCCAGGTCAGGTTGCCCAGAGTCTTTGACTTGCTTAGACTTGTTTCCTCTAAAACCAGGCGGATAACCAACCAATTGGAAGCAATTCTCTGCTAAATTTGAGCTTGTTTCTTCCCCACTCCCTTCAATTTCAGCCGCGACTCCTAACTGGAAGATGAGTTTCTTTCGAGACAACAGTAATCAGTTCTTTGCAAGTATTAGCCACTCGTTTGCAAGTATTGGCCACTCGTTGTAAGACCCCAAATGTTTCCTCTCTTATAAGCCTCTAAACACTAGGCTTGCATATTGCAAATTTTCCTTTGATTTGTCATTTTGATTAGCCTGCATTCTCATCGTTATTTGTTGATCACAGTGGTGAACGATTACCTTGTGTGGAGAAGGTTGACAGTTTCTCACTCGTGAAGGTTAAAGGGGATGAACGGTGTCTATTTCGAGCGCTGGTATCATCTTTATTCCATATTATTTTAATCTCCTTTGTGCTTCCTTGAAATATTTGTACTGATAGGATATAATATTTTCTCTTTATCATTTAGCCTTTTATTGACTGACGCCTTTCCTGTATGCTGAGGTACTATATTCCTATGGGCTCGGTCCTTGTTTCCTAGGGCAAAAACTGAAGTGAATATAACGACACAACTGAAATTTCTATTAACGCTTTTAAGTTGTGAATCCTAGAAAGAAAACGAGAATACTTCATGAAAGACACTCATTATGGGGTTGGACAAATGACCTCAATAAGTTGGGTTCATGCCTGAGAAATGTACAGACTTTAATATTATGTCTTCTTGCCAATCATGGTTGAAAAATTAAAGAGAAGACAGGGAGTAACTGGAATGCAACTTAACTTAGATAACAGTTTCATATTGGGGCAGCTGGTGGTTCTTTCTTTTGATCAAGACTGAATAGAAATGCCGAGTCCTTTGTTTTCCCAATTTAGTTTTATACTTTTGTTTTTGGGACCAACTCATACATGTAGATTCCAGGTATTCTTTTTTAGCTTCGGTATTGACAATTCGATGACATTATACCATAGAAAGTAAAGCTAAGTTGGATTACTACGCTTGCACAATATATTTGGCCTAAATCTTTGTTCCTTAAGTTAAAGGAATCGCTTACAATGAGGGAGGTACTCTTAATCCACGGGATGAGGAAGAAGACGCAGGTACGCTCATACACAGAATGAATGACATGCAGAGGGGGAAAAATTCAAATTGCAGAATTTTCACCATATAGCTGACAGATTTTGTTTTGGTCATAAGTTTAGCTTTAAGGCAATCATGTTATTAATCTGTCCTGTTCTTTTTCTTCTTTTGGTCTTTGGTCAATTAAGACTGGCTTATTTGTGAAAATAAAGAAGAACACTATTTATATGAAGATGCTTTGACTGCCAACTCAGCTGACGAGTGTCTAAAACAGTAAGAAAAAAAACAGTTTAAAAAAACAGAGATTACTGCAAGCGCATTTCGAGGCCTGATTTCTGGGGAGGAGACTCAGAGCTAATGGTTAGTTTTATGGTTATTCCTGTATATCTTGGGACCTTTTGTTCTTTCCCCTCTCTTTCATGAGTATTACATGCATTTTATACTTTGGTATTAAATTAAATGCATATTTTGCCATTTTAACAACCAAAGTTTTATTATTTTGAATGTATATTTTACTACTTTGATATCAGACATAGTCAATTTTATCTGGACTTAACAGTTTACCATCACATTTTTTAGATACCGACTACTTAATTGCACTGACCCCTTAAATGAAAATTCAGAGACTGACAAATGTCCATGTTCTGGCAGGTGCTCTCAAAATTGTGTGAACAGCCAATTATTGTTTACATGCCAGATCATGAGGTATGCCTCTAAATAAGCCAATGGTTATGTTTATAGTTGAGGAAGAAGAACGTGTAATTAGCACGTGCCTATTCACTTTTTCCTCCGGTCACGCTGGTCCTTTTCTAAGCCATCTCACTCTTATATTAGCTGTGTATGAACAACAATACATCTCAGACAGATGAAGGCACTGATTACTTCTGTAATGCTGAGATCCATTCACAGGAAATGAAAAATTAATTGGCCACCAAGTTTTCATTATTTTGTGCACTAAGAATGAATATATAAGCTAATTGAAATCTGAGTCATTTCTAATGACAGTGATCCTACCAATGGGTAGCTTATGTAATAATATCTACTCCCTCCAGCCCACAATATAGGTCTATAATATAAGTTACATCTAAAAGAATGTCTTAGTCCATAATGTGACTTTTTGTATGTTCCTTCTCATTTGAAACCTAATTCAATATAGGTGGAATTAGAAAAAAATTTCAATTAAGGTATATTTGACGAGCTAACTATCATTTTTTTGATTCTGATGAATTAGTTGAAGGTCTCTATAGTGTGGACCGGAGGGAGTATGTGGTGTGCACTGATGTCTGACTTGATTGTAAAATAAATGTGGTATTATATTGAGTTTATTTAAATGACTGTTCACACATAGATGTACATGTGCAACTTTGATATTGTAATTTGTAAGAAGTAAACATAACACGGGATCATTAGGTGTTTAACTTCAAGCTCTAAAAAGAAAGGCTTTAGCCGTTTTTCAATTTTTATTTTTTAAAAAAAGAGAAGAAGATTGTTTTATAAGCAAATAAAGCCTTCAGGCTTTCGAATTCTCATTCACTCCATGGCTACCTTTTATTATTATGTTGTTTTATTTTTTATGGTTCTCCCTGTGTTTATCAAATTTTCAATATCTTCCATCAGTCTTCAGGCTGTTCATCAATGTTCTATTTGACAATGAATTTCAAGAAAGCATTTTGGAACAAGTGTTTTTGTTTGGTGGATTTAAGATTGAGTCTTCTAACATATAATATCTTCTTATAAATCAAATGCAGGATAGAGTGAGTGGATGGGGGACTCATTTCATTCCCGTTGCACGATATGGGAGTGATTTTTTTGTGAAGGAATTCATTCCAATTGCAGAATATGAGAGTGATTTTAAGAACTCAAGAAAGTCCGAACACAAGAAAGTTGTGAGGCTATTGTACAGTGGTAAGAACCACTATGATCTTCTGATGGGATGGAAAAGGAAGAAGAAATGAATAATTGGAGATTCTATGATTTGAAGATGATGAAGGGTTTTTTAAATATTATTGAGACCATTTAACAATATTATGTTTCAATTTTGATTCACTGTCATCTTTTATCATTTATGATTTTTGCATTTTATTTTAGAACTCTAGAATGTTCTCTTTTTAATTTATACTCTAAACGGTTAGAGTTGGAGCTATAAATAACTCTTAACACACATATCATCTCATTTTTTAGACTCATTATGATTTAAATAAACAAATTATTGGATTTTCTCCTCCTCCATTTCTCTCCTTTTTCTGTTCATCTGGTTTTCCATCCCTTCGTCCATTTGTATAGATGAATGGGGAAGGACAATGGGTGCATGGTTCAGATTTTATTTTGTACTTGCATATTCTCGTTGTCTCACTTTTCTTTTGATAAACTTAACTCTTGAATATTCCCGGCAAAGACAAGAATAGATCTCAAATAATTATAAACAATGTACTTATCATAATAGTTAAAAGAGATATATTTATCATGTTTTAATTGAATAATCAAATGACACAAATCTAAGTTGTGGTTAAGTCTAATTGTATGCATGCTTGTATATATGGTATTCCTCTGATTCTTAATCTGATATATATTTAGGGAGTTGATCTTAATTCTAAATAGAAGACATATTTTTCATATTTGTAAAGGGTCAAGGTACAAATTTGCGGTAAAAGTTTTTGCTGATGAGCAATGTTAGGGTTTTTTTTTTTTTAGAATCAATATTGCCTTGGAAATATTAAAAAGAAGCAATGTTGCCCTTTTCCGTTAAAAAGTTAACAGTCAATGTTAGTTTTTTAATGGTATAGGGCAATATTACTACATTTCGAAACTTTTCGGGTGACATTGAACCTAAAAAAACTTTTAAGGCAACATTGTTTCTCAGTAAAAACTTTAGGGGGCAAATTTGCACCTTAACTCTATTTGTTAATTTTTTTTTTCTAATTTACTCATATTGATGCTTCCTCAACAATAATCAAAGAGAAGAGAGAATAAGGAATCAAAGAAGATAATTAGAGTGTTTTAGAAAATACATGTTATATTAACTAACTTAACTAGTTTATAGGTAAATATGTCTTATATTAAAGATAGAAGGGAGTATGAGACATGGTAAATAATTTTTTTCTAATTAGCCATATCCAAATTCGCTGTGGTTAGTTGCCCAACCCTACTGGAGACATGAGTACCATAAATTCAGATTCAAGGGTTTTGTATAGTTTAGCCTTTAAAAAATACACAAGTTTAGGTTAAAAAAAAAGGTCTAAAATCTTAAAAAAAAAAAAAAAAAAACCCTCCAAACTTTGGATAAGTTGCATATAACCCCTTTAACCAATTGAAAAAGCTCCCATCACTAACAATACCTTTTCAACATCACCCTTCTCTAATTCCTCATCCCTAGTTAAGCTTTTGTTTGCATGCCTTTGGTAACTCTTTTGATCTTAGGTCAGCTTCAACATTACCCTGATCAATTATAACATCCAGTTTTTAATTTTAGGATTTAAGTGACATTAAGATGAGATTAATTTGTGGTAATTAGAATTTATCTTGTAATTGTTTGAGTAAGGAGAATTTACTTAAAATGGAATTAAATTTTCTTACTAAACAAAATTTAAAGGTTAGGTGAGATTAACTAAAAGTAATTAGAATGATTTTTTAAAATAACATATTCCACTACTTAAATATTATGAAAAATTTATTTGAGAAATATACATAAGTAACTGGTGTTAGGAGAGTGGTGTAAGGCCCGTAAAATCCCTCTAACTCTTAAATTTAAGTTTTAGCGAAGACACTTGTGTTTGGAGGGGCAGCTACAAACCCTGAACCGAATATGGATGATAATATAAAAAAAAAAAAAAACTGTTGTTAGGAGAATTATTGTTACACCAATAAAGTTTCATTATGTAATTATCATAAAATTATTAACATTAACTTCTAAAGATTCTATGTTAGATGCCATGCCATCCTCATTTATCTAGCATGGCAGTTGGCAGGGGCTTAATGTCAAAAATGAAAACACCAAGAATGTTAATAAGTAACACTAAGATGAGATTAATTTGTGGTAATTGGAATTTATCTTGTAATTGTTTGAGTAAGGAGAATTTACTTAACATAGAATTGAATTTTATTACTAAACAAATTTTAAAGGTTAGGTGAGATTAACTAAAAGTAATCAGAATAATTTTCTAAACTAACATATTCCACTTAAATATTATGAAAACTTTATTTGAGAAATATACATAAGTAATTGATGTTAGGAGACAGTGTAAGACCTTACCAGATCCCTCTAAATCTCTAGTTCAAACTCCATATGAGACACTTATATTTGAACGGGCAGCTACGAACCTCAAATTGAATGCTGGATGATAATATAAAAAAATTGGTGTTAGGAGAATTATTGTCACACCAATACTGAAGAGTTTCATTGTATAATTATTATAAAATTATTAATATTAATTTCTAAAGATGCCATATCAGATGTCATGCCATCCTTATCTATCTAGCATGGCAGTTGGCAGGGGCTTAATGTCAAAACTTAAAACACCAAGGATGTTAAATTTAAACTTTAAAACATCAAGGGAATTATATGCAACTGACTTGTGTGTTTTGTAGATTTTAGAAGGAAAAAAAGAAGAAGAAGAATACATAAGATGTTAATAACCCCAAAAAAGAGTGAAATTTAAAAAATTAATATGTATATATAGGGAAAATTCCAAAAAAAATTGTTTAAAATGTGGAAAAGACAAATCAGGCATCCCAATTTCACAAATCCTATGTCAGATTGGTAGAAGGAATCCGGAATTAACAAATGTGGCCAAAAGACGATTTCTGCCCCTGAGTTATTTGAAAACAAGAGAGAGAAGAGCCCGATAAAGTTGTGTGGGTTTGTGGCGTTACCCACACGAGCTGTGCGTCTGTCAAATTCCAGAACTCCATTGTCAAGTTGGCTTCCATCTCCATCTTGATACACAAACTCATTCCCCTCTATCTTATCCCCACCACCAAAAAAAGAATCATTTCTGGAACTATTTGGCAAAGCTATAGCCCTAAGGAAGAGACTGAAACAACTTTCAACGCCAGAGGCTATAGAGGCATATTCAAATGAAGCAGAGGATTGTACAATACAAAACACGTGCTTGTGCTATCTGATCCTGTTGGAATCTTGCCGAGAAACCCCATGGCATTTGGGATATTGTGACTCTTTTGGGTTTTATTGTAATGGAGGAGATCGAGGAGATTTGAAGAAGGGTACTGAGGAGGAGGATCGAGTGTTGAAGAAGAATTGTAGCTTTGGGTCTCAATTTGATGAAATTGTTAAGGTATGTCGTTCATGGTGGTGGTGGATAGAATAATTCCCACCCTGAAACTCTTGAGTTTTAGGGTCCCAAGTGGATTGATCATAATTGAGGACATCGATGACTTGATGAATAAAATTCTCATTGTTGTAGGGATTTTCTATATTCAGAACAAGATGTTGAGGTGCGAGATGTCCAATGGTGCGGCGGCGGCGGCAACGATGCCATTAGCTAAGGCAGAGACGTCTTCTTGGTACAGCGGTAGATGATTCTAGTGCTGGTAATAAGAGAGCTCCTCCATTATAGGAAGTTGTGAAATAAGAAAGTGAAATAGTTAATATCAAATATGGTGTTGTTAATATAGATATTGGTGTTGTTATTGACCCCCGCAACTTGTTAATTTCACACTTTTCCTTGGGTATGTGTTAGTTTTTCAGATATAAAGTTGTGAAATAAGAAAGTGAGGTCGTTAATGTAAATATGGTATTGTTAATATAGAGATGATTGTTGTTATTGGCCCTCCAATTTGTTAAGTTCACACTTTTCCCTGGGCATGTTTTGGACTGTCAGATAGGAAGCTGTGAATCAAGAGATTAAAGTCGTCAATATAAAATATGGTATTGTTAATATAGAGACAAGTGTTGTTACTCGTCCTTCAACTTGTTAATTTCATACTTTCCCTTGGGCATGTTTTGGACTGTTAGATAGGAAGTTGTGAACCAAGAATATGAAGCATCAAGTGAAGAGCCTTCCTGTAACTGTTTAAATTGAAAATTCATCATCAGTATCAGATATAGAGAAAATGATAGTTCCTAGACTAAGTCAAGAAAGTTGAGAGGAGTCACCATCCCATATTAAATCCAGTCGGCTTCTCAAAAAAAAAAAAAAAAAAAAAGGATTTTAAGAGCCAACATACCCATGAGGTGTTTGCATCCCAAAGTTACGCTGTATGTTTTCTTTACTATTTCGACTCTTCTGGTGACCTATGAACATATACGTTCTACCATCTATGGACCCTATGCCATCAACAATAGCTGGGTCATCATAACCTTCCCGATCACCATGGAGTTCCATAAACTACAGCACGAGGAAGCGTGAGACTTCTAGCATTAATGGTGCAGCGCAAGGGATTGTAGAGTGTAATTACAAAATAATTATGCGCCGTAGACCTTTTCAGTTATGATAAAGACATGATTAAAGAAAGTAGGCCTGTTAGTATGTCTTGCAATGCTGACATGCTGTATAGGAGTCAGATGTGTGTATAAATCCTTCAAAGCCTGAAATAACAAGGGAAGCTGTGAGGAAAATGCAATAGGAAGCATTGCATATTCATCAATTGTTGGTCGGAAAAGAAAGCGCTAACAAGTTTGATTCGCTATAACAAATAAAGATTGTACTTGAAAAAAACTACAAAACTTGCCAAGACGCTGCAGTTTAAGATTTGCGGTAAGGGAATTTCCAAATGAACAATAATCTTGCATTCGAGCTAAAGATGTGAGATTTGAAGGATGGTGTTGGGCTTGTGCAGATATATAATCGGTTCTTATGAGGACTCTCAACACAATAAAGTAAACTATTGTTTTTGTCGAGAATAATAATTATGATTAAACCTGCTCATATTTGGTCTCTAATGAGATAATCTGATCTCCGAAGTCCAGACCAGTTTCAGAGGCCTTCTTCCGCACCTACAAAAAAAATGTGTAATTCTGATGAAGCAGACCCTAAGAATTAATTCTTAGTTAGATAGAAAAACTACAGTAGCACATAAGGAAATTACATCAATAATCTTCTTTTGGAGGTCAATTAGCGGTTTTTCAAAACCCAAAGTGACTGGCTTTCGTTTCTGTTTCAGCGGCTTGAAATACGAGAGATGCCTTAGCACACCACCTTTCACATTGGGGTCAGGATCATCAGGCCAGGGATATTCATGCTTCTTCTTCCCCTTCTAAAGCTTGGCGACAACTGTAAACCCCCGTCTTTTAAAACCTAGTCGGATCCTTCCTAAAGTTCTCAAAGGGACGCCACTAACACCATTAGCAGAACTTGGGAGAAGATCAGAAGATGAAGTTCCAGCAAATGCTGCAGCACATTGAGATGCAGAAGCCATCCTCCGAATCCAATTACAACTTGCGGTGATTCAACACCAGGATTCTAAAATTAGGTCACCCGAACCTCAGCGTCTGAAGTTTGTACACTGTGAAATCAGAACCCGAGAAGAAACCCAGAAATATCACCATATGGATTAATACTTGTGCCAAGAAAAAAAAAAAAAGCGAACTTGAAAATGAGGGAGAAATTGGAAATGCGTGCGTGGATATGGATTGGGAGATAAATGCGAAAATCCAAAAAATGGGAGGCAATGAAGTATAGGAAACAGAGGATTACTGAGGAACGCGACAGAAAAGAAGGTTCATTGTGGAGATCGTCAATGAATGTTATTAGTTACGGCTGGGGTATTGTTCGAAGAAAAGGAGCCATGGGGCGATATTAACAAGGAGTGTGAAGGGGACCTGGGTGGAATGAAGTTAATCATCAATCGGTTCATAAATGAAACGGCTTTTTTCGTTTGGCCGTTGAGGGGCGAAATTTTCTGCTACTGTATAGTGTATGTCCGAAGCACATCTGCATTGATGCGATCTCCCCTAGTCTGCACAACCCGCCTCCTACTTAGCGGTCGTCAATTTTTTTCTTATTTAAAAACAGATCCAAATGAAAAAATTAAGCGAAAATCCCATAACAATACCATAGAAATTAAAAGGGACAAATTAGCGATTCCAATATTCAAAATCCTATGTCTGTATGATTGGACCAATTTGGAATATGAAATCTTATCAAAAAGACCTCGAGTTGAAAGAAGGTAAATGCTAGAGTAAGACAAAAGGAGTTAGGCTGCGGTGAGAGAAAGATAACGTTAACCCCATCGTTTTTTTTTTTGACAAATTCTTGGTCTAACCCAGTGGCCTAGTGAACCTGATAGAAACTTCTTTTATTCATCTTAATCATGTAAACATAACAAATATATTACCCACACAAATATATCAGTAATATCTCATCAAAATACTTATATACAACACAGCCCGTGCTTAATAGGCCAGCATACACAAAATTACTATCCTACCCTTACTCACACTCCCTCCTAAAGTTTGCCGACTAAACAAATTAACAGTCCCTAACTTGCTCAATAGTCATTTCTGAATATCTCCACCAACAGCTTTTGTTAAAAGATCTGCTTGCTATTACCTTGATCGAACATGTTGTAAGTCTATCAGCTAGCTTTCCCATTTCTCCCTTATAAAGTGATAATCAATCTCAATGTGCTTAGTGCGCTCTTGATATACTAGATTCACAGTGATGTGTATTGCTGCTTTACTATAGCAAAAATCTTCACGGGATCTTCATGATGAATGAGCAAATCCTTCAGCAACCCAAGTGCCTAAACAATCTCTGATGTTGCCATGCCAAGGGCCTTATACTCTGCCTCTACTGTTGACTTTGACACTGTGCTCTATTTCTTTGTCTTCCACATGACAAATGAACCTCCAAAATTCAGCAATAACCAGTGATCGATCTCCTAGCAGTCTTGCAACTCGCCCAATCTGAGTTGCAATAGTATTCGAGTGCTAAGTCCCCATTTGCACTAATCAACACACCAAATCCAAGAATGCCTTTTAAGTATCAAATCACATTCATGGCAGCTGCATCATGCACCTTCATTAGTTGTTGCATGAATTGACTAAGGATCTGCACAGAATACGAAATATCAGGCCTAATCATGGTCAAATATATAAGCTTACCCACTAATTTCCTATATCAATCTAGATATTTATAAATATCTTCCCTTTTATCCTTTCCTTCTTGATATGCCATCAATTTCACAGTTTGCGCCATTGGCACAACATGTGGGTTGCACGCACTCATTCTTGTTTCAGACAACAAGTCAAGAATATATTTTCTTTGACATAAATAATTCCTTTATCCGACTTAGCTACTTCAATTCAGAGAAAAATATTTTATTTGTCCTAAGTCCTTAATTTTAAAGTTGTTATGCAACAATGTTTTTATATGAGATATACCCTCTTTAGAGCTCCCTGTGATTAGTAAATCAACTACATAAACTAAAACATACACTATGCCATCATCACATTCCTTAATAAACAAGGAATAGTCAGTTTTACTTTGTGAAAGACCTCCCTATTTCATGGTTTTAGAAAATTTACAATTCCATTGTCTTGAGGCTTGTTTCAAGACATAGAGGGACTTTCATAAACTACATACCATTCCCCCCCTTGCTATCAAATCCTAGAGGTATATGTATGTATACCTCCTCATTCAAATATCCCTGCAAAAATTCATTATGTACATCTATTTGATGTAGTTTCCATTTATTAACAGCAGCTAATTTAAGAACAAAATAAATTAGTAAGCATTTTAACAACTGGAGAGAAGGTTTCAAAATAATCAATGTCTTTTCTTTGATTATACCCTTTTGCCACCAACCTGGCTTTATATTTTTCTACCTTACCATCCAAGTTGTACTTAATCTTGTACACCCATTTGCACCCTATAGGCTTCTTTCCTCTAGGGAGTGGAACTATCTCCCAAGTGTGATTGCTCTCAAGTGCACTTATTTATGCATCCATAGCCTTCACCCATTCAGGATTTTGAACTACTTCACTATAACTAATTGGTTCTACTACAGAATCAACAGTACATAGAAAAGACATATGATGAGAAGAAACATTATCATAGGAAATGTAGTCCTCAATTGGATACTTACACTTGCCCTTATGTTTATCTTGATTTCGTGCAGTTAGAGTAGAGCACACATAATCCGTAGACCATATGGGAGGCCTTCTATCCCTACCAGGACGTGATCCATATTGTTCAGAATTGAGCTGATCATTTATGTTAGCTAGAGAGTTAGTTAAGGTTTCTTTACTAGTAATACTAGTTGATTGATTACTGTCCAGATTTTGGTTATTGAGCATGCCAACAGGTTCCTCACAGTCAAACCAAAACATATTCTTTAATTCTCAAGGAATTCCCAATTGATTTTTGCCAATGTTATTTTTGAAAGGGTATTTATTCTCCATGAAACTCACGTGTCTACTCACAAACAATTTATTGCTTTTAGTATCCAGTAAGAGGAAACCTTTCTTATTCTCAGGATATCTAAGAAATATGTAAGGGATTGCTTTAGGCTCTAGTTTATCATTATTTGTTAAATCTGTAGCAATAGCAACACATCCAAATACCTTTAAATTGGACAAATTAGGTTTAGATTTATATACAAATTCAAATGGGGTTTGATATCTTAGGACCTTGGAAGGAATTCTATTAACTAGATAACATGCCATTTTTACATATTCCCCCCAAAATTCTACTGGTACAGCAGATTGAATTATTAAACTCCTAGTTATTTGCATAATGGTTCTGTGTTTCCTATCTACGCCCTATTTTGCTCAAGGGCGTAGGGACATGTCATCTCATGTACCATTCCCTTTTCCTGAAAATAGGATTTCAATTAATTATTTGTGAATTCAGTACTATTATCACTATGAACACGTTTTATTAGAACAAAAAATTGGGTTAAGACATGCGTACAAAAATTTTTGATACAAGTAACAATGTTGGATTTAGAACTCATAAGAAATATCCAAGTAGATAGAGAGAAATCATCAATAATAGTAAAAAAACGATAATCTTGATATGTTGGGGCTTTATATGATCCCCATACATCCACATGAATAAGCTCAAAACATCTCTTGGTTTTAATATGACTACGGTTAAATGGAAACTTAGCTTGTTTGGATTGAACACAAATTAAGAAATTTTTATTCATATGCAAATCTTTATTACTCATGACATCTAGATGTTGCTTTACAAAGATTGGGGCATGTCATAATCTTCGGTGCCACAAATCAACACAAGGCAATTTCTCTATATTACTACTATTCTCAAGAGTAGGAACTGCATTGACATTGTTATATTTCTTGTCAATTTTCAACATATAAAGTCCTCCAATTTCTTTACCAATCAGTTTCAACTTCCTATCCTGAAGGCCCTACATCAAACAGAGGTGGGGAAAGAATGAAGCCATATAGTTATGTTCTTTAGTGAATTTAGATACCACTATCAAATTAAACTAAAGTTGGGGAGCATATAGAACATTATGCAATGTTATGTCACTACCAATTCTAGCATTGCCTATAGTAATAGGGATATCACTTCCATTGGGTATCGTAATAGTTTTAATAGGCCCCTATACTCCTTATAATCATTTTACAGACCTAAATCTCCTACCATATGAGTTGTAGCTCCAGAGTCTATAATCCAACTATTAAAGGATATAAAAGAGTTAAGAATAATCAAACATGTACCAGATAAGACATGCACTATCGACTCCTCATCTTGCTTGAGTAGCTCCAATATTCTCACATACTGGGCTTGTGCAAATGTGGGAGCTATGGTATTGGTAGTCCCTGTCAGTGCCTCCTCGATATGTTGTGGAGAATCCTTGACTTCTTGATTGGGTTCTTTAATCTATCTTCCTCTAAAATTTGGAGGATAGCCAATAATCTAGTAGCAGTTGTCCTTCGAATGCCCTTTTTTACAGCAGTGAGAACATTCTAAACTTTTTTCCCCATAGTATCTCCCCCTTCCTCAGCCTTTTCCCCTTAGTGCCATAGCAATGCCTTCTAAGGAGGAGGAGAATTTTTCAGAATTAGCTATTGAACGTTGTGTCCCATCTTGCACAATCATTCCATACACATCATTAACAAAGGGTAATGGAGCCGTTAATAAAATCTGGCTTCTAGCTTGGCTGTATAAATCATCAAGACCCAACAAGAACTAGAGTAATCGCTGTTCTTGTACCATATCACCTTGAGCCTTGGATGCTTTGCACTTACAAGATGGAAGGGAGAGCAATGTTGTATGTTCTTCCCACAGCTCTCAGAAGCATGAAAAATAGATTGAGACCGACAAACCTCCCTGCCTGAGGGAGTTAATTTCATGATGCAAGGTAAAGATTCTTGTATCATTCTTCTTGTCAAATCTTTCTCTAAGATCATTCCACACAATGTGTGCACTATCAAAGAAAACGATCTAGTTAGACAATTCCTTCGAGATTGAGCTGATCAACCAAGAAAGCACTACAGCATTGCAATGCTCCAATTGAGCATGGAAGGGTGCCTCGAATGATTCCTTCAAATAGCTCCCATCAATAAACCCTAATTTCTATCGTCCTTTGAGAGCAATCTTCATTCCACGGCTCCACATCGTGTAATTTTCCATTCCGATGAGGGCATGAGGGATGAGTGTCGTTGCCTGCATGTTTGACGGATGAAGATGGAGTGGGTGGGTAAACAGAAATGTCACAGCGGAGATCGACTCTTTCTCGCCGCTCATGGTTAGGGCGTCTTGATTCAGAGCTGGGTCTACAGGTTGCAATCTTGGCTGAGTCTTGCGTTTTAGTTATTGGGTTGAACCCGGGGCTCTGGTACCATGACAAATTCTTGGACCACCTTAGTGGTCTATTGAACCTAATAGAAACTTCTTTTATTCATCTTAATCGTGTAAACATAAAACTGTATTGCCCACACACATATATCAGGAATATCTCATCAAAATAATCATATAGCGCATGAGCCAGTATACACAAAATTACTATCCTACCCTTACTCACATTTTTCATGGCAGCTAACAGCAACTGAGAGGGCGTCGGCACTGGTGAGCTCGAACGTGGGCAACTAAGAAGACAAGGGCGTTTATTACCTAGGTGCTCTCTGTTTTGCGGTGAATAAGACTCGACTTTTCTTTGTGCTTTGCCACCATGAGAGATGCCCATCGTCACCATTTCAACTGTTGATTGAAGTCAGTTGCGTGGATTTGTGGTAGTGTACGATGAAGATTGGTATGCCCTAGAGTGGTAGAGTTGTCAGCGGCTGTGTGATTTGCCCATCAAGATTGTGTTGGCTGCTCTCAAGACCTTCAATGACAACTTCACCACCGTAGGGAAACTGCCTAAATTTTAAGTCTTGTGAGGCATATTGTGCCATCTTCTAGGTACTTCACGCATATCATATGAATTGTGCCACCTTCTATTAGAAGAACAATGACTTTCTGGTTTTCATTGCATATCAAGAGCACTTTCGTGAAGCTTTGTTTCATTTCTT
The DNA here is from genome assembly GCA_963855925.1 of Inga laurina. Lineage (NCBI taxonomy): Eukaryota > Viridiplantae > Streptophyta > Magnoliopsida > Fabales > Fabaceae > Inga > Inga laurina. Next base: position 58,177,032 of record OY979711.1, read on the forward strand.
CATTCTTATATTGATCAAATTTTCATCATATTAGAGTAACATCCGTTTCTGGTTTTCTTTTCATTTCCAAGAGTACTTGTGATTTTTTGTTTCGTGTCTGATTTTCATTTCCTCTCATTGTTTTCTCGGCTAGGAAGGAGTTCGGGTCTTAAATAATGGTGCGCCAGAGGCAACTCTAGTATTCTTTCTCTTTCCTTGATGCAGCTCTATATTATTGATCGCTAGAAACTTTGGTTGAATTGATTTCAGGAGCAACCTATTTATACAAGTTTTCTAGTTTACGTTGGAGATCTTGAGGAGAATGCTGTGTATATTTTTTTGTTTGCATATGATGATCAAGTGGCCATCCGAATAATAAGAACAAATTGAGAAGAAGTTTACGAAGTGGTTTTTGGAGCTGTTCTGTCTTTGTCTTTATGCACTTATGTTGTATATAGATAAGAACAAGAGGACATACAGGAATGTTACGAAGATGCCGCTATATGACAAAGATATAAGTTTTCCATTTCTCAATCTCGAGGAGCCCTACTATATATTTGTCTATATTTAATTGTTATTTTAATCTATATTTAACAGTTTTCAGTCATTAAATATCCAAGTGCTAAATATATATATTTAACAATTGTCAATCGCTAAATATAGAGCCATATATTTCACGGTTGTTTAAAGATAACCGTTATTTATAGGGCCCTATATTTTATAGTTTTTAGTCAATAACTATTACATATGGCAAACTATATTCAACGGTTGTTCACTAAAAACAGTGAAATATATGACCAATAATACATTACGGTTCATATGATGAACAGATAAGTCACTACTATAAGATATAGATTCTACTACCCAAAGTATATTCATTTTTAAAAAAGAGAAGTAAAAAACAAAGACGATGGTATTTTTGTAATTCTAGATGGGCATATTGGGGAGCTTTAAGTGTCCCAATTTAAATTTGTGCCTTTAGGCGTCTCAAACTTGAATTGAGAAGACTAAAGTATACTTTTAGGTGTCCCAAAAAAAAAAAGGGAGGCCACATGCAAGGCTTCTGGCGTGGGCTTCTGGTGTCGCTTTTTTCTTAGGATGCCTAAAGTCATACTTTAGGCATCCCAAATTCATAATGGGACATTTAAAATCACACTTTAGGCATGTCTTTTTGAATTTGGGACGTCTAGAGAAAAAATGATTGGGACACCGAAGGGTAATGCATGTTGGTCAAACTGATATCACTCTCTCCAAAGACAATGATTTCCTTCTTTTATTTTTCTCATATGAGCATTTACAAGACAAATAAAGATATGTGCAAGATAAATAAAGGGATTCAAAAAAACCTAGGGAATTAAAAATATTTTGGCCATTTACAAGACAAATATGAAAATTCACAAGATAAATATGAGTATTTACACACACACACACAAAAAAAAAAAAAAGAAGAGATTTATAAGAAAAATAAATGGATTCAAAAGAACACATAATTAAAAATATTTTTGTCATATATAAGACAAATATAAAAATTCACAAGATAAATAAAATAAGAGCATCATTATTTTTTTCACCCATCAAAATTAATTTCATTTTAGTCATAGGGTGAAATGAAATTTTAAAAAGTTACATGGCAGTGTCAAATTAATTCACTACAAATGCAGTGTGTGTTTGGAACAACGATTACAAAAATGGCTCTTTCCAATTTGACTTTTGACAATCTTATTTTTAGTAAAAGCCAGATGTGTAATGTGATTTATGTTTGAATTGACGGTTATATAAATGACTTTTGCAAAAGTAAAACTTGTTTGAATTAGCTTAAACATAAATGACTTTTATGATAATGGTATGAGAGAGTGGGTGGAAAAATATTTAAAAAATCAAGTAAATATTTAAAAATTACTTTAAAATATTATGTGTTATTGGAAAAATATTTTAGAGAGGGTGGAAATCAATAAATCAGTATTTTAAGTTTTGGATGCTCTTTACTACTAAAAAAAATACATTAAAGGTAAAATTATAGTCAGTCTCTTAAGACTGAGTACAACTGAAAAAATATTTTAAATGGTTAAAAGCACAAAAAAATATTTTAAAGTAATTTTTGGAGTTGAAAAAGTACATTAAGGGTAAAATTGCAATCAATCTAATAACACACTGGGCATAGTTGGAAAAATATTTTAAGGGGGTTAAAAGCACAAAAAAATATTTTAAATTAATTTTTGTAGCTGAAAAAGTACACTAAAGGTAAAATTGCAATTAGTCTAATAGCAAAATGGGTACAACTGAAAAAATATTTTAATTATTCACCCTCATGCCAAACGTTAATGCTGCATAAGCTGGCTTTTCGAGCTATGGGCAAAAGCTATTTTTTTGTGATAAGCTCAATTGAAAAAAATTGCTCCCAAACACTCATTTTTTGTTTCTCCATTGGAATTGGGCTTATGCTCACCCAATTGAGCGTTTTTGGGGGCCTAAACTAGAGCTGGTAAAATGAGTTGGGCCCATAGCCCGCCAAATTTGGTGGGCTCGGGCTGCCCCGCTTATGTTTTTATTTTTATTTTTTTCTTACAAAATAAATCCAAATACTCTAATCGTCTTTCCTTTGATGCTGTGTTTAGTTACTTCCTCATACTTTTTATTTAACACTTTTATTTTCATATTATATTTATTTATTCTACTATTATTATAAGATTTTGTGATGCGAGTAGATGAAATTGCTCCCAAACACTCATTTTTTGTTTCTCCATTGGGATTGGGCTTATGTTCACTCAGTTGAGTGTTTTTGGGGGCCTAAACTAGAGCTGGTAAAACGAGTTAGGCCCACAGCCCGCCAAATTTGGTGGGCTCGGGCTTCCCCGCTTAACCGGTGGGCTAAGCGGGCTGGCCCGCTTATGTTTTTATTTTTATTTTTTTCTTATAAAATAAATCCAAATACTCTAATCGTCTTTCTTACTTCCTCATACTTTTTGTTTGACACTTTTATTTTCATATTATATTTATTTATTCTATTATTATTAAATTTAAAAGAGATGTGTTTATATGATTTTGTGATGCGAGTAGATGAAAAAAAAAAAGAAAAGTAAGAATGAAATTGACTTCGTAATACAAATGTATAAAAGAAAAGAAATGTGATATGAGTTGGTGAAAGAGAAAGAGAAAGAGAGTAAGAATTTTTTTTTTTCCAAAAAAAGAGTGAAATTAAAAAAATAATTAGCTGGCTGGCGGGCTTAGGCTGGCATTTTACTAGCCCACAAAGGGGCAGGCTCATTCCAGCCCGCAACCCACGCAAATTACCACCTTTGGCCTAAACACCCAACCAAATATACACTCAAATTTTTCCAATAAAAGTCATTCTCAATTGAAGAAAGGTCTGAACCTTTCTTGCACCTTTCTTGCGTGTTTGAACCTTTCCTGTGTCACCTTTCTTCTCCCTACATTTTCATTTTTTTGGCTGCGTCGTTGTCTTGTCTCTGCAAAGTTTCTTCATGGCGGAATCCAATGGTAACGTGGAAATTTTTGCTAGTAATGTTTCCTTCTCTTTCTTTCACTCTGAACCTACACTAAGCTTCACTGAACCTCTTTCTTTCTTGACATTCAGAGGCCATTCTTGAGAAGCGGAAAATGGAACTGCTAAGTTTGACTTGTCCCAATTCCTTCCCAGAAGAAAAATTTCTTGAACAACAATATGAATATGGTCATTGGATAGGATGGTCTCCGCTTGACGTGAATCCTTTTCTTTTTTTGCATTTTTTTGGGTTCAAAAATGGATTACAGTGTCGTTAGTTCTCTTACATGCCCCTAAATCCTTGGCTTATATGTTTCAATTTGTTTACAGTCGTGTTCACCGTCGGGTACAATCGCTTGCAATGAAGAAGCATGAGCATTTCTCATCTCTACAAAGTTTCTTCATGGTGGAATCCAACGGTAACGTGGCAATTTTTGCTAGAAATGTTTCCTTCTCTTTCTTTCACTCTGAACCTACACTAAGCTTCACTGAACCTCTTTTTTTCTTGACATTCAGAGGCCATTCTTGAGAAGATGAAAAATGGAATTGAGAGGTTTGAACTTGTCCAAATTCCTTCCCGGAAGACAGATTTCTTGAATAGCAATATGAGTTTGGTCATTGGATAAGCTGGTCTCCACTTAAGGTGAATCCTTTTCTTTTTCTGCATTTTTTTTGGGTTCGAAAACCTTTTCTTTTTCTGTATTTGTTTTGGGTTCAAAAATGGATTACAGTGTCGTTAGTTCTCTTACATGCCCCTAAATCGTAGGCTAACATGTTGCAATTTGTTCAAAGTCGTGTTCACCGTCAGGTACAATCACTTGCGATGAAGAAGCATGAGCATTTCTCGTCTCTACAAAGTTTATGATCGGAGGGTCTGACCAACAAGTGGCGGAGTAAATCATCGAGTGACGTGCCGTAGAGTGGAGCCACCGAGACGTTGGCTTTCCGGGGAGGGTGTATTGATAAGGGCCAAGGTAGTATGGGCTGCTTGATAGGGTATTTAAGTGCTTTGGCTCTCCTACCTCCATAGCTAGCTTTTGGGGTGTTTGAGTAGTGTTTGAGCACCTTCTGATCGAAGGGGCTGACCAGCAAGTGGCTGAATCTCAAGAAAAAAAGAGGTTCAGTGAAGCTTAGTATAGGTTCAAAGTAAAAGAAAGAAAAGGAAACATTGCTAGTGAAGATTGCCACCTCAACAGCTAGCTTTTAGGGTGTAGTTCTAGAAGGTGCTTCGGTGCCTATCATTTGGTATCAGAGCCGGTGGCTGGAGGATCGGAGGGGCTACCTCTGGAGGGTTCTGACTGGAGAAGCTGACTAGCAAGTGGTTGAGTGAAGTGCCGTAGAGTGGAGCCGTCGAGACGTCGGCTTTCTGGGGAGGGTGTATTGATAGGGATCAAGGTAGTATGGGCTACCAAAGTCCACATCGAGTTGTATGGGCCGCTTGATGGGGTACTTAAGTGCTTTGGCTCTCCCACCTCAATAGCTAGCTTTTGGGATGTGATTCTTTAAGGTGCTTGGGTGCCTATCATTTGGTATCAGAGGTAGTATGTGATCAAGGTAGTATGGGCTACCAAAGTCCACATCGAGTTGTATGGGCCGCTTGATGGGGTACTTAAGTGCTTTGGCTCTCCCACCTCAATAGTTAGCTTTTGGGATGTGATTCTTTAAGGTGCTTGGGTGCCTATCATTTGGTATCAGAGCTGGTGGTATCAGAACTGGTGGTTGATGTTTCAATTTGTTCACAGTCGTGTTCACCGTTAGGTACAATCGCTTACGATGAAGAAGCATGACCATTTCTCGTCTCTGCAAAGTTTCTTCATGGCAATATCCAACGGTAACGTGGCAATTTTCGCTAGCAATGTTTCCTTGTCTTTCTTTCACTTTGAACCTACACTAAGCTTTACTGAACCTCTTTTTTTCTTGACATTTAGAGGCCATTCTTGAGAAGCTGAAAAATGGAATTGAGAGGTTTGAACTTGTCCCAATTCCTTCTCGGAAGACAGATTTCTTGAATAACAATATGAGTGGTCATTAGATGGGCTGCTCTCCACTTAAGGTGAATCCTTTTCTTTTTCTACAGGTTTTTTGGGTTCAAAAATGGATTACAATGTCGTTAGTTCTCTTACATGCCCCTAATTCCTAGGCTTACATGTTACAATTTGTTCAAAGTCATGTTCACCGTCAGCATGAGCATTTCTCGTCTCTGCAAAGTTTCTTCATAGGCACCTAAGCACCTTGGAGAACCACACCCCAAAAGCTAGCTATTGATGTGGGACTTTGGTAGCCTAAATAAACTTAATCCCTATCAATACACCATCCCCGAAAAGCTGATGTCTCAACAACTTTACTCTACGGCACTTCACTCACCCACTTGCTGGTCAGCCCCTCCAATCAGAATCCTCCAGAGGTAGCCCCCTCCAATCCATCAGCCACCAACTCTGATACCAAATGATAGACATCTAAGCACCTTGGAGAACTACACCCTAAAAGTTAGATGTTGAGGTGAGAGAGTCGAAGCACTTAAGTACCCTATCAAGTAGCCCATACTACTAAATGTGGAACTTTGAATTCTGCCATGAAGAAACTTTATAGAGATGATAAATGATCATGCTTCTTCATCTCAAGCGATTGTACCTGGCGGTGAACATGACTGTGAACAAATTGAAACATCAACTACTAGCTCTGATACCACCAGCTCTGATACCAAATGATAGGACCCAAGCACCTTGAAGAACTGCACCCCAACGCTAGCTATTGAGGTAGGAGAGCCAAGGAACTTAAGTACTACGGCATTTTACTGGGCTCTTCACTCAGCCACTTGCTAGTCAGCCCCTTTGGTTAGAACCCTTTGTAGGTAGCCTTCTTCGATCTATCATCAGCCACCGGTTCTGATGCCAAATGATAGACACCCAAGCACCTTGAAGCACCACACTCTAAAAGCTAGCTATTAAGGTGGGAGAGCCAAGGCACTTAAGCACCCTATCAAGCAGCCCATACTACTCGATGTGAGACTTTGGCAGCCCATACTACTTTGATTACTATCAATAAACCTGTCATGGAAAGCCGATGTCTCGACAGCTCCAGTCTATGGCACTTCACTCAACCACTTACTAGTCAGCCCCTCCGATCAAAACACTTCGTAGGTAGCCCTCTCCGGTCCTCCAGCCACCGGCTCTGATACCAAATGAATCCTTTTCTTTTTCGGCATTTTTTTTGGGTTCGAAAATGGATTATAGTGTCATTAGTTCTCTTACATGCCCCTAAATCCTAGGCTTACATGTTGCAATTTGTTCATAGTCATGTTCATCGTTAGGTACAATTGCTTGCGATGAAGAAGCATGAGCATTTCTCAGTCATGAAGGTTAAGGAGGAAGAAAGGTCTTTATTTCGTGCACCGGTACTTTTTTATTTCATCCTATTATTTTAATCTCCTCTATTATTTATTGTAAATGGATGATGTCCATCTTCGCATCAAGCATAGCTTCATCTTCGCATGTATCATCTGCTATAACTTTTTCACAGTTTGCTTTCTCCTTCTTTGTAGGTCTCTTCTTATCTTGGCCTTTATTTTCCTCAAATTATTGGCATACGCAGATATCTCCATTTCTGTCCTATTTCTTCTTTTGCGTTTCTCCTTATTTTCACTGTCTCCATCCCAATTTCCTCCACACCTTCCCTCTTTAGCCCAAGAACCTTCATTCTGTCAACTATTTCATTAAGGACCTGCCCTGTATATGGAACAATAGCCAATGGATTCAAATCTTCCGTCCAAGAGACATCAACAGAATTACTGTGTTCCTTGGTTCATAAAGAAACCAGCCTATCCAAATACCGCCCAACCTCTTCCTCTTTTATATTTTTATGCCCACTAGGCCCAGCAACATCTATCTTTGATCTACACTGTTCTGAAATATATATGGACTTCAACCTCCTCCTTCTCTCCACAAGCATAAGTCCATTACCATTAATTTCATCACTGGTAACAGTATTATTCTGTGAGGTCCACAAATTGTCCTCCACCACTTTCTTGTTACCGCATGTACTCTTGTTCAACTTAAAATACAAAACAAGTCATTCTCACTCACTACCTGTACCTCATCTTTTCTTGACAAGTCCTCTGACCAATCCTTTTTCTTTCTCACATAGCTATCCTCAGACCAATCCTTTTGTACTATCACCACTGCCTCTTCCCAAATTCGACATAAGTTTGTGGACAGCCAAGTATCATACCTTGGTTCTTCAGGATTTTACTTTCTTTAGTAAGTAAATTGACATAACCCATTCCCTAGCAACCTCGTTGATATGTCAAAATGCCAAGTCCTTTTTTTTTTTCAGTTTAGTTGTATACTTTCGTTTTTGGGACCAATACATACTACATGTAGATTCTCTCTGGAGGAAATCTTTTTTACCTTGGGTATTTGACAATTTGATGACATTATAGTAAAGTTGAGTTGGATTGCTACGCTTGTACAATGCATTTGGTCTAAATTTCTGTTCATTAGGTCAAACGAATGGCTTACAATAAAGGAATTTCTCTTGGCCCACAAGAGAAAGAAAACGCAGGTATGATCTTTTTTTGTCATAAGTTAGCTTTAAGACTGATAGGAACTATGATAGATCTTGGATACTGTCAGGTTTGTTAGAAACAGAAATAGGAGAAAAAGAGGGAATAGGGAATTCTAGAACCAGAATCTGTAGTTCTAGACCAAGAGAAGCATATTTCCTGAATAATACTTTTAACCTGAAATTGTCTTACAATTGTACTTAAACCTAATAACTGACCTAAAACACAAGTAACTGATAATTTAACTGACGAAAACTACCCAAGACACATATAAGATAACAAATAAAGATATCTGCTTTCCCAAAATATCCCTATACAGAACTCCTTTTTCTTGAATATTCCAAAAGAGGGCGTTGATCTCTACGTCCTCTCCTAGTATACACTAGGAAGAAACGTGGACAGAATTAGTGGGACTGGTGTTTTATGTCTTCGGCGTACAGGATTCTGTTTTTTGCCTTTGGTTGTTTCTGTTCAGTTATAAAAACGTGTATGTTGCAGTTATCAGGCCTTAGTAGCAGTTATGGTCAGTTGTGATGAGTATTTAAGAGTCTTGTGGTAGTGTATCAGACTTATGTTGAATTATGAAATGAAAGTATTTTCCTTCTCTAAGTCTAGAATTCCAGATCCTGGTTCCAGACTCTCTCATCTTCTTCTTCTCGTCCTCTCCCCACTCTTCTTCTATTTTCCTTAGAATCTATCAAAGATAATCTTGATATTAACCTGATCTGCATCCTCACAGATGAATTAAGAAGGGCTATCAAAGAAGTATTATATGTGAAACAAAAGAATACAAATCACTGATAATGAGTCACTAAAAAGGTACGCTTATGATTTTTTTTAGGATGTTCAGGAAGAATTAACAGACCTTTTCAACACAATTGAATTTTTTATTATGTAGTTAGTTCTAGCGTATTGTGAGGCCTGATTTCCGGGGAGGGGAATCAGAGCTAATGGTTAGTTTCTACAATTCTGGTTGTTTTTTTGCCAACAATATTAGATGCATTTTATACTTAGGTATAAAATTAAATGCATGTTTTACCATTGGTTGTTTTTTTGCCAACAATATTAGATGCATTTTATACTTCGGTATAAAATTAAATGCATGTTTTACCATTGTAACAACCAAAGTTATTTTATTTTAAATGTATAACTAGAAATCTCTCCAGGGAGTTGCACGGGGTGCTAAATATGTTCTGATAAACTTTTATTAGTACATTAGTCAAATTTCCCATATTAATCTATTGTGTGTAAAATCCTTCATAACATTAATCAAACGATTAATTTATTACAGCTAGATGTTGGCAAAAAAAAAAAAAAAAAAATTTTACAGCTAGATGATATCTCTCTATTAACATTTTGGTTGTTTAATTTTAATTTTAAACATCACAATTTAGAAATAGACGTAATATCTTGCATTAAGATATTTGGTTCTTCATTTTTCATAATATATATCAGAGTTGTACTGAAAATTTAATGAAAAACGCTATAATGTGATAGTTAGGCATACTATGTAATTTAAAGGAAATTTAATACTTGAGATTGATGAAATATATAATCACACAAGAAAGTTTCGAACACTGATATTAAAGCAATAATATCAACATTCCGGTTATGATACTTTGTACAAAATTGTACCTTTTGATAAAACGATCTAATGTCAGATATGTATATATTGAACATGAGAAACAGAACCGGATTGGAGAAAAACAATTATTCTTCATATGATTGTCTGTGGATGATATCCTTGACAAACATATGCATATTTGAAATGGAGAACAATAGCACCATAAATATCAACACATTAGAAACATGGTACAACGTGTATTTAGATGACAAATTAACGTACATCCATATGAAATGAGATTTACAAACATAAAAAATACTAGCGGCGTAAGACACAATACGTTCTAATATAACAATAGGTTTTTTTTACATGCGCAAGAAACGATCCTTCAATGAACGCACAACAGGGATGTCAGGATCTATTAGTATTTTGATGGCATCTCAAAATGACCAAACAGTAGGAATTCCTACATTAAAAACAAAATTAAAGCAATTATAAGAGATAAACAAAACCCTGATGTATGTATAATAATGCAAGAATGTTAGATTTCAATCAACTGGTCATATCCACACCTTGTGATGTGTGCTGGCCTGGCACACAATATTTCGCGACAATAAATTGCAGAGCACCCTCCTCCAACAATACTCCTGCAGCGTCAATGCGCTCCTAAATATAGTCAAATGACGAACGACGGAGAATACAATCAACTCATTTCACCTCCCTTGAAGTATGTACAAAGAAATATATCAATCATTGTGCGAAGAGAAAACACGTCACAAAATATTCGGTATAAACTTAAAATCTATGCACCACTGAAAAGCAACCCTGCAGCATTCAAGAGACAGCACCAACTCTTTCTCATGCACACCTATACGCTTCACAAACTGAACTACACTACTACGGCGAATGTGCCTACAGAGTGCTAGCAAAATAAAAAAGTCGATTCAGACAAAATAATTCTATACAACTGCATAATCTTAAAATGATTACAGGAAAAGCAATAATTCGGACTGGGTACCTATTAATCTATTGTCTAAGGGTAGAATGTTATCCACATCGAAGCATGGATTCAATCTTAGACCAGGTGGTGGTAGGTTCAGGCGAGTCTCTTGTATTACAGTGTGCTTGTTAAAAACCAAGTGAAAGAAATCGTGTACGCGTTCACCGCCATGTTCTACAGTTATTCCAGTTATAAAACTAATGCTCGATTCTCAGTCAATCTGCCAAGGAATGAATCCATAGCCTGAGGAGACTGGATGAAGCAGAGTATAAATGTACCCTACGAGAAGACATAAAATGTTTTGTTCAGCATGAACTATAAACTGGAGCAAAAAACGAAAACTAAATATTGTAATGCCAAACCGTTTCGTCATGTAAGACAACGTCCACGCCAATAAATTCACAAACAAATCGAGTTCTACCGCTAAAGCAATAAAAACAAACACTCCAAAGCAACCACATGTTATGCTCTTTCCGATACTCAACCGCCATATCTCCTCCGATATTTAACTTACTCCATCAATCAACAGTCCTCTCCCACTCTCAATTCTATTCCCTAAATACTTCTTTCACGGCTTCATCCATTTCAAGACTTTACATTAGGCTTCAGCATTTATAATTCCAAACAATGCATCTTTTTCCTTAAAGTACCGTCAACTGTTATGTTAGAAATTTCTTTATAAAAAGCATTAGAGAAAGTATTATAGTCCATCTGATACAAAATATAAGATATTATTTTGACAAACTATATATTTTTTATTTGACGTACAAAGAGTTAGGCTATCATTTAATGCATTTATATATTTTTATCACTAATTGCCACTATGTTAATGATTAATTTTTAGTATACTTAATTGATTTCATTTATACATCTCTAAAAAAATATGTAGCTATGGGGAAAATTGATTAACATCTTAAGTATAAATAAATGACGATAAATGTTATCATAAATTTTTTATGACGTCGACACTGATGAATAGAAGAAAAACAAAATCAGTCATATAGAACTCCATACATATTTATGTTTGAATTATCCACCAAAAGCTTAAAAATAACATTAAAGAGGTATCTTGGAAGATAAAGGTTTAAACAAGGCATCAGACCCCGCAATTATGATGCATGATAATTATTTTTTGGTAAAAGTATAATTTCCGTCCCTCATGTTTGCATTATGTTTTAATTTAGTGCTTTAAGTTTAAAAATTATATTTTTAATCTTTTTATATTAACACCATTAACTATTAAAAACGGACATTATGACTTGGCAATTAAAGGCCGACAAGCCAGGTTCAAATTTTTAGTTATTTCATATAATTATTTTTATATTCCAAAATGAAAATAAATAAAATGTTTTTTCCTCTCTATAATAATGGCATCCCCCGCCGATGTAATATAGGCAGCCAGGGTTTTATTGTGTGAGTAGCATTTAAGGCTCTCAAATCAGCAATTTTTGAGCGATAAGAGAGTAAACAATGCATTCGTTAATGATTAAACGATGGCACTCAGTTTTTTGGCGAGCCATCACAATACGTCTATACATCACCTTGCAGCCCATACCAAATAACATCGTCATCATCCAATATGATCAATTTCAATGAGATACACATACGAGGTCACATTAATGGACTAGAACAAATATGTAAAAAACGTTTTATTTATTTTCATTTTGGAATATAAATATCATTATATGAAATAACTAAAATTTAAACCTGCTTGATCAGCCTTTAATTGCTGATTCATCATTTTGCCGTACTGAAAAAGTAATGGTGTTAATAAAAATAAATAAAAGTATACTTTATACTCCCCCTTTAGTAAATAAAAAACATAATTGAATTTTTTTGGAAAAATTAAAGAAGCGAATTAAATTACGTTAGAGAATTTATATTTATATTTTTTTTCTTCTGGCTAATTAGTTTAACTAATAAACTGATATATAACATATAGTATGATTAGGTAACTTATTTAACTTCCTTAATATCTCTAAAAACAATGAAATCTGTCTTATATTTAGGACCGGAGGGAATAAACTCAAAGAACTAAATAGAAACCTAATGCAAATATAAAGGACTAAATTTAAATTTTAGCCTTATTATTTCTATTAAATAAATAAGCATTGTATAAATAATACCCTATGTATATATAATACAGTTGACGTTACCCGGAATTATTAAATGTGAGTTTCGACTGTTTTGAGTAGGAAACAATGAACAATACGTTATGTTTAATAAAACATGATTCTGTACTATCAGTAATAACTAACGTTTGTATAAAGTTTTAGTGCATACTTAGTGAATTACAATATAAATGATTGATACTTCTTCAACAAAACCTCTACTATGGCCATGTATTAAATTCATGCCAAAATACATATAAAAGCACGACACATTAATTGAAAGCAGAAACAGAGCACTATGGTTTGCAGAGCACTACATATCAGTGTTCTTCACAGTTGACATAAAAATCAAAAAGTTGCCAAGTGATGTGCAATATATTAATCTATCACAGAGAGCATAACAAAAACATTAAGGATTACATAGTTGTATGTCCAGGTCACATAAAAAGGTACTCAGTACTCATCACTATAGATGGGAGTCAGCCTTGCCTCAATCTCCTTCAACTCTGCAAAGTGTGGCTGAACAAAAAGTCTGGTAGCTTCAGAGTATGATCTCATTGTTGGAACACCTAGGACATGTATAAACAAATGAGTAGTATACTATAATTTTAAACATGTATCGCTACACACAAAAAAAGTATGACAACTTCAAAATATTTCATCGCAAACCTTCAGGTGTGGGCAATCCAGTTACGCAGTTCTCAATTAGGACAAACTCACAATAACCCTCGTCGTGCCAAAAACCATTTCCGATCTCTTGTTCCATCGACTCAACTAAAGCTCCATGGACGATAACAATGATCTTATCCATTATCCTATATAAATGCAGAAGATTTACTACCTTTTTTTATATAATATAATGATTATATTATATAATATAAGATACTATATTCTAAATTCAGAAAAAACCTTCTGTTGTCAATCCTTCTGGTCTGCAGAGTCAAGACAAGTTCCTTCAGAGAAATACCTATGTACTCTACCATGTTGATTGGAGAAGTATGTGTAAGATATCCATATATTATACATCTATAGTAATAATGAAAATTAATAACATATAGCACCAGATATTATAAGGATAACATCTGTAAACATCAATCTTAAACCGCCACAGCCTTTCTTGAATGAATTGTGTTACCATATATGCGCTCATCCCGAGGAAAAAAGCATACTAAATCAAAAGGTGATTTAAGCATGAACGACTCTATCGACAGTGGTTCAAAAATTTCTTGAATGACCGTTTTGTTCGTGAATGTCAAGTGAAAGAAGTCATGCACCATCTCTCCACCGTGATGCACATCAACTTTAGTAATATCATATATAGGCGTTATCCTCACGTAATCTCCACAGAAACATTTGTCTAGAAATTCTGCTATTAAAGCAACCAATAATCTCCGCCCCTAGTCCCACACTTTTTGAAATTAAAATTACAAAATCAAAGATAATGTATGGAAAATATCACCAATCAGGATAAGAACATACTAGAGCATCGTGAAAGAGAAGATCTGACCCAACGTATTGGATCATAACTTCTTTATCTTCATCCCAGTGAACAATGGTTCTAGTGATAATCCGATCAACAATCAAGGTGAGTCGACCATGGACAGTACCTTCTTCAAGGTCATCGATAAGCTTTGCAGGGAGATGATACATATTTGGTAACAACAAATTTCCGGCAGAGTAAAAACCAAGTAGATCGCTGTTTTAGGTTTACAGGAAACTAATTAACTAAGAGAACTTCAAAGTAGTGAGTTTTAAAAAGAAAACTAACAGAAAAAAAATCCCTCCCTCGGATGCATATAATCAACAGATCCGATCTACCTTTGATTCTTGACTCAAATCACGGAGCAATACACCTCAAATCAGAACAATAGATGTGAAGCACGACTTCTTAGATAATTAGTAACATGAGAAAATAATAAATTTTAGTTTGAAATGCATTGATTCAGGAATTGAGAAAGAGGAAACTATTTATTACCCAAAAATGTTTCTTTTTTTTTTTCTTTTCTTTTTTTTTTTGTCAGACCAAAAAATGTTTCGAATACTACGTGTGGAACTTGCAATGCAATTAATTTTGTGCCTCGGAAATGATGAGTTACACGGTGAGCTTAATCCATCATACTTACGGCGACCGCTTAACATTGCATAGAGAGTAATTTCATCACCAACATGCATTATTAATATTCTCACTAGTGTAATGTTAAATGTGGAACAACTTCATCCATATTTTCCTTTCCAGAAAAAAAAAAGTGATATAATTATTTCTTGAGAACATAGAAAATTTTTTTATATTCATCTTAAATATAGTTAAGTAAGGAAAAAAATGAAAAATTAAGAACTAACATGTAAAACATTATCTTATTGTTGCTTATGAAATCTAATAAAATATATGTGATGGTTGATTCTTATAACATCAAAACGCGAGTATGATAAAAGAATACAATTATGGCATTATTCTTGTAATAATATGATTTTAAATGAAATATTGTTACCAATTATAAAATGTGAGAGATAAACCTTATAAAGTACTATTCATGCGGCCTAATCTCAGCTCGGCGTATCCTCATTTAAAAGATACGAGAGAAATCTCCCGTGCATTGCACAGGGCGATGGCTCTGTTTCTATAAATTTGTACCAAGTACATGAGCAAAAAGCATGGATTCAGCGTAATTGCTCTCCTGTGTGTTGCCCGCGTTGATTAATATGTTATGATAAAAATCTATCACAACATTAATCACATGTTTAATTTATTATTCATTTTGTTTAATCTAAAGACTTTCTTTTTTCATATTACAATTAGATGTTATCTTTTCTTTCAAATTTATTTGTTTCATTTTAATCATAGTTTTTGGAGTTGAATTGAAATTTTTAATGAGATGACTTCAATTTTCATAAGTAATCATTCTAACTTATTCAAACTAAAAAAGTGATAAGCCCAAAATGTAAACATGCATAAGCAAAAGTAAATGTTTGAAAGAATCAATAATTACTGTTTATACTTTGTACAACAACTAACACATTAATATAAGATTGCAAAGTTATTATCATGGCAAATTAGTCATGGTAGTCCATTTTTAAATGAACCACTTTTTAATTAATACAAGAAACAAAGGTGCAAATTAGAAATGATTAAATCTTGGTAGGTATACATACGTCATTTTTCCATGTGGTTAATTGAATAGTTCTAAATGAAACGAAAACAATGCAAATTACGTGTAATAGCACTAACATATAATAGTTACTGGATGTTCGGCATTGTTATTGGAGTCATTGATTTAATGGGCTTATTTTAAGGTATCACATACGTGCACATGAAAATTTCCCTCGACATGTCTTGGTAATATAAGAGATCAATCTTGACCCATAAAACTCCCATATAGTGCTTGAGGTGATTAATATATTGTTATCATAAGTTAACATGTGATTAATAATATACGAATTTAAGAGAACTATTGTCTACTATCCAATTCATGTTCTATATGGAAATTTGATGTTGTCACAATGTAGTTGAAGATGCCTTGGCTTGGCTGAAGTTACAAAGAAAAGCCGATTAACATATTAGTTATGAAAATTGAAGTCATCGCATTAAAATTTCAATTCAACTCCAAAAATTTTGATTAAAATGAAACTAATAAATTTGAATGAAAAGATAACATCTAATTGTAATATGAAAAAAGAAAGTCATTAGATTAGACAAATTGGATAATAAATTAAATATGTGATAGATTTTGATCATAACATATTAATCAACGCTGGCAACACACAAGAAAGCAATTACGTTGAATCCATGATTTTTGCTCATGTACTTAGTACAAATTCATCGAAATAGAGCCATCGCCCTGTGCAACGCAAGGGAGGTTTTTATCGTATCTTTTAAATGAGCATACGTCGAGCTGAGATAAGCTGTATGAATAGCACTTTATAAGGTTCTTCTCCCACATTTTACTATTTATTCAATTATAAATAATTCATATTTAAAGAGAATTTTTTATCATTCAGAAGATTAGGACAAACTATGTGAAAGAAAAAATAGCTGAAGTTATTAATTGTTCATTTACATTTTGTTGAGCATTTTATTTTATAACGTGCTCTACAATGCACGTTTTCAATACGTGAGACAAATTTTGTCGCAAATTGCATACAATTGCATTTACTTGTCTCCAATGACAAGTCAAACAATCTATACATATAAAATGCATTCAAACATCTTGAAACTTTATTCACAAAAATTAAAGTAAAGTTGAACAATAATTAGAAAGATAACACTTGCTAAATCTTAAGATGAACTGATAAATCACATTTGCCTGCGATATTTGTTTATTGTACTAATATCAGTTACTGGTACCAGATATATCAACCCGTGCAACGCACTAGAGAGATTTCTAGTTAGTGTGGAAAAGTAATAATAGTAATCAGCATTAATATTTATGATGAAACAATCAAAAATAAAGATAGTGTGACAAAGTAATAACAAAAATCAATATACATAACACAATTTAAGCGGTTCTGGAAGAGCCCAAGAAGTTCTGGTTATGGCAACAGGATAGTATACTGATATGGTCTTGATTACAAGGTGCTAGGAAATATGCACAGACGGGAGGTACCAAAGGAAGGTATCTTCCTGATTTGTGAATCAGCCCTGAGAAATGGTAAGTATCGAAGGGCAGCTAGTGGTGCAATATTAGATGACAATGGTCTAAGGATATTGCGAAACTCGAGGATATGGATACAGCAAAGGCCAATATGCGGTCTACAGCCAATATTTTAGTGGCCGAAGATACCCGGCATGTCTTTTGAGACGAGGGTAGTCATAGGGTACCCGTGGACAGAAGCAGTAGAAGCCGGTATCTACGTTTGGGCATGGGTATGCGAAAGTTAAATGTGCTCAACTGAGGGAAATCTTAAGATGGGTGACTCCCTGGGAAGTGAGTTGATAGAGTCATGGAGACTTGAGGCATAGTGATTGTCTTAAGATTTCTCCATGACTAATGATCATTTATATTAGATTATTTAAAGGGTGCTTAGACGCATGGAGATAATGATGATATAAGTATTGATTTTAAATTGAAACATTTTTGTTAGAGTGAATACTGCCCAGAAAGATCCATTTGATGGGGTTATGAAAATTTGATGCATAGTAAATGTTTTGCGTTTCTCCATGCTAAGTGATGATCCTTAGGAACATTGTAGGGTCAAAGGAATGTAGATATGATATATGGTGCTATATGATGAGTACTGATTATATCGTATATGGATCCTAAAGGATCCAAACCAATGATACTAAAGTTTGGGAATAGTCCTGAATTAGATCTAAGCTAAAATTGCGCTTAGGTCGAAATGTGATCAATTGATTACACTATAGTTCTGATGCATGACAGAAGTTTGAACCTTGTGCATAGTGTTGAACCTTCAGTAATGGTTAGAGGATATTACCCAAATACCATGAAGATTAGAATAAGCGCTATTAATCTTGGTTCTTAGTGGAACCTATTGGGTATAATTGAGAAAAATGATCTTCGATCTATGTGATGTTGAGGTTCTAGATTTCATGATGAATCAAAAAGTTGGATTAGAGAGACCCTAGGCTGTAAAATTCTACAGGCCAGCAATGTGGTAGTGGACCTATGAGTCCAAAAGCCCTAAGACCTAGTGGACCGGTGTGTCCTTAGGTTGGTAAGGTTATTCAGTATTGTGTTGGGCCAGTGATGATTCGTGAGATTGAGGAACAAGATTCTTACAGAAACAAATCATTGCAGAAAGGAATATTGAAAATCTGCTAGTTGTTAAGTCTAATGTAACACCCCAAATTTTAATTAAGGGTTAAGGACTTCAAAAGAGGAGTTAATTATTGATAAATAAACACTTTTGGAGAATATGATGTGAATTGTGATTCTAATGTGTTATGAGTAGTGCCTAAACCCTGTATTTAAGTTCAATTGTGGATTAACACCTAAATTGAATTGGAATAGAGGAAGGGCTCATATTATGATGAGAATTTGTTTGTTTTATTGATTCCAATGGCTTCCTTGTGAAAATTTATGTGAGGAGAGTGTTTGTTGTGAAATTGGAACCATTGAGAACAATTGTACAAAAGTTGGAAATTCTGTCCATTGAAACTTTGTACAGGGCAGTCGGCTTGTATGGATGTTTTGAATGGGAAAATAGTGTCTAAATTTTCTGAAACTTTTTATTCTTAAATTTCGCATGCCAAGCTTCAAAATGGACATATAATTTATGTCATTTCGATTTGTGAGTTAAGAGTTATGATTTTCCAAAGTTTGGGATTGAAACTGGAATCTGTTTTGGAGCAGTATGAATTTTTGTGCAATTCTGTATTTTTATGGTTATGAACTGCATTGATCCATATTTTTTCAGTAAATAGGACTTAAATATTTTTCCATTGGCTTTGGAATCACTTCAATTCAATTTTTCTAGAATTAGTTATGATTTTTCAAAGTTAGAGCAGAAAAATCTGCTAGAATTCAGACAAATCCGAAAATGGGGAAAATTTTGTGATGGCAACATGGTAATCTTGGGATTAATACATCATCCCATTTTTGCTGATCTAAAGGACCCTTAGGATGTCATTTTGATGGGCCAAGAGAAGAAAATATTAGTTGCATGTTGTTTGGGCTATAGGATAACATTACATGTACATAACTTTATGGACACAAAGTTGGCATTTTTGGAATTTTGGAAATGGAATAATTATGAGATAATAGTAAAATATTATAAAGCAACATTTCATCTTCTTTCCTCCTCCATATTGACGTTGCAGCAGCCAAAAAGGAGAGAGAAGAGTTGAGAGCATTTTAGAGAGACAAGGAGAAGAGATCTGGGGTGGTAGGTCGATTTCTTTAGTGAATTCATACCTAATGTGTATAATACTACTCCTAAGCTATTCTTAAATGCATTTTAAAGGTTATGGGGCACAAATTTGGTTGTGGAAGGGCTTACGGTCAAGTCAAGAAGAGCCAAAGGGAAGCGAAGGGTAACTTCCAAACATTTATATATTCATTATTTTGGCTGTTGTCAATGATTTAATCGGTGAAATTTCACCGGATAGTCATTGGTTTTAAAATGGAAAATGGGTGTGTGGGGTTGTTATGCTGCCCAAATTGGTACTAAATCGTAGTTCTAACCTAATGGAATAGTTAATAAAGTGATTAAAAATAGAAAGGATCGCGTTTATAGAGCTGAAATCGTAAAACCCCAATTTTTTCTGGAGTACCTGAGGATTTTGGCCAGGGCTGTTAGAGGGCCTTAGAGTTGGATTTTCAATGATTTGATGGTTCCATTGAGTTCAGGAGGGAAAATTAGGTAGGGTTATAGTTGGGCACTTTTTCGGAAAAGGCTGAAAAAGCATAATTACGAAAACGCTCCTAAAACACTGAAATAAGGGCTGCTAAGGGCAATTTTATCTTTTGACAGTGAATTTGGTAATTCCAAGTCTGGAAGTGGATACCTTGGGCGAAAATATGTTAGGATAGCTCATAATAGAATTTCGGGAAAAGTATAGCTAGACCGGGTACTGCAGGGCTGGGTCCCTGAAGGTATTTTAGTAATTTTTCAATATAGACTCATATAACCCCCAAAAACACTATGAAAGTATCTAAACGGTATATTTGGAATTTTAGGATCGAACATGGAGCCCAAGCTGTTTGCAAGTAGATCGAGGAACTATGTCTGTTTAGCAAAAGGGATACAAGGTAGGGAACTCACCTCTCCTGCATGTATGTGATATCTTTGCTAGTGTATTAATGCATGTTATTGCTTTTGCTTGGTTATGTGAAACATATATGAATGATTGAAGCTCTGTTTCTAATTATGCTATGGCCATAAGATTGTGTTTGAAATATTAAGCATGTAGATATATCATTATGTTAGCATGACTTATGTATTGCAAGCATATCATGCATTAAGCACTTATCCTGCATGCATATTGATATCTATTTTCTATTGAGATTCTCTCGAATCTCACCCTCCCCTACCAACCATTTAGACAAGAAAAGACAGAAGATATGCTGAGAACAAAGAAGAGAACTGTACGAGGGAATTGCATTGGTGGAACGAAAATGAGAAGATATCTCTGTCTCTCTGAGACGGGTTTAGATACCCAAGTAGCTCTGTGTGGCTACATTGATGGTCATGATCATGTACGAACCTCTTATGGGGAATTTATGTAATCATGCACTTATTATCAGTATATTCATGATATTCCTGTGTTGTCTATCAAACCACATATCATTTTCCACAAATACTCTGAAAAAAGGTTAAAATAAAGTAAGGGCGTGACATCTAGCATAGGGAAAGATCTTAATAATAGAATATTCCCTTAAAGGATCAATTAAGGTGATAGCTCTCTGATGAACGAGAGACCAAATTGATTTGCTTACTATCCCACTAATTTGATGCTATACTAAGAGTCGATTGGTAGATGGAAAATAAGGTAATGAAAGGTGTGTATGGATATTATCTTTCGTACATCATGTCATAGTTCATATAATTGTTGGGATGCTATTGTTTGTGCTTTTAATCAACATGGTTTGCCTAGACGAGGCAGTTAGTGCTGGAAGTGCACTTACACCTGAAAGTTGGGTAAGAATCCAATTGGTGTACGAATAATGGTGCAGGAGCCCTACTCATGTATACAGGACGATGATGATTATATTGTTAGTGGGGGAGGAGCCTTACTCATGTATACATGACGATGACATTTATATTGTTAGTGGCCGGGGCAGGACCCCTAATCAAGTGTATAGGACAATGATGTTTATAAAAGTGGTTGGCCCTGAACTTTTCCAACCAAACTGAATTATGGAACAAGTAGGGGTTACTACGGAGGTTTAGTGGGCTTTAACTGAGGAAGTAAGATAAGTGTAGGCAAACAGTATAGTCCCACCTATAATGTATTAAATAGTGTGAAACATCAGAGTAGCACAGTGAAAGCATGATAACTATATATGCTTAGGCCATAAGACCTAGTAGGCTAGTAAGTCCTTAGGTCGGCAGAATATGATATGTTTGAAAATTGTGACGAGCCGAGGATCGAGGCGGTAAGACCCAATGTGCAAGGTTGCAGAGGGTGGTGTCCCTAGGCTGTAAGACCTGTGTGTCTAGCACTGTAGTTGCTACCTAATGCGATGACATTGGACCAATGTGTCCAAGGTAATGTTTTGAGGTTGACAGAATATCCAAACTATACTAGGTTGTAGCGGAGGCAGTAAGACTAGTGTGACTGAGCGTTTTGGTGTCCAATGGTACCATGTCTCATATGAGGTGCGATATTCTACCATAGGAGGAACCTAACAAAGTGAACCATGGCTGGCTCACTAGCCCAATAGACCTCGTTAGGTGGGGTAAGGGACTTCCAACACACCTCTCAGGCGGGGTGAGGATTGGGTCGTTACATAAAAAAGGCGGATATCATTTGGGCTCCCGACTACCCCGGAGTGGGCGGGACTGGGATTGCCACGAGTCACATGCCCGATTAAATAATGGGCTGGACTAGGGTGTGAGTGCCCCGATTACTCGGAGGGCTAGACTGGGGTGTGACAATAAAAAGGTGATTGTGTGAATCCGGGTGAAATCACGAAGAGGCTATGAGGCCTAAGGAACCAATCGCTATGGGAAATGACTAGTGGGTCCTATGTTTGATTGCATGCTACATACTGTGTACGAAATGGATGATTAATGCTGAATACTATTTGAGATTAATGATGGGAATATGATTATGGTGTTGCATGGCTTGTAAGCTTGCACGTGATAATAGAATGAGATATGTTATAAGGCTAAGTATATTGGGGCATTATTCCAACAAGGCAATAAGGCCTAGGATAATATATTGAGTGTCCTAATGGACAATCAGTACAAGAATGGGCTAGGTGACCCATGAGTACAGATCGTACTGAATATGTAAGAGTTGATATATAGTTCAACCACACATATCAGGCAACTTGTGGTGTACGCTTTATAAGTATGCACAACCAAGGGATGAGTTACACGGTGAGATAGGATTAATCCCTAAGTTGTAGACATTCAAATTTCGAGGACAAAATTTATTGAACGGGGGGAGAAATATAATATCCCGAATTTGGGATTGGAGGCTTTGGAATAAGCCTAAATTAAGTGGACTGCTAACCTCCGATTTAGTAGATGTCTTAAATCTATTCTCTAATGTTTCTTATATCTTTGGGGCATTAAAAAAAATAAAATGGTGAATTTTGAAGGAAGTGATTATGCTTCCAGTGAAATTTCCTACGAGGCAGTGAGAATGTCTTGGGATTTTGGAAACCAAATGATGTCTAAAAATTATGATATTTTACAGGGTGAAAGTAGACATCCTAAGCTTTAAATTGATAGGTCATATAACTCATTTGAAGCTATATACAAAGAATTATGAATTTTTGGAGTTTTCCTGGCGAAATTGATTATTTTCTGGATCAGCGGTCAAAGAAATTAAATCTGGGAATGATATGCTTCCAACTGGCTAAATTTCATATTTTTCCTTAAAACTATACTCAATAAGGGTTCCATAGCCTTTGGAATCACTCTGATACGATGTCTACAAAATTAGTTATGATTTTTCAAAAACTGGACAAAAAATTTGCAAAAAATTTGAAAATTGAATTATGACATAAGCATGGACTTATAAAATAATTCTCCATCTCCTTCCTCTAGCCAAAACAGACGTGAACCAGCTGAAATAAGAGAGAGGAGGTGCAACCATTTTCTAGAGAGAGAAAGGAGAAGAGAACTTGTACGGTAGGTCAATTTCTTCGGTAAATCGGTTCCTAACGCGTATAACTTCAATCCTAAGCTACTCTTCTATGTCAATTCAGGTTTGGGAAGCTTAAATTCTCTTGTTCAAGGACCTAGGGTTTCAACCAAGAAGAGGAAAAGCTAATGGGAGCTTAAGGTAACTTTCAAACCTTCGTATATTGACTACTCTGGCTACTGTAGACAATTTAATCAGTGAAATTTCGCCGGATTGTCTTTGTTCCTGAAAATTGGAAAATGTGTGTTGGAAATGTTATGCTGCCAAAATTGGGTTTAAATGGTAGTTATAACTCAATTAAATAGTTAATAAAGTAGTTAGGAGTAGAAAGGAACACGTCTGCGGAGTCGGATTTCAAAAACCCCAATTTCCCCGGAGTTCCTATAAGTTTTAGCCAGCTCTAGAAATAGGCCTTAAAGTTGGATTTTTAATGATTTGATGATTTCATTGAGTTTAGAAAGGAAAATTAGATAGAGTTATAGTTGGTCACTTTTTCAGAAAAACCCGAAAGAACATAATTACGGAAACGCGGCTGCCAAGGGCAATTTTGTCTTTTGGCAGTGAATTTGATAATTCCATGTCCAGAAATGGATTCATTGGTGTCAGAATAGCCAATGTCAAAATTTTGTGAAAAGTACAGTTGGACCGGCTATGGCGGGGTCTGGCCGGGGTCCTGGGGCATTTTGGTAAATTTTCACCATAGGCTAATATTACCACCAAAAACACTATGGAAGTGTCTAAATGATACATTTGGAATTGTAGGACCAAGTTGAGAGCCTGAGAGGTTGGCACGCATTATGAGGCACACAAATCGAGGAGAAAAGACTTGAGGTAGGGAACTTACCTCTCCTGCATGTATTTGATATGTATGCTAGTGTATTGATGCATGTTATTGCTTTGCTTGATTATGTGAAACATATATGAATGATTGAAGCTTTATTTCTGTTTATACTGTAGCCATAGTTTTGTTGCACGAAACATTGAGCACGCAAATATGTCATTGTGTTAGCATGAATTTATGTAATGCAAGCATGTCATGTATTAAACACTTATATTGCATGCATATTGGTACTATTTTCCTACTAAGATTCTCTCAAATCTCACCCTCCCCTACCAACAATTTAGACAGGAGGAGATAAAGGATACGCTGAGAATAAAGAAAAGAACTGTACAAGGGGATTGCGGTGGTGGAACGAAGATGGGAAGATGTCTCTGTTTCACTCGGATAGATTTAAACGCCCTGTGTGGCTACATTGATGGTAATTATTATGTACAAACCCCTATAGGAAATTTCTATAATCGAGCACTTTCAATTAGTATATTTATGCTATTCCTATATTGCCCACCAAACCGCATATCATTTTATGCGAATACTCTGGTAAAGGTGAAATTAAAATAAGGGCGTGACAATTCTCTCTTGACCCTTGACTCTTGAATCTTCCAAGTAAAGACGAGAATAGATCTCAAATAATTATAAACAATGTACTTATCATAATAGTTAAAAAAGATATATTTATCATGTTTTAATTGAATAATCAAATGACACAAATCTAAGTTGTGGTCAAGTCTAATTGTATTCATGCTTGCAAATATGGCACTCCTCTGGTTCTTAATTTGATATATATTTAGGAAGTTAATCTTAATTCTAAATAGAAAACATATTTTTCATATTTGTGAAGGGTTAAGGTGTAAATTTACCTCAAAAGTTTGTGCTGAGGAGCAATGTTACCCTAAAAGTTTTTTTTAGGTTTAATATTATCCTGGAAGTAAAATGGAACAATATTGTCCTTTTCCATTAAAAAGTTAACAGTCAACGTTAGTTTTTTAACGGTATGGGGTAACATTGCTACATTTTGAAACTTCTCAAGTGATATTGACCCTCCTCAACAAAAACTTTCGGGGCAAATTTGTACCTTAACCCTATTTGTGAATCTTTTTCTAATTTACTCCTATTGATGCTTCCTCAATAATAATCAAAGAGGAGAGGGAATAAGGGAATCAAAGAAGATAATTAGGGTGTTTTAGAAAATACATGTTATACTAACTAACTTAATTAGTTTATAGGTAAATCTGTCTTATATTAAGAACCAAAGGGAGCATGAGACATGGTAAATAATTTTTTTTCTAAGTAGCCATATCCAAATTCGCTGTGGTTATTTGCCCAGCCCTACTGGAGACATGAGTGCCATAAATTCAGATTCAATGGTTTTGTCATTGTATGGAAAACCGGATCGAACAGGCTGATTCAAACTGGAAATCGGTGAACTAGTCGCTGGTCCAGTCCGGTTGAGGGAAAAAAACCAGTGAACCAGTCAACCCGGTCTGACCCGGCTTGACCCAGACTAGTCACGGTTTGACCTTTTGTTTTTTACTTTTTTACACTGCAAATGAAGTTGTTTTGGCTTTTTTTTTTAAAAAAAATATTTTCCTAACAATTTTTTATTTATAAGGAGCTTTGAAAGGATTGTGGAATACTTTTAGCATTGGTTGGGTAAAAATCCTTATGTACTGAATGATATTTTTGTAGATATTAGGTTTAAGAGGTTATATATTGGACTATTAGTTGAAAAATAACTCTCATATAGTTTTTGGAATGGTATGTATGAACATTTAAATTATATTTTTTTAATTGACCCCGGTCTGACCCCCGGGTTGACCCTGGTCTGAACCACTGACCCTTAACCCAGTATCTCAACCGGTTCAATGTCCGATCCGATTTTCAATACCTTGGGTTATATACAGTTTAGCCTTTAAAAAATACACAAGTTTTGGTTAAATAAAAAAGGGGCTAAAATCTTTTTTTAAAAAAAAACCCCAAACTTTGGATAAGTTGCATATAACCCTTTTAACGTTTCAGAGTTTAAATTTAACCTCTTTGACATTTTAATATTTGACATTAAGCTCTTGCCATTAATTTTGTTGTTATGTTGCTCACGGGAACAACCACGTTAGATTAATGAAGGTGGCATGTCATCCTACATGTTATCCTACAAGGCATCTCTGCAAGTTAATAATTTTATAATAATTATATATTTGTTACATATAGGTTAAAATGCTATTTTATGATAATAAAACTAAAACAAACCCTAATCTTTGAAAATCCTTGCTGCAAGACATTATATTCCTTTGAATCCGAATGCATACGAGGCCATCGATAGAGGCAGCAAGGCCATCAAAACAAATGAATACAACAAGACACAGCAAGATCTTTGGCTAGTTCCAAACAGATGTTACAATCGAAAAAGCTCCCATCACCCTTCCCTAATTCCTCATCCCTAGTTAAGCTTTTGTTTGCTTGCCTTTGGTACCTCTTTTGATCTTAGGTCAGCTTCAACATTATCCTGATCAATTATAACATCCAATTTTTAATTTTAGGATTTAAGTGACATTAAGATGAGATTAATTTGTGGTAATTGCAATTTATCTTGTAATTGTTTGAGTAAGGAGAATTTACTTAAAATGGAATTGAATTTTATTACTAAACAAAATTTAAAGGTTAGGTGAGATTAACTAAAAGTAATTAGAATAATTTTCTAAAATAACATATTCCACTACTTAAATATTATGAAAGCTTTATTTGAGAAATATAAATAAGTAACTCGTGTTAAGAGAGTGGTGTAAGGCCTCATGAGATCCCTCTAAGTCTCGAGTTCCAGTTCCGGAGGAGACACTTGTGTTTAGAGGGGTAGCTACGAACCTCAAACCAAATATCGGATGATAATATAAAAAAACTGTTGTTAGGAGAATTATTGTTACACCAATACTAAAGAGTTTCATTATATAATTATCAAAAAATTATTAATATTAACTTCTAAAGATGCCATGTTAGGTGCCATGCCATCCTCATTTATCTAGCATGGCAGTTGGCAGGGGTTTTATGTCAAAAATTAAAACACCAAGGATGTTAAGATGAGATTAATTTGTGGTAATTGGAATTTATCTTGTAATTGTTTGAGTAAGGAGAATTTACTTAAAATAGAATTGAATTTTATTACTAAACAAAATTTAAAGGTTAGGTGAGATTAACTAAAAGTAGTTAGAATAATTTTTTAAAATAACATATTCCACTTACTTAAATATTGTGAAAAACTTATTTGAGAAATATACATAAGTAACTGGAGTTAGGAGACAGTGTAAGGCCCTATGAGATCCCTCTAAGTCTCGAGTTTGATTTCTAAAAGAGACACTTATGTTTAAAGAGGCAGCTACCAACCCCAAATTGAATATCGGATGATAATATAAAAAATGGTGTTAGGAGAATTATTGTTACACCAATACTGAAGAGTTTCATTATATAATTATTATAAAATTATTAATATTAATTTCTAAAGATGTCATGCTATCCTCATTTATCTAGCATGGCAGTTGATAGGGGCTTAATGTCAAAAATTAAAACACCAAAGATGTTGAATTTAACCTTTAAAATATCAAGGGAATTATACGCAACTAACATGTGGTTTTGTAGATTTCAGAAGGAAAAAAGAAGAAGAATACATAAGATGTTGATAACCCCAGAAAAAGAGTGAAATTTAAAAAATTAATATATGAATATATATATATATATATATATATATATATATATATATATATATATATATATATATATATATATGTATATATATATGGAAAGGTCCAAAAAAATTGTTTAAAATGTGGAAAAGACAAATCAGACATTCCAATTTCACAAATCCTATGTCAAACTGATAGAAGGAATCTGGAATTAAAAAATGTGGCCAAAAGACAGTTTCTACCCCTAAGTTATTTGAAAAAAAAAACAGAGAGAGAAGAGCCCAATAAAGTCACATGGGTTTGAGGTGTTACCCACATGAGTTGTGCATCTGTTAAATTCCAGAACTCCATTGTCAAGTTGGCTTCCATCTCCATCTTGATACACAATCCCATTCCCCTCTATCTCATGCCCACCACTAAAAAGAGAATCATTTCTGGAACTATTTGGCAAGCTATAGCCCCAAGGAAGAGACTAAAACAACTCTCAGCACTAGAGGCTATGGAGGCATATTCCAATGAAGCAGAGGATCGTACAATACAAAACACGCGCTTGTGCTATCTGATCCTATTGGAATCTTGCCAAGAAACCCATGGAATTTGGGACATTGGGAATCTTCGTTGGATTGTAATGGAGGAGATCGAGGAGATTTGAAGAAGGGTACGGAGGAGGAGGATCGAGTGTTGAAGAAGAATTGTAGCTTTAGGCCTCAATTTGATGAAATTGTTAAGGTTGTTGTCATTCATGGTGGTGGTGGTTAGAATAATTCATACCCTGAACCTCTTGAATTTTAAGGTCCCAAATGGATTGATCATAATTGAGGACATCATTGACTTGATGAATAAAATTCTCATTGTTGTAGGGATTTTCTATGTTTAGAACAAGATGTTGAGGGTGCGAGATGTCCAGTGGTATGGCAGTGGTGGCGATGCCATTAGCAAAGGCAAAGACATATCTTCTGGGTATGGCGGTGGATGATTCTAGTGCTAGTAATAGGAGAGCTCCTGCATTACAGGAAGTTGCAAAACAAGAAAGTGAAATAGTTAATGTCAAATATGGTGTTGTTAATATAGATACTAGTGTTGTTATCGACCCCCACAACTTATTAATTTCACATTTTTCCCTAGGCATGTGTTGGTTTTTCATATATGAAGTTGTGAAATAAGAAGTAAAATCGTTAATGTAAAATATGATGTTGTTAATATAAAAACGAATGTTGTTATTGGCCCCCCAACTTGTTAATTTCACACTTTTTCCCTGGGCATGTTTTAGACTGTTAGATAGGAAGTTGTGAATGAAGAAAGCTAAGTTATTAATGTAAAATATGGTGTTGTTAATATAGAGACATGTGTTGTTACTCGCCCTTTGTAACCCCCTCCATAATTATATCTGAAATACACGATTAAAATGAAATAGAGACCAATAATAATCAAAATTCATTTACATTCCCATCCTTAAGATAGGATTTTCACAAATTTCTTTAATTACACTTTAACCTGGTCTCACATTCATATTTCGAATACAATTATTTTATAAAGATAAATCACATTCATATAAATATCAGAGTCCACAATAATAATACCGACAATTTCTGGTTCATACCTTTACTAAAGATACGTAGGGCACAATTACCCATTACAATTCCTCTACGGGGATTACACAAATCCATCTCCAATGCATAACCAAATAACCCAATATACATCCAAGCACATATACATCCAATATCCAATTATACAAAATCCCAACTACCATGATAACCAACTACCAAAATGACAACTCGAAGGAGTCCTCATCCCCCTCGGATGCTTGCTCCACCCTCGTTCTACCTTCCCTATCTAAAATGTTGATAAGGGAGGGTGAGATTATAGAGAATCCCAGTAGGAAACAAATACCAATATGCATGCAAGATAAGTGTTTAATGCATGACATGCTTGCATTACAATAACTCGTGCTCACATAATGATATATCCGCATGCTCAATGTTTCAACAATATACTCATGGCCATAGTATAAATAGAAACAGAGCTTCAATCATTCATATATGTTTCACATAATCAAGCAAACCAATAACATGCATTAGTACACAAAAACAAATATCAATACATGCAGGAGAGGTAAGTTCCCTACACTTTTTCTTTCCACGTATGCTCCAGCATCGGCTACTCACGATCCGAGCATATATTGAACCATAATCAGGGTGAATATCAAACCCTATAACCAAATCAAGGACATAGGATCATTCTCTTTTCCAAATTCTCATTTTTATAACACTTAAAGTTGGTTACCATTCATGACCTTTAGGTGGCTAATCAAAGCCTAAACACATGCCTAAAGGCTTGGGAAAACACTTGACCAAAAACCATCTTCGGATGTCCAAAATTTCATTTTTGAGGGTTGGCCGCGGCCCACCGATCCATTGGCTGTGGCCAACAATAGGCCAGAAACATTTGGGCCGTGGCCCAGAGTCCTTCTGGCCGCGGCCAAGAAAATCTGGTTTCTTGGCTAAACTTCCAAATTTCATAACTAATTCTAGAAAAATTGAAATAAGGTGATTCCAAAGCCAAATGAAAGCTATTTAAGTCCTCTTTATTGGAAAAATATGGCCCATTACTAGAAATCACCACACAATTCTAGAATTACACAAAATCCACCACTGCCCCAAAACAGAGTCCAGTTTCCATTCCAAACTTTGGCAAAGCATAACTCTCAGTTCAAAAAACGAAATGACATGAATTATGTATTCATTTTGAAGCTTGGGATGTGAAATTTAAGAATGGAAAGCTTCAGAATTTTCCAACACCATTTGGTCATTCAAAACGTTCGTGTAAACTGACTGCCCAGACAGAGTTTACACAAGACAGATTTTCCAACTTTTCTACTAAAGTGTTCAATGACTCCAAAATCAATAACCAAACCTATTCCCATACAATTTCTCACAAGGAACACAATGGTAACCTCAAAATGACGAAAATCACAACCCATTGGCATGCCCTGTTTTGCCCAATGCACAAAAACCAACACAAAGTGGCCAAACTTCACTTCTAAGCTTCAATGCAATTCTATCACTTCAAAACAGTAAACAAGACACCATTTCCATAACAATAACATACCATACTCCCCCATAACCCTAAATCATGAAAATTAGGGAAAATTTTCCATAAATTCAAGGGCCAACCAATGGCCATAAAACTCATGAAAATGAGATTTCACTTACCTCAACAACTTTCCCAAAGAAGTTCTTTGGTTCACCCAAGTCCACAATTTCGTGAGAGCCCAAACTCCACAAAATGACAAATCTAAAACCATGAAAGTGAAGCTCTCAACTCAAAGAACAATTTTAAAGAAGGGAGTTTTGACATTAGAGATCATTTAGAAGGTCAAAATGCAAGAGTTTTACCTTGGAAACTTTCTCTTTCTTCACCTTCAATGGCTGCTCGAAAATGGAGAGAAGGATGAGAGAGAAATGAAAGTGGAGGAGTGGAGAAGGAGATGAAATGATACTCTCTTTCCATACCATACTTGCTGCAGCAAAAATGAGGGGAAGAGAGAGAGAAAATATGATTAAAAATGCTTACTTTGACTTTCTCTAACACTCTACCATCATCTCCATTTGCCACATGTCCCAATCTTATTGGTCCTCATAAAGTAAGTAACCACTTGGTTACTCTAATCACTCCATTAGCCACTTAGTTACACTTCTCATTTCTCTTAGTTAGTAATTAATTTCTTCATTAATAACTAACTAATTAACCGATAATTTTCCATTTTTTCACTGATTTTGGCACATTTACTTAAATTGCCACATAACACATAATTACTCAAATTTAATTCACAAATTATTCTCATTAATCATCATTAGCCCTTAATAAAAAATTAGGGCATTACACCCTTCAACTTGTTAATTTCACACTTTTCCCTAGGCATGTTTTGGACTGTTAGATAGGAAGTTGTGAACCAAGAATTTGAAGTCATTAATGTAAAATATGGTGTTATTAATATAGAGACAAGTGTTGTTATTGGCCCCCGAACTTGTTAATTTCACACTTTTCCCTGGGCATGTTTTAGACTATCAAATAGAAAATTGTGAACCAAAAAAGTGAAGTCGTTAATATAAAATATAATGTTGTTAATATAGAGACATGTGTTGTTACTTGCCCTTCAACTTGTTAATTTCATACTTTCCTTGGGCATGGTTTGGACTGTCAGATAGGAAGTTGTGAACCAAAAATCTGAAGTCGTTAATGTAAAATATGGTGTTTTTAGTATGGAGATGAGTGTTGTTATTGGCCCGCCCCAACTTGTTAATTTCACACTTTTCTCTAGGCATATTTTGGATTGTCAGATAGGAAGTTGTGAACCAAGAATCTGAAATCGTTAATGTAAAATATGGTGTTGTTAATATAAAGACGGATGTTGTTATTGGGCTCCAACTTGTTAATTTCACAAATTTTCCTTAGGCATGTTTTCGATTGTCAGATGTTGGTGCTGATCGTCTCTCCACACACCCACCACTATCAACCACCTTACAACTTCAAAAAACGTTGCTGAAGCTCAGCGAAGAAACCATCGTTCCCTTCCTCTTCTTTGTTGGGCCACCAATCACCCACCACCGTCAAACCACCTTCCAACTCCAAACACTGCCAAAGCCGATCTTCTTCACTCAGCCAAGAAACCAATGTTCCCTTATCGCTAAGCCAAGAACTCGTTGTTCCCTTCCTATTCTTCTCTGGCCCAGACCGTCCTTCCCTTCTAATTCTTTGTTGTGCCAACCAGCCCTTCGCCAGGGCATTTTCGTCTTTTGGTTACAATTTCAAATCCCAGATTCCTTCTGATGATACTCTGATTTGGGATTTCAAAATTCATAACAGCATTTTGTCCTTTCTCATATATTGTATTTTTAATGGGATTTTCCCATATATATATATATATTGTAAAGGTAAAATTTTAAATAAATTCAAATAATTCTACTACTAAATTAAAGTTATGAAGATCATCAATCATGTGCATAGTGGATATTGAGATCGTAATTCATTACTTTGACTCAGCCCTTGAGATTGAATTCTCATATGCCATCAGATGATCGCCAGTGCATGTTTTATCATCTGATGATTGATAGACAAAGTTGACTTTCAGTACTCTAAAATCATAATTTCAGAAGCCCTTTCTCGTAAGTCAAAATAAAACTCCTCTTACATACTTACTTCGTAAATCATAAAAATTATTTACCAAAAGCTAATCCAAACTCATATTTAAACAGACCCAACTCTTTTAATAAAATAGTAAAGATACTTGCAACCTCAATAGAAGAAAACTAGGTAGGCTATAATGCTTAAGTTTGGAATAGGGAAAATCCCTATAAAATGTGCTCGAAATTGCTATATCCCATTTTAGTGCAACGAATTCCAAAAACCCCCAATCAGTCGTGTGTCAGTACGGAATGAACAGTGTAGGGGTGCTAAAAGACGATTTTGCCCTTCAGCCCTCATTCTCGCCACTTTCAAAATAACAACACGAGCCTCTTAATTAATAACTTTGTCTTCTTGATTAATAACTCCAATTTCATCTTTTTACTTTCAATTATAAAGACAACAATAGTGTTTCAATTAAAAAAAGTGGGACTCGACATCTTTTTTTCATAAGTTATTTTTCTCTTTCAATGATGGAAAAGCAAAAAGCAAAAAGTTTTGGCTTATGACTTAAGCTGTTTTTTTTTTTCCCCAAAAGCCCAATTGAAAAAAAAAATTATCCCAAACGTTTAAAAAAAAAATTCTAAAAGGACCTAATTTGACTTTTGCCCCCTCAATCCTGCTTTTGGGGCGCTAATGCTGAATACCCTATTTAATGATGCTAAAAAAAAAGTGGTAAACGATTGTCAAATGAGAGGGAGAAAGGAGAGTTCATATAGGATCAAAGAGATGGCAGATCAAAGCGTCATATATATGAGAGGGTTTGGGAAGTTTATTATTAGGAAAAAAATACTTAAAATACCACTTAAACTTCAAAATCCTAAATCAATTATTTCCTAAAAACCTGAGTTATCAATTGCTATATTCTTTTTATCAACCCATTATTCTTATTATCAACAAAACTAATTTAGAATTTTAAAATTGAAATAATATTTATGTGTCTGGTTCCCTTTATTATTCTCATGCTTATTAAGTTGAAGACCAAAGGAAATACATGTGTTTTATTTTGACATATGCCCGCGATATATGGGTAAAAATAAACACGGCATGTCCATAATAGATTTATCCCGAAAATATTGTAATTTATATTTTAATGTTATTTTATTTTTCTAAAGTTAGGCAGCCATGAGCTGAAAATATCCCGAACCTACCCCCCTATTATCTGTTTTCACTGTGTAACTGCTGCATTATCTCTTTTTTGTCCTCTTATCTTAAAAATATTTGATTTAATTTTACTCCCTTATCTTTAGTATAATAAAATGTGTTTATCTAATTTGATTGGATTAAAAAAGTTTGTTAAATTAGTTAATCTGACATGCGTTTTCTAAAACACCATATTCTCCTTCCTTAATTTCCTCATCCACTCTCATGTTAAATTATTGTTAAGAGAGTATCAATAAATGTAAATTAGGAAAAGATTGACAATTATATCTTATATTTTAAGATTTAAAACTAAGATCATCTCCTCAAATATATTTTATATTAAAGATTGAAGGAATATTTATTAGAGTTAAAGTGCAAATTTAGCAATGAACTATTCTTTATAGGCACCCAGTACAATTAACTATTTTGGGTGTAAAAGTAAACATAATCAATTTTTTTGGTAACATATATAACAACGTAGTTAGCCATGGTTAACTTCCGTTATTTTTTACACCGTGGATTCTACTAGTCTTCTCACTCTTTCTTATTTTAATATATTTTGAGTAATATGTGCCCTTTTTAATGGAAAAATATCATTTAGACCCCATAGAAGTAATTTTATTTTAATCAACCCCAAAAAATTCTGAAATTTTATTGCACCCTTTGGGTCAAAATAAAATTAAGTTTTGTCATTGAAAAGATAATAATATCTTACTTTATTTTTTCATAAGAATACTTACTAGACAAATAAGAGTATTTATAAGACAAATAAATATATTTAAAAGAATCCAGTGAGTTAATTTTTTTTTTCACAAGATAAATATGTGAATGACCAAAATCTTTTAACTCCTTGGATTCTTTTAAATCCCTTTACAAGACAACTATAGTCATTTAAACATTTACCAGACAAATAAGGGAATTTAAATGGCAAATATGAGCATTTATAAGAGGAAAAATGTTTATGTATTCTTAGTTTTGGATCCAACAAAAGATGATTGTATTGGGTGCTCATAGCAAAATATTTTATCGCTTCACACTTTTCCCATCTAAAAGTATATTAAAATAATAGAGTTAGAAGACTTGTGGAATTTGCAAAAAGTAATGGAAGTTAACCGCAGCTAATGACATTGCTATATATGTTGCCAAAAAAATTGATTATGTCTACTTTTGCATCCCAAAATAATTAATTGTACTGGATACCCATAGAAAAATGATTCTTTCCTAAATTTGCACCTTTACACTATTTATTAATAGCCCAATCTAAAATACAAGACCCAATTAACTTTTTATAGAGATATTAAGAAAGCTAAGCTAATTACTTTAAAGTATTTATATTTATTGATTTTTTTCCAAACTATATAATTTAATAATATAAAACATATGATATGATTAAATAACTTATTTAGTTTTTGTAATTTTTTAAAAAAGTCAATTGGATTTTATATTTACGAGTAACAAATTACTCCCTCCTTCCCTAAATACAAGTTTCAAATAACTGATTTGCCCTTATAAAAAAATAGTTGAAATTAGTTTAAGAGCCATAAATATGTATTTTTTTCTAACTATATTTTTATTTATAAAAAGGATAAGTGAGAGATTAATAAATATAATAAATACAGTTAAAGAGTGAAGTTGAAGAAACTATGGGTATGTTTAATTTGTTTTAAAGATCTGATTGCTTATAAGTTGTTTTTCACGTAAATTGAGACATAACTTCTCTCACATACATACCTCATATACCGTAAATTACAATTAAAAGACTACTTTTAAACATTCTAATCACCAATCTAAACGAGCACATAATAAATGTTTTGGCTTTTCTAAGATGAAGCTTATTTCTTGACCCAAACCCATTTACAATTTTTTTTTTCCTTCCAACTTGCCCATTTACAAATTTAAAGTTTACACACACACACACATATAAGCGCTATGAGATGAGTAATTCGGACAGGAGCCACTTACTACTCTGGTTTTATATAAGCTAAGATTTCCCTTCTGCGGTTTCTTGCGGAGTTATTTTGTCTCGTCCTTCTGCAGAGTCTCTTCATGGCCGACAAGCTTTCCAATGGTAATCTCAAAAATCTGCTCAATATTTTGGCAATTTTCGCTGGCTCTTTATATTTCCCTCTTTTCCTCTCACCCTGAAAACAACAGAGAACCTATACTAAATCCTCGCTAGAGTAACTTCAACTCATAATCGCTGCTATTGCATACTAATACACCTCAATTGTCTTTTTTTTCTTGACATCCTTAGGGGCTATTCTTGAGCAGCTGCGAAATGGTAGTGCGAAATTTGAGCTTGTTTCTTCCCCACTTCCTTCAATTTCAGCCGCTGCTCCTAGCTGGAAGACAAGTTTCTTTGGAGACAACAGTAGCCGGTTCTTCGCTAGGATTGGCTCCTCAATGTGAGCTATCTTTTTCTTTGTTCAAGATTTATTTCTTGCCTTCTGTCCAGAAAAAGATTTATTTCTTGCCTGCCTTTACTTTTTCTGTATTATTTTGGGATAAAAATTGGATTGCAGTCTCGTTAAAGACCCCAATGTTTCCTCTCTTATATGCCTCTAAACAGGCTTGCATATTGCAATTTTTTTCCTTTGGTCTGGCATTTTGATTAGCCTTCATTCTGCTTGTTATTTGTTCACAGTGGTGGAGAATCACCTGCTATGAAGAAGGTTGAACGTTTCTCAGTCGTGAAGGTTACGGGGGATGGGCGGTGTCTATTTCGGGCGCTGGTATCATCTTTATTTCATATTATTTTAGTCGTCTTTGTCCTTCCTTGTAAAGGGAGTGCTTATAGTTGTACTGATGATTGGATGTAATATTTTCTTTCTATCATTTTATTGACGCCTTATACTTCGAATAATTTATGGCCTATGAAATTTGATCTGACATTATTACTTGCCCACAACATTCCAAGTTTCTTGTATGATGAGATACTGTATGCCTATGGGCTCAGTCCTTGTTTCCTATGGCAAAAACTGAAGTAAATATAACAACACAACTGAACAGCTAGGTAGCTCACTTTTCAAGCTGCATATAGAGATTTTTATTAATGCTGGTAAGTTGCGAATCCTAGAAAGAAAACAAGAATACTTTATGAAAGACATTCATTGCTCACAACCTTTCGTATATGGGTTTGGATAAATGACCTCAATAAGTTGGGGTCAAGCCTAAGAAATGTACAAACTTTAATATTCTGTCTTCTTGCCAATCATGATTATTAAAGAGAAGACAGGGAGTAACTGGAATGCAACTTAACTTAGATAACAGTGCCTGATCTATTCATATTGTTGCAGCTGGGGGTTGTTTCTTTTGAACAAGATGGAAAACTGGATACTTTTCTTCTTGTTCCAGACTTCTTAAAACTGTATCGTTCAATTTTTTAATAGTGACTTTGTCAACTGGTTGACTTTTTTATTCTAACACACTGTTGGGTGACTCATTACACACAGTTGCATATTGTTTACAGTAGTGACTTATGTTTAAAATATCATTGTTAGCTAGCATGGAATGATATTGATTAGCCTTGAGATCATGAAGATACTGGATGGCACCACTCTTTGACAAATAGTCCATCAAAGCTGGATGTTGAATATCACGCAGTAAATCATAATTTGTTCCCTTCTTTTACCTTGTTAGGGGACATGGCCTTTGTTTTCTTTAGTAAGTAAACTGCCATGCCCATCCCCTAGCATCCTCATTGATATGTTGAAATGCCGAGTCCTTTTTGTTTTTCCAGTTTGGTCGT
Source organism: Inga laurina (assembly GCA_963855925.1). Classification (NCBI taxonomy): domain Eukaryota; kingdom Viridiplantae; phylum Streptophyta; class Magnoliopsida; order Fabales; family Fabaceae; genus Inga; species Inga laurina. The sequence goes on from OY979711.1 coordinate 58,215,107, forward strand.
ATATTTTGGTTTTTGGGACCAATGCATACTACCTGTAGATTCTCTTACAGGCATTCTTTTTTGCCTTTGATATTTACAATTTAATGACATTATGCCATAGAAAGTAAAGTTGAGTTGGATTGCTATGCTTATACAATGAATTTGGCCTAAATTTCTGTTCCTTAGGTCAAAGGAATGGCTTACAATAAGGGAATTGCTCTTAACCCACGTGAGGAGAAAGACAACTCAGGTATGCTGTTACACAGACTACATGACATGCAGAGAGAAAAAATATTGATGTTTTTGTACCTTTCAAATTGCAGAATTTTCACCATATAGCTCAAAGATATATTTTGTTTTTTGTTACATGTTTAGCTTTAAGACAATCATATTATTAATATGACCGGTTCTTTTTCTATTTGTTTCCTTCTTTTGATCTTTGGTCAATCTCTGTCTTGGGTGGCGATAGCACAGATGAATTAAGATTGGCTGTGAGAGAAGTTATTTGTGAAAATAAAGAAGAACGCAATTCATATGAAGATGCTCTGATTGCCATCACAGTTGATGAGTCTCTAAAACGGTATGCCTTTTTTGAAAAAGTTTAGGAAGAATTAACAGAGAAGACAAAAGAAAAAAACAGAGATGAAGATCATGAAATGCAGCCTTTTGTGTACTTGATGGCAGAAATACTCAACACCATTGAATTTGTTATTCTGTAGTTACTGCCAGCGCATTTCAAGGCCTGATTTCTGGGGAGGAGAATCAGAGCTACTGGTTAGTTTTTATGTTTATTCCCGTATATCTTGGGAACTTTTGTTCTTTCCCCTCTCTTTCATGATTTCAATATTAGATCCATTTTTTGCCAACAATATTAGATGCATTTTGTACTTTGGTATTCAATTAAATGCATGTTTTACATTTTTAGCAACCAAAGTTTTATTATTTTGAATGTATATTTTACTACTTTAATATCAGACATCATCAATTTTATCTGGACTTAAATGTGTACCATCACATTTTTTTAGATACTAACTGCTTAATTGCATTGACCCCTTAATTGAAAATTCAGATACTGACTGACGCCCATATTCTTGCAGGTGCTTTCAAAATTGTGTAAGCAGCCAATTATTGTTTACATACCAGAGCATGAGGTATGCCTGAAATAACTTCCAGGTTCTAAATCAGTCAATGGTTATCGGTTTATAGTTGAGAAAGAAAACTTGTAATTAGCATGTGCCTCTCCACTTTCTTTCTTTCTTCCTGATCTATTGTACAGAATGAAATGTCCATTCATATGAAATGAGAAAATTAATTGGCCACCAAGTCTTCATTATTTTGTGCACTAAGAATGAATATATAAGCTAATTAGAATCTGAGGCATTTCTAATGATAGTGATGTTACCTTATGTAATACTACCTCCGGTCCTAAATATAGGACAAAGTTTATAGTACAAATTACACTACAAACTTTGTCCTATATTTAGGACCGGAGGGAGTAATATCTATGTGGTATGTACTGATGTCTGACTTAAATGTGGTGTTATATTGAGTTTATTTAAATGACTGTTCATACATATTAAATAAGAGAGATGTAGATATTGTAATGCGTAAGGAGCAAACACAGCACAGGGAACTTAGGATCATTGGGTTTTTAACTTCAACATCTAGGTTATAAAAAGAAAGGCTTTTTCAACTTTTATATTTAAGAAAAAAAGAGAAGAATGGCTTTAGGTCTTATGATTGGAAAGTGTAAGATTTTACAAGATTATAGGATGGCTGACTTTCAGAGATACCTTCCCTCTGTGTCTTAGAGGTGACAGTGTAATTCAAGGTTGCTAGTTTTCATTATTATGTGGTATTGTTGTCTTGTAGCTTGGATTCTCCCTGTGTTTTAGATTAAGTGTTTTTGTTTGGTAGGTTTAAGATTGGGTCTACTAACATATCATATATTTCAAATGCAGCATAGAGGGAGTGGATGGGGATCTGGTTTCATTCCCATTGCAGAATATGGGAGTGAATTTAAGAAATCAAGAAACGCTAAACACAAGAAAGTTGTGAGGCTATTGTACAGTGGTAAGAACCACTATGATCTTCTCTGTTAAGGAAAAATGGTATGGATGAATGAGGAGAAAGGAAAATGGGTCCCTGATTCAGATTTTATTTTGTACCTGTTTCTTTTTTTTATTACTGTACCGTAAGATTTCAAATGGTTTTGACCTTAGCGTAATTGAAACACGGAATTGTCATATTCTTGTTCTCTTTATCCTCGACTCTTGAATGGTGCATGCAAATGGGGAGTAACTGCTGTTCTTTATTCATGTCTTCCCATTAAACACAAGTATGGATCTCAAATAATTATAAACAATGTTAAAAAAGATATATTCATTATGCTTTTATTGAAGAATTTCTTAGTTGCACTTGTTCGCTAATAATAGATGAACACTTGTTCCAAAGTCTAATTGAACAATTGTTTTTAGTTGCACTTGTTGGCTAATAATAGCTGATATCAACCAATTAATTTGTGTTCTTCATATGTATTCCATTTGTTCATAAGGAGTTAGACACTTGAAAATATGACTTGTTCATGTTCGTATGTTTTCTTGCTAACTAATTAATGAGCAAATCACATTTGTAAGTGTCAAAATTATTATAAATAAGTGACAAACGTATGAACAACACAAACTGAACAAGTACCATTTGTAAGTGTATAATTCTTTATGGACAAGTGGAATAAGCATATGGACAAGACAAATTAATTTTTAGCGGTCGGAGCTTTGGTCGGATGGACAACACCAGAGTTTCGATAGAGGGTTGCGAGAGTTTCGACGACGACTGAACTTGTTTTTTAAAAAATAAAGTAATGTCATAATTGTCTTTTTGCCTACACAACTTAATTTCACTTTGGTTTTAGGGTTGTAGTGGAGTTTTAGAATTCTTCAAGAGTTGACTGAAATAAAACTGTCACATTGGTGGTTAACTGAAATTTTCCCTTTGTTTTCTTAGGCATGTAATCAAATGAGATAGTCCAACCTTGCATTACAAGTCTCTTAATTTCTTTGATGAAAGTAATAACTAGGAAGAATGTTCTGGATAGGCATCATTGCTACTCCAAAGCTGGCATAAACCTAACTTATCCAATTTCTTTTTTTTTTCTTTTGGACAAAAACTTGTTCAATTTCTACTATCACATGGAATCACCACCCTGTTACTTATTATATGTTCACTATAGAAAAATGTTGTCCTAAATATAAATCCACCTTAAGGATTATTAATGATTGTTTTTTAATTTTATTCTTCTTTAATTATCGTTCAAAAGAGAGAAAGAAAAGAGAGGTGAGATAATAATTTGCAAATGCTAGGAGAGCATTTTAATAAGCATAAACTTAAAAGTCTTTATCAATTTAAAACATATTTAATGACTTACTGTATATAATAAGGACATGAGTAGTAAACTTCAGTTAGCAGCCTTGCTTCTATGATTAACCAAAGTATCTCATATTAAATCCCTTATCTTGAAACCTACTGCTTCATCTCTGTCTTGCATGATGACAGTGGCTCCAACCTTAGCAACTGTGGTGGGGACGGAATAGTTTTTTTTTTTTTTAAAGAGGAAGAGCATTTTGATAAATTTATTTTAAATGTTAATTTCATTAAAGTACTAAAATAAGATTTTTCTAAGCTAAGAGACTAGACTTGAAAAAAAAAAAAGTCCCTTTTGTTGGAGTATGTTGTTATTGTTATTCTCCTGAAAACATGGGGAACAAAAAATTCTGTCCGAGTGGCATCTATGTAAGAAAATGGGCCTCCAATCCAAATCTTTATCTCCACATCAAGGACCACTCCAAAATGAACACGTGGCATTGGCACGCTCGTCCACATCATAACGTCCACGCGCGAAGACTGAAATCCCGGTATTTTCATTTTCCACCTTTTTTTTTGGCAGTTCATTCCATTTTACTCTTCCGTTTCTTTCTTCTCGCCGGTCTCCTTACCAAATTCCTCGAGCGAAAAATCCTCTATATATAAATTCTAGGGTTTTATAATTTATTCTCTTACATTCGCCGCGAAATCGTAGATAGAGGTTGTAAAATTATGGAAGGGGCCAGCAATGGCGGAATGTTGTACCATGAGGTACAAGAGTCAAAGCTCTGCGCTATGCATTGCGTCAACACAGTGCTTCAAGGACCATTCTTCTCTGAATTCGATTTGGCGGCTTTGGCGTCCGATCTCGATCGCAAGGAGCGTCAGATGATGCTCCAGGGTGGCATCTGCTCCGGCGATTTTCTCTCCGAGGATTCCCACAATGTGTCTTTGGATGGCGATTTCAGTATCCAGGTTCCTTCAATTTCCTCTCTTTCATAAGTTTTAGTTTCAAAGTGTATTTTTTTCCTCTTTCCTTTTCACCTCTTTCTCAGAATATAAATGAAAACAAGCAGAAACACTCTGGTCAACTTACGTGGTATTGTACATGGCAAAAAAAAAAAAAAAAAAAACTTACGTGGTATTGGAATGCGAGCTAAAACGCTGATTCCTGCAAACATAAAATTATTGTCGAGGTCCAACTCATGAAATAAAATCTTAGCTGTTACGAAGAGGCTCGGAAAGGGCTTTTTATTAATATCTATTGAACAGACGATTTCGGTGGAAGTAGCGAGTCTCTTTTGCTTTGTCTGAATAATACATTATTGCGCAATAATTGTTGATTGAGATTATTTGAATTTACATGCGTATGTCATGCTTTAGTCGATGAATGACCGAGGACGTGGAACTATAGGTTCTAATGGGTTATTTAAATGATCAATGAATTCCCTGTTGCATATAACTTTTTACTTTGTTTCACCCGGAGGGATTTCCTTCATGTGAACCGGAATGAGTAAGAAGGGGTACAAGTTTCTAATTCAATCTTATTCAGAGGTTTTTGCTTGTATATTTCAGTCTCATCCCTTTCTCAATTTTCTTTGTTGACTGGAATCCCTACAAGCAAACTTTTCGGCGTTGTTCAATGCCTTTGGCTCTAGTGTGTAACTAAGTTTGTTAATCTATACATTTACTGATTGGTGTAGATAAAAAGTGTATTCTAATGATCATGCACTTTTGGTTGAGCAAGACATTTAGACACTTTGGTATCTTTTTTAGCTTACAAGTAAACTGGCAGCATGGTTATATTTTGCATTCCTTTATCCTTTTAATGCTTAGATTGCATGGGCATGACATGGGCATGAAAAATGGTATTATTTTTGGGGGAAAGCTACAGGTTTGGCAATGTATGCTATAGAAGCAAGGAATGTTATATTGTACAACAAATCTTACAATGATAAAAATAATATATGATGAACTCTATAGCACAATATTATGATCCCTGTTTTTTTCATAAAACTTTTGTTTGCTTGAGCCTTTTGAATGATAATTTTATTCTCATATCTAATAATGTTATGCAAGATAGTCTTGGGGGGTAATTTGATATATGAAATTCTAACTATCAGCTATTTAGCGAATCATTAGGCTAAAAGTTTCTTCTTTTCATGATCTTATAAACATGAGCTTGAAGACTAAGTAAACTTAGTCTGCACCAGTTTTGAGCCTTATTTTTGGCACTTTAATGGGTAAGCTGAGCAAGAAGTTTAAGATATTATACATGTGGAAATTAATGGGTGGCAATACCAATTATTAGGGCAGGCCATTTTTATGACAGCTTTGGCCTCTTATCTATACTATTCATACATAAACTCTATGCTGTATTTATTTTTATCTTTCTGCTAAAATATTTAGCTTGGGCCTCTTATTTTTAAGCCTTAACTATGTTGCAGTTAGTTATTATCTGATTTAATCTTCTTCCTCACTGTAACCTACCCATAGCAAGTACCTAAGCAGCAAAAGGTTATTATTTATTTTAAAAGACATGTACACAATGCTCAACTTCTGCAATAAGTTGATTGGATTTCTGATAGTTGTAATGTAATGCTATTCAATATTTCAGTCAGTTAATTTCCCTTTTGTAAGGTGTTGTTGAGAGTAGTTGGATTTTGTTAGATGAAATATGTCCCTTCAATCCTATAATTTGAGTGACTAAATCAGGATTTACATCCTTTAATGCCACTTTCTGCCATGCATTTTTATGGTTTACTTAATGATGCAAGGTCTTTCATATAGGTTTTGCAGAAAGCATTGGAAGTTTGGGATCTGCAAGTCATCCCTCTGGACTCTCCAGTTGCTGAGCCTGCCCAGATTGATCCTGGACTGGAAAATGCTTTTATTTGTCATTTGCAAAACCATTGGTTTTGTATACGCAAAGTGAATGGGGAATGGTATAATTTTGACAGTCTCTATGCGGCACCACAGCACCTGTCTAAGTTCTACCTCTCAGCCTATCTTGACTCCTTGAAAGGCTTTGGATGGAGCATATTCCTGGTGAGAGGAAATTTCCCAAAAGAATTTCCAATATCCTCATCTGAAGCTTCAAATGGTTTTGGGCAGTGGCTTTCACCTGAAGATGCTGAGAGGATAAATAAATCCTGCAACTCGATACAGGCTCCTCGCCAGAGAATGAATGAGCCCCAACACCGTCCTGATCAATTCCTTTCACACGGAGAAGCAGAAATGTTTTCAGAAATGGAAGATGCGGATTTGAAGGCTGCAATAGCAGCTAGCCTTATGGATTCTTCCACAGTTGTGGCCAGTGCTGAAGCCACCATTCCTCAAAATGATAACCAAATTAGTAAAGAGGTGACAACCACCGAAGTCGACGTCGATACACCTCCAAATGATCAATGCAACAAGCAAGTGAAAGCTACTGAAGCTTCTTCTGATGTGCATGAGCTAAACAACCCAAAAGTGACCTCTTCTGCTAGTGTCCCTCAAGATGAAAGCCAGAATATTAAAGAAAAAAATGTTTGAGAAAAAAATTGTACTTGTTCCCTGGAAAACTATTTTCCATCATCAAACACATTGATTTATACATGTTCTGGTTGGTCAAAACATACATACATCATAGGCTCAAAGTCGACATTCTGTGCAGCATGTACATTCTCAAGTTTGATGTCAATGGACAACCATACAGATTTTTCACATATAATGAGTTATGTGGAATATATTATATGTACTTTTTGCTTTGCAGTGTCATATTGCTACATGTTGCCATTCTCAGAAATCATAATGCCTCAAGAACCCCAATTAGATTTACTAGGCGACTTGAACAAGTAGATCACAAGTCCTTCTATTACTAGAACTGATATGATAAGAAAAGACGGGGGCTATAGAGGAGCTGGCTTCTCTCTGCTGCCAGTAGTGTCCGCTGCTAGTCCTTTTCTTAGAACTATGCCGTTTTGGGTGTCGTTTTGAAAATGAAATGATAGTGTTGAGCAATTTTTTTAAAAAAATGGTCTTAATTATTTTGAAGTATTTTTTCAGAAGTATTTAATATCTTAAAACTTAAGATATTGATTTACTGACTATAATTTTACCCTTAATGTATTTTTATCAGTAGTAACGAATACCCAAAACTTAAGATATTGATTTACTCTACCCAAAAATATTTTAGGGTTATGAGAGTGCAAAAAATTATTTTACAATGCTGAATGCCATTGAACAAATATTTTATGATGCAGATAGCTCTAAAAACTACTTTAAAATATTGGGTGATATATGGAAAAATATTTTAGAGTGGGTGAAAATATATAATATCAATATACTAAGTTTTGATTGCTCGTTAGAAAAATACACTAAGGGTAAAATCAAAGTCAGTCTCCTAAGACATAGACACTAGGTACAACTGAAAAAAATATATTAATGAGTTAAAAACACTAAAAATTATTTTAGGATATGTATACTACTTGAAAAATATTTTAAGATACTAGATACTTCAAAAAAAAACTTTAAAATAATAGAAACCATTCTTTTTTGAAAAGATTTGCTCAACCTCATCATCTCATTCTTAAAACTAGACCCCAAAAGTGTAGTTTTGAGAAAAGGACCAGCGGAGAACATCACTGGCAGCAGAGAGAAGCCATCTCCAACTATAGAAAGTTGATGCATTTCTAGATATCGCCGCAAGACCTTCTTGCTTTGGCTGGATGGCTCGGTCCAGTCCTGGTTCCATCTAGCCGAAAAGATTTGCAAGATTTGGCCCATTTTTATTTATTTGTTTTCTTCTATAACTAACCTCCATCTTCATGGGAAATTACTATGAGGTCTTGAGGAAGATAATTATTAAAAAGTTCTAATGACAACTAAAGAGCATAGAATTATAATTTTCCATATAAGAAATGACAGTACCTCACTTATTATTAGGACTTTTTAGTAATTAAGTCCCTTCATTGTAACCTTATTATAATTCCCCTAACATTATTATGAGATTTATAGCAAGTTCTACAGTAGGTTAGGAGTAGTCGAATCCATCTTAAACTCATCTAATACATGAAAAACCTTGTTTTATATGGCATTCGTCATCAAAGAATGTACATTAACATTACAAAACAAAACTCATACTTTAATAGTAGGGAAACTTACCGCTACTATTCATTTATTTAACTATCTTTAAAAAAAATCAACAATTTAATGGATTCTGTTTCAATTGAATGAGGAATCGGTAATCTTGAATAGCTTCTTGTTTTGTTTTTTTCCAAAGTCAGTTTCTCTTTTTTGATGTTTTCGTTATCATCCCTGTATTAACATTTTTCAGAATCAAAGATTTTGTTTTCAAAGCATTAATAGGGATAAATTAGAAAAATATTGATAAATATAAAAAATATGTCTTAAATTTAGAACCAATATATGTCTTATATTAAGGACAGGAGGGAGTAGTTTGTTCGTCCAATGGTCTGTGTTCTTTGGTCATATTGAAAGAATCCATTCAAACCATTCTTGAAAATGTTTGTAGCTAACTAATAAGATGATATTGTTGTAATGTACTGCTGGTTTAGTTTTGCTAATTTGCGCTGAGTTTTTAGACAGTTCCGGCACTTCACAAAATATACGTAAGATGCATACGGGCCATATCAAATCGCCGAAAACCCTAAACAATCTTAGTAGAGAACTTCAAAAATCCAATGAGTATGGAACTATACAAAGACAACTGGAATTAATAGTGGATAGTTCAAAATATTACCCTTTTGAGTCTACAACACAAAAATAGGAATCACCCTGAAGTTAATCATGCTAGCAGCATTTTGATGATTGGGAAGCCTTGTTAGTCATGTTGTTCAAAGCTCATCAAACAACGAAAATGTTATTTCTATTTCAGAGGCTACGAATGAGATCTTGGGTGGGACATTGACCATCACACCTACATTCCTTTATTAGCATCCCTTGGATCAATAATCATACCACCCTGAGCTTGATCATAAGGCACAACACCAGTCATTCCAGCATTCCAGGCGTGAGGATAATTTGCTGGAAAATTTGGGCCACTTACAGGACCTGGTGGGTATCCCAGTAATGAACTCTGATCTAAACCTATTTCAGATGATGAGTTCTGCCTAGGCATGTCATAGGATGAAGCATAAAAGGGCTGAGCTCCCTCTTGTGGGTAAATGGGGTAACTATATGCCATTGGAGGTTTTGGCAATGCATTAGGATTAACTTGCATGGCAACATTGTGTGGATAATCACGAATTGGGGTCTCTGAAGTAACTCCTTGTTGTCTCTCAAAACTTTGTGGATAGAAGTCCTGTTGAATAGCTCCAGTGTTGCCTGATTGGGGATCCAAAGAAGGATTAGGTGCTTGACCATAAAATGGTGGCTTTGGCTGTTGAATTTGCCTTGAAGAGGGCTGCTCTCTTATTGGCTGTTGACGGCTTTTGTCATCCCAATCATGAAGCTGTGACTCTGAACCAGGAGAAAAAAGGGGCCTATGGGGACCTCGAGCAGTGGAGTCTGATGCTGTAGATTGCCTAACACTCTGTGCCTCTGATTCATTTCCATCTCTCTCTGCATTACGCTGAAGAAGATCCAAGTGGTTTTCTTGGATGTGAGATTCGAATTCAGTCTTCTTCAAGAAAGACTTGAGACAATGAGGAGCAGCGCAAACAAAGATTCCTTCCATCATTTTGATGGTTTGAATTTTCTGGATTCGTTCATCACACCTATTCCAAGGAAGAAAAAGTCATTCTATTTATCAAACAGTGAAAGATATGTCTCATGGACCTCAAATCAAAATGTCTTTTAAGGAATGAATAACCAAAATAATCCTTGTCCACTCGTATTTCAATATTCCAGGCCACTTTGTTATTGCAAAACGACATGCACAAGTTTAGAATGTGTAATGAAATCATGTTGGCTAAATACTTAAAAACCACATCAGATTCATGGAAAGTGTTATCAAATCGAAGATTAACATAATAGCTACTAAGATCGGAAGATAAGAAATATTCGTACAGGCAGCACATTGGGTCACTTCTAGCACAATCAAGGCAGAAGGCATGCTCACAAGGGCTCTGCAAGACCGCAAACTGTCAGTCATAGCAAGCCAACATCAAATAATATAAGAAAGTATACGTTCAGCTCATCTACCCTCCCTGGAAAATACCCCAAACGAAGAAAGTGAAGCTGAAAAATAATAATGACAGCCATGATGTCCCGATGACATCAGAAGCTGAAATACATCACTGATGAGGTCCATATCAGAACTATAAACAGAATAAAACTTAAGACTATAATTATATTTCAGAGCTACAGATGTCCCAATGGCATTCAAAGTGTAAAACAGGTAGGTCATAAGTGTAATAGCCATATAATTATCTAGATTAGAAAACACCTAATAGATCGGTACAAGAAGGCATTAAAAGTAAACCAACTGCCCTCATTCACAGAAAAGTCAACACAGAATGAAGAGAAGAAAAAAGAAAACAATGTGAAATGTTCATCTGAATGTTTCAGTTATAAATTACGCACATGAAACAGAAGTGATCAGCCTCAACAAGCACAGGACTCTGGTAGTTTAAGCAGACCCCCTATTCATGATACTTTTGTCCCAGTTTCAATCATGCATTAATCAAATGGCAACATCTGACATAGATTTCGTACAATTATTCAAATGATAAGCTAATACATCATACACTTATATGCATCATTGACTGAGGAGAATTTGGCGTGAGTAAGAATGAGATTATCTGTACTTAACAAATATAAGCTGATAAGCATAGCACAACTAACACGACATTAGTATTTTCTTTGACTCAGTTGCACATTAATAAAGAGAATGACTGAATGAAGTCAGCTTCAAATAACTATTCAGCTAGAATGCTCCATTTTGTAAAATTTCATTTCCCCCATTAAATTGTCAGAGAGGATGGAGTTCGAGAGCAGACCAAATAACAAAATTAAGCCTGAATGGAGTTAAAAGGAAACCATAATAAGCCACCGATTTTATCAATGATAGAAAACATTCTAATCAGCAAGAAAATTCAATAAAAAATCTAAATAGGAAAAGATTTTAAAGCACTTACCAATCGTCCATAGACAGCTATAGGAAAATCACAACGAACACAGAAATGAACTCTATTGCCAAGTTGGCGGCGAGACCTCCGTCCTACAGTCTTAATAAGGGAAGTGGCAGTGGCTGCACCGATGCCCTTTGCTACATGTAGGTCAGCCAAGACTAGATGTTCAGGGCATGCAATTGCAGTCTCAACAGGTGCGGATCTCAGCCCTGATGAACCTTCCGAGGCTGGTAACTTACTAAGCCGAATCTGAAGCATATTCAATAGCTACCTCCCACAACTCGCCACGTTTTTAAAGGCAAAAGGAAGCCAAGTTCAGTCCTCCAAACTGCAAATATAGCTATAACAAGGAAAAAGATAAGCAAGTAGAAATGCAATAATTCTACGATATCAAAACTACCATTCCGACTATGAGGAAATCCAGAAAATATAGTATCATCTTCCAGCAGATAATCCAAACTTAATCAAAGAATGCAGAAATGAAATTTCACATTAACCTCTTTGAATATTTCATGAATGAAGGAAAGTACAATATCCATCTCATAAATCTAACCAAACACCATTTCAATTGTTAGTAAACTCGACACCTTGAAAACATATCATTGTCCAGCAAATATTCCACGAGAAGTCGAGAACTAGTCTCCAATGTCAAGTTTTCCGAACCTCATAAACAAGAGCATCTACATTAACTCATTCGGTGATTGAAGGCAAGTCTAACAATGTGTTTAGATGTTCTATCATTTTAAGAAGTATTTGGTAAACAATGCAATACAAACTAGAAAAAGAATCCAATATCTGGAAAAAACAGGAAAGCAATGTTCAGTACTAGCACATACCTATATATCTCAGCAAGAAAAGCGAGTGCCAGAAAGAAAAACAGGGGAATGAGATGCGGGAAGATTCAAATAGGAAACAGGATTTCGATGCCAACGAATCGATAAGAAAAATCCTTCACTTGCACCAAGAAGATCGGAAGACGAGCGAGAATTCTCTGCCTCGACAGAGTCCTTGAGAATGACATAACACCGAAAGCGAAGGATTTGGGAAATCCTGGAAATGGAGGCTGCGGTTTATTTGATTTGTTTCTTCGGCTTCGCGTGAACGTTTACGTATTTATTAGTATTACACACAATTTTTTTGACACAATTTTTTCATCATTTTATTGAGTAAATATTTTTGGGAAATTACATTCAGCTCTCTGGCCAGAAAAAAAAATTTAAAAAAAAAAAATGATTTCCTCAGATTTCAAAATTACCAATTAATCCCATTGACAACTCCAAGTGTGTGTCATTGACAAATTGAGGGGTGCCATTAACAGGTTCATAGGAATTATTGGTAATTTTGAAATCTAAACGGATTACTACCTCCGGTCCTAATTATAAGACAAAGTTGACTTTTTTTAAGAAATTAAGGAAGCCAATTAAATTATTTTAGAGTGTTTATATTTTTAGTATCCTTAGATTATATATTAGTTTATTAGTCAAATTAATTAGTTTGGAGAAAAAAATAAAAATAAAAATACTCTAAAGTAATTTAATTGACTTCCTTAATTTCTCCAAAAAAAGTAACTTTATCCTATAATTAAGATCGGAGGGAGTATTTTTTTTTTCATTTTTTCTTTTATCTGGGACCTACAAGTAATTTGTCCATTTTTTTGGGGTTAAATTTATTGAGTAACTTATTAATGTTATAGATATCATAAATACACCGGCACATCGATGGCATATTATATACTACTATATAAATCCATAAAATGTCATACTATTCATAAAATAGGCAATATTTCACCTCCATAACTTTTATTCACGACATTCAATGATAGTATTACTTTTGAATACTTAATTTCTAATAGCCTCTAAATATTTCACCATATAGAATTATATACACTAATTTTTTCTCCATATGATTTGTAATTGACTATTATAGTTACGTTTGAGATTTCATCTCATATTCATTCACGTATGACAAATAATATTTATTTTTTTAAAGCAACCTGCTTAACAAATAAGTGTATTTTAATTTACAACACCTGAGATTGGTCTCTTAATCAATGGGAATTTTCTAAAGGATAAGTGAAGTTAGTTTTACATGTTTACTCTGAAAATCTAAGGGCTTGTTCGTTGGTTTAAGTTTAATAAATAAACATGACTTCGATTAAATTAAATATTAGCTGAAAACATTTTTTTTTTTAATAATCCCCCACGTAGTCATATTTAGCATAAGGTTGTCCCAACAATTTCTTCATGAAGTTTGATTAAAATCATTTTTTGTTAAGCTTAAACAAACAGGCCCTAATTTATGTAAAACAAATTTATTTTTTGGTGCATAGGATTTATTTATTGACTGGGACGTTTTAATTTATAGATGCTTATATTATAATTTTATTTTCTAAAAGACTGAAGGCGGTAAGCAATAATGTTATGGGCCAAATTACTTTTTTTTTTTTTTTTAGTGAAAGGAAAGTTTAGGTTAGTTGGTTCTTATGGCTCATCAGGATCAGGGTATATTTTCAGGTTCAAGTAGTACTTGTATAAGTACTTACAGATCATCTATTAACAAGATTTTCATATCGGATTTAAACCTGCAACCATATAGTCATAAGCTAATCATTTACCAACTGAAGTCACTTTTATTTGTTGGTTGGGCCGAATAACTTTATTTGCTTTTTAAAATCATGTATAAAATTTCTACAAGTCTAATATACAAGGATGAACGAACGAGTAGGAAAGTAAAATCAAATGCGTTAAATAACAGTAGCTTTCCTTTACTGAATTGGTAGTCAAACAAAATGCTTTGCAAAACAAATCTTCAATCTAATGCACCAATTAGTCCAGAGTTCTTAAACTCTTAAAATTTTAGATTTTCCCTCATGGAATGAATGAATGATACATTTTGCAATGGTGATCCCTAATCACCACTGAAGCAAGAATAATGTATAAGCGATTCAGAATGCAATTTGACAGAATAGATGGCAATTAAAAAAATCCTTAATACACATCCATCTAATTATCATTATTTCCCCTCAGAAAAAGAGAGAGTAAAAGATCTATCCCTGGTCCAAGGGAGAGAATTTGGCTATTATTTTCTCAACGATATCAATCCATTTGCAGTTAGTCCCCCTCTCAGATAATCCAACGTAAATATGGTTGTGTTCAAGATGATTCCATTTTTTTGACGACCTTCTTAGCCTGGCATTAGCAGCAGATAAGAATGAGCAAGAAAACACTAAACTATAGTAATTGATTCACATAATATATACACACATAGTATTTGATAAACTTGACAAGCTTATCTATTAGAGCACATAATAAAAATTATCTATGGATGTTCACTTAAAATTAAAAGCTTTTTGAGTTGAAATAATACTTAACATGATATTTGAGCCCTCTCTGACCAAATGATCAAGAGTTTTGACTCTTGGTGTTAGGTCTTTGATCATGGTGAATATATCTTAAATGACGCAAGGAGGAATTGGCCTAAAAGATCCCCAGCCTGGCCCATTTCTATTATCAATATTTCAGCATTCATATGCCTAATTCTTCAGAAAATTTCTTGGACAGTTTTTCTGGTCTCTACAATAACATGTATGCTAAGATACTTCAAGAGCATAACACATAATCCAAGTTGTACCTGTTCTAAGGTGAGAAACATGATCACGTTCCATGATCCTAGCCGCCCAAAATTGGGGATGAACCCCTTATAAAAGGCAAGAGGTCCCTGAAAAATTTTAGACTCCAATCAGAAGAGGTAAATGATACCCACTGACTATGCTGTTCCTTGTCTCATCAAAATTCAATAAAAGATGAAGCTGACAGACCCCAGACAATCTAAATCTAAGGAAAAGGCATATTTTTTTGACAGAAATGAAAATTATCAATGATTATCTGTCATATTAGTGTTAACCCTGTATGAAGTGTCATGAAAACTAATAAACTGAACTCCAAAGTTCTGAACTTAGCCATCTTGATAACTATGGATCCGCATAATTAATGCATATACCTAAAGCAGATGGCAATGTGACCTAAGAGAATCATGTAGTGAGAGCAAAAAGAAAGCATACATCATTCTTTAAAGTTTTGATGAAACAGTCAAGGGTGCTTTTGTAAGTTGAATCGCCCATCATTCTGGATTTGACCTGGATATACAAACCAGAAGTAAAGCAGAAGAAATGAATTAGTGGAATGTTAACAGTGCAAGAGAAGGAGACTAGTTGGCAATCGAAATATACATAATGTTAGTCTCATAACAATAATGATCAGAAGAAAGATAAGGCTATTTCCTCATATTCATCTACCAAAACAGACCGCAAAAGGTCCACTTGTCAACCAGAATCCTTATTAAGCTGTAGAAGCCATTACTAGTCCCACCAGTTTCTAGTCATGACTGGATTATGAGCTTATTATTATTTAACATAACAAAAGAAGTGCAAGCATAAGCATATATATGGTTGATAAGGCAAATCAACGGTTCTTATGTGGGCAGCACGTAGTTACCACATCAACTGGGGAACCAATGCAGACAGCAAAGAACCCTGCCCCTAAACCAGCAAGTAGATGAGTTACAACATTGTCGGTGAAGCCTGGAATTTTCAAAATGGTCTGTAGCAAAGTAAATTTATTAGATACAGAAAATAACAAGATAGGAAGAAAAAGAATAGAGAATGACTTCAAAAGGCAAGCATCCAGTATCTTGTACATTACCTGTTTCACTTGATCATAGCTGGCTAGTTCTGCAGCGTTAATAATAGCATTTCTTGCAACATTGGGGCCAAGCCCAGTCCAAAGAGCCCCAATTCCTTCCTGCGAGTTAGATACACGTTTAATAATAAATGTTGATGAACTAAAAAGACTACTATATAAATTTTTTTTCCTCTCTGAAGGTTAAATACACAGACCTGTCTCACAATTGTAGAATAAGCATTTAATGATCCAGAGTACCTTCTAGGCACACCAGGAGGTAATTTTCCTTCAGCTTGAAGTCTAACTTTTACAAGGTCAGTTGGATTTGCTATCGTAATTGCCACAGCACCTGTCAAAAAGACAAGTGAAAATGTGTGGAGATCATAGATTAGGTAATTTTCATAGTGCATTTAGACAGAAGTAACACTAATTCCTGCTAGAATCGGCAATAGTCTGCATATGTAGCAGCAAAGTCATTTTAATAGCAAATGGAAGAAATATTCCCACAACAGAGTCCTGAACTCACCAGTAGTAAAGGCGGCAAGAATTTTCTTTGACAATGGAACATCTCCTACGAAGTCCTTTCCCACATACAAATTCTTGACCTATGGAAGAAACCATATCATTTAAGCGATTCGCTTGCATAAGTAAACAGAGCACATGAACTAAAAGAACTCAACAAGCTTATGTCACAAAATTTTAAACTCACAGGCTCATATAACCCAATTCTCAGACCGCCATACACACATTGGCGATGTAGTCCTGGCACAATGCCCTTCCAGAGAGCAGAAAGACCTTCTTCCCTGGCAATTGTACCGACTGTACCCAGCAAACCCCTATATTTAGGTACGGTCACTGCTTCACCAGCTACTGCTTGTTTTTGTATCTGGAGCCTCACTTTAGCAGTGTCCAAAGGGATTGTACATATCTATGCAAAATTAAAGAATTTGATTAGAAATCTGAGCTTCTGAGTTTTAACAAGGACCAGAATAGAGTACTTATCAACATAATATGTGAACTGAATCCATGAAAGAAAATCAGTAATTTAAGACTGCATACTGCAATAGCCATTTCGTACACAGGTTTCAGCGACGCAATTTAACTCTTTGGAAGTAAATTTTCAAATTTTCGAAAGTTCAAAACACATAACCAGGTAACTCCGCAGAAGCCAGAGATTATTCAAACAGACCTTTGTCTGCCATATGTATAGTCAGCACTAACAAATAGGATTTCCAATCACTAGCAATCAATTTGTACCACTAAGCTAGTTCCAATATGTAAAGAAGCCGTCTATATTCAGAACTAAACGCTAACAATCAAATCAGAGTAGTTGATACAATTTCTTGTTTGTCATTTACTGACCAATAAATAAGGCCTTTTTGTGTATATTAATCTACCGGAAAATTAATTTTAAACATGGTCAGACAACTGGGAAGCAAGACAAAAAAAAAGAAAAAAAAGTAGAAGCAACAAGAAACCAAGAAATCTACCAGAGTCCCCTACACATTAGATCCAAATCCTTTCAAGAAGGAATATTACTACCCATTAACAATATTAGCAACGAATTGTCTTCTACATGAATGATGGCACATATAATTGAAGAATACAAAAAGTTTGACGCAGAACAATGAACGCCCTGATAAAAATGAAAAAGATAGTGGCTGTTTGAAAAAAAAATAAAACTAGAGAACCCATCAAGGATTGAATTACCTCAGCAAAACATGCAGAGAAAGCACTGCTGGCAAAAGTTCCAGCGAAGGAGATATCCGATTTGGACTTGCTATCGGCAACCATGGCGGCGCAGAGCCCAGACAATGATCAAATCACAGCCTAAGCAGAGTACTCAGTGCAGCGTAAAATACAGAGACAATCAAAACAAATAGTGCAGATGAAAGAGACGGGAGATCTTGGGATCGATTAAAAGAATATCAATAATACAAAGGAGGAAGAAGATGGGATGTGGATTTATTGGGAAACTAAACAAGACAGTGGGGAAGGTTGAGTAACTGCTTTTGTTTTCTAAATCGTACAACGGCCCGGCGTCGGGTCCTCATTTTTGTTTCCTAAATCCACGTTTTTTGCGATAAAATCCTTCATTGAAATTTTTTTATGGTGAACTTGTAAATTTTGTACGGAATTTTTTTTTTAATAAAATAAAATCTAGGTGAATTGTGTTGCCCGGAGATATTTACACGTTGTCCGCTAACAATTTCTTCACATTATTAGAATTTAAATCTATAATTTTATGATTATGAGTCAACTTTTTTACCAACCAAACTAATGTTTATTGACTATTCCAAAAATATTTGTATATGAACAATGTTGATTGGAAGTTTTTTTATCTCAATAATGTTGTCCCCAAGCTAACAACTAAAACAGTCAAATATTAATGAACCCATTATGCTAATTGCAGGTTTATGTGACATCTACGTCTCTTTTTTTGGAACGATATTCATAAGTCAAAAAAATTTGTAGGGCTCATCTGTTTTACAAGTTTTAATTTACTACATTTACAACAATGATAAATGTCAAGTTAACTACTTTTTAAAAATAAATTAAAATGATAATTTACCCAAAATAAATAACGTAGTAATTGATATGAATTTATTTACAAGTAAAAAATTAATATGAATTTTATTTGCTGCGGATATGGTATCAAAAATTCAAGAATAATGCATACTTTCTGTGCTTCCTCGATCTCATAGTTTTGCTGGAGGGAAATTATGGCAATTTTGTGTTTGCCTTATATTAGAATGATAGTATACCACTGATACATATCAAGATTTTAGTTTGTGTGACATGTAATAAAACAATTTTGTTTATCTTGACACAACCAAATCTATTTTAATTTTTAAATTTCGCACTGTCGATGTTATATTAAAGATATTGTCCAAAAAAAAAAAAACTCCTACTCCTTCTCACGCAATCAACTGGTCAAATTGTTATGAGCTGGAAATGATGATGATAGAGATGGATAGGAATAATACAGTCATCAACAGATCAGAGTCATAAAAATGGTTCCAAGTGACGTTGACCATTAAAGTTTGACGTCTGAACTGTTTGAGGAATTGTGCCATTCACATGCCACCTCGAATTGGCATGTCATTTATCACATTCCAATATTCCTTATCACGGCCTGCCCCCGAAAGCATAAATATATTGGTTCTATACATGGTTGAATACACTACCATAAAAAAAGGCCAAAAGTGATATTTATCTTTATGAACACGAGGTTTGGGAAGCGTTACAGCTTCCAATATCATTAAAAGAAGTTCGTCACAACTTATTTTTAAAATAACTTCTTGTAGTACTTCATTAAGTAAGTTCAACAGGAAGTATAGGTAAGTTATGACGTTTCCCTATGTCGCTATATATTTGTGTTGTACACCGATATGTGTTTTCAGAAAGTATCAATCAAAATAGATAAATTCAATACATACAGAGAACAAACTAGCATACATATTTCTAGTATTATAAAAGCAAAATATCATATGATAGCTAGAAATTTAGTACTAATCACATGGCCCCAATACTTAAATAGGGTGATTAAGTCACTTCTTTTCTTTAATATTAGTATTTGTTAAGAATTGAGCCAATCCCATGGTCAAAGCTGATGTAGACATCAGTGAAGCTTTTAAGATGTTCACAACATGCATTATGTTCATATAATCATTGCATGTTCGAAGTTAGAACGAAAAGTTGTATAATCTCATGTGAAAAACAAGACAAATTAAAATGCTTTTTAAAATTAAATAAAAACAACACGGACCTCGAGTCTTGAACACCAACGCAGATTGTCCTTTTTCTTCCAAGTCATCATGCTCAGAAACTTCATCAGACTCATTCAAAAATGTCAGAACATAGCCAGATGAAAAAGATTTCACAGACAAGTCATCTGCAACTATGAACAACGTTGGCCTCTTCAGATATCCATTCTTCATCAATGACATCAAATCCGCAGGACCAAAAGTACTCAAACTATGATTCAATTTGTCGATGCATCCCAAGCCAGAGTTTCCTTGTAAAAGTTTCTCCACTGCTCCTAGTGGTATTGCCAGGAAGATAAGAAGCTGGTCTAAGAAATCTTCATCAAAACTAGAGCAAATAGCACTTTGCACTTAGATTTTTCTGTAGACAACCACGACAACCGGACGAACAGACGAACAACAACCTGTAAGAATCGAAACTGATGATCTGAGTCGCGTACGAGGACGCTGTCCTATAGAGTTATTCCGCAACCACCGGCAAAGAGGAAGCGGCACCCCCCAGGATTAAACAGACCCTTCTTGATATGTCAAGGCAACAGAACTGGCGGAAGATAATGGTAACAACAGTCAGAAAATATTGGAAAGAGGAGAGGGGATGAAATTGCGATACATACTGAGCACCCCGCCTGTGTCTCTTTTATAGGCGTTTTCATGAAAGGTCATCGGTCACGAAGGAACCCGGACAATACGTCCGTTGAGACCGGAGAGGCACCACCGAACAGACGAGCCCATGAATTGCGAACGTGAAGGTCGCCTGACGAAGCGCCGGACCGTCAGCAATTTCCAGTCACGGAGGGTCACGAATTTTAAACCCCAAAATATAGTGACTTTTTGGCAAGCCAAATTAATATTATTTTTTATTATCCAAAAAATAATATTTTCGGTGAGCATAAAAATAATTCATAAAAAGTGCCAGTACCACGTATTTATTCACGCGCAGGGGGGGAATCGCCGGATTTCAACTACATTTGCCTTCCGGTGGCCCGTTGTTGTGTGCGCGTGAGCCCACCACTCCTCTAGGCCTCTTTACAAGCCCAAGTTAGTAAAGTAATATATATAGGCTTGTAACCTCTTACTCCCAAGTAATGTGGGACTAGCTTCTTTGACACACCTACTCAAACACTTATATTTTACAACAATCCCCCACATGTGTCAAAGAAACCCTCTGTGTTACCCACAGGATATAACCATTGTATCTAGTGGTCCGATGGACTATGAACTAGACCTAGACCAATAACACATGATACACAGAGATGTCAGTGGTCCTATGGACTATGAACTCACATTTCTTTGGTGTATATCAGAGGCATTAAGAATCAGATTATATCCTAACATTTCCGCTGTTAACGACGGTTTCGCGCGTTATGTCGGCCATGCGCGTGCCTGGTTCGTAATGAATGCTCTAGAGATTTTGCCATGATCTCATAGGAGCGGCCACACTCCACATTCATAGAGGTGATTTCATATAAGTGTACCTGCACTATGCACACTGTCTTGTTGGACTATGAAATCATTAAGAGCTTTGCTCAACCTACAATAATGCAGTCTAGCACATTCAAAATGTCATAGGAAGGGACGTAAATATTTGTGCTAGTCAGAACTGACGAACGACTTGTTCTTACCCAGTGAACCTTCTTCATGGGATCACTAATCACAAAGGATAGGTTGCCATCGTTGTCAATTAGTAGTCGGCTTTAGTCCCATTCCTTTTGACTTTTCAACAACCATTTTCCTCCCAAGAGGTTTCGTTAACGGATCCGCCAAATTCATTTCTGACTTTACATAATCGATTGAGATAACACCATCCTTTAGCAGCTACCTTATAATATTATGTCTCAATCGTATGTGTTTACTCTTACCATTGAAGGTTTTATTCTTAGCTGTGGCTATCGCTGCTTTATTGTCACAGTGTAACGACACTGATGGTGTTGGTTTGTCACCTAGTGGGATATTCACTAAGAAGTTTTTCAACCACTCAGCCTCAGTACCAGCCAACTCCATAGCAACAAACTCAGAGTCCCTAGAGGACGGTGTTATTATGTTTTGCTTGGCTGACTTCCATGTGACAGCACCGCCACCAAGAATAAAGACATAGCCTCTAGTGGATTTTGTCTCATCTGAATCTGAGATCCAGTTAGCATAACTGTACCCTTCTAATACAGCGGGAAATCCACTATATTGTACAATACGTCCGTTGAGACCGGAGAGGCACCACCGAACAGACGAGCCCATGAATTGCGAACGGGAAGGTCTCCTGACGAAGCGCCGGACCGTCAGCAATTTCCAGTCATGGAGGGTCACGAATTTTAAACCCCAAAATAAAGTGACTTTTCGGCAAGCCAAATTAATATTATTTTTTATTATCCAAAAAATAATATTTTCGGTGAGCATAAAAATAATTCACAAAAAGTGCCAGTATTATGTATTTATTCACGCGTAGGGGGGGGGGAATCACCGGATTTCAACTACGTTTGCCTTCCGATGGCCCGTTGTTGTATGCGTGTGAGCCCACCACTCCTCTAGGCCTCTTTACAAACCCAAGTTAGTAAAGTAATATATATAGGCTTGTGACCTCTTACTCCCAAGCAATGTGGGACTAGCTTCTTTGACACACCCACTCAAACACTTATATTTTACAACATTTTCAATCGTTACATTCAACCTTGTCGTCCTCCTATCCTCTCTGCGAATTTTTTTATCTCACTTATCTTGATATTGCTTTGGGAATCTCACTGACCTGTATCCTTCGTAACAATGAATCTGTAAGCACCGTATTTGAGACAAACGAGCACTTGAGGATGTCCAATGCCTTCAATTGAGTGAGAAATATGAGATGATAAGAAATCTACGAAACAAGATATTCTAAAACCACAAAAATAAGTATTAGAAGTGTTTTAACGGTAAAAAAAAGTATTAGAAATGTTAAGCAAATAAGAATCTTTATTAATCATCTCAACTGTTAACAAGAGTAGTTAGAAAAATATAATGGAGAAAGATGAAAAATCATGTTATTAATGGAGGAGTAACACGCTCATATAAGAATTGTAACCCACTTGAGTTATCACTAATCTTCCCTCAATTGAAGACTATGACTCCATTAGAGGTTGAGAGAGACTTACATTATCCTCACTCAACATGGATTTATCTATTTTAATATACACAATCAATACATTAACTAAGACTTTTTATATTGATTAGGGCCTCAATCAATTAAATAATTAATTAATTTCACCTTAACATCTCCAACATCACAAACTATATGTAAACTCTTTAGGGTAATCGACCAACCCAATTTAGGGAGTTTAGAGAGAGACCCAAACTACAATTTCTCTTTACATGGTGGTATCAACATCCCTTCGCAGTCTCAATATTAAATTAAACCCTTCATATACTAGGGTTACTTCACTAATCAATTGTTAACACCTTGATACTTTTAAATAGAGGATGAGGAATCAACAAAGGCATTCATGGCAACGTAATATATATATAACAATTATGATTACCTTCTTTGGATTAATATTCACAGCGAAGTCCACGATTTTCCTTTAGAAAGAAGACTCTTTAGCAGACACAACTTTGTATTCAGATTGAGAGGCATTGCATGTAAATCGTCATAAACAGCATAATATGCCTCCCGTACGTAGCCTTCCCCTGTATCGTATAACTTGCCATGTGGTTAGGCATAAAATTAACCAACGAGTTTACCAGCTTGTCCTAATCCTTTTTTTTTTTTTAAGAAATCAAAGAAGCTAAAATAAATTACTTAATCTATCATATATTATGTATAATTAGATTCACGCCACATTTGTGTTTAATATTGTTGAAGGTGCTCACTAGCAAATAAGAATATCTACGGCAGCGGTACACTTCGCAAGCATAAAACTTGGTGGGCCCAGTGTCATCAATGTTAAGTTGAAGCCTTTGATTATAATGTTGTATTGAGTTGCTTGGCTGAAGAAGCATTTACTTACATTTGTCTGAATTGAAATACTTAGGCCATATTGGTTATCATGAAAGTGGAAGGGTGGGGTGGCACTACAAAAAAACACCTGATTTTTGATGAAATTTGTGACGGAATCAGTGTTTCCGATGGGATTTGCGATGGAATGCGTTTCCGATGGAATGGATTCCGTTGGCAATAATAGCGTCACAAAAAAATTTGAAATTCCATCGGAAAATTTGGGACGGAATTTCCGACGGAATCTGTTTCGTCGCATATTCCGACGGAATTTTCCGTCGAAATCCAATTCCATCACAAATTTCTGATCTAATAGACCTACAGTCTTCATATAATGAAGGCTCAGTTCTGGTAGATTGACCACAAGATCTTCTTGGTCTATCAAAAGATAGTTTGACAGTTCCATCTGATGTTTGAATGATTTTGCTTACCTGAGATATAGGTTTAGGAATCGGTTTTGTGACCTTATCCATTGTCCTATCATCTGGTAATTCAACATCATCCCACATAATTGTTTTTGGAACAGTCAAGTTTGCATTTTGTTCATCTGATAAAAAGACTATTGTTTGGCCATTATCAGGTGGGATCAAAACTAAGGAATTGGATGAGTTTAAGACCTTATACTGTTCCATCACAAATTTCTGACGGAATTCGTTTTTGTTGCAATTTAAAAAAAAATTGATTTTTTTTAATTTACAAATACCACATGTTTGCTCTCCAGAGTGCCACGTGTCCCCCTCCCCGTGCTGCCACGTGTCCCCTCCTCATAATTCCTCCAAATGCCTCTCCTCCCATTCGAACCCGCGACCTCAGGGTGCAAATGCCTTCATGCCCGAGTCTTTTCCAGTTGCGCCGGAATGAACCTATATTATATTATTACATATTATTATATATATATAAACATACATACGTATAATTAATTAATTATATACATATAATTAATTAAATATAATATTATTAAAAATAATGAAAAATTTAATAAAAACGAAAAAATATTTACATATTTAAATTAAATTAATTTTTAATTAAAATTATATAATAAAGACTTTTTTAATATCATAAATATTATTTTTAATATAAAATTATAAATATAATATTAATAACACATATATATTAATAAATAAAAATATAATTTTAATAATTAAATTTAAATATAATTATATAATAATTAATATTTTAATTTTATAAATATTATTTTTAAAAAAATTAATAATTTTTAATTTTTCCGACGAAATTTCCCGTGGCAAATTGCGACGGAAATTTCCGTCGGAAAACTTTGCGACGGAATTTTCGATAGGAAATTCCATCGGAAAACTTTGTGATGGAAAATTCCGTCGGAATTTACCACGGAAAAAATTTCGTCGGAAAAATTTGCTACGGAAATTTCCGTCGGAAATTCCGTAGCTAAATTTGCCACAGAAAATTCTGTCGGAAAAATTTGCCACTGAATTTCCTTTGGAATTTGCCACGGAAAAAATTTCATCGGAAATCGGGTGTTTTTTTGTAGTGTGGAGGTGGAAGTGGAAGTGGAAGTGGAAATGGAACCCATATTTTTGTGTTTGGTAGGGTTAATGCACTTCTCTAGGGAAGTGACTTCCAAAAAAAATGATGGAAGTCCCCCCAAAGAATAGGTTCCACTTCCATAGAAGTGGAATTTTGTTGACCATTATGCCCTCTTATGTTTTATCAAATTCCAAGCTTTACTCCTCTTACTTCCTTCCTTTCTCTTCAGCCTCACACTCGACCGCCATGCTTCAAGCTTAGTCATCTCATTTTTTCAATTCCCACCATCATCTTCAACCTCTTGCTGCATAAAACCAGATTTGTGCACAATTTCTCCCACGCCGTTGAACTTGTCGAACTTGCTGCACGCCGCCGCTGAGACTATCAAACATGCCCCACGCAGTGCGAGACCCGTCGAACTTGCCCCATGAAGCTTTGAGCCAGTTGAACCTGCCTCATGCCACGGTAGAGTCGTCGAACTTGTCCCACACTGCCGTCAAGCTGTCGAACTTGCCCCATGTTGCCGTCAAGCCGTTGAACCTATGTCACACCACCTTCGAGCTACCGCACCAGATCTGTTTATGATTGTTTTGGGTCAAATTGATTTTTAGATCTTTTTTTTGATTAGCTTTCTAGTACTGGATTGTGTTGATTGGTCATCAGCCATAGCTGCTGGCTGTGTTATTCCAGCAAGGCAATTTCTTCAGGGAAAATTTTTCCCCCAAAGGCAAGGGTATTTTAGCCTTTTCACAGGAAAAATACACATATTAATTAAAAATAATATCTCACTTCCATTGGCATACCAAACATACTTTATAAACCACTTTCACTCCCAGTTCCACTTCTACCTCCACTTCTAAGTCTACTTCCACTTCCATAAAAAAACTCTTCCATTGTACCAAACGGGGCATTAGGGTCCAGATTGCCCAAACTTTCATACAGCGAGCTTATGCACCCAAATCGACCAGGCTTTATGTTAGAATCCTGGCTCACAAGTCTGGAATTAGTTCCTGTGACAATGTCAAGAAGCTTAAAAGAATACATACCACAGAAATCGTGATATATGACATTTATTAACTGCCATATATAACGGTTATGAACTCTCATATATGTAGGTGTAGTGCCCGAAATTTGAAAAATAAGTAGCCGCCACCAAAATTTTAGAAAAGGATAATTTTGGAAAACCTTTTTTTGAAAGTGAAACTAATCTATAAAAACCATTTAGGGTTCGAGAGTCGATTGTGTATGGGGAAGGTGTTATGCACCCTACAACACCCATTCACAAGAATGGTTACCCTAAGTTAATTACTTAAAAATATTATGGCCTTTAATTTTATTATAATTACCCAATAAAAAAAGAGAATATTTACAAAAATAAATGAAATGAAAACTAAAGAAAAAAAGGAAAATTTATTTACAAAAATAAAATAAGGAAAAATAAATTTATTTATAAAATTGGAATTGACATAGGAAGGGAACCTAGGGCCTACGTACCCTTTAGAAAGATCAAAGCCCACATAGTTCGGGGTCGAAATGCTTGTCACTTTGTTGGTATTTTTTAGAAAATTTTTTTATTTAATTTATTTGAGAAAAATATTTTTTTGTTTAGTTTGTTTTTTTTATTTTAAAAAAAAAACATTTTTTTCCCTTTATTTTCTCATATTAAGACAAATTTGTTTATTTTAGGAAAAGAACCTCTTTCTTTTTATTTTAAAACTTTTTGTTTGCAATAGGGAGAGAAGAAAAGAGAGAGCTCATAAAACCAATAAGGAATTGCATTCTCATCATATTATTCATTGTAGAAAGTCCAAGAAGACAAGACAATCAATAAAGACATAGTGAGAGTGTTACCTTTTATGCTTTGAACTCCGCTCTTGATTCATATGCCACACGTCCAGCAACAACGCGTGGGAAAACTCAATTAGACAATGGAAAACAAGTGCACCTTGAACCTTTCCTCTCTTCACTCCCAAAATTGTCTTGCTTCAATCATTGCTCTCATATTTATAATCTCAAGGTAGAGTTTTCTTCATAAATGCTCCTTCTTTTTTTGAATTTTCATTTTTGATTTTTTTGTATTTTATGTTAAGAAGTTATTTTGTATTTTATGTTAAGAACTACCTAACTTCACCCAAACACCATCAATGGAGATTTTTTTTTTAAATTTTATTTTTTTAATTTTTTTATATTTTCTATTAATAAAACTTCCTAGCTTGACTTAATCACCATCAGTGGAGATTTTTTTTTTCATTTTTAATTACTTTTTTTTATTATTCTCCCCACAAGTAGTTTCCTAATTTAAACCTATCAACATAAATGAGATTTATTTTTATTTTTTTTATTTATTATTTTCCCTTAAATAAATGACAATGCCAATTTGGACACTAATAATCATCAATGAGGGGATTTATTTTAATTTTCGTTTTTTTTTATTTTTCCCCTTTTAGTGATGATTGCCAATTTGGATACCTATAATCATCAATAGGATAATTTTCTTATTTTCGTTTTTATTTTTTCTTTCAATGATGATTGCCAATTTGGACATCAATCATCATCATTATTATTTTTTTAATTTTTGAGTGGAGGCCTGGACAAAATAGGGTGTTCACAATAGGTGCTATAAAAGCTTGGCGCAAATATATTAGGGTTCCGGACCTATTATAATGATTATAATATAACATTCATTGTGTATTGAGGTTATGTGAGGTCATGATCTGCCAATTGCTGTGATAATAATTAACGGGCACACATAAACAACTATCATAATATATGGTAATGATTGCATGATATATAACGGTCTCATTTTACAACCGTTATTTATTCAGTAACATACATAACCGTTTGTATATAAGATCTGTGACTTTCAATAAAAAAAGAACCATGAACTTTTACAATGCATGAAGGTTTTAATTTAATAATGTGATGAATAGATATAAGACTCTTCAAGCAAGAGTTTCCAAACTAGTTGACCTCCTTTATATATATAATATAACAGTAGTACTTTCCACATTGAATTGCTATGTAATTTGAGTTGGATCAAGACATTCAAGGCTTTGTGGGGAGAATTAATGGCAACAATTAACGTATATAATTGATAATATAATTGTTGACCTATATATAATTATGTCTCTTTATAGGAATTAACCATGAAAAGCAAAGGATTCTGGAGAAAAAACATGTACTCCTATAAAAAAGGGTGGAAAGGATATGCAAATACTTTAGTTCAAGGGTTTGCATAACCCCTACGCCCTTTCTAATAGAGGTATTTTTTTTACCCTATCTTCCTTTTCTTTCCAAGCTTGATTGTTCGAGAGACATAAGGTATAAATGAACATTTACATTATTATATATATATATATACATATATTAGGAGCATGATTGATTCTAGCCACAAAGCCCAAAAAATCTTGATCCATCCAAATTGCAATGCTACTCGATATGGGAAGTACTACTCTGTTATATATATAGAGATGAGTCCCAAGTAGCTCAAAAACTCTCACATTGAAGAATTTAGGACTGATCATAATGTTGAATTTCATAGCATTTAATTTGGTGCCACTTGCTCAATAGAAAGGCAGGAGACGGATCTTCAGTTAGAGCAATCATAGGATATCCAAAAAAAATAACATAACTTCATAACAGTAAATTCAATATATCACTTGATCTAGTTTATTCACAGAGCTTGTTCGTGTATGACTCTTAGTACATTTGAACTAATTTATTTATAGAGTTTGTTCATGTATGACTCTCATTGGTGCACCTGAACTAGTTTATTCATTACACCTATTGAACTTTTTGAAGTAACTTCCAAAGATACGGATACTTTTAAAAAAGGAGATGTTTTTGCTTAGGGATCATATCTTCAGAAGTTACTTCAAAAGAGATCAATAAAGTAGAAACCTTTAGTCAAAGCAATAGGTCGACAACTTCCTGTAATAGGAAATATGTTTTCCAAACAAAAAAACATAACTTCACAAAAGGAAACTAATGTCACCTTGAATGCTTTATCACGTCGTGACTTCACAAAGGCATCTCAATCGAATAAGGAAAATAGAGCACCAAAAGAATGCAACCTAGCTAGGGCTCACGAACAATGAAAACACAAGTTAGGGCAAGCGAAAGCAACTTGCTTGACAGTTGCTGAGACAAATGTGAAGGTATTGTCTAGCGCTGCTGTCGATGAAAAGTAAGACAAAGGCTTTTTATGGTAGGGCTCAATTGAAAAAGATTCTAGAAGGCCGGAAAAGACAATAAGAGTACTAAGATTACGATGTTGATGGGTTTCGTTCCAGCAGACTAAGTGTCAAGTGTGTTATGCTTCAGATACTTAAATAGAAGAGGAAGGGTATTTTTTTTGCTTGTCTTGCTAAAACTTTATTTAATGGTTGTATTGATAAAGCTATTATTTATTTATTTATTTATATTTATTACGGTTCTTTGTTAAAACCGTGAGTTATGTTATTGTTTTAACATATACATATATCATGGTTATTAGTTAATAACCGTGAGGTATGTTATAATCTTTTTTTTGGGCAGCTAACACCCAGATAAATACATTTTTTATATTCTATAAAAATAAAACAAAAAAATATCACCCTTTGGTGACTAATTGCCTAATAAATGATCCCTAATAGAAGATATGAGGTCTACTATGAATTTAGGAATTTTCGTTTCTTTTAATTTGGATGAATCAAAAGTTTCATAAATTCATAGCAAACCACACATTATCATACTACTCGTCACTAAAGGAGTGGCTTGAATCATCTTGGAGTATGTTCGGATCATAGTGGCCAATCTCATACTCATCAAGAGTGAGATTGGCCTTCCTATTCATACTCGACAAATATTTGGCCAGCCTTCTCACTCCATGGTCAAGGCGTTCTGCATACTACATAATTGCCTCTATTTGAGGTAGGGGTTATAGAGGAGGAAAGGGAGAGAAGGAGGTGGTGGAGGTTGTGGAGGAGGATGAGGATGACACTGTGGATTTTCTAGCAGGTCTTCAGCATGACATTTCATTTTGGCAATTAAAAGAATAGAGGAGGATGATAACATAAGGAAATCGGGAGCTTATATAGATTGGAAGTGACATGTGCGAACCATCATTACACACATTGGAAGTTGAAGAGGAGCAGTCGTACACAGTGATGGGTAATGAAAAGGTATTTGGTTCTCGTACTGATCATTGAAGAATGAAGAAGCATAGAGTATTCTCATTATGAGCATAAGGAAGGGGCAAAATTTTGACCTTTTATTGACAATTGTTTAAGAGAAACCATTATGTTGTTTTTTTTATATGAAGTTGGAAGACAAATCGTTTATTTGTTCATCTAACATTTCATGACCGTTTTACTATAAGAATCATCATTCTTGTGAGATAATATATAACAGTTACAAAGTACAACCATTATATATTTGCATGATATTCTAATAAGTGGCTGTTGTTACTTAATAACGGTAATGTATATACCTTTTTTTAAAAATTTTGGTGGTTGATTATGTAACTAAAACTAAAAATAAAAAGTTATGAAAGTATTTAATGCATCATTATATTTTTCATTCTCCAGTAACTTGCTCATCTTCTCATTCAAAAAGCGAACGAGAGAGATAAGTTCCTTCAAGCATTGTCTATACGTCCTTGCTCTCGCAACTAAACTTGGACCATATGTTGGAGCTCGTAGGTTGCGTAGACAAGACCTTCAATGCTTGTTGGTGTAGGGAGTTCATCTTTTAGTTTTTTGCTATATGATGAATCAAAAGTTCTCTTGCGTTTATCCATGATGTTTTGTTGAATCAGAAGTTAGCTTTGAGAAGTTAAAATGGAAGTAGAGAAGTAGCGTTTAGTTTTTGGACATTTATATAGAGAGAGTTTCATAGATTATCGAGTCATCACATCTTTTAGTATTAAAAATCATTATGTCTTACAAATGGCGACGGTTAATTCTTAATAATCATTATGTATTTGACAAATTTTTTAATTTATTGGTGTCTACTGTTAATTGTATAATCAACCACATTATTAACTTAGAACCGTTAAGTATGTTGGCTAAAATACTTTACAATTCTTCATTCTTTATGGTTCTTAGTTAATAACCATGAACTATTAATTCTTAACTCTGTCTCCCTCTTTTGATGATAAGAATATGGATGAGGATAAGGAAGGGAAGGATGAGGATGAACAGGATGATGAGGACCGTCTTCCTCTTCCTTGTCCTCTTCCTCATCCTCATCCTCATCCTCATTATCGGAGAAGGAAGATGAAGGCTAGATCAGAGTATTATTATCAGCGTGGGGAAAGGGAAAGTGAAATAGTAGCAGACAAGTAGGTGTAGTGGTTGTTGTAGTGGAGTGTTTGTTCTTCCCATAAGTAGTATAAATGGGTGTGTTACGATCGTTGTAAGCATTCAGAGTTTGAAATAAGAACAGAGTGTTTGGTTTTTGAACCATTTGGTACCAGAGCCTTGTTCCAAAGGGAGAGAAAACGAGAGAGTGAGGAATAGGTTGAGAAACAAAACGTTGGAGAAACAGGGTGTGCGAATCCCATCCTCCTGACATCCTCTCAAAAATTTGACCTCGCCATCGTGTTTGGAAGGTCCCAAAACACCGGACAAGCTTCGGCCACCGCCCTGAAACGTCTTCACACGCCACACCGGAGAACCACGCGCCATCAATGGCATCCATGCGTCGCTCTGAGGTTGAAGACGACCACATCATCGTCCACGTCAGCATGATCTGTCCAGTCAGCGACAACTCATCTACTCCCTGTCCGCCACGTGTCAAATACACCACGACATCACCACCGTCAGCCCTTGCCACGTCATCAGGCCCAGTCATCTTCCATGTTATCATCACCGATAACTCATCCACTCCCTGACTACCACGTGTCACTTTCTGCCACGTCAGCATAACGGTCAGCCATCATTTTGTTAAAATGACATTTTTATGCCCTATATTTTTCTAAATTTATAGTTAGGTCCCTAGAGTCTTTGAAATTACATTTTGACCCCCAGATTCTGCCAAAATTACATTTTAAACCCTTGAACTTCCTGAAATTACATTTTGACCCCTAGATTCTACCAAAATTATATTGTTGCCCCAAATTTCCTATTTTACCCCTGACTTTTCCATAAACATAAATCCTTCCCCTACCCTTATGCCTTGTACCTAATAACTGCGTACTTAAGTCATAACTTGTCAAACAAACTACAAAATGCCTCCAAGATGCAGGAATAGACACGAGATTGAGATGGAGGAGATGAGACACTAGATACAAGAACTGGAAGCCACTATAACAGAACAGCAAGCCTTGCTCGAAACTCGTAGAGAGCACTCAAAAGATGATTTGAACAGCCACAGTTCGTCATCCCCTGATTACTGTCATCGTCCTCGACAACAACCATTCCAGCTTAATGACATTAAGGTAGACATTCCTGAGTTCGAGGGAAGACTCCAGCCGGACGAATTCATCTACAGGCTACAAACGGTTGAATGAGTCTTTGAGTATAAAGAGATTCCAGATGAGCACAAAGTTAAAATTTTCGCCATTAAACTAAAGAAACGTGTCTCTATATGGTGGGAGAATCTCAAGAAAAGGAGTGAAAGAGAAAGAAAAGGCAAGATACATATGTGGGATAAGATGCGACGCAAACTCTCACATAAGTTTCTTCCCAAAAATTATTATCAAGATAATTTCCTTCAGTTACATAATCTCTGCCAAAAGGCTATATCTGTAGAGGAATATACAAGGGAATTTGAGAAACTTATGATGAAATGTGATATACAAGAAAGGGAGGAGCAAACAATAACTCGTTATCTTGGAGGGTTAAATATGAATATCGCCCATCCAGTACAACTCCAACAATACTAAACTCTGGACGACGTCATTCGTTTAGCCATCCGTATCGAGAAGCAGTTGCCCAGAAGGCCTCTGTACCAACCGTCTTCCTCAACCAGAATTCCTTTTGATAGGCGTAAGCCACAAATGCATCATCCCAGCTCTTCAAGCACGCCTCCACCAAAGGCTGCTAGGGAATTTAGCTCCAAAGCACCTAAGGGCCTATTTGTTACGCGATATTGAATTTTGATGGATTGGGATAGGGATAGGGATTGGGATTAGGATTGGGATTGGGATTGATACTTTAAAAATATGTTTGGTATGAGGTGTTAATTGGAGGGAATGATTTTACCAATCTTATTTAATAAACAAGTACTAATTATAAAAAGACTCAAATACCCTGTCATAATCCCAAACTTGATCGATCAACCAAATCCTCAGGAAAATCAATGTTGAACTCATCGTCGTGATTGTCATAATTGGAAAGGTTCACCTAGTAAAAACTTCAAATATGTTTCTGAAGAACCAAGTAAATAGGGTATATTTATTGCCGTGAAATCAGCAAAACAGGAAAATCAGAAGGCTATGGATTGAAAGTGACCAAACAAATAAATAAAAACCCATTTGCGAAGCTAACGAACATTAAAGAGCTCTCGTCTAATAGGTTCGTGGCTTTGACTTCTGATATAGAGATGAGAGACATCTCGATATCACAATCAAATCGCTAATTAATAGCCAACAATGCACATCTTCAACAGAGAGAAAGCGGAAAAGTGATCGGTGCTGAGGCGACAGAGTGGGCGACGGAGTGAGTGGCGGTGAGGGAAACCGTGTGAAGTTGAGACGTCAATGGTGAGGGGAAAAAAAGAGGTAGTGAATATTTGAGAGGGATTTTAGGTTATGATTGGGGTGATTTTTGTCTAGAAATATTTTATTTAAGGGTATTTTTGTCTTCACAATTTTGCAATCCCGGGATTCAAAACACAATACCAGGGAGAGGTGGCTTTGCAGCAATCCCACTTTCATGGTATTCCCAATCCTTGGTTATCCATAGTCCCTCATACCAAATGACACATTCTGACTCAATCCCTGATCCAATCCCACTTCCTGTCCTCAAATACCACGTACCAATTAGGGCCTAAGTGCTTAAAATGCCAAGGGTTCGGTCATATCGCTTTTAACTGCCCTAACCGCAGAGTTGTCACCATTATTGAAGGGGAAGCTTCTACAATATTTGAAGAAGAAAGGGAGCCTATGCCTAAAACAGAGCCAATATTTGATGAGGAGCTAGTATTTGATGAGAAAGTTACTCCTGCTAATCACGGTGAATCACCTATGATTAGGAAAAGCCTGCATACAACAACTGTGAAAGAAGAACCTTGGCTACGTCAAAACATTTTTCATACTCACTGCACTACTCAAGGTAAAGTCTGTGACGTCCTTATTGACAACGGAAGCTGTGAAAATGTAGTTTCCAACTATATGGTAGAAAAGTTGCAACTACAGACTCACAACCATCTGTGCCCTTACAAGCTCCAATGGCTTAACCAGGACAGTGAGGTAAGAGTTTCAAAACGATGCCTTATTAATTTTTCTATTGGTAAAAGGTATCATGATGAAGTTTGGT
The DNA here is from genome assembly GCA_963855925.1 of Inga laurina. NCBI lineage: Eukaryota > Viridiplantae > Streptophyta > Magnoliopsida > Fabales > Fabaceae > Inga > Inga laurina. Next base: position 58,249,889 of record OY979711.1, read on the forward strand.
GTGATGTTGTTCACATGGATGCTTGTCATCTTCTTTTGGGTAAATCTTGGCAATATGATCGACGTGTTCTGTATGACAGTCACACAAACACATATTCCTTCCAGAAGGATGGCGTGAAGATTCAGCTCGCACCTTTGCCATCTGATAAACACAATAAAGGTAAAAACGAATCCAAGCCATTAGTGTCTTTAGTCAAGAAGGTGACCAAAACAGAAAGCCAAGTCATGGGTTTTCTTCTATTGCTCGAAGCAAATACCTGAACTGTCATTCCACCTGAAGTGCAGCCATTGTTAGATGAGTTTCCTGATATGATTCCAGATGAAATTCCGCTGGGATTACCACCCATGCGAGACATTTGACATGCTATGGATTTTATCCTAGGAGCAGTAATTCCTAACAGGCCAGCTTACAGAATGAGTCCTCAAGAACATGTTGAAGTTCAAAGCCAAATTGAAGAATTGCTAAAAAAGGGATTGGTCCGTAAAAGTGTCAGCCCTTGTGCTGTACTTGTACTCCTAGTTCCCAAGAAAGATGGAAGCTAGAGAATGTGTATAGATTATCGTGCAGTCAACAAGATCACAATTAAGTATTGGTTTCTGATACCCAGGCTTGATGACATGCTAGACTAGTTATATGGCTCTACTACTTTCTCTAAGATAGACCTTCGTAGCGGATACCATCAAATCTGAATTAGTCTCAGAGATGAATGGAAGACCGCTTTCAAAACAGAGATGGGTTGTACGAATGGAATGTGATGCCATTTGGGTTGACAAATGCTCCTAGTACATTTATTCGCCTGATGAATTAGGTCCTTCACCCTTTTATTGGCACGTTTGTTATTGTTTACTTTGACGACATTCTTATCTACAGCAAGAGCCTAACGGACCATTTGGAGCATTTACGACAAGTGTTGTTAGTTCTTTGAGAGCAGAAACTTTATGCTAATGTGAAGAAGTGTACTTTTTTGACAAATGAAGTCATTTTTCTAGGCTATATTATCACTGTAGAGGGTGTACGGGTTGATCCAAGAAAAATTGAAGCCATTAACAGTTGGACAACACCACAATCCATCCAAGAAGTCAAAAGTTTCCATGGATTAGCTTCCTTCTATAGGCGATTCATTTGAAACTTTAGTTCCATTGCAGCACCCCTCACAGATTGCATCAAGGGAGACAAGTTCCAATGGACAGAGAAAGCTCTGAGAAGTTTTGAAAAACTGAAGAAATGCTCGACAGAAACTCCTGTGCTAGCCCTTCCTAATTTTGACCAAGTGTTTGAGGTCAGTTGTAACGCCTCTAACAATGGAATTGGTGCCATCCTGAGTCAAGAATTTTATACCATTGTTCGTGCTCTACAACATTGGAGTCATTATCTCCTAAATAAAGAGTTCATACTCTTTTTTGATCATGAAGCCCTCAAGTATCTAAACTTTCAGTAAAAAATCAGTCGTAAGCATACGCGTTGGAGTGAAATCTTACAGTCTTATCCGTTTATGATAAAACATAAGGCTGGAATTTTAAACTCAGTAGCTTATGCTCTTAGCTGCCATCATGCATTACTATCAACAATTCAAGCCAAAGTTGTTGGGTTTGAATACGTCAAGGAGTTGTACCAGGATGACCTAGATTTTTGTGGAATGTGGGAGGTGACTGCAGGTCAATCTTTCCACCAATATTACAGACAAGATGAGTTTTTATTTCGAGGTAAAAACCTGTGCATCCCTCAGTGTTCTTTACGGGAGGCAATAATTTGGGAAGCTCATGATGGAGGTTTAGCTGGTCATTTCGGTAGAGATAAAACAGTTGCTCTAGTCAAAGAGAATTTTTACTGGCCAAGACTTGAACGAGATATTAACAGGCACATACAGAGATGCAGAATATGTATTTTGGCCAAGACTAAGGGTCAAAATATAGGATTACACATGACTCTACCAGTCCCAAAAGCACCATTGGAAGACGTAAGCATGGATTTTATGCTTAGATTACCACGAACTTAGAGGCAGAAAGATTCTGTCATGGTGGTTGTGGATCGATTTTCAAAGATGACCCATTTTATTCCTTGTCAGAAGACTAATGATGCTGTGCAAGTTGCTGATCTATACTTTTAAAGACATTGTTCGACTCCATGGCATTCGAAAGACTATCACATCCGATAGTGATGTTAAATTTCTTAGCCACTTTTAGAGAACTCTTTGGAAAAAAATGGGTACTAAACTTTAATTTAGCAGTGCTAGTCACCCTCAAATGGAAGGACAAAAAGAAGCTATAAACAAGATTCTTGGCAATCTTCTACGAAGCTTTATTAGAAAGAATTTAAAGCAGTGAGATCTTATCCTTGCTCAGATTGAATTTGCTTATAACAATTCAATCAACCAAGCCACTAGAAAGTGTCCTTTTGAAGTTGTTTTTCCCTCAACTGGTAAACAGTATTACAATGCAGATGCAGACCAAAGGGCTGAAGAAATCAAGAAACTACATAAGCAGGTCTGAGATAGGATTCAGAAGCAAAATTTGAAAAAAAAAAAGCAAAAAGGGACAAGCATCGAAAGCAGCAAATTTTTAAGGTAGGAGACTTGGTTTGGATACATTTGAGGAAAGAATGTTTTCCTAAACAGCCGAATGCCAAGTTGTCTCCTCGAGCTGATGGTCCATTCAAGATTGTGCAAAAAATTAACAATAATGCCTATAAAGTGGAATTGCCTGGTGCCTATGGTGTTTCAGCCACTTTCAATATTGCAGATCTTTCTCTGTATATTGATGACGTTGTCAATTCCAACTCGAGGACGAGTCCTGTCCAACCCCAGGAGGATGAAACAGTAGCAAACAAGTAGGTGTAGTAGTTGTTGTAATGGAGTGTTTGTTCTTCCCATAAGTAGTATAAATGGGTGTGTTAAGATCATTGTAAGCATTCAGAGTTTGAAATAAGAACAGAGTGTTTGGTTTCTGAACCAGAAAGGTTTCAAACCATGACAACATTTTCTGTTTCATGACAGTTTTTGCTTAACAACCGTCATTCTTGTAAGACAAAATATGATGGTTACTAATTATCACCGTTATTTATTTGTTTGGACTTCTATTAAGTGATGGGTTTCGCTGTAGTTGGTGCCTCAGCCCCCTCTGTCAATCTATCTTTTACGTCGAATGATGACATGGCATAAGATAAAGAAGTATTGGGGGGAAGGGTCTTGTTTTCATAAAGGGGGTTCAAAGAAAATTACAAGAGATGAGAGAAAGCTTACTATGAGATGGAAAAAGAAATGATAAATTGTAAAATTTTCAGATTTCAAATTTTGACATTTCTTATTCGATCTACAGTAAGTTTCATCCCCTATCTCTTAATTTGCTTTCATGGCCTCCTTTATGAAAACAAGAACCTTTCTTAGTGTTCTTTTCTCTTGTGCCATCTCGTCATTCAGTGCAATAGATGGATTGGTGGAGGGGGCAATGTGGTTAAGATCCTCGATACTTGAGTCATTTGTTGCCACCAACAAGCCTTGAGAAGGAGGTAGTGGTAGAGGTGGGGGTGGCGGTGGAGGAGGAGTTCCCTATGATCTTAATATGATGAAGGAGAGAAGGAGGATGCCGATAAAGAAAAGTAGTAAGAATCACAAGGAATAGTAGAGTTTAAATAGTGGTCTAATAGATTGCGAATTGAAGGGTTATGACTTATGAAGATCTAACGAGATTACGAAAGGTTATAATAAGTTATGACATTGAAGGTCTGAATGTTATGAAGGGTTTTGAAAGAGTTAGATAACAGTGGTTTCTAAAGATCGTTACATTTTGTCTTCATTGATATAAGTGTTTGGAAAACAAATAGTTTGTAAGTGTTATATGACGATTGTTTCTTAAAAACCGTCATTTTTATCACTAAGTAAATGACGGTTATTAGCTATAACAATTACTTTTGTGTTTTTATGAATTTCGCCTCACAATATATGACAGTGCGCATAATTAACCGTTATGTTTAAGTATTATATATCCTTGTGCGACCTCTGTCTCGACATACATGACATTTATTAGCTGTAATTTTTATGTATTAGGCATTATAAATGCCCAAATTTGCAGTAGTGATATCTACAAAGTCCTTCCTTGCTTCTGCATACAACACTTTGTTTTTCTTTGTCCACAACAACTCTCACAAAAAGATAGTTAATTTTTTTTGTAGATTTTAAGGAAGTTAAATAAATTACTTAACCATATCATATGTTGTGTATTCTTAAATTATAAATTAATTTATAAGTTAGGCAAAATAGTTTAAAGAAAAAAATAACAAATATAAATATTTTAAAATAATTTAATTAGTTTTCTTAATATTTATAAAAGAGTCAACTCTATTTTATATTTATGACCGGCTTCGTAACTCCTCGTGTGTTGACAAACTTTTCAATTGGGCTCATTGTTTGTAGTGCATGTAAATGCCATTGAATGTTGCACTCTTTAATTAGGTACATTGGATCCGATCCTCATGCATGCACTCGAAATCTACATTGGGACTTTGTTGATATTTTTTCTGGTCCTTAAAACCTGAGTGAGATTTTTCCTATTTATTTTCTATAATGTTAAAATCTACTATTACTTCTTTTAATGCGCCATCAACGGGTCCAATTGTTATAGGTTAATTATGATCATAGATAGAGATGGATAGGAATAATACAGTCATCAACATATCAGAGTCCTAAAATATTTTCTATGTTACGTTGACCACAATTGTTTAATTCCTGAACTGTTTATGGAATTGCGCCATTCCAATATTCCTCATCATCACCGGCTGGCCTTTTGCATTGAGCCATTTCCAGTAGCACTTAATATTTTAAAGTAATTTTAAAATATTTGCTTGATTTTTTAAATATTTTTTCACCCACTCTTTTTTACCATTATCACAAAAGCCATTTATGCTAAAACCAATCCAAACAAGTTCTACTTTTATAAAAATAACTTATACAACCGCCAATCCAAACATAAATCATATTACACAATCTAACTTTTACCCAAAAATAATATTATAAAAAGTCAAACTGAAAAAAGCCACTTTATAATCATTGTTCCAAACATACACAAAGAGGACAAAGTAACATAATACTAGTACTACAAAAGCAAAATATCATATGATAGCTAGAAATTTACTACTAATCACATGGCCCCAAGACTTAAATTGAACAAACAAATGTCTGTGCTGGGTGATTAGGTCACTTCTCTTCTTTAATAGCAGTATTTGTCAAGAATTGAGCCAATCCCATGGTCAAAGCTGATGTAGATATCAGGGAAGCTTTCAAGATGCTCACAACCTGCAATTTTCATATGATCATGTTCCAAAATTATAATAGAAGTTCTAGAAGTTGTAGCTAGCACATTATCGGTTAGAAGTATTAAGGTGTATTAGTTGGTGATGACCCTCAAATCTATAAATAGGGGTCTTAACAAAGTGATTTAGTATGAAGGGATCAATATTGATCCCTACCAAGAAAAGAAAAGAGAGTCTACTTAGGTCACCCTCATAATTTCTAGAGTGTAAGGTTATTAGTTCATCTCCCTCAAATGAGGAATGATTAGTGTAAGACAAATTAAATTAAAATGCTTAAAATCAAATTAGAGAATACGTACCTCTTGGACACCAACGCAGATTGTCCTTTCTTCCAAATCATGCTCAGAAACTTTAGAATTAGCTTCTTTATTCAAACATGACACAACAAGGCCAGATGAAAAAGGTTTCACAGTCAAATCATCTGCAACCATGAACATGGTCGACCTCTTCACATATCCATACAATGATTTGGTCGTGGACGAATGTTTGGGGTCCCACAAGTCCACCGCTAGTGAACATCCAATTATGGAAGGAATACTTTGGCCAGTTAGATAACAAGTTGAACTAGGATCACCCGCATTGCTACAATAAAGATATAACGGTGAAGGATACATCACTTCACTTACAGGTAACATGTGTTTGTTCAACTTATATTGTGGAGCAAACTTAAGGTCGGCCAACATGTTATTCCCTGAAATGAAATCAGTGGATTCAAAAGAAGTCAAACTGTTGTACAATTTGTCGATGCATCCCAAACCAGAATTTCCTTGTAAAACTCTCTCCACTGCTCCTAGGGGGATAGCCAAGAAGCTAAGAAGCTGCTCCATGAAATCTTCATCAACTATAGCAAACAATACTTTGAACTGAGATTTTTCAATCATTACATTCAACTTCATCCTTATATCCTCTCTGCCAAGTATCTCACTCGTATTCTTGAAGGCCGTGCCTTTTGGATTCTCAACGATTTGTTTCCTTCTTAGCAACGAATCTGTAAGTACCGTACTTGAGACCAGTGAGCATCTGAGGAGGTCCATTACCTTCAATCAAGAACAAAAGACATGAGAAGATAAGAAATCTTTGTGCAGAAGGCATTCACGGTTAAAGAATACCCCTCTGGTGTCGTATTTATATGTCCACTCTAAGAATAATAAATGAGAGTGTTATAATTTTTCCCTTTTTTAATATAAATATATATATAGAGAAGAAACAGATGAAAAATACACATTCATAAATGAGGGTAAATTTAGAAAAATCTATCAATTTTGTTTTTATTTATTGAGTTAACTGAATTTCTTTGGAATTAGATAATTTGGATTTATAAATAGAACCTGGTATGATGTTACAAGAAGTATTATCAAATTGGAGTAAGCTATTCTGATAGAAGACAACTCTAATAATCTAATAACCGCACCGTAACATTATAAAATGATTACCTCCTTTGGGTCAATATTAACATCGAAAGCCCCGCATTTATCTTTAGAACGAAGAGTCTTTAGCAGACACAAGGTTGAAGTCAGATTGAGAGGCATTACATGTAAATCATCATAAACAACAAAAGATGCCTCCCGTACGTAGCCTTCCCCGGTATAATCTGGCCATGTTTTGTGTCACATATGATTTTGTTAACTTTACAATAACAATAAGAAAGGCATAATATTAGTATATAGTATACTACCTCCGGTCATGAATCAGACCAAATTGGCTTATTTGGAGATGTTAATAAAGTTATTTAAAAATTATTTTAAATTATTTATATTTATCATTTTTTCTTCAAACTATTTTGCTTAAATATATAATATGATAAAATACAACATATGATATGATTAGTATCGGACCGGGCCAGAGGGAGTATTACAAAAGTGAGTAATTTTACCTCCACTCACGGGTTCGGCAAGCACGTGTGTCAAATTCTTGCCACATTTACATTTTATATTGTTGAAGGTGCTCACCAGCAAATGAGCCGCTCTACGGCAAGGGGGCATTTCACAGGCATAAAACTTGGTGGGCTCAGTGTCATCAATGTTGAGTATGAGCTTTTGATTAATACGTTCCATTGAGCTCCTTGGCTGAAGTAGCATTTGCTTACATGTCTCAGAATTCCAATACTTAGGATCCAGATTATTACCCACACTTTGATACAAAGAGCTTATGCATCCCAACCTCAACGGCTTCATGTTAGAATCCTTATCCACAAGTCTGGCAATAGTTCCCAGTGGCAGCGTCAGGAAGCTTAAAAGAACATCTACGAAATCCTTCCCTGCTTCAGCATAGAGCACTCTGTTTTCCTCTGTGTCCACAACAATTCTCACTGTAATTTGTTTACTTGTTGCAGTTGAATTTGAAGCCATGGGTATGGTGAAAATGGAAACTGGAGCAAGCAACATAAGTAAAGGTCAAGAAAATATATATAATAAGATATACTTAGGTAGGAAACTTGTAGAGTCACTTAGCTCATGTACGTTATTATTAACAGCGAATCAAGGTTGTTCCATAAAGACTCAATTGAATAAGTGATTAGACATTACATTTCTATATTTCATTTAAGTTGAACATATCAAAATTTATTTCAACGAGTGAAGAGAAATTAAACCAAAAGCTAGTAATAACAAAAACTTTTTACAAAGAATATATAACTTTCAATATCAAGAAGGACAACTTAAAAGTTACTAATCTCTTGTTTGTTTCTTATATTTTATCCCCCGCTAAATTAATTTGAACTTAACTTAATCAGCTAATCTAGAGTCTTAATATCTACAAATGCATGTCGGTCCATTTATAAACCTGCCTCACTTAATTATGTAATGTTTCACACAATTAAGTAAGATGCAATTTAGATTGGAACCGGCCTAATTTGATTATGAGGAGCTTTTAGGTATATATCTATCATAGACGCAAATTGTATTAAAATTTAATTCCACATTATTTAATATGATAGTAAATTTAAGATTCCCTTTTCCAAACTCAATCATAAATCCCCTAAACATGTTCAAAGGTGGCCAATCACTAAACAATAACTATAAAAACAAGATTAAATAAACTAAATTAAAATTAAGTAAAACTAATTAGTGGGAATAATCTCTAAGTCTCAAATAAATTCAAAATTCATAGTACTCTAGGTTGAATAGGAAATCAGCCACACATGGCTTATCAAGTTCATCGCAGCAAAACCAAAAATTCAGAGTTCAATAAATATTGAAAGAGAATGATGAACAGAATCAAAATACTGTCAGTGAATTTAACGAAGAGCAAAATTAACAATGCGTGCTGAAACAGCTCCCTCGCTTCTTAGTTCAATCGGCTCCTCTCTCTCTCTCTTGCATAACTCGACGTCACAGCTCGTCAGGACCTTCCTCTAGCCAAATTCACCGGAGAAGATGATTAATAGTGGAGCACGGCCTCCTTTGCTCTGGTCCAAACAGCGTCAGAAAGGAGAGGAAGAAAAAGATTCCCTCTCCCTCTGGTTGTAGCTCCTGCAAATCGACTATGGAAGAAGAAGAAGAAGGTCCCCCGTGGTTGCTCCTTGGAGAAGACGAAGATGATGATTGTTCCCAATCGTCCAGATCGGCTGCCTCTCCGTGAAGACGAACAGTCCAGAGATGTCGCCTCCTCCCTTGCTGCTCTCCCACTTTCCTTCAATTCCCAAAATGCTGTCGCCTCATAGGCTCAAGTCTTATGCTTCTTTTCAACAAGTCTGATGCTTCTTTTCAACTCATCATGGCAGGGTCGTTTTTTTCCCCTTGACTGCAGGAAAATATCACAATTTAAGTGACTTCTTTACGTGATTTATAGTATATAAGATAAGTATGTGAGAGAAATTTTATCTGGATTTACATGAACATACTTTAAATCCAAAACTTCTAATTTTTACTACGAAAATTTTTGTTTATCCTAAATCTATCTGTTTATTTCTATTTTATTCAAAAATGAATTGAAATATCTATACTAATATCCCTAAATAATGTATCAAATCAATATCTTATAAAATCTTAAAAAAAAATCTATTAAATTTTGCAATTACGATTCTCTAAGTGTATCAAAATATATCTCAAATTAATTCACTTAAAAATGGAGAATCATCAAAAGTTTAAAAAAATATATATAATAAGATACTTAACAGGGAAACTTGTTGGAACGGTGGCAGACAAGAATTAGTGAGGGAGTTGGTGGCTCTCCTTTTTCTTAATTAATTGCATCTCTTTTTCTTTATCATCATGGTGTTTCTTTCTTTTGCTTACTTTTTTTTTTTTTTCGATACATATGAAACGATTGTTTTGCTTACTTTCAACATTATGTTTCTTTCCTTAGTATAAATATGTGTGTTTGGTTTCATCATAAGGACTCAAATATTTTTTGGGTCAAAGTAAGGACTCAAATTTAAAAGAAACACTTTGTGTTTGGTTTCTATACCACTCGTAGAGTCACTGAGCGCATGTACGTAATTATTAACTAGTAATGGTTGCATTATTTGAACCGGATATGACTTAAGTGCATATTCGGATTAGTTTTCTGAGATTAGTTTTTATGATTTATGAGGTAGTATATGAGAGGAGTTTTGTTTTGACTTGTGAAAAAAAATTTCTAAAACTATAATTTTGGCCTTTTCCAAACACTCACTAAATAAGCCTTGGTGACTCCTTGTGTAACCCCCTGCCGTAATTAATATTCGGATTACACAATTAAAGTGAAATAGATACCAATAAGCAACAAATAACATTTTTAAACCCATCTACCAGACGGGGTTTTCACAAATACCTTTCGAAATCATTTATAACCTGGTCTCACATTCACATTTCCGAATACAATTACTACACAAAGATAAATCACATTTAATATATCAGAGTACACAATAAAATAATTCCGGCAATTCCGGATTCCATTTATTAACTCAAGCTTTATAGGGCATATTCGCCCATACAAGCCCTCATATGGGGATTACACAATTCTCTTCAAATACATATACAAATCATCATCCACATACATATATATACATCCAAATACAAATATCCCATCTGGGATGATAACCAACTACCAAAACAACTAACGAAGGAAGTCCTCATCGCCCTTGGCTGCATGCTCCATCCTCAATCTACTACCCTGTCTGAAAGGTTAGTAGGGGAGGGTGAGATTCGAGAGAATCTCAGTAGGATAACAATATCAATATGCATGTACGATAAATGTTTAATGCATGACATGCTTGCATCACACAACTTATGATAACACAATAACAATTTACAAGCTCAATGCTTCGAACAATATACCTATGGCCATAGCATAAATTGAAACATAGCTTCAAATTACACAATATTATGCAAAGCTAAGACATGCACCAACACACTAACACATATATCAAGTACAAGCAGAAGAGATATGTTCCCTACTCTCTTTCCACGTAAGCTCTAGCTCTGCTTACTCACGATCAGGCGAATATCGAACCACGTTCAGGGCGAACATCAAACCCTATAACCAAACAAGGACATAGGGTTAAATCCCTTTTCCAATTCTTTAACTCTCAAACACTTAAGTTGGTTACCATTCATGACCTTTAGGAGGCTAATTAATGCCCAAACATATGCCTAAAGGCTTGGGAAACACTTGACCAAAGATCACTTTTTAAAAGTCCATAACACTGATTTTTGGGGTTGGGCCGCGGCCCAAAACTGCCCAGAAATATTTGGGCTGCGGCCCACCATCCTTGGACCGCGGCCCAAGGCCGTCCAGAGACGCACAGAAACATTTGGGCCGCGGCCCAAGGATAGAAAATCCAGTTTCTGTATGAACTTCCAAAAATCATAACTAATTCCACAAAAATCGAAATGAGTTGATCCCAAAGCCAAATGAAAGCTATTCAAGTCCTCTATACAGGAAAAATATTGACCTTTACTGAAAATCACCACACAAATCCAGATTTACACAAAATCCTACATTGCTCCAAAACAGAATCCAGTTTCGACCTTAACTTTAGGCAAATAGAAATCCCAGTTCACAAAACGAAATGACATGCTTTATATGTTCATTTTGAAGCTTAAGATGTGAACTTCAAGACTGGAAAGTTTCAGAATTTTCTAACATCATTTGCCCAGTCAAATCGTTCACACAAGCAGACTGCTCAGAACAGAACTTCAAAAGACAGAATTCCAGTTTTTGCAATTTGGCTTCCAATGGTTCCATTTTCATATCAAACATCATTCTCACACAAAATTTCACAAGGAATCCATTGGAAACACCAAATCAACCAAATTCACATTATATTGACATGTTTCACAATGAATTGCAACATGTCACACAATTCAAATTTCAAACCACAACATTACAATCTCTTTCCATTTCAAATTCAAAACCAATCTCAATGATCAAATACCACAACATGGAACCATTTCCAACACAAAACACATGACAATTCATGCATTTCACAATTCCACCAAAATCAGGGCAAAAACCAAAATTCACAATACTCATCCACAAATCACAAAACTTAGGTCAAAATGCTTCAAATACTCACCTCTTCCTCTTTCCCAAACCAATTCTTTGATTCTTCATCTTTTCTCTTTTGCTCAAGCCATCAAACACCTCCTTTCACAAATCTAAAACCATAGCAATGAAGCTCTCATCACTATGAACAACTTTATAGAAGGACATTAGAGCATTAGAGGGCAAGAAACAAGCCAAATCTCACCTTATTCTTTTCTCTTCCTTCCCTTAGCTTGGACGATCATGGAGTTGAGAGAGAGAGGGCGTGAAGATGAAGAGATGAAGTGAATGTTCAGTTTTTTGGGAGTCAAAACCGACCTAATAGAGAGAGGGAAGAGGAAAAAGCAAACTTTGAACATTTGACTTGATCCAAGGGTCCAAAAAGTGCCACATGTCAACATCTTGCAATATCCTCCATGAGCTCACATAGGCACATGCACACATGATTCCACCCTTTGATCTATTACACAAATCAATCTCAACCATTGATCTTGAAGTTACCAATGAGTTTCCTCTTCGGTAACTGACCAACTGGTCGGTAACTTTACTGTTTTGCCCCTGATTACGGCAATTCACACTGAATCACCACCAAATACATTTTCTCATTCATTTTCTTTCACAATGCGCCCTCTCCTCTATTTTAAGTCAATTTAGATGTTAATCCATAATTGAGCTTAAATACAGGGTTTTGGCGTTGCTCACAGCACATACGAATCATATCGGGTGCCAAATCACACCATAATCTCCAAAAGGGTTCATTTATCACTAATGACATCCACTTTTGGAGTCATTAACCCTTGATCACAATTTAGGGTTTTGCTAAACCGGGGCTTAGCAATCCACTAATCTCAGGCTTATTCTCTAGCCTCGAATCTCAAAATTCGGGATATTACATTACACCTTGTTTGTGTTTGTAGGTGTTAGAAGTCATAGACGGTGGCATGATATTGTTGAAGAAGCAATACTGTGGAGGAATTCATTGACTATTCTTCACCCACCTTCACTCACTTGTTGAATAACTTCCGTTAATCACTATCACTCTGTCTCCGTTTTGTCACTTTTGTTGATGATTTTTCCCAAACCACTTAGCTTTACTTAATGAAACAACGTTCTGAATTGTTTACTCATTTTCACAATTTCTGTGCTGAAATTCAAACCCAATTTAACACTCCTGTGAAAATCTTACGAAGCGATAATGCAAAAGAGTATTTTTCTTCCCCATTCACCTATTACATGCAAAGTCATGGTATTCTTCACCAATCCTCTTGTGTTGATACCCCTGCTCAAAACGGTGTTACTGAAAGAAAGAACAGGCATCTTTTAGAAACTGCCTGAGCCCTCTTGTTTCACTTCTCAGTACCTAAACATTTTTGGGTTGTGCTGTATCTACTGCCTGTTTTCTCATCAATCGCATGCCTTCGGCTGTTCTTGGTGGAGATATTCCATATTCCATTCTGTTTTCTACCACTAAGCTATTTCTTGTTTCCCTAAAATATTTGGTTGTGTCTGTTTTGTTCAGGATGTCCGTCCTAGTGTTTGTAAACTTGATCCCAAGTCCCTAGATGTGTTTTTCTAGGCTATTCTCGAGTCCAGAAAGGTTATCGGTGTGATTCTCTTGATCTCCATCGTTACCTTGTATCCACTGATGTGACCTTTCATGAGTCTTCTCCTTTCTTCACATCTTCGACCTCCTCTGCATCTCCATCCGTTATTGCTGAGTCTGATAATGTCCTGGTTTATCGTGTCCCTCCATCACCAGTACAGGCTGCTTTACTAGAACCTGATGTCATCAATGATGCTGATGTTCCACGTGTTTTGCCATCACTAGTCACTACTTCGCCGACGGATTCTGGTCCAGACTCCATAGTTTCTATTCCTAATTCCCAAGATCCTGTTAGCCCTACTTCTGTTGTTGATCCCCTTCCTGACCTACCTATTACCCTCTGAAAAGGTACCCATCCTCGTTGTCCTCCCAGAAGATATACTGAATGTACCTATCCTATATCTTCCTTGGTCTCTTACTAGAACTTGTCCTCTTCTTCCTCTTCACTTGTGGCCACACTTGATTCCATCTCTACCCCTACTACCATTCACCAAGCTTTGACTCATCCTGGTTGGCATACAACAATGGAAGAAGAACTCATGGCCCTTGAAAGAGCTGGTACATGGACCCTTGTTGATCTACCTCTTAGGAAGAAAGCCATTGGATGTAAATAGGTGTTTGTTGTTAAAACCAAGGTTGATGGTTCTTTAGAACGGTTAAAAGCTCGGGTTGTTGCCAAAAGGTTATGCACAAACTTATGGTATTGATTATTCTGAAACTTTCTCTCTTGTGGATAAGCTATCCTCCGTTCGTCTTCTTATCTCCTTAACTGCCACCTATCATTGGGATTTGCATCAATTGGATGTTAAAAATGCCTTTTTGAATGGTGATCTCCTAGAAGAAGTTTATATGGAGCAACCACCTGGGTTCGTTGCTCAGGGGGAGAATCGGAAAGTGTGCTACCTCTAGAATTCATTGTATGGTCTAAAGCAAAGCCCTAGTGCCTGGTTTGAGCGATTTTGTGACGTAGTCAAGCAATTTGGATTAAGTCAAAGCAAGTGTGATCACTTTGATATAGACATGATTCTTCTAGTAGTATATGTTGATGATATTGTAATTACAGGGAGTAACATTTTTGGGATCTCAGAACTTAAAGTCTTCCTGAATTCTCATTTCCAGACAAAAGATTTAAGGTCATTAAGGTACTTCCTTGGTATTGAAGTTTTGAGAAGTAAGAAAGGTATTCTTTTGACTCAAAGGAAGTATGTTCTTGATCTCTTAAAGGAGACTGGAAAACTTGGAGCTACGCCAAGTAACATTCCCATGATTTCAAATCCATTCCTAGATCTTGATGCTAGTATGTGTTAGGATCGGCAGGCACAGTGGAAGAATTATAAAAATTTTCACCGATCCTAATCCAGGATCTATCAAGAGCGTTTAAATCGGGTTAGAAAGAACTCGTACCTTTTTAACTTAGGATTTTCACGATCTCTAGGAGCCAACACGTTAGGTCCACTCCCTCTACCGGTATCCACATGAATGCTCTCCAACAGAGACTGCGTGCTAGCGCCTCTAATGTCTCCTAGGGTTTCCTTTACGGCTTTGAATTCTCATGCGTGTATGAGTCTATCTGCTCTATCAAGTTTATAGCATATGAGGGCTATATTTGAATTTCAAAATTAATCCTTTTTAATTTCAAAATTAATTAACAATTAATTATCTTGATGAGCTAATTAAATAAATTCAGTTTAAATTAA
Organism: Inga laurina; assembly: GCA_963855925.1. NCBI lineage: Eukaryota > Viridiplantae > Streptophyta > Magnoliopsida > Fabales > Fabaceae > Inga > Inga laurina. Next base: position 58,264,961 of record OY979711.1, read on the forward strand.
ATCTATCTAACAGTTTTAATTTAACCAATTTATTTAATCCAAATAAAGAGCCATTAGATTTAATTTATCTTCATAAATTAAATCTGAGATAGTATATCTCTATCATATTAGTTATTAAATTTATTATATCTTAATAAATTAAATTTAAAACAAACACAATATAATAATATCATATAATATATATATATATACACATATATACATATATATATATATATATATATAATATGTATTTCGAAAATACATATCTATGTAATATTATTAACGGATTTTTATATTATATATGTATATATATAAATATAAAATTCGTCCACCCTAAATTAAACATTATCTCGTGTTGGGTCATTTTTGTGTGCGACCCTGTAGGCCCATATGAAGTTGGCAGTGGGTCAATAACTGTATTAACCCACAAGTCGCAAGCGGCCTCTAGCAAGACATTACGACTACCCAATTCATATGAGGATCGTTAACACGACGCAACCTATCATACAACCATGTCAGGTCCCTTTTGTCACATGATATATCGGTCAAGGATGAGGCATGGATAATGTCATCCTCTTGTTCCTGACCATTACTTTCTCGATTCTTGAGTAGCCTGACAATAGAAATGGAAACTCTTTTCCATCATAGTATGGCCATATATTTCTCAGACTCACTCATCGAGGGGCCCAATAATATCTCTCTATTAATGTGAGGGATAAATTCCATCTTGATCATTCATATTCCTCTGCATGAAAAACCACCAAGCCCGATCATAGCCTTTATCATCACCCGGTCAAAAGTGACTTTTGACTAATTCAAAACTTAGCAATTCTCATGTAGGAATCCATGATGACCTCAAGTCCAAGGCATTGTGACGTGGTTATACATGAGAAAAGCTTATGACTTGATCCATGTAGCTTTCTCATAGTGGGTCGGTCCAGCACCTTGTACTCTTACAAGTGCCTAAGACTTTGATTCATATCTCCATATCTTATCTAAGTCATACTGTTCTTATTTCATCTTTACTCCCACATAGATGACCGACCAAGGACATTTTAGGATAATCTTTATGATTTATCCAAGGGTACAATTATCATAGTTAACATGCAAATAATATGATAACAGAATGGAGAAATTTCATTAAATTAATAATGTTCAAAGTACAATGATTGGCCCTTTGGGCACAATTTCCAATAGTATGTTTGATGAATTTCCTGATGATTTGAAGAAGACGATTGATCCAGAAAAATTGAAGCCGTTCCCATTTCCTGAGAGATATAGAAGACTCATTGGAAAGCTGAATTATCTAACAGTAACTCGTTCTGATATAACCTTTTCAGTCAGTAGGCTCAGCCAATTCATGGCATCATCACCAATGGTGGCACAATGGAAAGCTTTAGAACATATCTTACATTATTTGAAAGGTTCTCCAGGTCTTGGTATTCTTTATACAGATTATGGGCATAAGAAAATTGAGTGTTTCTGTGATGCGGATCATGCAGGATCTAAGGCCACAAGATGATCCACTACGGGTTACTGTGTGTTTGTTGGTGGAAATTTGATGTCTTGGAGAAGTAAGAAACAATGAGTTGTGTCAAAATCAAGTGCATAAGCGGAATACAGAGCCATGTTACAGTCAGTACAAGAAATTGTGTGGGTATTTCAACTCTTGAAGGAAATTGGCATTACCACAACATTACCTACAAAACTATGGTGTGACAATAAAGCAGCAATTCATATAGCATTGAACTCTATGTTTCATGAACGAACAAAATATATTAAGATTGACTGTCATTTTATTTGTGATAAGATCAAAGAAAATATTATATCTACAGGACACATTCGATCTGACGACCAACTGGCAGATCTTCTAACAAAAGCCTTACATGGAACACGAGTTAAATATCTTTGTAATAAGTTGGACATGATCAATATATATGCTCCAACTTGAAGGGGAGTGTTAGAAGTCATAGACGGTGGAATGATATTGTTGAAGAAGCAATGCGGTGGAGGAATTCATTGACTATTCTTCACCCACCTTCACCAACTCGTTGAATAACTTCTGTTAATCACGATCACTCTGTCTCCGTTTTGTGTATATATATGTATTGTAATCCTCTCATTAGAAGTGTGTATAAATATAGTTTCATATGTGCTCTTTTTACTTACAGTAGGTAAAGACCATTGAATGTTGCACTCTTTGGAAGCGACAGGTTCGTCCTTATCGTGGCAACCACAGAGGGATTGGATCCGACTCTCATGCATGCACCCTGCAACTCAAAAGTTTTGTGTATATGTATGTATTGTAATCCTCTCATGCATGCACCCTGCACTCTTTGAAGTGATACGACGAGTTTATGTCATTCACGTTTTTTTTTTTTTTTTGCTCAAAAATGTCATTCACGTTTGATGATCACTTCTATGGCATTTAATTTGCGGTTACTATTCGCCTGGTTGTATTCAGATTAGAACATCAAAAATTGGAAAAGAAAAAAGAAAGTCTCATATATCATATATGGTTTGGTATCTAAAGATCGAAATGGAAAGTTTACTACGATGAATCCTCATCAATATGAACATCTTCTCTTTATAAAAATTATATAATCTTACTTCTCTAATTTTCTTAAAATTTAACTCATAACAATTCCCAACTGGTGAGAAGCACCACACGTACGGCAACTCACATCAGGCATAGTTCTGCCGAATATGAGAACTAATTTCCATGTACTAATCACATGAATCATAATTACTTCACTTATCCTCTTGATTTAACAAAAATAATTATTTAAAACATAACGAAATTTAATAATGACAATTTTCATGAAATTATTTTAGATTTAGAATAGGTGGGAATTGCAATTGCAGATTACTTGATAGAAAATTAAAAAAGAATATAAAAACGATAAGTCGAGAACCAGGTCACCATTATATAATTATTTATCCAATCACAAGCCATCACACTACTTGTATTGAACTACTCGTCGGTAGTAGTCACTTCTCTTCTTTTATGCTCGTACTTGATAACTTCTTTAATATTTGATAAAAAAATTTTCAGACCATTTGTCAAAGCTGAAGTTGAGACCATGGAAGCTTTAAGGATGCTCAGAACCTGCATTAGTTTACTGGATCAGTCTGATATATGAAAGGAAAAAAAATTGAAGCTAACATGCAAATAAATATGATCATATCAAGTTAAAGGTAAGAAGATACATACGTACCTCTTGTACCCCAATGCAGAGTGTTCTTTCTTCCAAGTCGTGGTAAGGCACCTTCAGTTCAGTTAGTAAAGATGATAAAACGTCGTGAGATGAAAAAGTTTTCACAGACAAGTCATCGGCAACCATGAACGTCGTTCTATTCTTGGCATATCCTTTGCCTGATTCTTCCTCCATTATTGTAGACTTGGGGTCCCATATTCTTACTCATTTCTTAATAGCGTCACCATACAAGTTTTTTGTCTTCTTTTAATGGTTATTAATTCACCTTATAATATGGTGCTACCTTGAGGTTGGCCAACACGTTCTTCATCTTCTCTGAATTAAAACCTCTGGTTGAATCAAAGTTGATCAAACTGTTGTATAATTTGTCCACACACACCAACCCCAGAGTTTCCTTTCAAAACTCTTTCTACAGCTCCTAGTGGGAATGTCAAGAAACTGAGAAGCTGGTTCATGAAATCTTCCTCAACTTGAGCAAACAATATCTTTGACTCTAACTTTGCCGTCAATACCTTCATCTTCATCCTCCTAGAGCTCTCATTGCCTTGTCTCTCAGTTATCTAGAACGAGGTTTCCGAATTGGCAAGGCTGTGTTCCTTCCTTAACAATGAATCTGTGAGTGCCTTCTTCGAGATCAACATGCACTTGAGAAGGTCCAAAATATTTGACAACATAATAAAAGCATCAAATTATCACAGATAAATAACATAAGATTCATACTGACAAAATTAATATTTCCAGGAGTTCACCTCATTTTGACTAAGAACCGCAGTAGATTCCTGGGGTGGATCTTTCGAGCGTAGATTCTTTAGCAGACACAATGTTGTTTTGAAATCAGAAGGAGTTACTTTAGATCGTCAGAAATAATAAAAGATGGAGTCTCCATCGCGTAGCCTTCACATGTATCATCCGCAAGTCGGATTAGGTATGAAATGAAGCAATATTAACAGTGCTCAAACATGGTTTGGATAATAGGGAATATAACGAAAATATAAAATGCGCTGCGAAAGAGATTATTACTATTAGAATAAATGATTAAGTCCCAGATCGAATAATTAAAATATATATAAATAAAAAAGAAGCACACATCCAGGCAAAAAAATGAAGGGCCTCTGTGAGTCTCAGACTCAAAAAGTACAAATCCAGGCGAAAAAAAAGTAGGAAGGATATTAGAATAAATAGGTTTAAGTTATTTTGATAAAATGACAAACCTAATATGCGTGTATATATATATATACACACACCTCGTTAATCGTTAATTCATAATGTCAACAATTACCTCCAGTATCGGATCCACAGCATGACGATGACAGCGATCTGCAAGGCTTCAGAAGAACTGTGAAATGCCTCCCACATTTGCATTTCATATTCTTGTAAGTGCTGACCAGAGTAGATCCTCCTCCAAAACGACAAGATATACGATCATAAAACTTGGTGGGTTCAGTGTCATCAATGTTGAGTTTGAGTTTCTGATTAAAACGTTCCGTTGAGTCCTTGGCTGAAGCAGCATACATTTGCTTCCATGTCTCAGAATTCAAATACTTGGGGTCTAGATTGCTTACACTTTGATCAATGAGCTTATTCATCCCAATCTCATAGGCTTCATGTTGGAATCCTGACTCACAAGTCTAGCAATAGTTCCCGGTGGAAGCCTTGCGAAGCTATTTTTTCTTTAGAGTTGATCCTTAATATAAACAATTTTATTATTGTATCTCAAAATTTAAATATTGTTTTTTATATCTTTATTAAATACATATCTTTATATTAATTATCTTCATTTAATACTAATTTTTTTTCATTTAATCATTTATTATTCATTCTCTCTCATATTCTATACTCATTCTCTCTCTTTTGATCTTTTTATAAATAGGGGTATATTTAGATAAAACATGATATTTTTTACCCATTTATCATTTTTAACTAATCTTAAACGCGAGTTGTTTTTACACAATCAGAAAAAAAAATTATTTATAAAAAAGGAGGAGGAGTATCTACAAAGACCTTCCCTGCTTCAGCGTAGAGCACTCTGTTTTCCTGTGTCCACAACAACTCTCACTGAAACTTGTTTCGGTGTTGCAGGCGTCAGGCGAAGCATCTGTTTTTGAAGCCATGGGAGAAAAATAATTCAAGAATTCAAGGAATATATATATATAAGAAGATGAGTACTACTTATGCAGGAAACTCGTAAAGTCAGTGATCTCATGCTATATTAATTAATAATGGCTGGATGATTTGAAACCGATATTACCTAGGCCTTCGTGACTCCTCATTTGTTGATCAACTTTTCAATTGGGGCTCATCGTTCGTGATGCATGCAAATGCCATTGAATGTTGCACTCTTTAATTACTCCCTGCCGTCCATAGTATAGGATACCTGTAGAAGAAATGTATAGTCCACAATATAGGGCACTTGCAGTCTAATTAATGCATTTTTTCCTGATTTTCCCCTATGATTAATATGTACTTTTCAACTTTACCCACTAATTATATTCCCTTTGGCTAAAATAAAAATTCCTTTGTAATTATAATGATAAATTATGGTTCTTCTCTCTCCTCACAACTATCATTTTTCATACAAGTGTCTTTATAAAATGGCTTTCTCTCTCATTACCCATGCAAATAACATTTTTTAAACACATTTTTCAATAAGTGTAAAAGTGAAAAAAAGTTTATATTTTAAGACATATTAAATAATTTAACTGTCATTTCTTGTTTTCTGTGAATTAGTTAAGGTGTCCTATATTGTAGATTGGAGGGATTGTAGATTGGAGGGAGTGCACTGGATCCTATTCTCATTCATGCACCTGCAACTCTCAGCAGATCTCGGAATGATATGACTTTATATGTCATCAGCGTCTTTCATTATCGCTTCACTGGTTAAACTTATAGCTGATCGTAGAAAGAAAAAAAATTTGTACAGGAGATTGAAAATTTTCATTCCAAAATTAATGTTCTGTTATGTTAAAAAATATGATTAGACGAGTAATATAATACATCTAAGCGTTGAGTCAGATCATTGACAATTGTGACCTTTCTAAATAATCATCCAAATCGAGTACTAAATCATAAACTAGTCAATAATTCAAGGATCAAGTCATGCCAAGTTACAATTGAAGAATTGAGTTATAATTACGAAAAAATTGAAGAATTAAAATATTAATTTTCCCAAAGAGATGATAACAAACAACAAACCCAAGCCATATAACTTCCGGTCCTTTTGTTTTTAAAAAACAAATTTGCATCTCCTTTGTTTAACGTATCTATCAAATGCCATAATGGTATTATACGCATACGCGTTCTCAGAAAATATAACCTATCTTGATTGGGTGTTTTGCAACTTCGATTGGGACATTCTTAACCCTCAAGCAAAAGCGTACCATAATCTTAGGTTCAAGTCTGACCATCGGGTGATTGTTGTTGCGGATGGAAACAATATGGCTGGTCGTAAAAGGGGAGGACATTTCCTTTACCAAGCAGCGTGGAGTATTGAAGAGGGTTTTAGCGAGGTGGTCAAAGATGCTTGGCAAGGGAAAAACTGGGCACAAGGTCAGGAGCAGTTCTCAAAAGATGCCACGACGTGGAACTTTAGAGTGGTGGGGAATGTGGCAAAAAAGAAGAGAGAAATCATTCTCAGACTGGAAGGGATTGATCGGGTCAGGAGTAGGGGAGGTGGGCCTAATGGTCTCTTCAAGATTGAAAGGCAGCTCTGGGATTTGTATCACAAAATTGCTTTACAGGAGGAGCTGATTTGGTTCCAGAAATCAAGATGTAAGTGGATTGGTGGGGGTAATAGAAATACGAAATTCTTTCATGCAAGTGTAACCACAAAAAGGAAAAGGAACAGGATCGAGGCTCTGCAAGATGACACCGGAAACTGGGTGTCTGAGGATTCTTTGCTAAGAGGCATGGCTTTCGAATATTTCCAGAATCTCTACTCAGCTGAGAACTCCTCTTCTCCCTTTTCCCCTTGGCCGGCAAGATTCCCGCCTCTGGATGGCCTTCAATTAGACCATCTGCAAAGACCGGCTTCCCCTACTGAGATTAAAAATGCAGCCTTTGAGATGGGAGCTTTTAAAGCTCCAGACCCAGACGGTTTGAATCCTCATTTCTTTCATACCTAGTGGGATCTTATCGGGCATAAGATTTGTGACTTGGTGATCAGGATTTTTGAGAACCCGGAGGTCATCCAGGACATTAATCATACGAACATCACTCTAATCCCCAAGATTGATCATCCTACATCTTTGAAGGACTTCAGGCCTATCTCTTTATGCAATGTGAGCTACAAAATCGTCAGTAAAGTTATCACCAACCGTTTCAAGAGTGTAATGAATCATTTGGTTGCAGAAAACCAATGTAGCTTTATAGCGGGAAGACAGGCTGTGGATAATATCATTATTGCCCAAGAGGCAATTCACTCTATGCGAATCAAGAAGGGGAATAAGGGTTACATTGCGGTGAAAGTAGATATGGAAAAGGCTTTCGATAGGTTGGACTGGCGCTTTCTTGAATTCACTCTTCACAGCTTAGGATTAGGACCAGACTTTGTTAAGCTGATTGTGACCTGTGTTTCTTCCCCTTCAATGAGCATTATCTGGAATGGCATTGCTTCTGATCGCTTCCACCCCTCTAGAGGAGTGAGACAGGGTGACACGCTGAGTCCGTTGTTGTTCGTCCTCTGTATGGAACTGCTCGGTCAATTAATCCACCAAGAAGTTGAACTGGGGAACTGGCATCCTTTAAAATTAAGCTCCTCTGGCCCAAATATATCCCATCTTTTCTTCGCTGATGACCTTATTCTTTTCGGAGAAGCTTCAAACGATCAGATGTGGGAGATGCGCAATGTCATGGCTCTCTTCTGCCGGGTCTCTGGACATAGGATTAATCTGAACAAGTCTAAAATGTTCGTTTCAAGAAATGTTCATTTCAATAGGGCATACGAGATGAGCCAGATTGTAGGAGTTGGATTGACTGCAGATCTTGGTAAATATTTGGGTGTTCCCCTTCTACACCGACGGATGGTTAAGAGGACTTTTGCTCCGTTACTCCAGAAGGTGAGATTGAAATTGGCAAACTGGAAAGGTAAATTTCTGAGTATGGCGGGCCGATCGACTTTAATCAAGTCGGTCCTTTCGGCAATTCCGCAGTACCAGATGCAATCAACTCTGTTCCAAAAGGGGTACTGGCTGCTATCGAGAAGCTCAGCAGAGACTTCTTTTGGAACCAGCATGAGGACTCCAAAAAATTGCATCTGCTCTCCTGGGACGTCCTTAAAAGAAAAAAATGTGACGGTGGATTGGGATTAAAAGATTTACATTGCCATAATAAAGCCTTCCTCATGAAGTTGTGCTGGTGTTTAATCAAAAAGCCGGATGCCTTTTGGGTGAAATGTTTACGAGCAAAATACTCATGTGGATCATCTGTTGATCCCCTCATCCAGAGAAGGAGTAAGCAGTCGGCGGTTTGGAGTGGAATTGTAGCTGTCTGGGATCATTTCAAGAGTGGCCTCGGCAAATGTCTGCGAAGCGGCAGGAATACGTTTGCTTGGAAGGATTGCTGGTCTCCTGTTGATAAGCCACTTGAATTCCTTATAGATAAAAACGTGCACTTAGTGGATAGGAGCGCCTCTGTGCGCTCTTTTACGACCCCTTCTGGTCACTGGGACAGAGCTAAATGGGCTTCTTTTCTCCCTAACTGGGTGGTGGAGAAAATAATGTTGATTTCTCCACCTTTAGGCAACGATGATGATATTGTTTGCTGGAGGAATGCTACTGATGGGAACTTCAACGTAAGATCAGCATACGACGCTATCTATCACCAGTAAAGCCTTAGGTCCCAACCTCACTGGCAGTCGCTATGGCACTGGGGAATTCCTGAAAGAGTCAAAATTTTCTTGTGGCAAGTATTCCATGACAGGCTTCCTACTAACGAATTAAGAGCGAGACACAACCCGAGCGTCTTAAACTCCTGTCCTTTTCAGTGTGAGAGTGTGGAGAGTATCCTTCATATATTGAGAGATTGTGAGATAGCGCAGAGCGTGTGGTTATCTTTAACTAACCCTCTATATTATAGTATGTTTTTTTCTGGTAATTTGCAGGATTGGCTAATTTTGAATCTACAACACTCACCAGGAAACAACAAAATGGTGAGATGGCCATGGCATAAAGTCTTCAGTTACACATGCTGGCTCCTTTGGAAGAATCGATGCAGTCAAGCCTTTGAAGGGTCATCCGACAATTCAAAAGGGATAGTCCACAGATGTATATACCATCTCTCGAAGGGTGTGGAGAATGGCAGGTTTCGACATCAGATATTCCAGGTTCCAGATCGAGGTCTTGTTCATTGGCAACCCCCAGATCCAGGATTTCATCGCCTAGATGTTGACGGCTCGGTGAGTAGGGAAGGTCAGGCTGCTTGCGGAGGTGCTATTCGGGATCACGAAGGTAACTGGATACGTGGATTCCAACAGAAGCTAGGGCATACCTTCCCAACTGCTGCTGAAATCCATGCAATCCGTCGAGGCCTTCTACTATGCAAAAAGTTGGGACTGAAGAAAATCAAGTTGTTCACAGATTCTCTTCAGGCGGTACACCTACTATTCACCCATTGTGATCCAGATCACCCTTTGTATGACGCTATTTCAGATACTCGATCCCTGGTTTACAGTGACTGGGAGTTCGAAATTTCCCACACTCATAAGGAAAGTATTCGGTGTGCAGACTACCTAGCGGGAACGGCGCATTGTAATCCACAAGACTACATCGAATTAGGGCTTCCCCCATTGGAATGTATTCACCTTTTTGCTTTGGATTGTGGTTCTTCATCACAAGACCATTCTGTAGGGCCTAGCCTATAAATTCTGTCTCTTCCAAGCTTTGCTTGCCTTTGTAACCCAAAAAAAAAAAAGAAAAAGAAAATATAACCTATAATACTACCTCCGATTTTAAATATAAGATTTAGTCAATTTTTTCGAAGAGATTAACGAAATTAATTAAATTACTTCAAAATATTTAGATTCATTTTTTCTCGAAACTAATTTGTTAAACTTATAAAATGATACAATACTACAGCGGACAGATAAACGATGATAGAACAAACGGAATATATATTAATTTAAAACGATGATACAATACTACTGCGGACAAAGGCAAAAATATCATATGACAGTTAGAAAATTAGCACTAATCACATGCCCCGAAGACTTCTACTGAGCAAATTACAAATTGAATGTTGGGTGATCACGTCACTTCTCTTCCTTAATAAGAGTATTTGTTAAGAATGGACCCAATCCCATTGTCAAAGCCGATGTCGTTATCAGGGAAGCTTTCAAGATGTTCACAACCTGCCATTTTCATATATGATCATGTTCCAAATTAGAACGAAAGTTGTAGTCTCATATATGAAAAACAAGGCAAATTAAAATGCTTAAAATTAAATCAAAACACGCGTACCTCTTGGACACCAACGCAGATTGTCCTTTCTTCCAAGTCATGCTCACAAACACTAGATTCATTCAAACATGACGCAACAAGGACAGCTGAAAAAGGCTTGGCAGACAAGTCATCTGCAACCATGAACATCGTCGACCTCTTAACATATCCATACGATGATTTACTCGTGGATGGATATCTGGGGTCCCACAATTTCACCTCCAGTGATCTTTCAGAAGATCTACAACTATTATAACCATTACGGTCAGTTAGATAACAGTTTGAACTAGAATTGTTCAGATTGGGATAACGAAGATATAACCGTGAAGGATACGTCACTTCACTGATAGGTAACATTTGTTTATCCACATTATATTGTGGGGCCAACTTAAAGTCGGCGAGCATGTTTATCCCTGACATGAAATCAGTAGTTGAAGCAAAATTAGACAAACTTTGGTACAATTTGTCGATGCATCCTAAACCAGAGTTTCCTCCTAAAACTCTCTCCACCGCTCCTAGTGGGATTGCGAGGAAGCTAAGAATCTGGTCCATGAAATCTTCATCAACTACAGCAAACAACACTTTGCACTTAGATTTTTGAATCGCTATATTCAACTTCATCTTCCTATATTCTCTGCCATGTCTCTCACTTATCATGAACGTGGTTTTGGGATTCTCAATGCTTTGTTTTCTCCCCAACAATGAATCGGTAAGTACCGTATTTGAGACCAATGAGCACTTGAGGAGGTCTATTACCTTCAATTAATGGCGAAAAATACATGAGAATAGATAAGAAACCTACTGCAGAGAATAATCTCATTTTCCTCTTTCTCATTATCTGAAATGAATGATTAATATTTAATATCTTATAAAATTATTGTTATATGTTATAAATTAAAATTGATTTATTTTTCTGTATTTCAGTTATGAACGGTTTATAATCAATTTTAAGAGTTTAAATTTATTTTTTTATATTTATAATAATAATTTTATAAAATATTGAATCTGAGCCATTTAATTATTTTTTTAATCTAACAATGGATATAGGATTATAAAAAGATGAGATTGAGGAAAATGAGAGAAACCCAACCTGAAATCTACTAAGAAATAAAGCCAACGTAATATAACATTACGATTACCTCATTTGGATTAATAATATTTACAGCGGAATCCTCCATTTTAACTTTCCGTAGACTCTTCACTAGACACAATGTTGTAGTGAGATTGAGAGGCATTACATGTAAATTGTCATAAACAACAAAAGATGCCTCCTCTACGTAGCCTTCCCCCGCATGATCTTGACATGTGATTAGGCATGAAACACACAAAAAGTAGCGTTCAAATTAATGTAATTTAGTTGACTGTCCTATAACGATATAATAAAGGTATATAGTATATATTGCAGAAAAAGATTTTTACCTCTAAGTATCCTTTCGTCAAGCACGTGTGTCAAATTCCCCCCGCATTTGCATTTTGTATTGTTGAAGGTGCTCACCAGCAGATAATTTTCTCTACGGCACCCGTGCACTCCGCAAGCATAAAACTTGGTGGGCTCAGTGTCATCAATGTTAAGTTGGAGGCTTTGATTATAACTTTGCATTGTATTCCTTGGCCGAAGTAGCATTTGCTTACACTTCTCTGAATTCAAATACTTGGTGTCTAGATTGCTCACACTTTGATACAATGAGCTTATGCATCCCAATCTCAATGGCTTCATGTTGGAATCCTGACTCACAAGCCTAGCAATAGTTCCCAGTGGCAGCGTCAGGAAGCTTAAGAGAATATTGACAAAGTCCTTCCCTGCTTCAGCATAGAGCACTGTATTTTTCTCTTTGTCCACAACAACTCTCAATGAAATTTGTTTCGATGTTGCAGTTGAAACAGTTGAATTTGAAGCCATCGCAACAACCACTGGTACAACAAACTAGTCACGTTCAAGTACTTATAATATAACGAGATACATACATATATATATATATATAAGTCGGATAAATTTGTGTCATGGGGCTCATGTTAATAATTATTATTAATTCCTGGATTATATGAATCTGATACTATCTAGGCCATCGAGACTCTTCGTGCGTGTTGCATATGTAAATGCCATTGAATGTTGCAATCTTTAATCATATTGGATCCGACTCTCATGCATGCACATTGCAACTCCCAGAAGATCTTGAAATGATACATATGACTTTATGTCATCAGCCCCTTTGATTATCACTTCACTGGTTAGACGCTTCATATTCCCCGTCTCATTATTTTTTATGAAGATAAAAAATGATGAGACAAGAGTAAGATCAATTGAATATTGTACCCTTCCCGAGAGCTCATCAAGGCTAGTGCATACTTCGAGCTCAAAAAGCGCTTTCAGAACTATTTACATATCAACCACCAATAAAGTCTACAAATTGATAGGATATTGGCTCACAACCTTATAGTTAAGGATGAACACCTTTACCAATTAAACCAATTTTCGTTAGCGTCACCCAAATGTTTTCAAATTAGTTTATATAACCCCTCCAATCCTTTTTATATAAACCTAAAATTAGAATTGCCTTGGTCCTTTTTATAAAATCCCACTTGGAGTGGTTGAGCATTTAATGTTTTTTTACCAATTTTGCCCCTAATAATAAATTCTATTTTCTCTTCACACCTTTTTCTCATACTACCTCCTCTTTCATACTTTCTCTTAATATTACTCTATTTTTCTCTCTTATTTGCCCTCTTATTTACTTTTAACTAATTTTAACTACTTTCTTAAATCGTGTAATTTGGTATCAAGCTCTTGTAAAAAAGATAGGAGGAAGTACTAACTTTTAAGGTCTGTTTGGTATGAGGGATTTTGAAGGGAAGGGAGGGGAGAGAAAATTTTTATTGTTAAATTTAAGAAAATTGGAAAAGTTAAGTTATGAAATCTTAATATAAAAAATATGTAAGATAAAAGAGTAAGAAAATTTAATTAAAAACTTTATACCACACTTCTTTCTTTTTTTAAAAAAATCCAACTCAAAAATTTTTTTCCTCCGCTCACTTTCCCTACCCTCCCCTCATACCAAACAAGCCCTTAGGAAAAATCTCATATAAAGCTACCTATTAAATTTTGAATTAGGTTAGTAAATTCAATAAATCCTTAATTGAGTCATTAACCCTATTTGGGAGTAAAATGACTTTAATGTCTCTTCCTCTCTTTTCTCCTCTCTTAAAATAAACAGATTTTTATTGCTATATGATTTTATATGCCGCTCTAAATATCAACATTTTCTAAAAGGATAATTAATAATAATTCAAGCAAAAAAAAAAAGTATAACACATGCCATGATGGTATCATTGATATCAGTTAAATGATTTTTAGTTGAAAAATCAATTAATTGATATTACTGATAAAAAAATAAATGTGGGGTTTTTTTTAAAAAAAAATATTGTAGTTATTTTTATCTGGTAAGACAAAAGAGAGAAAGATAAAGTATAACACATGTCAACTTCATTTTGTAAAAATCAATTGAAATAAAAGTCACTCTTACCAACATTAATTAAACAAGCTCTTAATAATTTTCACTAATTAACTTTTATCCATCCATAATTTAAATATAGGATTTTAATGCAACGTGTGTGTGTGTGTGTGTGTGTGTGTGTGTGTGTGTCCTGCATTCTCAGGATTTGATTATAATTCTATAAATTTGACGTTCTTTGATTTTGCTTACTCTATTTACGATGTTTTTATTTTGGCCAGAGCCCGGAGCTTACAACTTCAAAAGATCAGCTTTTTACGCCCCTAAACTCTTAAATCTAAAATGATTGAGTACACTCTTTTGTATCTAAAAATATTAGAAGCATTAAAAAAAATAAAGCATTGCAATTAATTGACATATTCAATAATGTACACAAACCCTTTGGTAAAAAAAAAATTAATTAATTATCTGATAAAAATAGTATTCATTCATACCACTTGTTATGTTGATTTTGAAATCTCAAGACGAGCATTCTGATGACCTAATTACCGCTATATTGTTCAGTGTGCGGGCTGTTCTGTTGTATTTCTCTCTACTTGTCTCCCGAGTAGCGCTCATATTTTTCAGCAGAATATGAGAAGTAATCTAAATTACTAATCACATACACAATAATTAATTCATTTTGATTAGAATAGGTCGGCAGCAAATTCTGTACTTAATAGGAAATTGAAAACGAAGTGCTAGATAAAACATATAAGTTGAGCACCAAATCACCATCATATAAACATTTAAGCCAATCACAAGCCGTCACTATAAACATTTAAGCCAATCACAAGCCATCACACTACTTCAAAACAAACCATTAACCGGCAAATATATGTGGAAGTGAATCGAGAATTTGAAGTTCTAGTGATCAATTTAGCGAGCAATTATATTGCTTAGTCTTTGGTTTGACCTCTCTTCACTAACAGTATTTGATAACTTGTTATCTTCCTTAATATTTGATGAAAAATCTTTCAGACCAATTGTCAAAGCTGATGTCGAGGCCAAGGAAGACTTAAGGATGCTCAGAACCTGCATTTGTATAGATGAGTCTTAAATACACTACAAAAAAAAGCATTTTCAGCGGCGACATTTGGCGGCGACTTTTAATGTCGCCGCTGAAAGTGAGACTTTTCGCGGCGACTATTAAAAGTCGCCGCTGAAAGTGAGTTTCAGCGGCGACTATTAAAAGTCGTCGCTGAAAGTGAGTTTCAGCGGCGACTTTAGTGTCGCCGCTGAAAGTGTTGTTTCAAATTTTAAAAAAAAAAAAAATTTAAAACACTTTCAGTGGCGACTATGAAAAGTCGCCGCTGAAAGTGAGTTTCAGCGGCGACTTTAGTGTCGCCGCTGAAAGTGTTGTTCGAAATTTTAAAAAAAAAAATTTAAAACACTTTCAGCGGTGACTTCAGTGTCGCCGCTGAAAGTGTTGTTCGAAATTTAAAAAAAAAAAAAATTTTAAAACACTTTCAGCGGCGACTTTAGTGTCGCCGTTGAAAGTGTTGTTTCAAATTTAAAAAAAAAAAAATTTAACCACTTTCAGCGGCGACTATTAAAAGTCGCCGCTGAAACTCACTTTCAGCGGCGACTTTTAATAGTCGCCGCTGAAAGTCAATTTCATAATTTTTTATTAATATTTTTCAAAAATAATATTTATAAAATTTAATTATTAATTATTAAATAATTCTATTTAACCTTAATTATTAAAATTATATTATTATTTATTAATATTATATTTATAATAATATTTATGATATTAAATTATTATTTATTAAGTAATTTTAATTAAAAAAATTTAATTTAAATATATAAATATTTTTTTCGTTTTTATTTTATTTTTCATTATTTTTAATAATATTATATTTAATTAATAATTAATTATATGTATGTATGTTTATATATATGATAATAGTATATATATAATAATATGTAATAATATGTCATAGGTTCATTTCGGCGCAACTGGCAAAGACTCGCGCGCGAAGGCCTCAGCTCCCTGAGGTCGTGGGTTCGAGCTGGAGGAGAGTCACTTGGAGGAATTATGAGGAGGCGACACGCGGCAGCATGGCAAGGCGACACGTGGCAGCACGTGGAGGAGACGCGTGGCAATTGTAAATTAAATTTTTAAAAAAAATTGAATTTTTTTAATAAAAAATTGAATTTTTCGAATTTTTTATTAAAAAAAAATTAATACTTTGAGCGGCGACAAAGTCGCCGCTGAAAGGCACGTTCAGCGGCGACAAAAAAAGTCACCGCTGAAAGCCACGTTCAGCGGCGACAAAAATTGTTGCCGCTAATACTTTCAGCGACAGTCGCATAGGCGGCGACTTTTTGTCGCCGCCGAAAGACTTTCAGCGGCGACTTTTAGACTTTTTTGTCGCCGCCGAAAGTCTTTTTTTTTGTAGTGATATAAGCGCCCCAAAAAAAAATTGCAGCAAGCATGCAAAGAAATTTGATCATATTCAAGTGAAAAAAGAGGATAATAACAAAAAACCAAACCCAAACCATTTAACTTCTTGTTCATTTGTTTTTAGAAAAACAAAATTGCATGCATCTACTTTGTTCTGCGCAAAGGTACGTACGTACCTCTTTTACCCCAATGCAGATGGTTCTTTGTTCCAAGTCATGGTAAGGCACCTCCAATTCAGTTAATAAAGATGACAAAACTTGGTGAGATGATAAAGGCTTCACAGACAAGTCATCTGCAACCATGAACTTGGTTCTACTCTTGGCATATCCATTATTCGTAGACTTAGGGTCACACATTCTTACTCCTCTCTCACTCTGGTAACTATACAAACTTGCATCAGCAGTCAAATAATATAAACAATCCAATTGATTATAACAACTAAATTCTGGCGGGTACTTCAGTTCATCTATAGGTAACATCTGGTTATGGGCTACCTTCAGGTTGGCCAACAAGTTCTTTATCTTCTCTGAATTAAAGTCCCTTGTTGAATCAAAGTTGGTCAAACTGTTAAATAATTTGTCCACACACACCAACCCAGAGTTTCCATCTAAAACTCTTACAACAGCTCCTAGTGGGAATGTCAAGAAACTAAGAAGCTGGTCAATGAAGTCTTCCTCAACTTGAGCAAACAATATCTTTGACTTTGATTTTGTCATCAATATCTTCATCTTCATCGTCCTAGTGATCTCTCTTCCTTGTCTCTCAGGTACCATGAACGAGATTTCTGAACCCATAAAGCTGTGTTCCTTCCTTAACAATGAATCTGTGAGTGCTGACTTGGAGACCAACAAGCACTTGAGTAGGTCCAAAATCTTGGAAAACATAATAGAGCATCAGATAAGGAGAGCTAAATTGAAGGAAATAAGATTCATAGTGACAATGATTAATGTTTCCAGAACTTCACCTCATTTGAGCCAAGAACCATAGTGGATTCCTCAGGTGGTGGATCTTCAGAACGTAGATTCTTTAGCAGGCACAATGTTGTATTAAAATCAGCTGGAGCAACATTAAGATCGTCAGAAATAATAAAAGATGCAGTCCCCTTTACATAGCCTTCCCACGTATCATCTGCATTTGAATCAGGAAGAGCTTAGCGGCTCTGCGCGTCCAGATCTTTCGAACATTATTTTAGATTCAGTACCCATTAAAATAACTCTTTTTAAAAAAATATAGACTTCTAAAAAATCCTAGATCTGATTTGATGGTTGAGATCTAACTAGCTCTCCCTACTAAGCAAATTTGCTAAGCAAGGAACCCAATTCCATATATAATGTTTTGTTTAGTTGAATACGGATGACAAAATATAAAACGCGTTGCAAGAGAGATTAATACCTCCAGCATCACTGGTCACGTTTTGAGTGAAACCACTAACCAGTGGACAGCTTAACAACGATTTGCAAGGCTTCAGAACGAATGTCAAATCATCGCCACATATATTGCAGCAGTTACTATTCTTGGAAATGCTCACTAGAGAACCTGATGGATCTCCTTCAGAAATACAATATTCACAACCATAATACATGGTTGGCTCAGTGTCATCAATGTTGAGTTCGAGCTCTTGATTATAAAGTTCCATTGAGTTTCTAGGCCGAAGCAGCATTTGCTTGCACGTCTCTGAATCCAAATATTTGGGGTCTAGATTACAAAGACTTTCGTACAGAGAGCTTATGCATCCGAATCGATAAGGCTTCATGTTTGAATCCCTACTCACAAGTCTCGCAATAGTTCCCAGTGGAATCGTCAGGAAGCTTAAAAGAACATCCACAAAATCCTTCTCTGCTTCGGCATAGAGCACTCTATCTCTTTCTTTGTCTACAGCAACTCTCAATGCAATTTGTTCCGATATTTCATTTGAAGCAGTTGAATTTGAAGCCATGAGAGCAATCCTAACCCACCAATCCAAGAGATTTGAAAAATGGAAACTGGTACAGCCAACCTACCTGTGATAAAGTTCAAGAAGGATGTACAGATAAGAGCCAACTACTCTGATACTATTTATAAATTTAAATTAATTAATTTTTATATAAAAATTTATTAATTAACGGTTAAATTTTTATTTTTGTTCTTATCTATGATTGATTTTAAAAATTAGTATGAATAAATTATTTTTATTTATTATAATTGATAGGGGTATAAATGTAAAAATGTATTTATTATTCTGAAATTAGACTTATAATAAGGAATAAATTTTTTTGTTAAAATAAACTTATATATATATATATATAAGGAGATATACTTTAAGTAGAGATCTGTAAAGTCACTTGGCTCATGAATGTCATTAGCTAATAATGGCTGAATTATTTGAAACCGATTTTATATAGGCCTTCGTGACTCCTCGTTTGTTGATCAACTTTTCAATTGAGATCATCGTTCTGTGTTGCTTTGTAAATGACATTGAATGTTGCATCTCAACCCCAATTAGATTGGATCCGACTCTCACGTATGCACATGCACTTTGCAAATCTCAAAAGATTTTGAAATGATGAGTTTATGTCCATCATCCTTTGATTATCCCTCACTGTTATTGTCATCCGGTTGGCCCTAGATATAGGATAATATTCCAAGTTTGTATTTTGTTTTCAATTTTTATAATAAGAAGAAGAATAAAAGGTTAAAAATATATCAAACTTTAGACCCTTCATATTTCTCGTCTCATTATTTTTCTACATTATAACAAAAGTCATATAATTAATGAAGCATTTAACATTAGTTTTTTTTTTTATCCTGATATTGATAAAATAAGTAGTTTAAATATTTTTATGGAGGTGTTATAAAATTTCCTTTCACTTCATTATGTTCCAAACAGGAGATAGAATTTTTCAATATTCTTAAATTGTTGTAATGTTGAAAATAATGGGACCAGGAATATAATATGCGTAACTGTAAGGAGCAAGATCAAACATATTTATTTACCTTACTAACCTTCATTTGAGTCTCTCATATCCCTACCTCTCTTCCTCTCATTTAATAATTTTACCTTACTGTCCCTCATTCTCATCATCGCCAACTCCGTCATCCGTACGTCTTGACCATTATTGCCCCCTTTTTGTCGAGTCCGCATTAGGTTTCGTCGAATCAATGAGCACCTAATACTCACCCTTAATATTAGGGGTGGGTATGGGCAGGGTTGGGCAGGGCGAGATCCTTATCCGATGCCCAACCCGAAGGATGAACGGGCTGCATTTTTTAGCCCGATGCCCTGTCCTGCCCACTAAAAGCCCTAACCATTTTGGGCTGGGTAAGGGTGGGTTGGGCAGGGTGGGCTTCCTTGCCCAAGTGATAACGCCTTGTCTTGTCTATATATGAAAAAAATAATTCCATATAAATTTCATGAATATTCCTGTAGTTACCAATACCATATGTCTTAACTTCGCCGTAAGTAATATAAATTTCAAAATACATTTGATGATTCCACATCTTAGGATATTTCAAAATAAGTCTATAACTTGAGTCTTGAAATTTAAAAACTATCATATGTCTTAACAAATATCCATACTTTAAAAATTAAACATCCATAATCCATTATAAATAAGAAAACAAAATGATTGTAATTAAAGCCAGGAAGTCAAAGTAGTTTGCATCAATTCAATGTCCCAAAAGTTGATCAAATGATGAAGCATCTGGAAAAAAAAATAAAAGAACTATAGTTTAATACATCACAAAGTAAAGAAGGAAGGAAGAAATCTACTTGTAAATAGTAATTAGTGACTAGGGCAAAAAATAGATGACCAGAAGAGTATTATACAATAGACAATATATATTTTAAATAAAAAATATATATATGAAATAATATTTAATTGATATGAAATTTTATATTTTAAATAAATGAACATAATTTTCAGGGCAGGGCCAAATGGGCAGGGCAGCATCCCTTGCCCGATGCCCGGCCCTGCCCGGTTATTAGCTTGCCCAAAGCTGCCCAAAATTTTTTCAGGTCAATTTTTTAGGGCTGGGCTGGGCAATTTTTTGCAGGGCCAGGGTGGGCGTACCGGGCTACTGGGCACCATGCTCACCCCTACTTAATACGGCGCTGTTGCACCTCTCTTCAACCCTTTGCAGCTCCCCACCCCCGCGTGGTGCCCCAGCTCCTCGCCTGTCCTACTTCAATATTTTAAAATTTTAAACATATTTATAATAAAGAAAATTAAACATTACATTTTTAAAAAAAATTATCATATATCACCCTAGTGCTTATTTTAAATATTTACATATAACCTCTACAAACTTGCAAACTGTTTATATTATGTAGCGGCGCTGTTTTCAAAAATTTGTTTTTAAAAACAAAAAGACAAAAAGTTGTTTTTAAAAACTAAAAAATAAAAACAGTTTTTAGTTGTTTTCTTATTTTTGTTTCTTATTTTTTATTTTTTGAGACAGTCACTTATCCACTATTGACGCTACACTATCAATAACGACCATCATCACATAACCACCGGCAACTACACCATGACGTCACTTCAAAAACAAATTTTTCCAAACAACCTATCCAAATAGATGTTTTTTATTTTTTTAACTTGTTTCCAAAAATTGTTTTATAAAACTAGTTGTGAGAACCAAAAAAACAGAGAACAAAATCAAATAAGTCAATGCCATTGTCAAAGATATCAGGGAAGCTTTCAAGATGTTCACAATCTGCATTCATATAATTATCACGTCCCAAATTAGTACAGAAGCTTTAGCTAGCACGTTATCGTTCTGATTCTCTTTACATTCCAAAGGCCGTCATATGAAAAGCAATACATTAAAAGGCTTAAAATCAAAGAAAGAGTACTCTTAATTACCTCTTGGACACCAACGCAGATTGTCTTTCTTCCAAGTCATGGTCAGGAACATCAGATTCATCCAAAAATGACACAACAAGGTCAGGTGAAAAAGGTTTCACAGACAAGTCATCTGCGACCATGAACACCCTCGGCCTCTTCACATATCCATACAATGATTTGGGGTCCCACAAGTTCACTAGTCTAAGATCAGAATAACCATACTTACTATAGCCAGTTAGACAACAACAACTTGAACTAAGGATCATCCAGATTTCTATAACGAAGACATAACAGTGAAGGATACATCACTTTACTGATAGGTAACATTTGTTCATTCACATTATATTGTGGGGCCAACTTAAGGTCGGCCAACATGTTTATGCCTGACATGAAATCAGTGCAAACAAAAGTAGACAAACTATTGTACAATTTATCGATGCATCCCAAAGCATAGTTTCCTTCTAAGACTCTCACCACTGCTCCCAGTGGAATTGCGAGGAAGCTGAGAAGCTGGTCCATGAAATCTTCGTTAATTATAGCAAACAAAACCTTACACTTGGATTTTGCTATCATTACATTCAACTTCATCCTTTTATCCTCTCTGTCATGCGTCTCACCTATCTTGAACGTGGCTTTGGGATTCTCAAGGATTTGTTTCCTTCGTAACAATGAATCGGTAAGTACCGTATTTGAGACCAGTGAGCGCTTGAGGAGGTTCATTACCTTTAAAAAAAAAAAAAAGAAGCAGCATGAGAATAGATAAGAAATCTACGTACGAAATGCAATAGTCATAGATATAAATCTACTCCCACTCATTCTAAATATAAAATAAAATTGACTTTTTCATAGATATTAAGGAAACTAATTAAATTACTTTAAAATATTTATATTTATCATTTTTTCTCTAAACTATTTTACCTAACTTATAATCTGATATATGATCTAATAATACATAACATATACTATGATTAATTAACTTATTTAACTTCCTTAATTTTTCAAAAAAAAAAAACGAAAGTCAACACTACCTTCCCTTATATTTAGGCGGAGAGGGAGTATAACCATAAGATGCAGTACGTACCTCATTTGGATTAATATTCGCAGAGAAGTCCTCGACTTTAACCTTGCTACGTAGACTCATTAGTAGACACAACGTTGTTGTCAGATTAACAGGCATTACATGTAAATCGTCATGAACAACAAAAGATGCCTCCCGTACATAGCCTTGCCTATAACCTTGCCATGAGGTTAGACGTGAAACGGACGAAAAATCGCGTTCAAATATAATAGTTTTGTTTACAGTCAAATAAGTACAATAATAAACGTGTAGCATATATTGAAGAAGAAAGTATACCTAGAGTTATCGTTTCGTCAAGCAAGTGTGTCAAATTCTTTCCACAATTGCATTTTATATTGTTGAAGGTGCTCACCAGCAAAGGAGCCGCTCTACTGCAAAGGGGCATTTCACAGGCATAAAGCTTGGTGGGCTCAATGTCATCAATGTTGAGTTTGAGCTTTTGATTAAAACGTTCCATTGAGTTCCTTGGCTGAAGCAGCATTTACTTACATGTCTCTGAATTAAAATACTTTTGGTCTAGATTACCCACACTTTGATACAATGAGCTTATGCATCCAAATCTCAAAGGCTTCATGTTTGAATCCTTACCCAGAAGTCTGGCAATAGTCCCCAGTGGAAGCGTCAAGAAGCTTAAAAGAATATCCACAAAATCCTTCCCCGCTTCAGCATAGAGCACTCTGTTTTCTTCTTTGTCCACAACAACTCTCAATGAAATTTGTTTCGGTGTTGAAGTTAAAGTCACTGAGCTCAACATGTTATTAATTAATCAATAATAATTGCTGGATTATTTGAACCGATATAACCTAGGCCTTCCTGACTCCTCGTTTGTTGGTTAACTTTATCAATTGGACTCATCGTATGTGTTGCATGTAAATGCAATTGAATTGAATGCTGCACTCTTTAATTTACATTGGATCCTACTCTCATGCATGCATGCACTCTGCAACTCAAAAGATTTGAAATGATATGATCGAGTTTATGTCATCAGTCTTTGATTATCTCTTCACTGCCGCTTACGATGACAATTCAGCTGGTTGCCACTGCCTATAATATTATATTCCCAGTTTGAATTTTCCTTTCTATTTTTATAATAAAATTCTAAAAAATTGAAGAGAAAAAAAAAGGTTAAAAATATAACAAACGTTGCGCACTTTATATTCCATATTCCTCGATCGTCTCTTTTTTTTTTTAACATTACAAAAAATTTGTAATGAACTTTTTTTTTAACGTTTTTTTCCGGAAGTCATCTTAGATATTTTCTAGACTTATCTTCCACATTTTCAACCCTAATCTTTAATTATTTCCAGTACTGAGTAAATGCTAGGTATGGTGATGGAAAGCTTTTAATCAATACTGAAAATAATTAGAGATTAGGATTGAAAAATGATTATTAAAAATGTTAAAGATAAGTATTGAAAATATTAGAAAAAAAACAGCGATAAAAAGATTAACTCATAGAATACATTATGGGAAAAATTGCCTCCAAAAAAGTTACTTTATGATATTGATTGCTACAATGTATAGATTGAACCATAAAGAGTCATCAACATGATTAATTGGGAACTTAAGTTTTATAAGTATGTTGATAATTAAGTTGGGTAATAACAACGTCAAATGAATCAAACACAATGCAAAATATTCACTTTTTGCTGGGACAAGAAGGGGAGACTAGCTAATTCAGCTTAGTAAGCTTCGAATGAACCATTGTCCAGGTTATAGGTTTTTAGGTTATAGGTTTTAAAAAATTGAAGTGTTCTTCCAAGCGTCAAAGACTTAGGGTGTTTCTCTCAAGAAAAGGCCAACGTCTTGAAAAATGGGAACTTATTTTTGTTTCATAGTTAAATCAATATACCAAGTTCTTTATATCCATTACATCAAGTTCTCCACTCACAAATAATCATGTATCATATTTTTTTTATATGGGTTTATAATTAAATGATAATAATTTGAAAATAAATAGGACACATGGTTTAGATGTAATTGAAAATTTTGACAAAATAGATATAAGAAACTTGATGTAAGTATTTTCCTTTATTTTATGCAACCATGGAAGGTTTTATTATTCATGAGGGACCAGGATGGGGTTACTTCTCCTTTCTCTTTTGATGTGCAAATTATCTCATGCGATCAAGGTGTACATAAGGTTTTATGTGGGGATGTTCGGGTTTCAGTATGAGTAAAATGTGTAATTAATGGCTGTTTGTTTCTGTTTTAGAATTATATCTGATTAGTGTCTTGTAATAGCTACATAGAAAAAGATTAAAGATACTCTTTTGTCTCTAAAAGTATTAAAAACATTTCAAAAATTAAAAAAAGTAGCAATTAATTGTCAACTTTTACATGATATACATACACCATTATAATTATTATTTTTTCGGGAAAAAACAATTTTAACTGTTGTCATTGATTACAGTCACCTTCTTTATTTGTCACAGCGTTCCGGGTTATTAGAAAATAGACTTCTAAACATTCCACGGTCTCATTTTTAACGCAAGAACACAAAAACATCACACAACTTGAAAACAATGAACCTTACAGCAGCAAAATATGACTACGAGTGAATCAAGAACTTGAAGTTCTAGTTAGTTGTCACATTGCTGTCAGGCTTCAGATTATTTAGCGAGCAATTAATTGCTGCTTGTTTCTTTCTTTCTTTCTTTCTTTTTTTTTTTTTTTTTTTGACTTCTCTTCACCAATATTAACTTATTATCTTCTTTAATATTTGATAAAAAATCTTTCAGACCAATTGTCAAAGCTGATGTCGAAACCAAGGAAGACTTAAGGATGCTCAGAACCAGCATTTGTGTACATGAGTCTTAAATACAAGTCAAAAAGAAATTGCCGCTACCATGCAAATAAAGCTGATCATATATATATATATATATATTCAAGTAAAAGAGAGGATAACAAAAACCAAACCCAAACCATTTAACTTCTTAAAAAAAAGAACAAAATTTCATCTCCTTTGTTCTGTCATCAAAAGGTTTAGAAAGATTACGTGCGTACCTCTTGTACCGCAATGCAGATGGTTCTTTGTTCCAAGTCATGGTAAGGCACCTCCAATTCAGTTAATAAAGATGACAAAACTTGGTGAGATGATGAAGGCTTCACAGACAAGTCATCTGCAACCATGAACTTGGTTCTACTCTCGGCATATCCATTATTCGTAGACTTAGGGTCACACATTCTTACTCCTCTCTCACTCTTGTAACTATACAAACTTGCATCAGCAGTCAAATAATATAAACAATCCAATTGATTATAACAACTAAATTCTGGCGGGTACTTCAGTTCATCTATAGGTAACATCTGGTTATTCACCTTATAATATGGGGCTACCTTCAGGTTGGCCAACAAGTTCTTTATCTTCTCTGAATTAAAGTCTCTTGTTGAATCAAAGTTGGTCAAACTGTTAAATAATTTGCCCACACACTCCAACCCAGAGTTTCCATCTAAAACTCTTACAACAGCTCCTAGTGGGAATGTCAAGAAACTAAGAAGCTGGTCAATGAAGTCTTCCTCAACTTGAGCAAACAATATCTTTGACTTTGATTTTGTCATCAATATCTTCATCTTCATCGTCCTAGTGATCTCTCTTCCTTGTCTCTCAGGTACCATGAACGAGATTTCTGAACCCATAAAGCTGCGTTCCTTCCTTAACAATGAATCTGTGAGTGCTGACTTGGAGACCAACAAGCACTTGAGTAGGTCCAAAATCTTGGAAAACATAATAGAGCATCAGATAATGAGAGCTAAATTGAAGGAAATAAGATTCATAGTGACAATGATTAATGTTTCCAGAACGTCACCTCATTTGAGCCAAGAACCATAGCGCACTACTACAAAAAGGGGTTTTAACCTCCCAAATTTGGCACTTTTAACATCCCAAAACGGGGGGACGTATATGCTGGGGGCGTAGTAAGTTGAAACAAAAGACGTCCCAAATGATAGGGACGCCGAAAGGCTGACTTTAGGCGTCCCAAATTAAAATTTGGGACGCCTAAAGTCCCCACAGGCTGGGACTTTAGGCGTCCCAAATTAAGAATTGGGACGCCTAAAGTCCCCCAGCTTGGGACTTTAGGCGTCCCAAATTGTAATTTGGGACGCCTAAAGGCCCACCCTGCGCCTTTAGGCGTCCCAATTCTTAATTTGGGACGTCTAAAAGTTAGGTTTTTTTTTTATACCATAATTTACATTCTATATTACCCAACGAATTGAAACTGCAGAAACAGAATAGAAGATGGATTCATAAACCACACTGTCCATTACAAACTGGTAAGGACATCCAGCACTACAATCTTTACTATATATACATACAATAACCTTTCATGCAACCTACTACTATATATATCAACAAAAAACAACCAGAAAGTGTCAAAACGCTGTCATCACAGAAGTACAAACTGATATAAAATAACAAGTTTACTGCTCTATATGTTGAAGAAGATGTCCAGCCAAAAGATCTCTGATCAAATCAAGGTCTTCACGTAGGTAGGCATCTTCATTATCAAAAATCTGAAAATTAGAAAGTAATAAGCTTTGATGAAATGAATCTCAAGCAAATGAATTAATTAGCATTTCGATTAGAACACCAAAAATATTATCATTTGAGAATGAAAAAAGCGATTACCTTTTCAAAATCGCTAGTAATTCCACTTTGAATTATGTTATACATATAAAGTATAACATAATATCCGCATTCAGTGTTGCCAGGTTGCCGAGGGCACTTTTAATCAAAGGGATGCAATTGGTTGTTAAAATCAATAAAGGTATGTCTAAAAGGACCGTCAATGAAACAATTATGTAGGATCGAATGTACTTACTATGGGATAAAACCACCTTGGCTTTTTAACAACTGCACCCTCGCGTGACCCACCTAGGATTCTATATGTTTGACAAGCACTATCATGAAAAGCAAAATGAACAGAAATTAGAACCATTCATTTATTTCTGTTGTCAATGAAATACAAACAGAATAACTTACGTGTCGAAGACGGATTTTGTATCTCTGTCTGGCTTTTTACTCAAGGGATCAAACCAATAGACTACGTTGCGGCGGGGACATATAACACACAAAGTCCAGTGGAAACTTTAACAACATGTACACATTAAAATGAAGTTAGATGAGTGAGAAGACAATTATTTATTAAACTTCTTAAATTGACAAAATGTAAATACGAACCGTTGGACAATGGGTGCTAGATAACAACGAAGTTTGGTATTTGCCATTCGGTAGCCGACATAGTGAGTCCTATGCGCCACAGTACAAGTATCCCCTGTCGTATTCGCAGGACATAAGAATCCATACCAATTACTTCTTTCCATGTTTGTGCAGAGATCGTGGAAGGTGCTATAATAGAATTAAAATAAGGAATCAATTCTTGAATGTATGAAAACAAAAAACCACTAAATGAATTCTGTGGGAAAATTGAAAAAAAAAACACTTACCGGACTGCAAATTTGACCCAGCCTGCATCTATCTCCTCCAACCTGATAAACTGCTTGAGATCTTTATTGTCAATCGTGTAGGGATACTCCTCTTGGCCCACAATCCCTGGAGGCATCTTCAAGTCAATCTGTTTAATGCGCTTGTAGATCTGTTGCAGCCGTGCTAAGAAGGGCCATTTGCTCGCAGCTTCGTCATCCTTTTAGAACATCAAAAAACAAATTGTTATTAGAATGCCAACAGATTTTCAGTAACAGTAAGGTAATTCCTACCATTGGAGGTGTTGCGTCTGAACCAATAAGATTGTGAGGCCAAAGGATGAAAGATCCTATCGCTTGACCTAACGTGCCAACCTCTGGATCAGGAACAGGGATGGCTGTACCTTGTTCCCCATTTCTAACACTCGTCACATTCACCCTACGAAAATCCTCCGGAATTTGCTGATTATGGTGGGTGGTAGCATATGTGTGAACGAGAGCATCAGCAACAACACGCAACAGTGGATCATCCAAATAGAGGGTGCAAGGGTCTCCCGACACTGGAGTGGGAGAAGGGTCGCCAAGTGGTCCCGACACTGGAGTGGGAGAAGGGGCGCCAAGTGGTTGCTCCAGAGGGTTGTAACTTCCTCTGGTGCTATTGAAGGCCGGGGATTCTTGAGTTCTATGCTCGTCCCTTGCCCTTTGTGCTTCAAACATCTTTGCCATTTCAAGTTGAAGCTCTGGCAACAGCTCTTGTCGGAGCTTGTCGCGAAGGTTGGCCTCGATCTCTCGTTCGAGCTCCTCTCGAATCTTGGCCACAACGTCCTTACTAGGTCCAGCTTGTGACGAATAACGTGGCTCTCGTCCAAAATACCTCGCGGCACTAATTCCCCGTGTCTCTCCTCGAACACGACCAAGGTCATCTGCCTTCCCAATAGCCGTTGACAAGATGTCCATCCGTCTACTTGGATTGAATGAACCTTGGCTACTCTGCTCGTCCAGGTCATCCTGTAGCATGCAGTTTATCGTAAATGTATCGAAACCACTCGCAACATGTAAAAAATTAGGTACTTATGGTATAACTACTTACAATCCTCGCAGCAACCTCAGCAACAGTCGGATTTATGTACTTCCCAGCCTTAATCCTCCCTGCTTTCCATTTTTTGTGACGTGGAGGAGGTGCTGGTGGCTGGATAACAACGCTAGGATCAGATTCTGCTGCTTCCTTCATTTTCTGTAACTCTTCTGCCATCATTTGCCGCTCAAGCTTCCGATATCCACCGCGAGACATGAAATGTTGATATTTATTTTCTGCTTGCCTCTGGGCATTTGCTGCACTTAATTTCTATGAATGAAAAACAACAAAAAATGAATCAACGATATAAAGTATATGAAAATTACAAGTTCTATATCATGATGACAGAAATCTTACCAAAAACTCAGGATCTGCTCGTGATGCCGCAAACAACCTCCAGTCCTCTGGAGATAAATATGTATACTGTGCACATGGATCGTTACCCCTAAGGGCCCCTCGAATGTAATGCTTTGTTAGCTTGTTCTTGAAACCTTTCCATCGTACACGAACCTCATCCATCCAGTGCCTATGCATCTCTGTGGTGTCGGGGACATCGTATGTTTGCTGCAAGGTAAAACATAAGATTATTATATTTGAAACAATAAGAACAAAGCTACAATGCATCAAAACTTACATACCAAAAGTTGCTGCCAAATCATGTCTTTCGTTTTTGGGGGAACCAATCTCCAATTATCGTAGGTAATGCGCACTTTGCTTCGAGCCAAAAGTCCTATGTAGGTAATGAAGTAGTCTTCCTCAGGACCAACTGGATTCAGATTGTCATCAAAGTCTATATGCAGCCTCTCCTGTTGGTGTTCATGACGTGCAACCAATGCTCCCATCTTTGTACAACCTCTAACCCTCCTTCTTGCAGGGGGTTCAACTCTAGGCCCTTCGTCATCGCTAGGGCTTTCGTCATCTCTAGTCCTCTCGTCATCACTAGAGTTGTCCATATTCCTGTTAACACACAAAAAGCGACATCAGAAACGTAAATAAATTGCAATGAAAACGAAATATACTAAGCGGGAAGTAAAACAGAAAAAACATAGTTCTCGTTTATAAATTAATGTCTTACTCTATATTGTTTCCCATAGTCCTTCACCATGGTCATTTCTTACAGCATACTCGTCATCATCTACCACTTCTACGTCATTTGTTCGAGGTGTAGTTGTTGTGAAAGGTGGTGTGTCATCAAGGTTGAAGGTCGGATCACCATACTTCTGTTTTTTACTTTTAAGGACAATGGACATGTTTTTGCTGGCAGGATCGGTGACATAAAACACTTGTTTCGCCTGGCTTGCTAAAATGAAGGGCTCGTCTCTATAGCCAACTCTTCGAAGATCGACTGAGACAAATCCAAATTGTTTATCTATTACCACGGAATTGTTGCTAACCCACTTACATTTAAATAAAGCAACTTTGAACTTGTTGTACGTCATCTCCCATATTTCTTCTATAACTCCATAATAGGTCATAGACGCTAATATGGGGTTTTTGTCTGTCGAACTGGAAAAGTGCATAGATTCAGCTTCTACCATGACCCCACTATTTTGCATGGTACTTTTGTCATCTTGCTCTTTGGTATAGAAAGCATAGCCATTTATATCATAACCGGTCCAAGTAATGACCTGAAACGAAGGCCCCCAAGCTAGCCACTCGATTGTCTCAGACACACCGATCTCATGCAAAACCTTTTCCTCGAACCACTGCATGAATGTCTTGTTTTGCTCAATAGCAATCTGCATGTCATTCTTCCTTGGATTCTTGTTCTTCAAAGTGTTTCTGTGTTCATTTATGTAAGGTTGAACTTCTTCCGTATTATTCAGGATATACAAGTGGGCTTGCAACACCTCTTCACGAGGAACATTCTTCACTTTCAGTCCTCGTGTTCCCTTGCTTCTCCCTTCTTCATGCCGAGATTGTTCCTTCTTCCCTGACATATAATCTTTGCAAAACTCCATAGCCTCCTCAACTACATATCTTTCTACTATTGAGGCTTCTGGTCGATAAGGATTTTTAGAATACCCTTTTAAGATCTTCATGTATCGCTCGAAAGGGTACATCCACCTCAGGTAAACTGGACCGCATAGCCTTACCTCCCTCACCAAATGAACTACCAAATGCAGCATTATATCAAAAAATGAAGGCGGAAAGTGCATCTCTAGTTGTGACAAAATAATGTAACCCTCATTTTCTAGTTCATCCAACTTTTCAGTGTCAATGACTTTGTTACAGATAGCATTGAAGAAAACGCACAATCTTGTCACTATGTTTTGTACTTCATCTTTCATTATGCCTCTAATAGCTACTGGTAATAGTTGTTGCATCAACACATGATAATCATGGGACTTCATTCCCACTAACTTCAAATCGTCCATTGAGACACATCTTCTCACATTCGAGGAATACCCTTGCGGCACCTTCATTTCATGCAAACACCCACACAAACTTCTTTTCTCTGCTTTTGATAGTGTATGCGCTGCTGGCTCCATGTATGCCCTCCTACCATCATCTCTTAGTTGTGGATGTAACCGTTCTCTTATTCCCATATCGACAAGGTCTAATCTTAATCCCATCCTTAGTCTTCCCTGGTATGTGCAAAAGCGTACTGATAAGGCTATCACAAACATTCTTCTCCACATGCATCACATCAATACTGTGTCTCACGTCTAGCGCACGCCAATATGGAAGATCAAAGAAAATGGATCTCTTCTTCCATATGTTCTTCTCACCCGCAACCCTCTGATTCTTACCAAAAGTGACATGGATACGTTCCACTCGACTGTAGACTTCCTCTCCGGTTAGTGACTTTGGAGCCATTCCATGCTCCGGTAAGCCGTTAAACCGCTTTCTTAGCCTACGATACGGGTGGAACCGATGAAGAAACCTCCTGTGGCCAAGGTAGACAGTTTTTCTTCCATGCTTTAGTTGTTGGAAGTGTGTGTCTGCTTCACATATTGGGCATGCTTTGTGACCCTTCACGCTGTACCCTGACAAGTTTCCGTACGCAGGGAAGTCGTTTATCGTTGTGAAAATCAGTGCACGTAGCTTGAAAGACTCCTTCTTATAAGCATCAAACACATCTACGCCTTCCTCCCATAACTTCTTCAAGTCCTCAATCAAAGGCGCCAAATAGACATCAATATCGTTCCCTGGCTGTTTTGGTCCAGAAATCATCATAGATAGCATCATATACTTACGTTTCATACATAGCCAGGGAGACAAGTTGTATATTACAAGGAGAACCGGCCACGCACTATGTGTGCTAGTAAGAGTTCTATACGGATTGATGCCGTCTGTACAAAGCCCAAGCCGTAGGTTTCTCGGCTCGCTGCCAAATTGAGGGAAGATTTCATCTATTTTTTTCCATTGTGGAGAGTCAGCTGGGTGTCGAAGATATTTCCCATCAGATATTCTCTCATCAGAGTGCCATCTCAACTTCTTCGCTTTTGTTGCACTCGCAAACAAACGTTTAAAACGTGGTATTATTGGAAGATACCACATAACCTTTAAAGGTTGCCTTTTACTTATCACATCACCACAACCACCATCTTTTTTCACTTTGTATCGTGCAGTTTTACACTTAGGACACTCACTAAGACCTCCGTACTCATTTCTGTACAGTACGCAGTCATTAGGGCAAGCATGTATCTTCTTATACTCCATACCCATTGTAGACAGGATTTTCTTGGCCTCATACATACGATTTGGAAGTACATTATCCTCCGGAAACATATCACACAATAGTTCAAGTAGCAATGTGAAACTACTATCGGTCCACCCACAAGTTGCCTTTAAGTTAACCAAATGTAATGTTCCTGTCAGCCGCGTGTACTTACTACCACTGTACAATGGTGTCTCTGCATCACTCCGCAGGCTGTCATACTCCTGCGACTGCGCAAAGGATTCTGCCTCAACATCGTTAATCATTCTCTCCATTCTATCTTCATCTATGACATCCACAGCTTCCTTCTTGTGTGACGGACAATCAGTTACTTCCTCACCATGCCATATCCACCTTGTGTATCGCAGATTTATTCCATCACAAAGTAGGTGATCCTTTATGACATCAACATCCCGTCTACTCTCATTCAAACAATTGACACAAGGACAAAAATACTTCCCATTTCTTGCAGGAGCATTCTTTTTAGCGAATTCAATAAATTCGTCCACCCCTTTCTCATATTCTTCACTAGTTCTCAAAGCATTCATCCAACTATGATCCATTTTGTTACCACCTAAGGCATTACCAAATAACATTCACACGTTTAGTACAATTCTCAACGACATATGATAGGATTGCCTAATTAAGTTATTGCCCCCTCCTAGCCTCATCTCTCCTAGATAACAATCATTTAATGAATATTGTGGGGGAGGCTACACTACTACAGAATTGAGATATAACCACCCCAAAAGACGTCCCAAATTGAAAATTGGGTGGTTAAAAAGATAGGCGGTGGCACTTTCGTAATTATATATATGTAGGGGAATTATATAAGAACCTCTCCAAAAAACTGGCACGGCACAATTGCACCCTATCACTATTTTCTATTAATTAATGAAGAGTAAATATCAATTAATAAGTATTTGACAATATTCTGGCAAAAAAAAAGTATTTGACAATAATTTTTCATTTATTTGAAATTATAAATAATGCTTAAACTTACATGCATGAATATGAATTTAATTTTATTATCTAATTTGAGTAGAATATTAATTAAACTTACATGCATGAATATGAAAATGTAATAAATTATAAATATTGATCTCTCTGTGAAATCACGAATGGTATAAATTCAAAACTTCATTAAAATCATTTATTACATTTTCATGCCTTGTGTTAATATTGCAATGCTTTTCTCTACGTAGCTTTTACATATTTTTTATAAAAGAAAGTTTGCAAGCTAAGTGAGACGAAGAAGACACTACAACTCTTGAAATATTTGTATTCAACATCCATATTACCTCACATGTCTCTCTACTTCTTACAGCAACATATTGTAATGAATTTAAAAAGGAATTTAGCAACGTGTAAATGCATAACATGTTATAAGGGGTCCTATAACAGGGGAGTCTTCTTAATAGATAAGCACAATCTCAACCATTTATATATAAGCAATATATAATAAGCACAATCTCAACCATTTAATTTATATTTCAAAAACAAAATATAACATTCTGTTACAAAAAAAAAATTAAAAACGAAGAAATAACCAACCTGATCAGCTAGCTAGTATGTTGGAGAGGTAGATGGAGATCCACGGTGGTGTGTGCACAACAATGGAGCGACCAAGGTGGAGGAGAGAGCAAAGAAACAAAGAGGAAGAAGAAGGGAGGAGTTCAACGACGGTGTTAAAGTTGTGGGTGAGGAATTGAACAAGGGAGGAGGAGAGAGCAAAGATCCACGGTTGAACAAGGGAGGAGGAAGGAGTTGAAGCAAAAAAACTCTAGGAGGGGCCGACGGTGTGGGTGGGGAGAGGAGGAAGAAGAGTTTTATGGGTGAGGAATTGAAGAAAGAAAACCAGAGGAGGGAGGCCGACGGTATGGGTGGGGAGAGGAGGAAGAAGAGTAAAGTTGTGGGTGGGTGAGAGGAGATGGGTGTGATAGAGAAGACCGCATGTCAGACAAGTGTCTGACATGCAACGCCTTTAGGCGTCCCAAATGCCATTTGGGACGCCTAAAGTCCTACTTTAGGCGTCCCAAATGACATTTGGGACGCCTAAACCTAGCTCCAGGCGCTAAAAAAAATTTGTGAAATTTATATTTCGCGCCATGAAGCACATTAGACGTCCCAAATTTTAATTTGGGACGCCTAAAGGTTCCCCTACATATATATAATTACGAAAATGCCACCGCCTATCTTTTTAACCACCCAATTTTCAATTTGGGACGTCTTTTGGGGTGGTTATATCTCAATTCTGTAGTAGTGGCGGATTCCTCAGGTGGTGGATCTTCAGAACGTAGATTCTTTAGCAGGCACAATGTTGTATTAAAATCAGCTGGAGCAACATTAAGATCGTCAGAAATAATAAAAGATGCAGTCCCCTTTACATAGCCTTCCCACGTATCATCTGCATTTGAATCAGGAAGAGCTTAGCGGCTCTGCGCGTCCAGATCTTTCGAACATTATTTTAGATTCACTACCCGTTAAAATAACTCTTTTTAAAAAACTATAGACTTCTTAAAAATCCTAGATCTGATTTGATGGTTCAGATCTGACTAGCTTTTCCTATTAAGCAAATTTGCTAAGCAAGGAACCCAATTCCATATATAATGTTTTGTTTAGTTTGAAAGCTAAATAATCTTGAAACGTGATTTACATTGATGTATCTTAAACATGAAGATTACAAGATATATATACACACAAGAACAGAGACAAAGCGAGCGTAATTGATGGAGTAGGTGAAGAAATAATCAAAGAATTCCACCACCGACTTGTTTCTTTAACAATATCATGCTATTGTCCAATCTATATTCACACAATAACTTCTAACACTCCCTCTCAAGTTGGAGCATATATATTTATCATGCTCAACTTATTACAAAGATATTGAACCCTTGTCCCATGTAAGGCTTTTGTCAGAACATCTGCCAGTTGATCGTCGGATCGTATGTGCCCTGTAAATACAATATTTTCTTTGATCTTATCACGAATAAAATGACAATCAATCTCAATATGTTTTGTTCGTTCATGGAACACAGAGTTCGATGCTATATGAAGAGCTGCTTTATTGTCACACCATAATTTTGCAGGCAATGTTGTGGTGATTCCAATTTCCTTCAAGAGTTGAACAACCCACACAATTTCTTGTACTGACTGTGACATGGCTCTGTATTCCACTTCTGCACTTGATTTGGACACAACTCCTTGCTTCTTACTTCTCCAAAATATCAAATTTCCACCAACAAACTCACAGTAACCCGTAGTGGAACGTCTTATGGCCTTAGATCCTGCATGATCCACATCACAGAAACACTTGATTTTAGTGTGCCCATAATCTATATAAAGAATACCAAGATCTGGAGAACTTTTCAAATAATGCAAGATATGTTCTAAAGCTTCCCATTGTGCCACCGTTGGTGATATCATAAATTGACTAAGAAAATTATATCAGGACGAGTTACTGTTAGATAATTCAGTTTCCCAATGAGTCTTCTATATCTTTCAGGAAATGGAAATGGCTTCAATTTCTATGGATCAATCTTCTTCTTCAAATCATCAGGAAGTTCATCAAACATACTAGCATTAAGATTTATGAAGGGATTTGAAATCATGGGAATGCTGCTTGGCGCAGCTCCAAGCTTTCTAGTCTCCTTCAGGAGATCGAGAACATACTTCCTTTGAGTTAAAAGAATACCTTTCTTGCTTCTCAAAATTTCAATACCTAGAAAGTATCTTAATGACCCTAAATCTTTTGTCTGGAAATGAGAGTTTAGGAAGGCTTTAAGTTGTGAGATTCCAGAAATATTACTTCCTGTAATTACAATGTCATCAACATATACTACTAAAAGAATCATCCCTGCATCAGATTTCTGGTAGAACACAGAGTTATCACACTTGCTTTTACTTAATCCGAATTTCTTGACTACATCACAGAATCTATCAAACCAGGCATGAGGACTTTGCTTTAGACCATACAACGACTTCCGGAGGTAGCACACTTTCCTATTCTCCCCCTGAGCAGCGAACCCTGGAGGTTGCTCCATATAAACTTCTTCAACGAGGTCACCATTTAAAAATGCATTCTTAACATCTAACTAATATAAATCCCAATGATATGTGGCAGCAAAAGAGATAAGAAGATGAATGGAGGTGAGCTTAGCCACAGGAGAGAAAGTCTCAGAATAATCAATACCATAGGTTTATGCATACCCTTTAGCAACGAGCCGAGCTTTTAATCGTTCCAAGGAACCATCAGCGTTAGTTTTAACAACAAACACCTATTTACAACCAATAGCCTTCTTTCCAGGAGGGAGATCAACAAGATTCTAGGTACCAACCTTGTCAAGGGCCAAAATTTCATCTTCCATTGCAGCATGCCAACCAGGGTGAGTCAGGGCTTGGTGAAGAGTAGTAGGTGTGGAGATGGAATCTACTGTGGCAACAAGGGATAAGGAAGCAGGGGACAAATTTTGGTAGGATACAAAAGATGAGATGGGATAGGTACAGTCAGCATATCATCTAGGGGGACAATGGGGACAGTACCTTTTCGGAGGGCAATGGGCACGTCATCAGTGGTAGCAACATAAGAATCTAGAACAAGCGGTTCAGTTATAGCAAGGGGATGATCAACGGAAACAGAACCAGGAACGAGGTACGTTTCAATGGAATCAATCGGCGAAGCAGGAACTAGGGAAGGTGAAACATTGGCAATATTAGCATCATTACTGATATCAGGTTCTGGAATAGTAGCCTGTACTGGGGAGATAGGGACAGAATAGACTAGGATATATCCTCAGGTTCATCCATGACAGAGGGAGACTCAGAGAAGGGCGAAGATGTGAAGAAAGGAGAGGACTCAAGAAAAGTAACATCAGTAGACACAAGATAACAACGAAGGTCAGAAGAGTAACATCGATAACCTTTCTGAACTCAAGAATAGCCTAGAAAAACACATCTTAAGGACTTGAGATCAAGTTTACTAACACTAGGACGGACATCCTGAACAAAACAAACACAACCAAAGAGTTTTGGATCAACAGGGAATATCTTAGTAGTGGGAAACAAAATAGAATATGGAATATCTCCTCCAAGAATAGCCGAAGGATTGTGATTGAGGAGAAAATAGGCAGTTGACTCGGCATTGGCCCAAAATCTTTTAAGGACAGAGGAATGAAACATGAGAGCTCGTGCAGTTTCTAAGAGATGTTGATTCTTTCTCTCAGTAACACCGTTTTGAGCAGGGGTATCAACACAAGAGGATTGGTGGAGAATACCATGATTTTGCAAGTAGTCGGTGAATGGGGCGAAAAAATATTCTATCACTACGTAATATTTTCACAGAAGTATTAAACTGGTTTTGAATTTTAGCACAGAAATTACAAAAGTGAGTAAATAATTCACAACGATGTTTCATTAAGTAAAGCCAAGTGGTATGAGAAAAATCATCAACAAAGGTGACAAAATAACGATAACCAGTATGGGACATAACAAAACAAGGACCCCAAACATCATAATATACTAACTCAAAAGGGGACGCAACCCATTTATTGACACGAGGTGCCAAATGAACACGATGATGTTTGACAAACTGACATGACTCACAATCTAAAGTAGACACGGAAGAAAATTGATGATACAACTTCTTTATGGACGAAAGTGACATATGACCCGGACGACAATGGATATCAAACAAGGATAACCCACTAGAATAAGCAACAGAAAGTGGAACCATATCATCAAGAATATAATGGCCGTCAGATTCATAACCTCTACTAATAATCTGCTTCGTTGACAAATCCTGAATTAAACAATGGTCAAGGAATAATGAGATAAACCAATTCAAATGACGAGTTAATTTACTAGGTGATAGAAGATTAAATGTAAGATCAAGAATATTAAGAACAGAGGATAATGAAATAGATGGAGTGGGGTTGACGGTGCCTGAACCAAGCACACAGACAGAGGATCCATTGGCCACAAATATGGAGGATTGGTTAGCATAAGGAACATAAGATAAAAATAACTGATGATTACCTGTCATATGATCGGTAGCGCCAGAATCAATAACGCACTTCGTGGAGGTAGTAGCAAGACCAGAAGACAAATTGCCTGCAGCGAGTGCCCTTACAGATGATGGACCAGTGTTTGATGGATCAGGTGTCTGTGCAATATGGGCAAAACCACGTTGCTGATCACGTTGTTGCTTATTCTGTAATTTTCGACAATTTCGCTTAATATGACTGGGTTCCTTACAATAATTATAGATAATAGTTGCAGAGTGCATATTTGGAGCACCGCTATATCACTGTTTGGAATTAAATGGCTTGTTGTCAAATGGTCCACGCCGAGCTAAAGCACTGGCATTCAAATCATTAGACGGACGAACTACACTATCAGCATGAAGTACCCTAGAGAACACTTCTTCAAGAGATGGAAGCTTCTGACTAGCAAGAATTTGAGATCGATTGGTCTCATACGAAAGATCAAGAGCTTCAAGAAAACTAATGATTTCCTGTAGTTCCATATTCTTAATTCGTGTCTAAAGATCCGCTTGTGGAGACATGAGTACTTTCATTTCTTCATATAACCTCTTGACGTCCAAGAAGAAATCCTTCAATGAATGTCCCTGTTGTTGAGAACGATAAAAACATTTACAAACTTCATAAATCCGAGTAACATTACCTTTACCAGAAAACATAAACTCAAGATAATTCATGATTTCTTTGACCGTGTTGCAGTGACTAACAAAAGATAGAATTCGTCGTTCAATCGAGTTTCTAATTTGAAAGAAAATACGATCATCGGCTCTTGACCAGGCCAAACTCTTGTCATCATCACCAAAAGGGGGTCTTGAGTTAAGTGGACTTCCTTTTGTAACACCCCAAATTTTATTCACCAAAAATATATTGTAATTATTTAAATAATTCAATAAAATGGTGAATATTCATGAATTTGGATCTTGTGAATTTTGAAATATTCATATTCATAAGGAAATGGGCAAATTAATTCAAGAATTGAATTAAATTACAAAAGGAATAGAAAAATCATAATTTTGCCAATTTAGCCCAAGATTAAGTATTTTCCAATTAATTGGAATTGATTTCAATTAATCAAGGAAAAATACAAGAAAATGCATAAATGGGATTATTCTTGGTAGAATAAATCAAGAATTGAGAAAGTAAGGGGGATTATACATAAAATCAATTATGTAAATTATGTAAATATGCACAACAATTTTCTCTCCCCTTTCTCTCTAATTTTCGTCACATGCATAGGAAAAAGAAGGGAAAAGGAAATGGTTTAATTTTAATTAATTATATGACACAAATTGTGGAAGAGATAAGATCTAAGTACACTCATGATCACAAAGTATGACACAATGCAAGGTGTCATGAGGGCAATTAAAGTGTACATGAAAGGTGGAAAAATCTTGACCATTGGCTAGATCAAGGGTTAAGATTAAAGATGAGAGAAGACAAGTAGTACATAAAATTTCTCCTCCTCCTTTCATTGCCATTCA
Source organism: Inga laurina (assembly GCA_963855925.1). NCBI lineage: Eukaryota > Viridiplantae > Streptophyta > Magnoliopsida > Fabales > Fabaceae > Inga > Inga laurina. Next base: position 58,305,072 of record OY979711.1, read on the forward strand.
CGCACAAGAAGAGAAAAGAGAGAGAGAGAGAGTGATTTTTGGGAGCTCTTGGAGATTTAGAGAGCAAAAAGAAGTAAGATCCAAGGTAAGCTAAGATTTCTTAAAGGTTTCTTCTTCTAATCTTCCATAAATCTCTTCTCTAATCTCTTCCTTTCCATAAATTCCATGGATTAGCAAGCAAATCTTGAGCCAAAGAGAAGGAGAGTGGAGAACTTCTAGAGGAAGAAAAAGAACTCAAGGAGGTAACTTCACAAATCCTAAGATTATGTTAGATGTGGTTGTTGTTGATGATTATGGTTGGATTTGGTTGTATTGTTAAGGTTGTAAATTTGGAAAGTCCTAATCCTAAGGGGTTATGCTGCCCAAATTTCTTTGAATCATGGTTAAGAAGTGTTTAAATGAGTTAATCAAGGGTTAGAAGTGAAAAAGTACAAGTTTTGGAAACTAGAACACAAAACTTCATTTTTCCATTTTTTCCCCTAATATTTCGGCCAGAACCAGATCTGGTAGTAGGAGTTGGATTTTCATGAAATAAATGGTTCCATTGGACTCAGTGGGCGAAAATAGGTGGGGTTACAGTTGGACACTTTTTCGGAAGAGGCCGAAAAAGCATATTTACGAAAACGCCACTGAAATCACTAAATAGGGGCTGTCAGGGTATTTTCGTAATTTGACCATGAATTTGACAATTTCGAGGCCGGAAATGGATTCCTTGGGCGAAAATAAGTCAGAATAGCCCTAGTCAAAATTTTGGGAAAACGTGCCATCGGGCCAGGTACGGCGGGGCCGGGCCGGGTTCCCGGGGACATTTTTGTAAATTTTCACCATAGGCTAATATAATCACAATAAACACTATGGAATAGTCTAAAATGATACTTGGATAGGTTATGACCTATTTCTGGTACATTTAATATTTTAGGACCGAGTCGGACGCCGGAACAGCACACTTTTCGAGACACCACTAAATAGGGAATATCACAGCTTTGAGGTAGGGACATTATCCTTCATACACTATGCCATAAGTTATGTGATTGTGTGGATGCCATTGTTTTGTAAATGTACTTTATTAATCAACATGATTTGCCTAGAGAGAGGCTGTTAGTGCCAGAGGTGCACTTACACTGGGAGTTGGCAGAAGACCAACCGGTGTAGATTGTGGGGCTGGGCCCTACTCATGTATACATGACGATGATGTGTTTATATTGTTCATTAATTTGTGCATACCTTGGCGCATGACATATTTACTTTTCGCATTTTCTATGAATGATATTATGTCTCTACGGAGATTCTTCGGAATCTCACCCTATTTTTAAATAAACACCTCAGCGAGTACCAGTGGGAAAAAGGGCAAAGAAGTTGTCGCCGAGAAGTGAGTGGCACGCGTCCCGAGGCGAGGATATGAACGTGGTTATGCATTAGTCTATGCCTCAATATTTTGGTTAATTTGTAAATATTAAAACTTCCGCTGTATTTTGTTTCCATCGACGAACAATATTGGAATTATAAACGAACGACGTTGGGATTGTAAATGAATATTTTTATCAGTATATTTGTACTTTTCTGTATGCCCATTGAATTCCGTTGTTATTACTCTTTGATTATCGAAATGGAAACGGGTGTTGACACCTTTTCAATGCCCAAAAGATATAGCTTGACAGTTTTATTCCAGTCACTATAATTTGTCCAATTCAATTTTGAATCGGTAATTTTAGCAAACATGTGTAACATATCAGATGGTTTAGATTCAGCCATGTGGAATAGTCAACCACAATAGTAAGTAAAGATAAGCTTTAAGGTACGTAAAGGAAGAATGAGGTCACAGATGCTAACAAGCAAACAATTCCCGAACAAAAAAATTGAAAGCAAGTCACATCAATAAAGTAAGCCACAACCAAGACCACACCAAAAATTGGAATCCCACGTGAACAAAATACTCTTGAGAGTAGAAGAACACCAAACTGAACTAAGGACAAAGGAATGAACTGAAATTCCTCATAAAGGAGTCACGGAGCTCCCTGGTTCTTTAAAAAATCATAGAGAAGGCAAAAATTCAAAGTGAGAATCAGACCAGATGGGGTCCAGGGATGGAATGGGGTGGATGAGTCGGTCGGAGCGCCGTTGGAATCACCAGAAAAGCTAGCCGAAATCTCGCTCACGTGCCGGTGTGTGTTGTCGACGGCGAAAGAACCAGCAGCACGTAGAGGCTCACCGCTGGTCGGAAATGGATGCCGCTTCAGGGTAGCACCGATTTGGAGCTTCAAAATTCGATGGTAAGGCATGTGTAGTGTAGTAACTTGCGGAGATAACAAATCTGAGACGTGGTTCAAAATGTGTTTGGAGGTGTTAATGGAAAAATGCAAAACTCTTCTGAAACAGAAATTCTGAACTGAAAACAAGGTATGGCTCTGATACCATGAAAGCTAAATAATCTTGAAACGTGATTTACATATATGTATCTCAAACGTGAAGATTACAAGATATATATACACACAAGAACAGAGACAAAGCGAGCGTAATTGATGGAGTAGGTGAAGATAATCAAAGAATTCCACCACCGACTTGCTTCTTCAACAATATCATGCCATTGTCTAATCTATATTCACACAATAACTTCTAACAAGTTGAATAAGGATGACAAAATATAAAACGCGTTGCAAGAGAGATTATTACCTCCAACATCACTAGTCACGTTTTGAGTGAAACCGCTAACCAGTGGACAGCATAACAATAATTTGCAAGGCTTCAGAATGAATGTCAAATCATCCCCATATATATTACAGCAGTCAATATTCTTCGAAATGCTCACCAGAGAACCTGATGGATCTCCTTCAGAAATACAATATTCACAACCATAAAACATGGTTGGCTCAGTGTCATCAATGTTGAGTTTGAGTTCTTGATTATAAAGTTCCATTGAGTTTCTAGGCTGAAGCAGCATTTGCTTGCACGTGTCTGAATCCAAATATTTGGGGTCTAGATTACAAAGACTTTCGTACAGAGAGCTTATGCATCCGAATCCATAAGGCTTCATGTTTGAATCCTTACTCACAAGTCTCGCAATAGTTCCCAATGGAATCGTCAGGAAGCTTAAAAGAACATCCACAAAACCCTTCTCTGCTTCGGCATAGAGCACTGTGTTTCTTTCTTTTTCTACAGCAAGTCTCAATGCAATTTGTTCTGATATTTCATTTGAAGCAGTTGAATTTGAAGCCATGAGAGCAATCCTAACCCACCAATCCTAGAGATTTGAAAAATGGAAACTGGAACAGTGAACCTGTAATAAAGTTCAAGAAGGATGTATAGACTAGAGTTGTAATCCCCTACCTTGATAACCGTAATTAAGATTCGAAAATGCGTAATTTAAAGGAATTAGAGACTGACGATTACATTTTTCTCAAATCTCTTTTCTAAAATTCATTCAACATGGTCTCATATTCATCTTCTGAATCTAATTACTCTGCACAGTTCAATCATATTCATACATATCAGAGTGCATAGCCAAATTCCCGGCAACTCCCGGGTTTCATACATGTATAAACTAAGGATTGTAAGTTCCAACTAGGGGATTACGTGACCAACATCAACGTAATATCTACATTTCAAAAATAAACAGTAATCCCAAGTCCAAAATAGATAACCAACAACCTAACAACACATCTCTACAAGATCCTAGCCGCTCCTGGTGGTTCGTTTCTCCTTGGAGCCACTTGCCCTGTCTGAAATGTTAGTCAATGGAAAGAATGAGATTCAAAAGAATATCTGTAGTAACAAATCACTCATACAGTGTATAAACACATAGCATATATGATCATGTTAAGCAGCATCACAATGTATCATGGCTTTCGCCACAAACGACAGCACTCACGGTTGTAATCTCTATGCGTCAGCTTCTACTGAGATCTCTATGTATCACAAAGTATCACTATGCGCCAGCTTGCGCTGCGAACTCAAAGCATCACAATGTATTCACACAGTATTCTCAATGCATGCCAAACATACATACAATGTTTCACACACAGTATAAGAGAAAGAGTTACTACCTTATTCTTTCTGATTGTGCTCTAGCGCAGGTGAATCACAAACAGGGCAAATATCGAATCCTACAATTCCAAATGCACTATTTAGACACTTCCATAGTGTTTCTTGGGGTTATATAAGTCTATAATGAAAATTTACAAAAATACCCCCGGGGACCTGGCCCGGGCCCACCGTACCCGGTCCGGTTGCACTTTTCCCGAAATTCTAATCTGGGCTATCCTTACATATTTCTACCCAAGGAATCCATTTCCAGACTCGAAATTATCAAATTCAATGTAAAATTACAAATTTACCCTTGGCAGCCCTATTTCAAGGGTTTTAGGGGCGTTTTCGTAATTATGCTTTTTCGGCCTTTTCCGAAAAAGTGGCCAACTGTAACCCCACCTAATTTTTGCTCCTGAACACAATGGAACCATAAAATCATTGAAAATCCAACTCTAAGACCCATTTCTAGAGCTGGCCGAAATTTATGAGTTCTCTGGGGAAAATCGAGGTTTTACGATTTCGGCTCCTTAAACGCGTTCCTTTCTACTCCTAACCACTTTATTAACTATTACATTGGATTATAACTACCATTTGAACGAAAATTGGGCAGCATAACCCTTAGGAAACTCAATTTCCAAAATTTAAAACCAATGGCAATCCGGCGAAATTTCACCGATTAAATTGCCCACAACAGTCAGAATAGTTAATATACGAAGGTTTGGAAGTTACCTTAAGCTCCCACTAGCTTTTCCTCAAGGTGGCTGAACCCTAACCCTTGAAACACCAAATTTTGAGCTTCACAACCTTAAAGAATAAAGAGGAGTAGTTTAGAGTCGGAGTTATACGCGTTAGGAGCTAAATTGTCGGAGAAATCGGCTTACCTTGTGAGATTTCTCCCCTTTCTCTCTAAACTCTCTCACCTTCTCTCTCTTGTTTCAGGTCTGGAACAGCACGAAAATGGCTGGAGAAAGAAGGCTGATGGTATTTAATATCATATATTATATGATATTTAATTATTGATTAATTTCCAACAATTTCGGATTGTTCAAAAATTCTGGCAGATTTCTTCCCAAACTTTGAAAAATCATAACTAATTCTAAAAAAATCAAAATGGAGTGATTGTAAAGCCTATAGAACCCTTATTGAGTCTAGTTTTAAGGAAAAATATATAATTTTTCTGGATGGAATCACAAAATTCCCAGAATTTCAATCTTTGCATACTGTTCCAGAAAATAATTAATTTCGCTGGGCAAACTTCAAAAATCCATAACTCTTAGCTCACAAATCAAAATGATACAAATTATATATCTATTTTGAAGCTTGACATGTGAAATTTAAAACTGGAAAATTTTAGAATTTTTAGACACCATTTGCCTATTTAAAACGTCCATACAAATCGGCTGCCCTATACAGAGTTTCAATGGACAGAGTTTTCAACTTTTGCACAATTGTTCTCAATGGTTCCAATTTCACAATAAACACTCTCCCCACACGAATTTTCATAAGGAAGACATTGGAATCATTAAAATATCTAAATTCCCATCACATATTCTCCAAAAGTATTTATTCAACAATAATTACATCCACTTTTGAAGTCATTAGCGCTTAATCACTTTTTGGGATATTACAAGAGCCTACTACTGTCACTCTAGTCTTATTTATAACTCTAAATTAATTAACTCTCACGTAACAAACAGAGTTAGTTAATTCAATAATTATAGGCTCAATTTTCAATTTTACCCCTACCTATAGTTGATTCCAAAAATCAACATGAATAAATTATTTTCATTTATCGCAAGTAATAGGGGTATAAATGTAAAAAACGTATTTATTATTCTAAAATTGGACTTATAATAAGAAAAAAAAATTTATCAAAATAAACTTATAAATAACATAATATATATACACAAACTTAAATAGGACATATACTTAAGTAGGAACCTGTAAAGTCACTTGGCTCATGCATGTTATTAACTAATAATGGCTGAATTATATGAAACCGACATTAGCTCGGCCCCTCGTGACTCCTCGTTTGTTGATCAACTTTTCAATTGGGCTCACCGTTCTGCGTTGCTTTGCAAATGCCATCGAATGTTGCATCTCGAGCCCAATTAGCTTGGATCCGATCTCATGTATGCACATGCACTTGGCAAATCTCAAAAGATTTTGAAATGATATGTTTTTTTTTTTTTTTTTGTCGTAACCTGTAAAGTCACAAACTTGGTTAGAGTCAGGAAAATAGGCCGAGCTAATCGGGCTGATCCATTTAGGCCCTGAATTTATAAGGGTCAAGATCAAGATTTTTGACTCAAAAGTGAAAGCGGGTCTAAAAGGGCCAGCCCTGTAGACGGCCATTTTAGGCCCATATATTTTTTTTATTTTTTAAAATTATTTATATGATAATAATATTATTGATTTTTTAAAATTTGTTAATGATGTTGCAAATATTTAGTTGTTATTATCTTTTTTAGAATTAAGTTTCATATGAATATATTGTATTAAGAATCCTAAAAATTAAAAACTTATAAAAGATATTTCTTATTTCATTAGTATTCAGTATTCTTATCAATTTTATATTTTTTGACTTATTTTCTAGTGACTGTTTTGTTTATATCTTGTATTGTTTATTTTGTTGACTACTTACACTTTTCAAGACATATTTATAAGAAGTATTTTTAATTTTGTTAAATCTTCTCATTAATTATTTATAATTGTGGTAAGTCAACAATAATTTACCTTTGATTATGACTTAGTGACTATTTGTTTGTTGCATGATGCATATCATTTACACCTTAATTTTGACAATATTTATATATTAAATTAGAATTTTCATTGTTACAATTTTAAAAAAACTAAAAAAAATAGTAAAAATTGTTAAAATAGTCACTATTTATATAGTAAAAATTTTTAAAATAGTAAAAATTGTAACAATGATGCATATCATTTACACCTTAATTTGTTTGTTGCATGATGCATATCATTTACACCTTAATTTTGACAATATTTATATATTAAATTAGAATTTTCATTGTTACAATTTAAAAAAAAAAACTAAAAAAATAGTAAAAATTGTTAAAATACTTTTAGCCCTATAGGGCTAGCCTTGACCCTTATGCTCACGGGTCAAGCCTCAAAAAATAACTATTTTTCTTTAATCAAACCTAAAAGGGCCAACTCTTTTTACCTACTCTAAACTTGACACAAGGATGGTGCTTGATGTTAGTTAGGCTACCGTCCGGACAAGATTTTGAAATGATAAGAGTTTATGTCCCATCATCCTAGAGCCAGTAATACGGGTCAGCCCACAAATTACGGGTTGTCCTACACTAGCCCGCATGTTGTGCGGTGCGAGGTACACTTTTGTGGGTTGGGAGATCACCAACACATGCTGGTTCATTGGCCAGCCTGCAACCTGCACATTTTTTTTACTTTTCTTTCTTTTTTATCAAAATTGAGAATGAGAATAAGGTAAATTGTTAACCAAAAAAAAATGTTCTAGACCCACTCACATTGTGTCATGTCTAAGCTCAAGTGTCCAAGTCCAAAGTCCAAAAATAAAAATGCTGGAGCCCACTCACATTGTGTCATTTCCAAGCTCAAGTGTCTAAGTCTAACAAGCCAAGTCCAAAGTTCAAAAGACAATTAGGCAATCATGTTATATATATAAAAAAAATTGTGGGCCAGCCCATGGGTTGTGCGGTGGTGTAGGAGTGTGCTGGCCACATTTTTTTGGGCCTAAATACCCCTAATCCTAGCCCTATCAAAACAAACGAGCTGCAGGTTGAGCCCACAAATTGAACCCATTTTGCTGGCTCTACATCATCCATTGATTATCCCTCACTGTTATTTACTACATAGCTGGTTGGCCCTAGATATAGGATAATATTCCAAGTTTGTATTTTGTTTTCAATTTTTATAATAAGATTCTTAACCCCTTATCTTTGGGTTCAGCTGGAGAAGGGATCGGATACTCTCACCAATGGGAGAGGGTTAGATCTCGGGGAAGTCCACTTAGTTATAATCCAGTCGAGGCGTTGGGGGATGCATTCCAACTTGGAGCCCTACCCTTAGATTATGGGTGAGCTTAACCCATTTTCTAAAATTTATGTATCAAAAAATAATAATAAGATTCTTAAAAGTTGAAGAGGAGGAGGAGGAGGTTAAAAATATATCAAACTTTAGACGCTTCATATTTCTCGTCTCATTATTTTTCTACATTATAACAAAAGTTATATAATCAATGAAGCATTTAACATTAGTTTTTTTTTATCCTGATATTGATAAAATAAGTAGTTTAAATATTTTTATGGAGGTGTTATAAAATTTCCTTTCACTTCATTATGTTCCAAACAGGAGATAGAATTTTTCAATATTCTTAAATTGTTGTAATGTTGAAAATAATGGGACCAGGAATATAATATGCGTAACTGTAAGGAGCAAGATCAAACATATTTATTTACCTTACTAACCTTCATTTGAGTCTCTCTTATCCCTGCCTCTCTTCCTCTCATTTAATAATTTTACCTTACTGTCCCTCATTCTCACCATCGCCAACTCCGTCATCGGTCTTGACCATTATTGCCCCCTTTTTGTCGAGTCCGCATTAGGTTTCGTCGAATCAATTAGCACCTAATACTCACCCTTAATACGGCGCTGTTGCACCTCGCTTCAACCTTTAGCAACATTAATAGTGTTATAATTATATGACCAACAAGTATACTTTATAAAATTGAGGGATCAAAAGTATATCTTAGGTAAACTTAAAGAATTAAAAGTTAGCCTCAATATAAAAAATATATATTTAGAAACAAAAAACAAAAAAACGTTCACGTACACGCGTGTTAAGACTATTAGATTAGAATTTAGAACCAAGGTCTAAAATAGGACTACTGAGTAGCATATGATATATGCCTCCAAATAAAGAAAATTAATTAACAAGGAACTTTGTACATGCACCCAGTTCCAATTGTTTGCTTTGCTCCACTCTATCACTCTCATATAAAATGAACTATGAATCAAGGCCAATAAGTATCTCAATCAGTGGTGGGACACGATTATTGAATATTATTAATTTAAGAAAATAATAATTAAAAGATATGCGTAGTAGGGAGGGGACACGTAACAACATCTTTTCTCTATAAATGCATGAATCCAACCCCACCCTCTTCTCCTATGTATACCACACGTTCCACTCATAACCTCTCTATCAACTTCCAACTGTATCTTCGCTTCTCTAAACAAAAACAATTAAAAAAAAAATGCCTTCTTCAGCCACCACCATAGTCTCCAAATCCACCGTTTACCCTAGCCAGCCGTCCACCGTGAAATCCCTCAAGCTCTCCGTCTCCGATCGACCTCATCCCCATCCTTTCTTGCCACTACATCTAAAAGGTTATTGGGGACCACTTTTCTCATCAACAAGAAGATAAACCTTTGAACGTGGTCCTCAAATGTATTACTCTAAAATCAATTGTGTTGTTTATTTTACAATCATATATAACAACTTTTGAAGGAGTAAGCTTAAGTATATATCAAATGTATTATAAAACTTTTGATATTTACTTAAGCTTACTCCTTCAATTTAATATATAATGCATTTGATATATACTTAAGCTACCTCCTTCAAAAGTTGTTATATATGATTGTAAAATAAACAACACAATTGATTTTAGAGTAATACATTTGAGGACCACATTCAAAGGTTTATCTTCTCGTTGATGAGAAAAGTGGTCCCCAATAACCTTTTCCAAAATGAGCACATTTCGCCCTTTTAATATTCGTCACGTGCAAAGTGACCATTGGCCATAAACTTATAACAAAATGGTCCCACCAGCCCAACATCGTCGTATCGTTCTCCGTGGCCAGTCTTTTGTCGTATTGCCAAGCTCCTTTCAGCTTTAACCGTTCACAGCGTTACCGTTACGTACTGCATGAACTCCGTGTCGTTTTCAAGCCCCGCCATCGTTTCAGGCGCCAAAACAACTTCCAAATCAACGCTCCCGTTTCCTTCTCTCCCTGTAAATGCAGAAATCTTACCGTCAAAATTATTGGCCTTACCGCTACGAATTGCCAATGGTCGGCCTTACCCAAAGTCATTGTCGTACATTGGAAAAAGCGGAGAGCCTCCCATGGTCATCGAAGCACCGTCGAAGTTTCCCAGCGGAAACAACCTCGGCGCCTTCTCCCAATCCTCTACGCCGCGTCGCACAGTAGCGTCGTCATGTGCGACGACGTTTTTGTGCAGCAGATCCGCAACCACCGTAGATCCCTAGACAGAATCTCTCGACCTCAGCAACGGTCGGGATGCTCTGTATCACGTTCCCGAAGTAATAAGCGTCCATCTTCGGCTCCAGACGGCGGCGGCAGTTCACCGCCATGAGAAACATCAACGTTTTGCGTGCGTCCAAGTTCCTTGCACGTGTCACCGAACGCCACAGCTGTGCGGATAACGATTGAAACGATGAAATCTCTTCCCTCTTGTGAGCTATCCCATTCTCCTTGACGGAAGTTATCTTGCCATTAACTTGCTTCTCCCCATAATCCGCGAAAATGTTCCCGCCATAGTGATTAGCTCTGAGCTTAAGCTTTTGAATTGCTTTCCTGCTGAAATGGAACACTCTCTCTCTTAAAGGATGTTCGACGTTGAAGGTGACTTTAGGGCCGCCGGCCGGGACTTTAAGCACGGCGGAGGAGTTGAAAACAGTGTCACGAGTGAAGTCAGGGGATTAGGAAATCTTCGCTCCCCTGGAGATCTTAGCGAAGGTGTTCTTGATTAACAGTGCGTCCGATGAAAACAGCGTCAGCTAGCACGGTGACTTGGACGGCGACGAGGGGGAGAGAGTGGCCGCAGTAGGAGATAGTCTTGCTGTAGGGGAAGAACTGCTTGAAGCAATGGGGGACGTCAGTGAGTTTGGGAGAGTAAAGGATGGAGTGAGTTGCAAGGTGTTTGGCGGAGGCATGGATGAAGTCAACATCGACGTCGTTGCATTGAATATGGACATAGCCGTCGGAATCGGTGGAGAGACGGCCGGCGAGGGGAGGGAAAACTGAGAGAGTGACGGCGAGAGAGCGCTTAAGAGAGAGAAGGAGGTCAGGGAAGGAGAAAGGCGGAGGAGGGAGGAGGATGACCTTTTGGATGTAGTGGCAAGAGAGGATGGGGAGGTCGGAGACGGAGAGCTTGAGGGATTTCACGGTGGACGGCTGGCTAGGGTTAACGGTGGATTTGGAGACTATGGTGGTGGCTGAAGAAGGCATTTTTTTTAATTGTTTTTGTTTAGAGAAGAGAAGATACAGTTGGAAGTTGATAGAGAGGTTACAAGTGGAAGTTGGATATAATGATAAAAGAGAAGAGAGGGTTACCTGTGGTATATATAGGAGAAGAGGGTGGGGTTGGATTCATGCATTTATAGAGAAAAGATGCTTCTCGCTGTTACGTGCCGCCTCCCTACTATGCATCTTTTAATTCTTATTTTCTTAAATTAATAATATTCAATAATCGTGTCACACCACTGAGAGAGATACTTATTGGCCCTGATTCATAGTTCATTATATGAGAGCGATAGGGTGGAGCAAAGCAAACAATTGGAACTGGGTGCATGTACAAAGTTCCTTGTTAATTTTCTTTATTTGGAGGCATGTTTCATAGGCTTCTCTCTAATCCTATTTTAAACGTTGGTTCTAAATTCTAATCTAATAGTCTTAACACGCGAACGTGAACGTATTTCGTTTTTTTCTAAATAATTTTTTTTACATTGAGACTAAAATATACTTTTAATCATTCTTGAAATATATTTTTGATTCCTTAATTTTATAAAGTATACTTTTTGTCATATAATTATAACATCATTAATGTTGCTAACGGAAAACTCTGACGTAGCACACTTAAGTGATGACTGTGTAATTAAATGTTATTAATATTTAATTTAAAATATGTGTAAATTAAAAAATATATGTAATCTTTCTATGTGTCATTCCTTAATATGTGGGAATTAGTTATAATGGAATTATAATAAGGACCAAGGTGATATATGATATTTTTTTAAAAAATGTAATGTTTAACTTTCTTTATTATAAATATGTTTACAATTTTAAAAAATTGAAGTAGGAGAGGCGAGGAGCTGGGCCACCACATGGGGGCTGGGAGTCCTCGTGATTTCTTCTGGAATCATCATGAGGACTCCAAAAAATTGCATCTGCTCTCCTGGGACGTGCTAAAAAAAAGAAAGTGTGAAGGCGGCTTGGGGTTTAAAGACTTACACTGTCAAAATAAAGCCTTCCTCATGAAGCTATGCTGGGGTCTTATTAAGAAACCGGATGCTTACTGGGTGAAATGTTTACGTGCTAAATACGCATGTGGTTCACTCACTGACCCTCTTGTCCTGAAGAGGCAAAATCAATCGGCTGTTTGGAGTGGCATTGTGACTGTCTGGGATGATTTTAAAAGAGGCCTTGGCAAATGCTTGAGAAGTGGTCATAATACGTTAGCCTGGACGGAGTGATGGTCTCCGGTGGACAACCCTCTGAAATTCCATATTGATCATAACGTTCACTTGGTTGATGTGAATGCCACTGTGCGATCTTTCGTAACTCAATCGGGTCACTGGGATAGAGCTAAATGGGAATCATACCTTCCTACATGGGTGGTTGATAAAATAATGTTGATGCCCCCACCTTCGGGCACTGAAGATGATGTGGTTTGTTGGAGGAATGCTCCTGATGGGACCTTTAGCGTTAAGTCTGCCTATGATGCTATATATCATCAGCATGGTTCCAGGCGCCAACCTCGCTGGTAGTCTCTATGGCATCAGGGAATTCCTGAACGAGTCAAAATTTTTCTGTGGCAAGTATTCCATGAAAGGCTTCCTACTAATGAGTTAAGAGCGAGACATAATCCAAGCGTCCTAAACACCTGCCCTTTTCAGTGTGATAGTGTGGAGAGTATACTACATATTTTGAGAGATTGTGAGCAAGCCCAGAGAGTGTGGTCAGTTTTAACTAACCCCCTATATTATAGTATGTTTTTTTCTGGTAATTTGCAGGACTGGCTCGATTGGAATGCACAACACTCACCGGGAAACAACAGGATGGCGAGATGGTCTTGGCAAAAAGTATTCAGCTCAACATGCTGGCTACTTTGGAAGAACCGGTGCAATCAAGCCTTTGAAGGGTCATCGGACAGCCCTAAGCAGATAGTTCACATATGCATGTACCATCTCTCGGAAGGTATGGAGAACGGCAGGTTTCGACATCAGATATTCCAGGTTCCAGAACGAGGACTACTTCACTGGTATCCCCCAGATCCGGGAATCCACCGTCTAGATGTTGACGGATCGGTAAGGAGAGAAGGTCAAGCTGCATGTGGAGGTGTTATTCGCGATCACCGAGGTGACTGGATACGTGGATTTCAACAGAAGCTAGGACGTACTTTCCCAGCTGCTGCTGAAATCCATGCAATCCGTCGGGGCCTTCTACTATGTAAGCAGATGGGACTCAAGAAAATCAAGTTGTTCACGGACTCACTACAGGCAATTCACCTTTTATCCAATCGTTGTGATTCTGATCATCCGTTGTATGATGTTATTTTGGATACCAGATCACTCATTTATAGCGACTGGGAGGTAGAAATTTCCCACACCCATAGGGAAAGTATTAGATGTGCAGATTTTCTGACAGGAGAGGCGCATAGGATTCAGCATGAATACGAGGAATTAGGGACTTCCCCTACTGAATGTACTCTGCTTTTTGCTTTGGATCGTGGGCTCACATCTCATGATCATTCTGTAGGAACTAGCCTATAGACTTATCTCTTTCAAGCCTTGCTTGCCTTTGTAACCAAAAAAAAAAAATTGTGCTTATAAATAGGATTATATATATATATATATATGTATGTATGTATGTATCTATAATAAATTTTAATCCTTTAGAAGCTCCCCGCCCCCATGTGGCGACCCAGCTCCTCGCCTCTCCTACTTCAATATTTTAAGATTGTAAACACATTTATAATAAATAAAATTAAACATTACATTTTTTAAAAAATTATCACTCTGATCCTTATTATAATTCCATTATAACTAATTTCCACATATTAAGGAATGATAGATAAACCATTAAATATGCCTTAAATTGATATATTTTTATTAAGTTTACCCTTGTTAAAAAAACTTTTCACCTTACATTTACAAATTATTCTCACCTTCTATATAAATTTAACTCTCAAATTCACATTTCAAAATCCTAGATTTATAATGAGAAATAAAAAATTTTTGTAAAGCTATAAATTAAAACATTCTCAAAGTAATTAAATAATAAATAAAGAGAGATAATGGGACTTACTTAGAGAATGCTAAGGTTATTAAAATCAGACCGGCCACTGAACCGGCTAAGGTAGTGGGTCAAGAGTCAGTAGGTCAGATCGGAATAAACCAAAATTAAATCGGGGCTAGACTGGTGAGGAAGTGAGAATAGCTTTAGAATTTGAGAATTTTCAAGGATCAAATGATAATATTTTTTAATGATTCTTTTTGCATTAGAAAGTATACATCTCAAACTTTCTATAGAGTGAATTTGTAATTTTTGGAGATATGTAGAAATAATATAATTTTTTGCATTTATACAATGCTGGATAAATGTTGAATAGGTCAAATAGGATAGACTAAACCGATTAGGTGACCGATTCGCCGGTTTCCTATCTGTTAGGATCGGCAGGCACAGCGAAAGAATTTAAAATTTTGCCAATCCCAATTGTGGATCTATCAAATGCATTTAAAATGAGTTAAAAAAAAATTTGTACCTTTTCAATTTAGGGTTTTTCGATCTTTAGGAGCGAACACCTCAGGTCCGCTCCCTCTACCGGTATTCACATGAATGCTCTCCAACACAGGCTACATGCTAGCTCTTCCAATGTCTCCTAGGGTTTCCCTTAGGGCTCTGAATTCTCATCCGTGTTTGAGTTTTTCTACTCTATCAATTTTATAACCCATGAAGGCTATATTCGAATTTCAAAATTAATTTTTATTAATTTTAAAATTATTAACCCTTAATTATCTTGATGAGCTAATTAAATAAATTCAGTTTAAATTAAATCTATCTAGCAATTTTAATTTAACCTATTTATTTAATTCAAATAAAAAGTCAATAAATTTAATTTATCTTCATAAATTAAATCTGAGATATTATATCTCTATCATGTTAGTTATTAAATTTAATTTATCTTAATAAAATTAAATTTAAAACTAATGATAAGTAAAATATTTGCATATTCATTTTCCCTTATATGATGATTTTGTGGATGATATTTGAGCTCAATTTAATAAATTTCGGTGTAATTGATAAATAAATAATGCTTTTGGCATAAAATAGAATTTCTTGAAAAATACTTAATTAGACCCTCTTTCAGTTTTCAGGCAATATCTGGAGCTTTAGATGTCGGATTGGGACATTTTTTATATGGATAAAAAACTAAGAAAGAGCTCTACAACTTTTATGTTGAGACCAAAATCTAGTTTTATCTCCAAGGGTTTCGAATTTTGCTTGAAAGTTGAGATCGGGAATCATCTACCACTTCATCTTCGTTTTCACCTACTACTTCATCTATCACATTCTATCTACTACTTCATCTACCACATTCTATCTACTACTTCATCTATCACATTTCATCTACCACTTCATCTACCATATTCCATTTTTCCCTATATATAGCCACCCTCTCCTTCACATTTTACACACCAATTCATATCCATTACTCTCCTCTCTTCTTCACTTATAATTCTTGCATGCCTCATACATGGAAGGCTTAGGTAGTCCTCCTTTATGGATGGTATAGGTTGCCACCTATATGGAAGGTTTTACCTTCTAAATGGATGGCTATATTTTCTCTATTTTCATGCATCTTTTGGTTGTACATTTATATTTTAGAATTTAATATTCAAGTTTTATGCAATGTTCACTACTACAAAAAGGGGTTTTAACGTCCCTATTTTGGCACTTTTAACATCCAAAAACTAAGGGACGTCTATGTAGGGGGCGTAGTATGTTTTAAGAAAAGACGTCCCAAAAAAGTTGGGACGTCTAAAGTGAGACTTTAAACGTCCCAAATTGAGATTTGGGACATCTAAAGTCCTTCACAGGGGGACTTTAGACATCCCAATTCTTAATTTGGGACATTAAAAGTTTTATTTTTTTAAAAAATAATTATTTATATTCTTCATTACCCAGCAAATAAAAATTGCAGAAACAGAATTGAAGATGGATTCATAAACCACAAAATGTCCCTTACGAAATGGTAAGGACTTCTAGCACTGCAATCTTTTTACTATATATATATATATATATATATGTGTATAATAACAACAACTCATACAACCTAATATCATATATGTATAACAACAACTAGAAAGTGTCAAAATATTTTTCACCACACAACTACAAACTAATTGTTGTTCATTTCATCAAAATAAATATACATATGTATTTTTCTCAATTTCCAAGCTCCAAACGTATAAAACAAAAACATTATTAGTATTGCATAACTACTAACAACTAGTGTATGATTCTGGCAAAAAAAAAACAATCAAGGGAAAAACACTCCAATAACTAGAATCATGTAAATAAATTGAAAGCATTACAATAATTTCATATTGCAAGTTTAACTTAATTCTTCATGTAAATTTATATTTAAAAAAAACAAACCTGATGAAACCAGGGGAGAGGGCAGCTAATGATGTCTATGTGCTTCCAAGGTGGAGAGAAGACATTGGAGGAGTTGTGTATACATAATAGAGAAGAGAGGTACGCCGGAGGCTGAAAGCAACAAAGAGAGTGGGAGGTGTACAGTGGAGGGTGGAGGAGGCAAAAAAGGTGGAGAAGGTGTACGCTGGAGGGTGAGAGCAAAGAAGGTGTTATGAGAATGGAAGGAGGTGGAGGAAAAGGGAATGAAGAAAAGGAAGAGAGGAAGAAGATTGAGCAAGACGAAGTCACGGGAATGAAAGAAAAAAGGAAATGAAGAAAAAAGGGAAGAGAAGTCATAGGGATGGGAAAGATGGAAAAAGAGGTATGAGTTTCTGACATGCGAATAAAGAAAAGGGAAAAAAAGTCTCACGCATGTCAGAATTTCTGACATGACTTTAGGAGTCGCAAATTTTTTTGGGACTCCTAAAGTGTGACTTTAGGAGTCCCAAATCCCATTTGGGAGGTCTAAAGTCTCTATTTTAGACGTCCCAAATGGGATTTGGGACGCCTAAAGTCTTACTTTAGGAGTCCCAAATTTTTTGGGACTCCTAAATTGTGACTTTAAGAGTCCCAAATCCCATTTGGGAGGTCTAAAGTCTCTACTTTAGACGTCCCAAATGGGATTTGGGACGCCTAAAGTAATTTAAATTTTTTTAATTTACTTTTTTGGCGCCAGTGAAAATCTTTAGGTATCCCAAATAAAATTTAGGACGTCTAAACTCAACTTTAGGCGTCCCAAATTCAAATTTGGGACGTCTAAAGGTTTTCCTATGTACATATAATTACGAAAATGCCACCGCCTTCCTTTTTAACCACCCAATTTTAAAATTGGGACGTCTATGGGGGTGGTTATATCATAATTCTGTAGTAGTGGTTTATGAAGTTTGCAAGCTATTTTGTTTTTGTTTTTAATTTCATCATGAGCTAAATTTCCATTTTCCTAGGGTGATGATGTAGCTTACTAATGACAGATTGAATCTTAATTTATTAAATCTAGTTTGAATTTCTCCTTCATGATTGAGTTTTAATTATTATTCTCAATGCTTTTGATTGACTGATCATCTTTTGAATGATTTCAATATGCATGTTGAGACTAGAAGGAGATGCATGTGTATAGATCATATAATTAAAACAATGACTTGCATATGAAATAAGAATATATTCATATGAATTGTATAGTCTTACTGAGTTCCATAAATCTTAATGCATAATTAACTACTTAAATTCATATAGGAATATATTGGATTAGCAATTAATTATAGAATTGCTTGACCTTGGAAGAGGTTAGTAATTAAATTAAGAAAACTCGACTATCAATTATATGGAATAAATTGGGCAAGAATAGAAAAGTGATTCAATCCGAAATTTGTTAAGTGAAATCTGACCCCTAGGGCTTTTTCTCATAGTTGTTTCATATCATTTGCATTCATATTTACTCAATTTTTATTTCGTACTCTCAATCACCAGCTAATCGATCAACTAAATAGAGTTAAAATTATTCATTTTGGTACTTAGTGATCAATCCTCAAGGAAACGATACTTTACTCACTTCTATATTATTTGTTTATGACAGTGTACACTTATACTTTCTAATAGACCATTTATACTCATAACAAGTAACACAATATAATAATATCATATAATATATATATATACATACATATATGTATAATTTTATTAATTTTATTTTTACGAATTTTATATTTATAATATAAAATTCATCCACCATAGATTAAACATTATCTTGTGTTGGATCATTCTTGTGTGCGACCCTGTAGGCCCATATGAAGTTGGCAGTGGGCCAATAAATGTACTAACCCACAAGTCGCAAGCTGCCTCCAGTAAGACATTACGACTACCCATTCATATGAGGATCGTTAACACGATGCAATCTGTCATACAACCATGTCACGTCCCTTTTGTCACACGTTATATCAATCAACGATGAGGCATGGATAATGTCATCCTCTTGTTCCTAACCATTACTTTCTCGATTCTTGAGTAGTATGACAATAGAAATGAAAACTTCTTTCCATCGTAGTATGGCCATACATTTTTTAGACTCACTCATCGAGGAACGCAATAATATCTCTCTACTAATGTGAGGGACAAATTCTATCTTGATTATTCATATTCCTCTGAATGAAAAACCATCAAACCTGATTGTAGCCTTTATCATCACCCCGTCAAAAGTGACTTTTAACTAGTTCAAAGCTCAGCAACTCTCATGTAGGAATCCATGATGACCTCATGTCAAAGGGCACTGTGATGTGATTATACATGAGAAAAGCTTATGACTTGATTAATGTAGTTTTCTCATAGTGGGTTGATCTAGCACCTTGTACTCTTACAAGTGCCTAAGACTTTGATTCGTATCTCCATATCTTATCAAAGTCATATTGGTATTGCATCATCTCTACTCCCGCATAGATGACCGACCAGGCACATTTTAGGACAATCCTTATGATTTATACAAGGATACAATTATCATAGTTAACATGCAAATAATATGATAACAGAATGGAAAAATTTCATTAAATTAATAATGTTTAAAGTATAATTATTGGCCCTGAAAGCACAATTTCCAACACTATCCAAACCAATCGATTCTATTCAGTTTTAATAACATTGGCGAATATTGCAAAATCCTATAATTATAATGTGAAATAAGTGGGAGATTTTCACGGGGAGAAAATAATCCAATTTAAATGGAATATAGCATTATCAAAAAAATTATATATATATATATATATATATTTGGGTAAACCGTAAATAGTAGTTTTTAGTAGGCAATCCTAGAACATATGCGAGTGGTGCAATGGTAGTTATCATTGTCAACAGGAAATCACCAAAACGTGGGAGATTTTCATGTGGGAGAAAATTTTGAGATGACATGGCACATTGTGATCAGCCCTTTTTGTAGTCTTAAATCTTTGGAAAATTATAAAAAATTAAAAATAATTTTATTTTTTGCCTATAAGATATTAAAATGTCGTCCATTTCATGTAAAATATAATAATCTAAAGAATCGTGAAAAAATATATTTGGGAAGATCCCTAAAATGAAAGGGCAGCAGGAAAGGCATATCACCGACCCTTACCCCAAAATTAAGTTCCCAATAAGGCAACCATTTTAGCCTGGATCCACCTCTCCCACACTATTACAAATATAGTTTTTTAAAAAAAATAAAGATTATATATTCACTATGCAGAATGAGTTATCACTTATCAGATGAGAAGATTAAGCAGGCAACCATGGAATTGGCTTCATTCAAAGCACCGGCCCAGATGGAATACAAGCTTTTCTTTATCAGGATTTTTGGTGTTTGATTGGTCCATTTATCTGTATGAGGGTCAGAATTATGTTTGATAATCCAGAGAAGATAAAAGATTTGATCCACAATTTGCTCACCCTCATCCCTAAGGATGAGATTCCAGAGATTCCCAAGTCTTTAAAAATCATCTCCAAATTGGTGGCCAACCAATTAAAACACGTGCAAGCTTCGGTTCTTAATATAAAAGCCACACTTTTTTAAAAGGGATAATTCTATATAAAGTTGACTGAAATAGGAAAATTCAAAATCAAGTTGTTCAACTTAACAAATCTCTAATTAAATTATTAATCCAATTTAGAATTTTAAAATATGGGTGAAATAACTTTATTGCCCTCTCTTAGTCTCCTCTATCCTCTTAAAAGAGTTTTATTGCTTCTTAACTTAGTTTTTCAATAAATATATATCAACACTAATACATAATAAAAAATATAATTAGCTTAAATTAAAGGAATTTTTTGTGTTTTAGAAGAATCATTAAGAATAATTAAAACCAAAAAGTGAAAATAAAATCATAACCCAAATATTAATTAAATGATTTTTATTTAAATATTTTGAACAGTAAATTTTATTTTTGGAAGAACTTGATTTTTTTTTTGAAAAAGAAAATCAAACTACATTAATCACACAAGTTTGACTTGTGTGATACATATGTTTTTTTTTAATGATGATGAAACACTTTTTTTACGTTGTTAATGAAACTCTTTTTTATTATATGTAGTTAATGAACTCTTTAATATATATATTTTGATAAATCACACATGTATCGGATTTTTTTTCTTGGGATTATCATAGCTTGATTTTTTTTCTAGTAAAAAAATCAATTCAAGAATAAATTTTTTAATTTTTAATATTAAAATTAAAATCGTTTAATTGATATTGGGGTTAAAGCTTCCTTTTTTAACTTGAATTGTTCTTGATCATCCTTCAGGAACACAAAAAATTTCTTTGATTCAAGCGAGTCATAGTTTATTTTATTATATGTTAATGTTTATATATGTATATATGTTTATACTTGTTGAAAAAAAACAATTTACAAAGCAATGACACTCTTTTAATAAGAGAGAAGAAACTGGAGGGCAATAAAGTTATTTGATACATATTTTGAAATCCTAAATCGAGTTGATAATTTAATTAAGGATTTATTGAATTTAGCAACCTGATTTAGAATATTTCTATTTTAGGAAACTTTATATGGGATTTTCCCTTTTTAAAAAGATTCAAAAAGTAAAATAAGTTACATTCGAGTATTCATGCTTTTCATTTTTCTCTAAAATAATATATCTTACTTATAAATTGATATATAATCTAATGATACACAAAACATGTTATGATTAAGTAATTTATTTTGCTTCCTTAATTTCAAAGTGCTAATCACATAATTCTGTACTTAATAGGAAATTGAGAAAGAGTTACAGGATAAATCAAATTAAATACGTTGAGCGCCAAACCACAATCATATGATATAATTATGCATTCAATCACAAGCCATCTACACACTTCTTCAAAACAAAGCATCAAGGCAAATGTATGAAAGTCAATGAACAAATTGAAGTAATAACTAGTCAATAGTCAACTTCTGTCTTGGTTACCCTTCTCTAGCTTCTTAAATATTTGATAACTTCTCTTCCTTAATATTCGATAAAAAAATGTTTCAGACCAATTGTCAAAGCTGATGTTGAGACCATGGAAGCTTTAAGGATGTTCACAACCTGCATTAATTTGTATACATGAGTCTTATATATATACAGAAGGCAAATAAATATGATCATATTCAAGTTAAAGGTTAGAAGAAACGTACGTCTTGTACACCAACACAGATTGTTTTTTCTTCCAAGTCATGGTGAGGAACTTTCAATTCAGATAAAGACGATACCATCTGGTGAGATGAAAAAGGTTTCACAGATAAGTCATCGTAAACGATGAACTTTGTTCTACTCTTGGCAAATCCGTTGCCAGATATTTCATCAGTTCTTGAAGACTTAGGGTCACACATTGTTAGTCGTCTCTTATTAGTGTCACGATACAAGCTTGGATCGGCAGTCAAATAATATGAACCATTAAGTCGACTATAACAATAACTTAACTTCGTCGGAAACTTGAATTCATGGATAGGCAACATCTGGTTATTCACCTTATAATATAGGGCTACCTTGAGGTTGGCTAACATGTTCTTTGTCTTCTCTGACTTTAAGTCTCTGGTTGAATCAAAGTTGGTCAAACTGTTATATAATTTATCCACACAATCCAAACCAGAGCTTCCATTCAAAACTCTTTGAACAGCTCCTAGTGGGAATGTTAAGAAACTAAGAAGCTGATCCACGAAATCGTCCTCAACTTGTGCAAACAATATCTTGGACTTTGATTTCGACATCAATACATTCATATTCATTGCCCTAGTGCTCTCTATTTTTTGTCTATCAGTTACCTTGAAGCACATTTCGAAATTCACAAGGTTGTAGTACTCCTTCCTTAACAAACAATCTGTGAGTGCGGTCTTGGAGAATAACATGCACTTGAGTAGGTCCAAGATCTTCGACAACATTATAAAAGCATCAGATGATGGAATATAAAGGAAATAAGATACACAGAGATATGAGGCTTGTTTGATTTTATTATTAAAAAGTTTTTTTTTTTAATTTTAAAAACAAAAAGAAAACTAAAAAAATTAAAAAAAATGGAACTTCCTGCAGCATACAAAATAAACTTTGTAGCTAAATACAGACATTTTTTTCCACCCCATATGGATAAAAATAGATAAACAGTAATTAATTCTAATTCCCTCATGATGAAAAAAGGTAAAATGTCTTGAGAAGAAACTGATCCAATTTGATCACTATACATTGCTAACATTAGGAAATGGAATAATTAGGATTCCTGAGTAACTGATTTGGAAAACGGTTTTCAATAACTTGTTCTTAAAAAAACAAAAAGCTGTTTTTAAAAACTAAAAGATAAAAACAGTTTCTATGTATTTCCTTGTTCTTGTTTTTCTATTTTTTATTTTTTAAGGCCTCCTCCTATCCACTATTCATAATGGAAGAAGGGGTACTTTCAGAATTATTTTTCTCCTCTTCTTCTCAAAATCTCATCTCCACCCTCACATCAAAAAATGAATAGTTTAGATTTAATATTTTTTAAAACAATTATTATAGTATTTTACCATTTAAGTTTTTAAAATAATAGTTTTATAAAATATGAAATATGAACCATCTTTTTTATTTATTTATTTTTTAAATCTGAGAGTTGATATGGGATTCCGAAAAGAAAGGGAGATAAAGGATTCTGAAAGAACTTAAATCCATCGACAATATATGACCGGCAACAACCACCGCCACGTCAATGCCGGCAACGGCTTCCACAATATGACTTTAAAACAAAATTTTTAAAAATAACTATCCAATTATATTTTTTTTATTTTTTTAAAACTTATTTTAAAAAAAAATTATAAAAATGTTTTGGGAAAAAAATAGAAAACAGAAATAAACAGGGCCGTAATTAATGATTCCAGAAGATGACCTCATTTGAATTAAGAACGACAGTGGATTCCTTGAGTGCATATTTAGAGCGTAGATTGTTCAGCAAAGACAGTGTTGTGTTCATATCAGCAGGAGTTACGTTCAGATCATCATAAATAATAAAAGATGCAGTCTCCTTTACATAGCCTTTCCATACATCATCTGCATTTATAGGAATATGAAATGGATCAATTAATAATATTAACAATCGAATATAATCAAATGTGGTCTAATTTGTTTAATAAGTATCACAAAAATATAAAATTAAAAAAAAAAAATGCGTTGCAAGTATCACCACCGTACCATTTGCTTTTTTTACTGGATCCACCATCAAAATGATAGCTTAACAGCGATTTGCAAGGCTTGAGAACGAATTTCATATCCCTCCCACATTTACATTTCATATTCTTGGAAGTGCTCACCAGACAACCTTTTCCAATAAGAAGACAAGGTTCACAAGCATAGTACTTAGTTGGCACAGTGTCATCAATGTTGAGTTTGAGTTGTTGATTATAAGGTTCCATTGCGTTCCTTGGCTGAAGCAGCATTTTCCTGCATGTCTCTGAATTCAAATACTTTGGGTCAAGATTTCTCACACTTGCATACAGCGAGCTTATGCATCCGAATCGACATGGCTTCGTGTTAGAATCCTTGCTCACAAGTCTTGCAATAGTTCCCAATGGGAGCGTCAAGAAGCTTAAAAGAACATCCACAAAATCCTTCCCTGCTTCTGCATAAAGCACTTTGTTTTTCTCTCTGTCCACAACAACTCTCACTGAAATTTGTTTTGGAGTTGCAATCGAAGCAGAGGAGCCCATGGAACCAAATCCAATGTTTCAAAAACTGTAATGCAATGTAAGGAGGATAATCTCAATCTGAAATCCATCGAATACATGGTTTTTTTATATAATGGAAATAATGCAGTAAAATAATTAAAATAAATAACATAAAATCCTAACAAACTTCAGTACAGAGGATTGTGGCGTTGAGTTGCTCCCAAGAATCTCTCCTCGATTTGTGGTTGTTTAATAAATGGCCAATAAAATAGGAGTACCATTAAATAATTACAAATAATAAGGGGAAATCCTAACAAACTGTTGCTTCCAAAAATATCTTCATATGGTGCTACAGTATTACTTCAACAATTATCTCGCCCTTATATGCTTTAACTCCCATTGAATAAGTCAAACCAATATTGCTTCTCCCGCGCATGCATCTTGGATCGCATTAGCTGCTCAGCTCATCCCACAAAATAAGGTAAGTATGTGAGAGGAGATTTGTCTCGATTTATATGAATAAACATTTTTAGGGTTCCAACCAAACGTGATTCCAAATAAGTACTAAATCAAACCAATATTGCTTCTCCAGCACATGCATCTCGGATAGCATTATCTACTTAGCTCATTCCGCAAAACGAGGTCAACCCAAACATTAATTAATTAATTAATCTCATGATAAAGCTAGTGCTTTTACTCGGTGTACAGCAGAGCCAAGCATAATAAGAGGAACATATATAGAGATTGCATAATATAAGCGTGATGTGGAAGAGTCTGTGTGGTATAAAGAGCAAAGATCATTATATTTATATATTACTTTCCTACGAAAACCGGGACGGCAATTGTCTGCAAGTTTTGCAATAGTTCCCAGTGGCACTGGCAGTGTCAGGAAGCATAAACGAACATCCACAAAATCTTTCTTTGCTTCAGCATAATGCACTCTGTTTTCTTCTCTGTCCACAACAACTCTCAGTGAGATTTGTTCCTGTAACCAAGTTGATGCCATGGGAATAATATTATTAAACCACCAAATCCTATGTTTAAGAAATTGTAATGCAATGCAAGGAGGGAGTAATATATTTGAAATATCTGTATATATAAATAATAGGGTTAAGGTGCAAATTTACCTTGAAAGTTTTCACTAAATAGCCCTGGATGTCTCAAAGTTATTTTAACTTTTTTTTTTGCTACATAGGATGAGTCAAAAATATCAGGGACTGAGTTGCAAGCAAGTCAGGAGTTTCTGAATAAAGTTATACTAAGTCAAAATCTAACGACTGAGTTATAAGTAAGTCCAAATATTAAGAGTCAAAAGATTAATTTTTCCTATTATAAAAAATGAAAGTCAGTTGGATTTAATGGCTTTACTCTAATTTTAAAACTTTATGGTTACTTTTGCTCTAAAAAATACTTTATTGTTATTGTTGTGCTTTCAATAAAAGTTGAAAGTTATTTTAGTACAGAAAGGTTATTAACAAGGGCTAGCTCTTGAATTATTGGAAATTGATGATATGGCCAAGGCTTTGTGACTTCTTGTTCTTCAACTTTCTATTAGGCTTCTCTTTTTTGTTTTTTTGTTTTTTTGTTTTTTTTGCAAGTGCGTAAATGTATGCACTCTTTGCAGGTCAAAATGTTCTTGCATTCATTATTGCATGGGTGAGATTTTTCTATGAAGAAAAGATTCAATTGGAACATGAATTGTAGTAACAATATCGATATGACTCGAGGTGCCCCTTGGCTTCATCACTACTGGGGATGGAGAATGACAGTTTTAATAAAGGAAGGTGGTCAGATTAAAACTAGAATCACAAATGACAAATCATATGCTCCTATTGGATCAAAATAAAGAAAAATTTAAAATTCAATTAACTTTAATTTCTATCAAAACTTATATAACTTTTCAGTTGTACTAATATACACATTACAATAAGAATACAAAGTCTACAAAATAATAAATAAAAGTTAAAATTATGCATTCATGAAAATTTAATAAAGTGAGTAACAGTTTTTTTTTTTTTGCCAGCAATACTTCACTCTCTATCTTATAAAATTATACATTTATTTAAAATTTTAATAAAGTGAGTATCAAATAGAACAACAATAAGGTATTTCGGTGTTTTAATTTACAAGACATGTTTTTTAAAGATGTTGAGTTTTTTTTAGGTTATGATTTTGATCAGGCTTTGTGACTCACTGACTCCTCAAGTCCTCATTTAATTTGTACTTCCATTTCTAATTTGGTTTCTTATGTTTTGTCCCAAGTCAATGCCCTTAATCAGGATCTTTTTTATTGTTTGGTCAGGTGCATTTAGAAAGTAAAAGGTTTTTGTCTTGCCCAATAAATTATTTATCTTCCTATGATTCTAAGAGCTTGTTTGATTAATCAAAGCTCTTTGAATGCAACTATACTTACCTTCAACAAAAGTAAAATTTTTTGCGTGTCTATATTATGCATCGATCAGTCCAATGAATAATCCACTATTTAATATAAGTAACATATTAACATTTAACAGTACAGTTTTTCTCTTTTTCTTTTCTTGGTGATTGTCATAAATCAATCAGCACTACAATTCGTTTAAGCCTTACAAAAAGCAAACATATGCATGCAGACCGCCATTAAATAATTATCTATTCGATCATAAGCCATCACAATACTTCAAAACAAAAAACATCAAGGCAACTGTATATGAAAGTGAATCATGAAATTGAAGTACTACTCATGATCAGCCGTCACGTTGCTCTCAGGCTTCCATTTACCCCAATTATATTGTTGCCTTCCGTATTTGTTTCCTTCAAGGTGACTTAACCAAACATTTCTTCTGAAAGGTATCCTGTATTTTGGATAAGAGGAAGTATTTGATAAATAATTTTTCAGAACATTTGTCGAAGCTAATGTTGAAACCATGGAAGCTTTAAGGATGCTCAGAACCTGCATTAATTTGTATATATGAGTCTTATAAATGGAAGGCAAAAAATTTGATGCTGAAACAGAGCACAAGACACAAGGCATGACGATTGTGCAGAGCATAACGACTAAACAGTGACTGACAGTTGAGTTGGTGACTGAAGGAGTAGGTGGGAGTTGGTGAGGCACACCAACGTTGAATCCAGCATTTCTTTTCCTCATTTTAATAAATGTTTAGTACTATAAATAGGTCTTAATATCATTGTAATCACACATCTGAATTTGGAATAAACACTTTGAGATAGGTTTTTGAACCATTTTGATATTAGAGCACGGTTCCAAAGGGCTAGAGAGCAAAAGAGTGAGGAGTGGGTGAGAAACAAACACGTGAGAAAACAAGGGATGTTGAATTTCACCTTTGGAGCTTTTTTTTTTTTTGAAGAAACTGACCTCACCATCATGTTGAGAAAGGCTAGAAAACCTTGGGTACCCATTGGTCGTCGTAGTGAATCTCCTCCACGCACCACCACGCTACCGCCTGAAGCCCACAGTCCGTCACCACCGTCAACGCGCTGTTGACGGAGCCCACATGTTGGTTAGAGGTTGGAGACAATGACATCATCCGCCACATCATTTTGATCTGCTGCATCAATGACAAGTTAGCAGCCTATTGACTGCCACGTGTCAGGCCTTGCCATGTCAGGCTACCCAGTCAACCAAACTTTCTAAAATTACATTTTGACCCTACAATTCTATCAAAATTACATTTCAGCCTTTAACTTTCTGAAATTACATTTTTACCCTTGAATTCTATCAAATTACATTTCATCCCCTAAACTGTCTGAAATTACATTTTTGAACCCCAAATTCTGTCATAATTACATTTCATCCCCTAAACTTTCTTCAATTACATTTTGACCCCTAAATTCTGTCAAAATTACATTTGAGCCCCTCAACTTTCTAAAATTACTTTTCATCCCCTGAAAGTTTCCAAAATTACACTTTTGCCCCTGATTATCCAAAATTCCAGTTTTTCCCTTACTTTTCCATAAACACCAATCCTACCCCGATACCTTCCGCCTTATACCTAATAACTTTGTTCTTTAAGTCCTAACCTTACAAGTACAACTTTAAAATGCCTCCAAGATGCAGAAATATACACTAAATTGAGATGGATGAAATGAGATGCCGGATACAGGAACTGGAGGCTACTATAGAAACACAGTAAGC
Source organism: Inga laurina (assembly GCA_963855925.1). NCBI lineage: Eukaryota > Viridiplantae > Streptophyta > Magnoliopsida > Fabales > Fabaceae > Inga > Inga laurina. Next base: position 58,333,581 of record OY979711.1, read on the forward strand.
CTTGCTAGAAACTCGCAGAGAATATCCAGAGGATGGTTTGGATAGCAACAGTTTTTCATCTCCTGACTATCGCCTTCGTCACCAACAACAACCATTCCGACCTAATGACATAGTAGACATACCTGAATTTAAGGGAAAACTCCAGCCGAACGAATGTGTCAATTAGCTTCAAACTATCGAACCAGTTTTCGAATATAAAGAGATTCCTGATGAGCAGAATGTCAAAATTGTCACCATCAAGCTGAAGAAACATGCATCTATATGGTTGGAGAATCTCAAGAAAATGCATGAAAGAGAAGGAAAAAGCAAGATCCGAACATGGAACAAGATGCGACATGAGCTCTCACGTAAGTTTCTTCCTGAAAATTATTACCAAGATAGCTTTCTTCAATCACATAATCTCCACCAAAAGGCTATGTCTATGGAAGAATATACCAAGGAATTTGAAAAGCTCATGATGGAATGTGATATCCAAGAGAGGAAGGAGCAAACAATAGCTTGTTATCTCATAGGGTTGAATACCAACATTGACCATCCAGTACAGCTCCAACAATATTGGACTTTGGATGAGATCATTCGTCTAGCCATTCGTATTGAGAAGTTGTTGCCCAAAAGATTTCCGTACCAACTGTCTTCCTCCACCAAAATTCCTTTTAATGGACGTAAGACACAAGTACATCAGCCTAGCTCTTCAAGCAAGCCTCCACCAAAGGCTCCCAAGGAGTTTAGCTCCAAAGCACCTAAGTGCTTCAAATGCCAAGAGTTCGATCCTATCGCGTCAGAGTGTCATAACCGCAAAGTTATTATCATTATTGAAGGGGAAGTTTCTATAGGATTTGAAGAAGAAGAGAAGTCTATGCCTGACAAAGAGTCAGTCTTTAACAAGGAACCAATTGTTGATGAAGAAGTCACTCCTGCTAATCATGGTGAAACACTTGTGATTAGAAGAAGCCTGCATACAACAACAATGAAAGAAGAGTCTTAGCTACGTCACAACATTTTCCATACTTGTTGCATTACTCAAGGTAAAGTTTGTGAAATCATCATTGACAACTGAAGTTGTGAAAATGTAGTCTCTAACTACATGGTAGAAAAGTTGCAACTACCAACTCACAACCATCCATACCCTTACAAACTCCAATGACTTAACTAGGAAAGCGAGGTAAAAGTTTCGAAATGATGTCTTGTTGCTTTTTCTATCGGTGTCTTCTTCTAGGGAGGCCTTGGCAATATTATCAATGCGCTCTGTATGACTATCTTGCAAACACATATTCCTTCCAGAAAGATGGCATAAAGATTCACCTCGCACCCTTGCCACTTGATAAACACAACAAAGGCAAAAGTGAATCTAAGCCATTATTATCTCTAGCCGAGAAGACACAACTAAAGGTGACCAAATCAGAAAGCTAAGTCATGGGTTTTGTTCTATAGCTCAAGGCAAATAACGGAACTACTATCCTGTTAGCTGTCTAGCTTAATCGCAAGCGCACGGATCGCAAGTAATATAAAAAGATCATTCTCACGAGGACTATGACAAAAATGAATTAACTATCTCAATTAAGTTCTCAATCAGGTTGAGAAAGAATATTTTGAAATTTAATTTATTTAAGAAAAGATTTATTTGAGAATTCCAAAGTTAATATTTTTCTTCAAGATTGGAGGAACTTAGGATTTCTTATCCCTATTGTACTTCATAAGACTAACTTAAATCTTAAATTGATAATGAAAAGATGTGTTTGTCAGAGGTCCAAAATTAATTAATAAGGCTTTTTCAAGTCAAAACCAATTGTATATTCTCAATTAATTTTTCACAATCTCTTGTCTCAGTTAACGAAAATACTCATTAAGCTCTATCCTCAATTAGACAATGTTAGGCTAATAGATATATCTCTATTCTATTAACAAACTATCCATTTAACCCCTAAACTTTAAGTCTAGCATGATTTTAGCTAATTTTTATAATTAAATTAGCTTTCTCAAACATCACTCGATTGAACCCAACAACCTAAGAGGTGGCAATCACCCAAAAGCATTAAGCACAATGATACGAGTGTGGATGATCAATTAAATAGTGCAAGTGTACACTGTCGTAATGAAATAATATAGAAGTAAGTAGAGTATCACTCCCACGAGGATCGAGCACTAAGTACCAAAATAGGTAAATTTAATTCCATTTAGTCAATCGATTAGTTGGTGATTGAGAGTATAAGATAAAAGAAAAACAATTAAATATGAGTGCAGATGATAAGAAAGCAAATATGAGAAAAAGTCCTAAGGATTAGATTTCACTTAACAAATTCTGGATTGAATCACTTATCTATTATAGCCCAATTTATTCCACATGATTGATAGTCGAGTTTCCCTAATTTAATTACTAGCCTCTTCCAAGGTCAAGCAATTCTATAATCCATTGCTAATCTAATATATTCCTATATGAATTTAAATAATTAATTATGCATTAAGATTTATGAAACTCAGTAAGACTACACAACTCATATGAATATATTCCTATATCATATGCAAGTCATGGTTTTAATTATAGGGTCTACACACATGTATCTCCTTCCGGTCTCAACATCTATATTGAAATCATTCAAAAGATGGCCAGTCAATCAAAAGCATTAAGAATAATAATTAAAACTCAATCATGAAGGAGAAATTCAAACTAGATTTAATAAGTTAAGATTCAATCCATCATTAGTAAGTTACGTCATCACCCTAGGAAAACGAAAATTTAGCACATGATGAAATTAAAACCAAAATAAATTGACATTATATAAAGCTAGAATGAAATCCTCAGAAATACTGCATAAACTTGAATATTAAATTCTCAAACATAAATATACAACCAAAAGATGCATGAAAAATGAAGAAATCTAGCCGTCCATTTAGGAGGTAAAACCTTCCATGTAGGCGGCATGCAAAATGTGATACAATCCTAAGCCTTCCAAGATGGAGGCATGCAATGCATGAAATTAAATCTAAAAATTAACACAATGAACTCAAAAATGTTAGAGAAAGATCTTTCTCGGTCAGAGAATGACCTCTCCCTGTCGGAGAAGGAAATCTCTGCTTCTCTTCCTCTCCTCCTCCTTTGAGCTTGGCACTGATCTCTATTTATAGGGGGAAAACGTGTGCTACAGTACTGCTACAGTGATCTGGCGTGTGCTACAGTGCCCTGGCGGCTGCCACAGTACTTTTATTTTATTTTTATTTTTTTAAATGTTGTTTATTCCAAAAACAATATTTATTTATCAATCACACCCAAATTTATTATATTAAACGTAAATATCGTCCATAAAATCATCATATAAGGGAAAATAAATATGCAAATATTTTACTTATCACACAAGATAAAATCAACGCATAAATTTCATTAATAAATAAAAGTATTAATCCATCTAATAGTTCAAAGCAATCTTAAAATAAGAAATTTAGCTACTCGTAGTTATAACCAAAACCAAATCAAAGCAATAATAATCCACAACAAGATAAGAGATAATTGAGAGGAAAGAGAAGAAATTAATAAAAACAAAAGATTGAGCTTCAAATCTCTTCTAAGCTTCAATTCCTTGGCTTGGCTTCAATTGCCTTCAATTCTCCAGTGTCCTATGATCTAGTGGCATTGCAGGTCTTCAAATCAGTCACCTCCACAGTCCTCTCATTCCCCTGTGAAGATGATGACCGAACCTAAATGCCTCTCCTTTCGTTTGTACCTAAACGTGTGTTCTCCTCCTCTCTTCCTGAAGAAGCTTAACCCCCTATATATAGGTTAGGTTCCTAGATCCTCATGCAATATCTCTCTAGCAAAATAAAATCAAACAAAAAGATAAAAAAAAAATAGATAATGATGATAACAATAATAATAATAATAATAATTGAAATATCTTTTCCTTTTTATCTTAAATTATTATTTTTATTATTAATATCATTATTTTTATCCTAAACTTTGATATTTATAATAAAATCCTTTTAAATTGATATCTTATCAAAATCTGACTAAAATCCCTTTGATTTATTATAGATGACTCCCAAATATATTAAAATATATGTCTTAAAATTATCTAAAAATAGGAAGTCATCACATCCCACCAAAAGTTCATGAGTTGTTAGCTAAATTTTCTGATGTGATCCCAGGTGGCATTCCATTGGGATTACCACCCATGAGAGACATTCAACATGCCATGGATTTCATCCCAGGAATAGTAATTCCAAACAAGCCAGCTTACAGGATGAGTCCCTAAGAACATGCTGAAGTGCAAAGCCAAGTTGAAGAATTGTTGAAAAAAGGATTGATCAGTGAAAGTGTCAATCATTGTGCCGTACTTGTACTCGTAGTACCCCAAGAAGGATGGAAGCGGGAGAATGTGCATCAATTGTGGTATAGTCAACAAGATCACAATTAAGTATCAGTTTACGATACCTAGGCTCAATGACATGCTTGACCAATTATATGGCTCCACTACTTTCTCCAAGATTGATCTTCGTAGTGGATACCATTAAATTCGAATTCATCCCGGAGATGAATGGAAGACCGCTTTCAAAACCAGAGATAGGTTGTATGAATAGAATGTGATGCCATTTGGGTTGACAAATGCTCCTAGCACATTTATGAGCCTAATGAACTAGGTCCTTCGCCCTTTTATTATCAAGTTGTTGTTTACTTTGACGACATTCTTATCTACAGCAAGAGTATAGAAGAACACTTAGAGCACTTACGACAAGTATTGCAAGCTCTTTGTGAGCAGAAACTTTATGCCAATTTGAAGAATTGCACTTTCTTGATAAGTGAAATCATTTTTTGGGTTATATTATCACTACAGAAGGTGTACAGATTGACCCAAGCAAAATTGAAGCCATTAATAGTTGGCCAACTCCACAATCTATCCAAGAAGTTCGAAGCTTCCATGGATTAGCTTCCTTCTATATGAGGCTCATTCGAAACTTTAGTTTCATTGCCGCACCCCTCAAGGATTGCATCAAGGGAGACAAGTTCCAGTGGACAAAGAAAACCCAGAAAAATTTTGAAGAACTAAAGAAATGCTTGGCAGAAACTCCTGTGCTAGCCCTTTCTAATTTTAACCAAGTGTTTAAAGTCAGTTGTGACGCCTCTAACACCAGAATTGGTGCCGTTCTGAGTCAAGAAGGCCACCTAATTACTTTCTTCAGTGAGAAACTTAATGATGCTAAGCTCAAATATTCTACCTATGACAAAGAATTCTATGTTGTTGTCTGAGCTTTGCAACATTAGAGCCACTACTTTTTGCATAAAGATTTTATCCTCTATTCTGACCACGAAGCACTCAAGCATTTAAATTCTTAATAGAAGATCAATCAAAGGCATGCCAATTAGAGTGAAATGTTGTAGACCTATTCATTTTTACTCAAACATAAGTATGATGTCCTGAATTTAGTAGCTGATGCACTTAGTCATCACTATGCCTTGTTAACGACTATGCAAGCCAAAGCAGTGGGTTTTGAAACTATAAAAGAGTTGCACCAAGATGATCCTGAATTCCAGGGTGCTTGGAGTGCCATTGTATCTCAACCATTTCAACACTATTACAGGGAAGAAGGATTTTTATTCAAAGGAAAAACCCTTTGTATTCCTCGTTGCTCACTACATGAGGCCATAATTTAGGAGGCCCATAATGGGGGATTAGTGGTCATTTTGGTAGAGACAAAACTATAGTCTTAGTAAAGGAGAACTTTTATTAGCTAAGACTTGAACGAGATGTAAACAAACATATCCAAAGGTGTAGAACATGTCATTTAGCTAAATCCAAAAGCCAAAATACCGGGTGGTACATGCCATTGCTAGTACCCGAAACACCTTAGGAGGATGTGAGTATGGATTTTGTCCTGGGCTTACCTCAGACCCAGAGACAAAAGGACTCTATAATGGTAGTTGTTGACCGTCTTTCTAAGATGGCTCACTTCATCCCTTGCCAAAAGACTAATGACGCAGTTCAAGTTACATATTTGTACTTCAAGGAGATTGTTCGTCTCCATGGCATTCCCAAAACTATCACCTCTGATAGAGACATCAAGTTTGTAAGTCATTTTTAGAGGACTTTATGAAAGAAGATGGAGACTAAACTTCAGTTTAGCAGTGCTAGCCATCCTCAAACTGATAGATAAACAGAAGCTGTTAACAGAATTCTTGAAAATATTTTACAAAGCTTTGTTGGAAAGAACTTGAAGTAGTGGGATCTTTTTCTTGCTCAAATTGAATTTGCTTACAACAATTCAGTCAATCAAGCAACCAGAAAGTGTCCATTTGAAGTTGTTTATGGCACCCATCCTCTTAGCCCATTTGATTTGACGTCATCATCTGATAAGCAACAATATAGTACCCATACAGACCAATGGGCCAAAGAAATCAAGAAACTACATGAGTAGGTCCATAATAGGATTCAAAAGCAGAATTTGAAACTTAAGGCACAACGGGACAAGCACGAAGGCAAGAAATATTTAATGTGGGAGATTTGGTCTAGATACATTTAAGAAAGGAACGTTTTCCTAAACAACCGAATGCCAAGTTGTCTCCTCAAGCTGATGGTCCATTCAAGATTGTGCAAAAAATTAACAACAATGCCTACAAAGTGGAATTGCCTAGTGCCTACAGTGTTTCGACCACTTTCAATGTTGCGGATCTATTTCCGTATGTTGATGATGTTGATTCTGACTCGAGGGTGAGTCCTATTCAACCCCGGAGAATGAAACAGAGCATATGACTCAAGGCATGATGATTATGCAGAGCATAACAGTTAAACAGTGATTGACGGCTGGGTTGGTGACTGAGGGAGTAGGTGGGAGTTGGTGAGGCACACCAATGTTGAATACTGCATTTCTTTTCCTTATTTTATTAAATGTTTGGTAGTATAAATAGGTCCTAGTATCATTGTAATCACACATATGAATTTGGAATAAACACTTTGAGATAGGTTTCTGCACCAGAAGCTAACATGCAAATAAATATGATCATATTGATCAAGTCAAAGGTAAGAAGATAATACGTACCTCTTATACCCCAATACAGATTATTCTTTCTGACGGATACTTCAGTTCATGGATAGGTAACATCTGGTTATTCACCTTATAATATGGTGCTACCTTAAGGTTGGCCAACAAGTTCTTCATCTTCTCTGACTTTAGAGTGTGTTTGGTTTGAGGGGAGGGGAGTGGGTAAATTACCTATTTGAGCATAAAAAACCCAAAATTTACTCTTTCAAAAGAAGATATTTCTGTTAGAAGGGGCAACCATAAACCCCTAATCGAATACTGGATAATAATATTTAAAAAAAAAAAGGTAGTGCCTAACTACTACAACAGAAATTTGGATATATGATGGTTATTAATTGTCATACATAACGGTTCCCAACCATCATATATGCGGGCGGCTTTTGAACAATTTTTCCTAAGAAAATAGATCATCCTATTTATTTTATCCTTCCCCTCTCCCCTACCTCTCGTCCCCCCAAACCAAACACAGCCTAAGTCTCTGGTTGAATCAAGGTTGGTCAAACTGTTATATAAATTGTCGACACAAACCAACCCATAGTTTCCTTCTAAAACTCTTTCAACAGCTCCTAGTGGGAATGACAAGAAACTAAGAAGCTGGTCCACGAAATCTTCCTCAACTAGAGCAAACAATACCTTGGACTTTGATTTTGCGATCAATATATTCATCTTTATCGCCCCCTAGTGCTCTCTATGCCATGTCTATCGGTTACCCTGAACCATGTTTCGGAATTCGTAAGGTTGTGCTCCTTCCTTAACAATGAATCTGTGAGTGTCGTCTTCGAGATAACAAGCACTTGAGTAGGTCCAAAATCTTCCACAACATAATAAAAGAATCATTAGATGGGAGATAAATGAAATAAGATATTAGCTCTGCCCTTAATATAAGATCCAGTTCAGTTGACTTTTTTCTGATTGAGGAAGTTAAAAAAATTATTTTAAATTAACCATATCTATCGTTTTTTTACTAATATATAACCTAATGATACATAATATATATTATGATTAAATAATATATCACTCTAATCTTATTTATAAATCCAAATTAACTAATTCTCATATACTAAGGAAAGTTCGTTAACTCATTATATGGACTAAATTTCTTTTTGACAGGGGCAAAAATGTAAAAATCACATTATTACTCTAAAATTGGACTTATAATAGTGGTATTTAGCTTCCTTAACATCTCCAAAAAAAGTCAAGTGGATATTGTATCTAGGACTACATAGTGATAAAATTAATGATTCCTTAACCTTTCCAAAAAAAAAGTCAGGTGGATCTTATATTTAGGATTACATAGTGATTGAATTAATGATTCCAGAAGTTGACCTCATTTGAACTAAGCACAGTTGATTCCCCCAATGCATGTTCAGAGCGTAAATTCTTTAGGAGACAACGTTGTTTTCACATCAACAGGAGATACATTTGTTCATCAGAAATAATAAAACGTGCAGTCTCCTTCACGTAGCCTTTCCACGTATCATCTGCATTTGGACAGATGTAACAAAAACGAAAGCAATATTAACGAAAAAATATAAAAATATTTTTTAATTATGAATTAATTAATTAGGTATATTTATATTAGGTTTATCTTTCTATCAAAATAGCTTGAGTCAATTTGATAGGACTTATCTTAACATTATACGTACTTTTAATTCAAGTGATGTGAGAGTTAGTCATTCATTCTATACATGACTCTGTGTGTGTGTGTGTGTGTGTAAAGCATAAGGAGATAGCACGAGTATTGGAGAGTGGCTCTCATTATGGTTATCAACAAGGGCTCTTGAATTAGTGGGAGACTGATGATATGACCAAGGCTTTGTGACTCCTCGTGGGTCAACTTTCGATTAGGCTTCTCGTTTTTGTTGCAAATGTCTGCCATCTTTTGGAAGTCAAACGGTTGTAGCATTCACTACTTAGATGAGATTTTTTATTTAGGCTGTGAGTGTTTGGAAAGATCCCAAATCATGGTTTGCGTAAATCGAGATAAAACTCCTCTCACACATTTACCTCGTAAGTCATAAAAGTTATTAAAAAAAGCTAATCCAAACACACACAGAGCCTATATCAGTGACTTCTAAAAGAATTCTTTCCAAGTCGGAGTGTTTTATATTATGCACAAAAGAGAGTATACTTATTTGGTCCATCTTCACCTCTTTGCCATGGCTAGGGTCGGAGCCAGAATATTTAGGCGAGAATTAAAATTATAAAATAAAGTATATTTGGTAATTCAAGAAAAATTTAAGCGCCTAAAGCATAAACTAAATTAGGAAGTGTGTGTGTGTGTGTGTGTGTAATGTATTATAAAATTTTTTAACATATTTATATTCAATTTTTGAAATATTTGCATTAAAATAAATATACACCTCTATTTCTTTTTTTTACATGTACTCCCTCTTATTCTTATTATAAGACACCAACTATCAATTCTCACAAATTAATAAAAACAGTTAAAAGCATTAAAGTTGTCCTAAAACGTAAGTGATTTCCAATATTACCCTTACCAACTATATTAAACTCAAATCTCATACTGGTATTAATTATTGCTCCCTCCATTCCTTTTTATATATAGAAAACAATTGTCACACATACTCATTCCTTTTTTGAGACTGTCTTATTTTTTACTTCTTACTTTTTCATTTTGCCCTTATTTAATTATCGCTATTTAATGTCAATATAATAAATTTTCACAACCCCCTAAGATCTGTTACTTCTACCATACTCCCTCTAGTCCTTATTATAAGGCACCAACTAACAAGTGCTTTTAGTCCTTTTTATAAAGCCCTTATAAGTTTCCAAGGAGCATTTAATTTATTTTTCCATGTATGTCCATATTTAGTCAGGGTAGTGGGAGAAAGTAATAATTAATAGATATTTGAATTTAGTGTAGTTGGTAAGGGTAATATTGGAAATTACTTGAATTTTAGGACAACTTTAATGCTTTTAACTACCTTTATTGATTTGTGAGAATTGATAGTTGGTGCTTTATAATAAGGATCAAATGGAGTATTTATTTTCTTATTCTCTCTTTTCTACAATCCTCCTTATTATAATAATTTCCTTATTCTCTCTCTTATTTCATATATCATCATAAATAAGGGTATTTTAGTCAAAAAAAAGTTACAATTTTGACACATTTATTGTTCTTAACCGACATTTCGAACCACGAAATTCGGTTAAACTTTCTTATAAAAAAGAATGGAGAGAGTAACCTCTCCCACTACCCTTATTAAATATGGACAGATATGAAAAAATAAAGTAAATGCTCCTTGAAAACTTTCAAGTGCCTTATAAAAAAATCAAAAATATTTTACTAATTGATGTCTAATAATAAGGACTAGAGGGAGTATCATTTAATCGAAAACAATCTTATTGAATGTATCATGAGACACTAAATATATGCATATGCACCTTTCCTGATAGAGATTTAAACCATGATTCGTTATATTATAAGACTCTGGGAGAGGGGTATCTCCATTGATTTCCCTCTCTATTTACTCTCCATTGAGTGTATCTACCATTAGATCAACTTTTAATGGTTGAGATTTACCATACTAGATTTTTATTATAACGATATTATTTATATATCATTAAATCTCAACCATTGAAAGTTGATTTAATGGTAGATACCCTCAATGGAGAGTAAATGAAGAAGAAAATCAATAGAGACACTCCTCTCCTATAAGACTCTAGCCCATTCTACTGAATCTAGCCACTTTATTTAAGAGCAGTTGCAGGTTGCCAGTATTGTGTGGCCTCGTTGGCCTAAAAAAAAAATATTGTGAGGCCCTCCAGAGCTTACTATTCGTATATTGGGTTGCATGAGGCTGCTCCTAGTCTTGGGCCTTGATACTATAAACAGCAAGGTACTTGGGCTTCTATTATAAACCCCATTGCACTATACTACTTAAGTTGGCAAAAAAAAAAAAAAAATACTACTTTCTTTTTTTTACTGCTAGAAATATATGCTACACATAATATATACTCCCTTCGGTATTAATTATAGGATATATTTACTTAACTTTGGAGAAATTAAGGATAGTAGTTAAATTAGTTAATTTTATTTATTTTTCAAAAATGCCCTTATTTAATAGAGGTGATTTCGAAATACTACATGAGTCTACCATGAGACAATCCAACCATTATCTAAATCGGTATTCTCTCTCCACCTCTCTGTGTTTACTTTCATGGTATTTTATTTGGTGTATGTTTGATATTTTATGATACCGCACGTCGAACGAGACAATCCAACCATTATCTAAAGTAATGGGGGTATTTTGGGAAGAAATTGATAAAAATTAAAATTTTGTCCTATAATTAGGACCAAGATCAAAATCCAAATATTGTCCTATAATTAGGACCGGAGGGAGTAACATATTACTGGTATAAAGTAAATAATGATTTATTCACAGAAAGGCAACTAGAGGTAAGTGAAATGTGCTTATTTACATAAATCGAAAGAAAACTCATTTTATATACTTACCTCATATACCATAAATTATGATTGAAAAGTCATTTTTAAAAGTTTCAATTACTATTCCAAACAAACACAAGTATTATATTGTACTTCAACCTTTGGTAACAACTAGAGCCTAGAGGTTATAAACACCTGTTTTTGCGACCACATTAAGGAAAGGTGGCATCAATTGAAATTAATTTTCCTCTCAATAAACTATAACTTTTAAAGGTTAACTTTAGATAATTATACATTGTTTTAATCAGTTAATAGGATTTTATAAAAAAAGATTTCTGGGAATAGCCTGGCCACAGTAATCATCATATATTTCAATATATAAGCATTTTTTTATAACTTTACTCCAATATAATAATCATTTTTGGGTAGCTATAATGGTGGGAGTACCCCCCCCCGGGCGTAAGTAATCATAATTCCTTAAAAATGAAATATTGGAATTTGCTTTCGAGGTTACCTTTTTCTTTCTTTTTCTTTTTTGTTCTTTTTTCACTTTTTACCGAATAATTTACTTTCAAGGTTACCTTTTTCTTTCTTTCTTTTTCTTTTTCTTTTTCTTTTTCTTTTTTATTCTTTTTTCCTTTTTACCGAATAATTTGCTTTCAAGACTTGGTTTCTCTTCGTCGTTTGCAATGAGCGATACTGTGAATAAAACATCATGTTGATGTGCTCAAGAAAAGGGTAAAAAGCATTATGCTATTGATCTGCAAAAAGAAGGATTGAGATTTCGATTCCCTGCAGTGTCTAAATTATCATATTATTCACAAAGTTGGTAACAGTAGTTTTAGTTTTATAATTATTTTGGATGTTCGGAAACTCGCAGATATAAAATTTGTGATGTAACGTTTGAAATGCGCTTGTGAGTGTGAGAGTGATTGTATTAATAATTATTTTGGATGTTCGGAAACTCGCAGATATAAAGTTGGTAACGTTTGAACGGGCTTTTTTGTTTTTTTAAAAATATATATATAAATTAAATGTGTTAATATGAAGAGTTAGTAGCCAGCTAAGTGATACATAATAAACATAATCTTCGTGTCATGATTTAATCAGAAGACATTATATTTCTTGTGAAAAATAAATTATGATTTTGACACGATTAATACATTATTTTTTGAAAAAATCACTCACAGGCCACAAAGATCCAAAAAAAAAACCACAAAAATATCTCAATACAAATTCCCAAATCAAAAAAGTTTTTAATGATTTTTGTGTGATTAATAGACAATATTAAATTATTAACTTGCCCCTAATGCATAAAAAAGGAAAGGCACAAGAGGAGGAGGGCTAGTGCATTTTTTCTCATTAATAAGAAAGAGAAAATGTAGGAAGCTTACGGTGGTTGCAGCTAGAACGTTAAAGGAATTAAGTGTGGTGTTCATATACTGGACGGGTCTGAATTCTCTCAAAATCCTCTTTCTCCTTTTCTTCTCAAAATCTTATTTCCACCATCAAATTTAAAAAAATAGATAGTTCAGATTTAATATTTTATAAAACTATCATTTTAAACATAAATAAATAAATAAATTTAAACTATGAAAATATGATTTACACCATTTGTAATTCTAATACAAACAAAATTAATAATAAAATTAATTTATAAAACACTATAATAATAGTTTTACAAAATATTAAATCTGAACCATCTATTTTCTAATTTAAAGGTGGAGATAAGATTCTGAGAAGAAAATGAAAGAAGGGATTCTGAGGAAATCTGCTTCCGTTTTGGACAAAGGTTACACTTTGCAGCCTTCATCTACTGTTAGAGAGCATGAACAGTGAGTTCGACAATTTTTTTTTATTATATTTTTTTTGCTGTGTATGTTGGCTACATTGACATTGAGGGGTTAGTCAAATGTTGGAGCTTGGGCTCAATAGTAGATTATGTGTTAGGAGGTAAGTAGGTAATGCTAAGATTTTGCTAAAGATATGATCTTGACCATTGAAGTTGGAGTTTCACTTTGGTTGGGTTGTGTAAATGAAATTGTGCTTTGTTTTTGGGTAGGGTAACAGAAGAATTGCTCTATTTTAAGTGGGAATGGTTGAATATGATGGTAATTTACTTACTGACAAAACACTGATATGATATTAAAAAAAAGTGTTGTTAATATATGCGGTTGTAATTGTTAATATTGATGTTGCAGTTATTAATATAGAACATATGCTCTCTTTTTGGATAAGGTAACAGAGGGATTGCTCTATTTTAAGTGAGAATATTTGAATGTGATGGTGGTTTGTCTGATTTCAAAATCAAGTTATGAAAATAACTCATGTAGTTGTGAAAATATGCATTAGGACTTGTGAAAACAAGCATCAGCTATTGTCAAAATTGGCATAATGACTTGAAAAAAAAAAGTAGATACAATAAGGTGTTAAAATTCTGATAAGCATGTGTGACAGTTGGGGTTTGTGAAATTTATAAACTCCTCCTAGAATTACAATTCATTTGTAAACATGACTCAGGAACTTGTCAAAATAAGCATAAGAAGTTGTTAAAAATCAAATAAGCTGTTATGACAGACCCTATGAGAATAACTCATGTTGTTGTAAATACGACTAATTCACTTGTTAAAAAAGACAGAAGAAGTTATTAAAACCAAATCAGATATTTTGACATGAGAGTTGTCAAGTTATACACTCTCCAGGAATAACTCATGCAGTTGTAATAATAACTCAGAAAGTTGTCAAAAAAGGCAAGAGAAGTTGTTAAAAACCAAATCAGATGTTGTAACATGTGGGAGTTATACACTCCTCTAGGAATAACTCATTATGTTGTAAATATAACTCATGAACCTGTAAAACAAGGCAGGAGAAGTTATTAAAAACCTAATCAGCTATTATTACAAACCCTATAGGAATAACTCATTATGTTATAAATATAACTCATGCACTTATTAAAAAAGACAAAAGAAGGTGTTAAAAACTTAAAATGATTGACGAAGATGTTAAACTTCTGATAAGCAATTATGAACATTGGGACTTGTGAAATTTCAAATGCACTCAATGAATGAAAATGCAGTTATGAAAATGACCGACGAAATTGTTAAAATGACTGATGCATATGTTAAATTTTTTATAAGCAGTTGTGAACGTTGGAACTTGTGAAATTTCAAATGCACTTAATAAATGAAAATGAAGTTGTGAAGATGACTGATGAAGTTGTTAGAATGACTTATGCAGATGTTAAAATGACTGATGCAGATGTTAAACTTCTAATAAGCAGTTATGAACATTGGGACTTGTGAAATTTCAAATTCACTCAATATATGAAAATATAGTTGTCAAAATAGACACAACATGTTAAAATTTTGATTAATAGATGTGAAAGTAAGGACTTTTTTTAATTATACTAAGGGTAACATAGTCATTTCACATTGTCAATTAATCACACAAAAATTTCTAACACCTTTTTTTATTTGAAAATTTGTATTAGGACTTTTTTGTGGGTTTTTTGGGTCCTTAAGCCTTGTAAGTGATTTTCCCTTATTTTTTAGTAACAACTAAATAAATCAATGTATAATTTTGAAACTACCCATCAATAAGGGTGTGCAGTAAAACCTAACCAATCTAATCCGAATCACATGAGGAAAACCTTAACATATGTTTGGACTGAGAGAAAATTAGGGAAGGACAAAATGGAGTTTGAGGGGAAAATAGGGGAGGAATAAAGAGAGAAGAAAATATGGTGTGGGACCATTGGAACATTCAGTTTTAACCCCCCCTTCCCCATTTTTCTCCGCAAAACGGGAGATATTTTGAAGATAAAACTTATTTCTCAAAATTGTCCGTCCAACCTTCATTGCCGCGATTGAAAATAATCATTTATGTTATTCATATTTTATTGAGGGCTAATAATAATTCTCTTCCCAGGTCAAGATATTGGGGACACTTAAATAGTAGTATTTTTTTATATTAATAATATTCTCATATAAATTATAATAATTACAATGACTCTGAGACACCCAATATCTATGAAAACTTTTGAAACATTTTTACCCTTTAACCCTTATTTTTATAAAGAGTTCTCAAACCCAATATCTATGAAAACTTTTGAAACATTTTTACCCTTTAACCATTATTTTTAAAAAGAGTTCTCAAACCAACCCCACCCCGGCCCCCAACCCGGGGGGACCTGCCTGCATCCCTCAATTTCTCAAACTTTCAACTCTGTCCCCATTTTGAGGCAAATGGGCCAAACCCTGGGTTGAGGAAAGCATTAGACACTACAAGCACAAAGAGAACCGAAACACCGTTCTTTTAGATCATGTAATGCAATCTATCTAAGATCTTGGCATCCTAATTCCTTTAAGAACGAAAGGAAGTATCAACTACCAAACTAACCATTCAACTTACAAAGCACACAACCAGGGATTAGCATTCTAAAAGTATCCGCCTAAATAGAAAGAGAAGAATTAAACTACAACTCCTTTTAGTTCGCTGCTTAGGAAATAAGAAGATGCTCACGAGAGACTAGGGCATAGCCCCAAAAAGTATGAGCTCATCGAAAGAATTTCCTACGGCTCTCACCCATAGATACTAAAGTTCGGTCCTTAATCAACTAACGCAGGAGAACAATCGGGGACATCTAAGCAGATACCCATTTCTATTTACTAGCATTACACAGGGAGAAGGTCAGAAACGGACTACAGTCCCTACCTTGGGGGTAGGAAGGGGCGGGATAGGAGGAGCTCATTTAGAAGAGTTAGTATCCGTGGGGTCGGTCGGTCTCTTTTCTTGGGGATCGGCTCATCCCTACACTAAGAACAGTCCTATAGGCTTCTGTTATGAGTTCATCTCTTTTTGCATTAATTGCAACTTCAGAAATCATACTTTTTTTTAGTGGTATGGGGTTGTAGGACACTTTATCCGATGCCATATATATATGCCTTAAAAGATAGGTTTAGTCCGCTTAGTTGGTAAAGTTTGGGTAGACTGCACTAATAACAGCAAGGTAAGGGTTCTTCGCTACCTCTCGCTTAGAAAGAGCTAAATCAACAGATGATATGGCAGCTAGTTTTAAGGCCAAAGGCATAGGGGCAACCATACACCAAAGACCCAAATCGAGTAAAAGACAGGTAACAACTACGAAGCGAGTGTCTTTCCTGTACGCATGTCGTAATGCTTCCCTAACGCCAAATGCTTTGATTCTAGATGTATCTTTTAATATATCAGATAGACCCTGCGATCGAAGCCAGGGAGTCCGTTCACCTTGAATCTGAGGAAGACTCCTAGTAGGAATCCATGGCCCAAATGTATAGATAGCACCAGATCTATGGCGAACATGACGGACTCCGTGTTCTCCTAAATGGTAAAGGGTCGTAAGACTATCTGCACGATCATGGGGATGATTATGATTCATAGGAGTCTCATACCGAACCCATAATGGCGGAAGACTTCTACCATCTAAAGCATAACTGGAACGATCATGAATAGGACACGCTATAGGCATAGTATTGGTAAGCTTGAGAAATACAGGTAACATAACGGGACGGAACTGATATACATACCCCTCATTTTATTTTGCCCTAAAAAAGATTGAATTCATAAGAATCAAACTCTACGAGAACTTCATTAGATGGCGGTCGCCTATCCTTTTTTTCAGGTAGACTGCAAAGATGGGGGTGAAACCAACTCTGCGATCACAATCGTTCAGTAGGCCTTTAACTGACTAAGTCAGTCTTAGTGCTATTCGAACATAGGTTGTTTGAACTAAGCACTGTATATATACAATGCTACAATTAAATGTAAATTAATACATTCCCTGTTTTGGATTGTTCTATAACACTAACTACCTAGTAGAAATCCTCACCTATTAGGTAAAGATTTCCCTGCACAACGCGTACTCCTCTCCACCGGAAATAGGTTGGAGGCTTACACGGTAAGATAAGAGGGAAATCTAGTCATGGACAGGAAAGTTAACCATAACATTTCCTTCCCCTGAACCAGGATCTGCATAGTGACCATAGTAACACGGTAAGGTACAGGCGGTGGCCAAGTACCCTCCGAAGATGGGTGATAGGACCCTAGGGAAGGGGAAGCACCTAAGAGTGGCGCGAAACTTCCTTATCGGAAAAAAGAAATAGTAAAATAAGTCTAAGGCTCACCTTTCGATTGAGAAAGCAGGAGTTTCTGGATATAAGGTAAAAGATATTTAATTAGGAGACTACCTAAGACATTGAGTCCCCTTAAGTCAAAAACATATAAAGGATTTGTATCAAACCATACATTATTATCGTCAATGACTGGCTTCCTCTTTGTTCCTACCTTGATACCAAGGTTATAATTAGTATAACTTTTGGTGATTTTAAAGTGTTTTACATCCATTTTGAAGGGTCTTTTAACCAGTACCTACTCTGTCCGAGTGATATCGTAGTACTGTGACACAAACCATTTTTCTATGGCAAAGGCTTAAGCGACCCCCTTGTGCTGTGTAACCTTAGCCCCCTCTTCTGTTTCAAAATAATAAGACTTTGGTGCTAAGAATAGAGCATTCTTAATTTTGTGCTCTAGCTTTAACTTCCCTAAAAGTGATGAATGGACTTCTTCAGAAGGTAGTGGCTCACTAAGCACTACTGAGTCAGTGTCTGTGTAGTAACAGTCTTTTCTTGAGATATATGGGTACATATATATCCTAGCACAGGCTGTGATAGCTGCTGATAGTTGGACAACTGAGATCCTTGGTGGATTCCAATAATCCGACCGTCCACTGCTTAAGTAGGAAACGACGTAGTATTTATCATTAAGCGGATCAGCGTAGAGCAATTCAGTATTTTTGACATAAAAGTCCTTTCTACCCTTAGTGCAGACATCGGTAACTGTGCTCTTTTGGTTGATACCAAACCTGCCATAAAGAGAGTTCATAAGGATCTTATAGATATAGTCCAAGGCTTCATTTCCTGATTCCTTACTTTTTTGTCTGCTCTCATATAGGGAGCTAACAAAGCTTACAAACGGACTTTCCTGTCCATGACTGGATTTCTGACCTCCGGTGAAGCAAAGTTTCTGACCTTCTCTATCAATATTAAACTTCTGATAAGTAGTTGTGAACGTTGGGACTTATGAAATTTCAAATGCACTCAATCAATGAAAATGCGGTTATGAAAATGACTGACGAAATTGTTAAAATGACTTATGCAGATGTTAATTTTTTTATAAGCAGTTGTAAACGTTGAGACTTGTAAAATTTCAAATGCACTCAATAAATGAAAATGAAGTTGTGAAGATAACTGATGAAGTTGTTAAAATGACTAATGCAAATGTTAAAATGACGAGTGCAAATGCTAAACTTCTGATAAGCAGTTGTAAACATTGGGACTTGTGAAATTTCAAATACACTCAATGTATGAAAATGCAGTTGTCAAAATAGGCACAACATGTTGTTAAAATTTTGATTAATAGATATGAAAGTAAGGACATTTTTTAATTATACTAAAGGTAACATAGTCATTTCACATTGCCAATTAATCACATAAAAGGCCCTAAGGACTTTTTTGATTTTGGGATTTTGTATTGAGACTTTTTTGTAGGTTTTTTGGGTCCTTAGGATATGTGAGTGATTTTCCCTTATTTTTAATAACAACTAAATAAATCAATGTATAATTTTGAAACTACCCATCAATAAGGGTATGCTGTAAAACCTAACCAATCTAATCCAAATCACATGAGGAAAACCTTAACATATGTTTGGATAGAGAGAAAATTAGGGTGGAGAAAATGGAGTTTGAGGGGAAAATAGGGGAAGAATAAAGTGAGAAGAAAATATGGTGTGGGACCGTTGGAACATGCAGTTTTACTCCCGAAAGGGGTGTTCGGGATCGGGATCAGGAAATCCCATTCCCGATCCCGATCCAGAAAAGTATTCGGGAATTAATTTCATTCCCGAGCTCGGGATCGGGAATTTCCCGAATTCCTAAAGATTTTCTGATAAAATCCATTTTGAGTTTCTAATGGCTGGCTATTAATCTCCTATTAATTTTTTCCCCTTTCACAGTCAGATTTTCAATTCTAACTGGTAAACAAAAACCGAGAAAGGAGAAAAACAGGATTTTGGACCAAATCAACAGGATTTTGGACCAGTATGTGCTTTCTCTTCATCAGTGAATGCAGGCAACATCAATGAATTCAATACCATAAATTCGTGCTTTACATCAGTGAATGCAGGCAACATCAGTGAATTCATATGAAAACCGAACAGAGCAATTAGACACAATACAGAGCTTGAGTGTAGGCAACACCAATGGCAATTAGATACCTTACTGAGCTTGACGATGAGATCTGGAAGCTAGGGATTTAGAGAAGAGATGCAGACAGGGGAAGGCCGACCAGAGCAGGGCAACACCGTCGTTCGTCAAGCAGCGAGGCGATGAGCAACCAGGAATGGGATTCGAATGTCCGTCTCCGTCGACCGTCAGGGAGAACGAGGACACCGACGACGGAAGCAGTTCGAATGTGGGACTGTGCGATGGAGAGAGCTAGAGTGATAACTGTCGATTTGTGGTCGAGACTTGAGTGCGAGAGCAAGACTGAGAGAGCGACAGTGATGACTGTCGATTTGTGGTTGAGACGAGGCCGAGAGCGAGACTGGGAGTCTGGGACTGAAAGAGCAAGAGCCGAGAGTGATGACCGATGAGCTGATGAGTCCGAATGTGTGTGTGTCTGATGAGTGATGACCTTTTTTTTTTTTTGAAGATGATGACTAATGTATCAGTGTGTGCCTGGGCCGAAATGCTTCAGTGTGTGCCTGGGCTGAAATGGGTCTTCACCTAAACAACTAAAAGCAAAAAAAAAAAAATCTACTATTTCGGGATCGGGAAAAATTCAGGATTGGGAAATGCCATTCCCAATCCCGATCCAGATCCCGAATTTTTCCCGTCCCGAAAATTTCGGGAGGGGAAAATCCCGTCCCGATATGCTTGGGATCGGGACGGGAATTTATTGAACACCCCTAAATTTTTCTCCGCAAAACTGGAGACATTTTGAAGATAAAACTCATTTCTCAAAATTGTCCCTGTCCAACCTTCATTGCGGCTATTGAAAATAATCATTTATGTTATTCATATTTTATGGTGTGGTAATAATAATTCTCGTCCAAGGTCAAGATATTGGGGACACTTCAATAGTAGTATTTTTTTTTATATTAATAATATTCTCATATAAATTATAATTAAAATTATAATAATTACAATTACTCTAAGACATCTAATACCTATTGGTGAAAACTTTTGAAACATTTTTACCCTTTAACCCTTACTTTTACAAAGAGTTCTCAAATCAATCCCTCCGTCCCTCAATTTCTCGGGCTCTCAACTCTCTGTCCCCCTTTTAAGGCAAAATTATCAACAAAAAAAAAAATTCTAAGGTAAAATTACTCTTTAGCCCTTGATTCAATGATGAGATTGTTGTTTTCCCTCTACTTCACTGTAATCCTTAAATTCTAACAAGCCTTTAATGTAGTTCCTTCATTTGAGAATTCCACGGATATGCATGAACGAGTTCATCATGACTTCTTCCTTCTCAATGCTCAAGAAGAATGTTTCAATCTTCCCCTTCTTCCATATCAACTTCTTCCCGAAGTTTATGACGACCATCCCATGAACAATATGATGTGATGAAATAACTAGGACTACCTCTAAATTTGTTTTCAGATATACAAACGGAATTTCTATTCGGATGTGGCTTAAATTTCTCACTTGTTGCCCAGTCAAATCCCCTTGATAGAAACCGGGAGATAGCGTTGGATGGGAGAGAAAATGATATTTTTGATCTATTTTGAGAAGTTCACAAGTTTTTACACCTAAGTAAAATATATGGTGTTAGGCACATATTTGATAAAAGTTCGTGGGTTTTTTAACCCTTTAACCCTTTGATATAAACATATTTTATAATTTTATTCCAACGTAATCATGTTTAGGTAGCTATAATAGTAGGAATAGTACCTCCCCAAAAGTGATCATTCCTTAAAAAAAATGAAATCTTGGAATTTGCTTTTAAGGTTACTTTTTTCTATCTGTCTTTCTTTCTTTTCTTTTCTTTTTTTTTTCTAGCCTTTTATTCTAAATAAATTAAAATATTATATTTAGAATCAAACCCAACCATAAATATATAGAAGAAAGAGACCCAACTAGTGCAGAGAAAGATGACAAAATTGCTTTTTGGAGAAGCCTGTATTACTAATCGTTTACTTATTGACAACTAATCACCAAATGCTTGCATTTAGTTCAACTAAAACAATATTAGTGTGTGTTTGGGAATCCCTTTTAAGCCCAATTGAAGACCATAAGCTCAATTGTCAATTGAGAACTCAAATTTGAGTGTTTGGAGAGGCCAATTGACAATTGAGCTTTTGCCAAAACTCAATTGGTGAAAGCTCAATTAGGAGAAGCTAGAAAATGGAGCTTTTGTTAAAAGCTAATGACATTTTATGCTAGATTGGGTTGTTTGGAAATTAATTATATGATATTGGTTTTTCCCATAAAATGTTTTTTAAATAGTATGTAGTATCAAAACATATTTTTTGAGTGTTTTTAACCCCTTAAAATATTTTTCTAGTTATACCCACTACCTAATGTGCTACCAAACTGATTACAATTTTAGCCACTTTCTAGTTGTACCCATTCAAAAAAAAATTTTTGAGTGTTTTTAAACCTTTAAAACATTTTTTTGGTGTTTTTAACCTCTTAAAATATTTTTTCAGCTGTATCCAGTGTGTTATCAGACTGATTTCAATTTTACCTTTAATGTACTATTTTAGCTCCAAAAATTACTTTAAAATATTTTTTTGGTGTTTTTAAACCCTTAAAACATTTTTTCAAGTTGTATCTAGTGTGTTATCAAATTTATTATAATTTTACCTTTAATGTATTTTTTCAGCTTCAAAAATTACTTAAAAATATTTTTTTTGTGCTTTTAACTCTTTAAAAAAATTTTTAAGTTGTACCCAGTCTTAGGAGACTGACTACAATTTTACCTTTAATGTACTTTTTTTAATAGTAAAGAGCACCCAAAACTTAGAATATTGATTTATTGATTTTACCCACTCTAAAATATTTTTCCAGTAACACCTAATATTTTAAAGTAATTTTTAAATATTTACTTGATTTTTTAAATATTTTTCCACCCATTCTCTCTTATCATTATCACAAAAGCCCTTATGCTTAAGCCAATCCAAATAACTTTTATTTTTACAAAAGCCCAATCGCCAATCTCCAATCCAAACATAAATTACATTACATGATTTGGCTTTTACCAAAAGTAATATCACAACAAGCTCAATTGAAACAAGCCCAATTATTAATCGTTGTTCTAAACACACTCTTAGTCTCATAGTAGTACCACCTTAGTGATGTTGACTGTGAATGCCAGATTTAAACACATGACATGAGAGAGAATTTTTAACCTCTACTACCATGACACTCAAACATTGACCTTAGTAACACCACCATAATGAATCTAATATTAACATTTTAATTTAAACATTCAAAACTACTAGAGGTTAACCTTCTATTTTGCAACTACCGTCATTTGTGTTTAAGAGAGAAGATTAGTTTACCCTTTTCTTGACACTAAATATTAGTGATTCATTTGAAATTAATTTTCTTCTCAAATGGTCATGATTACGTACACTCTTGTAAAGAAGTCGGCAAATTTCTATTTCTATCCAAAACAGGGGATTTCAATTCTTAGAAATTTTCCAAAAAAATCCATTTGTTCTTGTACAGAGGAACTCACTCAAAGGGAATTCTTGGAAATTTTCTTTTTGGGCACAAATCTGCTTTTATTTTTGCAAAATAAAACGCATATTTGAGTATTTGACAGCTTTCACAAGTCCAATTTCAGATCATCCCCTTCTTCCAACTAATTTAAGTAAGTAAAAAGTTTCACTAAAATTCTTTTATATCAGTAGTTCAATCATTACATGGGGGGAAATTACTCTTTGTTCTTTGGAGAAAAGTTTAAACACAACCAAGTTTTTCACTATGAAAATCCACATGCCTTCCAAAACCAAACGAGTCATTTTACATGGCAAAAACATAATTTATCAAAATAACAAATGTGCATATCAATGTTAATATGAAATATAAAGGGTTGAGGGTATCCCGAAGTTGTTTTTGCTCAATGTAAACAGTGTTTACATGGCTAGGACCAGAGCACAATGCATAACTTTAAAGAATACTTACAAGGTGTGTATAAATTATTCACTAACAAAGTGATCACATAACACATTATCCAATTCAACATCACAATTTAAACAAGGTACTATGAATTATATGTATACTGCCTATACCAACCTGCTTCATTGGGATGGACTCCTCCAATCCTATTATTGTTTGTGAACTCATCTCAAGCACAGTCAGTAAGTTAAACATTAAACAATAATCATCAAATACTCTTACATACATAAGACCCGAGAGATGTTATTGGTAAAGTCGATTCATAAAAACATATAGAGAACAACCAGACTTGACAAAGTTTCGTCAAATACAATTATACAAACACACTCGGTGAAATTGACATGTAAACAGAAGCACACATCACTCTAAAATCCATGAGTAGTAGCAACACTCAAATCAAACATCAGTCCCAAATTCGAAATCACAAGCAATCGGCATAACTTAGAATTGGCCAGAATACAAAAGCCTTGCAACTTCAAAAGAAACAAAGGCATCAATGCAAGCATATTTCACCTGATCAGGAGTAAGCCACATATTGTCCCATCTGCTTCTGCTAATACTGTTCGGCTTCTCAATTTCCTTGTCAAGAACACGCCGGGCCAAAGTCTTGATTCCCGATTTCTTCAATTCTTTGTCCCCTAACTTGTCAACGGCCAAATCGCGCAGATCAACGAACGTAGCCACACTCAATTCGTAGTCACACAGGAGTTTTTCCACATCCTCTTCGATTCCAACGCCCACAAAAGTGTGATTCGAGTTTCCGAGAAAATTGATCAGAGATTGGGGGATGTTCGGAGCGTGAAGGATTTGGAAAATGAGGCATCGAGGGCCGACACAGAGCTGCAATATGGCGACAGGATTCTCCATATTGCGCTGGAAATTAGGGCGCCATTCGACGTCGAGGCCGACGATCAGAGGTTGAGGGAGGGATTGGAGGTTGCGGGTTTCGGAGAGCCAGGAATCGACCATGGAAGGGGAAGAAGTGAGGAGTGTGTGAATGTTGTGAGTGAAGAAGGTAACATCGTAGAGATTGTGAGTATCGTAGGGAAGAGCGTGGTCTACTATAGCTATGGACATTTTGGATTTGCAGAGAAAGGAGGAGGTTGAGAAGTTTTTGATCAGTGGGGAGAGTGGACTTTGCAAAGACGCTGAGAGTCAAAATTCAAAATATATTTATTTAAAAATTAGGGCTAAGATGCATCAGCACCGTGAAATATTCTTTCCCCCTTATTGGCAAGGTATTAAAATCTGGATCGGATATTAAATCGGTCGAGATATTAGATTAAGGGTCAGTGGGTCAAATCGGAGCTAAACCGAGACCAAACTGGTGATAAATTGAAAATTTTAGACTTATACTATGAAATTCTAAAGAAAAAATTAAAAAAAAAATTTAAAAATAGTAACCCAGACCGGATCGGGAACCGGACCAATTTACCGGCCTGTTCGCCGGTTTCCGGGCCAGACTGGCAGATCCGGGTTACATATCCCTGCTTATTGCTATTTGGTATAAAGATTTGGAGGTGGGCAAAGAGGAGGGAAAAAATTTATGAGTAGAATTTTAAAAAAAATGAAAAATTGGGGTTGTAAAATTTTAATGAGAAGAAAATGTAAGATAAAAGAGTACAAACAATTAATTAAAATTTTTTAAGCACACCTCTTCAATTTTTTTAAATATAACTCACAAAAAGTTTTTCCCACCTCTCCTTGAAATTTATCATACCAAATAAGTAAATAGACTCTTAAAGTATTTTGTGATGCAGATAATATCTTTGAATATTTTTTTATGGTGCATCTAGCACCCTAAACTATTCTTTCAATTGCATCTAATATCATAAACTATTTTCTTTCTTTCTTTATTGTGCATTCAACCATCTGAAATATTTTTTCAAGTATATTTCAGGATGTTAGTTGCAACTTAACCCTTAAAATTGCTGCCACTATATTTTAATTTAGGGTTTTCCAGGTGTGATTTGGATCAAATGGGCTAGGTTTTTTTTGTTTTTCGTTGCAACTTAACCCTTAAAATTGCTGCCACTATATTTTAATTTAGGGTTTTCCAGGTGTGATTTGGATCAAATGGGCTAGGTTTTTTTGTTTTTCTGCATCCCCATCTTGATTGGATGAATTACAATGAGATTCTAAATACGGAGTTAATTACCCAAAAAATTTTAATGATAAGTAAGAAGTATAAATTTGTTGTCAATTTTAGCACCGACACTAGTCATTATATTCTTATAATTCTTATTCCCTATCTCCTCAAGTTCAAGCGAATATAAACATCATGCTAATGTTCCGTGGTCTACCTTATTTGGGTATGTTTACTGGGATATTTGGGGTGACTCGCTGTCGGAAGCTATTTAGTGAGGAGGGAGATTTGGCCAACTCTGATGCACTTTCAAGCATATTTCAGGCTAGTTGGGATCAGGACCTCATTTCTCATTGTCACTTCTACACTCAGAGAGGGCCTTCTGATGGAGGGGGCAGATTGCGACACACAAGCTTTGTTAATCTGGAAGTTGATGGATCTGTTTTGGCGTCTGGTCAAAGTGGTTGTGGTGGTGTTATTCTTGAGGAGGATGGATCATGGATCTATGGATTCATATCCAAGCTTACTACAGTTCCTTCGACAATAGCAGAGATTATTGGAGTTATTTAAGGCCTGCAGATATGTTGGAGTAAAGGGTACAGGAAGATCCTTGTCAGCACGGATTCTATTGAAGCGGTTAATATGATGTCTAGAGGATGTCACATGTCTCATCCTTTTTCTAGTGTAATAGTAGATGCTAAGCTTTGGCTATGTAAAGAGTGGCAGGTTCTAGTTAACCATATCCCGAGGGAGGAGAATACCTTGACTGACCATTTAACGAAATCTTCCCATAATCTGGTAGAGAATTTTGTTCTCCTTCATCAACCACCACCTTCTTATTTTGGAGGCGGTGGCTGATAAAAGGAATGTTTATAGTTTGTCTTGTTTTAGGTTTCTGTCTTGTATTGCTTGTTAGCAGCTAATTGAATTCCAGTGTTTATTCAAAAAAAAAAAAAACATCATGCTAATCTCAAAGAGCTCAGGGCTTCCAGCCAGAAAGTGGTTTTCCCGAAAGGACCTTCTCCTCTGGTTAATTCTATGAATCAGTAATTGTAGTTGTCGTACTGTCAGGAGGAGTTCCGTCATTGGGGATTTCCTTCGGGAGCTAAGTCGAAGACCTCGATGGTCTTGGGAGTCAATTTCGTCCGTCTACGCAAACAAAGGATGCTGCTTTAGGGTATTTTTGTTAAAATAGTTATTATAATTTTTACATATTTACTATTAGTAATGTCTAGTATTGATCATTAATGTTATTTTTCCAATACAATTTAAAATATTTCTCATTGACAAGTGTATGTTCTTATATTGACAACTGACAAGTCATAGAGTGATAATTGACAAACACATCTATGTTGATTAATGTTAGTTTTTCAATACAATTTAAAACAGCTCCCATGAATAAGTGTATGGGCTTATATTGACAAATTATAGAATGACCACTGGCATGCTCTTCTACTTCTCTTTTCCTTTTCTTAATCAATTAGGGCAGCAAGATAATTTCACATTTAAAATCTATATCACTGCAGTCCCTAAAAAGTTTTTATATAGGAGAATATACACTGAAACTTTTTTAATATTTTTCTGGTTTTTAGGATCTAATTGCAATTTTTCTTATTTTTAATCGTTTAACATTAACACTGTTAGTATCAAATGACTTTTTGCAATATTCATTAATATATTGAAAACAATACTTTATATATTAGATTTGAGTTTTGTCAACATTAAAACTTCAGCATTTTTTAACTAATGTTCGATAAAGATAAAGGATCGAAAAGATATTTTGTTACAAGTTGAGTGACCAGACTAAAACTTTATATAAAATTAAAGAGAGGCTTTTTTTTTTTTTTTTTTTGCCATGAAAATTAAAGAGTTAAAAGGTAGGAGTATAATTTTGCCGCTATTCTATGAGCTAACATCAATAGTAAGAAACTCATTGAGATGTTCAAGATGTATAACCAAGTGTTGAGTGAGCCCACTTAGAGCTCGAACCTTAAGAACCTCAAAAGCCGGTTGGACGTTATAAACCACGAGCTCATTCTCTAGGCCACACACAAACAATTGACATCTGTATAAGCATGAAGGCCTCATGAGAATTTATTTCAATTTAAACGATTTGGATACCACAGGCGTGTTTAGATTAGTAATTAGATAAGTGACTTATTTTTACGTTGACTTATGAAATCTTATGATTGAAAAAAAGTAAGATTGAATAAAATGATGAATATTTGGATTGACAATAGGATAAGTGACTTGTATAAAAGTGAATGATATTTAGTTTAACTTATGCATAAGTGGCTTTTGTATTATTTAAAATAAAAAATTGTAAAAATTATGAAAAATGAAAAAATTTTAAAATTATGAAAAGTAAAAAAATTAACTTTAAAAATTTAGCAATGATCAAATACATAATAAAATTATAATAAAAATACGGATAAATTAAAAATATATAAACTTAAAGTTTTTGATAAAATAAAATATAACAAAACTAATTAGATAAGTCATAAAAGGACACCATGCAAACGGTCTCCAATATAAGAAGACAGAAGACATCTGCCATAATGATCCATGATAATCCCACCACAACCTTTTTTTTTCCCAATATTTACGTGCACTGTTTTCCAATTAACCAAAAGAGTAGTAATGTTAGTTAAAATAATCTTGGCATATAATCTTTATATTTTCTACAACAAGGTTACTAAAGTGATGCATTATCAAATGTTTCAGGTTAACACCGTTATTGAAGCCGTTATCAAGTGTATGTAAGCTCACATAGAAACGGAAAGTCAGGAGCAATGTCACTCCATGGACACAATTTCATAACCATAAAACTCCAATAATAATAATAAAAAAAATCCTGCAAATGCTGATGTATTTTGACTTGTTGAAATTGGTCCCTAATTATGAATCTTTATTACTGCCTTCTCAAACGTGGGGCGATCTGAAAAAACAAAACCCATATATATATAATTTCAAATGGAGAAACCAAACCAGAGGGATAAACACACACATTGCTTGAATCGAACGCCAATAAACGATACCCGACGTTGGTCCAAATATCTCAAATGTGCAGGCACATCTGGAAGGCGGCTTGCTTTTTGAAAGCAAATGATATCTCCATTATCTAGCTGCAATATGGAAATCACATCACTATAGCACAGCAAAGAAATCAACCCGGAGTGAAGAAATTTATTTACCTGATTTTCTCTATATGAGAGTTCCATGTCAATGGGTTCACACATGACAAATGGTTCAATCTTAATTTCCTGCACAAAAACACAGATACAGGAAATGTCATCTCCAAGACCAAGTGAACAAGGTCAAAATTCTTCATGAAGCTGCCGAAACTGTGTCATTCAAGGTTTGCCTAACCCTTGCTGGGCTACATCAAAATTTGCCTTCATTGTTTCCCCGTGGTTAGCAACTAGACGTCTTGTATTTTAATCACTTTACATAGACCTTCGCCGTCATTTTATTGGATTGATTTGGTTTGATATGGATGGAATTTATTTTGAACAGCCCTGTGCTTCCAACAAACATGGATAAAAACCACAGTGCATAAGACTTGCATGAAGCTACAGAAGAGGAAAAAAATTACGGCACCAACCTCCTGGAGTACTATCTGCTCCTCACGACCATAACCAGCCATTTCATTTAACTTCATTAATATATCTGATGGCTTGCCAGAATCCTTCACAAAGAGCCTTCCAACATAACTGCCACCAGAGAAATATCGATTTGACTTCAACAGTAGGTCTTACAACACACCTCAATGAATGCAAAGAAACAAAATAACTGAATACCGCAGTTCCTGTTTTATGGAATCATATAGCTTGAAGAAAAGTAAAATATCATCCTTCGTCTTTGCAGGTGGCATCATGGGACGTAAATCCTAAATAATATGATAACGCAGAATATCAACAATACCATGTTTGATGCAATCATACATAGAAAGCAGCTTCCATGAATATAAATATTACCAGCCCCAGCTCCACTTCCAAAAACAAATTTAGCTCCTCGTTGTGAGTTTTTTTTGAAATTCTTCTCACTTGCCAAACCTGCAACGTGAATATGTTTGAGAACAAGTAAAAACCAGCATCAAATGGCAGATATGCTAACGCATGGCAGAGTTCTACAGCATACAGACAAGAATTACTAGAAATTAAATGTAATTACAGAACAAAAGTAACGTGTTGCTTAAACAAAGACAGTGAGCAGAAGTTAGAGAAAGAAATAGACATGAAACTTGTTATAGTCGGGACCAAAATAAAGAAAATAAATGAAGGGCAAATAACAACAAGAAGATCGGTTAGAAAACTATTACAGTTTGGGTTTCCTCAAGGGGCGTCAATGGCCTACAAGGACGGTAGGAATGTTTTTTACGCATTGCCCAAAGCCAAAAACGCAGAAATTGCACTGGTATGCCGAACTCTTTTGAAACCTCTTCCTGCAGTTTACAAATCAACCAAGAAATATAACCACTTAAAATAATTCAACCAAGCGTACTAAGAAATTAACAATCATACTGATATCAAAAGTGTAAAGCTAAAACCATTTCAGCTTTAAATTTTTCTGCACATTAAAACTCACAAATTTGAGACAGCATCAATATTGATTACTTTTCATACGAGTCTACGTTAATTTGGCAGGTTTATCAGTCATGGACACAAAGATACACCTATATATCCTGCACACTTGCCGTCAAGTCCACCACTTTCCTTTTGGGGTAAAAAAAATAGCTCAAGGAAACATCAAAACCGATTTGAATGCTTCTACCCTCCATTTAAACAGCTTCTAATATTTCTCACTGTTGGCGATCAAGAAACTTGGCCACAAGGCCCATGAATCAACGGCAGATTTTATTTATTCCATGTCTGTTATCCTGCTAATATGGGATTTTATCGTTCAGATTCATGGTCTTGCTCTTGGACCTCAAATAAATTATAATCATGCTGTAAACACTTACAATTAACAATTTGTACTGCAATTTGATAGCTATGCAGAATACTAACATTTTTCTCAATACAATTTTCTTGAAGGAATGCAACAGTGTTGGAAAAATTAAAAAGCACGTAAGACCAGACTAAGCTGTTAGCAGAGCATGTTATGGAAACAAAACAAGTTAACACACTGTGTCAAGTTAGACAGTTATTGAAGAAGAGTTAAAAGGATGGTAAGTTGTCTTACCTTGAAATGGTTAAAAAGCATCTGCATTTTGACTCGAAAACATTTCACTTTGTCATGGTCTACAAGATCAAAATATATATCTCTTCCAATCTGTTGTGCAAGATCTTCATCTCGTGCCACCTAAAAAGTATTATGCACGACCAGCAATACAATTGATCAAGCAACACCAAGAATTCTGGTCATTCTGGTCAAGTAAAAGAAGCAGTTGATTATAAGGAAATCAAGACAGGGAATCGATGATAACCTTTATAGTGATGTAAAAGTCAGCCTCTTCTTTCTTCTTTTGACAACGTGAGCCTCTTCTTTCCTTTCATGCTCTTTTGCCTCCTGGTCTTTGGTCAGCCTCTCCTTCAATAATCCGCAGCACAAAATAAGCTCAAATTTTCCAAAGTATAGCAACAAAAACAGTCAAAACTCAAAAGTATAGAACTAAAACTAGGCTTAATTTTGAGTCCAACAGTTTACAAGGCACTTCTCATGAAATGCATTGTTTCATGGAGAGTACAGGCAGAAAGATTACTGAAAGATATTGACAAGTGACAACAATCAGCAAACTAATAGTACAAGTTATTTGTCAATAACTTCTTCACCTTATACTGTTGATCCAAGGGGTGCAATTTCTAACAAAATCACAACAGAAAATAACAATAAGAACCGGAATTAAACTGGAGTCTATAAGAAAAAGTATGACTGATCCAATGGGCTTTAGGCCCAATGAGTTGGAACTCCAACAAATAGGGCTCTGACATGGAGATCAAATCAAGTTGAATCGATCTTTTTGGGCCAAGAAAAAGAAACGACGTTTGGATGACCAAAATGAGGCAACGATCCCAGTCACAAATTAACGTTAAAATAAATTTGGATATAATAGAACGGGTTAGTTTCTCATTACTTGATGAATTAAAGTTTGAATATCCGTAGGGAGATACCCACGTTTAGTGGGTCATAGTACTTCGAATAAGATTGCTTTCAATAGGAGATTCATGCTTAACAAAAAAATTAAAATTAAAAACTTAAGTGCTGGTAAAAAAAATAATAACTTCAGATTTAGTAACTTTATTTTATTGTTGTCCTCGTACTTTTAAACATTTCGACCTAAAACCATTGCTATTCCTTTATTTTATTGGGAGAATTACAATGAGATCCTAAGGAAGGGAAAAAATGAAGAAATGGTCCCTATAGATTGCAAAATGAAAAAATTGTCCCATTAACAACTCCAAGAGTCTGTATTAACAACTCCATGTGACCATTTTTTCATTTTGCAATCTATTGGGACCATTTTTTTATTTCTCTTTTTCCTTGGGACCTTAGTGTAATTCTCCCTATTTTATTTTATCCATATCTATAATATTTATACGTGTTCTTGGACATTTTGCATTATTCATTCATGTTGGTTGATTTGATTTAATCTCCAGTGTCCACCATCTTCATCCTAAAGCGATAGATTCTTTAATCAATTTCAACTGTGCTTGCATTACAGCCTCGTTTTATTATTTTTAGCAATTTAAATCATAAATTTCGCGCACTAGAATGAATGTGGTTACATTGTGAAACCATGGCATTCGCAAATTTCCTTTTAAAACCAAAATATAAAAAAATGACGCGGAAGGATTCCATATAGACTTGTGTTTCTTTGTCATATAAAATAAAATAAAGAATAATTTTATATACAGAAATATTTACTACTCCTACTAAATAATGAAACGATAATATGATTCAGATTTAAAATCCAACCAAAGTCTACTGTTTTTTTTTTTAAAAAAAAAGGGTTTTTCAACTCTATAACCCATACGTGTCTATCTCCCCACATTTTATACGTCTCTCCACATGAATGGAGACCTAGTCTCAGGACAAATCCTACAGGTATGGGCCGTATTTCTTTTGAAAAAAAGAAAAAAGAAAAAATCTCCCCTGCATTAAATTCAAATTCTATAGTTAATATTCTATGTTTTGATTTCAATATATATATATATCATTCTTTTATTAAAACCAATGGAGATTCATCGTTAGAATAATAAACCCAAGGGAGCGAGTATATGAGAATTTAAAACCAACTACCACATGATCATGAAGTTATGAACCAAACCAGGGACCCCTGTTTTTTGTACTATGTTCGAGAATTATATTTGTCTATAGAAGTGTGTGTATCACTGTATCCACATATATGTGATTTGATTAAGATTTAATATATATAATTAATTAAGGAGCAGGCCCACGTTCTGAGATTTGGGACTTTGTGGCCTGTGAGAAGTTCAGTGGGAATCAATGTGATGTGCATATATTATAGAATGGAATTCTGATAGAGTCAAATAAAGGAAGAACATTGTTCAAAAAAAATAAAAATTAAGGAAGAGCAAAATTGTCGATCGTGTGGGCCATATCCACATATATAATGTATAGATAGTACTAGGACACACGATCTGTTTCATTATATTAGACTGGGATGTTAGCATAATTCTTTTTTTCATGGTGTTTCGTGTTTCTCCAAGTTAGGCAAATGGGCATATGCACAAATTTATGGTTTGGTTATGTGGCACTTGGCTGTACCTCCTTCGTTTCCTTTCGTTTTAGATTTACTAAGGCGAAAATTTGTTCGGGATATCTTGCTGAGGAGTAATATTATCCTAAACTTTTTTTAGATTTAATATGTACCAGGAAGTATTAAAATTGAACAATATTATCCTTTTTCTTTAAGAAATTCATGGTCAACATCAAATTTTTAATGGTCAACATTAGTTTTTTAACGATATGAGATAATATTACTTTAGTTTGAAACTTCCGGGGTGACATCGAACCTGAAAATACTTTCAAGATAATATTACTCCTCAGTGAAAACTTCAGAAAAAATTTGCTCCTTAACTCCTTTTTTTTTTTCAATCCACTCATAGTACAACATTAAAATAGGCAATATATTTGCATGAAACTCTCTCCTAGTTGGACGCCGTGCACTTTTTGCACTTAATTAATACTCAATCCTGTCTTTAATGAAAGATTTAGTTGACTTTTTTTAAGAAGAGTTAAGAAAGATAAATAAATTAGTTAATCATAACATATATTGTATATCATTTCATTCTATATGAGTTTAAAAGTCAAATACATTAGTTTGATATAAAAAATATAAATATAAATACCAGAAAGCAGTTTATTTATATAAATACCTTAGGTTAGCTCTAATTTGTCCTTGATCTAACCTACTGATCTTTAACCTAGTGCCCTGATCAGGTCAAGTCCGATCCAAATTTAATAACTTGACGGCAAGTTAAACATGACATCCAGCATTAATTAGACCAAAATAAATACTCCTGCTAAATAAATAAAAGAAAAGATGAAGGCGCGCGCGCGCATATATATATATATATATATTTGTGCGGTGCATGCATTTGACAAATTGGAAGGAGCTGGCTGTGAAAGGAAAGCTTTCAAGTTTGTATGATTCAGCGCGTGGAGCCATCTCTTCGGTCCCTTCCTTCCTTCATTATATTGCTCTTTCATTACATTCGCCAGCGCCGCACTCTTTCTCAAATCCTGCTTCATGCTTCCCTCATCCATCATGCTCTATGTCTCCTCACTTCCTACAATTCCATTTGTTCCTACTTTCTCGTTAGTTTAGTTTATTTTGTATATATTTTCACACCTCATCAATAATACTATCTTCGGTCCATAACATAACCCAGTTAACTTTCTTTTTTTAAAAAAAAAAATTAAAATGCTTGATAAGTTAGTTAATTATTGTATATGTCATATATCATTTAATTATATATCGATTCATAATTCAGACAAATTGGTTTAGTATAAAAAAGATAAATATAAATATTTTTAAGTAATTTATTTAACTTTCTTAATTTCTCTAAAAAAAATCAACTGAGTATTATATTAAGGACTCGAGATGGTTGTATTTTTTTTTTACATGGCAAACTTTTCAACTTTTAACCTCTGCTCATCAGTAATAATTCTATAAAACGTTAAATTTCGATCATATAAATTTGGTGTACCCTTTTTTTTGCCAGAAATTTGGTGTACCCTAATTTTGTTACAAGGCATCTTTCATAAGAAATAGATTGTCTTTATTACAAGATATTAAGTGTAAATAAATTACAATTTTTTTTTTCAATATTTTATTACCTCTGGCTATCTAAAATATAATTAATTGCAACTTCTATTTCTTTTTTAACGGAAATCATAGCTATTTGAAAAAAGATGGTATTTAAGAGATTATCTTTATTTTAGACTCTTTATCCATTAAAATACTTTTTTTAAAGGAAAATACTCAGATCAAGTTCCTTATATCTATTTCATCAAATTCTTCAATCATATGTGACCATGTGTCATGTTTTTGAATTATTAGCATTTAATTATAAATCAGCATGAAAAAAATAGGACACATGGTTTTATGTGATTGATAAACTTGATGTAATGGATATAAGGAACTTGCTGTAAGAATGGTTTTTCTTTAAAAACATAAAGTAAAAAAAATTCTGGACCATCCAATCTCATCTGAATGGTGTAGGTGAGACAAGCTCTCCCTGCTCATCAAAGGATGAGTAGGAAACTAGTTTCCATT
Source organism: Inga laurina (assembly GCA_963855925.1). Classification (NCBI taxonomy): domain Eukaryota; kingdom Viridiplantae; phylum Streptophyta; class Magnoliopsida; order Fabales; family Fabaceae; genus Inga; species Inga laurina. The sequence continues at coordinate 58,369,076 of OY979711.1, forward strand.
TATAAGAACCTCACTTAGGACCCGTTTGGGTTAGTAGTGGCAGAAGTGACATGTTTCAATCTGACTTTTGCAAACTTAAAATTGGATAAAAGTCAAATTATAAATGTGATTTGTATTTAGATTGACGGTAGCATAAGTGGCTTTATTTCAAACTTAAACTTGTTTGGATTATTATTTGAAAAGCAAATTGAGATGGAAAATGACTGAAAAGTGCATGAATAAACTTGTTTGGATGATTATTTGAAAAAAAAAAAATTTTGGATGAAAAATGACTGAAAAGGAAATAAATCTTATTAAATAATATGTGTGTGTGTGTGTGTAATAATTACATATTACGAAAATTAAATATTCATTCTATTTATAGACCATGTTTCACGCAAACTAAATATTGGTCCTATTTAATATACAATACAATAACAACAACAACAACAATAAAGTCTTTATCTCATTAAGTAGAGTTGGTTACATGGATCACACGACGCCATTGTGCTATGTCGAAAACCATATCTTTAGACATATTATTAATCAAAAGGTCTCTCTCTATAACCTCATTAAGCGTTCGCTTCGGCCTTCCGCGACCTCATTTTATAGGACTCCAAACTGCTTGATCAACCCTTCTCACCGGTGCATTCAACGGCCTTCGTTGAACATGTCCAAACTACCTTAAACGACTTTCTACCATATTTCCTTTAATAGAGGTCACTCCAACTCTTTCACGTATATGATCATTACGAATCTTATCTTTTCTTGTATTACCACACATCCATCTCAACATCCTCATCTCGGCCACCCCCATTTAATGCTCATGTAATCCCTTTAAAGCCCAACACTCACTATCATATAGTATTGATGGTCTTATAGCAATGCAGTAAAACTTCCCTTTTACTTTATTAGGTACTTCCCGATCACAAATAACTTTCCTATTTAATGTACCTAAAAAAAAAGTTAGCATTATAATAAATAAAGGGTTTAATTATACGTTCATACGAAATTTTTCTCTCTCCACCTTATAAATAGGATTAAAATAAACATCCTCTCCCGGCTCACCTTACAAGCAATTAAGCAAAAGAAAGGAATATGATATAATTAAAAAAATAATTTCTCATTGCATCATCACCTGCATACGTCCACTCTCTTTTCTTCTTTTTCTTTATCCCATTACATATTCTCTCACTTCTTTTCCACCGTGATGCAAGCTAAAAAGCAACTCAAGATAGCTTTTGGAAAATAAACTTTTCTAACGTGCCGCAAACCCAAACACCATGGTAAAGCCTTAATAGTAGGTGCATGTATCTAAGATTCACCAATAGGGCCACACCCTATCCCATAAAAGAATCTCAGTTTAATGCGCATTTCACAAATTTTATTTATACGCATAAATATTTTTCACTTTACGTATGATTGAAGATAGATTGTCCGTTTGACCCAAAAAAAAACAGAAGATGGATTGTCCGCAGGTGAAGGAAAGTTGCACCCAAATCCTTCAACAAATTTCAATGTACTTTTAGATAATAAATTTTGTAATAAGATATTTTTCAGAAATATTTCCTCATTTCAATTTTGATAAATATTAATTTAGTCTGCTTTAAAGTAAAAGAAAAATGTAAAAATCCGTTTCAACGGCGCACTCTTCGACAAAAATCCAAAAAAGCGTGACTAATCACCAAATGCTTGCATTTTCTTCAACTAAGACAATATTAGTCTCTTAGTTAGTAGCCCCACCTTAGTGATGTTGACCACAAATGTCAGGGTCGAACACGTGACACGTGAGAGAAATTTTCAATCTCTACCAACATGACACTCAAACATTAACTTTAGTAGCACCACTTTAAAGAATATAATAATAACATTTTACTTTAACGATTCAAAACTACTAGAGGCTAACCTCCTATTTTCCAATAAAACCATTTGTTCTTGTACAGAGGAACTCACTCAAAGGGAATCCTTGGAAATTTTCTTTTGGCCACAAATCTGGTTTTATTCTCACAAAATAACACGCATATTTGAGTATTTGACAGCTTTCAGAAGTCCAAGTTAACATCATCCCCTTCTTCCAACTAATTTTAGTAAAAAGTTTCACTAAAATTCTTTTATGTCAGTAGTTCAATAATTACGTAAGGGAAATTACCCTGTTCTTTGGAGAAAATTTTAAACACACAACTAAGCTTTTCATTATGAAAATCCACATGCCTTCCAAAACCAAACGAGTCATTTTACATAGCAAAAATATAATTCATCGAAATAATAAATGTGCATATCAATGTTAATATAAAATATAAGGGGTTGAGGGTATCGAGGGCAGAGTCAGTAAATTAAACATTAAACAATCATCATCAAATACTCTTACTTATATAAGACCCAAGAGATGTTATTGGTAAACTCAATTCATACAAACATAGATAGAACAACTCAGACATGACAAAGTTTCATCAAATACAATTATACAAACACACTCAGTGAAATTCACATGTAAACAGAAGCACACATTACTCTAAAATCCATGAGTGGTAGCAACACTCAAATCAAACATCAGTCTCAAATTCTGAATCACAAGCAATCGGCATAGCTTAGAATTGGCCAGAATACAAAAGCCTTGCAACTTCAAAAGAAATGAAGGCATCAATGCAAGCATATTTTACCTGAGCAGGAGTAAGCCGCATATTGTCCCATCTGCTTCTGCTAATACTCTTCGGCTTCTCAATTTCCTTGTCAAGAACACGCCGGGCCAGAGTCTTGATCCCCGATTTCTTCAATTCCTTGTCCCCCAACTTGTCAACGGCCAGATCGCGCAGATCAACGAACGTAGCCACACTCAATTCGTAGTCACACACTAGTTTCTCCACATCCTCTTCGATTCCAACGCCCACAAAAGTGTGATTCGAGTTTCTGAGAAAATTGATCAGAGATTCGGGGATGTTCGGAGCGTGGAGGATTTGGAAAATGAGGCATCGAGGGCCGACACAGAGCTGTAATATGGCGACCGGATTCTCCATATTGCGCTGGAAATTAGGGCGCCATTCGACGTCGAGGCCGACGATGAGAGGTTGAGGGAGGGAATGGAGGTTGCAGGTTTCGGAGAGCCAGGAATCGACCATGGCAGGGGAAGAAGTGAGGAGTGTGTGAATGTTGTGAGTGAAGAAGGTAACATCGTAGAGATTGTGAGTATCGTAGGGAAGAGCGTGGTCTACTATAGCTATGGACATTTTGGATTTGCAGAAAGAAGGAGGTTGAGAGGTTTTTGAGCACTGGGAAGAGTGGACTTTGTAATGGAGAAGATGGCCGGAGTCAAAATTCAAAGGGCAGATTAAAATCTAAGGGCACGAAGAAAAAGATACTCCATTATATCCTAGATAGATTTAATTTTTTTAGGTCGATCAAGAAAATTAATTAAATTATTTTAGAGTATTTATATTTTTATTTTTTTAAAATTAATTAGTTTAATTAATAAATTACTATATAATATAAGGATATATAACATATGACATGATTAAATAATTTATTTAACTTCCTTAATCTTTTCAAAAAAAGTCAAGTATGTCTTATATTTAGGATCAAAGGGAGTATTTATTAAGAAAGATCATAAAAATTATAATTTTTTATAAGGATCAAATATAAAAATATAAAATTAATAATATTAAAATACCCCTAACAAAATCTTCTACTTTCTCTCTGGCATCCTCTCTCACATTATTATTTTTTTTTTTACAATATCTCACGTTGTATTTCTAAAACTAAAACCAATACAAAATTCTAAATTTCACTAAATTAAAAAATAAATTCTCAAGGTTCTTCAATTTTGTCAAAACCATATTTTTTTTAAATCAACAAAAAATTTAATTAAAAATAAAATTATATAATCTTTATAAAAATCAAGGTGTTTTAGAATTTATTATATATGTTAATCCAAGAAATTTTATATTAATTTTTATTTTTGAAGAAATTTATGTGGGTTAAAAAAATCATTTAATGTTAATAAATTTAACAAAATCTAAATAATCTATTATATCCTGAAAAAATATGAAATTAGTTGAGTTTTTATTTTTTTAATATAAAAAGAGCTTAATTTATATAAACATTAGTAATATAAATTGGGCAACTTGATGATATATTGATTATATTGATATGGAAGTTGGTGGAAAAAATTCAAAAATATATTAATTCAATGAGATTCTAAAAAATAGGTTTAATGACAAAAAAATCTAAATGACAAATGAGGAGTATAAATATATTATCATATATAACACTGAAACTTATCATTATATATTATTCGGTTGTAATTAGAATTTTTGGTAATTAATTAAAAGGGAGTTTGGGATCGTTTATTTTTAGGCAATAAGTGTTTATTACGTAAATCAAGATAAAACTCATTTTTACATACTTACTTGGTATACTGTAAATCACGATTTATAAATTAAAAATAAGTTATCCCAAACTAACACTAAATCTCTTTCTCAAAACCTCATTGTAATTTCCTTAATTTATACACTTGTCATAAAATATAATTTATTTAAATTCAATATGAACTACTATATTCATAATAGACACTAGAAATATGATAAAGAGACGCCCCACCCTAAACTTAGATACACATGAAGTATGCATGATATATACAAATATATTCATTTTATTTTGATTATAAATGTCAGATATATAGTGGGCCAAAAAAATGTCAGATAGATGAATTTAATTATATATATATTATTTTAAGAGACTTAAATTGTGAGAACAATAAATTCTTAAAACAAATAAAACCAAATGGTTCTTAATATATATGAAGATAATCATATCTTTTTACATTGTTTTTAGTGAACTACTCAAGTCAGGATTAGCATTCGCACGTCTCTTTTGATAGGCTTAGGTCTTTATACCAATACCTTCCACTATTGGCTTAGGAATTTAGGAAAAAAATATATTTGGTTTTTCTAGACGTACTAACGAAAACAATTGCACAAGGGATCCTCCAATAACCATAGTTGGACTGCTTGCTAACATGGACGGCTAAACCGAAGCAGCAAAGTTATTGTAGGGGGGGATTTGCTTTTTATAAAAACATATAGTGATGGACTAATTAAAAAATGGATAAGAGGTAGAAAGGGGAGAAAAAAAATTGACTTTGTCCTATACAAAATATGTTTGCTGATGAGTACTATGCCAATATTCAATAAACTAAAGTATATTTTTAGTCTTTTAAATTTATATAAGGTATATTTTTTATCCCTTAACCTCATAAAATATGTTTTTAGTTCTATAATTCTAATACCGCTAATGTAGTTAGCCGAAAATGTTGATACAGTAAACTCAAATGATGACTGTGTAAACTTAAATGATGGTTGTGTAATCAGATACAATTAATCTTATTTTTAAAATATGCGTAAATTAAAAAATATTTAAAAATGTGATGGAGTCAGAATCAAAACGTTTATTGTATAAAAATATTTTAGTTTAAGCAAAGGGGCATCTTAACTCTTGGCTTGATGGGGGTGCATTTTGACTCCTCCACTCAAGTGACGAGTTCGAAACGGGGCATTGCAGATATGAAAAATATTTTAGTTTAATAATTTAAATATCAAAAACTTGATTTCATTTATAATAATTTGTCAATTTATTTTAGTTTAATAATCTAAATATATTATTAAAAATAAATTAAAACTTAAATATGTTTTATCAGCTGCACAGTCATCATTTAAGTTTGTTACATCAATATTTTTTTGTTAATAATATTAATGGTGTTAAAAATATATGATTAAAAGTATACTTTATAAAATTAAGGAGCAAAAAATATACCTTATATAAAATTTAAAGAACTAAAAATACACTTTAACCTATTAAATACAAGTTAGAATGAATAATTTATTAGGAATATAAAATTACTTGGAGGAAGGCAATCTGCAGAACCAAGAATGTGCATTAATAATATAATAATTAGAGAGCTAAATTCGAAGGCCACATTATCGTGCCGAAGCGCCACAAAGCATTTGTACAAGCTGTCCAAGAAGACTATATTATTGTTGAATGGTGATTTATACAAAGTGTAGAGAATTTGAGATTCTGGTTATGCATAATTTGGTTATTCAACTTAAGGCATAGAAGCTGGCCAAAAACCACAAAAAAAAAAAAAAAACATCAAGCCCTAGACATTGACGAGGCAGATCATCCTTGTTGATCTATCATCTCTTGGCATGGAGGCATTACTACAAATTCGTCCATATATATGGCAGTTATTATTGGTTATAAATTATAGTTCCAAATCGTCATATATATAAGTACTACATATGCTTAGTTTCAAAACGTAATATATTTTGAAGATTATTATGTATTTGGCTTTATTTTTTATTATATATAGTTATTTTTTATTTTTATTTTTCATATTTATTATATAAAACATAATATAATCATTGATAATAACAAGAAAATAATATTAAATAGGTTAAATTATACAAAATCCCACTGAACTTTGAACTTTGAGTCAGTTGCATATAACCTCCTTGACATTTCAAAGTTTAAATTTAACCCCTCTAATCTTTCATTTTTTAATTATTAATCCCCTGCCGTTAAGTGACCATTATCTTTCTAACGGAAAATGCCACGTCAAATTATGAAACGACACGTGGCATCTTGTGTAAATTACTAATTTTATAAAACTCCCTTGAACTTTGAACAATTGCTAAGAAACCCCCTGAGAACTTTGATCAGTTACAAATAACCCCCTGACATTTCAAACTTTATATTTGACTTCCCTAAAATTTTGCTTTATAATATTAAACCACATGTAGTTGGTTTTGATCATTTTCATAAATTTATTAAGATTTTTGCTATCATTTATCAATTAAAATACAATTAGTTCTTTTGTATATGGCAAAAACAAAAAGAATAATATTTAGAAAAATATAAAAATACACGTCAAAACTTTAATTCATGAAAAAATATGCATTACTAATAAAAAAAAATCAATACGGGCATAAGCTATCATCTAACACACACATAATATTTAAACTATCAATGCTTAATTATCCTAATAATATACTTAACACAAATGATGATATTTTAATACAATCAATGGTTAATTATTCCAAGAAAATAATTAAATATTATATAAATGATGAAATTTGTATTTATATATTTTTTAAATATTATTTTTCTAATTTTTCTGTTTTTGCCATACCAGAAAACTATTTTAATTGACAAATGATAGTAAAAAAAATTTAATAAATTTATTGAAATGATAAAAGTAACAACTTGAGTTTTAATATTACAAATCAAAATTTTAAGGGAGTTAAATTTAAATTTTGAAATGTCAAGGGAATTATTTGTTACTGATCAAAGTTCAGGGGGTTATCTGCAACTGTTTAAAGTTTAGGTGGTTTTACGAAATTAGTAATTTACATAGGATGCCACGTGTTATTTCATAGTATGACGTGACAATTTCCATTAAAAAGATAACGGTCACTTAACGGCAGGGGGTTATTAGTTAAAAAATGAAAAGTCATGGGGGTTAAATTTAAATTTTGAAATGTCAAGGGGGTTTTTGGCCAAAAAAAAATGTCAGGGGGTTATTACAACTGACCCAAAGTTCAGGAGGTTTGTATAATTTAGCTTATTATATAAAAAAAAATTATTTATAATATTCAAAATTCAATACATTATAAATAAACATCATACAATTTAAAAGAAATCAATCACTTAACTACTCTAGAACATTATCTTATAATTTTTTGAATTATTAAAGAAAATCTATTAAAAATATTTTACAATATTCTCCAATACGTTTTCTTGTAGATTATCGACCACGTATCAGTATTTTAGAGTTCTCGTAACTGCAAAAAGATAATATAAATATGAAAAACAGAATATATATATATATATAGTAAAATTGGTAAATATTAAAATTTAAGCAAATCTTGATCTGATTCAATAAATCTGATTTTAACCGACCTGCTAAAATTTAGGAACGTGAGAGAGTGAACGTTCAAGTAGATCATGTATCAACAAGCTGCTAAAAATTAGGAGAAAAAATTATATTGATTTTAGCCTATAAAATATAGTGTAATCATAATTATTTTCACAGCAATAAAATTATAAAAAAAACAATTAAAAAAGTCGGGATTTTACCTCATCATTTTTTTTGCTCTCTAATTTTCTTCTATGTTTTTTCTCTCTTAGTATCTTCAAACCAACAGCCATCGTCAGAAATTAGATATCGCTTTTCATCTATGATTTTTCTTCATAAATAATCCGATGACATTAAGCCTCAACTAGTAAACTCTCGTTATAGAAAAAATAAAATGAAACTAAAAATGTTAATTGAAAAAAATGAAAGCTTACCTGAGGAATAATCACGAGAGGAAACAGCTGTAGAGTGAAAATCCATGTTAGTGGTGAAGGACGAAACCCACAGCGACAGAGTAAAACCCATGGAAAGAAGAGTATGAGACTGAGTAAGGAAGCTAAAAAAACGTTTTAAGAAAAAATTAGAAGAGTTGTGTCAAATAAACTTCTTTTTAGAATCTCGTTTTACTGGCCGACCTTGACCCTGTTATTTTGAGCTCATATATTGTATTCAGAGTTTTGCCACGATTTGGTGCCGCTCTTGTGGCTCACACCGAAACAGTGCTTTACCCTAGATGTCTAGTCAACTAATGTGCCTCAACGCATTTCGAGGAGAACCAGCTATTTGATATTTTTAGAATCCCACTTTTTTAGATGAAATAATACTTAACGATTCTTTGTGAAGAACTTAAGTATTAACCATAATATTAATTAACATTTCAATAAATATAATATTAATATATTGTTAGATTACTTAACAATTCTCTATGAAAAATCGTAATATATTGTCAAATATTTTTTTTATACTACTTAATACTTAACGGTTCTTTATAAAGAATCGTAATATATTCTCAAATAGATTTTTTTTTTTCAGAATGCCACCTTTTTATAGTAAATTATAATTAACGGTTCTTTATTTAAAATCATAATGTATTGTCAAATAACTCTTTTATAGACTCTTGGCTCCTTATATTTGACATTTTTCAGAATTCCGCATTCTTATATATGACGGTTATTATTTTAAATCATTAAGTAACGTTAAAGAATATATAATGGTTTTTTGTGAAGAACTGTCAAGTATTATGAAATAATTTTTTTTAGAATCTCGTCTTTTTATATATGACGGTTTTCATTGACAACTGTTAAGTATTTTTAAAGAATACATAGCCGTTCTTTATAAAGAACTGTCAAATATTATGAAATAAAGTTTTTTTAGAATCCCGCCTTTCCCGCCGCCTTAAGATATTAGTGGATAATATATATTAGATTAGTATCTTAACATATTATATTTATCTTAAAAGTATAAATATGAGATATTATTATATATAATTATATAATCATATTTTAACATATTGTATTTATTTTAAAAGTACAAATGTGAGGTATTATTAGATATTATATCTAATAATACCTCATATTTATAATAATACTTTACGGTTAATTATTATTAACGTTATGTATTTGTTTTTATTGATATAATGTTAGAAGACGAATCGTTTGTAAATGTTACATGATGATTGTTTCGTAAAAATCGTGATATTTGTCACTAAATAAATGACAATTATTAATTACAACCATTATTTTTCTATTTTCGCGAATTCCACCTCTCAATATATGACGATGCACATATTTAACTGTTATATTTTAGTGTTATGTATTCTTACGTGAACTCCGCCTCGACATACATAACATTTATTCATTATAACTGTTATTTATTAAGCATTATATAAACCCGAATTTATAGTAGTAACGGATATTTCTATAACATTATGATGCCATTTTCTATAAAGTATGGTGCAAAATTTAACCATGTGTCAACTGTTAGCTGTCCTAGTGGCACCCCGATTTATTTATGGAAGATTTTAGATTTAGACTTAAACATGCCATTGTCATGTGTGATTAAATTGGTTGAAAGGAATAGAAGATGCAATTTAATTATTTATATATACATATGTAATATAATACAGCTACATGTGGCTCCATATATACCAATGAAATTCATTTCTCAAAAATTACATGTAATGCTGGGAACAGAAGCCACGTTGATTATTGGAAGAAGGCCCTAAAAGAACTCACTCTGTGTTTTTACTATAATTCACATATTCATCATTCCCTTTCCTACATAGAAAGTTTGTTGAACTCACTACCAGACGTTTAATGAAACTTACAAGTTCAAATATCAAGTAGGGTATTTGTTGGGAGAAGTGAGAATCCTTTACTCTCTAAGTCTCGAGGGGAAAATCTTTGATCAAATAGAAAAAAGATTGCTTTATTATTATATTATTGATTTTTTTTTTGCTAAGTATATATATCCTTTTATTGGAGGTAATCCTGTTCGAGGCACTATCGGTTACTAAATATGGGCACTAAATGAATAATTAATATTTGATCCATTTTTCTTTAGCAAAACCATGGTTTTAAAATCCCGTTTCCGTAAATCGAGACAAAACTCCTCTCACATATTTATCTCGTAAATCGTAAAAGCTATTCTCCAAAAGTTAATCCGAACACCCACTAATAACATAATTGATCCAACTTGATGGAGTATGACTGGGTTGAAAAAATGGTAATGGATATACTTTTAGTACTACCTTCAGCCCTAAATATAAGAAAAAAATTGACTTTTTTTTAGAGAGATTTAGAAAGTTAAACAAGTTACTTAATCATATCATATGTTTTGTATCCATAAATTATATATTAATTTATTAGTTAAACTAATTAGTTTGAAAGAAAAAAATAAAAAAAATACTCTAAATTAATTTAATAAAATTATTTAATTTTTTCAAAAAATCAATTTTATCTTATAATTAGGACTGAAGGATTACTTTATACGCGGCCACACAAAGGCTAGATTTATATCCCATAAAGTAGAATTTCAGTGGGCCTATATCCGAACCAGGCCTTTAAACTTTTCTTTACGTATTAGTGATTTTGGCCCAAAAAATGTAGGCTTAGTTAATTTATGGGCTCCTGGACATTTTGCATTATTCATTCATGTTGGTTGATTTGATTTTTTTCACAAAATAAAAAGTTGATTTGATATCATCTCCAGTTTCCATCATCTTGGTCCTTGTGCCAGTTTATTTTAACTTTTTGGGAAGTGTTTTTATAATTTATAAAATAAGTATCTGAGAGGAGTTTTGTCTTAACTTATGAAAAAATACTTCCGTGGATTCCCAAATAAACTTCTATAATTCTATGATTCTTTAATGAATTCCAACTATGCTTGCATGTGGCATAACAACCTCATTTTATTTTAGCATTTAAAAAAAAAATTCTCCCACTTGAATGTGATGAAATTGTGAAACTATGTCATTCTCAAATGTCTTTTTATACCAAATGATTAAAAAAATGATGCAAAGGATTCCATCTAGACTCTTGTCTCTTTGTTATATAAAATAAAAAATGAAACAAAGAATGATTTTATGTACAGAGATATTCATTATATTAAAACATGTTTAATACTAAATAATGAAAGAATAATATAATCATTAATTATCATCATCATTTTAAAATAGAGTAACATGAAATTAACAATAAATTTATTATTCATTTACAGCTTCTGTGGCTGTTTTATTTATTTAACCTTCTAATATTAGTTAAAAATATATACATATCTGCTTTAAATTTTTTATGAAAAAGTCGCTAGGTTTTAAACATTTATGTAGAGATTCGAAACAGATCTTCTTCTCCTTTCCTCATTGATTATTATTGAGGAAATATCATTAAGGATAAATTAGAAAAAGATTGACATATATGTAAATTTTTCAAATATGTCTTATATTAATACTCTTTCTAGTCATTATTATAAGATATATTTACCTAATTTGATTAGATTAAAGAAGTTGGTTAAGTTAGTTAATATGACATGTACTTTAGAAAATAACCTAGTCACCTTCCTTAATTTCATCATTCCCTCTCTTCCTTAATTATTGTTGAAGGAGCATCAATAGGGGTAAATTAGAAAAAGATTGATAAATATGAAAACTTTGTCTTATATTTAGAATCAAAATCAACTCCCTATATATGTCTTATATTAAGAACAGGAAGAGTATTATTTATCAAGGAACAAAAACCCAGATCGGGCAATGAACCGGTTACAGCACAGGTTCAAGGGTTAATGGGTCAACTGGGGTCTGACCGGTAGTTGAACCGGTTATATTAAAATATTATAATTATTAGTGGTGATATATATTAATATATTTTTAAACATAAAAATGAAGGTTTTTAGAAAAAAAAATTAAAATCTATTAGTATTAGCTATAATGACTATACTTATGCAATGATATCTCATTTCCTATAATTATTATATTTTTTAAAATAATTTTTTTCACTTTCTTCTTTATTTTTTTTTAGATTTTTTCTTTCTTTACCTACTTTTCTCTTCATTTTGATCTTTAACCTTCCATTTTTCCCTAAAAAATTACAAAATAAAAATTTGAAAAAATAAAAAAAACTGAAACCGGTTCAACCAATTGAACCACCAGTTTCTGACCGATCCAACCGATTTCATGATTTAACCATCAAATCAGACCGGATCACTGACCGATTCCCGATCCGATCCGGTTCTCTGTTCAATGTTATTTAATCATCTAATTATCATCAATAGTATTTTTGTTCTCCTAATTCAAAATTTGGAACACACACTGACCTACGTTTATATACCGTAATAAGGTCGTTTTTATTGTCAAATTTAAAATCCAATCAAACGCCAGTGTTTATTTTCTTTTAAAAAAAAAAAGTGAAGAGAGTTTCTGTTTTTGAGTTCTCTGACTTTCTATCATCAATACGGGTCTCTTTCTCCACTTTTTAATTTTTACGCGTCTCTCCACATGAATAGAGACCTTACCTCAGGTCAAATCCTTCAGGTACGGGCCGTGTTTTTTTTAATTAAAAAAAATCTTCCACTGCATTAAATTCTAGTTAATATGCTATGTTTTGATTTCAACCAAACAAAAAAAATTATTCTTCTGTTAAACGAACCAACGGAGATTCAGCGTTAGAATAATAATCTTCTGCCTACTCTATGATCTACCAAGCACAATCTACAGTTGGCGATCCTCACGGAGTATCTGGAGGTGACCTATTCTGAAGAGAGTCAAATTTTTCATGTGACAGTTGTTCTAAGGGGTGTGAGCAACACTATTGAGTGTCCCTTAGAGTGTAATTGCGAGGAAACTGTTATCCATACATTAAGTGACTATGAGTTTGCGAATGAGGTCTAGTTATATTGTATTAACTCAATGTAGTATTCTATTTTTTTCTCTGATAATTTGTAGAAATGGCTCCAATGGAATATGCAGCACTCGTCTGGCGGAAGGAAATTTGGTCATTGGCCCTGTCGGAAAGCATTTTGTTCGCTTTGCTGGCTTATTTGGAAAACCAGATACAAGAAGGCAATGGAAGGAACCAGTGACCTGCCCCAAAGATTACTGCATAAAGGTCTACATTTCTTACATGAAGTAGTCGAAGATGGACGGTTCAAGCTTAAAATTTTCAACTTTCCAGACAGAGCATCGGATAGATGGTTGGCACCGCCAGAGGGATTCTTCCCAGTCGACGTGGATGCAGCAAGGGATAGTTAGACACAGTCAGCAGTAAGAGGAATAGTCTGGGATAGCCATGGTTCGTGAATCTGTGGATTTCAACACAACATAGGATTCACGATGGGATCAATAATGGCCGAGATTCAAGTTATAAAGACCGGGCTCCATATATGCCATTTATTGAAGTTCACAAAGGTTAGACTATACACTAACTCATTAGAAGCTATTCAATTGTTATTCCAACCAAATGGACCAGACCATCCTCTCAACTCGGATCTTGAGGATGTTAGAAGCTTAATTTATCTTGATTGGGATTTAGAGATTCATCATGCATACAGGAAAACACTAAAATGTGCTGATTTTTTTGTTAAATTAGCTTTAGACTTGAACAATGAGCAAACATTATTACAACACCCACTTACTTTGTGTTCGTTTCAAATGTTAGCTGACTTAGATTAAGATTTGATTGTTTTATACGATATTTCCTTCTAGGATGTAATGGCCTCATATGGCCCCCAAGAGTTTCCCTCTTGTCATTGTAACCGGGGGAACAAAAAAGAAGAATAAACCCAAGGGAGTGAGTATATGAGCATGTAAAGCCAACTACCATATGAACATGAAGCTATGAACCAAACCAGGGATCCTTGTTTTTCGCATTATGTTTGAGAATTATCTCTATACATGTGTGTGTATCCACATATATGTGATTAGATTAAGATTAACATATAATTAATTAAGGAGCAGGACCACGTTCTGTGATTTGGGACTTTGTGACCTGTGAGTTGTCCCGGGGGAATCAATGTGATGTGTATATATTATATAATGGAATTTTGGTAGAGTGAAATATAGGAAGAACAACATTGTCGATCGTGTGGGCCATATATCCACACACACACACACATATATATAATATACATAGTACTGGTACTCACGATCTGTTTCATTATATTATTGGACTATGATGTTACCATAATTCTTTTTTTTTTTTCATGGTGTTTCTCCAAGAGTCCAAGTTAGGCAAATGGGCATATGTATAAATTTATGGTTTGGTTCTGTGGCACTTGGCTTTCCTTTAGTTTTCAAAGCTTTTAATAATGCTTCTTCACACGCCTCCGAACTCCATTTATTTTTCATTCACTACATAGTACAATACTATTAAACTAGGCAATACATTTGCATGAAACTCTCTCCTAGTAGGACGCCCTGCACTCCTTACCCTTAATTAATACTCAATTCAGTGCTTAATATAAGATTTAGTTGATTTTTTTAGAACTATTAAGAAAGCTAAATAAATTAGTTAATTATAACATATATTGCGTATTATTTCATTATATATGAGTTTATAAGTAAGACATATTAATTTGATATAAAAAAACATAAATATAAATACCAGAAAGTAATTTATTATATATGAGGTTATAAGTAAGACTCATTATTTGGGCTTATTGTCTAAAAACGGACTTATTTATACCCAATAAGTTAAACCAAACACACCCTTAGTTAGGCAAAGGTGACTCATAAGTTATGATATAACCATGTGCGTGCTATCAGATTTAGATTGATAATTGAAATATGATAAAACCAGCATTAAAAAATTACTAATAAAATGCTCTCGAGACAATCTTGATCATATTAGATTGAGTTAAATATTTGGAAAATGGAACCGCTATTCTGGAACTAGTGGATGTAGTAAAATACATATTATGTCAGCATCAAATTTGTTGAGTCGTGAATCTGTTAAATCTATGAAAGCATTCTATTAATCTGTAGCCTGCACTGTGCTTTTCTCCGCGTCGCCACGTATCAATTTTTGTAGACTAATTAGTAATTTATCATTTTATATTCAGAAGTAGAGGCCCTCCACCAAACCCAGCACTCAAGCCCCTTAATTTCAAAAACACATCATTACCTCAATATATATATATATATATATATATATATATATATATTTTAAATTTTTCGCCAGCCATAGCCTCATTTAGTTGCCCCTCTGTTTATCTCTTTTCAAAAAAAAAAAAAAACCTCTACCAACAGACATTTATTTTAGTAAAAGTGGTTTTTCACTGCTTAATCACGAAATTTTAAATTTAAATACATATCAATGTAAAAAATATCTTGAGAAGAGTTGCCACCTAATTTAACCGAACAATACTTAATCTAACCAAGTTAAATGATCATATAAAAATGGGTTAAGGTGCAAATTTATTAATGAATTTTATCCGAAGAGTGTGTAGCACAAATATCTTTTAGAAGGGGCAAAAATACCAATAAATGAACAATTAAAAAGGGGCATCAACCACAAAAACCGTTAAATCCGTATTAATGTCATTAGGGATTTTCTTCTCTTATAATTTAACGCCGTTAGTACGGATTAACAGTTTTTGTAGTGGATGCCCCTTTTTAATTGTTCATTGGTATTTTTACCCTTTCTAAAAGATATTTGTGCCAGATGCTCATCGGACAAAACTTTATTGATAAATGTACACCTTAACTTAATAAAAATCCAAGTAACCCCTAGCAAGGCCTCCGTCTAGGAAAAAGTTCAAATCAAACTCTAGTTTATTTTTTATATTTTCACGAGGCTCTAATTCAAATATATGAATACAGAAAAAGATTTTAGAAGAGATACAGCTAATTGAATTAACAAACTGTAGCTCTCCACCCTGGGAAAAAAGTGCAAAACAAACTTGACGGCTGAACCTACAGCAACTGAACCATAACATGCAGCATTAATTAGACCAAAATAAATGAATGAAAAGATGGAGGCATATATATATATTTGTGCGGTGCATGCATTTGACAAATTGGAAGGAGGTGGATGTGAAAGGAAAGCTTTCAAATTTGTAAGATTCAGCGCGTTGGACCTTCTTTCGCTCCCTTCCTTACTTCTTCATTAGGGTGCGTTTGGCATGCTGAAATTGATTTTGATGAAAATAGATATAGATATGGAAATGAAAATGGAAATGGAAATGGAAATGAGGACTAAAAGTATGTTTGGTATGTCATGGAAATGAGATCTAATTTTTATATAAAAATACCAAAATGTCCTTCAATTTTTTATTTTTTATTTTTTTTGAAGGTAGTGGAGGGTAATAGATGGAAATGATCACATGGAATTGTAAATCTTAAGTATTTTGATGAAATTGATTGGGTGGAATTGAACCTATTTGGCTTCCACATGGAATTAGAAAATTTTCCAATTCCATCATATCAAACAAGCATCGTGATGGAATTGATCCCCAATTCTATTTCCATCACCCCTAATTCCATCATACCAAACATTACCTTACATTGGCCACCGCCACACTCTATGAAAGCCCCCTCCTTTACTTCCCTCAACCATCGCACTCACTTGCTACAATTCCATTTATTATTCCTACTTTCTTATTATAAATAGATTGTCTTTATTATAAAAACTTGAGTGTAGATAAATTACATTTTTTTTTCAGTATTATGTTATTGCCTCTATCTAAAATATCATTAATAGCAATTTCTTTGTTTTTTTTTTAGTGTAAATCATAGTATTAAACATGTATGAATTTGAATTCTTTTTTTTATTTTCAGAAAAATTAATGACTTAACTTTTTACATCTCTTTAATTTTGATGAGGTGGCTAGGTGTGCCTTATATTAGGCATGGAAGAGGGTAGTTTACTTTGAAAAAAGTGGAACATAGGCTTTATTAGGGGAGAAGCAATCTTGCAATTCTTCCTCATTTCAAGTCCAACTCTTTTAATAAGGCATGTCATTGGTCCCTCACCCATTCCGCATTTATAACAACCCCACTTAATATAAGGTACATATACCTAAGATTCACCAATAGGGCCACACCCCTACCCCATCCAAAATTTCAGTTTTATTTATAGCTTACTCATTCTAGTCCTCTTTCAAAAAAAAAAAAAGAAATAAAAACATGACTGTCATGATTCAAAGGGAAATGATATGGTCCCCTTTATAAAACAAAACCTATTATTCCAACGAAGAATTATTCATTACAAAATTTATTTACTAAAGGTAGTTAAGGATTTGAATCCTTGAACAAGGGTAACTCTTATTTAGCAATATAAGTGAAAAGTATCTTCATCTATGTATAAATATCTTTTATTTTGCACATGATTGAAGATAGATTTTAGGGAAAATTATTTCTAGGTCCCAAGAAAGTAACATATTATCAGGAAGATTCCTAGAAATTATAAAACACACTAATCAAGTAGTGAATATACGCTTTTGGGTTGTATCCAGGGACCTTTCTAATAATATATTATTTCCTTGGAACCTAGGAATAATTTTCCCTAGATTTTATGCAGCTACTATGACATCCTTAAACAAATTTCAATGTACTTTTGGACAATAGATTTTGCAATAAGATGTTTTTTAGGAATATTTCCCTGTTTCAATTTAGTTGATAAAATATGAGTTTAGTATTCTTCAAAAATAAACGTAAAATTTAAAAATGTTAAGAACTAAAAATATAAAAATAAAAACCAAGTTAAAATCGAATTTTTAGGATCATGACTCTGATTTTTAAAATCTTTAAATATTTTTAACAAGATGAAGGAGGAGGGGGAGAAACAGAAAATGTTGAAGGAATCCGTGTGGCAATGTGGGATATGGTACAGATGACACGTGGGCCAATGTAAGGAATGTCAGGAGGCAGGTAGAGATGGGGCCCACAGGGAAGGGGAAATCCGAAATCCAGCCGAAGAGGTCAAATGGTCATAGCAAAAGTGCGACAGGTAAGGAGGATACTCGTTTCAACGGCGCATTTTTCGACGAAAATTCCAAAAGCGTGACGGCCAAAATGTAAATCCTTCGACTCCCAAACGACACGCACGCCTCTCTTCTCACTTGAAATCCCTAAACTGTCCTCACTGACACTGTTTTTCCTCTTCCACTATCGCCTCTTACTAACACTTTTTTTTATTTTTCTGTTTTTGGCCATTGCCTGAGCTACCGGCACTAAAATCTATGAGGAATGATTAAACTTAATTTGTCTCGGGAACTAGTTAGAAAGATTGGCGTTGATTCTAAATATAAAATAGGGTTAATATAATTTTTGGTTTCTGAAATTTGATTCAATTTTGATTTTGGTCCTTGAAGTTTGAAATATGTGGTTTTGGTCCCTGAAGTTTCACCCAATTTTGGTTCTGGTCCTTGAAGTTTTACCCGATTTTGGTTTTGGTCTCTGAAGTTTGAAATCGATGGTTTTGGTCCCTGAAGTTTGTCCCGATTTTGGTTTTGGTCCCTCAAGTTTGAAAAGGACTGGGCGACCCAATTAAAAAACCCGACCCGACTCAGAAAAAAACCAAGTCCTTTTCAAACTTGAGGGACCAAAACCAAAATCGGGTGAAACTTCAAGGATCAAAACCACCGATTTCAAACTTCAGGGACAAAAACAAAAATCAAGTGAAACTTCAAGGACCAAAACCACCGATTTCAAACTTGAGGGACCAAAACCAAAATTGGATCAAACTTCAGGGACTAAAAGTCATATTAACCCTATAAAATATTAATCCGTTTTATCTGTATAATTTATATATTTCCAAAATAATCTATCAAAATTGTAAATGAATAAATAATATAATGTTATATAAGGATATTTTAGGGAGATATTATAATTAAATAATCTAACAAATTTCCTTAACCTACTAAAATTAGTTAAAAAACTTTTGTATTAAGAACCAAAAAAGTGTTATGTTTTAGGGTTAATAAGAGTAGATATAAGCACATGCACATCCCATGCCACCTACCATCGATAGATATAATAAATGAAGAGGGATATCAATAGAGACGTTCGTTATCTAAATTAATATCATTGTTGATCTTTATAGTTTGATTCAGTTTTTATTTTAGTTTCTTTCAAATCAATTGTTTTAATTCTATGGTTTTATGAGGATTTGGTTTGAATTTAAGTATAGGCATTAAAATTAGAACTCGTTAAAATTATAGAGAGTAACTATTAAATTCAGACCAAATCCTTTTAAAACTATATAACTAAAATCATCAATTTGAAATTACATGGATTAAAATTAAAATTTGATTAAATTGTAAGCACTACTTATGGTATTAACCATACTTTTTATCTTGAAAAAAAAAAGGAGACATTTTTTGACCATGTCTTAGTTTCCTAATGATGTTAGAATCAATGTTTACTGTAGTCATGTGGTTAGTTAAGTTCATAATGGAAGGATTGACTCTCTCTAATTACATGTTTTGCCTTTGCGTAGAAAAGTCTTAAAACTTTATATCGAATTAAAACAGACTTTATCTTGGGACAATTATGGAGTCTCTGCATTTCCTAATGGAGAAGCAAAGAGGATATATATATGATCATAGATTCATTGGAGTAAATGTCACACTTTGCTATTAATTAATGAAACTTTGATTTTTGAAAAGGATTAATTATGAAGCTACCCTCTACGTACGGCATGGGCAAATATAAAGTTTTTTTTTTTTTGCCAGAAAATAAAGTTAATTCATAAGGAAAAAGACACTTCAATACCCTTTGAATTTCCAAAACCCCAATAAGATTGATAAGAAATGAAAAGGATAGAGAAGTGAATAGAAGGAATCTAGAATGTCAAAGTTTAAGGGAAAAGACTTAAATGCTTTCTTTAATTTAGCTTTCTTCATCCTCTCACTCTCTTTCTCTCTCTTCGTCTCTCCCACCCTCCACTTCCTCCTCCTCTGCTCTCTCACCGCCACCGAATTCTCTTCTCATGGTGGTAAGTTCTCGATGGAAGCAGCTTCAATATTGGGTGGTGGCCACAGTTAGAGATTATGATCACCGGCTATGTGTTTACCAATCATCTCATCGACAGACAAGGCTTGCCGTCAGGGGGTGCCAAGGCATAGATTTCCCTTATATCAGAGACAATGATTGGCAACTGTATTTCCCGACCATCTCATCGAAGTCGTGGGTTTCTAACCAAAGATCTTCCTTCTTTCTCTCAATTTTTTTTTCTCTGCTTGGTTCTTGGAATCTCATTCAAAATTATTTGATTCCTTCTCTTTGGTACTCTTACACTTCAGGTTCTTAGTTTCAATTCCATGTGGCAAACCTTCCAAAACACTTTAATTGCTTCAAATTTTTCTAATGCCTTGGATTAACTGGTAATTCCAAGCCCAAAGTCTCTTAATCTTGTCTTCAAAAAATTGCTCCTTTTTCCGTCAATGTCTTATCTTTTAATTGTTTCGATCTATAAGTTTGTTTTGTTCTTTGAGGAGTGTATACTTATATTGTGTGGGTTAGTTCTCTGTTTGCATTTCCCTATTTGGTTGCCCAGAACCAAAAAAAAAAAAAAAAAGAGCTAGGTAGGATGAAAGCAAAGGAAAGAGAACCAATTTCCCCTTTAAGTAGAGCAATACATAATTTCCAGACAAATCACCGTATTGTTTGTAGATCCTGTTATTTGAACCTCCTATTTGTTTTTCCTACATTTCTCCTTTGTGCTTTTTTTTTTTTTTTGTTGCAGTGGTGATTGATTCACCGATTGGACGTCCATTGTCTTCTTTGATTGTTTTGAAATTGAATTGCTTTTTGTAGAATTGACTAAAAGAGTAATAATTTTGACAAAATCAAGTACTCACAATATGTGTAAAAGGACTGACAAATAATTTTAGATTTTGACTAGTAGAGTAATGTGAATGATGAAATAAATTGTGATATTAACAAAATCCGTAATGATTTTGACAAAATCAATAAGTACCAACAAAATGTATAAAATTGACAAAAAGTTCTAGATTGTGACTAATTCAGTAATACGATTAACTAAAAGAGTAACGGTTTTAACAAAATCAATAAGTATTGACAATATGTGTAAAATAATTGACAAATAGTTTTAAGTTGTGACCAATAGAGTAATGTGAATGACGACATAAATTGTGATGTTAACGAAATTCATAATGGTTTTGACGAAATCATCAACTAGTAATGCAAAATGTGTAAAAGAATTCACATAGTTTTTTTTTTTTTTTTAATTGTGATCAATTGAGTAATAGGATTAACTAAATGAGTAATGATTTTGACAAACTCAATAAGTATGGAATTGACAAAATAAATAGTAGTGTTGACAAAATCTGTAATGGTTTTAATCAAAACAATAAGTACTGATAAACTGTATAAAAGGATTAACAAAAAGTTTTGGATTGTAACCAATAGAGTAATGTGATTAACTAAAAGAGTAATTATTTTGACAAAATCCATAATGGTTTTAACAAAATCAATAAATACGAACAATATGTATAAAATGATTGAATAATGGGGGGTTTTTTTGCTTTTTCTCCCAAACATGAAAAACTCATATTCTCACCCTATCCCCTCTTTATCCTTATATGTGTTAATAGACTTTTCTGAATTTTGAAAGTTAGCTTGGTATTTATATATCTTTTTCTCAAATTTATACTTTGCAAAACTTGTACGTCTTTTTTATTGGACAAAAAAACTTGCACTTCTAAATTTAATTTAAAGCCAAATCTTAATTAAACCACGGCATAACCTTTTGTGATCTAAATCTCTCTGAGTTAAATTCCTAGTTAAAGTTTATGGTTTTATGCCATAAATAGTGTGTTTAATTTGTATTGAATTCATTGGTGGATTTTTTTTATGGTACGATAACTTAAAAGTGCTATGTTTAGATTTAAAAACTTGTAAATAGCATCTTAATCAATAAATGTTTATATATGTTTTTCCACGGCATAACCTTTTGGTATTTTTAAATTGAACGAGTGTATTTTTTCTTCTTTTCTTAATGATTAAAAATCTTATCCTTTTGTTGATATTTCTACATTTTACTTGATTTCAGCTTCTGCCCTTTTTTCAGGCCAAAATACTTTATGATGTATAATGTTACTTACCCACTTTTTTTTTATGGAGAGAAAATAAAGGAGGAGAGAAAATTAGGAAAGAAAGTCGGGAGAGAATGATGTTTTTTTTCTGCTTGAATGAAGGAAGAAAGTAGAAGGAAAGAAAAGCTGGGTAGAAAATGGAATGCGGGACTCACATCATTTTCTCTCCAATTTATCTCTCCACATATGGAGAGAAAATGAGAATAAAACTCATTTTTCATTATTTTCCCTCACATGCAGTAATAAAACTCATTAATAAATGTCACACATGCATGCGTTGAAGAATACGTTTTCCTTTTTTTTTTTCTTTCAAATTTGTCCCTTTCTTATTTATTTATTGATATCTTTTTATTATATTTAATTTTAAACAATTAAAAAATAAAAAACATTATCTACTTGTTATTTTTTTAACTTAAAAAATAACTATTTTTTTTATGAAATCAATTTCTCAAGATACTATATTCCATTTTAACCCTTTCAGTTTTTATTAATAATGTTAGATAATGTATAATTTATATATTTCCTATTATTATATTTTATTTAAAAAATTAAATACATATTTACATATATAGAAGGGTCTTTTAATCATTCATATACTTACTCATTTCCTTTGCTCTTTATTTTCTCTTGTCCATCCAAACAACGGGAGTGATAATATTTTCTTCTTAATTTTCTCTTCGCTCTATTTTATCTCCTCCCATTTTCTTCCCTCTCAAATTTTCTTCCCATCCAAATGGAGCATTAGACATATGACAACATAAAAATATTTTATAAAAAAATCTTAAGATTGATTCAGTACAGATAATTTATAATCAATGTGATACAATGTTGTAATTTATTTTAAATTTCAAAAATTTAAATTCAAATATATTATCTATCATAATATTTTTAAAAAATTATTCATATCAAAATAATAATTATACTAAAAAATTGTAGCCATACTTTGATCAACTTAAACTACTCTTATTCTTTATTTATAATTAAATTCAAGATTAAAAGTTTTCACCAGGGTATTCAAAGTCCGGATCGGGATCATCTATTCCCAAGTCCCGTCCCAAAAAGAGACCAGAAGTGGGAAACTATTTCCTGTCCGGGAAAGGGAATTCCTTATTTCTCAGAGTAAAAACCAGAAATTCAAAAAATATATCATTTTCAAAGTTATAAATCCAGCATTAGGCTCCCGCAAGCTACTTGTATGGTTCTTATTTGTAATTTCATAATAAAACAGTTTTCAAACTGTAAAGACATGATTACTAAAGAGTGCAAGCCAGTCTGTGGCATTAGAGCTAGAAAAAAGGATATGAAAACAAGCCTATCCTACAATTCTATGAAAGGAAATAGAGGATGAGATCTCTAGATAAGGACTCAACACAGTCGACCCAAAAGAACAAAATTCAAAAGTCTTTTACCTTCCTATCCGGTTTACAAACTGACTAGAAACTAATATAGAATAATTAGAACTTTCTTTAGTATTTTCGGTCAGAGGACGGAGGACTTGGAGAGTATTAAATTGGGTTATGTTTATGTGAGTGTTTGGAATAGCTTTTTTTTGAGAAATTAGTATTTATTACATAAGTCGAGATAAAACTCTTCTCACATATTTATCTCGTATAACGTGAATCACAAATTATAAGTATTTATTATCAAAAAATAAGCTATCCTGAACACACACTACTTAATTGGAAAAACAAAAAGAAAGGAAGAACCATGGAGAGGAATAGAAAGGTTGCAGGAGGAAGAGAGACAGAGACAAAGACTCACGGCGTGGACGAGCTGTCGACAGAGACACAACGTGCCAAAGAGCGACGGAGAAAGAAGAGAGAAAGTCGGGGTCTCGGTGGTGTTGTCGAAGAAGAAGAGAGGGAAGCTAGGTTAACAAAATTGGATAATTTGAGGCTGGAGTTACAAATTTTTTTTTAATTTTAAATTATATAAATACACTTGTAACCCGGGACCAAGACTGCCCAAGGGTTAAAAGTATGTTTGGATTAGGTTATTTTTTAAAAATAAGCATTTATTACGTAAATTAAGATAAAATTTATCTTACATACTTACTTCATATACCGTAAATTACAATTTATAAGTACTTATTACTAAAAAATAAACTATCTCAAACAAACACTAATTAGATCTCGTCTCAATCTCAGACGGGACGAGGATTTTTAGTCCGAGAGTATCAAAACCGGTGCTATTTGAAAACCCCTAGTTCTCACAAATAAAAAAGTCAATATATAGTAAAATTTACGGTCTAATATTGGTAATCAATCAAACAAGTCAATTAATTGGATTAAAAAATTCAAAATAAATAATGAAAGAGTCAAACATATAAACACATATATAGTTTTTAAACTTTGCTGGCAAAAAAAATATAGTTTTTAAACTTATATTTTTATCGTCAATTCCTCTGATTAAAAGATAAGCAATTGTCTAGAAAATATTACAAGTATATGATTTAATTTTTTTAAATCAACACTTGATTTGCATATTTTCTGCAAACAAAAAGATAAGGATTCCAATTAAAGTATTCACTTTAGAAATTTTTCTTAGGGTATACGTTATCATATTTTGATTAAAAAAAATGTGATAGTAAGAAGATGAAGAAATATAATGCAAACTCTTTTAATTTGAAACTTCTGATTATCTATTTTAAAATTCATGTACGTCACAAATGAGATAGAGTTCATATATATATATATATATATATAGGTATTAAGCGTAATAAAATATTAAGGGTTTGATAATTTGATTGCCATTAGATTTATTTAAAAAATTATTTTATGAAAATAATTTCTCATCTATTAATAGTAAATTTTCAAATAAAATTTATCTTAACAGTACATTTATGATTTAACAAGATCGGCAGAAACTGGAGATGATAGATACCGCCCATAAATTATAGGATCGGGTATCTGATCTTAATCAGTTTCAAATCAAAATTAATTTTTTTAACAAAAAATCAAATTTAACTTAAGATCACATGCATAATTTTTTTTTTTTAAATATCCGTCAGAATATCAGATATTTTCAAAAGTACACATGCATCCATGAACTACGATCATCACAATAAAATTAAACTAAATCAATACTATATTTAAGCATGATTTTCTAAGGGCAAATAAGTAAAAAGCAATAATGCCCTTAAAAATTCGGCTGTTTTGATTTTTTGACAGCAGAAAATTCTAATCATTCTTCTGGAGAATAATTGCCCGCATGAAACCAGACCACGTCGTGGTTATATAAAGAGAGAGAGAGTGATGAAAGACGACGTATATCTGATTCAGAGCACTGAAACCTGAGAGAGAGAGAGAGAGAGATGACACATAGCCTCCGGTGAAGCACTCTCCTGGGATTTCGGAGCCTCTCTCGTTCTCATTTCCTCACGATACCATTACCAAAAACTCTCTCTCTTTCTCTCTCTCTGTTTTCTCTCTCATCGCCACCACAACCGAAAACAACTCCTCTCCTTTTTCCGTAATAATCCTTCTTTTATTTGCCCAAACTTGGTTTTCCATTTCGGGGTTGCCGTTTTATATTTATTTTCCGGCACCGGGGATGTCGTCCGGCGGCCCCACCCCCAGCTCCTGCAATACAAGCCCGAGGATCGCCGGCCCCACCATACCAAGACGACGCGTCGCAGACAATAATATTGCCGACCTTGAGAAACAGCCTGGCTATTATTCAGATTACTCGGACGTTCTTCTTGTTAAGGACGACAATAACGACTCTAATGAATCTACAGCCGCCACAGGTGGCGGCTCCCACCACCACCACCACTTCTATCCCGCCCAACGCCCCCACGTCATTAGGCGCATCCTGCTTCGCACGCGGATGTTCTTCTCGTCGATGAGATCGGGAAAAAGGAATACAAGTCGAAAGATTTTATGGATGTTGATGTTAATGTTAGTTATGACGATTTTCTTGAAGGCCGCGTTTATAGGAGTTGCCTTGTTGGAGGTTAATAGGAGGAGCATAGAGAATAATGGTCAATTGATGTTGCAGAGGTTCAAGCAGGATTATTGGGCTTCTGCTCATAGCGCCATCACTGAGAGAGAAACCAACTTATCCAAGCATGTCCCCGACAGATTGCTCGTAAGTGATCTTGGAGTTTTTTTTCCTTTTGGCCCCGTCTTGTTTTGATTACCAGATCCTCTGTTTCAAGTTTCTTCCAGATCCTCTGTTTTAAGTTTTTTCCAGATCCTCTGTTTTCATTTTTTTCCAGATCCTCTGTTTTATATCAATTGGTTTTCTAAATTTAGAATAACTGTTAAGACTAGAAGGATAGACTTCGTTCGGTTTTTGATGGCGTTGGTTTTCATTAAAAAAACCGATATGCTAATTACTTAGCTTTGTTTAATTGAATGGATTTCTTTAGAGTGTATTATTTTCATATCTAGGTCAGAGTTGTGGGAGCTATGGGTTTGTTACTTCTATGACGTTTAGGGTATTTGGACTGGTTTAGGAATCGTGAGAGATGATGTAACTTCTATTCTTTATAGAATATCATGCTAGAGTTGTGAGAGATGATGATGCAATGAGCTTAATTTTATAAAATATAACCCAATAGTTGAGAGATGGTGATGTAACTGTCACTTTTACTGCCCCAGATCACTTTTAAATAGTTTCACTTTTCATGGTTTTATATTTTAATCTTTCTTTTCTTTGTTCTGTTCCATTTCTTTTCTAAAGACCGAGGAAATATGGATGACGCCCAACAGTGACAACTACTATAAATGCATCTCTCGGCCTAGGAGTCGAACAAGTATGTATGACTGCTTGATCTGAATTCTTATTAAGCATTTATTTATGGGTGTGCTTAATGTATATTTTTTTATGACTCATTTGTTCCACGTTTATAATTTTTCAGGGGCTAATACAAAAACAAATGGCTACCTCCTTGTTTATGCCAACGGCGGATTAAATCAAATGAGAACAGGAGTAAGATCGAATGAAATATAAGACTGTAATAGTTGTTCTGTTTTTGATACTTTTCATCGCTAATTCTCAGAACCTTCTTTATTTTGTAGATATGTGATATGGTTGCAATTGCTAAGCTCATGAATGCCACTCTGGTTCTTCCTTTACTTGATCATAAATCCTTTTGGATCGATCCCAGGTAAATTTTCTATTTCATCATTGTGTTGCTTGTAATTTGACTCCTCACAATGTCGTTTTTTTTTCCCTGAAACATAATTGTCCCTCTGATATTTATTTCAGTGACTTCAAAGATATTTTTGACTGGAGGCACTTCATGAATGTTTTAAAAGAGGACATTGACATAGTCGAGTATGTTCCAACCGAGTATGCTAATGTTGTACCTCTTAGGAAGGCTCCTGTTTCCTGGTCAAAGGTGTGGAAATAATAATCCAAGTATGTGACTAGATTCAAACAATTCCTGCTATGTGGGATATAGTGTTACTCAGATATACTTGATGATATTTGCAGGCTAGTTATTACAGAAACGAGATGGCCAAGTTGTTAGAGCGCCGCGGCGTCATGCTCTTTACTCACACAGATTCCAGACTCGCCAATAACGGCCTTGCTTCTCATATCCACAAGCTCAGGTGTCGTGCCAATTACGAAGCTCTCCGGTATTCGCCAGAGATCGAGGAGCTCGGAAAAACTCTGGTCAACAGGCTAAGATCCAACAATGAACCATATATTGCCCTTCATTTAAGGTAATCAATCATCTTGTATTCTATCACACCCATTTGTTCGTTCTCGTTTAAGTTATGAACCGTCAACGATAATAAAGCGTTATCCGACTAGGTAGAGTCGGCTACATGGATCACCAGATCTTTAGATAGGTTATTAACCAATGCATCCCGCTCTATAACTTCATTGAAGTTATGAACTGCCAAACTGAGATTTTCTTGTTTGAATTCTTTCTTTTGGAAATAGATATGAGAAAGACATGTTATCCTTTACGGGATGCAGTCATAATCTCACAGCAAAGGAGGCTGAGGCACTGAAGAAAATGAGGTATGAAACAAAGCATTGGAAGGAGAAAGAGATAAATGCCACTGAACGAAGGTTGCAAGGTGGATGCCCTATGTCTCCAAGAGAGGCTGCCATTTTTCTCAAGGCCATGGGCTATCCTGCCACAACAAAAATCTACATAGTTGCAGGGAAGATCTATGGAAGAAACAGTTTAGACGCATTTCGATCCGAGTATCCAAATGTGTTTACTCATTCAAACCTTGCAACGGAGGAGGAGCTTAAGCCCTTTAAGCCATATCAAAATCGCCTTGCTGCTTTGGATTACATTGTTGCCCTGGAAAGTGATGTCTTCGTCTACACTTATGATGGAAATATGGCCAAGGCTGTGCAGGGTCATAGGAGGTTTGAAGGATTCAGGAAGACCATAAATCCTGACAGGTCAGTTCTCAATCGCAGATGCCTTTTGCTCCTTAATATAAGACGTGTTTGTCTAATTTGATTAAATTAATGATGTTAGTTAATATGACATATATTTTCTAAAACACTCTAGTCATCTTCCTTAATCCCCTCATTCTCTTTCCTCCTTGATTATTGTTGAGGGAGCATCAATAAGGGTAAATTAGGAAAAGGTTGAAGCATATGAAAATTATGTCTTATACTCCTCCGGTCATTAATATAGGACATATTTTGAGAGTTAATCTTGGTACTAAATATAAGACAAAGTTTTCATATTTGTCAATCTTTTCCTAATTTACCCCTACTGATGTTCCCTCAACAATAATTAAGGAGAAGAGAGAAGGAGGGAATTAAGAAAGATAATTAGGGTGTTTTAGAAAATAAATAAAATGTTAACTAACTTCTTTAATCTGTTCTAAGTAGGTAAATATGTCTTATATTAAGGATCAGAGAAAATACTTAGGAGCAAGATCAACTTTCCAATTTTGACAGGTTTCTCCATGTTTATATTTTCAGATTAAGGTTTGTTAAACTGTTTGATAAGCTGGAGAAGGGTGCAATATCTTGGGAAAACTTTTCTTCCAAGGTTAAAGATTTACATTCAAACAGGCAAGGCACACCGTATCTGAGAAAGCCAGGGGATTCACCTAGGACAGAGGAGAACTTTTATGCTAATCCCTTCCCTGGTTGCATCTGTGATCAGTCTCAGGAGCAAATGACAAGACTTAAATTTGTCCAAAGCCGGAACAATACGGTTAGTACCCAGAGATAGTAGCTAACTGGGTTTTGGTATCAGTAGCCCTAGATGATTAAGATTCAAGTTTGTGCCTAAAAAAGCAGTAGTACATGAGTTGTGGTGGCAATGTGCTTCCTTATTGAGGCAAGAATCAAAGGATGGGGCTTCTGTCATACCGAATGCGGGTAATGTAGCATCCAAGCACCACGCTCTCGATATCCTGGGTTGTTACAGGAAAAGATTGGAAGGAGGAGGAGGAAAGGAGGGGAGGCTGTGTATAATTTAAGGAAGGGTTAGTTTTATACTCGGAATAGAGACATATCAAACATACGGGAGTATTGTCCCACTGATTCATTGATTCTTTATTGGACAGAGGGGGATTAAAAAAAGTTGCAGATTCACTGCAATTCATTTTTTAAAAAAGTTTCCGTACAGTTTAGCTTAGGAATTTAGATTATTTATACATTCCTTTAGATGCTTGTTCACATTTTTATTTTTGGCTGCCAATATACAGTAATTTTATGAGCAAATCAAATCCTAAAAAGGAAGTGACTTCCTCAGGAATTGACTTCCAAACACAGGCTTAATAGACTTGAGATATGTATACGCTAGTAATATGTTGGTGCGAGTGAGGTCAATATGGGGCGGGTGACGTAACAGAGACAAAGTGTGGGAAGTTTGAAAAGGTCCCATAAGACAATATAATTGCCACGAAGAAGTAATTGACTGAAACTCTGAAAGTGGCCATGGAAAAAGTAAAATATAGTTTGGCGAGTCTTCAAGTTTACAAGTTCGCACAAGCTATACCTGCTTGACCAAACTCTAGCATAACAATGGAAGCTAAGGCAGGAGACAGAATTGACTTGGTCTTGATTTATAATTCCCAAACGATCTTCTTTTAAATACAACCATGATATAGAAGTTTAAAGAATCTGGGGTTGGTTTAGCGGAAGGAGCTAATGCCTTCTAATATTATGAATTGTGATTCGAATTGATGTGTTTATATTTAGTATCCAACAATAACTCGAATAGAATTAAACCAACTTGATAAATAAACTGCAAAAGGCTTAACAAACTAAATATTTAAATTAACTTAATTAATTATCCGTACTACCTGCTAGGATTAAGTAAAACGTTTATGATTAGATGTGTACCCAATGGCTTTTTTCCAAGGTTCTGAAACCTGGATCGGTCACTGAATCGGTCGGAGTACTGGGTTAAGGGTTAGTGGGTCAGATCGAGGTTAAGCCGGAACTAAACCGGGGCTAGACAGATGAGAAAGGGAATATTTTAGAATTATTTATATGAAAATTTGAATAAAATATAAAAAAAAAATTAAAAAAACCGGTCGAACCGCATGAAACCCGATTGAATCGGGGTTAGTAGGCAAACCGGACTAGTCGGACCACCAGTTCGACGGTTTCATGGTCGGACCGGCCCGGCCGGTCCGGTATTGAAAACGCTGCTTTTTTCACACAAATTGCTTCAATTTAATGTTTCAACTATTACCCTATACTTCTTTTGTGCCTAATTATAAGCTTCAAATCCCTAATTATAAGCTTTAAATAACCAATTTGAGTTCATCAAAAAGATAATTAAAATTAGTTATAAGTAACACACACACACATATATATATATTCTAACTATGTTCATATTTATAAAGAGGAAAAGTAAAATAAATAATAAATGCAACAATTCAGTCAAGACTCAAGAGGTAAAGTTGAAAATAGTGCAATAAATGCTTTGAAAAATTTAAAATAAAGCTTATGTTTTGAGACACACCCATTCAAAAATTTAAAGCTTATATTTTAGGATGGATGGAGTATTTACTTATCCCAATTCAAGGAATAATAAAATTAATCCTTGAGGCATAAGGTTTTTGGTCCTTATAATTTGAACCAAAACAAATCTCCCAAAATTTTCTCATATTCATAACAAAATCATAATATATTTAAAGAAAGAGTAGATAATATTGTCAATCAACCATATATATATTTCATTCATATTACTCTTAATCAAGGTTGTCAAACTTATAAGTTATAAGTTTAAGTAAACTCGTAATAATGATGTAAACTCATATTATGAACTCAAATCGTAAATTTGTAATAGTTTACTTTTATCAATAAACAAGCATGTACTACCCGTACGTTGCACGGGAGATTTTATTAAACAATAAACTATGTATCATGAACTGAAAAAAAAAAAATTGCATTCTTCAAACTTAAGCATACTTTATATGAAAATGGACAAAATTAACATAAACAAAAGTGTGGCTTAATGTAAACAAACAAACACAAATACATCATATAAGAAGTTCAATCAGAAGAGGAACAACACTCTACCAGATTACATCTACATTTCAAAAAAAGCCTTATTGTAAACCACTTTTTTTTTCCGTAAATTTCCCTCCATCAAATCAAAACCAAGCAGACTTCGTGCCATATGAATATGTGCAAAAAAGAAGCTATAAGTATTTCAAATAACGGATAGTTGACATTTATATGGTTGTAAACAAAAGCATTCCTCCATTTCCAAATATGCCAGAGTTGTGGCTAAGAGCGCCTTCTGCAAGAAAAAACCGAGGGCTATATATGGTCTTCTAAAAACTGCGAAAAAAACAAAGACTCACCAGGTTTATTAATACAACCTTGGAGAAATGGTTTTGGCTGGAATTTTGTTACAGTTAACTTTTGGTTGGCAGAGACAACAAAGCAAAACCAAGAAGAATTCGTGGTTTATTTTGATGCATGAAAGAATGTGCTGGGAAGGAGAAAAAATGCATAACATTAAAGATCTAGTTTGAAAACTGCAGAGGTGATCTTGATTCTTGAGAAATGCAAGAACAATTTTTTTGCCTGAAAGGATTACTTTCAGTATGGTTATAAACAAAAGCATTACTCCCTATCTAGATTTGCCAAAGTTGTTGCTAAAAGTGCTTTTTGCAACAACAAACCAAGGATTATATACTGTCATCTAAAATAAGGAATAAAGAGACAAACCAATGACTATATACCGCAAAAAGTTACTTCATCAGATACAATAGGACTTCAAAAAAGGAATAAATTAAAAAAGATGCAATTTCCAGGAAATCAAATCCAAGTATAAGAGGTAGCCATCTGGTTTCATAATGAAGTAGATACATCTAACTATGATTGAGTGAATGGAGTAGTCATAAATTATCGAATGGCAGAGATTTGATTTCAAATTGAAGCAAACTAATTTCTGGTCATGGGATAACATTTTTAAAGGCATCAAAGGTTTGATCACATAGGTTGCATTAATTTATGACTGTACCAACTTGTTTTACCTAATGACTTTAGCATGCAGATTATTCATGTTTTAAGGTATCTGCAATGGTGAACTTGCAAAAGAAGGTTGCAGTTTGCAGAAAGGTTATAGTCCTTATATTTAGAATTTATGATAAAGGAACAACATGTGAAGGTACAGTTTTTCATGGTATGCTTTTTTCATAAGAGGTAGCCATCTGGTTTCATAATGAAGTAGATACATCTAACTATGATTGAGTGAATGGAGTAGTCATAAATTATCGAATGGCAGAGATTTGATTTCAAATTGAAGCAAACTAATTTCTGGTCATGGGATAACATTTTTTAAAGGCATCAAAGGTTTGATCACATAGGTTGCATTAATTTATGACTGTACCAACTTGTTTTACCTAATGACTTTAGCATGCAGATTATTCATGTTTTAAGGTATCTGCAATGGTGAACTTGCAAAAGAAGGTTGCAGTTTGCAGAAAGGTTATAGTCCTTATATTTAGAATTTATGATAAAGGAACAACATGTGAAGGTACAGTTTTTCATGGTATGCTTTTTTCATAGAGACAAATGAAAGATATAAAGAACAAATTCATTGATTTCAATTTAAATTAGCTGCTCTCTCAGTATTGTTTTTACAACTGTTTACCTGAAGCCATGTATGTCTTGGTACATTGAGTTCCATGAAAAAGTTTTGTTATGATCCTGCATTTTTTGGTACATTGAGTTCCATTAAGTCCTGCATTTTTTTTATTATATCATCATATTTCTTATTTAATAATTTTTTTCCCTGATCACATCCACCCACATGCAACCCAAATGGTGTATAAAAAGACGCACTTGCGCAGAAATCCAATATAGGACAAAAGTATAGGAGCTTATTAAAGAAGCAAAATTTTCTTGTATGGAAAGAAATGTAAACAAAAGCATCAAATATGACAACAGATTTTTTTAAGCTTAATTTTCATAAAGGAGCCCCATAATTTTTCCTTAACTATGAAACGGACTACATAGGTAATACAGGGATATAGGACTATTTAAATTGGATAAAGAGTGATCACATATATCTTGCAAGTATGTTATAGAGACAATACCACGGGGATGCTATGACACCGCATGAGAAGCCCCATATCCCTAGTGTGATCTTTAATTGCATTTTGCAGTCATAAAGCTATGACAACGCAACGGGAAGCCCCATAATGCTCATATATAATATTCTATGTACCAAAAAAAAAAAAATTGCATATCAGTATATTAAATAATAAAGGTCATTTCTTGTCCTTTATGTTTAATATTAATAGCCATATAGTACTATCATATTTGAGAGTAATGGGTCAAATATAACATAGAAGAAATTCCAATCAGATAAATATATCCATTGACACAGAAAGAGATAAGCCAAAAGCAGAGTTAAAACCTAAACATTACACACAACGTAATAACATTACCAGCAAAAACAAAAAACAAAAGGAAGCATCAGAGATTTAAGGAGAAAAAACATACAGGCTGCTCTGTATCACAAACTGAAGAAACAACCTGAAATGAAAGAGAATAAGTCTTGTTAGTTCTTATCATGCGGAAAAAGAAAGAAGAAAAATAACATGGCAAAACCAGATTTGCAAATGTCGATGGAATAGAAATGGAAGACCAGATCAATGCTCATAAAAATCAAACTGAGTTACAATATTGGAAAACTGAAGTTGACAAAAGAAAGGGTACCATTAGTTGGGTTTTGCTGCATCAATACGCCAAGGTTTTTCAATAGCTTCAATGGCATCCCTGTGTACGTTTTCATTAAAATACTGTAACAAAAAGAAAATAGAAGGTAAAAGAAGAAGGGGGAGAGATCAAAGATGAAGGGAAGAATGGCGGAAGAGTACAAACATTCTTAGCATCAATAAGATACAAAAGAAAAGCACCAGAAAAATTCACCGACAACGACGACAGAGGGAACCGGGCTTGAGTTCGGTGAGGAGATTCCTTACCCTTCGGTGTAGATGACTGAGAGAGAGAGAGAGAGAGAGAGAGTTGAAGAAGAAGAAATTTGAGGGGTATTGCAAGGAAGGGCTCCTGAGATGAGATGGCGATGAGAGAAACTGAAGAATAAGAGAAAGAAAGGAGAGAAGAAGGGATTCAAATTGGGATTCAAAATTTGAATCCAGACCCTAAGGCTCAGATGTGAGCACGTGAGAGAAGGAAATGCCTCGGGGAAATAAAAAGGAGGGAGTAAAAGAGAGAGAGGAGACAAATGAAGGGGCTTCGAAATTTTAACCCATCCAATTTTAATAGAATTTATTACACGTTTTAGAATATGAGTAAAGGGGACTCAGCTTGCACAGAGCCCAAAAGACGATAGCATCGGCTTATGAACAGTAATCTGTGTCTTGTTTTAAAGATAAGCCGTTTTTTAGCCAAGCCAAATGGAAGAGTAATAATATATATATTGATGATATATTGATATATAGTAATAATGTATAAGTGAATAATTAAAATATAAAAAATGACAAAAATTTTATTTAAATATATTTTAAATCCAAATAATTGAAATTAAATCATTAACATTCATCTTTTATCTTACCCAACAAAGAAATTTCTTTAAAATTTATATATATATATATATATAGCCACTGAGTATGATCAAATTTAAAAAGCTAGCACAAATTTAAGAGTCAGTTAATACGATTTTGTAAGATAGAAAAGTAAAAATAGTAAACTTGGTGTATAAACTCGTGAATTTAACCGAATTTACAACTAGCACGAGTTTAATGATGACTCGGAACAATTTTATAGATTAAAAATATAAAAATAGTGAATTCAAATAATCAATTCACAAATTTAACAATAATACTCCTAGTCCACTTACAAGTCAAAGTCACTCCTAATGAATTATCCAACTTGACAACCCCCTCAAGGCCTTCAGCGAAGCAGCCTCTAGTCTAGATCTAGACCACCCCCATCAAGCAAGCTTCCTAACCTTTCTTAGCTCCCAAGAAATTCACTCTTCAATCTCTATTTTCAAAAGCACGCCTAAAATAATTAAAATCAGCTTTCAAGGCAATAATTTTAATGTATCAAAGATTGATGTAGGAATCGAACCAAAACGACGAATGACTCCATATCTTCTGATACAATTAACCTCATGCATATCAAAATGACAATTCTTACGTTGTGTACACCTTAAAAAAATAAGTTAAACTATTCACACATCGTGAATAATAGAACCGTTACAAGTATTTTTTTTAATATATATGTATATGTATATGTGTAACGAAGATAATTTGGGCCGGATTTTTCAAAGAAAAGGCAAAAAGTTTTGAACACAAAAGTAGGCATTACGAATGCAGGTAAGTAGTCGGGCCACCTTCCACTCTTTCAGTCAGAACTTGACTCCGACATCATAGCCTAATGGTCTGGCAAAAAGCCTTACTGTAGCTTTTATATATCACCTATCCAAATCAAAATCAAACTTTTAGCAAAAGTAATATTTTATCAACAAATCTAAAATAAAGCCAAAATGTAAAATAAGTTTGGTAAAATTATAGAAAAATACCACTTGAATTATAAAAAACCCCCAAAATATATACTAAATTAGCAAAATGACAAATAAGTGATCTGATAGGAATATAAGATTTTGAAGTTTATGTGTTGACAATTTGAATATAAGAATTAGCAACTTAGGTATAGAAATTATATTAATAACTTAAGCTCCTCATGTTGTCACTATGTATACTTAAATTGTTAATTGTTATACCTAAATTGTCATTGCCTATATTTAAGTTATCAATACCAAAACTTTAAAATCTCATAGTCCTATCTAATCACCTATTTCTCCTTTAGCTAATTTAGTAGATATTTTGGACTTTTTGTAATTTAAAAGTTATTTTTCTGTCATTTTCCTAGCAAGTTTTTATACAACATAAATGTATTTTTCCTGGCAAAGGAAAAAAAAAAACCCTGCATGTATTTTTTTCTCAAAGATCTCAATAGTAACACTTGGCAAGCTCCACCTTTCGTAAAAACTAGTGTGTAGGATCCAATTGAGAAGTTGATAATAATACTAAATATAAAACCTATTTTATATATTCATTATTTTTCCCCAAATCACGTTATTAATATTCCCTCAACAATAATCAAATAGGAGGGGGATAGAGATACTTATGGAAGACAATTAAAGTTTTTTAAAAAAAATATGTTATGTTAATTAATTCAATTGACTTCCTTGATTTAATTAAATTAGTTAATTAGATCATATATTAAGTAGCCTAATATACAATAATATTAAGGGAAATGGCTTCTAGTTCATTCTAATAGTGGATCGAATCAGATGCAGCATGAGAAGGGAAATTCAGCTTCACATGGATGTCAGCAATGAGGGTGAGAGTGAAGGGATAACACCTACAATTGCATTACAAAACATTAGTTTACAATCCAATTCTCACCTACAAAATTTTCAATTGGCATCCACCAAAAGTGTATTGAGAATGAAACATCTGGCATTTGAATGAATGAAATGGAGCCAAACACAAAAACAAACAGTTTATGCAATCTAGAGTGTTCTAGTCTGTGACTTCTCCCACCTTCTCTGGTTTCAGCTGAAGTACTCAAACTTTTGGAGAATTTCTGGGTAAACCTTTTGAATCGAAGCTCTAAGCTATATGTCAAAGTACACACACCACATCTCTGTCACCACATTGAAGGCACATAAACTTGTTCTTTTAGATTCTGCGCAGCACTTTCTGTGGGAAAGCCTCTAACTGCGCCGATAGTCCACTGAGCTATTATTCCTGCTGCAACCGCGAAGCGAAGTTGTCTGTCCATAATGTCTTGATTTTCAAACATTTCTGGGCACGTTGTTAGTTTCCTTATAATAGCAGCCACAACCGCATCCCCGGAACCGGTTCTATCGCATGTGTATGGAGTTATTAGAACATCTTCGGTTCCAACCACAACCCCATGAAAATTAGGGGTATAATAATGAATTCTCAATGTTCCATCTGTCACAAACAAGGCTTTAAGTTTATCATGCCACAAAGGAGAGATTTCCTCAGGAGTGTAGTGATAATAATCTTGCTGATGTCTTTTGGTTTGTTCATAGTTCTCAGCATAGTATTGAGGTCTGTAATTTCTCTTCCTCTCATAATATTCTTCATCAAGAAGGAATTCGAGCTCAGTCTTTGAAAGTTCCACAAAGTCAGCTTCACTCCATGCTTTGTTGATTAATTGTTTAGTCTCATCAGGTGATTTCCACAAAGGTAAAGGGAGGTTTGGATCGAAAAACACAAGGCCTCCAAATCTCTTAGACAGTGCAATTGCTTTGAAGAGGGTTGATTGCATTGAAGGGGATGTTAAAACTTCTGAATTGAAATGAAAAAGCCTAGCCTACAGTAATTTAGAAAAGAAAGTTGGTGAGTGATGCAAAAACAAACATTATACCAATGAATTCAAATCACATAAATGATAAAATTATCCTACCCGGCAAGATTCAAATCATTAACATGAAGGTTATTGAAAATGGAAGGAACAATAGGATTTGAAATTCATAATGTCTTAAAAAATATTGAATGGTACTCTTATGTGTCAAATTTAATATGGTAATGGATCAAACATGGAAGACAGAAAACTGTTTACAGCAATCCAAAAGGAATTCAAATGACTGGATGAAACATTATCTTCTCTTACCAAAATGGATTCATTTTTTCATGTATAAAACACTAAACCCTAAATCCAAACAAAATGCCAAGAACTCAACTATAGATCAATCTCTATCCTCTGTATTAGTAAAACTAAATGCCTATAACATATTCAAAAAGGAATAAAAATAAAAGAGATAGAGACCACAGATGTAAAATCCCCACAAAACAATACTCCCTCCAATCCTCAATATAGAAAATATTTAGAGAGTTGGTTTTAGTCCTAAATATAAGATATTTTTTTATATTTGTCAATTTTTTCCTAATTTACCCTTATTGATGCTCCCTCAATAATAATCAAGTAGGAGAGAGAATGAGGGAATTCAGGAAGACGTGTGTTTTAGAAAATACATGTCATATTAAATAACTTAACTAACTTCCTTAATCCAATCAAATTAAGTAAATATATCTTATATTAAGACCGACAGCGAGTAACATTATTTTCTGTCAGTCTCAAGTTTCAATTCAATAATTCATACCCACTGAACTAGCAGAAATTTAGCTGCAGCGAAGAAGTCAATGGACATGCAATTATTATAGAAAAAAATCCATCAACCAAAAGATCATTTAATCACTATACTGATCTCCAAAGCCTACCAGCATCAGTGAAGTGGTTTGACAAGTTTAATAATCATGGTACAGAGAAGTAGGCATATGAACTCTTACCTCTTTTAGAACAGAAAGGTTCAGTTCAGAGCTTCTAAGCGAATCCTCAGCCGATTCTTTAGTCGTCTCCATCTTCATTTTCCCATCCTCAAACTTCACTTTCATGTACGCACATCCAGTCTTCACATTGGAATCAAATTTCACAGCCCTCGTCTGAACCTTCTCCTTGTTCATCATCAAAACCAACTCATCCCCATAACTGTCATCTCCAACCTTTCCCAGGAATGCCGCTCGCCCGCCGAGCCGGACATGGGCAATCGCCACATTCGACACCGGTCCTCCGGGAGCCCTCCCAAACTCCGGCGGCTTCCATTGCAGCATTTTCCACTCCGAGTAGATGTCTGGGTCCATCGGATATTCGTGCACCCGCACGGTGGGCAGGAACTCCTTCTGTACAGCGCCGAAGCAGCATATTAATGGCGGGTTGTCATAAGAAAAATCCATACCGTCGTCGTAAGTTTCTGCGTCTTCTTCTGTTATTTCAGCTTCGTTAACGGTTTCTATCGCAGGTTTCGCTTCAAATGCGCCAAGCTCGACTAGGGTTCTTCTCCAACGCATGGATTCTTTTGCTGCTGGAGAATCAGCAAAGGAATTCAATGAGGAAGGAGACCGGGTTTTGCTTTCTTCAGTTGTTTCAACTTCTTTTGCTACTTTTTCTGCAGATTCTACTTCCAATATGCCCTTTTCGACTTTGGTTTTTCTCGAACGCTTCGATTGTTTGGCTGTGGTAGACGAGGAAGACGAAGAGGGAGAAGATTGGGGCTTCTTCTTCCTGCCTCGGCGCGGTGGGCTTGGGGTTTCAATAGCTCCGTTGTCGCCATTAACGGACACTCTGACTGGCTGTAGCTTTATCTGGTAAAAAGGCGTAAACTTGAAAGGAATTTGAAATTTCAGAACTTTAGAACTCGCATTTCCCAGTTCTGAGGGATGAAAGAAAGAATCTTGAGAGGAGCGAAAGGGCAGAGGGGATGAAAGGAGATGAAATGATGCCATTGATGGATTAATGGAAGAATTCATCCATGGTTAGCTCAGCTTCGCTATTCTGTTCTCCGATGAATCCTATCGGGTCACTGTGTCTGTATATTTGAATTATCCCTTATCAAATCGATCCGGGTACCCCGCACTCCGATGGGGGAGAGTGGCCTCTCCATTTCCCTTATCATCCACTTCCCTCCACTTCTTTATTCTCACTATTAGATTAATTCTAAACGGTTGAGATTCAATACCCTATATAAATTAAAAATTATACATAAAATATGTTAACAAAAGTATAAAGATATGAAACGTTATATCAAATTTTAATGATTTAAATTTATTTATATACATTTTTTTATTTAATATTATAATAATATTTTTATAGAATATTAAATCTCAACCATTCAGAATTAATCTGATGGTGAGAATAAAGAAATGGAGGGAAGTGGATGGTAAGGGAAATGGAGAGGCCCCTCTCCCACTCCGATGGTGCTTTTAGCCTTTTATTCCTTTAATAATTGAAAATTTTATTAAAAATACTAATTGTTTTTCCACAAAAAATACTAAATTGTTGTGCCAGCCAAAATAATTATTATTTGCTTAATTTTATTAAGTTTTGAATGATAAGGCTTTTATTAAAAAAAATTGTACACTTATGGTTAGCATTTTATCAAGATGGATAGGATATTAGGAAAGTTAAAATATTCAATTTATGTATACTAAAAAATTCGAATTATAAAGTCAATAATTCTACTTAAATTGACCAATGGCAATTTTTTTTTTTTTTGTAATGTGTCAATATTTATAACTGTTAAGAGTTAGAAGTCAGACTAACTCCCTTACCGTCAGGATCATGTTCCTTACACACACACAAAGTCTACATATTAGGCAAAGTTAGGAACTGCTGGTCTCTTTCCCATTTAATCTTCGTATGTGATTATTTGTATATATATACCTAGATGTAACAATAGAAATGATAAGGAATAAGATTTATTCACTCACATGGTATCAGAGCTCTGAGTTCCGATTCTGATTAAACTCTCTGTGTCTTCAGCTGAGTTCCAGTAGGCAACTTTGTAGTTACTTTGAACCCACAATTTCAGATCTCCCAACTCCAGTGCTTTTCAAGTGACACGCGCCACCTCAGTGTGTTCAGGAGCTCAAACTCGGTCGGTCACCAAAATCCGGCCTCATTCCGATCACCGGCGACGCCACACGCGCCGCCTCTATCTCCGCCACCACGATCCACGCGCCGCGCGTGACGGCGTCTCCGGCCTCCGTTGGCGACGGCGTTTTGAGCGCAGTGATCGACTTCTGCTGCTCTACCTCCCTCTGAAGTGGTGTTGTCATCTGATCAAGTTGAATTTTTGAGTATTATTCCTTGAATACTCATTGTCTCTGACTCAACGCTCTTCAGTCTGAACATTTCGCTGTCCAGGTTCTCTTTTCTGTTTTTGAGCTATTATTCTTATTTGTGTGGGTCCCCTGCTTCTTTTGTGATAGCCATACGTTTGCCTATTGGTCCGTGACAATTTGTTTAAGAGAATTTGTCTTGATTGGTTTATGATATTTTGCCAATTCTAAGTTATTCAACAATCTGTATCAATTTGCTATTTTGTGAGCATTCTCCGTGTAACTATTTTCACTGCTCCCTTTGTATTCTGTATTCTGTTGTGTAAGCATTATCAATGGCAGACTCAAAGAATTCCGATATGTTACCTATGTCTGCTAAGATTACTGCTTCACAGTTAAGCTGGACTAACTACAGTGATTGGAACAAAACTGTTAAATTGTATCTTTTGGGCATGGAAATGGAAACTCATCTATCCGAGGATCCTCCTTCTGGTGACGAAACAAAACTTATGACTTGGCAACGAGCAGATGCTCGACTTCTGTTTCATATTCGAAATTCTATTGAACCACAGATTCTATCTTCAGTGAGCCATTGTAATACTGTCAAAGAACTTATGAGTTATCTTGAATTTATGTTTTCTGGAAAAGGAAATATCACTCGGGTTCATGAAATCTGTAAAGGTTTTTATCGTTCTCAACAGCAAGATCGTCCTTTGAAAGAATTCTTTTTAGACTTCAAGAGGATGTATGAAGAAATGAAAGTACTTATGTCCCCACAAGCAGATCTCCCAACTCGAATCAAGAACTTAGAACTTCAGGCTATCATGAGTTTTCTTGAAGCTCTCAACCCGTCTTATGATACTATTCGTTCTCAGATTCTGTCGAGTCAAGAGCTTCCTTCTCTTGAAGATGTTTTCTCCCGGGTTCTTCGTGCTGATCGCTCGATTCAATCTCCTGTTGATCCAACTGCCAGTGCTCTAGCTGGGCACGGTCCCTTTGAGAACAGGAATTATGGGTACAAACAAAATAACAATTCTGGCGGTATTATATGCAATTACTGCAAGGAACCTGGCCATATTAAGAAAAATTGTCGAAAATTACAAAATAAACAGCAGCGTGATCAACAGCGTGGCCTTGCTCATATTGCCCAAACACCTGGTACCTCTGATTCTGGATCTTCCTCTGCAGGGGCCTTAGCCACAGGTACTCTATCCTCTGGTCTTACTACTGCTTCAACTAAGTGGGTCATTGATTCTGGTGCCACCGATCACATGACAGGTAATCATCACTTATTCTCTTCATATGCCCCTTATGACCACCCTTCATCCATCTTTGTTGCCAATGGTTCTCCTGTCCATGTTACTGGCTCCGGCACTGTTCAACCTACCCCATCCCTCTCATTATCTTCTGTTCTAAACGTTCCTGATCTCACCTTTAACCTTTTATCTCCAAGTAAACTCACTCGCCAATTGAACTGTTGTATCTCACTCTTTCCTGACTATTGTTTAATTCAGGATCTATCGACGAAGCAGATTATTGGTAGAGGCTATGAATCTGGTGGACATTACATCCTTGATGATCAGGTTCCACGTTCTGTTGCTTGTTCTGGTGGGTCGTCTCTTTTTGAAGTTCATTGTCGTTTAGGTCATCTGTCGTTGTCCTCCCTCCGGAAATTGTACCCTCAGTTTTCTACTGTGTCTACTTTAAATTGTGAGTCATGTCGTTTTGCCAAACACCATCGTGTTCATTTGGCACCTCGTGTCAATAAACGGGCTGCGTCCCCCTTTGAGTTAGTACATTCTGATGTTTGGGGTCCTTGTTCAATTCTGTCTCAAACTGGTTATCGTTATTTTGTAACTTTCGTTGATGATTTTTCCCGAACCACCTGGCTTTACTTAATGAAACAGCGTTCTGAATTGTTTACTCATTTTCGTCATTTCTGTGCTGAAATTCAAACCCAGTTTAATACTCCTGTGAAAATCTTACGAAGTGATAATGCAAAAGAATATTTTTCCTCAACTTTCACCGATTACATGCAAAGCCATGGTATTCTTCACCAATCCTCTTGTGTTGATACCCCTGCTCAAAATGGTGTTGCTGAAAGAAAAAATCGACATCTCTTAGAAACTGCACGAGCTCTCATGTTTCATTCCTCTGCCCCTAAATGTTTTTGGGCTGATGCTGTTTCTACGGCTTGTTTTCTCATCAATCGCATGCCTTCGGCTGTTCTTGGTGGAGATATTCCTTACTCTGTACTGTTTCCCAACTCTAAGCTATTTCCTGTTGATCCTAAAATCTTTGGCTGTGTTTGTTTTGTTCGAGATGTCCGTCCAAGTGTTAACAAACTTGATCCCAAGTCCCTGAGATGTGTTTTTCTTGGCTATTCTCGAATTCAGAAAGGTTATCGGTGTTACTCTCCAGATCTCCGTCGTTACC
The DNA here is from genome assembly GCA_963855925.1 of Inga laurina. Classification (NCBI taxonomy): domain Eukaryota; kingdom Viridiplantae; phylum Streptophyta; class Magnoliopsida; order Fabales; family Fabaceae; genus Inga; species Inga laurina. The sequence continues at coordinate 58,413,041 of OY979711.1, forward strand.
TTGTGTCCACTGATATTATGTTTCATGAGTCCTCTTCTTTCTTTCAGACTATGTCTGTTTCTAAGTCTCATTCTGTCATGGAGAATTCAGATGATGATATCCTGGTTTATCCTGTCCTTCTCCCACCAGTACAGGCAGATGTTCCGGAACCTGAGCTCATCATTGAAACTGATGTTACTAATGATTCACAGTCGCTACCTCCTGCTTCGCCAATTGATTCTGTTGATGTCTCCCTAGTTCCTTCCTCTGTTTCCGCCGATCCTCCACTTGCAGTTACTGAACCACGTGTTCCTGCTTCCACTGTTGATAATCCTGATGACCAACCCATTGCACTTCGTAAAGGTACACGTTCACATCATCCTCCCAAACGATATGCTGACTGTATCTATCCTATCTCATCTTTTGTCTCTTACCGGTCTTTATCAACTGTTTCATCTTGTCTTGTGACCACCCTTGATTCCATTTCCACACCTAATAACCTTCAACAAGCACTAGCTCACCCTGGTTGGCGTGCCGCCATGGAAGAAGAACTTTTGGCATTAGAAACGGCTGGTACCTGGACTCTTGTTGATCTCCCTCCAGGCAAGAAAGCTATTGGATGTAAGTGGGTATTTGTTGTTAAAACTAAGGCTGATGGATCATTGGAACGACTGAAAGCTCGCCTTGTTGCCAAAGGATATGCCCAAACTTATGGTATTGATTACTCCGAGACTTTCTCTCCTGTTGCCAAACTCACTTCAGTACGTCTACTTGTCTCTCTTGCAGCAACATATCATTGGGATCTGCATCAATTAGATGTTAAAAATTCTTTCTTAAATGGAGATCTTCTGGAAGAAGTTTATATTGAGCAACCACCTGGGTTTGTTGCTCAGGGGGAGAATAAGAAAGTGTGCTACCTACGGAAGTCATTGTATGGTCTAAAGCAAAGTCCTCGAGCCTGGTTTGATAAATTTTGTAATGTGGTCAAGAAGTTTGGGTTATGTCAAAGCAAGTGTGATCACTCTGTGTTTTACCAACAATCTGATACAGGCATGATTCTTCTCGTAGTATATGTTGATGATATTGTGATTACAGGAAGTAATTGTTCTGGAATCTCAGAACTCAAAATCTTTCTGAACTCTCACTTCCAGACAAAATATTTGGGATCATTAAAGTACTTCCTTGGTATTGAGGTTTTGAGAAGTAAGAAAGGTATTCTTTTAACTCAAAGAAAGTATGTTCTTGATCTCTTAAAGGAGACTGGAAAACTTGGAGTTGCACCAAGCAGTATCCCCATGATTCCAAATCCCTTTCTAGATCTTGATGCTAGTATGTTTGATGAGCTTCCTGATGATTTGAAGAAGAAGATTGATCCAGAGAAATTAAAGCCATTTCCATTTCCTGAGAGATATAGAAGACTTATTGGGAAACTGAATTATCTAACAGTAACTCGTCCTGATATAACCTTCTCAGTCAGTAGGCTTAGCCAATTCATGGCATCACCAACAGTGGCACAATGGGAAGCTTTAGAACATATCTTGCATTATTTGAAAGGTTCTCCAGGTCTTGGTATTCTTTATACAGATTATGGGCACACTAAAGTCGAGTGTTTCTGTGATGCGGATCATGCAGGATCTAAAGCCACAAGACGATCCACTACTGGTTATTGTGTGTTTGTTGGTGGAAATTTGATATCTTGGAGAAGTAAGAAGCAATTAGTTGTGTCAAAATCAAGTGCAGAAGCAGAATACAGAGCCATGTCACAGTCAGTACAAGAAATTGTGTGGGTATTTCAACTCTTGAAGGAAATTGGCATTACCACGATATTGCCTGCAAAACTATGGTGTGACAATAAAGCAGCACTTCATATAGCTTCAAATTCTGTGTTCCATGAACGAACAAAACATATTGAGATTGATTGTCATTTTATTCGTGATAAGATCAAAGAAAATGTTGTATCTACAGGGCACGTACGATCCGATGACCAACTGGCAGATCTTTTGACAAAAGCCTTACATGGGACACGGGTTAAATATCTTTGTAACAAGTTGGGCATGATCAATATATATGCTCCAACTTGAGGGGGAGTGTTAAGAGTTAGAAGTCAGACTAACTCCCTTACCGTCAGGATCATGTTCCTTACACACACACAAAGTCTACATATTAGGCAAAGTTAGGAACCGCTGGTCTCTTTCCCATTTAATCTTCGTATGTGATTATTTGTATATATATACCTAGATGTAACAATAGAAATGATAAGGAATAAGATTTATTCACTCACAATAACATTCATATGTGTTTCTGAACTAAATCCCCTATTAGTTTTATTCAATCATATTTTTTCATTATCTCTATATAACCATGGAATGTGCAGTACCATGGTTATTGTTTTGGCTTGCAAGCTAATCTTTTGTTTGCGTTCGATTTCTACGCAATCTGTGCTTAAGTTTTCTTGAAGGGTTGTAGCATAGATATCGTGCTCGTTTGGAATGGCTTATTTTTGTCCAAAACGTGCTTATAATTCGTGATTCACGATATACGAGGTAAGCATGTGAGAGGAGTTTTTTCTCGGCTTACGTAATTCGAGCTTATTTTTTAAGCTGCCATGAAAACAAACAAGCCCATCAAGTTCTCCTATTTCGTTCCATGGAGCTTTGATTTGACTGCAAGTTTCTATTCCTAGCGTTTAGCTTTGTCCACTACCCTTCTCACTCTTCTTATGGGAAGTTTTGAACTTTTGTTTTGCTTGGTTGGAGGTTAGGTTAGGTTGGGGTGTGATTGTCTTTGTTTGGTTGGAGGTTAGGTTAGGTTGGGATGGGTTGAAGGTAAAAAATAGTGTTTGGTTGAAAGGAGGTTAAGTTAGGTGTTAAATGTTTTTTTGTCTTCTAGTGGTAACCTAACCTAGGTTGTGAACCCTCCAAAATTGGGGTTTTTCCTAGATGAGAGAATATTTGTCTTCAATTGTGACTAAATTGCCCATAACAATTTTTTAAAATTCCAACACTGCCCTCCCCTTTAAAACTTGAACTCCTGATTCAATGAACTTTCCAAATAATAATAATTTTATAAATAATTATTTATATGCTTACACGAATAATTATTTTATAAATAATAATTTTATATAAATAATTATTATTAATAAATACATTATAAAAGAAGAAGGAAAATATGTAGAAGGGCATTTTAAGCTCCTCTAACCTAACTTAACTTAAATAAACCCCACTTAACCTAATCTTCGTTGAACCAAACAACATTATATCCTTTTCTAACCTAACTTAAGTAAACCTTACTTAACCTAACCTTCGTTGAATCAAACAAAGCCTTATGGTTCACTTGGGTGGGCCACAATCTTTGGGAGACTCACTATAACACCCCTTTTTCTTATTCTGATCCATCATCTATGGCTTTGCCATGATATGAAGCATGTTTGGGATGATTTTTAAAGAGTTTATAAGTATTTTTTTCGTAAATCGAAACAAAACTCCTCTTATATGCTTATCTTGTATATCGTAAATCACTATTAAAAAGTTACTTTTAAAGACTCCAATCACTATTCCAAACAAGCAGATGATACTTTGTTTTTGCATTGTTTCTGCACCGATCGCATGATGCTTTTATTTACTTTGTTTTTAGTGTGTTTTTTTTTTTTATTTCCTACTTGTATGGTTTTATTTTTCACTCTCATGCAGTAATGGGCCGCTTGTACTTAATCTTCCTCATGATGTAGTGCGACTTTTGTTTGTTGTAATCGTTTTATTATGTTTTAATGATAGTTGGCCTTTTATCAAAAAAAAAAAAAAATGTTTCTGGACATTTTTGTCAATCCAAGTTTAAGTTGGTCTTGGATGAGTGAATGAAGCTACTAGTGCTAGCTATCCGTTGCTCCGTTTCATTTCTGCTTACTCTGTTTCTCGTATAATAATTCCTTGAAGTTGAAGTTGAAACTTGAAACAAATGGTCCTGATACAAGCACTAGCAGAACACTACTTAAAAAATATTTTCTTTTTAGTGAATGTGACGAATCATTCAATGTCTCATTCTAACTTGTATGCAATTGATATTTTGCTGCTTGTTTTACTTTAACTGATACAATTGTTTTGGAGAGATCTTTGTTCACTTATCAGATATGCTCCTTTGCTTTTAATGTGACAGAAAATGGGTTTCTCTGGACACTGTTACATAGAGGGGTTACTGATATTTGCAAATGCTTTAGCTATATTTAAAGAAGACCGTTTCCTTGCTGCAAGAGGAATAGAGGAAGGACATTAACACAACTTACAGGACCAAGGAGAAATTCCCTTAAATGGCGGGGGATAGGGCTCATCCCCGCCTGTCAATTCTAGAGACTTCCTCTTATTCTGTTCAATATCATCACTATTTCAGTGAAGCTTCTCACTGGATAAGTAAAAAAATGATAGCGATAATATTGTAAAGTCTTTGGATATAGAAATCAATTTGGATAAGGAATGTTTTTAGTTGATTCATTGCATCAGAAGCCAAAAGAAGCTACTCAAAACAAATTTATCTGGGAAACTCACCATTGAACAGTTCACTTTAATCACTCTTCTTTATCCTCCTAGCATGGCTTAATAGAATCATGAGAAATTCTTAAGAATATTTCTTGCATCAAGAGTTACTAAAAGCTCACCTAGAGATCTGTATGCCAACTCTTGAAGTGTATGTATAAGGAAAATACTCAGGTTAAGTTCCTTATATTCATTACATACGCAGGTGGCCATGTATCTTATTTTTGAAGCATGATCATTTAACTATAAACCAACATAAAAAAATAGGACACATGACTTTATGTGATTGAAGAAATTGATGTATGGATATAAGGAAGTTGACGTAAATATGATCCTACACATAAAAAGAATTGGGAATTCATTACTAAATCTGAGCTTCAGGATAACTCATTTCTGCAAAATGATGAAGAGGGAACGCTGATAAACAGGAATAGAGGATTGAACAAAGCCCTTGGCAATCAAAACCATTGCTAGACTATCTTGCCCGTAATTGACATCAAAGAAAAGGACTAAGCTGTATTTATACAATCAACTATTCAAATTAAACAGAGCCTGTAGAAATAACAAACTCTCTACCATCAAATCCTCTTGAGAAATGTTCCAGTAATGCTCAAAAAAACTCTAGTATAGTTTGTCATCTTAAGAAACTATATCTGTTACATTCACTGATTTTCAGACATCAAAACTTACAAACAATCCAACAACAACACATTAAATGAAACTATTTGCCATGTTATATGCTCATTCAACAGGGATCATAACCTCATTGGTTCTAAAAAAAGGCAAAGTCCAAGGAGGGTTATACCTAGCCAACACAAAATCCCCAATAACCTTATACCCATCACTCTCCAAACTCCTCTTGAGCTTCTCCACCTTCTCCTCAACCACAGATTCTGAAGCCACTCCTGAAAACTTCACAACCCCATATTTCCTTTCTCCTTCATCTCTGATCTTCACCCTCTCATCCAATGGCTGTGGTGCCTCCTCAGCTTTCCCATACTTAGCAGGCAATATAAACTCCATAGTCACCATCTTGTTATTATCCTCCCCTGTTTCACTAACCCTAGTCACAACAGGGGCTGTCATAGCAATAGCTTCACTAGAAGAAGTATCTGTGTTCTTGGTAATAACAGGAGCGGTCATGGCGATTTTCTCTGGCTTTGTGTTCTGGGGATTCCCCAAAGCGCCAATGTAATTAGCCAAAACTGTGAATCCTCCATCTTTATTTCCCTTAAATTGAGATGGCTCGTAGGTGATTTCAGCTATTACAGAAGGTGGGTATTTGCGGATTTCGTAGTCTGCGGTGGATTTGATCAGATCGTAGTTCGGAGTTTCGACGCCGATCTTCCCAAAAACCATACCCATTAGGAATCGTTAAGGGGTCAGCAAGGAACTGTGAGATGAAGGTAAGAGGTGAGTGTAGAGTATTGAGCGCTTTACGGCAATCGCTTTACGGCAATATATTGAGACATACGGATGAAATTGGGAGTGGAGCGCAAGATTGGTGATGATAAGATTTGTCTTTTTTGTGTGTGGAATGATCGATATGAGGTTGGTGACGTGTTGTGGTGGAATGTTTTCATATTGAACGGTGGTGATTTTGCCTCGCTGCCATGTGTTCCTGGCCTCTGTTCATCCACATCTGTTGCCTTTCTTTCATTGGCCCATTTCTCATTTACTTTTCACAATCTCATATATACCGTTTAATTAAAACAATATATAATTTATCAATACGAGTTGGTCTAAGTGGTAAGCGGCTTAATTCTGTTTAAGTAAGATCTCGGGTTTGAGCCTTATGTATATAGAAAATTTTCAATGGGAGACTCTCCCACCATAGCCAGATGCGCGACGCAGGTCGGATCCGGATATAGTCGGGGCAAAGCTTCGGTGAACCGGGTGGGCAACAAAAAAAAGCAATATATAATTCAGATTCAATCTCTTATAAATTTATTATAATAAATATAAATATATAAATAAGTAAATTTTAACTCTTAAAATCTAATATATATCATATATAATTACAATCTATAAAAAAATAAATAAAATTTAATTTATAAAATATTATAATAATAATTATATAAAATATTAAATCTAAATCATTAATTTCATGTATAGATGAAGATGAGATGATGTGAAGATAATGAAAGTATCCTCTTCCCATCCTCTATATGATTACTATAATAAAAATCTTAGTTGAAACAAAGCCTTTTTTTTCAAAAAAAAAAAAAAAGTGGGGGGCGGGGGTTATGAGGTTTAGAACATAGAACTCTCCTAATAAATGTGATTTTTGGTTGAATTTTACAAAAACAAAGGCGCCATCAAAAAAATAAAAGTCTAATTGATACTATTAGAAGAAAAAGATAAGAAAATATCACTTAGGGTGTGTTTGGTTTGAGGGGAGGGGAAGATGGGGAGGGGAGGGTAAATTATTTTTTTTAGGTTGAAGTTATTTAAATTTTAGGCGGGAATTTAAAATTTAAAAAGAATGAGAGGTTAAATTTTGGATGGGAATCCAAAATTTTAAAAAAAATGAGAGGGTAAATTCTGGGTTTTTTTTGTCCAAAATTGTAATTTACTTACCCCTCCCTCCCCTCCCTCCCCTCAAACTAAACACACCCTTAAACTTTAAAATCTTAAAAAATAATTTCTTATTAAAATGAATTGTTACTACACAAATGTTGTTAGTACCTATATTCTTATAAAAAATAAAACTAATTTGTGATTTTGAAAAAAGTGATATCATTTTCCCCCACCATTAAATAATATTAATTGAACATTTCACTTCAACTTCTTCCCCAGGGACACTATGGAAAAAACTGTGGGCACACAAGGATTTCAAGAGATACTGTTACCATAGAGTGCATCAAATATTTTTGGTAAAATTGGTTAAAAATACACGTGTCAAGTTTTATTGGTTAAAAATACTTGAGTTTGAATGGGTGCAAACTTATCTTTAGCGGTTGTACTTGTAAGTTTTTTTTTTTCAACATGTGTAATATATTTTCAGCTACATGCCTTCCATTTTGAAAACTTTAGTGAAGATAGATTGCACAAAGTGTTTTTTTTCAGTAGATCTGGGATCAATACCTCACAAGAGCATGGTACAAAAATCAGACCGGCTGGTCTGACCGGAAAACTTGTGAACCGGTCTCCGGTCTGGTTCGGTTCATTGCTTGTGAGGGAGGGAGAGTTGATCCAGTGGAAACCAGTACAAAAACAGTCAAAACTGGTGGGTTCATTTGTTCAACTGAATTTTTTCTTTTTTTTGAAAAATGAGATATCTGGTTCAACAAAAAGGCTGAAAAAGAAAGAAAACCATATATCTAAACCAATATACATACAATCTATAATATTTTAACAAATTATAAGAACAAATTTTAATTTCAAGGCCACGAAAATTTAAAAAACAAAAAGAATAAATGAAAAAAATATTATATATTATATACATACAATATATAATATTTTAGTCAATTAATTGGATATGATTCAAGTAATTAAATCTAACATAATCAATAATTTTATCTATAGAAGTTTAAAAATATATTAATATATATTGTTACTAATAAATTATAATATTTTAATATGATCAGTTCGATCACCGGTTAGACTTCGGTTGACCCATTGACCCTTGAACTTGTTCCGCGATCGATTCATTGCTTGGTCCGGTTTTTTGTTCCTTGCAGAAGAGATAATACAACAAACCATGATTAAGGGTCCTCAACCTTCATCAACGTCCACCTCTTGGATAAAAGGAGGAGGTTGATCAAGGAAGTAAAAGTTATAATCTATTTTGTAATAGTATCTAGCTAATGGATCAGTAACGGATATGCCTTATCTGAAACTATGATTAACCATAACCTGTTAATCCCCATAGAGTAAATACCTAACCCCATCCACAATATCCCTAAAAAAATGGCCCCCCATAACACCTTCTCCACGTATAGTTTATAGCATCTATTCAATCAGTAAACAAAATAATCTTTTTATATCATTTTACCTACACAATTGAAGACCTTGAATACAACAAATTAATTCTGCTCTATATACACAATACAACCAAATGCACAAAGTTAAACTTATACTCCCTCTATCTCTATATATAAGATTTTTTTTTTTTTTGAATGAGCTTGTCTCTTTTTATAAGATTATTTTTAAGTTTGTCTCAATAATAAATATATTTTTACCAATTTTACCTTCAATTACTTTCTCATTATTTATTCTCCATACACTATCTTTCATCTTTCTTTTTTTTCATTATTACTCTCTCTCTTGCTCATTTATAAATAGTGACATTTTTAGAAAGCAATTTATATTTCCTATATATTTATTATTTTTAATTAATTTTAATTATTTTTTATAATTCCGTAATTCGATTGAAAGTACTTTTATATATATAGAGGGGATTGGTTGGTAGGCATGTAAGCCAATAATAAATTGAACCAAGACCAATGTAAGAAATTAAATTTACAAACCCTTTTACAAAATGAAAACAACGAAGAAGAAGATTGAGATTTGAGAGTCCGATGTGTTCGAATTAGGCTGTTGCCAGCAACATATGTCATGTTGTGAGAGGAAGAATGCGTCATTCTCCAAAAATGGAAAAAAAAATGAAAAATTTAAAAGGCCCTTAATTAAAAATAGCATAGAAAACAAGATATAGTAAGAAAAACAATAGGTCACGAAATCAGGACCCTTGCTATTTCAAAACTCACCCCAAAAAACCCAAATTTTCCCAATTTTTCTAATCCATTCTTTCCGTTTTATAAGATAACAAACACACTTCAGTTTTCCCCTCATCCCTGTCTTGTCTTTTACCACTTCTTCATTTTTTTTTTCGTTCTCTTTTGGCTTCAACCATGCGTGAAATCCTCCACATTCAAGGTGGCCAATGTGGCAACCAGATCGGAGCCAAGTTCTGGGAGGTTGTTTGCGCCGAGCACGGCATCGACCCCACCGGAACCTACAGCGGCGATTCCGATCTCCAGCTTGAGAGGATCAACGTTTACTACAATGAAGCCAGTTGTGGAAGGTTCGTCCCCAGGGCTGTGCTCATGGACCTCGAGCCTGGAACCATGGACAGCGTCAGAACTGGACCCTACGGTCAGATTTTCCGACCCGACAACTTCGTCTTCGGTCAGTCCGGCGCCGGCAACAACTGGGCCAAGGGCCATTACACCGAGGGCGCCGAACTCATCGATTCCGTTCTCGATGTCGTCAGAAAGGAAGCAGAGAACTGTGATTACCTGCAGGGTAAGGAAAATACCTATAATAAATTTCTTAAATCAATTTCGGCAAGTTATTCAATTATACGTGAACATGTATGTATTATTATTATTTAATTATAAGACTGTATGATAAAAATAGTACACATGCTCATATTTGATTAGAGAACTTATAATGAACTTGATGTAAATATATTGTGCTTTTGTGTGTGTGTGTATATATATTGTAATAAATCTAAGAATTTTAAACCACAAGAAGATATGATCATGCAATATTACAATAACGTTTTTTTATGTGATTTTGCAGGATTTCAAGTGTGCCATTCTCTGGGAGGAGGAACAGGGTCGGGAATGGGTACTCTGTTGATTTCAAAGGTGAGAGAAGAATTCCCAGATAGAATGATGCTTACTTTCTCTGTGTTTCCTTCTCCGAAAGTCTCCGACACGGTGGTGGAGCCGTACAACGCCACTCTGTCTGTTCACCAGCTCGTTGAGAACGCAGATGAATGCATGGTTCTTGACAATGAAGCTCTCTATGACATTTGCTTCCGCACCCTCAAGCTTACCACACCAAGCTGTAACATTCTTCCCATTCCTTCTACTTGAAATTCTTGATTTTAATGTATATAGAGTCTTGATTACCTTGAATTTAGATATATATATATATATATATATATATAGGTGCAGGTTAAAGTTGTCTTCCTATCATACCTCACTTTTTATATTTTATTAATTCAATGGGTGCACATTCTAATAGATTGGAAATGTGTTCAATTTTTGTGAGGAACAGTTGGAGATCTGAACCATTTGATATCGGCGACCATGTCAGGAGTGACATGTTCTTTGAGGTTCCCCGGCCAGCTAAACTCCGATCTGAGAAAGCTCGCCGTGAACCTCATCCCCTTCCCTCGTCTTCACTTTTTCATGGTGGGATTCGCTCCTCTGACATCTCGCAATTCTCAGCAATACAAAGCTTTAAGCGTGCCAGAGTTGACACAGCAAATGTGGGACGCCAAGAACATGATGTGTGCTGCTGATCCCAGACACGGACGATACCTCACAGCTTCAGCGGTTTTCAGAGGCAAGATGAGCACCAAGGAGGTTGATGAACAAATGATCAATGTGCAGAACAAGAACTCTTCCTATTTCGTCGAATGGATCCCGAACAACGTGAAATCAACTGTTTGTGATATTCCTCCGACGGGATTGAAGATGGCTTCCACGTTCATCGGGAACTCGACGTCGATTCAGGAGATGTTCCGGCGAGTGAGCGAGCAGTTCACCGCCATGTTTAGGAGGAAGGCCTTCTTGCATTGGTACACAGGGGAAGGTATGGATGAGATGGAGTTCACAGAGGCTGAGAGCAACATGAACGATCTGGTTGCAGAATATCAACAGTATCAAGATGCCAGTGCTGAAGAAGATGAGTATGGAGACGAAGAGGAACACAATGACATGTGAATATTATCATTATTATGACATGGATGAGCACAGGAATTGAATTTATTTTTGTTTTCCCCAATCAAAATTTGATTTCTTTTGATTATTTATTATGATCCATTTTTTTCCCAAGGTTTGTTGTTGTAGTAGTTGAGTCCCATGTTTCAAATGTTGATGTGATATATACAGACCCAATCACAAGATCAGATTAAATAAGAATAATTCAGTATATGAGACGGGGAGATAAACTTGTGAATCTGGACCTTAAAATTCATCTGGGGGCATTCTGAATAACAGAGTGAAGAGGAAATATGAGTAAATGCAACAGATGAGGATAGAAAACGTCCTAGATTTGTAACCTTCCATTATTTTCATGGTTTTCTTTATTTAGATTTTTTTTTTGAAAGGGATGCATAATTGAAAAATTGCTGAAAATTCCTTCATTGCAAAATTTATTGATCTAAAGTACCTAAACAAGTGCAATTCTTCTCTAACTATGTGCTTTTTTGGAATAGTTTATTTTTAAGCAATAAGTGCTTATAAATCATAATTCACGGTATACGAGATAAGTATGTGAGAGGAGTTTTATCTCGGCTTGCGTAATAAAGACTTATTATCCAAAAATAAGTGATACCAAAAACAGGCTATATATGTCATCTCTTCAGTTTTATACAAATGTCTTATGTTTTGCACAAAATTGAATTTATATGTTACATGAAGTTAGAGAAGAATTACACTCACTGAAGATAGGTTACATTTAAATTCTTAAACAAATTTTAGATACCTTTAGATAATAAATTTTGCAATTTCATATTTTTTGACAGTTTTTTTTAGTATAAGTTGACTATGGAAACATCCAAGAACGGATTATAATTAGATGAGAGATCCGTAAAAATATATTATGGTTAAAATTAAATATTCTCTTTTTATATATTTTATTGTTAACTTTCAACATCTAAATTACAATAAGAACAATTCTTATTTAATTACTTCTCTTCTGTTACCTACTCTCCGTTAGATGCCGACAGACAACCTGGACGAGGAAGGTGAGAAAAGTCTGCCAATAGAAAATTATCTAAATATATATAGAGTTCGTTTGGAATAACTTATTTTTGAGTAATAAGTGCTTATAAATCGTGATTTACGATACACGAGGTAAGTATGTGAGAAGAGTTTTATCTCAACTTACGTAATAAGGATTTATTATCTAAAAATAAGCCCAACCAAACACACACATATCCAGCTGAAAATCTGTTTATCTGCTTACCTCTCATTTTCATTCAGAAATTAAAATATGGAAGAGATATTTTAACGCCTTTCCATATCATACCCCAAACAACATTAAAATATTTATTATTTCATTCTCATTGCTATCTTTTTCGTTGGTTAGAATTTATTACTTCTTCAATCGTAACGAGTCCTCAAATTCTCCCCGGATAGGATTTAAAAACAAAAAAAAAAAAAAAACAAATTTAAAGGAATGACAACATACAACGTCAAGAATATATGCTTTCATCTTTTCACTCTTGTTATGCTTTGACTCATCCCAGATTCCACATCTTATGTTTCAAATCCACTACTAATTGGGTAAAAATCTATCTACACAATGCAGCATATCACAAATATGTATGAACCATTTAACATTAGCTAAACTATATTCAATCCTTAATGCCAAGTTGGATCTCAATCTGCAAAAATAGACAACCAAAAGAGGAATATAATTGGATAGTTGTTTCCCATACTACAAATTCAAGACCAGAACCTTAAAAATAAACAAGAAACAATAATGTACACCACAAATGCTTCCCATCCAGATCTACTACTCCTTACCATCTTTGATGGCTTTATCTACAACCACTACACTCACCTTCTTGTACTCAAAATCTCCCGGCTGCTCCCCAACGACACACTCCTCAGGCGCTGGCGCCACCGGCCGCCGGTTGCCAAAGATTGTCCACAAATACAGAACAATAAAAGCAGTCAATGCCCCACATCCACCACCAAATATCATTGCAGCAAGAACCCTAAGAACACAATCACTCCTTGGTTTCACCGTCAAGGTTTCAGAATTCTTAGAAAGAGCCTTCAGATCCACAGGCTCTGAGTGCATCCAATTTGGAAAAGGCCTTTGATTAAAGCTCCATGAATGGAGAAAACAAGGTTGGGATTTAAAACTAATACTAGAACTACTATTCCCCTTCACAGAATTTAACCCCACAAACATTTCACTCTTTTTCCATGTCTTTGAAAAGTCTATTGAGTACCAAATCAATGGATCCACAGGCTTGGAATGACCATATTGACTTAACCTCACTTCTAAGCGTCGTGAACTTGCTTCATAATCAATCCATGTGTGAAGTTTCTCTCCATTTCTTAGAGCCATCTTCACAGAAGAGGTATTTCGTGTTTTTGCTGGTGCTAAATCACCCACATCAATGGCCACATTACAATAAGCAGAACCAGAATCACCATTAATTCTACTGCCAGACTTAGCGGTGAATTTAACATCTACGAGCATAGAATTTCTTCTGTTCAATCCAGAAGAAGAAACCCCAGATGAACTTTTCTCAAAGACTGAATCTTGAAAACCATTTGGAACCATAACAAAAGCCAAACCATCCCCATCCACCGACAAGATCGAGAATGCAAAATAAGTGGAAAAGGAGATTAATTGCCTTGGTTTACCTCCAATAAGCTTGATGGGTTTTTTGTACATGACTCCCCCATGGCTCTCAGACCCAGAGAGTTGAACTGCAGAACCACCATTATTGACGACCTTTGAACCGCCAAAAAGGGCGACATTGGACCCAACTTTCAGATCCTTGTCAAAATCAGTGAAGGAAAACGAAGAAATTGGGTCGGAAGCTACGATTTTGAGGAACAAAACGAGGAAGGTGAAGGCCGTGAAGTAATGGGGTGTGGAAAAATCGGCCATAATTGAGGTGGGTATGAGCTGAAAGTGGCTATTTGTGAAGTTGCTGTGGAATCTAAAGTTTGTGGGTCGATCCCATTTGGGTGAAAGGTAAAATTGCTGCCTTGGGGTCTGTGAGTTGAGTTGAGTGGAAGAAAGAAAGAAAATGATGGAAAAGTAAAGATTTTTAAAGAATTATCAAAAATTGTTGGAGCAAGAGAGCAAGTCGGTGGTGGAATGGGAAGTTGTGAAAATTAAATAAGCTTGCTCTGTTTCTGCAAAACCCGTGGTTCGCTTTCTCTCTTCAGTGCCAGGTGACTCAGGGAATAATGGAATATAATAATAAAAGGGGGCATTCTTGCAATTTGAGCTTTATAATTATACTAATTGTTAATCATTTGTGTGATCCACATATTATTTTAAAATTATAGTTGTTGGGAAAAAAAAACAAGAATTGCCTTGTCTTTTTTGGTTTTTGGAAGAGACTTTGTTTTCACTTGACACTTGTTTGTTTCACTTTCACATCAGTTATGTAAAAGAAAATGAAATTGTAACACCCTTTAACGCCTTCTTTTGTTTTTTTGTTTTTTTAATTTGAAATGGTGGTCCTGTGAATGTGGAAGATGGATAAGTAGGTAAAGGTATCCCTACTGAAAGTAAAATAAACTAATAAACGAAAACCAAACAAAATATGTGAATCCATTGACTTATTGTATTAAATTTAAACCTTTTTGAAACGATTAAATGTTGTACAGTTATTTTATAGTTTGTATAAATTTTTTTTTTTTTTTTGCAGGAAGTTAGTTATATGTTGCGTTAGATAAATTTAATGCTGTTACAGTGAAAAATAATGATTTAGTACTTTTTTTTTTCAACGATTTAGTACTATTTAATAGTGCAGGATCAAAATTAGTTCCAATAAAAATAGAGACCAAAACTAAAACTTATTGAAAGTACATGATCAAAATTAAAACTCATTTAAAGCATGGGGTTAAACGAGCTTTTCTTTTGGTTTCTATATTTAATGGTGTTAATTTATACCACGTCATTATAAAATTATATAACCAAAAACCACAATTTGAAATTATAGAGATTAAAAATAAAATTTGATCAATATATGGATCCAAAAATAATACTATAAAATATATATACTCCTACATGCATTTAGAGAATTTAATATAAATAAATTAATAATTTTTGTAATTCTTAGATAAAATTAATGAGTTTTTTTTTTTAAGAAAGAAAAAAGTATGTTATGAATAAAATGGAGTAAAAAAGAAGAAAGAAAGAATATGGGAGAAGGGAGAAAGGGAATGGTAAAGGGGACCGTGGTTAAAGCAGGAGGCACCTTCCACGAGGGCACTTTATTGGCTTTCTTCCTTCCCACCCATTGGTAACTGCCCCTGTTGTGTGATTCCTTCGCCCACACAACAGAGATGTACAACAGTGTCATTTAGCACCATGAGCTCCAAAGTTGTAGGTTCAAATAAAAGGATCGTCCTTTTCATTTTGAAATTTTAATTATCCAGATTTAATATATTATTATAATAATATTTTTAATATATTAATATAATAATAATATTTTTAATATATATTAAATATAAATCGTTGAGATCTCAATCGGACGATTTATTAAAAGAAAAGAACGGTAATTTTCTTTGAGAGAAAAGGACTGAAACCGGTTTCGATTCGGAAGGCATGTAATTGAGACCCTCCACCTCGCTAACATGCGCTTCCCCTTGGGTGGGTGAAAACTTTAATTAATCCTATAAATTATTTATCCTTGTCATATTTATAAGAACCCAATAATTAAATTACGGAGTTTAAGAAAGTTGTTAAAGATAGTAAGTATATTTAAAATAATCTTTGTTTTCTAAATATGTTATTATTTATGAAGGACGAGTAAGAGAGAGAAATAAAATAAATATAAGTATCATCAAAATACATATAATTAATTAAAAGTACAAATGAAAAGAAACTCATTAAATATTTAAACGACTCTTATTAGGTCCCTTATAAAAATGATCAAGACAATTCACATTTTGATATCGTATAAAAAGAATAAGAGAGAGTATAAAAACCCTTAAATCATATTCACTTTATCTTAAAGTTAATAATTTTTTAATTTTACTCTATTTAAAATACATTATGTGTAACAGTACAAGTTCTATATAATAATAAACGAAAGGTGTGAAAATTTTATGATATGGCTGGTAAATATATATTAAAAAAAACGTTGGCATATTATTAGTTAATTCGTTATCTTTTCACACAAAATGTCTCAAAAAAAAAAAGGTTCACATTTTGTTTTGGCATATCTTATTAACTACCCTGTTTTCTGAGAATGATTGTAGATAAGGACAGGTGTCAACACCCGTTTCCATTTCGATAATCAAAGAGTAATAAAGACGGAATTCAATGGGCATACAGAAAAGTACAATTATACTGATAAAAATATTCGTTTACAACTCCGTTATTGTTCGCTAACGGAAAAAGAAAATACAACGGAAACAGAAAATACAACAGAAACTTAATATTTACAATTTCACCAAAATATCACAAAATAGACTAATTATGCCCACATTCTTGACCTCGCCTCGAGACACGCGCCGCTCACTTTTCAACGTCAACGTCTTTGTCCTTTGGCCCACTGGTACCCGCTGAGGTATTTGTTTAAAAATAGGGTGAGATTCCGAAGAATCCCCGTAGAGACATAATATCGTTCATAGAAAATGCGAAAAATAAATATAACATGCGCCAAGGTATGTACAAATTAATGAACAATATAAACACATCATCATCATCATGTATACATGAGTAGGGCCCAGCCCCACAATCTACACCGGTTGGACTTCTGCCAACTCCCAGTGTAAGTGCACCTCTGGCACTAACTGCCCCTCTCTAGGCAAATCATGTTGATTAATAAAGTGCATTTACAAAAAAAATGGCATCCACACAATCACATAACTTATGACATAGTGTATGAAGGATAATGTCCCTACCTTAAAGCTTTAATATCCCTTTTTAATGGTGTCTCGTAAAGCGTGCTGTTCCGACATCCGACTTGGTCCTAAAATATTAAATGTACCAGAAATAGGTCATAACCTATCCAAGTATCATTTTATACTCTTCCATAGTGTTTATTGTGGTTATATTAGTCTATGGTGAAAATTTACAAAAATGCCCCCGGGAACCTGGCCCGATGGCACGTTTTCCCAAAATTTTGACCAAAGTTATTTTGACTTATTTTCGCCCAAGGAATCCATTTCCGGGCTCGAAATTATCAAATTCACCGTCAAATTACGAAAATACCCTTGACAACCCCTATTTAGTGATTTTAGTGGCGTTTTCGTAAATATGCTTTTTCGGCCTCTACCGAAAAAGTGCCCAACTGTAACCCCACCTATTTTTGCCCACTGAATCCAATGGAACCATTTATTTCATGAAAATCCAAATCCTACTACCAGATCTGGTCTGGCCGAAATATTGGTCAAAAATTGGAAAAACTTGTACTTTTCCACTTCTAATCCTTGATCAACTCACTTAAGCACTTCTTAACCATGATTCAAAGAAATTTGGGCAACATAACCCCTTAGGATTAGGACTTTCCAAATTTACAAACTTAACAAAATAACCAAATCCAACCATAATCATCAACAACAATCACATCTAATATAATCTTAGGATTTGTGAAGTTACCTTCTTGAGTTCTTTTCCTTTCTCTAGAAGTTCTCCTCTCTCTTTCTCTTTGGGCTCAAGATTTGCTTGCTAATCCATGGAATTTATGGAAAGGAAGAGATTTATGGAAGATTAGAAGAAGAAACCTTAAGAAATCATAACTTACCTTAACTTTTGCTTCCTTTTACTCTCTAAATCACCAAGAACTCCCAAACTCACTCTCTCTCTCTTTTCTCTATTCTTTGTGCGTGAATGGGCATGAAAGGAGGAAGTGAAAATATGTATTACTTGTCATCTTTCATCTTTAATCCTAGCCCTTGATCTAGCCAATGGTTAAGATCTTTCCACCTTTCACGAACACCTTACCTTCCACCATACTCTTTTGCTTTAAGCCATACTTCCTCAACTTTATGCCATCCCTTGTCATTATTTAGGTCCAATTGGATTTGACTAACATTTTCCCTTAGTTAGCCTAAAAAAAAAAAACGTGCTCCCCTTCTCATGATTGAACCAAACCAATTCCTCTCCCAACTAACCAAATTAGCACTCAATGTAGCATACCATTTTATCATTATTTGTCCATGTAGCATTATTTTAATGCAATTTGACATGTGCT
The DNA here is from genome assembly GCA_963855925.1 of Inga laurina. Lineage (NCBI taxonomy): Eukaryota > Viridiplantae > Streptophyta > Magnoliopsida > Fabales > Fabaceae > Inga > Inga laurina. Next base: position 58,431,413 of record OY979711.1, read on the forward strand.
CATACAAATCCATTATAATTTAATCCCCTCCTTATATGTTCATGACACTTGGCATTTTAATTTCATTAATCAATTTCTAACACATTTTATTTTCAACTTTCGGAAAAATGCCAATTCTGGCAGATTTTCTGCCCTAACTTTGAAAAATCATAACTAACTTTGTAGACATCTTTTTGAAGTGATTCCAAAGCCTATGGAACTCTTATTGAGTCTAGTTTCAAGAAAAAATATGTAATTTTACTGTCTGGGATCATCTCATTCTCAGATTTTACATCTTTGATCGCTGCTCCAGAAATTAGTCAATTTCGCTGGGCAAACTTCAAAAATTCATAACTCTCAATAAACAAGTCAAAATGGCTTATAATACCTATCAAATTAAAGCTTAGGATGTCTAATTTCACCCTGTAAAATTTCATAATTTTTGGTCATCATTTGGTCTTCCAAAACTATATGACAATCTCACTGCCTCGCAGGCGATTTCACTGAAAACACTATTCAACCTTCAATTTTCAATATTTAATTCTTTTGGCATTAAATATTCACCATTTCATTGAATATATATAATAATTACAATATATTCTTGGTGAATAAAATTGGGGATGTTACAACAGGTCTTAGGTTAATAGTTTACCTTTTGTTTATTTTGATTTATTCATGATCTTGGTTGCAAAATTTGAAATACTTGGTTATAAAAATGAAAATAGTTAAGAGTTAATTATATAAATTAAAATAATCAATTGTAAAATCATACAATCAAACGACAATCTTCTCATATACTCCAACCCAATCTTCAATTATTTTCAGTTTCAGGTCTGTGAAGCTAAACCTAAACCACTGGTTGGCATTTGGTGGCTCCATCTCCTCATTTGCTGAAAACACAACTTCCACATTTTATATTTAATTGGTGGTGTTTAGGTTTAATTTTTTTTATTAAGGTAGAGTACATTTGTGATTAATTAGAGGGTTAAGGGGCAATTTTGTCCCGAAAGTTATCGCTGAGGGATAATTTTTCCCTGGAAGTTTTTTTGGGTCAATTTTACTCAGGAAGTGTAAAAAATGAAGCAATTTTAGCCTGATCATTATCCCAATTAATTTTAACAGTTAGTTGACCAAATATGCAAAACTAGTAAACTTATGAACAAATTTTCACCATAACAAAAATGATATAAATGAGATATGAAGTGTCACTCAGTATATTTAGTCAACTGATGGTTAAAATTAACTGAGATAATAGCCAAGACAAAATTATTTCATTTTTTATACTTCTGGAATAAAATGTTCCCCTGGTGACAACTTTGGAGACAACATTACCCTTTAACCTTTAATTATACTACTTGTGACGTGCATCAATGCAGCTTCCTTTTATGTTTATTCATTATTTAAAAAAAAAACATTTATAGGTGTGTGTGTTGATATAATACACTAATAAGTTATGTCAACATCACATCCTTTTTGTGAGTAATAAACAAATGTTAGTATCTTGTTCGGTTGTGTATGTTTTGTTAACTGAAACTAAATACGATTTCAAAGAATATGAATTTTCTTATTAATGTAGCTTCTATCCATAAGCTTTTTGTTGTTCCCTGATCAGTGTCCATACGATAAAAAAACAAATTACATCAACTGAACATTCCTATCATCGACTTCCACCTTAGAAAGCCTAGGTGGGTAGTTCATCCAATGTCCGACAATAATTTATCAGTCTAGTAAAATATGGCAAACAAGAATCATAATTTTTTTTTTGGGTACTATTGACAAAATTCGACTTATGAACCTAATCTCAAAAAAAAAAAAAAAAAAAAAAGCAGGAACTTGTGAACTTAGCTCATTTACTTCCTTTATTCTATTCTATTTACAAGTTTATTTTGATAAAAAAAAAAATTGGGTCCTTAATATAAGTTAAGTTTTAGAATAATAAATGTATTTTTTTTATTTTTTTGCCCCTATAAATTACAATAAACAAAAATAATTTATTCATGTTGATTTTTGAAATCAATCATAAATAAGGAAAACATTAAAAATTTAATTCATAATTAATGAGTTAATTAACTCTATTTGATATGTGAAAGTTAGTTAATTTATATATATAAATAAGATTAGAGTTGTATATAAATTAATAACAACTTTTTTTAAAGCAAGGAGAAACCTCAAATTAGTGTGCTTGTTAGTTTCTTGGATGTCAACTTGTCATTTTCTCGTGATTGTGAGAAATAAATATTCGCGTATAGTCTCAAGAAGTCAATAAAAAGAATGGGGAATTACTATGGGATTTTAAAGAAGAGATTTAATTATCAAGAAGTTTTAATAAAAAAAATGAAAAAATATAAGCACATTGCCATTTCTTATCTTACAACTTATCATTGCATACTTCTTAGTAAGGTTCTCAAACTTGTGAGTTGAAGCAAATTCATGATAGTGATGTAAATTTGTATTGTAAACTCGAATCGTAAATTCGTAAGATTTTAGTTTTATTATTAAATAGATATTATTATTAAATAATTAAAATATAAAAAGTTGACAACAATTTAATTTAAATATATTTTAAATTCAAATAATTGAAATTAAATTTATCGACATGCATAATTTATTATATTTAACAAAGAAATTTCTATGAAATTTATATATAAAGCCGTTGAGTATAATCAAATTAAAAAAATTAACACAAATTTAAGGGTGAGCTAACACAGTTTTGTAAGATATAAACGTAAAAACGGTAAATTCAATGTATAAACTCGTGAATTTAACCGAATTTATAATGGTCACGAGTTTACCAATAACTCGACTCGATTTTATAAGTTAGAAACATAAAAACGGTAAACTCTGAAAGTCAACTCGCGAGTTTGACAACAATACTTCTTATTTGTTATTAGACTTTTAGTAGTTTTTTTTTTTATAATGAGACTTTTAGTAATTAAATCTATCTGTTGGGACTTTATTATAATTCCTCTAAAACAATTATAAATTATATGCTCACATGGTGAAGACCCATAGATGATCAACTAACTGATCAAAAAAATGTGAAAAGAGTAAATTTTTTTGGTCTAAATTACCCTTTAACTAACAGTTTGTAACTATGAGAAAGAGCTCAGCTTCAGCTCTCCTGTCCAATTTCCTTCTTGATGTTGGGATCCTAGACTCCTGCCTATTTATTACAATTCATAAATTTATCATGCATTTATTTGTTATTAAAAAATTATATTATTTTTTTTTCGATACATATGAAATAGTAAAAAATTATATTATTATATTAGACCTTTTCTCCACTTAGATTTAATCTATATGCATACTATATAACTTTGTTAAGTTAGAACATTGTGTCAGAAAACAGTTTATTTTACATATAACACAGCATTAAAGAGATCTTAGTCATATAATAAGACAAGACCAATTAATTTGGCGTCTGTGAAAAGTAATCTACTTTGAAACTAAAGCTCTTAATCAGCGAGCAATTGACGCTAATGTCACCCCAGCTTCGTTGACCTCTTTCTAATTCTGTCTTTTTCCACATATTTTTTTTTAAAACAGTGAGAAACCTATATACTCTTTCCTGTACTTTCTATAAACAATTTTTTTATTGCATAAAATAAATTGGGGTTAATATTAATTAAAACAATAAATATATCAACAATATCTTGTCATTTCCAAATATACATTTATTTATGAAAAGAGTATAAAAGAGGGAATAAATAAAAAATATAAAAGAGAATAAGTAAAAAATATAAGAGAGAATGTGTAATAAATGATAGAAGTAAAAAGAGTTAATGATAAGTGGGGATTATTAATATAAAGTTATGTATTTAATAAGAATAGAAAAAAATAGTTTATTATGGCAAAAAAGGAAAAAAAAAATAGTTTACATTTTAAAACATAGAAGAGAAAGTTATTTAAAAAAAAAGACGGAATGACTATTAAATGAATGGGGAACGAATTGGTTAAAATCAATGTTGTGAAAACCGGATCAGATCGGATGGTTGGATCGATGCCCGGGAGGGTTTTCGGTTTGTTTAGCATGGTTCTACCGTTTCCCCATTTGGATCGTTTCAGGCTGTTTCAGACCGGTTGTTGGGCCGGGAACCAGGGTTAAACTGGGAACTGGAGTGTTTGAACCAAGAACCGTTTATGGGTATTATTGACATTTTATTATGTTATTTTTAATAATTTCAATGTATTAAAACTTGAAATTTAGGAAAGATGATACATATAAGTTTTTATATGTGTTTATTTTTAAGGAATATTAAAATTTCATATTTTTTTTATATTTATATAATTATAAATACGTAATATTATTTTTATTTAATTATTATATTATCAATTCGACCGATCCAATCATACAATCTATGACCCGATAACCTTTCTAACTTGACGTTCGGTCCAACTTTTAAAACATTGGTTAAAACTTGAAAACTAGCATTATATAAAGAAACAATGTTTTAGGAGAAAGTGCCAATAAATCACAAAATTAAAACGCAAGTGAATAACAGAACACAAGACCGCAAGAGACGATAATGCTGGTACGATGTCACGGTCATCCATGTCACACCATGTGAACAGGTGCATTTGGTACCACGTTCATGTTATTAATTACCAAATTCAGTAGTTAGCTGCCAGGTGTCACAATGTATTATTTCATATCATCTCTCCTACAAAATCATTATTACTATTGTTATTATTTGTAGGCCTTAGGTGTCCTATGAAATAGGCAAATACAGAAAAAAAATGGGGGAATCATCATTAATCATTATAGATACACCTCATTGACACCGAGGCTGCCCCTTCCCTAGCCACATCATCCACCGTCCTTTTCTTTAGTTTTTTTTTTCGTCGGTGATTTTTCCTTAGAGCTAACAAACTGTGAATTAGAGGCATTGTCAATATAAATTAACGGGTCCAAATATTTTGATAATATTCAAAGATGACAAAGAATTTTTTTTAAAAAAAACAAGGAGATGCTTGTACAGCCATTGTGTCTTGCAAAAGACATGCAACAAGGCGTTGTCATTATATTATAAGATTTTGGGAGAATCATTCCTAAATCTTAAGGGAGGAAGATATTATCAGAAATATTCTTTGATGTTGTAAAACATACTCAATAGATTGTGAATACACGTTTTAAGAGCTGTAACAAGAGACCTTTCTGATAATATCTTCTTTCCTTGGGATCTAGGAGTGATTCTCCCTAAGATCTTTGGTGCTATTCCATGTGATTCATATTATAAGAGCCTTCTAAGTCCTAACTACTTCACAAAAATTAAGAAAATTAATTAGTGTCATTGAAATGAAAAAAAAAAAATCATTACTACTTTTCAATATTATCCTTCATGTAAAATCAACTTATCTTAATTACCTTTAATTTCTTTCTTATACTATCTTTCCCTATATTACAATTAATAAGGGTATTTGTGAAAAAGAAAAATTCAACGCTATTTACTTTTTGTATAGGGTCTTATATTTTGAACTACATAAATCCTTTTAAAAAGGGCCTTATAATATGTATTAGAGGGAGTATAAGGACTTATTTGACTCTATCATCTCTATATATATATATATTTTTTTTTTCCGCAAAACAATTTTTGAAAATAAAAAAAAATTATTTGGATAGTTATTTTAAAAAATCTGTATTTGAAGCGATGTAGCGGCGGCCGTCACTGGTGGTGACATGGCTGTGGTCTTCACCGATAGTGTAGTATTAATAGTGGATAGGTAACAGCCTCAAAAAATAAAAAATAAAAAAACAAAAGTAAGAAAACAACTAAAAATTGTTTTTATTTTTTTGTTTTCAAAATAAACTTTAGTTTTTTTATTTTTATAAACAACTTATTGAAAACAATTTTTCAAACTAGTTTTTTTTTTATAAAAAAACTGTTTTTAAAATAAAATCAAACAAACCCTAAATAACATATATACTAGTATTTGATATAACAAATTTATAATTTTGTGGGGGTATAATGACAAGGCATGTCCAATTGAGGTTTAGCTGTGAAGCTTTTGTAGTGGACCAGGGAAGGGCTATGGATCTGCTTTTGTGAGCTTTATCATATAATCCACAACACACACCATAGGATAGGACCACTCCTTCATTTCTCTGATTTCCATATATTTTGGAATCACATATTGCTATTCTTTAATCTTTAGCATTACACTAGTGGATCATCAGCATTCTTCAATAATTATGCTTTTAATTATGGAAAATGAACCATAATTAAAAGAGAAACCACAAAAAGATGATAATGACCACAATAATCATCACAACTTGAAATAAGATGGTTCAGGGATGTGCCATCAATTTTTTGGGGATGAACTAAGCCAAATTTAATAATATTGGTTCTAGCCAATTTTATTTTCGATTTTTTTCCTAAACACTGGTATTCTTCTATTGGAGGTAATATTTGAGATACTATTAGACACTAAATATAGACACCTTTTACAGTATGAATTCAAATTTGACTTGCCCAGTCTCTTCTGTTAGACCCAATCATATTGATTTTCTTTTCAGTATTAGTTACATTAATTCATCACGGTAGAGAATCTGAACGCAAACTTCCTTATTATTCATTTGGCCCAAAACAAAATGATAGGGAATTTTGAAAGGATATAAACTTCAACCATATAAGGAAATATTGGGCCAACACTATTTCTTTTTGGGGCACGAGGCCCATACTATTTCATCACATTTCCATTCCTTGTTTGTTTTTTTGTTTGTTTGATGTCATCATCCGTTATCTAGTTCGGTGTTTGTGACTGTCTCCTCCTAATACAAGTGTCTCTTCTAAAATTTGAGCTTAAGATCTAAAGGGATGTAACGGGACCTTACACCACCAGACCAATATTATGTTGGTTGCGCAAATCTAGGTTTAGAAGAAACCCAAACATCCACTAATGCAACTAGGATGTCTCATTACACAATGAATCACAGAAGGGGGAAAAGGATTCTTTTCGTCAACTGTCCACTTTCTCAATCTTTTTCTTTTTCTCTTCATGCTTCTACTTGTGAAATTAAAAAGAGGTGTACATAATAATGACAGTTATATAGTAGATAAGTGGAATTAGTTTTTAATCACGATGATATGGGCCAGGATTTCATTAATTATTATCATAAGTTTAAAAAACAAATTAAAAAATGTGCAAAAATAAAAGCTAAATTTATATGCATATTCCATTTAGTCCACAATATGAGTCTGATTGAATAACTACCGCACATAGACCAAAAAAAAAAAAAAAATACAGTAGTAGTTAAAAAACCATATAAGTGAATATGCAAAAATTTAATAAAACTTAAGGATTCCCTTATATATCAAAAGTCAATACTATATATACTACTTATAATTAACTAATTACTTAAGGGTTTGTTTGTTTGGTTCAACGGAGGGAAAGGAAAATGAGGGATTTTAATGGAGGGGAAGGGAAGGGAGTAGAAGGGAAGGATTTTAATATCACCTTATTTAGATTGATGAGAAGGGAGGGAAGGGATTTTAATGTTATTTTGTTTGATTGATGAGGGGAGGGGAGGGGAGGGGAGGTAAAATATTTTCATACAGACAACTTTATCCTTATTTAATTTAAATCATTTTTTGAATTTTGTAGAATGTTTAATAATTATATAAAATTATAATTATTAAATTAAATAATTATAACTTTCATGGGTATAATAGTCACATCATGCCAAAATATTAAAGTGAGAATGAGAATGAAGAAGAAAGTTAGAAGGGTATCATAAGAATATTAAAAACTTTCTTGGGCATAATAGTCATACTATACCAATATTATCAATTCCCTCCAAATCTGCCCATTTTGGGAGGGGAGGATTATAAGGGGAGGGAAAGGGAATTTAAAAAAATTTACCCTTCTTTCTTTAAATTTTTATGTTTCCAAATAAGAGGAGGAGAGCAAGATCATTCCCCTCCCCTCCCCTCAAACCAAACAGACCCTTATAAAACTTAATATTTCCTTCGGTTCTAAATATAAGATAGAGTTGACTTTTTTTTGGAGAGATTAAGGATGTTAATTAAATTACTTTAAAGTATTCATGTTTTTATCTTTTTCTTTAAACTAATTAGTTTGATTAATAAACTGGTATATAATCTAAAAATACACTACATATGATATGATTAAGTAACTTATTTAATATATTTAATCTCTTTAAAAAAAATCAACTCTATCTTATATTTAAAAATAAAGGAAGGAGGTATTATCAAATTGAACTTGTATATTTTAATACTCCACGCAATTCAGAGGATGAAAAGTCGCTGGCTTAAGAATCAACGGAAAGAACAAATAATTTAAGGTCAAAAAACGGAAACAAGAAATAATTAAGTGGTTAACATGCGGTGGATTAAAAACATTCCAAGAAGACGGCAAGTTCTAGAAGCCTAAAACCTTGGTGCATTCCTTAATTAGTTAATTCATAAAATTAAAAAAAGTTTTTTTCCAATGTGACTTTTCTTGGAAGCTCAGAAGTCAGCTTCTTCGCAACTGCTGCTAATATTGCCCATTCAATTCATTCTTAACGGCGCTCTTGTGGTCAGTAACCTGTCATTTCTCAACTCTCCCAAAAAAAAAAAAAAAATCTAACGACCTAATTACTCATACCACACATTAATAAGTGTTCGTTTGGAATAACTTATTTTTAGGTAATAAGTGTTTGTAAATCGTGATTCATGGTATACAAGGTAAGTATGTGAGAGAAGTTTATCTCGACTTGCGTAATAAGTACTTATATTTAAAAAATAAACGTTCCCAAACATGCACTAAATCCCGATTTAATCATTCTTATTAACTTCCAATTTAAATTGGACCTTTCTGGATGGTGAACTTTTTGAAACACTTTCCTCAAGTTAAAATCCTCTTGAAAAATATAATTAAATTCAGGCAAAATTTAGTTGATCATGATGCTAAAAATGATATATATATATATATATATATATATATATTCCTGACTTTAACGCTAAGCATGCACCTAGATACTTCATTTTTGGGTTGCTCGGTTACATTTGCCAGTTGTAATATGAATCATTTTAAACGTTGAAGAAGCATTCTTGGGCATCTGTAGATATAAATATAAAAGTGAATATGATAAAACAGTTTCATCTTCCTTTCCGAAGATTTCTAGAAAGAACAAAGGTAGGTAGCTGCTTGGGACAAGAAAGAAAGATATAGACGACGCGTTCATATTTTACAAAGCAAACAAACAAACAAACGTGAGGAGCACAAAATCGTTGAAAACTTCAAAGTTGAATAAATACCAAAACCCTCTCAAGAAGAAAAGGACCATCTTAGTTATTTCTATATTATTGAGTCCTCCAAACGCGTCTTGACAAGTGACAGGGTCACAGGGACGTGTTGTCAACAACATTGTATATATATATAGACGTTTTGCACCGTTTCCATTTCGTACTTCTTCATACGTTCTCTTGATTCCAATTACCAATATCCATCAGTATATTTATACTCTGAAATTTATTTTCACAGACTCAATCAACATGGCTGCTTCCATTAGATTGTGCTTGGTTCTCTTCCTCTCCTCCCTTTTTGTTCATGCATCTCTAGGTAAGCACCAATTCTCTTTCACTATTTGCTTCCCAGTGCTCTTTTCTAGTTTTACTCCTATTTCAGTTCTTACATGTAATGTATATAGAGAAAGAGAGATTGAGTCTAAATCATTAAGTTGATCAATAGAACTCCTTATTACATTCTTCTGATCTTTTTAATGCAACAATCTAGAAAATCTAAAATATTTAGATATGTGTGAGTTTGAAGCCTTTAATGTGCTTCCCTCAGCTCTAATGCATTGTCTCAACTTTTTAAATGTTATTTTTATCGTTATATTCTATATAAAATGAGCAACATGATATTTTACTATGATAAAATGACAGCATTTTTATTTTTTATTCTTTTTTAAAGAAATTAAATCAGAACCATTCCAATTTAGAGTATTTTTCTTCAAAAAAATTATAACAAAATTTAAAAATGCCCAATTTTCATATATTAAAATGTTTCTCATTTTATGTAGATACTAATAATAAAAATAAAAAACATATATTTAGGGAAAATTGGGAAAAGTCCCTCGGTGGAAATTTAATTGTTGGGGAGGGCCTATTAAATTTTTGTAACCACCAAATGCCAATGCTAAAAAATTTTGCAACTCTAGACTATTATAGAGTTGGTCTGATGATATAAGGTTTATTAGATCTCTCAGAGTCTCGAGTTCGAACCCAAAAGAAACATTTGTGCTGTAGATTTAGATCCCTGGGGTTTATTTTACGTTATCTTCATAGAGATGTTTTGTCTGTTGTCAATTTAGCTTAATAATTTGCGCTAATGTACACAAAAAAAGAGTAGAGATTAGATCTTTCTCACCAATTAATTTTATAACGGGGGACTTTAATTTTCCCCAGTTTTTCCAAATATTTGAAAAGCTGGGCCATTATAAAAAACTATTAGAGAATGTTAGAGGAATATAGTGCACATTAGAGTTTTTCTTTTTAGAGATGGAGAAAATAAAAATGTGGTAGATGGAGAATAATTAACTAACTGACTGTGGTTTTGGCATGAGGACAGGTGATATAGTGTGCGAGGAGTTACCAAAGGAGGTGTGTGCGTTCTCGATAGCATCGTCGGGGAAGAGATGTGTGTTGGAGACGGAGAGGGCAGCGGAATCAGGTACTGTGGAGTACCAGTGCCGGACGTCGGAAGTGGTGGTGGAGAACATGTCGGAGTACATAGAGAGGGATGAATGTGTGAAGGCTTGCGGTGTTGATCGCCGATCTGTGGGTATCTCATCGGACGCTTTGCTTGACCCTCGTTTCACCGCCAAGCTCTGTGCTTCTCCTTGCTACAACCACTGCCCCAACATCGTCGATCTTTACTTCAACTTGGCCGCCGGCGAAGGTATATATATTTATCATTCATTCCCATTCTCTCTCTTCTTGAATCTTCCCCTCCTTTAATTTCTTCGTTGCTTATTATACGTAGTTGGTTTGAGAACTTATTGCTGATGTTACATCTGAACTTTTCCGGCCACTTAGGTCCATTTGGCAATAACAAACCCTCGTTAAGCTTTCTACCAATTTAAGCATGTTGCATACTTCATGTTGTCCTTAATACAGGGTGCCTTGAAGAAATTCTTGGTTCATAATATAACATAAAAAAAAAAAAAAAATCAGAAGCACTTTTGTGGGTAAAAATCTTCGTTTGGTGAAAAATGACCCAAATACTTGAAAATAAAAAACTAAAGCAGTGGTTTGGTGGTGAAAAATCATGATTTTTTAAAAAATATTTTTTTTCCTACTTTTTTAGAAACTACTTTTGAGAATTTATTCCCTGAAATTATTTTTTTCATATTTTTTTAGAAACTATTTTCTAAAAACTTATTCAGACACACCATAAATATTACCCCTATTACAATTTACTACAAAGAAGATTTTAATTAGTTGAATGCAGTATATTTCTATACTTTTAAATATGGTTAAAAATGAAAAAGTATTTACAGAGTTAATGAATCAACCATCTATTTCTTTTGACTCCTAGTTTTTAATATAAGAGTTTGTTGAAGTGTCAAATTTAGACCTAAATATATATAATATCTTGAGACGTATTGTCTCCTAAATTTATAATCCATTCTCTATAGTTTTCCTTTTTTTTTTTTTACCATTTAAAGTATTACTATTGACTATTCATATTTAGAAGGTTTCCATCCAGGCATAGTCATTATTAAAAATAATATTGTAAGAAAATTAACTCATATTTATTATAAATAATTAACTTAATTAACATTTTTAATTTATCTAAATTAGCTAGATAGCTCTTATGTTAAGTAGCAGGGTAGTAATTTAATTTTCTTAACTCAGAGGTTGTTGCATCAATATAAAAATATAAGTAAGGCCAACTCCAACGAAAAAGTCAGTATAAATGCATGATCTGCTTTTCTTCATCAATATATGCATATGGCAATTCTTATTCTTGACTTGGTCAAACTTTGACCTTTTTTTTTTTTTTTTTGCCTTCAAATCCAATTAAGGTGTGTGTATATATATATACAAGTAATGACGAATTGTTTAAATATAATTATTTTGCAGGAGTATATTTGCCAGATCTGTGTGAGAAACAGAGGACCAACCCCCGCCGTTCCATGGTGGAGCTTATGAGCTCCGGAGCTGCCCCTGGTCCAGTTTCCGACGCTTCCTCTGATTTACAGGCAGCACCTGCTCCTTCTCCCTTCTAAACGCCGTCGTTTTCCTTCTTCTCAAACCTCTCACTCCCTTTTGCAGATATGGCGTAAATTAGATCACAGAATAATAATCCTGCCATATATATATATATGAATACACGCACACACACTATACGCATATACATATGTAGAGAGAGACAGAAAAAGTGAGAGAGAGAGGCAATATAGGTTTTGGCTTGGGTTATAATTCAGGAATATTTGTTTGATTGTTGAGCAAGAGTTCTATTGAATTATTTGTCACTCTTCCAATTCTGAAACTTTTGGAAATAATTATTAGTTCTTTGCTATGTTCCGTTCATTTATGGGTTCGTTCTTACAATGTGGAAAAAGTATTTGTCAAGTAGTCACCTGTATTTATATGCTTATATGTAAATTTTTTTTAAAAAAATTATAACTATTATTTAAATCATGAATAACTATGAATACCCACACAATGTGGGTATTTTCAATAATTTAGCATAGTTTCTGTGTATATAATATAACATTTATTAAAATTCATATTATTTTTACACTACAATATTAAAAGTTCTAGATTTGGATATTTGAAATCCTAATATTCAACGAGATAAATTATAAAATAGTGCTATTTTATGTTAAAAATTATTATAAAACAGTGAGTAGAAGAAAAATAAATAAATTTCAAACATCAATGTGTAAGTGTTTATATCTTCCACAATAATCTAGAAAATATTATAATAAAATAAAAATCCTAGATAATTTTAACACAAAACTTATCTCTGAAAAGGAATTTCTCAATAATCCAAATTGATGCGTGCAACTTTTCAATCTTTTTTTAATGAACGGACAATTTTTATTTATATAAGGTAAGTATTACATTATAAAGGGCCCCACCAAGCGGTGTGCAGCAATTACATGGAAGCCCAAACCTAGTACACACTCAAAACAAAAAAGAATTTGATCGGATCCAACAAGAGGCCCAAAATAACCCCAGCTTTTAAGAAGTAGGCCATAACTAAAGAAAAGCCATTTGTATGTGCCACTGCCACTAGGGGTGAGCATGGTGCCCAGTAGTTCGGTGCGTCCACCTTGACCCTACAAAAAATTATCTAGCCCAGCCCTAAAAAAGTGGCCCGAAAAAATTTTGGGCAGCTTTGGGTAGGCTAATAACCGGGCAGGGCCGGGCATCGGGCAAGGGGTGCTGCCCTGCCCATTTGGCCCTGCCCTGAAAATTATTTTCATTTATTTAAAATATAAAATTTCATATCAATTAAATATTATTTCATATACATATTTTCATTTAAAATATATTTTGTCTATTGTATAATACTCTTCTGATCCTCTCTTTTTTGCCCTAACCACTAAACACTATTTACAAGTAAATTTCTTTCTTCTTTACTTTGTGATTTATTAAATTATAGTTGCTTTTTTATTTTCTTTCCAGATGCTTCATCATTTGATCAACTTTTTGGACATTGAATTGATGCAAACTACTTTGACTTCACGGCTTTAATTACAATCATATTTTTTTCTTATTTATAATGGATTATGGATGTTGTTTAATTTTTAAAGTATGAATATTTGTTAAGATATATGGTATTTTTTAAATTTCAAGACTCAAGCTGTAGACTTATTTTGAAATATCCCAAAATGTGAAATCATCGAATGCATTTGAAGTTTATATTACTTAGGACGAAGTTAAGACATATGGTATTAGTAACTACATGAATGTTTAAGAAATTCATAAAGAATTATTTTTTTCATATGTGAACAAGATAAGGCGTTATCACTTAGGCAGGGAAGCCCACCCTGCCCAGCCCATCCTTGCCCAGCCCAAAATAGTTAGGACTTTTAGTGGGCAGAGCCGAGCATCGGGCTGCATTTTGCAGCCCGTTCATCCTTCGGGCAAGGCATCGGGCAGGGGTCTCGCCCTGCCCAACCCTGCCCATGCCCGCCCCTATGTGCCACTATGAGCGAAAGCTCGGACGTGGGTACCCTATTGGGCATTGAGCAAGGTCATTAAACATAGAATCAGTTAAGATGAGGGTAATTAAAATTGGATTGGTCAGTGAACCGATCGGTGTATTGGGTCAAGGATCAGTGGGTTAGACCAGAATCAAACCGGTGAGAAATGAAATATTTTAAACTTATAGTATGAAATTCTAAAGGAAAAATAAAAAAAAGATTTAAAAAAAAATTGACACTGACCGGGTCACCAAACCGGATCGGTTTAGTGTTTGGGTCACCGGTTTCAGGTCTGGTTTGTCCGGTCCGGTCCGGGTCAGATAACATGGGTTAATATAGTGGGTCAAAGGTAAAGGTCAGTATGTTATATTGGAGTTAAACTGGAGATAACTTAGAGCCAGCCTAATGAGGAAGTGAAATCTTTAAAGTTATTAATATGAAATTCTTATTAAAAAAAATGAAATTCTAAATAAAATAAAAAAAAATTAAATTATTTTTTAAAAAATAAAAAATATTGACCCAAGTTGGGTTGGATTAAACTAGTTAGGTGGCTGGTTCAATTGTTTCTTGCTCCAATTAGCCGGTCTAATCCACATTTAATAACCCTACTATTGAGTGAGGTTCTAGGAAAAAAATGTGTGCACATTTTCATACCTAAACAAATTATTTATCATGCCTAAAAAAATCTGAGCAGAATTTCAAAATTACCATGTAATTTATTTAAAATTGAGATAGAATTTGTACTTTTACATGTTTGTATATAATATGTAAAATTTATATAAATTAGTACTAAAGTCAAAAAAAGTATAGCTTATTTTAAGTTGTGTGCAAAGTCACAATTTATTCAAAGGTCAACAAAAGTTTAATATTTAGAAGATTTATGAAAAAATTTAATTAAAAAACTTCTAGAATTTGAAAATTCAAAACCAGTATCCTTACTAAAATTTGTTATTTTCTTGTAAGTGTAGTAATTAAATAGCTAACAAGAGTACAGTAAACAAAACTGAACTGATTTGAGATGATATTTTTCAGGGTATTTCCCCTAAAATTTAATAAGAATTATACTCCTATTTTTTTTATAAGAGATAGATAATATGATTGAACTAAACAAGATTGATGATTGATAATATGATTAAACCTAACAAGATTGATATCTACATATAACTCTGATTATTTCAAAGCGAAATTGAAATTTTTTGACCTGAAAAAGTGAAACTGAAATTCACCACAGTAGTAGAAGAGGCAAAAAGTTGAGCAAAGCAAAATCCGAAGCATTTGCCCTTGCCCTACCCTTCTTTTCTGGGAGCGCTCCACTTCAACTCACCTGTATTGCGAGGTGAAGGGAGAGTCACATGGAAGTGGATGAAAAACCCGTCGTTGAGCTCGACAAACCACCCGCCGGGGACGTTGGTGGCGGCGGAGACGGCGGTAGTGGCGACGAGGGTTTAACAGTGTTAGGTGACGGCGGGGGGAGTGGCTCCCAGGGGGCTAAAGACAGAGTGAAGGGTCCTTGGTCTCCAGAGGAGGACGCGATACTGAGTCGACTTGTTAGCAAGTTCGGCGCCAGAAATTGGAGCTTAATTGCTCGCGGGATCGCTGGAAGATCCGGCAAGTCTTGCCGGCTCCGGTGGTGTAATCAACTCGACCCAGCTGTGAAGCGCAAGCCCTTTTCTGGTATGCTCCTCTTTCTTTATTCCATGATTTTTTATATTCTATTCACATTTCCATCTGTGGTACTAGTAAGTTTATTTAATTGAGTTTTGGAATATAAGTGTAAACAATTCTAAAATGTTGAGCTTCTGGAGTATGGATTATGCAATTTAAAGATTTAGATGCAGTTAGTATAAGATCGACCTCAATTTTGTCCCTATACCACCTCAAACAGAAATGCGAGCTTAAGTAGTGGTCAGAACCAATTCAACTCCGAAGAATAAGCTGCCAAGTCAATTTGGATAAATAATTCTTACTATAACCTCCAATGTGTCTCATAATACAAGAGTTCTTTTGGTTAGATATGTGGATAAAGGCACGGGTCTATCATACTTTGTGCTGAAGCCTAATTTAAACTAAGAATGAAGAGCGATGATGATTGTTCTCTTGATTATTTGATTATAGAGACTTTGATGTCATTTCAAAGACCAGTTTTCCTCAATCACAAGCATGTGAGTTGAAACTTGAAACGGTATTTGACGATTTGCTTGTTGGTACTGCTATCAATGTAATGTTGTGTGACATTATGCGTCAGTTAATTGTCATCAATCCAGATGGTAGTGATTTAAAATCTTTAGTTGTCTCGGGTTAAATCAAAATAAACCAAATCATGCAGTGAAGGGCACAACTCAGGTCGTGTTCTCTTAAGAGCCTTTTTATTTAATTCCTAGGCTAAACTAAGTGACAAAAATATTGAAAGGGGTTTTGAAAATGATTTTTCATTTTTTTTAAATGATGGAAATCAACCTAAATTTCTATTTTTTTTTGGATTTTTAATAAGATGATGAATGATAAAATTAAATTGGATTTAGGGAATGATATGATGGAATGCTTCTTGGAAGTGAACCTATGGCTATCCTAACTTGCCTAATGATGTGGGAGTTAATTAATGCACTAAGTCTAATTAAAAACCCCAAACACGGTTTGAGTCAACTGATTCTTAACAAATAATTGTCCTAAACACTAGATAACAATAACTTGCTAAGGCATTTTTAAAAACCACTTGGTGTGCAATTTAAATTGAGTTAATAAAAATTGCTTCCTCAATGATAAATGCTCATGGATACTCTCAATAGCAACACAAATCAATTATTATACCTAACAATGTGTTAGATAAATAAAACAGTTTCAATGGGTGTAAAATAAATTCAAATCCCAAGTCATATAACTTAAATCAAACCACAATAATTCAACTAACAGAGATTATAATGCATAATTTCAGTCTCAAATCCAAATCAAAACAATTCCTAGCAAAGGAGAATCATTAAGTGCAAGAGAAAATTAATTGGAAAGTAATTACTCCCCTAATTGAAGCTCTCAAGCTCAAGCCATAGCATCCATCTCCAAGAAGCACAAGAGAATTAGCTACTCATGGATTTGGTGTCCCAATCCTCTCTCTCCAATGGTGGTTGTGCGTGGTTTTGATTGGTGAAGATGGAGATGATGAAGATTAATGATGACAGAAGGACGTCCTCGACAGTGGTGGTGTTCTCCATTTCTTTCCCGCTGTTTGAAAGTCTCAACCTCCCCCCAACACCTTCTCCCCTTATTTCTGAGTTGGCGGCACCTTAAAATGACAAAATCCTTTCTAAATCTAAATAGTCCGGCCCTAAAATCAGATTCAGCAGTGAAAAATGATGATTTTCGAGTTTTGGGATTTTTCTACAATTTTCAGAAGTTCTGTGTACTGTTCTGTAATTTCCTCCATCCCTTTTCTGTTCTAAGAGTGACGGCTTATACTACGGCTAAGGCCCCCTTTTCTGACATAATTGTGCTCGTTTGGATGAGCGATTGGAATGCTTAAAAGCAGTTTTTCAATCGTAATTTACGGTATACGAGGTAAGTATGTGAGACCTTTATCAAAACAACAATCGCCTTATCATCACAATCAAATATATCATTCTGGATTCAGCATAGACCTCTTAACTACCATCATGAGGAATTTAATAGCCCGAAACTCAATAGACTAACAGCTAACTTGAAGGCCGGAGCTGTTAAGGAACAAAGCAAAGAAGTCTTGTATAGTAGTATAGATGCAAGCAAACCTTAATGACCCAAATGTCATTTTGCTACCTGATATATCCCTATTTTATCATGATATTTATTGTTTTAATTAGGGATTTTATCATTAATTTTGGGCTGAATTGTGTTTATTATGATTAATTTGAATTAATGATGACTGTGTGAAGATACATCCATTGAATATTATTGGATTGCTTAAAAAACTGTAAAATTTGTGTGGAAAATACAGCTACATGCACTCAAAATAAATTTCATAGACCAGGCTGATTGATCAAAGGGCTCTGGTTCTCAGAATTGTCAAACCATTGAAAGGTCATGACATTTGATCTGGGAGAAGTTTGGGTTTATCAATACCATTTTGGATAGCTTGTTTTGAGCTTGTTGTGGACGTGTTAGACCATTGAAACGCCTGTTGTTTTGAGCTTGTTGACATGTCAGCAAGGATTCGCCCAATTAGGATTGTTTTGAAGCTTAAATCTTCATTTTCACAAGTTTGAGTCATTTTAGTTATTTTTCTATTTTGCGACAACCTGTTGTGTGGTATTATTTTATCTCCTTCCATTTAGAAGCTGTCTAGAAGCTATTTCTCTATTTAGTACAGTTGACTAGAGTTTGCTAGCTTCCATGTAAATCACTTATACAGTGATTTGTGAATTGTCTATCAGTAAGCAAATTATTTCATGTACTATTTCCAGATGAGGAGGATCGGATCATAGTTGCAGCACATGCAATCCATGGGAACAAATGGGCAGCCATAGCCAGACTTCTACCAGGAAGAACAGATAATGCCATTAAGAATCATTGGAATTCTACTTTGAGGCGCCGGGGAATAGAACTTGATAAAGTTAAATTAGAACCTTGCAACACGGTGGAAGATGTTAGCTTGGAGAAAGCAAAAGCATCATCAGAAGAAACTCAGTCATGTGGGGATGTTAATTCCTTGAGATCCTCAGAAGGAAGAGATGTCAGTTCTGTGGAGAATATGGAGGATAAATATGAAGACAAAGCACAGACAGAGATTCAAATGAACCATGAAGTCAAGGATCCGCCTACTCTTTTCAGACCTCTTGCACGTATTAGTGCTTTTAGTGTGTATAACTCATTGGATGGTTCACAAACTGCAACATCAGCCTCTAGGCCAGTTCCAATGCAAGGACCTCTTTTTCAAGCTTCAAAGCCTGGTATTGAAATTTGTAAAATGCTGGATGAAATTTATGGCTGTGACCTATCTGTTCCTAACCACTGTGGCCATGGTTGTTGCACTGGTCTAAGTGGTGAAAGTGGCAAAAGCTCCTTGTTGGGGCCAGAATTTATTGAATTCTCAGAGCCCCCGTCGTTCCCAAGTTTTGAGTTGGCAGCCATAGCTACAGACATCAGTAACCTTGCTTGGCTGAAGAGTGGATTGGAGAATAGTAGTGTCAAAATGATGGGTGACTCAGCCGGCAGGGTGATATCTCATGGATCTCAAGTGAATATTGGCCATTAAAATGCTATTGAGTGAAAGGGTCATAGCTATGTCAATGATTGTAATGTAAATGAAATTGTTGATTAAAATTTAGATACAAGGCTCATACTTTCAGGAATCACTTGATTTGTGTCTGGGTGCTGACTGATCAGTTCTTGACACTGGTGGAAACCTGGAATGGCTTGCATATACTGTCTTTTGTATATGGCAAGGGGTGAAATCTCCTGCTACTTTACTTGGTCTTATCGCAGTATTTTGCATTCTCTCCCAAGTCAAATTCATCATCACAAAGGTATTGGATTGATTGAAGTGTTCTCCAACTTTAGTAGGAGAATATTTTAGGGGAGGTTTGAAGCCTAAATTGGTGCCAAGCAACAGTATTTTTCTGATTTTTATGGTGCATGGGCCATGCATGATGCTTAAATGAGGCTCAGTTAGGCAAGAATTCACTTGCTTCTCATGTGATGCTCCTGACAATTTCAAAGCGAGACCATGAAAAATAGAACAGACCATGCCTGTTCTTCAAAACATACCACAAATATGGAATTAATCCAAAATTATTGCTTTTGTCAAGTAGCATATACGCTGTTACGGCTCTAATAATTTCATAGGAAATGCAATTTCCAACTCCCGCCGTTATATATCTGATACTCACAAAAGTACTTGTATATGGAATAACTGAAGGAAAAAATATTTTGGTTAAAAAAGAAAAAAAAAACAGTAAGCGTATGAAAATGAAGGCTAAACATCAACTTGATCTTGACAATGTAATTGATGAAATGATAATTCTGTTCGGTATACACTTTTAGGAATGGTAGAATACAAAATTAAATTTTAAATCTAATGAAATACAATTTAATACTAAAAAGACCAAACTACCCTTCAAACAAAAAAAGTCCCTTGTCGGAAGTGGGAAATGACCCCTGCTAGTGAGCCAGACCAACTATCCACTACAATGATCTTCCCTTCAGAAATCTATGACCTCCATCTACCTTCCCTTTGATTTTTTTTTCTTGGTTACACCAGATCCAAAATCAATATCAGATCTAGGAAGAAAGGCGACAAAGCTTATGGCTACGGCACCCACTATGGATATGGAGATATTCATGCGGACGAGAAGGATGAGGATGAAGCTTGATGGTGGCAACCACTGAGGAGAACAAAGCTCGTAGGTCCGTCATGGATGACTCGGGGACAATGACGTGGAGTCGATGATACCCACTGTGAAAGAGATCTTTTCAACCTAAGGTTCTTCCATCTCAACCCGCTATTGCCAATGACATCGCCAGAGAAGGTGGTGACTGGTGAAGGCTGGTGATGTTGCCGGAGACGGTGGTGAAGATTGCCGATAAAGGGTGGTAGTGGATATGGCACAGAGGGGTCAAAATATTCGGTGCTATTAAGGATAATAGCATCTTTCCCTTGATTACAGGAGGGTCCGTATTCCCATTCATTCATATAGTCCACCGGAGTAATTAGTAACAATGCCTCCATTTTAGGAAACCATGATTACTTAATGCTACCCCCTTTCAATTACAAAGCCCAACCAAACGCACTGTATCAGTAAATGCGGGGAATCGAACCAAATGGACACTAATTGTTCTTTTCTATCAACTTCGGCTTTTTCTTTCCAACAAAAAAGGACTTCCTTTTTCGTTTTTTAACATTTGAACGTACTACTTCTGGAGCGGAAACCACTTCTTGTGGCCTGTGCAAACAAATCAGTGAATTAGTATCAAGATTTACATGGAAGATAAAATGATAGGAGAACAGATGAACAAGCACTATGAATGTTCACAGGTGCAAGCATTTCCCAGCAAATTATACCAATAACAGAATATCAAGTTTGGATCGCATCGGTATACAAAAGGAGAAAGGGGTATAGAGGAGCTCAGGTTACTTGACTCTGCTACCAAATTTTTCAATACAAATAACATATGGTGGACCTTTTTAAGAGAACCAATCATATAATGCTAGGCTATAAGCCTTACAAAAATGCTAGGGAGAACATGGGATGAGAGTGGGAAGAGGGGAACTGAAAGAAGCATACTGAGCGACAAAAATCATTCAACTTACTGATGAAATTATTATGACAATTCAAGGAATCCAGAGACTAGCTTCTTTGAAAAATTAAAATTTCAGCAACTAAAGCAAATGAATAACTTGCAAGTACCGCGCATCTTACATCATTTTTCAAGGGATAAATCAAATGGTTCTTGTTCTCAACTCATTAATAGTAAGGCACTCTAGCAACAATAACCCAAACAAATACACACATATATCCTAATGGAAACAAGAAGTTGCAATTAAATTAGTGCCAGTCTCCTAAATTAAATAACAAAAAAGTGCAAAACCTATTGCAGCTGCTTATATATACTATAATAATAAATCGGTTATGGAATGTTAGTACGGCCAGATCGCAAAACTGGTAGAATTTTATTTATCCTTGACCAAGTTTAAAGCTTAAACTGAAAAAATGCTAGTTAGGACAAGAGCAGGCAAGCAAGGATAAGTTAAAACCATTCCAACACCAAAAAATGTTAGTCAAGACTCAAGCAGGAAAGCATACCTTATCACAATATGTTGTGGATCAATGCCAATATGTTTACTTAGATGTTCAATACTTTTGACACCCTCATGATCAAATCTCAACAAGTTGCAAGCATCCAAAAAAGCAGCAGGCCTCACCTCATCTAGAGTAAGTGATGAATCTTTCACTTGTCCTTTGAGATACTCCATCAAAATGAATACTGCATTAATCCATATAGGAGGTCATAAATGCATTATTCGTCATGTCTAAATGTGTATAAATAATCATTGATGCAATTAGGCACCAGGACAATATGTGAAATAATTTTCATTGCATACTTCACCAAAAAATAATAGTAATAAATTTCATTGCATATGGAAAAGAGAAATGTGTGAAAACAAGAAATTGGCATGACAAATAATGCCAATTTGTTTTCTCTATACAAGGCATAAATATTATATCCATTTCGCTACTTATTTATTGGTTTCCGTACAAGCATATCTGTTTTACCAAGTAGACTGCTCCTTAGTCAGCTATTTTCAATCCCCAATAAGTAATTACCTAATTCTGAGTCATCTGTTTGATTACCATCAAAATTCCAATTCCAACTTTATAAATAGAGTCGTGGAGTGGTCAAGAAATACAGCACACTAGGTCATGTTATATTCGTATGCTGTTAACATAGCAAAAAGTCTCTTGATGGAAGTACTATGAGCAAATGTTACAGTGGACATCCTTTAAAAACGGGGAGTTGAGGACTACTGCTAACTTTTGCCCAATTTTTCTAGAGTTTAGTGTCAAACACCATAGGGATTGAGTTGAAGAGCTGTTGCTTATATTTCATTCGGATCTACAATTGTTTCACCTTTTCACTAGGGCCTCTGGTATCATGCCTCACCTTGACAATAATAAACTGACAATAGGATATAGACACATCAACTTGACAAAACCAAGGAGGGATAGGGTAATTCAAAAGAAGACTAGAAATTTAAACTTACAAAAAGTGCACATAAAACATAAAATTAGGGGCATACCAATGGCTCGAAGCACTTTAAGGTCAAATTTCTCGGCTAGTTCCTCATGACCTATAGTCTTAGCACGGTGAAGTATATACAACTTCAAGTTTATCAGCATATCCTGATAATTTTAAATTTCAAATGTCATAACAAGACACAAATGAAATAATAAAAAACTGCAAGTGAACGCATACAAAAGTTATGGCAGATGACATTAGAAGAGCATCTTTTTATCGTAAACCTCAGGTTATGGCAGATGACAGTAGAAGAGCATCTTTTTATCGTAAACCTCAGGTCTCACTAGAAAAGAGCACATATCAGAAAGCAACTATCACCAATTCACCGTACTAAAATTAATTTTCTTGTTGTACTTCCTCCTAAACTGATTGAATTAGTAGTTAAAAATGTTCAATGGATGTTGAGCTAAATAAATCAACCTCTAAGTTGGTCCAACATTTTCCCAAAGGATCATCTGTCAAACCGTGACAAACACTGGTTATCATGCAAAGACATAAAGCCATCTCGGACATTGATATGTATACATGCAACAGCAGGTACAAAAGAGAATAAAATGATTTTATGACTAATCATATAGATACGTCCTTGTCAGTTGGCGGTGAAAAGACTGATAAAGCTCAATAAAAGAAGAGAAAATCTTAGAAACACAGACAATCCAGCCAAACATTCAGTAAGGGCTTATCGAGACATTTGAACTCAGATAACTTGAGCCGATTTAATGTTTCCAACTTAAACTTATAGGCCTTGTATAAATAAAGCCTGCCAGTTTATTTGAGGACTATATCATTAATTAACTCTAATGGAACATGCATTTTATTGTTCATAAACATATAAAAGCAGCCTTGGTTATTCAAGAATTAATTTACAAATCATAAAAAGAAAAGTCCGATAACCCATAGCATCATGATCAATTTAATTTCAACTCAAAACACACGTCTTTAAGAGACTCATAATCAATACATATACTATTATTGCTTTTCTCCTCTGATATAAACATCCTACACATCTTGGCATATAATTACAAAGCATGTGGCCAACTCATGTGACAAAAAAAAAACTTACAATCTCAGACTTCGAAAGGGAGCATAGCCAGGACACATCTTCAGGCCTGTCCTTAATAAAACAATCATCCGTCTTATCCACAGCCATCAATATGGAAAATCCTATCTAGAGTAGCAAAGGGACTCCAAGAAGCAAATCAAGGACAGTAAGATCCCAAGTCCTGTTGAGAAGTCTTGAACATATGTTAACACTTAAATTAGAAACCCAAAAACAAAGATTAAAATTTTTTAAAAAAAAACAGTTAGCGAAACAGACGAAAATAGCATGAACCTAAAGATTACGCAGGGAAATAAGCAAAAAGGGCAAAATAGAAAAACTAGTTGGATCAATATATTCGAAATCGAGAGATGGATTCCTTGAAGAGAAAGAGAGGCTGGACTTACCAAACTGGAGAACAGAAGAGCTTCTGGAATCACGATTCGGAGGCGCAGTGGGATCTAGGGGTTTGGAAGAGATGAGAGAAACAGGGTTTTAGGGTTTAGGGAACGAAATATAAAAGAAAAAATATTTAAAAAGGGAACGGGGCTTCTTTGTTGACCAGTTGACTATGGATTGTTAAGGTGGAGATTAGTAATTAAAAAAAAAAAATCATATTTTTACACAATGCGTGATAACTTTAGAAAAAATTAATCTTTTAGTTATTTAAATTTTAATTCAATTATGACTCAATCCATCAATTATAATACTATATAACTCAGTTCTTAAATTTTTGACTTGTTTAGAATACAGTTTCTAATCTTTTTATATTTGATCCTTGTCATATATAATTTGTTGTCTTAAATCATGAATTAATTATCTTACGTGGCAAAAAAAAAAAAAAGACCATAGAACAATTAATTGATGATTTTAAATAAGTTATATATGATGAGGATCAAATTATTAAATATAGAACCTTGTTGTAAAAAATTTAAAAAAAAAAACATGAAACCTTGTTCAAGCCTATCTTATAAATATGACCATAGAAATATTCAAGAGCGTACATCTACCAATTAATTCAATTTAGGAACTTCGAATTGATTGTTGGAAAAACGATATTTAAACATCCTCTAAAAATATTAATTATTGTTAAAAAGTTTGAAATTTTAGGGAAAAAAATTATCAGCTTTGGCTGAAACTAATATTTTGTTGATTTAATTTTTTTTGGTAGTCATTTTTCATATTTTTAATACTCATCTTTTACATTTTTAATATTCATCTATATTGCTTTTAATATTCAATTTTTTTTTAATTTTTGTAATAGGCGTTTTGAATATTTTCAGTACTCTTTGTTTTTTTTTTTTTTGAGTTTTTAATACTGAAAAAGATGGGAACAAATTGCTCAGAAGTAACGTCATCCACGTGGCAACATTGAGCACTCAATATTTCCTTACGTGGTCATATTTTATGTACCCAAAACACCCTTTTCCTCTCCCCTAGCCAGTCCCTCCCTCTCAAAAAACCCCTTTGTTGCACTCATTTTTCAAACAAAAATACCAAAAAAAATTCATAGTTAAAGGCCAGAGACCATTTAATCTGGACGCTTCCTTGTTCATATTCTATGGTCAAATTGGTCATGTTTTGCCTGTGAAACTCAATTGAAAGGAAGCCATTAGATCTCACTCAGCTCCCAAGGTATTTATTTCTTCCTCACTTTTTTTTCTACATATTTCGTTTTTTTTTTGGATTTTTCTAGTTTTTTTTATGATGGTTTAGATTTCTTCAGGGACAAGCTTAAATTTATGATTATGTTCCATGATGTTTTTGGCACTCCATCTCTCTTAATTAAAACATTCTCAATGAAGCTGTTATTCGCAATTTTAAGATCTCCTAAAAATCTTATCCCCGAAATGACTAATTTCTAAATAGAAAACTGAACAAGAGAGACTCGATGAGAAAATTGTTCATATTGATTCCATTTTCATTTCAAAACACGATTTTTTGTCTAGTTTGTTCATGACATTATCTTTGTCAGAAAGGATTTGAATGAATTGGTAATCTAAAGAGCTACATATATGGAAGTAGAAACAAGCTATTGGATACCAAATTAAAATTTCACCAACCAAATTCATCAAAAGTTTGGATTAAACGTCTACTAAAGAGCTTTGTTTGTGATGCTCGAACAGAAAAGATTTCTCAAAGCATTTCATTCTGTGTGTTGATTTGAGGTTGTTAAGATTTAAGTATAATATCCAACTTCTGATTATGTTTAATGTTTCTAATTCAAAGGCTTTTGGTAAAATTAGAAATTGGAGACTTTGAATTCTATGGACGTCTTGATATTTTGTTAAGGGCGTGACACATGAAAATGATTATTTTACCCTAAATACATGGAAATAAGGCCCCACTTTCACAAAATTCGGATATATAAAAACATGACTTGCCAAATCGTGGTCTTTGGAATAAGATGTGGAGGTTGTCTGTGCCGCAAAGTGGTAAAACGCTTCTTTGGCTGGCTGCAATGGGTTGGTTATTAACCAACAATTTGCGTATGACTATGGGTTTGCAGGACACGCCATCATTCCACTTTTGTGGAATCTGAGAAAACTGTCTGCATGCCCTTCTTGATTGTAATTCAGCTAAAAAGTGCTGCATGAAGGTAGTGGCAACAAGTAAACGTACCAGATTTTTTTTCTTTCAATAAAGCTTCTGATTGGATTAAATGGAACATAAATCAATGCTTCGACCTTTCAATTGTTCGATGGCCAAGTTATTTTGTGATCCTGTGTAGAACTCTGTGGATGAACATGAATGCAGGTATTTTCCAAGATCGAGCTACAGGTGTCCACCAGATTCTCGCACAGGTTCGAGCACAAGGTAGGCTGGCAAATTTTCAAGTGCAAGGGACAAATGGGACAAGTGATAAGGCAGTGGAGAGTGTATCCTTGAGAGCCCCATTTGTGGGATGGGTTAAGTTTAATGTTGACGGTGCTTATTGCCTTAATGGGGATGTTGCTAGCAGTGGAGGTGTAGCATGAGATCATGAAGGACAGGTCTTGGGAGGTTTCATGTTTAGGATTGGAAAGGGAAACTCTTTACATGCGGAGGTGTTGGCGATTTTAATGGGTTTAAAGTGGGCCTGGGATTCAAACTGGAAGAAGGTAGTGATCGAGTCTAACTGTTGGGAGGCCAACCAGCTTGTAACTAGTGGCTGGGGTGATGACCATCAGGATGCGGGTTTACTGTCAGAGATAATGAAGTCCTTGGTGGTGAAGTGCGAATGGTGTGAATGTGAGGCTAATGTAGTAGCGGATACGTTAGCAAAGGAATCACTTGATCGCTTGTGGACCTATATGGAGAGGTGCCATATTTTGTATCTGATGTGTTGAAAGCTGATGTAATTCAATAGCTAGATTCAGTTTCATTTTGTACTATAAAAAAAATACATGTCTGCAGCTTTGCTTCCTTATTCATAATACGACAAATTTGTCCAACTTGTAAATAACATTGCTCAAGAAATTTATAGGGAGAATGACAGTGAAGTTCCAGAGACTGAACAAAATACCAATAAAGTCTATGCAAAAAGAAATAACAAGTCGTTGAGTCATCTTTATAGTTGTAAAACACACTTAATGAGTTGTTTTTTTTTTTTCAGAGACTTTGTTGGTATTTTCTTTGGTTCTTAGGACCTTACTGTCATTCTCCCAAATTTATAGTGGGTGGAATTAAAACTAAGATATTAATTTCATTTTTTCATTTATACATATATAGACATTAACCTAGAGAGATACTCCATAACTGGGTCTATGGTGAAAGCGGATATATGAGAAAACGATCATTAGGGTGTGTTTGATTTGAGTGGAGGAGAGGGGTGACAAATTATAATTTTGGATGGGAGAAACACAAAATTTACACTCTCATTCTTTTAAATTTTGGATTCCCACCTAAAATTTATCCTCTCATTCTTTTTAAATTTTAGATTTCCGTCCAAAATTTAAATACCTTCAACCTAAAAATGTAATTTAATCTCCCTCTCTTTCCCTCCCCTCCCCCCTTCCATCAAACCAAACACACTCTAAACGACCAAGAAACGCCAATATTCCACACAAATCTTCCAAGTCTGAATTCATATTTTATGAATGAGATATTTAATGAAGAAATTCCCTCTAATATTTTCAACAAATTCAAGTTTGTTCAAAATTTCCCCTTTTTGTGAAGCTTGGATAGAATTGGATACAAAACGTGTAATGTAAAGAAGTGATACGTGATTTTTATTTGTAACACAAAACTAAATTAGAAAGATAGAAGGAGGTAAAAAGAGTGATATTCTTTGTGAGAAACAAAATTTAAATGATGCTCTTTCCTTGTTTGGACATCATAGAGAGTATCACATGGAATGAAACACATTAAGACCAGCATATGATGTTTGTGTTGGTCGCGCAAAGGACGTTGGCTTGGGGTCCACCTGCCACCCCAGTCACCCTCCCCTCCATCTTTGATTCTCTGTCCCACTTCCTAAGGCACATTATCAAATCTCTTTTAAGTACGATTTTTAATGTAAAATATATTTTAATAAAAAAATTTAAAAAATATAAAAAAGTATCAAATGAACTTAAAAATTTTAAATCAGTGATTTTTTTATTTAAATGAGTTGTTAATTTTTATATAAGTGTAGTTAATATCTATATTCTTATAGGTAATGAGACTGATCTAATATTTTAAAATTCAAGTAATCTTTTTTAATCTTTTTTCTCAAAATTAAATTATAAATTAAATCTTATATTAAGATTTGAAATTAGTATCATATTTTTTCACATAACCATCTCTATATTCGAGTATTATTTTCCATCCTAATTGGGGTAACTTCTCTAAAAAGCTTTTTTTAGTATATCACTCATCATATCATCAAAAATTATCTAAAAATTTGTTAAAATTAACTAAACTTAAATTAATTTAATAAATTTTAAAATTACATTGAGTATTGACATATTTATTTTAATTAATTTGATTCTCGTATATACTTAAATTAAGGGAAAATTTAAAAAAAACTATATTGGAAATATAAAAAGGACAAATCAGTATATTGAAAATGGGAAAAGACGGATCAGGCGGGGGTCAGAGATGTGAGGAATATGTCATTTTGAAATTTTGGCCAAATGACAAAAATGCCCTTCAGCCCTCAGTCGCAATAACAACATAGAAGTTGTTAATGACGAATCCAGAGTTGTTAATGGCGAGATAGATGTTGTTATTGGCTCTGAAACTTTTTAATTGTGAAAAAAGAAATTGGAGTTGTTAATTTCTAATCCAAAGTTGTTAATTAAGAGATAAGTGTTGTTATTGGCCCTGAAACTTATTAAGTGTGAAAGAAGAAATTGGAGTTGTTAATATCAAATCCGAAGTTGTTAATGTCGAATTTGGAGTTGTTAATTAAGAGATTGGTGTTATTATTGGCCGTGAAATTCGTTAATTGTGAAAGAAGAAATTGGAGATGTTAATGTCGAATCAGGAGTTGTTAATTAAGAGATAGGTGTTGTTATTGGCTCTGAAACTTGTTAATTGTCAAAGAAGAATTGAAATTGTTAATATCGAATCCGGAGTTATTAATTACGAGGATCATGTTGTTATTCTGAAGTGGGGGATGAAGTGTGAAAGAAGATATTGGAGTTGTTAATATCGAATCAAGAGTTGTTAATTAAGATATATGTATTGTTATTGACCCTGAAACTTGTTAATTGTAAAAGAAGAATTGAAGTTATTAATATCGAATCCGGAGTTATTAATTACAAGAATCATGTTATTATTCCGAAGTGGGGATGAAGTGCTGAAGGGCATTTTCGTCATTTGGCCAAAATTTCAAAATGACAGATTCCTCACATCTCTGACACCCACCTGATCCGTCTTTTCCCATTTTCAATTTACTGATTTGTCCTTTTAATATTTCCAATGTAATTTTTTGGAAATTTCTCTTAAATTAATCTAAATAATTTAATAAATTTTAAAAATTACATTGAGTATTGACATATTTATTTTAATTAATTGGATTATTGTATATACATGAAATGTAAAAAACAATTTGCATTGTATATGATATGTAATTAACATGGATTTTTATAAATTTTTAAGATATAAATTTAGAATTTTTGAATTATATTTAAATTTAAAAAAATTATCAGGAAATGACTATACATTTTTCAACGTGGAACTTAATTTTTTTGTTTTTGTTGAAGTTGTAAAGTTTTCAAAAGAACAGTTACAGGAGATGACAGAAATTAGATGGTTCTTTGTATGTATAAATGAAGCCTCAAATCATCCACAATTCTTGACTAAATGTAAATGTGGAAGTTTCACACGAAAAATATTAAAATTTTTATTCTGAGACTATTTTATCAGAAAAAAACTTTAGAAAAGTGTGTTCTACGATTCTTTGCCGATTAGAGCCTCATAATCATTTG
Organism: Inga laurina; assembly: GCA_963855925.1. Taxonomy (NCBI): domain Eukaryota; kingdom Viridiplantae; phylum Streptophyta; class Magnoliopsida; order Fabales; family Fabaceae; genus Inga; species Inga laurina. The sequence continues at coordinate 58,461,753 of OY979711.1, forward strand.
ATGGGGACAGGCAAGCGGAAAACAAATTTAGGTGAACTGATTTTACAGAATTACCCCAACCATGGAACAAAATCTGATTGCATTGTCGCGGAGAAGTAAGGACTAGTTCGTCATTTGATACGCTCACAGAATAGAAGCAACATCATCAGAAAATTTCCCTGCATCCGGATAAATGTCGTTTTCCTTATTTCTTTTTGTCATAGTGCTTCTCTATCTAAAACAAATTTTTTATTTAATAAATTTTACTTAAACTTTCACTAAATTTATAATTATAATTTAAATCCTCAAAATGATCCCTAATTAAATTTAAAAGGATTAATAACATCTTTGATCCCCAAGTTTGCCTCATTTTGATTTTAGTCCATGAAATTTCAAACCATAGGTTTTAGTTCCAGTAGGAGCAAAATGATTCAGATTTTTATTGAGTTATAGTATCCAATGTTTTAAAAGAAATAAAATTAGAGGAACCAAAATCAAAATAAGGACAAATTTAAGACAGCAAAGATTATATTAACCCAATTCAAAATTTACAATTTAATTAGATGATATGTAGTTGCGATGATATATATTACTTCACTGCCTTTTCCCCCTTAATGAACATATTAATGGTTATGTTTGGAAATACGTTTTGGGGGTAAATAAGCCCGTTTTGGATGGTAAACTGACTTATTGAGTTGTGTGTTTTTTTTTTTAATATTTGGTTCAGCTTAAAATAATTACATCACGGGTAAAATAAGCTACTTATTAAATAAGCTCATCACTGTAACTTTTTTATTAAGTCACTTATTACGTAAGTTGAAATAAAATTCCTCTCACATACTTACCTCGTATGCCGTAAGTTACGATTCATAAGCACTTATTGTTCAAAAATAAATCGTTCATCCAAACATAAATCACATTACAAAAACTGATTTTTCTATTAAGTTATTTTTAATAAGTCAGAATCATAATAAGTCATTTTTCCTATCACTATCTCAAACACACACAATATCTATTTCTAATAGCCTCGTTATTATTATTTTTTTACATGGAATATCTTGTATTCTATACCAACCTCCTTTTAACTCTGAACGATTATGGATCCAGACTAATCCAATCGGGTAGGATCATAAGATACGGCAAAACTCTATTACCAAGTATTTAATACTACTATGTTTCTAGAATTTAAATTCAAAACCTCTGGTTAAATTAATATAATCCCTTCTCGGTAGAATTAAGTGCTTGGTGATAATAACCTCATATATTATTATGGCTGGCAAAAGCCGAAGTTTCCTGTGCAGCTTCATCATCATGCTAGTAGGCTTCCAATCAAGCCGGAGACATCTTCATCTCAATGCTAGTAGTTAATAAGAAAATAAAATTAAAAAAAAAAATCATACGTTTCTTTTAAGACTAAGATATTAATTATCAAAACTTAATAATCATGAAATTAAGTTAATTTTAACCCATACGGTAGCAAGTAACTTGAACAGTCAACAATGCAATATACAGAGGCAATCACTATGGAAGCAAGTTCTTTTCTTTGTTAACTTATTTAATAATTATTAATGATTAATTCTTGATAATCCTCTCCATATTTTTGGGTGATATTTTTTAAGATTTAATCTTCTTCTTTCTTTTTTTCCTATGTCACTTGTTTTTAATGAAAATCTCGGGGGTGTTTCTCTGTGCTCTCGCACTGCACGCTTCTGTTCTTGTTTGCAGTGTCACTGTCCATTTCTTCAAACCAGAGCATGAGTCTCTGTCTCGTGGACCATTCTTTGCCTCCTTAGACTCTACACGTCTCTGATCCCTTCTTCTTCTTCTTCTCTGCATTCTTGAGCCTGGAGCCTCAGAAAGTGTGAAACTTTCCTCAACATTGTTTTTCAACTAAATAGTTTTTTTTTAGAAAGAATCAGTGAAGAGAGACGAAGAATCACCTAATCCATTTTTTTTAATTCCTTAACTCCTGCAAGTTTTTGTTTTTATGTACATCCTTTTCTTCTTGCATAAAAGGGAGTCTAGAGCTACAACTACAAACCTCAAAGCTCCAAACTTTTGAAGCATTTCAAGTTTAGTTAGTCCAAGCTCTAAGAAAGAAATTTAAAAAAAAGAAAAGAAAAGAAACGTTTTTTCCCCTTTCCTCTTGCAAGTATTTGAAAATGTCATCAATTATACAGATTTCCCTTGTAGATTTGGCGCAGGCAAGCCATCGCAGGGACATGAGTGCCGAAGCTAGCATTTGTTTCTCTGATGCTGAAGAGGGTTCTTGCTATTCCCACTTCTATTCAACAAATGGTGGCTCATACGATGACCATAGCTTTGCTTGTGTTTCTGATCCTGAGGTTATTGAGGGTGTTCCTGAGTCTGCAAGAGCTTCTTCTTCTTCTTCTGTCACTGAATGTTCAGTGGAGGTTGAAATTGAAAGTGGGGTTCCTGAAATTAAGGTGCATTTGGATGTTGTAGAGAAAGAGTGTAGGATTTGTCACATGGGTCTGGAAAGTGAAAGCCATGAATCTGGGGTTCCAATTGAATTGGGTTGTTCCTGTAAGGATGATCTTGCTTCTGCTCATAAACTCTGTGCTGAAACTTGGTTCAAGATTAAAGGAAACAGGTATGTAAAAATGAAACCCCATCTTCACTTTCTTTCAATTCTAAGTTTTTGATTCATGAGTTTTATGTTAAATATCTGTGCTTCTCTGTGCTTAACTTGAAATACTCAATCATCGGTTAGATTACTTAGTCTGGATGGTTTTGGATTTTTTTTTTGTTCGTGGATGACTTAATTGAGTGGGAAATTAAAGATGATCAAGATAAGAACAAAATGGTGAGGACGTAGGATCGATTAAATTCTTGGACTAAAGGGAAAGTGGCTAAAGTTAATCACCAAGAAGATGATGGAAAAAAAGTAAATGCTCAAAAACATGAGTCAGTCCTGCTTAGTCAGCGGCATGTCTCGGTACATTGAGCTTCCTTGTTGCTAACTATGTCCTGTTTCTAAATTTAGGAATCTTCATTTTTGCTTCTTTATGGTTCTCTCTTTATCCGTATATCAAGTGGAGACTTGACCCCTTCAACCTTTAATGTCCCCACTTTAAAATTTACGAATCTCTTTCTTGCTTTTTTTTAATTTCTTTTTAAATCTCCATCAAAGTGAAGATTTGACACTTTCAACCTGTAATATGCTTTCTAAATATCTTGGTGGGTGCTTGGTGCTTTCACATGCACCGCCTAGAATTATTTTATTATTTAGTCCATTAATTGTTCAACCTCATCTTTCCTGTTCATACAAAACTTGTGACATTGACCACAGCTACTTTCATTATGCTTTCATAGTGTGCCCTAAAGTCCTGCATGTAAGTGCAATTGTCCAAATCCTGGAAGCAGTTCTTAAGGTGCAATGTATCCATACTTCATTATCAGACTTAATGTTACCGTCTGTGTCAGTGCCTCTAAAAGTTCATGAGTGCTGCTTGCTGATGTTGGAATGGTTGAAAGTTTAGGCCTTGATTGAATACCATTAAGCAATTTCCTGACATAAGTTGTCAACTTTAAGTGGTGGATTGAAGCATCTTCCTTTCCTTTAATGGGCACCTAATATGGAGAAGATACTCTGCTTTTACGTGAAAAGAAATTTGTTGGGGCCATTGATGATGAAGGTTGGATCTATGAAATATCCAATTCAGATGTGCATGGTTTCACCTCTAGATTAAAATTAAAAAGGAGTAATGGAACATAATTTGCATCTGTTTTGACTGGAAGTGTTCTCTCATTTATTTATCGATGCCTTGATTAGTGAAAAATAATTCGTGGTATCTTTTTCTTCCTCTTAGAGATTCCATGACCTTTTGAGACATGTCATTTTATCATTTGCTTAGGACAATCCTGCTTTTTTAAAGGCAGGGAATTACTGAGGAGGGATATTCTAGTTAGGCTAACTTAAGCTGGAAAACCATAATGCTTCAATTTGATTAATTGTTGTGATTTGGTAGAACGATCTGCTTTGATAGCTAAGTATAACCAATTATTTTGATAGATTTTTTGTCTCAACAAAACTTAAAAGCAAGTTCATATATTCATGTTTGAATCAAGATGTGCAAGAATGAGATAATTGTCCTTGAACCTTGAAGTTTATCAATGCTGAGTGCCTGAGCAGAAAGCTCTTAGGTCTTTGTGTTGTATGATATGTTTTTTTTTTTTTGGCCAAAAACTTTTGTATAATTCTTTGAGTTCTCACATTGACAAGGCTGTGATATTTCCTTGTTCTTGAAGAATTATTTAGTGAACTCCATACACATACACCAAGCTAATGTGAGATGGATATTTAGTTTGACCTACCGCTAATACGTCTTTATGTCGATTTTTCACTGCCTTATTGGCTTAGTGTACGTATAATAAGTTCACCTTTGAAGTTCCCCTTTTCATTAGAAAAATCTTTAAGGTAAACTTAGTCTGCTAAATATAGGTAAATTACACCAATTATGAAAGAGACATTTAAACATCTATTTGTTAGGATTCAGTGAACAGTGTGTTTGCCATGCATGTGTTTCTTATTTACGTAGGAATTTCTTCTTTCCCTTGTTTGGCATTCTGTAGGCTGGTAGCTAATAGGATTGCTCTATACTCTATCTTCCTTCTGCTTCTGGTCCCTAATATAAGAGCTAAATAACTAATTTGTGGAGATTAAAGAAATTAGTTAAGCTAGTTATGTATAACAAATATGTGAGCTGGTTTGCCTAGCGTACCCTTTCTAATCATGTGTACTATAACTGCCTTTGATAGAAATCCCCTTCCTATGTGCAATCAATAAGGATACTATGGGGAGAAAATTATAAATTTTGGGTATAAAATGAATTGAAATCTTATATTTAGGATTCAAATAAACCTCTTATTTAGCTCCTATATTTAGAACTGGAGGTAGTAATATCACAACTGCAGCTATTTTAAATCCTTCATTGTGTTGGATGTGGTTTGAAGGCTAGTTACAGCCATGCATGAAGCAAAATTCACCAAAACTGTGAGACAAAGAAGATAGCAAGTTTTTCAGACCAATGTTTCTCTGTAATTCCTTAAATTTCATGATTTTAATCATCTTGGTATGACTAAATTCTTGTAGGACCTGTGAAATCTGTCATTCTGCGGCACGAAATGTATTTGCGGCAATAGAGGAGACAACTGAGAATTTAAGTGACAGCAACAACGCTATCACATTATCAACACTCCCAGTGCCGGCTTCCCCGGAAACTCAAAGATTCTGGCAGGGCCGCAGGTTCCTGAATTTGATGCTTATTTGTATGGTTATAGCATTTGTCATATCATGGGCTTTTCACTTCCATTTTCATTCCCCTTAGTGCAGTCCTTTTTAAGATCACAGGGAAACAAAGTTTGTTAGAGGGGAAAAATGTGGGGTGGATACAGAAGTGGTTCTTTTGAGAATGAGTGTTTTTAGTGCTTAATCCACAGCTTGAGGCCTCATAAAAATTAGCTGTTATTTTGCATTTCTTCATTATCTTCTAGGGCCTTAGCCTTAATTGGCTTTTTTTTTTTTTAAAAGTCTACCATCCAAAATTAATGTGGTTCATAGACAAGTACTGGAATGTTGTGTTGAAATGTATATCATATTATTAGTATTATTATTATTGCTTCTTCAATGCTTTTTCGTGCACCATGAATATTCTTCTGTAATTTTTTTCCCCTTGGCTTGCTAAAGGCTGCTATACATGATATGGCAAATTTGTGGGGTGGTCGATTGGCAAACTGAATAATTTATGTCCATACAATGTACTAGCTCCGGTCTTAAAACACAAATTAAGTTTTACATTTAGGACAGGCTCACAGGCTGAGTACTTTTTTTTTGGTAAACAACAGGCAGACAGGGCCTTTGGCCCCCTAACCCAGAATCCTCCCTGTATCCGGCGCCTTTTCCTGAGTCCCTGACCTTCTAACACTGGACCAGATAACCCGGGGCAACCGACTAATCCGGAGCGGGGGATATTTTTAGGCACATCCCTGTAAGGTGCTTTGCACCAAGGGTGGGTTTCCCCTTCCAACACATGCTTCTCCCAGGTTCGAACTCTCGTTCGCCTGGGGGAGTGTCAGATGCCTTACAAGTGCACCCGGCACTTGTTGGTAGAGAAGAAAGAATTTATTAACTTTAAAGCTGTGATTAGCTGTTGCTATAATATCATTAACAAGCCCTTAAGGGTTACTGGTCTCTTCAAAAAGGAATAAGTCGATGGTTTCTTGGAAAATTATGCACCAATATTTGCTTGTGGTATCATGTAGAAATTACTAATAATATGACTTAAAAATTGCATATAGTCCCTCTTAAAAAATTACTAATCATATCATGTAGAAATTACTAATAATATGACTTAAAAGTAATGAAAAATTGCGTATAGTCCCTCTTAAAAAAATTCACTTCCCTCTCTAAAATATTTCATTTCTACCCACCAAAAAAAAAATTCTGTCTTCCTCCATTTACTTTTTTTTTTTAAAAATTAAATGGATTATAAATATAAAATTAAAATTATACTTTCCACAAAATATTAGTATTTATACAAATTTAATACATATTTACAATTACGTTTTTTTTTATAAAATATGCCCCCGCGAATTTTTTTTCTGGATCCATCACTTAGCCAGTAGTCTTAGGGCATGTTTGTTTGGGCGTTACGATTGCTTACAAGTTGCTTTTTACGTAAATCGAGACACAACTCCTCTCACATACTTACTTCGTATACCGTAAATCACTATTGAAAAGCTACTTATAAGCAATCGAATCGCTAAAACAAACATGCGTTTATTCATCAAACTTCACACAATCTTTGAAAAATGTGCATAATATATGAAAAAATTATATTATTTATAAGTCATGACCAGTTTGATTCGGTTTAGACGCGTACGAAGTAGATAACATACAATCTAATTTTTATACAAGGAAAAAGTTTTTTTAAAGTTTATTAGACTTTGTATGATGCACAAGAAAGTGTTTCTTTTTTTAAATTTAATAATAAGTGCGGAATTTATTGCTATTTAGAAGGTGAGTGTTGATCAATTTTGATGAGCGATAGAGTTCGCACATTTGACTAAGCTCCAATGGTTGTAGCCTTGTAGGATTAATCTGTGGTAGGGTAACATGATTAGCAAGGAAATTAAACCCAGACCGGTCAGTGAATCGATCGGGGTACTGGGTCAAGGATCAGTGGGTCAAATCGGAGTCAAATAGGAGCTAAACCGGGACTAAATCAGTGAGAAATGAAATATTTTAGGCTTATAGTATGAAATTCTAAAGAAAAAAAAATTAAAAAAAAGAAGATTTTAAAAAAAAAAATTGACCCTGACCGGGTCACCAAACCGGACCGGTTTAGTGCTCGGGTCGCCGGTTTCCAGGCCGGTTTGGCCGATCTGGTCCGGGTCAGATAACCTGGATGATTAGTCATAATTTGTTAATTGCTAATTTCTGTTCCTATTTAATTTAATATTTTTTTAACAAAAAGGATGAATTATTATTTTAATAATAACATCAAATCCTAGTGTTTCTTGTTGATATATTTATTGAGGTTAATTATGATAATTAAAAAAATTCATGCATGATAAATAAGTATTCATAAATTTTTTTATATTGAATTGTTAGTTTCGTCTTAAAGATGTTTACAATGTCATTTTCAAAAATCATATTCATGTTCGTGGCTTTTGCCTTGCGTTGCGTGTGTGGATAATAATTTACGTCTATTGTGTTTAGCTTTTCGTGAAAAAGAAAATACAAGTATTTAGAAATGATGAAAAGACAATCAAGTGGAAGATGAATGAGTACTTTAAATTAAACAATTTGATAGCCAGAAATATTAGTGAGATGAGGGATAAATTTTGAATAATAAGCACAATAAATAAATGGCCAAGCATGTCTTTCTGTTTCTCTTGCATATTTTCTTCAAATTTGTCAGTGTTTTTAATCCATTTTTTATTGTCGTTTATTTTCCATTTTCAAGTATACTCTATATTACTATACTTAATCGATGTACAACTAGAGAAAATTTTGATTCATTTTGTCATTTAAAAATTGGTTAAAAGGACTTGTTTGAAATTTTATTAGTCATAAGGACTTGGATTTAAGTATTGATTCTTTCTACATATGAAGTCCTTTATAGTACTATTGTTACTTTCTGTATTAAAAACACATAAGATCCTTATAACCAATAAAATTTCCAAAAGGCAACTTTTATTAAATATTCTCTCAATTTCTATTTATCAGGTTCTCTCCTTTTTTTTTTTTTTTTTTGAAATGATCTACCCTTTTTATAAAACCGTCTTTGACTTGGTATGAATAATAAATATTTTTAACCAATTTTACTCTTCATTAATTCCCTCCGCTCATTCTCTTTCATCATTTTTCTTGCTACTTCCTCCGATCATATTTATAAGTAACTTTCTTTCTTTTATGGGGCTGATCCTTTTTATAAACAACTTTCACTTTTTGTTTGAAAATGTAAACTTCTTTTTCCTATTTTACCTTTATTAAATATTCATTCTTTCTCATATCTTATACTTATTATTTCATAATTTTTATCTATTCTTTCTCCTATACTCTTTTCATAAATAGGGACATATATGGAAAAAAACATGGCATTTTTTACACATTTATTATTTTTAACTATCTGTTCGTTTTGCTCAATTAAAGAGAAAGTTGTTTATAAATAGGACCGGCAAAAGTATCATTCTCTCCTTTACCTAATCATTAGTAAGGGCATATTTGAAAACCAAAGTATATTTTCTCTATATTTATTATTTTTAACTAATTTGAACTATTTTTTTAAACAATACAATTTATAGGGACCAAGTGAGTAATTTTCCCTTTTGTCATCGTCATGAAAAGTTCAAAACTGTGGTCATTGGGTAAAAACTGTGGACTCTGTTAAAGACAGAAACATGCAATTCGCAGTTCGAATAGACTGAAGATAATCTTTTGATTTCCCAGTCACTTTCAAGAGACAGTTTTTTGTCTTTTTTTAAGGACTAGCTCACTGTGCAATCTCGAATTTATCATCGTCATATCTTAATTCTTATATCTTCAAATTTCAAAGTACGTGGCTATATTTTTTGTTTTTACAGCAGAATATCAAGTGTCTGTGATCATAATCAGGAATCAGCAGACAGAAAGGAGGCAGCAGGCATATCAACAAAATCCCATTATTTTTCACAACAGAGGAAAATGGGGTAAAGCCTGACACAACTATCCCAAAGAAACGTAAAATAATAGTAAAGATACCACAAGGTAAAATCCCTACAGTTTTCAAAGTGTTCGTTTGGTTGAGCGATTGGAATGCTTAAAAGTTGCTTTTCAATCGTAATTTACGGTATACGAGATAAGTATGTGAGAGGAGTTGCGTCTCGATCTACGTGAAAAGCAACTTATAAGCAATCTGATCGCTGAAACAAACAGGCACAAAATTCTGTTCTTTCTGGCTTTCATGTTTGTCTCATCTCTCAGAAAAGACAAGCAGCTTATAGATGCAAACAAGTTGGCCACTCAAATAAGACAAAAGAAAAAGTGTCTTCCACATATACATTAGGTGAGACCATAGTCCCTCCATCTATCAACATACCAAAACCAAGTGAATCCTAATAAAAAATGTGTCTTAATATGCTTAGTTATATGGTCCTTCATGATTTGGTTCTAGTTAATCTGCCCCTTTTTATTTTGTCTGATATGTAGCTATCATCTCATGCTTTAATCACCATCTCATTATGCTCCACATCGTTTCAACATACTCAGATTTTTATGTTACACACTCAAATTTCTGTACTTTGCAAGTCTCCTGGCTCAAGAATGCTGAAGAAGAAGAATCAACTAATCCATGTTTTTCCTTAATTCCTCAACCTGTTTTACAACTACTTGATAGTCCTCAGATTGTTATGTTACATGCTTAAGAATCTGGTTTTTATCTTCAAAACCCAAAGCTCCAAACTTGAAGCAGTTAATGCTAAGCATGGGTTTTGAGAGTAATTAAAATAAGTACTTTTATGTTTACGAGACAAAACTCTTATAACATATTTATATTATATAGCGCAAAATCACTTAAAACAAATTGATCCAACTGAGCATTAAGTCTCAAGCTTTAAAAAGAAATACGCTTTTTTTCTTTCTCCATTTTTTTTTTAAGAATTAAAAGGGTAGATACAAACAACTTAAAGTTACAGGTGGTATTGAACTAAAAATGGAGCTTCCATATCACTTAACTACAAGACCTTTGGCTTCTTCTTCCCCTTCTAATCCTTAGAAAATGTTATCAATTATTCAGATACGCTGTGCAGATTTGGAGTAGGGAAGTTGCGGCCGTGACATGACCGGCGGCGAGGCTAGCATTAGTCTCTCTGAGGCTAGAGATAGAGAGTGTAGGATTTGTCACATGGGTTTGGAAAGTGATAGGCAAATATATGGGGTTCCAATTGAATTGGGTTGTTCCTGCAAGCATGATCTTGCTGCTGCTCATAAACACTGTGCTGAAACCTGGTTCAGAAGTCAAGGGAACAGGTACTTCAAACCCTCTCTTCAATTTCTTTCAAATCTAATTTTCTATGCTTGAATTTTATGTTAAATACAAACTCGCAAGATTGTACTACCTCCCGTCCTTAGTATAAGAGTTAGTTGAATAATTTGGATAAATTAAAGAAGTTAGTTATGTTAGTTATTTATAACAAATATGCATTACTTTTCCTGAAATATCATCTTTCATCATGACTATCCTTGGATGAAAATTCTTTAATGTGTGCAATAAATAGGAATATTTTGAAAAAAAAAATTGTAAATTTGTGAGACAAAGTGGTTTGCGGGTTTTATATTTAGAATCAAATCAAATTTCCAACTAGCTCTTATATTAAAGAGCGTAGTAAAGTTCATGTAAAAGTATACCATAAAATATTGAAGACAGCAACCCCCCCCCCCCCCGGGGACCACGTTTCTCTGTGAATCTTTAACGTGTACTATGATTTAAGTATGAATAAATTCTTGTAGGACCTGTGAAATCTGTCATTCTGTGGCACGGAATGTTTTTGCAACAAATGAGGAGACAACTGAGAATTTCAGGGACAGCAACAACGTTACAATAGTAACCACAACTCAACCAGAAACTCCTCGAAGTTATCTTCAAATCCTGGAATTTTGTATATTTATCATATTTTTCATTGCATTTGCCATCGCATTTGGGTTCGCAGGGTCAGTGTAACTCAAAAATCAAATTCATCTCGTCTCTCAAATTCTTCAAGCTTGACATTTCAAGTACTTACATATGTTATTCGTTTCTACAGCACAAAATTAAGTGTCTGTCATCATCAGAAGTGGGAACAAAGAAGGAAACTGCAGACAAATATAGGAGGCTGTAGGCATATAACCAAAAAAAAAAAAAAAATCCAAACCAGCCATTATCTTTCATAACATAGGAAAATGGATTCATTCAAAAGCCTAACAAAACTATTCCAAAGAAACATCAAATAATGCCAAAGCAAAAAAAGAAACAGGATGTGAAAATCTATACAGTTTTTGAATTTTTGTTCTTTCTGGCGTCCATGTTTGTGCCATCTCTGAGAGTTTCTTGTGCATCATTCTCCATTCCAAGGCTGAAAAGACAAGCTGCTTGAAGATACAAAGAAGTTGGCCAATCAGGTGACACCACTTGTGCTTGCATTGCATCCCCAAGAGCTTCTTGTGCCATCCCATTCATCAAATAAGACAAGCAGCGTCTCGCATACACGGTAGGCGACACCATGGTCCCTCCATCTATGAACTGAAAGAGTCACCAAATGAATCCGAATAAGAAAATGTCTCCAAAATGCTTCAGAATAGTTTTCGTACCTCCTCTCAGATTTTAGAAATATAGGCTCCCCTGTTTTCTCTAATGCTACCTCCATTCCTAAATATAAGACCCAATTAACTTTTTTTTTTTTAGATTAAGCAAGCTGCTTAAATTACTTTAAAGTATTTCTATCTATCGGTTTTCTTTAAACTAATTTACCGGACTTATAAATTAATACGTTATCTAATGATATACAACATATGATTTGATTAAATAACTTATGTAGCTTCCTTAATCTCTCTCTCTCAAAAAAAAAGAAGTCAATTGGGTCTTATATTTAGGGCCTAATACGAAAAACTAAAAGTAGCGGAGTTTAGTGTAGTTTTCTTGAAAATGAGGCGTTTGAGCATTAAATGTCATATGAAGTTCTGGAGTAAATTAAAACCAGAGGTGTGAATCTGGTTTAAAAAAACCTCACAGGATTTAATAATACTCCCTCCAGTCTTTAATACAAGACATATTTAACTAATTTGATTAGATTAAGGAAGTCGAATAAGCTAGTTATTACGAAATGTATTTATTAAAACACCCTACTCATCTTTCTTAATTACTTTATCCCCTCTCCTCCTTGATTATTGGTGAGAGTATTGTTAGGGGTAAATTAGGAAAATATTGATAAATGTGAAAATTATATCTTATATTTAGAAACAAGATCAACTCCCCAAATATATCTTATATTAAGGACCGAAGGAGTATATCTTTTCTCACAAAACCCATCACAACTTGGCCTGAACAGTAATTCTCAATAAAGAAAATGAGAGGCCAAAAATATTGAGGATTTGAATCCATGTCAAAGAACACTTACTTGTGTGTAGCAGTCAATGGAAGTGACAAAGTCCTTGGCTCGAAAAGCAGTATCTCCATGCTTCTTCAAGTTCAGGGTCTCTTGCATCTGACTCGTCCACAATTGAAATGAAAGCTGCAATTCCCCGGCGTTGAGCAGCGGATCAGCATTGCAGTGTAAACAGAATGATAACACCATAAAATAAAAAGCATCCCCCTCCCTTGTTTACTACTCGTTCTAGTCCTTATTATAACCACCTCCAACACGTTTCATAATATAAGTATATAACATGTTTTGTTTGACGTTCACAGCGTAAAATTTGTTCTAAAAGTTTTCGTTGAAAAATAATGTTACTCCGGAAGTTTTTTCAGGTTCAACGTCATCCTGAAAGTTTCAAAACATAGTAAATCTCCCCACACCGTTAAAAAACTAACATTGACTGTTAAAAAATTGACATTAACATTGCTTCATTTTAACACTTTCAGGATAACATTAAACAAAAAAAAAAACTTCAGGGGTAACATTACTCTTTAATAAAAACTTCCTAGATAAATTTGTATCTTAACCCTTTACACCTAGTATCCCCAAATAATCAGCCAAACTTCTCTAACTAATGACTTTGATTGAGGGTAATTTTGTTATTGAGAGCTTATAATAAGGAGCCGAGCGAGTATATCTAAGAAAGAGAGGCTCTCTTTCTTGTAAATTAAGGCAGCGGCATAAACCTCATTGGCGATTCCCTCATCATCCCTGTATCCAGTCTTCTCCAACATTTCGTGTATGGCAGTAAGATCAAGTCTCAAACATGCTTCACCTAAAGGTGTCAGTGATGGCTTCGTTGAGGATGCAGCTTCATGCCGAATACCCATCAAAACATATGAGGGGACCTGCTCAAATACTATCCAAATGAGAAATTATAGTCTTCTCAAGATGGATTTGATGATCTATAACAAGTTCAAAAATTTATAGCTATATTAATCCTGCCAAAGATAAGTAAACCGAGTCAATCACGAATAGACATGTACCATCTGTTGTGCATATTTTTTAATAGAAATAACCTCTTACATGCTTAATTCGCATATCTTTTATAAGTATAGAAAGTATTGATACTCTGCAAATTTTGTACACACAGACTACTGATATCCTACTCACAAATTAAATTTTCAATGTGGGACTTTTCCCCAATTTCCCCCTAAGGTTTAAAAATATTGTGGCGGAAGATTCAATAATATAAGAGGCATCTTAATATGTAGCAATAAAAACAGATTATGCGGCATAGTTTCACTAGAAGGTTGTCAAGTATGGCATTGCACCTCAGTTTCTTTTTGAAGTGACATTAGAGAAGTAACAAGAGACTTTGCATTTGGTCTCTCACGAGCTTCATACTGTAAACAACGAGAAGCCAACCGCACCAGTTCGGTTCCATCCTCCTTTGAAAAGTGACCTTCTAACGCAGAATCCATTAACATCAAAAAGTTTTTGCCCCGGATCAGATCAAGTGCCTGTAAATTGAGAAATAAATAAATAAATGGTACCAACGTCAAATCTCTGAACTTCATTAGTTACATGAGTATTGCTATAGCTCCAATAAGCAAACTAGAGCGACCATAAGTGTAACAAAGCATAACTCAAAATACTAATGGCAATCACCGGGAAGCCATTATGATAAGAAAATTCAAAGCATCTATATGAACGAAGAAATGGCCTTCAATTAACATGTGTAGTTTTAAGCAAATAAATAAAGAAGCAAAACTCTGGAGAGGAAACTTACATGGCTAGGGGGAATATGTTTTCCACTCAGAAGATCAAGCAACAAAGTTCCAAAACTGTAAACAACACTCTCTGGTGTCACTCGACCTGCATATATATATGCACATGAACAAAAGAATCATTGTGAAATACCAAATTTACTTTATAGGCATATCAAGGAAAAACATACACACATGCTACTAGCATTACCTGTTCTCAAGTACTCAGGTGGTGTAAAGGCCAAGTTTGTGCTGTAACTCTTGCCATCTCTGCTGTTCTTCATGAGCCCAAAGCAAGACAACCTCGGATTACCATCCTGTTGATTCAACATAAGCAGACGCAAGAATTCAATTTAGTCCTTTCAGTTTCAGTAAGAATAATACTATCCCTTTATTAGTGAGAGCAATTTAAGCCCTTCTAGTGTTGACATACGAAATATTATCCCTCTGATTATTAGATCAAAACAAGTAAAAATAAAAATTAGATTGTACAATAGCTACATTTGGTCATGCTGTTAAAAATAGAATTTTTAAACTGTCTTCAATTTATAACCTTTATATTATACCTGATCAAACAAGATCCTGTAAGCATTGAGATCATGATATAAAGCCCTTCCTTTACTGCTGCAATACTCAAGAGCTTGAGCTAAGTACAAGGCCACCCTCAACCTCATTGCCCATTTCATGGGTTGTGCCTCCCCTGAATCAAGCCAGTCATCATTTTTCTTTCTTTCATAAACCAAATGTCAAAGGACTAAAATAAAAGATTGATTCAAAATCCAACGAAGATTTGAGATGAAAAGCATAAAAGTGCATAATGATCCAGAATATCTAACAATGAAAGAGATGCTTAGCCAGAGTTTCATGTGGCATGAACTCTGCTACCAGTAGCCTCTCATCCCCTTCATAGCAATAGCCAATCAAGTTGGCTAATCTCTCGCTTCTCAGACTCCCCACTTGCTTAGCTTCCTCCTACAACCACATTTCATCAGATTAAAAAAGACAGACAAATAAAATAAGCATAGAATGAAATCCTATTTTCGTCCCTAACTAATTCACCATCATTTGAATTTGGTTCTTTGATCATTAGAAGTTTAAAGTTTTAAGCATATGCCCTCCAGCAAGAATCACCATAAAACTAACACTTAGATCCGCTAACTTAGACATTATTTGATGGTCTGACATAAGAAACTCCCATCTCTTTCTGATATCAAACTCAGCAAACATTTAACTTTTAGTGTTAAACTATGGATCAGCATTTGAAGAGCAGCTAATATTTTAGCAGCTGATTACACCAAATATATTCATGATTCATTGAACCAAATCCTGAATTAAATATACGACGACTACGACAATAGAATCTTATCTCACTAGGTGGGGTCAACTACATGTATCAATTGAATTGATGCCATTGAGCTCGATCAAAAACCAAATCTCGGGAAATCATGAATTAAACTATCCGACCAAAAAAAAAAAAGAACTTTCGCCAATAATGTACAAAATGAAGTGAAGGAAGTTATAACAGACAAGGAATTGGCGAGAATCAGGCCAAGCAAATTTGTTGAAGCGTTTGATGGCGATCATATGACCATCCTCAAGCTTCCCTTTGTATACGACATTGGGAGCTTTTTCACCATGCTCAGACACTATGTTTTCGGAGGAGAATCCATTTGTAGCAACCTTCAATTGCTCCAAGCTAAACTCCCCAAAACTTGGCCACTTTTCTCCCTCATTTTTACCTCCATTTTCTGCAACAACAAAATTAAAAAAGAAGCCATTTTTAAGCAAGAGCAAGAAATTACAGAACACTGTGTAAGAAAAAGAGGATGGGACAAATACCCAGGTCGGATGATTCAAGGACGGAAGGTTTGAGATGTGAGTGGAACCAGCAAAGAGAGAATTTAGAGCAACGAGCACCCATTTAGTGAAATAGCTGAAACTGAAAAGACTTAGCTTTGAGACTGATCACTGATTAGAATGTGCTATCCATTGTTCTGAATCCAGTGGGTTTCTTTCTTTGAGCATATAAATGGAAAGAGTTGGCAAATTCAGTTCAAGGTAGTGACTTTTTCTAGTTCAAGCAGCTTTGGCTCTCTTTATTTTGATCTCAAATACAAGCTGGTATTATTGTAATGTGAAACCTTCTTCTTTGCTTTTCTGTATCTTCTTTCTTCTTTTTTTTTTTCCCCTTCACCTTCTGTGTATCTCTTTCAAGTGGGCATTTGCTTTGAGCTTCAATTTGTAAAGGGCCTTTTACACTATCTTTGCTTAAGCTGTCTTAACTTTTCTCCATTCTCATCATTTCTCTCAAATTTACCAAAATAATATTTCCAATACTTTTTTTTCACAAAAAGTTTAAGCTTTTTTACAGTTGGATCAACTAGTTGATTGCGTACTATAATTGGGAAAAAAACTACATACTGTTATTTTAATGCCATATCTACATTATGCTGATTACAAGAAATAAAGTACAAGCTGAAGATAAAGTTAATACAGTTATTAAGTGTTTGGTAGTATTACTCAGACTAAGGAAACTATTCTATGTATTATGGTAATGTAGATAAAAGTAACATTAGAAAGTCACATGTATTGTTTGTGTCAGAAAGAGAAATGCCGTATGAGGGGTAAGGTTAAGTCAATAACTAACATGGGAAGTAGTTGCTTTTCAAAGCAGATATTCAAACAACCTCATGTCTTTAGAAACAATTCAAACGAATCTCTTAAATGAAGTATATAATATAGCACCCTTTTGAAGACACATTCATTGTCTTAGTCAATATCATAGTATAAAAAAATTCAAACTGTTCAGGTTTGGTATGGTTTTAAAATTTGTAAATGCAGCATCCACTAAATATCTGTTGTCATGGGTCTTATCCAATTTTAATGGATTAGTTTGGCAAAATCATATCTTTAAATTTTCTTTTGGTTTTTGGCAAATCCTGGAGGGCCTGAAGCTCATGACACCTTGTCTGCCCTTTTATTTATTTATATATATTTATTTTAGTGTGTTTTGGAGGTGGCCTGAAACCTTAATCAAAGGAAAAGATGTCTGGCTTTAGACAGGCTATTCTCAAGCATCATGTCATGGCATGTGTCACGGCTTCCAAGAATACAACAAAGAGATAGCTATTAATTGCAGTGATATATATGAAGCGCATGAATTATTTAATCAGTGATGTGTTGGTAGTGTATATACTATAGTATTTGCCTACTTTTAATTTCAAAGCAGTTCTTAATTGATGATGCTACTTTCTCTACTTTAGCTTTATTAATTGCAAAGCTAAATCAGAAAGTTAAGTAACTGAAAGGGAAGCGCAGAAATTAAGTTAAATAGCATGCGTAATCTTGAGAGACATTGATAGGAGTATGTGATAATGAATGATTACAGATTAATCCCAATAAGACCTTTTTAATTACAGTGAGCGAAGAAAGAAAGAAAAAGGGAAGTGGGGTTTGGTGGGAGGTGGAGGTATAATGAAAAGAGCACTCTGTTACAGCACGTAAAGGAAGACACAGAAGGAATGTGTCATTATTTGGTATCATAGACATCTCCATGTCACCTTGCCTCCTCATCATTAATATCCTCTCTCTCTATTGTTCCACAAAACATAAAGAGAAAGAGAGAGTCGGCAGGCTCTCTCTGTTCTGTTCTGTGTATAATTGTGGGTTGAATTGGCCTTTTTATTCCATCCAGCTTGATTTGCGCTAATGTCTGTTCCTTTTTGTTCAAAGTTTGGCCCTCTTTGTTCTCTCTCTTCTCTAACATCCCAACCCCACTTCCATCCCTTCACTCAATTAACCTTTAAATCTTTCCCAATTCAATCCTTTTCTTTAATTTTGAATACAAATTTACCCTCAACTAAAAAATTGATGTTGATTCTAAATGTAAGATATATTTCACATTTTTCTCCATTTTTCCTCAAATTAATTATATTAATATTCTTTCAACAATAATCAAGTAAGAGAAGAAGAAGTGAATTGAGAAAGATTATTAGAGTGTTTTAGAAAAAACATGCTCCTCTGGTCATTAATATAAGACATATTTGAAGAGTTATTATTTCATATTTGTCAATCTTTTCCTCATTTAACCCCATTAATACTCTTTCAATAATAATCAAGGAAGGGAGTGAATAAGGAAATTAAGGATGATGACTAGGATGTTTTTAAAAATACATGTCATATTAACTAATTCAATTAACCTCCTTAATTTAATCAAATTAGGTAAATATGTCTTACATTAAGAACCGAAAAAGTATTAACTAACTCAACTAACTTCCTTAATCTAATCAAATTAGGTAAATACGTCTTATATTAAAGACATGGGGAGTATCATATTTAACTAACATCTTTAATCTTCTCAAATTAGTTAATTAGGTCTTACATTAAGGATTTGAGGGAATATTTTTTCTAATTTACTTGCTAGAAGAGTGGATTTGACTTAATATGGAAGGAAACGAAAAGGTCACCATAAACCTAGTAAGAGCTATATAAGTATGAACAGCAAACTCTGTTCAAATTTTAAAATTGAGATGTAGTGTTAAACTCACTAATATGTATCCTATTGTTGTCAACTTTAGCTCTGTTCTTTAGTCCAACATTATGTTAGTGAAAACTATTTTGTTGCTGGCCCTAATTAGATTCTCCACCTTCTGGGATGCTCTAGACCCGACATCACTCTAAATCAATCATAATGAGAGTACTGCCCTCAATTTAGGACTTGCACACATTCAAAATAGTAAGTAATATCTATACTAATTTTTTTTTTTTTTTTTTTTTGCTCAAAAATATCATATACTAATGGTTGTAAGAAAAACTAGAGGGAAATTTCGCTTGCCCCACTTTAGTTAAATATTTCCCAAAAGCCCACATAACGTTTTGAAACATCATTGCAGTCTTATGGGGGCAACGAAATTAATTTCAAGAGGGAATAAACAAAAATGACCCTCCTTGAAAACATGATTGACACTTGTGCTATTTACAAGACAAAAGAGAATTTATAAGATAAATGTGACTTTTTACAAGATGGATATGTGAATTTACAAGATAAACGAGCCAATTTGCAGGACCTACAATTGAAATCACAATGACACTAGTGATATTTGCGAGACGAGAGGGTATACATAAGACATGTGTGATAGTTTACAAGATGTATGTGCAAAATTTATAACACTACTGAGCTAATATGTAAGAACTACAATTAAAATGTCAATGACATTAATGCTATTTACAATAAAAGAGAGACTTCATAAGATAAGTATAACGCTTTACAAGATACATGTGTCAATTTACAAGAAAAATAAATTAATTTGCAAGACTTACAATTGAATGCCTTAAATTTTTGAGGAGGGTCATTTTTATCTATTCCTTCCTGAAATTAATTTCACTACCCCATAAGATTGCAGTGATATTTCAGAAAGTTATGAGGGCTTTTGAGAAATGTTTAGCTACAGTGGGTATTTAGTGAAATTTTCCCAAAACTAAAATAGAAGTACCAAATACCAACAAATGTGAAAGTTAATTGGATTAAGGTGTAAGAATAACCATGAGTTTTTATCCAAAGTATATTCAGTATCATATACTTTTTAGAGGTGTAAAAATAGCCGTAAACATTCAAAATTAGGGTAAAAATGTCAAGACTATTAAATATAACCTAACATTGTTACTTGTTGTGGTAAGGTCTATGCTATTTTTGCACAAGTATATGTAATTATGTTGGGTTATATTTATGATCCTGACATTTTCACTCCCATTTTAAATGTTTGTAGGCATTTTTCACTTTCAAAACATTACATGATGTTAAATGCACTTTTGGTGAAAGTTCATAAGTAATTTTGCATATTTAAAAGTTCATCAATAATTATGTTGTAATTATGGCTTCAGCATTTAAATCTTATTGAGGGTGTTTGTTTTGACGTTTGCTGGACAAAACGGACTTGAACAGTGGACAAAACATACTTGAACAGTGTTTTAGCCAAAATGGATGTTTGGTTGAGCGATTGGATTTAAGGTAAAAGTTGGAAAAAGTTATAAGCCTCAAAATGGAGCTTATTGGAGCTTATGTGCATATGTGTGTAAAATAATATTGATAGGAGTATTTTTATATTTTTGGGGATCAATGAGGTACTCAAAATCACTTCTAATCATAAAACTTCTTTTACGAAAAATGTTCTAAATAATTTTCTCTTTCTTTAGATAGTAATCTTCTGATAATTAGAGAATACTTTGGGATAAGAGTTTAGGTAAGTTTTGAGTTTTGTTAATATATGACGGTAGAAATGTAAAGAATAATTAATAATTAATTTTAATCAGTTTAGATTTATTATTTAGTTGTTTTATAATTTTATAATCAATTTTTTTATAAACATGTCATAAATTAGTTTCTATACAGTGTTTTTACCCATTAAATTTAGTTTAAATAATTTATTTGGAGTATTAGAGGTATTATTGAGGTTTTAATCGATTTATTTTATTAGATTTTGAGCTATGTGAAAATATGAGTAAGGATTTAATATTTAAATTAGAGTTTGATATGATTTATAAAATTTAAACTTGAGGTGCACAATAGAAAAGACTTTTGGAGTGTACCAATTTAAATTAGAGTTTGATATAATTTTATTTAAAATTATACCATTGCCAAATTTTCAAAGTTAATTTTTAAGAAAATTGTGAAAAAATCCCTCCGTATGTAGATATCTTCTCAGGTTCTATTTAGTAATTAAGTTGTCAATGAGGTCTTTTTTCACAATTATCCCTCCATTTTTTCATTTTTCATAATTTTTACAATTTTCTCTCTTAAATAATACAAAAGCCACTTATGTAAAAGCTAAACCAAACATTATTCACTTTTACATAAGTTACTTATTCAATTGTCAATTCAAACACTAGAGGTGGTAATGCGGGCTGGCGGGGTGGGTTGGCCCGCTAGCCTACCAATTTTTTTTTTTTTAAATTTATAATTTCACTTTTTTTAAAAAAAATTTACTCTCTTTCTCTTTTACCCGCTTATATCACACTTCTTTTCTTTTATACATTTGTTTTATGAAGTCAATTTCATTCTTACTTTTCTTTTTTTTATCTATTCACATCACAAAACTATATAAACACATCTCTTTTAAATTTAATAATAGTAGAATAAATAAATATAATATGAAACTAAGTGTTAAATAGAAAGTATGGGGAGTTAATTAAATACATCATCAAAGGATAGAAAATTCAGATAAGAGAGACTAAGGACACTTGAGAAAAAAAAAAATTAATGCGGTCCAGCTTGCGGGCTAAATGGGATGAGCCCATTTGGCCCGAATTTAAATGGCGGCCCGAACCTGTTTATTTGGGGTGGGCGGGTGGCCTAACCCGCCAGCCCGCCCCGAATTACCACCTCTACCAAACACTCATCATTTTACTCAATCTAATTTTTTTCTAATTTTAAGATTCTATAAGTCTAAATAAAAATAAATCACTTATCAAATTGTCAATCCAAACACACTCATTATAAATTGATGCATAAGGTGCCACCTTAGTCTTGGTGGGAATGGGCCGAGCCGAGGAATTTTTTATTTCTTAGGGCTTAAAAGATTGGTAGGCTCTAAACCTATAACCACGTTTCACCCCCAAAAAAATAATCTATAGGTACGTCTTCCAAAAAAAAATTAATAATGATCGGATAGAAATTTGATGAACGCGCCAACATTTTAATTATTACATTAAGCATTTTATCGGCGATTCCATGATAACACAAAATATAATTAATTATCGCTTCATTCTACAAAATATAATAATACTACTTCAAGATACACATAAATCTTTTGGGACCTCATGCCCCCTGACATGTGAAATGAAGTTTCAGTTTTGCACTTTTTCAGAAAACTTGCTTTCTTAATCCGTAGAAGGAATCTGACCATCAAATTAATTTCTTCTATCTCAATATCCTAACATCTTTTCATATATTTATACCAACTAAACACATTAACTATCTATATTATTTATAGCTAACAAAGTATAATTCGTTATAGAATTTATTATGGGTCAGTATAATCTTTGATTCCTTATGTTTGCTGTCATTTTAGTTTTGGTTCCCCAAATTTTAAATTATAAGTTTTGAGCTCTCAAATTTCATTCTGCATAAAATATTAATCCTTATAATTCAATAAAAATCTGGATCAATTTTGTCCTTTGAGGAACCAAATTCTAAAGTTTGAAATTTGAAGAACTAAGACTAAAATGAGGATAAATTGAAGGAACATAAGATTATATTAACCCTTTTATTATATATATCAAAAAAGAATCATGTAAACTATTTCTATGAATTAGAAGGGTAGATCTCTCTGTTTGTAGGATAAGCATGTATACACCTATCTTTCTTTAAATCTGATTTAGTGAGAGTCTTATATGAAGCTAGAACGGGATATAACTCATGATCTCTCACTTGCACTAAACAATCCATGTTTAAGGGATTAAGTGTTCGTTTGTGATAGCTTATTTTTAAGCAATAAATGTTTATAAATCATGATTTACGGTATACGAAGTAAGTATATGAGAGAAGTTTTATCTTGACTTACGTAATAAGTGCTTATTGACCTCAATAAGCAATATCAAACACACACTTAAACTCTAAAAGCTAAGGGAATGGTGAACATAGGGAGGAGGGAAATGATGGATCATAATGGTGGGGATGGGAAACAAAAGGCATGGAATCAAAAAGAGGGAGGGAACAAAATAGAAGCAAAGGAATCATAGGAATGAAGTGTGCGTGTCAGTGGGTGTATGAAACCCTTTTTGTTTGCATGGAAAAGCAGAGGAACGTAAAAACAGGGGTTGGGTTGTCCTGGTTGACCCCATGTGATTTCCTCAGAGCAGAGCACAGAAGAAACACGCATGTGAATATGTGATATTTTCCCAATTCACTCCCCATACCATCAAAAGACCTCTCTTATAATTATGCCCTCTATAAAGCACTCTCCCCATCCTTTTTTCCTCTCTTGTCACTTTCACCTCCATCATTTCCCTTTTCCCCAAAACATCAATTCATCACCTCACTCTTTACCATACTATCACACTGTCATCCCCATGTTTCTTTTCTCATATTTTTCTTCCTTAGTTCCATCCTCTAGTTTTTACCCCCAATTACACTGCTATGAGGTTATAAATATTAAATAGAATATGAATCCGTGACCTTCCACTTTCAGGAGAGTTTACATGCCACTATATTACAAGATCATTGACACCCTCAACACTTTTTTAATCATTCATAAGTTCTTAGGTAGTAGCATGTGATATACTTGACAAACCATCCACAAAGCTAATGACTTTGTAGCCTAGTGATACGAGAGCTCATTTGTAAGTGGGATGTCACGGAAGTGGATGCTCTCAGAATCATTTTTCTCATTTTCTTTCTAGAATCTCATCTCCACTCTCCGATCAAAAAATGAATGCTTTACATTTAATATTTTCTAAAACTATTATTATAGTATTTTATAATTTAACTTTTTAAAATTTTGGTTGTGTTGCAGTTATAAATTGTGCAGATCATATTTTAATAGTTTAAATTTTTTATTTATGTTTAAAATAATAATTTTGTAAAATATGAAATCCAAACCATCTATTTTTTTAATATATGGGTGGAGATGAGATTTTGAGAAGAAAAGAAGAAAAATGATTATGAAAGAACCCAAACCCGAGAGGTCACAGGTTCTTCTCACTTGTAACCTTAAGGGTCTGTTTGGTTGGAGGGGAGGGGATGGGAGGGGATGAAAAATGACCCCCTCCTCTTGTTTGGTATGAAAAATAGGAGGGGAGGGGCCCCAAAAAAGGGGCTCCAAATCCCTCCCACTCCCTCAAATTGATTCCCTCCAATTTGGGGGGTTTTGGAGGGAGCTCAAAATTTCGGACTATTTTGCCCCCATAATCTTTTCATATTTCCAATTATATCCTATGAGTCTTCAATAAAAATATAACTTCTTCTTTCTCACTAGTGGAAACATACATACTCAGATTTTCTTGGTGATAGGTGATTTATCTACTGCAGAAAAAATATTTTTTTCTCTTAGGCTATTATGTTGTTTTAGAGTGTTTATTCTTGTTTAGTGCATGCTTTTCTCATACAGGGTAGAGACACATACTCATTTTTTTAGTTGCCATTTTGCACCTAATTAAACATTGCCACTTAGAAACAGTTTTTTTAAGTTTTTCTACCATTTTTTTTTCAAGTCCCCTACATTTTTTTTTCAATAGAAGGAATTTTCCATTTAATTTGACATGATAATTGCTGAAATTTCATATAACGAGAAATTAAGTTGGGCGAATTGAAAACTATTTCCATTTTATGTCTTCATCTTTTTTTTTATAAATTATATAATTTATATTGAGGTGTAAATTAATTTAAATCATTTATATAAGGAAAAATATATAAACTAATGTCTAAGGATAAAATGGTAAATTAGATATTACCTCTCCTCCCCTCCCCCCTTAAACCAAACAAATGATCATTAAAAAAACAGTTCCCTTCCTCCCCCTCCAACTAAACCAAACAAGGTGATCCTCCATCCTCCCCTTCCATCCCCTCCCATCCATTCCCTCCCCTCCCTTTAAACCAAACAGGCCCTAAGTGTTAGTGCCTTCCCCTTTAATTCTCATTAAAAAACAAACCATCCACAAATGCTCTTACATTTATATTGTGCAGATGACTCCTTCGTAGGTGGGATAAACTAAACTAAATCTGGCTTTAAAATGTGCAGATGAAATTCTTGTTCTAGTCTCTAACTTATTGGTAAATCCTCATATAGACCATTTAAAATGTCTTTCCAAATTCTCTGGTTCATCTCCAATTAAAATCCCCAATTTATTTGAAGCCTTAAGTTAGCATAATGTTATATTTAACCATTGAGATTTATCATTTTTATTCCGCCTCATCAAACCAAGTAAGAGGATTGAGAATTTGAGATCTTCTGCTGCAGTGTATCATACAATCATGAAGAGTAGTTTTCTTTTCACTCATTGTTTCTTTTCTCTCTCCAAATATTGGTTGTCGGATGCAGAGGATTGTTTTGTTCAAAGGATCAATTTTGGCATAGCCAGTATAAGAAACGAAATTGCTCTTTACATTAAAAGCCCTCTATTACACTGTCCTCATCATTAGTTCCCCATGTGACTGCAGAGTGAAAAAGGACCCAAAAATAGTAAATGAAGAGCAGGCTATGCACATGGGGTCACAAAAAGATGGGGGAAGAGACAAATAGGATTTGGGGGAAAATTTCCTACAGCGCATGCTGATGCTATATATATAATTTAACTGGGGAACACAATGGGTAAAAAGCACAACCCAAGTAAAATTACACTGATTCAAATCAGCCCTAAAAATTTGAATTAAAATAGGACATCTCACAATCAACTAAATAATCCAATCTGAATAAGGTTGTAGCTTTTCCTACAGCAAAGACTTGCAGTAGGTCCCATTTCTGAAAGCAGAAGGCTCCCTGTTATATAATATTAATCACCATTCATCGCAGAGTCAGCAAGGTGTGAATTAACATCCTCTAGAATCTTGCCATTTACTTGAGTTCTCTGCCTCTGAGGTAAACAACAGTAATAAGTGAGTTATGTCCACATCATACAAGGACACTATTCCCTCCGCTCCTTAATATAAGATATATTTACATAATTTGATTGCATTAAGTTAGTTAATATGACATATATTTTTTAAAACACTCTAATCATCTTTCTTAGTTCCCCCGTTCCCTCTCCTTGATTATTGCTAAGGGAACATTAATAAAGGTAAATTAGAAAAAGGGTGACAAATATAAAAATTATGTCTTATATTTACGACCAAGATTAATTCCCTAAATATATTTTATATTAAGGTCTGGAGGGAGTGCAATGAAAACAGACATGGTAAAAGGACAAGTAGATTCTTCACCATACCCTGTCTGCAGGATCCCCAGAATTCCCATTCAATAGCTTGTGGGTCTCTTCCTTTGTCCGGCCATCTCTGTCTTTGTTGCTCAATGGTAGCAACAAGGCTGCTGCCGCGTTCCGGTCCGGTAATTCTGCAAGACAACAAAGTCAGCACAACAGCACATTGCTAGTCAACTAAATTAACAAAATGTGTTGTTTACCCTAGGAGAAAACTTAGGTATTGATTTATGTGTTTGCTATTCAGGTCTAATAAAGAACATGACAGTTGAAAACTTTTTTACAGTCAACCAGAATTGTGAGTTTTGAACAAGTTCATCTCTTATTGAAGAATCTGAAAGCAACCATCAAAGGAACTTTACCGAGGCCAAATGCAACAGCATATTGCTGCTCAAGTAGTTTTATCACAAACAAAAGTTTAGCATTTTACCCTATATTGTTTAAGCATCTAATAGATGCAAGCTTTCTCAATGTGACCTCTCACTAGTTTGACTAACAATGTGTGATTTCAGTTTGACAAAAGCACTAGATTGGAATGAGAAGGACACAAAATGAGGAACTGCATTGAAAAAGTTTACATATTTCTGGGACCAACACATTTGTACTCGCAAAAAGGAAAATAAATTATGATGTTCGAATGTACTAACCTGGCAATTTCTTCTCCACATAAAATACGACCAAATTAACCGTGTACCTGCCGCAGATAATAGGAATAACTTAGAAGGGAAATGGCAATTGTTCAGATTTGCCAATTGAAAATCAGAGCATACTCCTTACCAGGCAACAACAACATCAACCGTGTAATGTTTGCGAGATGCTATTATCAAGAGACTCTGAATCACAGCAAGGACGAACCCTAACTGCTTAATAAACCTGCAAGGGTTCATCAATAAACACAAAAAATCAGAACTTGCAACTAAAATAAAAGCACTCAGCCCGAATACATAAGTAAAAAAGTGTAAAAGCGTTTACTATAGGCCAACATTACCTTCTTGTGCCATATCTCTGATACGTCAGCACAAAGACCAGAGTGAAGATCATGTGTGATGAGAATATCAAATCACCACATCCATATATCACACCACGGGGGACTGCACATGCAAAACGAAATGAGCACAAAAACAACAAATAACATTATAGCTGAATAACTCCAATATAAGAAAAAACATGTATACTTACAATTAATCAAGAGGACTTCCGAGACACTCTTTGGAGGAGGCAGCGTGGCAAGTCTTGAACCCTGCGCATGATATTGATTGTGCCAAACTGTAAGATTATTTTTTATGGCTGCACGTGACATGAAATTTTAAAGGAACATATTTTCAAACAATTATACCTCTCGGCAATGGTAATTTGGACCTGGAAGCTGTGTTGAATAAAATGTGATAATACGAAGAAATTGAGAAGCCTGCAGTAAACAAATGCAATTAAGAACTATTCCAGGATAATGGACCTATGCCCAGAGTGCCATTTCACTGACAGAAAGGGACGAACATGCTTGTTTATTGCTTAATTTTGATAAAGAAGCACCCAAGAGATGGTTTCATCCACTTCAATATAAATCATTCAATGGAACTCTTTTACTGGGTTTCACTTGTTAAAAGTGTCACATTTTTGTTCTGTTATGCATTAAGAAAAAAGAGAGGGGAGTAAACAATCAAAACGACCCAGTAAATTAGGTCCTTAAGATTTAATCAAGATAATAATAAGAGAATGATGTGTTCATCACTTACAACTAAGAATGCTAGAACCCTGCACCATATCAGAACTGTATAGATCTTTTTGCTCTTCCAAATGAAAGGATGAAATGTCCACTGCAAAAGCATGCAAAATAGCCCATAACATCAAAATGTAGTAAAAATTATAATACTAGAAGCACAGCAGAACTTAACAAACCAAGAAAAGACTGAGGAGGAAGAGCGGCAGAACTTAACGAATCAAGAAAAGACTCGGGGAAGAAGAAGAAAGAAAGCAAAAAGTCTTCCACTAGATAGACATGAATGCTGAAGCCAAGTTTAACTCGTACATGATTTTAGCCAAAAACTAAGACAAATTCAAACTATAACATGTCATGTAATTTGTGTTATTGAATAAAATGCCGTATCTAGGTAAAATAGAACCCATGGCAGAAGCCACTGTTGCTACATATTGATAATAGATAATGACTAATGATAATGGATAAGTTTTCTTAAAATAAAAATAGATGTTAACAGAATGCAGAAAAAACTAGAAAGGAAACAATCCTTACCAGGACGAAGGACAAAAAGATGCAGGTGAACAATGTTTCACTGATGTAAGCTTTGTCTTGCCCAAGCTCCTGTAGCAGCAACAATAAAATTAAAAATGAAATCATAATAAAAGGACAAATTAACAAAGCCACTACATGAAAGGCATATGATATATACGAACCGGTAGAAGGAAGAATCCAGCATCCTGAAGAGTAGGGCCAGGCTTATGTAAATAGTGAACTCCTCGGGCAGCTAGACCATGTATGTACTGTTGGGAAACAGTTTCGATTAGATATAAATTAAATTAAAATTAATAGCGAGAGCATGCCCAGTTTCCAAGTAAATTCAATCAACTGTAGCATAAAACTTCCCGACAGAAATATGCTTTACGAAAGCAGTCATTCTTATTTCTTCCCTTGTCTAAAACACAAAAGAACATTTTGATAAAATATTGCTGCGCTCTAGTTGAGCTGCAAACAATCAAAAGATTTCCAATGAGAAGAATGAAAGCATCCTGTGGAAGAGACAGCCTGAGAGTTCCATATAGATTTCAGTATATTTTGCAGCTCTAGTGGCGTAAATAAATAGAGACTCCTCGATTAATGCAACAATTCATTTGGGACGCAATTATTGATTCAATGCTGTGGATGTGCATTGAATGCCAAACTCCCAGAATTACAGACTATAGAATAGGACAAAAGATGCACCCCCAGTGACCCGTTTATTGACTTGCCTCATTAAATATAAGAATTTCAGAACTCAAATAAATTGATGATCATAATCATGAACAAAATCATGCAGAATACTTTTCAAGCGTTCAAGGAAAAGTCAACTCCATATGACCAATATTTTCAAAAATTTCTTCTCCCCAAGGGAAAGCAAAAGAAGAAGGGGAAAAAATGTACATTCTTTTCACAAACGGACAAGAGCTCATAACTAATTAGTGGACTTATTCATGATCAAAATGAGGAAACCTGAAAAATGAGACCCGCGAGAATGTATTTCCAATTCTCCGCAAGAAGGTTGATCTCTGTGGTTGTCTCTGCGTAAATTCTCTTCCATAGCTATGCATCAGAACCGAACAGTCAGGCAGAGATTAATATGAGAGAGAGAGAGAGAGAGAGGAGAATGGTAGATAAATAACAAGTAGCAGAAAATGTGTCAAAAACTTAGGAAACCAACCTTTGAAGCCTCGCGATTAATGTAAAGCGACATGTTATTGTACTCTTTGTGAGCGTGTAATGACAACATCCATATTACTTCAACACCACACTGTTGAGGCAAGCACCATTTCCCTCAACACAATCTCATAAAAAAAAACACCCAAACCCAAATATAACAACACGCTTCCCCTTTCTATTTTAACTATGCAAATCCGAGTCCCTCCCTTTTATCAAACAAACACAACGACGGTTATCCTCACAGGTGTGATTGGAATGAGATTCCGAAACAGAAGAAGATCTGGGCAATGAGTTAAAAGCAAAGCGATGAAGATCGTGAACACGCAGGCGATCAAAGGCAGAAAAAAAAATGGTTTCTCTCTGGAATTAAGGAGTTGGCTGCGTGTGTGGAATGAAGGCACAATTATCAAAAGGGGGCTTTTTCTTCCCTACTGTCTCTCTGTCTCGCTGTGCGCTTTGATTCTCTTGTTGCCTTTCTCGCTTTGCCTGACTGCTACGCACGCGAGATGAACACGGAGAGACAGTTGAGAAGAGAGGAAAAATTATAAAGGAACGACCTTTTTTATATTGGCTAAGCAATTGACCATTTGAATTTTGAAATTAGTTTTTTTTTTTAAAAAAAAAAATCTCCGCTGGCTACTTTTCCTTAACGCGAAACCTTTCTCCTTTCTCTCTCTTTCGAAGGCTGGTTACTACGAAAACGAAACGAAAGTGAGGGAATGAGAATCTTCCAGCGTTTTAAATTTTTGGGGGAAAGAAAATTTTTAAAGAAAATTATTATTGATTTTTCTGTTTAAAAGAGAATTTTAAATAAATAACTTTTTGTAGTTTTGGAAGAGGTGGCCGTAAATCTTCTCGAATCCTCCGGCTTCGGCCTGCAATCTCCACGCCACGCGGCTGATTGGTTTGTGCCAACAAATAAAGTTATAATAATTTCTGTACAAAAAATAGTTGAACAATAAATATATAGGCCGATCTATTTTTTTATTACTTCATAAGCCCTAGTTTAGAAGTGATTTTCGAAGTGAATTTTTTAGGTTTGAGCTCTATTCAAAGAGGTGCTCACGTTAGTACCGACAGTATTTTAAATAGCATTGTTTTTAATAGGAAAATACTTATACTTAGAGAAAAAAAAGTGATTTTGATCCTTAATATAAGATATAAGTTAGAAGTGATTTGATTCTTAATATAAAATATTTTTTATTTTTATCTCTTGTAATTGTATTTATCATTTTTTTAAAACTAATTCGCATGACTTATAAATTGATATATAATCTAATGTTTTATAAAAGTATCTAAAGAGATCATATCATATATGATTGTGGAGTTAGCTTAATGTAATTTTAATTAATTTTAAAAATTGCCAACCATAGCCCATTTGTTTTTGCTATAAAACTATAACCCATTTAATGGGTATGTTGTGGAGTTAATTTAATATATTCGTAATTAATCATTATCTAAAGAACTAGATTGTTTAGGACGATGATAGAAAAATACAATTTAAATTACAAAAAACCTAAAATGTCTATTGAATTAGATAAACGATAAATAAGTAATTCGGTAGGAATGTGGGATTTTGAAGTTTGAGTGTTGACAATTTAAGTGTATGTAATGATAACTTCAGAATAATAATTAGCAACTTGGGTGTATACATTGACAACTTAGAGAACTCAAATTGTCAATTTCAACACACAAGTTGCTAATTTTATACTCAAGTTGTCAACATCCAAACTTTAAAATCTCATATTACTACCAGCTTACATATTTATCTTTTTTATTAATTTAGCAGACAAATTGGGATTTTTGTAATTCAAATGATATTTTTTTGATAATGATTTCTTATATACTTGTAGTTAATTCTTTTTACTAAAAATTTTAGATGATTCGAATTTTGCCGTCATGAGGCTCACCAGAACCACGTCATTTTTTTTTTTGACCTGGGAACCACGTCATATTTACAAACTTGGAAGACTCCTACCATAGTTAATGCTCATGTGTAACCAAAGTTGCCAAATTTATGAATTTAAGTAAACTCAGGATAATGATGTAAACTCATAAGAATTTATTTTTGTGATTAAATAGGTATTAGTAGTGCATAATTAAATAATTAAAATATAAAAAATGACAATAATTTAATTTAAATATATTTTAAATTCAAATAATTGAAATTAAATCCATCAACACTCATAATTTATCATACTTAATAAAAAAATTTCTATAAAGTTTGTATATAAAGCCATTAAATATAATCAAATTGAAAATATTAACACGATTTTGTATAATAGAAACGTAAAAACAGTAAACTCATTGTATAAACTTGCAAGTTTAACTGAGTTTATAACTAACATGAGTTTACTAATGATTCGACACAATTTTGTAAGTTCGAAACATAAAACCGGTAAATTTGGAGAATCAACTCATGAGTTTGACAACATGTGTAACTGCATCTAGGAAAATTAAATTCTTTAAAAAAATATTGAAAAAAAATGTGTAATGTGTCCTTAGTCTTTTAGTAAAAAGTCCAGAGTAATTTGCTCTAAAAACTTGTGCATTAAATTTAACTACCCAATTATGGATTTTCTTTCAAACAAGTTCTAATTAAGTTCCGTAAAAACATATGCCCTAAAAAGTCATCCCCCACGCATGATCTTAGAGGTAGTGGAATATTTTGATTGATCCCGCCCACAATAATCCAAACTTAATGTACCTTGCCAAGGCACATACTACAAAATATGAGAATATTATGATTATAACGTGCTAAATAACTCCATGATATTCTTAAATGCCAGGACATTTTTGTTCACTACTTCTTGAGAAAGTGATTTTATTTCACTAATTTTGCATATCTTAAAAGTGTTTATTTACACAAGTTGAAATAAAACTCTTATCACATACTTACCTTATATATCGTAAATCATAATTAAAAAACTATTTTTAAATACTCAAACCACCATTTCAAACAAGCGCTACCTGCGGGTTTAAAAAACGACGGAACAAAAAAGGTAATAAGAATTGTGTAAAGTAAAATAATGCCTATTAGGCTTACTAAAACTGATGTTGATTCCAAGACTTATGGCATACTCCCTTCACTTCAAAAAATAAGGTGTGATCGACTAATTCACATAAATTAAAGAATGTTGGCTAAGTTATGTAATGTATTAAATTAATAAAATCTACACTGTAGACCAAAATTTACAATAATTATTTATCCTATCAACATCTTAGATTGCCTCTAGCCAAGAAAATCAACCTCTAATATTGTAGGCCAAAATTTATTCTTAGGAGAGTTCTTATATTCTGGATTAGGAAAGGGAGTAGTTTAAATAAAAATCAACCTAATAAATATTAGGGAAAATTTTATTGAACCCCAAAAAATGTGACATAATTTCAATCAACTATCCAAATTTTCTGAAATTTCACTGTACCTCTATGAGTCAAAATGAAATTAAGTTTGTGGGTGAAAAAACAATGATACCCTTTTTTTATTTTTTTTTCAGAAAAGTATTTACAAGACAAACAAGGGCATTTAAAAGATAAATAAAAATATTTATAAGACAAATAAAAACATTTACATGGCAAATAAAGGGATTCGAAAAAACTTAGGGAATTATAAATATTTCGGCCATTTACAAGTAAATATGAAAATTTATAAGATAAATATGAGCTTTTGCAAGATAAATAAAGACATTTACAAAACGAATAAAGGGGTTCAAAAGAACCTAGAGAATTAAAAATATTTTACTCATTTATAAGATAAATATGGTTATTTATAAGACAGACAATTTACAAGATAAATAAAGTAAAAACATCATTATCTTTTCACCCAAAAACTTAATTTCATTTTGACATAAGGGAGTACAATAAAATTTTAGAAAGTTTTGGGGATTGATTAAAATTATGTCACATCTTAAAGACTAACTGAAATTCTCCCTAGATATCATCTATGCAGATTCTAGATCTAAAATTTAATTACTCCTTCCGATCCTAATTATAAGACAAAGTTGATTTTTTTGGAGAAATTAAAGAAACCGATTAAATTGGTTTAGAGTGTTTATGTTTTTAGTATCCTTAGATTATATATTAGTTTATTAGTCAAATTAATTAGTTTGAAGAAAAAAATAAAAATATAAATATTCTAAATAATTTAATCGGCTTCCTTAATTTATCCAAAAAAGTCAACGTTATCTTATAATTAGGACTGAAAAGAGTACTACGTTGTTTGATAAAACGGCGTACTATAGTTTATCAATTTTTTGTTGACTCAAATTATAATTTATCATTTGTATGCGTGAATTTGTTTGGTGGTGTTGTGAAAAAAGACAAGAAGAATTAGTTTTTTTTTTTTTTTTTTGCCAATAAGAAGAATTAGTTTGGTGGTAAATAGTGGAACGAAATAATAGGGAGAAGGAGGGTTGTTAGAGAGAGATGGGGGCCATGTTGGAGCGAATTACGAGGTTAGCATAACCGAAACTGAACATCCCTCTCCCTCCCATTTCGTCTCTTTTGAATTTAAAAAATTGGCAGACAGGGACATTCCTGTAATTCCACTATTAAAACCCCGTTTGGCGGGCATTGCTGCGACCCAACAAACCTCCTCCGCCACGTGGCACCACTTTGCCGTCTCCCGCCATCCCACCGCTCATATTCAATTTGGAATAGTTTATTTTTGAGCAATAAATATAAGTTGAGATAAAAATTCTTTTATATATTTATATCGTATAGCGTAAATTACGATTTATAAATACTTGTAAGTCAAAAATAAATCATCCTAAACAATTAGAGCTTGTTTGAAGAGTGTGATCTGATGAGAGCATATTTGGGTAAGTCGAGATAAAATTCTTCATTTATATTTATCTTATATAACATAAATTATTATGGAAAAACAGTTTCTACCGTTAATACAAACAGACACTTACCCACCTTTTCACCTTCAATTAAAATAGGGTCAAGGCACAAGAATATATATGACTTTTTAGTAAAAGTGTATGAACACCATATACATTTTCAAGATACAAAATTACATTTAAAATAGAAGTAAAAATACCAGCATCATTAAATACAATATAACACTATTATATATGCATATATAAAATGAGTGAGGGTTTACTATAAAAAATAATGATATTAGGTGAAATTTAGTGTCATTAGTATTCTTGCTCTCGTTTTAAATGTTTACAGGTATTATTGTATCTCCAAAATGTATTTTGGTGCTGAAATGCTAAAAGCATTTTGGACAACCTAATTCAAATTATATTATTCACTTATCTTTCACTTTACAAATATTCTTTAAATTTCAAATAATAAGTTGGCCTAATTTAAGAAAAAAAAAAAACCCTGCAAATATTACTTTTTTTTTTTTTTTTTTGCCAGCAACGTGCAAATATTACATATAGTATTATTATTAGCTTGCATCATACAGTTCCATGGCGCATTACTTTTCAGCCCACTACCTCTCCTTCCAACCTGTTATTCCCTTCACTCCTACTTCTTCCTTTCCTTACGAAAATGTGTCCATATTTATTGTATTTCATTTATAATATAACTAAAATCTAGGTGTAGCTTATATGCTTATTTTACACTTTTTTTTTTTTTTTTTTGGGGATGAAATGCTTATTTTACACATGTGAATGCTGCGACTTATTTTCCTCGTAATTTCGTGCTATCTTATCCTAAATATATTTAGATAAATAATTTATATTAATTCCCCCATATATCTAAACACATGTGACTTTTTTTTAACTGTTTTTATATTACATAGCAAGTACTTCCTCTGGTCCTAATTATAAGATAAAGTTGACTTTTTTGGAGAAATTAAGGAAGCCAATTAAATTACTTTAGAGTATTTATATTTTTATTTTTTTCTCCAAACTAATTAATTTGACTAATGAACTAATATATAATCTAAGGATATTAAAAATATAAACACTCTAAAGTAATTTAATTGGCTTCCTTAATTTCTCCAAAAAAAGTCAACTTTGTCTTATAATTAGGACCGGAGGGAGTAGTTTATGATGGTCTCAACCATTGTAATCCATTTTATAATTACACTATACAATTAAATTAAGATCAGGTTCACTAACTTCGAATAAAAGAGTAATATATTATAGAATAAAAAAATGTATTCCCGCTTTTTATTTATAAGAAAACAATGCAAAATGTTTTTACTTATGAGGAATAGTATAATTTCAATTTTGGCATGTAACAAATATAATTATCCGTGTTTCTCCTATTGCAAGAGCATCCACCCTAGGATGCAAAGGACAAATTGTCTTCTTGAAAATTCATCGTAACTATCTCGGGAACAAAAAAACAAAGTGGCTTTGTTTTTGGTCATATATAGCCAGCCACCTTCACATGCCAAAAACGAAAATAAATAAATAAAATAAAATGTTGACCAAGTCAAAGACGATGAGGTCAAAGCCACCATGTGAACCATCCATTGAACTTTGAACTTTGAAGACGTCGTGGGAGACTTAAACCCAAACCCTCAACCCCTTCCACACTCCACGTCAAATGAATAAAATATTACTCCTTTCAGTTAGGATATGTTTACCTAATTTTGGAGAAATTAAGGATAGTGGTTAAATTAGTTAATCATATTTATTTTTTAAAAATACCCTTATTTAAAATTTAAAATGACATCCAATTATGTTGATTCTCTGTTTTTTCTTACACCTCTCATACCTCACACATGACTTTTCCAAGCTTTCACACAATCCAACGTCGTCAATCTCCCTCAACAACTTCCAATTGACTCTTATTAAATTATTATTGTGTTTAATTATTATTGAGAAAGTATCACTAGGGGGTATTTTGGGAAAAAATTGATAAAAATTAGAATTTTGTCCTATAATTAGGATCAATATTAACTCTCAAATGTTGTCCTATAATTAGGACCGGAGGAAGTACTAATAATTAAATAAATAAAATAATCACAAGATACTATTATCTTCACAAAAGTCAAAACATCAAATGATCAAATAGCATTGCATTTCAAGATTCCCCTTCCTTATCCGGCCATCCTTCATTAATAATTTAAGCAAGATTGGGAATTTAAATTTTATTAATGAAATATTGTTAGGAGAGCTAATTTAACTCGTATAGATAATATTCAAATCTGACTCGTGGTTTTTGAACTGAATAAATTAATTGCATTGAGAATAAAATTGAACTTGAAAGATTAGATTGTCATGAAATATAATTAAAATGGGAAATAACTTTACCTTATAGTAGTACTTGCTAATTACGGAAATCTTGGTTTAAACTTTAAAGTGATGCATTTCCAAACATGATAATAACATAACCATTTATATTTCAATCTGGCCCGCGTCACTTTCTTATGCTAAGAGAATCCTATTTGTCTTGGAGAAAATGGCACATAGGTTCTAAATAAGAGAAATAATTATAAACAGGTCACTTCAAATTATCAAATTACATTGAAGTCTCAAAAAATTTAATTGATATTATAATTCAATATATGAAATGACAATTTTACCCTCTTTCATTTGAAATTAAGTGCATGTTTGGCAAACTACAAAATTGTGGTTTCAGAAGTTCTTTTTCACAAACCGAGATAAAATATCTCTTACATACTTACCTTATAAGCAGTAAAAGATATTCTAAAAAACTAAACAATAAAAGTGAACGAGATCTGGGGGTTGGCATCGATCAGTCTCACTAGTCGATCTCTCACACTCAACGCGCTCCTTCGTCACAACTCCACCATCTTCATCATGCATCGTGACCGGTCGTCCTCCTCTTCTCATTGTCGTCGGTCATGGTTCACTGACGGCTCTCTCTCATTTGTGGCTTTGTTGGTTCAACGAAGTCCCAAAGTTTCTGTACATTCTCTTTCTCTTTAGCTCTTTTATTTTCCTTGTCTTTTCTTTTTCTTCCTTATTTCTCTACTGTTATTATGCCCCAAGTAGGGGTGGAAACAGGCCAGGCTTTTGCCTTAACAGGCCTGGCCTGTTAAGGCACAAACTAGCCTGAGCCTGACCTGTGGCCTGTTAAAGGCCAATTTTTAGGCCTGGGCCTGGCCTAAAGCCTGTTAAGGAGGCCTGAATTTTTAAAATTTTTTAAACAAACCGACAAGCCTACAGGCCACACTGCAAAACAGGCCAACAGTCCACAGGCCGAAAACAGGCTAAAACTTACAGGCTCAGGCGAAATTATCCTTTAACCCTTATCTGATTTTTTTTAAAAAAATATTTTTACAGGCTCAGACCGGCCTGACAGGCCTTGGCCTGGCCTGTTAAGCAAAACAGGCTTTTATTTTGGCCTTGGCCTAGCCTTTTAGCCTGACAGGCTAGGCCTGAACAGGTCAATCACAGGCCAGGCTACATGCCCCTGATAGGCCGCTTAGCCTGTTTCCACCCCTAGCCCCAAGTAAACACCATAATGGAACTTTGTCTTTAGATTGCATCCATATATGAACAGTTTACAAAGCTAAAAAGTGGGCTTTTTATTTGAAAACTGGAGAAATTTGAAACCTTTGCATGTGCTATGATGAAACCTCTTGTGCACCAAGTTGAATATATATATGTGATAGAAAAATTTAGAGACCATATAAGATGTCTTGTGCACCCAGTTATTTGATTTTGAATAATGTTTGTGGATATACAAAGATATGAAAAGCTTTGTCGTCTTTACTCTTGAATTCATGGCTTTGGAACCCCATGCCTCTTTCTATTATATAATACTCAAAGACAAGTGACAGTAACAAAATCAAAGTCTCCTAAGTAATTATTGAAGCCAAGTCATCCTGCTAAATTTGCATAGTTTTACAGTAGCTTATGTGATAGGAAAGTTGGACAAAAGAGTACAA
The DNA here is from genome assembly GCA_963855925.1 of Inga laurina. NCBI lineage: Eukaryota > Viridiplantae > Streptophyta > Magnoliopsida > Fabales > Fabaceae > Inga > Inga laurina. Next base: position 58,500,259 of record OY979711.1, read on the forward strand.
GAGGAAGAGATAGACCTTTATGTAGTGATATTATGTATTTTGCATTGTTACTATTGTTGAATGATAAATAATGTAATAACCTCGTGTAAATTGACATTATTGTATAGAGATATGAAAGGTTGGTAATCTGATTGTATTATATCTTATTGATTTTAAAATATTAGGTCCACATTATATGACTCAAGTCTAGATTGTATCTTATTTAAATGAAATTTTTTAATCAGCAGTCATTAATAAGTTAATCAACATGTGTTGACGAGTCTTTTTAATCCATCATCATTATCAAGTTAATCAACATGTGTTGACAAGTTAATTAGCATGCGTTGACAAGTCATTGAGTAACCAATGGCAAGTACATGTAAATCATGTGTGAATTTAAAAGATTAACATTTATTATATGACAATATTTAACTTAAACGAGGCTATATGTTGAACGTGTTTTTTTTTTTTTTGGTCAGTGTTGAAACATGTGTTATATAACCATATTTAAATCAAAATAAGAATATATTTTTTTGGGAACATCACGATTGGGTTTTTCAAAAGTATTTATGTACGTAAGTCAAGACAACACTTTTCACACATACTTACCTCATATATCGTAAATCGTGATTGAAAAACTACTTTTGAAGACTTCAATCACTATTCCAAACAAGCACATATTTAAACAAGTTATTTTAATCAGCAATCGTTGATAAATCATTGAGCAATCAATGACAAGTTTTTGAGCAATGCGTCGTTGAGCAGCTAATGATCAATCTTTGAGCATGCAAGTGACGCAACAACAACTCTTTGAGAAACCAATGACAAATCTTTGCGCAACAAGTCATTGAGCAGCTAATGACAAGTGTTGGAGTAGCCGGTGACAGGCCTTTGAGCGGCCTATGATAAGTCAATGTGCCACTAATAATAATTCTTTGAGCAAGAATTGACAACTTGTCCAACAAAAAATGATTGCGTGCTTATACCAGTTTCACAACCCCTCCCAAAAAAGATTGAGGGTTGCATGAGAGTGCATAAGGGTTGAAGAATTGACATTATTCTATCATAATTCACGGGGCCTGTACTAGTTTAATGAATGCTAAAGAAATAGAGAACCACAATGCAGCATGCTTGACTGAGACGTTAGAGGAGAGCTTATGGTGATGATAGTATGGTGCAAGGCATTTGAGGACCTAGTTGAACAAAAATACTTCGTTGGGTTAGTTATAAGTAACATTCTCCCACACACGACTGATTTTAAGTGTAAAAAACAATATATATTTATCTGAAAAATGTAAAGTATTTTTTTATACCAATTAATTACATATCTCTCTTATCTTTTTTTCCCTTCATTCTCTTTTATCTCTTTTCCTATGTATTCTCTCTTATTCATAATTTTCACAAACAAGGATTTAATTGTTGAGAAAAAGAATATATCTCTTATATTTTTATTTTTTTAACTAATTTTAACTACTACCTCAGGTCCTAAATATGAGACAAAGTTGACTTTCTTTGGAGAGATTAAGGAAGTTAAATAAGTTACTTAAGCATATCATATATTATGCATCCTTAGATTATATATTAAGTTATTAGTTAAACTAATTAGTTTGAAGAAAAAAATATAAATATAAATATTTTAAAGTAATTTAATTAACTTCCTTAATTTCTCTAAAAAATTAATTTTTTCTTATAATTAAAACCGGAGAGAGTAACATTTTGATCTTCCTGAATTTGTTGGTTGTTATTCACTATAAAAAGAGCAGTGGGAGTAATATATAAAAGAGGTCATTTATGGAGACCCTCTCCACCTCATCAAATTTCCGTACTGCTACGTAGCTTCATTATATTATTAGACTTTTCAAGTGATTTTTCTCCTTATTTTATTAATTAATGTCACATGACAGGATACTGAGATGCTCTTGAAATCATTTTGTAAAATTATCATCGTTGAAAAAAGAAAATCTCAACATATCGGGTCAACCTGGGTGCTGGGTTGACTGAATTGATTCACCTGGGGTTGACCCTATGCAATCCAGGTGAACCCCCAATTATCCGGGTTTGCCTTATTTATTTATACTTTTTAAGCTCTAAAGGGCCTCATTTTGGCATTTTAAAAGAAAAAAATTATTTTCCTGTAATTTTTGGATTTGTAAAGAGCTTTAAAAGGATTGTAGAATACTTTTAACATTGTTTAGAGAAAAATCTTTATGTATTTAATGATATTTTTGTAAGTATAAAGTTCAGGAGGTTATATTGGATTATTGGTTGGAAAAAGAACTCTTATGTAACTTTTTAAATGATATGCATGAACATTTAAATTATATATATAGTTTTTTAATTGACCCTAATTAGAACTACTGACCCTTAACCTAATACTACGGCCGGTTCAGTGTCTGGTCTAATTTTCAGTACCTTACATATGACACATCTTGTGCACCCAGTTAGTTGATTTTGAATAATGTTTGTGGATATATGAAGATATAATGAAAAGCCCTGTCGTCTTTACTCTTGAATTCATGGCTTTGGAACCCATAGCTCATTCTATATATAATACTCAAAAAGATAAACTATAGGGCTCCTTGACAAGTGACAATAACAAAATCCAAGTCTCCTAAGTAATAATTGAAGCAAAGTCATCCTGCTAAAATTGGTTAGTTTTACAGTAGCTTATATGATAGTGAATGAGGCTGGTATTCTGCTATTATTAATTAATTTTTGAGTAGCTTCTAAATGGAAAGTAGATTGAGATACTTTTACTTGTGATGTAGAGTTTTAATAATTTTTTCACTGTCTAGGGAAGAGCCGATTCTATAATAATAGAGTTTTAGTATGTATTTTACTCAAGAGTGTTGCTGCTTAGGTTAACGCCATTTTGGTGAGTTGTTTGACAGGTTAATAACATTAGGAAGATTAACAAAGTTAGGAAAGTTGGACAAAAGAGTACAAGAGGAAGAAATAAACCTTTACGTAGTGATATTATGTAGTTTGTTACTATTGTTGAACGATAAACAATGTAATGATATCATGTAAATTGACATTATTATATAGATGAATGAAATTTGGTAATCTGATTGTATTATATCTTGTTGATCTCAAAATATTAGGTCAACATTATGTGACCCAAGTCCAGATTATATCTTATTGTATAGAAAAATGAAATTTGGTAATCTGATTGTATTATATCTTATTGATTTCAAAATACTAGGTCCACATTTTTATGACCCCAAGTCCAGATTATATCTTATTTGAACTAATTTTTTTAATCCATCGTCATCATCATGTGTTGACAAGTTATTGAGCAACCAATGACAAATACATATTAATCATGTATGAATTTAAACGATTAACATTTATTATAGACAATATTTAACTTAAACGATGCCATATGTGGAACATGTGTTTTTTTTTTTTTTTGGCCAATGTTGAAGCATGTGTTATATAGTCATAGTTAAATCAAAACAAGAATATATGATATATTTAAACAAGTCTTTTTAATCAACAGTTGTTGATAAGTCATTGAGCAATTAATGACAAATATTTGAGCAACAAGTATTGTGCAGTTAATGATACGTCTTTGATCACGCAACAACAAGTCTTTGCGAAGCCAATGACAAGTCTTTGAATAACAAGTCATTGAGTAGTTAATAACAAATGTTGGAGTAGCCGATGACAAACCTTTTAACAGTCGATGATAAGTTAATGTACCACTAATGAGAATTCTTTAAGCAAACATTGACAACTTGTCCAACAAAAAATGGCTGTGTGCTTATACCAGTTTCACAACCCCTCCCGGAAAACTATGAGGGTTGAAGAATTGACATTATTCTATCATAATTCACGAGGCCTGCACCAGTTTAATGAATGCTAAAGAAATAGAAAACCATAACGCAGCATAGTTGACTGAGACGTTACGCTATAGGAGAGTTTATGGTGATGATGGTATGGTGCAAAGCAGTGTTTTGAAATCTGGGCCGGACCAACGAACCGGCAGGGAAACCTTCCGGTTCGGGATCCGGTCTGGGTCAGTAATTTTTATTTTTTTAAAAAATTGATTTTTTTTTTTCAGAATATTTAAAATATTTAATTTCTCATCGGTTTGATCTCGGTTTTACTCTAATCGGACCTACTAATCATTGACCTAGTACTCCGACTGGTTTAGTGACCGGTCTAGGTTTCAGAACCTTGGTGCAAAGCATTTGAGGGCCTAATTGAACAAAAATCCTACTTTAGGTTATTTATAATTAACATTCTCTCACATACTGCTGATTCTAAATGTAAAAAACAATCCATGTTTATCTGAAAAATGTAATGTATTTTTTTTATCCAAATAAATTACATATCTCTCTCATCTTTTTTTTCCATTCATTCTCTTTTATCTCTTTTCCTATGTATTCTCTCTTATTCATAATTTTCACAAATAAGGATGTAATTGTTGAAAAAAAAAATATATCTCTTACATTGTTATTTTTTTAACTAATTTTAAGGAACATTTTAATATTCCTGAATTTGTTAGTTGTGATTCACTATAAAAAGGAGCAATGGGAGTAACAATAAAAGAGGTCATTTATGGAGACCCTGGTCCACCTCATCAAATTTCCGTACTGCTACTGCTACATAACTTCATCATATTATTAGACTTTTCAATTTATTTTTCTCCTAATTTTATTAATTAATGTCACATGAAACCGAGATGCTCTTGAAATCATTTTGTAAAATTATCCTTGTTCAAAGAAAATCTCAACATATCTCCAATTAAATATATGATCGAAGAAGACCGTGTTCAGGGCTCACACGTTGGCTTACGTCGTCCCTCTCTTTTTTGACCTGAGTCATTCACTCATGAAAATCTAGATCAAAGCGAAACCAACCAACACCCATTTGAATTATAATTATAAATTAGATATGATGACAAGTCAAACTTTGAATTCAATTTCATACAATAATTTTCTTCTATATACTCTGCTACATTTGATTTTTAACTCGGTAAAGATTCAAGGAAGCTTGGCATCGGTATTCATCTTTAGGTTCACCATGAAATTGTATGACTTTGTACTACCTCCTGTCTTAGTCTGGAGTGCAAATTGTATTAGAAGTTATATACTAGATTTAAGATTGGAGGAGTATTTTTTAAATGCTTTTCATAATTTTATATTTTTATAAGAAAGACATAAAAAATGAATTACATCATTTCATAACTATAAAATACCAAAATATTACATGGTCAAAAAAATAACAAAATAATTTTTACTTTACCTATAAGCCAATGATTAACAAAAGCGATAAAGTAGGGATTGGAGGCTCCAGACTCCCTTTTTCTAATTTAGATATCGGATGCTACACCATAAAGCGTTTGGATCAACTAGTAAAAGGTTTATTCTAACTTAATTAGTGGTTTTATGTTTAAGCTCTAGATATGAAGCCACGATAATTACTTAGAAGTAACAAGGAGAGGACTGTCACATATACACAGTTCGGTGGGCAATACAGGAATAGTATAAATATAATGATATTATGTGCACGATCACGAAAATTCCCTATAGGGATTCGTATTTGATAATTACAATTAATGTAGCATCGCAACACTATGTAAGTGTCTAAGTCCGTCCCAGTGAAACGGAGACATTTTATAGTCTTCGTTCTATCATTGCAATCCCCTTCGTATAGTTTTCTTCATTGGTCCCAGTATATCTTCTGTCTTCTCCTGTCTAAATTGTTGGTAGGGGAGGGTGAGATTCTAGGGAATCTCAGTAGGAAAACAATACCAATATGCATGCAAAATAAGTGCTTAATGCATGAGATGTTTGCCTTACATAACTCATGCTCACACAATGACATATCTGCATGCTTAATGTTTCAAACAACATACGTATGACCATAGTATAAACAGAAACAGAGCTTCAATTATTCATATATGTTTTACATAATCAAGCAAAGTAATAACATGCATCAATGCACCAGCACAAATATCAAATACATGCAGAAGAGATAAGTTCCCTACCTTAATCGCCCTTTCCTGATTTTCGAATAACATGCCTCGATTTGCATGCTAATCCCTCTGGCTCTCTACTCGGTCCTAGAATGTCAAATGCACAGTTTAGATACTTCCACAATGTTTTTTATGGTTATATTAGTCTGTGGTGAAATTTTACCAAAATGCCCACGAGACCCCGACCCGGCTTGGCCAAGCCGTACCAGACCCGATGGCACGTTTTTCCAAAATTTTGACTAGGGTTATCCTAACATATTTTCGCCTAAGGAATCCATTTCCGATCTTAGAATAATCAAATTCAGTATCAAATTATGAAAATACCCTTAACAACCTAGATTTAGAGTTTTAAGGGCGTTTTCGTAATTATGATTTTTCGGCCTTTTCCGAAAAAGTAACCAACTGTAACCCCACATATTTTTGCCCACTGAATCCAATGAAACCATTTATTTCAAGAAAATCCAGCTCCCCCTTGAAATAGTGCTGGCCAAAAGTTTCAAGAAAAATGGAAAAAAAAATGAAGTTTTGTGTTTTAGCTTCCAAAACTTGTACTTTTTCACTTCTAATCCCTTAATAACTCATTTAAACACATTCTAATCATGATTTAAAGAAATTTGGACAACATAACCTCTTAGGGTTAGGGCTTTTCCAAATTTACAAACTTGACAAAAATCACTACAACCAAACACAAACCTTAACAACAACACCATACTAGTTTAGATATAAGACTTGTGAGGTTACCTCTTGAGATCTTGAATCCTCTATCTCTAGGTGTCTCTTCTCTCTCTTCTTGAGCTCAAAATGTGTCTTCAAAATCATGGATTCCATGAAGAAGAAAGGTTTAGAGCAGGATTTCATGACAAAAATCACAAGAAAAGCTTAAGAAATCACTTCTCAGCTTAGATTTTTTCTTTCTTCTTTCTAAAGCTCTCAAGGTCTCCAAGCTCTCACTCTCTCTCTCTCTCTTCCTTTTCTAGTGTTGGACAAAATGAACAAAAGAAGAGGAAGATGATGACTTCATAAAAATGCTCCCTTTATCCCACACCATTGATTTCATCAAGGGGTGTCATGGTGACACATGTCTTCCACCATACCTCCACCCATGCCTTTGCCCATACTTCCTTCATAATTTGACTTACTTGCTCCCTTAAGTTTTCTTTGGAAATGGACTAATTTCTTCCCTTGGTTTGGCTCACAAAAACCGTCCCTCTCTCCTCTTACTAACCAAGTAAGTCCTCTTCCAACTAGATCTAAGCTTGTACTCTACCATGCAATTAAGTTTATCCATCCCTTCACTTATTACTCCCTTACCATCACCCATCATGATCACCATGCCCATATCTTTATATCATACCCACCTTACCACTGTTATCATTACTCTCTTCATGTAACATTTTGGACATGTGTTCATGAAATTAAATTTCCCCCCTCATTTTTATGTGTTGGCCGAAATTTCAAGAAGGAAGGAAAGGAAAAATGATTTCAACAATTCCATAATTCATATAAATGAATTATGTATAATTCCCCCTATTTTCACAATTCTTGATTTATTCCATCAAGAATAATCTAATTATACATTTTCCTTTATTAATTGAAATTAACTTCAATTAATTAGAAAATAATTAATCTTGGGCTAAATTGGTAAAGTTATAATTTTGCGATCACCTTTATAATTTAATTCCTTTCTTGAATTAATTTACCAATTTCCTTATGAATATGAATATTTCAAAATTCATAAAATCCGAATTTCATGAATATTCACCATTTTATTGAATTTCTCAATTAATTATATTATATTTTTGATAAATATAAAATTTAAGATGTTACAGGACCAACATTCCTAAGAACCTAGTAGCGCAAGTATGCATGACTTAATTAACAGGGGTATGGAAAGTATAACTTGCTCAAACGAATTTCAATGTTTTCAAAGTCCAACAGAAGGTATATTAAATTGCTGAAAGCAGTGATTTTGCAGGCATGTGTGGGTTGTGATTAGTTCAATGCGTTACCTCGATGGCATGAAAGATCGTTTTTTTTTTTTTCAAAAACAAAAAAGAGAATGGTGTATACTATTTTACCACTCAGTACCCATATATAAGTAATTTATAACCCATTCTGATAAATCAAGAAAATCATTAAATAGATAAATCTTTCCATGTTTGCCCTTATTCATGAAAGCGTGAACTTTTTCTCTTTCATCTGTTTATCACTTTTTCATATGCCTAGCCAATAGTCAATATGGTTAAAATTGGTAAAACTTTATTTAATATCCTACAAGTGGCTTATATTTTAAATAAATTTTTTTTTTGGGTATAAGTGACTTATATATTTAGGGAAAATTATGAAAAAAATCTCTCATTGGCAACTTATTGGCCAAATGGGACATTCGCGTGCAGATTACTTTCTACGTATGTAGAATATCTTCCCTAGTGTCTAGATGATCTTCTCTATACGTGTGCAGAAATCTTCCCTCCGTATGCAGAAATCTTCCCTCCGTGTACAGATATCTTCCCTCCATGTGCAAGATATATTCTCAGGTCCCATTTAGCAAATAAGTTATCAATGAGGTCTTTTTTAACAATTCTCCCATATATTTATAGGTACTTAGAGGTAAAATAGTGAAGGAAAAGATGTTTTGATTATTATAATTATCAAAGAAGCAAGTTGGTTTACAAGGATAAGTGGGAGCAGAGAGCTTTAATAGCCGTCTTTGCCGTTTTAATGTCTCCCACATTGCTTAAAAGCCCAATGCCAAATACCGTCCATGTTATTTTATTTGCTTTTTCTTACCATGATTTTATTGGTTAAAATTGGCAAAAAAAAAAAAAAAAAAAGGTTAAAATATATGCTTAATCCTCTTAATTTATATTAAATTTCTGTTTAGTCCCCTATTTTACCTGAATTATTTTGGCCCTTAAATTTATAAAGTATATTTTAAATTCTTCAATATTCACATTAAGTCTTATTAATGGAAAATGTTGACTAAACAATTAAATACTGATATATTAATCCTTGATTTAAATTTGTAAATTGAAAAACATTTTAAATAAAACCTAATGGATATGGCCACTCATTTGAACTTTCAATATCAACGTTTAAATTCATGGTAAAAAAAAAAATATCAACATTTAAACATGTGTCAGTATGTAATTTTAAAAGTTACTGTTTATATTTGTTGAATCGACATTTTTTTTAATGAAATTAACAATTTAAATATTCTAAGACTAAAACTACACCCTACATAAGTGGTAATAACTAAACTGAAATTTAATGTAAATTTAGATAATTAAACATGTACTTCAGCCTATTTTATTTTAACCATAAAAGGACCAAGATGCTGCTTGACGATGAATGCTAGTTTAGTCCAAAACCAACATATCAAAATGCAAAAGTTCAAAACTATTAGAGAGAATGACAGTGAGTTTCAAGGACCAAATAAAATATCAGTAAGGTCCATACGAAAAAAAATAATAATTTGTTAAGCGTATTTTTATAACATGTTGAGAGTCATTTTTTCATGTTTTGACTTTTCGCAGGAACTTTACTGATATCTTATTTGTACCTCACTGTCATTCTCCCGTATTATGGTTCTGTATCTAAAGACTATTAGCAGAGCATAGCCATGATCCTATAGTATACCTTCTCAATCTCAATCCTATCTCAAAGTCTTGCAAATGATATTACTATTTAATAAGAAATTCATCACACAACAGGTTGGGTTTTGGGTTCCCTCCCTATGTGGAGAAAGGTCCTATTTGCCGCTCATTTGTGTCTCATTTATTTAAATAAGGAGGGGTCTGATCAGGGTTCAGTTGGAAAGGTCTTATTTAAAGAAAAAACACAACTATTTGAAAGAGAAGAAGAGAGAGAATTATTTTTGCATATTCATAAGCTTGGTAAATTGGTGTTTTCGCATTCGTTAACTATTTGATAAGGCTGAAATTTGGTCAGCAGGTTTAAAACATCTAGTTTGTCATTGCTGCTAGGTGTGAGAAACATTGTGTTCACTATTTGTGCATTGTGACTCTAATATGGTGGAGCTAATTTTTATTGAACAAATATTATAGAGCACGCGCCAAACCCATTAGCAAGCGTTGCTCAATGAGTGGCCCATTAGGAGGGTGGCCCATTTAAGGCCAGATTCATAATGGGCCAGCAGAGAGGGCCCATTTAAATAACGCGCGAGGTCTCTCACACGTGCAGAGCCTTGGAGGAGGGACGCTTGTCACGCTTTCGGCAAACGCGAGGCTCTGTTTGAATTCTGACTTCAGATAAAGACAATCGCGTATAACAAAAGCGATCTGTTCTTCACAAAGTTGGTGGATTCAATTTGGTGAGGAGGGTGCTCTATCATACTCCTACTCCTGCGCGGTGAATCGGGAAGTCCACATTCGGCTATCTAGGGTTTACTCTTCTCAGCTTACAAATGGTGCGTTCCATGAATGGGACTATTTATATCATTTTTCTGCTTTATTTCCCGTGAAAACAAAAGAACGCTGCATCAGGGTCTTGATGACTTGTCTTGTTTTCCGAATTTTGAATGGTTTCTGACCTAAACATGTCGTGTTGACATGAGTAGACTTCGTTGGAGAGGAACTAGCACTGATCTGTTTACATGCTTTGATGTCGTCTTTGGTAATTTGGCGGAGGAGATTTTGTTGCTTGTAATGGATACCGACTAGTTTTTTATGAGTTTTTTGTTTTTGAATAAGAACTATGGACCTTGCCAACTTTGAACTTTGAAATCTTAAAGAATTGAGATGGTTCCCATGCGGAATTGCAAATATTGGATTTCACGGCGTTTTGCATTTTGTTTATTGGGCGTCTCTTAGTTAATATTCTTGTTGTTCTCCGGTCTACCGCCTTTTAACTTTAATGACTCGTGAAGCAGCCCCGAAAAATTAGTTAAATCTGGTATCTCTGTCAATGTGCGCCCCTCTACTGACTTGTGCTTCAATGTTTTGGTTTATGGATTCCTTGTTTCTTGCTGATCGTGAGCTCACTGTGATATATCTGTTGGTAGGAACCAGCACGTTGCTTGTCTGTGTTTTCGGGTATTGTTTACTTGGTGTTTGACGCATTTGTTATGCTAAAATGTATGATACATGTACTTGAGCAGTGAGTGTTTCAAGCATTGTGTTAATTTGGGTCTGGCGTTTTACCTTTCAATTTTTCATCATTATAAGTTGCATATAAAATTTATTGTTCCTTGGTATATTTCATACTTCTTCTAGATTAGTTAAGCACTGCTTTCGATTAATAAAGCTAATTACTTTTTTCAGGCTGATCCTGAGTTGGAAGCAATCAGAAAGAGAAGGATGGAGGAGCTTATGGCTCGGCAAGGCATGGTTAGTGGTCACTACATGGGCTATTAATTTATTCAGTCCTATAAGAGAGAGGAGATGTTGTATGTTGATAAAACTGATCATGTCATTCTTGTTATCAGGGAAGTCAACAGAACCCTGAACAGCAGAAGGCTCAGGAGGATGCTAAGAGGTCCATCACTTAATATTAAATTCTTGGACAATTGCACAAGCTTTTCTTCTTTATTCTATAAATTTTATTTGAAAGGTTTTTTTCCCTTTTCTGCATTTAATGTACGCTTTAATATTTTTTGGGAATGAAAAAATATTCATCTGAATGAGAAAACAATTTTTTTAGGGAGGCGGAGGAGCGAAGACAAATGATGCTCAGTCAGATATTGTCTGCTGAGGCCAGAGAAAGACGTAAGTTTATACCTGAATTTTTGGATTCGTGGTTGTCAGGTCACTTTTTATCTATTAAAGAGCTCTTGATCTTCTTTCAGGTTTTGGTTTGATCCTTTAATTGATTATGGTTATGGAGGCAACTTCATTTGATTTTCTGTTCAGTGTTATTCTACTGATGGTCTGACAGAAGATTAAAAGTACTATTTTTACTTGGTTGTCCCTGGCAGTGGTATAATTTAGTTATATCTATGTTGAGACAATTGGGAGAAATGCAGTGAGAAATCGTGGCATTCAGGGGAAGAAAATTGAAGACATCTTTTTTTTTTAAAAAATAAAAATTCAAAGGCATCTAAAATGGGTTATATTCACGAATGAGCTTACCTTCAAAATTGTGGTTAAGGAGATGTCACAGTACTGGCTCATTAAATATAAATATTGCTAGCTTTGGTATGAGTTTGAAATTTAGCATGGTTGACTGATATGTCCTACAAAATATTAAAACATACAATAGACAGTTTATTTATCATTGGTTTAACTATTTTTTTTAAATAAGTCCACGTATTTCAACATCTGATAGGCAAATGAACTCTACAAGTATTACGATTGATAAAGCAAGTTGGATGCCTTATTCGTTTTCTTTCTTTCTTTTTTAAATATTATTTTTGGTTTCACATTAGAATTTCAGAGTGATGTATTGTATTGTATATTTGTACGTTCCATTGATTTATGGTAGCATGCTAGTTTGCTATTTACGTTTTGATCTTTTCCTTCATTTTCTGCATGTAACTGACACTTTTATATCCTTTTTGTTTGTTGCTATCATTATATGTAGTTGCTCGAATTGCTTTAGTGAAGCCTGAGAAAGCAAGAGGTGTTGAAGATGTCATATTGAGAGCTGCTCAAATGGGCCAGATTACAGAGAAGGTACTTTGGATCTTGTCATTTGCTGCAACTTCTCTAATTCTAATGATGGTTTTATTTATATATTTTCTATCCTTTTGAACTCTGCTGTAACTCCTGTGCAACTGATCATTCTACAATCTTTGATGCCAAAAAAGGTTGATCAATCTATAGTGCCTTGCTATGTTTTGTGGTTGGAACTAATTAAAACTTGCACAAGATAAGATAGCAAACTGTCAATAGGATTCTAAACAAGAGGCTTGTGTTATTGAGAATGTTTAATATTTTATGACAAGAATTACTATTTCATTTATGGCTATATCTATTCTGTTTGATGGTAATGTATCTATTCTGTTTGATGGTAATGAAGATTGAAGCCTACTGGCGCACTTCAATCTTTAGATGAAAAGGAATAATATTTTGAATGTAGAAAAATGTAGGAAAGTAATTTAGGTCCTGTTTGCTTGCTAGTTTCAGGGTTAAAGGAATTGTGAGTTTGTAAGTTATTGTGTTTGGTTCTTGAAATGCATGATATTTTCATTTCATTGAAGAGTTTCTTTCTGCCATTTAATGTATTACAAAGTCCATCTAAAACTTGGAGGACCAGAAAGCTTTGCGTAATCAAAATGTAAGGACAAAAATGCCTTGACTAGCAGGGGCATTGAGCAGTCGGTCATCATCTTCAACTCCTTGAGCTCTATCGAGCCATTGGATTGGAGATGAAGATTATCGCTGTAGTTCAATAAGCTGGCTCAGCATTGAGAAGATCATAAGATTTTCGACTGTTGGAAAGCCTGAAATTCTCTGTGTTAAACACCCCTTGCATCAGCATCATTATTCAGGGCCATTACAAACTTGGGGATGGTAGGTTCAACCTGCTCCTGCCATAGTGCCGTTTTAAGCCACGAGAACTGACCCATGCCCACAGTCGTATTCTCTACACTGTTCTGTTGGCCAGCCACATCTCCCTTTCTTGTATTATCTTCCCCCCTCAATTGCTTATCCCTACAGTTCTGAATCATTGTACACACAGAAAAATATAACTGCAAAGTTCCCCCCCCCCCAACCCAATTTTATTTCACCGTACCTTTCCTTTTCTTCTATACCTAAAATTGTCATGGCCTACATTACTCATTTCTATTTTTTTCTATGAAGGCTCATTTTTAGCAACCAATTGAGCCCTTTCATATGTTCATAATAAAAAAGGAAAAGAAAACAGGATAAATAAGATAAGATTCATTTGAAAGTTGAAGTACATATTCCATGCGAGGAATTAGAGTAGGGCACTTATTTAATTGGCGTGTGCAGGTTTCTGAAGAAAGACTCATATCATTGCTGGAGCAGATAAACACCCAAACAACCAAGCAGACAAAAGTTACTGTAAGTTGTAGACTACTGGCTAGCCCATTCTTTTTCAAATTAGGTATAATTGCCAGTGTGTTATATACATCTTGTTACTTTTTCAGATACAAAGGCGTCGCAGTGTTCTTGATGATGATGATTAGCTGTTGCTATGATATCCCTTCGATTGGCTTGCCCTGGGTATTAATATGATGCTTTATTATGCATTACTACTCATTATAGAGTTTATGAGCTGCAAAACATATCTGTTTCATTTTATGATTTTGATTTTTTTTCCTCTTGCCAGTTCGAATTGCTCTGGAAGAATTTTCATTTGTACCCAGCCGCATTCATATTTATGACAATTTCTATCTTGTGGGTGGCGTCTCCAAGATTTATAGTTTACGTAAACATGCCCTAAAATATAGTTTGCTATTCAGTAGTCTGTTCATAGAACCTTTTAAATGTAATAATCACACTGTTCTGGTTTGGCGAGGCTTGGAGATGAGTAAGAATAGTTTTACAACTCTGATTTTGATTTGTAATGGCCGCCTGTTTTGATGAATGCACATTTACTAGTCATCAAATGTACCAGCAGGTTAAGCCTGTAAAGAGAGCTAATGAACGGATTGGATTTATGGAGGACATGGAGATTTCTCCTTAGGTTCTCATCTGACATGAGAAGCATAAATCTGCTTTACTCTGTTTATAACCAATTAGTGCTCACAACTTATTGCATATCTGAGGTCAAGCTCTGGATTAATTTAGGAAAAATTGCACTCAAGTCCCGAGCAGGAAAAAACATGGTCCAAAGGTCTCTTGAAATCTCCCATTGTAGTGAAGTCCCGTGGGACATTTGGGTAATAAATTCTAATTAACCCCCAATTCTTCTTCTTCTTCTTTCCAATCCTTTGCTTTCTTTCTTTCTTTCTCATCACCTCGGCTCCCTATTTTCGTATCGTTCCATCAGATTCAATCCTGATCCTTCCACTGCATTAATATTGTTCAATGGTGACAAACATGACCCCTTCATCTCCTCTATCAGCTTCTTTATATCATTGTTCTACTCATTGAAACGTCCAGATTCATCGCCATTGTCTTCTTGTTATTCACATCTATATTATCATTGGCATCAGGTTCCATGTTTGATTCATCGTCTATCATCTCGTCGCCGTCGCCATCGTGTGATTGTGTGCTTCATTGTTGAGCGACCATAGTTGTTGCCTAATTGTTGGTGTCACCTGTTCGTTGTGGTCGTCGGCTCTTCCACCCATCAACCCTAGTATCTTCAGTGTCTCCCTCTCGCCTATCGACGAAGGCTGTTGATTCCATCCGCCATTTGCTATATTTTTTGGTATATTGTATTCTGTTTATGCATTAAAAGTGGGAATTAATCAATATGACGTGAAAGTTCTTTGGTTGTAACTCTTGGTCTAGGAAGTCATAATGTGTTGTTAATAGGAGCAATGATAATTATTAATATAGGTGGTAAACTTGTTAATGACAATTATTTACAAAGTCTGAATGTGTTGTTAATAGGGATGACAATAATTGTTAATATGAGTGGTAAACTAGTTAAGGGCAACTGTATTGTGCAGGTTGATAGTGGTGATGGCTAGTTCGTCTAAGAAAAATCTCCTATGTTTCCTTCATATAGGGAGACAATTTGGAATTAGTGGAGTTGGTGATATAACAAATGTTGGGGTACAGTGAGATAAAAAACCATTAACACAAGTTATGAAGAGGTTAAAATAATGATATCATTGATTGTGGGAAAAGAGAGTAAACGAGTCATTATGAAGTTCACACTGACACATTTGATATAATTACATTTGTGGACCTCCTTTTAATTATGTAGACATATTATTTGGATAAATAAAAGAGTTGTCATTATCAGTTGTCAACGTAAGTACATGGACTTATCAGTGTAATCCCTTGCACTTGTATATATATTGGAATTTAGTTTACAAGATACCTTTGTTATTAAAATTTCATATTGATTATGTGGACATATTATTTGGACAAACAAAAAAATTGTCACAGTTAGCTGCCTCACTTGTCAACGCTGTCTATGGACTTGTCAGTGGCCGTCCATGGACTTGTCAGTGGCCATCCATGGACTTGTTTATATATCTTCATGTTAACATAATATGGACATATTGCAATGATAACCCTAAGTCTACAAATGCTTTGATAACAATACCCAGTCATGTATAAAAATTCTAGATAAGCTTAATTAACCACTAATATCAAGTCAATACAATGAGTAATTAATATCAAGTAAATTAAATTACAAAAAAGATTTCATGAATGCATTCTACAAATCCTAATTACAATCAAACTTGTTTGTCTATTTTGTTTTCTCCCTTTGACTCCACCCTTACACCAAAGACATCACTTTGTCCCTCATGTTGTGCTTTCTCAAGTGCCCTTTCTTCCCTTATCTTCTACACCTTTTCAATTTCTTCATGTTTTGACACTTTTCATGAGAACTTTGAGTCTGTATGGAAAATTCAATTTAGTAAGGAAAATGAAAGTTCAAAGCATTCATCATGGCCTTTTACATGATATCGAAAAAGGAACTTCACATTAAAGGACATTCCAACTTGATAAAAAATTATAAAAAATAAAATATATCATAAGTTGAGGCTTTAAACATGCATTATGGGATATATCTAGAGCAAAATGGAGATACCAAACTTTTGGACCACAGATATCAATCCTTGAAGCTTCCAATGGACATAAATTAGAATTCTGTCAGCTAAAGTAATTACCTGAAAATCGTGAAAACTTTGTAACTGATATATGATTATATGATATTAAATTAAGATTTGGCAGATCCTAAAAAGTAACCATGCAAATGCAAAATGATACTAGAGATTTTTTTTTTCCCATTTGTAGTTCACTCCAACATGAGAAATAAGAAAATATAATTCCTCTAAAATATTATCCTCTTCTGCTGAATACAAAATTCACTAACAAGTTTACCACACTCATAGTAACAATTATGGCTGCTTCTATTAACAACACATTCTAACTTCATAAACAATTATCATTAACAAGTTTACCAACTATATTAACAATTATCGTTGCCCCTATTAATCACACATTTTGACTTCGTACACCAAAAGTTACAACTACAAAACTTTCATATCATGTTGATTAATTCCCACTTTTAATGCATAAATAGAGTACAATATACCCAAAAAAAACATAGCAAATGGCAGACAGAATCAACGGCCTTAGTCAATGGGGGAGGGGGAGACGCTGAAGATACTAGGGTCGATGGGTGAAGGAGCAGCCGACCAAAATGAATAGGTGACGTCGATGGTTAGGCAACAACTACGGTTGCTCGATGATAACACACAATCACGCAATGGCAGCGGTGATGGCAATGAGATGACAGACGATGAATCAAGTGCGGAACTTGATGCTGATGATAATATCAATGTGAATAGTAAGGAAGACAATGATGATGAATCTGGGTGTTTCAATGAGGAGAACAAGGATATAAAGAAGCTGATAAAGGAGACGATGAGATCATGTTTGTCACCGTTGAGCAATATTAATGCGTTGGAAGGATCGTGATTGGATATGGTGGAACAATACGGAATTAGGGGGAGAAGGTGAAGAGAAAGAGAGAAGCAAAGGATTGGAGAGAGAAGAAGAATTGGGGGATATTTTGGTCTTTGCACAATTGGAATTTATTACCCAAATGTCCCACAGGACTTTACAACAAATTAGAGATTTCAAGAGACTTTTGGGTTGTATTTTATTTTGTTTGGGACTTAAGTGCAATTTTCCCATTAATTTACTGGTTTCTATATTTTAGATTTATGCATATCCAAACTCAGAATCTCCATGAATCAAAGACACCTATTGTAGTGTTGATGTCGTGCGGTAGCTATGATTAATTTATCATGCAAAATGGAATGGAATAAGATGAGAACTTAAATAAAAAATAGGGAGAATTTCTCAAAAATACCTTGGAGGCAAATTAATTGCTGATTGCTACGAAGCGTGCAAGCGATCTTCCGTGTGTGCAAGCGATCTTCCGTTTTGTGCAAACCATCTTCCGTGTGTGCAAAAATCTTTCATATAAATATGCAAACAATCTTCCGTTGTGTGCAAAATATCTTCCGTTATGTGCAACAGATTTTCCATGATAGCATTCAACAATTAATTTACCAAAAAGTTATTTATTTGCAATTCTTCCTTAAAAATAAGTAATTTTATAAATGAGAAATATCTTCTTTTGAGCTCTTTAGACAAAAACAAAAAATTACTCATATGTTTCAACCTAACCGGCCATAGTTGCATTAACCTAAAATGAGGGAGCTGGGCATTGAACAAATGTGTTGTGATGTTAAAGCGTGCTGCTATATTGAGGCACGCAGAACCCTGCAGGAGGGGAGTTTTAAATTTTTTTAATTTAAATTAAAGAGACAGAGTCTTAATCTATGAGGTGGAATCAAATCTTTCTATAATCATAATGTATATCTTTATGATGATAATCTATAAAATTCCGTTTAGAGCCTTGTCTTAACTACAGTGCCAGCTTAGTGTATCATGAGCCGCGTGTAATTTTGTCTACTCCTGCATAGTTACTTTCAATATTTTAATTTAGGGGTAAGATTCTAGTTTTCCAATTTATTTGCTCGACTCATTGCTTAATGTAAATAAAACTAATCTCTCATTTAGTTGCTCGCTGTCTTAATTTATTGTGAATTAAATTATTAACTGTTATAAATAGTTAACCTTGTTGCCCAAATTGAATTGAATTACCACTCCGGTCATAAATATAACTTATTTAACTCATTTTTTTATTAATTCATATGTACCAATAAAAATAGTTAATAACATTAAATTTATTATAAAATTTAAGTGATTTTCGATATTACTCTTGTAAACTACATAAAACTTCAACATCGTACTAATTTATACTCTCTCTCACTACCCTTAATAAATATGGACATGTATAGAAAAAAATCTTTAATACTTCTTAAAAATATCAAATGACGTATTAAAAGGATTAAAAACACTTATATAGTCGACTTGCAATCTCACCAATCACCTATATATAGGCTATATTCCCAAGTAGTCCCTTTCTTTCTTTGAAACTATCCTCTCACCATTGTTGGCTCCTTTCCTGCCATCGACAACATCCACCACTTTTTTTTTTTTGAATAGAAACTAGATACTTTCATTAACTAACTAAAAAACAAGGAAAACATTACAAAGACCTAATTCCATCATCAACTACCACCTTACCCAGGGCAGGTGGTGGTTGATCATGGATACAAAAGCTTTGAGCCTAAGTAAAAGAAAGTTTGGCTATAAAGTCTGCCATTACAAGGTTTTCTCTAAACTTATGGTTGATAGTGATTTGCCATTCTCTGTAGAACCACACTCTTGCATCCTCCACAATATCAATGAAGGGGTGCGTTTGAGGGCATCCTCTAGGAATCAAGTTGATTGCCTCAATTGAATCTATATGGAGGGTTATCTTCCCATAATTTCTCTGTCAGCAAATTTGGAGTCTCTGGATGATCGCTATGAGCTCTTCAATGGTGGAAGGGACATTAGTTAATTTGTTACAGAATCCACATATCCATTGGCTATCTTTGCTTCTAATTACACCTCCACATCTACTTCTTTCGTCTTGGCTCACAGCTCCATCTACCTCCAGTGTGAAGAGATTAGTGTCTTGTTCCATCGATGTTCTCACCTTTGTCCAGGTACCTGCATTAATGGAGCAATTTGCCAAGAGATCTCTATCTAAACAGGCCCTAAACAGACTATCATTGTTGTTTAATACATTGGCACCCTCTTTTGATTCAAAAATATGTTTACATTGGTTTACCTATATATCCCAAAAAATGTAACAAAAAAGTATACCCCAATGGACTTTCTTCTTATGTGGTTGACCCACCTCATGTTTTAGATTCCATTTCATCCATTCCTCTCCTTGGAGTGAGAAGAAAGTATTCCACAAGGTTGGCCAGAAAACTGACTTCCTATCCTTCATTGCATTCAAGCAATCTCTTAACAGATACATGGAATCTTCCTTACATCGACATCCAAAGGGGCATTCAGCTATGGAATTGGTTCTTTTTTGTTGTATGAGTGCCGAGGTATGAGCTCTTCAGTGCATGAATAACCACATGAAAGATTTGATCTTTTTTGGAATCGACCATCTCTAAAGCATTTTCCAAATTATGCCAGTCTGTCACCTTGTAACTGAAAAAAGAGAAGCATATCCAGATTTTATAGAAAAGGAACCTTCAGTGGATGGTTTCCAATAAAATTAATCCTCTCTCCTCTCCTCATAGGGTGGGTGCACACAAGTGAGTTTGCAAATGTCCAATGTTGACAACCAACTTTGAAGTTTCTGATCATCCCATTCACCCCAAGGTGTTACATAATCCACCACCTTCTCATCTCTGTCAATAAGACCTTTATATCCCAAAATCAATTCAATAATAGGCCTGTTTCACTGTGCCCAATTCTCAAACCAAAAGGATGTGTCTCTTCCATTCCCAATCTTTTTCCCAAGACAAGAATAGAAGTCATCCCATACAGTACATATACTCCTTCAGGTAAGGGATGAGTTATGTTTCTTTTTTACTTTAGGTAAATCTCTGAAATTATTTCAATATTGGACCTTGGACATATCATAGTTCCGAATCGAATCTCTTTAGAAAGAAGATCTTTTGTCTCATGGTAGCCTGCTCCAATTCCCTTACGAAACTCTCATTATTGGGTTAGCCATACACTTCACATGTTTCTAGCGATTCACATGGCATCATCAAATGATACAAGTCTTGGATAAGAATCTACAATGCACTAGAACGCCCTTGTAGAGTGCTTCCCTATTTGTGACTGGATTCCAGTATAGCTTCATAATAAAGGCTTTATTTTATTTTTCTAAGTTCTTGATCCCCAGTCCTCCTTCCTTTTAATTAGTGGTTACTTTATCCCAAGCCATGAGGTGAATTTTTGGAGTGTCTTTATTGTCTCCCCACAAAAAACCATGGCTAGCCTTTCACTAATTGTTTAGGTAGAAACATTGTTTGCATATGACATGATAGTAATGCTATTAGGATAGATTTGATGAGAGTGGGCTTATTAGCTAGACTTAGATATTTTCTTTTCCAACATGAGAGTCTTCTCTTAGCTTTTTCTATAATTGGGGCATACATACAGTAAGACACCCTTTTATAGATTAGGGGAATTCCCATATATTTTCCCAAGTTACATGTGAGTCCTACTCCCATCTGTTGGCTCATGCTAAGGGCTCTAGAAAAATGTACACTATTAGAAACAAAGATTTTGGTCTTGGTTCTGTTCATACTCTGCCTGGATGCTATACAAAATTTGTTCATACATTGAAGCATGGTATCCACTTGTAAAGAAGGCACTTCCCCAAAGAGAATGAGGTCATCTACAACGAATAAGTGAGATAGAAGAGGGCTCCCTGTAGAAAGCTTAATTGCCATTTATAGTCCCTTATCTATTGCATCTTTAATAATATGGCTCAATCTTTCCATACATAGTATGAAGATCTATGGAGAGATTGAGTCACCCTGCCTTATCCGTCTGGTAGCCTTAATCTTGTCTGCTGGTTCTCCATTCCAACGAATCTAAAATAAAGTACTCGTGATAGAAGACATAATGACCTAGCATAAATGCTCCTTTATACCCACTTTAAGAAGAGTCTCATGGATGAAGGGTCATTCCAGTTTATCATAAGCCTTCTCCAAGTCAACCTTTACTGCTAACCAACCATTGATCCCTATCTTGCTTGTTATAGAATGGATTACCTCTTGAGCAATGATGATATCATGACTACTTTATTACCATGCAATAAAGCTGCACTGCTGCCTACTAATCACCTTACCTATAATGTCTCTAAGCCTCTTACTTATTATCTTTGTGATGACCTTAAAGCTAACATTACAAAGGGATATTGGTCTAAACTCCTTTATACTCTCTGGGAATTCTATTTTAGGAATTAAAGCCAAGTTTGTATTATTTATGTCGTCCACTGATCGCAGATCATTGAAGGCTTTTTTGACCAGTTGGCACACATCTTCCCCTATTAAGCTCCAGTATTCTTGGTAGAAGATAACTTGAATTCCATCTAGACCTGGTGCTTTAAAGGCTCCTAAGTCAAAGATTGCTTCCTTGATTTCAAAGTTTTCGATAGTTGCTACCAGGTGACTCTTATCACCATCTATTAATCCCGAGAAATCATTAATAGTATTGCATTGATTGTACCTTATCGGATCACCTGTGAATAGTAGCTTATAGCAGTTGGTTGCTACTTCGTTGAGCTTATCCTGATCATAAATCCATTATTCTCTCTTATCTTTGAGTCCGTCAAATCAATCCTTGCTTCTTTGAATCATAGTTGAAGTGTGAAAAAATTTATTGTTGCGATCACTCCACTTTAACCAATTACATCGAGATTTTTGGTACTATATTAGTTCCTCTTGGGCAAGCACTTTGTTGTATTTTTTCCATAGATCCCTTTCCACTTACACTAAGTACTGACTATCCTTTCTACTTCTTGCTCTATCCACACCCTCAAGTCTTTTGAGTAGATTTTTTTCTTGGTACATATATTCCCTATCTTATTCTTGTTCCATTCTAGAGCCTTGTCCTTGAATCTATTTGTTTTTTCCACCCAAGTACCTTGAGCCTAGCTTTGTTTAATTACATCAACAAAACCATCTTCAATAAACCAAGCAGCATGACATCTGAAGGGAACTTTATGTTATCTCTTTTTATACCTTGGTTCAGTCTTGATCCATAAAGGGCGATGATCTGATCCAAACTTCTGAAGATGATACATTTTATTGTTGGGAAGTTGTTCATACAGATATTATTGCAAAAGATCTAGTCTATTCATTCTTTGATAAGGTTCTTATCCCATGTGAATCGTTCTCCTACCCAAGGAACATGTAATAGGTTTGTGTTGTGGATACAATCCTCAAAGTGTCTTATATATAAGAGGTTTGGTTGAGCTCCCCTAACCTTGCCTTCTACTAAAATGTATGATTTGAAATTTCCTGCCACTATCCATGCTTCATTAATGGCCAAATTGAGATTTGTCAAATCTTCCCAAAGAAACTTTCTCAAGAGATAATTAAGCTCTGCATATGTTAGATATGATTAGTTTTGATGATGTCAAATATAGATGCCAAATATTAAAAGTAAAAAGTTTATATAATGTATTTATTTTATACTTTGACTAACTACTATGCTTAATGTGAAATATATTGTAGATTAGTCAAGAAAAGGAAGAAGTTATCAAAAGGATTTTGGAAAATAATCAATAAGAAAAGATAAGAGATTAAAGAAAGAAGAATTTGCAAAATATAATGGGAATATCAATGTTCAAGTTCTTAGATTTGATATTGAAAGTCTCTATGATCAAAATTGAAGTTGTAATGACTTAATTGAAAGTTAAAGTGCCTTATATCGGAGTCATATCAACCTAACTCGAGTGATATTTCATTATCACTTGAGTGGCACTTCCAGAGATGATTACTTGAGTGATTTTCTTCATCACTTGTAGCATCACTCGAGTGATGTTCATAGTGATGACCTGTTTTCATTCAGCATGATATAAGTTTGGTAATTGGGTCATATATCTCAAATCACAAATCTAATTGAGCTAAAACTAGACTTCAAATACGACACATATACACCAAGATCAAGTTCAAAGGAGTTCAGATGAAAGAGATATGTTTTTTGGAAGATGACACTCAAAATCCATATTGTATTCCAAAACAGGTTCAATAATTTGGACATATCTCCTATATTGCAACTCCGATTGAGCTAAAACTTATTTTATATAAAACTAGACTTCAAATGAGACACAAAAACACTAAGAGAAAGTTAAAAGAAGTTTAGATTAAAGAGATATGAGTTTTGGAAGATGACACTCAAAATCAACGTTGTATTTTAAAACAGGTTTAGTAATTCCTATATCACAAATTCGATTGAGTTGAAACTTGTTTCATATGAAACTATACTTTTAATGCAGTTTATGGAAAACTAGTTTGTGCTAAAAGAGTTTCAGATGAAAGAGATATGTGTTTTGGAAAATGACACTCAAAATCCACATTGTATTTCAAAACAGGTTAAATAATTTGGATATATCTCCTATACTGCAACTCCGATTGAGTTAAAACTTATTTCATATAAAACTAGACTTCAAATGAGACACAAAAACACCAAGATAAAGTTAAAAGGAGTTTAGATGAAAGAGATATGAGTTTTGGAAGATGACACTCAAAATCAACGTTGTATTTTAAAACAGGTTCAGTAATTCCTACATCACAACTTTGATTGAGTTGAAACTTGTTTCTTATGAAACTATACTTTTAATGTAGTTTATGGAAAACTAGTTTGTGCTAAAAAACTTTCAGATGAAAAAGATATGAGCTTTGAAAGTTGGTGCTCGAAATCAATGTTGTGTTCCAGACCAGATGTTACAAATTGAATCATAACTTTTGGAATACAATGTATTTGGGATTAATTCCAGTTGCTGTGAAAATTAGTCTTAAAGATATTTCTGTGAAAATTAGACTTAAAGATATTTCTGAAGATAGGTCATTTGTTAAATTTAGAGTTATATTCGAAGAGTTATACCCACTAGAAGTTGACCTTTGTGCAAAACTATATATGATTTGAGAGTTAGTGATCTTTTGATGAAGATCACTAAAGTGATTGAGGAAATCACTCAAGTGATTCTTGATCACTTGCAGGACACTTGCAAGTGATCTAAAAATCACTCGAGTGATTGAGGAAATCACTCAAGTGATAAGAGATTACTTCAAGTTGTACTTGGAGTGATATTGTTTACAGTTTTGAATCATCATCTCAGATTTTTCAATATTCTTTCAAACTTATTTAAATCTTGATTATCTTGTTCCTAAACACTCCTAATGATCACTAATCAAGTTTACATGAGGATTATAGGTGATTAAACTTGGATTAGAGCTTAAAGGCCAAAAAGCGACTTTGTGTTAGAAGTTTTAACGACAACTTCTAACGGACTCCAATGATCATATTCTAAGATGCTCAACGGGAAGAATGTGTTCAATAGTCAAATGCTCTTCATCAACTATAAAAGGAGAGGCATTCAAAATGAACTATGATGATAGCTTATGCCTCTATTGTCAATATGCCAAAACTCTGAATCTTAGCTAAAAGCTCTGTAATCATACTCCCACCTTGTACTTAAGTGTTAATCATTATCTACTTTATTTAGAGAGAAGTTTGCTTTCATTGTAATCATTCTATCTTTGTGCGAGTTACTCAAGATTGGGGGATTTTGAGTGAGAAATGGATTGCATCCTTACGGTATGTAAGGGGGAGTTCTCATCTCGGTGAGAGATTGTAAGTGGCTTCACAAGTGCATGGCTAAATTTGTGGGATTGTAGTGGTTCTTAAGTACCTCGGTTAAACTTGAGGGAGATAGTGGATTGAAGTATCAGGAGGAGCCTGACGAATGAATGTAGGTCATCATGGATTGGACTGAATCAGGGTAAATCACAATTTGCATCTTCTCTTCCCTAAGCTCTTATATTTCTAGTAGATATGATTTAAATAAATGACTGTGGATTTATGATTCATCACTTTCATACTTATTGATTTCAGTAAAATGGGAAAAGATTTTCAAAATTATTAAGGTTTATCTTATACCCAATTCACCCCCTCTTAGGTTTCAGTCGGATCTAACAACATACACACTAAAGAATAAGAAGGAACTGTTGTTCTTTTTATGATAAACTCTGACATGGAGGAATTGCGTTGAAGAAAAACAGTAAGATATGGAAATAACTTTTTCATTCCAAAGTAACTAGATTCCACTTACATAGCTTGTGCTTTTGACTCTGGTCCAGTTTGTAAAGCCCAATTTTCTGATAATTAAATTAACCTTAGTCCTATCAACTTGCAATTTCAAGAGAACAAGAAAATCAATATCTTTCCCATGTAGCAAATCACGAATTCTCCCAGGAAAAGTTTTGGAGGCAGCTCCTTTACAATTCCAAATAATTAAATTCATGGAGAAATTTAATTGAGAAAGAAGAAAGAGACAACTCACTGGGTTGAGCCGTCTTCCTCCATTGTTGTTTCCTCCATTATTGCCTCCTCTCCAACCTCATCTCTGGTTTCAAACCATTGATTGTTAATCTTCATTCCATCTCCATCAAAATTCAACTCTTGCATCAGTTTTGTTTTTTAGAAGGGTCTTTGTTTTGGGGATTTCATTAATTGGTCCTCCATATTAGAGTAATTTATGGTTAGGATGATATTTGCTTTTGTTATGTTTACTCTAGGCACAAAATTAGGAATTGGCACTTGAGTTTGAGCATGCGAAAGGCCCCCTTGAAATGTTGTGTCAACTTTTAGAACTTGGCCTTCCGCCGAGCCCATCACTACATGATAGGCCCATGTCGCTGCCTTCCTTTTGAACACTGGTGAAAGTATCTTGGGTCTTGTAATTTGTAATCTTTTCCTTCCTCCCACTTGAGTCTTAGTGGGCTGACTATTGCCTTGGTGTTAGGCCTTATCTCTTTGAGGCCCTTTAGGGTTTGCTCTTTTTCCTTCATTGTCTAACTTTTTCTCCCCATTTTCAGTCTTTTCCTTCTTTAGCTGTCCAATGTTCCCTGAGTACCTCAAATCTCAACTCATTTTTTCTCCCCATTCTTTCTGATTTGACTTTTGCTTCCCACCTATCTTTGTCTGAGCTCTGGTCTCTATCTCTTTCTTAGGTGGTTTTTGTTTGAAAGTCCTTTTGGTTTTTACCCAGTCCCCAAACTCCTTAGTTTCATCGATACTTGGGACGCTGAATAGGAGTTGGCTTTCTAGATGTTTTGGTTTATACGGTGGTGTGCCCACTAATGTTTGGTTATTGGTTGGTCTTTCTGCACCCTTATCTTTTAAAATCATCAGACACTCCTCCTGATTGTGTCCATATCTACCACAATTGAAACATATTGTCTCTAACCCTTCACATTCGATGTTGAAGACTCTAGTCTTAAGGAAGAATCGAGTTTTCAACTTTTTGTTCAAGTCTATCTCAACATTGACCCTAAAAAATTGTCCTCTTTCCACCATATTGGTTTTATTCTGGGAATGAGCAAGTGTGTTCATATCCACCTTCAGGACCTTCCCAATCAAATTTCCAAGCTCAAACATACATTCTTCTGAGTAAAAGTGGACAAGCAAGATAGGCACTTTGATCCAAACAACAACTTTCCTTACCTTGTTGCAATAGGGATTGAAGTTGGGGCCCCAATGTTGTACTACTAGATAAGGTCCCTAGATAAGCCAAGGACCATCATACAGGAGCTTATGACATAGTTCCTTATCTTTGGATCAAAAGATGAAGTAATTATTTGGCAGGTCAATAAGGTTGAAGTCTTTAAACTTTATCATCCAATAAACTCTCTCCTTCATGATGTTGAGGTTCATATTCTATCCCAACAAGGTGATAATCAACATGTCCTTCCATGGATAACATAGTTGTCTTAGTCTCTCATTATCTATGTTTAGCATTAGAATTGTACTCAATAGCTGCTTCTGTTCCTTAATCAAAACAAGAGCTGTTTCACTTTTTTCCTTAATCCATTATGCCATTTGTTGCTTAAAATCAGGTTCTAGCTGTCGCTTGTCCATTTGGCACATGAGTTTTGCTTTGTATGAAATGGGGGTGTTGGCCCCTCCATTTGCACCATTTGTTGGTTGTTCTTTTATCTTAACAGAGTCCTCTTCCTTGCCATTTGGTTGATTCCCTTTACCACAATCTTCCATGGTAACATCATCACTCATTTTCTTAATGTTTCTCCTTCGGATGTCATCTCCTTCCCTGGTAGCATCCTGATTCTCCATTGTCGGACTCTCATGTCCTTTGGGAACACTTGCAATAGCACCCTTTCTCTCACTAACCGTCTCACTCATTCTCTCCCTAAAGATAGATCACCTTTTTTTCAAAAAAGGGAAAGAGAAATAGGGAAGGATATAGAAATGGGGGAAGGACAGAAAAAGACAAAGAAGGAGAAAAAAAGTAGGGAAATTTTTCTTTTTCAAAACCATGGTTTAGAGTTAAAACAATGTTTTTCCCATTTTTTCAGTTGTTTAACTAACACATCACCAAACTATAGTTTTCAAGCACAAAAGTGTTTTTTTTTTGTTTACCCAAATGGGATACCCCCAAACCATGGGTTTAGAAATATTTTTTTTGCAAGTCAATATAAAACTCCTTTCACATATTTATCTCATAAATCCTAAAATCATTTCTAAATAACTAAAGCAAACATGCACTATAATAAGAACCAAGGTGTTATATTAGGAGTTTATTCAAAGTAAATTATAATGTTATTGCTGCTTGGAAATGGACCAAGGGAACATGATAGTACTACCCTAGGCTGGTAGCCTTGAAGCCCACTACCTAGAAGAGGGAGCATGATGTGGTACTGGAGGCTGAAGTCGATAATAATAATAATAGCAATAATAATAATAATACATAAATAAGTTAGGTGTATCATCAACTTGGTTTGTAAATTACGATTGTGAACCAATCATTGACCTGTTCATGATTTATAAACTTTGCTACTTGGAAATGGACATCATGATCCAGCATTGACATTAATACGCGTACATAGAAAGGCCTGAACATTAAACGCCAAGGAAGAGGGCTGTCTGCCATCCATTTCATACTGAAAATTTTCATTTGTTATCAAGGCCAATAAGTGTAGTGCATGCGGAGGAAGAAAGCAATTTCAATAAGTCAGTTGATAATTACAGGATTAAAAGCATCATTGATCTAGATTGTTAAACGCTCCCTTTTTAATTTAGATAAAAATGGTCACTAACCTTTTTTTTTGTTTTGCTGCAGGAAGAAATGGCTCCATGAAGTGGAGAATTAGAAGCAACATTCAGATATAATTCTTTAGGATATAAGGAATTTATTAGATTTATTTCATTTTCAAAATATAGTTAGTGTCACGAATCAGCTCTTTTGTTCTTACTTCGTTGCATTCATCTCAATTTTTAGCTTAGGAGTATTAATATGAACATCATTTGATATTTTAATGAAATTTTGTCCTCATGAAAAAAAATTACTCTCTCCGGTTCCAAATATAAAATGAAGTTAAATTTTTTTTTTTTTTTGGAAAGATTAATGAAGTTAATTGAATTTGTAACATCCTCATTTTTTTAATTTATTTTCATAATATAATGATAAATTAGAATTAATTAATATATATATATATATATAATATAATATAATATATATATTAAAAAGATAAAAAGGGGAAAGGGGGCAAACCACCGAAAGGTATTCGGTGGAAAAGGAAATGAAAGAAAAGAAAAGAAAGAGATAAGGGTGATGATTGTGTGTGTGTGTGTTTTTTTTAAAAATTAATTAATTAATTAATAAAATAAAAGTGGCCCTTGGCGCCACATGAATGATGAGGGGTATTATAAATACCCCCTCACTCACCATTTCACGCTCTGGCGTGAAGTCTTCAGGAACGTGGAGAGTGAGATTCTGGCAGGAGAAATTTAGTTCTTCAGAGATCAATAAGGTACTCAAATTTTCTTCTGATCACAAAACTCTTTTTAGGAAAAATGTTCTAAATAATTTTATCTTTCTTATAATAGTGATTTCTTACTGATTAGAGAATAATATGGAATTAGAATTTTGGGCAAACGATGGATAAAATGAGCAAAAAGACTCTCCATGCTTTTATTTTAAATTGTGATATGTAATATTTAGATTTTCCCCCATTTTATATCAGCAAATCAACAGTTAGGAAATCAATTTCAGTGTAGGGAGACGGTGATTTTCGTAGTTTTAGACTAAGCTGGCATTTTAAAACTTCAGGGTCATTTGTTGTAAATTATGCTGAAATTTTCCTCAGTGAAGGGCGGTGATTTTCGGATTTGTAGATTAAACTGTCATTTTAAAACTTCAGGGTAATTTTCCGTAATTTCTGCTGATATATTCCATAGTGAAAGACGGTAGTTTCGGATTTTTGGATCAAACTGGAGTTTTGGAAATTCGGGGTAATTTTCTGTAATTGCTGGGGATATGGTTTCACTGAAAGTAGGGGATAATATTACAGAAAAGGGCCCCAAATTTCTGTCACAATTACCATTACCCACATGCAGAATTTCATTTTCTTCTTTAGTCCTTATGCTTCTTTACTTTTTAGTCCTTTATATCCAATTTTCCATATAATTCAAATAAATGTTTTGTAATATATTTATTCAAAAATTCAACTTTTAAAGAACAAGACTATAGGAATGTAGAGGTTGATTAATAGTGAATTTTAATCGGTTTAGATTTTATAATTTGGTATTTTAGATCTTAAACTTAAAATTTAGGGATTTTCCTGTATTGGAATGAAATTAACAATAATCAATTACTTGAATAGGTTATTTGAATTAATAAAAATATTTAAATTTTATAATTGGAATTTTAGGGGTAATTAATTCAAAATTTAGAAATTTTTAGAATTTAGTTAAATAAATTAATTTTACCAATAACTCAAAGAGTTATTAATGTATAATAAATTAATTGTTGTAGATTGATTTTTGGCGTGTATTTGAGCTCTTGGATTAGGAGCTTGTGGTTATAATTTTGCTTTGGCGAGAGGTAACCACTTTCCTCTTGTTGTGCATATTTGTATGATGTTTGTGAGTGATTTTTAATTACATAGAATTATAAATTTGGCTATTGATATATGATGTGGACTTTGAAAATATGTTGTTAATAAAATAGTCTTGTGGGACTTATTTTCGCTGAGAAAATGAGTAGTGATATTTTATTATATGAATTGATGTGTAGTTATGAGATTGAAAATATCCTTTTGATAATTGAGAATTGATAATGATTTGTTATAATCACACATATTGATATGAGAGGGGATGGTGGATGTTGATTTGACGGGTTGTTACTTAAAGAGGAAATAAGGGGGTGAACTTTTGTACAAAAAGAGGTAATAAGGTGGTGGACTTCCAGGTGTACACTGGTTAGTCCTTTGGCCCAATTGTGTTCAGTAGGGCCTTGACACCCCACTAATATAATTAGAGGGGGAACCCATGGTCCGGTCTCGTGCTCTATGGATTTTGGCCGGTCCATATCACTTGATTGGTGAGCTTGTTAAGTTAAACTACCAGTTATATGGGTCAGTGCTAGCCCATGGGTTCAGTCAGAGGAAATAAGGCAGGAGAGGAAATAAGGGGGACAAAGAATAAATTATCGTATACTGATTCTTGTATACTTGTGATAAATATGAGAATGAGATTATGATATGGTAAATTAATGTGTATATATACATGTGGACATATGACATTTTAATATTGATATGATTTTAATAACTATCCCACTTGGCGCCTCATGGGCACTTACTCTTATGCCCAATGAGATGGATTGTTGGTTGCTGAGGCTTTTGTCTCACCCCGTTGATTTAACATTTTTCCAGGTGATAGTTGTTGTGCGGGTCCATCAGGGAAGACTCCGGAAGCTTAAACTACTTCTGCTAAAAGTAGTGCTTCTATCTTTATAATATATGTTGGATTATTGTATATTGCCACGTTAGGGCTCATTTTGCATACTCTGATTTATTTTGGAGATTTGATATTTTAACTATATATTTTTAATTACTCTTGATGAGGTTGGATGGCTTGCGGGCCTTATGATGTGGTTTGAATTGCTGGAACCATAATTTGGTTTGATATGGATATTTTAATATATGATGAGATATTATTTAGTTAAAGAGTTTTTAAATAGTTAGTTGAATTCTTTTCTACCATGGTAATCTTTTGAAAGATGATTTGAAATCTTTTTATTACCATGGTAGAGGTTGTAAATGATTATAATAATGTATAAAAAAAAATGGTTTTTATCAAGTCCATAGTTAATTATTGTGTATAAGGAAAGGATTTTACAATTTGGTATCAGAGCAAAACGATTCTGTAAACTGTCTTGCATGTACTGCATTTAGTGGCAATATATAATATTCACATATAACTTCCCTGTTTAGTTGTTTTTGTGGTGTATTGTTTGACAACTCACTTGTTATGGTGGGTTGCATCCTTAGGTGGGGAGAAGATGGTACAGACTCGTCGAACTGGTTCTGGGGGTAGTAGGCCTCCACACCCACAGGTTCAACCGCAGCAGCAACAACAACTCCCATTCGATAAGGACGCTTTTATGCAACAATTGAAGGGAGTTGTAGAGGATGTTGTAGAGGAGCGATTGAAGAAGTTTGAGGAAGAGACTGGGAAGAAAGTAGGAGACAAGATCCCTATGGAAAATAACTATGACCACCAAAGCGTGGAAAATTCTGAAAAAGGGAATGAAACTGCTAATGAGGGCCACAGTGATTATGTACCCCAACAGCCAAATGTTCCAGCTCCTCGTTCTATTTCTAATGTATATAAAGATTTGGCTCGACATCACCCTCCCACATTTAATGGTAATCTGGATCCTGTCAAGGCAGAGACGTGGATCGAAGACATAGAGACGTTATTTCAGGCCGTGGACTGCACTAGTGAGCAAATGGTACAGGCGGTCACCATTCTTCTTAAGGGTGAGGCGAATGAGTGGTGGAAGAGTGTTAGACCAGCTGATGTTTCATCTTTGAAGTGGACAGAATTCAAAGACATGTTTTATTCACACTACTTCCCAAAAGAGTTGCAACATGAGAAGGAGTTAGAGTTTTACGCTCTTCGTCAAGGCAATATGACGGAAGACCAGTATATCTCTACCTTCATCCGACTCACGAAGTATGTTACATATTTGAAGGAATATAACAACTCTGATTGGAAGATTCGACAGTTGATAAATAAGGCTAGGCCGGAATTAAAGTCGTTTATAATATTCTCTTATATCAAAAATTTTGAGGATGCATGTACCAAGCTACGCATTGCTGCACGCATGGTACGAGAGGTGGAAGATTCCAAGCGCCGTGATAGTTCTGGCAGATTCTCCAATTTTCCAAGGCCCAATAATAGTATAATGAAGAAGCCAGGCTTTAGCTCAGGAAGCTACAGGGGCTCAGGAAATACTGGAGGGTCTCATCAGAGAGGGTCTAATGATAACAGGGCCCCACAACAGAGATTCCAGACCCAGAGGAGCCATCATGGTGGGAGCCAGGTTTCCCATCGAGATTCTTTTATGTCTACACCGAGCGTGAGTAGACCATGTCAGAACTGTGGGACAGTACATGCAGGGAAATGCTGGGAATGCTTTAAGTGCCACAAGTACGGACATATTGCTCGTTTTTGCCCTGAGTTTCAACAGGCTCCACAGAGTAGTCGCCCCACCGTACCTGGTCGAGTGTTTGCTTTGACCCAGGAGGAAGCCGGAGCGTCCCCAAATGTGATCCAAGGTATTGCTTATCTTCAAGGACATGATGTACATGTGTTATTTGATTCGGGTGCTTCACATTCTTTCATCTCTAATATCTGTGCTCAAAGATTGAAATTGCATGTTTGTGAATTGCCTTATAATTTGGAAGTGTCCACTCCTGCTGGAGCTTCTGTTATGACTGGTCTTGCTTGTTTAAACCTTACTCTTAAGTATGATATATGTAATTCAAAGATAGATTTGATTTGTTTACCACTTAGGGGTATTGATGTAATCATTGGCATGGATTGGTTGTCTACCAATAATGCTTATCTTGATTGTAAAGGAAAGAAAGTAAATTTTCCATTAGGTCTATCGTCTGTTAAGGTGATTTCTGGCCCTTTGTTGTTGTCGGCCACTAAAGTGGAAAAGTACATTCGACGAGGTTATGAAGCCTACGTGGTTTTCTTTTCAATTAGTGTTGATAAGGACATTGGGATCAATCAAATCGAAGTGGTGAAGGAATTTCCAGAAGTGTTTCCAGAAGAGATATCAGGGCTGCCTCCAGAGCGGGAAGTTGAGTTCTCCATTGAGTTGATACCAGGTACAACCCCAATTTCTAAAGCCCCTTATCGGATGTCACCATCAGAGTTGGCAGAGTTGAAGAAACAACTAGAAGAGTTGCTCGAGAAAGGATTCATTCGACCGAGTGTCTCTCCTTGGGGTTCGCCAGTGTTGTTTGTCAAAAAGAAGGATGGAAGTATGCGGTTGTGTATCGACTACAGACAGTTGAATAAGGTCACCATTAAGAATAAATATCCATTGCCTAGAATTGATGATTTACTAGATCAACTCATGGGAGCTGCAGTGTTCTCTAAAATTGACTTGAGATCGGGATACCATCAGCTCAGAGTTAAGGCTGAGGATATCTCAAAGACTGCTTTTCGAACTCGCTATGGGCATTATGAGTTTTTGGTTATGCCTTTTGGGTTGACCAATGCTCCAGCCGTTTTCATGGATTATATGAACCAGATTTTTATGCCGTATTTAGATCGATTTATTGTTGTCTTCATTGACGACATTCTCATTTACTCTAAAAATGAGGAAGAGCACCGAAAGCATCTACACATTGCATTATGTATACTGAGGGATCATCAGTTGTATGCCAAGTTGAGTAAGTGCGAGTTTTGGCTCAAGGAAGTGAATTTTCTTGGCCACGTGGTGTCTGCTGAGGGGGTAGCTGTTGATCCTAGTAAAGTGGATGCCGTGTTGAAATGGGAATCCCCAAAGTCAGTGACTGAAGTGAGAAGCTTTGTGGGATTGGCTGGTTATTACAGGAGATTCATTAAAGGGTTCTCTCAAATTGCTATGCCTCTAACCAAGTTGACCAAGAAAGATCAACCGTTTATATGGACTGACAAGTGTGAAGCTGCTTTTCAGGAGTTGAAGGTAAAGTTGACTACAGCGCCTGTGCTTACCCTTCCCGATCCCTGTCGTCCATACACAGTATATACGGACGCATCCCTGAAGGGTTTGGGTTGTGTGTTAATGCAAGAAGGCAAGGTTGTTGCATATGCTTCAAGACAGTTGAGGCCTCATGAGGAGAATTATCCTACTCATGACCTAGAGTTGGCAGCTGTGGTTTTTGCTTTGAAGATTTGGAGGCACTATCTGTATGGATCTCAGTTTGAAGTATTTAGTGACCATAAGAGTTTGAAGTATTTAGTAGACCAGAAGGAGTTAAATAACCGACAGCGCCGGTGGATGGAATTTCTGAAGGATTATGACTTTGAGTTGAAGTATCATCCTGGCAAGGCTAATGTGGTTGCAGATGCTTTGAGTCGGAAGTCAATACACTTGTTTCGCATGAGCTTGGAAGAGCAGAATTGGCTAAATGGATTAAGAGATATCCATGCAGTCCCAGATCAAAGAAGGGCTACTTTAAATGCAGTTGTTGGTGAATATGGATTTTATCAGGACCTGAGAGACGCCCAGATGAAAGATGATCAGTTAAGTAGAATTCGAGAGGAACTAGAAAATGGTGAAGTTCTAGATTATGACATCGGCAATGCAGATATTTTGAGATACAAGAAGAGAATTTGTGTTCCTGACAATGACGAGATCAAGAAAACCGTTCTGGAAGAAGCTCATCGGAGCAGGTACACTATGCATCCGGGGATCACCAAGATGTACAATGATTTAAAGCGACAGTATTGGTGGCCGAATATGAAGAGAGACGTGACCGATTTTGTATTGAAGTGTTTGACATGCCAAAAGGTGAAGATCGAGCATCAGAAACCACCAGGACTACTTCAGAATCTGGATATCCCTAAATGGAAATGGGATAGCATTTCTATGGATTTTATCATGGGTTTACCACTAGTCCGGGCCACTTATGATGCTATTTGGGTGATCGTAGACCGATTAACCAAGTCAGCACACTTTTTACCGATTAAAAAGGACTACTCGTTAGAGAAATTGGCCGAGTTATACATTAAAGAGATTGTTCGTATGCATGGAGTACCTGAGAGTATCATATCAGATCGTGATCCAAGGTTCACTTCGAACTTTTGGAAGTCCTTACAAGAGGCTATGGGTACAAAGTTAAAGTACAGTACCGCTTATCATCCTCAAACAGACGGTCAAACTGAGAGGACTATTCAGACACTCGAGGACATGTTGAGATCCTGCGCCATCGAGCTCCCAGGTAATTGGGACAAACACCTGCCATTGGCAGAATTTGCGTACAATAATAGCTACCATTCAAGTATTCAGATGGCACCTTTTGAGGCCTTATACGGTCGAAAGTGCAGATCACCGTTGTGTTGGACCGAATTAAGTGAAAGAACTATTATTGGACCAGATCTGGTAGACCAAACATCCCGGAAGATAGAAATGATACGACAGAAATTGTTGACAGCTCAGAGCCGACAGAAGAGTTATGCAGATCGTCGGAGGAGATCATTGGAATTTAGTGTAGGAGATCATGTTTTCCTGAAGGTTTCGCCTGTTACAGGCATTGGGAGGTCTATTAAAGCAAGGAAGTTAACTCCCCGATTCATTGGGCCATACGAGATTTTGGAACGGATTGGGCCGGTTGCCTATCGGATTGCCTTGCCTCCGCACTTATCTAATGTACACAACGTGTTCCATGTATCACAATTGAAGAAGTATCATCCAGATCCGTCTCATGTTATTCAGCCAGAGGAAGTTGAATTGAGAGAAAACTTGACTTATGTAGCAGAACCAGAGAAAATTTTGGATGTCAAGGACAAGCAATTACGGAAAAAGACCATTCGACTGGTGAAAGTTTTCTGGAAGGGTATGACACCTGGAGATGCGACTTGGGAGACTGAGGAAAGGATGCGTCGTGATTTTCCTTACTTGTTTGTTTAAATTTGCGGTTGTGATTGTCTTGATTGAATTTTTCTAATTGTATTTTTGTTTTTCACTTGAATCGAATTTTGGGGACAAAATTCTAATTAGGTGGGGAGAATTGTAACATCCTCATTTTTTTAATTTATTTTCATAATATAATGATAAATTAGAATTAATTAATATATATATATATATAATATAATATAATATAATATAATATATATATTAAAAAGATAAAAAGGGGAAAGGGGGCAAACCACCGAAAGGTATTCGGTGGAAAAGGAAATGAAAGAAAAGAAAAGAAAGAGATAAGGGTGATGATTGTGTGTGTGTGTGTTTTTTTTTAAAATTAATTAATTAATTAATAAAATAAAAGTGGCCCTTGGCGCCACATGAATGATGAGGGGTATTATAAATACCCCCTCACTCACCACTTCACGCTCTGGCGTGAAGTCTTCAGGAACGCGGAGAGTGAGATTCTGGCAGGAGAAATTTAGTTCTTCAGAGATCAATAAGGTACTCAAATTTTCTTCTGATCACAAAACTCTTTTTAGGAAAAATGTTCTAAATAATTTTATCTTTCTTATAATAGTGATTTCTTACTGATTAGAGAATAATATGGAATTAGAATTTTGGGCAAACGATGGATAAAATGAGCAAAAAGACTCTCCATGCTTTTATTTTAAATTGTGATATGTAATATTTAGATTTTCCCCCATTTTATATCAGCAAATCAACAGTTAGGAAATCAATTTCAGTGTAGGGAGACGGTGATTTTCGTAGTTTTAGACTAAGCTGGCATTTTAAAACTTCAGGGTCATTTGTTGTAAATTATGCTGAAATTTTCCTCAGTGAAGGGCGGTGATTTTCGGATTTGTAGATTAAACTGTCATTTTAAAACTTCAGGGTAATTTTCCGTAATTGCTGCTGATATATTCCATAGTGAAAGACGGTAGTTTCGGATTTTTGGATCAAACTGGAGTTTTGGAAATTCGGGGTAATTTTCTGTAATTGCTGCGGATATGGTTTCACTGAAAGTAGGGGATAATATTACAGAAAAGGGCCCCAAATTTCTGTCACAATTACCATTACCCACATGCAGAATTTCATTTTCTTCTTTAGTCCTTATGCTTCTTTACTTTTTAGTCCTTTATATCCAATTTTCCATATAATTCAAATAAATGTTTTGTAATATATTTATTCAAAAATTCAACTTTTAAAGAACAAGACTATAGGAATGTAGAGGTTGATTAATAGTGAATTTTAATCGGTTTAGATTTTATAATTTGGTATTTTAGATCTTAAACTTAAAATTTAGGGATTTTCCTGTATTGGAATGAAATTAACAATAATCAATTACTTGAATAGGTTATTTGAATTAATAAAAATATTTAAATTTTATAATTGGAATTTTAGGGGTAATTAATTCAAAATTTAGAAATTTTTAGAATTTAGTTAAATAAATTAATTTTACCAATAACTCAAAGAGTTATTAATGTATAATAAATTAATTGTTGTAGATTGATTTTTGGCGTGTATTTGAGCTCTTGGATTAGGAGCTTGTGGTTATAATTTTGCTTTGGCGAGAGGTAACCACTTTCCTCTTGTTGTGCATATTTGTATGATGTTTGTGAGTGATTTTTAATTACATAGAATTATAAATTTGGCTATTGATATATGATGTGGACTTTGAAAATATGTTGTTAATAAAATAGTCTTGTGGGACTTATTTTCGCTGAGAAAATGAGTAGTGATATTTTATTATATGAATTGATGTGTAGTTATGAGATTGAAAATATCCTTTTGATAATTGAGAATTGATAATGATTTGTTATAATCACACATATTGATATGAGAGGGGATGGTGGATGTTGATTTGACGGGTTGTTACTTAAAGAGGAAATAAGGGGGTGAACTTTTGTACAAAAAGAGGTAATAAGGTGGTGGACTTCCAGGTGTACACTGGTTAGTCCTTTGGCCCAATTGTGTTCAGTAGGGCCTTGACACCCCACTAATATAATTAGAGGGGGAACCCATGGTCCGGTCTCGTGCTCTATGGATTTTGGCCGGTCCATATCACTTGATTGGTGAGCTTGTTAAGTTAAACTACCAGTTATATGGGTCAGTGCTAGCCCATGGGTTCAGTCAGAGGAAATAAGGCAGGAGAGGAAATAAGGGGGACAAAGAATAAATTATCGTATACTGATTCTTGTATACTTGTGATAAATATGAGAATGAGATTATGATATGGTAAATTAATGTGTATATATACATGTGGACATGTGACATTTTAATATTGATATGATTTTAATAACTATCCCACTTGGCGCCTCATGGGCACTTACTCTTATGCCCAATGAGATGGATTGTTGGTTGCTGAGGCTTTTGTCTCACCCCGTTGATTTAACATTTTTCCAGGTGATAGTTGTTGTGCGGGTCCATCAGGGAAGACTCCGGAAGCTTAAACTACTTCTGCTAAAAGTAGTGCTTCT
Organism: Inga laurina; assembly: GCA_963855925.1. NCBI lineage: Eukaryota > Viridiplantae > Streptophyta > Magnoliopsida > Fabales > Fabaceae > Inga > Inga laurina. The sequence continues at coordinate 58,539,421 of OY979711.1, forward strand.
ATCTTTATAATATATGTTGGATTATTGTATATTGCCACGTTAGGGCTCATTTTGCATACTCTGATTTATTTTGGAGATTTGATATTTTAACTATATATTTTTAATTACTCTTGATGAGGTTGGATGGCTTGCGGGCCTTATGATGTGGTTTGAATTGCTGGAACCATAATTTGGTTTGATATGGATATTTTAATATATGATGAGATATTATTTAGTTAAAGAGTTTTTAAATAGTTAGTTGAATTCTTTTCTACCATGGTAATCTTTTGAAAGATGATTTGAAATCTTTTTATTACCATGGTAGAGGTTGTAAATGATTATAATAATGTATAAAAAAAATGGTTTTTATCAAGTCCATAGTTAATTATTGTGTATAAGGAAAGGATTTTACAGAATTACTTTAGAGTATTTATATTTTTATTTTGTTTTCAAACTAGTTAGTTTAACTAATAAACTGATATATAATATAAAAATACATAATATATGATATAATTAAATAACTATGTCTTATATTTAGAATCGGATGGAGTATCAATTTTAACTATGTCTTAGATTTAGGATTGAAGGGAGTATCAATTATGTTTTGATTCTTTTGAACTGTCATCGTCTGGCCGAGCAGTAAAAAAAAAACAAAAAACAAAAAACAAAACAGGATTGACTTTCATTCAGTGTAGACCTTCATGGCATAAAACGATGGTCTTGCATCTCCGGAAGAGTTGCAAAACGGCGGAATAAAACGCACTAGAGCCGCCAACTCGGTCAATACGCAATACAACTGCAAATTATATATATTCATATAGTACTCATACTGTTTGACCTCACTTATATATAGTATTAATTAAGTATTAAATTTAGACCATGTATTTAATTTAATATAAATTTAGTTTTTTTAAGAGAACACTAGTATTTTTTTCCCAATTCGGAACATTTGTTTCATATATAAACAAGTTATTTTCTTCACTTAATATCCATGTTCATTAACCCGGACCGGACCGGCCGGTCTAGCCCGGGAACCGGCGAACCGGCCGGTAAACCGATCCGGTTCCCGGTCCGGTCCTGGTTGCTTATTTTAAAAAAAAAAAAAAATTTTTTTGATTTTTCCTTTAGAATTTTATACTATAAGTCTAAAATTTTCAATTTCTCACCGGTTTGGTCCCGGTTTAGCTCCGGTTTGGTCCCGGTCTGACCCACTAACCCTTAACCCAGTACCCCAACCAATTCAATACCCGGTCCGAATTTTAATACCTTACTTAATATAGAAAGAGTCGACATAAGTATCCTAGACCTTGTAGAAAGGTTTTTTTTTAATGAATAAAAAAAATGAAGACCAGATGAGAAAAATCGTCTAATCCCCGTAAGGAAACAAAATAAACAATGCACTTAGGTAGCGTGTGATTGTGACACGTAGTGATGACCTGGCATGATTCAATGCAAATCGCCAAATCCGGATCTTAAATTCATAATCTTTTGCCGATAAAAAAAAAAAAAAATCATAATCTTTTACTCCAGCCAGTGAAGTAAACGCCGTACCTATCTTCATTTTCTTGTCTCAACTGATCATTGGCGTTTTGCGTTTTCCGTATCCGACCTTCGTCTTCATCTCGAAGACCAATTGTGACCACTGGCCAAATTTCGTTCTTTATTGGACCTACTCAATGCTGTGTTTTCTTCTACCCATTTCGTTTGATTCACGAACCAGCACTTTCTGCTTTGTTCTGGAATTGAATCGCTTCTCGTAACCCATTTCTCGGTATTCCTGTGAACCGAAGAGCAGTTTTGAGGCCGACCAATATGGAGGATCCTCTGCTCCCATATGTCAGTCCCAGAAAGAAGCCTCCGCCGCCGCCTCCGCCGCTATGCCCTTTACCAGAGCACGACGAGGTCGTTGTTCCTCTTACCCCGTCGGCGATTAAGGACCGTCTTATCTTTGGTCCTTCTTCCCCAACAGGTTCTACCCCCTTGCTTGAGGCTTTAACACTTACCCTTAACTCCCCAAAACCTTCCCCTTCTTCTGATGACCCTCAAGATACACAACCCCAACAGTCTTGGCTTACTGACCCCAATTACCCAAGTCACAAAACTAATCTTCATCGCTCCAAAACTGCCCCGGCTATGGCGGTAATCGAAGGTGTTCATCACCAAAGTCCTGTTGCTAGACCCCACTTTGGGTCCCAATCGATTGTTCGTCAAGCTGTTATTCTTCTTATGTTGTATTTGTCATTGGGGGTGGTTATTTATTGGTTTAATCGTGATCATTTTTCAGCAACTGAGACTCATCCTGTTGTGGACGCTTTATATTTTTGTATAGTGACTATGTGTACAATAGGCTATGGTGATATTACTCCAAATAGTATAGCGACAAAACTATTTTCCATATTGTTTGTACTGGTGGGTTTTGGGTTTATTGACATACTGCTCAGTGGGATGGTCAGTTATGTTCTTGATTTGCAAGAGAATCACCTGCTCCAAGCGGTGAAGACCAAGGTTGAAATTGAGAGGGATGCCAGATCATATATAATTGATGTGAAGAAAGGGAGAATGAGGATTAGGTTGAAGGTGTCTTTGGCATTGGGGGTTGTCGTCCTTTGTATTGGAATTGGTTTTGGGTTTATGCATTTTGTGGAAGGGCTTGGGTTGTTGGATTCTTTTTATCTTTCAGTTATGTCAGTAACAACTGTTGGGTATGGTGACCATGCGTTCAAGACATTGGCTGGTCGCATCTTTGCTGCAATATGGTTGCTTGTATCAACGCTTGCAGTGGCCCGGGCATTCCTGTATTTGGCCGAAGCAAGAGTGGATAAGCGGCATAGGAAGATGGCAAAGTGGATTCTTGGTCAAGATATGACTGTCTCCGAGTTTCTTGCTGCAGATATAGACAATAATGGCTTTGTGAGGTATGCTCTCTTAAATGTCCATCTTTCAGAAGTTCAATCCTTGTTAGCTTTAATATAAGCATATAAATGTTACTGAAAGTATGGTGCTCTGTTTTTTACAGTTTAGATGCTCACCAATTTTATTAGTCTTTTTAAATAGATCTTTCCATTACTTCTATCACCACAGGATCACATACGCTTTCGGTGCTCGTGGAACATACTAGAAATTTTCATTTTTAATTAGATTTGACTCATTTGAAGTGCAGGTTGCACTTTAGAAAGTGAAGTGCAAATGAGTAGTCCTTGCTAAGAAATGAAGGAGTTAGTTTTCATAGTCCATAGGTTTCTTTTATGTTGTTTGTACTTTATGACATTCAAGACTGTTGGTGTTCTTCTCATTAACAATGGTTCACTCTCTCTGTTCTCTTTAAACTAATCTTTTCCTTTTTTAATTGATACCTAAACTGGGCACAATATGCGCCAAGTATTAACATTAAAAATTGACTACCAGCATAATCCATATAGCTCATGCTCACGTTGGATAGTTAAAAGATAATATGAAAGAAGAAAAGGGAAAAAGTTATAAATTGACTTGAATAGAATGAAAGCCTTTCCTTTCATGATTTAGTTAAATCTCAAATGTCAGTAATTAGTTCTCTGAGTTCTTATATTGAAGTGAGGTGACATTTTGCAATGTATAGTTCATATTGAAAAAGAGCTCAATGAGGTGGACATGCTAAACAGGATGTTTAGACCGGGGCATGATGTGAAGGAAATACAGGCGCCCTTTAAGACTATCAAAAGTTTTAAATTTCACACATCTTGTTATTTTTCTGCATTCTTTGAAGAGATGGAATCTTAAGATATTTTAAGAAGTTGGTTTTGCATAGTTGGTTTTGTTTTATAATGTCTTGGTATGTGGATCTTAAGTCTCTTCATGTTCTATTTATTAAATCTGGATTATATAATGTAAATGCCAACTGGGAAGTTTTTTTAATGCTTGGGCGAGTGATTCAAGTGGTTTAAATGCTATATATTGTTGAACAGCATATTCTTCATGGAGGCTGAGCTTATAAAAATTATCCCAATCTTGTATACAACATAATGTCTCCTGCCACACATGCTCTAGTGTACCATAGGAAAAGTTGTAAATACGAAATGTTAAACAGTTAAACGTAATGGTCAAGTTCAAGTTGTGTACTATCCCATTGATATTTTTTAGCTATTGTTGTACGTATGGAATTCACTCTCAGATATGGAGATCTCACAGAAAAGGTGGGCCTAAGCATACTTAGAATAGAAAGTTGTTTTCCCTGTTTAATAGAGAGAAGTTATCCTCCTTGTGGAACTCCAAAACATGGATTAAATATGTTTAAAATTAAAATTTTGGTGTTGAATGTACACACACGGTGGGATAAGGATTGTCATTGTTGTGCACAGACATATCCTAAGATTAGTTGCACATAAATTTCCCTTGTTGTTAGTTCCTGCTTAGGGATTCAGTGATTGATAAGAATGGTTTTAAATTTAAGCTTAATATGTGTGTGTGTGTGTGTGTGTGTGTAGAAAGCCCAAGTGTTCTGTGCTATTATATGAGGCATGCCATTTTTATTGTAGAGGTGAAACATAATCAACAATGTATAGTATTCTAAAACACTGTAATAGGCATGAATATCGTTGTTGGTTATCATTTTAAAGTGATCTATGTGGTAGATCTATTTCATGGTTGGATCATAATTATTGAGTTTGCTTTATTGCCTTAACAAAGCAATATAATTATCGTTTTTAACGGATGGTTGCTGTAATCATGATATCAAGTTTGATAATATATATATATATATATATATTTTTTTTAACTCAGCTCTTCTATTGCTCTCAGTAGTTTCCTGGATGGTTGTCGTCTGTAATTTCCAAGAGGCTGCTTGATTCTGTGTTTCTGCTTGCAGAAAAAGGAAATCATCAAATACTCCATCCGGTTTTCAATATAAGATCTAGTTGATTTTTTTAAAGAGATTAAGAAAGCTAAATAAATTACTTGATCATAGTATATACTATGTATTGTTAGATTATATATCAGTGTACAAGTCAAATAAATTAGTTTGGAGAAAAACGATAAATATAAATGCTCTAAAGTTATTTATTTAATTTTCTTAATTTCTCAAAAAAGTCAATTGGGTGTTACATTAAGGATTGGAGGTAGTAATTGTGTTGTGTACAGATTTTCCGCTTGTTATCTGGCAGTTTCATCTTTGCCTCATTCCATTATCAGGGATTGCTGACAAGCATTTGCTGATTTTCTTGCAGTAAATCAGAATATGTTATTCACAAGCTCAAGGAGATGGGAAAAGTTTCAGATAAAGACATTTTGCAGATCAGTGAGAAATTTGATAGAATAGATGTCGGCAACTGCGGAAGAATAACTCTAGCTGATCTTATGGAGGCTCAAAATTGATAAACAGCTTCAGTGTGATTAATCAGTCCTATTCTACCGCGGCATCCGTTGAACAGAGGGATATTGGATTTTCAAGCTCCATGTGGGTAGTTTCAGTTTAGGGATATATATATATATATATATATATGTAGCCGATTAGATGAAGCTTTGTTGTAACAGTATGGCATTATTGCTTGTGAGCTTCTGTGTCTTTAGGATTGTATATATTGATAAATTGCTTAAAAAAAGTGATACTTCTTACCGCTCTTGAATATTATGTTTCGGGGATATTTGGTAAAATTGGAAAAATACAGAGAAGATTAGCATGGTCCCCTCCGCAAGCATGACATGCACAAGTTGAAAAAACTAGAAAGAAGAAAAAGATTGTTTTTTCTCAGATAAGGTCAAAGGTAAAATAGTTAATAGTATTATTAGTTCTTATAGTTTGATTGAATTTTGATTTTTTTTTTTACCAACAGATTGAATTTTGATTTTGGTCTTTAGAGTTTTAGATTGTTGGTTTTAATTCATATAGTTTTATAAGGACTTGATTTAAGTTTAAATATAAGGACAAAACCTAAAACTTGTTAAAAGTATGGGAATATGTAATTAAACTTAAATCAAATTTTTATAAAACTATAAGTATCAAAACTAATGATTTAAACAATAGAGACTAAAGCCAAAATTTGATTAAACTTTGAAGATTAATAATAGTATTAAGCCAAGGTAAAAATAGCAGGACACTGGGACCATAAGTTAATCCATTGCAAGTTTTGTTGAACATTGTCTCTGTTTTATAAGTTTTGAGAACATATAAACCAGAGTGGGCGAAAACTTAGACAACTTGGTTCAGGGAAGCGCCTGAAGATCTTAGAGAAAATAATGGTTTGAATGTGTCACTTAACTGTATCATCCCTAAATATTTGTAACTATGAACCATGTTGTACTCGAGAATTAATTTTTATTTCATACATAACCCCTGTTTTGTACTGGAAGATGCATTATTTGACTCACAAGAAGGGGAGTTTATAACCATGTTATACTCCTAACCAATAAAAAGAAAACAACTGCATTTTAAAATTATTCTCTTGACTCTCAAATAGGAAAGAAGGTGCTGTAGGAATTACTTTTTGTGGGCAGGCCCCTATTACAGTTATATTAACTGGGTTATGGTGCATTTAACTTAGTGTTTGAGAATAATGAGAGTTGCTTCAAGTGGTAAGCGGCTTGGTTCTGTTTAAGTAAGGTCTTAGGTTTAAGCCTTGTGTATGCAGAAAATTCCCATTGGGAGACTCTCCCACCATAGCCAGGTGCGCGACGCGGGTTGGATCCGGATGTAGTCGGGATAAAGCTTCGGTGAACCGGGTGGGCAATAAAAAAAAAAAAACTTAGTGTTTGAGAATTTCCCAAACTTAGGTTTCAAATTTAGGTTTACGCAATCCGAGATAAAATTCCTCTCACACACTTACCTCGTAAATCATAAAAGTTATTCTCAAAAGCTAATACAAATACACACTTAATTTGCCAGGAAATTCTGACATCTTTGACAAGTTTTGATGTTTCCTAAAATTTGATCTGAACCTTTTGACTTCTTCAATCCTTCCCATCTGCTCAACTCGACGGGATTTTTCCTTTTTTCCACTCCCACAAGTTGTTTCTATTTTGTGAGTGGTCTTTGGGTGTTTGATGGAAGCAAGCCACCACAAAAGCAGAAATGACAAAAAATGGGACACGGCTTCTCTCTTTTTTCCTTCCGGTCTGCTTCCATCCATTTCTATCAAACTGCTTCATTTTGTGTAAAACACGTAAGCTCCTCATTTTTTTTTTTGTTTTTGAAAAACAATATTCACTATCATGAAATATTTTTTTAGTACCAATCAGTTCCCTAAAATATTTTTCAAGATCATAAAATAATTTTTTAACATTATCCAGTATCTTAAAATATTTTTTAGTGCCATTTAATACTATGAAATATTTTTGATGCAATATTTTAAGATATTGGATGCACTAAAAATTAGTTCAGGATATTGGATAATGTTGGAAAAATATTGCAGAGTACTAACTGATACTTAAAAAATACTTCAGGATGTCTAAAATATTTTTTCAAGATCCTAAAATAATTTTTTAGTATTGTCCAGTATCCTGAATTATATTTTTAGTGTCAGGCAGTACTTTGAAATAATTTTTGGTGCAATATTTTATGATATTAGATATGCTAAAAATTAGTTCAGGATACTGGATAATACTAAAAAAATATTACAAAGTATTGACTAATACCTAAAAAATATTTCAGGATGGTGAATGCTATTTAGGAAAAAAAAATGAGGAGCTTATGTATTTTACACCAAAACGGTGTAGTTTGATAGAAAAGGATGAAAGTGAACCATAAGGGAAAAGGAGAGAAGCCATGCTCAAAAAGTTATTGCATAATATATAGCACTTTAACTAATTCACACAAATCAAAAAGTAACCGTTAACTCATTTAATATATCATAAATTGAAATATTTTCCCACTTTTACTCTTATTAAAGAATATGGATCCTATGTGTTATTTTGAAGAGAGAGAGAATCTAATGAGCAGTCAAAATTGAAAAATGAGCATTAATTACAAGGGTAAAATAGGAAAATGAGTATTAATTATCCTATAAATGACTTATATTTTAACCTATACATCATTTCTAGAAGCATCCTATATTATAGACATGAGGGAGTATAGGGATTCAGGTCTATGAAATATACGTAAATCGAATCAATTTAAAGAAGACTCGTAAGTATGCAGGGGGACTTTGATAGGGAAAAAACAAAAAGTATGCAGGGGTGATTCTCAGTGAGAAGTTAATTTAGGGGTTATTTCGATTAATGTGTGTAAAAGTAATTTTTATTTCAACTGACTTTTATAAACTTGAGTTGGAATAAAAGTCAACTATTATAAATGATTTATGTCTAGATAAATTTTTTTAAGAAAAAAGTAAGTTTGATAAAAATTTGTTTAGATGATATATTAAAAAATCAATTTCAGAAAAATCAAATCTAAAAAAAAGTCAAAAGTCTGAAAAAATTGCTTCAACTTTAACATAAAAAATCAGTTTCAGTTTGCTTAAACGCTAATCCAAACAAAATATTTGATCTTTAACTAGCTTTTAAGCCTAAAAATGCCAGCTTGGATCCACCAACACTATCCCAAACAAGATCTGAGTATGTTTACATGTCTTTTTGTTACTATATTCATCTATTTTAGGTCCTCGGTCCATGACGGAGAGTGACGTCTCTCTTATCGAAGGCTTCTGCTGCTTGATTTCTCTGTGATTTTGTGATTCTTCTATATGTAATTTTTCTATGGAGAGCTAGCTTAATTAACGTCATTTTGATTGGTCTTTTTTTTTTTTTTTTGTGTGTTATTGATGATTATTACCAGGATAGGAACAAACACTTTTGCTCCATATTTATTTTGTTAACTTTCAAATCTCTTATATATTTTGCTTTAAGTTGTTCATGACCTGGGATATTGAATATGCACATATACATATAATATATAGAGACTTCCATTCTAGTTTTATTGCATCAATTCATATATGACTTTCTTTTGAGGATAAAGAGTATAAATTTGCAAAGGAGAATTACTGTGCAATCCCACGTAAGAGACCTAAGAAGGTTCACAAGTGAGCATCATGCAATTATAAGATTTAATATAAAAAATGACAACAGGTTATGGTATATTGATAGCTGAAGGGATTTTTTTTAGTAATTAAATTGCTTATATATGTAGGACTGTATAGTAATTCTCTCAAATTGTATACATAATAACAAGTTGGTCACAGTTTTAAATCATGATACACGGGATGGGATTTAGAGTTATTTGATTAAACATGTGAGTGAAATGCTCTAAAGGATATGAATAATAGTTGCAGGTGTTGTGAAAATATGGACGATAAGAGAGAATAAGAAGAGAAATTCAAGAGAGAAAATAGAGATAAATTTTTATTTACTTATCTGTATAAAATCTCAACCCAAGGGTTGTATTTATAGGCAAACAAAACGTGTGCTACAGTAACCTGAAGTATGAACTGTGATTTTGCTATAGTATCCTTACGTATGAATAGTGATTTTGCTACAAATACCATATGTAGGAACAGTGGATTCCGTATTCACTTTTCCGTCTGTTTTTTCATGTATGGACAGTGCTTTCCATATGAAGAGAAATGTCTGGTTATGAGCCAACGAATATCTATATAATTAATATTCATAGCACTCTCTTTTAGATGTTCATTATGAATATGTCTCATTAAAAACTTTAACTAAGAAAAACCCAGTGGGATAAAAACCTAGCAAAAAAAAGAGTACATCATTCATTGATATACTGTCGAGTGCAGCCTCATTAAAAACCTTTCTAGGAAAACCCAGTGGGACAAAACCTAAATAAGGGAAAAAGAGTATAGTGTGTATCGACTCCTCCTCTTGACAACATTAGTTGATATCTCTAAGTCTCAGAAGGCCAATGTCATGGACAAGCTTTTCAAAGGTTGTTCCTGGAAGTGGCTTAGTGAATAAATCTGCTAGATTTTCACTTGAACGAATTTGCTAGATATCTATTTCACCATCCTTTTGAATGTCACAAGTGAAGAAGAATTTTGGTGAAAGATGCTTTGTTCTATTGCCCTTGATATAGCTTTCTTTAAGTCAAGCAATACATGCAATATTATCCTCATATAGGACTGTTGGGATCATTTTACCTGAAGATAAATGACAAGTTATGCGTATGTGATGTATCACTGACCTCAACCACACATATTCTTGACTGGTTTCATGTATTGCTAGGATTTCTGAATGGTTAGATGATGTGGATGATATAGTTTGTTTCATAGATTGCCATGAAATAGCTGCACCTTCACATATAAACAGATAGCCTGTTTGTGATTTACCATAATGTGTATAAGACAGGAATCCAACATCTACATAACCAATCAGTTCATGCTTGGATACATTTGAATAGTATAACCCCATGTCCATAGTGCCTCTGAGGTAACAAAGAATGTGTTTTACACCATTCTAATGCCTTCGTGTTGGTGAAGAACTATATCTTGCTAAATATGTGTGATTAGCAAGATACATTAGTGCTCCAATAACACTAAGATATGGTACTTCTAGACTAAGGAGTTCTTCATTACCTTCTTCACTGATTACTTGAGGTCGAAAAGGGTCTTTATTTGCAAAAACCTTACAATCATTAGGGTACATAATGGATGAGATTTATCTATGTAAAATCGTTCTAGTACCTTTATTGTATAAGTTTATTGATATATAAAGATCCCATTTTTGAGGTGTTCGATATGTAATCCAAGACAAAATTTTGTTGTTCCCAAATCCTTCATTTTGAATTCTTTCTTCAAACAATTAATTGCCTTTTGGAGCTCTTCATGAGTTCCAATGATGTTGATATTATCAACATAAACAACAATTATAGCAAATTCACTGCTAGATCTTTTTATAAAGATGCATAAGCATATCGGATCAGTTTTGTATTCTTCTTTCAACAGATATTCATTAAAACGATCATACCACATATGCCCTGATTGCTTCAAGCCATATAGGGACTTATTTAACTTGATTGAGTATTGTTCTCGAGAACTTGAATTAGATGCTTCTGGCACCTTAAGTCCTTCAAGGACTTTCACATAAATATTATTGTCACGTGATCTGTATAAATAGACAGTTACGACATCCATTAGATGCAAATCAAGTTCTTCATTTACTGCTAGGCTAATTAAATAACGAAAAGTAGTCGCATACACTACTGGTGAATACGTCTTTTCAAAATCAATGCTAGGTCTTTGTGTAAATCCTTGGGTTACAAGACGTGCTTTATATCTTGTAATTTCACTCTTTTCATTTCTCTTCCGTACAAATACCCATTTGCATTCAACTGGCTTTACATCTTCAGGTGTAAGGACTACAGGTCCAAATACTTTTCGTTTTGCCAATGATTTTAACTCTGTATTAATCGCATCTTTCCATAGGGGCCATCTTTTCTTTGTTGGCACTCACTAATGGATTTTAGCTCATGATCCTCATTATCATTCATTACATCATATGCTATATAATAAATAAAGATGTTGTCAACGTTGACTTTATTTCGATCCCATTGGATTCCATTCATAATATAATTTATTGATATCTCATTACTTTTACATATATCAAGTACCTGAGTCTCTTATGGAACTACAACATTCTCTTCTGAAGATATCTCTACTGGAGATAATAACTCTTTAGGAGATAGCCCTTTTGGAGCTTTTAACTCTTCTTGATTATCCTCGACTTGACCATCTATATTCTTTGCTCCTTTTTTCTTTCAAAAATTTTTATCTTTGGAACCGATGGGCCTACCACACTTCAGGCGTGGTTTAAATTTATTCATAGTATGACAATTCATTCCAACTAATTTCTTTACCCAACTGCTTGTTTTCTCCCCCTAATATTGGGAAAAGTGATTCATCCAAATGACAATTGGTAAATCGTGCCGTAAATAAATCTCTTATAGATGGTTCTAAATATTTTATGATCGAAGGAGATTTATATTCAATATATATTTCCATCCTTCTTTGAGGACACATTTTGGTGCGTTGTGGTGGTGTTACTGACACATATACCGCACATCCAAAAATTTTTATATGGAAAATATTAGGTTTCTGACCAAAAACCATTTACAAGGGGGAAACCTTTAGGTAATTGGTTGGCCTAATGTGGATTAATATTGTTGCATGCAAAATGGCATGGCCCCAAGCAAAAATTAGGAGATTAGATCTCATAAGTAAAGGTCTTGCAATCATTTGCAACCTTTTAATAAATGATTCTGCAAGTCCATTTTGCGTGAGAACATGAGCTATAGGATGTTCAACATCAATTCCAAGGGATATACAATATTCATTAAAAACTTGTGATGTAAATTCACTAGCATTATCAAGACGTATTTTCTTGATAAGATAATCAGGGTAATGAGCTCTTAATCTAATCAATTGAGCAAGTAATATCGCAAATGCCAGGTTGCAAGAAAATAATAAGCATACGTATGACCATTTAGTTGATGCATCAATTAAAATCATATAGTATCTAAATGGTCCACATGGTGGGTGTATTGACCCATAAATATCTCCTTGCATCCATTCTAAAAGTATGAGAGACTTACTTTTTATTTTGCTTGGTGAGGGGCGAATAATTAACTTTCTCTTGGAACATGCAACACATGAGAAATCATGAGATTGTGGTATTTGTTTACACTTCAGGGTATGTCCACATGAATTCTCAATTATTTGTCACATCATAATTGAATTGGGATGGCCTAACGTGTCATGCCAAACATTATATTCATTAGTAAACTTTTGGTTTACATCGGCAAACTGCTGGTTTGCATTAACAGACTTCTGGTTAGTATTGGTAAACTTCTGGTTTACAATAACATGTGTTTCATTTGTGCTTATAAATGTATAATACAAGCCAGAAGAAAAAGCAAGAAAACTTTTTAATATGCATTTTTTATCAGAAACTATATTTGTAATAATAAGATATTCTTGATTATTTTTAGTTGTTGTTTCTACATGATATCCATTTCTGCGGATATCTTTGAAACTCAATAAGTTTCTTTCAGACTTGGTAGAATAAAATGCATTATCAATGCATAGTTTTGTTCCTTCAGATAACAAAATATTAGCTCTTCTGGAGCCATCAATCAAATTCATACTACCAGATATAGTTTGAACGTTGGCTTTTTGCATTATCAAGGAAGAAAAATACTTATCATTTCTAAGTATGGTGTGTGTTGTTGTGCTATCAACGATACATAAATCTTTAGGATTGATGCCAATAAAATTCATTCTTTATTAAAAGAAACATAAAAACATAATTAAAAGAAATATATATGATAGAAGTAATATTAAATACACTAAATACACTAAAACATAGTGGTTCAAATAGACAAAGATAAATTAAACTAAGAAATCAGTAACATCCAAATGGGTAGATTCATATCTCCATACTCTGAATCTTCCTTCTTATCAACATGGTTTATTTTAGCCTTTCCCCACTTCGGGTGGGAATCTGAACCACCATGATTATACCCACGACTATAACCATGTATACTTCCACATCCACGGCTACAATTAGATTCATTCATTACTAAATTCGCTTCTGGGAATGGAGTCAAGCCTGTTGGATGAGATTTATGATTTTTCAGTAAAAGCTCATTGTTTTGTTTGGCCATATGGAGGCAAGAAGTTAACTCAACACATTTCTTAAACGTCTTTCAGAATATTGCTGCTGCAGGAGCAAATTGGATGTATCCATTTATAATGAGCTTTTGGAAGGATAACCATCTTTTGGTGGTCATATATTTCTTTTAAATTGTTTCAAAGAACAAGTAGGTCTTTTACGGCCAAATATTCAATTTTGAGGCTTTCATGTAAATGGTGATGTAGAAAAAAAAATCATGGATTAGGCATTCAAGATAAATAGTTCTTTTTGGTAATGACAAGAGCTACACATTTATATTTCATAAAATCTAACATAGTTCAGACTAGTGCAATAAAAGGGAAAATTTAAAAATGCTATATAATAATACAAACGATAATGATAGGAATTTCATAAAGATAAGAAATAAGTCATAAAGTAAAATATTAAAACAAAATTAAAACTTTATGGCTTTGGGCCATTTAGTTCTCATGACTTCGGGCCAATTAATCTTATGATGAGAAATTAAATCTATATGGCTTCTAGCCATTTATCTTCAGGATAAATAAAAGTTGAACATGCATGGCTTCTGGCCATGCATCAAGTTAGAAGATGAAAGTTATATGACTTCTGGCAATATAATCTCAAAATAGGACTCAAATAAATATGGTTTCTAGCCACATAATTTAGAAGGGAAAAATCACGAAAATATGGCTTCTGGCCATACAAGTGGATGAAAAAGTATATGACTTCAATTAGGAGGTAAAACCTTCCATATATGTAACAACCTATACCATCCATAAAGGAGGACTACCTAAACCTTTCAATAAAGAGGCATGCAAGAAACAATAAAATTAAACGCGACAACCTATACCATCCATGAAGGAGGACTATATAATGCATGAAATTAAAATAAGAATAAAAACAATATGACTTCTGGTTACATAAGTCCAGAAATCATATGTATATGGCTTCTGGCCATAACAATAATAATATAAAAGAACTTGTAAAGGATATATATATATATATATTATAAGAACAATAGTAATCTCCAGTCTTAGCCACGGAACCTGATGTTTATAACAATCGGTAAAAGTATCTCTCTAATTTCATATAGTGGCTCAGATTATCCCAGATTTATTAAATAAAAATATTGTAAAACTCAAAGAAATGATAAGAAGATTATACCTTTGTTAGAGTTTCGTTTTGATAACGTGTTATGAAAATATGGACAATAAGAGAGTAAGAAGAGAAATTCAAGAGAGAAAATAGAGAGAAATTCTCATTCACTTGTCTGTACAAAATCTCAACCCAAGGGCTGTATTTATAGGCAAACAAAAAACGTATGAACAGTGGAAAACACATACAAAAAATGCATGCTACAGTACTGTATGTATGGATAGTGAACGCACACTTTTCCGTCTGTTTTTCCGTGTATGGACAGTGCTTTCCGTATGAAGAGAAACATCTGGTTATGATTTAATGGACATCCACATAATTAATATTCATAGCAGCGTGACCTTGGAATATTCACACCTGTGCCCAACCACATATTACATCATTGACAAAGTAAAACAAAGCTGCGCAGTTTTAATTAGGTCATGGAAAGAGTCTTTGTTGTTAATTGGATTTCGAATCAGATCATATCCTGGTATTGGGGTAAACTTTGTATTAAAAATTCTGAGCCATGTGGTTTAGCATTAATTAATATATAATAAATGTTTGTTAAGGAACAATAATTATATTATTGTTGTTCAATTTAGCTCAAAGTACATGAGTGACTAATCATAGTCAACTGACATGTGTGTATATATATAGAGAGAGACTGCAATAGTGTTGTAGTAAAGCTCGCATCTCTCTCTAAGATATTGCAGTTTTGTAAGTAGCATGAGGATCGATATCAAAAGACAATTAATCCTATATATTTTCGTCGACAATTCATAGGTTTTTTTAAGCTTTTAGTTATATTGCTCATTAAATCAAGCTTGAAATAACTTATTTTCCAATATCTTTATTTATAATGTGTATATAATAGTGTATTATATCACACACCTTAAGTGGAATAAAGAGAATATATAATTATATACTAATGAGGAGATGAAGTGATTAATCAAGACCTGAAGTCAAATAATATGCAATAATCTTATCGGTTAGACCTTAATTAACTTTGAATTCCAACTTATACTTTAAAATAAAACGTGTTCAGATACATAAACAAACAATTAATTTCCTTTCTCGTTCTGTTTCTGTTTTATTCTCATGTATGTAATATATATATATATATATCATGAATTAGAACGCATGCAAGAGAAGTCTAGTTTTGGAAGCCATATATTGAAAACCATACGATGGATAATGATGAAGAGATTAGCTCCTAGTGATAGATTATAAATAATTACTCAAATTAAAATTCACGAAATGTATATGACTATACTCATAATTATTTAGAGAAAACTTTTGAGGGGCTTAATCGAACACGACTGTTGCTTGGTTAATTGGAACCATAGCAATTTACTGCCTCAATGCTGGTAAAACTTTAGGTTATTACTTGTAATTTCTGGTAAACTTAATTTAATTTGATCTTAGATGGTGTAATAATGAGTCAAACGTTTTTTTTTTTCCCTTCTATTTTATCCTTCACCCAATAAGAGGAACTCACATATCCATCGTACCCTAAAAGGGTTGAACTTGCAACCTCTTGTTTAAGTCAAAACTTAAGAAAGTGTTTGGTGTTAGTTGAGTTAAACGACTCTAACATGATCAAACGTATTTAATTATGTTAGTTTGAATCTATGTGCAAGTCATCTCATCACTTATATAACGCAACTATGTTATTAATGAATGTTTTAGGTATATAACAAGTAGTTCAATTTGTAACTCATTGTGCTCCCTAGGTTTTGACATTCTATAGTTGGATAAATGGCCTAATTAATTACATAAAACACGGTATTCTGGTTTCATTTAATCTTAGGTATATATTTTTATGGCATGGAACTTTCATCAAATTGTGTCAATTTGCCGCTGCCTGCGCAGTCCACTCCTCAATATCTATTGATAGATCTGAATAATTTTTAAAGAATAAAATAAGAAAGGAGATGCATTATTTAAAAACATATTGTATAATATATGCAGTCCAATCCCTGGAGTCTTTGACATTTTGGTTTCTTTTTAGGTCAGTAAATTTATTTTTAGTTTGAGTTTGGTTATGCCTTCTGCCACCTTTGTTAGCAAGTTACAATAGTTGAGTTTGTCAGTTGGTTGCATTGGTAATTAATCTCAATAACGTGTGCTCCACTAAATTGGCCTCTTCTTGTTGACTGTAACACTTGCCAAAAAGTTATGCCATACCATGTTTTGAAAACCGGACTGGACCGGTCAGAAATCGGCCAATCGGTGGTCTGATTGGTTCAGTCCAGTAGTTAGCCTTGGTTCAACCGGTTTTTTTTTGCAGTTTGGCTGATTTTTTTAAAAAAATGTTTTATTCAGAATTTCATATAAATAATCCTGAAATCTTCACTTCCTCACTAATTTAGTCCCAAGTTAGCCCTGATTTGACTCCGATTTGACCCACCGACCCTTAACCCAGTAACATGGTCGATTTAGTAGCCAGTTCCGATTTCAGAACCTTAATGCCATATATATATATATATATTTTTGTACCATATATGGATCCTCCCAGGCTTTGTGGATCCTCCCAGGTTGATGTGCTATCTTATGATGGAGGCTTGCGTACTTTTTTACTAATTGCTTTTCTTTTGGTTTTCAGTGTTTACATATGCTTGCGGAATTTTACACTGCATTTTCGCAGTTTCTCTTTCACCCTCTTTGCGTATGTATTCTTCATCTTCCGAGTGGTTTTCCATGAGTTATCATGCTTCTGCGTCTTCGTACACTATTTGCTTATATCATCAGGTGGCTGGGCAACATAACTTTGGAGACTTACATTTCACAGTTCCATATCCGGTTGAGGAATGATCAGATTGGTGATTGAGGCATGGAGAACATATATTAGTGAAAGAATTGTTTTCAGTCCCAAAGGATTTGGCTGATCATTCCCTATTTGTGCACACATCAAACATGCCTAATTTCTTTGACCCGCAAAGGGGTTTATGGTAAAACATTAATGAGTACAATATGATGAAGTAAAGTCTAATTTCTTAAGCTGCATATACGGCATCACAGTCATACTATGGAAATGGAAATGTTGGTTCTCTCAGGTGCTAAGGGGGTGATGCACACATATATACGATTGTTCTTACAAGTAAAGAGAGAGAGATACATGTAGGGCAGTGTTGGGAATTCATTGTGTTTGTTTCCAAGAAATTCAAGATTTAGTTACTAGTTTATATTCTGCAGTACCTCATTTGTGAGGGTAAAGGAAATATGTATTTTTATTTGGCAAGTGTTCATCTTTGTCACAACAGTCGCACTACTGTTTCAACGAAGGGAGAGCAGAGGATAGTAAAGTCATTTTATAAATAAAATCTAAAATTGGGTTTACTACATAATCAGGGAACAAAATTTTATAATTAAAAACCCCACCTCCTCTAGGTTATTATCGTGTTTGCATACCTAGGATTCAACACACAAGACCAATGGTTAAGTTGGAACTACCACAGCCCATCGATCGAAATGGTTGGGGGTTAAATGGGGGATATATATTTTTTTTAATTTTGCCGGGAAAGAATTTGATAAGAAATAATAATAAAAAATATTTGACCAAATAATTCATGCAAAAACAAGTCGTGGATGAGTAGAGTAAGGGGGTGAAAGATGGAATCAGTTTCCCTGCTCATCCGAAATCTGGGTCATCTAGATTTATTTTTTTTTACTATTTATGTTTTTTAAAAAAAATTTTTTAATGGGTACAGAATTTAAGTAAAGATAATATTTTAACCAATATTTTTTCAAAAGATAATTTTTTTATTAAAAAATCAAATCTGAACCGTTCAGATGAAATCTAGAGAGTCTAGAAGGGGGATGAGCAGGGAAACGGTTCTGGTGAGAGATCATAATTAAAAACGAGTGCACAATTACCTTGGGCAGAGTAACCATTTTGAGAGGTTGTTATCTTAAAAGATTGACATAGAACTCAGTGTACTACCACAAGCCAATAATATTTGTACTATAAATTAGTTCAGTATAAAAATATAATTTGTCTAATAGTGTAAGGTCTCGCTAGACATCTTAATGTCTTAGTTCGAATCCCAAAAGAAACACTTGTGTTGGGAGGGGTAATCACGAACTTAGAACTGAATATCAGATGATAAGATAAAAAAAAATATTCAGTATATAAGTTGTCTCTTCAAAATATTACATGATATCTAAGTACTGTTGTAAAAATAAGGAAAATAAATAGATGAGATGGGGGATGAAGAAAGACAAGAGAAAATTGTAGATATGAAGAGTGAAGAAGAACTTTCATTCAATTGCATTTCCATGTATATCCAACTCTTTGAGTCGAGCCTCTATTTATCAGCCTCAAATCCTTAATTATAAGAGTTACAATGTCATAAACATAGGAATTAATCTACATTATGATACAATATGAAACGATTGGAGGTTATGGCTATTAATCACTAAGTGAAATCCCAAGAGTGAGGAATTATGGACATTCACCCACAAAAAGGATAAAAAGTTTGTGAAGGAAAAAGAATACACAATACATATTTGAAGTTGTCTCGTCAAAAACCTTACCAAAATGAGAATTGAATTCAATGGAGTTTAAAAGAATGAATTGAATTCAAGCTTGAAATTAAAAAAGTCATGTGTATGACAAAAGGCAGATCAACCAAGATGAGATTCACTTTGATTCCCTATGGCTCTTACGCATGATCCATAATAGTTTCATAGAATTATCACATCAAACCTCAATTTCATAGTATTCATAGTGAACCAGTAGAAACTTAATTTTACTAGCAAAACATGATATTCATAAAATATATGGTTCTTCTAAACCATTAAATTAATGTACTTTTCAATCAATTATATATATACTGAAATTATTTTATTCATGTAGCACTTTTTATATGGAATGCTTTCCTTGAACGTGCTTATGGAATGAGCCATATGTATGGGCTCTATTATATAATAGATGTATAATTTTACTTTCATACGTTGCTGGAATAGTAATATATGCAAAATTATTTCTTCCACCACAAAATAATATATCTTATTATAATCTTCATTAGTCTTTGTGAAAATATTTATTTTCACTTAAATATTTATATATTTCATATTTTAGATATTGTAATTGCATGTCTATAATTTTCATATCGAAATAATGTAATCATATTTTAATTTTGTATTTTCCCATTTAATTTCCCTTTTAACCAAGCACCATTTCACCGCGCAGCAGTTGTGCGAATTTTCTGCTTATCAATGTTTTATACGGAATGTGTATACATTATCATGTTTATTTTTACTATATGTTAACGCGACTAGTATTTTTTGGGGAGAGAAAATATGTGCGCTTTTAAAAAATCTGAATATTTATGCGCGTATAGTCAGAACCAAGACTATCTTAATATACTTTTAATTAGTATAAAAAATGAACAAACATCGTGATTGAATATATTATGCACGTATATTCGAATGATCCATAAAAATTCTATTTTTCTGGCAAAAGATTTAAAAAAAAAAACATCGTTTAAAGTGTAAACAATCATTATTCAGCGATATGTTTGACTGGTCAAAGAGGTTGCTGGATGTTCAAAATGAATCAGTTCTGATTTTTCTACTTATCAATATATTACACACAGATAATTATTAACATTAATTTTGATATGTCAGAGATTAGTATTAGTCCATATTGTTAACAAGTCAATAATGGTGATTGAATGTGAATTTATGAGTAATGAATAAAGATAATCGGACGAGATTCATAACTAAAAACTGAGTATAAGGCAAGTGAAGATAATTTACGGTGATTCACTTTGATCACAAAAAGTTGACTGGGAGATTTTTTTTTTTTTTTTTGTTTAAGAATTTGATGAGGAATAATTGCCGAAATAATTCAGGCAAAAATAATAAGGCGAGATCGAGTAGAGTACGTTGGGGGTGAAAAATCATAATTAAAAACTCAGTATACTAGCACAAGCCGATAATAATTGTACTACATATTAGATTATTTATAAAAATTTAACCATCAAATAATTGTAAGGGATCATTGTGGTGTGGATGCATATATAAGATGGGTATTGCCACTCTGTCGATCACTATAATTACCAGGAATATTAATAATAATATACAAGGAAACAGTATTCGGTAGGAAAAAGCCATATGAGTGACCTGACTCAGTTTCTTTCCAAGATAGTGTTAGGTGTAGACGCATGCCAATTTACGAGATCCTTCTATAAAAGCCTTAACGGGATCCAAAAAAAAAAAGAGGTCGGGGCATCCGCCTAAGAGTGTCCCCAACGCTGCTTGAGATGTTCTGAATCGCAGGTGTTCTCCTCCACCTCCTCCTGCACAACAGTAACAACATACTCATTAATTCCAATTAATCCATCATTTTTTTGTTCTACTCAATCACCAAGTCATAAGTATACATAATGGGATATAATTAACATTATATATATATATATATATATGGGTGTTTCAGAGGAGAGGATCGGATCGGAGGACCTTATTTCTGAGGCTGGCGCTGAAATTAGTTCAGGCCCCGCATAACTGGTTGTGAGCGTCCTGTTTTCTGATGAAACTTGATCTTGCTCTCTTGGTTCCTGCAACGAACATATAAAATGGAAACCCTTAATTACCGCAACACTCAAAACTATAATAAGATTATTCATATTGGATTTGACCACCTACATTTAAATCTGTGAAAGACATCGATGAAGGATCTTCCTCTTGTTCGTCCCCATCTGATATGTTTAACATGATTTCCTCTGAAACTGAAACCTGTCCATAATGTGTGAATAAGTAGTAGATTAAAACGTGTTCACTCATACATCTAATATGAGACTAGACAAGTATATAATATATCAGCAAACCGAGAATATACATGTACATTCTGTCCAAAAAAAACAAGAATATACATGTACTTTCCGATGAGGTCACTTACATGTTCAGTCATCCCTTGCGTATTTTGCAAATTGTTGGTAGATGATGACGGTCTTAGCCCTGAAACTTCTCCGCTCCCTGGAGAATCATGCCTCTGCAAAATACAAGAGCCCACAAGCATAAAATAAATACGTGCTAGTTCAGTTCCTTGAATATGTTGCTGCAAATTAGAACTCAATTAATAAGACTTTCAAGATTGTCCACTTCTATTACAGTTGGATTTAGAGGAAAATCTTCTTCGCCATTTGAACTGCCGCAACCAAGCCCTGCTCCGGATTCTGAGAAGTGGCGAAGAGCAAAGACGACCAAGCAGAAAAGTACAGCAACAGGTGAGAGTTTCAAGTTAGTTTTGCAGAGTTGCTCGACAAACAATAAGAGGAAAAAAGTGAAGAAGCCACCTTCGAATCCAAACTCAGACTTCCTTGACGAGAACAGAGACATCAACGCAAATGAACCATACGAGATAATGCTCAATGCATCCGATTCTCCAGGCACGAATTTGTCAAGCAGGGCGGAGATCACACACATGACAACAAATATTAGAGGTCCCACAACACCGCGGTATTTCTGTGGAACTCCAAATCTCTTGACCCGCCAGATGAGGTACAACATAATTGAACTGATCAATACATAAAGGAGGAGACCGCCGATACCCAACTTTCCGAATGATATTTTGTAGGCGGAGCTGAGACCAAAGCAAACCAGGCCATTTACGGCCGACACACCTCCCACAAATTTCCAGATCGTGCATTCATTTGTAAGATCGCTCATTCTGGTCTTTTCCAAGTACCACCAACAGCCTAAACTTGGAAAAAAAAACACTGGCTAATTAAGCCCAGCTAAAGCATAATAGAGGATTAAGGAAGAAGAAGACCAGCCTCTCGCTCCCTCTCCTCTCAGATTTGGTCACGTTCTCTGATCCAGCTAGTGCTTGCAGCCACCGTCGACGTCCTCCCTTCTTCCTTGCTGTCGCGTTTCAGTACAGGGGATGACAAAGACGGTGGCTGCCTCCCCCAAATTTGCTGACCAAGATGAAGAACCAGTGAACCTTGCCTCTCAGCCTTTCCTCCGGTCTCCTCTTTGGTTGGCTCGATGGAGAGATTCTTCCAAAGCCGATCGCTGCTTTTTCGAAGATGATGGGTGTGTTTGAAACATGGGAAAAATAGAGTTTCTCAATTTAACGTTAGGTAATTTTAGTTTTGGTAAAAGCTTGATTGTGTAATGTGATTTATGTTTGGAACAGCGGTGGGAAAAATGACTTTTATAAAAATAAAATTTGTTTGGATTGATTTAAGCACAAGTGACTTTTGTGATAATAGTAAAAGAGAATGTGTGGAAAAATATTTTAAAGGGTTAAAAACATCAAAAAATAGTTTAAAATAATTTTTGGAACTGAAAAAGTACATTAAAGATAAAATTGCAATCATTCTGATAACACATTGGGTACAGTTAAAAAAATATTTTAAGGGTTAAAAACACCAAATAATAGTTGAAATTAATTTTTGTAACAAAAAAAGTATATTAAGGGTAAAATTGCAATAAGTCTGATAGTACACTGGATACAACTGAAAAAATATTTTAACCATTCTCACTTTTCCCAAAAGCTAAATCAGTAAAAGCTGAGAAATGGAGCTTATGACAAAAGCTATTAAGATAGAATTAAGCTCGATTGCTCACCTTACGAAACAAACACTCAACATTTTTTTTCTCAATTGTGTATTGAGCTTATTGGCAAATTTTAGCGTTTGGGGGTTCAAAACCCCCCCCCCCCCCAAACACACACGATGAATGGTGCGGCTACCTCCTCTGCTTCTCCGCTGATTTAGCAATGAATATTGCGGCTCTCCCCTCAGTCAAAACCTGAAGCTTGCTTTATTTCACCACTTGCTCCTCGGTCCACCACCAATTGGTCCTCTTCTTCAGATATTAAATTGGCAATAAGAAGCCCAAGACCAGTACAAAACGTTGTCTGTGGCCCTCCTTAGCTGAAAGAAGACAAATACATGAAGGGAACATCTAATATCTACTAATAATATCAAGTAATAATAATATCACTAACTAATAAAATCAACTGACACGGCGTTCTATTTTTTTAACTTTTATTATAATTTATTTATTCATTTACCTAATATTGCCTAATTCTATTTAAAATGAAATTATGATATTTTCAATAAAATCCCCTAAATAATGCCTCAACCTTGATTTAATCTTATAATAATAAAATCTTATTGAATTCTTCCAAAAATTGCCTAGATAACTCTCCAATTATATTCAGAATATCCTTTAAATGTACAAAATATGGAGAGTTATGAATAACGCAACTAGGTTATTAATGAATGTTTTAGGTATATAAGAAGTAGTTCAATTTGAAACTCATCGTGCTCCCTAGGTTTTGACATTCTATAGTTGGATAAATGGCCTAATTAATTACATAAAACACGGTATTCTGGTTTCATTTATAAGTATATATTTTTATGGCATGGAACTTCCATCAAATGGGGTCAATTTGCCGCTGCCTGCGCAGTCCAATCCTCAATTATCTATTGGTAGATCTGAATAATTTTTAAAGAATAAAATAAGAAAGGAGATGCATTATTTAAAAACATATTGTATAATATATGCAGTCCAATCCCTGGAGTCTGTGACATTTTGCTTTCTTTTTAGGCCAGTCAGTAAATCTACCCTGCTTGGAGTTAATTATTTATTTTTAGTTTGAGTTTGGTTATGCCTTCTGCCACCTTTGTTAGCAAGTTACAATAGTTGAGTTTGTCAGTTGGTTGCATTGATAAGGAATCTCTGTAGCATATGTGCTGCACTAAGTTGGCCTCTTCTTGTTGAATGTAATACTTGCCAAAAAGTTATACCATATGTTTTTGTACCATATATGGATCCTCCCAGTCTTTGTGGATACTTTCAAATATAACAGTGTGCTGTCAATTATCAAATTTATTTGTTATCTCATGATGGAGGCTTGCATACTTTTTACTAGTGGCTTTTCTTTTGGTCTTCAGTGTTTACATATGCTTGCGGAATTTTACACTGCATTTTCGCAGTTTCTCTTTCACCCTCTTTGCGTATGTATTCTTTATCTTCAGAGTGGTTTTGCGTGAGTTATCATGCTTCTGCTTCTTCTTCTCATCAGGTGGGTGGGAAAGATAACTTTGGAGACTTACATTTCACAGCTCCATATCTGGTTGAGGAATGATCATATTGGTGATTGAGGAAAATAACAATGAGAATATATATTTGTGAAAGAATTGTTTTTCAGTCCCAAAGGATTTGGCTGATCATTCCCTATTTGCGCACACGTCAAACATGCCTAATTTCTTTTACCCGTAAAGGGGTTTACGGTAAAACATTAATGAGTGCAATATGATGAAGTGAAGTCTAATTTCTTAAGCCGCACATACAGGATCACGGTCATACTATGGAAACGGAAACGGAAGTGTTGGTTCTCTCAGGTGCTAAGGGGGTGATGCACACATATATACGATTGTTCCTACAAGTAAAGAGAGATACATGTAGGGAAGTGTTGGGGATTCATTGTGTTTGTTACCAAGAAATTCAAGATTTAGTTACTAGTTTATATTCTGCAGTACATCATTTGTGAGGGTAAAGGAAAGATGTATTTTTATTTGGCAAGTGTACATCTTCGTCTTGACAGTTGCACTACTGTTTCAATGAAGAGGAGGGAGAGCGGAGGATAGTAAAGTCATTTTACTCACATGTTAAAGTCTAAAATTGGGTTTACTACAAAATCAGGGAACAAAATTTTATAATTAAAAGCCCCGCCTCCTCTATGTTATTATTGTGTTTGCATACCCAGGGCTCAAACACAAGACCACCGGTAAAATTGGAACGACCCCGCCCAACGATGGAAATACTTGGGGGGTTAATTGGGGGATTTTTTTTTTTTTAAAAAAATTTTGCTGGGTAAGAATTTGATAAGAAATAATAATAAAAAAATATTTGACCAAATAATTCATGCAAAAACAAGTCGTGGATGAGTAGAGCAAGGGGGTGAAAGATCATAATTAAAAAACGAGTCCACAATTACCTTGGGCAGAGTAACCGTTTTGAGAGGTGGTTATCTTAAAAACTTGACATAGAACTCAGTATGCTAGCACAAGCCGATAATATTTGTACTACGTATTAGATCATTTATGCAAATTTAATCAACAAATAATTGTAAGAGATCATTGTGTTGTGGATGCATATATATAAAATGGGTATTGCCACTCTGTCGATCACTATAATTATCAGGAATACTAATAATAATATACAAGGAAAAAGCATTAGGCGGGGACAAGCAATATGAGTGGCCTGTCTTAGTTTCTTTTGATTTCCAAGACAGCCTGTTCGGGGAAGACGCATGCCAATTCCTAGAAAGTGTCACCGACAAAGCAATTAAGTGGGCCAACCACACGACTAAATTAAAGGATGACGGAATGGGGAATCAGGATATTTTACTGAACTTTGCCGGTATAAAAGCCTTAAGGGGATCTTAAAAAAAAAAAAGAGGGTAGGGGGCATCCGCTTAAGACTGTCTGCAACGCTGCTTGAGATGTTTTGAATCACAGGTGTTCTCCTCCCCCTCCTCCTGCACAACAGTAACAACATACTCATTAATTCCAATTGCTCCAATTTTTCTTCTACTCAATCACCAAGTCATAAGTATACATAATGGGATATAATTAACATTTTATATATATATACATGGGTGTTTCAGAGGATCGGATGGGAGGACCTTAGTCGTGGGGCTGCCGCTGAAATTAGTTCAGGCTCCGCATAACTGGTTGTGAGCGTGGTGTTTTCGGATGAAACTTGATCTTGATCCCATGGTTCCTGCAACGAAAATATATAATGGAAACCCCTAATTACCGCAACACTCAAAACTCTAATAACATTATTCATATTGGATTTGACCACCTACATCTACATCTGTGAAAGACAACGATGAAGGATCTTCCTCTTGTTCGTCTCAATCTGATATGTTTAACATGATTTCCTCTGAAACTGAAACCTGTCCATAATTTCTTGGGGAATATTGATGCGTCTGTATGAATAAGTAGTAGATTAAAACGTGTTCACTCATACATCTAATATGAGACTAGACAAGTATATAATATATCAGCAAACCGAGAATATATTCAGTCCCAAAAAAAAAAGAAAATACATGTACATTCCTATGAGGTCACTTACATGATTGTTGGTAGATGATGATGGGCTTTGCCCTGAAACTTCTCCCGTCCCTGGAGAACCATGCCTCTGCAAAATACAAAAATCCTCAAGCATAAGATAAATACGTGCTAGTTCAATTCCTTGAATATGTTGCTGCAAATCAGAATCAGAACTCAATTAATAAGACCTCCTCATTCACGTCTTCAGGAGGATTGTCCATTTCTAGTACAGTTCGATTTAGAGGAAAAACTTCTTCGCCATTTGAACTGCCGCAACCAAGCTCTGCTCCGGATTCTGAGAAGTGGCGAAGAGCAAAGACAACCAAGCAGAAAAGTACAGCAACCGGTGAGAGTTTCAAGTTAGTTTTGCAGAGCTGCTCGACAAACAATGAGAGGAAAAAAGTGAAGAAGCCACTTTCGAATCCAAACTCAGACTTCCTTGACGAGAACAGAGACATCAACGCAAATGAACCATACGAGATAATGCTCAATGCATCCGATTTTCCAGGCACCAATTTGTCAAGCAGGACGGAGATCACACACATCACAACAAATATTAGAGGTCCCACAACACCTCGGTATCTCTGTGGAACTCCAAATCTCTTGACGAGTCGGGCTTTTATCCGTTCTAAGGAACCAACAGCCTTAGTCTTAACAATAAATACCCATTTACATCCAATGGCCTTCTTTCTAGGAGGGAGATCAACAAGAGTCCAAGTACCAGCTGTCTCTAGTGCTAAGAGTTCTTCTTCCATTACGGCATGCCAACCAGGGTGAGTCAGGGCTTGGTGATGGGTAGTAGGGGTGGAGATGGAATCAAGGGTGGCCACAAGAGAAGAGGAGATAAAGGACAAAGACTTATAGGATACAAAAGATGAGATAGGATAGGTACAGTTAGCATATTTTTGGGAGGATAATGAGGACGAGTACCTTTTCGAAGGGCAATGGGCAGGTCATCAGAAGTATCAACAGGAGAATCAGAACTAAGTGGTTCAGTAGCAGCAAGAGGAGAATCGGTGGAAACAGGAGTAGGAACTAAGGAGGCATCAACGGAATTAATCGGCGAGGCAGGAGCTGGCGAAGGTGAATCATTGGCAACATCAGCATCATTGGTGATATCAGGTTCCGGAACAGTAGCCTGTACTGGTGAGAGAGAGACAGGATAAATCAGGATATCATCAGATTCATCCATGATAGATGGAGACTCAGAGACGGTCAAAGTCTTGAAGAAAGGAGAGGACTCATGAAAAGTGACATTAGTGGACACAAAGTAACGGCGAAGATCAGGAGAGTAACACCGATAACCTTTCTGAATTCTAGAATATCCAAGAAAAACACATTTTAAGGACTTGAGATCGAGTTTACTAATACTAGGACGGACATCTTGAATAAAACAAACACAACCAAAGATTTTAGGATCAATAGGGAACAACTTAGTGGTGGGAAACAGAATGGAATACGGAATATCCCCACCAAGAATAGCCGAAGGCATGCGATTGATGAGAAAACAAGCAGTAGACAGGACATCAGCCCAAAAACTTTTAGGGACAGAGGAATAAAACATGAGAGCTCTGGCAGTTTCTAAAAGATGTCGGTTTTTTCTTTCAGCAACACCGTTTTGAGCAGGGGTATCAACACGAGAGGATTGGTGAAGAATACCATGACTTTGCAAGTACTCGATGAATGGGGCAGAAAAATATTCTTTTGCATTATCACTTCGTAAGATTTTCACAGGAGTATTAAACTGGGTTTGAATCTCAGCACAGAAATTACGAAAATGAGTAAATAATTCAGAACGCTGTTTCATTAAATAAAGCCAAGTGGTTCGGGAAAAATCATCAACAAAAGTAACAAAATAACGATAACCAGTTTGAGACAGGATTTGACAAGGACCCCAAACATCAGAATGTACTAACTCAAAGGGGGACGCAGCTCATTTATTGACTCGAGGTGACAAATGTACACGATGGTGTTTGGCAAACTGACATGACTCACAATTTAAAATAGACACAGAAAAGAACTGAGGATACAATTTTCGAAGAGATGAGAGAGATATATGACCCAGACGACAATGAACTTCAAATAGAGATGACCCACCAGAACAAGCAACAGAACGTGGCACCTGATCATCAAGGATGTAATGGCCACCAGATTCATAGCCTTTACCAATAACCTACTTCGTCGTGAAATCCTGAATCAAACAATGGTCAGGAAAGAGTGTGATAAAACAATTTAATTGTCGAGTAAGTTTGCCAGTAGACAAAAGATTAAATGCAAGGCCAGGAACATAAAGGACAGAGGATACAGGAACAGACGGGGTAGGTCTGATAGTGCCAGATCCAAGGATTTTAGATATTCTTCTCTCCTTTTCCAATTTTTATTTAATTTTTAAAAGTCATTTACAATGAACATCTATGTATATATACAAAATATAAAAAATCAGAATCATGCAAAGTCAACCAAACCAATGACCAAAAATCAAACAAAATAAAATAAGACTTCGATCCTTAACAAAGCAACATCAAACAAAGGAGAGCAATATCTTTTAGATTAGGTGCTTATGAGCATACTTATAAGAAAAATAGCAGCCCCAATATGAAGAAAGCTTGAAAGACACTACCAGAGGCTTCAGCAATATACTCTATCAAAAATACTAATTATCTAGCCAATAGTATCCCCAAGCCTTTGTTAAGCGCCTTGCATAATGTTTCCCCTGCAAACCCATCAACTCACAACAATCATTAATCATCCGATGCACAAACATTAGATGAGCATCCTCCTGAAGAGGAAATTATATTAAAAAGTAATGACTAGTATTAATTACATGGCCAAAAATTAATAAGCAGAAGATTTTGCAGACATCATCCACAACAAGTATATGAAGATAGTATATGAGCTCCAAGGTCATATGAAACTGGTTCCAATGTACTTTTATGCCACCTGTCTTATAAACAAAACATAGTAAAATCATCCAAATAAAAGCCCCTTCGATACCTGTTTTTATCATTCACAAGGAAAACTTGCTTGGGTTATATAAAACAACAGAGAATAGAATTTGCATTAAGTGAAAATCAAGCACTTGTATGAAAGTTTATATACTAGGTATGTCTTCATCTGTATATCTTTGTAATTTATATGGCAGAATTTGGTTGTCATTATAAGCAGAATCCTTTCCAACTAAAGGCAATGCCAGCCTTCTCATTTTGCAATTGACTCTTATTGCCTTTCAAAATCCACCTTCTTTTGGAGTTCGAAGCATCTCTCATCTCTGTCTCTGATTGATTTCATGACAGTGGAGGTGAGCTCCAAATGATCATCATCTTAATTAATTCCTCTGTCTTTGAGTTCTAAAGTTGTTTATGTATGAAATTCAACCAAACCAATGACCAGTAATCAAACAAAATAAGACCTTGATAAGCACATATAGAATTAAAAAGTTTCCTTAAGTTATGATCATCATCTAAAAAAAGTCCCTTCCTCTCTACACATGCATGAGAAACAGGAAAAAAACAGAAAAGGGAGGTCAGTGATGGACCTGCAGTGAATTCAATCACAACAATAATGTTTTAATATGTGAAGAGGTTGCTGAAAAGCTCTCAACTATTTTAGATTGATATAAAGAGCTTGCTAAAATGCTTAAGTGGAGCTAAAAAATGAAAGTTAAATAAAAGGTACTTAACGATTTGAACAGCAGCAGGGTTGCAACACCAAAATGTGCGGCAGCCATCCCCGGTTTGCACATTTCTTAAATAACAAAAGAATGTTGACTTCTTTATAAAATCACATTAAACTTTTGATAAATAGATCTTCAAGCCTCTAGAAAACAAAATGACAAACAAACACCTTTCAACTAAAGCTTTGCTACCATAAGAATGAGCATATTACACTATTCCAAGATCTTATGCAAAGCTAAAATCAAATTACAGGGCTTCAATCAAGGGCACCCTAATAGTAATACTCATAATCACAAATCTTGGCTGAATTCCTAGCCAAGTGGAAAGCATGAGGACAAAAATTGTTTGAAAGCCATACTCTACAAGATTTTATCAAAAGAAGACATACTATACACCCAGGAGTGCAGGACAGAGCTCTATCACTAAAGTATGAATAGGCCCATCGCATTGGATAATTTGTTCTCCATCCTGAGACCAGGAATTAGCGACACTGTGAACACCCTATTTTGTCCGGGCCCCACTCAAAAATACAAAAATAATTGATGATGATTGGTATCCAAATTGGCAATCATCATTGGAAGAGAAAAAGAAATAAAAAATGAAAATAAGAAAAAATAAGAAAATCCTCCTATTGATGATGATCGGTGTCCAAATTGGCGATGATCATTAAAAGGAAAAAAAGAGTAAATTAAAATAAATCCCTTCATTGATGATGATTGGCATTGTCATTCAATAAAGGAAAATAATAAATAAAAAATGAAAAATAAAAATAGAAAAAATATCATTTATGTTGATAGGTTTAAATTAGGAAATTACTTGTGGGGAAAAGATAAAAAAATTAAAAAATTAAAATTAAAATAAATCCCCTCATGATGATGATTGGCATTGTTATTCATTAAGGGATAATAATAAATAAAAAAACGAAAAAAAATAATAAAAAATCTCATTTGTGTTGATAAGTTTAAATTAGGAAATTACTTGTGGGGAAAATAATGAAAAAAAAATAAAAATGAAAAAAATCTCTACTAATGGTGATTAGGTCAAGCTAGGAAGTTTTACCAATAGAAAATACAAAAAAAATAAAAAACAAAAATTTAAAAAAAAATCTCCATTGATAGTGATTGTGTAATACCCCGAATTTTGATACTCGAGGCTAGAGAATAAGCCTGAGATTAGTGAATTGCTAAGCCCCGGTTTAACAAAATCCCAAATTGTGATTAAGGGTTGATGACTCCAAAAGCATACGTGATTAGTGATAAATGGACCCTTTTGGAGATTATGATGTGAACTGTGATGTGTATACGTTGTGAGCAGCTGCAAAACCCAATATTTAAGTTCAATTATGGATTAATATCTAAATTGACTTAAAATAGAGGGAGGGCGTATATTATGGCTAAATGGAAAAGTATGATGTGTTTAGTGGTGATTCAGGAGGAATTGTCATAATCAGGGGTAAAAGGGTAAAGTTACCGACCAATTGGTCAGTTAACGAAGAGGAAACTCATTGGTAACTTGAATATCAATTGTTAGGGTTGATTTGTTGTGAGATTGAGTGGGTGGAATCCCATGTGTGTGAGTTCCTTGGAATTGGTTTGGAACTTTGGAAAGTAAAGAATTGCAATGTGAGTTTGAATTATGACTTGTGTTGACATGTTGTGATTATTGGTGAAACATGTTAATGGAATGTGAATTTTATTGGTTTGGTGTTTCCAATGGATTCCTTGTGAAAATTTATGTGGGAATGATGTTTGGTATGAAAATGGAACCAATTGAAGCAAAGATGCAAAATCTGAAATTCTATCCAGTGAAACTCTATTCTGGGCAGTCAGTTTGTGTGAATGTTTTGATTGACCAAATGGTGTCTAAAAATTCTGAAACTTTCCAGTCTTATAGTTCACATCTCAAGCTTCAAAATAAACATATAATTTGTGCCATTTCGTTTTATGAACTAGGAGATATGACTGTCCAAAGTTTGGGGTGGAAACTGAACTCTGTTTTGGGGCAGTGATGAGTTTTATGTAATTCTGGAATTGTGCGGTGATTTTTAGTAATGTCCAATATTTTTCCTATGAAGAGGACTTAAATATATTTCATTTGGATTTGGAATCACCTCATTTTGAGTTTTCTAGAATTAGTTATGATTTTTCAAAGTTTGGGCAGAAAATCTGCCAGAAAATCCGAAAATGTCAATTTTGGAATTATGACATCATCATAAGGGAATAATGACATAAGCATAATATAACATATCATCTTCTTCCTCCAAGCTTCAAAACCGTCAGTTTATTCAGCTGAACAAGAGGAAAAACGTTTGAGATTTCTAGAGAGATAAAGGAGAAGAGAACTCGCAAGGTAAGCCGATTTCTCTAATGATCTAGCTCCTAACGCGTATAACTCCGATCCTAAGCTACTCCTTTATGTTCTTTAAGGTTTGGAAGCTCCTCCTTTGGTGTTAAAAAAAAGCTAGGGTTTCAGCCAAGACAAGGAAAAGCTAGTGGGAGTTTGAGGTAACTTCCAAACTCTTGTGTATTGACTATTCTGGCTGTTGTGGACAATTTAATCGGTGAAATTTTGCCGGATTGTCATTAGTTTCAAAAATGGAAAATGGGTGTGTGGGGCTGTTATGCTACCCAAATTGGTACTAAATGGTAGTTGTAACCTAATGGAATAGTCAATAAAGTGGTTAGGAGTAGAAAGGAACGCGTTTACGGAGCCGAAACCGAAAAACCCCAATTTTTCCCGGGGAATTGAGAATTTCGGCCAAGCCTAGTTTGGAGGGGTTAGAGATGGATTTTCAATGATTTGATGATTCCATTGAGTTCAGGAGCGAAAATTAGGTGGGGTTACAGTTGGTCACTTTTTCAGAAAAGGCCGAAAAAGCATAATTACGAAAACGCCCCTGAAACCCTTAAAGTGGGGCTGCCAAGGGTAAATTTGTAAATTGACATTGAATTTGATAATTCCGAGTCGGGAAATGGATTCCTTGGGCGAAAATATGTAAGAACAACCCATGTCAAAGTTTCAAGAAAAGTACAACCAGACCGGATACGGCGGGGCCGGGCCGGGTCCCCGGGGATATTTTAGTAAATTTTCAATATAGCCTCATATAACCCCCAGAAATACTATGGAAGTGTCTAAATGGTACATTTGACATTTTAGGATCGAATGTGAAGCCCCGAGTTGCTGGCACGCAAATCGAGGAGAAAAGACTGGAGGTAGGGGACTTACCTTACTTGCATGTATTTGATATCTTTGCTTGTGTAGTGATGTATGTGATTGCTTTACTTGATTGTGTAGAGCATACTTGAATAAATGAAGCTCTGTTTCTGTTTTACTGTGGCCATAGTTTTGTTACATGAAATATTGAGCATGCAGAAATATCATTATGGGGCATGCATCTAGATAAAGCTAATATGTCATACACATAGCATCTATCATGCATGCATTATGGTATCTTTTTCCTACTGAGATTCTCTCGAATCTCACTCTCCCCTACCAACAATTTAGACAGGGCAAGTGGCTCGTGGAGGGAGCGGCTATGACTCCTTCGAGATGAGATTGTGTAATCCCCATTTGAAGAATTGTAATGGGCAATTATACCCTGTGTATCTTTAGCGAAGGTATGTACCCGGGATTGCCAAGATGATTAAGTTGTGCACTCTCATATTT
Source organism: Inga laurina (assembly GCA_963855925.1). NCBI lineage: Eukaryota > Viridiplantae > Streptophyta > Magnoliopsida > Fabales > Fabaceae > Inga > Inga laurina. The sequence goes on from OY979711.1 coordinate 58,573,526, forward strand.
ATATGAATGTGATTTATCTTCGCGTAGTAATTATATTCGAAATGTGAATATGAGACCATGTTTATAAATGATTTCAAAAAGTATTCGTGAAAACCCCATCATGTGATGGGTTAGTAAATATTATTTGATTATTATTGGTCTCTATTTCATTTTAATCGCGTATTTTGGATATAATTACGGAGGGGGTTACAGATTGGGTCAAGTTAGGTAGTTCTTAACATAAAATACAAAAAAAATCAAAAAATGAAAATTATTAAAAAAAAAGAGCATTTATGAAGAAAACCCTACCTTGAGACTATAAATAGGAGTGCAAGGGTTGAAGCAAGACACAAAAATAGATGCTTCTGTTCCTTAGTCAAAATAGGAGCTCTTTCAATTTCTTCCTTAATCCATTCGGCCATTTGTTGCTTAAAATCAGGATATAGCTGTCGCTTGTCCATTTGGCACATGAGTTTTGCTTCGTATGAAATGGGGGTGTTAACCCCTTTATTTGCACCAGTTGTTGGCCGTTCTTTTGTCTTAACAGAGTCCTCTTCCTTGCCATTTAGTTGATTCCCTTTACTACTGTCAACACCCGTTTCTATTTCGATATATATAGAGTAATAGAGACCATATTTCGTAGGCATATAGAATAGTACAAATATACTGATAAAAGTATTTGTTTACAGACCAGATTCAACCATGTATAATTTGATAATATTTACAAAAATGTACAGAATATCCAAAAATATTCCAAGATAGACTATCTATAACCACGATCTTCGTCTCAGGAAATGTGTCCATCAGTTCCCCATATCTATATCCTTACCTTTTGAGCCGCTGGCACTCGCTGAGATATTTATATTTAGAAAAAAGAGGTGAGATTCCAAGAAATCTCAGTAGAAACATATTGTTGTTCACATAACATGTGATAAGTAAATATGATATGCACAATGTATGTACCAATTAATGAACAATATAAACACATCGTCATGTATATATGAGTAGAGCTCCGTCCCCGCTAATTGTACACCGGTTGGATTCTCATCCAATTCCCCAGGTGTAAGTGTACTTCCGGCACTAACTGCCCCTTCTAAGCAAACCATGTTGATCAATAAAAGCACAAACAATGGTAACCACACAATCATATAGACTAAGACATGATGTATGAAGGATAATGTCCCTACCTCAAGTCTCTTTCACCCTATTTGGTGTGCCTCGAAAAGTGTGCCAAGCTCAGGCTCCCAACTCAGTCCTAAAAAATCAAATGTATAAGAATTAGGTTAAAACCCATTCATGTACCATTTTAGACCCTTCCATAGTGTTTATAGTGGTTATATTAGTCTACTGTGAAAATTTACCTAAATGCCCCTAAGGACCTGGCTCGACCCCGCCATACCCGGTTCGACCATACTTTTCCTGAAATTTTGACTATGGATATTCTGATATATTTTCACCCAAGGAATCTATTTTCAAACTGAGAATTACCAAATTCATTGCCAAATGACAAAATTGCCCTTGGCAGCCCTGCTTTAAGGGTTTCAGGGGTGTTTTCGTAATTATGCTTTTTCGGGCTTTTCCAAAAAGGTGATCAATTATAACCCCACCTAATTTTCCCTCCTGAATGCAATGAAATCATCAAATCATTGAAAATCCAACTCTAAGCCCCCTAACTAGAGTCGACCAAAATTTAAGTATATTCCAAAAAAAATCAGGGTTTTTCGATTCGGACTCTGCAAACTTGTTTCTTTCTACTCCTAATCACTTTATTAACTATTACATTAAGTTATAACTACCATTTAGTTCCAATTTTGGCAGCATAACACTTCTAACACCTCATTTTCCAAATTTACAAATAAAGACAATCCGGTAAAATTTCACCGATTAAATTGTCCACAGTAGCTAGAATAGTCAATATACGAAGGTTTGGGAGTTACCTTTCGCTTTCTTCTGGCTTTTCCAAGTATGGCCAAAAAAACCCTAATGTCCCACACCAAATTTTGAGCTTCAACAACCTTAAAGAACATGGAAGAATAGCTTAGGAGCGGAGTTATATGCGTTAGATACTAAATCATCAGAGAAATCGGCTCACCTTGCGAGATTTCTCTTCCTTCTCTCTCTAAAAGCCCTCAACTCTTTCTCTCTTTTGTTGTAGTGCTTAGGCATGGTTTATGGCTGAAGAGGAAGGGGATGATACCTTTTATCATATATTTTATTGTATTTTAATCATTTACCATATTTCCAAAAATTCCAAAAATCAAGTGTTATGTACATAAACCTTATGTACATGTAACTATGCTCACTAAGCCCAACCAATATTTCCTTCTTCTTGTTACATGTAGAAGACACCTGAGGGTCCTACCCTTTGGTCTCAATTAGCTTCACAACTTGTCCAGTTATGTATATACGTAAAGTCACTATTTTGGTCAAAATTGCACTTTTTGCTCAAATTTTTTCATAAATTCATATTTAATTGACCAAAATATTTCAAATATATTTTTGCCCTTTATTTTCATTAATTAATTGAAATTAACTTCAATTAATCAGAAAATAATTAATTTTGTGCTAAATTGGCACAATTACGATTTTGCCATTACCTTTTCCCTTCATTTTCGGATTTTTCAGAAATTTTGGCAGATTTTCTGTTCTAACTTTAAAAAATCATAACTAAATTTGTAGACTTCGTATCGGAGTGTTTCTAAAGGATATAGAACCCTTATTGAGTCTAGTTTCAAGGAAAAATATAGCATCTCACCTGTTGGAAGTAGAAGATTTCCAGAATTAATTTATTTGAATGTTGTTTTAGAAAATTCACAGTTTTTCTGGTCTAATTTCTAAAATTCATAAATATTTCTATATAACTATAATTGAGTTATATAATCTATCAAATTAAAGCTTAGGATGTTTACTTTTACCTTGTAAAATTTCATAATTTTTTCTCATCATTTGTTCATTGAAAACCACATGAAAAACTCATTGCCTCACAGGCGATTTCACTGAAAGCATTCAACTTTCAATCTCTAATATTTAATTCCTATGACCATAAATATTCACCATTTTATTGAATATATTAAATAATTACAATATATTCTTTGTGAATAAAATTTGGGGCGTTACAACTATAATCTTCCATGGTCACATCATCACTCATTGTCTTAATGTTTCTCCTTCAGATGTCATCTCCTTCCTTGGTAGTGTCCTGATTCTCCGTTGTCGGAGTCTCATGTCCGTTCACTACTATAAAAAGGTAAAGCTGTGGCGCTTATAATTGTTTTGACTATGGCGCTAGAGAAGTGCCACATATCTGGACGCCACTAAAAAAAGCTGTGGCGCTTGGAAGCGTCACAACATTTTAAATTTCTTTTTTTTAAAAAATACCCTCCTGTGGCGCTTGTTTGAGGAAGTGCCACAGGAGGGGGGTCCTATTGTGGCGCTTACGTCAGCAAGCGCCACAAGAGACCCCCCTCCTGTGGCACTTCCTCAAACAAGCGCCACAGGAGGGTCCTTTTTTTTTTTCTTTTTTCTTCTTCTTCTTCTTCTTCTTTTTTCCTGTGGTCCTTTTTTATGCTTTCTGATTGTGAAGCTTTATATAAAATGAGTGGCTTTCGTATTTATCATCTCCACAAATTGTCAATATTTCTATTTTATATTTCAACCTATTATATATATATAATTTTCACATTTAAAATTCAAGTTCCCCAACAATAATGTTCTTACATTAATATTCTCCAAAACTAACATAAAAAATATCACAATACAAGAACTTGATATGTGAATACAGTACATCAACAACTAATTAAGTAAATTAAAAGATTACTAAAAAACGCAAGCTTGTTGGCAAAAAAAATTAAACAAAGCAAAAAGGCAAACGAAACAAGTTAGGTTTTCACTCTTTCCTATTAAATTAGGAACAAAAAGGCAAACGTTATATTACGGTTTATCTTGACTAAAAAAAATTTAAACAAAGCAAGCTAGAATGAAATAGTCTTCTTCTTACAAATCTATTAATTGACCAGCGGCAGGGAATGGGAGACCACGTTGGCGACGCTAGCTTGAGTGACGAGTGAGCGTGTGAGTGTGTTTTTTAGTGTGAAGATGATAGGAAATGGAGGGAGGGAACCGACGGATCCACTAAGAAGATGAGAAAGGGAAAGTAATTTAATGGATGAGAGAGTAGTTGAATAATTAAAGTGGAGTAGTAGTCAAAAAGAGAAGGAATGGGGGACGGACACGGAACTACTACGCGGGAAATGAAATAATTAAGAGATATACACTGTCCATTTGAAATTTTTTTTTTAGAAATAGGATCAGCTGTGGCGTCTAGGCATTAGGCGCCACAGCTGATATATATATCATGTGTGGCGCCTAATATATCATGTGTGGCGCCTAATGCCCAGGCGCCACACATGATATATATATGCAGCTGTGGCGCCTGACCCGTCAGGCGCCACAGCTGCTTGTGTGGCGCCAAGTGTGGTGCCTGTATAGGCAGGCGCCACACTAAGCCTCCCCAATTGTAGCACCTAATCTATTAGGCGCCACAGCTGGTACCCAAAAAAAAATTATACAAGTTAATAATCAAAAAAAGAGAAGCTGTGGCACTTGTTTAAAGAAGTGCCATAAAATGTGCGCCACTTTTTATCCTTTTTGTAGTAGTGGTTGGGCACACTTGTAGTAGCACCCTTTCTCTCAGTAACTATCTCACTCATTCTCTCCCTAAGATAGATCACCTCTTTTTCAAAAAGGGGAAGGATATAGAAATGGGGGAAGGACAGAAAAAGATGAAGAAGGAGAAAAAAAGTGGGGAAATTTTGCTTTTTCAAAACCATGGTCTAGAGTTAAAAAAGTGTTTTCCCCATATTTTCAGCCGTTGATCTAACACATCACCAAACTATAGTTTTCAAGTACAGAAGTGTTTTTTTTTTGTTTACCCAAATGGAAAACCCCCCAAACCATGGTTTTAGAAATATTTTTTCATAAATCGAGGTAAAACTCCTCTTACATACTTATCTCATAAATCGTAACACATTTCTAAATAGCTAAAGTAAACATGCACTTATAATAAGAACCAAGGTATTATATGGTAGGAGTTTATTTAAAGTAAATTATAATGTTATTGCTGCTTGGAAATGGACGAGGGGAACATGATGTAGTAATGTTGTAGGCTTGTAGCCTTGAAGTCAACTACGTAGAAGAGGGAGCAAACATTCTAAGGCTGAAGTTGATAATAATAATAGCAATAGGAATAATAATACTATAAATAAGTTAGGTATATCATCAACTTGGTTCAATTTGTAAATTACGGTTGTGAACCAATCATTGACCTGTTCATGATTTATAAACTTTGCTATTTGGATATGGACATCATGATCCAGCATTGACATTAATACGCGCACATAGAAAGGCCTGAACATTAAACGCCAAGGAAGAGGCTGTCTGCTATCCATTTCATACTGAAAGTTTTCATTTGTTATCAAGGTCAATTAGTGTAGTGCACGAAGAAAGCAATTTCAATAGGTCAGTTGACAATTACAGGATTTAGAGCATTTTTTATTTGGATTATTGTTAAATGCTCTCTTTTTAACTTGGATAAAAAAGAGTCATTAACCCTTTTTTTTTTTTTGCTATAGGAAAGAATGGTTCCATGAAGTGGAGAATTAGAAGCAACATTCAAATCTAACTCTTTAGGATATAGGGAATTTATTAGATCTATTTCATTTTCAAAATATAGTTATAGTGTCACAAATAAGCTCTTTTGTTCTTGCTTCTTTGTATTCATGTCCTTTTTTAGCTGCAGAGTATTAATATGTCACATCATTTGATATTTTAATGAAATTTGGTCTTCATAAAAAAAATTATCAATTATAATTTCATTCTTTTGAACTGGCATCGTCTGCCCAAGAAGTAAAAAAAAAAAAAAAAAAAAAAACAAAACAGCATTGACTTTCATTTAGCGTAGACCTTCACTGCATAAAACGCTGGTCTACATCTCCAGAAGAGAAGCAAAACAGCGGAGAAAAACGCACTACAGCCGCCAACTTGGTCAATACACAATCCAACTGCAAATTATATATATTCATATAGTACTAATACTGTTTGACCTCACTTATATATAGTATTAATTAAGTATTAAATTTAGACCATGCATGTAATCAATATATTCTTAAGGAGGATAGCAAAATAAGCCATTGGTGTCAAATCACGCAAGAATGTGTCTTGAGTTACTGTTTGTAACAACAGTGACGGCTCTATTTAGCAAGCCGGTTCAATTCTATTCGGCTTCGTCCAAAACTAACTAGATTAGAAGAGTGCCATCCTTAGGAAAAGATGACTCACTCCTTAGTATCACTTCAACGTGTCTTACTCAGTAGTCATTTCTCTGACATTTGCACGCAGTCGGTGGAGAGCTTTCTTTCCCAAGATGCTCCGTTCCCATATTCTTCATTCACCATTAATTTTGGTCCATCTCCTCTCTCAGTCTTGCACAATGCATCGTTCTGGAAAGCACGTTTTGGGGAAGCTGATGTCTTCGTTTAAGCATATTCACCGTTGTTGTGTTCAGTTGTTAACTCAGTTCCTCAAGGTTGAAAGAGTATATATAGGCTTCGATTCTGTGTTTTTTTTGGTTTAATTTCTGCATTTTTTTTTCTTCTTCCATTCCAAGTTACCTTTCATCCAGATTTTGTGTTTGCTTCCTCCATCTTCACCGTTTAATTTCTGCATTTTTTTTCTTCTTCGATCCCGAGCTACCTGAAGTCCAGATCTCATTCCAGAAATCATCCTTAACTGATCCTTCTAATTGTCTCATTCTTGCAAATGCTTTCTGATTTATCATGCTTCGATTTTGTGTTTGCTTCAGGGGTCTTCACCGTTTAATTTCAGCATTTTATTTTCTTCTTCGATCCCGAGCTACCTGAAGTCCAGATCTCATTCCAGAAATCATCCTTAACTGATCCTTCTAATTGTCTCATTCTCGCAAATGCTTTCTGATAAACCTCACTCCGATTTTGTGTTTGCTTCAGGGGTCTTCACCGTTTAATTTCTACATTTTTTTTCTTCTTCGATCCCGAGCTACTTGAAGTCCAGATCTCATTCCAAAAATCATCCTTAACTGATCCTTCTAATTGTATCATTCTCGCAAATGCTTTCTGATTTATCATGCTTCGATTTTGTGTTTGCTTCAGGGGTCTTCACTATTTAATTTCTGCATATTTTTTTCTTCTTCGATCCCGAGCTACCTGAAGTCCAGATCTCATTCTAGAAATCATCCTTAACTGATCCTTATAATTGTCTCATTCTCGCAAATGCTTTCTCGCAAAGGCTTCGATTTTGTGTTTGTTTCCTCCATGTTCTCCGTTTAATTTCTGATTTTTTTTTCATCTTCGATTCCGACCTACCTTTCCTCCAGATCTTATTCCGCCCATCATTCTTAACTGAATTTTCCAATAGGATACCTTGAGTTGTAATGAATTTATTATTTCAGTCACTTAATTTCCTGTGATACTCGTCGGCTTAATTGATGTGGATTAGTTCTATTTAATTTAAACTTTAAGCATATAATATCTAGCCCGATCTGTAATATTTTTTGGGTTTTGAGTTCTGTTTTTTTCTACAAGCATATGTACCCTTTCTTTGAGAGAATTCTGTTACTCTTGTGGATAGAACCACAAAGTTTGTTTGGGATATGTATGTACTTGATATGTATTAGTTCCATTCAAAACTGAATGTAGTGGGTGTTTGTAATTTAATTATGTTCTCAGCCATATGCACATGTTACTCTGTTTGTTTTTTTTTTCCAGCAGGTTTGTTAATCACATCAAATGAGTAGTAGGTAAGTGTTTGCTTTTTGTTAGGGGTTTTTTTCGCACCCGCGCTTTTGCGCGGGGAGTATGTGAATATGGCGCATAGGAATTTTGTGCCTGCTGTGATTCTGGTCGGCTTATTTAACCTGGATCTGTTCTATTTAATTTACACTTCAAGTATATAATAGCTAGGCCGGAAAGCTGTACTATTTTTGTGCTTTTGAGTTCTGATTTTTTCTATAAGCATATCCATCCTTTATTTGACAGAATTATGTCACTCTTGTGGTTATATCCTGCTTGATATGAATTAAAATAAATAATGAAGATTTTATCATCCGTTTCATCAAAAGTAATCATTTGATGCATCTTAGTCTTCTGGGACCATGTTGACTGTGAGAAAAAATTATAATTGGAGAACTCATTGCTGAAAATCATTTGAACACCAAAAATTTTCTTCATGCTAGAAGTCAGTCTTGTACATGAATTCACAAAGTTTCTATCCACTGTTCTTCTGCAAAAGTGGGTAGAAACTTTGGAAGCATCACAGTGGAAAAAACTGGCGTGGATATAGTGAAATGACTAAATACGAAATGTACACATGTAATTTGAAGTGTTGTATTGAGTACATTACAAACTATTAAACTTTCTGTACGACAACGGTAGAAACAAATGAAACATAGTGCATTGAATATATTTCTTTTGAAGGTCATATATCCATATGCATTCCAAATGTAGCTTGGTGTGTTTATACATGGCTCAATAGCTAATGCATAATGTTATAACTGCATAGGTTTGCTTACCAAGAAATGATAGCTGGTGTCTAAATCAACATTAATTGATGCTTTTTGTGGCTGAGAACAATCCCTGGATCCTGGAATATATGAAACAGGCTGAAGTTCTTATTAGAAGGCTGCTAAATGTTCTCCTTAAAGGACTCAACGTGAAGGACATGGACAATGAAAGAGAACATGCATTAATGGGAGCAATGGTACTTGGCTTCAACTGCTAAATGTCTCCTGTTGCTGGTGCATTGGTAATCAACTTAGGAGATATGCTTCAAATTATGAGCAATGATAAGTACAAAAGATGAAGGCACCAAGCTGTTGCAAACAGAGCCAAAACCAGGATTTCAATCCCAAATTTCATAAGCCCAGCGCCTGATGCCGTTATTGGTTCTTTACCCGAAGTTCTGTAGGAGGGAGAAGAGCCGAAGTATAAGCAAGTTGTGTTCTCACACTACTTCAAGCATTTCTTCAGTAAGCCTCATGATGGCATGAAAACTATTGAGTTAAACATGATTTAATCTGTGTGCCTGTTTTTATCATCCTAAAAAGGTTCTTCCAATTTTTAAATTTAGATCTTCGGGAGGGACAAGAGTCATTATATGCACTGTATTTGACAATATATATAAACCCAACAGAATAAAAAACATATCAGTTGTACAAAGGAGAAGTGTACCTCATACGAATCATACTCGTGTTTTTCTGTGTTCAAATGTATGACCACGTGAATATATAGAACTGAATTCACTGATGACAGTGAAGTTTCTTTCATATGAATTGATTTTTTCATGATGAATTTTTTGTGTTCAAATGTATGACCACGTGAATATATAGAACTGAATTCATTGATTTCAATGAAGTTTCTGTCATATATATGAATTGATTTTCTTATGATGATGAATTTATATACTTTATATTGCTGAAGGAATTTGGTAGAGCTTGGCCAGAATTCCTGAACTAAAGAAGAAGAAAGAATGGAACTCAAGTCAGAGGAGAGTCAGTCTCTGAGTTACTATTTTGTTCTACATTTATTTTGATTAATACTATAGTATACAATCACTTGGCCAGATTTAGAGAATTCCTTATATCAATTTATGTACCTGTCTCATTTGTCCGTACATATATTCCTTGCTCCAAGATCAATCTATCTTTCTATTATTCCAACAAGAAACAGTAACTCAATAGTAGCACTTAAAAGTATGCTACCAGTCCACAACCTCTACCAGTTCACAACCCTTTTTCTTGATACAACAGGTTTACTACATATTTACAACCCTTTTTCTTGATACAACAGGTTTACTACATATTTATTTATATTAGTAATATAGGAATTACATATGATATTATGCTTCATCATATACATGTGCTACAAATCCTCAGAATCTTAACCGTCTATCTTTAAACATGTTCAATATATTATGCTTTAACTGACCTATAAGAATTTTAGAAACCTTCAAACTTTTTCATTTTAAAGCTGTTAGTTGTTGTACCTTAATCGATATCCTTTTCAATTGATATTTTTTTCATTGGTCTCAGAGTGCACGAAGGTCAAAGGATAGTCATGTTGAAGGACATTTTCTTTCCTTTCATGGGTCAGACACAAGGTATGGTGTTCTGACAAATCTGAGTAGTGTCTAATTCTTTGTACCTTTTATGACATCAACTTAAATAAATGTCAATCAAGGAGTGATAACCAGATTTTATACACTGCTCTGGTATAAATAATGTACACTGTGTACCATCTGTCCAGAGGAGGTTGTATATGAATATGATGGTTAATGAAGTGGGTGGGATGAATAGTTATCACCTTTTCACTGTTCCAACTTCCTTCTGAGGCTTGTATTAAATATTTAATAGCTTATGACTCATTCTCTTCATAACTGTTATGTCCCTTAGTCAAAAGTTGCGTCCATGGAAACAAAACTGTTATGTCATAATATATGAGTTTGAAACCATGACTTGAGTTACTGTTTGTAAATATTTAATAGCTTATGACTCATTCCCTTCATAACTGTTATGTCCCTTAGTCAAAAGTTGCGTCCATGGAAACAAAACTGTTATGTCATAATATATGAGTTTGAAACCATGACTTGAGTTACTGTTTGTAAATATTTAATAGCTTATGACTCATTCTCTTCATAACTGTTATGTCCCTTAGTCAAAAGTTACGTCCATGGAAACAAAACTGTTATGTCATAATATATGAGTTTGAAACCATGACTTGAGTTACTGTTTGTAACAACAGTAACTCAATAGTAGCACTTAAAAGTATGCTACCGGTTCACAACCTCTACCAGTTCACAACCCTTTTTATTGATACAACAGGTTTACTACATATTTATTTATATTAGTAATATAGGAATTACATATGATATTATGCTTCATCATATACATGTGCTACAAATCCTCAGAATCTTAACCGTCTATCTTTAAACATGTTCAATATATTATGCTTTAACTGACCTTTAAGAATTTTAGAAACCTTCAAACTTTTTCATTTTAAAGCTGTTAATTGTTGTACCTTAGTCGATATCCTTTTCAACTGATATTTTTTTCATTGGTCTCAGAGTGCACGAAGGTCAAAGGATAGTCATGTTGAAGGACATTTTCTTTCCTTTCATGGGTCAGACACAAGGTATGGTGTTCTGACAAATCTGAGTAGTGTCTAATTCTTTGTACCTTTTCTGACATCAACTTAAATAAATGTCAATCAAGGAGTGATAACCAGATTTTATACACTGCTCTGGTATAAATAATGTGCACTGTGTACCATCTGTCCAGAGGAGGTTGTATATGAATATGATGGTTAATGAAGTGGGTGGGATGAATAGTTATCACCTTTTCACTGTTCCAACTTCCTTCTGAGGCTTGTATTAAATATTTAATAGCTTATGACTCATTCTCTTCATAACTGTTATGTCCCTTAGTCAAAAGTTGCGTCCATGGAAACAAAACTGTTATGTCATAATATATGAGTTTGAAACCATGACTTGAGTTACTGTTTGTAAATATTTAATAGCTTATGACTCATTCCCTTCATAACTGTTATGTCCCTTAGTCAAAAGTTGCGTCCATGGAAACAAAACTGTTATGTCATAATATATGAGTTTGAAACCATGACTTGAGTTACTGTTTGTAAATGACCCTGTTTAAGTCCATCAAATCCTACTTTTTGTAACTATTTCCTCACATTTTTCTTACCTTCCATCATACAATTTCTGCACAAATTTAATTCGGTCCCTTCCAGTTTGAGGCATCTTTTATTATTGGTAATGTTCTTTTGCCTTCATGTCTGACTTTTATTGCTTCTGCATGCATTTTAAACCATGCCAAATTATTTACAAAATTATACTGCTTGACAGGGTCATTTTGATGAGGTGGTTAACTTCAGACCAGTGTTCCCTTAAATTATGACACAAATTCTGCATGAAGGGTCCTTATACTTTTATCATACAGTTTCTACTCGTGTTAAATGGTCCCGTCCAATTTTAGGCATATGTTACTATTGGTTATGTTTTTTGGTATCATGTCTGCTTCTCAATTTTCCTGTATTTATTTAACCCAAATCAAATTATTTACAACTTCATGCTGCTTCATAATAAGTCATGTTGATGAGGGGGATAGGTTTAGGTTTCTGTTCCTTTACAAAACATACAGGAACTGTGCTTATACTTTCTTTTTACTTCATGTTCAACATGTCTTTCATGTGCAATCCAGTTTGTGTCTTTCCTATTGATTGATGCTCACTTTTTTCCATCTTTAAAGTGCTGTGAACCTGCCATCCCCAACCATTAGTTCACTTAGTCAAAGTGTTAAGTCGCAAAGGTCTAATTCTGCTGTTGCAAGCATGCTGAAAAACACACCGAGGATCAAAGTGTCTGACATCCATTGCCAGGAAGTGGTTCACTTAACTATACCTTTTGTAATATGCATTTATGCCCTATCACATATTTCTGTCTTTACTAATAATACAAATTCCTCCAGGACAACTATTTTGCTGTTATGTGTGAGTTCAAGAAGTTTGAAACCCGTCACCATTGGCTTTATGATGGTTGTGCAAGGTGCGGCACTAAACCTAAATTTGTCAATGGATCACCTTCATGTGGCAGTAATTATTGCAAGGGCAAACCGTGTACAATCCAATCAAAGTATGTTCATTAGCCATATGCGTAATACAGAAAGGTTATGCTTACTGTTTTCTAAGAATGAATATATCTCATTCATGTTGGTTGCATGTAGGTTGAGACTTAATTACCTGATTGCTGATGAATCGGGCACTGCATCAATTGTCTTCTTTGACAAGCATGCAACTGAGCTTATGAAGAAAAGTGCTGCTGAGTTGAAAGCTAATATTCCTGAAGTATGACTTTAGATATTTTTTTTCCCACAATCCACTGAACTGCTGCTGTGAGTACTTGACTTTTGCATTTATTTTCTAATTTTAGGACGAACTTGAGTATGAGTTCCCCAGTGAAATAAACAGTTTGATTGGGAAGAAAATGCTTCTTAAGATGAAGTTGAACAAATACAACAAGGATCACCCTAACTCAACTGTTTCGGTTGCCACATATGCTGAGTGTTTTGACCTAATGGATGAGTTCAATGATGCTGATCCTCAGGTACTGTGTACATTAATCGACATTATTTTACTAAACCAATTCAATATCTTTTAATTTACACACTTATGCTTCATTCTGATTTTATTAGATGGGACAATCAAGTGGTGTAGTCAATGATGGGTGAAGCATGTTTTGGACAAAATTCTTGCAATGACCTATATTTTGCTGACGATTGATGTAATGAAGTTCATGCTCCCGCGCAAAGCGCGGGGGGATTTTTGGCTTGTTTAATATAGAAGCTCTCCTTCCCTTGTATTTGAGAATTTTCAGCACCTCTATAGAAGCTCTCCTTCCCTTGATAGCCTCTATTGTCATTGCCTCCCCATCTATAATGAATTACCTACACCACATCCTCCCAAGCCAGGTCCTTCTGCCCCTTCGGAACGTGCCTCCACGTTCTGAAGTGAAGGGGGAATTGCATCCAATTTGAGCCCTGCTCGTTCAAGAAACGGTTGAACAGGTGACCCCCATTGTCGATGGGCTGGTCCATGCCCTCATTCCACAGTACTACAACTCGTAGTGTCCGGTTCATGCTGTTCAGACCGGCCACGTCCAGCCTCCTCGTGGACATGTTCCCCTGCTCATCTGCACAATTTACCACACGTTAGATAAATTGTAATTCAAATTTAACATTTCAAATTTAAATAAATAATTTATTAAATAAAAAAAATTTATTTACTTTAGACCTGCACTTAAAACCCAGTAGACCGTGAAGACGACCCTCGTGGGTTGTTCTGCTCCTGCACCTCCTCCTCATCGAGGAACTACTCCATCTCTCTGATCCCAATCGGGATGTCAAAGTCCTTGTTCGCGTCATAGCCCTCAATGCTGATATCTCCCTCCCCTAAATCAGGCACCTCTGGTGCGGTCATCTCCTGTGGGATCGTCTGCGGTGCCCGTGGTAAGGCCGACTCTTGTGGAGGGATGGGCTGAAATGTTGTGGTCACCCTCCCTCCGCGATGCCCCCTCTCTCTGCCCCCAGCTCTACTGCTGCCACCCCGCAAAATCGGTCTGGGGACCTCGGGCTCCTTCGCCCTATCCTGTCTTGAAGCCATATCAACTACAAAAATTCAAAAAAAAAAACATTTTAGTCACATTATTATACAAAAATATAATAAAAATAAAAATACAAATAAAATATGTATTGTCTACGTACCTTAAGGACAAATAATGGAAATACTGCAGCAAAAACTCTTCCACAAACGTCTGAACACTCAAATTTAAAAGAAAACACTTAGAGAAACTTTAGGAAACAAAATGGCCAAACGGAAAAGTGAAGAGAGGCGGTGTTATTATATAGTGGAGGAATTTGTAGCGGTTCTTGAAATAACTGCAACATCAACCGCAACAAAGCAACTAGGGCAGCTAAACTTTGTAGCAGTTTTATAATAACCGCTACAAATTACAAAAACCTTTAAAGTTCTGTAACGGTTATGGTACAAAACCGCTACAAATTTGGAGACCTTTGAAATTCTGTAGCGGTTATAACTTTATAACCGCTACAAATAGGCGATGTTTTGAATTTTGTAGCAGTTTAGTTACTTAAACCACTACACTGTTGGAGTGTCTTGGTCGCGCCAAGTCGCGACAACCTTGCAGCAGGTTTAATTTCTTAACCGCTACAATTTAACCGCTACAAGTTTTGGCGGGAAATGCGCGCCATATTTGTAATGGTTTTTTCTACTTAACCGCTACAAAAAACGTTGCCAATATGTCGCGCCACTTTGCGCGTAGCTATAGGTTAAAACCACTACAAATTTTAATATTTTTAGCGGTTAGTTATAACCGCTACAATATTACTGCTACAAAATGCCATTTTTTTTGTAGTGGCAGGTAATATATTTGACCTTGGAAATATTCACACTTGTGCCCAACCACACATATTATATCATTGAAGTAAAACAAAGCTGCGCAGTTTTAATTAGGTCATGGAAAGAGTCTTTGTAGTTAATTGGATTTCGAATCAGATCATATCCTATTATTAGGGTAAACTTTGTATTAAAAAGCCTGAGCCATGTGGTTTAGCATTAATTAATCTATAAGAAATGTTTGTTAAGGAACAATAATTAATGTTATTCAATTTAGCTCAAAGTACGTGAGTGACTAATCATAGTCAACTGACGTGTGTGTGTGTGTGTGGAAGGGGGGGGGGGGGGAGATTGAAATACTGTTTCTAGTAAAGCTCGCATCTCTCTAAGATATTGCAGTTTGATAGGTTAGCATGAGGATCGATATCAAACGACAATTAATCGTATATATTTTCATCGACAATTCATATGTTTTTTTAAGCTTTTAGTTTTATTGCTCATTAAATTAATCTTGAAATAACTTATTTTCCAATATCTTCATTAAGAATGTGTATATATATATAGTGTATTATATCACACACCTTATGTGGAATAAAGAGAATATATAATTATTTTAATGAGGAGATGAAGTGATTAATTAAGACCTGATGTCAAATAATATACAATAATCTTATAGGTTAGACCTTAATTAACTTTGAATTCCATGTTATACTTTAAAATAAAACGCGTTCAGACACAAGCAAACAATTAATTTCCATTCTCGTTCTGTTTCTTTTTAATTTTATTCTCATGTAACACACACACATCATGAATTAGAACGCAAGAGAAGTCCAGTTTTGGAAGCCAAATATTGAAATGATATATATATATATATATATATATATATATATATATATATATATATATATATATATATATATATATATATATATATATATAGTAAGAAATTTGCTTTTGAGTCTTCCTTTCATTTCAGAAGATCCGCCTCTGCCAACTAGGGGTGGAAATAGGCTAGGCTAGGTTAGGCTTTGCCTAAATAGGCCTGGGCCTGTAACAAATATTTAAAGCCTGAGCCTGGGCCTGAGCCTGTATGTAGGCTTTTTTTTAGGCCTGAGCCTGGGCCTTCAAAAGGCCTGACAAGGCCTGAAGCCTGTTTAAAAGCTTACTTAAAATGTAGGACTTTAAATAGCTTTTAAAACCTATGCTACCAAATTCATATATAACCCTTCACAGTTATATACAATCCTACATTATGTCTTAAAAGCCTAACATCTATTCTTGTAGTAATATTAAGGCTTAGTTAGGAAAAGAAAAATAATGTCTAGTGACAACACTTGTTCGAGCAAATAGGAATAAGAAAAACTAATCGATTGTTGACTAATGAGATATATTTTTTAAAATCGACTAAGCATAATAAATAACATGTAAAACTAGACTTTTACCTATTTTATTCTTTCCATGTAAATTGGGCAAACTCCTCATTGTTAAGATTATAATATTTCATTTGACACTAAAATAAACTCATAACATTTTTTATGCTTTAGTGGAGGGTACAAATTAGGGGAGAGAGTGAGTTAGTATTGCCATCTCGAGCGATCGAAGAGAAGAGATGTAGAGGTGAATGCTTTATGCGAAAACAAGGGATGGGTATAATGATGATGAAATATGAAACTTAAAATTAAGATTAAGTTGGTAAATTTATAAAACTATTTAGATGATATTATATATACTTATATAATAATATATTTTTTAAAATAAAAAATTAAATAGGCCAGGCCTGTAGGCTTGTAAGCTAGGCCTTATAAAAATAGGCCTGGCCTGTTTATCTAAATAGGCCTAGCAATATGCCTGAGCCTGAGCCTGACCTATTTACTAAATAGGCTAGGATAGGCTTTATGTAGGCTAGGTCGTAGGCCCCTGTTAGGGGCCTGGTCTATTTCCATCCCTACTGCCAACATGTGAAAACGATACGATGGATAATGATGAAGAGATTAGCTCCCAGTGATAGATTATAAATAATTACTCAAATTAAAATTGACGAAATATATATCACTATACTCATAAATATATAGTGAAAACTTTTTTTTTTTTTTTGGTTACAAAGGCAAGCAAAGCTTGAAAGTGTTAGCAACTATGGACTAGTTCCTACAGAGTGATCATGTGATAACAGACCACGATCTAAAGCAAAAAGATGGATACATTCAAAAGGTGGGAGGCCTAATTCCTCATAAAAATATAGTGAAAACTTTTGAGGGGCTTAATCGAACACTACTGTTGATTGGTTTATTGGAACCTTAGCAATTTACTGCCCCAATGCTAGTAAAAGTTTAGGTTATTAGTTGTAATTTCTTGTCAACTTAATCTAATTTGATATTAGATGGTGTAATAATGCATCAAACATAATTTTTTCTTCTATTTTTATCCTTCACCCAATAGGAGGAACTCACATATCCATCGTACTCTTAAAGGGTTGAACTCGCAACTTCTTGTTTAAGTCCAAACTTAAGAAAGCGATTGGTGTCAGTTGAGCTATATGACACTAACATAATCAAACGTATTTAATTAAGCTAGTTTGAATTAATGTGCAAGCAAGTCATCTCATCATTTATATGACGCAACTAGGTTATTAATGAATGTTTTAGGTATATAAGAAGTAGTTCAATTATAAAGAGAAGAATGGAGCTATTATATATATATATATATATATATATATATATATTAGATGATTTACTTTTACTTACTTCTTTATTATTGAACTGCCTAGCATATCTCCCTTGTAATACTTTCTTATCAAAATAGAATACGCGTAAATTGAATCAATTTACGTACCACCAGTGAAAAAAATTCATTATGGAACGGCGTATACCATATTTTTAAAGTCTCGCCCATATATTTCTATTCCACCATCAACTGCTAGATTTTGATGTGTCCGGGTCTGCATTAATAAATTAATTTTAACAAGGAATGAATATAAGATAATCATCAAGTGGGAGTTATAATATTAAAGTACCGTGTGATCCTCAAAATAATAAAATGATCCATGCATGCATGTGAGAGATCACTCGGTTAAGTAGAAACCTGTTCCAAAATCAAAAGGGTCTAACAATTAATATATACATAAGTGTGTATGTATAGAAGAAAAGGAAGATTGACCCAATTAAAATATCTAATGGAATGCATTTTTCTTTCTCCATCTCAGAAGCCTGCCAACAATACATTTATAAATATATAAATGTAATTTTTCATAGTTAGACTTTATTGAATTTGTTCTTAATTAATTATTCTTCTTTCCCATGTATGAAAAGGAGTCCAAATTTTGGTGAGTAATTAAATTTAGTAGGTGTCTAGAAATAACCAAAAAAATGTGACTCAACTGTGTGGGTGTAATTAAAAATGTTACATGATTAAAAAAGCTCAAAGATAAAAAGAAAATAAGAAAAAGGCTTTATATATGGAGATATATTTTTATTTCTCGTGTCAGTTTTTGATAAAATGAAAAGTATAATATAATAACTTGATGAAACGAAAATGGTGGCATTGATTCTCGTCCAGAAGTGATAGGGACCGATAGTACATGATTGTGATAATGATAAGATAAATTCATTGGCTAACTTCGCTTCTTAACATGAATTCTTAAGAAATCAATTTTGGTTTCTATATTTATAGCAACTGATATCGATGGACGTTCTATATATATATATATATTGATGAATATTTTTTTCCATTTTCAATATTAATGATGTCACCCCCCCCCCCCCCCACAGTCACACCACACCCCTCTAGGGCCTGGAGACGCTCAATGGTACCAGGTTTCACATGGCATGCGCCTGGTACCAGGTTACACTCATGATTAAACAATGAAAACAATATCGATGTATATATTTTTATGGCATGGAACTTTCATCAAATGGTGTCAACTTGCCGCTGCAGTCCAATCCTCACTTATCTATTGATAGATCTGAATAATTTTTAAAGATTAAAATGCGAAAGGAGATGCATTATTTAAAAACACATTGTATAATATATGCAGTCCAATCCCTGGAGCCTTTGATACTTTGCTTTCCTTTTAGGTCAGTAAATCTACCCTGCTTGGAGTTAATTTACTAATAGTTTGAGTTTGGTTATGCCTTCTGCCACCTTTGTTAGCAAGTTACAATAGTTGAGTTTGTCAGTTGGTTGCATTGGTAATTAATCTCTATAGCATGAATGCTCCAATAAGTTGGCCTTTGGTTCTTGAATGTAATACTTGCCAAATAGTTATGCCATATATATTTTTTTGTACCATGGATCCTTCCAGTCTCTTTGGATACTTTTAAATATAACAGTGTGTTGTCAATTTTCAAGTTGATGTGTTATCTTATGAAGGAGGCTTGCGTACTTTTTACTAATTGCTTTTCTTTTGGTTTTCAGTGTTTACATATGTTTGCGGAATTTTACACTGCTCTTTCGTAGTTTCTCTTTCACCCTCTTTGCGTATGTATTCTTTATCTTCAGAGTGGTTTTCCACAAGTTATCATGCCTCTGCCTCTTCTTACACTATTTGCTTATATCATCAGGTGGCTGGCCAACATAACTTTGGAGACTTACAATTCACAGTTCCATATCTGGTTGAGGAATGATCGGATTGGTGATTGAGGAAAATAACAACGAGAACATATATTTATGAAAGAATTGTTTTACAATGAGAACATATATTTAAATGTTTATATTTTTCATATTTTAGATGTTGTAACTGCATGTCTATAACTTTCATATCGAAATAATATAATCATATTTTTATTGTGTATTTTCCCTTTTACTTTTACTTTTCCTTTTAACCAATCACCATTTCACCGCACAGCAGTTTTGCGAATTTTCTGCTTATCAATGTTTTATATGAAATGTGTATGCATTATCATGTTTAATTTTACTATATGTTAATACGACTAGTATTGTATACTATGCGTGCTTTTAAAAAATTTGAATATTTATGAACGTATATCCGGAACCAAGACCGTCTTAATATAGTTTTAGATGAAAAGCAAAGGGCACGCATTTTCTACAAATTATGTAATTTTATTTAGATGAATTTATTTTTAATTATTTTGAAAAACTGTGTAATATAGAACACTAATCTTTTTTTTTTTTTGGTTGCCCAACCGGTTCACCGGAGCTTTGCCCCGACTACATCCGGATCCGACCCGCGTTGTGCACCTGGCTATGGTGGAAGAGTCTCCCAATGGGAATTTTCTGCATACACAAGGCTTGAACCCGAGACCTTATTTAAGCGGAAGCAAGTCGCTTATCACTTAGACCAACTCCCATTGCTAATACATAACACTAATTAGTATAATTCAATGGAGCTTAAAAGAATGAATTGAATTCTAGCATGAAATTAAAAAAGACATGCGAAGGATAAAAAAGGCAGATCAACCAAAATGAGGCTCACTTTGATTCCCTATGGCTCTTACGCAAAATCCAAAAAAAATCTATTTTTCTGGCAAAAGATTTAAAAAAATATCTTGTAAAGTGTAAACGATCATTATTCAGCGATATGTTTGACTGGTCAAAGAGGTTGCTGGATGTTCAAAATGAATTAGTCTGATTTTACTACTTATCAATATATTATATACAGTTAATTATTAATATTAACTTAGATATGTCAGAGATTAGTATCAGTACATATTGTTAACAAGTCAATAATGGTGATTGAATGTGAATTTAAAAGTAATGAATAAAGATAATCGGACGAGATTCATAACTAAAAACTGAGTAAAAGGCAAGTGAAGATAATTTACGGTGACTCACTTTGATCACAAAAAAGTTATTGGGAGATTTTGTTTTTTTTTTTTTTGGTTTTGAGAATTTGATGAGGAATAATTGCCGAAATAATTCAGGCAAAAATAATAAGGCGAGATCGAATAGAGTACGTAGGTGGTGAAAAATCATAATTAAAAACTCAGTATACTAGCACAAGCCGATGGTATATGTACTACATTAGTCAGAGAAAATCATTAATGAAAATTTAACCATCAAATATTTGTAAGGAATCATTGTGTTGTGGATGCATATATAAAATGGGTTTTGCCAATCTGTCGATCACTAATTAATAATAATATACAAGGAAAAAGTATTAGGTAGGGAAAAGCAATATGAGTGGCATGACTCAGTTTCTTTCCAACGTGGTGCTAGGGGAAGACGCGTGCCAATTCCTGAACAGTGTCCCCGACAAAGCAAGGGGACCAACCTTACGAAAAAGCACATGATGCTGATGCTGATGCTGATGTGGATGCGCTGCCTTCTAGCTCGCTTTCTATAAAAGCCTCAAGGGGATCCAAAAAAAAAAGAGGGTTGGGGTTATCCGCCTAGGAGTGTCCGCAACGCTGCTTGAGATGTTTTGATTCGCAGGTGTCCTCCTCCACCTCCTCCTGCACAACAATAACAACATACTCATTAATTCCAATTACTCCATCATTTTTTCTTCTACTCAATCACCAAGTCATAAGTATACATAATGGGATTTAATTAACATTATATATATATATATATATGGTTGTTTCAGAGGATCGGAGCACCTTATTTCTGGGGCTGCCGCAGGCTCCGCATAACTGGTTGTGAGCGTGCTGTTTTCTGATGAAACTTGATCTTGCTCCCTTGGTTCCTGCATCGAACATATGTAATGGAAACCTTAATTACCACAACACTCAAAACTCTAATAACATTATTCATATTGGATTTGACCACCTACATCTACATATGTGAAAGACATCGGTGAAGGATCTTCCTCTTGTCCGTCCCAATCTAATAAGCTTAACATGCTTTCCTCTGAAACTGAAACCTGTCCATCATTTCTTGGGGAATATTGATGCGTCTGTATGAATCATCAGTAATAGATTAAAACGTGTTCAGTCATACATCTACTATGAGACTAGACAAGTATATAATATATCAGGAAACCGAGAATATACATGTACGTTCCGATGAGGTCACTTACATGTTCAGTAGTCATCTCTTGGGTATTTTGCTGATTGTTCGTAGGTGATGATGGGCTTTGCCCTGAAACTTCTCCCCTCCCTGGAGAATCATGCCTCTGCAAAATACAAAAATCCACAAGCATAAAATAAATACGTGCTAGTTCAATTCCTTGAATATGTTGCTGCAAATTATAACTCAATTAATAAGACCTCCTCATTCGTGTCTTCAAGATTTTCCACTTCTATTACAGTTGTATTTAGAGGAAAAACTTCTTCGCCATCTGAACTGCAGCAACCAAGCTCTGCTCCAGATTCTGAGAAGTGGCGAAGAGCAAAGACGGCCAAGCAGAAAAGTACAGCAACCGGTGATAGTTTCAAGTTAGTTTTGCAGAGCTGCTGGACAAACAATGACAGGAAAAAAGTGAAGAAGCCACTCTCAAATCCAAGCTCAGACTTCCTTGACGAGAACAGAGACATCAACGCAAATGAACCATACGAGATAATGCTCAATGCATCCGATTTTCCAGGCACAAATTTATCAAGCAGGACGGAGATCACACACATGACAACAAATATCAGAGGTCCCACTACACCTCGGTATTTCTCTGGAACTCCAAATCTCTTGACCCGCCAGATGAGGTACAACATAATTGAACTCATCAATACATAAAGAAGGAGACCACCGATACCCAACTTTCCGAATGATATTTTGTAGGTGGAGCTGAGACCAAAGCAAACCAGGCCATTTACGGCTGACACACCTCCCACAAATTTCCAGATCGTGCATTTATTTATAAGATCGCTCATTGTGTTCATTTCCAGGTATCACAAACAGCCTAAACTTGGGAAAAAAAAAAGGCTAGTTAAGCCCAGCTAAAGCATAATAGAGGATCAAAAATGGGAAAAAGATCAAATGCATTTAATTCCTCGCGAATAATGGTTCAAATTCCAAAAGCATGGTATGTCCTAAGATTTCTCTTTTACAGGCCAAAGCAAAAAAAAAAAAAAAACAAACAAAAAAAATCATAAAAATACTAACCTCGAACAAATGCACCCTCCCTGTACACTGCCCAGAATCGTCGCAAGCACAAGATGATCGTAGATCGGAACAAGGCTTTTGGGATTGACGCGGGCACTAACTGTTTTTTTTTTTTTTTTTTTTTTTTGCGCAAAAACGCGGAGACAAACTGATGAGAAAGTGGTTGGTAAAGGAATCAACTTTTTGACTGAGAGGTAGCAGAACGCCGAAAGTATAACAAGTGGACTAATATTTAAATGATATTTGCTTTATTGATGTGATATGCTTAAATCACGCTATGAAATTGATTATTCGCAAGAGGCCGGAGCATTGTAGTCTTTCTTATTTAAAATTCAAAATGAGCTTGCATTGTGATCGATGTCCATGGTGAAGCAGTTTTGCGATTTTTCTGCTTATCAACGTTTTATATGGAATGTGTATGTATTATCATGTTCATTTTACTAGCATTTGTTAACGTGACTATTATACCTAATTAGGTAAAAATTATACGGACTAACCGATTAATTTTTCTTAAATATTAAAACGGCATTTTTTGAGATGATTTTGAGTATACGGTAAGATTCTGAGACTCCCCTCTAATTATAGTTGGGATTTTCGTTTAACTGCAGTTCTAATGCATTCAAGGGGATTTTTGTTCAGAGATGATAATCCATGTTCAGAGCATGAGCTTAGGCTTAGAGGGGATTTCCTAATTTTACAGTATATTAATTCTTTCTTAAATCTTTGAAGGGTGCGTATAGCAATCACAGTTAACCTACTTTAAGGGAGGAGAGGCTGAAAAAGTCCTCAAATCCAGTGGCCTTCAGCATTGCCAAAGACTTCTTACAGTCAAAATAGATACTCCTTCTAATTCTTAATATAAAATATATTTATCTAATTGATTAGATTAAGGAAGTTAGTTAATATGACATGTATTTTATAAAACAATTTAGTGATCATCTTCCTTAATATTCCTTCATTCCCTCTTCTCCTTGATTATTATTGAGGGAGCATCAATAGGGACAAATTAAGAAAAGATTGACATATAAGAAAATGTTGTCTTATATTTAGGATCGAGATTAACTCTCCAAATTAAAGAATGGAGGGAGGATTTTATAATTAAAGATATCAATCAATACAAATATTATATGTTTTAAATTATATGGTTCTGGGAATATATTGTTAAACAAAGAGGCGATCGGAATAAAGGAATGAAAAATCACATTTTTATCTCTTAAAATCACGTCCCCACAACATATCTTCTTCTTGATTAATCTTAATCTTAAGTGCCTTAGCCATTTATGCAGGCGAAGAGAGCGCGTGCGCGCGCGCACATCCCACACTGGAAAATCCCATTTTCATTCCTTAAAATTAAGCAACGAAAGCGCTGGGAATGGGTTAGAGGGAGGAGTGAAGGCTAAGATTAGAATCTAATTGCACAAGTAGGCTGAGATCAGAGCATGGAAATAGACAAAGCTATAGGGTCTGTCTTGACTACTGCATCTAATCACACTTTTAATTTGCTCTTTTCTCTTGTTTTTTTTCCTTTTTAGTAATAGGTTGTACTGATTGCGTTTGGAGCTTCGGCTATTTTGTGATTGTATTCCTTGGTCTCTATTTTGATCCATAAAAATTAAATTTTTCTGGCAAAATATTTTACAAAATATGTGTAAACAATTATTATTCAGCGATATGCTTGATTGGTCAAAGAGGTTGCTGGATGTTCAAAATGAATCAGTTCTTAGTTTTCTACTTATCAACATATTATATACAGTTAATTATTAACATTAATTTAGGTACGTCGGAGATTAGCATTTGTACATATTGTTAACAAGTCAATGGTGATGGAATGTGACTTTACAAGTAATGAATATAAAGATAATCGGATTGCCGCAACAAAGCTCTACTCCAGATTTTGAGAAGTGGCGAAACTGGCCAAATTACTTGCACGTTCTGGATTTAATGGGGGATTATTCAAAGTACAAGAGTAAGTTTTTCATAACTCTCTGTGTTTTTTTTCTTGGCTTGTATTAATGGGAGGTCAAAACATACTCATTCAATATTTCTCTTGCCCTTCACCAAAGATAAAAACTCATCGGGCCAATTACCAACAAGCTGTTGGTCAAAGTGGTTAATGGCCTCACCCTCGTAAGAAGGAGAACACAAATTTAAATTCCGAGAAACGCATTTACTGAGAGAGGTGAAAATCATTTGTATTCTGACCTTCAAAAGGGGAAACCCTTTCTATTATAAAACAAAACTCATCGGGCCAATTAAAATTAGTAGGCTTATTGACAGTGGCGAAGACTGCCTTTAGAACTAGGTATGTGCACTATGAGTTTCTAGTAATGCCCTTTGGCCTAACTAATGCACCTGCTGTATTTATGGATTACATGAATCGTGTCTTTCGACAATACCTAGACCAATTTGTAGTGGTGTTTATCGACGACATTCTGATATCCTCCAGAAGCAACGAAGAGCACGAGCATCATTTAAGAATAGTGTTGGAGATATTGCGTGAAAAGCAACTCTATGCCAAGTTGAGTAAGTGTGAGTTCTGGCTTTCAGAAGTAAAATTCTTAGGCCATGTTATCTCGCAAGAAGGGGTCTCGATGGATCTCAGTAAAGTGGAAGCAGTACTTAACTGGAAGAGGTCAGAAACTGTTGCTGAGATACGCAGTTTTCTGGGTCTTGCTGGTTACTATCGGAGATTTATTCAAAATTTCTCCCAGATTGCCTTGCCGATGACCAAGCTCACGCGAAAAGATTATCCGTTTAAAGTCTAAAATTGGGTTTACTACAAAATCAGGGAACAAAATTTTATAATTAAAAGCCCCGCCTCCTCTATGTTATTATTGTGTTTGCATACCCAGGGCTCAAACACAAGACCACCGGTAAAATTGGAACGACCCCGCCCAACGATGGAAATACTTGGGGGGTTAATTGGGGGATTTTTTTTTTTTTAAAAAAATTTTGCTGGGTAAGAATTTGATAAGAAATAATAATAAAAAAATATTTGACCAAATAATTCATGCAAAAACAAGTCGTGGATGAGTAGAGCAAGGGGGTGAAAGATCATAATTAAAAAACGAGTCCACAATTACCTTGGGCAGAGTAACCGTTTTGAGAGGTGGTTATCTTAAAAACTTGACATAGAACTCAGTATGCTAGCACAAGCCGATAATATTTGTACTACGTATTAGATCATTTATGCAAATTTAATCAACAAATAATTGTAAGAGATCATTGTGTTGTGGATGCATATATATAAAATGGGTATTGCCACTCTGTCGATCACTATAATTATCAGGAATACTAATAATAATATACAAGGAAAAAGCATTAGGCGGGGACAAGCAATATGAGTGGCCTGTCTTAGTTTCTTTTGATTTCCAAGACAGCCTGTTCGGGGAAGACGCATGCCAATTCCTAGAAAGTGTCACCGACAAAGCAATTAAGTGGGCCAACCACACGACTAAATTAAAGGATGACGGAATGGGGAATCAGGATATTTTACTGAACTTTGCCGGTATAAAAGCCTTAAGGGGATCTTAAAAAAAAAAAAGAGGGTAGGGGGCATCCGCTTAAGACTGTCTGCAACGCTGCTTGAGATGTTTTGAATCACAGGTGTTCTCCTCCCCCTCCTCCTGCACAACAGTAACAACATACTCATTAATTCCAATTGCTCCAATTTTTCTTCTACTCAATCACCAAGTCATAAGTATACATAATGGGATATAATTAACATTTTATATATATATACATGGGTGTTTCAGAGGATCGGATGGGAGGACCTTAGTCGTGGGGCTGCCGCTGAAATTAGTTCAGGCTCCGCATAACTGGTTGTGAGCGTGGTGTTTTCGGATGAAACTTGATCTTGATCCCATGGTTCCTGCAACGAAAATATATAATGGAAACCCCTAATTACCGCAACACTCAAAACTCTAATAACATTATTCATATTGGATTTGACCACCTACATCTACATCTGTGAAAGACAACGATGAAGGATCTTCCTCTTGTTCGTCTCAATCTGATATGTTTAACATGATTTCCTCTGAAACTGAAACCTGTCCATAATTTCTTGGGGAATATTGATGCGTCTGTATGAATAAGTAGTAGATTAAAACGTGTTCACTCATACATCTAATATGAGACTAGACAAGTATATAATATATCAGCAAACCGAGAATATATTCAGTCCCAAAAAAAAAAGAAAATACATGTACATTCCTATGAGGTCACTTACATGATTGTTGGTAGATGATGATGGGCTTTGCCCTGAAACTTCTCCCGTCCCTGGAGAACCATGCCTCTGCAAAATACAAAAATCCTCAAGCATAAGATAAATACGTGCTAGTTCAATTCCTTGAATATGTTGCTGCAAATCAGAATCAGAACTCAATTAATAAGACCTCCTCATTCACGTCTTCAGGAGGATTGTCCATTTCTAGTACAGTTCGATTTAGAGGAAAAACTTCTTCGCCATTTGAACTGCCGCAACCAAGCTCTGCTCCGGATTCTGAGAAGTGGCGAAGAGCAAAGACAACCAAGCAGAAAAGTACAGCAACCGGTGAGAGTTTCAAGTTAGTTTTGCAGAGCTGCTCGACAAACAATGAGAGGAAAAAAGTGAAGAAGCCACTTTCGAATCCAAACTCAGACTTCCTTGACGAGAACAGAGACATCAACGCAAATGAACCATACGAGATAATGCTCAATGCATCCGATTTTCCAGGCACCAATTTGTCAAGCAGGACGGAGATCACACACATCACAACAAATATTAGAGGTCCCACAACACCTCGGTATCTCTGTGGAACTCCAAATCTCTTGACGAGTCGGGCTTTTATCCGTTCTAAGGAACCAACAGCCTTAGTCTTAACAATAAATACCCATTTACATCCAATGGCCTTCTTTCTAGGAGGGAGATCAACAAGAGTCCAAGTACCAGCTGTCTCTAGTGCTAAGAGTTCTTCTTCCATTACGGCATGCCAACCAGGGTGAGTCAGGGCTTGGTGATGGGTAGTAGGGGTGGAGATGGAATCAAGGGTGGCCACAAGAGAAGAGGAGATAAAGGACAAAGACTTATAGGATACAAAAGATGAGATAGGATAGGTACAGTTAGCATATTTTTGGGAGGATAATGAGGACGAGTACCTTTTCGAAGGGCAATGGGCAGGTCATCAGAAGTATCAACAGGAGAATCAGAACTAAGTGGTTCAGTAGCAGCAAGAGGAGAATCGGTGGAAACAGGAGTAGGAACTAAGGAGGCATCAACGGAATTAATCGGCGAGGCAGGAGCTGGCGAAGGTGAATCATTGGCAACATCAGCATCATTGGTGATATCAGGTTCCGGAACAGTAGCCTGTACTGGTGAGAGAGAGACAGGATAAATCAGGATATCATCAGATTCATCCATGATAGATGGAGACTCAGAGACGGTCAAAGTCTTGAAGAAAGGAGAGGACTCATGAAAAGTGACATTAGTGGACACAAAGTAACGGCGAAGATCAGGAGAGTAACACCGATAACCTTTCTGAATTCTAGAATATCCAAGAAAAACACATTTTAAGGACTTGAGATCGAGTTTACTAATACTAGGACGGACATCTTGAATAAAACAAACACAACCAAAGATTTTAGGATCAATAGGGAACAACTTAGTGGTGGGAAACAGAATGGAATACGGAATATCCCCACCAAGAATAGCCGAAGGCATGCGATTGATGAGAAAACAAGCAGTAGACAGGACATCAGCCCAAAAACTTTTAGGGACAGAGGAATAAAACATGAGAGCTCTGGCAGTTTCTAAAAGATGTCGGTTTTTTCTTTCAGCAACACCGTTTTGAGCAGGGGTATCAACACGAGAGGATTGGTGAAGAATACCATGACTTTGCAAGTACTCGATGAATGGGGCAGAAAAATATTCTTTTGCATTATCACTTCGTAAGATTTTCACAGGAGTATTAAACTGGGTTTGAATCTCAGCACAGAAATTACGAAAATGAGTAAATAATTCAGAACGCTGTTTCATTAAATAAAGCCAAGTGGTTCGGGAAAAATCATCAACAAAAGTAACAAAATAACGATAACCAGTTTGAGACAGGATTTGACAAGGACCCCAAACATCAGAATGTACTAACTCAAAGGGGGACGCAGCTCATTTATTGACTCGAGGTGACAAATGTACACGATGGTGTTTGGCAAACTGACATGACTCACAATTTAAAATAGACACAGAAAAGAACTGAGGATACAATTTTCGAAGAGATGAGAGAGATATATGACCCAGACGACAATGAACTTCAAATAGAGATGACCCACCAGAACAAGCAACAGAACGTGGCACCTGATCATCAAGGATGTAATGGCCACCAGATTCATAGCCTTTACCAATAACCTACTTCGTCGTGAAATCCTGAATCAAACAATGGTCAGGAAAGAGTGTGATAAAACAATTTAATTGTCGAGTAAGTTTGCCAGTAGACAAAAGATTAAATGCAAGGCCAGGAACATAAAGGACAGAGGATACAGGAACAGACGGGGTAGGTCTGATAGTGCCAGATCCAAGGATTTTAGATATTCTTCTCTCCTTTTCCAATTTTTATTTAATTTTTAAAAGTCATTTACAATGAACATCTATGTATATATACAAAATATAAAAAATCAGAATCATGCAAAGTCAACCAAACCAATGACCAAAAATCAAACAAAATAAAATAAGACTTCGATCCTTAACAAAGCAACATCAAACAAAGGAGAGCAATATCTTTTAGATTAGGTGCTTATGAGCATACTTATAAGAAAAATAGCAGCCCCAATATGAAGAAAGCTTGAAAGACACTACCAGAGGCTTCAGCAATATACTCTATCAAAAATACTAATTATCTAGCCAATAGTATCCCCAAGCCTTTGTTAAGCGCCTTGCATAATGTTTCCCCTGCAAACCCATCAACTCACAACAATCATTAATCATCCGATGCACAAACATTAGATGAGCATCCTCCTGAAGAGGAAATTATATTAAAAAGTAATGACTAGTATTAATTACATGGCCAAAAATTAATAAGCAGAAGATTTTGCAGACATCATCCACAACAAGTATATGAAGATAGTATATGAGCTCCAAGGTCATATGAAACTGGTTCCAATGTACTTTTATGCCACCTGTCTTATAAACAAAACATAGTAAAATCATCCAAATAAAAGCCCCTTCGATACCTGTTTTTATCATTCACAAGGAAAACTTGCTTGGGTTATATAAAACAACAGAGAATAGAATTTGCATTAAGTGAAAATCAAGCACTTGTATGAAAGTTTATATACTAGGTATGTCTTCATCTGTATATCTTTGTAATTTATATGGCAGAATTTGGTTGTCATTATAAGCAGAATCCTTTCCAACTAAAGGCAATGCCAGCCTTCTCATTTTGCAATTGACTCTTATTGCCTTTCAAAATCCACCTTCTTTTGGAGTTCGAAGCATCTCTCATCTCTGTCTCTGATTGATTTCATGACAGTGGAGGTGAGCTCCAAATGATCATCATCTTAATTAATTCCTCTGTCTTTGAGTTCTAAAGTTGTTTATGTATGAAATTCAACCAAACCAATGACCAGTAATCAAACAAAATAAGACCTTGATAAGCACATATAGAATTAAAAAGTTTCCTTAAGTTATGATCATCATCTAAAAAAAGTCCCTTCCTCTCTACACATGCATGAGAAACAGGAAAAAAACAGAAAAGGGAGGTCAGTGATGGACCTGCAGTGAATTCAATCACAACAATAATGTTTTAATATGTGAAGAGGTTGCTGAAAAGCTCTCAACTATTTTAGATTGATATAAAGAGCTTGCTAAAATGCTTAAGTGGAGCTAAAAAATGAAAGTTAAATAAAAGGTACTTAACGATTTGAACAGCAGCAGGGTTGCAACACCAAAATGTGCGGCAGCCATCCCCGGTTTGCACATTTCTTAAATAACAAAAGAATGTTGACTTCTTTATAAAATCACATTAAACTTTTGATAAATAGATCTTCAAGCCTCTAGAAAACAAAATGACAAACAAACACCTTTCAACTAAAGCTTTGCTACCATAAGAATGAGCATATTACACTATTCCAAGATCTTATGCAAAGCTAAAATCAAATTACAGGGCTTCAATCAAGGGCACCCTAATAGTAATACTCATAATCACAAATCTTGGCTGAATTCCTAGCCAAGTGGAAAGCATGAGGACAAAAATTGTTTGAAAGCCATACTCTACAAGATTTTATCAAAAGAAGACATACTATACACCCAGGAGTGCAGGACAGAGCTCTATCACTAAAGTATGAATAGGCCCATCGCATTGGATAATTTGTTCTCCATCCTGAGACCAGGAATTAGCGACACTGTGAACACCCTATTTTGTCTGGGCCCCACTCAAAAATACAAAAATAATTGATGATGATTGGTATCCAAATTGGCAATCATCATTGGAAGAGAAAAAGAAATAAAAAATGAAAATAAGAAAAAATAAGAAAATCCTCCTATTGATGATGATCGGTGTCCAAATTGGCGATGATCATTAAAAGGAAAAAAAGAGTAAATTAAAATAAATCCCTTCATTGATGATGATTGGCATTGTCATTCAATAAAGGAAAATAATAAATAAAAAATGAAAAATAAAAATAGAAAAAATATCATTTATGTTGATAGGTTTAAATTAGGAAATTACTTGTGGGGAAAAGATAAAAAAATTAAAAAATTAAAATTAAAATAAATCCCCTCATGATGATGATTGGCATTGTTATTCATTAAGGGATAATAATAAATAAAAAAACGAAAAAAAATAATAAAAAATCTCATTTGTGTTGATAAGTTTAAATTAGGAAATTACTTGTGGGGAAAATAATGAAAAAAAAATAAAAATGAAAAAAATCTCTACTAATGGTGATTAGGTCAAGCTAGGAAGTTTTACCAATAGAAAATACAAAAAAAATAAAAAACAAAAATTTAAAAAAAAATCTCCATTGATAGTGATTGTGTAATACCCCGAATTTTGATACTCGAGGCTAGAGAATAAGCCTGAGATTAGTGAATTGCTAAGCCCCGGTTTAACAAAATCCCAAATTGTGATTAAGGGTTGATGACTCCAAAAGCATACGTGATTAGTGATAAATGGACCCTTTTGGAGATTATGATGTGAACTGTGATGTGTATACGTTGTGAGCAGCTGCAAAACCCAATATTTAAGTTCAATTATGGATTAATATCTAAATTGACTTAAAATAGAGGGAGGGCGTATATTATGGCTAAATGGAAAAGTATGATGTGTTTAGTGGTGATTCAGGAGGAATTGTCATAATCAGGGGTAAAAGGGTAAAGTTACCGACCAATTGGTCAGTTAACGAAGAGGAAACTCATTGGTAACTTGAATATCAATTGTTAGGGTTGATTTGTTGTGAGATTGAGTGGGTGGAATCCCATGTGTGTGAGTTCCTTGGAATTGGTTTGGAACTTTGGAAAGTAAAGAATTGCAATGTGAGTTTGAATTATGACTTGTGTTGACATGTTGTGATTATTGGTGAAACATGTTAATGGAATGTGAATTTTATTGGTTTGGTGTTTCCAATGGATTCCTTGTGAAAATTTATGTGGGAATGATGTTTGGTATGAAAATGGAACCAATTGAAGCAAAGATGCAAAATCTGAAATTCTATCCAGTGAAACTCTATTCTGGGCAGTCAGTTTGTGTGAATGTTTTGATTGACCAAATGGTGTCTAAAAATTCTGAAACTTTCCAGTCTTATAGTTCACATCTCAAGCTTCAAAATAAACATATAATTTGTGCCATTTCGTTTTATGAACTAGGAGATATGACTGTCCAAAGTTTGGGGTGGAAACTGAACTCTGTTTTGGGGCAGTGATGAGTTTTATGTAATTCTGGAATTGTGCGGTGATTTTTAGTAATGTCCAATATTTTTCCTATGAAGAGGACTTAAATATATTTCATTTGGATTTGGAATCACCTCATTTTGAGTTTTCTAGAATTAGTTATGATTTTTCAAAGTTTGGGCAGAAAATCTGCCAGAAAATCCGAAAATGTCAATTTTGGAATTATGACATCATCATAAGGGAATAATGACATAAGCATAATATAACATATCATCTTCTTCCTCCAAGCTTCAAAACCGTCAGTTTATTCAGCTGAACAAGAGGAAAAACGTTTGAGATTTCTAGAGAGATAAAGGAGAAGAGAACTCGCAAGGTAAGCCGATTTCTCTAATGATCTAGCTCCTAACGCGTATAACTCCGATCCTAAGCTACTCCTTTATGTTCTTTAAGGTTTGGAAGCTCCTCCTTTGGTGTTAAAAAAAAGCTAGGGTTTCAGCCAAGACAAGGAAAAGCTAGTGGGAGTTTGAGGTAACTTCCAAACTCTTGTGTATTGACTATTCTGGCTGTTGTGGACAATTTAATCGGTGAAATTTTGCCGGATTGTCATTAGTTTCAAAAATGGAAAATGGGTGTGTGGGGCTGTTATGCTACCCAAATTGGTACTAAATGGTAGTTGTAACCTAATGGAATAGTCAATAAAGTGGTTAGGAGTAGAAAGGAACGCGTTTACGGAGCCGAAACCGAAAAACCCCAATTTTTCCCGGGGAATTGAGAATTTCGGCCAAGCCTAGTTTGGAGGGGTTAGAGATGGATTTTCAATGATTTGATGATTCCATTGAGTTCAGGAGCGAAAATTAGGTGGGGTTACAGTTGGTCACTTTTTCAGAAAAGGCCGAAAAAGCATAATTACGAAAACGCCCCTGAAACCCTTAAAGTGGGGCTGCCAAGGGTAAATTTGTAAATTGACATTGAATTTGATAATTCCGAGTCGGGAAATGGATTCCTTGGGCGAAAATATGTAAGAACAACCCATGTCAAAGTTTCAAGAAAAGTACAACCAGACCGGATACGGCGGGGCCGGGCCGGGTCCCCGGGGATATTTTAGTAAATTTTCAATATAGCCTCATATAACCCCCAGAAACACTATGGAAGTGTCTAAATGGTACATTTGACATTTTAGGATCGAATGTGAAGCCCCGAGTTGCTGGCACGCAAATCGAGGAGAAAAGACTGGAGGTAGGGGACTTACCTTACTTGCATGTATTTGATATCTTTGCTTGTGTAGTGATGTATGTGATTGCTTTACTTGATTGTGTAGAGCATACTTGAATAAATGAAGCTCTGTTTCTGTTTTACTGTGGCCATAGTTTTGTTACATGAAATATTGAGCATGCAGAAATATCATTATGGGGCATGCATCTAGATAAAGCTAATATGTCATACACATAGCATCTATCATGCATGCATTATGGTATCTTTTTCCTACTGAGATTCTCTCGAATCTCACTCTCCCCTACCAACAATTTAGACAGGGCAAGTGGCTCGTGGAGGGAGCGGCTATGACTCCTTCGAGATGAGATTGTGTAATCCCCATTTGAAGAATTGTAATGGGCAATTATACCCTGTGTATCTTTAGCGAAGGTATGTACCCGGGATTGCCAAGATGATTAAGTTGTGCACTCTCATATTTATATGAATGTGATTTATCTTCGCGTAGTAATTATATTCGAAATGTGAATATGAGACCATGTTTATAAATGATTTCAAAAAGTATTCGTGAAAACCCCATCATGTGATGGGTTAGTAAATATTATTTGATTATTATTGGTCTCTATTTCATTTTAATCGCGTATTTTGGATATAATTACGGAGGGGGTTACAGATTGGGTCAAGTTAGGTAGTTCTTAACATAAAATACAAAAAAAATCAAAAAATGAAAATTATTAAAAAAAAAGAGCATTTATGAAGAAAACCCTACCTTGAGACTATAAATAGGAGTGCAAGGGTTGAAGCAAGACACAAAAATAGATGCTTCTGTTCCTTAGTCAAAATAGGAGCTCTTTCAATTTCTTCCTTAATCCATTCGGCCATTTGTTGCTTAAAATCAGGATATAGCTGTCGCTTGTCCATTTGGCACATGAGTTTTGCTTCGTATGAAATGGGGGTGTTAACCCCTTTATTTGCACCAGTTGTTGGCCGTTCTTTTGTCTTAACAGAGTCCTCTTCCTTGCCATTTAGTTGATTCCCTTTACTACTGTCAACACCCGTTTCTATTTCGATATATATAGAGTAATAGAGACCATATTTCGTAGGCATATAGAATAGTACAAATATACTGATAAAAGTATTTGTTTACAGACCAGATTCAACCATGTATAATTTGATAATATTTACAAAAATGTACAGAATATCCAAAAATATTCCAAGATAGACTATCTATAACCACGATCTTCGTCTCAGGAAATGTGTCCATCAGTTCCCCATATCTATATCCTTACCTTTTGAGCCGCTGGCACTCGCTGAGATATTTATATTTAGAAAAAAGAGGTGAGATTCCAAGAAATCTCAGTAGAAACATATTGTTGTTCACATAACATGTGATAAGTAAATATGATATGCACAATGTATGTACCAATTAATGAACAATATAAACACATCGTCATGTATATATGAGTAGAGCTCCGTCCCCGCTAATTGTACACCGGTTGGATTCTCATCCAATTCCCCAGGTGTAAGTGTACTTCCGGCACTAACTGCCCCTTCTAAGCAAACCATGTTGATCAATAAAAGCACAAACAATGGTAACCACACAATCATATAGACTAAGACATGATGTATGAAGGATAATGTCCCTACCTCAAGTCTCTTTCACCCTATTTGGTGTGCCTCGAAAAGTGTGCCAAGCTCAGGCTCCCAACTCAGTCCTAAAAAATCAAATGTATAAGAATTAGGTTAAAACCCATTCATGTACCATTTTAGACCCTTCCATAGTGTTTATAGTGGTTATATTAGTCTACTGTGAAAATTTACCTAAATGCCCCTAAGGACCTGGCTCGACCCCGCCATACCCGGTTCGACCATACTTTTCCTGAAATTTTGACTATGGATATTCTGATATATTTTCACCCAAGGAATCTATTTTCAAACTGAGAATTACCAAATTCATTGCCAAATGACAAAATTGCCCTTGGCAGCCCTGCTTTAAGGGTTTCAGGGGTGTTTTCGTAATTATGCTTTTTCGGGCTTTTCCAAAAAGGTGATCAATTATAACCCCACCTAATTTTCCCTCCTGAATGCAATGAAATCATCAAATCATTGAAAATCCAACTCTAAGCCCCCTAACTAGAGTCGACCAAAATTTAAGTATATTCCAAAAAAAATCAGGGTTTTTCGATTCGGACTCTGCAAACTTGTTTCTTTCTACTCCTAATCACTTTATTAACTATTACATTAAGTTATAACTACCATTTAGTTCCAATTTTGGCAGCATAACACTTCTAACACCTCATTTTCCAAATTTACAAATAAAGACAATCCGGTAAAATTTCACCGATTAAATTGTCCACAGTAGCTAGAATAGTCAATATACGAAGGTTTGGGAGTTACCTTTCGCTTTCTTCTGGCTTTTCCAAGTATGGCCGAAAAAACCCTAATGTCCCACACCAAATTTTGAGCTTCAACAACCTTAAAGAACATGGAAGAATAGCTTAGGAGCGGAGTTATATGCGTTAGATACTAAATCATCAGAGAAATCGGCTCACCTTGCGAGATTTCTCTTCCTTCTCTCTCTAAAAGCCCTCAACTCTTTCTCTCTTTTGTTGTAGTGCTTAGGCATGGTTTATGGCTGAAGAGGAAGGGGATGATACCTTTTATCATATATTTTATTGTATTTTAATCATTTACCATATTTCCAAAAATTCCAAAAATCAAGTGTTATGTACATAAACCTTATGTACATGTAACTATGCTCACTAAGCCCAACCAATATTTCCTTCTTCTTGTTACATGTAGAAGACACCTGAGGGTCCTACCCTTTGGTCTCAATTAGCTTCACAACTTGTCCAGTTATGTATATACGTAAAGTCACTATTTTGGTCAAAATTGCACTTTTTGCTCAAATTTTTTCATAAATTCATATTTAATTGACCAAAATATTTCAAATATATTTTTGCCCTTTATTTTCATTAATTAATTGAAATTAACTTCAATTAATCAGAAAATAATTAATTTTGTGCTAAATTGGCACAATTACGATTTTGCCATTACCTTTTCCCTTCATTTTCGGATTTTTCAGAAATTTTGGCAGATTTTCTGTTCTAACTTTAAAAAATCATAACTAAATTTGTAGACTTCGTATCGGAGTGTTTCTAAAGGATATAGAACCCTTATTGAGTCTAGTTTCAAGGAAAAATATAGCATCTCACCTGTTGGAAGTAGAAGATTTCCAGAATTAATTTATTTGAATGTTGTTTTAGAAAATTCACAGTTTTTCTGGTCTAATTTCTAAAATTCATAAATATTTCTATATAACTATAATTGAGTTATATAATCTATCAAATTAAAGCTTAGGATGTTTACTTTTACCTTGTAAAATTTCATAATTTTTTCTCATCATTTGTTCATTGAAAACCACATGAAAAACTCATTGCCTCACAGGCGATTTCACTGAAAGCATTCAACTTTCAATCTCTAATATTTAATTCCTATGACCATAAATATTCACCATTTTATTGAATATATTAAATAATTACAATATATTCTTTGTGAATAAAATTTGGGGCGTTACAACTATAATCTTCCATGGTCACATCATCACTCATTGTCTTAATGTTTCTCCTTCAGATGTCATCTCCTTCCTTGGTAGTGTCCTGATTCTCCGTTGTCGGAGTCTCATGTCCGTTCACTACTATAAAAAGGTAAAGCTGTGGCGCTTATAATTGTTTTGACTATGGCGCTAGAGAAGTGCCACATATCTGGACGCCACTAAAAAAAGCTGTGGCGCTTGGAAGCGTCACAACATTTTAAATTTCTTTTTTTTAAAAAATACCCTCCTGTGGCGCTTGTTTGAGGAAGTGCCACAGGAGGGGGGTCCTATTGTGGCGCTTACGTCAGCAAGCGCCACAAGAGACCCCCCTCCTGTGGCACTTCCTCAAACAAGCGCCACAGGAGGGTCCTTTTTTTTTTTCTTTTTTCTTCTTCTTCTTCTTCTTCTTTTTTCCTGTGGTCCTTTTTTATGCTTTCTGATTGTGAAGCTTTATATAAAATGAGTGGCTTTCGTATTTATCATCTCCACAAATTGTCAATATTTCTATTTTATATTTCAACCTATTATATATATATAATTTTCACATTTAAAATTCAAGTTCCCCAACAATAATGTTCTTACATTAATATTCTCCAAAACTAACATAAAAAATATCACAATACAAGAACTTGATATGTGAATACAGTACATCAACAACTAATTAAGTAAATTAAAAGATTACTAAAAAACGCAAGCTTGTTGGCAAAAAAAATTAAACAAAGCAAAAAGGCAAACGAAACAAGTTAGGTTTTCACTCTTTCCTATTAAATTAGGAACAAAAAGGCAAACGTTATATTACGGTTTATCTTGACTAAAAAAAATTTAAACAAAGCAAGCTAGAATGAAATAGTCTTCTTCTTACAAATCTATTAATTGACCAGCGGCAGGGAATGGGAGACCACGTTGGCGACGCTAGCTTGAGTGACGAGTGAGCGTGTGAGTGTGTTTTTTAGTGTGAAGATGATAGGAAATGGAGGGAGGGAACCGACGGATCCACTAAGAAGATGAGAAAGGGAAAGTAATTTAATGGATGAGAGAGTAGTTGAATAATTAAAGTGGAGTAGTAGTCAAAAAGAGAAGGAATGGGGGACGGACACGGAACTACTACGCGGGAAATGAAATAATTAAGAGATATACACTGTCCATTTGAAATTTTTTTTTTAGAAATAGGATCAGCTGTGGCGTCTAGGCATTAGGCGCCACAGCTGATATATATATCATGTGTGGCGCCTAATATATCATGTGTGGCGCCTAATGCCCAGGCGCCACACATGATATATATATGCAGCTGTGGCGCCTGACCCGTCAGGCGCCACAGCTGCTTGTGTGGCGCCAAGTGTGGTGCCTGTATAGGCAGGCGCCACACTAAGCCTCCCCAATTGTAGCACCTAATCTATTAGGCGCCACAGCTGGTACCCAAAAAAAAATTATACAAGTTAATAATCAAAAAAAGAGAAGCTGTGGCACTTGTTTAAAGAAGTGCCACAAAATGTGCGCCACTTTTTATCCTTTTTGTAGTAGTGGTTGGGCACACTTGTAGTAGCACCCTTTCTCTCAGTAACTATCTCACTCATTCTCTCCCTAAGATAGATCACCTCTTTTTCAAAAAGGGGAAGGATATAGAAATGGGGGAAGGACAGAAAAAGATGAAGAAGGAGAAAAAAAGTGGGGAAATTTTGCTTTTTCAAAACCATGGTCTAGAGTTAAAAAAGTGTTTTCCCCATATTTTCAGCCGTTGATCTAACACATCACCAAACTATAGTTTTCAAGTACAGAAGTGTTTTTTTTTTGTTTACCCAAATGGAAAACCCCCCAAACCATGGTTTTAGAAATATTTTTTCATAAATCGAGGTAAAACTCCTCTTACATACTTATCTCATAAATCGTAACACATTTCTAAATAGCTAAAGTAAACATGCACTTATAATAAGAACCAAGGTATTATATGGTAGGAGTTTATTTAAAGTAAATTATAATGTTATTGCTGCTTGGAAATGGACGAGGGGAACATGATGTAGTAATGTTGTAGGCTTGTAGCCTTGAAGTCAACTACGTAGAAGAGGGAGCAAACATTCTAAGGCTGAAGTTGATAATAATAATAGCAATAGGAATAATAATACTATAAATAAGTTAGGTATATCATCAACTTGGTTCAATTTGTAAATTACGGTTGTGAACCAATCATTGACCTGTTCATGATTTATAAACTTTGCTATTTGGATATGGACATCATGATCCAGCATTGACATTAATACGCGCACATAGAAAGGCCTGAACATTAAACGCCAAGGAAGAGGCTGTCTGCTATCCATTTCATACTGAAAGTTTTCATTTGTTATCAAGGTCAATTAGTGTAGTGCACGAAGAAAGCAATTTCAATAGGTCAGTTGACAATTACAGGATTTAGAGCATTTTTTATTTGGATTATTGTTAAATGCTCTCTTTTTAACTTGGATAAAAAAGAGTCATTAACCCTTTTTTTTTTTTTTGCTATAGGAAAGAATGGTTCCATGAAGTGGAGAATTAGAAGCAACATTCAAATCTAACTCTTTAGGATATAGGGAATTTATTAGATCTATTTCATTTTCAAAATATAGTTATAGTGTCACAAATAAGCTCTTTTGTTCTTGCTTCTTTGTATTCATGTCCTTTTTTAGCTGCAGAGTATTAATATGTCACATCATTTGATATTTTAATGAAATTTGGTCTTCATAAAAAAAATTATCAATTATAATTTCATTCTTTTGAACTGGCATCGTCTGCCCAAGAAGTAAAAAAAAAAAAAAAAAAAAAAAACAAAACAGCATTGACTTTCATTTAGCGTAGACCTTCACTGCATAAAACGCTGGTCTACATCTCCAGAAGAGAAGCAAAACAGCGGAGAAAAACGCACTACAGCCGCCAACTTGGTCAATACACAATCCAACTGCAAATTATATATATTCATATAGTACTAATACTGTTTGACCTCACTTATATATAGTATTAATTAAGTATTAAATTTAGACCATGCATGTAATCAATATATTCTTAAGGAGGATAGCAAAATAAGCCATTGGTGTCAAATCACGCAAGAATGTGTCTTGAGTTACTGTTTGTAACAACAGTGACGGCTCTATTTAGCAAGCCGGTTCAATTCTATTCGGCTTCGTCCAAAACTAACTAGATTAGAAGAGTGCCATCCTTAGGAAAAGATGACTCACTCCTTAGTATCACTTCAACGTGTCTTACTCAGTAGTCATTTCTCTGACATTTGCACGCAGTCGGTGGAGAGCTTTCTTTCCCAAGATGCTCCGTTCCCATATTCTTCATTCACCATTAATTTTGGTCCATCTCCTCTCTCAGTCTTGCACAATGCATCGTTCTGGAAAGCACGTTTTGGGGAAGCTGATGTCTTCGTTTAAGCATATTCACCGTTGTTGTGTTCAGTTGTTAACTCAGTTCCTCAAGGTTGAAAGAGTATATATAGGCTTCGATTCTGTGTTTTTTTTGGTTTAATTTCTGCATTTTTTTTTCTTCTTCCATTCCAAGTTACCTTTCATCCAGATTTTGTGTTTGCTTCCTCCATCTTCACCGTTTAATTTCTGCATTTTTTTTCTTCTTCGATCCCGAGC
Organism: Inga laurina; assembly: GCA_963855925.1. NCBI lineage: Eukaryota > Viridiplantae > Streptophyta > Magnoliopsida > Fabales > Fabaceae > Inga > Inga laurina. Next base: position 58,614,782 of record OY979711.1, read on the forward strand.
TACCTGAAGTCCAGATCTCATTCCAGAAATCATCCTTAACTGATCCTTCTAATTGTCTCATTCTTGCAAATGCTTTCTGATTTATCATGCTTCGATTTTGTGTTTGCTTCAGGGGTCTTCACCGTTTAATTTCAGCATTTTATTTTCTTCTTCGATCCCGAGCTACCTGAAGTCCAGATCTCATTCCAGAAATCATCCTTAACTGATCCTTCTAATTGTCTCATTCTCGCAAATGCTTTCTGATAAACCTCACTCCGATTTTGTGTTTGCTTCAGGGGTCTTCACCGTTTAATTTCTACATTTTTTTTCTTCTTCGATCCCGAGCTACTTGAAGTCCAGATCTCATTCCAAAAATCATCCTTAACTGATCCTTCTAATTGTATCATTCTCGCAAATGCTTTCTGATTTATCATGCTTCGATTTTGTGTTTGCTTCAGGGGTCTTCACTGTTTAATTTCTGCATATTTTTTTCTTCTTCGATCCCGAGCTACCTGAAGTCCAGATCTCATTCTAGAAATCATCCTTAACTGATCCTTATAATTGTCTCATTCTCGCAAATGCTTTCTCGCAAAGGCTTCGATTTTGTGTTTGTTTCCTCCATGTTCTCCGTTTAATTTCTGATTTTTTTTTCATCTTCGATTCCGACCTACCTTTCCTCCAGATCTTATTCCGCCCATCATTCTTAACTGAATTTTCCAATAGGATACCTTGAGTTGTAATGAATTTATTATTTCAGTCACTTAATTTCCTGTGATACTCGTCGGCTTAATTGATGTGGATTAGTTCTATTTAATTTAAACTTTAAGCATATAATATCTAGCCCGATCTGTAATATTTTTTGGGTTTTGAGTTCTGTTTTTTTCTACAAGCATATGTACCCTTTCTTTGAGAGAATTCTGTTACTCTTGTGGATAGAACCACAAAGTTTGTTTGGGATATGTATGTGCTTGATATGTATTAGTTCCATTCAAAACTGAATGTAGTGGGTGTTTGTAATTTAATTATGTTCTCAGCCATATGCACATGTTACTCTGTTTGTTTTTTTTTTCCAGCAGGTTTGTTAATCACATCAAATGAGTAGTAGGTAAGTGTTTGCTTTTTGTTAGGGGTTTTTGTCGCACCCGCGCTTTTGCGCGGGGAGTATGTGAATATGGCGCATAGGAATTTTGTGCCTGCTGTGATTCTGGTCGGCTTATTTAACCTGGATCTGTTCTATTTAATTTACACTTCAAGTATATAATAGCTAGGCCGGAAAGCTGTACTATTTTTGTGCTTTTGAGTTCTGATTTTTTCTATAAGCATATCCATCCTTTATTTGACAGAATTATGTCACTCTTGTGGTTATATCCTGCTTGATATGAATTAAAATAAATAATGAAGATTTTATCATCCGTTTCATCAAAAGTAATCATTTGATGCATCTTAGTCTTCTGGGACCATGTTGACTGTGAGAAAAAATTATAATTGGAGAACTCATTGCTGAAAATCATTTGAACACCAAAAATTTTCTTCATGCTAGAAGTCAGTCTTGTACATGAATTCACAAAGTTTCTATCCACTGTTCTTCTGCAAAAGTGGGTAGAAACTTTGGAAGCATCACAGTGGAAAAAACTGGCGTGGATATAGTGAAATGACTAAATACGAAATGTACACATGTAATTTGAAGTGTTGTATTGAGTACATTACAAACTATTAAACTTTCTGTACGACAACGGTAGAAACAAATGAAACATAGTGCATTGAATATATTTCTTTTGAAGGTCATATATCCATATGCATTCCAAATGTAGCTTGGTGTGTTTATACATGGCTCAATAGCTAATGCATAATGTTATAACTGCATAGGTTTGCTTACCAAGAAATGATAGCTGGTGTCTAAATCAACATTAATTGATGCTTTTTGTGGCTGAGAACAATCCCTGGATCCTGGAATATATGAAACAGGCTGAAGTTCTTATTAGAAGGCTGCTAAATGTTCTCCTTAAAGGACTCAACGTGAAGGACATGGACAATGAAAGAGAACATGCATTAATGGGAGCAATGGTACTTGGCTTCAACTGCTAAATGTCTCCTGTTGCTGGTGCATTGGTAATCAACTTAGGAGATATGCTTCAAATTATGAGCAATGATAAGTACAAAAGATGAAGGCACCAAGCTGTTGCAAACAGAGCCAAAACCAGGATTTCAATCCCAAATTTCATAAGCCCAGCGCCTGATGCCGTTATTGGTTCTTTACCCGAAGTTCTGTAGGAGGGAGAAGAGCCGAAGTATAAGCAAGTTGTGTTCTCACACTACTTCAAGCATTTCTTCAGTAAGCCTCATGATGGCATGAAAACTATTGAGTTAAACATGATTTAATCTGTGTGCCTGTTTTTATCATCCTAAAAAGGTTCTTCCAATTTTTAAATTTAGATCTTCGGGAGGGACAAGAGTCATTATATGCACTGTATTTGACAATATATATAAACCCAACAGAATAAAAAACATATCAGTTGTACAAAGGAGAAGTGTACCTCATACGAATCATACTCGTGTTTTTCTGTGTTCAAATGTATGACCACGTGAATATATAGAACTGAATTCACTGATGACAGTGAAGTTTCTTTCATATGAATTGATTTTTTCATGATGAATTTTTTGTGTTCAAATGTATGACCACGTGAATATATAGAACTGAATTCATTGATTTCAATGAAGTTTCTGTCATATATATGAATTGATTTTCTTATGATGATGAATTTATATACTTTATATTGCTGAAGGAATTTGGTAGAGCTTGGCCAGAATTCCTGAACTAAAGAAGAAGAAAGAATGGAACTCAAGTCAGAGGAGAGTCAGTCTCTGAGTTACTATTTTGTTCTACATTTATTTTGATTAATACTATAGTATACAATCACTTGGCCAGATTTAGAGAATTCCTTATATCAATTTATGTACCTGTCTCATTTGTCCGTACATATATTCCTTGCTCCAAGATCAATCTATCTTTCTATTATTCCAACAAGAAACAGTAACTCAATAGTAGCACTTAAAAGTATGCTACCAGTCCACAACCTCTACCAGTTCACAACCCTTTTTCTTGATACAACAGGTTTACTACATATTTACAACCCTTTTTCTTGATACAACAGGTTTACTACATATTTATTTATATTAGTAATATAGGAATTACATATGATATTATGCTTCATCATATACATGTGCTACAAATCCTCAGAATCTTAACCGTCTATCTTTAAACATGTTCAATATATTATGCTTTAACTGACCTATAAGAATTTTAGAAACCTTCAAACTTTTTCATTTTAAAGCTGTTAGTTGTTGTACCTTAATTGATATCCTTTTCAATTGATATTTTTTTCATTGGTCTCAGAGTGCACGAAGGTCAAAGGATAGTCATGTTGAAGGACATTTTCTTTCCTTTCATGGGTCAGACACAAGGTATGGTGTTCTGACAAATCTGAGTAGTGTCTAATTCTTTGTACCTTTTATGACATCAACTTAAATAAATGTCAATCAAGGAGTGATAACCAGATTTTATACACTGCTCTGGTATAAATAATGTACACTGTGTACCATCTGTCCAGAGGAGGTTGTATATGAATATGATGGTTAATGAAGTGGGTGGGATGAATAGTTATCACCTTTTCACTGTTCCAACTTCCTTCTGAGGCTTGTATTAAATATTTAATAGCTTATGACTCATTCTCTTCATAACTGTTATGTCCCTTAGTCAAAAGTTGCGTCCATGGAAACAAAACTGTTATGTCATAATATATGAGTTTGAAACCATGACTTGAGTTACTGTTTGTAAATATTTAATAGCTTATGACTCATTCCCTTCATAACTGTTACGTCCCTTAGTCAAAAGTTGCGTCCATGGAAACAAAACTGTTATGTCATAATATATGAGTTTGAAACCATGACTTGAGTTACTGTTTGTAAATATTTAATAGCTTATGACTCATTCTCTTCATAACTGTTATGTCCCTTAGTCAAAAGTTACGTCCATGGAAACAAAACTGTTATGTCATAATATATGAGTTTGAAACCATGACTTGAGTTACTGTTTGTAACAACAGTAACTCAATAGTAGCACTTAAAAGTATGCTACCGGTTCACAACCTCTACCAGTTCACAACCCTTTTTATTGATACAACAGGTTTACTACATATTTATTTATATTAGTAATATAGGAATTACATATGATATTATGCTTCATCATATACATGTGCTACAAATCCTCAGAATCTTAACCGTCTATCTTTAAACATGTTCAATATATTATGCTTTAACTGACCTTTAAGAATTTTAGAAACCTTCAAACTTTTTCATTTTAAAGCTGTTAATTGTTGTACCTTAGTCGATATCCTTTTCAACTGATATTTTTTTCATTGGTCTCAGAGTGCACGAAGGTCAAAGGATAGTCATGTTGAAGGACATTTTCTTTCCTTTCATGGGTCAGACACAAGGTATGGTGTTCTGACAAATCTGAGTAGTGTCTAATTCTTTGTACCTTTTCTGACATCAACTTAAATAAATGTCAATCAAGGAGTGATAACCAGATTTTATACACTGCTCTGGTATAAATAATGTGCACTGTGTACCATCTGTCCAGAGGAGGTTGTATATGAATATGATGGTTAATGAAGTGGGTGGGATGAATAGTTATCACCTTTTCACTGTTCCAACTTCCTTCTGAGGCTTGTATTAAATATTTAATAGCTTATGACTCATTCTCTTCATAACTGTTATGTCCCTTAGTCAAAAGTTGCGTCCATGGAAACAAAACTGTTATGTCATAATATATGAGTTTGAAACCATGACTTGAGTTACTGTTTGTAAATATTTAATAGCTTATGACTCATTCCCTTCATAACTGTTATGTCCCTTAGTCAAAAGTTGCGTCCATGGAAACAAAACTGTTATGTCATAATATATGAGTTTGAAACCATGACTTGAGTTACTGTTTGTAAATGACCCTGTTTAAGTCCATCAAATCCTACTTTTTGTAACTATTTCCTCACATTTTTCTTACCTTCCATCATACAATTTCTGCACAAATTTAATTCGGTCCCTTCCAGTTTGAGGCATCTTTTATTATTGGTAATGTTCTTTTGCCTTCATGTCTGACTTTTATTGCTTCTGCATGCATTTTAAACCATGCCAAATTATTTACAAAATTATACTGCTTGACAGGGTCATTTTGATGAGGTGGTTAACTTCAGACCAGTGTTCCCTTAAATTATGACACAAATTCTGCATGAAGGGTCCTTATACTTTTATCATACAGTTTCTACTCGTGTTAAATGGTCCCGTCCAATTTTAGGCATATGTTACTATTGGTTATGTTTTTTGGTATCATGTCTGCTTCTCAATTTTCCTGTATTTATTTAACCCAAATCAAATTATTTACAACTTCATGCTGCTTCATAATAAGTCATGTTGATGAGGGGGATAGGTTTAGGTTTCTGTTCCTTTACAAAACATACAGGAACTGTGCTTATACTTTCTTTTTACTTCATGTTCAACATGTCTTTCATGTGCAATCCAGTTTGTGTCTTTCCTATTGATTGATGCTCACTTTTTTCCATCTTTAAAGTGCTGTGAACCTGCCATCCCCAACCATTAGTTCACTTAGTCAAAGTGTTAAGTCGCAAAGGTCTAATTCTGCTGTTGCAAGCATGCTGAAAAACACACCGAGGATCAAAGTGTCTGACATCCATTGCCAGGAAGTGGTTCACTTAACTATACCTTTTGTAATATGCATTTATGCCCTATCACATATTTCTGTCTTTACTAATAATACAAATTCCTCCAGGACAACTATTTTGCTGTTATGTGTGAGTTCAAGAAGTTTGAAACCCGTCACCATTGGCTTTATGATGGTTGTGCAAGGTGCGGCACTAAACCTAAATTTGTCAATGGATCACCTTCATGTGGCAGTAATTATTGCAAGGGCAAACCGTGTACAATCCAATCAAAGTATGTTCATTAGCCATATGCGTAATACAGAAAGGTTATGCTTACTGTTTTCTAAGAATGAATATATCTCATTCATGTTGGTTGCATGTAGGTTGAGACTTAATTACCTGATTGCTGATGAATCGGGCACTGCATCAATTGTCTTCTTTGACAAGCATGCAACTGAGCTTATGAAGAAAAGTGCTGCTGAGTTGAAAGCTAATATTCCTGAAGTATGACTTTAGATATTTTTTTTCCCACAATCCACTGAACTGCTGCTGTGAGTACTTGACTTTTGCATTTATTTTCTAATTTTAGGACGAACTTGAGTATGAGTTCCCCAGTGAAATAAACAGTTTGATTGGGAAGAAAATGCTTCTTAAGATGAAGTTGAACAAATACAACAAGGATCACCCTAACTCAACTGTTTCGGTTGCCACATATGCTGAGTGTTTTGACCTAATGGATGAGTTCAATGATGCTGATCCTCAGGTACTGTGTACATTAATCGACATTATTTTACTAAACCAATTCAATATCTTTTAATTTACACACTTATGCTTCATTCTGATTTTATTAGATGGGACAATCAAGTGGTGTAGTCAATGATGGGTGAAGCATGTTTTGGACAAAATTCTTGCAATGACCTATATTTTGCTGACGATTGATGTAATGAAGTTCATGCTCCCGCGCAAAGCGCGGGGGGATTTTTGGCTTGTTTAATATAGAAGCTCTCCTTCCCTTGTATTTGAGAATTTTCAGCACCTCTATAGAAGCTCTCCTTCCCTTGATAGCCTCTATTGTCATTGCCTCCCCATCTATAATGAATTACCTACACCACATCCTCCCAAGCCAGGTCCTTCTGCCCCTTCGGAACGTGCCTCCACGTTCTGAAGTGAAGGGGGAATTGCATCCAATTTGAGCCCTGCTCGTTCAAGAAACGGTTGAACAGGTGACCCCCATTGTCGATGGGCTGGTCCATGCCCTCATTCCACAGTACTACAACTCGTAGTGTCCGGTTCATGCTGTTCAGACCGGCCACGTCCAGCCTCCTCGTGGACATGTTCCCCTGCTCATCTGCACAATTTACCACACGTTAGATAAATTGTAATTCAAATTTAACATTTCAAATTTAAATAAATAATTTATTAAATAAAAAAAATTTATTTACTTTAGACCTGCACTTAAAACCCAGTAGACCGTGAAGACGACCCTCGTGGGTTGTTCTGCTCCTGCACCTCCTCCTCATCGAGGAACTACTCCATCTCTCTGATCCCAATCGGGATGTCAAAGTCCTTGTTCGCGTCATAGCCCTCAATGCTGATATCTCCCTCCCCTAAATCAGGCACCTCTGGTGCGGTCATCTCCTGTGGGATCGTCTGCGGTGCCCGTGGTAAGGCCGACTCTTGTGGAGGGATGGGCTGAAATGTTGTGGTCACCCTCCCTCCGCGATGCCCCCTCTCTCTGCCCCCAGCTCTACTGCTGCCACCCCGCAAAATCGGTCTGGGGACCTCGGGCTCCTTCGCCCTATCCTGTCTTGAAGCCATATCAACTACAAAAATTCAAAAAAAAAAACATTTTAGTCACATTATTATACAAAAATATAATAAAAATAAAAATACAAATAAAATATGTATTGTCTACGTACCTTAAGGACAAATAATGGAAATACTGCAGCAAAAACTCTTCCACAAACGTCTGAACACTCAAATTTAAAAGAAAACACTTAGAGAAACTTTAGGAAACAAAATGGCCAAACGGAAAAGTGAAGAGAGGCGGTGTTATTATATAGTGGAGGAATTTGTAGCGGTTCTTGAAATAACTGCAACATCAACCGCAACAAAGCAACTAGGGCAGCTAAACTTTGTAGCAGTTTTATAATAACCGCTACAAATTACAAAAACCTTTAAAGTTCTGTAACGGTTATGGTACAAAACCGCTACAAATTTGGAGACCTTTGAAATTCTGTAGCGGTTATAACTTTATAACCGCTACAAATAGGCGATGTTTTGAATTTTGTAGCAGTTTAGTTACTTAAACCACTACACTGTTGGAGTGTCTTGGTCGCGCCAAGTCGCGACAACCTTGCAGCAGGTTTAATTTCTTAACCGCTACAATTTAACCGCTACAAGTTTTGGCGGGAAATGCGCGCCATATTTGTAATGGTTTTTTCTACTTAACCGCTACAAAAAACGTTGCCAATATGTCGCGCCACTTTGCGCGTAGCTATAGGTTAAAACCACTACAAATTTTAATATTTTTAGCGGTTAGTTATAACCGCTACAATATTACTGCTACAAAATGCCATTTTTTTTGTAGTGGCAGGTAATATATTTGACCTTGGAAATATTCACACTTGTGCCCAACCACACATATTATATCATTGAAGTAAAACAAAGCTGCGCAGTTTTAATTAGGTCATGGAAAGAGTCTTTGTAGTTAATTGGATTTCGAATCAGATCATATCCTATTATTAGGGTAAACTTTGTATTAAAAAGCCTGAGCCATGTGGTTTAGCATTAATTAATCTATAAGAAATGTTTGTTAAGGAACAATAATTAATGTTATTCAATTTAGCTCAAAGTACGTGAGTGACTAATCATAGTCAACTGACGTGTGTGTGTGTGTGTGGAAGGGGGGGGGGGGAGATTGAAATACTGTTTCTAGTAAAGCTCGCATCTCTCTAAGATATTGCAGTTTGATAGGTTAGCATGAGGATCGATATCAAACGACAATTAATCGTATATATTTTCATCGACAATTCATATGTTTTTTTAAGCTTTTAGTTTTATTGCTCATTAAATTAATCTTGAAATAACTTATTTTCCAATATCTTCATTAAGAATGTGTATATATATATAGTGTATTATATCACACACCTTATGTGGAATAAAGAGAATATATAATTATTTTAATGAGGAGATGAAGTGATTAATTAAGACCTGATGTCAAATAATATACAATAATCTTATAGGTTAGACCTTAATTAACTTTGAATTCCATGTTATACTTTAAAATAAAACGCGTTCAGACACAAGCAAACAATTAATTTCCATTCTCGTTCTGTTTCTTTTTAATTTTATTCTCATGTAACACACACACATCATGAATTAGAACGCAAGAGAAGTCCAGTTTTGGAAGCCAAATATTGAAATGATATATATATATATATATATATATATATATAAGTAAGAAATTTGCTTTTGAGTCTTCCTTTCATTTCAGAAGATCCGCCTCTGCCAACTAGGGGTGGAAATAGGCTAGGCTAGGTTAGGCTTTGCCTAAATAGGCCTGGGCCTGTAACAAATATTTAAAGCCTGAGCCTGGGCCTGAGCCTGTATGTAGGCTTTTTTTTAGGCCTGAGCCTGGGCCTTCAAAAGGCCTGACAAGGCCTGAAGCCTGTTTAAAAGCTTACTTAAAATGTAGGACTTTAAATAGCTTTTAAAACCTATGCTACCAAATTCATATATAACCCTTCACAGTTATATACAATCCTACATTATGTCTTAAAAGCCTAACATCTATTCTTGTAGTAATATTAAGGCTTAGTTAGGAAAAGAAAAATAATGTCTAGTGACAACACTTGTTCGAGCAAATAGGAATAAGAAAAACTAATCGATTGTTGACTAATGAGATATATTTTTTAAAATCGACTAAGCATAATAAATAACATGTAAAACTAGACTTTTACCTATTTTATTCTTTCCATGTAAATTGGGCAAACTCCTCATTGTTAAGATTATAATATTTCATTTGACACTAAAATAAACTCATAACATTTTTTATGCTTTAGTGGAGGGTACAAATTAGGGGAGAGAGTGAGTTAGTATTGCCATCTCGAGCGATCGAAGAGAAGAGATGTAGAGGTGAATGCTTTATGCGAAAACAAGGGATGGGTATAATGATGATGAAATATGAAACTTAAAATTAAGATTAAGTTGGTAAATTTATAAAACTATTTAGATGATATTATATATACTTATATAATAATATATTTTTTAAAATAAAAAATTAAATAGGCCAGGCCTGTAGGCTTGTAAGCTAGGCCTTATAAAAATAGGCCTGGCCTGTTTATCTAAATAGGCCTAGCAATATGCCTGAGCCTGAGCCTGACCTATTTACTAAATAGGCTAGGATAGGCTTTATGTAGGCTAGGTCGTAGGCCCCTGTTAGGGGCCTGGTCTATTTCCATCCCTACTGCCAACATGTGAAAACGATACGATGGATAATGATGAAGAGATTAGCTCCCAGTGATAGATTATAAATAATTACTCAAATTAAAATTGACGAAATATATATCACTATACTCATAAATATATAGTGAAAACTTTTTTTTTTTTTTTTGGTTACAAAGGCAAGCAAAGCTTGAAAGTGTTAGCAACTATGGACTAGTTCCTACAGAGTGATCATGTGATAACAGACCACGATCTAAAGCAAAAAGATGGATACATTCAAAAGGTGGGAGGCCTAATTCCTCATAAAAATATAGTGAAAACTTTTGAGGGGCTTAATCGAACACTACTGTTGATTGGTTTATTGGAACCTTAGCAATTTACTGCCCCAATGCTAGTAAAAGTTTAGGTTATTAGTTGTAATTTCTTGTCAACTTAATCTAATTTGATATTAGATGGTGTAATAATGCATCAAACATAATTTTTTCTTCTATTTTTATCCTTCACCCAATAGGAGGAACTCACATATCCATCGTACTCTTAAAGGGTTGAACTCGCAACTTCTTGTTTAAGTCCAAACTTAAGAAAGCGATTGGTGTCAGTTGAGCTATATGACACTAACATAATCAAACGTATTTAATTAAGCTAGTTTGAATTAATGTGCAAGCAAGTCATCTCATCATTTATATGACGCAACTAGGTTATTAATGAATGTTTTAGGTATATAAGAAGTAGTTCAATTATAAAGAGAAGAATGGAGCTATTATATATATATATATATATAATTAGATGATTTACTTTTACTTACTTCTTTATTATTGAACTGCCTAGCATATCTCCCTTGTAATACTTTCTTATCAAAATAGAATACGCGTAAATTGAATCAATTTACGTACCACCAGTGAAAAAAATTCATTATGGAACGGCGTATACCATATTTTTAAAGTCTCGCCCATATATTTCTATTCCACCATCAACTGCTAGATTTTGATGTGTCCGGGTCTGCATTAATAAATTAATTTTAACAAGGAATGAATATAAGATAATCATCAAGTGGGAGTTATAATATTAAAGTACCGTGTGATCCTCAAAATAATAAAATGATCCATGCATGCATGTGAGAGATCACTCGGTTAAGTAGAAACCTGTTCCAAAATCAAAAGGGTCTAACAATTAATATATACATAAGTGTGTATGTATAGAAGAAAAGGAAGATTGACCCAATTAAAATATCTAATGGAATGCATTTTTCTTTCTCCATCTCAGAAGCCTGCCAACAATACATTTATAAATATATAAATGTAATTTTTCATAGTTAGACTTTATTGAATTTGTTCTTAATTAATTATTCTTCTTTCCCATGTATGAAAAGGAGTCCAAATTTTGGTGAGTAATTAAATTTAGTAGGTGTCTAGAAATAACCAAAAAAATGTGACTCAACTGTGTGGGTGTAATTAAAAATGTTACATGATTAAAAAAGCTCAAAGATAAAAAGAAAATAAGAAAAAGGCTTTATATATGGAGATATATTTTTATTTCTCGTGTCAGTTTTTGATAAAATGAAAAGTATAATATAATAACTTGATGAAACGAAAATGGTGGCATTGATTCTCGTCCAGAAGTGATAGGGACCGATAGTACATGATTGTGATAATGATAAGATAAATTCATTGGCTAACTTCGCTTCTTAACATGAATTCTTAAGAAATCAATTTTGGTTTCTATATTTATAGCAACTGATATCGATGGACGTTCTATATATATATATATATTGATGAATATTTTTTTCCATTTTCAATATTAATGATGTCACCCCCCCCCCCCCCCCCCCCCCCCCCCCACAGTCACACCACACCCCTCTAGGGCCTGGAGACGCTCAATGGTACCAGGTTTCACATGGCATGCGCCTGGTACCAGGTTACACTCATGATTAAACAATGAAAACAATATCGATGTATATATTTTTATGGCATGGAACTTTCATCAAATGGTGTCAACTTGCCGCTGCAGTCCAATCCTCACTTATCTATTGATAGATCTGAATAATTTTTAAAGATTAAAATGCGAAAGGAGATGCATTATTTAAAAACACATTGTATAATATATGCAGTCCAATCCCTGGAGCCTTTGATACTTTGCTTTCCTTTTAGGTCAGTAAATCTACCCTGCTTGGAGTTAATTTACTAATAGTTTGAGTTTGGTTATGCCTTCTGCCACCTTTGTTAGCAAGTTACAATAGTTGAGTTTGTCAGTTGGTTGCATTGGTAATTAATCTCTATAGCATGAATGCTCCAATAAGTTGGCCTTTGGTTCTTGAATGTAATACTTGCCAAATAGTTATGCCATATATATTTTTTTGTACCATGGATCCTTCCAGTCTCTTTGGATACTTTTAAATATAACAGTGTGTTGTCAATTTTCAAGTTGATGTGTTATCTTATGAAGGAGGCTTGCGTACTTTTTACTAATTGCTTTTCTTTTGGTTTTCAGTGTTTACATATGTTTGCGGAATTTTACACTGCTCTTTCGTAGTTTCTCTTTCACCCTCTTTGCGTATGTATTCTTTATCTTCAGAGTGGTTTTCCACAAGTTATCATGCCTCTGCCTCTTCTTACACTATTTGCTTATATCATCAGGTGGCTGGCCAACATAACTTTGGAGACTTACAATTCACAGTTCCATATCTGGTTGAGGAATGATCGGATTGGTGATTGAGGAAAATAACAACGAGAACATATATTTATGAAAGAATTGTTTTACAATGAGAACATATATTTAAATGTTTATATTTTTCATATTTTAGATGTTGTAACTGCATGTCTATAACTTTCATATCGAAATAATATAATCATATTTTTATTGTGTATTTTCCCTTTTACTTTTACTTTTCCTTTTAACCAATCACCATTTCACCGCACAGCAGTTTTGCGAATTTTCTGCTTATCAATGTTTTATATGAAATGTGTATGCATTATCATGTTTAATTTTACTATATGTTAATACGACTAGTATTGTATACTATGCGTGCTTTTAAAAAATTTGAATATTTATGAACGTATATCCGGAACCAAGACCGTCTTAATATAGTTTTAGATGAAAAGCAAAGGGCACGCATTTTCTACAAATTATGTAATTTTATTTAGATGAATTTATTTTTAATTATTTTGAAAAACTGTGTAATATAGAACACTAATCTTTTTTTTTTTTTGGTTGCCCAACCGGTTCACCGGAGCTTTGCCCCGACTACATCCGGATCCGACCCGCGTTGTGCACCTGGCTATGGTGGAAGAGTCTCCCAATGGGAATTTTCTGCATACACAAGGCTTGAACCCGAGACCTTATTTAAGCGGAAGCAAGTCGCTTATCACTTAGACCAACTCCCATTGCTAATACATAACACTAATTAGTATAATTCAATGGAGCTTAAAAGAATGAATTGAATTCTAGCATGAAATTAAAAAAGACATGCGAAGGATAAAAAAGGCAGATCAACCAAAATGAGGCTCACTTTGATTCCCTATGGCTCTTACGCAAAATCCAAAAAAAATCTATTTTTCTGGCAAAAGATTTAAAAAAATATCTTGTAAAGTGTAAACGATCATTATTCAGCGATATGTTTGACTGGTCAAAGAGGTTGCTGGATGTTCAAAATGAATTAGTCTGATTTTACTACTTATCAATATATTATATACAGTTAATTATTAATATTAACTTAGATATGTCAGAGATTAGTATCAGTACATATTGTTAACAAGTCAATAATGGTGATTGAATGTGAATTTAAAAGTAATGAATAAAGATAATCGGACGAGATTCATAACTAAAAACTGAGTAAAAGGCAAGTGAAGATAATTTACGGTGACTCACTTTGATCACAAAAAAGTTATTGGGAGATTTTGTTTTTTTTTTTTTTTGGTTTTGAGAATTTGATGAGGAATAATTGCCGAAATAATTCAGGCAAAAATAATAAGGCGAGATCGAATAGAGTACGTAGGTGGTGAAAAATCATAATTAAAAACTCAGTATACTAGCACAAGCCGATGGTATATGTACTACATTAGTCAGAGAAAATCATTAATGAAAATTTAACCATCAAATATTTGTAAGGAATCATTGTGTTGTGGATGCATATATAAAATGGGTTTTGCCAATCTGTCGATCACTAATTAATAATAATATACAAGGAAAAAGTATTAGGTAGGGAAAAGCAATATGAGTGGCATGACTCAGTTTCTTTCCAACGTGGTGCTAGGGGAAGACGCGTGCCAATTCCTGAACAGTGTCCCCGACAAAGCAAGGGGACCAACCTTACGAAAAAGCACATGATGCTGATGCTGATGCTGATGTGGATGCGCTGCCTTCTAGCTCGCTTTCTATAAAAGCCTCAAGGGGATCCAAAAAAAAAAGAGGGTTGGGGTTATCCGCCTAGGAGTGTCCGCAACGCTGCTTGAGATGTTTTGATTCGCAGGTGTCCTCCTCCACCTCCTCCTGCACAACAATAACAACATACTCATTAATTCCAATTACTCCATCATTTTTTCTTCTACTCAATCACCAAGTCATAAGTATACATAATGGGATTTAATTAACATTATATATATATATATATGGTTGTTTCAGAGGATCGGAGCACCTTATTTCTGGGGCTGCCGCAGGCTCCGCATAACTGGTTGTGAGCGTGCTGTTTTCTGATGAAACTTGATCTTGCTCCCTTGGTTCCTGCATCGAACATATGTAATGGAAACCTTAATTACCACAACACTCAAAACTCTAATAACATTATTCATATTGGATTTGACCACCTACATCTACATATGTGAAAGACATCGGTGAAGGATCTTCCTCTTGTCCGTCCCAATCTAATAAGCTTAACATGCTTTCCTCTGAAACTGAAACCTGTCCATCATTTCTTGGGGAATATTGATGCGTCTGTATGAATCATCAGTAATAGATTAAAACGTGTTCAGTCATACATCTACTATGAGACTAGACAAGTATATAATATATCAGGAAACCGAGAATATACATGTACGTTCCGATGAGGTCACTTACATGTTCAGTAGTCATCTCTTGGGTATTTTGCTGATTGTTCGTAGGTGATGATGGGCTTTGCCCTGAAACTTCTCCCCTCCCTGGAGAATCATGCCTCTGCAAAATACAAAAATCCACAAGCATAAAATAAATACGTGCTAGTTCAATTCCTTGAATATGTTGCTGCAAATTATAACTCAATTAATAAGACCTCCTCATTCGTGTCTTCAAGATTTTCCACTTCTATTACAGTTGTATTTAGAGGAAAAACTTCTTCGCCATCTGAACTGCAGCAACCAAGCTCTGCTCCAGATTCTGAGAAGTGGCGAAGAGCAAAGACGGCCAAGCAGAAAAGTACAGCAACCGGTGATAGTTTCAAGTTAGTTTTGCAGAGCTGCTGGACAAACAATGACAGGAAAAAAGTGAAGAAGCCACTCTCAAATCCAAGCTCAGACTTCCTTGACGAGAACAGAGACATCAACGCAAATGAACCATACGAGATAATGCTCAATGCATCCGATTTTCCAGGCACAAATTTATCAAGCAGGACGGAGATCACACACATGACAACAAATATCAGAGGTCCCACTACACCTCGGTATTTCTCTGGAACTCCAAATCTCTTGACCCGCCAGATGAGGTACAACATAATTGAACTCATCAATACATAAAGAAGGAGACCACCGATACCCAACTTTCCGAATGATATTTTGTAGGTGGAGCTGAGACCAAAGCAAACCAGGCCATTTACGGCTGACACACCTCCCACAAATTTCCAGATCGTGCATTTATTTATAAGATCGCTCATTGTGTTCATTTCCAGGTATCACAAACAGCCTAAACTTGGGAAAAAAAAAAGGCTAGTTAAGCCCAGCTAAAGCATAATAGAGGATCAAAAATGGGAAAAAGATCAAATGCATTTAATTCCTCGCGAATAATGGTTCAAATTCCAAAAGCATGGTATGTCCTAAGATTTCTCTTTTACAGGCCAAAGCAAAAAAAAAAAAACAAACAAAAAAAATCATAAAAATACTAACCTCGAACAAATGCACCCTCCCTGTACACTGCCCAGAATCGTCGCAAGCACAAGATGATCGTAGATCGGAACAAGGCTTTTGGGATTGACGCGGGCACTAACTGTTTTTTTTTTTTTTTTTTTTTTTTGCGCAAAAACGCGGAGACAAACTGATGAGAAAGTGGTTGGTAAAGGAATCAACTTTTTGACTGAGAGGTAGCAGAACGCCGAAAGTATAACAAGTGGACTAATATTTAAATGATATTTGCTTTATTGATGTGATATGCTTAAATCACGCTATGAAATTGATTATTCGCAAGAGGCCGGAGCATTGTAGTCTTTCTTATTTAAAATTCAAAATGAGCTTGCATTGTGATCGATGTCCATGGTGAAGCAGTTTTGCGATTTTTCTGCTTATCAACGTTTTATATGGAATGTGTATGTATTATCATGTTCATTTTACTAGCATTTGTTAACGTGACTATTATACCTAATTAGGTAAAAATTATACGGACTAACCGATTAATTTTTCTTAAATATTAAAACGGCATTTTTTGAGATGATTTTGAGTATACGGTAAGATTCTGAGACTCCCCTCTAATTATAGTTGGGATTTTCGTTTAACTGCAGTTCTAATGCATTCAAGGGGATTTTTGTTCAGAGATGATAATCCATGTTCAGAGCATGAGCTTAGGCTTAGAGGGGATTTCCTAATTTTACAGTATATTAATTCTTTCTTAAATCTTTGAAGGGTGCGTATAGCAATCACAGTTAACCTACTTTAAGGGAGGAGAGGCTGAAAAAGTCCTCAAATCCAGTGGCCTTCAGCATTGCCAAAGACTTCTTACAGTCAAAATAGATACTCCTTCTAATTCTTAATATAAAATATATTTATCTAATTGATTAGATTAAGGAAGTTAGTTAATATGACATGTATTTTATAAAACAATTTAGTGATCATCTTCCTTAATATTCCTTCATTCCCTCTTCTCCTTGATTATTATTGAGGGAGCATCAATAGGGACAAATTAAGAAAAGATTGACATATAAGAAAATGTTGTCTTATATTTAGGATCGAGATTAACTCTCCAAATTAAAGAATGGAGGGAGGATTTTATAATTAAAGATATCAATCAATACAAATATTATATGTTTTAAATTATATGGTTCTGGGAATATATTGTTAAACAAAGAGGCGATCGGAATAAAGGAATGAAAAATCACATTTTTATCTCTTAAAATCACGTCCCCACAACATATCTTCTTCTTGATTAATCTTAATCTTAAGTGCCTTAGCCATTTATGCAGGCGAAGAGAGCGCGTGCGCGCGCGCACATCCCACACTGGAAAATCCCATTTTCATTCCTTAAAATTAAGCAACGAAAGCGCTGGGAATGGGTTAGAGGGAGGAGTGAAGGCTAAGATTAGAATCTAATTGCACAAGTAGGCTGAGATCAGAGCATGGAAATAGACAAAGCTATAGGGTCTGTCTTGACTACTGCATCTAATCACACTTTTAATTTGCTCTTTTCTCTTGTTTTTTTTCCTTTTTAGTAATAGGTTGTACTGATTGCGTTTGGAGCTTCGGCTATTTTGTGATTGTATTCCTTGGTCTCTATTTTGATCCATAAAAATTAAATTTTTCTGGCAAAATATTTTACAAAATATGTGTAAACAATTATTATTCAGCGATATGCTTGATTGGTCAAAGAGGTTGCTGGATGTTCAAAATGAATCAGTTCTTAGTTTTCTACTTATCAACATATTATATACAGTTAATTATTAACATTAATTTAGGTACGTCGGAGATTAGCATTTGTACATATTGTTAACAAGTCAATGGTGATGGAATGTGACTTTACAAGTAATGAATATAAAGATAATCGGATTGCCGCAACAAAGCTCTACTCCAGATTTTGAGAAGTGGCGAAACTGGCCAAATTACTTGCACGTTCTGGATTTAATGGGGGATTATTCAAAGTACAAGAGTAAGTTTTTCATAACTCTCTGTGTTTTTTTTCTTGGCTTGTATTAATGGGAGGTCAAAACATACTCATTCAATATTTCTCTTGCCCTTCACCAAAGATAAAAACTCATCGGGCCAATTACCAACAAGCTGTTGGTCAAAGTGGTTAATGGCCTCACCCTCGTAAGAAGGAGAACACAAATTTAAATTCCGAGAAACGCATTTACTGAGAGAGGTGAAAATCATTTGTATTCTGACCTTCAAAAGGGGAAACCCTTTCTATTATAAAACAAAACTCATCGGGCCAATTAAAATTAGTAGGCTTATTGACAGTGGCGAAGACTGCCTTTAGAACTAGGTATGTGCACTATGAGTTTCTAGTAATGCCCTTTGGCCTAACTAATGCACCTGCTGTATTTATGGATTACATGAATCGTGTCTTTCGACAATACCTAGACCAATTTGTAGTGGTGTTTATCGACGACATTCTGATATCCTCCAGAAGCAACGAAGAGCACGAGCATCATTTAAGAATAGTGTTGGAGATATTGCGTGAAAAGCAACTCTATGCCAAGTTGAGTAAGTGTGAGTTCTGGCTTTCAGAAGTAAAATTCTTAGGCCATGTTATCTCGCAAGAAGGGGTCTCGATGGATCTCAGTAAAGTGGAAGCAGTACTTAACTGGAAGAGGTCAGAAACTGTTGCTGAGATACGCAGTTTTCTGGGTCTTGCTGGTTACTATCGGAGATTTATTCAAAATTTCTCCCAGATTGCCTTGCCGATGACCAAGCTCACGCGAAAAGATTATCCGTTTAAGTGGGATGAACGTTGTGAAAACAGTTTTGTTGAGCTGAAGGAGAGGTTGACTACGACACCTGTGTTAATTATACCTGATCCCAGCTTGACTTGCGTTGTGTATAGTGATGCGAGTAAGCAGGGATTAGGGTGTGTCCTTATGCAGCAAGGACGTGTGGTGGCCTATGCCTCTCGACAGCTCAAACCTCATGAAATGAATTATCCTACCAATGATCTAGAGCTTGCGGCTATCGTGTTTGCTTTGAAAATTTGGTGGCATTATTTGTATGATGCGACGGTAGAACTGTACTGCGACCACAAGAGTCTCAAGTATTTATATGATCAGAAAGAATTGAATATGAGACAACGTCGCTGGATGGAGTTGCTTAAGGACTACAACCTGAAAATTAAATATCATCCGGGTAAGGCAAATGTAGTTGTGGATGCTCTTAGTCGAAAGATAGTGCTAGTTGTAACAATGATGATTCAAGAGGCGAAATTATAGAAAATTTTTGGGACTTGAATTTGTCAAACCAGATTGTCTGTGCTAACTATAATGTTTCCCAAGGGGAAAATGACCTGAGAGTTGAGATTAAAGAAGCTCAGAGACAAGATGGCTGGATACAGCAGAATCTAGCTAGAATTGAATGGGGAGAAGCTCAGGGCTATGATCTGTCACTTAGTGGACTAGTTCGCTACCATAAGAGAATTTGTGTTCCACTTAAGGTGGAGTTGAGACAGAAGATTCTGGATGAGGCACACAAGAGACCATATACTCTTCATCCTGGTATGACCAAAATGTATCATAATCTGAAGTCTATGTATTAGTGGCCGGTTTTGAAGAGTGATGAGACAAAGTATGTAGCGAGGTGTCTCACTTGCCAGAAGGTAGAGATTGAGCACCAGAGACCGCCTGGTTTGCTTCAAAGTCCTAAGATTCCAGAATGGAAATGGGAAAGTATGACCATGGACCTTGTGGTGGGATTGCCCAGGATCAGGAATTATGATGTGATCTGGGTAATTATAGACCGGTTAACGAAGTTGGCACACTTCATACCGATCAATGCTGGTTACTCTTCGGACAAGTTAGCAGAGATTTATATCCGTGAGATTGTGAAACTCCATGGCATACCGAATAACATCATTTCTGACCGTGATCCCTGATTCACTTTGAGATTTTGGAAAGCGTTGCATGAAGCATTGGGAACTCAATTGAGATTCAGCATGGCCTATCATCCTCAGATAGATGGTCAATCAGAAAGGACTCTCCAGACACTAGAGGATATGTTACAAGCTTGTGTTTTCGACTTCAAAGGCAATTGGGATCGCTTTCTTCCACTTGCTGAATTCGCTTACAACGATAGCTATCATGCGAGCATTCAGATGGTGCCGTATGAAGCGTTGTACAGGAGAAAGTTCCAATCACCTTTGTGCTGGAATGAGTTATCTGAGAGGAAGCTTTATGGGTCGGAGCTTGTTGATCAAACCTCAGCGCTAATTCAAATCATCCGTAAGAGGCTTCTTGCAGCACAAAGTTGACAGAAAAGCTACGCTGACAAGAGGAGAAGGCCTCTAGAGTTTGAGGTTGGTGATCATGTTTTTCTGAGAGTATCACCAGTTACGGGCATCGGGAGAGCTATCAAGCGGAAGAAGCTGAGCCCGAGGTATATATGTCCTTTTGAGATTCTTGTGAGAATCGGGCCTGTTGCTTACCGAGTAGCCCTACCCTCGAACTTGAGCAGGCTCCACGATGTGTTTCACGTTTCACAACTGAAGAATTACCAACCGGATCCATCTCATATAGTTGAATATGAAGAAGTCGAATTACAAGACAACTTCACATATGTGGTAGAGCCAGAGCAGATCATTGATCGAGAAGAACGACAGCTCAGACACCGAAGCATTCCATTTGTGAAGGTGGTCTGGAAGGGAATGTATCAAAGAGAAGCAACTTGGGAAGCAGAAGTTGACATGCAGAGGCGTTATCCGGAGTTTATGGCTCAAATTGTATAACAAATTTCGAGGACGAAATTTATTGTACGGGGGGAGAATTGTAATATCCCAAAATATGATTAAGGGATAAATGTAATAGATAGTGAAATAAAAGGGTTTAATGGCACTCTGATTAATTTTGCCATGATCAAGAGTTAATTGCTACTTGATCTTGAGGATAAATTTGGGACACAAAATGAAGGGCCGAGATTGCTCTTATAAAGTAGAAGTAATAAGGAAGATAATTAAAGCAATTTCCTTATCTTTTCCTCTTATGTGGACACAAGGCACATGCAAGACCAAGTGTAAGACCAAGTCAACACACTCTTTTTTCTTTTTCCTACAAGAAAACCGTTCCCTCCTTGCTCTATGCTTATGCAAGATTAAAATAATATATATGTATTCCTTTGCTCCCATATTTCATTCAAGCTTTGAGAAAGGAAAGGAAGAGAATTTAATTGATATATTTTTACATTTAGAGTCAACAAAAGTGGCTAGGATTTAATCAATATCCTCACCTTTATGCTTGGAGTCGGTCAAGAAGCCAAGAAGAGAAAGAGAGAGAATTGCATCAAATAATCCCGCACCTTTTGCTCATGTGGTACGTTGGGACAAAGAAAGAAGGTAGTTGGTCAAAGACATACCAAAAGGAAGAAGAAGATATAAGTCAAACAAACCCCTCCCTCCTTGTCAATAATTACGGCTAAGAAGAAGCAAGAAGAGTGAATGGGTTAAAGCACTTAATTTTTCATCAAATATCTAAGGTAAAGTCCGCCAAGTGAGGAAGAGGTAGGAAAGAGAAAAAGCAAACCAAACATATTGGAAATTATCATAGGATTTCACCAAGAAAGAACACATGTGGACCACATATTTTCCTCTCCTTTTTGTCCAACTTTTCGGTCAGGTTTTTAAGTGATAAGGGAAGGGAAAAACTGACTATTATTCACTCTCTCTCTCTCTCTCATTCTCTAAGTCGGCCAGCTAAAGCACGAAAAGAACAAGTGAAGAAACAAGTTTAAGGTGAGGGTTTCATCTTGGATTTTCACCTCCTTAACCTCATCTATGGCTCAAGAGTCCTTCATGAAACTTGTTCCTCTCTTCCTTAGCTTCATTTCTATTTTTTTTGTTTTTGAATAAGTGGAGTTTTCAGCCACCTTGCAAGAACAAAAGCTGAAGAATCAAAGAAAGAACTTAAGGAGAAGCAAGAGGTGAGTATTAGCATCAATTTAAGCTATCGGTTGTGTTGGTGGAATGAGTATTTTGGCATGTGTAAATCTGCCCTGATTTTGCCCAAACAAGGGTTTGGGTAATTCATGATGGTTTGGTTGTGTTATTGGTGGTTTATGATGATTGGAAACCATTTGACATAAGTTTGATACTGAAATTGGAAGTTGGTAATTGTTGGAATTTTTTTTGATTTTTCTGCCAAAATAGGACATGGAGAATGATTGGGAATTTGTTAATTTTGATGTTACCATTGTGTTCTACACGAAAAATTATGTGGGAATGGCCCTAGGTTGTGGATTTTGGGTCATTGAAACTCAAAATGTAAATCTGGGTTTTCAGCCTGAACAGAATTGCAGCGAGGTACCTTATTGGTAAGGTGTTTTTGGATAAGCAAATGATCTCTGAAAATTCTGAAACTTTCCAGTATTAAATTTCACATGTCAAGCTTCAAAATGACATATATTTCATGTCATTGCGATTTGTGATCTAGGAGTTATGAATTTTTGAATTTAGGTCATGAAAACTGGGTTGAAGTTTTACAGTGTGCAACATATGAAAATTCTGGGAATGCTGTGTATCCATCTGGCTTTGGGTGATATTTTTCCTTAAAACCAGACTAAATAAGGGTCGCATAGGCTCTGGAATCACCGCATTTTGATTTTTATAGAGTTAGTTACGATTTCTCAAAGTTGCTGAACAATTGTGGTAGATTTGGTCCCTTATGCGAAAATTGAAGATGTAATGGCATAATGTAGTATTGTTGAAATTTGAGGTTAGGAATTGGTCTTTTGGGTTAATTGACCACTTTAACTCCTTAGTTTATTTGATTAAATGTCCCTAATGATAACCAACTTGAGTGTTTGAATTAAAGAATTGGATTAAGTAATAACCTGTCGTTGAAATTCTAATTATAGGATTTGACATTTGCCCTATACGTGATAAACCAGTGCCAATGCACGAGCGGAAAGAACAAGGTAGTGACTCTTTCTCTGATTCTATGTATGATGCCTTGCATGTATGTCATTTCATTGAATATGCCGTGATGTAACATTGCCGTTGTGAAATGCTGTTGTTGTGCTCTTGTGAAACATGCTGTTGTGAATTATGATGTTGTGAATGCAGCAAAAGCTGTTGCAGAAATGCCGTTGTGTTGTTGTTGTTGTTGTGAATTGCTTACATGCTTTATGATTGTACATGTTATAAGTGAATTGTTACCACTGAGATTCTTTTGAATCTCATTCTTTCCAATGACTAACCTATAGCAAGGGCAAGCGGTTCAAAGGAAAAGTAAGTTATGAAGGGCGGTTAGAGCTCCTAGCCATGAGTTTTAATTTTGGTAGTTGGTTGTCATATTTTGTTGGGGATTAGTTGCACATGTTGTACATATTGAATAGTGTTGTGTAATGTATGGGAAACTAAGCGTTGTAAACCCTTTATTAACTAACGAAACCTGAGCGTTGTCGGGAATTTTTGGTTGCACTCTGATATGTATGAATGAAACCGAATTGGAAAGACCAATTATATTCGAGATGTGAATGTGAGACCGCACTAAACAGGTTTTGGAAATGTTTTAAATTAACCACTGGTCTCTATTTCAACTTAATGACGTATTCTGGAACTATAAATTTGGCTATTAAGGTAGGAGGTGACAATATCTTGTTATTGGGGTAAACTTTGTATTAAAAATCCTGAGCCATGTGGTTTAGCATTAATTAATATATAAGAAATGCTTGTTAAGAAACAATAATTAATGTTGTTCACTTTAGCTAAAAGTACGTGAGTAACTGCTAATCATAGTCAACTGACGCGTGAGTATGTACAGAGAGAGAGAGAGAGAGAGAGAGAGAGAGAGAGAGAGAGAGAGAGAGAGAGAGAGAGAGAGAGAGAGAGAGAGAGAGAGAGAGAGAGAGAGAGAGAGAGAGATTGAATTAGTGTTGTAGTAAAGCTCGCATCTCTCTCTAAGATATTACCGTTTTGTAGGTAGCATGGGGATCGATTTCAAACGACAATTAATCCTATATATTTTCGTCGACAATTCATACGTTTTTTTATGTTACTAGTTTATTGCTCATTAAATCAATATCTTGAAATAACTTATTTTCCAATATCTTCGTTAAGAATGTGTGTATATATATAGTGCAGTTTATCACACACCTTACGTGGAATAAAGAGAATATATAATAATTTTAATGAGGAGATGAAGTGATTAATTAAGACCTGATGTCAAATAATATGCAATAATCTTATCGGTTAGACCTTAGTGAAACTTTGAACTCCAACTTATACATTAAAATAAAACGTGTTCAGACACATAATCAAACAATTAATTTCCTTTCTCGTTCTGTTTCTTTTTTATTCTCATGTAATACACACACACGGCTGTTCAAAAAAAAAATACACGCACACACACACACACACAAACCTAGAACGCATGCAAGAGAAGTCCAGTTTTGGAAGCAATGTAGTGAAATGATATATGTATAAGCAAGAAATTTGCTTTCGAGTCTTCCTTTCAATTTAGAAGATCTGCCTCTGCCAACATGTGAAAACTATACGATGGATAATGATTAAGAGATTAGCTCCTAGTGATAGATTATAAATAATTACTCAAATTAAAATTGACGAAATATATATATATATATATATGCAATATGACTATACTCATAAATATATAGTAAAAACTTTTGAGGGGCTTAATTGAACACTTCTGTTGATTGGTTAATTAAGGCAGTAAAAGTTTAGGTTATTAGTTGTAATTTATGGTCAACTTAATTTAATTTGATATTAGATGGTGTAATAATGCATCAAATGTTTCTTCACCCAAAAGGAGGAACTCACATATCCATCATACCCTTAAAGGGTTGAATTCACAACCTCTTGTTTAAGTCAAGACTTAAGAAAGTACTCAGTGTCAATTGAGCAAAGCAACTCTTTTAATAATTAAGCTAGTTTGAATCTATGTGAAAGTCATCTCATCATCACTTATATAACACAACTAGGTTATTAATGCATGTTTTAGGTATATAAGTAGTTCAATTTGTAACTCATCGTGCTCCCTAGGTTTTGACATTCTATAGTTGGATAAGTGGCCTAATTAATTACATAAAACACGGCATTCTGGTTTCATTTAATCTTAGGTATATCATATCTAACAGAATTTTTCAAGGGTCGCGTGGTATGGAGAAATAAAGAGAAGAAATGGAGCTATTATATATATATATATATATAAGTAGATGATTTACTTTTACTTAGTTTTTTATTATTGAATTGCCTAGCTTATCTCCCTTGTAATACTTTCTTACAAAAATAGAATACACGTAAATTGAATCAATTTACGTACCACCAGTGAAAATAATTCATTATTGGACTGTATGTACACCATATTTTTAAAGTCTCGCTCATCTATTTTTATTCCATCGTCAACTGCTAGAATTTGATGTGCCCGGGTCTGCATTAGTAAATTAATTTTAACAGGAATGAATATAAGATAATCATCAAGGGGGTGTTATAATATTATTAAAGAGCCATGAAATAATAAAATCATCCATGCATGCATGCGAGAGACCACTTGGCTAAGTAGAAACCTGTCCCAAAATCCAGAGGGTCTAACAATTAATATATACATAGGTGTGTATGTGTAGAAGAAGAAGAAGATTGACCCAATTAAGGGCCTGTTTGGGAAAGCTGTGAAAGAGGGAAAAGCCACAGGGCACTGTGAAAAAGTCACGGTTTCTATATTTACACCAACTAGTATCGATCATCGATGTTATATATATATATATATTGATGCATAATTTTTTCCATTTTCAATATTAATGACATATATGATGAACTTCACGCATCTAATTTTAAATCACTCATAACTAAACAATGAAAACAATATGGTTATATATAATTTTATGGCATGGAACTTTCATCAAATGGTGTAAATTTGCCGCTGCAGTCCAATCCTCAATTATCTATCGATAGATCTGAATAATTTTTAATAAAATTAAACATCTATTTTAAAGAATAAAATAAGAAAGGAGCTGCATTATTTAAAAACACGTTGTGTAACATATGCTGGCCAATCCCTGGAGTCTTTGACACTTTGCTTTCTTTCTAGGTTAGTAAATCTACACTGCTTGGAGTTAATTTATTTTTAGTTTGAGTGTGGTTATGCCTTCTGCCACCTTTGTTAGCAAGTTACTAATTGCTTATGATGTGTGTTGTCAATTTTCAAGTTGATGTGTTATCTTATGATGGAGGCTTACGTACTTTTTACTAATTGCTTTTCTTTTGGTCTTCAGTGTTTACATATGCTTGAGGAATTCTACACTGCATTTTCGCAGTTTCTCTTTCACCCTCTTTGCGGATGTATTCTTCATCTTCAGAGTGGTTCTCCATGAGTTATCATGCTTCTGCTTCTTCTTACACTATTTGCTTATATCATCAGGTGGCCGGGCAACAGAACTTTGGAGACTTGCATTTCACAGTTCCATATCTGGTTGAGGAATGATCGGATTGGTGATTGAGGAAAATAACAATGAGAACATATATTTGTGAAAGAATTGTTTTACAATGAGAACATATATTTAAATGTTATATTTTTCATATCTTAGACGTTGTAACTGCATGTATCGAAATAATATAATCATATTTTTATTATGTATTTTCCCTTTTGCTTTTCCTTTTAACCAATCACCATTTCATTGCACAGCAGTTTTGCAAATTTTCTTCTTATCAATGTTTTATATGGAATGTGTATGCATTATCATGTTTATTTTTACTATATGTTAACGCGACTATTATTGTAAACTATGGGTGCTTTTAAAAAATCTGAATATTTATGCACGTATATCCGAAACCAAGACTATCTTAATATACTTTTAGATGAAAAGCAAAGGGCACGCATTTTTTTACAAATTATGTAATTTTATTTAGATGAATTTATTTTTAATTATTTTAAAAAACTTTGTGTAATACAGAACACTAATTAGTATAATTCAATGGAGCTTAAAAGAATGAATTGAATTCTAGCTTGAAATTTAAAAAGACATGCGTACGAAAAAAAGGCAGATCAACCCAAATGAGGCTCACTTTGATTCCCTATGGCTCTTACGCAAGATCCAAAAAAATTCTATTTTTCTGGCAAAAGATTTTTAAAAATATCGTGTAAAGTGTAAACGATCATTATTCAGCGATATGTTTGACTGGTCAAAGAGGTTGCTGGATGTTCAAAATGAATTAGTCTGATTTTACTACTTATCAATATATTATATACAGTTAATTATTAACATTAACTTAGATATGTCAGAGATTAGTATCAGTATATATTGTTAACAAGTCAATAATGGCGATTGAAAGTGAATTTAGAAGTAATGGATAAAGATATTATAGAACTAGTTTGTTACATTCATCGTTCATAGACATTATAGAACTAGTTTATTTGTTTACTTAAATGTTGCTCATCATTGTCTTTAGAGGAATTACAAGTAACCTCTTGAACTTTAGTCTAATTGCATTTTTGGCATCTGAATTTTAGTGCATAAAAGGCAATGTCCTTAGACTACCATAAAAAGTTAAAAAACAAAAAATCTTCAAGTAAAAAAAAAAACCCTTTTCTTGAAGAATTACTTGACAATCAAGGTAACAATAGTTGTAGAATGGAAGGCAGGAGCTCCTGTCATCTTCAATGCAATCGAGCCTGGTTGTGGTTCCACCATTTTCAGATATATAGCTTTGATCTTTTGTTCTCTTTTGGGCAGCTTTTATTATTTGACACTCCTCTTACAGCCAATTAGAGTACCCTATTTTCTCCTAGAATCTTTTCTAGCCAAGCTCCACTGTCGTTGGAAGCCTGCAGCGAGTTCCCCTAACAGCACCCTCACCCCACCAAAAAAAGGAAGGGATTTTTTTTTTTACCTCTTTCTTGGTCTGACATTCCTACTTGTGGGTTCATCATTCTCCATAGTGTTAACCGACATCAGCCCCTCATTATTCTCTAATTTATCATTACCTGCTGTATATTTTATTTCATATACCTTGTTTATACTGTTGAACAGCATATTCTTCATGGAGGCTGAGCTTATAAAAATTATCCCAATCTTGTATACAACATAATGTCTTCTGCCACACATGCTCTAGTGTACCATAGGAGAAGTTGTAAATACGAAATGTTAAACAGTTAAACGTAATGGTCAAGTTCAAGTTGTGTACTATCCCAATGATACTTTTTAGCTATTGTTGTACGTATGGAGTTCACTCTCAGATATGGAGATCTCACTGAAAAAGTGGGCCTAAGCAGACTGGGAATAGAAAGTTGTTTTCCCAGTTTAATAGAGAGAAGTTATCCTCCTTGTGGAACTCCAAAACATGGATTAAATGTGTTTAAAATTGTGAGCTTAAGAGCTCATATTTTTCATTGATGTATAAACCTAGGCTTACAAACTTGTATTTATAGAGTTACAGAATGAGAATGACGCGGGAAAGAACACTGAGATAGCGAAGAGATTGAAGGAAAATGGAAGAGAGATTTCGGTGCAAGTAAAAAATGTCAGGCTTGCACCGAAATCCCTTCTGACTTCTAACACTCCCCCTCAAGCTGGAGAATATATATCGATCATTCCTAGCTTGCACCTAAATCCTTCAAACTTGGCTCTGCTTAGTGGTTTTGTCATAATATCCGCAATTTGGTCATCAGATCGTATGTGGGACAATCTCATGATACCTGCTTCAATCTTTTCTTTAATGAAATGTCTGTCTATCTCAACATGTTTTGTCCTATCATGATAGACTGGGTTTTCAACCATTTCAATGCTGGCTTTGTTGTCACACCATACTTGCATTGGTCCCTCATGTGGAATTCCTAATTCCTTCAGTAATCTGATAATCCAAAGTCCTTCACGTACTCCATTGTTAACAGCTCTCAGTTCTGCTTCTGCACTGCTTGTTGACACCACAGTCTGTTTCTTGCTTCTCCATGTAACCAGATTTCCCCACACATATGTGCAATATCCTGAGACTGACCTTCTAGTTTCCCTGTCTCTGGCATGATCTGCATCAGTGTACAAAGCTGCCATGTGTTCTTCCTGTTGTTGATGCATGAATTGACTTGCTATTCCAACTGCATGACTAATATCTGGACGTGTGTGGGTCAAGTATATGAGTTTCCCAACAAGTCTTCTATATCGTTCTGAATTTACTGGGACACCATTTGGTTTGATTATGAGGTGACACCCTTCTTCCATTGGTGTTCCTACAGGTTCTGTTCCTAACATTCCTGTTTCATGCAACAAATCTAGGGTATACTTCCGCTGAGATACATTGATGCCCTTTTTAGTTCTTGCCACTTCCATGCCCAAAAAATACCTCATTTGTCCAAGATCTTTCACCTGGAATTCAGTTGACAAATCTTGTTTTAGTTGAGCAATGGATCCTTCGTCGTTTCCTGTAATGACTATGTCATCCACATAGACAATCAAGATAGTGACTTTGTCATTATCGCGTTTAATAAACAAAGTGTCATCTGCTTGTCCCTGAGTGTACCCAAGTCTTTTCATAGTTTTAGTAAACCTGCCAAACCACGCCCTAGGTGATTGTTTGGGCCCGTACAGTGATTTGTTGAGTCTACACACAGAGTTGTTAGGAGCTGAAATTCCATCTGGAATCTCCATATATACTTCTCCTTTTAAGTTGCCATTCAGAAATGCATTTTTCATGTCCAGTTGATGCAATGACCAATCCAAGTTAGTTGCGATTGATAGTAGTACTTGGATGGTATTAAGTTTTGCTACTGGAGCAAATGTCTCCTGATAATCAATTCCATATGTCTAGGTATATCCTTTGGCAACAAGTCTAGCCTTGTATTTGTTGATTGTGCCGTTAGGATTGAATTTAGGAGTAAATATCCACCTGCATCTTACTGGTTTCTTTCTTTTAGGAAGCGTTGTAATCTCCCATGTTTTATTTTCCTTAAGTGCTCTTAATTCTTCTTCTGTAGCTTGTTTCCAATTCTGATCAGTCATAGCTTGTTGAA
Source organism: Inga laurina (assembly GCA_963855925.1). Taxonomy (NCBI): domain Eukaryota; kingdom Viridiplantae; phylum Streptophyta; class Magnoliopsida; order Fabales; family Fabaceae; genus Inga; species Inga laurina. Next base: position 58,644,959 of record OY979711.1, read on the forward strand.
ATGTGTCTGGAATTTTCATCTGTGCACTGTTTGCAACAAAGCTTTGCATTTTTACAGAAAGATTACCGTATGAAACAAAACATTGAATTGGATGTTGAGTACACGATCTTACCCCTTTTCTTAATGCAATAGGCCAACCCAGTTCTTCAGGATTTAATACCGGATTAGAGTCATGGTCATTCCTTCGAATAGGAGAGATAGTTCTACCAGTGTTTGATTCATCTTGTAGTCTGGATTATGCCTCTTGTCCTAATTCTATATCCATCCCTGAATTGATTTCAACATTTGTTTCCAATTCATTCAATAAGGGAGGTTTAGATGAACTTTGTTCGGTTTCAGGATTATGTTGGGTAGGACTAGGTTGGTTTGTGAGAGGTAAGGGGTCAATGACAGGTATGAGAAGATTGTATCCCTGGAGATAATAAGCTTCTTGGAAGTAGGGCAATAGCATTTGTACCCTTTTTGAGTAGGGGAGTAACCAAGGAATAGACATTTGTCAGCTTGAGTACCAAGCTTGTTGCCATCATTTTTGTGGACAAAAACAACATAACCAAATACCTTAAGAGGCAATGAGTTGATGATGGAGAAAGTGGGAAAGTGTTCTAGGAGTGTTTGGATAGGGGTGTTGTATTTGAGTACTTTGGAAGGCAAGCGGTTGATGAGATAGGTAGCTGTGAGAATGGCATCGCCCCAGAAGATAGTAGGAACATTTCGTTCCATTAGTAAGGTTCGGGTTACTTCCAACAGGTGCCGGTTCTTTCACTCAGCTACTCCATTTTGTTGAGGAGTGTACGGGCATGAGGTTTGGTAATGAATTCCTTGTTGGTCAAGAAATTCTTTAAAGGTGTTGGTCATGTATTCCTTGGCATTATCACTTTGTAGTACCTTAATGGAAATATTAAATTGAGTGCGCACAAAGGTGTAGAAGTTTTGAAAGATTTTGGCTACTTCAGATTTATCTTTCATTAAATAAACCCATGTGGTTCTGGTATGGTCATCTATGAAAGTAACAAACCATCTGGCATTGGTGAGTGTTTTTATTCGTGCAGGTCCCTAAATATCACTATGGACTAGTGCGAATGGTGAGGAAGGTTTGTAGGGTTGTTTGGGATAAGAAGCTCTGGTTTGTTTTGCAATTTGGCAAGTTTCACAATGAAAAGGAACAGAATTGTTATTGAATAAATTTGGAAACAAATGCTTCATATAATCAAAACTAGGGTGGCCTGAGCGACAGTGCCACAAGTGTACATCATGATTTTGTGAGTTAGAGCTAACCAGTGCTCTTCTTGCCTTTCTTGCATCTCCTGATTTCAGGTTTGAATCTTCAAGGTAGAACAATCCATCCCATTCTTTAGAAGTTCCAATCTTCTTCCCTGATTTTAAATCCTAAATAGTACAGACATCGTTATCAAAAATGACTCGGCACAGTTGGCCTTTAGTTAATTTACTCACAGATATAAGATTGACAGTGAGTGCAGGCACAAATAGAACATTATGAATTTTCAGGGTATTAGAAAGTACGATTGTGCCAATTCCTTCAACTTTAGTGTATAGACCATTAGCAACTTTAACTCTAAGATTCTCATGAATCAAATTAAGAGTTGTAAACAATGTGCGATTACCAGTCATATGATCAGTTGCTCCTGAATCAATAATCCAAGCATTCCACTAGCTCGTGCAATATTTAGAGCTAAAATAGAGTTACCTAATCGTACAAGGTTGGTGTTGGGCATAGAATTAGACTTATTTTGTCTGTCTAGCATTCTACGAAACATCCGCAGTTCCTCTTTAGTCAAAGAATTGTTATCCTCAGCTTCTGACTTAGTGGCAGAGATATGGCTTTGTTTGTTACTTCCTGGTTTTCCATGAAGCTTCCAGCACTCTTCTTTGGTGTGGCCCTTCTTCTTGCAATAACTACACCATTTGTTTCTTCGTTCGTCTTGTGGTCGTTTTGCCGCCAAGGTTGACCTTTCAATTGAGTTCGAACTACCTTGGTTTGTTGCCAGGGCTGACCTTTCAATTGGGCTTAAGCTACCTTGATTCAAGAGCTTTCTGCTTTCTTCGAACTGTACATGGTTGACAACATCAAAGAGATGCGGTAAAGGCATTAGGCCCATTATTCTGCCCCGTATCTCCTCAAATGAGTCATTTAGTCCAAGAAGAAAATTATAGACTCGTCCTTCTTTGACTATTTTCTTGTATAACTGAGCATCTTCCACATTTTTCCATATATGTACTTCAAACAGGTCCTGTTGTTACCAGAGTTTGATCAACGCGTTATAGTAATCAGTGACAGTGAGAGTACCTTGTCTCAAATCATGAAGTTGGTGCTTCAAATGGATCAAGGCTACAGTATTATCAAGAGAGGAATAGGTTCTTTTGGCTGCATCCCAAATTTCTTTTGCAGTAGTTGCAAGAAGATATCCTTCACTGATGTTATCAGTCATAGAGTTGCACAACCAACTCATAACTTGATTGTTCTCAGCAAACTATGTATCAAAATGAGTGTTATCAGGGGCAGGCTGGGATGCTTCTCCATCGATATACTTCTCATTTCGCTTTCCACAAAGATACCTTAGCACGGTTTAGGACCATTGGAGGTAGTTTCTCCCATTAAACCTGTGGTTAATAGCCATAATCTGACTATTGGGGAGTTTTGGAGCCATCACCGTTTTGCTAGTAGTGGAGGAATGAGAAGAAGATGAGTCTTGGGTCTCAGAATTTGTACCTGACATGAGTGCCATTGGTATAGCCCTAGTTATGGATGAATTTTGAGGAAAAGAACTAAAGATAGGAGGAATTTTGGAGGAATCCATGAGAAAATGGTGGCCGCAAGAATCCTTGAGCTTGTAAAGTTCTCTGGACGACGGTGCATGGGTTTCACGCACCGGTGAACAGGGCGGCGTGTGGGTTCACGCGCCGGTGATAGTGGTAGCGCGTGAGTTTCACGCGCTGCTCAGATTGACCTCGCGCTCTAAGATAACGCCGGTCGGCGGTGTCTGAGCTCTGCTGAAGTGGCGGTGTGCTTCAACGCGTCAGTATGGCTGAGATCGAAGCACATCGTCACTTCCCCTGTTTTTTGATCTACAGTGTGAATTCCTCTCTCGCTTCACCGTTTCTGGTCGCCGGTCATTCTATGCCTAAGCTCTGATACCATGTGAGCTTAAGAGCTCATATTTATCATTGATGTATAAACCTAGGCTTACAAACTTGTATTTATAGAGTTATAGAATGAGAAGGACGCTGGAAAGAACACTGAGATAGCGAGAGATTGAAGGAAAATGGAAGAGAGATTTCGGTGCAAGTAAAAAATGTCAGGCTTGCATCGAAATCCCTTCTGACTTCTAACAAAAATTAAAATTTTGGTATTGCATGTACACAGGGTGGGATAAGGCTTGTTATTGTTGTTGTACGCACACAGACATATCCTAAGATTAGTTGCACATAAATTTCCCTTGGTGTTAGTTCTTGCTTACAAATTCAGTGATTGACAAGAATGATTTTAAATTTAGGCTTGTGTGTGTGTGTGTGTGTGTGGAAAGCCCAAGTGTTTAGTGCTATTATTTGAGGCATGCCATTTTTATTCTAGAGGTGAAACATAATCAACAATGTATAGTATTCTAAAACACTGTAATAGGCATTAATATCGTTGTCGGTTATCATTTTAAAGTGATCTATTTGGTAGATCTATTTCATGGTTGGATCATAATTATTGAGTTTGCTTTATTGTCTTAACGTAGCAATATAATTATCCTTCTTGATGGATGGTTTCTGTAATCATGATATCAAGTTTGATAATTTTTTTTACTTAGCTCTTCTAGTGCTCTCAGTTTCCTGGATGGTTGTCGTCTATAATTTTCAAGAGGCTGCTTGATTCTCTATTTCTACATGCAGAAAGAGGAAATCATCAAATATTCCATCTAGTCTTCAATATAAGACCTAATTCACTTTTTTGAAGAGATTAAGGAAGCTAAATAAATTATTTAATTATAACATATGCTATATATTGTTAGATTACATATCAGTGTACAAGTCAGACAAATTAGTTTGGAGAAAAATGATAAATATAAATACTCTAAAGTTATTTATTTAGCTTTCTTAATTTTTCAAAAAAGTCAATTGGGTATTATATTAAAGATTGGAGGTAGTAATTGTGTTGTATACAGATTTTTCGCTTGTTATCTGGCAGTTTCAGCTTTGCCTCATTCCATTATCAGGGATCGCTGACAAACATTTGATGTTTTTCTTGCAGTAAATCAGAATATGTTATTTACAAGCTCAAGGAGATAGGGAAAGTTTCAGATAAAGACATTTTGCAGATTAGTGAGAAATTTGATAGAATAGATGTCGGCAACTGTGGAAAAATAACTCTACTTGATCTTATGGAGGCTCAAAATTGATAAACAACTTTAGTGTGATTAATCAATCCTATTCTACTGTGGCATCTGTTGAAGAGAGGGATATTAGATTCTTAAGCTCCATATGGGTATTTCCAGTTTAGGGATACATCTCTATATATATATATATATATGTAGCTAATTGAGATAAGGACTTGTTGTAGTATAGCATTATGGCTTGTGAGCTTATGTGTCTTTAGGATTGTATATATTGATAAATTGCTTAAAAAGGTGATACTTCTTACAGCTCTTGAATATTATACTTCGGGGACATCCGAAAAAATTGGAACAACGTATAGAAGATTGGCATGGTCCCCTCTGCAAGGATGACACACGGGAATAAAAAAGAAGAAGAAAAAGATTGTTCTTTTGTCTCAGGGTCTGTTTGGCACAGTGTTAAGGGAGGGAAAACGCGCGGTAGGGAAAAAAAAGCCTGATGAGCATTTATCATTAACCCGCGATAATGAAGAAGCTCTGTGCTTGAGCTTTTTCGGTGTGGCACGGCATAAATCAGTTTTTATGGCAATTAATGCGCAACAAACCCACACCGGTCTTGGTTAATATCGATTTCTCTTGAGTTTTTTCACACCTCTTCTCATTTTCTCACCTAAGCCTCCCTCAATCGTGCATGTTCTCCCTGATCTGGCTGTCTATCATGGTAGTGGTCGTGTCATCGGTATTTGGTGTCGGTATGGTCGAAGGCTGTGAAGCTCATCGCCATCCGTGACTCGTTTTCCGTTGACCGATCGTCCTGCTCCGAGCCATCCCCTGTTCACTTGCTTGTTGCGATCTGTTGCTTGTCCGTGCAGTTTGGTGGCTAGATCCATTGGTGGGTGTTTAGATTTGAAGTCGAGGGATGTCATCTGGTCACCGGAGCTTCTCTGGTCTGACAAGTTTTTTTTACTTGTGTTCAGTTTTTTCCTCTACTTTGTGGTTGCCGAATGTGAGTTGGCTTTCTCATTTCCTGATTTGGGTTCATAATTTGAAGTCAGTGTTTTCTTCATCTCTGTATATTATTACCAAATCTAAGCTCGAGGCTTTGTTAGCATTTTATAGGAATGTGGAAGAAAGGGATATATATATATATATATGTATGAGTTTTGGTTCTGTTCTTTGACATTTTTATGCGTTTGGATGCTGTTTCCCTTCTTTTCCTCATGTTTCTTCATCTATGTGTATGGGTGCTGTTTCCCTTCTTGTACTTATGTTGCTTCATCTATGTATATGAGTTTCAGTGCTGTGCTGTGGTTGCTGCATGTATGCGTATGGGTGGCGTCCTGTGGTTTATTCATCTCTGTTTCTTCATGAAGACCGATTAGCTATATTTCTATTTCAAATCTCTGTTTCCGTTTATTCATCTCTGTTTCTTCATGAAGAAAGATAGATGGAAATGAAGTTGAAAAATTGAATGAAATTGCTACCTGTTGTTGTTTCTGTTTCTTCTATTTTTAAATGTGTGTGTATCATCACAGTCCAAAAATGAGTATTATATCAACTATGCATATTTCTAAATAGAGATTTGATTATATCAACTATGCATATTGAAACATTGTATCAACTATGCATATTGAAACAATGTATCTAAATAGAGATTTGATTATATCAACTATGCATATTGAAGCATCTGAAAAGAAAATTAAAAAGGCATTATATCAACTATGCATATTTCTAAAATTTCAGTGGGGGCAGAGCTCTGTTTAATATATATCCGCCTATGTTAATAACCAAACTTGATATCAATTGAAACATTGTAAAAGCTGAACTTTGTTTTTGGGGTATGAAAATGCTTCACTGTTTGTTTTATTTAGTGCTATCATCTTCTTTTACATGAGCATGAATTGGAAACGTTAGGAAACGTAAACGCCAGGAATCATGTCAATTGCGATTAGGAAACGTAAACATATTGCTTGTATGTAAATATATATATATTTGTATGTGTGTGTGTGTGTACTTGTACATTACAGACATGAAAAAATATAACTTACTTTGAAACATTTCAAGCATGAATTGGCAAGCGTGAAACCATGTCCTGTTTAATTCCTCATAGACTATTCTTTGTAAATTGGTATCAATACATTTGAATAATATGATACCTAGCTGCACACAGGCACACACTTTTATATTGCATCTTTGTATTTTTTTCCTTGTATTTATTTTATTGTTAACATTTTCGCTTTGGATTCTACTGTCCATGTTTTTTTTTGTGTGCTTAGTGTCAATTTTTCTCCCTTTTATTTTTATGCTCTTCAACGGAATCTCAGCAAGACAAGATAGTCTAACGCTAGCGGAAGAAGATAGTTAAGGAAGTCAAGGTTGCAACAACACCGCAGGTTCAATCTCTACTTCTAGTAATCCCAGTTTTATGAAAATCTTGTTTCATATCGCTTAATACATGGCTATGGAAAATGACTAGGAAACATGAACTGGTATGAAAGGCAACAAATATATAGTTGCTTTCTCTGAATTATTTATTTAGTAGCCTTCTTTGCAATGTGATCCACTGTTGGATAGGAGTTGCTCACAAATTTAGTTGCTGCCTCGGTTTATATATATAGGAATTTGATCCACTTTTGGCTATGCGTCCAATGGTGTAATTTATATGCCTTTTATCTTCTTTGTGATTATATTTATGTGCTTTATTGTCCATCATCCCATAAAGTTTCACCTTTTATTTGTGCTTCAACTGTAATGAAATGGTTTAATATAAGTTAATCTTCACTTGTTCATAGTTGACATAGAAGTATGAACAAGGAGAAACATAGAATAATGTGGGATGTAAATACCATGGGGATTTTCATACATGAATGCGTTGATCAAATTTACAAGAAAGAATGTCAAGGATCTTCATTCACGAAGGATGGATGGAAGCTAGAACATTATATGCGCATTTAATGAAAAAATAGGACAATCATATGACAAGAAGCAACTGAAAAATAGGTTTGATAGCTTGAGGAAAGAATAGAAGGTGTGGGATAAGTTATTCTCGAAAGAGACGGGCATATCGTTTGACTCTACGAGGAATATGGTGATCACTGAAGATGATTGGTGGGAGAGGAAAATTCAGGTGCACAAATATTGTTATGATTATTATGAAGAACAATGTTATGATTAATATTTGTATTATTTTATATAAGGCATTGATTTTGGAAGTTTGTATGCATACAAGAGAATGCGCAGTATGCCAAGTATAGGTACAGAGGCCTCATGTTTGTGAAAGAATTAGGGATACTATTCAAGGATGTTATGGTATCGGGCGGCATCATGTTCACACCATCTGATCCACAGCGGTTGTCATTGGGTAATGATGAAGATGATGTCTATCGACCCACAATGCACCTAGAAGAAGGATCAGGGGATAGTGAGGAAGATCTTGAAGGTCCTGCTACTTGTGGTAGTATGGGAGTGACAACTAACTTCGAAGGAATAACGTTGACAATGAACACTACACCTAGTACACCCAATGGTTCGGGAAGCAGTGGGAAGAGAAATAGGGTTGAAGGGGCTGAGAAAGCAAAAAGGAAAAAGAAGCCAACTTCAATAGTAATAGCAGATGCGGTTAGTAGAATAGCTGAGGCATCTACGGATAGAGTATAGGCGATAAAAATGATCTCCAAGACTGATACACCAGCGAGTGACGTCGTGGATGAATTACTTACCATTCCTGAAATTGTTGTTGATAGGGACTTGCATCGTCGATGTTGTAATATGATGATGCACCAAATGCCTCGCGACATGTTTGTTGGCTTGAAAGGAAATAAAGAAGCCTTGCTTGAGTGGTTGCAGGAACACGCTTACAACAGCCCACATCTTCAGATTGCCCCGAAGCCCTGAACTCCACTTCATATTACTTTTGAAAACTTAGTCATATGTAGTTATATCGATATACCTAACTTTATGTATGTTACTTTTGAAAACTTTGTCATATGTAGTTATATCGGTATGCCTGACTTTATATATGTTTTGATAGTACTTATGTTAGACGACACAGCTATATGTTAAGCCAGTTGTGAATGTTACCAACTTCTGCTGTATGATGTGAATTTACTTGCACATTTTATAGTCGTATTTGGTTTCATACAATCTTCGCAAAAACACAGGTTACAACGTTTATGGCAAGTTCGAGTGGTGCAGATAGGTCAGAGCGAACGAAGGAAGTAAGATTGTCTCATGCAGATAGAATGTCTTTGCTTATATCCCTCTTAGATGAAGAGTTGACAGAGTATGAACACGTAGCTGCGCTGATGGCTCAATATCTCTTGCCATATATTTGCAAAGAGCCATGCATAACTAGCAAGCAAACAGGTGCATAGTGGGTGCAAGAGGTATTGGAAGGGCACGATGGAATTTGTCATGAAAATTTCTGAGTGGAAAAACGTGTCTTCTCTCTCTTGTGCTCAAAATTGGTAGAACATGGGTTACGACGAACTAGGTATATTGGAATTGAACAAATGGTTGCCATGTTCTTATATACAGTTGGACATGCAAAAGGAAATAGAATCCTACAAGAACGATTTCAGCATTCTGGAGAAATCATTAGTAGGATATTCCACATGGTTTTAAATGCTTGTGTTAATCTAGCGACAGAAATTATCAAACCGGCTGATCCCAAGTTCCGTCATTGTCACCAAAAAACAAGCAATGATCGGCGATATTACCCCTATTTTCATGATGCAATAGGAGCAATTGATGGAACTCACATCAAGTGTGTAGTTAGTCAGTCTGAGCAGGAGAGGTATATAGGGAGAAAGGGATATCCGACACAAAATATCATGGCCGTATGTGATTGGGATATGTGCTTCACTTTTGTGTTGATAGGTTGGGAGGGAATTGCACATGATGCTTGTGTCTTCCAAACTGCTATCTCTACTCCATCTATGAATTTTCCCCATCCACCTCAAGGTATATCTCCAACACCTGACTGATACATTGTGTCTTTTTCCCCCTCACCTTTGCTATAATTTTACAGTGTAAATACAAATTCCATCTTTTTATCAGGGAAATATTATTTGGTCGATGCTGGCTATCCAACACCTGTTGGATATCTTGGTCCATATAGACGTGAGCGTTATCATCTTCCAGACTTTAGGCGACGCGAGGGATTTGCAAATCCCAACGAGATGTTTAATTATTATCATTCAAGTTTGCAGACTACTATAGAAAGGACGTTTGGAGTCTGGAAGAATAGGTTTAAGCTCTTGGGGGAAATAAAGTCGTATAGCTTTGAAACACAAGTCTACATAGTTTGTGCGATAATGGCTATACATAATCTTATCTGGAGAAATTCCCAAATAGATATGGATTTCTGAGAAGCTGAACGAGGAAATATACCTGGTCAAGATACTAATGATCCAAGTGATGTCGCATCCACATCAACTATCCGTAGATTATCGTCAACACAAATGAATGATGTTCGTGACACAATCAAAGACCAACTTGTTAGGGGTAGATGATCCAATAATGAGACATTGCATGTATGCTTTATAATGTAGACATAAATTTATCCAGTTTTAATTGAAGTGGCTTTAGTGTATTTTTCTTTTTTTTCAATAATAATTGAACTTTTATTATTTTATCAAATTTTATTTATATTTTTTTACTTCAATTATCACAATATATACAACTAATATATATAGAGTATTCAATAAGATTCATGCATTTTTCAGTCATTTTCCATCTTAACGGGCTATTCAAACACCAATCCAAATACCTTTAAGGTTAGAAAAAAAAAGTCACTTTTTCTACCGCCAATCCAAACACAAATCACATCTACATTTTGACTTTTTTCGTATCTGACTTTTTTAAAAGTCAAATAGCAAAAAAAGTTACTTTTCTATTGCTAATCCAAATGGGCACTTAGATGGTATCAAAGGTCAGAGGTAAAATAGTTAATACCATTGTTAGTTCTTATAGTTTGATCGAGTTTTGATTTTAGTCCCTATAGTTTTAGATTGTTGGTTTTAATCCATATAGTTTCATAACGACTTAATCTAAGTTTAAATATAAGGACCAAAACAAAAACTTGTTAAAAGTATGGGAACCCGTCGTTGAACTTAAATCAAATTTTTACAAAACTATAGGGATTAAAACTAACAATTTAAACAATAGGAACTAAAGCCAAAATTTGATTAAACTATAAAGACTAATAATAGTATTAAGCCAAGGAAAAATAGGACACTGGGACCATAAGTTAATCAATTGCAAGTTTTGTTGAACATTGTCTCTGTTTTATAAGGTTTGAGAACATATAAACCAGAGTGGGGGAAAACTTAGACAACTTGGTTCAGGGAAACGCCTGAAGATCTTAGAGAAAATAATGGTTTGAATGTGTCACTTAGTTGTATCTTACCTAAATATTTGTAACGATGAACTGTGTTGTACTTGAGAATTAATTTTTATTTCATACATATGTAGCCCCTCTGTTTTGTACTGGAAGATGCGTTATTTGACTCAGAAACAGGGGAGCTTATAACCATTTTATTCTCCTGAGTCCTGACCAAAAAAAAGAAAGCTGCATTTTTAAATTATTCTCTTGTGACCGTTATATTAACTGGGTTATAGCGCATTTAAGAGAGAGGGCAAACAACTTTGCAAGGAAAGCCTGACATCAATCTTTGACTAGCTTTGATGTTTCCTAAAATTTTTTATCTGAACCTTTTGACTTCTTCAATCCTTCCCATATGCTCCACTAGATGGATTTTTCCTTTTTTCCACTCCCACAATTTGTTTCTATTTTGTGAGTGGTCTTTTGGGTGTTTGATGGAAGTAAGCCACCAAACAAACAGAAATGACAAAAAAAATGCCAATGGGAACTACGTACCAGCAAAGAAAAGAAAGTTACTCAATAATATATGGCAATTAACTAATTTATGCAAATAAAAAAATAATAGTTAACTCATTTAATATATTATAAATTGAAATATTTTTTCACTTTTATTCTTATTAAAGAATATGGATCCTATGTGCTATTTTGAAGAGCGAGAGGGGATCTAATAAGCAGTCAAAATTGGAAAATGAGTATTAATTATCATACAAGTGACTTGTATTTTGAACCATACCTTTCTTCTAACAACACCCTATATTATGGATCGGAGGGAGTATAGTGATATAGGTTTATGAAATATAAGTAAATCAAATCAATTTTAAGAAGACTTGCAAGTATGCAGGGGGTTTTGATAAAAACAAAAAAAAAAAAAAGTGTGCGGGGGGTGATTCTCAGCGAGAAGTTAGCTTAGGGGTTGTTCGGATTAATGTTTGCAAAAGTGACTTTTATTTTAACTGTCTTTTGTGAACTTGAATTGGAGTAAAAGTTAACTAATATAATATAATTTATGTTTGGATAAATTTTTTAAAGAAAAAGGTCAATTTGACAGAAATTTGTTTGAACGGTATATTAAAAAAAATCAGTTTTAGAAGAGTCGAACTTTAAAAAAAGTCAAAAGCCTAAAAAAATTGCTTCAACTATAATGTGACTTTTGGGTAAAAAATCAGTTTGCCTAAACCCTAATCCAAACATAATATTTAGCCTTTAACTAGCTTTTAATCCTAAAAATGCCAGCTTGGATCCACTCAACACTATCCCAAACAAGCTCTTAGTATGTTTACATATCTTTTTGTTATTAGATTCATCTATTTTAGGTCCTCTGTCGATGACAGAGAGTTACATCTCTCTCATCGGAGGCTTCTACTGCTTGATTTCTATGTGATTTTGTGATTCTTCAATATGTTTTTCAATAGAGGGCTAGCTTAATTAACGTCATTTTGATTGGTTTTTTTTTGGGTTATTGATGATTATTAGCAGGGTAGGAACAAACACTTGCTCCATATTTATTTTGTTAACTTTCATATCTCTTATATATTTTGCTTTACGTTGTTCATGACCTGCTAATAATCATCAATAACAAGTTGATAAATGAAGGGACTTTTTTAGTAATTAAATTGCTTATATATGGGGACTGTGTAGTAATTCTCTCAAATTTTATACAAAATAACAAGTTTTTCATAGTTTTAAATCATGATATGCTGGATGGGATTTAGAGTTATTTGAGTAAACATGTGAGTGAAATGCTCTAATGTATATGGATAATAGTTGCACACTACAAAAAAAACGTGATTTAGTAGCGGTTAAAAATGATTATTGGTAGGGGTTTTAACCGCTACAAACAACATTAGTAGCGGTTCATAAAAGAAACAGGGGAGTGTTTGAAAATAGACGTGGTAGGGGTATTTATAGGGATCCGCGTAGCATTTGTAGCAGTTAATGTATCCATTTTGTAGCGATTTTTAATTAGTAGCGGTTATGTCTATTTTTGTAGCGGTTTAAAAACCGCTACAAATATTATTTTATTTTTTTTAAATATTTTTTTTCCAGTTTTTTTAAAGATAAAAACATAATTTGAATTTGATCACTCATCCACGCCATCCCTACAGAAATTATGTAGAAAAATTATTGTAAGTGATGTATTATTAAATTTAAAAAATTTAATTTAAATGATGTGGACTTAAAAAAACGCACCGCAGTAGAGGTAAATTGTCATCGCCTTCAGGGAAGTAGTTTTCAAAATTGGCGGGCTGAAATGGCTCACTCTCGTAAGCGATATTATTGCTTTCACCCATGTCGTAAAGGTCTCGTGGCTTTAAATGAACGACCTTGTGCCAATCCCTGTGCCTCTCGTCCTCGACATAATAAACCTGATGTGCCTCTGAAGCAAGAATATACGGCTCATCATCTTGAGAAATACCAGTATGAATTGGCCGTGAGAAATTGACTGATGTGATCCCTAAGTCGTCAGTTGTTAGTCCCCAAGAAGTAGTGGTATTTGCCCACAAACACTTGAACAGCGTCTCGGTGAAACGACCTTGATAATTAAGTTCGACTACATCAAGAAGCTTTCCATAGTAAGGGACGCCTCCGAACTGCATGTTGGCGTCACTGTTGCTCGCAAAACTCCTTGTCCCAAATATGCCATAAACACCCCCGTGAAACCGTGCAAAACTTAAAACCATTGACATTGTATGCTGTAAACCTTTTTGTATGATCAAGAGAGCCGATTGCGAGAGCTCTGAAATCTGGTGAGTGTGGGTTGTGGTCATTTAGTATTCTGCGTCCAAACCAGCTCGGGAATTCTCTGTAGACCTTTTTGTCAACTTTCGAGGATGTTTGTGTACGGATCCTGAGTTGATACTTAACATGACTTCTGAATTCCCTGCAATTAATAATGGAAAGGCGATAGTGAAAAGAAAGTGAAAAATGTTACGAAAGATATAGAATAACATGTGAGTGTACAATTCTTAGTGTATGAAAGATTCAACTTGAGTGCAATTAATCAAGACATGTCTATATGCTTGCAACTTCTCAGTTGCTGTTAGTTTGAAGTTCTCAGTTGCTCCAACTGGTTTACCAACATGAGGGATAAATTCTGCTTATATTGGCGCAGGTTCATGACAATCGTCAACACGAGGTGGGCGGTTGAAAGCCGTGTCAAGGTCATCAAAGTACCTTGAACAAAAATATAGCACCTCATCCCCTATATAGCCTTCAGCTATAAAACCTTCTGGCCATGCCTTATACCTTACGTAAGATTTTAATTTCCCAAGGAACCTACGAAGTAAAGAAGAGAAAATTGATACTAAATGCTAAAAAGGACGACTAGCAAACATAAGAACTAACAATGAAGCACATATTTAAAAGGAGTACCTCTTAATCGGATACATCTATCGATATTGTACTGGGCCAGCGAGCTTTGTTTCATGAACGAGGTGGACTGTAAGGTGAACCATCACAGTGAAAAAGGACGGAGGAAAGATCATCTCCAAATGACAAAGTGTAAGAATGATTTTGGACTGCAACTGATCGACAAGCTCCTCAACGATCAAAACCTTAGAACACAACTTCCAAAAGAAAGAACAAAGTTCCACCAAAACGATGGAAACATCAGGAGGAAGTGCATTCTTTATAGCCAGAGGGAGTAACTGTTGCATAAGAACATGTGAGTCATGACTCTTCAGGCCAGCAACCTTTCGAGCCTGCAAGTCAACACATCGATAAATGTTGCTTGAATACCCATAAGGAACTTTTAATTTCTTCAACATCGTGAGGAAGACTTCCTTGTTCGGTTTTGTGAGGGTAAACTTTGCTGGCTGAAATTTGTCATGCTCATCTTGTCAAGCATCGTCACAAACTCCCATGGCCAAGAAATGTGCCAAGGCCAGGAAAGTCACTAATCGTCCACATCAAGGCTGCACGCAAGTTGAACAAAGTCTTCTCGTAAGTGTCGTACGTCTCAATGCCGATATTCCACAGGTCAAGCAATTTTGCAATAAGCGGTTAGAGATACACATCGATGTCATAGCCCGGTGCCTTTTTGCCCGTAATGATCATAGACATAATGAAGGAGCTTTGTTTCATACACATCCAGGGGGTAAGTTGTAGGGAACTGAAGAGCCATATCATGGGGCTATCAAATAAAACTAAGCTAAATGCCATATAGGGCAACTAACCTAGGTCGATCTCTACGTGGAGCCTTTATTTAGTTCCTAAGTAATCTAGTGTAAATAGCAAATTAACCTAAGAGTATGGGATGTGAGTTTCATCTATCTAATACACAAATCATAAACTCTAGCAACCTAGAATCATAATATGCATATACATAGAGTGGAAGATGAAATTAAGATACAAAGGACTCCCCTAGTTGCTCAAGGACTCGGGTTAGCTTCACCATCACCATCGGATGAAAGATTCTAGCTTCTCATGATTAGAAAATCAGCTCCTCTGGACCTCTGGACTGTCATATTCATGACAGATCTGAAAAACAGAGAAAACAGGGAATTAATCGATGGAAAATGGAAGGAGAAAGAGAGGTGGTGAGTGTGGAAGAGTGGAACGAAGAATGGAATGGAGAAAAATGAGAGTAAACCCCCTCAAAGAGCTCCGTCTGGATGAGATCCAGAAATGCTGAAAAACGTGAATTCTCCAAATGCAGCACTTCCTTCTGCCCCCCTTGCTCGATCTGATTTTGGTGATTATATGGTACAAGGCATTGTTTGGAGGCAAGCAAAAATGTAAGGGATGTTAAGGCAAAGAAACTCAAGCCACCAAACAATGTCTAACTCTCTTCTCATGCATATTAAAATCAGAAAACTAGGAGATAAAATTTGCACATGTGCTCTCCTTTAATTCCATCTTTGTCCTTCATTAAACTCCAATGTACCATGTCATCACCTACATTTATGAGATGCACAAAGGTAATGTCATATGTTCACAATTAATTAATAATGGGAATAACAAATATTCTTTAAAATAAATCAATTTAGCCAATTTAATTCCCAAATAACCTTTACACTCAATTCTTACATTAATACTTATTTATGCCCAAAATAGTTAATCAAATCCCACAAAAGCCTAAGGTTAATCACCAAAAGATATATGAATATTTAGCTCTATCAAATTCCCCCACACTTAGCTTTTGCACTCCTGGGTAAAATCATTTCAAGCCACGAACCAAGAATAAAGATGAACAAGTATGATCAATCTTCAAAAATCACATTTGGTCAACAATGAAGTATCCATCTATCCAAAATCCACAAGCATGCCACATGTTATAAGAACTAGCAAAGATGCAAAGCTTAATCTAAATGAGTTCAATTGGAAACCCTTACTAAGATAAGTGTTTGCACTCTACTCTCATATAAGGTAATTTTTCACTCACATCCACTTTGACCACACTCTACCATAAGCTTGTAATATTTCTAGGCTCTCCACTACTTGCAACAATGGCCGAAATAGATCTAAAGAACTTTGTAGGGTTGTAATGTTGAATAGGCCAAATGATGGAAAAATAAAATATACTACCATGCATGCATCAAATACGATCAATAGAGACAATAGCACTAATCACAATAGTGTAACTTTCTTTTGCCAAAAATTTTCAATTTCAACTAATATATACATATTTTTTATATGAAATGCCTTGTATCTTCTTTCTCTTTCTTTTTTTATTTTTTTTATTTTTTTCTTCTCTTTCTTCTTCTTCTTCTTCTTCTTCTTTTTAACAATTAACATGACACTTCTTCTTCTTTTTAACACATGCAATTGAGATACTTGATCATGCTTAAACATCTCACCATTATTGAAAAATTATGCTCAAAATAGATGAAGCAGCAGCTAGCACAACACATGATGGCATATTAGAGTCCCTAAAAGTAAAACAAAAATCACACAATCCATCTCTCCCCCACACTTAATCCTTGCATTGTCCTCAATGCACATAGAGAGTAAGGATATGACAATGGTGCTCAATAATACAACAAAGAATCAATGTGAGAAAGAGTATATGAACACACAAAGAAAAGATAAAAACAACACAAGACACAAGCTACCTTTTCTACTAGAGTATCCCTCCCCCACACTTGTTCAACATCATGAAATCGTGCAATAAACAGTCCAAAATAGTAGAACAAGGTGAAGGAAGGAAGTAACCTTATCATGGAGGCTTGCAGCTAGTGTGGTACAAACAGAGACGATTGGCTCGAGTATAGAAGTGTCTGCTATAGCCATCCTTCACTTTATAAGTCCTCTTATCACATTTGGCAACCACTTCTAAAGGACCAATCCATGTCTCCTTAAATTCTTCATGTGGAGTAGAATAATGAGGCACATAAGCCATGACATAGTCACCAACTTCAAAAGTGGTCTTTTGTGCTTGAAGCTCCGCATGAGTGGGTTGACTTGGATCAATGGACAAGGCATGGGGTGGAAGTAGTAAAGAGCATCCAAATCCATCCTTAGGCCTTAAAGGCATCTCTTTGCTAGGTGGTGGATTAGTATGGATTTGGCACACCACCTTGACCAGTTTGGAAACTTGCCTCAAGGCTTTAAAAATGTTTAATGGCTACCTTGAATGAGTCTTGGCAGCTCCACTATACGCTGTACTATCATCACAAACAACACCTTTCTGAAAAGTATTTGGGTTAGTGGAAGACTCAACAAGCATAGCATCATTTGGTAAAATAGCAGATGGTGTGGAACAAGTGTAGTCTAGTGAACTAGTACTAGAACACTTGACATCGCTACCATGGGAGGGGGAAATAGAAGAGTAGGGGATAGAAGGGGTAGAATTAATCACATGTGCATCAACATGATTCATATGTCCACTAGAAACTAACCCATGCTCAATATGATCATTATCATGTAATTCATCAATAAAATGTACATCAAGCAAAGAATAGTCTTCATGTGGGTGTTTCATTGTTTCATACATATTAAAATGCACAAAATGATCACCAACAGACATAGTTATAGAACCTTCCTTCATTCTAATCTCAGTGTTAGCAGTTCTCATAAAAGGCCTACCCAAAATCAATGCACCTTCACTCATACTCTCCTTAGACATGTCTAAAACATAGAAATCTGAGGGAATAAGCAAGTCATTAACTTTAACAACACATCCTCAAGCACCCCAAGTGGATATCTAATTGTTTGATTCGCTAATTGCAAAATAACACTAGTGGGCTTGAGTATAGTGACTCTTATAGACTCATAAATAGATTTGGGCATCATATTTATTGCAACACCTAAGTCAAACAATCCCTTAGGAATTGTGAAATTCCCAATTGTGCAAGGTATGGTGAAACTCCTTAGATCTTGACACTTAACCGGTAATTGGGGCTTAAACAATGCACTCACATTAGAAGGAAGTTGGACCATCTCATTAGGCTTGAATATTTTCTTGTATTTGCATAGGTCCTTTAAGATCTTAGCATATTTGGGTTGTTTAACAAGTTCAAGCAAAGGTATATTGACTTCAATCTTGCTAAACAATTCATACAAATAATTATCATACTTTTCACTAGCCTTTTTCATACCTTGAAGATAAGCGTGAGGGAAAGGAAAGTCTTTCAAATTTACCTCTTTACCTTTGTGAACAATGGTTCCATAATGCTCATGTTGGCTTCCTTGTGCAGCTCCTTCATTCTCTTGGCTCGTAGAACTTGTGGAGGAAGTTTTCATCAAGATGCTTTTCTCCTTTTGGCTCTCAGACGAAGGAATGACTTGGAATGTGGAAGCTTGCTCTTGTATACTTTCATCATAAACAACTTCTTCTTCATCCTCTTTTGGATCATCAAGTCCAACTTGCCTGCGACTCCTTAGTTGGATAGCATTTAAACTCTTAGGATTCACTACAACATTAGAAGGCAAAGTTCCCTTCTTGGCATCATTCTCACTGTTTGCATTAGCCAATTGAGAAACAAATGTTTAGAGATTGTCATGCTTCACTTCCATTTGTTCAATCTTGTCACAAAGCTTGCTCATCATCTTCATCAAGGCCTCATTAGTGTTAGGTTCTTAAATAGGTACGTCTCTTGATGTTGATGGACCTTGATAAGATGTCATAGAGGGATTCCTAAATTGTCTTTGAGAATTTTCAGCACCTCTATAGAAGCTCTCCTTCCCTTGATAGCCTCTATTGTCATTGCCTCCCCATCTAGAATTAATTACCTGCACCACATCCTCCCAAGCCAAGTCCTTCAGCCCCTTCGAAACGTGCCTCCACGTCCTGAAGTGAAGGGGGAATTGCATCCAATTCGAGCCCATCTCGTTCAGGAAAAGGTTGAACAGGTGATCCCCATTGTCGATGGGCTGGCCCATGCCCTCATTCCACGGTACTACAACTCGTAGTGTCCGGTTCATGCTGTTCAGACCGGCCACGTCCAGCCTCCTTGTGGACACGTTCCCCTGCTCATCTGCACAATTTACTGCACGTTAGATAAATTGTAATTCAAATTTAACATTTCAAATTTAAATAAATAATTTATTAAATAAAACAAATTTATTTACCTTAGACCTGCACCTAAAACCTAGTAGACCGTGAAGACGACCCTCGTGGGTTGTTCTGCTCCCGCACCTCCTCCTCATCGAGGAACTGCTCCATCTCTCTGATCCCAATCGGGATGTCAAAGTTCTCAATCGCGTCATAGCCCTCAATGCTGATATCTCCCTCCCCCAAATCAAGCACCTCTGGTGCGGTCGTCTCCTGTGGGATCGTCTGCGGTGCCCGTGGTAAGGCCGACTCTTGTGGGGGGATGGGCTGAAATGTTGTGGTCGCCTCCCTCCGCGCTGCCCCCTCCCTTTGCTCCTAGTTCTACTGCTGCCACCCCGCAAAATCGGTCTGGGGACCTCGGGCTCCTTCCCCCTATCCTGTCTTGAAGCCATATCAACTACAAAAATTCAAAAAAAAAAAAACATTTTAGTCACATTATTATACAAAAATATAATAAAAATAAAAATACAAATAAAATACGTATTGTCTCCGTACCTTAAGGACAAATAATGAGAAATACTGCAGCAAAAACTCTTCCACAGACATCTGAACGCTCAAATCTAAAAGAAAACACTCAGAAAAACTTCAGGAAATAAAATGGCCAAACGGAAAAGTAAAGAGAGGCGGCGTTATTATATAGTGGAGGAATTTGTAGCGGTTCTTGAAATAACTGCTACATCAACCGCAATAAAGCAACTAGGGCAACTAAACTTTGTAGCAGTTTTATAATAACCACTACAAATTATAAAAACCTTTAAAGTTCTGTAACGGTTATGGTACAAAACTGCAACAAATTTGGAAACCTCTGAAATTCTGTAGCGGTTATAACTTTATAACCGCTACAAATAGGCGATGTTTTGAATTTTGTAGCAGTTTAGTTGGTTAAACCGCTACAAATAGGCGACCTCTGAAATTTTGTAATGCTTTAACAAAATGCTTGATGATCATGTATATTTTTTATAGTAAGCAAAATGATCATATATTTCGTGTAGTAGACAAAATTACAATACAAAACGATGATTGTCTTAAATAACTACAATACAGTGTAATGTAAAAATAAATGCCTGATAATCATATATAATTTTTTAGCAGGTAAATGACTATACATTTCATCTAGTAGGTAAATTACAATAAAAAACGATGATGATCATTTTTTTAATTATTTTATTTTCTTGATAAAACAAACAAATCACAATACAATGGTAAAAAATACAAAACATTAACTACAATGATTTGTATTACAACAAAATTACTACAATATTATTAATTTGTAAGTTTAAAAATTAAAAAACTTACAATATATAGGAAGTTTAAGCTGAGAAAGTTGAAACTTCAAATCAATACTTAAAAAATAAAAAATATGAGCAAACATATAAGAGTCATTGCAAATTTTAACCAAAAAGAAAAAAAAAAAGAAAACATGGATCAAATGTTTAAAAAACAATGCTTACAAGCTAGGGATCTCCTACTTCTACTTGCTGTCATCAAAGAGAGGAAGGAGTGGGGATAACGAATAAGAAAAGCTAGTAGACCAATAAAGTGAGAGAGTAATGGATCGAAGTTATGGGAAGTGACAAGCGGGAGAGCGATAATGGCGGGATGTCAATGGCGGGGTTTTTAAATTTTGTAAACAGGGGAAGCTTTGGCGCTTCATAAAAGAATGTCATTGCTTCCCATTTTCAAAATAAAATTTAAAAAAAAATGGAAGCTTTGGCGCTTCTTTAGGAAGCACCAAAGCTTCTATTGTGTTTTTTATTTTTTATTTTTTCAATATGAAGTTTTGGCACTGTGTTTATGTAATTGGTTAGTTTAACTATATTTTATGTGTTGATTCTTTTTCTAACAATGGTCAAGTATATACTACTTTTACGCTTCATTATAAAGAAATTTGATGAACTTCATGGAGCTGACTCAGTTTTACGCTTCATTATAAGTGTAAGTTAATACTAGTGACAACAATATATTCAAGCAGATAATTTGGATCTATAAAAAGAAAGAGCAAAAAGTATGACAAACATATCATATAACTTTACGTTGATTGTAATTATTAAACCTTTAACAATGATAAATGTATAATAATATAATGACCCAAGTGAAAAAAAAACTTAATTTAAATTTACTTTATAGCTAGACACACACACAATCGAAGAAGCTGACTGAACCTTTTTTTTTTTTAAAAAAAATACATAGGAAGCTTTGGCGCTTCTTTAGGAAGGGCCAAAGCTTCCTATAAGAAGCTTTGGCATTTCCTTAGGAAGCGCCTTAGCTTCCTATTATAATATTTCTTTTTTTATTTTATTTTATTTTTTGTATGTGGCCTTTTAAAAAAAATTAAAAATACATAAGAAGCTTTGGCGCTTCCTTAGGAAACGCCAAAGCTTCCTATATAATTTTTTTTAATATTACATGGAAGCTTTGGCGCTTCATTAGGAAGCGCCAAAGCTTCCTATTTTCATTTTTTTTAAGCTTCTAATTCTTTTCGACATGTGGTCTCTTTTTTTAAAAAAAAAATTATGAACTTCAGGGAGCTCACTCAGTTTTACGCTTCATTATGAGTTTAAGTTAATACTAGTGACGACAATATATATCCAACCATTCGTTCAAGTAGATAATATTGGATGCATAGAAAGAAAGAGCAAAAATGTATGGTAAACATATCATATAGCGTTACGTTGATTGTAACTATTAAAGATTTACCAATAATAAATTTATAACAGTATAATGACCCAAATTAAAAAAGAAATTAATTTAACTTTTTTTTAAAAAAAACCTAATGCAAATATTATCGGCATATTACAGGGACTCGTAACCAGTTAGAAAGAAATTAAACTTCTTTTGCAAAGCATACGCAAGACTATCGGAAGATTAAAAAGAAAGAAAAAAAAATATTAAACTTCCTATTATATATATATATATTTAAAAAAAAATATAGGATGCTTTGGCGCTTAGTAAGGAAGCGCCAAAGCTTCCTATTATATTTTCTTTTTTTTTTTTTTTAAAAATATAGGAAGTTTTGGCGCTTCCTTATAAAACGCCAAAGCTTCCTATTGTTTTAAAAAAAAAATTGAAGGCCTTGTTTGGCGCTTGTTCAGGGAAGCGTCATGCAAGGTTAACGTCAATTATGACGTTTATAATTGTAAGCGCCAAAGCTTCTAAATAATTTTGATTTAAAAAAAATAAATAACTATCTTTGGCGCTTCATTAAAAAAATGCCACAAAAGTCACGTCACTAAAGCCTTTTTTGTAGTAGTGATTGAATCAATTTACGTACCACCAGTGAAAAAATTTCATTATGGAACTGTGTATACCATATTTTTAAAGTCTCGCCCATATATTTCTATTCCACCATCAACTGCTAGATTTTGATGTGTCCGGGTCTGCATTAATAAATTAATTTTAACAAGGAATGAATATAAGATAATCATCAAGTGGGAGTTATAATATTAAAGTACCGTGTGATCCTCAAAATAATAAAATGATCCATGCATGCATGTGAGAGATCACTCGGTTAAGTAGAAACCTGTTCCAAAATCAAAAGGGTCTAACAATTAATATATACATAAGTGTGTATGTATAGAAGAAAAGGAAGATTGACCCAATTAAAATATCTAATGGAATGCATTTTTCTTTCTCCATCTCAGAAGCCTGCCAACAATACATTTATAAATATATAAATGTAATTTTTCATAGTTAGACTTTATTGACTTTGTTCTTAATTAATTATTCTTCTTTCCCATGTATGAAAAGGAGTCCAAAATGTTTTGATGAGTAATTAAATTTAGTAGGTGTCTAGAAACCAAAAAAATGTGACTCAACTTTGTGGGTGTAATTAAAAATGTTACATGATTAAAAAAGCTCAAAGATAAAAAGAAAATAAGAAAAAGGCTTTATATATGGAGATATATTTTTATTTCTCGTGTCAGTTTTTGATAAAATGAAAAGTATAATATAACAACTTGATGAAACGAAAATGGTGGCATTGATTCTCGTCCAGAAGTGATAGGGACCGATAGTACATGATTGTGAGAATGATAAGATAAATTCATTGGCTAACTTCGCTTCTTAACATGAATTCTTATGAATTCCAATTTTGGTTTCTATATTTATAGCAACTGATATCGATGGACGTTATATATATATATATATATATTGATGAATAATTTTTTCCATTTTCAATATTAATGATGTCACACCCCCCACAGTCACGCCACACTCCTCTAGGGCCTGGAGACGCTCGATGGTACCAGGTTTCACATGGCATGCACCTTATAGCCCTAGGGCGTGTGTTCGACATCTGGGAAGGTGAAAGAAACCCGCTATCGGAGAATAAAGAGAAGAAATGGAGCTATTATATATATATATATATATATATATATATATTGAAGAATAAATTTTTTCCATTTTCAAGATTAATGACATATATGAACTTCACGCATCTAATTTTAAATCACTCATGATTAAACAATGAAAACAATATCGATGTATATATTTTTATGGCATGGAACTTTCATCAAATGGTGTCAACTTGCCGCTGCAGTCCAATCCTCACTTATCTATTGATAGATCTGAATAATTTTTAAAGATTAAAATGCGAAAGGAGATGCATTATTTAAAAACACATTGTATAATATATGCAGTCCAATCCCTGGAGCCTTTGATACTTTGCTTTCCTTTTAGGTCAGTAAATCTACCCTGCTTGGACTTAATTTACTAATAGTTTGAGTTTGGTTATGCCTTCTGCCACCTTTGTTAGCAAGTTACAATAGTTGAGTTTGTCAGTTGGTTGCATTGGTAATTAATCTCTATAGCATGAATGCTCCACTAAGTTGGCCTTTGGTTGTTGAATGTAATACTTGCCAAATAGTTATGCCATACATATTTTTTTGTACCATGGATCCTTCCAGTCTCTTTGGATACTTTTAAATATAACAGTGTGTTGTCAATTTTCAAGTTGATGTGTTATCTTATGAAGGAGGCTTGCGTACTTTTTACTAATTGCTTTTCTTTTGGTTTTCAGTGTTTACATATGTTTGCGGAATTTTACACTGCTTTTTCGTAGTTTCTCTTTCACCCTCTTTGCGTATGTATTCTTTATCTTCAGAGTGGTTTTCCACAAGTTATCATGCCTCTGCCTCTTCTTACACTATTTGCTTATATCATCAGGTGGCTGGCCAACATAACTTTGGAGACTTACAATTCACAGTTCCATATCTGGTTGAGGAATGATCGGATTGGTGATTGAGGAGAATAACAACGAGAACATATATTTATGAAAGAATTGTTTTACAATGAGAACATATATTTAAATGTTTATATTTTTCATATTTTAGATGTTGTAACTGCATGTCTATAACTTTCATATGGAAATAATATAATCATATTTTTATTGTGTATTTTCCCTTTTACTTTTACTTTTCCTTTTAACCAATCACCATTTCACCGCACAGCAGTTTTGCGAATTTTCTGCTTATCAATGTTTTATATGAAATGTGTATGCATTATCATGTTTAATTTTACTATATGTTAATACGACTAGTATTGTATACTATGCGTGCTTTTAAAAAATTTGAATATTTATGCACGTATATCCGGAACCAAGACCGTCTTAATATAGTTTTAGATGAAAAGCAAAGGGCACGCATTTTCTACAAATTATGTAATTTTATTTAGATGAATTTATTTTTAATTATTTTGAAAAACTGTGTAATATAGAACACTAATCTTTTTTTTTTTTGTTGCCCACCCAGTTCACCGGAGCTTTGCCCCGACTACATCCGGATCCGACCCGCGTTGTGCACCTGGCTATGGTGGGAGAGTCTTCCAATGGGAATTTTCTGCATACACAAGGCTCGAACCCGAGACCTTGCTTAAGCGGAACCAAGTCGCTTATCACTTGGACCAACTCCCATTGGTAATACATAACACTAATTAGTATAATTCAATGGAGCTTAAAAGAATGAATTGAATTCTAGCATGAAATTAAAAAAGACATGCGAAGGATAAAAAAGGCAGATCAACCAAAATGAGGCTCACTTTGATTCCCTATGGCTCTTACGCAAAATCCAAAAAAAATCTATTTTTCTGGCAAAAGATTTAAAAAAATATCTTGTAAAGTGTAAACGATCATTATTCAGCGATATGTTTGACTGGTCAAAGAGGTTGCTGGATGTTCAAAATGAATTAGTCTGATTTTACTACTTATCAATATATTATATACAGTTAATTATTAATATTAACTTATCCGATCAAAAAAAAAAAAAATTAATATTAACTTAGATATGTCAGGGATTAGTATCAGTACATATTGTTAACAAGTCATAAGTATACATAATGGGATTTAAGTAACATTATATATATATATATGGTTGTTTCAGAGGATCGGAGCACCTTATTTCTGGGGCTGCCGCAGGCTCCGCATAACTGGTTGTGAGCGTGCTGTTTTCTGATGAAACTTGATCTTGCTCCCTTGGTTCCTGCATCGAACATATGTAATGGAAACCTTAATTACCACAACACTCAAAACTCTAATAACATTATTCATATTGGATTTGACCACCTACATCTACATATGTGAAAGACATCGGTGAAGGATCTTCCTCTTGTCCGTCCCAATCTAATAAGCTTAACATGCTTTCCTCTGAAACTGAAACCTGTCCATCATTTCTTGGGGAATATTGATGCGTCTGTATGAATCATCAGTAATAGATTAAAACGTGTTCAGTCATACATCTACTATGAGACTAGACAAGTATATAATATATCAGGAAACCGAGAATATACATGTACGTTCCGATGAGGTCACTTACATGTTCAGTAGTCATCTCTTGGGTATTTTGCTGATTGTTCGTAGGTGATGATGGGCTTTGCCCTGAAACTTCTCCCCTCCCTGGAGAATCATGCCTCTGCAAAATACAAAAATCCACAAGCATAAAATAAATACGTGCTAGTTCAATTCCTTGAATATGTTGCTGCAAATTATAACTCAATTAATAAGACCTCCTCATTCGTGTCTTCAAGATTTTCCACTTCTATTACAGTTGTATTAAGAGGAAAAACTTCTTCGCCATCTGAACTGCAGCAACCAAGCTCTGCTCCAGATTCTGAGAAGTGGCGAAGAGCAAAGACGGCCAAGCAGAAAAGTACAGCAACCGGTGAGAGTTTCAAGTTAGTTTTGCAGAGCTGCTGGACAAACAATGACAGGAAAAAAGTGAAGAAGCCACTCTCAAATCCAAGCTCAGACTTCCTTGACGAGAACAGAGACATCAACGCAAATGAACCATACGAGATAATGCTCAATGCATCCGATTTTCCAGGCACAAATTTGTCAAGCAGGACGGAGATCACACACATGACAACAAATATCAGAGGTCCCACTACACCTCAGTATTTCTCTGGAACTCCAAATCTCTTGACCCGCCAGATGAGGTACAACATAATTGAACTCATCAATACATAAAGAAGGAGACCACCGATACCCAACTTTCCGAATGATATTTTGTAGGTGGAGCTGAGACCAAAGCAAACCAGGCCATTTACGGCTGAGAGTTGAGATTAAAGAAGCTCAGAGACAAGATGGCTGGATACAGCAGAATCTGGCTAGAATTGAACGGGGAGAAGCTCAGGGCTATGATCTGTCACCTAGTGGACTAGTTCGCTATCAGAAGAGAATTTGTGTTCCACTTAAGGCGGAGTTGAGATAGAAGATTCTTGATGAGGCGCACAAGAGACCATATACTCTTCATCCTGGTATGACCAAAATGTATCATAATCTGAGGTCTAAGTATTGGTGGCTGAGTTTGAAGAGTGATGTGACAAAGTATGTAGCGAGGTGTCTCACTTGCCAGAAGGTTAAGATTGAGCACCAGAGACCGCCTGGTTTGCTTCAAAGTCCTAAGATTCCAGAATGGAAATGGGAAAGTGTGACCGTTGACCTTATGGTGGGATTGCCTAGGATCAGGAATTATGATGCGATCTGGGTAATTGTAGACTGGTTAACGAAGTCGGCACACTTCATACTGATCAATACTGGTTACTCTCCGGACAAGTTAGCAGAGATTTATATCCGGGAGATTGTGAAACTCCATGGCACACCAAATAACATCAATTCCGACCGTGATCCCTGATTCACTTCGAGATTTTAGAAGGTGTTGCATGAAGCATTGGGAACTCAATTGAGATTCAGCACGGCCTATCATCCTCAGACAGATGGTCAATCAGAAAGGACTATCCAGACACTAGAGGATATGTTACAAGCTTGTGTTCTCGACTTCAAAGGCAATTGGGATCGCTTTCTTCCACTTGCTGAATTCGCTTACAACGATAGCTATCATGCGAGCATTCAGATGGCGCCGTATGAAGCGTTGTACGGGAGAAAGTGCCAATCACCCTTGTGCTGGAATGAGTTATCTGAGAGGAAGCTTTATGGGCCGGAGCTTATTGATCAAACCTCAGCGCAGATTCAAATCATCCATAAGAGGCTTCTTGCAGCACAAAGTCGACAGAAAAGCTACGCTGATAAGAGGAGAAGGCCTCTAGAGATTGAGGTTGGTGATCATGTTTTTCTAAGAGTATCACCAGTTACGGGCATCGGGAGAGCTATCAAGCGGAAGAAAGCTGAGCCCGAGGTATATAGGTCCTTTTGAGATTCTTGCGAGAATCGGGCATGTTGCTTACCGAGTAGCCCTAACCTCGAACTTGAGCAGGCTCCACGATGTGTTTCACGTTTCATAACTAAAGAAGTACCAACCGGATCCATCTCATATAGTTGAATATAAAGAAGTCGAATTACAAGACAACTTCACATATGTGGTAGAGCCAGAGCAGATCATTGATTGAGAAGAACGACGGCTCAGACACTGAAGCATTCCATTTGTGAAGGTGGTCTGGAAGGGAATGTCTCAAAGAGAAGTAACCTGGGAAGCAGAAGTTGACATGCAGAGGCGTTATCCGGAGTTTATGGCTCAAATTGTGTAACAAATTTCGAGGACAAAATTTATTGTACGGGGGGAGAATTGTAATATCCCAAAATATGATTAAGGGTTAAATGTAATAGATAGTGAAATAAAAGGGTTTAATGGCACTCTAATTAATTTTGCCATGATCAAGAGTTAATTACTACTTGATCTTGAGGATAGATTTGGGACACAAAATGAAGGGCCAAGATTGCTCTTATAAAGTAGAAGTAATAAGGAAGATAATTAAAGCAATTTCCTTATCTTTTCCTCTTATGTGGAAACAAGGCACATGCAAGACCAAGTGTAAGACTAAGTCAACACACTCTTTTTTCTTTTTCCTACAAGAAAACCGTTCCCTCCTTGCTCTATGCTTATGCAAGATTAAAATAATATATATATGTATTCCTTTCCTCCCATATTTCATTCAAGCTTTGAGAAAGGAAAGGAAGAGAATTTAATTGATATATTCTTACACTTAGAGTCAACAAAAGTGGCTAGGATTTAATCAATATCCTCACCTTTATGCTTGGAGTCGGTCAAGAAGCCAAGAAGAGAAAGAGAGAGAATTGCATCAAATAATCCCTCACCTTTTGCTCATGTGGTACGTTGGGACAAAGAAAGAAGGTAGTTGGTCAAAGACATACCAAAAGGAAGAAGAAGATATAAGTCAAACAAACCCCTCCCTCCTTGTCAATAATTACGGCTAAGAAGAAGCAAGAAGAGTGAATGGGTTAAAGCACTTAATTCTTCATCAAATATCTAAGGTAAAGCCCGCCAAGTGAGGAAGAGGTAGAAAAGAGAAAAAGCAAACCAAACATATTGGAAATTATCATAGGATTTCACCAAGAAAGAACACATGTGGACCACATATTTTCCTCTCCTTTTTGTCCAACTTTTCGGTCAGGTTTTTAAGTGATAAGGGAAGGGAAAAACTGACTATTATTCACTCTCTCTCACTCTCTCTCTCTCTCTCTCTCTCTCTCTCTCATTCTCTAAGTCGGCCAACTGAAGCACGAAAAGAACAAGTGAAGAAACAAGTTTAAGGTAAGGGTTTCATCTTGGATTTTCACCTCCTTAACCTCATCTATGGCTCAAGAGTCCTTCATGAAACTTGTTCCTCTCTTCCTTAGCTTCATTTCTATTTTTTTTTTGTTTTTGAAGAAGTGGAGTTTTCAGCCACCTTGCAAGAACAAAAGCTGAAGAATCAAAGAAAGAACTTAAGGAGAAGCAAGAGGTGAGTATTAGCATCAATTTAAACTATTGGTTGTGTAGGTGGAATGAGTATTTTGGCATGTGTAAATCTGCCCTGATTTTGCCCAAACAAGGGTTTGGGTAATTCATGATGGTTTGGTTGTGTTATTGGTGGTTTATGATGATTGGAAAACATTTGACATAAGTTTGATGCTGAAATTGGAAGTCGGTAATTGTTGGAATTTTTTTTTGATTTTTCTGCCAAAACAGGACATGGAGAATGATTGGGAATTTGTTAATTTTGATGTTACCATTGTGTTCTACATGAAAAATTATGTGGGAATGGCCCTCAGTTGTGGATTTTGGGTCATTGAAACTCAAAATGTAAATCTGGGTTTTCAGCCTGAACAGAATTACAGCGAGGTACCTTATTGGTAAGGTGTTTTTGGATAAGCAAATGATCTCTGAAAATTCTGAAACTTTCCAATATTAAATTACACATGTCAAGATTCAAAATGGACATATATTTCATGTCATTTCGATTTGTGATCTAGGAGTTATGAATTTTTGAATTTAGGTCATGAAAACTGGGTTGAATTTTGACAGTGTGCAACATATGAAAATTCTGTGAATGCTGTGTATCCATCTGGCTGTGGGTGATATTTTTCCTTAAAACTAGACTAAATAAGGGTCGCATAGGCTCTGGAATCACTGCATTTCGATTTTTATAGAGTTAGTTACGATTTTTCAAAGTTGTTGAAAAATTCTGGCAGATTTGGTCCCTTATGCGAAAATTGAAGATGTAATGGCATAATGTAGTATTGTTGAACTTTGAGGTTAGGAATTGGTCTTTTGGGTTAATTGACCACTTTAACTCCTTAGTTTATTTGATTAAATGTCCCTAATGATAACCAACTTGAGTGTTTGAATTAAAGAATTGGATTAAGTAATAACCTGTCGTTGAAATTCTAATTATAGGATTTGACATTTGCCCTATACGTGATAATCCAGTGCCAATGCACGAGCGGAAAGAACAAGGTAGTGACTCTTTCTCTGATTCTATGTATGATGCCTTGCATGTATGTCATTTCATTGAATATGCTGTGATGTAACATTGCCGTTGTAAAATGATGTTGTTGTGCTGTTGTGAAACATGCTGTTGTGAAATATGCCGTTGTGAATGCAGCGAAAGCTGTTGCAAAAATGCCGTTGTGTTGTTGTTGTTGTGATTTGCTTCCATGCTTTGTGATTGTACATGTTATAAGTGAATTGTTACCACTGGGATTCTTTTGAATCTCATTCTTTCCAATGACTAACCTACAGCAAGGGCAAGCGGTTCAAAGGAAAAGCAAGTGATGAAGAGCGGTTAGAGCTCTTAGCTATGAGTTTTAATTTTGGTAGTTGGTTGTCATATTTTGTTGGGGATTAGTTGCACATGTTGTACATATTGAATAGTGTTGTGTAATGTATGGGAAACTAAGCGTTGTAAACCCTTTATTAAGTAACGAAACCTGAGCGTTGTCGGGAATTTTTGGTTGCACTCTGATATGTATGAATGAAACCGAATTGGAAAGATCAATTATATTCGAGATGTGAATGTGAGACCGCACTAAACAAGTTTTGAAAATGTTTTAAATTAACTACTAGTCTCTATTTCAACTTAATGACGTATTCTCAACTATAAATTTGGCTATGAAGGTAGGAGGTGACAATATCTTGTTATTGGGGTAAACTTTGTATTAAAAATCCTGAGCCATGTGGTTTAGCATTAATTAATATATAAGAAATGCTTGTTAAGAAACAATAATTAATGTTGTTCACTTTAGCTAAAAGTACGTGAGTAACTGCTAATCATAGTCAACTGACGCGTGAGTATGTACACAGAGAGAGAGAGAGAGAGAGAGAGAGAGAGATTGAATTAGTGTTGTAGTAAAGCTCGCATCTCTCTCTAAGATATTACCGTTTTGTAGGTAGCATGGGGATCGATTTCAAACGACAATTAATCCTATAGATTTTCGTCGACAATTCATACGTTTTTTTAAGTTACTAGTTTATTGCTCATTAAATCAATATCTTGAAATAACTTATTTTCCAATATCTTCGTTAAAAATGTGTGTATATATATAGTGCAGTATATCACACACCTTATGTGGAATAAAGAGAATATATAATAATTTTAATGAGGAGATGAAGTGATTAATTAAGACCTGATGTCAAATAATATGCAATAATCTTATCGGTTAGACCTTAGTTAAACTTTGAACTCCAACTTATACATTAAAATAAAACGTGTTCAGACACAATCAAACAATTAATTTCCTTTCTCGTTCTGTTTCTTTTTTATTCTCATGTAATACACACACACGGCTGTTCAAAAAAAATACACGCACACACACACACACCCCTAGAACGCATGCAAGAGAAGTCCAGTTTTGGAAGCAATGTAGTGAAATGATATATGTATAAGCAAGAAATTTGCTTTCGAGTCTTCCTTTCAATTTAGAAGATCTGCCTCTGCCAACATGTGAAAACTATACGATGGATAAAGATTAAGAGATTAGCTCCTAGTGATAGATTATAAATAATTACTCAAATTAAAATTGACGAAATATATATATATATATATGTAATATGACTATACTCATAAATATATAGTAAAAACTTTTGAGGGGCTTAATTGAACACTTCTGTTGATTGGTTAATTAAGGCAGTAAAAGTTTAGGTTATTAGTTGTAATTTATGGTCAACTTAATTTAATTTGATATTAGATGGTGTAACAATGCATCAAATGTTTCTTCACCCAAAAGGAGGAACTCACATATCCATCATACCCTTAAAGGGTTGAATTCACAACCTCTTGTTTAAGTCAAGACTTAATAAAGTACTCAGTGTCAATTGAGCTAAGCAACTCTTTTAATAATTAAGCTAGTTTGAATCTATGTGAAAGTCATCTCATCATCACTTATATAACACAACTAGGTTATTAATGCATGTTTTAGGTATATAAGTAGTTCAATTTGTAACTCATCGTGCTCCCTAGGTTTTGACATTCTATAGTTGGACAAGTGGCCTAATTAATTACATAAAACACGGTATTCTGGTTTCATTTAATCTTAGGTATATCATATCTAACAGAATTTTTCAAGGGTCGCGTGGTATGGAGAAATAAAGAGAAGAAATGGAGCTATTATATATATATATATATAAGTAGATGATTTACTTTTACTTAGTTTTTATTATTGAATTGCCTAGCATATTTCCCTTGTAATACTTTCTTATAAAAATAGAATACACGTAAATTGAATCAATTTACGTACCACCAGTGAAAATAATTCATTATTGGACTGTATGTACACCATATTTTTAAAGTCTCGCTCTTCTATTTTTATTCCATCGTCAACTGCTAGAATTTGATGTGCCCGGGTCTGCATTAGTAAATTAATTTTAGCAGGAATGAATATAAGATAATCATCAGGGGGGAGTTATAATATTATTAAAGAGCCATGTGATCCTCAAAATAATAAAATCATCCATGCATGCATGCGAGAGACCACTTGGCCAAGTAGAAACCAGTCCCAAAATCCAGAGGGTCTAACAATTAATATATACATAGGTGTGTATGTGTAGAAGAAGAAGAAGATTGACCCAATTAAGGGCCTGTTTGGGAAAGCTGTGAAAGAGGGAAAAGCCACAGGGCACTGTGAAAAAGTCACGGTTTCTATATTTACACCAACTAGTATCGATCATCAACGTTATATATATATATATATTGATGCATAATTTTTTCCATTTTCAATATTAATGACATATATGATGAACTTCACGCATCTAATTTTAAATCACTCATAATTAAACAATGAAAACAATATGGTTATATATAATTTTATGGCATGGAACTTTCATCAAATGGTGTAAATTTGCCGCTGCAGTCCAATCCTCAATTATCTATCGATAGATCTGAATAATTTTTAATAAAATTAAACATCTATTTTAAAGAATAAAATAAGAAAGGAGCTGCATTATTTAAAAACACGTTGTGTAATATATGCTGGCCAATCCCTGGAGTCTTTGACACTTTGCTTTCTTTCTAGGTTAGTAAATCTACCCTGCTTGGAGTTAATTTATTTTTAGTTTGAATGTGGTTATGCCTTCTGCCACCTTTGTTAGCAAGTTACTAATTGCTTATGATGTGTGTTGTCAATTTTCAAGTTGATGTGTTATCTTATGATGGAGGCTTACGTACTTTTTACTAATTGCTTTTCTTTTGGTCTTCAGTGTTTACATATGCTTGAGGAATTCTACACTGCATTTTCGCAGTTTCTCTTTCACCTTCTTTGCGGGTGTATTCTTCATCTTCAGAGTGGTTCTCCATGAGTTATCATGCTTCTGCTTCTTCTTACACTATTTGCTTATATCATCAGGTGGCCGGGCAACAGAACTTTGGAGACTTGCATTTCACAGTTCCATATCTGGTTGAGGTTTGTAAGCATATTAAACAATTTCTTTGTTCATTTGCTGCTTACTAACCTCCTGCATATATTATAATTTATGTTATCCTATAGTATCTATGTTTTTTATGAAACAAAAATTTCTGAATAATTTATAATGTAAAGCATTGGAAACAATGTTTGAGGATGAGGTGGTTGAATTTTTTTTTTTTCATGGCTTTTTGACTGATCAATAAAGGTCATTGAGTGCTCCAGTGAGGAGGGTTAATCAAGCAGTATGGAATCCTGTAAAACGAGGTCAAGGAATGCCGAAACAAACGTTCAATGAGATCATAGAGAGAGATATTTTAGTTAATAATATATCTAATAATATGGTTTTCGACAGACCACAATTACGTCATGTGATCCATGTAGCTGACCTTATCTAATAGGATAAAGGCTTGTTGTTGTTGCTGCTTTTTGACTGATCAAATTGATGATGAAATGGTTGATTTTTTACCTGTACTTTATTATCATCACCAAAATGCACGAATTGTAAGCACCATAATCAATTTCAAGTGTTGACAGCTCAATCATTCAAGTTAAATTTCGTTACATTTGCAGGCCATAAATTCTTTAAACAGTGGCCAGGGTTATCAGATTGGTGATTGAGGAAATAACAATGAGAAGATATATTTGTGAAAGAATTGTTTTGCAGTCCCGAAGGATTTGGCTGATCATTCCCTACTTGTGCACAGATCAAGCACGCCTAATTCCATTGACCCGCAAAGGGGTTTATGGTAAAACATTAATGAGTGCAATATGATGAAGTGAAGTCCAATTTCTTAAGCTGCATATAAAGCATCACAGTCATACTATGGAAATGGAAATGTTGGTTCTCTCAGGTGCTAAGGGGGTGATGCACACATATATACGATTGTTCTTACAAGTAAAGAGAGATACATGTAGGGAAGTGTTGGGAATTCATTGTGTTGTTTCCAAGAAATTCAAGATTTAGTTACTAGTTTATATTCTGTAGTACATCATTTGTGAGGGTAAAGGAAATATGTATTTTTATTTGGCAAGTGTACATCTTTGTCACAACATGTTGCACTACTGTT
Source organism: Inga laurina (assembly GCA_963855925.1). Taxonomy (NCBI): domain Eukaryota; kingdom Viridiplantae; phylum Streptophyta; class Magnoliopsida; order Fabales; family Fabaceae; genus Inga; species Inga laurina. The sequence continues at coordinate 58,679,865 of OY979711.1, forward strand.
TCAATAGCCAGATGTGCCAATATAGTTTGTTTTTTACAATTATTCTATATGTTTCTATGTAAAATTGTAAATATGCTATATATATTGGAAGATGATTAAGATAAGGATTCTAGTGGAGCAATTTTATCTAAAATTAATTAATTATTTTTACTAAATAATTAACTGCGAAACTGGTAAAAGGGCTGTGTTGATATTCTCAGCTCTAACTGCTTGATGTGGGATATGAAGACGGGAATATATGGGATTAAAACTCTACTAGTGTAATAAATAAAGGTGCCAAGAGTTAATATGTTAAATGATTGAAAAAAATGATTTACTTATTGCCCATGTACATAGATTTCTTAATATATCTCATATAAAATAGGTAAATGAAAATAATATCATATGTCTATATGAATCAGAGTGTTGTGTTCAAAGGTTTTTTCTGGGTTAGAGTAGTTCTCTGTCTTTGTGTGTGTTTTGGCTGCTTGTAGTTGTCATTCTATCAGAGATAGTTGTGTTCCATGGGTGATTAAGCAATAAATTTAAATAAGGATTCTAATATTAGTTCATCATATTAGGAAAGATTTATTCCTTTCGATAAACCCAACTCCCATTAGTTTTTTTTTTTTAAATTTTGGTAGGAACCTAACATCCATTTGTTATTCATATATATTATTTATCAACAATTTTTTGTGTTATTACAAGATGCAAAATCATACCATTGTATGACCCTATGTTGCAGATAAAATAATAATGTAATATAAGAATGTGTTGGTAATTATAATTAGACACTGTAATATTTTTTCCCCCTGATTAGACACTGTAATATATATATATATAATTTGAGAAATAGCAATATTGATATGTTTGTATAAGATAAGAGTACATATATTGAAAACAGGTCTGAAGCCAAATGAAGAATAAACCAGAAAGAGTGACCGGCCTTGCAACCAAAATAAATCACCATTTACAAGACAAATTAAGAGAAATGTCTTTCTAGAAACACTATTTAATTTAATTTCAGCTGTTTATTTTTTTTTAAAAAAATAACGATATATGCTTTCTTATATATTGTACAGAGTTTAAGAGATGAGATGTATTGCATGCCCTAGTTTTGGTGAGCACCTATGACCCAACTCACCTAAACTTTGAATCGCGTGAGAGAGAGAGAGAGAGAGAGAGAGAGAGAGAGAGAGAGATGAGATGTACTGTTTATAACTTGAGAATACGTGACTTGCTAAAAACTTAATATTTAACGGTGATTTATTTAAGACTTTTCTAAAATATGAAGTGATATTTTGTCCCAAAAAAAATATATACGAGGTGATATGTATGCTTGATTGGAATCATCAGCGTTTTAGTCTTACGAGCAACAAATGGCCGAGTTATTTCCTTTCCAATCGCCTATCACCCTATGGTGTGTTTGGAATATCAGTGGGAAAATTACTTATTTTTATCTTGACTTATAGAATTTTAAGATTTAAAAAAAAAAGTAAGATTGGGTAGAATGATTAATATTTGGATTGGCGATTGGATAAATGCTTTTATGAAAGTAAAAAGTGTTTGGTTTGGCTTTTACATAAGTGACTTTTGTGATATTTAAGAGAAAAAATTTTAAAAATTATGAAAAGTGAAAAAAATAACTTTGAAAATTTGGCAATAGTCAAATACATAATAAAATTATAATAAAATGCGGATAAATTAGAAATTATACAAACTTAAAGTTTTTTATAAAGTAAAATACAATAGAACTAATTAGATCAAATGTCTTGTACAATCTGGTCCAAGCTATACTTGCGCAGTTTTTGTAATATTTCGAACTATTTTACCACACTCTAAAAGTTCTTTCTATTGTACACCTCAAACTTAAATTTTATAAATTATATCAAACTCTAATTTAAGTATTAAATCCTAACTCATATTTTCACATAACTCAAAATCTAATAAAATAAACCAATTAAAACCTTAATAATACCTCCAATAATCCAAATAAATTATTTAAACTAAATTTAATTGGTAAAGACACCATGTAGAAACTAATTTATGACATTTTTATAAAAGAAATCAATTATAAAATCATAAAACAACCAAATAATCAGGATTATCTAACCCGGACTGGAAACCGGCGACCCGGCCTCTAAACCGGTCCGTGACCCAGTCCGGGTCAGATTTTTTATTTAAAAAAAAATTTAAAACATTTTTCCTTTAGAATTTCATACTATAAGTCTAAAATATTTCATTTCTCACCGGTTTGGTCCCGGTTTAGCTCCGGTTTGACTCCGGTCTGACCCACTGACCCTTGACCCAGTACCCCAATCGGTTCACTGACCAGTCCGGGTTTAATTACCTTGCAAATAATAAATATAAACTGATTAAAATTAATTATTAATTATTCTCTACATTTCTACAGTCATATATTGACAAAACTCAAAACTTGCCTAAACTCTTATCTCAAAGTATTCTCTAACTAGCAGAAGATTACTATATATCTATAGCAAGAGAAAATTATTTAGAATTTTTTTCATAAAAGAAGTTTTGTGATTAGAAATGATTTTGAGTATCTTATTGATCTCCAAAGATATAAAAATACTCTTATCAATATTATTATTATATATATACACATATAAGCCAAATAAATGCACAGGTAATGGTTAAAAGCTAATCAGTCATTCCAGAAGCTATATTTGCAAGCTTAAAAAAAACGGTGCTTACCAAAAAAGCTCATCTTCCATCATACCAAACACCTATTTTAAGTCAGCGTCAGTGAACAGTGTAACTTTTCCCCAAATCGCACGATTACTTTATCTAATCATCAAAACAAACACACTGCTACTTGGCTTCAATCATGATTTTTTTGGCCCCACTGGCCTCACCATGATTAAGATAAGTGAAATTTACTTATTAAACTATGCATCTTAATTACTACCTCTGCTATTTAATATAAAAACTAATTAATTAATTTTGGTATATTAAGAAAATTATTCATATTAGTTATCTGTAACAAATATAGACTAGTTTTTCTAAAATACTCCTATAGTATTTAATATAAGACATATTTAGATAATTGATCTTGGTCCTAAATATAAAACATAGTTTTTATATTTATCAATATTTTTTTAATTTACCCTCATTAATGCTCCCTCAACAATAATCAAAGAGATGAGAAAATGAGGGAATTAAAGGAGATGAGTAGAGTATTCTATACAATAAATGTTATATTAACTAATTTGACTAACTTTCTTAATCTAAGTAAATTAGGTAAATATGTCTTATATTAAGAACTGGAGGAGTATCATCTTTCATCATGACTACCATGGATTGAAACTTTATAAAATGTGCAACCAATATGGATACTTTGGGAAAAAAGATTATAAATTTTGGAGATAAAATGGATTGAAGTCTAATATTTAGGACCAAACTCAATCTTCAACTAACTCTTATATTAAAGATAGAAGGTAGTAACTTTTATTTTTAAATCTAATATGGAAACATGCAGTAAATTTGTTCTCATGAGGTCTTTTTTTTTTTTTTTTTTTTTTTTTGGCTCTATGCCTGAGTCGCATGCTGTCATCAATAGATCACTGCTCTTTCTCATGCACTATACGGCTCTGTGTCTCCACTAAAATGAAGATTTACTTGGTTGTCTACTTGGGAGTATATCAGAGTTAGGACAAGGGGTTAGGTTTAGATTAGGTTAAAATATCTTCACACTTAATGCACCATGCATTTCATGAGGCAAGTGCTCAAAGTTGCATTTTGAACACAAACATTATTTCTCTCTCTTGTGTCTGTGATTCTCTCTTCCTCTGAAACTACATCAACTCAGACATGGAAGAGCCTTGAGAAGTACAACTAGACGTAATGGGTAAGTCAAATGCTTATCTTTTGTTTACAAAGATAAAGATTTCTGTTCTGAGATCATTGAGGTCAGAGAGAGAAAAAGGAGGATTCTTGATATCCTACATAGGCATTTACTCATATATGGAGTCTTCTGGTATGATAAAACTGAGTACTGAGATAGCTAGTTGATAGTGGTAGATTAATCATACCTTGTTCTCATGTAACTTGGATCTAAACTTGTAAGAAAGACTAAAAAACTAAGCTTTGAAAGCATCATGCTCCTGAAATGTCTATGTAGTTCAGTGACCTCACTATTTCTTCCCTGCAAAGAAATTAGAAAGCAGAATCTAAGAGCTTAACAATCACTTTCTATGTCACACTACTACAAAAAGGGGCTTTAGCGGCGTAGCTCCTGTGGCATTTCTTTAAAGAAGCGCCAAAAATAGTTATTTATTTATTTAAAATCAAAATTATTTGAAAGCTTTGGCGCTTACAATTATAAATGTCATAATTGACGTTAACCTTGCATGATGTTTCTCTGAACAAGCGCCAAACAAGGCCTTCAGTTTTTTTTTTTTAAAAAAAACAATAGGAAGCTTTGGCGTTTTATGTGGAAGCGCCAAAGCTTCATATATTTTGTTTTTTAAGAAAAAGAAAATATAATAGGAAGCTTTGGCGTTTTATAATTAAACGCCAAAGCTTCCACATATATATTTAATAAAACGAAGGATATGAATCATATGATCATTGCAGATTTTTTTTGGATCAAGATGGGAAGCTTTGTTTTGAAAAAAAAATAAGATGGGAAGCTTTGGCGTTTTATAATGAAACGCCAAAGCTTCCACAATTACAAAAAACAAACGAAAGGATAATAAGGCATACAAAAAAAATGAAAGGATTTTGGAGGGGACAAAAAAATAAACGAAGGATCATTGATTACAGTTGATTTTTGAGGGGAAGCTTTGGCGTTTTGGAATAAAACACCAAAGCTTCCACAATTACAAAAAAAAAACCGAAAGGATAAGGCATACAATAAGATCACACTTTGATTTTTGAGGGGAAGCTTTGGCGTTTTGGAATAAAACGCCAAAGCTTCCACAATTACAAATAAAAAACCGAAAGGATAAGGCATAAAATAAGATCACACTTTGATTTTTGAGGGGAAGCTTTGGCGTTTTGGAATAAAACGCCAAAGCTTTGTTAACTTCAGGAAATTCTTGTTAGAATTTCATATTTCATCCTGTTTTACTTCACTTTGGGTGCATGAGTGGGCATTTGAGAGGGTTAAAGTGATGAAATGTGTTCTTCGCATGCTGTGCACAGCAGGATGAAATTATGGAGGATATTATTCACTAACTGCTATGAATGTTTAACCATGTGTGCAAGTTCTTTGTGTAAACTGATACAGATTCAGTCATAGCTAGTCCAGAGGAAGCCACATGCAGTAAGAAGGAGGTGAAGGAAGTTGAAGCCAACAACCATTCCAAGGAAAGGCAAGCTGGGAGGAGAACAGAGCAGAAAAGAAGAAAAGAAGACTCTAGAAAGGCATGGGCCACGGCTCACCATCTCATGGGCCGCGGCCCAGAGGAATCAACAGCAGCACAGAAAGGCATGGGCCGCGGCCCAGAGGAATCAACAGCAGCATAGAAAGGCGTGGGCCGTGGCCCAGAAGATCCAACAGGAGGTCAAATACTCGCTGGCCGCGGCCCAAAGATACACAGAAGCCTATGGGCCGCGGCCCATAGAATGGCGTGCCGCGGCCCCCGCAAATGAATCTGCACGTTCTGATATCTAAGGAGCTATAAAAAGCAAAACCTAGGGTTTGAGAAGAAAATTCCCAATTAGGAAAAGACGGAGAAGGCGGCTAACAGATCCTGGAGCTGGGATTTGCACGAAATCAAGGAGAATTAAGTGGGATTGAAGATTAAAAGAGATTTCATCTCCATTCATCTTAATCTTTTTGTATTCCTTCCCTCTCTCCACTGTGATTCTGCTATGACTACATTGAACGCTGATATCTGTGATTTGTTTTTGAACATGAGTAGCTAGGTTTTTTATTCTAGGATTGTTCTAAACCTTTATATGGATTAAACTTTACTCCTTCATTCTTTTAAGAGCTAATGGTATATATGTGTTAATTCACCCCTGTTTTCATTGATATCTGTGACTGGCCAGCACTTTGGATAATCTGTTTAATTAGATTAAGCTTGAGAAAGTTAGTCTGATTATAGAACGTGGGTAGAATTATATTAGACTTGACGTTTAAAGAGTTGAACGAATGGTTTGTTAATAACATAGAGATATAGTTATTAACCTAGCATTGTCAAATTAAGGAGGTTATGTAATGATTATTTTCCCTTAACTATAGCAAGAGATTGTATATGTTAATGGAGGTATAAATTTGGTTATGACTCGAGAGAGCTTAATCAATTGCTAGTGAACCTTAGACGGACATATATATATTCCATGAAAGCATTTTTAGAGAGGAAGGAGATTAAGCTTATGAAGTACAAAGGGGACGAACAGTCCTAGGTTTATTAAATTGATTGAATTAACAAGAAATAGATTATTGTTCAGTAATTTTTAGTCTTTATCAAAATATCTTTTGAAAGTCCTTTTCTACAATCAACACTTTGTTTTGGCGCAACTTAATCAAACTCACTAAGACTCTTGCTCAACTAATTTATTACTCAAATCCTCGAGGGAACGATCTTACTTATCACTTTATTACTTGATGCAATCCGTGCACTTGCGGTAGCGAACAAGTTTTTGGCGCCGTTGCCGAGGATTAGTTTAACAAATCTTTTAGTTGACCTTAGGCTTGTGTTAGTAGATTTCGCTTGGGTCTTTAGTTAGATTTATAATTTTTCTTTCATTTTTTTCTGCATTAAATGTCACTTGTTTTAGCTTGATACTTGCTGGTTTGTGCGTTTTTGTAGGTACCAGCCAAGTTCATGCAACATCTGCAAGGGAACGAATTGATAGTGGTACTTGACGGATTACCGCGCATTGAAGAAGAACCTGAATTAGCAGCAGAATCGGAGTATGAAACTGAAATAGAATCTGAATTTGAGTCTGAACCTGAAACTGAAGCTGAAACCATGGCGGATGAATATGATAGAGCCACTGTCAACGACTTCGCCACCCAGAATATGAGAGGAACTCAGTCTTGCATTCGAATGCCGGAGATGCAAGCACACACTTTTGAGATCAAACCGGTGATGATAACGATGTTGCAAATGCATGGGTTGTACCATAGCCTTTATAATGAAGACGCCAACAAGCATTTGATGTATTTCTTGGAGGTATGTGATTCCTTCAAGCAGAATGGTGTCCCTCAAGATGTGCTGCGGTTGCGGCTATTCCCTCTCTCTCTACAAGGGAAAGCTAGAGATTGGTTCAACAATCTCCCGCAAGGATCCATAACCTCTTGGGCTGATCTTGAAGCAAAATTTAGAGCTCGATTTTTCTCCGATGATAAATCAGTAGAAGCAAGGGACGAGTTTCTAAGTTTTAGACAACAGCCGGATGAGCATTTGTATGCCGCTTGGGAAAGGTACAAGATGTTAATGAAACAATGCCCCAATCATGGGGTGAACAAACGTTTTGATGTTTTAGAGTCTCAAATACATAAGGGCACCTCTCGTGGTGTGCAATCTGTTCAGTCTACTCCGATTGTATGTGAGCAATGCAATGATATCCACATGCCTGATAATTGCACCCTCTATATGGGCACTGAATATGTCAATTATATGGGTAAATTTCAACCTTCTCAAGGTAATCCCTACTCACAGACTTACAACCGTGCTTGGAGAGCTCACCCCAACTTTTCTTGGAGTCAAGGTAACACCTTGAATCCTCCTCATGAGTCTACTTCTGGCACCAAGCCGGTTCCTCCACCGGGTTTTCCAATGCCATCAAGGCAAGTTCCTGCAAAAGAAGAAGAATCCAAGACGGACAAGATGTTGGCCCGTATCTTATCAGAAGTGGAATCCTCAAGGGGTGAGAGTAATGCTACTTTTTCTCTTCATGAGTCCGCTATCAAGAACCTTGAAGTTCAAGTGGGACAATTAGCAATACAAGTAAATGCCATGGCTCGAAATGGTCTTCCAAGTGACACCATCCCTAACCCAAAGTGGGGTGGCAAAGAAGAATGCAAGGCTATTCATTTGAGAAGTGGTAAGGTGCTTCCGAATATGCCTAGTGCGAGCACAAATGGATCAAAGCAAGATGAGCAAGGGGACATTGAGATTGAAGAGGAAGAAGTCAAGACTCCAGAAAATATGGTGGAAGATGAAGAAACTAAGAAGAGAAAGCAAACTGAGGGAGGTTTGGATGATGTTAGCAAAAGTAAGAAGAGGGAACAAGAGTTGAATGATGACAAGAAGAGCAAACCAACCACTTCTACTATCATGCCTCCTCTCTCGTTTCCTCAAAGATTCATAAAAAAAGGAGGAAGATGCACAGTTCAAGAAGTTTGTGAATATGTTTAAGCAACTACATGTCAACATTCCATTTGCCGAGGCTTTAGAGGGTATGCCTAAATATGCCAAGTTCCTAAAGGATGTGTTGTCCAAGAAGAGGAGATTTAATGAATTTGAAACTGTGGCATTGACTGAAGAATATAGTGCTATGATCCAAAGGAAGTTACCCACCAAATTGAAAGATCCGGGGAGTTTCTATATTCCTTGCAATATTGGAACGAACTTCAATAGTAAAGCTCTATGCGACTTAGGTGCTAGCATCAATCTAATACCCTTGGCTGTTTTTAACCAATTGGGGTTAGGAGAGCCAAGGCCTACCACAGTGACCCTTCTATTTACTGATCGGAGTATTTCTAAGCCTAGAGGAATCATTGAAGATGTCTTAGTGAAAGTAGACAAGTTCATCTTCCCTGCTGATTTTGTGGTGCTTGATTGTGAGGTTGATTGGAAGATCCCACTCATTTTAGGCCGTCCGTTCTTAGCGACAACAAGAACCCTTATTGATGTGGAGAAGGGTGAAATCACTTTGAGGGTGGACGACGAAAAAGTAATCTTTAACATGCCGAAAGCTTTGAAGTTCCATGATAATTCAGCTCAATGTTCATTTGTTGATATGTTGGACTCACTTGTTCCTCAAGAGTCATATGCTCCAAAGATCAAAGACCCTTTAGAGGCATTTTTAATTGGAGAGAAGAATCTGGATGAATTTGATAAAGAAGCTATGGAAAACCTTTTTCGTATGGAAGCATTCCCTCACTCAAGACAAAGTAGTTTTGAGCCACTTGAGGTGGCTGAGGTATTGAGCACTCCTTTGAAGCCCTCTATTGAAGTCCCACCAACTCTTGAGTTGAAACCTTTACCATCTCATCTTAAGTATGCTTACTTGGGGGATGCCAACACTCTCCCAGTGATTGCGTCTTCCGATCTTTCGAATTTGCAAGAAGAGAAGCTCCTCCGAGTTTTGAAAGAACACAAGCAAGCCATAGGTTGGACCATAGCGGATATTAAGGGAATTTGTCCTTCAATGTGTATGCACAAAATCTTGTTGGAAGATGATCATAAAACTTCTATTGAGCATCAAAGACGATTGAATCCAATCATGAAAGAAGTGGTCAAGAAAGAAATCCTTAAATGGCTCTCCGCTGGAATTGTGTACCCTATCTCTGATAGTTCATGGGTGAGCCCAGTTCAAAGTGTGCTTAAGAAGGGGGGCATGACTGTAGTGGCTAACACCCAAAATGAACTAATTCCTACTCACACAGTGACTGGTTGGTGGGTGTGTGTGGATTATCAGAAGCTCAACACAGCTACAAGAAAGGATCATTTTCCTTTGCCATTCATAGATCAAATGTTGGACAAGTTAGCAGGGTAGGAATTCTTTTGTTTCCTTGATGGATATTCCAGTTACAACCAAATTGCCATAGCCCCAGAAGACCAAGAGAAGACCACCTTCACTTGTCCATATGGCACTTTTGCTTTCAGAAGAATGCCCTTTGGGCTATGTAATGCACCAGCCACTTTTCAACGGTGCATGATGTCTATTTTTACTGATATGATTGAGAAGACCATTGAAGTATTCATGGATGATTTTTCTGTTTTTGGTCCATCTTTTGACTCGTGCTTGGAGAAATTAGATGCAGTACTTAAAAGATGTGAAGAGGTAAACTTAATTCTCAATTGGGAGAAGTGTCACTTCATGGTGCAAGAAGGCATTGTACTTGGCCATAGAGTGTCGAGGAACGGGTTGGAAGTAGATCAGGCAAAAATTCTTATTATTGAGCAATTACCACCACCTACTAATGTAAAGGGTATCCAAAGTTTTCTTGGACATGCCGAGTTCTACCGGAGGTTTGTCAAGGATTTCTCAAAAATTGCCAAACCTCTTTCTAAGCTATTGGAGAAAGATGTGGAATTCAAGTTTGATGATGAGTGCCTACATGCTTTTGAAGAATTGAAGAAGCGTCTCATTTCAGCTCCCATCTTAGTAGCTCCAGATTGGGTATTACCTTTCATTATCATGGCTGATGCGAGTGATTACGTCGTTGGTGCTGTTCTTGGGCAAAAAGTAGAGAAACTCTTTCACCCTATATATTATGCAAGTAAAACTCTTGATGGTGCCCAACTCAATTATACTACCACTGAAAAAGAGTTACTTGCCATAGTTTATGCATGTGAGAAGTTTAGACCATATATTATGGGTTCTAAAGTCACTGTTTACACTGATCATTCAGCTCTAAAGTACCTACTCACCAAGAAGGATTCTAAGGCTAGACTCATTCGCTGGGTGCTATTACTTCAAGAGTTTGACCTGAACATAATTGACAGAAAATGTTCAGAGAATCAAGTAGCTGACCACCTATCAAGGCTGAATACCGAGATTCAACTTGATAATTCTGACATGATCCAAGCATCATTTCCTGATGAACAGTTGTTCTTTGTTGATCATTCATCCACACCATGGTTTGCCGATTTTGTGAATTATTTGGTTTGTGGAGTGTTACCTCTGGAGATCAACTCTCATCAAAAGTAAGTTTTTGCATAAAGTGAAGAAGTACTTTTGGGATGAACCTTACTTATTCAAGCGGTGCCCCGACCAACTCATTCGAAGGTGTGTTCCAGAAAATGAACAAGAGCACATTCTGTATTGTTGTCATTCGTCGGAGTATGGTGGTCATTTTGGAGGAGAGAAAACTGCTGCGAAAGTTATTCAAAGTGGGTTTTATTGGCCTTCTTTATTCAAGGATGCTTATGCTTTTGCCCTCAGATGTGATCGGTGCCAGAGAGTGGGGAACATATCCAGAAGAAATGAGATGCCACTGAACAACATGCTAGAAGTTGAACTCTTCGATGTCTGGGGGATCGATTTCATGGGTCCATTTCCCAAGTCCTTTAATAATGAATACATTTTTAGTTGGAGTGGACTATGTATCAAAATGGGTAGAAGCTATGTCTTGTGTCACTAATGATGCCAGGACGGTACTGAAATTCCTCAAGAAGCATATCTTCACAAGGTTTGGCACACCAAGAGCAATTATCAGTGATGGCGGATTACACTTCTACAATCATCAATTTCAAGCTCTAATGAAGAAATATGGTGTGAGGCACAAAGTAGCATTGCCCTACCATCCCCAAACAAATGGCCAAGCTGAGGTTTCCAACCGGGAAATCAAGAACATTCTTGAGAAGATGGTGAACACTACTAGGAAAGACTGGTCTTCCAAGTTGGATGATGCTTTGTGGGCTTATCGAACGGCTTATAAAACACCTATTGGTATGTCTCCATATCAATTAGTGTTTGGAAAAGCGTGCCATCTACCTGTGGAACTGGAACATGGGGCATATTGGGCTATCAAGAAGCTAAATTTTGATCCGCGAGCTATGGGAGAAAAGAGGTTACTCCAACTCAATGAGTTGGATGAAATCCGCTTAAGTGGTTATGAGAGTTCAAGGATTTACAAAGAGAAGTCAAAGAGGGATCATGACAGCAAAATCATTCCCAAGAGCTTTACACCTGGTCAAACGGTCCTCCTGTATAACTCCAAACTGAGGCTCTTCCCCAGAAAGCTTAAATCCCGATGGTCTGGGCCATTCAAGGTGATTCAAGCATTAAAATATGATGATGTGGAGCTGGAGAATGATAAGGGCGAGAGATTCAAGGCTAATGGTCAACGGTTGAAGCACTATTGGGGAGGAGATGTGGATAGGCTAGTGTCCACCATCTACTTATCAAATAAAGAATGACCAAAGTGAAAAGTCAGGCTAAGGACTATAAACTAAGCGCTTCTTGGGAGGCAACCCAAGTTCTGAACTTAATATCTTTAATTTCTTTGATTTTAGCATAAGTTAGTAGGTTTATGTTTGATCTTTTACATTTTGTAGGAAGAAAGGGATTTCAAATTGAAAGCTGTTAAGAGCAAGAGGATTCCAAGGCAAGGGTTGGCATCTGGGTTGGACAGGCATATTCCAAGGAAGTTCTTCAACTCTTATGCATGTTTGTGTATTCTGGTGCCTGTGATATGATATGAGAGTTGCAATGAATGTTAGAGAAGCATTGTGTATTATATTTGGCTTCATTCTGTCAAATTGCTGTGCACACCTATAAAACTCCACATTAGGAAGGTATCTTGATCATAGCAATTGTGTGGATTAGGGGTGTTGATTGTGTGAGAGTCAATGTGAAAGTGTGACATAGTTTTGGTATGAATGTTCAATGGTTCTATATACTATGTTGTCATAGACGATTCCAGTTCTGGTATGAATTTGTGTAAACTGAAAGGCTGGAAAATGCACTCTGGCCGCGGCCCAAAGCAACTCCAGAAACTTTTGGGCTGCGGCCAGAGTAAGGTGTGCCACGGCCCACCAATTCCCATAAATGAGTATCAATGCTCAGAAGGTTTTGGGCCGCGGCCAGCTAATTTTGGGCCGCGGCCAACTAAATTCCAGAAAGTCTTGGGCCGCGGCCATCACTGTGTAGGCCGCGGCCAGCAAAGGAGTGAATCTGCACAGAGAGTGGTGGGCCGCGGCCAAGAAGGTCTTAGGCCGCGGCCCCACCGTGATAACTCTGTTTTAGAAACCCTAAAACAGAGTTTTCCATTCTACCTCTTCCTTTTCACAGCGGCAGCCGTTCCTCTTCCTCTCACTTTCTCCACAGCAAACACCTAATCCATAACTACCTCCCTTAATTTTCGCCCTAAATCTCTCACCCACATTCCCGTCTCCCTTACATCCCGCTAGTCTTAGACTCTTTTCTCACATTTTCTGTTTCGGATCTGCGTCTCGCCCATATCTTCTGATTTTGCTGTAATCTACGGCAGTGGATAAAACTCCATTCATCTGATTTTCTAAGACGGTGGCTGGTTTTCGTTGGGTTTTCTCATCTTATAGGTAATTCAACTCACCCTTAACTCTTCTAAATTGCATTACGGGATAGTGCAGTGTCATTGGAAGTCGGGGATTTGAGGAATAAGTTTGAATAATCGGTGGATCATGCTAGAAATTAGGATTATTGAACATGATTATAAAGTTCCCCTGTCCTTTGTTGAATCAATTTCATTGTGCAATGTCTGTTTTGGCCATATCTGTTTTGAAATGCCAGTTTGTTGTCAATATGAATTATGCTTTGCAATGCCTGTTTTGAAATGCAATATAGGGCCCTTGTGCAATGCCTGTTTTGCTGTCAATATGCATTACCTGAACTTTATCCACATCTGTTTTGGCCACTAAGTTTTTCATAGACTCTTAAATGGATAGCACCTCATTCTACGATTCCGCTTGAACATTGCAAACTGGTTTAGATAGGGTCTTACTGTGTCATTCACTTTGTAGCCAAACTGCATTTCCACTCATTTTATGGATATAAGTCAAGTTTTGACGGAGGCAGGGTAAGGGTTAGGTTGGAATTGGGACTGGTGTGTTGCAACTAGTTAGGTCATAAGTTTGGGGGAGGTTACTATTGAACTTTTTGATTCCGGTGTATATGTTGAGTACCTGTTTGAGTCTTCATTGGCTTTTGGCTGTCCATTGTCTTCTCTCGTAGCTACTATGCCGGCCAAGCGTGTTGCTGATCGCTCAGGCCCCAGGGCCATTGCTGAGGCTAAGGCCAAGATCATTACTCGACCCTTGCTGTAAGAGCGGGAATTCCCGTACCAGTTCTACGAGCTAGCCACCCATACCTACCGCTTACAGAGGCTCATGGAGCCTAAGGTTGACGGGAGTCTACAGATTGTCCACGATTTCTATGCCACTACCAGTGTGAGGCCCATTTGGCGATTTCCCCTCTGAAGAGTCGACATTGACTTTACGCTGGAGAGCTTTAGGCAGTTTGTAGCACTCCCCGCTGTTGATGAATGCAAATACAAGTAGCTATTGGAAAATGAAGATGACATCCCTGAGGATGAAATTTCGGAGTTACTAGTATACAACCACACGGTGGCATGGCAGACTCGCGGAGGGGCACAGAAACATTTACCCCAGGCCCAGTTATCCGTGGAAGCTTGGGTGTGGCTGCATTTTGGCAAGGACTACTTTTGGCCGTTATAGAATAGGAGTCGCCTCACTAGAGACCAGGCTCTCCTTATTTACTTGCTTATGAAGAAGGAGCCTGTTGATCTTGGCGCATTGATCTATCAGACTCTTCGTGACCATACCTGAGATCATTCGGTGGGTCTGATGCTGCCGTACCTTATTTCCTCCTTCTGCACCTCTGTGGGTGTTGCAGCTGCGGCTACTGATGTTCGGTTCAAGCCTATTAAGACATTCAACTACTTGAGCATTAAGCCGAAACCGGACGAGCAGGTTCCAGCCTCCCAGCATACACCGAACGACCCTATCTTTCAACAGGGAGGCCCTTCTCATCCTCCTCATGACCTTCCATCTCCCCTGGAGCAGGGTGAGCCATCCGGTGCCCCTTCCTCTTCCAAGTCTGCCATCACATTGGATGTGATCTTTGCGGCCATTCAGCGCACTGAGGCTACTGCTACTCAATGCCTCACCTATCTACAGGATCACGGTGTTCCCCTGACCAGGTTGGAGAAGTTATTTGCTACTCACGTACCTGCTGCAGCTTCGGCCGGTGGCGATGATGATGGCGAGGATGTTGGTCATGCCAGTGGGGATGATGATGATGGTAGTGATAGTGCTGATGCTGCCACCAGTGGTGATGATGACACGGACTAGTTTTCCGTTAGTTGCTGCTGTAGATTTTTACTGTTGTTTTCCATTTCTTTTGGTTATGGCACATCCTTTGCTTCAGTACTATTGTTACAGTTGTTTCTCTTCTTGCCTGACATCAGGATATTATGAGATAATGTGATTGTGATATATCTATGGTGTTTACTATTATACCTATGGAAGGCTGTATGCTCTTTTTCATTGCAGGTGCTATTTGTGACACGTTGTGTCCTATGACAGTGAGGACACTGTCTCCCTCAAGTTTGGGGGTACTGATATATTCGCATCCATGTGTTTAAATCTGTGTTGCGCCCTGTCTTTGAGTCAAAAAAGCTGGATATTCATGACTGCTTGGTTCTCATTTTACATAAGGGTTGAGAATAATTCGAATGCTTTGTCAGGAGATTTTATAGCAAATTGACATGTATGAATTGTTTTCATTGAAAGATTTTTGAATTTGTATTTGAATTTATGGGAAGAGATTAGCAGTTCACACACTTTAAGAGCATGAGTGACATTATCCTTGAAAAAAAACATTTTAATGTATGGAAGTGTTTGGTTATGGCGCGTAGAGTTAGCATATGGATCAGTTAAGTTAATGTATTCGAAATAGGTTAAGGTTGAATTAATCTTGGGGTTATGCATGAGAGAGGAAAACCTCTATTGGAAGGATTTTGAGCCTGAGTTTCATTATTTGGAGTGTTTATGCCATTTATGCTAGTGTATCTCTAGAACTTGTTTAAATTCTTTTTCAAAATCACATATGCATGTGGATTAATGAAAATGATAGGGGCATTCATTTCTAAACCCATTGACCTAAACACAAACCTTTCACATTCACCCTTTGATTACCCCTTTGAGCCATTCACTTTTTCAAAAATCTGACATTTAACAAGTCATGCATGCTGTTGCTCTGCAATTGAATGATACTTAGAAAAGTAGTGAATTAGCATTTGATTTACTCCTTGTTTCAATAAGTGCTTAGTTATGTTAGTTTAAAAAAAATCAAAAAAAAAAAGAAAAAAAGAAAAATAAAAAGAAAAAAGCAAGAGAAAAAGAAGAAGAGAGAGATGTCATTATATATGCTTCCGCATGCATGGCACTTGTTCCATTAGTCCTTCCCACTAGACAATTTCCAACATTATAACCCTGGTAAAAAGCCCCCTTGATTCATAAATCTAGGTGTACAAGTGGTGGAGAGAGTAGAATTTCTACAAGCCTATGGTAGGACCTGCTATAAGTGGTACTGAGCGAAATTACCCCTATTTGTGAGAATTAAACACGTAAATCCGTGAGTGTTCTCTTGTGCACATAACTTTAATTGATTGAGATTTAGTCTAATTCTTTTACATTGCCTCATACTGAACTTTGTGTTAGCTTCAAGCAATAATAATGAACAATTCCATGCAACCCTAAAGTTCCTTTGGGACTAAAAGAGTGTGGATTGAGTTGTAAGTAAAAGAAAAGAGAATGCAAAGGATTAAATCTTGATATTGAGGCCGACTCATACATGTTGAAGTGCTGTTTTTGATCTTGATAAATGTAGGAGGAGTGTTGTTCAACTCTTGTTTAACACACACTCAGATGAAAATGGTTGGGGAATTTGTTTAAACTATGAACCAAGCATGCATGTATATTTGATGTCATGAGTAGTTCAAGAAAAGAGAGGGTCATGCATGAGCATTATGTCTGAGATTGATTTAATTCGACTTCTGGAAATTGATTGAGTTTACTCGAGGACGAGCAAAAGTTCAAGTTTGGGGGTGTGTTAACTTCAGGAAATTCTTGTTAGAATTTCATATTTCATCCTGTTTTACTTCACTTTGGGTGCATGAGTGGGCATTTGAGAGGGTTAAAGTGATGAAATGTGTTCTTCGCATGCTGTGCGCAGCAGAATGAAATTATGGAGGATATTATTCACTAACTGCTATGAATGTTTAACCATGTGTGCAAGTTCTTTGTGTAAACTGATACAGATTCAGTCATAGCTAGCCCAGAGGAAGCCACATGCAGTAAGAAGGAGGTGAAGGAAGTTGAAGCCAACAACCATTCCAAGGAAAGGCAAGCTGGGAGGAGAACAGAGCAGAAAAGAAGAGAAGATGACTCTGGAAAGGCATGGGCCGCGGCCCACCATCTCATGGCCTGTGGCCCAGAGGAATCAACAACAGCACAGAAAGGCATGGGCCGCGGCCCACCATCTCATGGCCCGTGGCCCAGAGGAATCAACAACAGCACAGAAAGGCATGGGCCGCGGCCCAGAGGAATCAACAGCAGCATAGAAAGGCATGGGCCGTGGCCAACCATCTCATGGGCCGCGGCCCAAAAGATCCAATAGGAGGTCAGATACTCGCTGGCCGCGGCCAAAGACTCATGGGCTGCGGCCCAAAGATACACAGAAGCCTATGGGCCGCGGCCCACAGAATGGCGTGCCGCGGCCCACCCCCGTAAATGAATCTGCACGTTCTGATATCTAAGGAGCTATAAAAAGCAAAACCTAGGGTTTGAGAAGAAAATTCCCAATTAGGAAAAGACGGAGAAGGCGGCTAACAGATCCTGGAGCTGGGATTTGCACGAAATCAAGGAGAATTAAGTGGGATTGAAGATTGAAAGAGATTTCATCTCCATTCATCTTAATCTTTCTGTATTCCTTCCTTCTCTCCACTGTGATTCTGCTATGACTACATTGAACGCTGATATCTGTGATTTGTTTTTGAACATGAGTAGCTAGGTTTTTCATTCTAGGATTGTTATAAACCTTTGTATGGATTAAACTTTACTCCTTCATTCTTTTAAGAGCTAATGGTATATATGTGTTAATTCACCCCTGTTTTCACTTATATATGTGACTGGCCAGCACTTTGGATAATCTGTTTAATTAGATTAAGCTTGAGAAAGTTAGTCTGATTATAGAACGTGGGTAGAATTATGTTAGACTTGACGTTTAAAGAGTTGAACGAATGGTTTGTTAATAACATAGAGATATAGTTATTAACCTAGCATTGTCAAATTAAGGAGGTTATGTAATGATTATTTTCCCTTAACTATAGCAAGAGATTGTATATGTTAATGGAGGTATAAATTTGGTTATGACTCAAGAGAGCTTAATCAATTGCTAGTGAACCTTAGACGGACATATATATATATATTCCATGAAAGCATTTTTAGAGAGGAAGGAGATTAAGCTTATGAAGTATAAAGGGGACGAACAGTCCTAGGTTTATTAAATTGATTGAATTAACAAGAAATAGATTATTGTTCAGTAATTTTTAGTCTTTATCAAAATATCTTTTGAAAGTCCTTTTCTACAATCAACACTTTATTTTGGCGCAACTTAATCAAACTCACTAAGACTCTTGCTCAACTAATTTGTTACTCAAATCCTCGAGGGAACGATCTTACTTATCACTTTATTACTTGATGCGATCCGTGCACTTGCTGTAGCGAACAAGCTTCCACAATTACAAAAAACAAACGAAAGGATAATAAGGCATACAAAAAAATGGAAGGATTTTGGAGGGGAAGCTTTGGCGTTTTGGAATAAAACGGCAAAGCTTCAACAATTACAAAAATTAAAAAACCAAAAGGATAAGGCATACAAAAAAATGAAAGGATAAGGCACTGCATTATTGATTGTGGAGGGGAAGCTTTGGCGTTTTGTTCCAAAACGCCAAAGCTTCCACAATTATTAAAAAAAAACACAAAGGGATCATCTTTAATTTACCGAAGGGAGAAGAATCACGTGAAAGCTTTGGCATTCATTGAAAAGTCAAGTCAAAAAAGAATGGAGAAGAATCACATGAAAGCTTCCACCTACATATTTGTTTTTTTCATTGACAAGGCAAGTCATATTTGTTTTTTCTTTGGCCATCCGACAGCTCCTTGAAGAGGTTGGACATAAATCACTTTTTGAGCACACATAGCATATTTACATCTGCGCATTGAAGAAGAACCTGCAGACTTGTAGGAGCAATCCTGTTTGGTGTACAAGCAATCCCTCACGCTCTTCCTTGCCCTCACGCTCTTCCTCAGCTCCCTCAACCGTTGAAAGCCATCATCAGAGCTCGCTGTTGGGAAAGAATCACAGGTTGGCCATTTACTTGATGAGAATCATGACTTCTTTTACAATATGCCTTTATACTTGGTGGATCACGCAATGGTTTTTTTTTAATTACAACTATATTATGATGGTTGGCAATTGGCATTTCTGAAGTACGTATTCAAAGCTGCTTGCTCTGATTCTCTGTACACAGCCCCACCATTAATTAGTTCCCTCTGATTCCCACTTTGATCCATGTTAGTGATATGAACTATATTCGTATTAATTGAAGTGACCAACAGGAAGCCATATGCGGCAGCAGGGCTCCTTATAAATGCACATGTACAACGCCTAGGACATGTTGTTAAAAAAATTATAATAGAAAAAAAATTCAGTCAGCTTTAATTTAATTTTTTTAAATATTTTTTAAAGGAATTTTTGGCGCTTTCTAAGGAAGCGCCAAAGGTTTCAGATTTGTTTTATAACATTAATGGCGCTTATATAAGAAGTGCCATAAATACTCACACCTTTTTTGGCACTTTTTATATAAGCGCCATAAAAGGTAATATAAATGTTAAAAATTTTTAACACCCGCCATTGTTGCGTCCCGCCACTATCGCTTTCCTTTCCTGCTTTTCTTTTCTAATTGTCCCCACCCCCTTTCCTCTGTTTGACCGGCGACAAGTAGAAGCTTCTTTGGTCCCCCACTTGCTATTTTTTTTTGTCTCCTCCTCGTGCAAATATTTGTAAACATTTGTCCGCCACTTTCATTACAGCATAGAGCTTCGTTGCGGTACAAAGCTTCCTCCCACACGTGTTCTTTTTCTTTTTGGCTGGTTGCAGTACAAAGCTTCCTACAGGAGCTCCTGTAAGTGTTGTTTGTTTTTTAACATTTTATTCACATTTTTTTAATTAAAATATGTATACTATTATATATTTGCTTATACTTTTCTATAGAAGTACATGTTGTCAATAGTGAAAGAGTTGGGAATGGCACCGTTGAAATGGTCAAATTGGGTTGAAATGTTGTAAATGCCACTGGTAGTTTAATCAATGATTATTTTGGAACCAATTAATTTAAAAAACGTAGGGTTGTATTTTTGTTGTCTTGTTATGGACCCAATTATTTTAATTACGGCATGTAGTAGTGTTGGCCAATATGATTTATTTGGTGGTGAGTTGTGAACATTATTTAGATGTTGTTTGATTAATTGGTTGATTATTTGTGATTTAAGAAGAGTGTTTAATATTTTGTAAAACTTTAAATTTTGGAATGTTATGCTGCTGAATCTAC
Organism: Inga laurina; assembly: GCA_963855925.1. NCBI lineage: Eukaryota > Viridiplantae > Streptophyta > Magnoliopsida > Fabales > Fabaceae > Inga > Inga laurina. The sequence continues at coordinate 58,700,170 of OY979711.1, forward strand.
TTGTTTAAAAAAATAAATAACAAATAAAGAGAACTTTAAGAGGCAAGGAACTGACCACTTATAAAAATATATATGTTTAAGGTATAGATGGATCAAAAATGGATGTCATCTAATCGGTGCTCAAGAAAATATATTGATGGGGTTAAAGAGTTTATTAGATTTGCAAGCGAGCATGCAAATGATCCTAACAAAATCCTATGTCCTTGCTTAACTTGTTATGGAAAGCGGATTAGTCCACTTGATTTGCTAGATCATTTAGTGTGTCATGGAATTGATCAATCATATACACGATGGACAAGGCACGATGAGACAGATGATGCAGATCGTGGTCAAATACATACCATGATTGGTGCTTCAAATGAGTTTGACTCAAGCATGTGTGATGAAGATGATGGTCTTCAAGAAATGCTAAATGCAGTTGAAGGGGTGCTTCATAACCGTCCTCAAGAATATGAGAAGTTGAAAGGTGATGCAGAGAAGCCATTATATGCTGGTAGTACTAAATATACAAGATTGCTAGTAGTGTTGAAATTGTACAACTTTAAAGCACGCTATGGATTGAGTGATTCTGGTTTCACCGTACTACTTGAACTTGTGCAAGATATGCTCCCAGAAGAAAATGTACTTCCTACCAAGACATATGAGGCAAAGCGAATACTTTTCTCTACAACTGGCATGGGTTATGAGAAGATTCATGCATGCCCTAACGATTGCATATTATTTCAAAATCAATATACAATGTTAGAGAAGTGCCATAAATGTAATGCATCTCGATATGGGAAAAAGAAAGGAAAGAGTCCCTCGAAGGTCGTATGGTATTTTCCAATTATTCCAAGATTCAAGCGATTATACAATAATGAGGAGATTGCTAAGTTGTTGACGTGGCATGCAGATAAAAGGATTGAAGACATGAACCTTAGGCACCCTGCGGATGCCCCTTAATAGAAAAATATTTATCATGACCATCCTGACTTTGCGAATGAAGAAAGGAACCTACGCCTTGTTAGCCCACACCTCTTTGGCCAGCATAGGGGAAATGACATTGTTTCTTTGATATAAAGGCATTTGTACCACGATGAGATAGTAGGCACGGATAGGATGCAGAGATTCATCTTTGTTAGCCCACACCTCTTTGGCCAGCATAGGGGGAGAGATTTGGAAGCACAGTCTAACGAACTTAGAGACTGCTTTATGCTTAGAGCAACCCCTAACAAGCTCTTTCTTATGCCATACAATGTAGGGTAAGTGATTTGTGACAATATTTGAATGTATATTTTTTTATTTTTTCACTTTTACCATTAAATGATTCTCCAAATAACATTTTCAAAATGTGTTTTTAGGGAACATTGGATATTAATTGTTGTCCATCCAGCAGCAGCAGAAAACCCTCGCATTTACTATCTAGATCCTATAGAAACTGCTTATCCAGATAATCACCCTGATATGCTGATTATCTTCAATAAGTAAGTGTATGGGTGTATGTGTAAATCTTTTCGTGTGTGATTATTGAATAACCAACATTAATCAGGAACTTCTTTGTTTTATTAGTGCATTAACCGCATATAGAGGAAAAGTTGGATTGACCTGCTCTAGACGCAATGACTCGGCCAATAGCTATGCGTGGAGGAAGATTATGGTACTTATATATGAATTTACTCCATTCTTGTTAGTAAAAAAATTTATTCAAAAATTGACATAACTATTTCATTGTATTGTTGCAGTGTCCATGCCAGCAATGATAATGATTGTGGTTATTATGTTATGAAATTTATGAAAGATGTAGTTACTCATCGCCACCTTGTAATTCCTGTGAAAGTAAGTTCCCTTTAGTTGCAATTGATATTGTGTTTTAATTTTAATTGACAAATTGTCTAAATTTAGTGATTTTCATTCTTTGTATACATGATTGTTTATGTAGTATTATGAAGATGCACGTTGTGCTGAGCTATCTGACCATCAAATGGATGAAATCATTGAAGAATGGTGTGAATATATGGTCAAGGAATTAGTTAATTTAGGCATGTAGCTTCTTTCTTGCCTATTCTTATTTTGTTTAATCATTTATAAAATTAGTTGTACACTATATAATCATTGTTAATACAATATATTTTGTAGTTGTTAAACATTATAATTATTCATTGTAGTTATTTGAACAAATGATCATCATCATTTTGTATTGTAATATTTGCCTATTAGACGAAATATATGGTCATTTGCTTACTACTATATATATATATGGTCATCAGGTATTATTACACTACACAGGAAAAAAATATTTTAAAAAATTATTAAAAAAATTAAACCTACTTTGGCGTTTGAAGGTAAAATGCCAAAGGAGGGTACCCCTCCTTTGGCGTTTAAAGGAAAAACTCCAAAGGAGGGGACACCCCTCCTTTGGCGTTATTACAGTGTTTAAAGGAAAAACGCCAAAAGGAGGGGACACCCCCTCCTTTGGCGTTTGATCAATAAACGCCAAAGGAGGGGTACCCCTCCTTTGGCACTTTCCCCCCCAAAACGCTACATATAATTAATATATTTATTTAATTTAATAAAGTAACATATGGCATTTCTATAAATTGAAAAGGGCCACAGGAATTTTTAATGGCGTCAAAAGCTTTGGCGTTTCTTAAACGCCAAAGTATTTTATAAAATAATCGCCATTACACTACTTTTTTGTAGTAGTGTCACCATATGTATTTGTTAAGCCACCTATAGCTGTATTAATGTTTTTTAAAGTTTCTCTTGTAGCTCATAGGCACAAAGAAATAAGACCATTGGAGGATGAAACTAATGCTTTCCCAAATCAATCAACAATCAATGACCGAGAAAGAAAAAGACACAATCGTTGGCTCTGAATAACCTTATACACTGTAATTGTCCTGCCAAGCCAGTCAGCTGCAACACTCTTAGGAAGATTGTACTATGCAAAGGTGGAAAGAGTAAATAGATGGGATCACTAGTACAGGTAGTGGGTTTTCCTATTCTTCTTCCTTATTACATCTTCTCATCGTCCCCCTTCAAAATCCCCACTTAGAATCCTGAGAAGCAACCTTCTGTTCAAAAGCTACCATTTGTTTATGTCTCTCTTGGTCTTCTTGGAGCAACAAATAGCTGCACGTATTCACTTGGCCTCTCATCCCTTCCTGTTTCTACCTTGTCTCTCATTTTCTCATCCTAGTTAGATTTCAATATAATGCTTTCTTTTCCTTCTTCCTTAATTCTCTTCACTTCACACCTTACATCATAAACTCTCTAGTCCTTCTCACTATCTCGTCCATCCTCCTTGTTTTCGAAATAGTCTCTGCAGCTTCAAATTCTTTCACACAAATCTCCAAAGGAAAATATGTGATCGGATTCATGTGTGCACTTGCTTCAGCAACCGGGTATGGATTGACTCTTGGGTGTCAGCCGGATCTAACAACATACACACCAGAGAATAAGAAGGAACTATTGCTCTTTTTATGATAAACTCTGACATAGAGCAATTGCGTTGAAGAGTAGTAGGATATGGAAATAACTTTTTCATTCCAAAGTAACTAGATTCCAATTGCATAGCCTTTGCTTTCAACTTTAGTCCAATTTGTGAAGCCCAATTTTCTCATAATTAAATCAACCTTAGTCCCATCAACTTGCATTTCCAAGAGAACAAGAAAATCAATATCTTTCCCATGTAGCAAATCACGAATTCTCCCAAGAAAAGTTTTGGAGGCAGCACCTCTACAATTCCAAATAATTAAATTCATGGAGAAATTTAATTGAGAAAGAAGAAAGAGACAACTCATTGGGTTGAGCCGTCTTCCTCCATTGTTGTTTCCTCCAATGTTGCCTCCTCTCCAACCTCATCTCTGGTTTCAAACCATTGATCGTTAATCTTCGTTCCATCTCTATCAAAATTCAACTCTCGTGCCGACTTCATTTCGTCGGGGGGGGGGGTGTCTCTATTTTGGTGATTTCATCAATTATTCCTCCATCTTAGAGTGATTTAAGGCCAAGATGATATCTGTTTTTGTTATGTTTACTCTAGGCACAAAATTAGGAATTGGTACTTGAATAAGCCATGGACCATCATCCAGGAGCCTATGACACAGTTCCTTGTCTTTGGATCGAAAGATGAAGTAATTATTTGGCAGGTCAATAAGGTCGAAGTCTTTAGACTTTAGCATCAAATAAACTCTGTCGTTCATGATGTTGTGGTTCAAATTCTATCAAAAAAAGGTGATAATCAGCATGTCCTTTCATGGATAGCATAGTTGTCTCAGTCTCTCATTATCTATGTTTAGTATTAGAATTGTATGCAATAGATGCTTCTGTTCCTTAGTCAAAATAGGAGCTCTTTCAATTTCTTCCTTAATCCATTCGGCCATTTGTTGCTTAAAATCAGGATATAGCTGTCGCTTGTCCATTTGGCACATGAGTTTTGCTTCGTATGAAATGGGGGTGTTAACCCCTTCATTTGCACCAGTTGTTGGCCGTTCTTTTGTCTTAACAGAGTCCTCTTCCTTGCCATTTAGTTGATTCCCTTTACTACTGTCAACACCCGTTTCTATTTCGATATATATAGAGTAATAGAGACCATATTTCGTAGGCATATAGAATAGTACAAATATACTGATAAAAGTATTTGTTTACAGACCAGATTCAACCATGTATAATTTGATAATATTTACAAAAATGTACAGAATATCCAAAAATATTCCAAGATAGACTATCTATAACCATGATCTTCGTCTCAGGAAATGTGTCCATCAGTTCCCCATATCTATATCCTTACCTTTTGAGCCGCTGGCACTCGCTGATATATTTATATTTAGAAAAAAGAGGTGAGATTCCAAGAAATCTCAGTAGAAACATATTGTTGTTCACATAACATGTGATAAGTAAATATGATATGCACAATGTATGTACCAATTAATGAACAATATAAACACATCGTCATGTATATATGAGTAGAGCTCTGTCCCCGCTAATTGTACACCGGTTGGATTCTCATCCAATTCCCCAGGTGTAAGTGTACTTCCGGCACTAACTGCCCCTTCTAAGCAAACCATGTTGATCAATAAAAGCACAAACAATGGTAACCACACAATCATATAGACTAAGACATGATGTATGAAGGATAATGTCCCTACCTCAAGTCTCTTTCACCCTATTTGGTGTGCCTCGAAAAGCGTGCCAAGCTCAGGCTCCCAACTCAGTCCTAAAATATCAAATGTATAAGAATTAGGTTAAAACCCATTCATGTACCATTTTAGACCCTTCCATAGTGTTTATAGTGGTTATATTAGTCTACTGTGAAAATTTACCTAAATGCCCCTAGGGACCTGGCTCGACCCCGCCATACCCGGTTCGACCATACTTTTCCTGAAATTTTGACTATGGCTATTCTAATATATTTTCACCCAAGGAATCTATTTTCAGACTGAGAATTACCAAATTCATTGCCAAATGACAAAATTGCCCTTGGCAGCCCTGCTTTAAGGGTTTCAGGGGTGTTTTCGTAATTATACTTTTTCGGGCTTTTCCAAAAAGGTGATCAACTATAACCCCACCTAATTTTCCCTCCTGAATGCAATGAAATCATCAAATCATTGAAAATCCAACTCTAAGCCCCCTAACTAGAGTCGACCAAAATTTAAGTATATTCCAAAAAAAATCAGGGTTTTTCGATTCGGACTCTGCAAACGTGTTTCTTTCTACTCCTAATCACTTTATTAACTATTACATTAAGTTATAACTACCATTTAGTTCCAATTTTGGCAGCATAACACTTCTAACACCTCATTTTCCAAATTTAGAAATAAAGACAATCCGGTAAAATTTCACCGATTAAATTGTCCACAGTAGCTAGAATAGTCAATATACGAAGGTTTGGGAGTTACCTTTCGCTTTCTTCTGGCTTTTCCAAGTATGGCCGAAAAAACCCTAATGTCCCACACCAAATTTTGAGCTTCAACAACCTTAAAGAACATGGAAGAATAGCTTAGGAGCGGAGTTATATGCGTTAGATACTAAATCATCAGAGAAAACGGCTCACCTTGCGAGATTTCTCTTCCTTCTCTCTCTAAAAGCCCTCAACTCTTTCTCTCTTTTGTTGTAGCGCTTAGGCATGGTTTATGGCTGAAGAGGAAGGGGATGATACCTTTTATCATATATTTTATTGTATTTTAATCATTTACCATATTTCCAAAAATTCCAAAAATCAAGTGTTATGTACATAAACCTTATGTACATGTAACTATGCTCACTAAGCCCAACCAATATTTTCTTCTTCTTGTTACATGTAGAAGACACCTAAGGGTCCTACCCTTTGGTCTCAATTAGCTTCACAACTTGTCCAGTTATGTATATACGTGAAGTCACTATTTTGGTCAAAATTGCACTTTTTGCTCAAATTTTTTCATAAATTCATATTTAATTGACCAAAATATTTCAAATATATTTTTGCCCTTTATTTTCATTAATTAATTGAAATTAACTTCAATTAATCAGAAAATAATTACTTTTGTGCTAAACTGGCACAATTACGATTTTGCCATTACCTTTTCCCTTCATTTTCGGATTTTTCAGAAATTTTGGCAGATTTTCTGTTCTAACTTTGAAAAATCATAACTAAATTTGTAGACTTCGTATCGGAGTGTTTCTAAAGGATATAGAACCCTTATTGAGTCTAGTTTCAAGGAAACATATAGCATCTCACCTGTTGGAAGTAGAAGATTTCCAGAATTAATTTCTTTGAATGCTGTTTTAGAAAATTCACAGTTTTTCTGGTCTAATTTCTAAAATTCATAAATATTTCTATATAACTATAATTGAGTTATATAATCTATCAAATTAAAGCTTAGGATGTCTACTTTTACGTTGTAAAATTTCATAATTTTTTCTCATCATTTGTTCATTGAAAACCACATGAAAAACTCATTGCCTCACAGGCGATTTCACTGAAAGCATTCAACTTTCAATCTCTAATATTTAATTCCTATGACCATAAATATTCACCATTTTATTGAATATATTAAATAATTACAATATATTCTTTGTGAATAAAATTTGGGGCGTTACAACTACAATCTTCCATGGTCACATCATCACTCATTGTCTTAATGTTTCTCCTTCAGATGTCATCTCCTTCCTTGGTAGTGTCCTGATTCTCCATTGTCGGAGTCTCATGTCCGTTCACTACTACAAAAAGGTAAAGCTGTGGCGCTTATAATTGTTTTAACTATGGCGCTAGAGAAGTGCCACATATCTGGACGCCACTAAAAAAAGTTGTGGCGCTTGGAAGCGTCACAACATTTTAAATTTTTTTTTTTAAAAAAAATACCCTCCTGTGGCGCTTGTTTGAGAAAGTGCCACAGGAGGGGGGTCCTATTGTGGCGCTTACGTCAGCAAGCGCCACAAGAGACCCCCCTCCTGTGGCACTTCCTCAAACAAGCGCCACAGGAGGGTCCTTTTTTTTTTTCTTTGTTCTTCTTCTTCTTCTTCTTCTTCTTCTTCTTTTTTCTTGTGGTCCTTTTTTATGCTTCCTGATTGTGAAGCTTTATATAAAATGAGTGGCTTTCGTATTTATCATCTCCACAAATTGTCAATATTTCTATTTTATATTTCAACCTATTATATATATATATATATAATTTTTCACATTTAAAATTCAAGTTCCCCAACAATAATGTTCTTACATTAATATTCTCCAAAACTAACATAAAAAAATATCACAATACAAGAACTTGATATGTGAATACAGTACATCAACAACTAATTAAGTAAATTAAAAGATTACTAAAAAACGCAAGCTTGTCGGCAAAAAAAAATTAAACAAAGCAAAAAGGCAAACGAAACAAGTTAGGTTTTCACTCTTTCCTATTAAATTAGGAACAAAAAGGCAAACGTTATATTACGGTTTATCTTGACTAAAAAAAATTTAAACAAAGCAAGCTAGAATGAAATAGTCTTCTTCTTACAAATCTATTAATTGACCAGCGGCAGGGAATGGGAGACCACATTGGCGACGCTAGCTTGAGTGACGAGTGAGCGTGTGAGTTTGTTTTTTAGTGTGAAGATGATAGGAAATGGAGGGAGGGAACCGACGGATCCACTAAGAAGATGAGAAAGGGAAAGTAATTTAATGGATGAGAGAGTAGTTGAATAATTAAAGTGGAGTAGTAGTCAAAAAGAGAAGGAATGGGGGACGGACACGGAACTACTACGCGGGAAATGAAATAATTAAGAGATATACACTGTCCATTTGAATTTTTTTTTTTTAGAAATAGGATCAGCTGTGGCGCGTAGGCATTAGGCGCCACAGCTGATATATATATCATGTGTGGCGCCTGGGCATTAGGCGTCACACATGATATATTATATATCATGTGTGGCGCCTAATGCCCATGCGCCACACATGATATATATATATATATATATATGCAGCTGTGGCGCCTGACCCGTCAGGCGCCACAGCTGCTTGTGTGGCGCCAAGTGTGGCGCCTGTGTAGGCAGGTGCCACACTAAGCCTCCCCAATTGTAGCACCTAATCTATTAGACGCCACAGCTGGTACCAAAAAAAAATTATACAAGTTAAAAATCAAAAAAATGGGAAGCTGTGGCACTTGTTTAAAGAAGTGCCACAAAATGTGCGCCACTTTTTATCCTTTTTGTAGTAGTGGTTGGGCACACTTGTAGTAGCACCCTTTCTCTCAGTAACTATCTCACTCATTCTCTCCCTAAGATAGATCACCTCTTTTTCAAAAAGGGGAAGGATATAGAAATGGGGGAAGGACAGAAAAAGATGAAGAAGGAGAAAAAAAGTGGGGAAATTTTGCTTTTTCAAAACCATGGTCTAGAGTTAAAAAAGTGTTTTTCCCATATTTTCAGCCGTTGGTCTAACACATCACCAAACTATAGTTTTCAAGTACAGAAGTGTTTTTTTTTTTGTTTACCCAAATGGAAAACCCCCCAAACCATGGTTTTAGAAATATTTTTTCGTAAGTCGAGGTAAAACTCCTCTTACATACTTATCTCATAAATCGTAACACATTTCTAAATAGCTAAAGTAAACATGCACTTATAATAAGAACCAAGGTGTTATATGGTAGGAGTTTATTTAAAGTAAATTATAATGTTATTGCTGCTTGGAAATGGACGAGGGGAACATGATGTAGTAATGTTGTAGGCTTGTAGCCTTGAAGTCAACTACGTAGAAGAGGGAGCAAACATTCTAAGGCTGAAGTTGATAATAATAATAATAGCAATAGGAATAATAATACTATAAATAAGTTAGGTATATCATCAACTTGGTTCAATTTGTAAATTACGGTTGTGAACCAATCATTGACCTGTTCATGATTTATAAACTTTGCTATTTGGATATGGACATCATGATCCAGCATTGACATTAATACGCGCACATAGAAAGGCCTGAACATTAAACGCCAAGGAAGAGGCTGTCTGCTATCCATTTCATACTGAAAGTTTTCATTTGTTATCAAGGTCAATTAGTGTAGTGCATGAAGAAAGCAATTTCAATAGGTCAGTTGACAATTACAGGATTTAGAGCATTTTTTATTTGGATTATTGTTAAATGCTCTCTTTTTAACTTGGATAAAAAAGAGTCATTAACCCTTTTTTTTTTTTTTTTTTTGGCTATAGGAAAGAATGGTTCCATGAAGTGGAGAATTAGAAGCAACATTCAAATCTAATTCTTTAGGATATAGGGAATTTATTAGATCTATTTCATTTTCAAAATATAGTTATAGTGTCACAAATAAGCTCTTTTGTTCTTGCTTCTTTGTATTCATGTCCTTTTTTAGCTGCAGAGTATTAATATGTCACATCATTTGATATTTTAATGAAATTTGGTCTTCATAAAAAAAATTATCAATTATAATTTCATTCTTTTGAACTGGCATCGTCTGGCCAAGCAGTAAAAACAAAAAAAAAAAAAAAAAACAAAACAAAACAGCATTGACTTTCATTTAGCGTAGACCTTCACTGCATAAAACGCTGGTCTACATCTCCAGAAGAGAAGCAAAACAGCGGAGAAAAACGCACTACAGCCGCCAACTTGGTCAATACACAATCCAACTGCAAATTATATATATTCATATAGTACTAATACTGTTTGACCTCACTTATATATAGTATTAATTAAGTATTAAATTTAGACCATGCATGTAATTTAATATAGAAGCTCTCCTTCCCTTGTATTTGAGAATTTTCAGCACCTCTATAGAAGCTCTCCTTCCCTTGATAGCCTCTATTGTCATTGCCTCCCCATCTATAATAAATTACCTGCACCACATCCTCCCAAGCCAGGTCCTTCGGCCCCTTCGCAACGTGCCTCCACGTCCTGAAGTGAAGGGGGAATTGCATCCAATTCAAGCCCAGCTCGTTCAAGAAACGGTTGAACAGGTGACCCCCATTGTCGATGGGCTGGTCCATGCCCTCATTCCACGGTACTACAACTCGTAGTGTCCGGTTCATGCTGTTCAGACCGGCCACGTCCAGCCTCCTCGTGGACATGTTCCCTTGCTCATCTGCACAATTTACCACACGTTAGATAAATTGTAATTCAAATTTAACATTTCAAATTTAAATAAATAATTTATTAAATAAAAAAAATTTATTTACTTTAGACCTGCACTTAAAACCCAGTAGACCGTGAAGACGATCCTCGTGGGTTGTTCTGCTCCTGCACCTCCTCCTCATCGAGGAACTGCTCCATCTCTCTGATCCCAATCGGGATGTCAAAGTCCTCGTTCGCGTCATAGCCCTCAATGCTGATATCTCCCTCCCCCAAATCAGGCACCTCTGGTGCGGTCATCTCCTGTGGGATCGTCTGCGGTGCCCGTGGTAAGGCCGACTCTTGTGGAGGGATGGGCTGAAATGTTGTGGTCACCCTCCCTCCGCGATGCCCCCTCCCTCTGCCCCCAGCTCTACTGCTGCCACCCCGCAAAATCGGTCTGGGGACCTCGGGCTCGTTCCCCCTATCCTGTCTTGAAGCCATATCAACTACAAAAATTCAAAAAAAAACATTTTAGTCACATTATTATACAAAAATATAATAAAAATAAAAATACAAATAAAATATGTATTGTCTACGTACCTTAATGGACAAATAATGGAAATACTGCAGCAAAAACTCTTCCACAAACGTCTGAACGCTCAAATTTAAAAGAAAACACTTAGAGAAACTTTAGGAAACAAAATGGCCAAACGGAAAAGTGAAGAGAGGCGGTGTTATTATATAGTGGAGGAATTTGTAGCGGTTCTTGAAATAACTGCAACATCAACCGCAACAAAGCAACTAGGGCAGCTAAACTTTGTAGCAGTTTTATAATAACCGCTACAAATTACAAAAACCTTTAAAGTTCTGTAACGGTTATGGTACAAAACCGCTACAAATTTGGAGACCTTTGAAATTCTGTAGCGGTTATAACTTTATAACCGCTACAAATAGGCGATGTTTTGAATTTTGTAGCAGTTTAGTTAGTTAAACCGCTACAAATAACCGCTACACTATTGGAGCGTCTTGGTCGCGCCAAGTCGCGACAACCTTGCAGCAGGTTTAATTTCTTAACCGCTACAATTTAACCGCTACAAGTTTTGGCGGGAAATGCTCGCCATATTTGTAATGGTTTTTTCTACTTAACCGCTACAAAAAACGTTGCCAATATGTCACGCCACTTTGCGCGTAGCTATAGGTTAAAACCACTACAAATTTTAATATTTTTAGCGGTTAGTTATAACCGCTACAATATCACCGCTACAAAATGCCATTTTTTTTGTAGTGGCAGGTAATATATTTGACCTTGGAAATATTCACACTTGTGCCCAACCACACATATTATATCATTGAAGTAAAACAAAGCTGCGCAGTTTTAATTAGGTCATGGAAAGAGTCTTTGTTGTTAATTGGATTTCGAATCAGATCATATCCTATTATTAGGGTAAACTTTGTATTAAAAAGCCTGAGCCATGTGGTTTAGCATTAATTAATCTATAAGAAATGTTTGTTAAGGAACAATAATTAATGTTATTCAATTTAGCTCAAAGTACGTGAGTGACTAATCATAGTCAACTGACGTGTGTGTGTGGAGGGGGGGGGGGGAGAGATTGAAATACTGTTTCTAGTAAAGCTCGCGTCTCTCTAAGATATTGCAGTTTGATAGGTTAGCATGAGGATCGATATCAAACGACAATTAATCGTATATATTTTCATCGACAATTCATATGTTTTTTTAAGCTTTTAGTTTTATTGCTCATTAAATTAATCTTGAAATAACTTATTTTCCAATATCTTCATTAAGAATGTGTATATATATATAGTGTATTATATCACACACCTTATGTGGAATAAAGAGAATATATAATTATTTTAATGAGGAGATGAAGTGATTAATTAAGACCTGATGTCAAATAATATACAATAATCTTATAGGTTAGACCTTAATTAACTTTGAATTCCATGTTATACTTTAAAATAAAACGCGTTCAGACACAAGCAAACAATTAATTTCCATTCTCGTTCTGTTTCTTTTTAATTTTATTCTCATGTAACACACACACATCATGAATTAGAACGCAAGAGAAGTCCAGTTTTGGAAGCCAAATATTGAAATGATATATATATATATATATATATAAGTAAGAAATTTGCTTTTGAGTCTTCCTTTCATTTCAGAAGATCTGCCTCTGCCAACATGTGAAAACGATACGATGGATAATGATGAAGAGATTAGCTCCCAGTGATAGATTATAAATAATTACTCAAATTAAAATTGACGAAATATATATCACTATACTCATAAATATATAGTGAAAACTTTTTCTTTTTTTTTGGTTACAAAGGCAAGCAAAGCTTGAAAGTGTTAGCAACTATGGACTAGTTCCTACAGAGTGATCATGTGATAACAGACCACGATCTAAAGCAAAAAGATGGATACATTCAAAAGGTGGGAGGCCTAATTCCTCATAAAAATATAGTGAAAACTTTTGAGGGGCTTAATCGAACACTACTGTTGATTGGTCTATTGGAACCTTAGCAATTTACTGCCCCAATGCTAGTAAAAGTTTAGGTTATTAGTTGTAATTTCTTGTCAACTTAATTTAATTTGATATTAGATGGTGTAATAATGCATCAAACATAATTTTTTCTTCTATTTTTATCCTTCACCCAATAGGAGGAACTCACATATCCATCGTACTCTTAAAGGGTTGAACTCGCAACCTCTTGTTTAAGTCCAAACTTAAGAAAGCGATTGGTGTCAGTTGAGCTATATGACACTAACATAATCAAAAGTATTTAATTAAGCTAGTTTGAATTAATGTGCAAGCAAGTCATCTCATCATTTATATGACGCAACTAGGTTATTAATGAATGTTTTAGGTATATAAGAAGTAGTTCAATTATAAAGAGAAGAATGGAGCTATTATATATATATATATATATATAATTAGATGATTTACTTTTACTTACTTCTTTATTATTGAACTGCCTAGCATATCTCCCTTGTAATACTTTCTTATCAAAATAGAATACGCGTAAATTGAATCAATTTACGTACCACCAGTGAAAAAAATTCATTATGGAACTGCGAATACCATATTTTTAAAGTCTCGCCCATATATTTCTATTCCACCATCAACTGCTAGATTTTGATGTGTCCGGGTCTGCATTAATAAATTAATTTTAACAAGGAATGAATATAAGATAATCATCAAGTGGGAGTTATAATATTAAAGTACCGTGTGATCCTCAAAATAATAAAATGATCCATGCATGCATGTGAGAGATCACTCGGTTAAGTAGAAACCTGTTCCAAAATCAAAAGGGTCTAACAATTAATATATACATAAGTGTGTATGTATAGAAGAAAAGGAAGATTGACCCAATTAAAATATCTAATGGAATGCATTTTTCTTTCTCCATCTCAGAAGCCTGCCAACAATACATTTATAAATATATAAATGTAATTTTTCATAGTTAGACTTTATTGAATTTGTTCTTAATTAATTATTCTTCTTTCCCATGTATGAAAAGGAGTCCAAAATGTTTTGGTGAGTAATTAAATTTAGTAGGTGTCTAGAAATAACCAAAAAAATGTGACTCAACTGTGTGGGTGTAATTAAAAATGTTACATGATTAAAAAAGCTCAAAGATAAAAAGAAAATAAGAAAAAGGCTTTATATATGGAGATATATTTTTATTTCTCGTGTCAGTTTTTGATAAAATGAAAAGTATAATATAATAACTTGATGAAACGAAAATGGTGGCATTGATTCTCGTCCAGAAGTGATAGGGACCGATAGTACATGATTGTGATAATGATAAGATAAATTCGTTGGCTAACCTATTCAAGCTATGCTTGCCTTTGTACTCAAAAAAAATATTCGTTGGCTAACTTCGCTTCTTAACATGAATTCTTAAGAAATCCATTTTGGTTTCTATATTTATAGCAACTGATATCGATGGACGTTCTATATATATATATATATATATTGATGAATATTTTTTTCCATTTTCAATATTAATGATGTCACACCCCCCCCCACAGTCACACCACTATATATATATATATTGATGAATATTTTTTTCCATTTTCAATATTAATGATGTCACACCCCCCCCCAGTCACACCACACCCCTCTAGAGCCTGGAGACGCTCAATGGTACCAGGTTTCACATGGCATGCGCCTGGTGCCAGGTTTCACATGGCATGCGCCTTATAACCCCAGGGCGTGTGTTCGAAATCTGGGAAGGTGAAAGAAACCCGCTATCGGAGAATAAAGAGAAGAAATGGAGCTATTAAATATATATATTGAAGAATAATTTTTTTTCCATTTTCAAGATTAATGACATATATGAACTTCACGCATCTAATTTTAAATCACTCATGATTAAACAATGAAAACAATATCGATGTATATATTTTTATGGCATGGAACTTTCATCAAATGGTGTCAACTTGCCGCTGCAGTCCAATCCTCACTTATCTATTGATAGATCTGAATAATTTTTAAAGATTAAAATGCGAAAGGAGATGCATTATTTAAAAACACATTGAATAATATATGCAGTCCAATCCCTGGAGCCTTTGATACTTTGCTTTCCTTTTAGGTCAGTAAATCTACCCTGCTTGGAGTTAATTTACTAATAGTTTGAGTTTGGTTATGCCTTCTGCCACCTTTGTTAGCAAGTTACAATAGTTGAGTTTGTCAGTTGGTTGCATTGGTAATTAATCTCTATAGCATGAATGCTCCAATAAGTTGGCCTTTGGTTGTTGAATGTAATACTTGCCAAATAGTTATGCCATATATTTTTTTTTGTACCATGGATCCTTCCAGTCTCTTTGGATACTTTTAAATATAACAGTGTGTTGTCAATTTTCAAGTTGATGTGTTATCTTATGAAGGAGGCTTGCGTACTTTTTACTAATTGCTTTTCTTTTGGTTTTCAGTGTTTACATATGTTTGCGGAATTTTACACTGCTCTTTCGTAGTTTCTCTTTCACCCTCTTTGCGTATGTATTCTTTATCTTCAGAGTGGTTTTCCACAAGTTATCATGCCTCTGCCTCTTCTTACACTATTTGCTTATATCATCAGGTGGCTGGCCAACATAACTTTGGAGACTTAGAATTCACAGTTCCATATCTGGTTGAGGAATGATCGGATTGGTGATTGAGGAAAATAACAACGAGAACATATATTTATGAAAGAATTGTTTTACAATGAGAACATATATTTAAATGTTTATATTTTTCATATTTTAGATGTTGTAACTGCATGTCTATAACTTTCATATCGAAATAATATAATCATATTTTTATTGTGTATTTTCCCTTTTACTTTTACTTTTCCTTTTAACCAATCACCATTTCACCGCACAGCAGTTTTGCGAATTTTCTGCTTATCAATGTTTTATATGAAATGTGTATGCATTATCATGTTTAATTTTACTATATGTTAATACGACTAGTATTGTATACTATGCGTGCTTTTAAAAAATTTGAATATTTATGAACGTATATCCGGAACCAAGACCATCTTAATATAGTTTTAGATGAAAAGCAAAGGGCACGCATTTTCAACAAATTATGTAATTTTATTTAGATGAATTTATTTTTAATTATTTTGAAAAACTGTGTAATATAGAACACTAATCTTTTTTTTTTTTTTTTTGCCCACCCGGTTCACCGGAGCTTTGCCCCGACTACATCCGGATCCGACCCGCGTCGCGCACCTGGCTATGGTGGGAGAGTCTCTCAATGGGAATTTTCTGCATACACAAGGCTCGAACCCGAGACCTTACTTAAGCGGAACCAAGTCGCTTATCACTTGGACCAACTGCCATTACTAATACATAACACTAATTAGTATAATTCAATGGAGCTTAAAAGAATGAATTGAATTCTAGCATGAAATTAAAAAAGACATGCAAAGGATAAAAAAGGCAGATCAACCAAAATGAGGCTCACTTTGATTCCCTATGGCTCTTACGCAAAATCCAAAAAAAATCTATTTTTCTGGCAAAAGATTTAAAAAAATATCTTGTAAAGTGTAAACGATCATTATTCAGCGATATGTTTGACTGGTCAAAGAGGTTGCTGGATGTTCAAAATGAATTAGTCTGATTTTACTACTTATCAATATATTATATACAGTTAATTATTAATATTAACTTAGATATGTCAGAGATTAGTATCAGTACATATTGTTAACAAGTCAATAATGGTGATTGAATGTGAATTTAAAAGTAATGAATAAAGATAATCGGACGAGATTCATAACTAAAAACTGAGTAAAAGGCAAGTGAAGATAATTTACGGTGACTCACTTTGATCACAAAAAAGTTATTGGGAGATTTTGTTTTTTTTTTTTTTTTTGGTTTTGAGAATTTGATGAGGAATAATTGCCGAAATAATTCAGGCAAAAATAATAAGGCGAGATCGAATAGAGTACGTAGGTGGTGAAAAATCATAATTAAAAACTCAGTATACTAGCACAAGCCGATGGTATATGTACTACATTAGTCAGAGAAAATCATTAATGAAAATTTAACCATCAAATATTTGTAAGGAATCATTGTGTTGTGGATGCATATATAAAATGGGTTTTGCCAATCTGTCGATCACTAATTAATAATAATATACAAGGAAAAAGTATTAGGTAGGGAAAAGAAATATGAGTGGCATGACTCAGTTTCTTTCCAACGTGGTGCTAGGGGAAGACGCGTGCCAATTCCTGAACAGTGTCCCCGACAAAGCAAGGGGACCAACCTTACGAAAAAGCACATGATGCTGATGCTGATGCTGATGTGGATGCGCTGCCTTCTAGCTCGCTTTCTATAAAAGCCTCAAGGGGATCCAAAAAAAAAAGAGGGTTGGGGTTATCCGCCTAGGAGTGTCCGCAACGCTGCTTGAGATGTTTTGATTCGCAGGTGTCCTCCTCCACCTCCTCCTGCACAACAATAACAACATACTCATTAATTCCAATTACTCCATCATTTTTTCTTCTACTCAATCACCAAGTCATAAGTATACATAATGGGATTTAATTAACATTATATATATGGTTGTTTCAGAGGATCGGAGCACCTTATTTCTGGGGCTGCCGCAGGCTCCGCATAACTGGTTGTGAGCGTGCTGTTTTCTGATGAAACTTGATCTTGCTCCCTTGGTTCCTGCATCGAACATATGTAATGGAAACCTTAATTACCACAACACTCAAAACTCTAATAACATTATTCATATTGGATTTGACCACCTACATCTACATATGTGAAAGACATCGGTGAAGGATCTTCCTCTTGTCCGTCCCAATCTAATAAGCTTAACATGCTTTCCTCTGAAACTGAAACCTGTCCATCATTTCTTGGGGAATATTGATGCGTCTGTATGAATCATCAGTAATAGATTAAAACGTGTTCAGTCATACATCTACTATGAGACTAGACAAGTATATAATATATCAGGAAACCGAGAATATACATGTACGTTCCGATGAGGTCACTTACATGTTCAGTAGTCATCTCTTGGGTATTTTGCTGATTGTTTGTAGGTGATGATGGGCTTTGCCCTGAAACTTCTCCCCTCCCTGGAGAATCATGCCTCTGCAAAATACAAAAATCCACAAGCATAAAATAAATACGTGCTAGTTCAATTCCTTGAATATGTTGCTGCAAATTATAACTCAATTAATAAGACCTCCTCATTCGTGTCTTCAAGATTTTCCACTTCTATTACAGTTGTATTTAGAGGAAAAACTTCTTCGCCATCTGAACTGCAGCAACCAAGCTCTGCTCCAGATTCTGAGAAGTGGCGAAGAGCAAAGACGGCCAAGCAGAAAAGTACAGCAACCGGTGAGAGTTTCAAGTTAGTTTTGCAGAGCTGCTGGACAAACAATGACAGGAAAAAAGTGAAGAAGCCACTCTCAAATCCAAGCTCAGACTTCCTTGACGAGAACAGAGACATCAACGCAAATGAACCATACGAGATAATGCTCAATGCATCCGATTTTCCAGGCACAAATTTGTCAAGCAGGACGGAGATCACACACATGACAACAAATATCAGAGGTCCCACTACACCTCGGTATTTCTCTGGAACTCCAAATCTCTTGACCCGCCAGATGAGGTACAACATAATTGAACTCATCAATACATAAAGAAGGAGACCACCGATACCCAACTTTCCGAATGATATTTTGTAGGTGGAGCTGAGACCAAAGCAAACCAGGCCATTTACGGCTGACACACCTCCCACAAATTTCCAGATCGTGCATTTATTTATAAGATCGCTCATTGTGTTCATTTCCAGGTATCACAAACAGCCTAAACTTGGGGGAAAAAAAAGGCTAATTAAGCCCAGCTAAAGCATAATAGAGGATCAAAAATGGGAAAAAGATCAAATGCATTTAATTCCTCGCGAATAATGGTTCAAATTCCAAAAGCATGGTATGTCCTAAGATTTCTCTTTTACAGGCCAAAGCAAAAAAAACAAACAAACAAAATCATAAAAATACTAACCTCGAACAAATGCACCCTCCCTGTACACTGCCCAGAATCGTCGCAAGCACAAGATGATCGTAGATCGGAACAAGGCTTTTGGGATTGACGCGGGCACTAACTTTTTTTTTTTTTTTTTTTTGCGCAAAAACGCGGAGACAAACTGATGAGAAAGTCGTTGGTAAGGAATCAACTTTTTGACTGAGAGGTAGCAGAACGCCGAAAGTATAACAAGTGGACTAATATTTAAATGATATTTGCTTTATTGATGTGATATGCTTAAATCACGCTATGAAATTGATTATTCGCGAGAGGCCGGAGCATTGTAGTCTTTCTTATTTAAAATTCAAAATGAGCTTGCATTGTGATCGATGTCCATGGTGAAGCAGTTTTACGATTTTTCTGCTTATCAACGTTTTATATGGAATGTGTATGTATTATCATGTTCATTTTTACTAGCATTTGTTAACGTGACTATTATACCTAATTCGGTAAAAACTACACGGACTAACAGATTAATTTTTCTTAAATATTAAAACGTTATTTTTTGTGATGATTTTCTGAGTATACGGTAAGATTCTGAGACTCCCCTCTAATTATAGTTGGGATTTCCGTTTAACTGCAGTTCTAATGCATTCAAGGGGATTTTTGTTCAGAGATGATAATCCATGTTCAGAGCATGAGCTTAGGCTTAGAGGGGATTTCCTAATTTTGCAGAATATTAATTCTTTCTTAAACCTTTGAAGGGTGCGTATAGCAATCAGAGTTAACCTACTTTGAGGGAGGAGACGCTGAAAAAGTCCTCAAATCCAGTGGCCTTCAGCATTGCCAAAAACTTCTTATAGTCAAAATAGATACTCTTTCTGATTCTTAATATAAGATATATTTATCTAATTTGATTAGATTAAGAACGTTAGTTAAGTTAGTTAATATGACATGTATTTTATAAAACACTTTAGTGATCATCTTCCTTAATATTCCTTCATTCCCTCTTCTCCTTAATTATTATTGAGGAAGCATCAATAGGGGTAAATCAAGAAAAGATTGACATATAAGAAAATGTTGTCTTATATTTAGGACCGAGATTAACTCTTCCAAGTATGTCATATATTAAAGATTGGAGGGAGGATTATATAATTAAAGATATCAATCAATACAAATATTATATGTTTTAAATTATATGGTTATGGGAATATATTGTTAAACAAAGAGGCGATCGGAATAAAGGATTGAAAAATCACATTTTTAAATCTTAAAATCACGTCCCCACAACATATCTTCTTCTTGATTAATCTTAATCTTAAGTGCCTTAGCCATTTATGCAGGCGAAGCATACACACACACACACCCCACACTGGAAAATCCCATTTTCATTCCTTAAAATTAAGCAACGAAAGCGCTGGGAATGGGTTAGAGGGAGGAGTGAAGGCTAAGATTAGAATCTAATTGCACAAGTAGGCTGAGATCAGAGCATGGAAATAGACAAAGCTATAGGGTCTGTCTTGACTACTGCATCTAATCACACTTTTAATTTGCTCTTTTCTCTTGTTTTTTTTTTTTTTTTCCTTTTTAGTAATAGGTTGTACTGCTTGCGTTTGGAGCTTCGGCTCTTTTGTGATTGTATTCCTTGGTCTCTATTTTGATCCATAAAAATTAAATTTTTCTGGCAAAATATTTTACAAAATATGTGTAAACAATTATTATTCAGCGATATGCTTGATTGGTCAAAGAGGTTGCTGGAAGTTCAAAATGAATCAGTTCTTAGTTTTCTACTTATCAATATATTATACACAGTTAATTATTAACATTAATTTAGGTACGTCGGAGATTAGTATCAGTACATATTGTTAACAAGTCAATGGTGATGGAATGTGACTTTACAAGTAATGAATATAAAGATAATCGGACTGCCGCAACAAAGCTCTACTCCAGATTTTGAGAAGTGGCGAAACTGGCCAAATTACTTGCACGTTCTGGATTTAATGGTGGATTATTCAAAGTACAAGAGTAAGTTTTTCATAACTCTTTCTGTTTTTTTTTTTTCTTGGCTTGTATTAATGGGAGGTCAAAACATACTCATTCAATATTTCTTTTGCAATTCACCAAAGATAAAGCCTCGTCGGGCCAATTACCAACAAGCTATTGGTCAAAGTGGTAAGTGACCTCACCCTCATAGGAGGGAGAACACAAATTTTGAATTCCGGGAAACACATTTATTAAGAGAGGTGAAAATCATTTGTATTCTGACATTCAAAAGGGGAAACTCTTTATATTATAAATCAAAACTCATCGGCCAATTAAAATTAGTGGGCTTATTGACAGTGGCGAATCAAGAATTGGGTTAAAATGTTGTCATAATTAATCTATTTTTTTTTTTGGGAGTTGTAGATTAACGAGAAATTTAGTCTAAAAAATTTGATCGCAACCATCGAAGGAGCAAAGGTGCTTTTTTCCCCCCTGACTTCGTCCTCTGAAAAGAACCGACATTGTGCTTTTCAACATGTGAGACAATACGAAGGCAAAAGTATCAGTGAGATTTTAAACATTCAAGTCTAATTAATTATTTAATTTTTGTGTAATATTAAAATGTAATGTATAAATTTATATAGTACATTTTTTACACAAAATAATTATTAAATCAATAATATATCATATTAAATTATACTAGTGTTAAATCTAATTATTAAATCAATAAAATAATTATTAAATCAATAATATATCATATTAAATTATACTAGTGTTAAATCTAATATAGAAATCTTGAAGGATTAAAGTAAAACATTATCACCAATAGCCTAATGGCATGAAAGTTTTTTTTTTTTTTTGGTAAGTGAATTGCAGGTATCCTCCTCCTGCACAACAGTAACAACATACTCATTAATTCCAATTACTCCATCATTTTTTCTTCTACTCAATCACCAAGTCATAAGTATACATAATGGGATTTAATTAACAAAAATTAACATTATATATATGTATGTATGTATGTATGTATGGGTGTTTTAGAGGATCGGATTGGACAACCTTAGTCCTGGGGCTACCGCTGAAATTAGTTCAGGCTCGCATAACTGGTTGTAAGCAAAGGAGAATTATTGTGCTATCCTACATAAGTGAACTATAGTTACTAAAAAGTTCCACAAGTCCTACAGGTAGTGTAACCCCCTTCACTATTAAAGCCGAGATTTAGTTCATAAACACGTAATTGATGTAGAATTAGAGACCTTAGATGATTTTAGGACTTAAACAAAATCAAACTTTCCAAAGTCATGGCTTACAAAAACTTTTACAAAACCTGTTCATAACGGTCTCATATTCACATTTCAATACTAAATGGCCTGTACAGGTTGATTTCATTCACAAATATCAGAGTATAAAGCAAATTCCCGATACACTCGGGTTCCATTCATTAATAAGGGTTTTACAAAGGCACAAAGCCCACAATTCATTACCCTTAACTTGGGGATTACACAAAACTATACCACCAATCCCATTATATACAATTGTTTCCCAAAAACATCCAAATGATATACATGATAACCAATAACCCAAAATATACTTCTAAACCGGAGTTCTATCCGCTCTTCGTCACCCGCTTTCCCTTTGATCCTTCTGCCCTGTCTAAAATATGGTTTTTGGGAGAGTGAGATTCTAAGGAATCCCCGTAGTGTCAAATCAATCATAGTATGTACAACAATAAGACATGAAATCAAATCATTATCCACACAAAGCAACTACAACGGCAGTTACAATGGTAATGGTTAGTATGACACATGTCATTCCTTACGATTGCTCACGCTAAATTGCATCACAACAATCCACATAATATATTTCACCACAGCTGGGATTCATATAAAGCATTTTATCACACAAGCCATACCGGCAAGATTCAAAACTCACAGCCCACGGCTGGATTAACAAACACCGCCCCATGGGTCGGATTCACAAAGTTCCATGTCGATTACAACGGCAGTTCAATGGCCGACTTAGAGATGACCAGCGTCAATCCCTACACGGCTCACGCTGACCTACTCGCGCTGTAATGGACCATGGTACATGGAGTTCACAGTTCAATGATAAGTTATGCATACCAAAACATCATACACAACATGAGAGAAGAGTCACTACCTTGATCCTTCCGGGCGTACTCTGGCACCGGTCTCTCCCGCCTAGGGCAAATGTCGTACCCTAGAATCATTATTAGGGACGTAGAGTTATATTCTATTTCAAGACTTAATTAACTTGAAACACTTAAATTTGGTTATCATAATTGACCCTTAAGAGGCCACAAATACCTCTAATAAAAGCCCTAAAAGGTTGGGAAACAATAGGTTAGAGATCTCCTTTCGAAAACTCAAAATGCTGTAACATAGGGGTTGGCCGCGGCCAAAATATGGTCAGAAGGTCATTGGCCGTGGCTAGAATCAGGCCAGAAAGATTTGGGCCACGGCCAGCCACCTTGGACCGTGGCCAAGAAATCTCTTGATTCTTGGCTGAACTTCCAAAATTCATAACTAATTCTAGAAAAATTGAAACGAGGTGATTCCAAAGCCAAATGAAAGGTATTTAAGTCCTATTTCTAGGAAAAATATGGCTCATTACTTCAAATCATCACACAAATACAGAATCACCAAAACCTCAATATTACTCCAAAACAGAGTTCTGTTTCCATCCCTAAATTTGGACAATCATATCTCCTAGAATACTAAACTAAATGACACAAAATATATATCCATTTTGAAGCTTGGGATGTGAACTTTAAGAATGGAAAGTTTCATAATTTTACAACACAATTTGGTCATTCAAAACGCTCGTGCAAACTGACTGCCCAGACAGAGTGCACCCAAGACAGATTTTCCAATTTTCTACCAAAGTGTCCAATGACTCCAAAATTAACAATCAAGCCTATTCCCACATAAATTTTCACAAGGAACACAATGGTAATCTCAAAATGACCAAAATCACAACCCAATTACATGCCCTGTTTTTGCCCAATGCACAAAACCAACACAAAGTTCCCAAACTTCACCTTTAAGCTTCAATTCAATTCAATTCATTCAAAACATTAAACAAGGCACTAGTTCCATGACAACAACATGCCAACAACACAATGACCCTCATTTTCGAAATTCAAGGCAAAATTTCCAGAAAATCCAAACTCAACCAATGGCCATAAAACCTATATAGAAATGTTTGTCTTACTCACCTCTATAACTGTTAACTTTGTGAAATGCATATCAAAATGACACATTTACACTCAATTTATCACACTTTCTGATTGATTAATGGGTTTATGAGGATTAAAGTGTGAAGGAAATGTGCCCAATGAGTGTTTGGTTAAAAAGAGAATAATTCTTTGATTAAATGTGAATATTTTGCTATCATACATCACCCTTTGCTTTGTATAGACTTTCTTGTGTTGATAGGATCACAATTGAGATGCACAAAGAACCAATGGAAGCACAAATCATTGATTAAGAAGTTGGGAAGAAGAGCAAAACACCATTGCATCATTGAAAAAGCTAAAAGAATTGAAGACAAATGCGTGGCTGCAGCCAGAAAACCTCCAGAAAGTTTTGGGCTGCATCCAAGCCATTTCTGGCTGCAGCCAGACGACATACAGAGGCAAGATAGCGTTTTCTGGCTGTAGCCAAAATGCGAAATCAGCAGCTGTGCGTTTTGTTTCTAGGTCATTTAAAAGGCAAAAATGCTGAAACAAGAGGGGAGCTCGACATTCAGAGGTTTTGTGAGGCGGATAAGGAGCATTTCCAAGCAAAGGAGAGGGTTTTCTCAAGGAAATCAAGTGGGATTGAAGATTGAAAGAGATTCCAACTCCATTTCTCTTGGTTTTTCTGTACTCATTCCCTTTCTCATTTTCTCCGTCGCACAAGAAGGAAGATGTGGATATCGTAGGTGAAGATAGAATGGAGAAAATGATTAACGATGTTGAGGCAGAATCCTTTGTGCATTCGCAGGAGTATGACAGCCTGCGGAGTGATGCGGAGACACCATTATACAGTGGGAGTAAGTACACGCGGCTGACGGGAACATTACATTTGGTTAACTTAAAGGCAACTTGTGGGTGGACCAATAGTAGTTTCACATTGCTGCTTGAACTATTGTGTGATATGTTTCCAGAGGATAATGTACTTCCAAATCGTATGTATGAGGCCAAGAAAATCTTGTCTACGATGGGTATGGAGTATAAAAAGATACATGCTTGCCCTAATGACTGCGTACTGTACAGAAATGAGTACGGAGGTCTTAGTGAGTGTCCTAAGTGTAAAACTGCACGTTACAAAGTGAAAAAGGATGGTGGTTGTGGTGATGTGACAAGTAAAAGGCAACCTTTAAAGGTTATGTGGTATCTTCCAATAATACCACGTTTTAAACGTTTGTTTGCGAGTGCAACAAAAGCGAAGAAGTTGAGATGGCACTCTGATGAGAGAATATCTGATGGGAAATATCTTCGGCACCCAGCTAACTCTCCACAATGGCAAAAAATAGATAAAATGTTTCCTCAATTTGGCAGCGAGCCGAGAAACCTACGGCTTGGGCTTTGTACAGACGGCATCAATCCGTATAGAACTCTTACTAGCACACATAGTGTGTGGCCGGTTCTCCTTGTAATATACAACTTGTCTCCCTGGCTATGTATGAAACGTAAGTATATGATGCTATCTATGATGATTTCTGGACCAAAACATCCGGGGAACGATATTGATGTCTATTTGGCGCCTTTGATTGAGGACTTGAAGAAGTTGTGGGAGGAAGGCGTAGATGTGTTTGATGCTTATAAGAAGGAGTCTTTTAAGCTACGTGCAATGATTTTCACAACGATAAACGACTTCCCTGCGTACGGAAACTTGTCAGGGTACAGCGTGAAGGGTCACAAAGCATGCCCAATATGTGAAGCAGACACACACTTCCAACATCTAAAGCATGGAAGAAAAACTGTCTACCTTGGCCACAGGAGGTTTCTTCATCGGTTCCACCCGTATCGTAGGCTAAGAAAGCGGTTTAACGGCTTACCGAAGCATGGAATGGCTCCAAAGTCACTAACCGGAGAGGAAGTCTACAGTCGAGTGGAACGTATCCATGTCACTTTTGGTAAGAATCAGAGGGTTGCGGGTGAGAAGAACATATGGAAGAAGAGATCCATTTTCTTTGATCTTCCATATTGGCGTTCGCTTGACGTGAGACACAGTATTGATGTGATGCATGTGGAGAAGAATGTTTGTGATAGCCTTATCAGTACGCTTTTGCACATACCAGGGAAGACTAAGGATGGGATTAATGCGAGATTAGACCTTGTCGATATGGGAATAAGAGAACGGTTACATCCACAACTAAGAGATGATGGTAGGAGGGCATACATGGAGCCAGCAGCGCATACACTATCAAAAGCAGAGAAAAGAAGTTTGTGTGGGTGTTTGCATGAAATGAAGGTGCCGCAAGGGTATTCCTCGAATGTGAGAAGATGTGTCTCAATGGACGATTTGAAGTTAGTGGGAATGAAGTCCCATGATTATCATGTGTTGATGCAACAACTATTACCAGTAGCTATTAGAGGCATAATGAAAGATGAAGTACGAAACACAGTGACAAGATTGTGCGTTTTCTTCAATGCTATATGTAACAAAGTCATTGACACTGAAAAGTTGGATGAACTAGAAAATGAGGGTTACATTATTTTGTCACAACTAGAGATGCACTTTCCACCTTCATTTTTTGATATAATGGTGCATTTGGTAGTTCATTTGGTGAGGGAGGTAAGGCTATGCGGTCCAGTTTACCTGAGGTGGATGTACCCTTTCGAGCGATACATGAAGATCTTAAAAGGGTATTCTAAAAATCCTTATCGACCAGAAGCCTCAATAGTAGAAAGATATGTAGTTGAGGAGGCTATGGAGTTTTGCAAAGATTATATGTCAGGGAAGAAGGAACAATCTCGGCATGAAGAAGGGAGAAGCAAGGGAACACGAGGACTGAAAGTGAAGAATGTTCCTCGTGAAGAGGTGTTGCAAGCCCACTTGTATATCCTGAATAATATGGAAGAAGTTCGACCTTACATAAATGAACACAGAAACACTTTGAAGAACAAGAATCCAAGGAAGAATGACATGCAGATTGCTATTGAGCAAAACAAGACATTCATGCAGTGGTTCGAGGAAAAGGTTTTGCACGAGATCGGTGTGTCTGAGACAATCGAGTGGCTAGCTTAGGGGCCTTCGTTTCAGGACATTACTTGGACCGGTTATGATATAAATGGCTATTCCTTCTATACCAAAGAGCAAGATGACAAAAGTACCATGCAAAATAGTGGGGTCATGGTAGAAGCTGAATCTATGCACTTTTCCAGTTCGAGAGACAAAAACCCCATATTAGCGTCTATGGCCTATTATGGAGTTATAGAAGAAATATGGGAGATGACGTACAACAAGTTCAAAGTTGCTTTATTTAAATGTAAGTGGGTTAGCAACAATGCCGTGGTAATAGATAAACAATTTGGATTTGTCTCAGTCGATCTTCGAAGAGTTGGCTATAGAGACGAGCCCTTCATTTTAGCAAGCCAGGCAAAATAAGTGTTTTATGTCACCGATCCTGCCAGCAAAAATATGTCCATTGTCCTTAAAAGTAAAAAACAGAAGTATGGTGATCCGACCTTCAACCTTGATGACACACCACCTTTCACAACAACTACACCTCGAACAAATGAAGTAGAATTGGTAGATGATGACGAATATGCTGTAAGAAATGACCATGGTGAAGGACTATGGGAAACAATCTAGAGTAAGACCTTAATTTATAAACGAGAACTGTGTTTTTTCTGTTTTACTTCCCGCTTACTATATACATGTGTTTTCATTGCAATTTACTTACGTTTCTGATGATGCTTTTTGTGTTAACAGGAATATGGACAACGTTAGTGATGACGAGAGGCGTAGAGATGACGAAAGCTCTAGCAATGATGAAAGGCCTAGAGTTGAACCCCCTACAAGAAGGAGGGTTAGAGGCTGTACAAAGATGGGAGCATTGGTTGCACGTCATGAACATCAACAGGAGAGGCTGCATATAGACTTCGATGACAATCTGAACCCAATTGGTCCTGAGGAAGACCACTTCATTAGCTATATAGGGCTTTTGGCTCGAAGCAAAGTGCGCATTACCTACGATAATTGGAGATTGGTTCCCCCAAAAACGAAAGACATGATTTGGCAGCAACTTTTGGTATGTAAGTTTTGATGCATTGTAGCTTTGTTCTTATTGTTTCAAATATAATAATCTTATGTTTTACCTTGTAGCAAACATACGATGTCCCCGACACCACAGAGATGCATAGGCACTGGATGGATGAGGTTCGTGTACGATGGAAAGGTTTCAAGAACAAGCTAACAAAGCATTACATTCGAGGGGCCCTTAGGGGTAACGATCCATGTGCACAGTATACATATTTATCTCCAGAGGACTGGAGGTTGTTTGCGGCATCACGAGCAGATCCTGAGTTTTTGGTAAGATTTCTGTCATGATATAGAACTACTTATATCGTTGATTTCATATACTTTATATCGTTGATTCATTTTTTGTTGTTTTTCATTCATAGAAATTAAGTGCAGCAAATGCCCAGAGGCAAGCAGAAAATAAATATCAACATTTCATGTCTCGTGGTGGATATCGGAAGCTTGAGCGGCAAATGATGGCAGAAGAGTTACAGAAAATGAAGGAAGTAGCGGAATCTGATCCTAGCGTTGTTATCCAGCCACCGGCACCTCCTCCACGTTACAAAAAATGGAAAGCAGGGAGGATTAAGGCTGGGAAGTACATAAATCCGACTGTTGCTGAGGTTGCTGCGAGAATTGTAAGTAGTTATACCATAAGTACCTAATTTTTTACATGTTGCGAGTGGTTTCGATACATTTACGATAAACCGCATGCTACAGGATGACCTGGACGAGCAGAGTAGCCAAGGTTCATTCAATCCAAGTAGACGGATGGACATCTTGTCAACGGCTATTGGGAAGGCAGATGACCTTGGTCGTGTTCGAGGAGAGACACGGGGAGTTAGTGCCGCGAGGTATTTTGGACGAGAGCCACGTTATTCGTCACAAGCTGGACCTAGTAAGGACGTTGTGGCCAAGATTCGAGAGGAGCTCGAACGAGAGATCGAGGCCAACCTTCGCGACAAGCTCCGACAAGAGCTGTTGCCAGAGCTTCAACTTGAAATGGCAAAGATGTTTGAAGCACAAAGGGCAAGGGACGAGCATAGAACTCAGGAATCCCCGGCCTTCAATAGCACCAGAGGAAGTTACAACCCTCTGGAGCAACCACTTGGCGCCCCTTCTCCCACTCCAGTGTCGGGACCACTTGGCAACCCTTTTCCCACTCCAGTGTCGGGAGACCCTTGCACCCTCTATTTGGATGATCCACTGTTGCGTGTTGTTGCTGATGCTCTCGTTCACACATGTGCTACCACCCACCATAATCAGCAAATTCCGGAGGATTTTCGTAGGGTGAATGTGACGAGTGTTAGAAAGGGGGAAGAAGGTACAGCTATCCCTGTTCCTGATCCAGAGGTTGGCACGTTAGGTCAAGCGATAGGATCTTTCATCCTTTGGCCTCGCAATCTTATTGCTTCAGACGCAACACCTCCAATGGTAGGAATTACCTTACTGTTACTGAAAATCTGTTGGCATCCTAATAACAATTTGTTTTTTGATGTTCTAAAAGGATGACGAAGCTGCGAGCAAATGGCCCTTCTTAGCACAGCTGCAACAGATCTACAAGCGCATTAAACAGATTGACTTGAAGATGCCTCCAGGGATTGTGGGCCAAGAGGAGTATCCCTACACGATTGACAATAAAGATCTCAAGCAGTTTATCAGGTTGGAGGAGATAGATGCAGGCTGGGTCAAATTTGCAGTCCGGTAAGTTTTTTTTTCAATTTTCCCATAGAATTCATTTAGTGGTTTTTTGTTTTCATACATTCAAGAATTGATTTCTTATTTTAATTCTATTATAGCACCTTCCACGATCTCTGCACAAACATGGAAAGAAGTAATTGGTATGGATTCTTATGTCCTGCGAATACGACAGGGGATACTTGTACTGTGGCACATAAGACTCACTATGTCGGCTACCAAATGGCAAATACCAAACTTCGTTGTTATCTAGCACCCATTGTCCAACGGTTCGTATTTACATTTTGTCAATTTAAGAAGTTTAATAAATAATTGTCTTCTCACTCATCTAACTTCATTTTAATGTGTACATGTTGTTAAAGTTTCCACTGAACTTTGTGTGTTATATGTCCCCGCCGCAACGTAGTCTATTGGTTTGATCCCTTGAGTAAAAAGCCAGACAGAGATACAAAATCCGTCTTCGACACGTAAGTTATTCTGTTTGTATTTCATTGACAACAAAAATAAATGAATGGTTCTAATTTCTGTTCATTTTGCTTTTCATGATAGTGCTTGTCAAACATATAGAATCCTAGGTGGGTCACGCGAGGGTGCAGTTGTTAAAAAGCCAAAGTGGTTTTATCCCATAGTAAGTACATTCAATCCTACATAATTGTTTCATTGACGGTCCTTTTAGACATACCTTTATTGATTTTAACAACCAATTGCATCCCTTTGATTAAAAGTGCCCTCGGCAACCTGGCAATACTGAATGCGGATATTATGTTATACTTTATATGTATAACATAATTCAAAGTGGAATTACTAGCGATTTTGAAAAGGTAATCGCTTTTTTCATTCTCAAATGATAATATTTTTGGTGTTCTAATCGAAATGCTAATTAATTCATTTGCTTGAGATTCATTTCATCAAAGCTTATTACTTTCTAATTTTCAGATTTTTGATAATGAAGATGCCTACCTACGTGAAGACCTTGATTTGATCAGAGATCTTTTGGCTGGACATCTTCTTCAACATATAGAGTAGTAAACTTGTTATTTTATATCAGTTTGTACTTCTGTGATGACAGCGTTTTGACACTTTCTGGTTGTTTTTTGTTGATATATATAGTAGTAGGTTGCATGAAAGGTTATTGTATGTATATATAGTAAAAATTGTAGTGCTGGATGTCCTTACCAGTTTGTAACGGACAGTGTGGTTTATGAATCCATCTTCTATTCTGTTTCTGCAGTTTCAATTCGTTGGGTAATACAGAATGTAAATTATGGTATAAAAAAAAACCTAACTTTTAGACGTCCCAAATTAAGAATTGGGAGGTCTAAAGTCCCCCAGGGTGGGACTTTAGGCGTCCCAAATTTTAATTTGGGACGCCTAAAGTCAGACTTTGGGCGTCCCTATCATTTGGGACGTCTTTTGTTTCAACTTACTACGCCCCCAGCATATACGTCCCCCCGTTTTGGGACGTTAAAAGTGCCAAATTTGGGAGGTTAAAACCCCTTTTTGAGGTTAAAACCTCAAAATAATAAAATGATCCATGCATGCATGTGAGAGATCACTCGGTTAAGTAGAAACCTGTTCCAAAATCAAAAGGGTCTAACAATTAATATATACATAAGTGTGTATGTATAGAAGAAAAGGAAGATTGACCCAATTAAAATATCTAATGGAATGCATTTTTCTTTCTCCATCTCAGAAGCCTGCCAACAATACATTTATAAATATATAAATGTAGTTTTTCATAGTTAGACTTTATTGACTTTGTTCTTAATTAATTATTCTTCTTTCCCATGTATGAAAAGGAGTCCAAAATGTTTTGGTGAGTAATTAATTTAGTAGGTGTCTAGAAATAACGAAAAAAATGTGACTCAACTGTGTGGGTGTAATTAAAAATGTTACATGATTAAAAAAGCTCAAAGATAAAAAGAAAATAAGAAAAAGGCTTTATATATGGAGATATATTTTTATTTCTCGTGTCAGTTTTTGATAAAATGAAAAGTATAATATAATAACTTGATGAAACGAAAATGGTGGCATTGATTCTCGTCCAGAAGTGATAGGGACCGATAGTACATGATTGTGATAATGATAAGATAAATTCATTGGCTAACTTCGCTTCTTAACATGAATTCTTATGAATTCCATTTTGGTTTCTATATTTATTGCAACTGATAACGATGGACGTTATATATATATATATATATATTGATGAATAATTTTTTCCATTTTCAATATTAATGATGTCACACCCCCCACAGTCACGTCACACCCCTCTAGGGCTTGGAGACGCTCAATGGTACCAGGTTTCACATGGCATGTGCCTTATAGCCTCCCAAGACGTGTATTCGAAATCTGGGAAGGTGAAAGAAACCCGCTATCGGAGAATAAAGAGAAGAAATGGAGCTATTATATATACATATTGAAGAATAATTTTTTTTCCATTTTCAAGATTAATGACATATATGAACTTCACGCATCTAATTTTAAATCACTCATGATTAAACAATGAAAACAAGATCGATGTCTATATTTTTATGGCATGGAACTTTCATCAAATGGTGTCAACTTGCCGCTGCAGTCCAATCCTCACTTATCTATTGATAGATCTGAATAATTTTTAAAGATTAAAATGCGAAAGGAGATGCATTATTTAAAAACACATTGTATAATATATGCAGTCCAATCCCTGGAGCCTTTGATACTTTGCTTTCCTTTTAGGTCAGTAAATCTACCCTGCTTGGAGTTAATTTACTAATAGTTTGAGTTTGGTTATGCCTTCTGCCACCTTTGTTAGCAAGTTACAATAGTTGAGTTTGTCAGTTGGTTGCATTGGTAATTAATCTCTATAGCATGAATGCTCCACTAAGTTGGCCTTTGGTTGTTGAATGTAATACTTGCCAAATAGTTATGCCATATATATTTTTTTGTACCATGGATCCTTCCAGTCTCTTTGGATACTTTTAAATAACAGTGTGTTGTCAATTTTCAAGTTGATGTGTTATCTTATGAAGGAGGCTTGCGTACTTTTTACTAATTGCTTTTCTTTTGGTTTTCAGTGTTTACATATGTTTGCGGAATTTTACACTGCTTTTTCGTAGTTTCTCTTTCACCCTCTTTGCGTATGTATTCTTTATCTTCAGAGTGGTTTTCCACGAGTTATCATGCCTCTGCTTCTTCTTACACTATTTGCTTATATCATCAGGTGGCTGGCCAACATAACTTTGGAGACTTACAATTCACAGTTCCATATCTGGTTGAGGAATGATCGGATTGGTGATTGAGGAAAATAACAACGAGAACATATATTTATGAAAGAATTGTTTTACAATGAGAACATATATTTAAATGTTTATATTTTTCATATTTTAGATGTTGTAACTGCATGTCTATAACTTTCATATCGAAATAATATAATCATATTTTTATTGTGTATTTTCCCTTTTACTTTTACTTTTCCTTTTAACCAATCACCATTTCACCGCACAGCAGTTTTGCGAATTTTCTGCTTATCAATGTTTTATATGAAATGTGTATGCATTATCATGTTTAATTTTACTATATGTTAATACGACTAGTATTGTATACTATGCGTGCTTTTAAAAAATTTGAATATTTATGCACGTATATCCGGAACCAAGACCGTCTTAATATAGTTTTAGATGAAAAGCAAAGGGCACGCATTTTCTACAAATTATGTAATTTTATTTAGATGAATTTATTTTTAATTATTTTGAAAAACTGTAATACAGAACACTAATTTTTTTTTTTTGGTTGTCCACCCGGTTCACCGGAGCTTTGCCCCGAATACATCCGGATCCGACCCGCGTCGCGCACCTGGCTATAGTGGGAGAGTCTCCCAATAGGAATTTTCTGCATACACAAGGCTCGAACCCGATACCTTAAGCGGAACCAAATCGCTTATCACTTGGACCAACTCCCATTGGTAATACATAACACTAATTAGTATAATTCAATGGAGCTTAAAAGAATGAATTGAATTCTAGCATGAAATTAAAAAAGACATGCGAAGGAAAAAAAAAAAGGCAGATCAACCAAAATGAGGCTCACTTTGATTCCCTATGGCTCTTATGCAAAATCCAAAAATATTCTATTTTTCTGGCAAAAGATTTAAAAAAATATCTTGTAAAGTGTAAACGATCATTATTCAGCGATATGTTTGACTGGTCAAAGAGGTTGCTGGATGTTCAAAATGAATTAGTCTGATTTTACTACTTATCAATATATTATATACAGTTAATTATTAACATTAACTTAGATATGTCAGAGATTAGTATCAGTACATATTGTTAACAAGTCAATAATGGTGATTGAATGTGAATTTAAAAGTAATGAAAGATAATCGGACGAGATTCATAACTAAAAACTGAGTAAAAGGCAAGTGAAGATAATTTACGGTGATTCACTTTGATCACAAAAAAGTTATTGGGAGATTTTTTTTTTTTTTTTGGTTTTGAGAATTTGATGAGGAATAATTGTCGAAATAATTCAGGCAACAATAATAAGGCGAGATCGAATAGAGTACGTAGGTGGTGAAAAATCATAATTAAAAACTCAGTATACTAGCACAAGCCGATGGTATATGTACTACATTAGTCAGAGAAAATCATTAATGAAAATTTAACCATCAAATATTTGTAAGGAATCATTGTGTTGTGGATGCATATATAAAATGGGTTTTGCCAATCTGTCGATCACTAATTAATAATAATATACAAGGAAAAAGTATTAGGTAGGGAAAAGCAATATGAGTGGCATGACTCAGTTTCTTTCCAACGTGGTGCTAGGGGAAGACGCGTGCCAATTCCTGAACAGTGTCCCCGACAAAGCAAGGGGACCAACCTTACGAAAAAGCACATGATGCTGATGCTGATGCTGATGTGGATGCGCTGCCTTCTAGCTCGCTTTCTATAAAAGCCTCAAGGGGATCCAAAAAAAAAAGAGGGTTGGGGTTATCCGCCTAGGAGTGTCCGCAACGCTGCTTGAGATGTTTTGATTCGCAGGTGTCCTCCTCCACCTCCTCCTGCACAACAATAACAACATACTCATTAATTCCAATTACTCCATCATTTTTTCTTCTACTCAATCACCAAGTCATAAGTATACATAATGGGATTTAATTAACATTATATATATGGTTGTTTCAGAGGATCGGAGCACCTTATTTCTGGGGCTGCCGCAGGCTCCGCATAACTGGTTGTGAGCGTGCTGTTTTCTGATGAAACTTGATCTTGCTCCCTTGGTTCCTGCATCGAACATATGTAATGGAAACCTTAATTACCACAACACTCAAAACTCTAATAACATTATTCATATTGGATTTGACCACCTACATCTACATATGTGAAAGACATCGGTGAAGGATCTTCCTCTTGTCCGTCCCAATCTAATAAGCTTAACATGCTTTCCTCTGAAACTGAAACCTGTCCATCATTTCTTGGGGAATATTGATGCGTCTGTATGAATCAGTAATAGATTAAAACGTGTTCAGTCATACATCTACTATGAGACTAGACAAGTATATAATATATCAGGAAACCGAGAATATACATGTACGTTCCGATGAGGTCACTTACATGTTCAGTAGTCATCTCTTGGGTATTTTGCTGATTGTTTGTAGGTGATGATGGGCTTTGCCCTGAAACTTCTCCCCTCCCTGGAGAATCATGCCTCTGCAAAATACAAAAATCCACAAGCATAAAATAAATACGTGCTAGTTCAATTCCTTGAATATGTTGCTGCAAATTAGAACTCAATTAATAAGACCTCCTCATTCGTGTCTTCAAGATTTTCCACTTCTATTACAGTTGTATTTAGAGGAAAAACTTCTTCGCCATTTGAACTGCAGCAACCAAGCTCTGCTCCAGATTCTGAGAAGTGGCGAAGAGCAAAGACGGCCAAGCAGAAAAGTACAGCAACCGGTGAGAGTTTCAAGTTAGTTTTGCAGAGCTGCTGGACAAACAATGACAGGAAAAAAGTGAAGAAGCCACTCTCAAATCCAAGCTCAGACCTCCTTGACGAGAACAGAGACATCAACGCAAATGAACCATACGAGATAATGCTCAATGCATCCGATTTTCCAGGCACAAATTTGTCAAGCAGGACGGAGATCACACACATGACAACAAATATCAGAGGTCCCACTACACCTCGGTATTTCTCTGGAACTCCAAATCTCTTGACCCGCCAGATGAGGTACAACATAATTGAACTCATCAATACATAAAGAAGGAGACCACCGATACCCAACTTTCCGAATGATATTTTGTAGGTGGAGCTGAGACCAAAGCAAACCAGGCCATTTACGGCTGACACACCTCCCACAAATTTCCAGATCGTGCATTTATTTATAAGATCGCTCATTGTGTTCATTTCCAGGTATCACAAACAGCCTAAACTTGGGGGAAAAAAAGGCTAATTAAGCCCAGCTAAAGCATAATAGAGGATCAAAAATGGGAAAAAGATCAAATGCATTTAATTCCTCGCGAATAATGGTTCAAATTCCAAAAGCATGGTATGTCCTAAGATTTCTCTGTTACAGGCCAAAGCAAAAAAAACAAACAAAAAATCATAAAAATACTAACCTCGAACAAATGCACCCTCCCTGTACACTGCCCAGAATCGTCGCAAGCACAAGATGATCGTAGATCGGAACAAGGCTTTTGGGATTGACGCGGGCACTAACTTTTTTTTTTTTTGCGCAAAAACGCGGAGACAAACGGATGAGAAAGTGGTTGGTAAAGGAATCAACTTTTTGACTGAGAGGGAGCAGAACGCCGAAAGTATAACAAGTGGACTAATATTTAAATGATATTTGCTTTATTGATGTGATATGCTTAAATCACGCTATGAAATTGATTATTCGCAAGAGGCCGGAGCATTGTAGTCTTTCTTATTTAAAATTCAAAATGAGCTTGCATTGTGATCGATGTCCATGGTGAAGCAGTTTTGCGATTTTTCTGCTTATCAACGTTTTATATGGAATGTGTATGTATTATCATGTTCATTTTTAATTAGGTAAAAATTATACGGACTAACCGATTAATTTTTCTTAAATATTAAAACGGCATTTTTTGAGATGATTTTCTGAGTATACGGTAAGATTCTGAGACTCCCCTCTAATTATAGTTGGGATTTTCGTTTAACTGCAGTTCTAATGCATTCAAGGGGATTTTTGTTCAGAGATGATAATCCATGTTCAGAGCATGAGCTTAGGCTTAGAGGGGATTTCCTAATTTTACAGTATATTAATTCTTTTTCTTTCTTAAACCTTTGAAGGGTGCGTATAGCAATCACAGTTAACCTACTTTAAGGGAGGAGACGCTGAAAAAGTCCTCAAATCCAGTGGCCTTCAGCATTGCCAAAGACTTCTTACAGTCAAAATAGATACTCCTTCTAATTCTTAATATAAAATATATTTATCTAATTGATTAGATTAAGGAAGTTAGTTAATATGACATGTATTTTATAAAACAATTTAGTGATCATCTTCCTTAATATTCCTTCATTTCCTCTTCTCCTTGATTATTATTGAGGGAGCATCAATAGGGATAAATTAAAAAAAGATTGACATATAAAAAAATGTTGTCTTATATTTAGGATCGAGATTAACTCTCCAGATTAAAGATTGGAGGGAGGATTATATAATTAAAGATATCAATCAATACAAATATTATATGTTTTAAATTATATGGTTATGGGAATATATTGTTAAACAAAGAGGCGATCGGAATAAAGGATTGAAAAATCACATTTTTATCTCTTAAAATCACGTCCCCACAACATATCTTCTTCTTGATTAATCTTAATCTTAAGTGCCTTAGCCATTTATGCAGGCGAAGAGCGCGCGCGCGCGCACATCCCACACTGGAAAATCCCATTTTCATTCCTTAAAATTAAGCAACGAAAGCGCTGGGAATGGGTTAGAGGGAGGAGTGAAGGCTAAGATTAGAATCTAATTGCACAAGTAGGCTGAGATCAGAGCATGGAAATAGACAAAGCTATAGGGTCTGTCTTGACTACTGCATCTAATCACACTTTTAATTTGCTCTTTTCTCTTGTTTTTTTCCTTTTTAGTAATAGGTTGTACTGATTGCGTTTGGAGCTTCGGCTATATTGTGATTGTATTCCTTCGTCTCTTTTTTTTTTCTTGGCTTGTATTCACCAAAGATAAAAATTCATCGGGCCAATTACCAACAAGCTGTTGGTCAAAGTGGTTAATGGCCTCACCCTCGTAAGAAGGAGAACACAAATTTAAATTCCGGGAAACGCATTTATTGAGAGAGGTGAAAATCATTTGTATTCTGACCTTCAAAAGGGGAAACCCTTTATATTATAAAACAAAACTCATCGGGCCAATTAAAATTAGTGGGCTTATTGACAGTGGCGAAGACTGCCTTTAGAACTAGGTATGGGCACTATGAGTTTCTAGTAATGCCCTTTGGCCTAACTAATGCACCTACTGTATTTATGGATTACATGAATCGTGTCTTTTGACAATACCTGGACCAATTTGTAGTGGTGTTTATCGACGACATTCTGATATCCTCCAGAAGCAACGAAGAGCACGAGCATCATTTGAGAATAGTGTTGGAGATATTGCGTGAAAAGCAACTCTATGCCAAGTTGAGTAAGTGTGAGTTCTGGCTTTCAGAAGTAAAATTCTTAGGCCATGTTATCTCGCAAGAAGGGGTCTCGATGGATCCCAGTAAAGTGGAAGCAGTAATTAACTGGAAGAGGCCAGAAATTGTTGCTGAGATACGCAGTTTTCTGGGTCTTGCTGGTTACTACCGGAGATTTATTCAAAATTTCTCCCAGATTGCCTTGCCGATGACCAAGCTCACGCGAAAAGATCAGCCGTTTAAGTGGGATGAACGTTGTGAAAACAGTTTTGTTGAGCTGAAGGACAGGTTGACTACGGCACCTGTGTTAATTATACCTGATCCCAGCTTGACTTACGTTGTGTATAGTGATGCGAGTAAGCAGGGATTAGGGTGTGTCCTTATGCAGCAAGGACGTGTGGTGGCCTATGCCTCTCGACAGCTCAAACCTCATGAAATGAATTATCCTACCCATGATCTAGAGCTTGCGGCTATCGTGTTTGCTTTGAAAATTTGGTGGCATTATTTGTATGATGTGATGGTAGAACTGTACTGCGACCACAAGAGTCTCAAGTATTTATATGATCAGAAAGAATTGAATATGAGACAACGTCGCTGGATGGAGTTGCTTAAGGACTACAACCTGAAAATTAAATATCATCCGGGTAAGGCAAATGTTGTTGCAGATGCTCTTAGTCGAAAGACAGTGCTAGTTGCAACAATGATGATTCAAGAGGCGAAATTGATAGAAAATTTTCGGGATTGGAATTTGTCAAACCAAATTGTCTGTGCTAACTATAATGTTTCCCAAGGGGAAAATGACATGAAAGTTGAGATTAAAGAAGCTCAGAGACAAGATGGCTGGATACAGCAGAATCTGGCTAAAATTGAACGGGGAGAAGCTCAGGGCTATGATATGTCACCTAGTGGACTAGTTCGCTATCAGAAGAGAACTTGTGTTCCACTTAAGGCGGAGTTGAGACAGAAGATTCTGGATGAGGCGCACAAGAGACCATATACTCTTCATCCTGGTATGACCAAAATGTATCATAATCTGAAGTCTATGTATTGGTGGCCGGGTTTGAAGAGTGATGTCACAAAGTATGTAGCGAGGTGTCTCACTTGCTAGAAGGTAAAGATTGAGCCCCAGAGACCGCCTGGTTTACTTCAAAGTCCTAAGATTCCAGAATGGAAATGGGAAAGTGTGACCATAGACCTTGTGGTGGGATTGCCCAGGATCAGGAATTATGATGCGATATTGGTAATTGTAGACCGGTTAACGAAGTCGGCACACTTCATACCGATCAATGCTGGTTACTCTCCGGACAAGTTAGCAGAGATTTATATCCAGGAGATTGTGAAACTCCATGGCACACCAAATAACATCATTTCTGACTGTGATCCCTGATTCACTTCGAGATTTTGGAAGGCGCTGCATGAAGCATTGGGAACTCAATTGAGATTCAGCACGCCCTATCATCCTCAGACAGACGGTCAATCAGAAAGGACTATCCAGACACTAGAGGATATGTTACAAGCTTGTGTTCTCGACTTCAAAGGCAATTGGGATCGCTTTCTTCCACTTGCTGAATTCGCTTACAACAATAGCTATCATGCGAGCATTCAAATGGTGCCGTATGAAGTGTTGTACGGGAGAAAGTGCCAATCACCCTTGTGCTGGAATGAGTTATCTGAGAGGAAGCTTTATGGGCCGAAGCTTATTGATCAAACCTCTGCGCAGATTCAAATCATCCGTAAGAGGCTTCTTGCAGCACAAAGTCTACAGAAAAGCTAAGCTGACAAGAGGAGAAGGCCTCTAGAGATTGAGGTTGGTGATCATGTTTTTCTCAGAGTATTACCAGTTACGGGCATCGGGAGAGCTATCAAGCAGAAGAAGCTGAGCCCGAGGTATATAGGTCCTTTTGAGATTCTTGCGAGAATCAGGCCTGTTGCTTACCGAGTAGCCCTACCCTAGAACTTGAGCAGGCTCCACGATGTGTTTCACGTTTCATAACTGAAGAAGTACCAATTGGATCCATCTCATATAGTTGAATATGAAGAAGTCGAATTACAAGACAACTTCACATATGTGGTAGAGCCAGAGCAGATCATTGATCAAGAAGAACGACGGCTCAGACACCGAAGCATTCCATTTGTGAAGGTGGTCTGGAAGGGAATGTCTCAAAGAGAAGTAACCTGGGAAGCAGAAGTTGACATGCAGAGGCGTTATCCGGAGTTTATGGCTCAAATTGTGTAACAAATTTTGAGGACGAAATTTATTGTACGGGGGGAGAATTGTAATATCCCAAAATATGATTAAGGGTTAAATGTAATAGATAGTGAAATAAAAGGGTTTAATGGCACTCTAATTAATTTTGCCATGATCAAGAGTTAATTGCTACTTGATCTTGAGGATAGATTTGGGACACAAAATGAAGGGCCAAGATTGCTCTTATAAAGTAGAAGTAATAAGGAAGATAATTAAAGCAATTTCCTTATCTTTTCCTCTTATGTGGACACAAGGCACATGCAAGACCAAGTGTAAGACCAAGTCAACACACTCTTTTTTCTTTTTCCTACAAGAAAACTGTTCCCTCCTTGCTCTATGCTTATGCAAGATTAAAATAATATATATGTATTACTTTGCTCCCATATTTCATTCAAGATTTGAGAAAGGAAAGGAAGAGAATTTAATTGATATATTCTTACATTTAGAGTCAACAAAAGTGGCTAGGATTTAATCAATATCCTCACCTTTATGCTTGGAGTTGGTCAAGAAGCCAAGAAGAGAAAGAGAGAGAATTGCATCAAATAATCCCTCACCTTTTGCTCATGTGGTACGTTGGGACAAAGAAAGAAGGTAGTTGGTCAAAGACATACCAAAAGGAAGAAGAAGATATAAGTCAAACAAACCCCTCCCTTCTTGTCAATAATTACGGCTAAGAAGAAGCAAGAAGAGTGAATGGGTTAAAGCACTTAATTCTTCATCAAATATCTAAGGTAAAGTCGGCCAAGTGAGGAAGAGGTAGGAAAGAGAAAAAGCAAACCAAACATATTGGAAATTATCATAGGATTTCACCAAGAAAGAACACATGTGGACCACATATTTTCCTCTCCTTTTTGTCCAACTTTTCGGTCAGGTTTTTAAGTGATAAGGGAAGGGAAAAACTGACTATTATTCACTCTCTCTCTCTCTCTCTCTCTCTCTCTCTCTCTCTCTCTCTCTCTCATTCTCTAAGTCGGCCAGCTTAAGCACGAAAAGAACAAGTGAAGAAACAAGTTTAAGGTAAGGGTTTCATCTTGGATTTTCAACTCCTTAATCTCATCTATGGCTCAAGAGTCCTTCATGAAACTTGTTCGTCTCTTCCTTAGCTTCATTTCTATGGTTTTTGTTTTTGAAGAAGTGGAGTTTTCAGCCACCTTGCAAGAACAAAAGCTGAAGAATCAAAGAAAGAACTTAAGGAGAAGCAAGAGGTGAGTATTAGCATCAATTTAAGCTATTGGTTGTGTTGGTGGAATGAGTATTTTGGCATGTGTAAATCTGCCCTGATTTTGGCCAAACAAGGGTTTGGGTAATTCATGATGGTTTGGTTGTGTTATTGGTGGTTTATGATGATTGGAAACCATTTGACATAAGTTTGATGCTGAAATTGGAAGTTGGTAATTGTTGGAATTTTTTTTTGATTTTTCTGCCAAAACAGGACATGGAGAATGAGTGGGAATTTGTTAATTTTGATGTTACCATTTTGTTCTACACAAAAAATTATGTGGGAATAGCCCTAAGTTGTGAATTTTGGGTCATTGAAACTCAAAATGTAAATCTGGGTTTTCAGCCTGAACAGAATTCCAGCGAGGTACCTTATTGTTAAGGTGTTTTTGGATAAGCAAATGATCTCTGAAAATTCTGAAACTTTCCAGTATTAAATTTCACATGTCAAGCTTCAAAATGGACATATATTTCATGTCATTTCGATTTGTGATCTAGGAGTTATGAATTTTTCAATTTAGGTAATGAAAACTGGGTTGAATTTTGACAGTGTGCAACATATGAAAATTCTGGGAATGCTGTGTATCCATCTGGCTGTGGGTGATATTTTTTCTTAAAACTAGACTAAATAAGGGTCGCATAGGCTCTGGAATCACTGCATTTCAATTTTTATAGAGTAAGTTACGATTTTTCAAAGTTGCTGAAAAATTCTGGCAGATTTTGTCCCCTATGCGAAAATTGAAGATGTAATGGCATAATGTAGTATTGTTGAACATTGAGGTTAGGAATTGGTCTTTTGGGTTAATTGACCACTTTAACTCCTTAGTTTATTTGATTAAATGTCCCTAATGATAACCAACTTGAGTGTTTGAATTAAAGAATTGGATTAAGTAATAACTTGTCGTTGAAATTCTAATTATAGGATTTGACATTTGCCCTATACGTCATAAACCAGTGCCAATGCACGAGCGGAAAGAACAAGGTAGTGACTCTTTCTCTGATTCTATGTATGATGCCTTGCATGTATGTCATTTCATTGAATATGCCGTGATGTAACATTGCTGTTGTGAAATGCTGTTGTTGTGCTGTTGTGAAACATGCTGTTGTGAAATATGCCGTTGTGAATACAGCGAAAGCTGTTGCAAAAATGCCGTTTTGTTGTTGTTGTTGTGATTTGCTTACATGCTTTGTGATTGTACATGTTATAAGTGAATTGTTACCATTGGGATTCTTTTGAATCTCATTCTTTCCAATGACTAACCTACAGCAAGGGCAAGCGGTTCAAAGGAGAAGCAAGTGATGAAGGGCGGTTAGAGCTCCTAGCTATGAGTTTTAATTTTGGTAGTTGGTTGTCATATTTTGTTGGGGATTAGTTGCACATGTTGTATATATTGAATAGTGTTGTGTAATGTATGGGAAACTAAGCGTTGTAAACCCTTTATTAAGTAACGAAACCTGAGCGTTGTTGGGAATTTTTGGTTGCACTCTGATATATATGAATGAAACCGAATTGGAAAGACCAATTATATTCGAGATGTGAATGTGAGACCGCACTAAACAAGTTTTGGAAATGTTTTAAATTAACCACAGGTCTCTATTTCAACTTAATGACGTATTCCTGAACTATAAATTTGGCTATTAAGGTAGGAGGTGACAATATCTTGTTATTGGGGTAAACTTTGTATTAAAAATCCTGAGCCATGTGGTTTAGCATTAATTAATATATAAGAAATGCTTGTTAAGAAACAATAATTAATGTTGTTCACTTTAGCTAAAAGTACGTGAGTAACTGCTAATCATAGTCAACTGACGCGTGAGTATGTACAGAGAGAGAGAGAGAGAGAGAGAGAGAGAGATTGAATTAGTGTTGTAGTAAAGCTCGCATCTCTCTCTAAGATATTACCGTTTTGTAGGTAGCATGGGGATCGATTTCAAACGACAATTAATCCTATATATTTTCGTCGACAATTCATAGGTTTTTTTAAGTTACTAGTTTATTGCTCATTAAATCAATATCTTGAAATAACTTATTTTCCAATATCTTCGTTAAGAATGTGTGTATATATATAGTGCAGTATATCACACACCTTATGTGGAATAAAGAGAATATATAATAATTTTAATGAGGAGATGAAGTGATTAATTATGACCTGATGTCAAATAATATGCAATAATCTTATCGGTTAGACCTTAGTGAAACTTTGAACTCCAACTTATAAATTAAAATAAAACGTGTTCAGACACATAATCAAACAATTAATTTCCTTTCTCGTTCTGTTTCTTTTTTATTCTCATGTAATACACACACACGGCTGTTCAAAAAAAAATACACGCACACACACACACACACACACACCTAGAACGCATGCAAGAGAAGTCCAGTTTTGGAAGCAATGTAGTGAAATGATATATGTATAAGCAAGAAATTTGCTTTCGAGTCTTCCTTTCAATTTAGAAGATCTGCCTCTGCCATCATGTGAAAACTATACGATGGATAATGATTAAGAGATTAGCTCCTAGTGATAGATTATAAATAATTACTCAAATTAAAATTGACGAAATATATATATATATATATATATGTAATATGACTATACTCATAAATATATAGTAAAAACTTTTGAGGGGCTTAATTGAACACTTCTGTTGATTGGTTAATTAAGGCAGTAAAAGTTTAGGTTATTAGTTGTAATTTATGGTCAACTTAATTTAATTTGATATTAGATGGTGTAATAATGCATCAAATGTTT
This sequence comes from Inga laurina, assembly GCA_963855925.1. Taxonomy (NCBI): domain Eukaryota; kingdom Viridiplantae; phylum Streptophyta; class Magnoliopsida; order Fabales; family Fabaceae; genus Inga; species Inga laurina. The sequence continues at coordinate 58,744,936 of OY979711.1, forward strand.
CTTCACCCAAAAGGAGGAACTCACATATCCATCATACCCTTAAAGGGTTGAATTCACAACCTCTTGTTTAAGTCAAGACTTAAGAAAGTACTCAGTGTCAATTGAGCTAAGCAACTCTTTTAATAATTAAGCTAGTTTGAATCTATGTGAAAGTCATCTCATCATCACTTACATAGCACAACTAGGTTATTAATGCATGTTTTAGGTATATAAGTAGTTCAATTTGTAACTCATCGTGCTCCCTAGGTTTTGACATTCTATAGTTGGATAAGTGGCCTAATTAATTACATAAAACACGGTATTCTGGTTTCATTTAATCTTAGGTATATCATATCTAACAGAATTTTTCAAGGGTCGCGTGGTATGGAGAAATAAAGAGAAGAAATGGAGCTATTTTATATATATATATATATATATAAGTAGATGATTTACTTTTACTTAGTTTTTTTATTATTGAATTGCCTAGCATATCTCCCTTGTAATACTTTCTTATAAAAATAGAATACACGTAAATTGAATCAATTTACGTACCACCAGTGAAAATAATTCATTATTGGACTGTATGTACACCATATTTTTAAAGTCTCGCTCATCTATTTTTATTCCATCGTCAACTGCTAGAATTTGATGTGCCCGGGTCTGCATTAGTAAATTAATTTTAACAGGAATGAATATAAGATAATCATCAAGGGGGAGTTATAATATTATTAAAGAGCCATGTGATCCTCAAAATAGTAAAATCATCCATGCATGCATGCGAGAGACCACTTGGCTAAGTAGAAACCTTTCCCAAAATCGAGAGGGTCTAACAATTAATATATACATAGGTGTGTATGTGTAGAAGAAGAAGAAGATTGACCCAATTAAGGGCCTGTTTGGGAAAGCTGTGAAAGAGGGAAAAGCCACAGGGCACTGTGAAAAAGTCACGGTTTCTATATTTACACCAACTAGTATCGATCATCGACGTTATATATATATATATATATATTGATGCATAATTTTTTCCATTTTCAATATTAATGACATATATGATGAACTTCACGCATCTAATTTTAAATCGCTCATAATTAAACAATGAAAACAATATGGTTGTATATAATTTTATGGCATGGAACTTTCATCAAATGGTGTAAATTTGCCGCTGCAGTCCAATCCTCAATTATCTATCGATAGATCTGAATAATTTTTAATAAATTAAACATCTATTTTAAAGAATAAAATAAGAAAGGAGCTGCATTATTTAAAAACACGTTGTGTAATATATGCTGGCCAATCCCTGGAGTCTTTGACACTTTGCTTTCTTTCTAGGTTAGTAAATCTACCCTGCTTGGAGTTAATTTATTTTTAGTTTGAGTGTGGTTATGCCTTCTGCCACCTTTGTTAGCAAGTTACTAATTGCTTATGATGTGTGTTGTCAATTTTCAAGTTGATGTGTTATCTTATGATGGAGGCTTACGTACGTTTTACTAATTGCTTTTCTTTTGGTCTTCAGTGTTTACATATGCTTGAGGAATTCTACACTGCATTTTCGCAGTTTCTCTTTCACCCTCTTTGCGTATGTATTCTTCATCTTCAGAGTGGTTCTCCATGAGTTATCATGCTTCTGCTTCTTCTTACACTATTTGCTTATATCATCAGGTGGCCGGGCAACAGAACTTTGGAGACTTGCATTTCACAGTTCCATATCTGGTTGAGGTTTGTAAGCATATTAAACAATTTCTTTGTTCATTTGCTGCTTACTAACCTCCTGCATATATTATAATTTATGTTATCCTATAGTATCTATGTTTTTTATGAAACAAAAATTTCTGAATAATTTATAATGTAAAGCATTGGAAACAATGTTTGAGGATGAGGTGGTTGAATTTTTTTTTTTTTTGTTTTTCATGGCTTTTTGACTGATCAATAAAGGTCATTGAGTGCTCCAGTGAGGAGGGTTAATCAAGCAGTATGGAATCCTGTAAAACGAGGTCAAGGAATGCCGAAGCAAACGTTCAATGAGATCATAGAGAGAGATATTTTAGTTAATAATATATCTAATAATATGGTTTTCGACAGACCACAATTACGTCATGTGATCCATGTAGCTGACCTCATCTAAGAGGATAAAGGCTTGTTGTTGTTGCTGTTTTTTTTTTTTTTGATACAAAGGCAAGCAAAGCTTGAAAATGACACCCACTATAGGCTAGGTCCTACAGGATGTTCTTGATCTAGTAAGCCACAATCCAAAGCAAAGAAATGAAAACATTCAATTGGTGAAATCCCAAGTTCCTCGTGCTCCCTCGGAATCATGTGTGCCATTCTTGCAAGATAATCTGCACAATGAAGGCTTTCCCTGTGAGCGTGGGAAATTTCTACCTCCCAATCACTATAAATAAGAGATCTGGTTGCCAAGATCACATCATACAACGGATGATCCGAATCACAATAAGTGGATAATAGATGGACTGCCTGAAGTGAGTCAGTGAATATCCTGATTTTCTTTAGCCCCAACTGTTTACATAGAAGGAGGCCACATCGGATTGCATGGATTTCCGCAGCAGTTGGGAAAATATATCATAACTTCTGTTGAAATCCACATATCCAATTACCCTGATGATCACGGATAACACCTCCACAAGCAGCCTGACCGTCTCTGAGAACTGAACCATCAACATCTAAACGATGAACGCCCGGATCAAGAGGTTGCCAGTGAAGTACTCCTCATTCTGGGACTTGGAATATCTGATGCCGAAACTTGCCGTTCTGCACACCTTCTGAGAGATGATAAATACATCTGTGAACAATCTCTTTCGGGCTGTCTGAAGACCCTTCAAAAGCTTGGCTACAACGGTTTTTCCATAGTATCCAACATGCGGTACTGAAGACATTTTGCCAAGGCCATCTAGCCATCTTGTTGTTTCCTGGTGAGTGCTGTAAGTTCCAATTGAGCCAATCCTACAAATTACCAGAGAAAAACATACTATAATATAGAGGGTTAGTTAAAGCTGACCACACTCTCTGAGCTTGCACACAATCTCTCAAAATATGAAGGATGCTCTCCACACTATCACACTGAAAATGACAGGTGTTTAAGGCTCTCGGATTGTGTCTCGCTCTGATCTCATTAGTGGGAAGCCTATCATGGAATACTTGCCATAGAAAGAGTTTGACACGTTCAGGAATTCCCCAACGCCATAGAGTCTGCCAGTGACGTTGGTGGCTATGAATGTGCTGATGAAAGATTGCGTCGTATGCTGATTTTACACTAAAGTTCCCATCAGGAGCATTTTGCCAACAGATAGTATCCTCATCAATGCCCGAAGGAGGGGGAATCAACAATATTTTATCCACCACCCAATTTGGAAGGAAGGATTCCCATTTTGCTCTATCCCAATGCCCCGATTGAGTCCTAAAGGAGCAAACATTAGCACTCAAATCAACTAGGTGGCTGTTTTTGTCAATAAAGTATTTAAGGGGCTTTTCCACTGAGGTCCAGCATTCCTGCCAAGCAAGCGTATTCCGGCCACTTCTCAGGCATTTGCCAAGGCCTCTTATGAAATCATTCCAGACAGTCACTACCCCACACCAAACCGCCGATTGGTTACGCCACCTCTGAACATGTGGAACAACAGCAGATCCACATGAGTATTTCGCTCGTAAACATTTCACCCAAAAGGCATCCAGTTTTTTGATAAGACCCCAGCACAATTTCATGAGAAAAGCTTTGTTGATTTGAGACAGTCACTACCCCACACCAAACTGCCGATTGGTTGCTGCTTTTTGACTTATCAAATTGATGATGAAATGGTTGATTTTTTACCTGTACTTTATTATCACCACCAAAATGCACGAATTGTAAGCACCATAATCAATTTCAAGTGTTGACAGCTCAACAATTCAAGTTAAATTTCGTTACATTTGCAGGCCATAAATTCTTTAAACAGTGGCCAGGGTTGATCAGATTGGTGATTGAGGAAATAACAATGAGAAGATATATTTGTGAAAGAATTGTTTTGCAGTCCCGAAGGATTTGGCTGATCATTCCCTACTTGTGCACAGATCAAGCACGCGTAATTCCATTGACCCGCAAAGGGGTTTATGGTAAAACATTAATGAGTGCAATATGATGAAGTGAAGTCCAATTTCTTAAGCTGCATATAAAGCATCACAGACATACTATGGAAATGGAAATGTTGGTTCTCTCAGGTGCTAAGGGGGTGATGCACACATATATACGATTGTTCTTACAAGTAAAGAGAGATACATGTAGGGAAGTGTTGGGAATTCATTGTGTTGTTTCCAAGAAATTCAAGATTTAGTTACTAGTTTATATTCTGTAGCACATCATTTGTGAGGGTAAAGGAAATATGTATTTTTATTTGGCAAGTGTACATCTTTGTCACAACATGTTGCACTACTGTTTCAATAGCCAGATGTGCCAATATAGTTTGTTTTTTACAATTATTCTATAAGTTTCTATGTAAAATTGTAAATATGCTATATATATTGGAAGATGATTAAGATAAGGATTCTAGTGGAGCAATTTTATCTAAAATTAATTAATTATTTTTACTAAATAATTAACTGCGAAACTGGTAAAAGGGCTGTGTTGATATTCTCAGCTCTAACTGCTTGATGTGGGATATGAAGACGGGAATATATGGGATTAAAACTCTACTAGTGTAATAAATAAAGGTGCCAAGAGTTAATATGTTAAATGATTTACTTATTGCCCATGTACATAGATTTCTTAATATATCTCATATAAAATAGGCAAATGAAAATAATATCATATGTCTATATGAATCAGAGTGTTGTGTTCAAAGGTTTTTTCTGGGTTAGAGTAGTTCTCTGTCTTTGTGTGTGTTTTGGCTGCGTGTAGCAAGTTGTCATTCTATCAGAGATAGTTGTGTTCCATGGGTGATTAAGCAATAAATTTAAGTAAGGATTCTAATATTAGTTCATCATAAAGATTTATTCCTTTCGATAAACCCAACTCCCATTAGTTTTTTTTTTTTTTAAATTTTGGTAGGAACCTAACATCCATTTGTTATTCATATATATTATTTATCAACAATTTTTTGTGTTATTACAAGATGCAAAATCATACCATTGTATGACCCTATGTTGCAGATAAAATAATAATGTAATATAAGAATGTGTTGGTAATTATAATTAGACACTGTAATATTTTTTCCCCCCTGATTAGACACTGTAATATATAAAATTTGAGAAATAGCAATATTGATATGTTTGTATAAGATAAGAGTACATATATTAAAATCAGGTCTGAAGCCAAATGAAGAATAAACCAGAAAGAGTGACCGGCCTTGCAACCAAAATAAATCACCATTTACAAGACAAATTAAGAGAAATGTCTTTCTAGAAACACTATTTAGTTTAATTTCAGCTGTTTATTTTGTTTAAAAAAATAACGATATATGCTTTCTTATATATTGTACAGAGTTTAAGAGATGAGATGTATTGCATGCCCTAGTTTTGGTGAGCACCTATGACCCAACTCACTTAAACTTTGAATCGTGAGAGAGAGAGAGAGAGAGAGAGATGTACTGTTTATAACTTGAGAATACGTGACTTGCTAAAAACTTAATATTTAACGGTGATTTATTTAAGACTTTTCTAAAATATGAAGTGTTATTTTGTCCCAAAAAATATATACACGAAGTGATATGTATGCTTGATTGGAATCATTAGCGTTTTAGTATTACGAGCAACAAATGGCCGAGTTATTTCCTTTCCAATCGCCTATCGCCCAGTGGTGTGTTTGGAATATCAGTGGGAAAATGACTTATTTTTATCTTGACTTATAGAATTTTAAGATTTAAAAAATAGAGTAAGATTGGGTAGAATGATTATTAATATTTGGATTGGCTATTGGATAAATGCTTTTATGAAAGTAAAAAGTGTTTGGTTTGGCTTTTACATAAGTGACTTTTGTGATATCTAAGAGAAAAAATTTTAAAAATTATGAAAAGTGAAAAAAATAACTTTGAAAATTTGGCAATAGTCAAATACATAATAAAATTATAATAAAAATGAGGATAAATTAGAAATTATACAAACTTAAAGTTTTTTATAAAGTAAAATACAATAGAACTAATTAGATCAAATGTCTTGTACAATCTGGTCCAAGCTATACTTGCGCAGTTTTTGTAATATTTCGAACTATTTTACCACACTCTAAAAGTTCTTTCTATTGTACACCTCAAACTTAAATTTTATAAATCATATCAAACTCTAATTTAAGTATAAAATCCTAACTCATATTTTCACATAACTCAAAATCTAATAAAATAAACCAATTAAAACCTTAATAATACCTCCAATAATCCAAATAAATTATTTAAACTAAATTTAATTGGTAAAGACACCATATAGAAACTAATTTATGACATTTTTATAAAAGAAATCAATTATAAAATCATAAAACAACCAAATAATCAGGGTTATCTAACCCGGAGCGGCCCGGCCAAACCAGACCGGAAACCGGCGACCCGGCCTCTAAACCGGTCCGTGACCCGGTCTAGGTCAGATTTTTTATTTTAAAAAAAAATTTTAAAACATTTTTCCTTTAGAATTTCATACTATAAGTCTAAAATATTTCATTTCTCATCCGTTTGGTCCCGGTTTAACCCCAGTTTGACTCCGGTCTGACCCACTGACCTTTGACCCAATACCCTGACCGGTTCACTGACCGGTCCGGGTTTAATTACCTTGCAAATAATAAATATAAATTGATTAAAATTAATTATTAATTATTCTCTACATTTCTACAGTCATATATTGACAAAACTCAAAACTTGCCTAAACTCTTATCTCAAAGTATTCTCTAACTAGCAGAAGATTACTATCTATAGAAAGAGAAAATTATTTAGAATTTTTTTCATAAAAGAAGTTTTGTGATTAGAAATGATTTTGAGTATCTTATTGATCTCCAAAGATATGAAAATACTCTTATAAATATTATTATTATATATATATACACATATAAGCCAAATAAATGCCCAGGTAATGGTTAAAAGCTAATCAGTCATTCCAGAAGCTATATTTGCAAGCTTAAAAAAAAACGGTGCTTACCAAAAAAGCTCATCTTCCATCATACCAAACACCTATTTTAAGTCAGCGTCAGCGAACAGTGTAATTTTTCCCCAAATCGCACTATTACTTCATCCAATCGTCAAAACAAACACACTGCTACTTAGCTTCAATCATGTTTTTTTTGGCCCCACTGGCCTCACCATGATTAAGATAAGTGAAATTTACTTATGAAACTATGCATCTTAATTACTACCTCTGCTATTTAATATAAAAACTAATTAATTAATTTTGGTATATTAAGAAAATTATTCATATTAGTTATCTGTAACAAATATAGACTAGTTTTTCTAAAATACTCCTCTGGTATTTAATATAAGACATATTTAGATAATTGATCTTTGTTCTAAATATAAAACATGGTTTTTATATTTATCAATATTTTTTTAATTTACCCTCATTAATGCTCCCTCAACAATAATCAAAGAGATGAGAAAATGAGGGAATTAAAGGAGATGAGTAGAGTATTCTATACAATAAATGTTATATTACCTAATTTGACTAACTTTCTTAATCTAAGTAAATTAGGTAAATATGTCTTATATTAAGAACTGGAGGAGTATCATCTTTTATCATGACTACCATGGATTGAAACTTTATAAAATGTGCAACCAATATGGATACTTTGGGAAAAAAGATTATAAATTTTGGAGATAAAATGGATTGAAGTCTAATATTTAGGACAAAACTCAATCTTCAACTAACTCTTATATTAAAGACAGAAGGTAGTAACTTTTATTTTTAAATCTAATATGGAAACATGCAGTAAATTTGTTCTCATGCGGTCTTTTTTTTTTTTTTTTGGCTCTGTGCCTGAGTCGCATGCTGTCATCAATAGATCACTGCTCTTTCTCATGCACTATACGGCTATGTGTCTCCACTAAAATGAAGATTTACTTGGTTGTCTACTTGGGAGTATATCAGAGTTAGGACAAGGGGTTAGGTTTAGATTAGATTAAAATATCTTCACACTTAATGCACCATGCATTTCATGAGGCAAGTGCTCAAAGTTGCATTTTGAACACAAACATTATTTCTCTCTCGTGTCTGTGATTCTCTCTTCCTCTGAAACTACATCAACTCGGACATGGAAGAGCCTTGAGAAGTACAACTAGACGTAATGGGTAAGTCAAATGCTTATCTTTTGTTTACAAAGATAAAGATTTCTGTTCTGAGATCATTGAGGTCAGAGAGAGAAAAAGGAGGATTCCTGATATCCTACATAGGCATTTACTCATATATGGAGTCTTCTGGTATGATAAAACTGAGTACTGAGATAGCTAGTTGATAGTGGTAGATAAATCATACCTTGTTCTCATGTAACTTGGATCTAAACTTGTAAGAAAGACTAAAAAACTAAGCTTTGAAAGCATCATGCTCCTAAAATGTCTATGTAGTTCAGTGACCTCACTATTTCTTCCCTGCAAAGAAATTAGAAAGCAGAATCTGAGAGCTTAACAATCACTTTCTATGTCACCAGTTGTATTTGTTAAGCCACCTATAGCTGTATTAATGTTTTATAAAGTTTCTCTTGCAGCTCATAGGCACAAAGAAATAGGACCGTTGGAGGATGAAACTAATGCTTTCCCAAATCAATCAACAATCAATGACCGAGAAAGAAAAAGACATAATCGTTGGCTCCGAATAACCTTATACGCTGTAATTGTCCTGCCAAGCCAGTCAGCTGCAACACTCTTAGGAAGATTGTACTATGCAAAGGTGGAAAGAGTAAATAGATGGGATCACTAGTACAGGTAGTCGGTTTTCCTATTCTTCTTCCTTATTACATCTTCTCATCGTCCCCCTTCAAAATCCCCACTTAGAATCCTGAGAAGCAACCTTCTGTTCAAAAGCTAGCATTTGTTTATGTCTCTCTTGGTCTTCTTGGTGCAACAAATAGCTACACGTATTCACTTGGCCTCTCATCCCTTCCTGTTTCTACCTTGTCTCTCATTTTCTCATCCCAGTTAGATTTCAATATAATGCTTTCTTCTCCTTCTTCCTTAATTCTCTTCACTTCACACCTTACATCATAAACTCTCTAGTCCTCCTCACTATCTCGTCCATCCTCCTTGTTTTCGAAATAGTCTCTGCAGCTTCAAATTCTTTCACACAAATCTCCAAAGGAAAATATGTGATTGGATTCATGTGTGCACTTGCTTCAGCAACCGGGTATGGATTGACTCTTGGGTGTCAGCCGGATCTAACAACATACACACCAGAGAATAAGAAGGAACTATTGCTCTTTTTATGATAAACTCTGACATAGAGCAATTGTGTAGAAGAGTAGTAGGATATGGAAATAACTTTTTCATTCCAAAGTAACTAGATTCCAATTGCATAGCCTGTGCTTTCAACTTTAGTCCAATTTGTGAAGCCCAATTTTCTCATAATTAAATCAACCTTAGTCCCATCAACTTGCATTTCCAAGAGAACAAGAAAATCAATATCTTTCCCAAGTAGCAAATCATGAATTCTCCCAAGAAAATTTTTGGAGGTAGCGCCTCTACAATTCCAAATAATTAAATTCATGGAGAAATTTAATTGAGAAAGAAGAAAGAGACAACTCATTGGGTTGAGCCGTCTTCCTCCATTGTTGTTTCCTCCAATGTTGCCTCCTCTCCAACCTCATCTCTGGTTTCAAACCATTGATCGTTAATCTTCGTTCCATCTCCATCAAAATTCAACTCTCGTGCCGACTTCATTTCGTCCGGGGGGGGGGGGTGTCTCTATTTTGGTGATTTCATCAATTGTTCCTCCATCTTAGAGTGATTTAAGGCCAAGATGATATCTGTTTTTGTTATGTTTACTCTAGGCACAAAATTAGGAATTGGTACTTGAATAAGCCATGGACCATCATGCAGGAGCCTATGACACAGTTCCTTGTCTTTGGATCGAAAGATGAAGTAATTATTTGGCAGGTCAATAAGGTCGAAGTCTTTAGACTTTAACATCCAATAAACTCTGTCCTTCATGATGTTGAGGTTCAAATTCTATCACAGCAAGGTGATAATCAGCATGTCCTTCCATGGATAGCATAGTTGTCTCAGTCTCTCATTATCTATGTTTAGTATTAGAATTGTATGCAATAGATGCTTCTGTTCTTAGTCAAAATAGGAGCTGTTTCACTTTCTTCCTTAATCCATTCGGCCATTTGTTGCTTAAAATCAGGATATAGCTGTCGCTTGTCCATTTGGCACATGAGTTTTGCTTTGTATGAAATGGGGGTGTTAACCCCTTCATTTGCACTAGTTGTTGGCCGTTCTTTTGTCTTAACAGAGTCCTCTTCCTTGCCATTTAGTTGATTCCCTTTACTACTGTCAACACCCGTTTCTATTTCGATATATATAGAGTAATAGAGACCATATTCCGTAGGCATACAGAAGAGTACAAATATACTGATAAAAGTATTTATTTACAGACCGGATTCAACCATGTATAATTTGATAATATTTACAAAAATGTATAGAATATCCAAAAATATTCCAAAGATAGACTATCTATAACCACGATCTTCGTCTCAGGAAATGTGTCCATCAGTTCCCCATATCTATATCCTTACCTTTTGAGCCGCTGGCACTCGCTGAGATATTTATATTTAGAAAAAGAGGTGAGATTCCAAGGAATCTCAGTAGAAACATATTGTTGTTCACATAACATGTGATAAGTAAATATGATATTCACAATGTATGTAACAATTAATGAATAATATAAATACATCGTCATGTATACATGAGTAGAGCTCCATCCCCGCTAATTGTACACCGGTTGGATTCTCATCCAATTCCCCAGGTGTAAGTGTACTTCCGGCACTAACTGCCCCTTCTAAGCAAACCATGTTGATCAATAAAATCACAAACAATGGTAACCACACAATCATATAGACTAAGACATGATGTATGAAGGATAATATCCCTACCTCAAGTCTCTTTCACCCTATTTGGTGTGCCTCAAAAAGCGTGCCAAGCTTAGGCTCCCAACCCAGTCCTAAAATATCAAATGTATAAGAATTAGGTTAAAACTCATTCATGTACCATTTTAGACCCTTCCATAGTGTTTATAGTGGTTATATTAGTCTACTGTGAAAATTTACCTAAATGCCCCTAGGGACCTGGCTCTACCCTGCCGTACCCGGTTCGACCATACTTTTCCTGAAATTTTGACTATGGCTATTCTGATATATTTTCACCCAAGGAATCCATTTCCAGACTGAGAATTACCAAATTCACTGCCAAATGATAAAATTGCCCTTGGCAGCCCTGCTTTAAGGGTTTCAGGGGTGTTTTCATAATTATGCTTTTTCGGGCTTTTCCAAAAAGGTGACCAACTATAACCCCACCTAATTTTCCCTCCTGAATGACCAACTATAACCCCACCTAATTTTTCCTCCTGCTTTAAGGAATCCATTTCCAGACTGAGAATTACCAAATTCACTGCCAAATGACAAAATTGCCCTTGGCAGCCCGGCTTTAAGTGTTTCAGGGGTGTTTTCGTAATTATGCTTTTTCGGGTTTTTCCAAAAAGGTGACCAACTATAACCCCACCTAATTTTCCCTCCTGAATGACCAACTTTAACCCCACCTAATTTTCCCTCCTGCTTTATGGAATCCATTTCCAGACTGAGAATTACCAAATTCACTGCCAAATGACAAAATTGCCCTTGCCAGCCCGGCTTTAAGTGTTTCAGGGGTGTTTTCGTAATTATGCTTTTTCGGGTTTTTCCAAAAAGGTGACCAAGTATAACCCCACCTAATTTTCCCTCCTGAATGCAATGAAATCATCAAATTATTGAAAATCCAACTCTAAGCCCCCTAACTAGAGTCGACCGAAATTTAAGTATATTCCGGAAAAAATCGGGGTTTTTCAATAAAGACTCTGCAAACGTGTTTCTTTCTACTCCTAATCACTTTATTAACTATTACATTACGTTATAACTACCATTTAGTTCCAATTTTGGCAGCATAACACTTCTAACACCTCATTTTCCAAATTTACAAATAAAGACAATCTGGTAAAATTTCACCGATTAAATTGTCCACAATAGCTAGAATAGTCAATATACGAAGGTTTGGGAGTTACCTTTCGTTTTCTTCTGGCTTTTCCAAGTATGGCCGAAAAAACCCTAATGTCCCACACCAAATTTTGAGCTTCAACAACCTTAAAGAACATGGAAGAATAGCTTAGGAGTGGAGTTATATGCGTTAGATACTAAATCATCAGAGAAATCGGCTCACCTTGCGAGATTTCTCTTCCTTCTCTCTCTAAAAGCTCTCAACTCTTTCTCTATTTTGTTGTAGCGCTTAGGCATGGTTTATGGCTGAAGAGGAAGGGGATGATACCTTTTATCATATATTTTATTGTATTTTAATCATTTACCATATTTCCAAAAATTCAAAAAATCAAGTGTTATGTACATAAACCTTATGTACATGTAACTATGCTCACTAAGCCCAACCAATATTTCCTTCTTCTTGTTACATGTAGAAGACACCTAAGGGTCCTATCCTTTGGTCTCAATTAGCTTCACAACTTGTCCAGTTATGTATATACGTAAAGTCACTATTTTGGTCAAAATTGCACTTTTTGCTCAAATTTTTTCATAAATTCATATTTAATTGACCAAAATATTTCAAATATATTTTTTCCCTTTATTTTCATTAATTAATTAAAATTAACTTCAATTAATCAGAAAATAATTAATTTTGTGCTAAATTGGCACAATTACGATTTTGCCATTACCTTTTTCCTTCATTTTCAGATTTTTCAGAAATTTTAGCAGATTTTCTGTTCTAACTTTGAAAAATCATAACTAAATTTGTAGACTTCATATCGGAGTGATTCTAAAGGATATAGAACCCTTATTGAGTCTAGTTTTAAGGAAAAAGATAGCATCTCATCAGTTGGAAGTACAAGATTTCTAGAATTAATTTCTTTGAATGTTGTTTTAGAAAATTCACAGTTTTTCTGGTCTAATTTCTAAAATTCATAAATATTTCTATATAACTACAATTGAGTTATATAATCTATCAAATTAAAGCTTAGGATGTCTACTTTTACCTTGTAAAATTTCATAATTTTTTCTCATCATTTGTTCATTGAAAACCACATGAAAAACTCATTGCCTCACAGGCGATTTCACTGAAAGCATTATTCAACTTTTAATCTCTAATATTTAATTCCTATGACCATAAATATTCACCATTTTATTGAATATATTAAATAATTACAATATATTCTTTGTGAATAAAATTTGGGGCGTTACAACTACAATCTTCCATGGTCACATCATCACTCATTTTCTTAATGTTTCTCCTTTAGATGTCATCTCCTTCCTTGGTAGTGTCCTGATTCTCCGTCGTTGGAGTCTCATGTCCGTTGGGCACACTTGTAGTAGCACCCTTTCTCTCAGTAACTATCTCACTCATTCTCTCCCTAAGATAGATCACCTCTTTTTCAAAAAGGGGAAGGATATAGAAATGGGGGAAGGACAGAAAAAGATGAAGAAGGAGAAAAAAAGTGGGGATATTTTGCTTTTTCAAAACCATGGTCTAGAGTTAAAAAAGTGTTTTTCCATATTTTCAGCCTTTGATCTAACACATCACCAAACTATAGTTTTCAAGTACAGAAGTGTTTTTTTTTTTTTTGTTTACCCAAATGGAAAACCCCCCAAACCATGGTTTTAGAAATATTTTTTCGTAAATCGAGGTAAAACTCCTCTTACATACTTATCTCATAAATCGTAACACATTTCTAAATAGCTAAAGTAAACATGCACTTATAATAAGAACCAAGGTGTTATATGGTAGGAGTTTATTTAAAGTACATTATAATGTTATTGCTGCTTGGAAATGGACGAGGGGAACATGATGTAGTAATGTTGTAGGCTTGTAGCCTTGAAGTCAACTACGTAGAAGAGGGAGCAAACATTCTAAGGCTGAAGTTGATAATAATAATAGCAATAGGAATAATAATACTATAAACAAGTTAGGTATATCATCAACTTGGTTTAATTTGTAAATTACGGTTGTGAACCAATCATTGACCTGTTCATGATTTATAAACTTTGCTATTTGGATATGGACATCATGATCCAGCATTGACATTAATACGCGCACATAGAAAGGCCTGAACATTAAACGCCAAGGAAGAGGCTGTCTGCCATGCATTTCATACTGAAAGTTTTCATTTGTTATCAAGGTCAATTAGTGTAGTGCATGAAGAAAGCAATTTCAATAGGTCAGTTGACAATTACAGGATTTAGAGCATTTTTTATTTGGATTATTGTTAAATGCTCTCTTTTTAACTTGGATAAAAAAGAGTCATTAACCTTTTTTTTTTTTTTTTTGCTATAGGAAAGAATGGTTCCATGAAGTGGAGAATTAGAAGCAACATTCAAATCTAATTCTTTAGGATATAGGGAATTTATTAGATCTATTTCATTTTCAAAATATAGTTATAGTGTCACAAATAAGCTCTTTTGTTCTTGCTTCTTTGTATTCATGTCCTTTTTTAGCTGCAGAGTATTAATATGATCAAGCTCTTCAGCTTGATCATATTCATAAGCGGGTTTCCCCGCTTGAGATCAAGAATGCGGCTTTTGAGATGGGGGCTTTCAAAGCTCCGGGTCCTGATGGTTTGAATCCCCACTTCTTCCAATCTCAGTGGGATTTGATCGGGCAGAAGATTTGTGACCTGTTCATTAGGATCTTCGACAACCTGGATGAGGTGAAAGCAATTAACCATACTAACATTGTCCTTATTCCTAAGGTTGATCATCCGGTTTCCTTTAAAGATTTTAGACCCATCTCTCTTTGCAATGTGAGCTATAAAATTGTCAGTAAAGTTATTGCCAACCGTCTTAAAAGTGTCATGGGCTATCTTGTCACTGACAACCAGTGCAGCTTCATTGCCGGGAGGCAAAGCGTTGACAATATCATCATTGCTCAGGAGGCTATTCATTCCATGAGGAATAAGAGAGGGAAGAAAGGCTTCATTGCTCTGAAAGTGGACATGGAAAAGGCTTTTGATAGGTTAGACTGGCGCTTCCTGGAATTCACTCTCCAAAGCCTTGGTTTGCGTGGGAATATTATCAAGTTAATCATGAGCTGTGTTTCATTTGCCTCCATGAGCACTATCTGGAATGGGATTCCGTCTGATCCCTTTGTACCTTCAAGAGGGGTTCGGCAGGGGGACCCTCTGAGTCCATATCTTTTTGTCTTATGTATGGAGCTTCTGGGCCAACTCATTCACCATGAAGTTGATATTGGGAACTAGAAGCCTCTTCAAATCTGCCCCTCTGGACCCCGGATTTCGCATCTCTTCTTTGCTGATGACCTTCTTCTTTTTTGTGAAGCTTCGCTTGATCAAATGGAGGAGATTAGAAATGTTATGGAACATTTTTGTAGGGTCTCTGGACACAAGATTAACTTGAGTAAGTCAAAAATGTTTGTGTCCAAAAATGTTCACTTCAACAGAGCCCTGGAAATGAGTCAGGTCGTGGGGATTGGGCTCACTGCTGATCTTGGAAAGTATCTGGGTATTCCTCTCTTTCATAAACGTATGGTCAAAATGACCTTCGCCCCTCTTCTTCAAAAAGTCAGGTCCAAATTGTCCAGCTGGAAAGGTAAATTCCTCAGCATGGCTGGTCGGACGGTACTCATCAAGTCGGTTCTATCAGCCATTCCTCAATATCATATGCAATCAACTCTGGTTCCGAAAGGTGTCCTCTTAGCAATTGAGAAATTAAGCAGAGATTTTTTTTTGGAATCAGCATGACGAGTCCAGGAAAATGCATCTTGTAGCTTGGGACATTCTTAAAAGGAGGAAGCATGAAGGTGGTTTGGGGATTAAGGACCTGCGATGCCAAAACAAAGCTTTTCTCATGAAGCTGTGTTGGTCTCTTGTCATCAAACCGGAAGCTCTGTGGGTCAAGTGCCTTCGTGCTAAATACTCCTGTGGTTCTACCTCAATTCCTCATGTGCAAAAGTGGCGTAATCAGTCGGCTGTGTGGAGTGGAATTGTTGCGGTTTGGGAGGATTTCCATAGCAGCCTTGGAAAGAAACTTAAAAGTGGAAGAACCACGCTTGCCTGGCAAGATTGCTAGGCCCCTCTTGATAAGCCTCTTAAATACTTTATAAATAGGAACTTGCATCTTGTGGATATGGATGCTCCAGTTTGCTTCTACACTTCCCCCTCCGGTCATTGGGACAGAATGCATTGGGAGGCTTTCCTTCCTTCTTGGGTTGTGGATAAAATCATGATGCTCCCCCCTCCCTCGGGTTCGGGTGATGACATGTTTTGTTGGCGCAATGCTCCTGATGGTATCTTCAGCGTGAAATCTGCCTACGAAGGTATCTACCATAGGCAGGCCCCCTTCCTCAACCTCTCTGGCGGAAAATCTGGCATTGGGGTGTTCCTGAGAGAATCAAACTCTTTATGTGACAGGTTTTCCATGAGAAACTCCCGACAAATGAGATTAGAGCGAGACACAACCCGAGTGCCCTAAACACTTGCCCTTTTCAGTGTGAGAGTGAAGAAACCATCCTTCATGTTTTGAGAGATTGTGAGCAGGCCCAGAGAGTGTGGTTTTATTTAACTAACCATTTATATTCTACTATGTTTGCTTCTGGTAATTTGCAGGACTGGCTCACATGGAATTCACAGCACTCCCTTGGAAACCAGAGAGTGGCGAGATGGGCTTGGCAAAGAGTATTCAGTACCACTTGCTGGCTTCTCTGGAAGAACCGATGTTGCCAAGTGTTTGAAGGAAAGGCGGATAAACCGAAGCAGCTTGTTCACAGATGCATTTTCCTTCTCTCCGAATCGGTGGAGGCCGGTCGCTTCCATCACCAAATCTTTCAATTTCTGGAGAGAGGACTTCTTAACTGGCGTCCTTCGGAAGAGGGTTTTATTAGAATCGACGTGGATGGTTCGACTGCTAGCGACGGCATGTCAGCCTGTGGAGGAGTCATTCGCGATCATCAAGGTAACTGGGTTTGTGGATTTCAACAGAAGTTAGGAATCTCCTTCCCAACTGCTGCTGAAATCCATGCAATCCATAGAGGACTTCACCTTTGCAAGCAGTTGGGTTTCAAAAGAATCAGACTTTTCACAGATTCGCTCCAGGCCGTCCACTTATTGTCAACACATTGCGAGCTTGACCATCCTTTGCACGATGTTATTCTTGATACCAAATCCCTAATCTTTGCAACCTGGGACTTGAAGATTTTCCATACACATAGGGAGAACACTCGATGTGCCGACTACCTTGCAAGATCGGCTATCTATAACAATTTCAGTTATGCCGAATTACGCTCTCCCCCGGTGGAATATATTAGTCTTTTTGCATTAGAACGTGGTTTGTTGCCACAAGAACAATCTTTGGGGCCTTGCCCTTGATCTTGTATCCTTTCAAGCTTTGCTTGCCTTTGTATCTCAAAAAAAAAAAAAAAAAGAGTATTAATATGTCACATCATTTGATATTTTAATGAAATTTGGTCTTCATAAAAAAAATTATCAATTATGTTTTCATTCTTTTGAACTGGTGGCATCGTCTGGCCAAGCAGTAAAAACAAAAAACAAAAAACAAAACAGCATTGACTTTCATTTAGCGTAGACCTTCACTGCATAAAACGCTGGTCTACATCTCCAGAAGAGAAGCAAAACAGCGGAGAAAAACGCACTACAGCCGCCAACTTGATCAATACACAATACAACTGCAAATTATATGTATTCATATAGTACTAATACTGTTTAACCTCACTTATATATAGTATTAATTAAGTATTAAATTTAGACGATGCATGTAATTTAATATAAATTTAGTTTTTTAAGGGAACACTAGTTTTTTTTTTTAATGCGGAACATTTGTTTCATATATAAACAAGTTATTTCCTTCACTTAATATAGAAAGAGTTGACATAAGTATCCGTAGACATTGTAGAAAGGTTTTTTTTTAATGAATAAAAAAAATGAAGATCAGATGAGAAAAATCGTCTAATCCCCGTAAGGAAACAAAATAAACAATGCACTTATGCACGTAACTTTCTTCTTACCAATAATCCAATAATTAAATACTATTGTCCTAAAGTCATTTTTGGTCCGTGCCAGGTCACGGGAGATGCATGATCTCAACAACAAAGAGAAACATCACGCGCCACTAGTTAGCATGTGATTGTGACACGTAGTGATGACGTGGCATGAGTCAATGCAAATCCGGATCTTAAATTCATAATCTTTTACTCCAGCACCAGTGAAGTAAACGCCGTACCTATGTTCATTTGCTGCTTGTTTTTTAAAAATAAGCATTTATTATATAAGTTGAGATAAAATTTTTCTTATATCTTATCTCATATACTATAAATCATTATTTATAAATATTTATTGTCAAAAAAAAATATCACGTACCAACATCAGTCAACTGATCATTGGCGTTTTGCGTTTTGCGTATCCACCCTTCGTCTTCATCTCGAAGACCAATTGTGACCACAGGCCAAATTTCGTTCTTTATTGGACCTATGACCTATCAATGCTGTGTTTTCTTCTACCCATTTCATTTGATTCACGAACCAGCACTTTCTGCTGTGTTCTGGAATTGAATCGCTTCTTGTAACCCGTTTCTCGGTATTCCTGTGAACCGAAGAGCAGTTTTGAGGCCGACCAATATGGAGGATCCTCTGCTCCCATATGTCAGTCCCAGGAAGAAGCCTCCGCCGCCACCTCCGCTGCTATGCCCTTTACCGGAGCACGACGAGGCCTTTGTTCCTCTTACTCTGTCGGCGATTAAGGACCGTCTTATCTTTGGTCCTTCTTCCCCAACAGGTTCTACCCCCTTGCTTGAGGCTTTAACACTTACCCTTAACTCCCCAAAACCTTCCCCTTCCTCAGAGGACCCTCAAGATACACAACCCCAACAGTCTTGGCTTACTGACACCAATTACCCAAGTCACAAAACTAATCTTCATCGCTCCAAAACTGCCCCGGCTATGGCGGTAATCAAAGGTGTTCATCACCAGAGTCCTGTTGCTAGATCCCAATTTGGGTCCCAATCGATTGTTCGTCAAGCTGTTATTCTTCTTATGTTGTATTTGTCATTGGGGGTGGTTATTTATTGGTTGAATCGTGATCATTTTTCAGCAACTGAGACTCATCCTGTTGTGGACGCTTTATATTTTTGTATAGTGACTATGTGTACAATAGGCTATGGTGATATTACTCCAAATAGTATAGCGACAAAACTAGTTTCCATATTGTTTGTACTGGTGGGTTTTGGGTTTATTGACATACTGCTCAGTGGGATGGTCAGTTATGTTCTTGATTTGCAAGAGAATCACCTGCTCCAAGCGGTGAAGACCAAGGTTGAAATTGAGAAGGATGCCAGATCATATATAATTGATGTGAAGAAAGGGAGAATGAGGATTAGGTTGAAGGTGTCTTTGGCATTAGGGGTTGTCGTCCTTTGTATTGGAATTGGTTTTGGGTTTATGCATTTTGTGGAAGGGCTTGGGTTGTTGGATTCTTTTTATCTTTCAGTTATGTCAGTAACAACTGTTGGGTATGGTGAACATGCGTTCAAGACATTGGCTGGTCGCATCTTTGCTGCAATATGGTTGCTTGTATCAACGCTTGCAGTGGCCCGGGCATTCCTGTATTTGGCCGAAGCAAGAGTGGATAAGCGGCATAGGAAGATGTCAAAGTGGATTCTTGGTCAAGATATGACTGTCTCCGAGTTTCTTGCTGCAGATATAGACAATAATGGCTTTGTGAGGTATGCTCTCTTAAATGTCCATCTTTCAGAAGTTGAATCCTTGTTAGCTTTAATATAAGCATATAAATGTTACTGAAAGTATGGTGCTCTGTTTTTTACAGTTTAGATGCTCACCAATTTTATTAGGCTTTTTAAATAGATCTTTCCATTACTTTTATCACCACAGGATCACATACGCTTTCGGTGCTCGTGGAACGTACTAGAAATTTTCTATTTTAATTAGATTTGACTCATTTGAAGTGCAGTTTGCACTTTAGAAAGTGAAGTGCAAATGAGTTGTCCTTGCTAGGAAATGAAGGAGTTAGTTTTCGTAGTCCATAGGTTTCTTTTATGTTGTTTGTACTTTATAACATTCAAGACTGTTGGTGTTCTTCTCATTAACAATGGTTCACTCTCTCTGTTCTCTTTAAACTAATCTTTTCCATTTTTAATTGATACCTAAACTGGGCACAATATGCGCCAAGTATTAACATTAAAAATTGACTACCAGCATATCCATATAGCACATGCTCACGTTGGATACTTAAAAGATAATATGAAAGAAGAACAGGGAAAAAGTTATAAATTGACTTGAATAGAATGAAAGCCTTTCCTTTCATGATTTAGTTAAATCTCAAATGTCAGTAATTAGTTCTCTGAGTACATATATTGAAGTGAGGTGACATTTTGCAATGTATAGTTCATATTGAAAAAGTGCTCAATGAGGTGGACATGCTAAACAGGATGTTTAGACCGGGGCATGATGTGAAGGAAATACAGGCGCCCTTTAAGACTATTAGAAGTTTTAAATTTCACACATCTTGTTATTTTTCTGAATTCTTTGAAGAGATGGAATCTTAAGATATTTTAAGAAGTTGGTTTTGCATAGTTGGTTTTGTTTTATCGTGTCTTAGTATGTGGATCTTAAGTCTCTTCATGTTCTATTTATTAAATCTGGATTATATAATGTAAATGCCAACTGGGAAGTTTTTTTAATGCTTGGGCGAGTGATTCAAGTGGTTTAAATGCTATATATTGTTGAACAGCATATTCTTCATGGAGGCTTAGCCTATAAAAATTATCCCAATCTTGTATACAACATAATGTCTCCTGCCACACATGCTCTAGTGTAGCATAGGAAAAGTTGTAAATACGAAATGTTAAACAGTGAAACGTAATGGTCAAGTTCAAGTTGTGTACTATATCCCATTGATATTTTTTAGCTATTGTTGTACGTATGGAATTCACTCTCAGATATGGAGATCTCACAGAAAAGGCGGGCCTAAGCATACTTAGAATAGAAAGTTGTTTTCCCAGTTTAATAGAGAGATGTTATCCTCCTTGTGGAACTCCAAAACATGGATTAAATGTGTTTAAAATTAAAATTTTGGTGTTGAATGTACACACACGGTGGGATAAGGATTGTCATTGTTGTTGTGCACACAGACATATCCTAAGATTAGTTGCACATAAATTTCCCTTGGTGTTAGTTCCTGCTTAGGGATACAGTGATTGATAAGAATGGTTTTAAATTTAAGCTTAATATGTGTGTGTGTGTGTGTGTGTGTGTGTGTGTGTGTGTGTATAGAAAGCCCAAGTGTTCTGTGTTATTATATGAGGCATGCCATTTTTATTGTAGAGGTGAAACATAATCAACAATGTATAGTATTCTAAAACACTGTAATAGGCATGAATATCGTTGTTGGTTATCATTTTAAAGTGATCTATGTGGTAGATCTATTTCATGGTTGGATCATAATTATTGAGTTTAATTTATTGCCTTAACAAAGCAATATAATTATCGTTTTTAATGGATGGTTGCTGTAATCATGATATGAAGTTTGATAATTTTTTTTTAAACTCAGCTCTTCTATTGCTCTCAGTAGTTTCCTGGATGGTTGTCGTCTATAATTTCCAAGAGGCTGCTTGATTCTCTGTTTCTGCTTGCAGAAAGAGGAAATCATCAAATACTCCATCCGGTTTTCAATATAAGATCTAGTTGATTTTTTTAATGAGATTAAGAAAGCTAAATAAATTACTTGATCATAGTATATACTATGTATTGTTAGATTATATATCACCGTACAAGTTAAGTAAATTAGTTTGGAGAAAAACGATAAATATAAATGCTCTAAAGTTATTTATTTAATTGTCTTAATTTCTCAAAAAAGTCAATTGGGTGTTACATTAAGGATTGGATGTAGTAATTGTGTTGTGTACAGATTCTCCGCTTGTTATCTGGCAGTTTCATCTTTGCCTCATTCCATTATCAGGGATTGCTGACAAGCATTTGCTGATTTTCTTGCAGTAAATCAGAATATGTTATTCACAAGCTCAAGGAGATGGGAAAAGTTTCAGATAAAGACATTTTGCAGATCAGTGAGAAATTTGATAGAATAGATGTCGGCAACTGCGGAAGAATAACTCTAGCTGATCTTATGGAGGCTCAAAATTGATAAACAGCTTCAGTGTGATTAATCAGTCCTATTCTTCCGCGGCATCCGTTGAACAGGGGGATATTAGATTTTCAAGCTCCATGTGGGTAGTTTCAGTTTAGGGATATATATATATATATATATATGTAGCCGACTAGATGAAGCTTTGCTGTTGTAGTATAGCATTATTGCTTGTGAGCTTCTGTCTTTAGGATTGTATATATTGATAAATTGCTTAAAAAAAGTGATACTTCTTACCGCTCTTGAATATTATATTTCGGGGACATTTGGTAAAATTGGAAAAATACAGAGAAGATTAGCATGGTCCCCTCCGCAAGGATGACATGCACAAGTTGAAAAAAAAAGAAAGAAGAAAAAGATTGTTTTTTCTCAGATGGTGCCAAAGGTTAAAGGTAAAATAGTTAATAGCATTGTTAGTTCTTATAGTTTGATTGAATTTTGATTTTGATCTTTAGAGTTTTAGATTGTTGGTTTTAATTCATATAGTTTTACAAGGATTTGATTTAAGTTTAAATATAAGGACAAAAACTAAAACTTGTTAAAAGTATGGGAATATGTCATTAAACTTAAATCAAATTTTTATAAAACTATAAGAATCAAAACTAATGATTTAAACAATAGAGACTAAAGCCAAAATTTGATTAAACTTTGAAGATTAATAATAGTATTAAGCCAAGGTAAAAATAGCAGGACACTGGGACCATAAGTTAATCAATTGCAAGTTTTGTTGAACATTGTCTCTGTTTTATACGTTTCGAGAATATATAAACCAGAGTGGGGGATAACTTAGACAACTTGGTTCAGGGAAACACCTGAAGATCTTAGAGAAAATAATGGTTTGAATGTGTCACTTAACTGTGTCTTACCTAAATATTTGTAACTATGAACCATGTTGTACTCGAGAATTAATTTTTATTTCATGCATAACCCCTGTTTTGTACTGGAAGATGCATTACTTGACTCACAAACAGGGGAGCTTATAACCATGTTATACTCCTAACCAATAAAAAGAAAACAACTGCATTTTAAAATTATTCTCTTGACTCTCAAATAGGAAAGGAGCTATAGGAATTATTTTTTGTGGCAGGCCCCTATTACAGTTATATTAACTGGGTTATGGTGCATTTAACTGAGTGTTTGGGAATTTCCCACCTAGGTTTGCTAAACCTGAGATAAAACTCCTCTCACACATTTATCTCGTAAATCGTAAAAGCTATTTTCAAAAACTAATCCAAACACACACTAGGAGGGATGTCGTACAAGTTTGCTAGGAAATCCTGACATCTTTGACAAGTTTTTATGTTTCCTAAAATTTGATCTGTGTTATGAATATTAAATATGTGGATGTCCATTGACTCATATTACTCTTCCAGTCAACTTGACATAAAGAAGAAAAGGAGACATGACACAAAGGAAAAGCAAAAGAAGACAAGGACATAAAGAAGATATAAAGTAACCATAGTCATGTAACCAGAGTTAAATATAACCATGGTCATGCAACCAGGGTTAGATTTCTGCCTCTATATAAAGGGCTGTAATCAATTGTTTCAGGAGAACTGAATGAGAACTTCTCTCTAATATCTCTCTAGAAATTCTATCAATCTTCTCTGAATCCTATCAATCTTCTCTCTTATTTTTATAACAATCTGAACCTTTTGACTTCTTCAATCCTTCCCATCTGCTCAACTCGACGGGATTTTTCCTTTTTTCCACCCCCACAAGTTGTTTCTATTTTGTGAGTGGTCTTTTGGGTGTTTGATGGAAGCAAGCCACCACAAAAGCAGAAATGACAAAAAATGGGACACGGCTTCTCTCTTTTTTCCTTCCGGTCTGCTTCCATCCATTTCTATCAAACTGCATCATTTTGTGTAAAACACACAAGCTCCTCATTTTTTTTTTGTTTTTAAAAAACAATATTCACTATCATGAAATATTTTTTTAGTACCAATCAGTTCCCTAAAATATTTTTTCAAGATTATAAAATAATTTTTTAACATTATCCAGTATCTTAAAGTATTTTTTAGTGCCATTTAGTACTATGAAATATTTTTGGTGCAATATTTTAGGATGTTGGATGCACTAAAAATTAGTTCAGGATATTGGATAATGTTGATAAAATATTGTAGAGTACTGACTGGTATTTAAAAAATATTTCAGGATGTCTAAAATATTTTTTCAAGATCCTAAAATAATTTTTTAGTATTATCCAGTATCCTGAATTAATTTTTTTAGTGTCAGCCAGTACTCTGAAATAATTTTTGGTGCAATATTTTATGATATTGGATATGCTAAAAATTAGTTTAGGATACTGGATAATACTAAAAAAATATTACAAAGTATTGACTGATACCTAAAAATATTTCAGGATGGTGAATGCTATTTAGAAAAAAAAAAGAGAGGAGCTTATAAATTTTACACCAAAACGGTGTAGTTTGATAGAAAAGGATGAGAGCGAATCATAAGGGAAAAGGAGAGAAGCCGCGTCCAGAAAGTTAATGCATAATACATAGCACTTTAACTAATTCACACAAATCAAAAAGTAACCATTAACTCATTTAATATATCATAAATTGAAATGTTTTCCCACTTTTACTCTTGTTAAAGAATATGGATCCTATGTGTTATTTTGAAGAGATAGAGAATCTAATGAACAGTCAAAATTAAAAAACGAGCATTACTCGTAAGAGTAAAATAGGAAAATGAGTATTAATTATCCTACATATAACTTATATTTTAGATTATACATTATTTTTAGAAGCATCCTATATTATGAACATGAGGGAGTATAGTTATACAGGTCATGAAATATACGTAAATCGAATCAATTTTAAGAAGACTCGTAAGTATGCAGGGGACTTTGATAGGGGGAAAAAAGTATGCAGGCATGATTCTCAGTAAGAAGTTAATTTAGGGGTTATTTCAATTAATATTTGTAAAATTGACTTTTATTTTAACTGATTTTTATAAACTTGAGTTGGAATAAAAGTCAACTATTATAAATGATTTATGTTTAGATAAACTTTTTTAAGAAAAAAGTTAATTTGACAAAAATTTATTTAGACGATATATTAAAAAATCAATTTTAGAAGAGTCAAATCTATAAAAAAGTCAAAAGTTTAAAAAAATTGCTTCAAATTTAACGTGACATTTGTGTAAAAAATCAGTTTGCCTAGACGCTAATCCAAACAAAATATTTAGCCTTTAACTAGCTTGTTAGCCTAAAAATGCCAGCTTGAATCCACTCAACACTATCCCAAACAAGCTCTTAGTATGTTTGCATGTCTTTTTGTTATTAGATTCATCTATTTTAGGTCCTCGGTTCATGACGGAGAGTGACGTCTCTCTTATTGAAGGCTTCTGCTGCTTGATTTCTCTGTGATTTTGTGATTCTTCTATATGTAATTTTTATATGGAGAGCTAGCTTAATTAACGTCATTTTGATTGGTTTTTTTTTTTTTTCATTGATGATTATTGCCAGGATAGGAACAAACACTTTTGCTCCATATTTATTTTGTTAACTTTCAAATCTCTTATATATTTTGCTTTAAGTTGTTCATGACCTGGGATATTGAATATGCACATATACATATAATATATAGAGACTTCCATTCTAGTTTTATTGCATCAATTCATATATGCATTACTACAAACTAAATATTTAATGACTCTAAAAAGACGTTCCTTTTTAAATTAGGGATGACCAAAGTTCATATATAATTGATTTGAAGAAAGGGAGAATGAGGATTAGGTTTAAGGTGTCTTTGGCATTGGGGGTTGTCGTCCTTTGTATTGGAATTGGTTTTGGGTTTATGCATTTTGTGGAAGGGCTTGGGTTGTTGGATTCTTTTTATCTTTCAGTTATGTCAGTAACAACTGTTGGGTATGGTGACCTTGCGTTCAAGACACTGGCTGGTCGCATCTTTGCTGCAATATGGTTGCTTGTATCAACGCTTGCAGTGGCCCCGGCATTCCTGTATTTGCCTGAAGCAAGAGTGGATAAGCGGCATAGGAAGATGGCAAAGTGGATTCTTGGTCAAGATATGACTGTCTGAGTTTCTTGCTGCGGATATAGACAATAATGGCTTTGTGAGGTATGCTCTCTTAAATGTCCATCTTTCAAAAGTTCAATCCTTGTTAGCTTTAATATAAGCATATAAATGTTGCTGAAAGTATGGTGCTCTGTTTTTTACAGTTTAGATGCTCGCCAATTTTATAAGAGTTTTTAAATAGATCTTTCCATTACTTTTATCACCACAAGATCACATCCACTTTCGGTGATTGTGGAACATACTAGAATTTTTCGTTTTCAATTAGATTTGACTCATTTGAAGTGCAGGTTGCACTTTAGAAAGTGAAGTGCAAATGAGTAGTCCTTGCTAAGAAATGAAGGAGTTAGTTTTCATAGTCCATAGGTTTCTATTATGTTGTTTGTACTTTATAACATTCAAGACTGTTGGTTTTCTTCTCATTAACAATGGTTCACTCTCTCTGTTCTCTTTAAACTAATCTTTTCCGTTTCTAACTGATACCTAAACTGTGCACAATATGCGCCAAGTATTAACATTAAAAATTGACTGCCAGCATAATGCATATAGCCCATGCTCACGTTGGATAATTAAAAGATAGTATGAAAGCAGAAAAGGGAAAAGGCTATAAATTGACTTGAATAGAATGAAAGCCCTTCCTTTCATGATTTAGTTAAATCTCAAATGTCAGTAATTAGTTCTCTGAGTACATATATTGAAGTGAGGTGACATTTTGCAATGTATAGTTCATATTGAAAAAGTGCTCAATGAGGTGGACATGCTAAACAGGATGTTTAGACCGGGGCATGATGTGAAGGAAATACAGGCGCCCTTTAAGACTATCAGAAGTTTTAAATTTCACACATCTTGTTATTTTTCTGAATTCTTTGAAGAGATGGAATCTTAAGATATTTTAAGAAGTTGGTTTTGCATGGTTGGTTTTGTTTTATAATGTCTTGGTATGTGGATCTTAAGTCTCTTCATGTTCTATTTATTAAATCTGGATTTATATAATGTAAATGTCAACTGGGAAGTTTTTTTTAATGCTTTAAATGCTTTATATTGTAATAAAGTGGCTACCAAATCTTCTGATAAATTATGTTATTGTGAGAGTTAGCTTTTGTGTTAACTGTCTCTTCATTTTGTTAGTTGTCTTGGGTCCTCATTCCTGGCGGCTCATCAGTATGATGAGAAGAAAATTTCTCATCACCCAAACGACGCTGTTTCGCTAAGTGAAGAGATCTGACCCGTTGGAGAAAATCAAATCACGACCCTCACTTTTCTCTTCTCAGCTCAGCGTCCCTCGCTCTCGCCCTCGCCTATATTCGATTCTCTCTTCTTAGTTCATCTTCTCTATCTAATTCTTTTTTTTTTGCTCGAGACTCTGCCACCTGCAACATCTAGGAAGAGGCAAGAGAGGCAGCTGAGATCGGACCCATAGATGAGAGTGCTCGGAGTCGATGGAGTAATCGGAGAGCACCGGCATTCCTGGGTTAAGGTTCAACGCAATCTCAATGGCTGTTTCAACTAGCTTCTGTGGCGCCCATTGTTGACGTTCCCTAGCAATCCTTGGGCCCGAAAACACAAAACTTGTTGTTAATTTTCAAGAAGCTGAAAAGTTATGACTGAGATTGTGGTGCTGGTTGTTTCACTAATATCATTGCATAGGAAATCTAGTGTTTTAGTCGCTGGAATTCATCTCATTTTTGTCTTGGCTGGTATCAATCTATTTTTGTTCTGCTTTGGACTTGAAAACACAAACCTTACTGTTAATTTTCATGAACCTGAAAAGTTGTGACTGAGATTGTGGTGCTGGTTGTTTCACTAATATCATTGCACAGGAAATCTAGTGTTTTAGTCGTTGGAATTCATCCCATTTTTGTCTTGGCTGGTATCAATCTATTTTTGTTCTGCTTTGGACTTGAAAACACAAACCTTGCTGTTAATTTTCATGAAGCTGAAAAGTTGTGACTGAGATTGTGGTGCTGGTTGTTTCACTAATATCATTGCACAGGAAATCTAGTGTTTTAGTCGCTGGAATTCATCCCATTTTTGTCTTGGTTGGTATCACTTTATTTTTGTTCTGCTTTGGACTTGAAAACACAAACCTTGCTGTTAATTTTCATGAAGCTGAAAAGTTGTGACTGAGATTGTGGTGCTGGTTGTTTCACTAATATCATTGCACAGGAAATCTAGTGTTTTAATCGCTGGAATTCATCCCATTTTTGTCTTGGCTGGTATCACTTTATTTTTGTTCTGCTTTGGACTTGAAAACACAAACCTTGCTGTTAATTTTCATGAAGCTGAAAGGTTATGACTGAAATTGTGGTGCTGGTTGTTTCACTCATATTATGGCACAGGAAATCTAGTGTTTTAAAAATCTGTTTGAAATTCTTCACTGTCAATGAAGCTGAAAGGTTATGACTGATCTTTGTCCAATCTTAGAAATCTGTTTGAAATTCTTCACTGACAATGTTGCAAGTTGGTGCTGTCACAAAGTGATCAAGGTCAATTTAGCCACTCATGTGCTTAGTCTTTGGGATAATACCTGCATTCTTGTGGTTATTTTGGGCAATATCTGGATCAGACTTGAAATTGCTTACTGCTGTTATTAGTTCAAGCCAAACAACTCTTAATTGCTGAGGATTTTAGCTGTTGTAGTTAATTGAATTCTGAATTTATTTGGTGCTACTCAATTGAGCTTTCTTGCTGTCATAAATTGAGATGGCTGTTGAAATTTTAGATAAAGTGTTTTCACCACACATCTTGACTTCAACTGAGCTTTGAGCTTGTATCTATGCTGCCATATATTTGTTTGCTTCCATAACTCTTTGTTGCTAAATTGCTGACTTAAACCAGATTTCTAGTATGTGAACTCCATCAATCCAATTATTTGCTGAGGTGTTCTACATGCTTTTTGCTTTGAATCAATTTCACCTTTAACATCATTGAATTAATTGCAGGTGCATCTCAAATTCGTTTGTATATCCTTGGGCCTAAAAATCTGATTTTAATTGGTTTGCCTCATGATGTTTTCAAAATCTGCACTAGCTGTTTTCTAAATGAATTATTGATCTCTGTGAGCTGCTGCCTTATTGTGATTTTGCTGGTATATACTGCTTGAATTTGTGGGAAATATTTCAGTATCCTACATCTGAGACTTTGCTGTCATAACATAAATAAATTTACTGCACAAAGTGGTAACTTGGGTTCACTTGGGTTACAACAATTGCTTTCTTTTAGTCTGAGCTTGATAGCAAGAAAATCACCAACTCCTGCTTGATTAATAACTAGATAAGCTTGTTATGTTCTCTCTTTTTTAGTGCATTCACAAATATCCATTTTAAGAAGAAAATTAAAACAGTGCACAGCTGAACATTGAGATTATATGAATAATTGGAGATGATACACAATTGTTGAACAACTTCTTGACAAATAAACACAACAAAAAGTATGAAAATTGTCTTGTGAAGGATGGAGATTGATTTGCTCTATAATGATTGCAGGGGTAGATGATTGCTGTCCAATGAAGCAAAGTAAGTGCCATCCTACAAAATTCATCCTATGCTCCAATAGAGAAGATGGATAGCATACAAAATATAAGTCTAAGAAGAGGTGCAATGCTAGTGCATCCAAAAATGAAAGTAGACAGCAAAGTGTATCCTTCATACACGACATACAAAAAGTCAAGTTCAAGCTATGTAATGCTGGCACATCAAAAAAAAAAAAGTAGCCAACAAAATTTATCCTGTATAGACAAAAACAAATGTACAAGTGTGTAAAGATATAAATTGTATACAAAAATATTAAGATGAATAAAAGATTATTCTTCTGTTCATTACCTTATAAATAATTTGCAATAATATTCATGTTGAAGCTTGAGTTTGTACAGGAGCTGTTGAAATTGTTACAACTTGAGATGACAGAGACTCTTGTGTTTGTGCATCTTTGTTTTTTGAACCTTGTCTTCCTTTTTCAGATGATAAAGCCTCTTGAGTGCCCTAAAAGATATAAATGTAAACTTAGTAACAATTTTTTCTTTTATATAAATGTAAATTAAATAAAACACAGTACCTCTTGCTCTCTTGTAAGTTGTCTTCTTATCATTAAATTTTTCTCCTCCCAACCTTTTGTGCGTCGCTTTCTTTTTTTCCCTTCCCTCTTTTTAAACCCCTTAGGAATATTTTGTGACTCTATCACCAGTGCTCTTCTTGATTCAACAACATCTTCATTGCTTTTTGGAATTCTATTTTCTATCTCAGTCATGTATTTGTCAACACACTCAAAACTCTTAAGAGACTTGGATGCATTTGTTGCCACTCTTACCATCTTTTCCATTAAGTGTCTATATCTTCGTGTGATTTCAAGTTGAAGATCTACTTGTATCTCACTCCCCCTAACATCATACACAACACCACTTCTTGCTTCCCTGGTCCATCGCTTGACAATGTATTTCTCAGGCATAATTTTCACATCTTTTGTCTCATACACTTTCAATGTGTGACAACACAATATCCCAGTTGTCTCAAACATTCCACAAGTGCAAGATATTTCATGTGTGTCAGGTTTAAACTCAATTCTCCATTCCCCTTCTTCTCCAATCATTTGGGCAATGTATATGTATAGTGGTCCTTTCTCATCATGTTGAGTTAACATCACATCAAATTGGAGATCCCATTGTGCTTGGAACATGTCAAATGCATTGGGTGTATAAGTTAGCACAAGTTGGTGCAACATAGGTGCACTTGGATTGATCATCCTAGGAATTTTTTGTTGAGAATCAAACTCAAGTTTCAACTCCTTGTCTCGCTTCTCCGAAACAACTTTGTCAAAAGCGGTAAAGAATTCATTAATATCTAAATTTGGAGTTGTGCATTTTTCACATCAACATTCACACTTTCGCTAAGCTGCGTACTTCTCATGCCTAATGTGCAAGCATTATTTACATAGCACCAAGCCCATTTCTCCTTGATATTATACATTGATGTCAACCATGGATTTTTTTGGACATCATAAAAAGAGATTAATTTGGCCCATGCTTCTTCAAACTTTTCTTCATCTGAAATTTTAGACATGCACTTAGAGAAGTCAGTCAAAAAATGTGACCCACCTTTCATCAAGTTGCCAAGGTGTTTAATGCCATTTTGCTTTAAATGCCAAGTGCACAAACAATGCTTTGTATCAGGAAGAACTTCACTTAAAGCTCTTGCCATAGCTTGATCTTGATCTGTAAATACAGTTTTAAGCTTCTTTTGCATGTGAGCTTCTATGAAAGTTTCTAATAGCCACTTGAAAGATACATTGGTCTCATCATACAATAATGCTACTCCAAAAATGATTGCACTTCTATAATGATTAAAGCCAGAAAAGATTGCAAGAGGTCGATGGTCACGGTTTGTACAAAATGTTGTGTCTAGAGATACAACCTTACCAAAAAATGCATAGTCACTTACCATTCTAGCATCCGCCCAAAACACATTAGTGATATGTTCTTCTATATCCACCTGATATTTATAAAAGAATGTGGGATTCGTTGCAGTTTGTTTTTGGAAATATTCAAGCATACATCTTACCTCTCCATACTTCATACTTTTTTGCCTTTTAGACTGCAAATAGTTTTGCATATCTACTCGAGTATATCCAAGATTTGATTTACCCCCAGCATATGTACTCATTAAATTAAAGGTAGCCTTCTGTGGGAGTCCAGACTTTCTTGCCAAGTCAATTCCATCACTACAAAAAAAAGGTATTTTGTAGCGGTGCAATTGTAGTGGTTATATTAAACCGCTACAAATTATAGTATTTGTAGCGGTTCTTACCTAAACCGCTACAAATTTGTAGCGGCAAGGTTTTTTTTTGTAGCGGTTTAGTTCAAAAAACCACTACAAATTTGGCTCGAAATTCCCGCCAAAACTTGTAGCGGTGATTTTGTAGCGGTTAATGCACAGAAACCGCTACAATATTCCCGCCAGTTGGCGCGGCAACAGTGTAGCGGTTACAACCACAGAACCGCTATAAAATACCAAAGGTCAGAATTTTGTAGCGGTTCTGAGCAATAACCGCTACAGAATTTCAAACGTTGTGAACTTTTGTAGCGGTTATTGTAGAACCGCTACAAATTTAATTATTTGTAGCGGTTAGAGTAGCGGTTATTTGAATAACCGCTACTAAAATCTGGCCTATTTAAACCCCCCCGCGTCCTTCATTTCCTCCTTTTGCTCATTTTGTTTCCTGAGGTTTCTCTGAGTGATTTCTTCGAGATTTGAGCGTTCAGACATCTGTGTAGGAGTTTTTGCTCAGTATTTCTCAGTATTTGCATTTGAGGTACTATATAACATGTATTTTATTTATATTTATATTTTTATTATATTTTTTTATAATAATGTGACTAATTTTTTTTTTTGTAATTTGTACAGTGGATATGGCTTCAGGACAGGATAAGGGGAAGGCCCCTGAGGTCCCCAGACCGATTTTACGGGGTGGCAGCATCCGGGCAGGGGACAGAGGGAGGGGGCAGCGCGGAGGCAGGGTGACCGCGGCATCTCAGCCCATCCCCCCACAGGCATCGCAGACGATCCCACAGGCGACGACCGTACCAGAGGTGCCTGAGGTGGAGAGGCCATATATTAGTGTTGAGGACTTCCTCAACGAGGAGGAGTTCGAGATCCCGATGGGGTTCAGGGAGATGGAGCAGTTCCTCGATGAGGAGGACGCTCGGGACCAGAACAACCCATGAGGGTTGTCTTTGCGGTCCACTGGGTTTGAGGTGCAGGTCGAAGGTAAATTAATTTTTTAATTTAGTAAATTATTTATTTAAATTAGAAATATTAACTTTTAATTACAATTTATCTAACGTGCGGTCAACTGTGCAGACGAGCAGGGGAACGTTTCGACGAGGAGGCTAGACGTGGCCGGTTTGAACCAGATGGACCGGAGCCTCCGAGTTATAGTGCCGTGGAATGAGGGCACTGACCAGCCGA
The DNA here is from genome assembly GCA_963855925.1 of Inga laurina. Classification (NCBI taxonomy): domain Eukaryota; kingdom Viridiplantae; phylum Streptophyta; class Magnoliopsida; order Fabales; family Fabaceae; genus Inga; species Inga laurina. Next base: position 58,778,240 of record OY979711.1, read on the forward strand.
TCCACAATGGGGGTCACCTGCTCAACCGCTTCTTGAACAACCTGGGCGCGAATTGGATGCGGTTCCCCCTTCACTTCCAGACGTGGAGGCATGTTCCGAAGGGGCCGAAGGACCTAGCTTGGGAGGAGGTGGTTCAGGTAATTAAAATTATTTAATTAATATTTTTTGTAATTAATTCTATTTAATTAATATTTTATTTATTATGTTTTTTATAATTATTAATATTTAAATAATCTTTTTTCAGCTGCGGTTTGCCGTCCGGGCCAACCGGAAGAGGTACGCCCTAATGAAGATGGGTGACGCCTGGAGGAACAGGAGGAACCGTCTCTTCCACAAGGTGGATAAGGACGGGACGATGCCTTTGGAGCAGCTGACCGAGAGTGTCCCGGACGGCGTGCCGCCGAACGACTGGGCGCGTTTCGTCCAGTGGAGGAGGAGTGCTGAGGCGCAGGTAATGTATTTATTAAATTTTTGATATATAATTTTGTAATTGTTAAATATTAAATTATAATTTCAATTTAATTTGTATTTAATTTTAAATTATAATACATTTAATATTTTTTTCCAGGAGCTTTCTCAGAGGAACACCGAGATTCGGGCGCAGCAGACGATCCACCACACAGCAGGATCGAAGACCTTTGCTGTGACCTACAGCGAGCTGGTAAATTTTCAAACAATCACTTACTTTTAGCTGATTATTTCATAATACTAATTATTGTTTTGTATTTGTTTCAGGAGACGAAGGCACAGCAGGAGAACCGTCAGACGGACTATGGGGAGCTGTACGCCATCACACATAGAGACCGTGACGGGACTGCAACCTCTCAGCAGGCAGAGGCGGCCATTGTAAGTAATTTTATTATTATATTTTTTATAAAACCAAGTTAATAATGAAAAATGCTAATTAGTAATTGTTTCATAAAATGGCAAGAGCAGATGCAGCAGTCGCAGGCTGAGCTGCGACATACCCAGCCTGAGGAGTCACAGGGGTCAGTGGACCCGACGGCTCCTTTGAAGGCGGGTCTGCCTCAGGCTGAGCACCCCAGACACGTGCGGGGGATGGGGATAGGCGCCAGACCCAGCATGGTCTACGGCAGGAGCGCCGCCTCTAAGGCTGGCAGCTCTAGAGGGGTCAGACGTCGGAGGGACGAGTCTATTGACCAGCTGCGGTCAGATTTGGAGCAGCAGATGGCGCAGCAGCAGCAGCAGATGCAGGTGCAGCAGCAGCATCACCTGCAGATGCACGTTGATATGATGTACGCTCAGCAGACGCAGTGGCGTGAGATCGCGAACAACATGCTCGAGGGAGCATGGAGTCGCCTGTTCTCCCTGTCCCTCGCTACGTCATCCCGAGTACGAATCCTCCTCCTCCTCCTCCCCTTGCTGATGACGATGGTGCGGTTCACTCTGCGCAGCGGCCCGATCCAGCGGTCCCTGAGGGAGCACCAGATAGAGCCGGGAAAACGGGCCGAGCCCGTCGGGCCGGCCCGTTTAGGCCCTGAATTTACAAGGGCCGGGCCTCAGATTTTTGCCTAAAAAATGAAAGCGAGCCCTGAAGGGCCAGCCCTATAGGGCCGAGGGCCTAAAAGGGCCGGCCCTGTAGGGCCATGGGCCGGCCCTTTAGGCCCTGTATGTTTTTGTTATTTTTAAAATTATTTATATGATAATATTATTATTGCTTTTTTATATTTTGTTAATGATGTTTCATAAGAATATCTTGTATCAATAATCCTAAAAATTAAAAACTTATAAAAAAATATTTCTTATTTCATAAATATTCTTACCAATTTTGTATTTTTTGATTTATTTTCTTGTGATTGTTTAATTTATATCTTGTGTCGTTTATTTTATTGACTACTAGAGCAGGAAAATCAGGCCGAGCCCGTCGTCATACTAATGTTGCTTAGAGGTTATAGTGTTTAGTTTCTTGCCTTATGCTTTGGCCTTTATGTGAGTTATTTATGGACATGATTTTACCTTTAATCATGCATTAGTAACTGTGTTTGTTTGTTGCGCGAGACGTGTTTAAACTTTCATGTTGACAACTTTTATGTGTTAAATTAGAACTTTGTATATCTCTCTGAAAGAAAATACGCAGGAAAAATAGTTAAATATTCTGAAAAAGACTTTCCGGCCCTGCGGGCCGGCCCTGGCCCGCATGCTCTCGGGCCGGGCTTTGAAAAACTGCAATTTTTCTGACCCCGAGCCCTTTAGGGCCGGCCCTGTTAGGCCTTGGCCCGTCAAGGGCCGGCCCTGATTCCCAGCTCTAGCACCAGATGATCAGCCCCCAGCTACTTAGTTTAGGACTTTTTTTTGTTTAAACATTTGTAAATATATATATATATGAGTTTTTATTGAGTAATTGTTTCTTATTGTGTTTTATATAATTATATTTCTTATTGTGTTTAATTTATGAATTATTTATATCTAAATTTAAAAAAAAAATAAAGTATATATATTTGTAGCGGTTTTAACTTAAAACCACTACAAATATATAGATTGTAGCGGTTCTATAGTGTATAACCGCTACAAATATATATATTAGTAGCGGTTATACACTAATAACCGCTACAAATGTATATATATAGTTGTAGCGGTTTATCTTATGAAACCGCTACAACCATATATGTTAGTAGCGGTTTTAAAATAATAACCGCTACAAATACTCATCATTTGAATTTTGAAATTTGCTGCCTTTCTGCACATTTGTAGCGGTTATGTTATGTATAACCGCTACAAATTAAAAATTATTTTTAAATCTGCTGTCCAACGGCTTTAATATTAGTCGCGGTTTTATATATATAACCGCTACAAATACTCAACAAGTAAATTTTGAATTTCCCACCAATGTGTAATGGCTTGAATATTAGTAGCGGTTTTATATATATAACCGCTACTAATATTTTATTACTATAGCGGTTGGTGTAGCGGTTTAAGAACCGCTACAAAATTATAAACGTTGGAATTTCAAAATATAAGGTTCTAGGCATTCGTCATTCTCTTCTCACTCATCTTCTTCTCTATACTTTCTTCTCTCTCACTTGTAGCTATGGATAAATCATGGATAAGGTTGCCGCGCAATTTTCCTGAATATTTGTACGGATTAAACAGTTTCTTGGATTTCGCATTCACTCACGCTAGCTGTAACAACAAGATCGTCTATCCGTGTCGGAAATGCAAGTTCAAGAAGTGGCATGCACAAAATGTTGTGAAGGAACATTTGCTTGTGAAGCCTTTCCCTGAGGACTATACGTTCTGGGCAGTTCATGGTGAGAAGGCCGGGATTAGATATGACGATGCTCTTCCTCGAAGTTCTCAAGTAGGCGTTCAAGTAGATGAAGATGATCCTGTGAATGATGCTGTGCATGATGCGTTTGGATTTCAAGGCGACAACTTCAACGAAGAAGTGCACGGCTCTGAGCCGGCTTTTATGGGGAATGAAGCAGCTCAGGATTTTTTCAGCTTGATGGATGAAGCAGATCGTCCTTTATATCAAGGTTGTCACAAATATTCTAAATTATCTTTCTTGATCAAATTGTATCATATCAAGTGCTTCTGTGGGATCACAGATAAGGGAATGTCGATGTTGCTCGACTTATTACAAGATGCATTCCCCGACGCCGAGATTTCTACAACATTCTACGAGGCCAAGAAGATTATCAACAGGTTGGGGTTGAATTATCGAAAGATTGATGCGTCCCCAAATGATTGTATGTTGTATTGGGGAGACGATTCCAGCAGGGAGACGTGTAAGAGATGTCACACATCGAGGTACAAGACAATTCGGAAGGGGAAAAAGCAGAAGAAGAAACCTGCAAAGATTTTCAGGTACTTCCCTTTGAAACCTCGTCTACAAAGATTATTTATGTCGTCTAAAACTGCTGAGCACATGAGGTGGCATGCCGTTGATAAAAATGAAGACGGTAAATTAAGACATCCGCGGGATGCAGCTGCTTGGAAAACGTTTGACAACGACTTTCCAGATTTTGCGACTGACCTCAGAAATGTTTGGCTTGCGTTGGTGACCAACGGTTTCAATCCTTTCGGGAATCTTAGCACAAGTTACAGTATTTGGCCGTTAGTCTTAGTTCCCTACAACTTACCCCCTGGATGTGTATGAAACAAAGCTATTTCATTATGTCTATGATCATTCCAGGCAAAAAGGCACCGGGCAATGACATCGATGTGTATCTCCAACCGCTTATTGCGAAATTGCTTGACCTGTGGAATGTCGGCTTGGAGACGTACGACGCTTACAGCAAGACTTTGTTCAACATGCGTGCAGCCTTGATGTGGATGATTAGTGACTTTCCTGGCCTTGGCACATTATCTGGTTGGAATGTACATACTGGGTCGGCGTGTCCAGCTTGCAATTTTGACTCTGACGCATTGCGCCTTCCCCACAGCCGAAAGTGGTGCTTCATGGGGCATCAGAGGTTTCTCGATAGAACGCATAAGTTCAGATTGCAATGGAATCGCTTCAATTGGAAACCAGAGAAAAGAGGACCACCTCAGACTTTGTCTGGTTTAGATATCTTACAGCAGCTTGAGCATGTTGACTTCGAGTTTGGAAAAAGCGACGATTCAGCACAACCTCGCGAAAAGACGCGCAGGACTTCGGCGCCTCAGCAGTGAAGAAGATAAGTATTTTCTTCACACTTCTATATTGGAGATCTAATTTACTTCGCCACAGTCTTGATGTAATGCACATTGAAAAGAATGTTTGCGACAATGTGCTGTATACGCTGCTTAACGAACCCGGCAAGACAAAAAATCACCTTCAAGCGAGGAAAGATTTACGCGACATGGGAGTTTGTGAAGACGCTTGGCCAGATGAGCATGACAGATTTACACCGGCAAAGTTTACCCTCACAAAACCGAACAAGGATGTGTTCCTCGCGACGTTGAAGAAATTAAAAGTTCCTGATGGGTATTCAAGCAACATTTCTCGATGTGTCGACTTGCAGGCTCGAAAGGTTGCTGGCCTGAAGAGTCACGGCTCACATGTTCTTATGCAGGAGTTACTCCCTCTGGCTATAAAGAATACACTTCCTCCCGATGTTTCCATCGTTTTGGTGGAACTTTGTTCTTTCTTTCGGAAGTTGTGTTCTAAGGTTTTGATCGTTGAGGAGCTCGATCAACTGCAGTCAAAAATCATTCTTACGCTTTGTCATTTGGAGATGATCTTTCCTCCGTCCTTTTTTACTGTGATGGTTCACCTCACAGTCCACCTCGTTCATGAAACAAAGCTCGCTGGACCAGTACAATACCGTTGGATGTATCCGATTGAGAGGTACTCATTTTAAACATGTGCTTTAATTTATTGTCCGTATTTAATGTTTGCTAGTCGTCCTTTTCATCATTTTATATCAATTTCTCTTCTGTACTTCGTAGGTTCCTTGGGAAATTAAAATCTTACGTGAGGAATAAGGCGTGGCCAGAAGGTTCTATAGCTGAAGGCTATATAGGGGATGAGGTGCTATATTTTTGCTCAAGGTATTTTGATGATCTTGAGACGGCTTTCAACCGCCCGCCTCGTGTTGACGATTGTCCTGAACCTGCGCCGACATCAGGAGAATTTATCCCTCGTGTTGGTAAACCAGTTGGAGCAACTGAGAACTTCAAACTAACGGCAACTGAGAAGTTCCAAGCACATAGACATGTCTTGATTAATTGCACTCAAGTTGAACCTTTCATACGGTAAGAATTGTACACTCACATGTTATTCGATCTATATCTTTCGTAACATTTCTCACTTTCATTTCACTAACGCCTTTCCATTATTAATTGCAGGGAATTCAGAAGTCATGTTAAGCGTCAGCTCAGGATCCGTACACAGACATCCTCGGAAGTTGATAGGAGGGTCCACAGAGAATTCCCGAGCTGGTTTGCGCGCAGAATACTAAATGACCACAACCCACAACCACCAGATTTCAGAGCTCTCGCAATCGGCCCTCTTGATCATGCAAAACGGTTTACAGCATACAATGTCAATGGTTTTAAGTTTTGCACTGTTTCACGGGATCAAGGATTGCAAACACAGAATTCGGGTGTTTATGGCACATTTGGGACAAGGAGTTATGCGAGCAGCAGTGACGCCAACATGCAGTTCGGAGGCGTCCCTTACTATGGCAAGCTTCTTGATGTGGTCGAGCTTAATTATCAAGGCCATTTCACCGTGACGCTGTTCAAGTGTTTGTGGGCAAATACCACTACTTCTCGGGGACTGACAACTGACGACCTAGGGATCACATCAGTCAATTTCTCACGACCGATTTATACCGGTATTTCTCAAGATGATGAGCCGTATATTCTAGCTTCAGAGGCACATCAGGTTTATTATGTCGAGGACGAGAGGCATAGGGATTGGCACATGGTCGTTCATTTAAAGTCAAGAGACCTTTACGACATGGGTGAAGGCGATAACATCGTCTACGAGAGTGAGCCATTTCAATCAGCTGATTTTGAAAACTACTTCCCTGAAGACGATGACAATTTACCTCTACTGCGGTGAGTTTTTTTAAGTCCACGTCATTTGAATTAAATTTTTTAAATTTAATAATACATCAATAACAATAATTTTTCTACAAAATTTCTGTAGGGATGGCGACGATGAGTGATCAAATTCAAATTATGCTTTTGTCTTTACAAAAAATGCAAAAAATTTGTTAAAATAAAATGTAAAAAAAAATTAAAATAATATTTGTAGCGGTTATTAAACCGCTACAAAAATATAAATAACCGCTACTAACTAATAACCGCTATAAATAGCACTATGAATATTAAACCGCTACAAAAATATAAATAACCGCTACTAATTATAACCGCTACAAATAATACGTGGATCCCTATAAATACCCTTACCACAACTCATTTCAAACACTCCCCAATTTCTTTTCACCTTACATTTCTTTCATTTTCTCTCATTTACAACTTCTTTCGTATGAGTAGAGGAGCTGAATAATACGATCAAATATGGTAACAAGATTTTTAATTTCTTTTAGAATACTTCTTTCCTTTCTATAAAATTTATTCTAATCATTTTTTTTTCTAGATATATCATAGCTATATCTCATTTTCATACACAATTACATTATATTAGATAACATAATAATTCCTTATTACCTACCTATCCTTAATATTACTATAAATATAAATTTTATACTACTCCTATTCAATTACATATTTCCTTTTTATTTATTAATAAGTTAAACTATTGAATAATAAACTAATTGAAAAAGATAAAATAATAACAAAAGAAACTATTTAATTTAATATTGAAAAAACAGAAAAAAAATAATTATATATATATATATTTTAAAAATTTTAAATATTTGTAGCGGTTATGAAACTGCTACTAAATAACGCGCTTTTTTACGCCTCAATTTAAATTTTTTTGTGCCAATTTTGAATTTCATGAAATTAGTAGCGGTTTTTAAGAACCGCTACTATTTTCATGAAATTCAAAATTAGTAGCGGTTCTTAAGAGCCGCTACTAATTTCATGAAATTCAAAATTAGTAGCGGTTCGTTAACCGCTACAAAATAAAAAAATGTCATTTTTTTCGCCCCAACAAATTTTCAATTTTTTATATTTGTAGCGGTTTCTTAACCGCTACAAAATTAAAAATTCTTTTTTTAGCTCTTAATATAATTTTTTATATTTGTAGCGGTTATATAACCGCTACAAATATCTCTGGATGTTGTAGCGGTTATTCTTAACCGCTACAAACTATGTAGCGGTTATTTTTGATTGAGTAGCGGTTTTATAGAACCGATACAAAACTGCTTGCAACGCACGATTTAGTAGCGGTTTGATTAACCGCTACTAACATAGTTTGTAGCGGTTAGAACCGCTACTAATACCCATTTTTAACCGCTACTAATTCACGTTTTTTTTGTAGTGCATAGGCATCAACTTTTGATAAGTTTCTTTGAGATGCCAACAAGTGTATTATTTCTTGTGTGTGAAGAGGATGATTATGCTCTTCATCAAATTTTGTGATTTTATACTTTTGATCAACAGCAAATACTACCATTCTTGCTGGACACTTGGTCTTCGTCTCTGCACAGAGCTTCGAAGAATATGTTTCTTGTTTACCTTTTGTTCGAAGACCCTCCTTGGAACATACATATCTATATGTAATGAGTGAACCATCCTTTATACTTTTAGTGCCATTATATTTTCTAGGACCAAAGCCAGCTCTTTTAGCATAATCTTTCCAAAAACTCCATGCTTCTTCCCAGCTTCTAAACTCCCTTCCAATTTTGGGTTTCATTTCATCCTCCATTGTGAATTTCCTATACACAATACAACTATGATACAATTAACTAATTTCATATCTTCATTCAAAATAACATCAAAGCTGAAATTATAATATCATACAATGGTATTTTGAAGTGATCAGAGGAAGCAAACCAGAGGGTAGACTGAAAATCTGAAGCTAAAATCACAATCTAAAATTATAATCTCTTACATCAAACCTAAAATTCCTATATGAAAATCAAACAATAGGTATATAAATATTGAAGAGGAAGAAACTAGCGTCATTATCATTAGGAAAAAAAATCAGAACAGGATGTGCCAAAAGCTACTGGACGTCATTATCATTAAGGAAAAAAAACAGAACAGTATATGCCACAAGCTCTTGGATTCTAATGCTTTACAAAAAAAAAAGCAAAAACAAAAAGCTGCAAGGGATAGAATAAGTATATAAAGAAGAGGAAGAAACCAGCATCATTATCATTGGGGGAAAAAATCAGAACATGATGTGCCAAAAGCTACTGGACGTCATTATCATTAGGGGAAAAAATAGAACAGTATATGCCACAAGCTGCTGGATTCTAATGCTTTACAAAAAAAAAAAAGCAAAAACAAAAAGCTACAAGGGATAGAATAAGTATATAAAGAAGAGGAAGAAACCAGCATCATTATCATTGGGGGAAAAAAATCAGAACATGATGTGCCAAAAGCTACTGGACGTCGTTTTCATTAGGGGAAAAAACAGAATAGTATATCTCACAAGCCACTGGATTCTAATGCTTTATGAAAAAAACAAAACAAAAAGCTGCAAGGGATAGACTGGTTTTGGAAAAAAAAATTACCCCTTTCTTCCTTCTTCAGCAAATCGGACATTTCTGTCTTCTTTCTCTTTTTGTTCAATTTGTTCCAGTCCCTTTGTTCCTTCTTCTTCGTCTTGCCTACCTTGCAGCAATCCTTCTCTTCTTGCTTCAACATTTACTTTGAACCAGTCTCTTCCTTCTTCCTCCTCTATTGTAGCACATTACAGCTCTTGGGTTTTGGCTTCAGCTTGGTGGGAAATTTGTTTTGGAAAGCAAACGTGTGCGCGAAGCCAAGCCAATATAGGCAAGTGACGCTGAGTTGAGAAGAGAAAAGTGAGGGTCATGATTTGATTTTCTCCAACGGGTCAGATTTCTTCACTTAGCGAAACGACGTCGTTTGGGTGATGAGAAATTTTCTTCTCATCATACTGATGATCCAGGAATGAGGACCCGAAATGGTGTCTTCAATTCAGCTTTTCTGTCTTTGGTATATTGTTTAGCTGAATCGGCCTTGTTTGAGTAATATACGAGTTAAACATGTCCATAGTATAAAAAACCGGACCGGACCGGCCGGTTCGACCGGTTGAACCGGGAACCGCCCCCTGGTCCGGTTCGGTTTGATCAGTAACCAGTCAGAATTGGTTAAAACCGGTGGTCAACCGGTTGACCCGGTTTTTTTTTTTTTTTTTTTTTTTAATTTTCCAAATTTTTATTTTTTGTTTTTTGAGGGAAAAATGGAAAGTTGAAGACTAAAATGAAGAGAAAAATAGATAAAGAAAGAACAAATCTAAACAAATGAAGAAAATAATGAAAAAAATTATTTAAAAAGATATAATAATTATAGGAAATGAGATATCTTTGCATAAGTATAGGTATTATAACTAATGCTAATAGATTTTAAACATTTTTTTTTCTAAAAATCTTTATTTTTATCTATAGAAGTTTAAAAATATATTAATATATATTATCACTAATAAATTATAATATTTTAATATGACCGGTTATGACCGGTTCAACTACCGGTTAGACCCCGGTTGACCCATTAACCCTTGAACCTGTGCTGTGACCGGTTCATTGCCCGGTCCGATTTTTCGTTCCTTGAACTTGTCCAAATGAAACTATTATTAGTTTCAAAAGTATTTTGGTATACTTCATTTATACCTATAATACTGCCTGCGGAAGTTAGGTTTACATATCTTTAGTAACCATTGCCAATACAATAATGACTAGTCTTTATGGGAATTGGCTTTGGAGAACCATACTTGATAGCCAAGTTTATGGAAGAGAGTATTGTGTTCAAAATTTTGAAAGAAAATAGAGGGCGGGCGGACTACTTCATCTTTTGTTATATACTTCCCAAGGACTGCTGATTTAAATAGGATTAAGTCAAACGAGCTCTCTATTTTAGGGTTTCTGAATAGTTATTACTTATTGTTTGCAGTTGCAGCTTTGGGAGGTTTGTTTATTTTTGCTACTTCTTTAACCTTGATGCTTGGTTGGTTCATAAGTTAAAATATGGTAGATGTTCATATAAATGTAGTTCCACCTGAAGTGTATTTTTTTGGGTTAAGGTGCAATCAGCACTCTGAAGTATTTTTTCAAGTGCGTCCAGTACCTTAAAGTAAGTTGTGGTGCATCTAACATCTTGAAGTATTTTTTTCAGGTGCGTTCGTCACCCTGAAGTATTTTTTTGTGCAATTTAATTTGGGGTGTTGGATACACCTGAAAAAATACTTCAAGGTGTTGGATGTACCAAAAACATAGTTTATGCTAATGGACGCATTTGAAAAAAATACTTCATGGTGTTGGATGTATCAAAAAACATAGTTTATATTACTGGACGCATTAGAAAAAATATTTCAGGGTGCTCGATGCACCACAAATTATGTTAGGGCATTGGATGCACCTAGAAAATACTTTAGGGTGTTGGATGTGCCTTAATCTTTTTTAACCACTGGGATAAATTTGTTACATTTATCGTTCATAGACATTATAGAACTAGTTTATTTGTTTATTGAATGTTGCTCATCACTGTTTTTAGAGGAATTACAAGTACCCTCATCATAGTTCTGGTTTCACCATTTTCAGATATATAGCTCTGATCTTTTGTTCTTTTTTGGGCAGCTTTTATTATTTGATACTCCTCTTACAGCCAATTAGAGTACCCTATTTTCTCCTAGAATCTTTTCCAGCCAGGCTACACTGTGGTTGGAAGCCTACCGTGAATTACCCTAACAGCACCCTCATCCCCAAAAAAGGAAGGTTTTTTTTAGCTCTTTCTTGGTCTGACATTCCTACTTGTGGGTTCATCATTCTCCATAGTTTTAACCAGGCATCAGCTCCTCATTATTCTTTAATTTATCATTACCTCACTACAAAAAAAAACGTGATTTAGTAGCGGTTAAATGGGTATTAGTAGCGGTTCTAACCGCTACAAACTAGATTAGTAGCGGTTACGCAAACCGCTACTAAATCGTGTGTTGCAAGCAGTTTTGTAGCGGTTTTATAAAACCGCTACTCAATCAAAAATAACCGCTACATAGTTTGTAGCGGTTAAGCTTAACCGCTACAACATCCAGAGATATTTGTAGCGGTTATATAACCGCTACAAATATAAAAAATTATATTAAGAGATAAAAAAGAATTTTTTATTTTGTAGCGGTTAAGAAACCGCTACAAATATAAAAAATTGAAAATTTGTTGGCGCGAAAAAAATGACATTTTTTTTATTTTGTAGCGGTTAACGAACCGCTACTAATTTTGAATTTCATGAAATTAGTAGCGGTTTTTAAAACCGCTACTAATTTCATGAAATTCAAAATTGGCGCCAAAAAATTTAAATTGAGTCGTAAAAAAGCGCGTTATTTAGTAGCAGTTTCATAACCGCTATAAATATTTAAAAATTTTTTTAAAAAAATACAATTATTTTTTTCTGTTTTTTCAATATTAAATTAAATAGTTTATTTTGTTATTATTTTATCTATTTCAATTAGTTTATTATTCAATAGTTTAACTTATTAATAAATAAAAAGGAAATATGTAATTGAATAGGAGTAGTATAAAATTTATATTAATAATAATATTAAGGATAGGTAGGTAATAAGGAATTATTATATTATCTAATATAATGTAATTGTGTATGAAAATGAGATACAGTTATGATATATCTAGAAAAAAAACGATTAGAATAAATTTTATAAAAAGGAAAGAAGTATTCTAAAAGAAATTAAAAATCTTGTTACCATATTTGATCGTATTATTCAGCTCCTCTACTCATACGAAAGAAGTTGTAAATGAGAGAAAATGAAAGAAAGGTAAGGTGAAAAGAAATTGGGGAGTGTTTGAAATGAGTTGTGGTAAGGGTATTTATAGGGATCAACGTACTATTTGTAGCGGTTAATGTAGCGGTTATTAGTTAGTAGCGGTTATTTATATTTTTGTAGCGTTTTAATAACCGCTACAAATATTATTTTAATTTTTTTTACATTTTATTTTAACAAATTTTTTGCATTTTTTTTAAAGACAAAAGCATAATTTGAATTTGATCACTCATCGTCGCCATCCCTACAGAAATTTTGTAGAAAAATTATTGTTATTGATGTATTATTAAATTTAAAAAATTTAATTCAAATGACGTGGACTTAAAAAAACTCACCGCAGTAGAGGTAAGTTGTCATCGTCTTCAGGGAAGTAGTTTTCAAAATCAGCTGATTGAAATGGCTCACTCTCGTAGACGATGTTATCGCCTTCACCCATGTCGTAAAGGTCTCTTGACTTTAAATGAACGACCATGTGCCAATCCCTATGCCTCTCGTCCTCGACATAATAAACCTGATGTGCCTCTGAAGCTAGAATATACGGCTCATCATCTTGAGAAATACCGGTATGAATCAGTCGTGAGAAATTGACTGATGTGATCCCTAGGTCGTCAGTTGTCAGTCCCCGAGAAGTAGTGGTATTTGCCCACAAACACTTGAACAGCGTCACGGTGAAATGGCCTTGATAATTAAGCTCGACCACATCAAGAAGCTTGCCATAGTAAGGGACGCCTCCGAACTGCATGTTGGCGTCACTGCTGCTCGCATAACTCCTTGTCCCAAATGTGCCATAAACACCCGAATTCTGTGTTTGCAATCCTTGATCCCGTGAAACAGTGCAAAACTTAAAACCATTGACATTGTATGCTGTAAACCGTTTTGCATGATCAAGAGGGCCGATTGCGAGAGCTCTGAAATCTGGTGGTTGTGGGTTGTGGTCATTTAGTATTCTGCGCGCAAACCAGCTCGGGAATTCTCTGTGGACCCTCCTATCAACTTCCGAGGATGTCTGTGTACGGATCCTGAGCTGACGCTTAACATGACTTCTGAATTCCCTGCAATTAATAATGGAAAGGCGTTAGTGAAATGAAAGTGAGAAATGTTACGAAAGATATAGATCGAATAACATATGAGTGTACAATTCTTACCGTATGAAAGGTTCAACTTGAGTGCAATTAATCAAGACATGTCTATGTGCTTGGAACTTCTCAGTTGCCGTTAGTTTGAAGTTCTCAGTTGCTCCAACTGGTTTACCAACACGAGGGATAAATTCTCCTGATGTCGGCGCAGGTTCAGGACAATCGTCAACACGAGGCGGGCGGTTGAAAGCCGTCTCAAGATCATCAAAATACCTTGAGCAAAAATATAGCACCTCATCCCCTATATAGCCTTCAGCTATAGAACCTTCTGGCCACGCCTTATTCCTCACGTAAGATTTTAATTTCCCAAGGAACCTACGAAGTACAGAAGAGAAATTGATATAAAATGATGAAAAGGACGACTAGCAAACATTAAATACGGACAATAAATTAAAGCACATGTTTAAAATGAGTACCTCTCAATCGGATACATCCAACGGTATTGTACTGGTCCAGCGAGCTTTGTTTCATGAACGAGGTGGACTGTGAGGTGAACTATCACAGTAAAAAAGGACGGAGGAAAGATCATCTCCAAATGACAAAGCGTAAGAATGATTTTTGACTGCAGTTGATCGAGCTCCTCAACGATCAAAACCTTAGAACACAACTTCCGAAAGAAAGAACAAAGTTCCACCAAAATGATGGAAACATCGGGAGGAAGTGTATTCTTTATAGCCAGAGGGAGTAACTCCTGCATAAGAACATGTGAGCCGTGACTCTTCAGGCCAGCAACCTTTCGAGCCTGCAAGTCGACACATCGAGAAATGTTGCTTGAATACCCATCAGGAACTTTTAATTTCTTCAACGTCGCGAGGAACACATCCTTGTTCGGTTTTGTGAGGGTAAACTTTACCGGTGTAAATCTGTCATGCTCATCTGGCCAAGCGTCTTCACAAACTCCCATGTCGCGTAAATCTTTCCTCGCTTGAAGGTGATTTTTTGTCTTGCCGGGTTCATTAAGCAGCGTATACAGCACATTGTCGCAAACATTCTTTTCAATGTGCATTACATCAAGACTGTGGCGAAGTAAATTAGATCTCCAATATAGAAGCGTGAAGAAAATACTTATCTTCTTCACTGCTGAGGCGCCGAAGTCCTGCGCGTCTTTTCGCGAGGTTGTGCTGAATCGTCGCTTTTTCCAAACTCGAAGTCAACATGCTCAAGCTGCTGTTAGATATCTAAACCAGACAAAGTCTGAGGTGGTCCTCTTTTCTCTGGTTTCCCATTGAAGCGATTCCATTGCAATCTGAACTTATGCGTTCTATCGAGAAACCTCTGATGCCCCATGAAGCACCACTTTCGGCTGTGGGGAAGGCGCAATGCGTCAGAGTCAAAATTGCAAGCTGGACACGCCGACCCAGTATGCACATTCCAACCAGATAATGTGCCAAGGCCAGGAAAGTCACTAATCATCCACATCAAGGCTGCACGCATGTTGAACAAAGTCTTGCTGTAAGCGTCGTACGTCTCCAAGCCGACATTCCACAGGTCAAGCAATTCCGCAATAAGCGGTTGGAGATACACATCGATGTCATTGCCCGGTGCCTTTTTGCCTGGAATGATCATAGACATAATGAAAGAGCTTTGTTTCATACACATCCAGGGGGTAAGTTGTAGGGAACTAAGACTACCGGCCAAATACTGTAACTTGTGCTAAGATTCCCGAAAGGATTGAAACCGTCGGTCGCCAACGCAAGCCAAACATTTCTGAGGTCAGTCGCAAAATCTGGAAAGTCGTTGTCAAACATTTTCCAAGCAGCTGCATCCCGCGGATGTCTTAATTTACCGTCTTCGTTTTTATCAACGGCATGCCACCTCATATGCTCAGCAGTTTTAGAAGACATAAATAATCTTTGTAGACGAGGTTTCAAAGGGAAGTACCTGAGAATCTTTGCAGGTTTCTTCTTCTACTTTTCCCCTTCCGAATTGTCTTGTACCTCGATGTGTGACATCTCTTACACGTCTACCTGCTGGAATCGTCTCCCCAATACAACATACAATCATTTGGGTACGCATCAATCTTTTGATAATTCAACCCCAACTTGTTGATAATCTTCTTGGCCTCGTAGAATGTTGTAGGAATCTCGGCGTCGGGGAATGCATCTTGTAATAAGTCGAGCAACATCGACATTCCCTTATCTGTGATCCCACACAAGCACTTGATATGATACAATTTGATCAAGAAAGATAATTTAGAATATTTGCGACAACCTTAATATATAGGACGATCTGCTTCATCCATCAAGCTGAAAAAATCCCGAGCTGCTTCATTCCCCATAAAAGCCGGCTTAGAGCCGTGCACTTCTTCGTTGAAGTTGTCGCCTTGAAATCCAAACGCATCACGCACAGCATCATTCACAGGATCATCTTCATCTACTTGAACGCCTACTTGAGAACTTCGAGGAAGAGCATCGTCATATCTAATGCCGGCCTTCTCACCATGAACTGCCCAGAACGTATAGTCCTCAGGGAAAGGCTTCACAAGCAAATGTTCCTTCACAACATTTCGTGCATGCCACTTCTTGAACTTGCATTTTCGACACGGACAGACGATCTTGCCGTTACAGCTGGTGTGAGTGAATGCGAAATCCAAGAAACTGTTTAATCCGTACAAATATTCAGGAGAATTGCGCGGCAACCTTATCCATGATTTATCCATAGCTACAAGTGAGAGAGAAGAAAGTATAGAGAAGAAGATAAGTGAGAAGAGAATGACGAATGCCTAGAACCTTATATTATGAAATTCCAACGTTTATAATTTTGTAGCGGTTCTTAAACCGCTACACCAACTGCTACAGTTATAAAATATTAGTAGCGGTTATATATATATAACCGCTACTAATATTCAAGCCGTTACACATTGGTGGGAAATTCAAAATTTACTTGTTAAGTATTTGTAGTGGTTATATATATAAAACCGCTACTAATATTCAAGCCGCGAAATTCAAAATTCACTTGTTGAGTATTTGTAGTGGTTATATATATAAAACCGCTACTAATATTAAAGCCGTTTGACAGCAGATTTAAAAATAATTTTTAATTTGTAGCGGTTATACATAACATAACCGCTACCAATGTGCAGAAAGGCGGCAAATTTCAAAATTCAAATGATGAGTATTTGTAGCGGTTATTATTTTAAAACCGCTACTAACATATATGGTTATAGCGATTTCATAAGATAAACCGCTACAACTATTTATATACATTTGTAGCGGTTATTAGTGTATAACCGCTACTAATATATATATTTGTAGCGGTTATACACTATAGAACCGCTACAAATCTATATATTTGTAGCGGTTTTAAGTTAAAACCGCTACAAATATATATACTTTATTTTTTTTTTAAATTTAGATATAAATAATTCATAAATTAAACACAATAAGAAACAATTACTCAATAAAAACTCATATATATATATATATATATATATATATATATATTTACAAATGTTTAAACCAAAAAAAAATGTCCTAAACTAAGTAGCTGGGGGCTGATCATCTGGTGCTCCCTCTGGGACCGTTGGATCGGGCCGCTGCGCAGAGTGAACCGCACCATCGTCATCAGCAGGGGGAGGAGGAGTAGTACTCGGGACGACGTAGCGAGGGACAGGGGGAACCGCTGGATACTGCTCGTTCGGGAATAGGCGACTCCATGCTCCCTCGAGCATTTTGTTCTCGATCTCACGCCACTGCGTCTACTGAGCGTACAGCATATCAGCGTGCATCTGCAGGTGCTGCTACTGCTGCATCTGCTGTATCTGTTGCTGCTGCTGCTGCAGCTGCCATCTGCTGCTCCAAATCTGACCGCAGCTGGTCAATAGACTCGTCCCTCCGACGTCTGACCCCTCTAGAGCTGCCAGCCTCAGAGGCGGCGCTCCTGCCGTAGACCATGCTGGGTCTGGCGCCTATCCCCATCCCCCGCACACGTCCGGGGTGCTCAGCCTGAGGCAGACCCGCCTTCAAAGGAGTCGTCGGGTCCACTGACCCCTGTGACTCCTCAGGCTGGGTCTGTCGCAGCTCAGCCTGCGACTGCTACATCCGCTCCTGCCATTTTATGAATCAATTACTAATTAGCATTTTTCATTATTAACTTGGTTTTATAAAAAATATAATAATAAAATTACTTATAATGGCCGCCTCTGCCTGCTGAGAGGTCGCAGTCCCGTCACGGTGTTTATGTGTGATGGCGTACAGCTCCCCATAGTCCGTCTGACGGTTCTCCTGCTGTGCCTTCGTCTCCTGAAACAAATACAAAACAATAATTAGTATTATGAAATAATCAGCTAAAAGTAAGTGATATTTTGAAAAGTTACCAGCTCGATGTAGGTCACAGCAAAGGTCTTCGATCCTGCTGTGTGGTGGATCGTCTGTTGCGCCCGGATCTCGGTATTCCTTTGAGAAAGCTCCTGAAAAAAAAATATTAAATGTATTATAATTTAAAATTAAATACAAATTAAATTGAAATTATAATTTAATATTTAACAATTACAAAATTATATATCAAAAATCTAATAAATACATTACCTGCGTCTCAGGGCTCCTCCTGAACTGGACGAAACGCACCCAGTCGTTTGGCGGCATGCCGTCCGGGACGCTCTTGATCAGCTGCTCCAGAGGCATCGTCCCGTCCTTATCCACCCTGTGGAAGAAACGGTTCCTCCTGTTCCTCCAGGCGTCACCCATCTTCATGAGGGAGTACCTCTTCCGGTTGGCCCGGACGGCAAACCGTAGCTGAAAAAAAATTATTTAAATATCAATAAGTATAAAAACCATAATTTAAAAAAAAATAATTAAATAGAATTAATTACAAAAATTATTAATTAAATAATTTTAATTACCTGAACCACCTCCTCCCAAGCCAGGTCCTTCAGCCCCTTCGGAACGTGCCTCCACGTCTGGAAGTGAAGGGGGAACCGCATCCAATTCATGCCTAGGTCGTTCAGGAATCGGTTGAGCAGGTGACCCCCATTGTGGATCTGCTGGTCAGTGCCCTCATTCCACGGCACTATAACTCGGAGGCTCTGGTCCATGCTGTTCACACCGGCCACGACTAGCCTCCTCGTCGAAACGTTCCCCTGCTCGTCTGCACAGTTGACCGCACGTTAGATAAATTGTAATTAAAAGTTAATATTTCTAATTTAAATAAATAATTTACTAAATTAAAAAATTAATTTACCTTCGACCTGCACCTCAAACCCAGTGGACCGCGAAGACGACCCTCGTGGGTTGTTCTGCTCCCGAGCGTCCTCCTCATCGAGGAACTGCTCCATCTCCCTGAACCCAATCGGGATCTCGAACTCCTCCTCATTGAGGAAGTCCTCAACACTAATATCTGGCCTCTCCACCTCAGGCACCTCTGGTGCGGTCGTCGCCATTGGGATCGTCTGCGGTGCTTGTGGGATCGTCTGCGGTGCCTGTGGGGGGATGGGCTGAGATGCCGCGGTAGCCCTGCCTGCGCGCTGCCCCCTCCCTCTGCCCCCTGCCCGGCTGCTGCCACCCCGTAAAATCGGTCTGGGGACCTCAGGGGCCTTCCCCTTATCCTGTCCTGAAGCCATATCCACTGTACAAATTAAAAAAAAAATAGTCACATTATTATGCAAAAATATAATAAAAATACAAGGGTTAATATAACTTTTAGTCCCTGAAGTTTGATCCAATTTTGGTTTTGGTCCCTCAAGTTTGAAATCGGTGGTTTTGGTCCCTGAAGTTTCACCTAATTTTGGTTTTGGTCCCTGAAGTTTGAAATTGGTGGTTTTGGTCCCTGAAGTTTCACTCGATTTTGGTTTTGGTCCCTCAAGTTTGAAAAGGACTTGGTGACTCGATTTTGAAACCCGACCCGACCCGGAAAAAAACCTAAGTCCTTTTCAAACTTGAGGGACCAAAACCAAAATCGGATGAAACTTCAAGGACTAAAACCACCAATTTCAAACTTCAGGGACCAAAACCAAAATTGGATGAAACTTCAGGGACCAAAACCACTGATTTCAAATTTGAGGGACCAAAACCAAAATTGGATGAAACTTCAAGGACCAAAAGTTATATTAACCCAAAATACAAATATAAATAAAATACATGTTATATACGTACCTCAAATGCAAATACTGAGAAATACTGAGCAAAAACTCCTATAGAGACGTCTGAACGCTCAAATCTCGAAGAAATCACTTAGAGAAATCTCAGGAAACAAAATGAGTAAAAGGAGAAATGAAGGACGCGGGGGGTTTAAATAGGCCAGATTTTAGTAGCGGTTATTCAAATAACCGCTACTCTAACCGCTACAAATAATTAAATTTGTAGCGGTTCTAAAATAACCGCTACAAAAGTTCACAACGTTTGAAATTCTGTAGCGGTTATTGCTCAGAACCGCTACAAATGGCGAGACTCTTGAAATTCTGTAGCGGTTATAGGGGCAGAACTGCTACAAAATTCTAACCTTTGGCATTTTGTAGCGGTTCTGTGGTTGTAACCGCTACAAATAACCGCTACACTGTTGCCGCGCCAACTGGCGGGAATATTGTAGCAGTTTCTGTGCATTAACCGCTACAAAATCACCGCTACAAGTTTTGGCGGGAATTTCGCGCCAAATTTGTAGCGGTTTTTTGAACTAAACCGCTACAAAAAAACCTTGCCGCTACAAATTTGTAGCGGTTTAGGTAAAAACCGCTACAAATACTATAATTTGTAGCGGTTTAATATAACCGCTACAATTGCACCGCTACAAAATACCTTTTTTTTTTGTAGTGCCTGCTGTATATTTAATTTCATATACCTTGTTTATATTGTTGAACAGCATATTCTTCATGGAGGCTGAGCTTATAAAAATGATCCCAATCTTATATACAACCTAATGTCTCCTGCCACACATGCACTAGTGTACCATAGGAAAAGTTGTAAATTTGAAATGTTAAACAGTTAAACGTAATGGTCAAGTTCAAGTTTTGTACTATTCCAATGATATTTTTTAGCTATTGTTGTACGTATGGAATTCACTCTCAGATTTAGAGATCTCACAGAAAAGGAGTGCCTAAGCAAACTTAGAATAGAAAGTTGTTTTCCCAGTTTAATAGAGAGAAGTTATCCTCCTTATGGAGCTCCAAAAAATGGATTAAATATGTTTAAAATTAAAATTTTGGTATTGCATGCACACACACGGTGGGATAACGCTTGTTGTTGTTGTTGTGTACACATAGACATATCCTAAGATTAGTTGCACATAAATTTCCCTTGGTGTTAGTTCCGGCTTAGAGGTTCAGTGATTGATAAGAATGATTTTAAATTTAGGCTTATATATATGTGTGTGTACATATAGAAAGCCCAAGTGTTCGGTGCTATTATTTGAGGCATGCCATTTTTATTCTAGAGGTGAAACATAATCAACAATGTATAGTATTCTAAAACACTGTAATAGGCATTAATATCGTTGTTGGTTATCATTTTAAAGTGATCTATTTGGTAAATCTATTTCATGGTTGGATCATGATTATTGAATTTGCTTTATTGCCTTAACAAGGCAATATAATTATCCTTTTTAATGGATGGTTGCCGTAATCATGATATCAAGTTTGATAAATTTTTTTTACTCAGTTCTTCTATTGCTCTCAGTTTCTTGGATGGTTGTCGTCTATAATTTTCAAGAGGCTGCTTGATTCTCTGTTTCTGCTTGCAGAAGGAGGAAATCATCAAAAACTCCATCTGGTCTTTAATATAAGATCTGGTTGACTTTTTGGGATATATTAAGAAAACTAAATAAATTACTTAATCGTAGCATGTGTTATGTATTGTTAGATTATATATCAGTGTACAAGTCAGGTAAATTAGTTTAGAGAAAAACGATAAATATAAATACTCTAAACTTATTTATTTAGCTTCTTTAATTTCTCAAAAAAATTAATTGGAAGTTATATTAAAGAGCAGAGGAAGTAATTGTGTTGTATACAGATCTTCCGCTTGTTATCTGGCAGTTTCAGCTTTGCCTCATTCCGTTATCAGGGATTGCTGACAAGCATTTGCTGTTTTTCTTGCAGTAAATCAGAATATGTTATTTACAAGCTCAAGGAGATGGGGAAAGTTTCAGATAAAGACATTTTGCAGATTAGTGAGAAATTTGATAGAATAGATGTCGGCAACTGCGGAAAAATAACTCTAACTGATCTTATCGAGGCTCAAAATTGATAAACAGCTTCAGTGTGATTAATCAATCCTATTCTACCGCGGCACCTTTTGAAGAGAGGGATATTAGATTCTCAAGCTCCATGTGGGTATTTCCAGTTTAGGGATATATATATATATATATATGTAGCCGATTGAGGTAAGGCCATGTTGTTGTAGTATAGCATTGTTGCTAGTGAGCTTATGTCTTTAGGATTGTATATATCGATAAATCACTTAAAAAGGTGATACTTCTTACAGCTCTTGAATATTTTATTTTGGGGACATCTAATAAAATCGGAACAATACAAAGAAGATTAGCATGGTCCCTCCGTGAGGATGACACACGCAACTCGAAAAAAAAAAAAGGAGAAAATTATTGTTCTTTTGTCTCGGATGGTGCCAAAGGTCAAAGGTGAAATAGTTAATATTATTGTTAGTTCCTATAGTTTGATCGAATTTTGATTTTAATCCCTATAGTTTTAGATTGTTGGTTTTAATCTATATAGTTTCATAAGGACTTGATTTAAGTATAAATATAAGGACTAAAACCAAAACTTGTTAAAAGTATGAGAACCTGTCATTAAACTTAAATTGAATTTTCATAAAACTATGGGAATTAAAACTAATGATTTAAACAATAGGGACTAAATCCAAAATTTGATTGAACTATAAAGACTAATAATAGTATTAAGCCAAGGAAAAATAGGAGACTGGGACCATTAGTTAATCAATTGCAAGTTTTATTCAACATTGTCTCTGTTTTATAAGGTTTGAGAACATATAAACTAGAGTGGGGGAAAACTTAGACAACTTGGTTCAGGGAAACGCCTGAAGATCTTAGAGAAAATAATGGTTTGGATGTGTCACTTAATTGTATCTTACCTAAATATTTTTAATTATGAACTATGTTGTACTTGAGAATTAATTTTTATTTCATACATAACCCCTCTGTTTTGTACTAGAAGATGTATTATTTGACTCACAAACAGGGGAGCTTATAACCATTTTATACTCCTGACCAATAAAAAGAAAACAACTGCATTTTTAAATTATTCTCTTGTGACCGTTATATTAACTGGATTATAGGGCATTTAAAAGGGAGGGCCAACAAGTTTGCTAGGAAAGCCTGACATCTTTGACAAGTTTGTTCTCTGTTGAGATTCATGGATTACATTGGAACACAAGAAAAAATGCTAATATTATTAATTCTTAAAAATAAAAGAAAGTATAAGGAGGCCTTTATATAGACAAATTAATAGGCTAACCCTATAATCTATTCTAATCTAATCAAATAAAATCAAATCATAATATCTTAAAGATATATTCCTAAAATATAATATTCATATCTAATCCAAATAAATACTAAACGATATCTTTAATAATAATAATTAATTAATATTTCTAAAATTGATATTCTCAACACTCCTCCTCAAGCTGGAAGTAGCTTGCATACACAACAATTGATCTTCAAAAAAACAATGATTCATAAGGGACCAAAGCAACAACGGTCGTCTCATAAGGGACGAACACCAAATGGTCTTACCAGGGACCAAACCAACAACAAACGAACGGTCTCACAAGGGACCAAAGCAACAACGGTCGTCTCACAAGGGACGAACACCAAACGGTCTCACTAGGGACCAAACCAACAACAAACGGTCTCACAAAGGATCAAAGCAACAACGAACGTTTCCCTAGAGATGAACACCAAATGGTCCAATAATCTAAACGTCTTATTAGGAATGAACACCAAAGGTCTCACCATGCGCCGCCAGTTCCTTGTTGTCTACGTGAACACTAGTGGCAGTGAACAGTAACAACATTGAAGATTGAAGCCCAAATGGAAACCCTAGAAAGGCATCAGAGGACCGCAACGCTAAGATCAGCACTTTGTAGCAAGCATTCCACTCAATTTTTCAATACAAGAAATATTAATTGGTCGATTCATCCTAATTTTTTTCAACTGCATAAATTACACAAGATCTTAGCAAGTCATTTTCTCTGTATTTTCAATTAATATTTAGTTCATACTAGTCTATTTCTAATAGATATGAGACCCGGATTCAAAATTTATTTGCTCCCTTCATTTTTTTGGGACTAGTTTAATTCAAGCTTTAATTCAGCAGTGGAATGTTTGATGAATCAACATGGGATTTCAGAAGAAGAGGCGTATCAAATTTTGGAAAAGGCGTGAGATAATGCGTGGAAAGATATAAATGAAGAATGCATAAAGGCAGAAGGATGTGTTCCAAAGGTTGTGTTGGATTGTGTTGTGAACTTCTCAAGTGTAATAGAGCTTGTGTATGGAAAGTTTGCTCATAAATACACACACGGAAAAAGGTAAAACACTCAGCCTTGAAAAAGATCATTCAGAAGGCGTCAACCATTGGAAGAAAAGGGAAACACCGTCGGACAAGAGCCAGGTCGACGGAACACCACAGTGGCTGGGAAATTGAATTGGAGGGCGAATGGAAATGTAATTGAACTTGAGGGGGAAGGGGAAAGTGCGGCTGTGGAATCTGTGTGCAGAGCGTGAAAATTAGGCAAGGAACAAAAATTTTCACTGCCGAATGCTCTCATACCTTTCACTTTCCTTACATAGATGCTCATGTTAAAAAGCAGCACATACATATCTGTCCAGTCTGCAACGCAAATTGGACGGAACTGCCAGTGTTGACTATCTGCACCGACAAGCAGCTGAAGAAAGATGAAGTTGCCGACAAAAACAGAGCATGCAACCTCACACGAGATATCAAAACTTGGCCATTGAAAATCTATAATGATGATGAGCCTTTAATGTCTCCCACTTTGGTTGCTCGCTTCAACCCCATACCTGAATCTAATGAAAACGAGGAAGACCAAGAAGATGAATCAATGGAGTTCTAAGGATTCAATGTCTCCCTTGTCGGTCCTCTTCTAATGTCCCCGAGAATTAGAACACTTGAGGTGTGCTTATTACCAGATGCAGCTATTGTGGCTGCAAATAAGAGCCATGAAACTTATGTAGTGGTGTTGAAGGTGAAGGCTCTGCCATCGAAGTCAGTGGCGCGTAGAACTCCGATAGACCTAGGGATAGTTCTGGACGTGGGTGGGTCTTTGGCCTGTCAGAAGCTTTAGATGATGAAAAGTTTAATGCGAGTGGTGATTTCATCGCTAGGGTCCACTACTCATCTCTCAATTATCACCTTATTGTCGGGATCCAAGAGAATTTTGCCATTACGGAGAATAATCAGCAGTGGCTAGAGATCGGAGCGTCAGATCGTGGATGCATTAACCATAATTGATCAGAATCGAGAAGAAGTTTATGTGACAAACGACACACTGAAAAAGGCAGCGAAAGTGATCGAAGATCGATGCGAGAAGAACCCTTCCACCTCCCGTTCCGTATCATCTTCCTTCCCCTTTTGATTTGCTTTCTCAAGGTCTTTGATTTGCCTCTCGCTCTTTGCGTTTCTCAGCCATGCGAGTTAAGGTCGCGCTAGTGCTTGTGCCGGTGCTTTTTGTGGATTCAGCTGAAATCATAAACCCCAGCAACTTCGTTTAATTAATTTTATTTTATTTCTCTCAACCTTTATTTCTTAGTCAGCAGCTTAAACTGCCAAGTCAGCTTCTTGGTCAACAAACTTCTATTTAACCGTTGAACCTTTCCCTTTTAACTGAAACTATGACTTTTGTACCTATTATGTAACCACATAATCACTTTTGCACTTAAAAAAAATATTTGGGCGCACTTTGAGACAAAACACATGTGTATTTTTGCACATTAACCCTTATTAATAAGACTAGTGAAAAAATGGCTAGATGAAAAAATATAAATGAAACCGACCGTTGAACCTTTCCCTTTTAACTGAAACTGTGACTTTTGTACCTATTATGTAACCACATAGTCACTTTTGCACTTAAAAAAAACATTTGCTATTGGGCGCGCTTTGAGACAAAACACATGTGTATTTTTGCACCTTAGCCCTTATTAATAAGAATAGTGAAAAAATAGCTAGATGAAAAAATATAAATGAAACCGATTAGTTAGAGTAATTTGATATAGTTGCATCAGTCGGGAACTAATTTTGTGGATGTCTTTTAAAAAACCGGGGTAGCAGCAGCACAGTGTCTTTTTATTTAGGATAAAGCACTGAAAATCCTTTAGTAAGAAACGCGCAGCTTTCCATGAATTTTTTCCCTCACCTGCACCATACGATAAATATGATAAACCTTACAATAAATCATAAGAGAACAGGCAGGAAACAGTTAATGTGGTGATTATGTTTAATTTATATGGCAAGGAGTGTGATGGCTCTATTTTATGTACATAAAAGGGTATACCTATATTTATGCTTATATATTTGTGCATTATAATATGATTATTATGCTCTCTATTCAATTGATGATTTTATTGCATGTAGCATAAAGTTTGATATGTCTTGCTTTTCTTTCTGATTTTGATTGGATTACGAGTTTTTTTTTTTTTTTAAAATACAAGAAAGCAGCCAACCAATATACAAAGTCTTATCCTCATGAGTTTTAATTCTTGTGATGATTTTGTTAATAGGTGAGTTATATCCTACAATGGATGATCCTCGTAATCGTGTGTTCATGAGTTCGTACGTCGTTGCGGGTAATGAAATGATGAATGGTTAATCAATAATCAGGGAATTTGTCGGCAAAAATGATTGCTCAAATTCAACCAGTTATTCTTATTGGGCCTTCCTCACACAAAGCAAGGATTTGGCCGATCTTTAATTGGTCTCTCAACGTTGAATCTACCTCCACCCATTCCTATCAGGCATCAACTTCACAAAAAATTCAAATTCAAATAGATTAATATCATTGTTAATTTATATAGCATGATTGAATTTTGGTTTTGACTTAGTGTTTGTAGTTTGAAAGCGTTGGTTTTTATGCCTATAGTTTTAAAGGGTCTTGGTTTGAATTTAATTGTAAAGACCAAAATGAGAACTCTCTAAATGTATTAGGACCGGTCGTTAAATTCAAACAGAACTATTATGAAACTATAGAAAATGAAATTAACAATTTAAAATTATAGGGCCAAAACTAGAATTTTATCTAGCCATAAGGACTAACAATAATATCAACCTAATATAAATTATAACTTGTACTTACGATTATTATTACTAATTTAATTCTTTGTTAGTATGCTGTGATTGGGAACGTAAGATGGAAATGATCTTCCCTCGATAACTAAGCTATCCAAGTTTTGATCTAGGTGGTTTAGAGTTAAAATATTTAATCTGTAAATTTTTAAATGATAAATCTCTAACTTATAAAATAAGAGGAACGTTTGTAGGTTGGCCACTTGACACATGTTAGGTCTACCTGTGTGCCACATGACACTATCCTGTACTAGATAAAACAAACCATTTAATATATTATTATTATAATACTTTTATATATTGATAACTTTGTGACATATGTGGTCATCCGCGATTATATCATCATAACTTCCTTATTTTTAAAAGGCTAAAATATGCATTTGGTCATTTATATTTGTTTCATATATCATTTTAATTCTTTAAGTTTATAAAGTGCACTTTTAATTCCTTAATGTCAACACCGTTAGTCCGACTTAACGGAAAATACTTACTCAGCAATTTTAAGCTATAACTGTGCAATTAAACACTGATAAAGACTACTTACATTTTAATTCTTTGATTTAATATGTTTATATTTAAAATAAAAATAATTTTGGTAAAAAGAAAAAGCAAGTGTCTTCTCCTCTTCAACAACGCACATGTTTCTTCGAACCCAGCATCTATGATCTCACCTTTGTTTCCATTCGTCATTTACCTGCAAACAGTTGCATCCTCCTTCCACCTTAGCGACCCACAAGATCTAAAGCTAGTGTTTTCGAGCTTTCTCTGTGAACTCTGTCTCTGAGGTGGAAGATTCGTCACCCATCGCCAAGATTGGTCATTAGAGATGAAGAAAGTCACTAACAATTCCTAATTTTGATGGTTCCTTTTTCTTTTATGGATGAAGATATTGATGGACTAGAAGATATGAGGCTCATCTATGGGATAACAATTGTGGAAGTTGATCTATTGGTGTCAGAGTGTAAAACGGATGTTAAAGATAATGGGTAATTAAATGTAACCATAGTTAGTTTTACCTGTAGTTAGTCTTAGCTAACTGTAGTTAGTCTTAGCTGGATAGTTATTTTTGGTAAATTATTCGGTTATGCCTTTACTCTTCAAGATATATATGTACATAGCTAATACATTCAATAACAGATATCAGATTCATTCGATTCTTTCTGTTTCTCCTCTTCATCTTCTTTTCTCTCTGTTTCCTTCTAAATTTTTTGTTTCATGGTATTAGAGCAATCGCTCCACCATGACAAATTCTTCTATTGCTTCCCGTGAATTCACTTCTGATGGAATAACCAATCCATCTCAGAATCTCTCTAGTCCTTATTATCTTCATCTGAACAAAAATCCAGCTTTAGTTCTTGTTACTCTAGTACTGACAGGTCCAAATTACCACACCTGGTCGTGCGCTATGCGGATGGCTTTGCAATAGAAGAATAAGCTTGTCTTCATCGATGGCTCGGTGACTGCTCCTTTGACTTCAGATCATCTCTATTCGGCTTGGTTACGGTGTAATACTATGGTCTGTACATGGCTCACGAAGTCCCTTTCTCCTACTATAGCTCAGAGCATTCTCTGGCTCGACAAGGCATATGAGATCTGGTCTAATTTGAAAGATTGCTTCGCACAAAGGAATGGGTTTCGTGTTGCCGAATTGCAGGATGAGATTTATAATTTCAGGCAAGGTGATCTTTCAATTAGTGAGTATTATACGAAACTGAAAATTCTTTAGGATGAGTTTACTATTCTTCGTCCGATTACATAATGCACCTGCAATTTTAGCTGTTATTGTGTTGTTTACTGGGAGCAAGATTACACACTCCGGTTCTTAAAAGGTCTAAGTGAGCGATATCTTTCGGTCAAATCACAAATTATGTTAATGGATCCCTTACCATTTGTTAATAAGGATTTCTTACTGCTATTGCAACAAGAACGAGAGATGCAACTAAATTCCGAGTCCACTATTTTGTTCTCAAAGGGACCTTCACATCCTTCTGGACCTACTCATGGTTCTGGTTCAAAGAATTTTGCTTATTCTGGGACTGGTAACACAAAGTTTTGCACCTACTGCAATAGACCACGTCATACTGTGGATACATGTTATAGGAAACATGGTTTTCCACTAGGCTTTAAATTTCGCACTCAGGGACCTGCCTCGACTAATCATTTCCAATCTATGGATCCTAGTTTGCCTATGATAGATGCACAATCCAGCACTACTGGCATCTTACCAACTCCTTCTACCCAATTCAAGCCTGAACAATATCAAAAGCTTCTCGCCCTGGTTCAGACTACCACTAATGCTACCTCTACATCACAAACCAATCCTTTATCTTCTGTACACAATATTCACTCCCTTTCTTCTCATCACAATTCAGGTAATGCTTTCACTCCTGTTTCATTTTCTTCTTGCACCTCTTGGATAATTGATACAGGTGCTACTGATCATGTTTGCCATACTTTGTCTTCTTTTTCTCATTATAAACAGATTCATCCTATTCCAATTAAGCTTCCAAACCAGCTACCATCTCAGGAACAATTTGCTTATCTGATTCCTTGGTCCTTCGTGATGTTTTTTATGTTCCTGAATTTACTTTCAATATTCTCTCTGTTACCAAACTTTTTGGTTCTATTCATTGTTGTTTCATCTTCTTGACTTCTCTTTGTTTTATTCAAGGACTTTCGCCTTGGACGACGATTGGTACAGCTGAAGTGTTTGAAGGACTCTATTTTCTTAATCCTGCAAAGCCTCATATCACTTTGGCTGTTTCTGCCCAACATACTCAGTCAGCTACACCTTTATTTGATTTGTGGCACCATCGTTTAGGTCATACTTCTCCTTATACTTTAAATACATTACACCAACAATTTCCCTTTATACCTTCTAGTATGAAATATGTTCCTTGTGATGTATGCCATATGGCAAGGCAGAAATGCTTGTCTTTCTTGTAAGTCGTTCTTCTAGCAATAAAATTTTTTCCCTTGTTCACACTGACATTTGGGGGCCTTTTGCTGTTACTTCTGTTCGTGGTTTTAAATATTTTTTAACACTTGTTGATGATTTTAGTCGGTTTACTTGGGTTTATCCCATGAAAACTAAGTATGAAACTCGTGTACATTTACAATCTTTTATTGCCCTTGTTGAAATACAGCATAACACCAAAATTCAGGTTATTCGTTCAGATAATGGACTTGAATTTTCAATGGAATCCTTTTATAATTCTGAAGGCATTATTCACCAAACTTCTTGTATTGAAACTCCTCAACAAAATGGTATTATTGAGCGCAAACACCAGCACATTTTAACTGTTGCCCGTGCGCTTTTATTTCAAGCCAAACTTCCTAAGCTCTATTGGTGTTTTGCTGTTCTTCATGCTGTTTTTCTTATTAACCGCTTACCTTCCCCACTCCTTAATCA
Organism: Inga laurina; assembly: GCA_963855925.1. Lineage (NCBI taxonomy): Eukaryota > Viridiplantae > Streptophyta > Magnoliopsida > Fabales > Fabaceae > Inga > Inga laurina. Next base: position 58,808,434 of record OY979711.1, read on the forward strand.
TTCTAATCCTTTTACTTTGTTGTTTAATAGCTCTCCATCTTATTCTAATTTAAGGGTCTTTGGTTCCTTATGCTATGCCTCAACTATTTCAGCTTATCAGTCTAAACTTGATGCTCGAGCATCTAAATGTGGTTTTTTGGGATTTTCTGCTACTACCAAGGACTATATTCTTATGGATCTTCATTCTCAAAAAAAATTTCTTTCTAGGGATGTTATTTTTTATGAGTTTTTCTTTCCTTACCATAATCATACATCACAAGCTGATTCAGATCCCCCTTTATCTTTCCTATCGCTACACTTCCCCTTGACTATTCTCTTTTGCCTTGTCCTTCTATCCCTACATCCCCTGATAGTGTCTCTTCTCCATCTCTTTCTACTATCCCTACATCACATCCTCCTCCTCGGATTTCCTCTAGGATCCACAGATCTCCCATATATTTGCAAGATTATTATTGTTCTTCATTCACTACTTCAGTTGCATCATTCTCTTCTAGTGATAAGTACTCTTTTTCTTCTTCTCTTTCTCCTTCTCTTTCTCTATCTTATACTAGTTTTTGTTTAACTATTACTTCTGATGATATTCCTACCACATACCGTTAAGCCTCTAAACACAAACCTTAGAGGGATGCCATGGATGCTGAGATAAATGCTCTGGAATAGAATAACACCTGGGTTCTCACTCCTTTGCCTCATGGGAAACATCCTATTAGGTGCAAATGGGTGTTTACTAAGAAATACAAGTCTGATGGTACCCTTGATCGATATAAGGCCCGGTTGGTTGCCAAGGGTTTCACACAAACAGAGGGAGTTGATTATTTTGATACATTCTCTCCGGTTGCAAAAATGACCACAGTCCGCTTACTTCTTGCCTTGGCCTCTGCAAATGATTGGCATATTCACCAACTTGATGTTAACAATGCCTTCTTACATGGTGATTTGTATGAAGAGGTATATATGGTTTTGCCTCATGGCTTTTATTCTGCTGATTCTTCTTTAGTTTGTAAACTTCAAAAGTCCCTTTATGGGTTGAAGCAAGCTAGTCACCAATGGTTCCAGAAACTTTCTTCTGCACTTATTTCCTATGGTTTTGTTGAGTCTAAATCTGATTATTCCTTATTTGTCAAGGCTTCTGACTCTAATTTCACTGTTATATTGGTGTATGTTGATGACATACTTATTGCTGGAAATAATCTGGTTGAGATTGAGACTGTTAAGCAGAATTTGAATCTTCAATTTAAGATCCTGTCAAATATTTTCTTGGCCTAGAGGTTGCTCGGAGTAAAGCTGGCCTTTCTTTGTGTCAACGCAAATTTGTCATTGATCTTCTCACTGAGATTGGCTATCTTGATTGCAAGCCTGCATCTACTCCAATGGACAAACATTGTAGCTTAGTTCTAATTCTAGTATCCACCTTTTGGACCCCACTTCATACCGCCAGCTTGTTGGTCACCTACTTTATCTCACTACCACTCGGCCAGATATATCATTTGCTACACAACAATTGAGTCAATTTATGGCCAATCCTACTGATCTCCATCTCCAAGCTGCTCATAGGGTCCTTCGATATCTTAAGTCTACTCCTTCCTTGGGTCTTTTCTTTCCTTCTCAATCTGACTTGTGCTTGAAGGCTTTCAGTGATAGTGATTGGGCTTCTTGTGTTGATTCTCGTCGTTCTATTACAGGCTACTGTGTCTTTCTTGACACCTCTCTTATTTCATGGAAAGCTAAGAAACAGGGGACGGTTTCCACCTCCTCTTGTGAGGCTGAATATAGAGCATTAGCCATGACTTCTTGTGATATTCAGTGGATTTTGTATTTGCTTCATGATCTTCATGTTTTGCATCCACAGCCTGCCTCATTGTATTGTGATAATCAGTCTGCAATTCAGTTAGCTTCAAATCCTACTTTTCATGCTCGAACCAAGCATATAGAGTTGGATTGTCATTTGATTCGGTACAAGATACAAGGAGTCCTTCGCCTCATGCCTGTTTGGTCTCATGATCAACTTGCTGATCTTTTTACTAAACTTCTTGGTCCAGGTCCATTTCAGTTTCCTGTTTCCAAGCTGGGCATGCTTGATCTCCATGCTCCAGCTTGCGGGGGCTGTCAGAGTGTAAAACGGATGTTAAAGATAATGGGTAGTTAAATGTAACCATAGTTAGTTTTACCTGTAGTTAGTTTTAGCTAACTATAGTTAGTCTTAGCTGGATAGTTATTTTTGGTAAATTATTCGGTTATGCCTTTACTCTTCAAGATATATATGTACATAGCTGATACATTCAATAACATATATTAGATTCATTCGATTCTTTCTGTTTCTCCTCTTCATCTTCGTTTCTCTCTGTTTCCTTCTAAATTTCTTGTTTCAATTGGCGAATGAAATTTATCAAAAATCATGATGTACTGTGTCGGTTGACACATGAAGAAGCAATCATGACGACGATCCAAGGGGCATAGGTTAATCATGAAGAAGTGAAGGGCAAAGAGAAAACGATGACAACCAATTGTCTGTGTCTTTCTTTTCGATCACATGCAGAAGTTGAGCAACATTATTTGAAATATGGGATTCGTGAAGAAGTGATCCCCATGAAGAAATACACATATTGGGATTGCATTTTGTTTTTAAAAGGACCATCCCCTTGACTCGCAAGGATTCTTTTCTCTTGAAAAGAAGTGATCGAAATAGAACAAGGAACGCGTAAAACAAAAAAATGCCCAAATTAGCATAGATGGAGGAAGTGATCTAATAATAGTTTTCTTGGCATTAGAAGTGATCACTTCTAATCACACAGTTTGTATCTGCCTGATAGATCGAAAAGAAGTGATCTTCTAATTTAGGGATTCTTCATCATCTAAAAAATACAGGTTTTAAAATATTAATTTATTAAAATATTAACATATAAACATACTTTGTCAGTGTTTAATTGTACAATCTTCACTTAAAATTGCTGAGTGAGTATTTTACGTTAAGCAAAACTAGCGACGTTAACATTAAAGGACTAAAAGTGTACTTTGTAAACTTCAAAGATTAAAATAAAACTTGTTGCAAACATAAAGGATTAAACATATACTTTATAACCTTTTTAAAATCTAAACCTGAAAATTATGAAACCCTATAAATTAAAATATTTAATCTATTATAAAAATATGCTAACAAATTTTATGCATATGTTGTGATTCTAAAAATATGATATACTTAAAAATAACTGAAAAACTCTACATGTATTATATAATTTTTATGGTAGGAGTAGGGGAGGAAAGTCAAGTATTAATTTTTTTAACCATCCGAATAAACAAATTTTATATAAATAATTGTGTAATCTCTAATTTTTCTCTTTATATTAATATTAGATATTTATCTATATAAAATTTGATTATTTAATTTGGATTGTTAAAAAAATTAGGCAAGTTAAAAAAGCTATCATGGTTATTAGAAAATTTATTAAGCTGTCATAGGTGTATATGAGGATTTAGTACTTAAATTTTTAAATAGATTAAATATTTTAATTTATCCAGTCCACATTGAGATTTTTAATTAGATTTTAAAATGAATAAAAAATTATTATTATCAAATATTTTAATTTATCCAACATAGGACACTGCCAATTGGCATTCAAGCGGACATTTAATTTGTCACACAACCACTTACTACCAATGTCTTATTTTTTACCGAGTAAGTGACCCTCTTATTATAACACACTTGTCACACAATCAACCCTACTCTTGTAGTTCATATTATATAAGTAATAAATATTATACTATTTAATTATTGAATTAAATATGTGAGTTTCAAACAACCCATGCATCCCACGGGGTCTAAACTCGTTTACTTTTTAATAATATTGTCCATTGTAAGATTATTTTTATTTTAAATTTTATATCCATTAAAATAAAAAAGTTGTTTTAAACATTGAGAAAAGTTAATTGAATATGAACCACCATAATCAATTTGAATGGTCCAGGTTAACATGAGCATATCATGCCTATCTTTTCCCCCCCAATAATTCTAGCACTCAATGATATGATATGTGAAGTGGTTTGGAGCGTGTCTGGGTTCTCTCAGAATCCTTTTTCTCATTTTCTTCTCAGAATCCCATCTCCATCATCGGATTTTAAAAAATAGATGGTTTAGATTTAATATTTTATAAAACTATTATTTTAAACATAAATAAGTAAACTTAAACTGTTAAAACATGATATACTACATTCATAATTATAATACAAAGACAAGTAATGAAAAAAAATTAATTTATAAAATACTATAATTATAATTTAGAAAATATTAAATCTGAACCATTCATTTTTTGATTCAAGGGTGGAGATGAGATTCTGAGAAGAAAAGGAGAAAAATGATTATGAGAGTATCCTCTTCTGTTTGGAACCCTCCTCTTTTCTTCCCATCCTCTTCCTTTTCTAGTCATTAGACTAACATTTAAATGGTCTAGATTTAGTTCTATATAAAATATTATTTTTATTTTTTTGTTTCAATATTTAATTATTTATATCAAAATTTAGCAATTTGTATTTAATTAATTATTTTTATTTTTATAATTTAATATTTTAACAATAATTTTATAAAAGATTAAATTTGGATCATTCACATATTGATATAATGGATAAAAAAAGAGAGAAGAGGCTGGGAAGAAAAGAGGAAGGGTTACAATGCAAGCCGTGTTTGAAGGATTTAATCTGCTAGAATTATGCCTAATTTTATGGTGAAACCTAAATACAAGCAACGACAGTGTGAGCTTACTATATATTGTATTTTTAAGCTTAGAAGTTAACAAAATAGTAATAATTGATTTGGGTTTTTTTTTTGGCCAGAGATGTGGTATTTATTAACTGTTCTGCAAAATATTTATGCATTAAATATCATTAATACTATGATATCAAGTATCATTAATACAAATTTAAAATTATATCAATCAAAACTAAATTTCTGGTTGAATCTAAGTATAATAAATATACAAAGTAATCAATTGAATTAATTTACCATAAATAATGAATATACAATAACATCAATTGAAGATCGACTCTCCAGGAAGGAGTACAAAACTCAGAATTACTTGCGTTCGAAGCTCAACAGTCTTCTCCTTCCTCAGTGCCAACGTAGAAGGACAGGAAAAGGAAAAAGCGGAGATGACGGGCATTGATTACAGCTATGACGACGTGGCGTTCGTCATGAGGAATAAGAACGAACATGATTTGCAGGTGAGATTGACGGCTCCGCTCATTAATACAACGAGTAACCTGTAGATAAAAGGAGAGTCGAGAACAAGTCTGGCGACGAAGAACGGGTTGCAGAACGGATCGGAGAAGGAAGTCCGGTGAGGCAAAGAAAGTAGCGCCGGTCATTTGGTATGTTTGATATGTTTGTGTTGTCAATGTGCTTCTACTGAGTATTATGCGTATGTTTTAGAAAAGCAATCTGGAAAATTTTTCCTTTCTTTTGGCTTGATGATATTTCTTTATTTGCATGTATATTTGCCTCAGATTTCTATGAAGTTTATTTTTTTAAAAAATAATCTGTCCTTTCACTTGAAACTGTTGATAAATAAAGGTAATCGAGTTCTTAATATAATATCCACTCGACTCTGTAGTTCAATTTTTTTCACTAAAGTGCACCTTATATTAATGATTGAAGAGAGTATTTTTTTAAAAAAATTATTCTAAGAAAATATCCCTTTTTGGGATAATGACAGAAGAAAGAACTTTGAAATTGTAAAATCTTTAATAAGATATTTCTCATAAAATGAGTTGTGAATTATTTATCAAGTCTCATAATTACTTTATCAATTCTTGATAGCAAACTTGATTTAGGGTTTTACAATTTCAAAGTTTTTTTTCTATCATTTTCCTATATTCTTTTGTCTTTTTTTTCACGATTCTCAAGGAGTATATTATTTTTTGGGCCACAGATGTTGGCGTCAGCACCTCACGCCGTATAGATTGTTAGCCGCAGCACCTGGTGAAACACAATATTTCAAATAGTTCGAGTCACGTCCAAGGACGCTGTTCTTAGGAGATATTCCGCAACCCCCCTAGTAGATCAGGAAGCGGCACTCCCCAAGATAAAACGAACCCTTCCTACATAAAGCAGGGTGACAGAACTGCAGAAAGATATATCAGTATAACTCAGAAGAAAGGAGAGAGGAGAGGAGCTCGGGAACCTCCATATCACTAGACCTCGGTGATCTCACCTCGGTACCCTTGAACTTACTCCGTACATTGCCTTTTATAGGCAGAAATCATATGACCGTTAAGGAGTTATAATGACAATTAACAACGATTTAATGACAATTAAAATGATAGTTACAAAATAGGTGTTAATGACAATTTAATGTAATAGAACCTTTTAAATGTCATTAAAACCGGTCAATTAAAATTCCAACGGTCATCTCTAACGGTCAGTTCAAAAACTCCTCTTATCAGTCTTTTTAATAACTCAAGCTCATATTTAATTGTATACAAGGGTGTTCACAATCTTAAGTTATATGAGACTTCTTCCTTTAACACACTCACACACAATATTTACAACAACAGATTCTAAAGAAGTAGCAATAGCCAATCTTGGATGAAAGCAATAATGTCGTCTGCGGAATTTCCTTGGGAAATTTTGGAGCAAATATTCTACAGACTACCCATTAAATCATTAGTGAAATGCACCTGTGTTTGCAAAGCTTGGAACCCTCTCATCACCAATCATCACTTGATAAACGCGCACCTTAACTTTAGTGCAAGAGCCAACAATAGCAATGACTAACACTAGCAATGACTCTCTCTTTGTTCAGCTCCACCAGGTGCCACAGAGTCATCATACTCATTTTGAGCGATTCGTTTCACTATGTTGTGGTAATGATCCAGTTAGTTACCACTTCATTCTAAGATCCCCACTAAGGCTTCAATACAAGTCTCACTTGACTGTGTTTCGAACTTGCAATGGCCTAGTATGCTTCGCTTCATTAGGTTGGCGAAATCCCATTATAATTATGAATCCTGCTATTCATAAATATATAGTTCTTGCACACCTAACCTCACCTTCAAAACCCTTAAAAAACGTCACCTGTTTCTTCAAGTACTTTGCTAGGGTTAGGTTTTCATGATCGGAACAAGGACTTCAAGGTTGTCAAAATTGTCCTTAGCACCTTGCGACATGGGAAACAATGACCTCCACAGGTTGCGGTCTACTCTCTTTCTCTTGGTAAATGGAGAATCTTGAAATATGATAGATCAGTTCCTTCGTTAAATAACCAAAGCCAGGAAAGTTCTAAAATTTATGTGCTTTTCAAAATTACCCATACCAACTACACTAAACTCAAATATTATATTAATTATTACTCTCTCCTGCTATCCTTATTAAATATGGGCAGACATAAAAAATAAATTAAATGCTCATTGGAATTAAATAAAATTTATGTGATTTCCAATATTACCTTTAACAATTATGCTAAACTCAAATATCATATTAATTATTACTCTCATCTACTACTGTAAGAGAGTTTATAGTTCAGGGTTTGGGGTTTTTATGTGACAACCACATGTTTGTTTGTATGTTTATTTTTTTCATCATTTGATGTATTGAAATAGAGAATATAAGTTTTTATGTGAACAACCCATGGCTTCAGCTCCCAACGGAAGCAAGAGTACCCACATAAAGTTTGTTTATTTTTAACATTGTACGTTTCGAAATAGATTTACATGAGAACCAGCCATCGCTTGTGGTCCGCACAGCATGGCATCGATCATACCACACATTCACTATGTGTGCTCTTTATCTTGTGACCACACAGTACATATCGTACGAAAACAAAAACTTGTGGCACATTTTGAAATACTCCTCCCGTACTCAGTATATTACCTCTTATCTTTATTATAAGCCACCAACTATCAATTCTCACAAACTAATAAAAATAATTAAAAACATTGAAGTTGTTCTAAAATTTATGTGCTTTCCAATATTACCCTTACCAACTACATTAAACTCAAATATCATATTGATTATTACTCTCTCCTACTATCCTTATTCAATATGGGCAGACATGAAAAATAAATCAAATGCTCTTTGAAATTAAATTAAATTCGTGCAACTTTTAGTATTACCCTTAACAAGTAGACTAAACTCAAATATTATATTAATTATTACTCTCTCCCATTATCTTTATTAAATATGGGCAGGCATGAAAAATAAATTAAATGCTCATTGGAATTAAATTAAATTTATGTAATTTTCAATATTACCGTTACCAACTATGCTAAACTCAAATATCATATTAATTATTACTCTCTCCTACTATTGTAAAAGAGTTTATGGCTCAGGTTTAGGGTTTTTATGTGACAACCACATGTTTGTTTGTATGTTTATTTTTTTCATCATTTGATGTATTGAAATAGAGAATATAGGTTTGATAAGGTAGAATATAAGTTTTTATTTGAACAACCCATGGCTTCAGCTCCCAAAGGAAGCAAGAGTACCCACATAAAGTTTGTTTCTTTTTAACATTGTACGTTTCGAAATAGATTTGCATGAGAACCAGCCATCGCTTGTGGTCCGCACAGCATGGCATCGATCATACCACACATTAACTATGTGTGCTCTTTATCTTGTGACCACACAGTACATATCGTTTGAAAACAAAAACTTGTGGCACATTTTGAAATACTCCTCCCGTGTTCAGTATATTACCTCTTGTACTTATTATAAGCCACCAACTACTAATTCTTAAATCAATAAAAACAATTAAAAATATTGAAGTTGTTCTAAAATGTATGTGCTTTCCAATATTACCCTTACCAACTACACTAAACTCAAATATCATATTGAGTATTACTCTCTCCTGCTATCTTTATCAAATATGGACAGGCATGAAAAATAAATCAAATGCTCTTTGAAATTAAATTAAATTTATGTGATTTTTAGTATTACTCGTATCAAGTAGATTAAACTCAAATATTATATTAATTATTACTCTCTCCCATTATACTTATTAAATATGGGCAAACATGAAAAATAAATTAAATGCTCATTTGAATTAAATTAAATTTATGTGATTTCTAATATTACCCTTACCAACTATGTTAAACTCAAATATTATATTAATTGTTACTCTCTCCTACTACTATAAGAGAGTTTATGGTTCAGGGTTTAGGGTTTAGGGTTTAGGGTTTTTATATGACAACCACATGTTTGTTTGTATGTTTATTTTTTTCATCATTTGATGTATTGAAATAGAGAATATAGGTTTGATAAGGTAGAATATAAGTTTTTATTTGAACAACCCATGGCTTCAGCTCCCAAAGGAAGCAAGAGTACCCACATAAAGTTTGTTTCTTTTTAACATTGTACGTTTCGAAATAGATTTGCATGAGAACCAGCCATCGCTTGTGGTCCGCACAGCATGGCATCGATCATACCACACATTAACTATGTGTGCTCTTTATCTTGTGACCACACAGTACATATCGTTTGAAAACAAAAACTTGTGGCATATTTTGAAATACTCCTCCCGTGTTCAGTATATTACCTCTTGTACTTATTATAAGCCACCAACTATTAATTCTCAAATCAATAAAAACAATTAAAAATATTGAAGTTGTTCTAAAATGTATGTGTTTTCCAATATTACCCTTACCAACTACACTAAACTCAAATATCATATTGAGTATTACTCTCTCCTACTATCCTTATCAAATATGGGCAGGCATGAAAAATAAATCAAATGCTCTTTGAAATTAAATTAAATTTATGTGATTTTTAGTATTACCCGTATCAAGTAGACTAAACTTAAATATTATATTAATTATTACTCTCTCCCATTATACTTATTAAATATGGGCAAACATGAAAAATAAATTAAATGCTCATTTGAATTAAATTAAATTTATGTGATTTCTAATATTACCCTTACCAACTATGTTACACTCAAATATTATATTAATTGTTACTCTCTCCTACTACTGTAAGAGAGTTTATGGTTCAGGGTTTAGGGTTTTTATGTGACAACCACATGTTTGTTTGTATGTTTATTTTTTTCATCATTTGATGTATTGAAATAGAGAATATAAGTTTGATAAAATAAAGAAGTAGAATATAAGTTTTTACGTGAGCAACGCATGGCTTCAGGTCTCAAACGAAGCAAGAGAACCACATATAAGTTTGTTTATTTTTAACATTGTACGTTTCGAAATAGATTTGCAAGAGAACCAACCATCGCTTGTGGTCCGCACATCATGGCATCGATCATACCACACATTCACTATGTGTGCTCTTTATCTTGTGACCACACAGTACATATCATATTCAATGCTCATTGGAATTAAATTAATTTTATGTGATTTTCAATATTTCCCTTACCAATCATATTAAACTCAAATATCATATTAATTATTACTCTCTCCTACTACTGTAAAACCCCGTCTTATATACTACTTATTATTGATATTAATGAGAGTAGCAATTACGTAATTTGGTGGGCAACACAGGAATAACATAAATATGCTGATAATAAATGCTTAGTTACAGAAATTCCCTAAGGGGTTCGCACATGATAATTACAATCAATGTAGCCGTACAGGGCCACCAGGGTGTCTAAACTCATCCCAGAGAAACGGAGACATCTTTCTATCTTCGTTCCACTACTACAATCCTCTTGTATAGCTCTCTTCTATGCGTTCAATACACCTCCTGTTTTCACCTGTCTAAATTGTTGGTAGGGGAAGGGGAGATTCGGAAGAATCTCATTAGGAAATTGGTTAACTTAATGCATCCAAGATATATGCTATGCGCATAACATGTTAGCTTTAGCTAGATGCATGCCTTGTAATGAAATTTCTGCATGCTCAATGTTTCATGTAACAAAACTATGGCCACAGTATAAATAGATACATGCTTCATTTATTCAAATATCCTCTACACAATCAATTAAAGCAATCACATACATCATTACACAAGCAAAAATATCAAATACATACAAGTAAGGTAAATCTCCTGCCTCTAATCTCCGAGTCCTTTTCTTATACCTTTTTATCAGTCCAATATTTTGTGTCCGGCTTGGGCTATCAATATGGTCCTTTGATTTCTCTCTCTAGACTCCAATTTTGTCCTCCCCCTCTCCTTCTTTCCCTTGATTTTCATCTTGCTTGGATTTTCCTTTTGTGCTCTCCTTCTTTCTATGTTTCTTGAACTCTCTCTCCCTCTTCTCTATTTTTGCTAGGCGTGAAAATGGCCAAAGAAAGATGAAGCAAGGCTCATAAAAATATCTCCCCTTTTCCTCTAATTTTTAATATCCAAAATTTTGACTTTTTTTGATGGCACCTTTTTTTCCCTTGACTTTATCTACAAGAAATTAGTGTCATAAACTTCAATGGAAATTGGATCAACTCTTCCTCCACTTGGTAAAGTGGTCAAGCCCATTAGAGAAGCAAAATAAGCTGCTGGATTTTATTCCAAAATTACAAGTTTGTCAGAGCTTTTTTTTTTTCCATTTTCGGATTAGTTGGTAATTTTGACAGATTTTTTGATTAAACTATGAAAAATCATAACTTTATTTGCAGAACTTCAATTGGAGTGATTCCAAAGGTATGTGACCCTTGTTGAGTCTAGTTTCAAGGAATAATATAGCCTTTAGCCAACTGGAAGCTCACACTTCCCAAAATTTTTGTTTTTGGATGCTGTCATGGTTGTTGGCTAGTTTCGCTGGGTTAACTTCAAAAATTCATAACTCTTTGTGTATAGTTCCAAATAACTCATAGGACAAATCAAATTAAAGCTTAGGATATCTACTTTCCTCTTGTAAAATTTCACAATTTTTTGGACATTATTAGCCTATTTAAAAATTCCACACAAGACTGCTACATAAGGAAACTCACTGGTAGCAAACCTCAACTTGTACAACTTGTGTTCCCACATAATAATGTTGTGCGGAATCACTAATTGATTAGTTTTGTCATTTCATGTGCTCTTTAATTCATCATTTTATTCCCTTAAATATAAAGAGTTTCAGTGAACAAAATTCGGGATGTTACAACTACTCTTATTAAATATGGGTAGATATGAAAAATAAATTAAATGTGGTCCCAAAAAAGCATGACATCGATCATACCACTTATTCATTGGACGGTGATATTGCGAACAAACTAATCACGGGGAAAAAACATGCCACAAGTTTGCAAATATGTATAACATAAATTTGCCTGAGAACCAACCATTGCTTGTGGCTCAAAAATGCATGATATCTGTCATACCACATATTCATTAATCATTCTTTTATTTTATTTTGGGTCTTGTTTTACATCCAACATAATTATTATACTCACAGAATGAAACATAGCATTAATATCTCCTCACTCAAAAATCCTTTAGTTGAAGAAGTCCTATAAATTTCAAAACGGTCTCTAAGGTTTTCTCACACTCACAGCCCTTTAGTTGAAAACATAAGTGAAGAGAGGCATTAATATTTAGGGAATTCAGTATCCAAATATCAACATGTCTTTGGTAACTTCGCCGCTTGTTGCTTCGTCCCATTGCCCTCGGCGCTCTGCAAATTATCATCCCAGCATTTGGGAAGATCAATTTATTCAGTACTCCTCCCAATCTCTGGTATTCCAACTTTGTCCTTTTATATAGCTTTATCCCCACGTAAAGTTATCAATGTCAAGAGAATCAATCTGATACTTTTTATACGCAATCATAAAAATTATCATTATTATAGTTTCAGCAGCCTATTAGAGATCTATACACACACGACACATACGAAAGCGAATATGCATACGTCCTTGTATTTTGATGTTATCAAAGAGTAATAGCACAGTTAAATCTGCAGGAAGTGCCTGACAAAATGAAGGTGCAGAGTAAAATGCTCAAGGAAGAAGTGAGGAAGATGCTCGCCCTTCCAACCAAAAATCTCGTCGAAAAAATTAACTTGATTGATTCAATCCAACGTCTAGGTGTGAGCTACCATTTTGAACTTGAGATTGATGACCTATTGCAACAGATTCATGATGCTTATGTTGAAAATGGTGTAATAACGCTGGAAGAAGATCTACGCACTCTTGCGCTTCTCTTTAGGTTACTAAGGCAACATGGACATCGCGTCTTACCACCTGGTATGCCTCAACCCATCCATCCATTTCAATACTACCTTTTCGGCCTCTCAACCACCTAACATACACGTACTAAATTAAATTAGCATGACAAACCTGATTTGTTGTTTGATCTAAACCAGATATGTTTGAAAAGTTCAAGGATGGGCAAGGTAATATTAGGGAAGGGCTAACTACTGATGTAGAAGGAATGCTGAGTTTATATGAAGCAGCACATCTTAGAGTTCACGGAGAAGATACATTAGATGACGCTCTTGCGTTCACTTCCTCTCATCTTGAGTCTATGATCATTCATTTAAATCCTTCTCTTGCCGCAAAAGTCAAACACAGCTTAAGGCACCCACTTCGCAAGAACCTTCCAAGGCTAGAAGCTTGGCGTTATATTTCTTCCTACCAAGATGATCCTTCCCACCATGAAACTCTACTTGCCTTCGCAAAGCTTGATTTCAATATGCTTCAAAAGTTGCACCAAACTGAACTCGGAAATATTTCAAGGTATGTTTTTCTAAAAGATTAAGGGGCAATTTTGCTCCAAAAGTTTTCATCAAGGGACAATTTTACTTTGGAAGTTTTAACATAGGGGCAATTTGTCCACGAAAGTGTCAAAAAGAGCGCGATTTTGTCATGACCATTTTCCTAGTTAATTGTGACCGTTAGTTGACCAAATATGATGAGCTGGCAGTCCACATTTCATCCATATTATTTTTTATTAAGGTGTAAATTTGCGCCAAAAGTCTATATGTCATGTATTTCAACTTTTTCAAAGTTAGATTTAAAACTTTTGGGGCAAATTTGCACCTTAACAAAAATAACGTAGATGACATATAGACCTCCAGCTCAACATGTTTGGTTAATTAACAGTTAAAATTAACCTGGATAACGGCCAGGGAAAACTTGCTCCTTTTTTGGCACTAGCAGGGCAAAATTACCCCTCATTGAAAATTTCTAGGGTAAAAAAGTCCTTTAACCCTGTTAGTAACAGGCTTAATAATATGTGTGTGTACGTTATGTGTTTGTGGTAAAAAAAAAAAAAAAAGTGTACGTTGTGTGACTCACTCGATATTGTTTCTGAACTTGTTTGATTTATAGGTGGTGGAAAGAATTGGGTTTCAGAACGAAGTTGCCTTTTGCACGCGATAGGTTGGTGGAGTGTTACTTTTGGATTTTGGGAGTGTTTTATGAACCTTGCTATGCTTTGGCTAGAAGGATAACCACCAAAGTGATATGTATCGCATCGGTCCTTGATGATATATATGATGTTTATGGCACGCTTGAAGAGTTACAGCTTTTCACTACAGCAATTGAGAGGTATAAGTTCATTACTAGCCCATTGAGAATTTTTTTTTTGAATTTGAAATTCTTTCGTCAAAACTGTTTATTTAACTTGAGCTAACTAATTTCTTGGAAATATCAATTTTCAGGTGGGATATAAGGTGTCTGAAATTTTTGCCAGAATACATGAGAATTTGTTACCAAGTACTATTGGCTGTTTATGAGGAAATCAAACAAGAAATGACCAAGGAAGGAAGAGAATTCTGCATAAAGTATGCCACATATGAAGTAAGATGTAACTTTAAAACTTATACTTTGTTAAGAACAGCGTAAGGGATATTAAATCTTTCGATTCTAGTTACAAGAGTATTTGAGAAAAGAAATAAACAAATATATGCCGAAAATCAACACTAAAATTATTAATGTAGGGGTAAAAACCATAGGTTGTCCACATCATTGAAAATCATATCTATTATGATTAAAATAGGGTACAAAAGAGTTTTAACCATGATTAAAATCAGATCAACTATAATAATGTGTATATAATTTGTTGAATTTTTCTTAAGTGTTCCATGATCAATCAAAATTTAAGAGATATCTATAAACGTGACTGATAAATAATGAAGAACTAAATATCCCTTGAAAGTTGGTATTTTTATTTGTCACTAGTTACTTTCACTTAACCGTACAATCATAATTAGTTGTTATTTATGATACGACACGCGCAGATGAAAAGCTTGGTGCGAGCCTACTTTGTTGAAGCCAAATGGTATAGTAGCAATTATACACCAACCATGGAGGAGTACATGGGCAACGCACTTGTGTCTTCTGGATACCGCATGGTCATGGCCATAACTTTCATAGGGATGGGGCCTATTGCTTCAGAGCAAGCTTTTCAGTGGTTATCAAGTAACCCCAAAATTGTGAGAGCTTCACAGATCATTAGCAGGCTCATGGATGACATTGTTTCCAATGAGGTACTCACAAGTTCAATTTTTTAAACGTTTGATATATAGCGAGGCAATAATAATAATTTGTGTGTTTATGCTGTGTTTGTTAGGATGAGCAAAAGAGAGGGGATGTTGCTTCTGCCATAGAGTGCTACATGAAGCAACATGGTGTGCAGAGAGAAGTTGCCATTGAAGAGTTAAAGGGGCAAGTGATAAGAGCGTGGAAGGATATAAATGAGGAACTGCTTCAGCCCACGCAAGTGCCAAGAGCCTTGTTGATGCGAATTCTAAACCTGACTCGTGTAATGGACGTGCTTTACACTGATTCTGATGGCTACACTGACTCTAAAAAGTCAACAAAACATCACATCACTAAATGAGGAATTACATGACCCTACGGAATTTGCAAACCCTTTTTTGATGATGCGAAATATCTAAAATCTAACGTGGATCATTATTGAAAAGGGAAAATCATTGTCAGGTCCCAAGGAAGCAAAATATTGTCAGAAAAGTCCCAAAAAAAACTGAAATATCTGAAAAGTCCCTAGAGACTTTTCTGATATTATTTTCTAAAGCCAAATTACACACATGCCCCTCTTCTATTTCTCTCTCTCTCTCACGTTTTCAGCTCACTCTCTCTAACCGTTTCAGATCGCAAATCTCTTCTTAATATTTGCAGATTCGGTTTTCGCAATGGTGGAGGGTGAAGCTTTGAGGTGGTGAAAGATTTGTGGGATGAAAAGTAAGATAGAAGGAAGAAGAAGATGGAAGGAAGGTGGTGGGATTTTTTTGATCTCAAGCTTCCGCCATTTTTAAAGAAGGAAGGGATGAAGGTGATGATGATGATGAATAGTCCAACCTCATTGACAAGTGAAAACGCTGAAATGGGAAAAAATTAAGTTGTTGTTAATTTCCGCAGTAGTAGTTGTTAATATAACTCTAGTAGTTGTTAATACGAAAAATGAGGTTTGGGCGCCATTTTGCTCTGTTGTTGGGAAAGAAAACAGAGGAAGTGGTGTGTTTTAAGTGGTTGGGTGCTATGAAAACGCTGATATGGAAGAAAAATAAGTTGTTGTTAATTCGCACAGTGGAGGTTGTTAATACGGAAAATGACGTTGGACGCCATGGTGCTCTGTTTTTGGGAGAGGAAACAGAGGAAGTGGTGCGTTTGAGGTGGTAGGGGTGCTATGAAAATGATGATATGGAAGAAAAATAAGTTGTTGTTAATTCGCACAGTGGAGGTTGTTAATATAACAGTGGAGGTTGTTAATACGGAAAATGACGTTGGACGCCATGGTGCTCTGTTTTTGGGAGAGGAAACAGAGGAAGTGGTGTGTTTGAGGTGGTGGGGTGCTATGAAAATGATGATATGGAAGAAAAATAAGTTGTTGTTAATTCGCACAGTGGAGGTTGTTAATATAACAGTGGAGGTTGTTAATACGGAAAATGACGTTGGACGCCATAGTGCTCTGTTTTTTGGGAGAGGAAACAGAGGAAGTGGTGTGTTTGAGGTGGTGGGGTGCTATGAAAATGATGATATGGAAGAAAAATAAGTTGTTGTTAATTCGCACAGTGAAGGTTGTTAATATAACAGTGGAGGTTGTTAATACGGAACAACTTGACGGTGTATTTACAACTCATAAAGCGTGAATTAACAACCTTTTGAGTTCGTTTCACAACGTCCCACACGTTTCTCGCTGACACTATGTTTCCTCACGTTAAGTATGACAAATTGAGCTATTTACAACTCATATAGCGTGTAATAACAACCTGTTCGGTTTGTTTCTCAACCTCCAACACCTTTCTATCTGACACTATTGTTCCTCAAATTAAGTATGACAAATTAAGCTATTTACAACTCATAAAGCGTGTACTAACAACCTTTTGAGTTGTTTTCACAACCTCCAATGACTTTCTCTCTGACATTATATTGCCTTACGTTAAATATGACCAATTGAGCAATTTACAGAGCACTTCCTCTATTATATTCCCCAAAAACAGAGCACCCACTAACACTCAACGTCATTTTCCGTATTAACAACCTCCACTGTTATATTAACAACCTCCACTGTGCGAATTAACAACAACTTATTTTTCTTCCATATCATCATTTTCATAGCACCCCACCACCTCAAACACACCACTTTCTCTGTTTCCTCTCCCAAAAACAGAGCACCATGGCGTCCAACGTCATTTTCCGTATTAACAACCTCCACTGTTATATTAACAACCTCCACTGTGCGAATTAACAACAACTTATTTTTCTTCCATATCATCATTTTCATAGCACCACACCACCTCAAACGCACCACTTCCTCTGTTTCCTCTCCCAAAAACAGAGCATCATGGCATCCAACGTCATTTTCCGTATTAACAACCTCCACTGTGCGAATTAACAACTTATTTTTCTTCCATATCAGCGTTTTCATAGCACCCAACCACTTAAAACACACCACTTCCTCTGTTTTCTTTCCCAAAAACAGAGCAAAATGGCGCCCAAACCTCATTTTTCGTATTAACAACTACTAGAGTTATATTAACAACTACTACTGCGAAAATTAACAACAACTTAATTTTTTCCCATTTCAGCGTTTTCACTTGTCAATGAGGTTGGACTATTCATCATCATCATCACCTTCATCCCTCCCTTCTTTAAAAATGACGGAAGCTTGAAATCAAAAAAATCCCACCACCTTCCTTCCATCTTCTTCTTCCTTCTATCTTACTTTTCATCCCACAAATCTTTCACCACCTCAAAGCTTCACCCTCCACCATTGCAAAAACTGAATCTGCAAATATTAAGAAGAGATTTGCGATCTGAAACGGTTACAGAGACTGAGCTGAAAACGTGAGAGAGGGAGAAATAGAAGAGGGGCATGTGTGTAATTTGGCTTTAGAAAATAATATCAGAAAAGTCCCTAGGGACTTTTCAGATATTTTAATTTTTCTTGGGATTTTTCTGACAATATTTTGCTTCCTTGGGACCTGACAGTGATTTTCCCTATTGAAAAGTTTGATGTGTCTTCCTAAATTTACAGCTATATATCTGGGGAAACGTTTACAACTAAATCATTAACTTTAAAATATACCAACATTGAGAGAAAAAATAATAGAAATGTTTAAATAAATGTGATATTTGGTTAGTCTTTTGAGATGTCATCTCAAAAGGGGGAAAGCCAATGTTTGTGAGTGTAACGTGGTGCCCGCTAATAACGCTAATAACACTAATAACAACAACTTTATAAAAAAAGAAAAAGAAATAATAACAATAATAACAATAATAGTAATTGACAGCTTCTTGATGGAGACTGATCGGTCCCCCATTGCCATGTGTTTAGCTTACTTGATAAGGACCACCCATATCCTCGTTCTTCCAGGCCCCTAGATTTCGGAGAAGAATGTCTCTATTGTTTGTATGTTTTTTTCCCCCATCATTTGATGTATTGAAATAGAGAATATAACTTTTTGAAAAAAAATATAGAGAATATAAGTTTGATAAAATAAAAAAGTAGAGTATAAGTTTTTATGTGAACAACCCATTGCTTCAGGTCCCAAAAGAAGCATGAGTACCGCATATAAGTTTGTTTATTTTTTAACATGGCTGCTCTTCCTCTCCGGCCACACACTCTTGATGTCCTCTTTATACAGTACATTGCTTATGAGAACCACATATTCATTAGTGTCGCATGTTTCGACATAGAATATAAATTTGCATGAGACCCAATCATCGCTTGCGGTCCGCACTGCATGATATCCATCATACCACATATTCTTATCAATCTAATATTATTTATAAGTTCATTTTGACAAAAAATTTTGGTGTTTATTATAAGTCCAGCTTCAGAGTAATAAATGCGTTATTTACTTTTCTGCCCCTATTAATTGCAATAAAAAAAAAAGAATTTATTCATATGAGATTCAAAAGAATCTCAGTAGTAATAAATCACTCATACAACATGTAATCACATACCATGTAAGTAAATCATCAAGCATCATCATAGCATAAAACACAGCATGCAGGCTGCCATATATGCACACAATCATATAGTCTCATCCCCAGATTCCACCGCCCCAAAGGTACGATCCTCCCACCATCACCACCGATGGGTCGTAGGTGATAAACTCACAAATAGCCTTTCGGCTTTCACATATAGCCTTACGGTTTTCACATAGTCTCATCCCCCAGATTCCACCACCCTGAAGGTACGATCCTCCCATCATCAACACTGATGGGCCACAGGTGATAGACCCACAAACAATTATCAAACAAACAAACCATGTATTACGTATAGTATAAAAGAGAGTCACTATCTTGTTCTTTCGTGACTTGCTCCAGCACCGTTTGTTCACGACCAGGGCAAATGTCAAAGCCTATAAATCAAAATCAAGGACGATAGGTTATTCTCTTTTTCCAAATTCTTATCTTCATTTTACTTTAAGTTGACTATTATTTGAACTCTTTAGGTGGCCACTAGAAGCCTAAACATATGCTTAAAGGGTTGGGAACAATTGACCAAAGATCCTTTATTAGCAAAAGTACTGATTTCTGGCCGATTCACTTAAGTGAAGAAGGCCTCACTCGAGTGATGCCCCCACTTGCACTCGAGCCTTAGCCAGTGAAACGCAAAAAGTGTGTACCCGAGAACACCAACACTTCCTGGAGTGGCCAGTGCACTCGAGCACTATTCTCAGCACCCAAGTGACAACACACAATCACCTGAGTCCCATCGAGTGAGGTGCAAGAAGTGACTACCCGAGAGCAACTCTAAGGTGAAACCTACTCCCGCACTTGAGTGAGATCGAGTTCACTCGAGTGATGGCTCATATCACTCGCAGGCGAGGAAGTGCACCCTTGCACTTTGCCTGAGAATACTATTGAAATGCTGAAGAGAAAGGAAATATCATGTTGCACTCGAGTGAGGCTTATCGTAGTCAGAACGCAGCAACTGACAAAAATTTCCAAACTTACCAATTATGGTTCCAATGGTCCTAAAACTCATACCAAAGCTCCTTCCCACATAAAATTCCACAAGGAACCTATTGGTACCCTCAAAACACACAAAATCACATCATATCCATCTACATTCAGTTTTGGCTCAAATTGCTTCACAACTACCAAGATTACCAAATTATCTAATTAAATTCCTATCCAACTTTAATGGCACAAGGGTACAATCTTATATCATTTCCCACCTAACACATCTCTCAATTCATTCATTCCAAAATCTTATGAAATCAGGGAAAAATTCAAAGTTCTCAAAATTGAACAAATGACCAAAACAATTATACCAAAATGCATCAAATACTCACCCCTTCCTTCTCTCCAAAGTGAGCTCCTTGATTTTCTCAACTTTTAAATTCCTTCCAACACTAAAACACCTCATTTCAAAATTCTGAAACCATGGCAATGAAGCTCTCAGCATTATGAGCAATATTAAAGAAAAGCATTTGATCATTTGAAGCCAACTACAATGTGAAAAATCTCACCTTTGCTTTCTCTTTCTACCTCAAGCTCAACAAAAATGGAGTTGGAGAGAGAAAATAGAGATGATGATGATAACTCAGATTTTCCCTTTTCCTATGCTCAACCACCGAGTTGGAGGGAGAGAGAAGAGAGAAAATGAAGCTTGAACATTTGACCATCATCTATGGTCCAAACTATGCCACTTGTCATGATCTTGGTTCACCTTCCATGATCACACATAAACTCACATGCATAGAATTCCACCCTATTGATCACTCAATCCTAGTCATGGATCCTTAAATTACTAAGGAGTTTCCTCTTTAGTAACCAACCAATTGGTCGAAAATTCCCCATTTTGCCCCTAATCATCGCAACATCTACTCAATCATCATTGGCACATTTTATATCATAATTCGCATTACATACTTCAAAAGTATTTAATTAACAATAATTACACTATCCTTGAAGTCATTAGCCCTTAATTACAATTCAGGATATTACATCTGTCATGGTGGCTAAGGAAGCGGCCCAAGCAATGCTTCCCAAGGAGCCATGAAAATCTTGAGTTGGAACTGCCATGGTTTCAGGAAGGTTGCGGCAGTTCAAAGGTGTAGGCATTTAGTTTTTAAGAATTATCCAGATTTTATGTTCTTATCAGAAACTAAAATATATGCTCAAGACACCTTCACTCCTTTTATGAATTTAGGATTTTCAAATTTTTGTGGGGCTGATGCAGTTAGATTAGGTGGTGGTACATTAGTTACTTGAAAATCTTCTTTTGTAGTAAATGTTATTGAAGTTAACCCCTATGTCTGTCATTGCAAGATTAATGAAATCAATGTTGTTTTTGGTTATTACATCTCTTTTATATATGGTCCTCCATCCTTTGGTTTGAGACATCTGCTTTTGGAGTGGTTATCGAATACTTCTATTAACATCAACAACCCATGGATGATTGTTGGGGACTTTAATCAAATACTTTCACCAGATGATAAGCTTTTATGCACAGGTGAAAATAGTGGCATGAGAGACTTTCAAGCTTGTCTGGGCGATTGTAATCTTTTGCCTGTACCTCAAAAGGGTCTTGTATTCACTTGGTCTAATAATAGGAAGGGTGAAGCTTTCTTGTTGGAAAAAATTGATAAAGCATTCATGAATCATCAATAGCTATCTTTGTACCCTTCTTTACTGATTAGTGTCTTACCGATTGCTGCTTCAGATCATGGACCACTTTTGTTCCAGACACACGAGGAAATGAAAAGAGTCAACTTCAAAAAGTTTGAAGAATTCTGATTTAAATTTCCTGAATGTGATAGAATCATAAGGGCTTCTTGGGCTTCAAACTCCTTAAGGTCTCCCTCTTTCAAACTTCAATGCAAGTTGAATAGAACTATTTCTGATCTTGTTGCTTGGAGTAAGTTGCATATTGGGAATTTATTTTAGTGAATCAAAATTGCATGGGAAGCATTAACCAAGGCATCTATATCAATCTCTATGTCAAAGGCCCCTCTAGAGAACAAGAATTTGAACTTGCAAATATGAAGCATCATCTAGAATTCCTATATGATTGTGAAAATAGCTTTTGGTCTCAAAGAGCAAAATTGAAATGGATTTATGAAGGAGAGAGAAACACTAAGTACTTTCATTCTACTGTCTCTAAAAGAAAGTCAAAGAATCATATTAAAAGTATAAAGCGGCCAGACGATTCTTGGACAAGCAATACTGAGAAAATCATGCAAATGGCAAAGTCTCATTTTGAAGAGATTTATTAGGGCCAAAATGAGCTTCCTGCAGAAGAAATTCTCAGAGTATTGGCTCAAGTGTTAATTCCTGGTTTATCTCGAGAGCATTTCCAAAGTTTTTTGCAGCCTTTTAATTTGAGTGAGATCAAGGAGGCTGTCTTCTCACTTCCTAAAAATAGTGCACTTGGCCCAGATGGAATTCATGCTCATTTTTATCAAAAATACTGGGAACTTGTAAAGTTTGATATGTTGGATATGTTGCAATCATTCTGGGACACTGAATTTATTTTGAAGTCATTCAACAAAACCATATCATTCTCATCCCTAAATCTAATCAAGTACAATCCTTTCAAAACTTGAGGCCAATAAGCTTATATAATGTTGTGTACAAGTTGGTCTCAAAGGTGATTTGCATGAGAATGAAAAAGGTTCTAGATAATTACATAACACCCTTTCAATGTGCTTTTCTGAAAGGGAGAAATATCTTAGATAATATATTGTTGGCAGCAGATCTCATGAACCAAATTCATGCAGCTAAGCAAGGCAGAAAAAAGCTTATGGCTTTGAAAATTGATTTTTCAAAAGCCTTCGACACCCTTTCTTGGAACTTCATCTATGTTATTCTTAAAAAAATGAACTTCCCTGACAAATGGATTGCATTGACTATGCAGTGTATCACAAGTGTTCACTATCGAGTTAGTTTCAATGCACAGATTACCAGTTTTATTACTCCAACTAGAGACGTTGATGCCGAAAAGTGAGTGGCACGTGTCCCGAGGCGAGGATTTGAACGCGATTATGCTTTAGTCTATGCCTTAATATTTTGGATAATCTGTAAATATTAAAACTTCCGCTGTATTTTCTGTTTCCGTCGATGAACAATATCAGAATTGTAAACGAGTATTTTTATCAGTATAATTGTACTTTTCTGTATGCCCATTGAATTCCGTCTTTATTACTCTGGCACTGACAGCCTCTCTCAAGGCAAATCATGTTATTAATAAAGTGCATTTACAAAACATTGGCATCCACACAATCACATAACTTATGGCATAGTGTATGAAGGATAATGTCCCTACCTCAAAGCTTTGATATCCCCTATTTAATAGTGTCTCAAAAAGCGTGCTGTCCCGGCGTCCGACTCGGTCCTAAAATATTAAATGTACCAGAAATATGTCATAACCTATCCAAGTATCATTTTAGACTATTCCATGGTGTTTATTGTGGTTATATTAGTCTATGGTGAAAATTTACAAAAATACCCCCGGGAACCCGGTCCGGCCCCGCCGTACCCGGCCCGATGGCACGTTTTCCCAAAATTTTGACTAAGGCTATTCTGACTTATTTTCGCTCAAGGAATCCATTTCCGGCCTCAAAATCGCCAAATTCACGGTCAAATTACGAAAATACCCTTGACAGCCCCTAGTTAGTGATTTCAGTGGCGTTTTCGTAATTATGCTTTTTCGGCCTCTACCGAAAAAGTGCCCAACTGTAACCCCACCTATTTTTGGCCACTGAGTCCAATGGAACCATTTATTTCATAAAATCCAACTCCTTGTACCAGTTCTGGTCTGGCCGAAATATTGGTCAAAAATTGGAAAAATGGAGTTTTGTGTTTTAGCTCCCAAAACTTGTACTTTTCCATTTCTAATCCTTGATTAACCCATTTAAACACTTCATAATCATGATTTAAAGGATTTTGGGCAGCATAACCCCTTAGGGTTATGGATTTTCTAATTTTACAACTCAACTCAAAAATCATAAAAACCAAATAATAATTATCAACAACAACTCAAGAAGGTAAGATCATGAAGTTACCCTCTTTGGCTTCTTGGTTCCCTCTTAATCTAGGCTCCTCCTCCCTCTCTTCTTGATCTCAAAGTGTCTCTTCACCACCATAGATTCATGAGAAACAAGAGTTTAGAGAAGAATCTAAGGAAATGCCATAATAAAGAAAAACCAAAGGAACCTTCTTACCTTGACCTCTTCTTCTTCCTTCTCTCTAATCTCAAACTTCACAAAATCACTCTCTCTTCCTTTTTCCTATGACTTGTGCGTGAAGTGTACATGAAAGAGGAAGTGAAAATATGTACTAATCTTGTCATCTTTCATCTTGGCCATTGATTTGATCAAGGGCTTCTAATGTGACACTTGTCACACTCTCCTCTTCCTCATAATTTCTTCATTTGACTTCCCTTGCTTGCTCCCTAAAAAAAAAGACGTCCTCTCCCTTCCTTTTCTCCATAGTCCATGCTTCTTTTCCTATGTTCACACTCTTCATGCAATCATGCTTTTCCAATCCTCCACTCAAGCTTCTCTTCCCATTCTTACACTCAACATTAACCTACCAACTCACTCAACCTTATGCCATCATTGAGTTGTGCATGTAGCTTTGTCAACATCACCTTCATCTTGCTTCTTGGATTACACTTTCCCTCTTCTTTCCTTCTAGCCCATCACGCATAAAGAATGCTTAAGAAACCAAATTGGGTTTCATGTAATTGCCTTGGTCAAGTGTGTAACTATTTATTTCTTTATTGCTAATAACATATGTGCTCATATCTTAGAAATTCTTATCCCACAAATCTTAATTTATTCCACTAAGAATATTCAATTTATACATTTTCCTTTATTTTCCATGATTAATTGAAATTAACTCCAATTAATTGGAAAATAATTAATCTTGGGCTAAATTGGCAAAATTATGATTTTGCTATCACCTTTGTAATTTAATTCAATTCTTGAATTAATTTGCCCATTTCCTTATGAATATGAATATTTCAAAATTCACAAGATCCAAATTCATGAATATTCACCATTTTATTGAATTATTCAAATAATTACAATATATTTTTGGTGAATAAAATTTGGGGTGTTACAGGATCTAGTACTTCTATTTCTTTAAACCACCCATTGTAGTGGCCCATGCAGTTTAATTTTGTAAGTGCTTCTTCTTTAAGATCAAATGCAGACTTATTAGTGCATCTTCCTTCTAGCTAGTGTCCAATTAGTTGGAATCATAATTTGGTCAAGAGTGTCTATCCTCCACATATTGCTAACTCAATAATTCATACCCCTATCTCCTTCATGAATGGTCAGGACAGGTTGATTTGGACTCTTAGTCCTTCAAGCAATTATAAGGTCAATACTGCCTTTAAAAGTATCTCCTCCTTGCAACAAAATCAAAGTGACAATTTCTAGAAGTTCCTATGGACCATTTCATTGCCTATGAAGGATCTGTTGTTTGTTTGGAAGATTCTTAATGATGCAATTCCTTCAATTGACGTGCTCTCTAAACATCATGTGCCTATCTAAGGTAATTGTTTCTTTGGTTGTCATGAATCCGAAACATTAGAGCACTTATTTGTGACTTGCCCCATTTCAAGAGTAGTTTGGTTTGGAGGACTTTCAATTTCCTTTAATTTCACCATTTTCCCTGATTTTAAAGATTGGCTTAAAAGAACATTGATTGAATTGAGTAGGGATGGGAACACTGAGATGATGATTTTGATTATCAAGCTTATTATTGTTTGTGGAAGAAAAGAAATCTTCTGCTTCACAAAGTTAAGAAAGTAGAGCCTTTGCAGATAATTAAAGAAATTCATTTTTCCTCATCGCTTTGCAAAGTTGCATTTGCATCAAAAGATTCATCAAGGGTGAGAAGGCAAGTGGTTCTTCCTCATATCATTCTGCTAAAGTTCTATTCCATTAAGTGGCTGGAGCATTATAATAGAAAAAAACCGTTCAAGAAGATATGTGCTGCTCTGCTCACATATTTGTTATCAAGGCCAATCAGTTCAAGCTCTACAATGGAAGACAAATCGATCAGTGATGAATTTTGCTCACATCGGATTATGATCTGCTCTCCTCTAGATTACTAAATGTCCCCTCTTTAGCAATACAATGACAGAGAAACTGACCATTTTTTGTAGGAAGAAGAAATGGTTCCTTAATGTGGAACAATGACACTCTTTTGCAGACATTGTTTTTCAAGATATAGCAAGTCTTTTAAATTATTTTGCATTAGATAGAATAGTAATTGTATCTAGTATAGATATTAACATCCTTAATTCTTTGCAATCATGCCCTAGGATGATTGCAAAGGTCTGATGTAACTCATTTGATATTTTTAATGAAAATTGTCTACTATAAAAAAAATAATATAATGAAGTTATGTAGTAGTAGCAGTACGGAAATTTGATGAGGTGGACCAGGGTCTTCATAAGTGACCTCTTTTATTATTGCTCCCACCACTCCTTTTTGTAGTGAATAACAGCCAACAAATTCAGGAATATCAAAATGTTAGTTAAAATTAGTTAAAAAATAAAAATGTAAAAGATATATTATTTTTTCAACAATTAAATCCTTATTTATGAAAATGATATAGGAAAAGAGATAAAAGAGAATGAAGGGAAAAAAAAGATATGAGAGATATGTAATTAATTGGCATAAAAATGAAAAGAATACATTACATTTTTCAGATAAACATAGATTGTTTTTTATACATAGAATCAGCCGCATGTGAGAGAATGTTACTTATAAATATCTCAAATTAGTATTTTTGTTCAATTAGGCCCTCAAATGCCTTGCACCATACCATCATCACCATAAGCTCTCCTGTGACGGCTCAGTCAACTATGCTGCATTATGGTTCTCTATGTCTTTAGTAGTCATTAAATATACACCCAAATAGCTACTCCTTCAATAAATGAGTTACTATTTTTATTCATGCCAAAAAAGATATACTCATTCTGGTCCAAATATATAACGAATAAATAGTTATATCACAGAATCACACTAAATCAATACAAGTTCTTAAAAGAGACTCGAAGCAATCACAACATTGCTCATAATTGATAGTTTAAATTGAGCCCAGAAGAGCTATTTTAAAAACCAAGTTGGACTATATTCAAGTTGGGCTCAACAGACACAGACTCCAAAATCTCCAACTCAAAACCTATTCAAGCATATCAAGGCCATGCCCAACATTGCCCTTGGCCATTTGAAAAAAACAAAAACAGAATTGACCCTGTACATATTACACTCATTGTCTCAATAGAATAATAGCTACTTGTTTAATATAAGTTTTTATTCATAGTACTCCCTCTTATTCTAATTATAAGATAAAATTGATTTTTTTGAAAAAATTAAGGAAGCCAATTAAATCACTTTAGAATATTTTTATTTTTATTTTTTTCTTTAAACTAATTAATTTAACTAATAAACAGATATATAATCTAAGGATACTAAAAATATAAATACTCTAAAGTGATTTAATTAGCTTCTTTAATTTCTCTAAAAAAGTCAACTTTATCTTATAATTAGAACTGGAGGAAGTATAAATTATACAATAAACAACATTTTATATTAATGATCAAAAGTAGTATGATGTATTTTTTGAGACCAAAGTCCCAAAGTAATGTACAATTTTGTGTGCATGCCCCATCAAAAGTTGGAAATTCGAAACCTGCCTTCAAAATATCCAAGTGTAACAAGAGAGTCCACCTTTATTAATGCTCCTTAATTCCTCCAATCCTTCTCCTACTTGATTATTGTTGAGAAAATATCAATACGGTTAATTTGGAAAACAACTTATAAGCATGTAAAATAAGTTTTATATTTAGAATTAACACCAACTCTCCAATTTGATGTAGGAGTAAGTATAATCTTATCTCTTTCTCTAAATAGGAAAAAGCATATAGGCTACAGATGTGAAGTGTATTACCCGCACCGGTTTTATTTATTCACATGCTGATTTGTACAAAGACGGAGGTGCTGCAGTACAATGAATAAGAAGGTTCAATGAGCATACCTTTTGCCTACTCGGCAGGAAAAACCTCTATGAAATAGCTGCTACGAAATTGTAAAGAGAGGGGAAAAAGTCTCCGTTGCAATCTGGATTCTGGAGATCTTTACCAGCTATCTATGAAGTATGAACAACCAAAAAAACTCGTGTTCCAGAAATTAAACTCTTCCTGCAGGAGAGGGTGGTGGAATCGGAGTATAATTTACAGGCGCGTTCCCAGGAAGGTTGTTACCGCTCTTCAAACAGCTGGGTTCTTTACAAGTGTGTTCTTGCATGATGGTCCTTTCTAATGAACTTAATCTCTGGCAGCTTAATGCAGCAACAGAAACGAAAAATGCCTGCAAATGAGTGATCGACGAATTGAATTCAACCGAGTACAATCCCTCCTTCAACGGCACCAAAGTGAAAGCAGGGATGTCTTGCTCAGATCCTTCCTAAAAGTAGAACAAAGAAAACATGTAAATGGCATACACAACGTTGTTTAGAACTGTAGATTTAGAATGGAAAACATGAAAAGGTATTATACCTGAACAAAAAGTTGAAAGCTTTCACGTTGGGATTTTGAACTTTGCTTCGGATTAGAGAGGACAAGCAATTTGCAACCGATGTCCCAACCTCCACAGTCACATAGTCCACCTGATCTCCATCTTTGGATCAATGGTGAAGGCTCTCCTCTCTCTGATGAACCATGGACGCCACCAGGCAATATAACTGTGGTACTCCCTGAGATGTCATTTTCTCCCAAGTTGCGCACACATCTTTCTTCTGCAGAGCATTTTAGACATCCCTTCACCAAATTATTATCCCAAAGTAGTCCTTTATGTATTAAGCTTTCAAATGGGATCTCAACAACAACAGCAGCAAGCTCCCCTCTCCGGATGACCTTTGGTGGCATTTGATCGGTCTGATCAATTTCAACACTCAATAAGACATATTCTTTTTGCACAGACAGTGTCTTAGAGTCTTGATTGTTGCATGGTTTAGTGATTGTAGAACTAGAGAACCTCATCTGACCAATAACATTGTAGGAGTAGTCGCGGCCTTTCTCTTTGCTTCCATGACTCAACCATCCACCACTCTTTTTCTTAATTTCATTAAGTAGGTAGAAAGTAAAATAGCAGTTCGAATCATCCTTCTCTGATGATTCTAAGTTTTTCATAGCAGCAGCAAGAATCCCTGCATCATTATTTAGCACAAATTTGAAAAAAGGTAGTCCATTTTTTATTGTAACATGTAGGTGGGCTTGAATTAGGGAACCCTCCCTCATTTCATCTGGTAGTGATTCACTAAAGCTGATTGAGTCCAAGCTTCCATTTTGTACCTGACTGCTTTCAGCTGGATTCCGTAACTTTGAAGCCTTACGCTTCAATATTGGGTCTAACAACCTTCGTAAGGGGCTGGACCTGCTTCTGTCATGACCATTTTCTTTCTCTTTGCTAGAACTAGACCAACGAGCAGAAAATGAAGACGTCATGGGACCAGACTTTGCACTTACATATGAGGAGTTGAGTTGAGGAAGAGTAGACCCCTCTTTGAAACTGAAGCTTCTTCCAATACGGCTTAAACTAAAGCTAAACCGACGACTGCTGGATAGATTCCTGCCCTTCTTAGCTGTCAGCTCAGCAGTTTCCTGGTCCAGTGCTTCCTTTAAGTCACTGAAATCACACTGATTTGTCAGCTTATCGCTTAATGCTTCCCTTTCAAAGTAAGCACCTTCAGAATGATTTGTCAGCTTGTCCCTTAACGCATCGCTTTCAAAGTAGGCACCTTCAGAATGCAGACTAGAGCTCTTGGATGCAAAAGAAGGTGTCTCTGATGTAACAGGAGAACAATCTGAACCCTGATCAGATTCAATTCTGAGAAGCAATGAACCTAACGTTGCTACAGGTTGAGCCATTGAACGCTGTTCAGTTGAATGTGGAATTTTAGAACAAGCACCTTCAGCGTGAATGTCCTCGGAAAGGGAAACGTTTGACAGACTACGTCGACTTGACTCTCCCCAAAACTCGTCAAATGACATTCTTGTACGAGATGTCTCATAAATGTCACGACTCGATTGGGGAATCGGTCGGGGGCGAAGTAGCACGATATTTTTAGGCTTCCCATGGCCTTGTTTATGATTGGTATCAGTATCAGACTCTTGCAACTGATTATCCTTTATCTTGGCTTTGTTGCTGCTAGAACTAATTTCTCGGGCACGAAGCAGCACAATATTATTTGGTTTAATATATCCTTGTTTATGACTAGCATCATGTGATCCCATCACATCACTATCTGACTCTTGCAACTCTTCATTTTTTATCTTCATTTTGTTTCTGTGGGAACTACCTTTTTTCTTGGAACCCGAAGAGACCCCTTTACTCTTTAATATCGACGATTGCAATCCCATATCAGGCCCGAATTCACGATTTTTCTCCTTTTTCTGGTAGTTAAGTTCTTGCAAACTCTCCATGCTCTTCTCAGGTTCACTGTCCCTGCCATATTTGTTTTCATTAGAAACTAGTGAGACCCCATCCTCCCTCAAGTATGATGCAAAAGTTCTCACTCCTGAAACTGAATTATCCAGGTCTTTCCTCTTCTCTTCAGTTTCAAAATGTTGAAATCTTCTGACATTCTTAAAACATGGTTTGGCATCTTGATAGAGGCCTTGCCTATGAGATGGTCCGGCGGCGGATGACTTGGTGGCTTTTCTTGATGATGATTCACCGTCTTGAAATGATGCGAAATTGCTGGATTTCGCGGGTCTATTCCTTTGCCTGTGCTTCCACTTTTCAAGCTGCGTCCAATCTAAAACTCCAAAATTTAAAGGGTTGTCTTGAATATTTTCTTCTCTGTCGGCATGCAGGAGATAATGGGGCACATTAGTCATGTGCTTAACAAGCTCATCACTTTTCGTTGCCCTTCTCCTCGAACTCTGCCGCCTTCTATTTCTGGTTGGTTGGACAAAAATCTCACCATCTGCATCCTGCCTCACACCATGACTAGGATTCCCGACTGGTGGCCTAAGACCACTTTCGAATTGGGGCAAATCAAACCTCTCCTTAACTATTTTCGAGCTGTGTTGCTCTTTTGACCTCATCTTTTTAAGTTCTAAATGGAATGCCATGTCCTCAGCGGGGTTAATGTCATGGCAGAATAATATGCTCAAGCTTCACTTCAGAATATCAGCCATGGGACCTCATGCTGCCAAGGAGTTTGTAGCTCATCTGGCAATTCGCAATTATGTATCTGGAAAATTTCCCATTTTAATAACTTAACTCTCATAAAACGGAAGAAGCAAGTGGTAAAAAAAAAAAGGAAAATATAGTCGAATGGCTATAACTTGCCAAAAGCTTTTAACTGCTATTATTAATACATATGGCAAATAGCTAAAGCCATCCCAAGGAATTGAAAAGGGACAAAAAAAAAAAAAAAGCAGCTCCTCGAACAGATTGATTTCAAAGTTCTCGATTCCAATTTTCCAAATGTGTCAGTTTATGATTATTACCAGAATCATAACTCATCCATGGCTTAATAAATATAGAAAATACCAAGGGGCAAAGACAATGTGGGTGTGGAAAACATGGAAATGAGCCTTTCACCCAGGGATCCGATATATATTCGATTCAACAATTAAATTGATGTTGACATTTTGCCGAACAAATTGTGCAAGGAAGCCACGTGAGGGGATTGATTGATTGATTTAAGAAAAGCAGGTGAGTGGACTTGCCCATGATGTCCACGTTATGATGGAAGGAGCAAAATGATGGACCACAACATTCATTCAGTCCCAAAAAGAGATAAGGGTGAATTAGCTTGCGCAAAACAATTAAAGGAGTATTTAATTAGGAAAACGATGGATTCCTGACACCAAATACAAGATAAGCGTGAATTAGCTTGCGCAAAACAATTAAAGGAGTATTCAATATGGAAAGGGATGGATTCCTGACACCAAATACAATGCAACAAAACTGTAAACAATAACGCTAAACTCAGCTGCAAAGAAAACTGTGGGAAAAAAAAAACAAATACAAACAGAGCAGAGAAATTGATGAAAATATCCACTAACCGGAACAGTAATACCGGCGGCGCCGACCGTTCCATAAAGAGGAATAAATCAAAAGAACTCGATCAAATTGCGATGACGAAAAAGCGACTGGATCTCAGAAAATGTAGCATCCGGAACAACGTTGAGGTTTCTTTGAAATCAAGAGCAAACAAGATCTGAGGAACGATCTAGGAGGAGAATGAGGGTACGGCATTGAGAAAAACTGTAATGGAGGAAGGTGATGAAGAAGAAAAGCGTAATGGATTCTGAGGCGGTGGAGGTGGACGTAGATTACAAGCGAAGTAAAGAATAGCGGCAAGGGATAGGAAAATCGAGTGGAGCATAATTCAGGCAACCACCCATACTTGGCGGAAGAGGAGCGAAAAGAAAGGAATTGGGGGATTAAAGAGGAAGCCAAAGCGAGGGAACAGAGAGGATACTACTGGAGGGTGAAGCAGAGTTAAAAAAAGAGCAAGAATGTTTTTGTTTTTTATGTTCAAATGGGGATGGAGGTTGTTAAAACTTAAAAGAGGGCAAGGTGGGAGGTGGGGCCGGCGTCTCGTAGTGGGGATGAGGTGGCGGGGGCCCGCAGAAGGAAGGACACTTGCACCGCCGTCACGAATCCCGAGGTTGGACCCACTTGAGCCCCAAACAAGTTGAGGTCAGCGTCAGGGGTTCAATCTATGGCCTGCGAGGGAGCCCTATGCGTATAGCCCTCTAAGGCGGTGCTGTGTTTAGAGCTGACAATGGGTATGTTGCTTATAATATTGAGATTATTTATAATCTGTTTTTTTTAAAGTAAAATGTGGTAAAATTTTTCTCACATATTTATTTTTTATATTATAAATTATGATTAAAAATTTATTTTTAAATATTAAACATTCCAATCGTTATTCTAAACAAATACAATATAATTTAGATTTTATCCATAAACCGATCCCACCTAATAACAAAAAAATGGATAGGGTAAGTTCTGCTTGCTAACGTGGGGCCATTTTTACGCTATTCTTTTTTGTTCCAACTTATATGCCATGTTCATTAACCTGGACCGGACCGGCCGGTCCAGCCCGGGAACCGGCGAACCGGCCGGTAAACCGGTCCGGTTCCCGGTCCGGTCCGGGTTGCTTATTTTAAAAAAAAAAAAAATTTTGATTTTTCCTTTAGAATTTTATACTATAAGTTTAAAATTTTCAATTTCTCACCGGTTTGGTCCCGGTTTAGCTCCGGTTTGGTCTCGGTCTGACCCACTGACCCTTAACCCAGTACCCCGACCGGTTCAATACCCGGTCCGAGTTTTAATACCTTGCTTATATGAGTTCAACCCTTAGGTTGGTCAGTTAGATTATTTTTATTTATTTTAAGAAAAACTGTGACTTCTCTAACTGTGACAGGTTTGGCCACATCCGGCCTATATTATCAGTTCTAAGTCTAACTATGTGTGTTTAGGCTTAAAAAAAATTTACAGAGATACTTATAGATTATCTATCAATAAAATTTTTATATTAGTGGAATTTAAACTTATAATTTTATGATTATGAGTCAACCTCTTTACTAACTAGACTTAGGGGTGTTCGGGATTGGGATCGGGAAATGTCATTCCCGATCCCGAGAAGGGTTCGGGAATGATTTTCATTCCCGATCCCGATCTCGAAAATCGAGAAATTTCGGGATCGGGCTTGGGAAATTCCCAATCCCGGATTTGCTTTTTTTTAAAAAAAAATCTCTATATTAAATTTTTTTGTTGTGTTTCCTTTAATCTAGTATAAATATATAATTTGTTTAATATTATATTGTATCAAATAAGTCTAATATAAATATATAATTAGTCCAATACATGCTTAAAGTTGTCGATTCAACTGCAAAAAGAATAAAAACAAGAACAAAAAATTAGAACTATTTAATAAATAATAAATAAAATTAAATAAATAAACTAAAAGAATAGATATTATCTTAAGGGTGTTAGGGATTTTCACATTTTATTTTACATTTAGTCTTATTTTCTTAAATATTTTTAAAAAATATATATGTGTATAGATATATTTTCGGGATCGGGAAGTCCCATTCCTGATCCCGAAATTTTCGGCACGGGAAAATCCCGTCCCGATTTACTCGGGATCGGGACGGGAAGGTCGGGATGGGAAATTGATGAACACCCCTAACTAGACTAACCTTTATTGGCTCATGTTGTCATTCTTTAATTCTTTTAATTTATCGTTACTATGATGACTGTAATTATGCTTTGCGATGTGCTGAGCTGTTTTTCTTAAATAATTTTGAGAGAATTACATTCAGGTTTTAAGAAAGAAGAGAAATAAAAAAAAAATGGTCCCTGAAGATTACAAAATGAAAAAATAGCCCCATGAAGTTGTCAATACAGACTCCTGAAGTTGTTAATGAGTTGTCAATACATGCTCCTTGAATTATTAATGGGACTTTTACAATCTTCAAGGACCATTTCTTCATTTATTTTCTTCCTTGGGACTTAGGTATAATTCTCCCAATAATTTTTAATGCTAATCATCCGTTACTACTACTATGCCACAATTTTTTTTTTTAAAAAAAAGTAATTATTCGCCTCATGTTTTTGGAAATCATAATTGAAATTAAAGTCGTTATTGATAAGCACAAAATTGTATGGAATTTCAACATTTAAAACATTATTTAAATTGTATAGAGTATTAGCTATTTTGATTTAAATTAAAATAAACATGACAATCAAGTATGATTTGGATATTGAAGTTAGGTTTCCGGTGGAATGCAGAGGATTACTAACAATGTGGTGGGAAGTGATAAATTTGGCCCTTGTGGCATTCCCCCCTTCTGTAATCACATACCAGTCTCCAAAATATAAGTTACTTATATCCTATTTTTGCTACTGGCAAAAATATATATATATATATATATATACACACACCCTATTTTTGCATCCTTTTTTTCTAATTATAAATTTCAAATAATCGATTCTTATTTATTAAAAATATAGTTAAAATTAGTTAAAAGTAATAAATATATTTTTTTAAAAAAAAAAAAAGATAAGTGTGAGAGACAATAAATATAACACATAGGGGTGGGCATGGGCAAGGTTGGGCAGGGCGAAACCCCTGCCCGATGCCCTACTCGAAGGATGAACGGGCTACATTTTGCAGCCCGATGCCCGGCCCTGCCCATTAAAAGCCCTAACCATTTTGGGCTGGGCAAATGTGGGCTGGGCAGGGTGGGCTTCCCTGCCCAAACGATAATACCTTGTTTTGTTCACATATAAAAAATTAATTCCGTGTAAATTTCATAAACATTCTTGTAGTTATCAATCCCATGTCTTAATTTCACCCTAAGTAATATAAACTTCAAATACATTCGATGATTCCACATCTTGGAATATTTCAAAATAAGTCTACAACTTGAGTCTTGAAATTTAAAAAATACCATATGCCTTAACAAATATCCATACTTTAAAAATTAAACAACCTCCATAATCCATTATAAATAAGGAAACAAAACGATTATAATTAAAGCCGTGAAGTTAAAGTAGTTTGCATCAATTCAATGTCCCAAAAGTTGATCAAATGATGAAGCATCTGGAAAAAAAATAAAAAGCAACTATAATTTAATACATCACAAAGACACAAAGTAAAGAAGCAATGAAGAAATCTACTTGTAAATAGTGTTTAGTAGCTAGGGTAAAAAAGAGAAGACCAGAAGAGTATTATACAATAGACAATATATATTTTAAATAAAAATATATATATGAAATAATATTTAATTGATATGAAATTTTATATTTTAAATAAATGAAAATAATTTTCAGGGCAGGACCAAATGGGCAGGGCAGCACCCCTTGCCAGATGCCCGACCCTGCCCGACTATTAGCCCGCCCAAAGTTGCCCAAAATTTTTTCGAGCCACTTTTTTAGGGCTGGGTTGGGCACTTTTTTGCAGGGCCAGGGTGGGCACACCGGGCCATTGGGCACCATGCTTACCCCTAATAACACATACAATCAAGGGATAAAGTTAGGAAAAAAAAAAGCAATGAATGCTTTAACAAACCTAAATAAAGCTTATATTTTTTGGGACACATATATTTATAAATTTGAAACTTATATTTTGAAACGAAGGGAGTATTAAGGAATTACTTAAATTGATAAAGTTTTTTTCATTTGCCTTATTAAATTTTTTGTCTCTCTCTACTTTATAAATGATTTTCACACTTCTCTACCATAATTCTCTCTTTCCAATAGAAATTAAATTGGGATGAAAATGACAAAATATCATTTAATTACTAAGTAACTTATATTTTAAACAAAATATTTTTCCTACAAGTGACTTATATTTAAGCACATAGTGGTATTTAATACTGGCAAGCTTCCTAAAGCTACCTCATCCCCCTCCATTCTTTTGTTACTTTTATTAGTACTACTACTACTACTAGTGTCGTTGTTTCTACGACTACTGCCACCACCAACACCACCGCAACTCTAGTTCTATTTATAAGTTAAATTTGAAAAAAAAAAAAAAATTTAGTCCTTCTCATAAGTCTACTTCAGAGTAATAAATAAGAGAATTAAAATTTTGACATTATTAAAGGTTGACAGAGAAGAAAAAGGTGAAAAATATACATTCATAGATGAATGCAAAATTATTATTTTTTATCAATTTAATTCATATTTATTGAGTTAACTAACTCTCCATATTATGTAAGAATTAGGTAATTTAAACTTATAGATATAACCGTAGTGGTACTATATATCATGTCCTTACCTATATAATAACTAATTTGCTAAATAATTGATTTGTGGATATTAAAAAAATTAGTTAAATTAGTTATTTTATAATAAATGTATATTGAATTTCCTAAAATACTCTTTTCAATTATGTGCATTGGAACTACTCTTGATGGGAACTCTTTTTAAGATCTTATATTTACAATCAAAATGAAGCACTTATCCAATTGTTATATATAAAACTGGAAGCATTACTAGTATTATTTTTATCATGAAAGAATCACTATAAGATCACTTGATAACAAAGGAATTTGTCCAGAAAAAAGTTTCATAATAAGTTAATAACATGTAATAATAAGTTTTAATGTAGGAAATAATATCAAGTCCATATAACTCATGACTTTGATACTTCATCAAGAGTATCGATCCTTATTATTATTGTTACCATCTCTTTCATTATATTTATCTCTTATAATTATTGCATACAGATTTAAAAATATAATAAATATGAAAAAAAAATGATATCCTTTATTAAATTTGGTATTTATATTAATGCCTCTGAAATTATTGTTTTATTCTAAAAGTGAAAGAAAAATAATATTAAACGTTACTTTAAAATCAAGAAAGATTATATAACATGAGACACATTTTTCCTCAAAAAAATGAAATAAAAGGATTATATTATTAGTATTATTTGTGTGTGGCATTAAACTATACAAGCTCTATCTTGAAGATAAAGCATAGCTTTTGCGGAAGCCGAAGAGGAAGCTAAGTGACCTGAATTGAAATAGAACCTAAGCCACTTCTCACATATTATATGTATACTCTGAAAAGAAACATGCCTCATCATGACTACCCGCCAAAGTGCAAATGAAAAGGGCTTTTTTTGTTTCGCAACACTTGAATGAATCATTACAACAAAACCAACCATCAAACACGATTAAAAGTTGTTTTTTTTTTATCAGAAAGTGGAGAAAAAAATTCAAAATTTTTAATGGGAGGAGGGACTGCATTTAATACCTAATTGTACGGTCTCTAATAGTAAGCTTCCCTCCTCTTCATTAGAAAATTGCAATGTTCAGAAAATAGGATTAGACCGGCTGGTTCTGTAATATCCCGAATTTTAGGATTGAAGGCTTGGGAATAAGTCTAAATTAAGTGGATTGCTAAGCCCCAATTTAGCAGGAGCCCAAATTTATCCCCTAATGATTTCTATATCTTTGGGGTATTAAGAAAGTAAAATGGTGAATTTTGAAGAATATAATTATGTTTTTGGTGAAATCGCCTATGAGGTAGTGAGTTTGTCATATGATTTTGAATGATCAAATGATGAGAAAAAAATTATAAAATTTTACAGGATGAAAGTAGACATCATAAGCTTTAGTTTGATAGGTCATATGACTCATTTAGAGCTATACACAAAAAGATATGAATTTTTGAAGTCAGCATAGAAAAACTGTGAAATTTCTGGAACAATATGAAAATATTGAAATTCTGGGAATTTTGTGATTCCATTCAGCAAAATTATATATTTTTCCTTAAAACTAGACTCAATAAGGGTTCTATGGGCTTTGGAATCACTCCAATTCGATTTTTCTAGAATTAGTTATGATTTTTTAAAGTTTAGGCAGAAATCTGCCAGAATTTTGTAAAAATCCGAAAATTGGGAAAATTAATTAATTAAATGGGATATATTATTATAAATCAGCTCCTCCTTCTTCAGCCCCATTTCTGACGTGAACCAGCTGAATATAGAGAGAGGAAGTGTGAAATTTTAGAGAGAGAAAAGGGGAGGAAAAAGCTTACAAAGGTAAGTGATTTTTTCGGTAAATCGGTTCCTAATGCGTATAACTCCGTTTCTAAGCTTCCTTTTCATATGATTTAAGGTTTGGAAGCTCATCTTTTGGTTTCAAGGGTTAGGGTTCAGCCATATTGAGAAAAGCTAGTAGGAGCTTGAGGTAACTTCCAAACTCTTGTGTATTGACTATTCTAGCTGCTGTAGACAATTTAATCGGTGAAATTTCGTCGGATTGTCTTTTGGTTCTAAAAATGGAAAATGGGTTTGTGGGGCTGTTATGCTGCCAAAATTGGTACTAAATGGTAGTTGTAACCTAAAGGAATAGTCAATAAAGTGGTTAAGAGTAGAAAGGAACACGTTTACGGAGCCGAAACCGAAAAACCCCAATTTTTCCTAAATTCTTATAAGTTTCAGCCAGCTCTAGAAATGGGTTTTAGAGTTGGATTTTCAATGATTTGATGATTCCATTGAGTTCAAGAGGGAAAATTAGGTGGGGTTACAGTTGGGCACTTTTTCGGAAAAGGCCGAGAAAGCATAATTACGGAAACGACCCTAAAACCCTAAAAGTAGGGCTGCCAAGGGTAATTTCCTAATTTGAAATTGAATTTGATAATTCCGAGTCCGGAAATGGATTCCTTGGGTGAAAATATGTAAGAATAGCCCATGTCAAAATATTAGGAAAAGTACGATCGGACCGAGTACAGCAATGCCGGGCCGAATCCCTGGGGGTATTTTAGTAATTTTCAAGATAGACTCATATAACCCCCAGAAACACTATGGAAGTGTCTAAATAGTACATTTGACATTGTAGGATCGAATATGGAGCCCTGAGCTGTTTGCATGTAGATCGAGGCACGCACTTCGAGGCAGGAAAGGGTTAAGATAGGGGACTTACCTTACTTGCATATATTTGATATCTTTGCTTGTGTAATGATGTATGTGATTGCTTTACTTGATTGTGTAGAGCATATTTGAATAAATGAAGCTCTGTTTCTGTTTTCGCTGTGGCCATAGTCTTGTTGTATGAAACATTGAGCATGCAGAAATGTCATTATGGGGCATACATCTAGATAAAGCTAACAAGTCATATACATAGCATCAATCATGCATGCATTATGGTATCTGTTTCCTACTGAGATTCTCTCGAATCTCACCATCCCCTACCAACAATTTAAACAGGAGACGATAGAAGATATATAAACAACAATGCAGAGTACCGTACGGGGGGATTACAGTAGTGGAACGAAGACGGGAAAAAGCCTCCGTTTCACTGGGATGAGTTTAGATACCCCAGTAGCCTTGTGCGGCTACCTTAATCGTAAGTATCATGTACAAACCCCTATAGGGAATTTATGTAATCATGCACATATTATCAGTATAGTTATGCTATTCCTGTGTTGCTTATCGAACCGCATATCGTTTTCCGCGAATACTCTGGTAAAGGTGAAATTAAGATAAGGGCGTGACAGGTTCAAGTCAAAAACCGGTCAACCGGTGGTCTGACTGGTCCGGTCTGGTAGTTAACCTTAGTTTAATTGGTTTTTCCACAGTTTGACCAGTTTTTAACCGGTTTTTTTAATATTTATTCAGAATTTCATATAAATAACCCTGAAATCTTCACTTTCTCACCAGTTTAGCCTCGATTTGACTTCGATCTAATCCACTGACCCTTGACCCAGTACCCTAATTGGTTCAATAATCGGTTCGGGTTTTAAAACCTTGGAAAATAGAGATGAGATGTGGTGGAAAAAATTACAAATCCACATGAAAAGTCATGGAGATCTTACATTCAAACACAAAAAATTTTAAATTTTTATTTTATAATTTTTTAAATAAGGAAATTTTAAATAATACGTGAATGCTAATTCTTAAATATGGTTCAAAATAACTATAAAACAACTGTTTCAAAATTCTGTATTGTGATTGCAAATTAAATCATAAACTATATATAACTACCAACTTTAGATGTGGTTTTTTCTCCTATGAAAGCATTTTTTTTCCCTTTTCTTTGTTTGTTTCTTTTAAGGAGCGATGTAGCTGGAGTTGTCGAGAGATAAAAGGCAGGGCGAGAAAGATCAACCATGTGTATCACGTAGGAATATTTCGTACAGTAATCTAACCAACAAGAGAGAGAGAGAGAGAGTGAGAGATGTAAGAAAATAAAACAAAGCGATAACACCGTTTAATCTTGAAAATTCACTCATTTTCTCCTCTTCTTTTTCTTGTTTACTAAATATAAACATGAATTAACAAATAAGCATTGTTTATATTGGGATGGCATGATAAGCATCGATGAAGAGCAAGATTCTGAAACTCGGACTGATTACGTGATCGGTCGGGGTACTGGGCTAAGGGTCAGCGAATCAAACTGGAATCAAATTAGAGCTAACCCGGGGCAAAATCTATAAGAAATTGAATATTTTAGGCTTATTAATTTAAAATTCTAAAGAAAAATTTTAAAAATCTATTTTTTCAAAAAAAAAAAATGGAACCGGTCTGGTTCATGAATCATACTGGTTCCATGTCTGGTTAGTTGGTTCCCGGGCCGGACCAGCCAGTCAACTCCGGATTTCAAAAAATTGATGAAGAGTCAATCTTATGAGTGAATGAACCCAAATTTTTTTTGGTTGCTAGGCATAAATATTCTCTTATTGAACACAATTTTGTTTGAGCACTGTCATGCATTAAATATTAACACATATCCTAATAGAGGTTCAAATTTTAGTTCGTCACTTTGTGACTGACATTTTCATTAGACCCAACCCTATTGGTATCAAGCCAGGGTTTTTACTAACCCAGACTTTTGAAATGTTGCTATAGCCTATCAGAAAGCAATATTTCTATGTGGACCATTTTCTATGTGGGCCTCTGACCTCAAACTAGATAATGTACGGAAGCCCCAAACTCAT
Organism: Inga laurina; assembly: GCA_963855925.1. Taxonomy (NCBI): domain Eukaryota; kingdom Viridiplantae; phylum Streptophyta; class Magnoliopsida; order Fabales; family Fabaceae; genus Inga; species Inga laurina. The sequence goes on from OY979711.1 coordinate 58,850,217, forward strand.
TTCCAAAGTGCTGTAAATGCAGTTTTATGGGGACCATTTTCTTCTTCACCATAAGGACCATTAGAAAACAAGTAAGAAAATAATTAATACTCCTCTAATCCTTATTATAAGGCACTTACTTATTTTTAAAAAGTATTAAATATTTTTTTCATGTATATCCACATTTAATAAGGGTAGTGTGAGAGAGTAATAATTAATATAATACTAGAGGTTAATGTAATTAGTAAAAGTAATATTGAAAATTATTTAAATTTTTAGACAAATTTAATGATTTTAACTGTTTTTATTGATTTGTGAGAATTATTAGTTGGTACCTTATAATAAGGACAAGAAAGAGTATTCATCAACTAGTAATTTGATGCATGTAACCAAAGGATTCTATCCCTTAAAACGTTACAAACTAATATTTGAATTCATATTAGGAGAGACGCCTATATTTAACAGTGCCTCAAATAAGATTATTTTCAATAAGATGATCCTTGTGCAATACAATAATTTGATGCCTGTGAAGTAGGATTGAAGATATTGACTCAAATAATATTATACCAAAATAAAATATATATGGCATCAAACACTGCCTCTTAACATTCAAATCGTGCTAAATCATGCAGAGAACAAGAAGCTCCTAGAAAAATGGAAAACACCTAGTCCAAAAAAAAAAAATGGAAAACAACTTTTACATCGTCTATATTTTGTACTTACATTTGGGAATAAATTATCTTTGCGCAGGAGATTTTTAAATGGCAAAAGATCCTTTAAAAGAAGTTAGTTTGAGGGGGGAAAAATCCAAAATGGAATATCTTGGGTTGGTTATGAGTTATGTGAAAGAAATGGTTTATGTGAAAGGAATGGCACTGTGAATTATACCATAATTAAAGAAGAATACGTGGGAAACGCAGCATTATACACAGTGATGAGTGAGGATATATCATAGAAAGAATTGATGCTTAGTTATCATTAATTCGCACCAGCTCATACCAATTCCATTAACTCTTATTTATTCTTTTTCTTTTTTGCCAGCCTTATTTATTCTGCTTCTACCTGCGATAGAGAGACGATTTATTATTATGCTGATGCAGACATTCTGAGACAGCACTCTCACGCGCGCGCACATGAGCAATCGTTTTTTAGCAACCATATATATCTATTTTGTTTAATTTGTTAAAAAAAGCTTCCTTAAAAATAAAATACTCCTTCATTCCGGTCTTAAATGGTAGAGTTGATTTTTTTCAGAGATATTAAGAAAATTAATTAAATTATTTTAAAATATTTGTATTTAACGTTTTTTCTTCAAACTATTTTGTTTAATATATAAATTAACATATAATCTAATGATACACAACATATGATATGATTAAGTAGCTTATTTAGCTTTCTTAATCTCTAAAAAAAAATAGTTAACTCTGTCTTATATTTAGGACCGGAGGGACTATCATGTAGACACGCACACACCACACTTTGGTCCTTATTATGAGTATAAGTTACTCCTTTGGTCCTATATATAAGACACTTCTAAGTTTCAACATGTTTCACATAAAACAAGAAAAACCTTTAACTTTATTAACTCTTTTATAAAATTCAACGATTTTTCAACTTGACCCCTATTTAACATATATTACTACCTCTGGTTCTAAATATAAAAAAAAGTTGACTTTTTTTTATAGAATAAGAAAGCTCAATAAGTTACTATGTTATGTATTTTTACATTATATATTAGTTTATTAAACAAACTAATTAGTTAGAAGAATATATATATATATATATTCAAAAGTAATTTAATTAGCTTCCTTAATTTCTCAAAAAAAATTAACTTATTCTTATAATTAGGATCGAAGGGAGTATATGCATGAAAACAAAGCCAATACTCCCTCTGATCCCTATTATAAGGCACCAACTATCAATTCTCACAAATCAATAAAAATAGTTAAAAGCATTAAAGTTGTCCTAAAATTTAAGTGATCTCCAAGATTGCCCTTACTAACTACATTAAGCTCAAATATCATATTAATTATTACCCTCTCCCACTACCTTTATTACATATGGACAGACATGGAAAGATAAATTAAATGCACATTGGAAACTTGCAAGTGTCTTATAAAAGGGACCAAAAATACTTACAAGTCGGTGCCTTATAATAAGGACCAGAGGGAGTACTATATAATAAATTCATATGAAAATTTTCTCTTTCTGCCCTATTAAAAGGACAAAAAAATTTCTTCTCTCTACACTATATATAGGACCAGAGGAGTATTTGTAACCCAATCTTATATACCAAAGAATGACAATTAGGTCATTAATTATGTGTTAAATAGATAAAATATTTCTAACAAACATTATGTAACGGATATATGTATTTTAGTTACTGTGTTAGTCAATTAGTTTCTAATTTAGTTAGATGTCAGCTAGCAATCCAATTGAATAAGTTGGTATTGAGTCTATATATATACACGTGTAAACACTCTGATCAATAATGCATCACTTCTTTTTCTCAGTTTTACATTTACTCTGCTTTTCCTGTTCAACTCCTTTTTCCCTCGCTTCTAGATGCTTTCTCAAGTTCTAGAAGAGTTGATTTTCTATCACAGTTTGATAAATTTTTTCATGGTATCAGAGCATATTTAGCTTAGATTTCTTCTTGCGCTTTCGATTATGGCAAATTCTTCCTCTTCCTCTCAAATCACCAATGCTATACAGAATCCTTTAAACTCTTACTATATTCATCTAAACAAAAATTCCTCCTTAATTCTTGTTTCATCCGTTTTGACTAGATTGAATTATCATTTTTGGTCCATAGCTATGAAGATGTCACTTCAATCAAAGAACATATTTCATTTTGTGGATGGCACGATTCTTACTCTATCGGTGTATGATCCGATGTTTCAGATTTGGAAACAATGTAATACGATGGTGGTTGCCTGGCTCACTAGCTCAATTTCTCCTACAATAGCTCAAAGTATTTTGTGGATAGATCGCGCATCAGAGATTTGGCAGGATCTGCGTGGACAATTCTCACATAGCGACAATTTTTGCATTGCTGGTCTTCAAGACGACTTGCATTCATTGAAGCAAGGTGATATAAGTGTTAATGGGTATTATACTAAACTCAAAATCATTTAGGATGAACTGCTTAATCTTCGACCTCCACCTGTTTGTAGTTGTGATAATCGGTGTTCTTTGGTGCCTTTGATAGTATAAATAAGTATAAACAGTAGGACTATATGATTCATTTTTTAAAGGGTCTTAATGATAGATTTTCTATTGTCAAATTTCAAATCATGATTCTTGATCCCTTGCCACCTATTCATCGGGTTTTCTCACTAGTTGTACAACAAGAGAGAGAAATAGGAGTCGTTTCTATTCCTAATGAAACTACTGTACTTCTTACTAAATCTGGAAAGAACACTAGTTATCATAGTATTGATCGTAATGCTAAGAAATGTACCTATTGTGGCAAACCGAGACACGCTATTAAGACTTGTTATAGGAAACATGGATTTCCTCTAGGTTTTAAATTCAGAACTCCATCCACTATTAACAATATTACTTGTCAAGTATAGAGTAAAGAGAACATTTCTTCTTCAGTTCCAGTGTCAAATTCACAGACCCATGGTGATACTCCACACCTTTGTTTCACAGCAGAACAATATTAAAAGCTCTGACAGTTGGTTCAAAAGGATTCAACTCCTTCTTCTACTCATGTTATTAACAATATTGCATCAGGTAATCTTGTTTCTTCTGATTCTTTTTCTGTCAAAGACTTCTGGATATTAGATACAGGAGCCACTAATCATATATGTACCATTGCATCTTCTTTTGTTTCTTTAACACCTATTACACCTATTGTTGTTAGTTTTCCAAATGGTTCCTCTATAATAGCTAACCAATCAGGTTCGGTTATTATCTATGATTTTCTTACCGTCCATAATGTTTTGTTCATTTTTAGCTTTCATTTTCACATAATTTCAGTTTCTAAGCTTACTTATTCTCTTTGTTGTTGTGCTATTTTCCATAGCAATTTTGCTTCCTAATGAACACCTCTCCTTGGAAGATGATTGGTTTAGCTAGAGAAAGAGAAGGCTTATGCTTCCTCTCTTATCAGAGAGCTATACATTGTCTTGCATCTTCAATGGTCACTCCAACTAATTCAGCACTTGTTTCTTCTTCTGATTTGTGGCATTTTAGGTTCGGCCATCTTTCTGACTCTATTTTCAAATGTATACAACAGTTGCATCCCTATATTGTTTCTAATAAGGTCTTTGATCATTGTGATTCTTGCCATATGGATAAATAGTAATGTCTTCCCTTTCACATTAGTAAATCACATTCCAATCAAATTCTGTCTTTGTTACATGTTGATATAGGAGTCCTTCTCATTTGACTTCTATACATGGCCACAAATACTTTTTAAGAATTGTTGATGAGTGTTCTCATTACACATGGGTTTGTATGCTTCGTAATAAATCTGAAACGCATGAGACTCTTCCTAATTTTATTACTCTTGATGAAAATCAATTTCAAACTAAGGTTTAGACCATTCGTTCTAATAATGGTCTTGAATTCATTATGCCCAACTATTTTGCTTCTAAAGGAATTTTGCATCAGACCTCTTGTGTTGATACACCTCAACAAAATAGTATTATTGAGCGTAAACATCCATATATACTAAATGTGGCTAGATCCTTACTGTTTCAGTCCAATCTGCCTAACATTTACTGGTCATATGCCATTATCCATGCCGTGCATCTTATTAATAGATTGCCTACTCCTTTTCTTAATAACATGTTACCCTTTTTGTTTGACTAATCTTCGGGTATTTGGGTCTTTATGTTTTGCCTCTACTCTTCCTTTCCATTGTACCAAGTTCGATCTTAGAGCTAGGAAGTGCATTTTCTTAGGGTTCTAGTCTGGTGTTAAAGGTTATATTCTTTTGGATCTTTTGTCTCGACAAATTTTTGTGTTTAGGGATGTTCATTTCTATGAGCATATTTTCCCTTTTCAGTCATAGATTTCTTCTCTTGTTTCTTCTTCCATCCCTTTGCCACAACCTACACCTTCTCTTGATTTTCCAATTCCTTCATCTGTTGAGCATTTAGAGCCCGTTTGGTTCAACCCCATTGCATACCTGCAATGGTAATCATGATTGCATTACCAAGAGAAGAGTGTTTGGTTGCTCTTTAGCATGGTAATAGGGTTTACCATGGTAATAATGATTACCAAAAAGTTGGTAATCCTCATTCATACCTCCCCCTATGAATCCTCATTACCATCCCATTCCATGGTCTAAAAAGTTCAATTTAGCCTTTAGTTTCCCTTGTCTTTGTTTCACTTATCTCATTTCACTTGCCGAATCACATCACAACTGCCACCGCCACAACCTCTTCCTCTTCCACAGCCGTGACCTCCGCCCACCGCCACTGCCGCCACCTCCTCCTCCGCTGCCACCCTCACCCCTGCCGCCCGCCGCCACCGCTACCACAACCTCCTTCACCCCCGCCGCCCGCCACCGACGCCACCACCACCACTTCCTCCTCCTCAGCTACCCCCCGCCCACCGCCACCCCCACCACCTCCTCTTTCATCCACCCCGGCCCACCGTCCACCGTCACCACCCCTCATAAACCCCCACCACCCACCGCCACCGCCACCTCCTCCTCCCCCGCCACCCCCATCATTGCCACCGCCACTACCTCCTCCTTCTCCTCCATCCTCGCTGTCTCCGGCTTGTAACTATTTTTTCTACAAAGATTATATTAAGGGGTAAAATAGACTTTGTGTAATATATTAATTTTAAATAATTGTTAAAATATTAACTCATTGCACGTTGCTTAAAAATCAAACCAAACACTAACCCTGTAATTAATATTGCATTGCATTACCATTGCATCGTATTGTACTGCACCGCAGGGTGTAATGTGATCGAACCAAACGGGCCCTTAGTTTCTCCAGGTTCTTGTCCTACTGAATCAATTTCATTCCACGAAGATCCAGTAGACATAGACAACCCCCAACATATCAAAGGGATTATCATCATGCTCTTATTTCTCAAGCACAACTACTATCTTCCACTACGTTTGGTACTTCTCCTTATTCTCTTAACTTTGTTCTTTCTTATCATCGTTTTTCATCTTGCAATAAACACTTTGTCCATTTCTACTCATTTTGAACCAACAACATATTCTCAAGCTGTGAAACATGAGGTATGGCGTACGACTATAGCTGCTAAAATTACAGCACTTGAACAGAATAATACTTTGTCTCTTGCTTCTCTTCCACCTGGCAAACCAGTGATTCGATCTCACTGGGTTTACAAGAACATATTTGAGCCAGATGGTACCCTTGAGAAAGCCAAGGCACGTTTAGTTTCCAGATGTTATACTCAGACCGAAGGTGTCGATTACTTGGATACTTTTTCTCCTATTGCTAAAATCACCACAGTTCAGTTACTTTTATCTTTAACATCAGCTTAGCATTGGCATCTACAACAACTCGATGTTAACAATGCCTTTTTACACGAGGATTTAGACGAAGTGGTTTATATAGAAGTCCCACATGGTTTTCATTCCCCTTCTCCTGGTTTGGTTTGTAAATTGTAAAAATCTCTATATGGCTTAAAACAAGCTGGTCGCCAGTGACATTCTAAGTTGTCAAGTTCCTTGCTCTCTTATGGGTATATTTAATCAATGTCTTATTATTCCTTGTTTGTTATATGCACCAATCATTCTTTTACAGCATTACTGGTTTATGTTGATGATATTTTGCTCACTGGGAATAGAGCCGGGAAAACGGGCTGAGCCCGTCGGGCCGGCCCTTTTAGGCCCTGGCCCTTCAAGGGCCGGGCTTGCAAATTGTAGTCTCAAAAGGAAGTCGGGCTTAAAAGGGCCGGCCCTGTAGGGCCTCGGGCTTAAAAGGGCCGGCCCTGGAGGGCCTCGGGCCGGCCCTTTAAGCCCGTTTATTTTTTATTTTTTTTTGCTTGGACATGAACCATATTACATTTTTGAATTGCCTTATTGAATCTATATGTCACTCTATCCTCATATTATATAGAGTATGATTTTTCAGTATATTGTTTTGTCTAATTGAATCATATTGTGATTTTTAAGTATGATTTTTTAGTATATTGTTCTGCTTATTTAGAATAAAATCATATTATATACTATTCTGCCTGATAGAGTATGATTTTTTATGGAGGTTGTGATTATTTGACTACTTGAACCTACTCCTCAAAGTGAAACACAATCAAATGTCATTGAAATTGATGATAGTGGCGAAGAAGGTGAAAATGATAGTCATCATACTCATGTTGTTTAGATGTTAGAGTATTGAGCTTCTTGCCTTCTTATGCTTTGGCCTTTGTGTGAGTTATTTATGATCATGATTTTACCTTTGATTATACATTAGTAACTGTGTTTGTTTGTTGCAAGAGACGTGTTATTTAAACCTTATTGTTGACAATATTTATGTATTAAATTAGAACTTTAATCGTTGTTATTTAGTAATTATATCTCTCTGGGGAAAATACGCAGGAAAAATAGTTAAATATTGTGAAAATGACTTCCCAGCCCTGCGGGCCAACCCTGGCCCTGATGCTCTCGGGCCGGGCTTTGAAAAACTGTAATTTTCCTGACCCTGAGCCCTTTAGGGCCGGCCCTGTTAGGCCCTGGCCCGTCAAGGGCCAGCCCTGTAGGGCCGGGCCGACCCTGATTCCCAGCTCTAACTGGGAATGATCTTGATGAAATCAACCGAGTTAAATCTCTCTTGGATGCTGCTTTGAAGATCAAGGATCTTTGTGATCTTAAAATTTTCATTGGTCTTGAGGTTGCTCGGTCATCCCAAGGTGTTTCTCTTCATCAGCGTAAATTTACTTTAGAGATTCTTAATGACTTTGGTTTTCTTCCTAGCAAACCTCTCAAGACTCCTATGCATCATGCTACTAAACTATCACGAGATCTTGGTCAACCTTTGTCTGATGCTGCTGCATATCGCACTCTTGTCGGCCGCTTGATATATCTCACTAACACTCGGCCAGATAACTCATATGTTGTACATCAATTGAGTTAGTTCATGTCCTGTCTCACTTATTTACATTTACGGGCTGCACATCGGGTTCTTCACTATTTTAAGTCTTCCCTAGGCAAAGGTTTCTTTTTCCCTTCCAATTCAAATTTGAAACTTAAAAACTTTAGCAACTCTGATTCTGCTATTTGTTTGGACACGTGTCGTTCCATTACTGGATGTTGCGTTTTCTTGGGAGCTTCTTTGATTTCTTGGAAATCCAAGAAACAAACCACAGTTTCTACATCATCTTCGGAGGCTGAATATCGCGCCTTAGCCTAATTAACATGTGAAACTCAGTGGTTACTTTATCTTCTTATGATCTTCACATTCCTCATTCGTCTCTTGCTTTACTTTACTGTGATAATCAGTCTGCTGGCCACATTGCTGCCAATCCCACTTTTCATGAGCGCACCAAAGATATCGAGATATATTGTCATCTCATTCGCAACAAGTTAAAGTGTAATGTTGTTCATTTGCTGACTATTCGTTCTTAGGATCAGATTGCAGATGCTTTTACTAAACCTCTGGAGTTTCACTATTCTTGTGTCCAAGCTAGGCATGCATAATTTGCATGCTCCAGCTTGAGGGGGGTAACAAACATTATGTAACGGATGATATGTATTTTAGTTACTGTGTTAGTCAATTAGTTTCTAATTTAGTTAGATTTCAGCCAGATATCCAACTGAATAAGTTGGTATTAAGTCTACACACACACACATGTAAACACTGATCAATAATGCAATTATTTATTTTTCTCAGTTTCACATTTACTCTGCTTTTCCTGTTCAGCTCCTTCTTTTTCCCTCGTTTCTGGTTGCTTTCTCGAGTTCTAGAAGAGCTTGTTTTCTATCACCGTTTGATAAATTGTTTCAATTTTGAATATGTCCTTATTAGAAAAAATTTTCTTTCTACATCTGCTTATCATTCTCGCCTCTCTCGCGGTTATCTCTTTTCAACTGAAATTAAATATGAATAAAATTAAAAAATAATCATTCATAACTCTTAAGTTACTTAATTATATGTGATATCAAACTTTTTACCTACAAACGATTTATAGTAACATGCATGAATATAATTGCAGTACAACAAGACACCACCATTTAACTTCATATTCACGCTGCTTTCATCTTCCTATATTCTGAAGAGACACCCATTCATTAAAGTCTTCTATTTTCTCTCTCTTTTTTTAAAAGTATGCCCTCCTTTTCTATTATTATTTTCCATCGATCATTTCTGCTTTAATTTCCATAACAAATTAAAAATGTCAATCTCGTTAAGATTTTAAATTTGTTAAAAAAATCTGCGTAGTATAAATAGTTGCATTTATTGTGAATTTTGAATTCTTACAAAATTTAATATTTCATACCAATATATTTCCCAGGTTTACAACACTTAACAACTAAATTTTGAAATGAAGATTTGCTGCTGCTGCATATATCATGCAACTTACAAAAATTGTTTGAAGCCAACTTCAATAGCTATATATTAATTATCTTTACAAGTCTCCTTCAAATTTGTAGCACTTCACTTTACAAGCAGTGTATATACAGGTCTGTAAGTCTCCTTCAACTTCAAGTTACGGCTTGTCCTACTTAAAAAAAGTGTACCTATATATATAGACTAGAGAGAGAGGAGCCTACACTTTTTAATCCCTATTCATGGTGTTGTTGTAATACAAATAAATTATGAGCAAGTGAGTTTAAATTTTTTTTTTTAAGAAAAAATTGTTCCTTTTTTTACATGTATGTTTTGAACAATTAAATGTGAGAAATTTAAATACAAATTAGTTTAATCATGAACTGTGTAATAAAAATTAAAGATCAAAACTATACATCAAGCTGCTTACAAATATGTTCAATCACTAGTACACAAATGGTGTTTAAGATCGGCACATTTAAACCGGTTATAGCGGATAAGGTCTTAAAAAAATGACCGGAGGCATTTTGGTAATTATGATCAACTTCTAAGACCGGTTATACTAAAATAAGGTCTTAAATATATTATTTAGAAATAGTCGGTCTTAAAAAATTAATCATTAAAAAATATAAATATATGTATATATTTTCTAGACCGATTCTAAATATAACATGTCTAATACATTTTCTGAAATAAAGAAAATTAAAAATTTATTTTTTTAACACTGGTTATAAAAAGAAACCGGTCTTAAATGTTGAACTTTTAAGACCGGTTGTTGTTAGGAACCAGTCTAAAATATAACTTTTAAGACGGGTTGTTATGTATAACCGGTCTTAAAAATGCCCTAAATATTCCTTACGCTTTATATCGCTCTTAATTTCAACTCTAAAATCTGATGCTCAAACTTCTTACAAACCCCTCCAACCTTTTGCGGTAGCTCCTCCTTCCCACGTCGCTCCTCCATCCTTAACCTTCGCCGCCGTCGACGCAGAGGTTCGGTGGAAACATTACCGTAAGGCTCGACGTTTGTTTCCTCCGATTGGTTTCTTCTTCAAGCATGGTTTCTTGCCTCCCTTGGATTTTGTCTTTAAGCTTGTCTTTCCCACATCTCTCCTAGCAACGCCGCCAGTGGACGCAAGGCTACGGTGGATTGCATTCCCTTGTTTCTGCTGCTTGCCTCCCCTGGGTTTGTTCCTCAAGCTCGAACTCCAGGTTTTTATGTGATAAATTTTGCTTTTTTTGTTGCATGCTCTAAGGCATTGTTCTGCCTTTTGAATTATCTTAACTTGTGAATATTATATGTTGATGTAAAGCCTATCTTTCCTTTCTTAGAGCTACTTCTATGTCTCTCGCCTTGATTCTGTAACTCTGTATTGTTGAATTATAATGTGATAAATTTTGCTCCAACTCCAGGTTTTTATGTGATAAATTTTGCCTTTTCCGTTGTTTGCTCTGAGGTGCTATTCTGTCTTTTGAATCATCTTAACTTGTGAATATTAATGTGAATATTATTTGTGGATGCAAAGCCAATCTTTCCTTTCTTAGAGTTACTTCAATGTCTCTAGGCCTTGATTCTGTAACTCTGTATTGTTGAATTATAAAGTGAGTTTTTCTATTCTGTAACCTGTATTGTTGAATTATAATGTGAATAATGTCTCTAAGCTTTGGTTCTGTAACTCTGTATTGTTCAAGTATAATGTGTTAGATTTTATTCTGGAACTCGGTGGATCCCAGTAATATGTTAGACAAAGTTAGATTTTATTCCTTTTTATAGCTCAATGAGTTTAGGAGGTGGAATTGTATAGAGAGAGCATGATGAAGAAACTTTTATAAGTTAGTTGCTGGAAAATTTCAGATTCTAAAGTGGAATTGTATTGTGCATTTTGATGCCCTATACAATACTTAAGTGCCAACAAGGATATAGTATAGTCCAGAATGCTAATATAGTGCTTGAAATGAAAATTGGAGGTTGAAATTTAAAGTGTCATGACCATATAGGAATATAAATTAGCTCATTCAATTTAAAGTGAGGATAATGAGCCGTCCTACTGAGGTTACTCCGGAGCCAACTAGTGTCAATCAAAGTGAGGGTAGTCCTAGCAATGCTCCGAGCCAGAATCATAGTGAGCCTCATAACCAGCCCATACGAAGGGGTAGAAGAGGCACCCGATTGAGAGACATTCCCCTTAATCGGAATACCAGGGAAAAGATTCCGATTGAGTTTGATAGATATTGGAAACCAACCGGGCCTAATGCAAGCCGGTATAGGAGTTTTGTCGACCTCCTAGCACACAACAAGCCTAGCATCTTGATAGAGGAGTGGAGAAATGTGGATAAACGTGTGAAGCAGCATATTTAGGAAACTATCCAGCTCACTTACGACATTCCTAAGAGTGAAATCTTGTATAATAAGACAATGACGTATTGTAATGAACGCTGGAGAAAGTTTAAGACAACTCTAGCCAACAATTACATGCATATCGAGGTGGAAGAAGGTCAGCCTCATCCTAATCGATGCGATAAGTATTCTTATATGGATGAACACACTTGGCAAGAATTTAGACAACTTCGGACTACTCCAGAAGCTTTAGTGAGTTGACATATTTTGTATTTTATTTACTTATGAATTGTCTTTAATTTATTGATTGTAACTTTTTTTATTTCTCATTCACAGGAAAAAAAGGTAAAAGGCACAAGAGAGTGGAAGAAAGAATGATTGCCCCCATACAATGTCTCGTAGGGGTTATGCGAAAGCTGAAAAGGACTTATCGACAGCCAAACAAAAAAGATTGGAAGAAGCAGCTCAATCCAATCCTTCTGTTCTTCTTTCTCCACCATCTCTAATATGTCACGAAGAAATGTGAAAGTTCGCTTACCAAAAGAGGAACGGATCTTATACGAGTGGATAATCTCGTATAGTTGGTGAAAAAATTGTAAGTATTGTTATTGTTATTAATTAGTTAGAAAACAAAAATTCATTACTTATCTTTGTCTTATGTGTCTTACAGGAGGAGCTTCAAAAAAAAATAAGCCGAGGGATCGTTTAGGTCGGATGAAAGGAATGACATTCTGACCGTTGCTACAGGAAAACACGAGCATCCCGACCGTGTTAGGGGAGTTGTAGATGGGGTAAGCATAAGGGATTACTTTGGAGCACCCACACGTCGTTCCTCAAGTAGTATGGTGACTAAGGAGGAGATGGAGCATATATTGGCTACTGTGAGGGCGAAAGCAAGGGTAGAGGCAGAAGCATCATTTGATGCAAGATTAGAAGAAAGGTTGAGCAAGATGAAGGAGGAAATGATTATCATCGCGAGAACAAGACAAGATCCTAATGTTCCTCAGGCACATTCGCTTGCACCTAAGCAGAGCACTAAAGGGAGTTGCTACAATTTTTGTCAGTCATTAGAGGGTCCTGGAAAAGAAATTGGTGAGCTTTTTGACCTGTTTGTGGAGGATCCTCTGAGACGATTAGTTGCACGGGGGAGCGTGTATAAATTGGGATCAACTATCCACCACCAAGAAATAAAAGATGATCAAGTTAGAGTGACAGTTGAAGAGGTGATCGTTGCAGATGCACCTTTCCCTATCCCCGCTGATGACTTCAAAATTATGAGCGATGTCCTCAACTCTTTCATCTTGTGGGCAAAGAACCTTGTTTCTGATCGAGCTAAGGAATCCCCAATCACAACCTTGCCACCTGCACCTCCCTCCACTCAAGATGTTTCACAGCCTCCATTGAATGTTATGCAGCAAGTGATTCTGATGGCATATGATACGTGCTTTCGAACAAGAGATTGGCCTATTGATTCAGTTGCTGGCAAGTCAGCGGTGCAATGCTATCTTGAGAGGGATGATTTAATGTCCCTAGTAGCTCCTTGACAACAGCTTACGGTTTCGATTGTCCAACTATTTTTAGTGTAAGTATATTCTTCAATTGGAAGTAAATATTTTACAAATTATGCCATTAAACTTTGATTTATGTGCTTGCATTATTGTAGGTACATGAATCGTAGGTTGGTTTCCTCTAGCAAAAGCGATAAATTTGGATTCCTATGCCCAGTTCAACTCCACGATAAAGGGACCACTGCTACTATCAAACACACATACTTATCGGAGAGGCTAAGTGAAACCCGATTTGATTGTTTCTTGGCTCCATATGTGCATGGGTAAGAAACAAATTTATATTTCATAATATACATAATGTTTTATATTTGCTTAACAGTCTTCCCTTTTTTCAGTTATCATTGGCAATTAGTTATTTTATGCAAGAAAAGTTATACTGTCATCCTCTTATGCTCTCTCCACCACAACAAGCCAGGGAGTAAATTGAAGAAGACCATCAACTCGTAAGTTTTCTTGCATTATTAATTACCTTTTGTGTGCAAAATTTATGGAATTTGTGTAAAATAAGTAACCTTTGTGATTTTGATGATAGGGCTATGCAAACATTCCTACACATTGCTTGTGGTAGGCATGTTTGTGACATAAAAAGATCCTACATGAATCTTGCCAAAGGTTAATTACGTATTGGTTTGTTTTAAGAATATATTCAATAATAAGTCATGCTTTAATTTTATACTTGTTTTAATGATATCATGTTATTTTTCAGACCCATAGGCAATGATAAGTATATATTTTATAATTAAATAGGTATATATTTTAGATATATTCACTGGACTTATTAATATTTTATGCCTATTTAATTATCTTTTATATAATTTTCTATCTTTTTGTTAATGATAGGATAATAAGGAATTTTAACAGAAAATTTACTCATATCCTATTTTATTTTGTAGGAGATATTATGAGCTTGAGGATAGAAGAAAAATAAGAAAAGAATATATATATATATATATATATAATGGTACGGACCCAACAGGGACTAAAGAATGAAAACAATATCTTGAGGATCCACGTCACAATTCAATTACTGAGAAGAATTCAACATATGTATATATATATATATATATATATTATATTATTATGTGAGAAGAGAGATGGAAATCAAATCATTGATAAGATCTCATGCCAAAAACGTGGGCCCACGTGAGAAAACGAGAATGAAGATGCGACTGAACATTATATCATATCTTCAGATTATATCATATCTTAAAATGTTGAGGAGCCCGCTGAGCGACGGAAAATGTATCTATAAGAAGGGGAACGCTGAGACGCACAAAAAAAGATATCTGGACGCGAGACAGTTCCGAAGAGCAGAGACGCGCAGAGTCGGATGCTCAGGCAGAGACGAGGAGCAGAGTGAGGAGCAGAGTTTTGGGGAGCTAGGGTTTAAAGATTTAAAGAGATTTGGAGTTTTAAAACTTGGTTTTCCATTAATTTTCTTCTCTCTTTTTTCTTAGTTTCTGATATGAACAAAATTATTATCTATGGTTTTAATTTGTTGATGAACATGAGTAGCTAATTTTCTCGTTCTAGGATTTTCTTGAATCTATTTATGGATTGAATTATTTATTTACTCTCTTTTTGCAACGAATGAGTTTTTGTATTGATTTTATCTTGCTCTTAATGCCTCTAAATGCCTTATCACCATTTAGTTGTCTTGTTTATTTAAATTAATCTTGAGAAAGATAATTTAAGTGTAGAATTTGGGTAAAATCATGTTAGACTTGAAGTTTAGATATATTAAACGGATGGTTTGTTAGTATCATAGAGATATAGTTACTAACCTAGCATTGTCATATTAAGATTGGTATTTAAAGTTAGTCCTTATAAATTAATACAAGAGATTGATTAGTTTATTAAGATAAATATTTGGTTTTGACTCGAGAGAGCGTTATCAAATACTTTTGAATCTTAGACAAATACATATCTTCATTTGATTGCTTATTGAGGGTAAATTAATTAATTCATGAAATAAATAGGGGATAGATAATCCTAGGTTCCTCCTCCTGTCTTACCGTTCTCGATTTAATTAATTAATTTTTAAGTATAAAATTTCTTTCAAATAATTCTCACTCAACCTCATTGATAACTTAATTGAGATAATTAATTCATTTTTGTCATAGTCCTCGTGGGAACGATCTTTTTATATTACTTGTGACCCGTACGCTTGCGGTAAAGCTAAACGGCTAACAAGTTTTTGGCGCCGTTGCCGGGGACTTTGGCAAAAACCTCATTGAACTAGTTATCTTAGTTGTGTGATTAATCACGTTTAATTATTTTCTTTCTTTTCTTGATTTTTTTTATAAGTTTGATATTCTTCGGTTGTTGTTTGGATTTACAGGTACCTCTCGACATATGAGTGACGCATTGGTAGTCCACCCCAACAACCTAGACGACGAGTATCATTCTGAAGAAAAGGAACTTAAGTCTGAATCAGAATCATCAGAAGAACCGACGTCACCTAATCCAAAGATCATGGCACACCCTAATGACAAGGATATGGATCATACTTTGGATGAATATATGGAACAGGAGAGCACCACCTATCAATCTAGCATTCAATTCCCAGCTATTACTGCTAGAAATTTTGAGGTGAGGCCAATTATGCTGCAGATGCTCCAGATGATTGGTACATTCATAGGAAATCAGAATGAAGACCCAATTGAGCATTTGACAAAATTTGTTCAAATGTGTGAAAATTTCAAACAGCAAGGAGTGTCTTTTGATGCACTAAGATTGAGACTCTTCCCCATGTCATTAGATAAAAAGGCAACAGCTTGGCTCACAGTTCTACCTCCCAATTCTATTTCTACATGGGACACCCTAACTTCTCTATTCAAAGCAAGATTCATTCCAAGGGGTAAACGAGCAGTGCAAAGAGCTGAGTTATTGGGCTTTGCACAAGAACCAGGTGAACTTTTTCATGAGGCATGGGAGAGATTCAAAGAAATGTGGCGCAACTGTCCTAATCATGAGCAGAAGACTTATGTGTTATTGGAAGCTTTTTGGGCTGGATTGGATGGTCCTACCGTTTCTGTAGTCAAGAATGCTTGCAACGGTGGGATTGGCAAGAAGAAAGTGTCTGAATTATTAAAGTTATATGATGAAATTGCTTTTAGCACTCTACAACAATCCAGTAAAGCACGCTCTGGGTATAGGACTTATAAAGAGCCAAATACTTCAAATGCTTCTAATGTATCTAAAGATATTGCCACTCAACTTGCAGCTATGGCCAAGAGGTTTGATCAACTTGAAATGAAGATAGAGAAGACATCTTCTAAGGGTATTCACACTATCCAGGCCTCACGCCTCTCTTTTGAAACTTGTGGAGAATCACATTCTTATGAAGATTGCCCACATACTATGGAGACAGTCCATTACTTGAACAACAATCAAAGATATCCTCGTGGCAATCCCTATTCTAACACCTACAACCCAAGTATGAGGGATCATCCAAATTTCTCTTAGAAGAATGGACCAAGTGAAAATCCACCTAATCACTATGCTTGCAAGTCAATGACAACATCAGGTTTTGAGCAACAACAAAAATCTAGAGAAAGTGATTCAGAGACAAACCAACTCTTGAGGCAGATTCTTAAGAGCCAAGAAGGTATAATAAGCAAGGTTAATCTTCATGATACCTCTATCAGAAATCTTGAGATACAAGTGGGCCAAATAGCATCTCAAATGAACACATTCAGTAGGAATAGTCTACCCAGTGACACCGTTCCTAATCCTAGAAGAGATGGTAAGGAAGATTGCAAAGCAATAACCTTGAGAAGTGGAAAGCAACTAGCTGACATTCCTAGCCAAAGTGGAAAGAAAGAGAGCATAAGTAATAAGGTTACTACTAGGCAAGAAGACAAAATACAGACAGATATTGATGAGGTGGCTAAAGAGCAATCTGTTGCTCTTGAGAAAATGGATGAAAATAAGGAGAAGACCTGTACTTCCCCTTTAAAATATGCGCCTCCACCACCATTCCCTCAGCGACTTAAAAAACATCAAGAAGATTCGCAATCAGATATTCAAGCAACTTCACATCAACATACCATTCGCTGAAGCTATGGAACATATGCCTAAATATGCCAAATTTATGAAGGATATTCTAGCTAAGAAGCGACGATTCAGTGAGTTTGAGACAGTTGCTGTGACTAAGAGCTTCACTGATATCATTAAGCAGATGCCTCCAAAATTAAAAGATCCTGGGAGCTTTTCTGTTCCTTGCCATATTGGAGATAAATTCTTGGGAAAAGGAATGTGTGACCTTGGAGCTAGCATTAACCTCATGCCTTTGTCTATCTTCAACCAGTTGGGATTGGGTGAAGCTCGACCAACAACAGTTACTCTTCAATTTGCTGATAGAAGTCTATCTCAACCTCGTGGAATCATTGAAGATGTATTAGTGAAAGTTGACAAGTTTATCTTTCCAGCAGACTTCATTGTACTTGACTTTGAGGCAGATAAAGAATTACCTTTGCTATTAGGAAGACCATTTATGGCAACCGCTAGAACACTGATTGATGTAGAGAAAGGTGAGTTAACTCTGAGAATAGCTGATGAGCAGGTCACCTTTAATATGACTCCGTTGATTAAATCTCCTAATATTCCAGAGGACTGTTTTTTCATTGACATGCTTGATCCTGTGGTACAAAATCAATGTGAAAAAGTTATGACTAATGACCCACTTGAAGCTGTGATACCTGAGATTGATTCAGAAAACTTTATAATAGAGGAATGCAAAGCTGTCATGGATGCATCAATTCCATGTCCTCAAGGACGAATGCAATTTGAATCATCTAAGAAGTGGCATGATAAGAAGATCATATTCAAGACCTTTGATCCAGGACAACAAGTGCTCTTATATAATTCTAGGCTAAGGTTGTTTCCAGGAAAGCTAAAATCTCGTTGGTCGGGACCATTCACTGTGGTTCAAGTGTTTGATCCTGGCACAGTGGAGTTGAAAGGAAAAAGTGAAGAGAAATTCAAAGTCAATGGGCAAAGATTGAAGCACTATTGGGGGGTGGAGTGGACTGTCAAACCACTACATTACCTCTAACAGTTGATTCTTAAGATGCTGCCATAGTCTGGCTGAAGACTATAAACTTAGCGCTTGTTGGGAGGCAACCTAATGATTTGATTTTCATTTACTATTCTTTTTCTTATTGTTATTCAGGCTTTAGGGTGATCACTCCTCTCGCAGCTCCAAGTTCCGGCTTGTGCGGTCTTTTCTCCTTCAATTTTGAAACATCCGAGGAATAACTCCACATCAGAATCTAAGACCTAAACCAGGGGAGTACTAGTTTCATTCTCCTTTATTAATTTTTGCAACATTGAGGACAATGTTTGATTTAAGTGTGGGGGAGAGAATTAGGATTCACAATTTAATTGATATTTTTTCAAAAAAAATAATGAAGGGAAAAGAGATATTTTATCTTGATTTTGAGATTGTTGGATTTGAATAAATATAGCTTAGTTACTAGTTGCATGAAGGGAAGTTGATTACATATATTGCAATTTATATGATGATACATTGTTTAACTTTATTAAATTGGGTGAGATAGTATAGCCCTGTTGGAAGGAAATTTGAGCAAAAAACATTCAATTCTAGTGTGATATTCACTTGTCTCAACTTACTCTTCAGAACTTGTCTTATTTCTTTTCACTGCTACCTTTTACATATGCAATTCTTTAATAGGATAAAGGCATTCATTTTTATACCCTTGAATCCTAAACACAAGCTACAAACACTTCATCCATTGCTACCCCTTTAAGCCCATAATTTTTTTCTTTACATCTATCATATCTATATTAAGTTAATATGCATGTATAATCATTATTGCAGCAGTTTGATCATGTTATCAAATCACAAGATGTGGTATTGTCGCTATTAATGCTTTATGTTGGAGGGTGTTTTCAAAAAGAAAAAAAGAAAAAAAAAACACAACTCCAATGGCTTCTATCGACCTCACTTAGTAACCGGGGGCACTTCATCACCAATGTTGGCACTCGCGTCAAACGTTGAAGTAAAAGAGGGCTATGAGTTGGGCTAAAAGCCTCTTGAGGCACTTGTTAGAGTAACTGAGTAACCGGTGCTGCATCACCCATGTGCAGGGTCGCGTCAAAAGGGAACCTACAACAAGCTCAAGATGAAAAAAAAAAATTGACAAAAAAAGGAAGAGAGAGAGAGAAAAAAAATATATATATATATAGAGAGAGAGAATACCCTTCTTGAATCTTAAAGAATAGCACACATATCACTATTACATTAAATTATCTGTATAACATGATCTACATGCATATTGCTTAGTATCCACCATCCATTCCACGTAGCCTATATTCCAACATTACAAGCCATAAAGTCCTCTTGATTTTTGAATGGATATGTAAATGGTGGTAGAAAATTAGAACTATTACAAGCCTATGGTAGGGTGATTGAACAAGTGAACTGAGCGAAAAAGAACCCATATGCTAGTGAGTTGAGTGATACACTTTATACCCTTGTGTGACTATTTTACCTGAATTTAATATTGTTAAATTTCATATCTTAATATGAATTTCTTTATATGTGATTGACAATCCATGTTGCACACTTAGTTATGAGGTTATGTTTAGTTGAGTTATTGCAGTTTCTTAGTTAATTCAATTTGTCTCTCTTCTTTCTTCAACCTATTTTCAAGATTGATTTTTCTTTGCCCAGGAGTGCAAAAGATTTAGTGTGGGGGAGTTTGATAAGTATATATTTTATAATTAAATAGGTATATATTTTAGATATATTCACTGGACTTATTAATATTTTATGCCTATTTAATATTCTTTTATATACTTTTCTATCTTTTTGTTAATGATAAGATAATGAGGAATTTTAACAGAAAATTTACTCATATCCTATTTTATTTTATAGGAGATATTATAAGCTTGAGGATAGAAGAAAAATAAGAAAAGAATATATATATATATATATATAATGGTACAGACCCAACAGGGACTAAAGAATGAAAACAATATCTTAAGGATCCACGTCACAATTCAATTACTGAGAAGAATTCAACATGTGTATATATATATATATATTATATTATTATGTGAGAAGAGAGATGGAAATCAAATCATTGATAAGATCTCATGCCAAAAACGTGGGCCCACGTGAGAAAACGAGAATGAAGATGCGGACTGAACATTATATCATATCTTCAAATTATATCATATCTTAAAATGCTGAGGAGCCCGCTGAGCGACGGAAAATGTATCTATAAGAAGGGGAACGCTGAGACGCACAAAAAAAGATATCTGGACGCGAGACAGTTCCGAAGAGCAGAGACGCGCAGAGTCGGATGCTCAGGCAGAGACAAGGAGCAGAGCGAGGAGCAGAGTTTTAGGGAGCTAGGGCTTGAAGATTTAAAGAGATTTGAAGCTTTAAAACTTGGTTTTCCATTAATTTTCTTCTCTTTTTTTTCTTAGTTTCTGATATGAACAAAATTATTATCTATGGTTTTAATTTGTTGATGAACATGAGTAGCTAATTTTCTCGTTCTAGGATTTTCTTGAATCTATTTATGGATTGAATTATTTATTTACTCTCTTTTTGCAACGAATGAGTTTTTGTATTGATTTTATCTTGCTCTTAATGCCTCTAAATGCCTTATCACCATTTAGTTGTCTTGTTTATTTAAATTAATCTTGAGAAAGATAATTTAAATGTAGAACTTGGGTAAAATCATGTTAGACTTGATGTTTAGATATATTAAACGGATGGTTTGTTAGTATCATAGAGATATAGTTACTAACCTAGCATTGTCATATTAAGATTGGTATTTAAAGTTAGTCCTTATAAATTAATACAAGAGATTGATTAGTTTATTAGGATAAATATTTGGTTTTGACTTGAGAGAGCGTTATCAAATATTTTTGAATCTTAGACAAATACATATCTTCATTTGATTGCTTATTGAGGGTAAATTAATTAGTTCATGAAATAAATAGGGGATAGATAATCCTAGGTTCCTTCTCCTGTCTTGAAGTTCTCGATTTAATTAATTAATTTTTAAGTATAAAATTTCTTTCAAATAATTCTCACTCAACCTGATTGATAACTTAATTGAGATAATTAATTCATTTTTGTCATAGTCCTCGTAGGAACGATCTTTTTATATTACTTGCGACCCGTACGTTTGCGGTAAAGCTAAACGGCTAACAGGCAACCATCAGGGTCCAACTTGTGTGGGTTGTATGTTTTGAGATACATTTATAATATTATTACCCTAGGTATGACATAGTTTACTCAAAAGGTAAATATATATATATATATATTTCAAAAATTTTGTATTACTTTTATTCTTTTTTAAGTTAGCAAGTTAATATTTTGTCTGACTTTAGTGTTACAGATGTTTGATCTTACTAACCCCTTTCTAGAAGAAGATATTGATTATATTCGCAATTGTTGTACTGAATTCATTTATGAACTTTTACAACAACAGTGAGTTCTTGTAAAACTGAGGAATTTTCTGTATATATTGAAGAATTTTTCTTCCCTCGGCTTTTCTACAAAACTTGTTGGCTGCATGAATTGACATGTTTATTATTTTTGTGATTATGCGAAACTATACATTTATACATGTGAATCTGTTTAAGACATGTCATTGGCGCATGTGTTTTAAAGAATTATGCGCGCGCACACACACACACACATATATATATATAATGGTTTTAAACAACACATTACATGAGGATGAAGGCGCATGTTATGTTATAAGTTCCCAATGAGAAGGTTAAAGAAAAAGGAAATGGTAAGTGGAAGCAAAATGAACACCTTATGACACTTAATAAGTATGACATTGGAAGCAGTAATCCTAGGATGCATTCTGGTTACTAAAATAATCAAAGACAATTTAAAAAATATATATATAATACTTTTAAGACCGGTTATATAGATAATCGGTCTTAAAAGTGGTCTTAAAATGGTTTATTTTAAGACCGGTTATCAATACAACCGATTTTAAAATTGTGCTTTTTAAGACTGGGTTTTTAAAAGTATCAGACTTTTTAGACCGACTGTATGAAGACCTGTTCCAAAACCGGTCAAAAAAGTCAATTTTAACTGGTCTAAAAAACTATTTTTCCACTAATGAACCAAGAGAAGGAACCTATTCCCCTGGTCTGTGGCCCTCAGATAATTGGATTCCATCGTGTTAATTAAGAATATTATATATATAATTGAGAATATATACTTATATATTTATATATATAATATTCTCAATTAATATGTGACACCCTACAAATAATGACCTCATATTCTTTTATATCTATACCTTCATTATCATCGACATCAACCACACTATAAATAACTTGTTCTTCCCTCCCTCGCAAATCATCAACTCATAAATATCCTCTTGCCTACCTAAAAAAAATGCCACTTATTCGCGGTGGTGGTTACGGTGCTCGCCGATATGAACCATCACATGCCCAAATCTGGGACAGGCCACACAATGACGCGCAGCTGCAATTGGCGCTGACGTCGAGCCACATAGAGTGGAAGGACACCCAGGAGGCGCCGGCACTGAGGCTGGAAGAGGTGATAATAATAATTATAAAATAATATAATGAATGAAAGCTTGCTTGCTGGCTCTCTGTTATTATGGTATTTGCATAAATAATAAGGAAGATAACAAGCTAGAATAATTTCTCACTGTCTTCCTTTGAGCTGATGATAATACACACACACATATCCTCTTGTATCTAAAATCTCATATTATAATATGTTTGATGCTATATATCATTTAGGGTGTGAGAGATGTGTGGATTTTTAGTTTGCTTTTCTTCCATTGTACGTGTGATGGTCAGGGATTGTACGTATTTATATATATAAGTGAAGGCCAAGTTCCATCTTGGTCAAACCCAAGTCTCCTTATTAGGCTTGTCTATGTAATTTCATATTAAAAAACAATGCAATATCATATCTAATACCTTAGTAAAATTCAGTAATACACACATGTAGGAATACAAATGTAGGACAAGAAATGCTATACTTCTAAGCCTAATAATCTTATTTCTTTTGTAATACTTCTCTGGTCCTTAATATAAAATAAACTTGGGGAGTTGATCTTGGTCATAAATATAAAACATAATTTTTATATTTATCAATTTTTTCCTAATCTACTCATATTGGTACTCCATAAAAAATAATCAAGGAGGAGAGGGAATGAGAGAATTAAGGAATATGACTAGAGTGTTTTCGAAAATATATGTTATATTAACTAACTCAGCTAATTTCCTTAATCTAATTAAATTAGAAAAATATGTCTTATATTAAGAACTAAAGGAATATGATTAAAAATCTTACAATACAGTTTCTTATAACTTAAACAAGTTTTGATTTTATTCTCTATCATTACGCAATTTTGTCTATGTTTTGTTAAATTTTGTTAGTGTAAGTATGCAAATAACTATATTCATAAACTATATATTAGCATAGCAGTATATATATATATATATATAATATAAATACATGATGAACTTTAAAGGACACATGGACCTAAAAAAAAAAAGCATTCTTGTTTTTTTTTTCTTTTTGTTTTTTGGTTCAAATGGGGATGGAGGTTAGGGTGTTTGGGATCGGGACGGGATCGGGAAATGTCATTCCCGATCCCGATCCCGAGAAGAGTTCGGGAATGATTTTCATTCCCGATCCCAAAAATTTCCCAATCCCGAAAATCAGGAAATTTCGGGATCAGGAATTTCCCGATCCCGAATTTTTTTAAAAAAAAAATCTCTATATTTAATATTTTGTTGTATTTCCTTTAGTCTAATATAAATATATAATTTGTCTAATATCATATTGTACCAAATAAGTCTAATATAAATATATAATTAGTCCAATACATACTTAAAGTTGTCGATTCAGCTGTAAAAAGAACAAAGACAAGAACAAAAAATTAGAATTATTTAATAAATAATAAATGAAATTAACTAACTAAACTAAAAGAATAGATATTACCTTAAAGGTGTTAGGGATTTTCACATTTTATTTTACATTTGGTCTTATTTTCTTAAATATTTTTAAAAAATATACATGTATATATATATTTTCGGGATCGGGAAAAAGTCGGGATCGGGAAGTCCCATTCCCGATCTCGATCCCGAAATTTTCGGGACGGGATTTTCCCGTCCCGATTTACTCGGGATCGGGACGGGAAGGTCGAGACAGGATATTGTTGAACACCTCTATGGAGGTTGATAAATAAAAGAGGGCAATGAGGGAGAAGGGCCGGAGTCACGTAATGGGGATGAGGTGGTTGGGGCCACAGGCAGGGGCCCACAGAGGGAAGGAGACTTACATCGCTGTCACGAATCCTGAGGTGGAACCCACGGGTCCCCCAAATGAGTTGAGATCAGCATCAGGAGCTCAATCTATGACATACTTCACATGGGCCTCTTGCTCACCTTTTTTTTTTTTATGAAAGATAAAACTACAAACTAGTTTGTTAGAGCAAGCGTTTCACCCAAGAGGGGGGGTGAATTGGGTGATCTTAGAAATTTCGTTGCAAATATAAAATTTGACGTTGAAATTAAAACATGAAAGAGTAAGGAGAAATATCACCGAAGAGTACACCGGGAGTTATACTGGTTCGGCCACAACCACTTTGACCTACGTCCAGTTCTCAGAGCTTCTCTGAGAGTTTCACTATATCTTCCAAGATTCAGTGGGTTCTTGGCACCTCAGTACAAGCAAGTTCCTACACCTGGACACTCGCTCCCCCTTACAAGTTGTAATTCAATCCCAACTCAAGGTTCCACAACCTTAAGTTACCTCAATAACAAATATTGAGTTTGAATGAAATATCTCTCTTCACAGAGTAAATAAGAATCACTGAAGCATAGAAACACAAGTATAATGAAAACAGAGTAATGAACTTGATGATACGTTCGTAAGTGTGTTCTTCTCTGTTCAGTTGTTCACATATATATAGATACGTTGGTAATGATTGCTGGAACGTATTTCTTCATGTCCGTTGGAGCGTGCGCAGCCATTATTGACTTTTCCAGTTTTTGAAAAACATACGTTGTGGTAGGTGACGGTCGGTGACATTTGAACGTTTCATTTGACTTCCATTACTTGATATGATTTCTTCATTGTTCATCTGTAAATAGGCTAAGAATACTAACACAATGAAAGATTAATCATATAGAAAACAAAATAATCAACGTTTGAAAGATTTCTGGATTTCTGGGTTTGCTTACTCGAGTATCCCTTGAAGTTTACTCGAGTACTTACTCGAGTATCATCGGGAAACCTTTGATTAACTGCAAGTCAATGAATAAATACAAGATTACTCGGGTAGTGCATGGAATAACCAATTCTTAAACCTTTGAAAATATATGTTTACTCGGGTACTTACTCGAGTAATGCACTCACAACTTTATGGGTTACTCGGATACCAACTCGAGTAAACCCTTACAAAAACTTTAGGTTACTCGATGCCTTACTCTAGTAATGTTGGCAGGATTTCAAAGCCGAGAGCACTTACCTGGTTACTCGGATACGGACTCGAGTAATGCATTCATTTTTGCAGAGGTTACTCGGGTACCACCTCGAGTAACTGACATTTTTGTGCATAGCTTACCCGGGTAATGACTTGAAGTTTACTTTGAAAATATTTCTTCCTACTCGGTTACATACTCCAGGAATCTACTTAAAATAGATCTTTGAATACTTGCATATCAAAGTAAGGACTCG
The DNA here is from genome assembly GCA_963855925.1 of Inga laurina. Classification (NCBI taxonomy): domain Eukaryota; kingdom Viridiplantae; phylum Streptophyta; class Magnoliopsida; order Fabales; family Fabaceae; genus Inga; species Inga laurina. Next base: position 58,876,326 of record OY979711.1, read on the forward strand.
AGGAAATGAATTAGAAATATATCAAGTTAATCGGATACCACCTTCAAGTTTTGACTTACTTCAGTGCGTTACTCGAGTACCTACTCGAGTAACATTGGCAGTGGTACAAAATGCCGAGAGCAACATATTTTCAGAAACAGAGTTACTCGAGTAGCTCCTCGAGTATCTTTGGCAACCTGAAGGCAACTGGAAGTTTTTCACATGGTTACTCGAGTAGCGCCTCGAGTAACATTGGCAGGCCGAGAGCAACTTAAAAATACTTACACTATTACTCGAGTACCTCCTCGAGTAACGTTGGCAGGTTACTGGAAGTTGACTCTGATTACTTCAAGTTTTGTCTCATTACTCGAGTAGCTACTCGAGTAATGCCTTAGAAAATTTTCTTCTGATCAAGTTCCACCGCATTTTCTCTTGGCCTTTCTTCATTACTCCAATGCTTACTTCAAATAATGCTTGTTCCTGTTATTACTTTGTTCAAACTCGTTTATTAATCATTTCCTTTTCAAACCATTCTTTTGTTATCATCAAAACATGAGATCTAACATAGTTAACATTCAAATCATTACGTAGAACTTCTGTCAGGAAATTAGGAGGCTTGAAGAATGAGACAACGCCCAAGACCAAACCAAGAGAATACTTCGCAAGATTATCAGCTACATAATTAGCTTCCCGATTGTGTAACACCTCTAATGGAAGTAGCCAAATACTTAACTAAAGTATTTGAAACATTGTCAATAAGGATGTTCAACATCCAGACCATCAAAATACAAATCAGTTTAAATAAATCCCACGTCTCAATGTTAAATTAAATTCTCAAAATATTTCAACAAAACAAAATAAAATGCGGAAGTCTTAGGGTCATGGCAATAAAAATGACATAACATGAGCTCTAGGAGCACAAAAGAGCCTCCAAGGCTCACTCCATAGGTGTCTTCTCTTGCTCCCTACTAGAACAATCACCTGAAATTGTTAATATAATAGGATGAGATTCAACGTCTCAGTAACTACTGAAAGTTTCTACCGTACACAAGCAAATCTCATATGATAAAAGGAACTGATTTCATATATATTCATATATATACCATAATTCTCATACAAGACAAAAACAAGTTTAATCACCATTATATCAATCTGTATTCTCATCGTAGCATGTAATATATAATTATGCAATATGCAATATGTAAGATGCAACCTTCCTTATATCACCATCCATCCTTATTCCGCTGACTGGAGCCATAGGCTAACACATAGTCCAACAGAAACCCATCCATTTGACTGGATTGTCCCAAGCTCACCAGTTCATAAGATACACCCGGCCAAAGGTGTAGAGCTTAAGTCTGGACTATGGCTCCCCTCCTTAAAAGAATACAGCTAAGGAGGTGTCACATGTCCCACAGCTCTAATGAAATCCCGGCCAAAGGAAAACTTGGAAGAAGGGGCCCTGACAAGTACCATCCACTGTGCACCGAGTGATGGCATACCACGTGGTAAAAGATCTCAACATACAAATTCCTCCTCACTCCAACCCATTACAGATGCAACCGCCATGACAGTGATAATTAAAATATCATTAAAAGATAAAGTACAATAATTCATGTTTCCATTCATATCAAATATAACCACATATTCAAACATGCTAAAAATGAAATAATAATCCAATAAAACATTAATTATCATTAAATTATTAATTATATGAATATAATGAGTTATATAGAAATTTACTTATAACACTACTTATTTGAGAATTTATAATACAAACACATACACATATAATTCAGTCCATTTTTCTTAAAAAAAATAGTCATTCAAAAATCATACACTATTCACAAGTATATGGAAGAATATTCAGAGTTACCTGTTACGCTCTAATGCACATGCTATAACATAGAGTTACTCCAAGGCTCTCAATGAGAGTCTACAAAGTCACAAATATAAGTATATATTAATATTCTATTCAGAATTTGCTCTAGATTTGCTCTAACACCACTCTAAAGTTTCAAGCTGCCCTTTAAAAATTTATGTTATATGTACACACACTTTTATTAGCCACCTCAGGACAATTTTTATATCCATATTTAACATTAATTAGTAATAAAATATTATTGTACAAGGCAATAGATTTAAATATGGGAACTTTTTGCATAGACGTGTGTTTGGGTGAACATGCTTGTTTTTTTTTTCTTTTAAAAAAATAAGTGCTTGTCAATCAGCAAGCTAGAGCAACACTTATAAAGGAGGACAATATATTTATATTTATACACAATAATGACAAAAGTAATGGCTAGTTGCTGAGAGTAATTTTTTTTTTGTCCGCTAACAAGATCCATTGTGCTTTGGTGTACTAGTTTGGTGCTCTGTTTCTCCGTGGTTCTAAGTAGATTAGAATTGATTAGAGTTTAGGTGGCTGAACTTTAGAAGAAAGAAAATAAAATAAATAAACATGTGGGTCTTGAATGACAACCACACCAGCATCGGTATTGACAAATGGAAAGTGGTGTGGACTTTTGGGATAAAATTTGATAAATGAAATAGAATACACACAACAACAGCAACAAAAATGAAGGGGGGAGAAAGGGGGTGTCTGAGTCTACACATATTCCTATTCAAGAAAAAATAAGGAAGTAGGTGTGGGACATAGACGGTAAATGGAGTGAATGTGCGCACTGTTCACAGATTGAAGTGGGTCACAAAATGATGAGTAACAAAATATACATACAAGCTGATGATGGAAAGAGAGTGGGGTATATAAAAAAAACAAATACTCATATATATAAACTTTACACCCGCACAGAAGGTGAGAAAAGTATTATAGGTGTAGGTTTTGACAAGACAAAGCAATCAGAACAATAGTGATTGAGGGGAAAAGAACTTGAGAAAAAAGCTAAGGAGGATACCTGCTCAAGGAGGCGCGGCGCTGAGAAGGTTTGCGAGAAGTGAGGAGTGAGAAGAAAGAGATCTTAAATAGGAGTAGATCTAGGGTTTGACTCCTTTTATTAAAATAATATTTTTTTAAAAAAATAAAAATAAAAATAATAATAGTATTATTCAAATTACTAGCAGTATTTATTTTTTTATAATATTTTTTTTCGTTTTTTTTTCTGCCAATGGTAAGATAAATTTACACACATATACTCATATTAAAATAATTATCTTAAATGGGGTATTTTATTTGTATTTAGTTTTCTTTTGAATAATAATTATTATTTTTCCTTTAGAACTTTATATATATATTTATATATATATATTCTATATTCTTTGACTAACTAAAATTAAACTACAACTAACTCTAAGCCCTAAAAATTTAAGGATGTTACAGATTGCACCATTCTATAGACACCTCTCAGTTCTGTCTCAAAAACTAAGAAATCTCTACTCATATGCCACCCCACAGTCCAATTCTATTACCACTCTCTTCCAACTCGAATCCCACACATGCATCAGCCCCATAAGAATACCCCATATCTCCGCGTGTAGGCCATTTCCACGTCCCAAGTTAAGCATGAAACCCCTAAAGACACAACCTTCATGGTTTCTTGCTATTCCCCCACATCCTGCCATACTTCCATATATCATATCGGCAAGCTCCTTCTATGTTCATCTTTATCCAATTGTTGTATAGTGGCTTCCATCTAAAGGCTCTCCTTATCTCCAGCGTTGACTTATATAACTGAGAGTTCGACCATTGAGCTTGAGCATGAACCTGTGCCAAGATTTGAATTGTTCCTGTCGTTTTCCCCTCGAAAACCCCTAAGTTCCGGTTCAACCAAAGTTGTCGGCGTAACAACGCAAAGCACGTCGGCCAGCTCACATCCATGCTCTCTTCTTTCAAAGATAGATTCCATTCAAACCATACTTGGACATCCTTGGAGCCAAAGAACCTATTACGAAGTCATGCTAGCACCAGCCTCCTCTAACAATTAATGGCCACCCTACAATCCTGAAGGACATGCATGATATCCTCCCGGCTACCCTGACACACACTGCAACTTTCACTACCTTGCAGACCCTTAGCTACACGTAAAGAGTTTGTCATGAGTCATCCTCAGCTGCAAGCCACATAAACTTTTTAAAACATTGTGGCGTTCTCATCTTCCATATTTTCCTCCAAAGATTCCTATAATGGGATACATGGCTGACACACACAAGATCGTATGCTAATTTAATAGTAAACTCACCACTATTCAAAGGCCACCATGTGGGGACATCCACTAAGTCTTGATGGACATTAGGAACAACCCAATTGATAGCTTAGAGAACATGTGTCGGGAGAAAGGATTCAAATTTCCCCTAATCCCAAACACCATATGGTGTAATATACTCGCATACTCTATCTTTCTTCATGCTCTCTAAAAGACCCTGTACACAGTATAAAAGAAGCTTTTTGTAATGTTGAAGTCATTTATCATGCCAAAATTTCACACGTTGGCCGTTTCCTATTCTCCACCCAATACCTTGTTCTATTTTCTCCCATATGTTCCTAATACCTTTCCATGCTAGTGACCCTTGTCTCCGTACCTAGATCTTTGGTAAGACATCGTCACCGCAGTGATACTTCTCCCTCATAAACTTCACCCATAATGTATCCCTTCATTTCACCAATCCCCATCCAAACTTCATCATAAAGGCCTCATTCTGTCTATGAGCGTACCATAACCCTAACCCACCTGCATCCTTCTTAGTACACACATTTTCCCAAGCAACCAAATAGGGTTTTTTATTTGTCACTGTACTACCCAAAAGGAAACTATGACATATTTTATCAATTTCATCACAAGTAGCTTTTGGAAGCCACGAAGATTGCATAGCATAGTTTGGGAGAGTAGACATCACAAAGGAGATGAGAGTATGTCTAGCAGCCATAGATAAGCAGTTAGCATTCCAACCCTTTAATCCATCATCCATTCTATTCAATATAAACTGGTAAGTGCCCTTTGAAACACTTTGATGTTGCATGGGAATACCAAGATACTTCCCTAAGTCTGTTGTAGTGTAAACCCCAAGAATAAACTAATCTCTACTTTTCTTGTATGGCATACATTGTTTGAGAAAAAAATCTTGGATTTATCAACATTTACCTTTTCTCCAGAAGCAACACAAAAGTCATCCATACAAGCTTTAATAATTACAGCTTGGTCCAAAGATGCTTCCTCAAATAAGATTAAATCATCAGCAAAAAACAAATGTGAGACTGTAGTACCATTTTTCTTTAATTGGAACGGACTCCAGTTTCCTTGAGAGACTTCATTCTAAATCAGGTGTGTGAGCTTTTCCATTACTAGAACAAAACGATAAGGTGATATAGGGTCACCTTGGCGAATACCATAGGTATGTTTAAAGCACTATCCTAGCTCACCATTCAATATAACCTGCATCTCTACCGAATTCAAACAATAGTTAATTAACTCAATAAAATTTTCTGGTAAACCTAACTCCTACTGACAAGTTGTAACAAAATCCCACCACACACAGTTGTAAGCCTTTTCCAGATCATTTTTAAGTTCTATAAAACCATTCTTCTTTCTAGTACTCTTCATGTAATGGACAATTTCTTGTGCCAACACAATATTATCATAGTTATGTCTCCCTGAAACAAAACTACATTGATTGGGAGCGATAATTAACGGCATTATACGCTTCAACCTGGTAGCGCTTCAACCTGGTAGCTAGCATCTTAGTATTGACCTTGTACATGACGTTGCAAAGACTAATGGGACGAAAATCTATAATTGTCTGGGGAACATCACCTTTAGGAATCAAAATGATATTGGTGCTGTTAAGCCTCCTAATCTCTGTCGAGCGCATAAAAATTGTTTGAGCCAAATCCACCATAGACTTTCCTACCACTTCCCATTGACTTTGTTAGACTAACGGGTTCAAACCATCCAGACCCGGAGCTTTCAAGGAACCCATACTAAATATATCTTGTTTTACCTCTTGTTGTGTAAACATACGACCTAACATACCTATTCGATTGTTCGAAATTATTGGAAAAACTCCTCCAAAATTGATATTCGCCCTTAGCTATTCATCCGACACATATAGAAAATGAAAGAAGTGCATACTCTTCTATTTTAATTCCTCCTCACTATACATCCATTCCCCATCATCCCTCTGTAAAGCTTCCACATGTTTCCTCCTTCTTCTACTATTTGTAACCGTGTGGAAATACTTAGCATTTTTATCCCATTTGTATACCAGTTACATTGAGAACATTGCAACTACATTATCTCTTCTTGTACCAAGCACTTCTCCAGTTCCTCCCATACCTTCCTTCTCTCCTCTATTTCTTTCTTACACAGCAATACCCTCCTATTCAACTTCTCGAGTTGATGAATTAAAACATCCTTCCGATGATTAATATTACCAAAAACATCACTATTCCATTGCAAGATTTCCTTCTTAAACCCCACTACATTCCCCTCCCAAATCCTTGAGGACCGCCAATTGTTTCTAACTACATTTGAAAAATCATCATGAGTCACCCATGGTGCAAAGAACTTGAAAGAGTGCCCTCGGTACCTACTTTTTTCTACATTCCCTTTCAATAGGAGGGGACAATGATCAAATTTAAAACGAGGAAGATGGAGTAGTGTTACCTCTTGGTACTGCTCTAACCAGCCGCATTAGCCACAAATCTATCTATACGGCTTGCTGATCCTTTACTTACCCAAGTGAATTCGGGACCCCTAAAATTTCACTGCCTCTATACCACTCCTTCCTAACCATTCCACAAACTCACGGTCAAAAGAAGTTGTGGTTCGAGATAAAGATATTCTCTTTGTTACACGAGCAGTTGTGTTGAAATTTCCCCCCAACACACCATCTTGTTGTGCCACTGTTACTTATAATATCTAATTGATGCCACAATATTCTACAATGGGCTCGATTGGGATTTCCATATACCACTGACAGATCCCAGCTATTGTTTTGACCATTATTGAAACCTCAACGCAAAACTTAAGATGCCTTGAAATTAACTTTAAAATTAACATTGTCATCCCGAAAACACCACCGCTAAAACCCTGTGCCTCAACCATATCCATATATCTTAACCCCAGGCGTGTAGCTATATGAATAGCCTTCTCCCTCTTCTACCTAGGTTCAAGTATCGCTAAGAAATCAAACTGGTACCTTCGACGAAGATCTACTAAGAAACCAGCAAAAAACTGGCCTCCAACATCACGTGTGTTCCATATCATAATATTAAAATCCATAAAATAATAATAAATGATCATCATGGCCCATAAAAGTTCTACTGACCAACCATAGACGGTGTCTCTGTAACATCCATATCCTCATTCATTTGCCCCTGTATAGGCGAACTAGAGCGAACGGGCAAACTATTCTCCTTGATCACCCCAACCTCTTAGTCACTCTAACTAATTAAAATACAACAACTCATCTTATTTTAATCTTACATAGTAGATGTGTTATCTAGAAAAATTCAAAATTTATGATTTTATAATTTTAAGGATGATGGGAGGGCATTGCATTTTTTATTTTTCTAAATTAAAAAGTTTATGTTTTTTTAAAATCATAAGATTTAAATTTCTCCATATGACTCATCTGTCATGTGAGATTAAAATAAAATGAGTTGTTGTATTTTAATTAGTCAGAGTATAGATGAGGTGACGCCCCAATAATATACCACTTTGGTCATATTTACAAGTTCTTTTTTATTAAAAAATTTGGTCCTATTTATAAATCCAATTTTAAGGTAGTAAATGCATTTTGTATTTTTTTACCTCTATTAATTTCAATAAACAAAAGGAATTTATTCATATTGACTTTTTAAACTAACCATAAATAAGGGCAAAATTGGAGATTTAACCTATAATTAATGAGTTAACTAACTCTCCTTGATATATAAGAATTAGTTAAAAAAGATTTATAAATAAAAGCAAAGTAGTATAATGTTTGGATTAGCTTTTGAAAATATTTTTTATAATTTACGAGATAAATCTATGAAAAAAATTTTATCTCAATTTATAAAAAATAGTTCCTAAAACCACGATTTAAATGTTTTCCCCAACATTATAATATTTCTCCGCCGAATGGCCTGTGAGCCCTATGCGGATAGCCCTCTGAGGTGCCTCTGTGCCGTGTGCGCTTACGCCTTGAGGACAAACATTTTGACATGTCATTCTTTAATTCTTTTAATTTATCGTTATTATGACTGTAATTATGCTTTGCGTTGTGCTGAGCTGTCTTTCTTAAATAATTTTGACGTTGCAAAATGCCAATCATCCGTTACTACTACTATGCCACAATGTTTTTTTACAAAAATTAATTATTCGCCTCAAGTTTTTGGAAATCATAATTGAAATTAAAGTCGTTATTGATAATCACAAAATTGTATAGAATATCGACATTTAAAACATCATTTAAATTGTATAGAGTATCAACTATTTTGATTTAAATTAAAATAAACATGACAATCAAGTATGATTTGGATTAATTGAAGTTAGGTTCACGGGCTTATTAACAATGTGGTGGGAAGTGATAATTTGGCCCTTGTGGCATTTCCCTCCTCTCTTGTTATATTCTTATCTTATTTTCAGTTATTTCAGAGTATTCACGGAAAACAATATGCAGTTTGATGGGCAACACAGAAATTACATAATTATATTGATATGTTGATACTTAATAATTACAAATGATGTAACCACACATGACTACTTAGGTGTCTAAACCCGTTCCAATGAAACGTGGACACATTCCCGTCTTCGTTCCACCATTGCAATTCTCTCGTGTAGTTCTCTTTTCTGATCTCTGCATACCATCCGTATTCACCTGTCTAACTTGTTGGTAGGAGAGGGTGAGATTCGAGCGAATCTTAATAAGAAAACAATACCAACATGCATGTAAGATAAATGTTTAATGCATGACAAGCTTGCATTACATAACTCATGCTCACACAATGACATATCTGCGCGCTTAATGTTTCAAACAACATACGTATGGCCATAACATAACTAGAAACAGAGCTTCAATTATTCATATATGTTTCATATAACTAAGCAAAGCAATAACATGCATCAATACACCAGCACAAATATCAAATACATGCAGGATAGTACTGGTAATTCAGGGTGGGCCAGCCCACCACTTTTAAACCGGTGGCGGCCCGATTAAAAACAGGCTAAGCCTGTTTAGCCCGCGGGCTGATGCAGGCTGGCCCGCTTAAATTTTTTTTCTCTCAAATATCCTAGGTCCCTTATCTCATTTTCCTTTGATGATGTGTTTAATTAATTCCTCATACTTTTTATTTGACACTTATTTTCATATTATATTTATTTATTATACTATTATTAAATTAAAAAGAGATGTATTTATATAGTTTTGTGATGTAAATAGATGAAAAAAAAAAAGGAAAGTAAGAATGAAATTGATTTCTTAACACAAATGTATAAAAGAAAAGAAGTGTGATATAAGCGGGTGAAAGAGAAAAAAATTAAGAATTTAAATAATAAAAAAAATTGGCGGGCTGGCAAAAGTCAGCCCGTGAAGGGGGCGGTCTGGTGCAGCCCGCGCGAGCTGGCCCGCAACTCGCGGGCTAGCCCGTTTTCCCACTCCTAATACAGGAGAGGTAAGTTCCCTACCTTTACCCTTTTTTATCTTTCTAGGTTCCTCGTACTTCGTGCCTCGTAATGCGTCCTAGTAACTCGGATTCTCAAATCGGTCCTAAAATGTCAAATATACAATTTTAGGCACTTCCAATATGCTTCTAGTGGTAATATGAGCCTATTATTAAAGATGACCAAAATGCCCTTGGAACCCCAGCCCGGCCCTGCCTTACCCGACCCAACTATAATTTTTTTGAAATTTTGACCCGGGCTATTCTGACATAGTTTTGCCCAATGAATCTATTTTTGACCTCATTTTTCTCAAATTCCAGCCCCAATTACAAATTTACCCCCGGCAGCCCTTATGTGAGGGTTTTAAGGCTATTTTTGTCATTTCACTTTTTAGGGCTTTTCTCACTTTGCACCTAACATGAACCCTACACAATTTTCCATTCTAAACACAATTTAATCATCAAAAACACCAAAATCCAGTCCAAACACAGCCCAAAACATATCTGGACAAAATTCTTTAAAAATTAGAGAAAATGAAGTTTTATGATTTCAATCCATAAAACACCTTCTTATCACCTTTAATCACTTGTTTAACTACTTAATCATATTCTAAACATGATTAGACTAAATTTGGGCAGCACCTCTCCTTAGGATTTCAACATCCCAGGTTTACAAAATCCACAACCATTCCACAAATCAAGATAAGAACACCAATAATAACAACCATACACCAAAGGAAATAGGATTCTTGAAGTTACCTTTAGTTTCTCCACTTTCTCTCTTTAAAACCATCCTCCCTTTCTCTCACAACCTTGAGATTTTGCTTGCTACACAATGTTTTTCATGAAGATCAAGAGATTAGGGAAACTATTACACATGTTTGGAAGCTTAGACACTTGAAAGTACAAGTCTTACCTTTGATTTCTCCTCTTTGAGCTCCTCTTTCTCTCAAGTTTTCTTAAGCTCTCTCTCTCTCTCTGGTGTTCTTGGATGAAAATGAGGAAGAGAAGAGATGAAGAAAGAGTTAATAATAGCTTCATCTTTTTCTTTAATTATCTTTATTACAAAAATAGGATTTATGACCTATGTACTTGGCTTTATCTCCTTCTAAATATGTCATAATACCTTCCATTAGATTTGAATCAATTCCTTTCCTCTACTTGGCCCATAAGATGATGCCCCATGGTCCCTCTTTACACCAAATTGGGCTTCATTACATTAGCCTTAACTACATGCACACAATATTAGATTTTATTCTAATTTCATATGTGCTCATACTTTAACAGTTATAATTTAATCTCTTGATTTTAGATGATACCACTTGGTATGTTTATAAGCCAATAATTATTTTCCCCTCTTATTTCTTTATTCCACAATTTACACAAATGCCAACACATTTTATTTTCCAATTTTTGGAATAGTTGACCTTCTTGACAGACTTTTTACCTTAACTTTGAAAAATCATAACTAAATTTGTAGACATTGTTTTGGAGCGATTTCAAAGGCTATAGAACCCTTATGAGTCTAGTTTTAAGGAAAAATATAGAATCCTGCCAATTCAAAGCACATAATTCCCAGATTTTCAATATTTGCATGTTGTTCCAAAAATTTTCCAGTTTCAGAGCGTAAACTTTAAAAATACATAACTCTCGATCCACTATTCAAAATGGCCTATAATACCTATCAAATTAAAGCCCTGGATGTCTACTTTCACCCTATAAAATATCATAATTTTTGGATATCATTTGTTCATCCAAAATCCCAAGACAATCTCACTGTCTCACAGGAAATTTCAATGGAAGCATAATCACATTCTCCAAAATTCATCAGTTTACTTTCTTTAATACTCCAAAGATATAAGAAACATTAGGGCATATATTTGGGACACCTACTAAATCAGAACTTAGCAGTCCACTTAATTTAGGCTTATTCTCAAGCCTCCAATTCTAAAATTCAGGATATTACACATTTCTCTCCTCTACTCCTCCGTTTGTAATCACTTGCTACTCTCCTAAATATAAGTTACTCATACCCTATTCTTACATACTCCTTTTGTTTTTAATTATAAGCTTTAAATAATCGATATATGTTTATTAAGAAAATAGTTAAAACTAATTAAAAGCAATAAATATGTATTTTTTTCCTAATGAGGATAAGTGTAAAAGACAATAAATGTAACACATACAATCAAGGGATAAAGTAAGAAAAAATGCAATAAATACTTTTACAAACCTAAAATAAAACTTATATTTTAGGACACGTATATTTATAAATTTGAAGCTTATATTTTGAAACGAAAGGAGTATAAAGGAATGCTTAAATTGATAAAAAAATTTGCATTTGCCGTATTAAATTTTTGTCCTTCTCTATTTTATAAATGATTTTCACACTTCTCTCTCATAATTCTCTCTTTCCAATAGAAATTAAATAGGGATAAAATTGACAAAACATTATTTAATTACCCTACAAGTGACTTATATTTTGAACAAAACTTTTTCCCAACAAATGATTTATATTTAAGCACACAGTGGTATTTAATTCTGGCATGCAACATAATGTTGGCTCATCCCCCTCCATTATCCTCCACCACCACCACTACTACTACTAGAGTAAAATACTCTAATTATCCTTCTGTTTTGCTTTAATTACACATACATCCCTCTATTTTGGAAACAAAGTTAAGAATATTCTAAAATGATTCTAAAACCTTATTTTTAATTAAAATTAATATAAAAAATAAAATTTATTCACTAATTTACCCTTAATATTAAATCCCAAATTTTAATTGATAGCTTGTAAATATCACAACCTTTTACAATTTCGAACAAGCTTTTTTAAATGTTTGTAAAAAAATATATGAAATTAAAAATTTAAATGACTTATACACTCCCTTAAACCTATATAGTTTATTATATTTGATTAAAAAGATGTGTTTGATATATATTTTTTTCATTTAAGAAACTAAAAATAAATAAAATTCAATAAATATGGTGAAAATTAAAATTATAAACTTTATAATCTCAAAATTAATAAAATTTTAACATATTAGAAAGTTTAAAAATCTACTAGAATTAAAATTTGGTAGGTATAAACAAGATATCAGATAATAATATCAAAAAAAGTGATGGGTATAAATTTTTTTTTGTCCCATATAAGTGTGTGTGTGTGTGTGTAAATAATTCTAATGTTAAAAGGGGTATTATGGTGAAACAAAAGTCCAAAAGTTAAATTTAATAGTTAACTAACAGTTTAAGTGGATGGAAATAGAATCTTGAACTATGACAGATGTTTGTATAACATACATTATAATTTTAAGGGAGGTATACATGAGTTTTCAAAATAGGGGGATAATTAGAGTATTTTACTCTTATTACTACCACCATCACTACCACTCTGATCCTATTTATAAGTTAAATTTGGAAAAGATTTTAATCGTTATTACAAGTCTACTTTAGAGTAATGAATCAGAGTATTACAATTTTGACATTATTCAAGGTAGAGAGAGAAGAAAAATGTGAAAAATACACATTCATAGATGAGCACAAAATTAATTTTTTTTAATCAATTTAGTTTATATTTATTGAGTTAGCTAATTCTCCTTACTAGGTAAGAATTAGGTAATTTAAACTTATAGATATAACCATAGTGATACTACTATATAGAGTCAGAAAATTGGGTTGAGCTCGTTAGGGCAGCCCGTTTAGGCCAAAGCCTGTCAAGAGCATGTTTATGATTTAGAGCCTCCAGAAGAAGTTGGACCTAAAAGAGTCAGTTATGTAGGGTCGCATGCTTAAATGAGCCGGCCCTACAAGGTCAACCCTTTTATGGCCATTTAATACACACACACACACACACATATACATATATATATATATATATATAATAAGGCTATAATTGAATGTAGACCCTTAGTCTCTCACGAGTCATGATGGACATGGAGAAAAAAATGACAATGTTATCAATATTGTGATGATGAATATTGTTTAAATAAGCCTCAATGACGTTGATAGTGATGACGGTCATGGAGAAGAAAATAACAATGTTATTTATATTGTTTAGTATTTAGTTTATGATTATAACCTTACCTACTTATTTATTTGACTGTGGTTGTGTACTTGTGGTTATGGTTGACTAGTAGTGGACATTAGCTTTAGTTTGGATTTAGGTCTTAGTGTTTGTGTTTTATTAAACATGAATAATGTTTGATGTTTTAATTTAGTTTTGATAATATTCATTACAAAAAAAACACCTTATTTCTAACGGAATTTGGCACGAAAATTTTTCCGTACAAATTCAATTTTCGTGGCAAATTCCAATAGAATTTCCCATGGCAAATTTAGCCACGGAATTTTTTCCTTAGAAAATTTCGACTGATTTCCGAAGAAATTTTTCGTGGCAAATTGCCACGGAAATTTTCCGTCGGAAAAAATTAAAATTTATTAATTTTTTTGAAAGATAATATTTATAAAATTAAAATATTAATTATTAAATAATTCTATTTAATCTTAATTATTAAAATTATATTATTATTTACTAATATTATATTTAAATTTTCTACTAAAATAATATTTATGATATTATTATTTTATTTTATTTAAAAATAATATATATGTTATTAATATTATGTTTATAATTTTATATTAAAAATAATATTTATAATATTAAATTATTATTTATTAAGTAATTTTAATTAAAAAAATCTGTTTAATTAAATATATAAATATTTTTTTACGTTTTTATTAAATTTTTCATTATTTATAAAAATATTATATTTAATTAATAATTAATTATATGTATATAATTAATTAATTATATGTATGTATGTATGTATATATTTGATAATATTATATATATAATAATATGTAATAATATGACATAGGTTTATTTCGGTGCAACTGGTAAAGACTTGCGCGTGAAGGTGTCGGCAGCCTGAGGTCGCAGGTTCGAATGGAAGGAGGGGCATTTTCAGGAATTATGAGATGAGATGCGGACACGTGGCAGTCAGGGGAGAGGGACATGTGGCTCCCAGGGAGAGGGATACATGGCGCACTGAGGAGCAAACACGTGGCATTTGGAAATTTAAAAAACAAAAAACTTTGGATTTTTTTTTACAAAAAAACTTTTGTGACGGAAAGGAATTCTGTTAGAAATTTCTAACAGAATTTCAAATTTGTTTGTAACACACCTATTAGCAACGGAATGGAGTCCGTCAGAAATGCAATCCGTCAGAAAAGCTGATTCCATGATAAATTCCGTCAGAAATTCAATGTTTTTTTTTTTGTAGTGATTTATGTTTTAAATTAGGTATTGTAGCCTTCAAGCATATATAAATAAAAAGATGCTAAACAGGTCTAAAGTCCACGGGCCGGCAGCAAATATCTATACATTTTTTGGACTCGAGCCTAAACGGCCGGCCCATTTTCCCAGTACTACTACTATATCATGTCCTTACCTATATAATAACTAATTTGTGAGACAACTGATTTGTGGATATTAAGAAAATTAGTTAAATTAATTATTTTATAATACATGTATATTAAATTTCCTAAAATACTCTCTTCAATAATGTGAATTGGAATTACTCTTGATAGGAACTCTTTTTGGGGTTTTATCTTTACCATCAAAATGAACCACTTATCCAATTGTTATACTTAAAATCGGAAGTATTCCTAGTATTTTTTTTTATCATGAAAGAATCACAAAAGATCAGGAGAAAGGAATTTGTTTACTAAAAAGTCTCATAATAAGATAATAACATGTAATAACAAGTTTCAACTTATGAAATGATATCACTTGCATATAACTCAATATTAAGATTTTCACTCACTTTTTTTTTTTTTTGGCCAAAAGATTTTCACTAGAGCCAGGAATTCGGGCCGAGCCCGTTTAGGCCCGAGCCCGTCAAGGACCGGGCCTATGATTTAGAGGCTGAAAATAGAAACGGGCCTAAAAGGGCCGGCCCTTTTAGGCCCGTTTAATTTTTTTTAAAATAAATTAATAAATATAATATCATTATATCAAATTATCAATATGAGAGACACCTAAGTTCCTAATAGAGTATTAATAACAGGCAAACACTTATTAATTGGTTTGATTTATTTTATTTTCTACAATGTTTTATTCATTTAAACTTAAAAAAAAAGGCTAATTTGGATATTAGATGATTATTTTAACTAAAAATTTATGAGTTTTAAAAATAATGTATACCAATTTAAAGCAAAATAATAAATAAATTGTAAAACTTTAAAAAAAATTTGAATTAAAATGAGTTTAAGCCCGTTTAGGCCCGAGCTCGTGAAGGGCCAGCCCTGTAGGGCCACAGGCTGTAAAAATATGGTACTTTTTAGGAAACGGGCCTAAACCGGCCGGCCCATTTAGGCCCGAGCCCGTGAAGGGCCGGCCCGTTTTCCCAACTCTAATTTTCACTCAATTAATATTAAGATTTTTGGTGATGACTTTGATACTTCATGATGATTATCGATCCTCATTATTATTGTTACCATCTCTTTCATTATATTTATCTCTTATAATTATTGCATACAGATTTAAGATTATAATAAATATGAAAAAATATGATATCCTTTATTAAATTTGGCATTTATATTAATGCCTCTGAAATTATTGTTTTATTCTAAAAGTGAAAGAAAAATAATATTAAACGTTACTTTAAAATCAAGAAAGATTATATAACATGAGACAGACGTTTTTTCTCCAAAAAAAATTGAAATAAAAGGATTATATTATCAGTATTATTTGTGTGTGGCATTAAACTATATAAGCTCTTTTTTGAAGATAAAGCATATCTTTTGCGGAACCCGAAGAGTAAGCTAAGTGACCTGAATTAAAATAGAACCTTGTCAAGCCAAGCCACTTCTCACATATTATATGTATACCCTGTAAAGGAACGTGCCTCATAATGACTACTTTCCAAAATGCAAATGTAAAGGGCCACTTTTTTTTCCCCCTTATACTTCAATGAATCATTACAACAAAACCAGCCATCAAACACGATTAAAAGTAGGTTTTTATTTTAATCAGAAAGTGGAGAAAAAAATTCAAAATTTTTATTCAGAAAAGTGTCAACCTTTAATACCTGATGGTACTTTAAACACGGTCTCTAATACTAAGCTTCCCTCCTCTTCATTAGAAAACAGAGATGAGATGTGGTGGAAAAAATTACAAATCCACATGAAAGTCATGGAGATCTTACATTCAAACACACTAAATTTTAAATTTTTATTTGATAATTTTTACATAAGGATATTTTAAATAATACGTGAATGCTAATTCTCAAATAAGGTCCAAAATAACTATAAAACAACTGTTTCAAAATTCTAAATCGTGATTGCAAATTAAATCATATACCAGGTATAACTACTACCAACTTTAGATGTGGTTTGTTCGCCTACGAAAGCACTTTAAGGAGCGAGATGTAGCCGTAGTTGTGAAGAGATAAAACATCAAAGGCAGGGCGAGAAAAATCAACCATGTGTATCACGTAGGAATATTTCGTACGGTAATCTAACCAACAAAAAAAAAAAAAGAGACAGTGTGAGACATATAGAGCTAGGAGAGATAGAAGAAAATAAAACAGAGAGATAACACCGTTTAATCTTGAAAATTCACTCATTTTCTCCTCTTCTTTTTGTTGTTTACTAAATATAAACATAACCTAACAAATAAGCATTCTTTATATTGGGATAGGATGAGAAGCATAGATGAAAAGTCAATCTTGTGAGTGAATCAACCCAAACCTCTTTTTTGTTTGTTGCTCTATACTGATATCCTCTTGTTGGAGGCAATCCTATTCGAGGTACTGTCAGACACTAAATATTGATGCCTCTCTCAATAAAGATTCAAACTTTAATTTTCCACATTATAGGGAGCTAGTCCTTTCGTTAGAGCCAACCCCGTTGCTAATTAACCCAAACTTTGAAATGTTCCTATAGCCTATCATAAAGCATTATTTCTATGTGGACTGGGCCTCTGACCTCAAACTATATTATGTACGGAAGGCCCAAACTCATCTCCAAGGAGCTGTAAATGAAGTTTTATGAGGATCATTTTCTTTTGGGAAAATTACATTGTGATCCCGGATAAGAAAAAATATGAAAAATATAATCCCTTGAAGTCTCAAAATTGAAATTAAACCCATGGGACTTTGTTGCAATGAATTGCAATCATGGACTTGTTAATAGACGCTTATGGACTTGCTAATAGACGCCTTTGAACTTATCAATGGACACCTCTAGACTTATCAATGACGCGCCTTGAACTTGCAATAACGCGCCTAGGAACTTGTCAGCGTACTCCCATGGACTTGTCAACGGAATTGGCACTATTATAGAATATAGATTCTGCTACCCTAAAGGAAATTCCTTTTTAAAATAGGGACGTCTAAAATATAGGCGGTGGCATTTTTGTAACATCCCAAATTTTATTCACCAAGAATATATTGTAATTATTATATATATTCAATGAAATGGTGAATATTTAAGGCCAAAAGAATTAAATATTGAAAATTGAAGGTTGAATAGTGTTTTCAGTGAAATCGCCTGCGAGGCAGTGAGATTGTCATATAGTTTTGGAAGACCAAATGATGACAAAAAATTATGAAATTTTATAGGGTGAAATTAGACATCCTAAGCTTTAATTTGATAGGTTATATGACTCAATTGAAGCTATGTACAAAAATATATGAATTTTTGAAGTTAATCCAGAAAATCTGGAAAGTTTCTAGAGCAACGGTCAAAGATTGAAAATATGGGAATAATATGATCATACCCAGTAAAATTCCATATTTTTCCTTGAAACTAGACTCAATGAGGGTTCCATAGGCTTTGGAATCGCCTCGAAACTATGTCTAAAAAATTAGTTATGATTTTTCAAAGTTAAGGCAAAAAATCTGCTAGAATTGGCATTATTCCGAAAATTTAAGAAATAAAGTAATCTTCCTTTTTCTCTTAATTATTTTAGAAATTAAGGGATGAAGGAGGAGAAGACAAGTGTCAAAATCCAATGAGACCAAGTGCCAACACCACATGAAAGATGATGGAGATAATTGTTGTGTCATAAGTCCTTACTTATGTCATAAGGTTAGGTAGCCAACTTTTGCACCAATTGACTTGAGTAAATGGAAGGAACACTTGATTTAGTTGGAGCATTAGAGGGAGCACGTTTTTGGCTAACCAAGGGAGAAGGAAATGATAATTAAGGTTGAGTGTACACAAAAGGGAAGCATGGCAAGGTTGAGTGCACACAAAAGGGAAGTATGGTGCAAGCATGGAGGCAATTATGGTGGTTGACATGTGTCACCATAACAACCCTTAGATGAGATCAATGGTTTGGAATCAAGGGAGTATTTTTATGAAGGCTTTCTCTTCCCTTCCCTTCATGCATTTTCGTTCAACATAGAGAGGGAGAGATTTTGGTGAAACTTGGAAGAGTTAGAGGGAAGAAGAAGAAGAAATCTTAAAGTAAGAGTTGATTCTTAAGCTTTCCTTGTAACATTTCCCCTACATCCTTCTCTAAACCATGTTTCTTCATGAATCTATGATCTTGAAAACTTATTCTTAGCTCAAGGAGAAGAGAGAGAGGACTTCCTAGAGAGAGAAACACCAAGGATCAAGAGGTAATCTCCAAAATTTCAACTTCTTTGTGTATTGAAGTTGTTGTTGGTGATTGTTGTTTGGTTTATGTGATTTTTGGTTAAGTTGTAAATTGGAAAAGCCATAATCCTAAGGGGTTATGCTGCCTAAAATCCTTTAAATCATGATTATGAAGTGTTTAAATGAATTAATCTAGGATTAGAAGTGGAAAAGTACAAGTTTTAGAAGCTAAAACACAAAACTCAATTTTTCCAATTTTTGACCAATATTTCGGCCAGCACAGATCTGAGGGAAGGAGTTGGATTTTCATAAAATAAATGGTTCCATTGGATTCAGTGGGTAAAAATAAGTGGGATTACAGTTGGGCACTTTTTCGGTAGAGGCCGAAAAAGCATAATTACGAAAACGCCACTGAAATCCCTAAATAGGGGTTGTCAAGGGTATTTTTGTAATTTGACAATGAATTTGGTGATTTCAAGCCCAGAAATTAATTCCTTGGG
The DNA here is from genome assembly GCA_963855925.1 of Inga laurina. Taxonomy (NCBI): domain Eukaryota; kingdom Viridiplantae; phylum Streptophyta; class Magnoliopsida; order Fabales; family Fabaceae; genus Inga; species Inga laurina. The sequence goes on from OY979711.1 coordinate 58,896,012, forward strand.
CGAAAATAAGTCAAAATAGCCTTAGTCAAAATTTTAGGAAAACATGCCATCGGGCCGGGTACGGCGGGGCCGGGTCGGGTTCCCAAGGGCATTTTTTTGTAAATTTTCACCATAGACTAATATAACCACAATATACACTATGGAAGAGTCTAAAATGATACTTGGATAGGTTATGACCTATTTCTGGTACATTTAATATTTTAGGACCGATTTGGAGGCCGGATACGACACGTTTTTCGAGGCACATTTAAAAGAGGATTATAAAGCTTTGAGGTAGGGACATTATCCTTCATACACTATGCCATAAGTTATGTGATTGTGTGGATGCCATTGTTTTGTAAATGCACTTTATTAATAACATGATTTGCCTAGAGAGAGGCTGTTAGTGCTAGAGGTGCACTTACACTGGGAGTTGGCAGAAGTCCAACCGGTATAGATTGTGGGGCTGGGCCCTACTCATGTATACATGATGATGATGTGTTTATATTGTTCATTAATTTGTGCATACCTTGGTGCATGACATATTTACTTTTCGCATTTTCTATGAACGATATTATGTCTCTACGGGGATTCTTCGGAATCTCACCCTATTTTTAAACAAATACCTCAGCAAGTACTAGTGGGTCAAAGGGCAAAGATGTTGACACCGAAAAATGAGTGGCACGTGTCTCGAGGCGAGGATATGAACGTGGTTATGCCTTAGTCTATGCCTTAATATTTTGGATAATTTGTAAATATTAAAACTTCCGCTGTATTTTCTGTTTCCGTCGACAAACAATATTGGAATTGTAAACGAATGACGTTGGGATCGTAAACGAATATTTTTATTAGTATAATGGTACTTTTCTGTATGCCCATTGAATTCCTTCTTTATTACTCTTCGATTATCGAAATGGAAATGAGTGTTGACATTTTTGTAATTCTATGTGGAAACTAGTTGGCTTTAGACGTCCCAAATTCCATTTGGGACGTCTAAAGTTTAAAAAAAAAATTAATTTTTTTTACTTTAGATGTCCCAAATTGAATTTGAGACGTCTAAAGTAAAATTTTTTTTTTACACTTTAGACATCCCTTTTTCAATTTGAGACGTCTAAAGTAATTTAAAAAATTTCATTATGAGCTGTATTGAATATAAGGGACACTTGTCCCTTATATTAAATAAAGAGACGCTTTCCTTCCTCTCTCTCCCTCTCCCTCTCCCCCCCACAACATTTTTCAATTTCTCTTAGAAGAGTTGTAGAGAGAAACACACATTCTATAGATTCAAATGGCTTTCTCCTTCAGTGTTCTCGCCATCCTCCCCCTTCTCATCATGCTCTTCGGTGCCCTTATTTGCAACGATAACTCTCTCTTTATCATTTCCCAAATCTTACATGCTTGTCTGTTTATTATTATTATTATATAAGTTCCTCTCTTTTTTCACAATCAAATCTGGTACAATGCATCTGAGTAAAAAATGGATTTTTGAATTCTAAAATTTGACTAAAAGAAGTTTGAACAAAGCTAGCAAAGTGGTGAAGTGTAGTGATGCCAAAAAAACGAAATTCCAGAGCCAAAAAGAGAATGGAGAAAACTAGCATTTGTGTTCAACAAAACTAATGCAGAGGGTTCTCGTTTGGAACTTGTGTTTACTTCCGTAATTGATGACCTCAGCATCTACAGGAGATTTGAAATTCAAATGACTTTAGACATCCTTTTTTAAAAAAAGGAACATCTAAAGTGGAGACTTTAGACGTCCCTATTTCAAAATTAGGACGTTTAAAGTCCCATTTTAGACATCCCTTTTTTTAGGGACATCTAAAGTCCCACTTTACTACTCCTCTCACATAGACGTCCCCCTATTTTTGGATGTTAAAAGTGCCAAAATATGGACGTTAAAATCCCTGTTTGTAGTAGTGTGGAATTTATTGCAAAAAAGTCCCACAGGACTTAAATGTAATTTTGAGATTTCAAAAGACCTCTTTTTTTTCATATTTTCTATTGTCTGAGAGCTAAATGTAATTTTGAGATTTTCAAAGGACCATAAGAAAACGAGAAATTAATTAGTACTCTCTCTTGTCTTTATTATAAAACACCAATTAACAAGAGTTTTTTGTCCTTTTTTATAAGGTGCACTCTTATTTCCAAAGAGTATTAAATATCTTTTCTCCATGTATGCCCACATTAAATAAGGGTAGTGTGAGAGAGTAATAATTAATATGATATTAGAAATTAATATAATTAGTAAAGGTAATATTGAAAATTATTTAAATTTTAGGACAAATTTACTGACTTTGACTATTTTTATTGATTTGAGAGAATTGTTAATTTGTGCTTTATAATAAGGATAAAAACGAGTACCCATCAAGTAGTAATTTGTTGCATGTGACCAAAAGGACCAGTCCCTCAAAACATTAAAAACTAAGGTTTGAATTCATATTAGGAGAGGCATTCACATTTAATAGTGCCTTAAATAAGATTATTTTCAATAAGGTGATCCTTGTGTAATAATAATTTGATGCCCATGAAGTAGGATTGAACATATTGACTCAAATAATATTATACCAAAATAAAAATATATGGCATCAAACACTGCCTCTTAACATTCAGATCGTGCTAAATCATGTAGATAAGAAGAAGCTCCTAGAGAAATGGAAAACACCTAATAAAAAAAATGGAAAACAACTTTTACATAGTCTATGTTTTGTGCTTACATTTGGGAATAAATTATCTTTGCCACTAGTACAAAAAATGTGATTTAAACCGGCACATTTAGACGATTGTAGTGAATGAGGTCTAAAAGAAATGCGCGGTGACTTTTTCGTAATTATAAAGAACTTGGGAGACCGGTAATTATAATAACCAGTCAAAAAACTATTATTTAGACCGGTTCTATACTAACCGGTCTAAAAAGATTAAGTTTTAGACCGTTTACTGAAAGAACCGGTCTAAAATAAAGCTTTTTAAGACCGGTTCTTCTAACAACCAGTCTTAAAAGTCCACTTTTAAAACCGATTGTTAGAGAACCGGTCTTAAAAAGCTTTTAAGACCGGTTATCCTATTAACCAGTCTTAAAAACTTTCCCTAATATTTTCGCGCCTCCACTCCCCACCGTCCTCCATTCTGAAATCTCTCTTCCATTCTGAATCAACCTAGCTTCTTTAATCCCAATCTTTTCTCTCCTCAGTGCTCGACTCCCCGTCCCTTAGCTGATCTTTAAATTGGAACAATCGAATCCAGCCGGTCGAGCTGCTCGTGGTTGTTGCTCGTGGGTCGCCGTCTTCCTTTGCTTCAGGTGGTCAGCTCCATTCATTATTCACTGCATTTTAGGGACGTCTTCGTCTTCATCCTCTTGTTTGAGGTATGTTTCCTCATCCTCTACATTTACCCCTCTATAATTACTATATAGAAGTTGTTGCCTCCAGATTTGGAATTCCAGTTGGTATGTTTGGTGTTTAAAACCGTCTCACAAAAGCTTGTCTTAGTTCTGCCAATTATTGTATGAGCAGAAGTTTTGGGGAAAACTGAATAGTTGTTCAGGCAAGATTCGGTTTAGTGTATTACAAATTACTGTGTAATTAGTGAATTTATTGAATGCCAATGTCAGTGCCTTACCATTATTTTACTCTGAGTTTAATATTATAAAAACTTTATCTTTTGACTAGAAGATATGGACCTTATACCTGCTCCAGTTTTGCCAACACCGACTGGTTTATTGATGACTATTTTGATAATAATTCAAATTACTGAAAGAACCACTCTACCTTGAAGCTTTCTTTAGAGAACAAACCCTCTCTTGTCATGCACAAACCTATTGATGACGCTAGTGAGTCTTTGACCAAATTTAAATTTATCAAATATTTCATTCATAGGAAAAGAAGATATTTTTTTTCCAATTATAATGTATTATTCGTGATTAAATCCTTCAAATTTAATGATGATTTCCTGTTCTGCTAGTAATTTGTAAACTATTTTAGGCAATAGTGCTATACTCTGATCAATGGATAAGAAAAATGAACACAAAATGGATAAGAAGGTAAAGGAGAGTCTATTGGATTGGACATTTCACATTAGCTTGGGGCTAAAGAATACAGCTTGCACACTGATAAGAGAATCTTGAAACTTCAATGGGTCATTCAAACTCCTGCACCGGCCAAGCCAACGGAAATTAATGTTGTATGACAAATAAAGGAATTTACTAAACAAAAAAAAAACCATTCACAACACAAATAAGGCCATTTGTCTTGTTAATTCCAAAAGTGTAGTTTTGAATTCATTTATTTGTCTTGTGAATATCCTTATATGTCTTATAAACATTTCTTGCAAATCTTCCCCTTCTCTAGATTTATGTGATTGTAATGCATTGTTGTAGTTGTTGAGTCTCTAGGCTTTTAGTTGGTCCCTTGTTAAGCTCTCAAATCTCAATATTGTGTTGAGAACTTTAGTCCTCGAAAAAAAATGATATCTAGCCAAATTATTGAAAGCATGTTTTTTATTAAAAAAAATTTCAACTCAAAAGACTTCTATTTTCTTTAGCCAAATTATTGAGAACATTTTTTTTAGCCCATGTTTTGAAGTTATTTCTTTGCCTTGAAATCCCTTTTGTTTTTTCAATATTTGTTGATCATCGATGTTGATTTCTACTATTGTTTGAAGGAATCCCTACTGCTTAATCATATATACCTTATTTCTCAAAGGTATCTGGGTGAGTTCTTATCAGTATTATTCCCAAAAGTATCTCCTTTTATTAGTAAACAAGAGCTGCATATGTATTATTCTGCATAGCTTCAATAATGAGCTAAAAACACTATTCTTCTTCAACTAATTTCATATACTGTTTTGCCTATTTGTATATTGCGATTTATCCATATGTCAATTTGTTTGTTAAGCTTGATATTGAATATGTTGGAAGAGCTTGATATTATGTGTTTTAATATTTTAATTATGTCATGTATTTGAAGTTTATAATAGTGTTTATCAATCAAGTATAGTTAGAGTTTTTTTCTTCACCAAGCTATGCCCAGCCCTTCCTATGAACACCCCTAAATTGTATCCAATATGCAATCTGTTACTTACTTCATACATGCACTCCATTGCATCCGTTGCATTTTGCATTGTTCACTATTGCTTCAAGATTCATTACTGTTGTCATTTGGTCCTCCTTACTGTCTAATTGCACTATTGGTGTTATTTAGTGCTAAACTAAGGTTGGTCATTACCTTTGGCTAAATTCTTGACAAATTTGCTTGCACTCTACTGTAACTGGAATTACTGTCAAAGTTGTGCATTAAGCTATCATGCATAGTTTCCTGAAGTCTGGAATTTAAATAAATTTCTGCATCATTATGAAGCCTCTGCTGAAATTGAGCAAATCTATTTGGCATTTTCTGTGCATTTGATATGAATTTCTTGTCTGCTTTTTGTTTTTGCAGGTTGGGTTAGCTCAAGCATTATCTTCATCTGAGTTTTGCTGCACATTCTATTGCAATGATCTGCTGTTAACATTGTTTGAACTCATTCCTAGTTTTTCCCTGTTTCAAGCCTCTGTTTGACGTGGATGTTGTTTGAAACTTGGTGAAAATGTGCATTTGCACTTCATTTACCTTGCTGGAACAAAATTGAGTCTTTGGAAAGCTGTCATAGTAAATTAAATCTTTGAAATACTTTCCCAATCTGTTGAGTTAGAGATTGAAACTATAAGTGCATTTCCGCTGAAATTGAGCAAATGAAATATACATTACTTGCTGCCATATTCTTCCATACTGTATTTAAAGTACTGTAAATGAATCATCAATGTGTGATTGGCTTGTCTGAAAAGTTGTTACTGCTATAGACTGCTGCCTTTAAATATTGAAATTGAAATATGTGATTGTTTTGTACTGCTGTTAAAATAGGTTCATTAAACATGCTGCTGGAGTTGGGTTATATTTTTGTTATCATTCTGACCTTTTGCTTGTTAACTTGATATTGAGAATATATATTCACTTGTGCATAACTTGAATTCAACAATCGTGAAATTTGTGAAACTGTCCATTGCGTAGATAAGATTTTTAGAACATCAACTGCATATATATATTAAAGGGAGATTTTTAAAAAAAATAGAACCTTTAAGATGGGTCGTAGCTACAACTGGTCTTAAAAGTAATTTTGAGACCGGTTGTGCTTACAACGGGTCTTAAAAGGTCTGACCTTTCAGCCCTATTGTAAGCAGACACGTCTTAAAGGTGACCTTTAAGACCGGTTTAAACCGAGCTGATTTGCGCTCAGAATACTAAATGACCACAACCCACACTCACCAGATTTCATAGCTCTCGCAATCGGCCCTCTTGATCATGCAAGACGGTTAACAGCATACAATATAAATGGCTTTAAGTTTTACACGGTTTCACGGGATCAATGATTGCAAACACAGAATTCGAGTGTTTATGGCACATTTGGGACAAGGAGTTATGCGAGCAGCAGTGAAGCCAACATGCAGTTCGGAGGCGTTCCTTACTATGGCAAGCTTCTTGATGTGGTCGAGCTTAATTACAAAGGCCGTTTCACGGTGACACTGTTCAAGTGTTTGTGGGCAAATACCACTACTTCTCGGGGACTGACAACTGACGACCTAGGGATCACATCAGTCAAGAGAGGCATAGGGATTGGCACATGGTCGTTCATTTAAAGCCAAGAGACCTTTACAACATGGGTGAAGGCGATAACATCGCCTACGAGAGTGAGCCATTTCAGCCAGCTGATTTTGAAAACTACTTCCCTGAAGGCGATGACAATTTACCTCTACTGCGGTGAGTTTTTTTAAGTCCACGTCATTTGAATTAAATTTTTTAAAATTAATAATACATCAATAACAATAATTTTTCTACAAAATTTCTGTAGGGATGGCGACGATGAGTGATCAAATTCAAATTATGCTTTTGTATTTACAAAAAATGCAAAAAAAATTTTAAAATAAAATGTAAAAAAAAATTAACATAATATTTGTAGCGGTTATTAAACCGCTACAAATAAAAAAAAAACCGCTACAAAATGGATATAACCGCTACACTAACCACTACATTAACCGCTACAAATAGCACTATAAATATTAAACCGCTACAAAAATACAAATAACCGCTACTAACTAATAACCGCTACACTAACCGCTACATTAACTGCTACAAATAGTACGTGGATCCCTATAAATACCCTTACCACAACTCATTTCAAACACTCCCCAATTTCTTTGCACTTTACCTTTCTTTTATTTTCTCTCATTTACAACTTCTTTCGTATGAGTAAAGGAGCTGAATAATACGATTAAATATGGTAACAAGATTTTAAAGTTTTTTTAGAATACTTCTTTCCTTTCTATAAAATTTATTCTAACCATTTTTTTTCTAGATATATCATAACTGTATCTCATTTTCATCTATTTTTCATCCACAATTACATTATATTAGATAACATAATAGTTCCTTATTACCTACCTATCCTTAATAATATTATTAATATAAATTTTATACTAATCCAATTCAATTACATTTTTCCTTTTTATTTATTAATAAGTTAAACTATTAAATAATAACCTAATTGAAATAGATAAAATAATAACAAAATAAACTATTTAATTTAATATTAAAAAAACAGAAACAAATAATTGTATATTTTTTAAAAAAATTTTAAATTTTTGTAGCGGTTATTAAACCGCTACTAAATAACGCGCCTTTTTACAACTAAAATTAAATTTTGTTTGGCGCCAAATTTGAATTTCACGAAATTAGTAGCGGTTTTCAAAACCGCTACTAATTTCATGAAATTCAAAATTAGTAGCGGTTTCTTAACCGCTACAAAATAAAAAAAAATGTCATTTTTTTTTCGCCAACAAAATTTCAATTTTTTATATTTGTAGCGGTTTGATAACCGCTACAAAAAAAAAAGTCATTTTTTTTCGCTCTCAAAATTTCAATTTTTTATATTTGTAGTGGTTATATAACCGCTACAAATATCTCTGAAAAAAATTTCATCCATGTGGGTGTTGTAGTGGTGAAGTTGAACCGCTACAAATGATGTAGCGGTTATTTTTAATTGAGTAGCGGTTTTATATAACCGCTACAAAACTGCTTGCAACATACGATTTAGTAGCGGTTCTAGTAACCGCTACTAACCTTGTTTGTAGCGGTTAGAACCGCTACTAATACCCATTTTTAACCGCTACTAAATTACATTTTTTTTGTAGTGTTTTAGGAACAACTGGTCTTAAAAGTATGACTTTTAAGACCGGTTGCAACAACCGGTCTAAAATATAACAGATTTTTTAGACCTGCTGTAACAAAACCTAATATACAACGGGTCTAAAAAATCTTTTTTAACCAGTCTAAAAAGTCAATTTTTCACTAGTGTGCGCAGGAGATTTTAAATGGCAAAAGATCCTTTAAAAGAAGTTGTTTTGAAAAAAAAAAAAATTCAAAATTCCAAAATGGAAGAGCTTGGGTTGGTTATGATTTGTGTGAAAGGAATGGCACCGTGAATTATACCCAAATGAAAGAAGAACAGCTCGGAAAAGCAGCATTATACATAGTGATGAGTGAGGATATACCGATATATCATAGAAAGAATTGATGCTTTGTTATCGTTAATTCGCACCAGCTCATACCAATTCCATTAAATCTTATTTATTCTTTTTTCTTTTTTGCCAACCTTATTTATTCTTTTTTCTTTTTTGCCAACCTTATTTATTCTGTTTCTCCCGTCCATAGAGAGACGAATTATTATTATGCTGATGCAGACATTTCGGGACAGCACTCTCTCTCGCGCGCGCACATGAGCAATCGTTTTTTAGCAACCTTATATATCTATTTTGTTTAATTTGTTACAATACAGCTTCCTTGGAAACGAAATACTCTTTGCTTCCGGTCTTAAATGACGGTGTTGGCTTTTTCTAAAGATATTAAGAAAGTTAATTAAATTATTTTAAAATATTTATATTTAATATTTTTTTAAAAAATTATTTTGTCTAACATGTAAACTGATATATAATTTAATAATACATAATATATGATATGATTAAGTAACTTATTTAGTTTCTTTAATCTTTTCAAAAAAAAAAAACTCAAACCCTATCTTATATTTAGCACCGAAGGGACTATCATGTAAACATGCTCGCACCACACTTTGGTCCTTAGGAGTATAAGTTTGTCATAAAATTTAATTTGTCATAAGCTTTAATTAAATTTTATTTATACTCCTCTGGTCCTATATATAAGACACTTTCAAGTTTCAACATGTTTCACACAGAACAAGAAAAACCTTAAAATTTATTAACTCTTTCATAAAATTTAACGACTTTTCAACTTTACCTCTATTTAATATATATTATATACATGAAAACAAAGTCAATACTATATACTCCCTCCGGTCCTTTTTATAATCAACTTTGATTCTTATTGCATAAAATGAACTGGCGGTTAAGATTAGTTAAAAAACAATAAATGTGTCAAAAATGTCATATTTGTTCTAAATATACCCCCATTTATGAAAAGAGCATAGGAGAGAGAATGAGTAACAAATATGAGAGAGTATGAGTATAAAAAATAAGAGAGAATGTGTAATAAATGAATAAATGAAAGAAAATTAGTGGTGAGTGGAGAATAATTAATATAAAAATGTGTATTTAATAAGGGTAGAATAGGAAAAAATAGTTTAAATTTTAAGACATAAGTAAAAAATTACTTATAAAAAGGACTAACCCCGAGAGAGAGAGAGAGAAATGCTTATAAAAATTACCGAAAGAAGTAATAAATTCATATAAAAATTTTCTATCTCTCCCTTATTAAAAGGACACCAAAAAATTTTCTTCTCCCTACACTATATGTAGGGCCAGAGGAGTATTTGTAACCCATTCTTACATACCAAAAAATGACAATTAGATCATTAATTATATCTTAAATAGATAAAATATTTTGAATCCGTCCTTATTAAAAAAGAAAAAATCTTTCTACATCTACTCATCATTCTCGCCTCTCTCATTGTTATTTCTTTTGAACTGAAATTAAATATGGGTAAAATTAAAAAATAATCATTAATAATTCTTCAAGCTACTTAATTATATTTGAGATCAAACTTTTTAGCGAGAATTACGCTTTGATCTCAAAGAAAAAGAGAAATAAACAAATAGTCCCTTGAAATTACAAAATTAAAAAATGATTTTATGAAATTGTCAATGCAGGCTCTTAGAATTGTTAATGATTCGCTCCTGAACTTATTAATGAGATCATTTTTTTATTCATTTTTTTTATTACCTGAATGTAATTCCCCAATCTTTTTACCTACAAACGATTTATAATAACATGCATGAATATAATTGCAGTACAACACGACCCCACCATTTAACTTCACATTCACGCAGCTTTCATCTTCCTATATTCTGAAGAGACGCCCACTCATTAAAGTCTTCTATTTAATCTCTCTCTTTTTTTAAAAGTACGCCCTCCTTTTCTATTATTATTTTCCATCGATCATTTCTACTTTTTTTCTTTTCGATAACACGATCATTTCTACTTTAATTTCCATAACAAATTAAAAATGTCACTCTCGTTAAAATTTTAAATTTGTTAAAAAAAAATCTGCGTAGTTTAAATATTTGCGTTTATTGTGAATTTTGAATTCTCACAAAATTTAATATTTCCTACCAATATATTTCCCAGGTTCACGACACTTAACAAATAAATTTTGAAATGAAGATTTGCTGCTGCATATATCATGCAACTTACAAAAATTGTTTGAAGCCAAAACAAAACGTGTGTGTGTATATAGCCTAGAGAGAGAGGAGTCTATACTTTTTAATCCCTATTCATGGTGTGTTGTTGTAATACAAATAAATTACGAACAAGTGAGTTTAAATTTTTTTAACAAATTGTTCCTTTTTTACATGTATGTTTGAACAATTAAATGTGAGAAATTTAAAAACAAATTATTTTAATCATGAACTGTATAATAAAAATTAAAGTTCAAAACTATACATCAAGCTGCTCATAAATGTGTTCAATCAAGAGAAGGAACCTATTCCCCTGGTCTGTGGCCCTCAGATAATTGGATTCCATCGTGTTAATATTATATATATAATTGAGAATATATACATATATATTTATATATATAATATTCTCAATTAATCTGTGACACCCCACACATAATGACCTCATATTCTTTCATATCTATACCTTCACCATCATCCACATCAACCACGCTATAAATAACTTGTTCTTCCCTCCCTCGCAAATCATCGACTCATAAATATCCTCTTGCCTAACAAAAAAAAAATGTCACTTAATTATAATGACCGTGGCAGTTACGGTGGCGGTTATGGTTATGGCGGTCGCCGATATGAACCATCACGTGCCCAAATCTGGGACAGCCCACACGATGACGCGCAGCTGCGATCGGCATTGACGTCGAGCCACATAGAGTGGAAGGACACCCCAGAGGCGCATGTGTACAAGGTGCACCTGCCGGCGCTGAGGCCGGAAGAGGTGAAGGTGGAGGTGGAGGAGGAGGAGAGGGCAGTAATCATCACCGGAGAGAAGAAAATAGAGAGGGAAGAGAGGAAGGGATTGAATTATCAAATAGAGCGGAGCACCGGGAGGATGGTGCAGCGCTTGAGCTTGCCGGAGAACGCCAAGATGAGCCACGTCAAGGCCTACATGGACAACGGCATTCTCACGGTGACCGTGCCCAAGTACGAGGTTTCTAATTACTATACTCATGCCAGAAGGCCCAGACTCATCAACATTTCTGGAAACTAAATTAAACCAAGAACCTTCCATCTAATAAGTAATTAATAATTATAAGATAATGAATGAAAGGTTGCTTGCTGGCTCTCTGTTATTACGGTATTTGCATAAATAATAAGGAAGATAAGCTAGGTTAATTTCACTGTCTTCCTTTTATCTGATGATAATATATATACGCATATCCTCTTGTATCTAAAATCTCATATTATAGTATGTTTGATGCTATATATTATTTAGAGTGTGAGAGATGTGTGGATTTTGAGTTTGCTTTTCTTCCAATGTATGGGTGATGGTCAGAGATTGTACGTATTTATATAGGTGAAGACCAAGTTCCGTCTTGGTCAAAACCCAAGTCTACTTATTAGGCTTGTCTATGTAATTTCATATTCAAAAACAATGCAATATCCTATCTAATACCTTAGTAAAATTCAGTTATACACATTTGTAGGACAAGAAATGCTATACTTATAAGTCTAATAATCTTATTTCTTTTGTAATACCCCTCCGGTCCTTAATATAAAACATATTTGGGGAGCTGATCTTAGTTATAACTATAAAATATAGTTTTTTTATTTGTTAATTTTTTTTCTAATTTACTTCTATTGATACTCCCTCAACAATAATTAAAGAGGAGAGGGAATGAAAGAATTAAGGAAAATGACTAAAGTGTTTTTGAAAATATATGTCATATTAACTAACTTAACTAACTTCATATAATCAAATTAGATAAATATGTCTTATATTAATAAACCGGAGGAGTATGATTAAAAATCTTGCAATACAGTTTCTTTTAACTTAAACAAGTTTTGATTTTATTATCTATCATTACGCAATTTTGTCCATGTTTTGTTAAATTTTGTTAGTGTAAGTATGCAACTAACTATATATAATCACAAATTACATATTAACATAGCAGTATGTGGGTGTATATATATAATATAATATAAAAACTCTAACATTCCGTATTTATAAATAATAAATAACATAAGTTGACTTTTAAACTGGGGTTTCGGGGGAAAATATTCATAAACCATAGTCTGTTTGCGTTTACTATTTGTGATATCACTAAACTAACTAGGACGTTCTGTTGTGGGAAGCATCTGTTTTATATTTAGGAATGGGGCATTAATGTTTTTCTAAGCACTAGAGGCGGCTCAAAAAAATAGAAAAGAATAATTCCAAACAAGTGGGCCAGATATATTTTGTACAATAAGTTGGGCCGATACCAAACCCATCAAATGCATTAAAATGGGCCATGGAAGGTCACAGCATATCATATCAAAGTTTAAATTCATGTTATATATTTGTTTGAAATAACTATTAAAGTTTTAAAAACATCTTTTTTAATCATAATTTATTATATATGATATAAGTATGTGACGAAAATTTTATCCTGATTTATGTGAATAAGCACTTTTAGGGGCTCAAGCGTAATCCCAAACAAGCGCTTAGAAGATGTGCTTATATTTAATACCCAAAAATATCTCAAATAAAATAGCTTCTAATAGATTAATACTTGCATTAGGGAGGAAAAGATGTGGGATGAAGCAAGGCAATGAAACAAAAACAAAAATTCTAGCAAGAAATAAAAGGTTACCTTTGATAAACTTAAAACAAGCTTTCAACTGAATCAAATTCAAACCATACCAGAAAAATCACTACATCGCAAATTAGTGTATATGAATAGGCACAAAATTTTAGCAATACAGCATCAGAAAGACGAACCATTGATCAATCCGTTTCGTTGCATGTGAAAAATATAATTATGAAACTAGTGAATATACATATATTAAGTGGCGACATTTTCTTAGTAAAGTTATCAATCTATCCTTGAATTAAACGTTATTGTACGTCTTTACCGTGTTGGTAATTACCTACACGATCGAGTGAAAGTGATGTGTTTTAGAGGTGAGATAAGGATTTTTTTTTTCTTTATTATCTTATTAGTCGATGTTAAATGGAGCAATTATTTTTTAATTAAAAGAAACTAGCTGATGAAAGTGTATTGGCGACCCTTTATCGTTTTGGAATTTGAATTCAGTTTTGTTTTTAAGACCATTATCATTTATAGTTTATATTTTAGAAAAAAAAAATTATTGTAAGGTTCTAAGGAAAGAAAATATTTACAAAAAAGTTGCAATAACAAGTGAGTAACTATACATATATTGTCATTTCATATATTAGTACTTGTTATTGTATGCTGCTAAAATTTTTAGTAATTACACATTTTTTTGGAATCGCATGGTAATTTGCCTACATATTATTGACAGCTTCCATCCCCATCAATATATGTGAGCTTCTTAGTTATCCATCTTCAATCGCATGGTGTGTTTATCATACTGCGTAAAGTCACGGTTGTAGTAATTTTTTTAATCGGGTGGGACACATTAGTAATAATAAAATAAGCTCTCTTATTTACAAGGTTCATGAATTTGGACCGGATACTGAACTGGTCGGGTACTGAATTAAGGATTAGTGGGTCAGATCGGGGCCAAATTGGAGCTAAACCGAAGCCAAACCAATGAGAAATTGAAGATTTTAAACTTATTAATATGAAATTCTAAAAAAATGTAAAAAAATTTTTTTAAAATAAGAACCCAGACCGGATCGCGAACTAGGTCTATCAGCCGGTTCGCCAGTCGGACCGGTCCGGGTTCGCGAACACTGCTTATTTATGAGACATTTATTTTTACTTTATTTTTTCAGAAAGAGCAGGTCGTTTTCGCAACTGTTTAAAACATAAAACCCCATCATTGTAAAAAGGGGTCATCTCTGTTAATAAACACAAGAGGTGACCGTCCATGGGTTTCTTCTTAGTTAGGAAAATATAATCGAAAAAATTTAATGATGTGCCAACTGGAGCAGGTGGCAATGGAGCATCCGAACATTTACTTCGGACACATCGTTTGGATTATTATCTATGGATGTTAATTACGTACCAATCGACAACAACCCACAGAATCAAAAATATCAAAAATAATAACAATGTTACCAACGGCAAAGAGATTTGGTTTAGCGAAAGGCGCCAGGCGCTCTTACGTGGCAAATTAAAGTTAGTGCTTCAACAAGAATGGTCTCAATCCAGCTGTGTAGGGTATCATAGAATGTTGTCTTTCAATTATTTGAGATTTTATATTTAAAAATAAAAAATAAACCCTATAACTAACTCTTACTATCAATAAAAGTTAGTCTAATTGGTAGGGAGTTCACTCTTATTTTTTTTCTCAGAATCTCATCTTGACCATCAGATTTAAAAAATGGATGGTTAAAGTTTCATATTTTATAAAACTGTTATTTTAAACATGAATAAACAAATTTAAGCTATTAAAATCCAATATACACAATTTATAACTACAACACAAACAAAATTTTAAAAAATTAAATTATAAAATATTATAATAATTGTTTTAGAAGATATTAAATCAGCTAAACCATTTACTTTTTGATCCGACTGTGAAGATGAGAATCTGAAAAGAAAAAGAGTAAAAAGATTTCAAAAGCATTCTCTTTCTTAGCTGGTAAGGACTTTACTCATGGCCTACAACACCATGAGTTCAAAACCTATTACCAATATATTTGTAAGCATGCCCTGATCTTAATAAGTTTTGAGACTCAATTTACCTAAATTATATTAACTCCCTCTGGTCCACAACATATATAAATCGTTTCTAGAAAAATAGCTTGGTTCACAATATAAGTCAATTTGAGAGCAATTAATTATAATTTATCAATTTTGTCCATATAATTAATATAGAAAAATAACTTCGTTCACAATATCCACAACATATAGTTAATGTCCATATAATTAATTCTAATATATAAGCCACCATCGTCTCTTTTCATCCGTCCTATGCTCCTAAGCCGTTTCCGTCTTGTGATTAATACTAGCATTAATCTTTACACCCAAATTAAACAAAATATATACACACACACACACATACACCAACCTAGCTTACCCTCTTCGATCTCTCTCTCTCTCTCACACAGACATATACTTTGTCTCCAGAGATGGAACATATGGCTATGAACAATGACGACTCGATGAAGATGAAGCAGAGCTTCTATTGGGGAAAAGATGCCATAGTTCTATTCTCAAACTGGCCTAATCACAGTGTTGGTATGTACATATTAGCCATCTTCTTCGTCTTCGTTTTGGCCATTCTCAGTGAGCTTCTCTCTAATCAGCCTCCCCTTAAACGAGGCACCAACCCTCTCCATGGAAGCTTCTATAAGGCTAGCTTCTATTTCTTTCGCATTAGCTTCGCATATTTGGTCATGCTCGCTGTTATGTCCTTCAACCTCGGCATCTTCATCGCCGCCGTAGCCGGCCACACCTTCGGATTCTTTATCTCCAAGTACAGGGACATTGACCAGGAAGCCAAGAGTTTAATTAATTAGCAGAAATTCACGTTACGCACCTGTCACAGAGTTTGATGATTCTGTCCCTTTTTTTCCCCCTCCCTTTTTCCATTGGCGGTGCCTCGGTGTGCTTGTTAATTAAGCTTGATTTCTATAGCATCCGTTGTTGGTTCTTGAGACATCTTCTGGTTTCATTGATTTCATCGAATTGTCCAGCCTTTTTCTGGTTTTTTAAGGATGTTGTATCAGCATGAAGCACTGATATATATGCACATAGTTTTAGGGGTTTATTTGAGAACAATCCTAGCTAAGATACAAACACGTATGAATATGTTCAGAGATAAAAACTTGAGATCTGTTCAAACATACATGTATCTGTGTGTGTGTGTGTGTGATAGAAATTGTAAATTGATGAGTGAGACCGATTGTGTTGTAGAATTGATGAATGTTCACTAAAACTATTACGTGTCTGTTCTATATTATTCTGTGTTATGAATTGATGAGTTGTGCTTTGGTACTTATATTTCTGGGTTGGAATTTTGCAAAATCTGTATTGTCCTCACAAGAATAGATAACTATCTTAAGTTGTCAACACAAAAATTACAACTCCTTTTATATTTGGTCCCAAAAGAAATTGTTCATGGATCTGAAGTTTAAATATCTTTATTTGTTCATAAACTCAACCTTTTCTCAAATCTCTTAGTATCCTCCACTTCACTTGAGATTTGAAAAATAAGCCCTGTACAGAGACAATTTAACGGTTCATGTTTGTGTGAGTATAGTCTTTGCTCAAATCTCAGAAGTTTTACTTGAGCTATATTAACAAACAGTCTTTTGGGTTAAAAACTGGAGCCAGCAGCTGGTTTCAATGGCTTCATCAAACAAAGACTTGTGTGTGATTTATTGAGAGAACGCACTAAAGGCAATCATAACTCTCCCCGGAAATGAACCGATGAATCGTTATTTAATGCTTTCTCAACGGATACCAATTCCTTCAAGTTATGTAAGCTTCTTCAGCTCATTTAATTTCGTCAACTTTGTGTTTCTGAAAGACAAAAATAGTTCTAAAGTTTAGAACCCCAGTATTACAAAAGGCAAAAAAGTTAGAAAACGTCGTGGAGATTGAGAGTTTATGTTTATCCATCAACGAAGTGTGAAAAAGATGAAAAGGCACACTTAAAATAATAGAAACCGTGTTCCTATAGGGAACAACAGAGGAACCCATGAAGAAAGAAAAGATGAGAAAAGGGAAAGAGCAATAAGATGCAATAAGCTTAAGGGTGTGTTTGGTTTGAGGGGAGGGGAGGGGAGGGGAGGGGAGTGTGGGGAAATTACAATTTTGGATAAAAGAAACCCAAAATTTACCCTCTCATTTTTTTAAATTTTGGATTCCTACTCAAAATCTATTTTCTCAATCTTTTTAAATTTTGGATTTCCGCCCAAAATTTAAATTCCTTTAACCCAAAAAGGTAATTTACCCACCCTCCCACTGCTCCCCT
The DNA here is from genome assembly GCA_963855925.1 of Inga laurina. Taxonomy (NCBI): domain Eukaryota; kingdom Viridiplantae; phylum Streptophyta; class Magnoliopsida; order Fabales; family Fabaceae; genus Inga; species Inga laurina. Next base: position 58,913,617 of record OY979711.1, read on the forward strand.
CCCCTCAAGCCAAACACACCCTAAAGCTCAGGAAATTTGAGTGGATGAAATCTTGGGTTCTAAAATGCTGAATCCAAAATTGTGTGGGATTTGTCTATCACCGAAGCGGTGCATATAGAGTGCAACCAATTATACTAAAATATCATAATGTTAAAAAAATTAAGGTCTCTAGATGTAATTTAATTAATAATATAATAAATCACAACTGTTATATCTAAAACAATTGATAAATAATAAATAAGACAACAACAAAAGGAATACTAGAATCTATTTTACTCCAAATAATTTTTAAGTGAAATAATATAAGAGAAAAAAAAAATACAAAATGCCTTCTAGAAGAAAATAAGCAATTATTGGGATGATTTTGAAGGAGGGGCCTCCTCTTTTTAAGCCCAAGACCCTCCCCTAATATTAAAAGCCCACTTATGTGGGACTTTATTTTGCCACAACTAATAAATCTTCACCTTGGCAAAATTCTCACATTCTCAATTTTTGCTAATTATAAATTTGTTCTTGCAATTCAACAATCAATGTTCAACAATGTTGATCAAATCCAAACAGTGTTGAAATTTAGTCGGAGTCACCACTTTTGTTAGTATATCAACAGGATTTTCACTTGTATGTATTTTCTATATCATGACTCCACCATTTTCTAAAATTTCTCGTATGAAGTGATATTGAACATTAATATGCTTCGTCCTTGCATGATAAATTTGGTTCTTTACTAATTGAATAGCGCTTTGGCTATTACAAACTATTGTGATGCTTTCTTGGCAAATACCAAGTTCTCCAAGCAATCTGTGAAGCCAAATTCCCTCTTTCACAGTCTCTGTAATTGTCATGTACTCTGCCTCTATGGTAGACAAAACAACTGATGACTGCAAACTAAACTTTCAACTAACTATGTGTTTGTAAAAGTAAACAAATAACCAGTTATTGATCTTCATTTGTCCAAATCACCTAGAAAATTTGAGTCACAATACCTAACTAAACATTAATTATCTTCCTGCTCAAAGACCAATCCAACATCTACAGTATTACAAATATATCGTAGAATCTATTTCATAGCTTGCCAATGTTCCTTTCTTGGATCATGCATATACCTACTTACAACTCCAACAACCTATGAAATATCATATCTTGTTCAAATCATTGCATACATCAAGCTACCAACAGCATTTGCATATGGTACTCTTGACATATATTCTCATTCATCTTCATCCTCTGGCGACATATCAGCACTAAACTTAAATTGAAGGGTAAATGGAATGCTAACTGACTTTGTTTTGTCATTCATACCAAATCAATCTAGCACCCTCTTCAAATACTCGTTTTGAGATAAAAAGAGTTTCTTAATTGTCTATCTCTTGTCATCTCCATGCCTAGAATTTTTGTGCATTACCTAAATCCTTATCTCAAACTCCTTTTTTAGTTGAACCTTTAGTTTCTCAATTTCTACATTTTTTTTAAACCTATCAACATATCATCAACATATAAAAGGATCCATCTTCAAGCTTTCGCAAAGACACACAATGATCGTATTTGCTTCTTCTGTACTTCTGTTGCAACATAAACTTGTCAAATTGCTTATACCATTGTCTCAAGGAATGTTTCAATCTATATAATGATTTTTCAAATTTGCACACTATATTCTCCTTTCCAACAACTCTGAATCCTTCTAGCTAAGTCATATGGATTTCCTCTTCCAAGTTTCCATTTAAAAATGCAGTTTTAACATCTATCTAATCTAGTTCCAAATCTAATTGTGCCCCCAAAGGCAACAAAATTCAAATGGAGGAATGTTTCATAACTGGAGAAAATACCTCATTGTAATCAATTCCCTCCTTCTGAACATAACCTTTAGCTACCAATTTTGCTTTGTAGCGTACATCTCCTTGGAAATTCTTTTTTCTTTGCATATATCCATTTGCAATCAATTGCTTTCTTATCTTTTGGGAGTTTGGCCAATTTCCACATACCATTCTAATGAAGGGGTTGCATTGCTTCATTCATGGCAATCCTCCACTTATCCTTTTCTAAGCTTTAGATGTCCCATTTATAAGTTGAAGAAATATTATTAACTGCAATTGAAGTTGCACAAGCCACCATTTCCATAAAATGAGTAGGCTTTCTTATTGTTCGTTTTGGCTTGCTGGCTGTAATTGATTCATGTTGATATTGAAGTTCATGAGTTGAAACCTCCCTCTCAACTAGCTCTTCTTCTATAGGAAAGCCTTCTTTTGTTTCCCTGTTTGTTCCCTATACTGGGAAAATCAGCTTTCCTTCAAACTCCACCTGCTTTGAAACACCATCAGTTTGTTTGATATCTTTAACTGCTACCTTTCTCACCATAGCCGATTCATCAAAAGTAACATCCCTGATGAATATAATCTTCTTTGTCTATGGACACCATAAATGATATCTTTTGGCTCGAGAAGTTATTCCCAAAAAGATAGCTCTCTTTGCTGTCGGATCAATTTTGACACTTTCACATGATAGTATGCAGTTAAGCCAAATGCATGCAAAGAATCATAATCTATAGTAGGTTTTCCATACCATTGTTCCAACGATGTCTTACTACCAATAGCAATAGATAGTAGACGATTAATGATGTGATGTGCATATGTTACTATCTCAGCCCAAAATTCTTTGCCTAAACCAGTATCGGACAATATACACCAAACCTTCTCCAGTAAAGTCCGGTTCATCCATTCTACCACTCCATTCTGTTGTGGTGTATTTCCAACTTTTGACGGTGAAGTGTCTGACGATGCCATCATCCTCACAAATCTTTTGAAAAGAATCATTCATGTATTCTCCTCCGTTATTTGTACGAAGACATTTGATTATCTTGTCTGTTTGTGTTTCTGTTATCGCCTTCCATTTGAGAAAAACTCTTAACACTTCATCTTTAGTTTTCATCTTATACATCCAAACTCTTCGAGAAAAATCGTCAACAAAGGTTACAAAATAATGTTTTCAATAATAAAGATGTTTTGGAAGGACCCCAATTATCAAAGTGAACATAATCCATAATACCCTTTTTGGAAATTAGTGAACCAATCTCGGGTAGGACACATATGATGACTACAAGTTGAGTCCAACAACAATATGTCCGACGGTTTTGACGATGTCGTTGTAGATAGTGAGAAATCCAAGTTTTCATCATCACAGTTAGCTACATTTAAATCCATAACAGTCTTCCCTTTGTTAGGTTTAACTTTGTTTTTTAACTTTGGACAATCCTTCTTCCAATGGTCTTTTTCTTGACAAAAAGCACATTCATCTTTGCTAGGTCTAGACCTTGATTTGGATCTTTATTTCCTCGATCTTGTTTGGTAATCAGTACGTCCTCTCACGACTAATGCCTCTACTTCTCCACCTCTTTATTTTTCTTTCTTTCTTTGTTCATAGCTATCTAAGGCATAACCAACTTCTTTGAGAGATACTCCCTCCTTACCATTAAATAGAGTAGTCTCCAGGTGTTCGTACTCATCGGGAAGTGATCCCAATAACATCAAGGCCATATCTTCATTTTCAAAGGTCACATCCATATTTTGCAAATCTGTTACTAATTTATTGAAGCTGGTGATATGATCATTTATTGTGGTACCATGAACATAAGTGAAGTGAAACAATCTTTTCTTCATGTAGAGTTTATTCTGACTGCTTTTCTTCAAGAATTTGTCCTCCAGTACCTTCCATAGTCTACATAAAAGAACATCAAGAACCTCATTTTGCCACATCCCAAAATGTCCCCATCCGCCAAAAATTTTAACCGCAAACTTTGTATTGGACATAATTCTTGTCAAAAGTAAAGATGCCAACGATGAATTGTTGACATTTGATGCAAATTCTTTGTTCTTTTTGTCTGTTATTTCTGCTCCAAATACTATTTAATAATTTTCAATGCAAAAGCCTAAAGTAATTATTTTTTAATGTAGAAGTTCAGACTATGTTGTAACCACAAATCAGACTCAGATAGAATCTTGGCTCTAATACCAATTGTTGCAGAAGTGAGATATATAGAACGTAACCAATTATACTAAAAAATCACAATACTAGAAAATAAAGTCTCTAGATGTAATTTAATAATATAATAAATCACAACTACTATATCTAATAACAGCTAATAAATAATAAGTAAGACAACAATAAAAGAAATACCATAATGTAATTTTATTTTAAATAATTTATAAGTGAAATATTATATGAGGGAAGAAAATACAAAATGTCTAATAAAAAAATAGTTAATTGTTGGGATAGATTTTGAAGGAGGAGGGACCTGCTCTCTTCATAGCCCAAGGCCCTCGCCTAATTTTAAAAACCCACGGATGTGGGACATTATTTTGCCACAACTAACATTGTCAACATATTGGACATGAATTAATGAGAGTGAAAATGGCAAGTACGAGGACAGAGATGGCAGCATGAGTATTTAAAGCAAGTTACTGGTAAGCTGCTTGGTTTAATAGGATTGTTGGGCTCAATTATAATGTAATGGTACATGAACCATGAGTTTGCGACGTGTGCTTATGAGATAGGCCCGAGCTCTGCAACTATGTAAATGTCATAAATGGGTAAAACTTCAACATAATGGTTGGCACTTGGCAGCAATAAATGTTTGCTGCTTGGCTTAGCCTTGGTGTTCATCCCAGGGTTTTTTTTAAAAAAATCAAAGAAGGCCTCTAGATATACTAGTGAGAATGTAGATTAACAACGAGTACAGAGCAGTCTGAAAAGGGCCCCCAAAAAAAATCCAATAAAATTATTAAGCAACATTTTTTGATTAATAATTTATTTAAAGATTTGATTATTAATGAAACATAATAATATCGTTAAATCCATATAACTAATTTTATCTAATATGATAAAATTTATTATAGAGAGGAAAGCACTAACCTCTTGAGATTACACGTAGAATCAAACATGTGACGTCCAATTTGTTGAAAAACAGATCATTGGCTAGTTTTTATTGTTATATATACATGGTAAAACTGAGCTACTCTATGCTATGCATTTTCTTCTTACTTTAATCTCTGTTTAAGGCAGCTTATTCGCCTCAGGAAAAAAGATGTATGTTAATTCTTCTAAAATACACTATTAAATTACTTACATTAAAATTAATTTTCAACAGAAACCCTTTAATATGTGCAATTAATAGGATAATTTGAAAAAAAAAATTATAAATTTGTAAGACAAAATGAACTAGGGTTTCACATTTTAGATTTAAAAGAAAATCTTCTAGCTTACTCTCATATTTACGATCAGAGGAAGCATTTAGTTTCTAATTAATTCATTAATAAGGTAATCTATCAAGTATTTTCAAATGAAAAGTAGGAAAATATTTGTAAGATATATAAAAAATAAAAAAATAAAAAAAATCCGTCGGTTTAGTTGTGACCATCACCTCTTTTCATGCGTCTTAGCCTACTGTATGCTGTTTCCGTCTTGTGATTAAATACTAATAGCATATAAAGTTATAAACTTTACACGCAGATCAAACAATATCTATCTCACACTCACACAAATTCTTCCTTTGGTGGTGGAACACACATGGTTATGAACAATGACGACTTGATGAAAATGAAGATGAAACAGAGCTTCTATTGGGGAAAAGACGCCATAGTCCTCTTTTCAAACTTGCCTAATCACAGCCTTGGTAGAAATTCACGTTATGTCACACAGTTTGATGATTCTGTTGTTCTTTTTACCCTTTTCCATTGGCGGTGCCTCGCTGTGCTTGTTAATTTGTTAATAAAGCTTGGCTTCTCTTGCATGTGTAGTTGTTGGTTCTCGAAAAAAGAGCTTCTGGTTTAATTCATTTCATCGAATTGTCCAGCCTCTTTTTGTTGGAATCACCTACATAAACAATAGAAATAACCTATAAAAGAAAATGAAAATATGGTTCAAGTCGTGATCAATAATATTGTCCTTGAGAATTATTCCATCACACAAGGTTTAAATAAAACGGTAAGTAGATGAGAGAATAACTTGGAAGCTCAAATTGGTACGTCTAGAACTTCATTCTCAATTCTGTATTTATAAATCATGATTCATAAGTAGATAGGAATATATTAAATATTGGATAAGGTTGTCAAGTCGATAAGATTGTCAAGTCATGTGGATAAAATTGTTAAGTAAGATATGCATGATCAATGGCCTAGCAAACAAAAAATTTAATGGTAAGATTTTTATTTGCTTGAAAAGGAATAAAAGAAGTGAAAAGATTATTTTCCTTTGACACACTTGCATAATAATTAATACCTTCGGTCCTAAATATAAGACCTAGCTGACTTTTTTTGAAAATGTTAAAAAAAACAAAATAAGTTACTTAACATATGATGTATGTGATTAAATTATATATTAGTTTATAAGTTAGACAAATTAGTTTGAAGAAAAAATGATAAATATAAATACTTTAAAATAATATAATTAGCTTTCTTAATCTCCTCAAAAAATTCAATTGGGGCTCATATTCAGATCTGGAGGTAGTACAACATTTTCTGGTTTTTTATGGATGTCGTATCAGCATGAAGCATTGATATATATATATATATGCGCGCATATTTTTAGGGGTTTGAGATACAAATTTGATGTATGATAAACACACGTATGAATATGTATCATAAGCACTGATATATAGAATTGATGAATGTTTACTAAACCTTTTACGTTTCTGTTATATTCTATTTTATAAATTGATGATGATGAGTTGTGCCTTAGTGCTTAATTATACAATTATATGTAACAATTTCATGTCTACCTGGAATCTGGATAACTTGCTAATTAAAATGCCCATATAAGACCAGAGCACCAATGTGAACTCTCATTACGTTACACAACAAATTCACTATAGAGAGGAAGAGAAGAGAGTATTTATATGAGAGAACTCTTTTAAGGGAGGAGAGTGTTATTCCTTGTGTTATATTCAAATTACTTATTCCCTCAATCCCACGTTCTATACATATAACATTCGTATCATCACAAAGGAATAGATATAACTCTTAAATATGAAAATAGACATAACTCTTAAACTAAAAAGGAAAATCGCTCTTTATGAATCATGTCTCTTCATATTTACATAACAGCCCCTCTTCAATTGGGATTGGACCCTAATTCACTAAAGGTGAACTAGATATATTCCAACATTATTTATTTATTTTGCCATTAACATTACATGACATGAAATATTAGCTTTGCGTTTTGCTTTTCTGTCATTAGAAGTAGGTTTACTCCAAAGTCTACGTTTTATAATTTCGCATGGCCTCATTTTAACATTATATATTTCTGAGTTGCATTTTTGTTTGCGTAAATTTGAGTGTTGTGCTGGATTCAAGTAAGCTTGGTGGCCAAAAGCCCTTTAACTTTCTTTTCTTTTCTTTTCTTTTTTTTGTTTCTCCGACCTGAACCCTTTAACTTGTTTTCAATCTTTCCACTTTGACAATTCCTGGGTTGAATGTGGCGGAAGAATAATGTCCAAGTCGATCTTATGGGACCCTTAAAACCTGTTGATCTAATTTCATGAGAAAAAGCATCGCATGAACGATGAGGAAGGCCTTAACTAATTCATTGTGAGTATGATTGAGATCTCAATAGCTCAACTATGTACTAGGCAATAATAATATCAATATTTAACATTGATCTAGATTTATATCTGTAATGCCCTCACAAGAATAGATAACTATCACAAGTTTAAACATGTTCTTGCTATTTCACATGTAAAACTGAAACCAAACTAAGAAAAATGAAGGAACAAAAGAAAAAGATAAGGATGTAAAGAGGTGAATGCTAAGGAAATTTCAGTGAATGAAATCTTGGGTTCTGAAATATAGTATCCAAATTTTCTAGCCTTGTCAGCATGCATGTTTTCTATCGTAACACTTTGTATCTAAATATAAGTTATTTGTAGGGGGAAGTTTGATTTAAAATATAAATTACTAATAGGGAATTAATGACATTTTTTTTCAATCTTACCCTTATTTAATTTCTACTGAGAAGAGAAAAAGAGGAGAGAGAGATGTGAAAATCATTGTAAAGTGGAGAGACACAAAAAAAATTAATAAGGGTAAATGTCAAAAATTTTATCAATTTAGCGCATTTTTTGGTATATGAGCATAGGGTATACTCCATTCGATCCATAATATAAGGCACTTCTAGAATGAATGTATAGTCCAGAATATAAGTCATCTCTAGTTTAATTAATGCGCTCTTTCCTGTTTTACCCTTATGATTAATACACACTTTTCAATTTTGTCCACTCATTATATACCCTCTCTTTATAAAATAGCATTCCCAATGCAATTAAACACATTTGTCGAAAAAGGTAAAAGCAGAAAAAATTTACATTTTTGGACATATTAAATGACTTAATTGTCATTTCTTATTTCCTGTAATATAATTGAAGTACCTTATATTGTGGACCATATGGAGTAAGTACTTTACATAGAGCTGCATATAAAAACAAACTTACATAGAGCTACAAAGTGATACTACCTCTATTCCTTTTTATAAAAAACGTTTAACCGAATCTTGTGATTCGAAGTTTCGGTTAAGAACAATAAATATGTTAAAATTGTAACACTTTTTGACTAAAAATACCTTTATTTATGATGACATAGGGAATAAGAGAGAGAACAAGGAATTATTATAATACCATTTTATTCTTTTTTATAAGTCATTTGTACCTCAATCTCGCAAAACAAAAAAAAAAGTATTAAATGATAAATTTTTTTATATTTACCCTTATTTATGAAAAGTGCACATCTTTTCTCACTCTCCTTTATCTTTCTGCATTTTCATCTCTCTCCCCCTTATTGTTAATGAAGGGTAAAATTATCAAAACTCATTTATTACCCTACAAGTGATTTATATTTTGAAACAACCTTTTTAAAAGTGACTTATAAAAAGAAACATAGTGGTAAGGAGGATTGTAGAAGAGAGAGAATAAAATAAAAAATATAGTAGAAGTAATAAGTCTTTGAGGGTTGTGAAAATTTATTATAATGACACTGAATATGGGTAATTAAATAAGGGTAAAATAAAAAAGTGAAAATCCCCCAAAAATGCCTTTGGGGTAAATTAATTACTGAATTTTATCATGAAAGATCGGTTGCACTTTAACAGAAGAGATGTTGTATACAACGGAAGATATTTTACACACAACAGAAGATAATTTACATGTTTATATAAAAAATTTGTACACACACAAAAAGATATTTACATAACGGAAATTTTTTTACCCACGCCGAAAATGGCTTATATGCTTGGTATTTGGTACCATTCAATTGATTTGATAAGCAGGTACTTATTCCCAATTTTTTTAATAAAAAAATAAGAAGTAAAAAATATGATATTCTCTTAATATTGTTTATAAGTGCCAGTTGTTTGTTACGTGGAAAGGAACGGAGGGAGTATTGGACATGAATTAATGAGAGAGGGAGAAAAGTACGAGGACAGAGCACAGAGGTTGTCGCATGAGTATTTAAATTTTAAAGCAACTAGCTGGGAAGGTGCTTGGTTTAATGGGATTGTTGGGCTCAATTATGATGGTAATTAAGAGCGAAGTGGCATCATAAACCATGACTTTGCGTCATGTCTTATGAGATAGGTCTAACCTCTGCAACAATGTAAGTACATGTCGTTAATGGGTTTGACTTTATCCGTCATCCTTGACACAACAATAAATGTTTGCTGCTTGGCTTAGCCTTTTGTTCATTGCAATTCGCAAGGGTCTCTCTGCAGTGGCCTTCATTTTTTTCATCAAAGAATGCTTTTAGTTACACTGATGAGGAGGATAGATCAAGAAGTAGTGTATATAGATCAGTGTCATATGAAGAGTGTAAAAGGAAGATCGAAGGGAATATTCAGTAAAGTTATTGAACGAGATCTTTTAACCAACAATTCATCTAAAGATTTATTTCCTCTAGTCTTTATTATAAGGCACTAATTAAAAAGTGTTTTTGGTCCTTTTTATAAAGCACTAATAAGTTTTTAAGGAACATTTAATTTATTTTTTCATATATACCCATATTAAATAAGGGTAATGGGAGGAAGTAATAATTAATAGATATTTGAGTTCAATGTAGTTGGTAAGGGTAATATTGTAAATTACTTGAATTTTAAGATAACTTTAATGCTTTTAAGTATCTTTATTGGTTTGTGAGAATTGATAGTTAGTGTCTTATGATAAGGATCAAAGGGAGTAGTTGTTAATAGAACACAATGATATCATACATTCTATATAACAGATTTCATTTAATATGATAAGAGTTATTATTATAGAGGGGTAGGTGTTAATATCTTGATATTACAAATGAAATCAAACTTACAATCTCCCACACGTAGAAAAACTTTTATGCCAATAGGCTCGTTAGCGAGTTTTTATTGTTATAAATGCATAGTAAAACTCAGCTACGCTCCATGTTGTGCATTTTCTTGTTACTTTATTTAATCTCTGTTTTAGTCTCCTTTTTGCCCTTAAGAAAAAAAAATAAAGACTATCTATATGATTCAGAAGCTAAATCTTCACAGAAATGATGCAACCTAATTAACTAATTTATCATTTGTTTGTGGAACTTCTTAGCTGCCGAACAAACGTTGCAAAGTTGACGTTGACTTCAAGGTCAGCATGCTGTGATCAAGCCCTGATTAAATGGAGTTCACCTCCAATAATTGATTATTATTCAATTCAATTCTTTTTATGTGTTTGGTTCATTTCAATTTATACATGCATGCACAAATTAGTTAATTAGGTCACATAGGTTATAAGTAATTTATCTCGCTTTCTTAACTAACACAAATTAGTTAATTACTTCTTATATTAAAAATTAGAAGAGTATTGCCTATCTTTTAAAAATATAAATATTTAGTAATTTGCGTAGCAGCTAGGGAGGGGGCGTTTTCATTGACTACCCCTTCAATACTACATAAAATAAGGCATTTAATATTTTTTTGGGGTCATATTTTGCCTTTCTACATAAGTCATGATTCACTTTGATGTATTATAGTCTTTAACTTTTAATAACAATATACTCCCTCCCGTCCTTAATATAAGACGTATTTGGGGAGTTAATTTTGGTGTTAAATATAAGACATAATTTTCATATTTATCAATATTTTCTTAATTTACCCATATTGACGTTCCATCACCGATAATAAAGGAGGAGAGGGAATGATGAATTAAGGAAGATAATTAGAATGTTTTAGAAAATACATATCATATTAACTACCTCAACTAACTTTTTTAATCTAGTCAAATTAGGTCAATATATCTTATATTAATTATAAACGGGAGTGATATATGATTACATTATAACAAAATGAATCAATGGAAAAATAGGATCCCTAGTGATCATAGTAGAGTGAAAAGAATGGAATAAAATTAGGGGGATTTAGTTATATATGAATAGAGGAAGGAAGTTTGACATAAAAAAAGGGGAGCGAGCAATGATAGTTGGGTAGTTGGTTGGGAGTTGAGCTAACCGTTGAATCTCTGCCGGCTACTCTTGGACTCTTCCTTTATCGCATTTGGCCTTTGTTTCATTCTAAATATTCACATCAGGATCTTCTCTTCATGTTGTGCTATGGATGTTTGTTTTATTAGCTTCTTTTTTTTTTATTATTAGCTTTTTATAAGTGATTTTAGTGGTACGAGATAAATATATATAAAAAAATTTGTTTCAGTTCGTAAAAAGAGTGTTTTTTTAAGAGGGGAAAACTAAAATGATTAGGCAGTTAATCTTATTTGTGAGGATTGAGTCCAGCAAACTTGAAATTAGTTTTTCACAATTTTTCAAACCAAGATCCAAATTTTTGTTTGTATCTAGTGCCCGACAGTCTTTTAAAATAAAATTGTCTCTAATAAAAGAATATTTCTTCATTGGCCAAAAAAAAATCTCTAATCCTTAGTATAAGAATTACTTTTCTATAGTTTAAGGAAGCTAAATTAAATAACTAATTATAATAAATATGACTTGATTTCCCTAAAATACCCATATATATCATTATATTATATACCGATATATAAGTTAAGTAAATTAGTTTAGAAAAAATAATAAATAGTGTGTTATATAAAATAGATAGAAGTCTTATACTTCTGACTAATAACAACCTTCTAACTAACTTTTATATTTACACCTGGATGAGTATTAATCTTCTTCGCTTCTCCTTCACACCTCATTTCAAAAGCACTAAAAAGATATTTTTACTTAACATATGTCCGTAGAAAAATATAGTTGTGTAACTATTTTTTTTTTATTTTATCCTTTTAAAGTGTATAGAAAATGAGTCATAAATAAGTAATTTTAATATATTCTTATAAGTATTTAAAATTCTATTAATTACACCCAAAAATTTACAAATGCCATACATTATTACAAAATGATAGTAGTAGAATAGAGTATAAACGCATCAAGTGTGTATGGGTTAGTGAATGCTAAATTAATATGAATTGGATAAGTAACTAACACGCTTTGATGCTTTGCTTCTGATGCACCCTTGCCATTTCCAACTCGTCTTGCTTTTTAACTTCGTTATAACTCAATTTTGTGCATTCTAGTGGCCCACTAATCCCCTTTAAGATTAGTTTATTACATTTTCCAAATAAAATCACAACAAATATTAAGAAAATAACATTTAAACATATTAGATATGCCCCCACTGCTTTAAAATATAAGTTTGTTCGAGGAATATTTTTATTTCTTTTAAACTATTTTCCCGGTTGAACAATGCACATTATACCTGCCAAAAATGGATTTATAAAGTGGGGGGGGGGGATTAACATCAATGATAAATGCACATGTATAACTATGTAATTAGCATATTCATTAACTTCCTGAGAAATATAGCCAATCACGTATTTTACAACATGTATATAAAATACGTGATTATGTCGTGTTTACAACCTCTTCAGTTACATTTACAACTCATTAAATATAGCATAACATGTTCTAAACGTAACTAACTATGTTGTTAATATGACTTGCGATATTGTAAACATAGCGTAACTTGTTGTAAACAATGACAGTGGTTAAATTGTTAGGGACTTTTCTGACCATTTACTTTTCAAATGAATTTTTATGATATTTTTTCTGTTACTTGGATCTAGGTGTCATTGTCTCAAAAATTTAAGTATTTAACCACCGACTTAAAAATATGGTAACAAAATTTCTTTCTCTGCCATAAAAATAATAAAATTAGGTGAGTAAAGAGTATTATTTATAATTTATGTTCTGGTCTGGTGTTAGAAAATAGAAATTAATACGGAAACGGGAGGCAGTGAATCTTGAAAATGGGCCAAGCCAGCTGTAATGCACTGTGGTGCAGAAAAGAGGCAAAAGAAATAAGTGCTGCAACCAACAATTAATTTTCTCCAAATATTAACCTGTACAAAGTAGAAATCAATTTTTTGAATAGGATGCAAAACTCCTTGATTTCAAATTTTATTGAAGGAAAGCAATTAGGAGTGGTGGGTGACAGAGAATGCCAGGGCATTGCAATGACCGAGTCAAAAAAGTTCAAATACAACTCAAGGAGTCCCACTACACATGCCTCTTGGTTAGAATCTTTTGAAATTTGGTAAAGATCATTAATATCCCCTGAATTAACAAAATTATTTTCATCGACCCTTTAAAAAACAGGAAAATCTATATGCATATGCCACCGACCCCCTTTTTGCCTTGATTACAGAGAGATCCTTGATTGGGTTTTAAAGACTTAGGGTGATGTATGAATATGACACTTCATTCACAGCTGCCACCGTCTTGGGCAAAGCAAAAGTTACTTGCTTTATATATACCAAGCATTTATAAAAGCAGCCAGCACGCAACTTCACCAATATTTATAACCATTAGTTAAAAACTCGCGTCTTGATTTTCCCCAATTTCCCCGTTTTTGTTTTCAAGTTTTTATTTTACCATACAAACGATAGACTCAATTAAACTCAGAAATTTATGTCAAGTTTATTTTTCTTACATTTTTAACTTATAAAATTATGTTAACTCAACTTTAAATCTTTGTAACTTTTAAGATTTGGCCTGCTCTCAGCCACTTTTGATATGAATATTATTATTAAATATAATAATATAATAAATTATAATTATTGATAGATTTAATTTTAATTATTTAAATTTAAAATATATTTAAATAAAAAATCTTCATGATACAAGTTTACTCATTGTAATAATGCATTTTTTTTAAACTCATGGGTTTAACAACTTTTCTAGAATATTTAAACTCACATCAAATTTCATTATTTCCACATCTTTCCCCAATACCCATAATAAAATACAATCAATCAGGAATCATCCAAATTTCCAAGTCAAACGGATAATAAAGAAGATACAACAGTGATAAAGAGATTGTAGAAGCCGAGAAGACATGTTTCTATTTCTTTCTATTATTATTATAGCAATGTCGGGTGAACAAACAAAGATTGGAATCAGATTTCATTTTCTGCCCTGCAAATTCGGTCCAACCTCCAACCTTTTTTATTTTCTCCAGCTCCTACTAATGCTGTAGTATTAGCAGTTCTTCATTCTTTTCTCAACATTATTTTCTACCTAAATGACTTAACAATAATAATACTAATAATACTGGTGAGCACTATCTTTTCCCATCCCCTTCATCAGACATATCACTTCCATCTTTTTCTTCTTCTTTTTTCCTTTCATACCAAACAAAAAACCTGTTGCATCTTGTGATACTATTCCTTTTGAAAACTACAGAAAAACTAACTTCACTATTCCCAGAATCGAATTCCTACCCTATTCCTACAGTAGCTTCTGTTGACAAAAATCTCAAGCATCCAAGAAGTATTTGGATAAATCAGTAGGTCCACTCTTGTGGTAGCCGGAGGTCATGGCGGTTCACCGGAGGTTGCGGCCGCAAGCTGCGTTTCTGGTGGGGAAGTCCCTGATTTCTCTGAAGCTTAGGAAAAGCTGCTTCTGCAAAATTAAAGATTTACACGGCTCCATAAGCCACAGGATAATAAAGAAATCACTTATAATCCTTAAAATCAATGTTAATAAATAGTCACAATTCCAAACACAAATAGTTGTACCAATGGGCAATACTACTATTATTTTCATGACATAAGTTACTCCTCGCTAAATCCAAAAGACGAGAAACTTCCAGAGTATTATAATTATAAGTAAGCAAAAAGTTACTACGAAAACAAGGTAATAAAATATTTTTTGATCTAAGTTTTCTCCTGGCCAAATCTAAAAGCATCAAACAGATTAGAAACTTTTATGTCCCAGAAGAAAAATGAAGGGTATACGAAAATAAAGTATTATTGCAAATTGCTATTAATTTAACTTTTCATACCACTGTCCATATTAGGCGCCACATTAAATCGGGGTGGTTCTTGACGCTGAGGGTGGCCGCTCATGTTGTCCAGTTTTAGGTTTAGGGCCTGCGCGACTCTATCAGGAACCAGCACAGTGGAACATGCTGCAAAACGGCAAAAAGAAATAACTCCACTAAATTACGATTCAGAAATAGATTTAATAATGACCTTACCTAGGAGCATTTATTGAAACAGCAAGAACCATGAGAAATTTCAAGAAACAGCAATAAATCAACATAAATTCTAAGCCGAACCAGCAGCAAACATTTATACGCGAAAACGATTGAGCCTGAAGAAGCTCTGCCTAGTAAAAATGTCAACGACCGCTCTAAATCCAACTAAATATGGATGCCTATTCAAGAAAATTTTGAAATAGAAAACAGTGTCCATGTTCTCTACCTGGTTTTCTTTTGGATTCAGATAGATTGTCAACACGACGAGGCAAGAAAACCCCTGTTCCGGCGCACTCCCTTTTTTTACCAGAAGGGTTCTCGAGGAACACGGCTCTCATTCCGGACCCGAATTGCTGAGACTGAGCTGGTAACTTGGCCTGTTGAGGCCATGCAGGTGAAGGAAAACTCACAGGGCGAGCGTTTCTGGGACCAGAAATTTCATTATTCTTTCCACTAACTGGGGCTATTAGGTTACTTCGTCTCTGTTGATAGAGACCAAAAGAGGAATTCTGCAGCTTCGCCATTTGTTGCTCCCTCAGCATCTGAAACTGAAACAAGAAATACAAACGCATAAGATAAAATAGATTAAGGGAGTCATCATATAGCCGAAAAACCAAATCAACCAAGGCATCGAACTGAGTGAGAAAGCAACGTACTCGAAGTAACAGCAATTGCTGGTGAGAAAGCGGGCGATGGGTGAACATTTTAAAATCAGGGGGATTGGAGTTACTGACAGGAAGATTCGCCGGATAGGAACCCACCGGGCGCTGGTTATGATTGAAGCCAAACGCTTCATCACTCAACTTCATCTTCTGAACTTCCCCGGCGGCGGCGTGCAGGAGATCCCAGGTCGCCGTCGGAGATGACACCTTACCAGCACTATTGGGACTACCGTTGCTCGAACCTTTCCGGCATCCACACCCACTTCCGAAGGAGCAGAGGGTGGATTGCGGCGAACCAGAGACGAACATTTCCTGCCAACAGTCACAGTCAATGATTGAGAAAACCGTAACAAAAACTCGAAGAGCAAGGGGGGGAAAATGCGCCTAATGAAAAATCCCCCAAATAAATCACAGTTATAATGAGAACCTTGGGTTTGTCGGAAGCACAATCAAGTTCAAGAGTGGTACGAGCCATTCGGCGGGTCAAGTCCAGCAAGCGCTCTTCCTCGTCACTCTCAGTTTCACTGGAACCGACGACGGACTCAACAGGAGAACTGAGATCAGAAGCAAAACCACACGAATCGAAATCGTAGGGAAACTCGGGAGGGAACAAGAGACCCTTGGGGGAAACCGTATCAAGAAGGCCATTGGAGTGGAGCTTGAGATTGCTATTCCTGTCCTCAAGGAAAACGTCGTCGTCAAGAAACTGCGGTGGCAACCAGAACTCACCGTCATCCAAATTCTCAGCCATTCGGGCGGGGAGAGAGAAGAGAGAAAGCAAAAGCAGAAGATATCAGAGATTTGGAATAAGAATGGAGGGCTTTTGCTGCTTGGGTTGATTTAATAGTGAGAGAGAGAGTGCCCAACCGGTGATACACCTGGATTTGCAGCGAAACTGGGACCCAACCAAATCAAAAAGCAAAACAAGCAAGGGGAGAGAGAGAGAGAGAGAGATGGAAGTGAAGGAAGGAGGGGTTAATTTGGGGTTTTTACTGAAAACGGGAACAAGGCTTTTTAATTTTGGGGAACAGATGAGGAAGGTGGAGACACGCGCAAGCCATGCAAAAAGGGGAGGTAAAATTAGGGTTTCCAATGCTTCACAGCCCAAAAAGAAAAAAAAGAGGGAAATGGAAGGAGGGTGCTTCTCACATTCTCACATGACTGAGGCGTGAAGATGATTGATTGCCAGTTGCTCCTTACTACCACTCCTCCCATTTTTTAATTAATTTAATTTAATTTAATTTTTAATTTCGGAAATAAGTGAAGGACTGTTATGTATGTAGGCCACGACGTGACTGAGAGGCGCTGTGGGTGCTCCCTCACTCAGCGGTTGAAGCATAGCGCACTATACCACCCATGTGGGCCCTCACATCCCCCCCTTTTTTTTACTTTTTTTTTTTTATTTTTGCCATCACTTTTTTTTAAAAAAAATTTCAAATTTTCAATCCTTCACTGTTTCGGGGGGAGCACTTGCATATGGTATACTGCAGGTTTAGAGAAAACCCTACCCATTACATATTCAACAAATCCGACTCATTATTCATATTTTGAAATATCATATATTGAGATAATTTATCTATTGTTAATATTTCAAAATTATAAACAAAATCATACTCTTATTGTGATTGAATGATATGTCGTGTGTGGTTTCTGCCAGAAAAATATGACTTGTTTGTTGACAAATATAATAATATGACTTATCTTTTTATATTTAGTAGTATATAGTAAAAAATAGGAAAATCTACTTTCTTTGGGGAAGAAATAAAAAGAGAATAGAAAACGCGGCGGTGAAGTCGGACTGCCAGTTGGCATTTGTTTTTACACGTACACAATTGGGCATTTTACCCCACGATCCCATTATCGTTTTGGAAAATTAAAAAAAAAAAAAGCAAATTACTATTAAATAATTAATAAAGACATCCCTTTGCTTGTAAGTTTTCATATTGCATGTATAGCCTGCACTTCTCTTTTGACTTGTTTGTGTCAATTTTTGCCCTTTTCTCCGTTTGTGGACTTTAATGTCCCATCCCCCGGCCTTTAGCCACCCACCAATAACATTTAAAGCCATTTTAAAAACCATCAAGAGAAAAATACAACACATTATAGGCCTCGTTTTTAAAAGCAACTCAACTGCCTAACCTATCATAGTCAAAACCATTTATTCCTTCCATTACTTCTAAGATTTTGAATTTTTCATACGTGGAACTGTATTTATAAAAATCCTCATCTCAACGGCTGTAAATTTGGATTGGGCCTTTTTATTTAAAGAAAAGAAGTTATTTATTCCATTTTCTAATGCTACAAGTATTTCTTTTTCGTCTAAGGGTCTATTTGAGTGCATGTTATAGAAATACGTTTATGAAAATCGAAATAAAATTTTTCTTACATACGTACTTCGTATATTATAAATTATATTTAAAAAGTAGTTTCTATTGCTAATCCAAACAAACACTAATGTGTTTGGGTAAACCCTAAACCGATGTTTCAAAAACCATTTTCCGTAAATCGAGATAAAACTTCTCTCATATATTTACTTCGTAAATCATAACTATCCTTCAAAAATTAATCCAAACACACCCTAAACAAAGAGTATTATTGGCTTTCTAGTTCGCACTTTTTATTTTTTTGGTTTACACCCCCGGTGTCCTACTCCCTTTAGAAACAGATTAATCCAGAGTCACCCCCAATATAGAGAGACTTTCTAGAGATCAAACTCGGACCCTTAAGATAAATAGCGGGAGAGGCACTTTAACTCCCCTTTCACAGCCCCTGATTTCGCAATTTGCTTCTATGGGATGATCATTGCTTTGCGTAGAAAGCGTGTATTAGCGGCAGTGAAGAAAAAGACTGTGAAGTGAAGGGGGCCAATAATTTGTTCCTTTTTCATTTTTTAGGACCGGCTGTGTTCAAATTGGATTTTTAAAAATAATTTAAGAGGATCGACAGTTATATTTTTGTCAATTTTTAAAAATTAAAAATCTTTGAATTCAGTTTCCGTGGTGGTTACGACGGGGCAGGATGATGGGGGCAGACGTGGCGCTAACAGTAGTCCTGTTAGTGTTTTGGGTGGCCGCACTTTACACGTGTACTGGTCTAAGTTACAAAAATCTTCCGAAACGCTGTCGTTTTCATGGTGCCGACATCGCATCTTTGAAGACTCTTAAAACGACCGTCGTTGGGCGGCCTCCGGCCGATGCATATTATATTATTATCATGCATGCGTTCCACTTCTTGGAATTTGTTTTTTCTTTGGTTCTGGTTCTATTTATGAATAATTTTTTTTATAAAATTGATTTTTTATAAATAATTTTTATTTTTTATTTAAAAATTTAAGTTTTTTTTTCTATTTTATCTTTATTAAATATTCATTCTCTCTTATATCATATATTCATTATTTCTCATACTTTTTATCTATTCTCTCTCATATACTCTTTTCATAAATAGGGGTATATATGAAAAAAAAAATGACATTTTTGATATATTTATTGCTTTTAACTACCAATTCGTTTTGCGCAATCAAGGAGAAAGCTTCTTATAAATAGGACCAGAGAGAGTATATATTTAGGAGAAATACTTATATACCTTAACAACTTTACCTCATTTATATTCGGATTAATTAAAATATAATAACTCGTCTTATTTAAATTCTATTTTCCTGTTTCATTCCATCCACATGCATTCCTAATAAAGAACCAAGATATGCCAATTTATCATTGGTTGAGCCAAATGAATGATGTGAATGATCCATTTTTTTTTTTTCAATTTTTTTTTCAAAGACAAACAAAAAAAACAATGAAAATAAAGCAAATCACACACAAGAAAACAAAATGAAAATATTCACAAAGCTCAAGCTTAAATTACTAAAGGATTTTTAATTCTAATCACCAATTGCCTTGAATCCCCGGCAACGGCGCCAAAAACTTGATGCTACTAAATTTTAAATAAGCACCGCAAGTGTACGGGTCGTAGAGTAGTATAGTAGCAAATCAAGGTCATCCCACAGAGATCCAAGGTAATAGATAATTAGGCATTAAAATTCCCATTTTCATTTAAGTTGAACAAATCAAAGGAAGAGATTGAAAGACAATTTAAACAAATGCAAAAGAAATAAATCTAATGATTTAAAGACTTCAATTGATAAAAACAACCTAGAGTGGCTAATCCCTTCTTTAAGTTTTAGAGCATGTATTTACCCAATTAAAAGCACTTAATGTTAATTTGTTAATCTAGAGTTTAAATGAATATAAGTATCTTCCAATCACTTATACTCCTCTCTCAAGTTAAAATTGTTATTCCTAACTAATTTACTCAAGAGGCAATAAATGTCCAAATTCACTCTAATATGATTATATGGGTCCAATAGGTATATTCCTATCCTATTGGCAAATTAGAATAAATTCTAATCCCACATTACTTAATCCTATGGTCCAATTAAGATCCCTCTCCCAAGGATAATCTAAATTCTTCAAATTCATACTTAGTGGTGATCAAGCACAAAGTAGATAAAATTAATACAAAATTAAGTAAACAAAATTTAACACTAAACACAATTAAATGGTTCATACATGATCAAATCCCTAAATTAGTTCATAGCTACTCTAGGTTCAAAAACAACTAACTACACATGTCTTTAAAGAGAATCATCACAGCAGCAACAATAAATTCTACACTCAGAGACATATTGGAATTCAACGAAACAGAGAAAAGAAAATGAAATTGAAGCAATACAATAAGAATTGGCAACACTTCCTCAATAAGCAATTTCTTTCTCTCTAGCTTTGTTGTTCACTGGTCCGCTCCCAAGCTCTGTCCGATTAGCTCAGTTGCCAACTGTTAGCTGTCCTTCGAACTCCCTCCTTCTTCGGCACTCTGGTTCTCGTCGGACCTGGGGAAGAAGATGATGAACAGTAGCTATGGTCATCTCCCCAGGTCCAACCTTCAACCTCTCTGACCGCTGCTCCTCTCTGGTTCTGCGATCAAGCTCAAGGAAGATGTCCAATGTCAGCTGCTCGATCTCTAGCTCTCCGCTGAACTTTTCCTTTTCTGTGCAGCCCCCTATTTCCCGTGGCTTCTCCACTTTTCTCTTTTATTCTGTAGCTCTCCTCTTCAATTAAGCCCTCCAATTCTCTATTCCCATAGCTCCTTGGCCCAGGTCCATTCCTCCTACGTCGGCTCTCCCATTTTATTATTTTAGGTCCAATTGACCCACCAATTTTTCAGCCCAAAATCACGTCACTTCATCACCCATGGGGAAAAAAAAACTATTTAATAATAATAACAAAAACTAATATAAAGCAAACTAAATATGATATGACATCTTTTTATTTTTTTTTATTTTTATTTTCAAAATATTAAAAACTATAATATTTAAAATAAAATCCCCCAAATAATGCACCAAATTGATATCTTCTAAAATCTCAAGAAATATATTAAAGTTTGCCTAGATAACTCTCCAAATATATCCAAAATAACCTGTAAATATGCAAAATATGGAGAGTTATCAGCTGTCAATTGACTTAAGTCATTTTGATATGAAAGCAACCTCAACTTATATCTATATTTAAAATTCAACATGATATTAAGAGTCATCAGATCGGTAAGATACAAAAAAAGAAAAGAAAAGTGAAGATTGACTCGAGATGTTTGAGACTCATCCTATCATTTACATCGATTAGTTGGACATTGAATTAAAAGTATACATAGTTGAGATATGTTCTATCATCAACTTCAACCTATACCTATTTTTATAATTCAACAATAGCAAGCGTGACTCGTTTCAACCTCTCCTCGTATATATACGGGACATGGAACAACATTTCATGTTTTAAATGACTAAATCCCTTGAACACAATATATATTAATTTGTGACACATTGATAGTTCATGCTCATTATATTGTATAGTTTACCATTAATGTGAAGAAAGCTGTCAAAGCACATGCATGCACATCGTCCTTTGAAGAACGTGATACACTTTGTGAAAACCTATATAAGACACATGTAGTGCTTTCTCCTTAACCTCACTTCTCTGCTAAGTCATATACAAATACAGTCCTTTTCTTGGTTTCCCTTGATTCAAATCCTTATTAGCAACTTAATTTGGAAACGCATTGTACATCTCCACAATATCTTCATAGGATTCAGCATAATTCATTTTCCTTTTGACTATGGCAATATCCTACCTTTTCAACTGTCTTAAAAACTGTAGTCTAAATATTAAGTTATAAGGTCTCTAAATAAGCTTTTTTATAGTTGTCTTTTGGGGTCATATCAAAAGAATTTGTCTCGCCTTACTCAGTTAGGTCATAGTCTCGTGCAAAGCTGTTGCAGTATTATAATTATAATCCTGTTTCCATCATTCCATGTAGACCATAAGGCAATTTTTATTCTACTGTTTGCTCTCTAATGGTGCAACATAGGGTTCCTGCAACAACCTTAATCTTCACGATGGTGGTGCTACTATCTTGTACCGGTGGTGGCACGGCACGGCAGTGCCTCAACTGCGGGTCAAATCTGGTTCCATACCCGTTAAGTACCGGACCCGACTGTGGCCATCCGATGTACAGTATTAAGTGCATAAAGGGCAATTTGTGGTTTGATGCCCTCGGTGGATCATCTTACATGATAAAGTCCATCAACCCGGTGACTCGCCGGGTCATTTTACGACCCGCAGGCATCGACCCGAGGACGTGTGTGTCCACAGACTTCCGAAGCGAAGGCATACACCTGAATAAAGCCCTTCCCTTTAAAATCACCAGCGATAACACCGTCTTTCTGTACAACTGTACGGACGTGATGATGAAATCAAAACCGCCCTTGGATTGTTTGCCTAACGGCATGTGTCATGGCTACATTAAGGACCACCCAGAAGGCGGCGGAGCGTGCAAGAGCGTGGGTTGGTGTTGCAGCTTCAGGACTGGTAAGCCGTTCCCGGAGGACATGGTAAGGGTGCATGGGGGAGAGTGTGCCGCTTATCAGAGTTTTGTGAATCTCAATGTGGCAGCGCCGCCGCTGAATAAGTGGCCGGAGCCGGGGATAGAGCTGGAGTGGGTCCTGCCGGAGGAGCCAGTTTGCAAGAGCCCGATTGATTGCAAGGAGCTGTTGAATTCCCAGTGCTTAAAGGATCCGATCAATGCTACGCAAATGAAGTGCCTTTGCAATGTTGGCTTCAAGTGGGACCCCAGCAATGGTTTGTGCCAACTTGGTCAAAATCAACCACAAAGTAAGTGAAAAGTTTTGTTTCTAACTTATAATTATTTTATTATGTAAAACAAAGGGCTCATGGAAGGCCATGTTTGACCCAAAAAGGTTAAATAGTTCTTAAAACTTGCTGTAATCGAGAATCCCCCCTTGTTCAAATAACTTTTCTAGTAGTAACAGTAATTTTTTGTTAATTTCTTTTATTTTCAGGTTTTGACCTCTTTATGTAACATTTTGATGAGATATTTAATTGTGAAGAATCAATACTTATAGGATTTCTCAATATGAATTCATGTTGATAACATTGTCTTTTCTCATCACAATATGTAGATGTAACCTGCAGCCCAAGGGATGGTAAAAAAGGTAAACAGTGTAAACCTTTTCATCGGAAGAAGAAAAAGGCCCTGCTACTCGCTGGTAAGTATGACGTAGCATAATAAGAGTTAGATAATTGTGAATATTATAACTAGTTATATTAGTTATTTGTAATAAATATATATTAATTTTTTTAAAATAATAAGCTTTCTAATCATGTGCATTGTAACTATCCATTAATAAAAATCCCTTTACCATGAATTCATAGCAATACTTTGAAAAAAAGATTATAAATTTAGGAGATAAAATGGATTGATGTATTAAATTTAGAATAAAAGAAACCCTCATCTAGCTGACTCTTATATTTAAAACCATAGGTAGCAACTAATTAACCTCTTTTGTAGTGGGGTATTTGTTAGGAATGGATTTCTGTATAGAGTTGAGTTTAATAAGTAATATGAACGTAGTGACTCACTGAGTTTTGAGATTTTGAATTAAGATGTCATGTCCTTCATCCACTTTTCATTACTCATTTCTTCTTTCTCCAATTTTCGAGTTTTACTCCCATTCATTATCATATGTGTTTAGATTATAGACTCTTATTTATAAAATGTGTGTGCGCGTGACATTTTTCTGGGTTTTTTTTTTGTTTTCCTCAGCTGTGGGAGCTTCCTTGGGAACCATAGTATTCATTGCACTGATAGTGACCATTGTTCTATTCAAGAAGCATGACAAATCAAAGAAACAAGCCGAAAGGAAGCTAACGAAGCAAAAAGAAAGAATCTTAAGTGCCAAAGCCAACTGTGGGCTATCAGCAAGAACCTTCACAATGAGAGAAATGAAGAAAGCAACCAACAACTTCTCCCAAGACAACCTCATCAGCACCGGAGGCTTCGGAGAAGTCTTCAAAGGAACCTTCGACGACGGCACCGTCATCGCCATCAAACGAGCCAAGCTGGGCAACACCAAAGCCCTCGACCAAATCCTCAACGAGGTCCGAATCCTGTGCCAAGTCAACCACCGTAACCTCGTACGCCTCCTAGGTTGTTGCGTCGAACTAGACCACCAACCCCTCCTCATTTACGAATATATCCCCAATGGCACCCTCTTCGACCACCTCCATACGCACCGTTTTGATCCTCCTCTCAATTGGCTTCACAGGCTGAAAATCGCCCACCAAACAGCTCAAGCTCTGTATTATCTTCACTCTTCAGCATTGCCTCCTATATACCATAGGGACGTAAAATCAAGCAATATACTGTTAGATGATAAGTTAGATGCTAAAGTTTCAGACTTTGGGCTATCTAGGCTTGTTGAGATAGCTGAGGCGAATAAAAGTCATATCTTTACCAGTGCACAGGGGACATTAGGGTATCTTGATCCGGAGTATTATCTTAATTTTCAGCTGACTGATAAGAGTGATGTGTATAGTTTTGGGGTGGTGTTGTTGGAGATTCTGACGCGTGAGAAGGCTATTGATTTTAACAGAGAAGAGGAGAATGTGAACTTGGTGGTTTATGGGAAGAAGATGATAAAGGAAGAGAGGTTTGTGGACATGGTGGATCCTGTGTTGAAGGATGGAGCCAATAACTTGGAGTTGGAGACGATGAAGTCTCTGGGGTTTCTTGCAGTGGCTTGCTTGGATGAGCAGAGGCAAAATCGGCCTTCCATGAAGGAAGTTTCCGATGAGATTGAGTACCTTGTTAGTATTCTTTCCAATCATGTTCCCAAAACATAGATGTAAGATGTTTGCAACCCCCCCCCCCTACACCACAAATTTAGAGAGGTAGGCGCCAACATCAAATCCATAACTTCCCACTTATAATAAAGCTACTGATGAATTAAGGATTTGGATCCTCTCCTTTTCCCTTTCAGTTCGCTCTCATCCTTTTCTCTCAAAATGCATTGTTTTAGTGCAAAATACATAAGCTCCTCATTTTTTTTTTTTGAAAAATAACATTGATCATTCTAAAGTAATTTTTTAAATACCAGTCAATAATTTACAATATTTTTTCAGTATTATCCAGTATCATATACTAATATTTAAGGATCTTGAAAAAATATTTTAGGGAACTGACTAATACTGAAAAATACTTCAGGATGGTCAATGTTGTTTTTCATAAAAAAAAAAAAAAAGTGAGGAGCTTATGTATTTTGCACTAAAATAGTGCATTTTAAGAGAAAAAGATGAAAGCAAACTGTAAGGGAAAAGGAGATGATCCAAATCCATGAATTAATTGCTTTCACAAAAAGTTGTTCATTATGCTTTAAAATGTTCCTTTCAAATTTAGGTAACATATCACATAAAAGTTGCCCTTGATATCAATGGATGTGGGAGGGAGAATTGGTGGCCACTACTAAGTACTCCATTCAAATCATAATATAAGAGTTATTTAACTAATTTGTATAAATTAAGAAAAAAAAAATAAACAGTTAATTTAAATAAATGTGGTGTGATCTTCCCAAAATATCCTTCTATAACAGATTATATATTGATTTATATAAGTTATAATGTATTAAGATATTATATTTTAAATTAAATTCAAACCTCCTAACTAGCTCTTATACATAAGAGGGAGTATTATACATTTTTAGCCTTCAAAGTTTATATAAACTTTATATTCCTTGCAGTTCTTAATACAAAACATATTTGGAGAGTTGATCTTAATCCTAAATATAAGAATAATTTTCATATTTATCAATCTTTTCTTAATTCATCTTTATTGATACTCCTTCAATAATAATTACGAAGGAAAAGGAAATATCGAGAAAATTAAAAAAGATATAACTAGGATATTTTAGAAATTACATATCATACTAACTCAACTAACTTCCTTAATATAATCAAGTAAATGCCATATATTAAGGAATGGAGGGAGTATATGTTTTTCAACCTCAATCCCTCTCATTACAAATTCAGAGTGTGCAGATATGCTAGTATGAATCAGGGTTTCGAAACCCGAACTAGACTGGCCAGTTTGGCTCAGAAACCGACGAACCAGTATGGGAACAAACCCGGTTCACTTTAAAAAAAAGACATTTTTTAAAATTTTTTTTAGAATTTCATATTAATAACCTAAAAATGTTTAATTTATCGCCGGTTTAACCCCGAGTTAACTCCAATTGGCTCACTGTTCTTTAATCCAATACCCTGACCGGTCCAGGTTTTTCAGAACCTTGGTATGAATAAAAACATGTTCTGATTCAACCACTCCAGCCAATCCAATCTCGGCCTTGGTAAAGTAGTTGGTAGCTGATAACGATGTGGTGTATTAGTTATGGGAAGAGACGAGAGATTAAATACAATGAGCAGCTTCTTTTTTCAAACTGGACTAATAAAAAACACGAGCGTGGTATACTCTTGTGAATATAAAGAACTCATTCTTAAATGCGTGTTGTAAAGGAAAATATCATTATCTTTAAATAATGAATATCACGGTTGCGTTGCAAGGACAAATTATGGAAGATTATGGCGTGGAAAATGTAAATGGAAAACCTTCAAACCCAATCTACAAAAGAAACACGTAAACTAAACTAATCATGAATAATTATGTATACATGCCAGACAGACTTCCCAAGTGAAACTCACCTTTGAACATCTTTTGATTCTTTTCATGATTGGTTTAGTCTATTTTTTAGGAAGTTTCAATTGCTATTTTGAGATAGTTTATCTTTAGGCAATAAGTGCTTATAAACTGTGATTTACGATATACGAGATAAACATGTGAGAGGGGGTTTATCTCTACTTACGTAATAAGTGCTTATTCTTGAAAAATAAGCTAATCCAAACATGCTTTGAACTAATATGTGAAGGTAACACATTGATACGGCAAATTTACAGCGTGCAACAAAATATACAACTGAAATCAAAGACAAGACAAGTAGACAACGCCCAAGTTTTCTTTGTGGCAATGGGAAATTGGTAAAAGCTACAAGGAGGCTAAGATCCAAAACATCACGTGCGATGAGATTGCCGTAAAAAACCAGGTGATAAAAGCCATGGCTACAGAAATCTGGTACCTTCTGCAAGGGATATTCTTTTGAGTTTTGCAGAAATCCAGGTCTTTAGAATAAAGCACAATTATTCCAGCCGACGAGCATGCAGCTGCCAATGATAAAGTGGCTGTTACCTGCATTTCATAAACCACTATCATCAGCAGGAAACAATTAACTAATTAAACTCAAATGCTCAAGTTTTATGCGAAGGCCTATGAATAATTTTGCTATAACTTCTAACCATCACTAAAAAATACACTGGACTTTAAACATGGGCAAAGTACAGGTTTACCATACCATACGCAAAGACATAACTTTAACTGAACGAATTAGAGTAGGAATGATCAAACTATGTACCACTTGGCCACAGTTACTCTGATACTGTGCCCACTATTTCAACTCAAAAACTCAGGAGCAAGCCCAGTGGTAGTATTATCATAATATCTAACAATAACACCCAAAAAGTTTCATCATGAAAGTTGACAAGAAAATTTCATTTTTGTTACACTTTTGAAATTCAGATATAGCAGAACTAGCACATGAGAGGAACAAAAAATCCCCAATTAATCAATATTCAGGATAAAGGTCGAAAAAGATTTGATAATAATCCTATCGGTATAAAATAAATTTCATGCACTAAGGCATAGGTTTTATCAACCCTGGGCCAAAAACTGACAATTTGGCCCACAACCATTAACTATATCACATAGAGGACTCCTCTGCCTTCTCCATTGATGATGGAGAAGCAATGAAGTTTGCTTCAAAGTTCAAACCCCTCAACTGCTTCTAAGTGATGTTTGTAAAACGGTCCATAAGTTGTTGACTAAAATAATAGGAGCTCAGAAAACTACTATGCAGAGCCTATCTTCTAAATTTTGCAAGTCCAGCAAGCCTCCTTATGGCTATTTCAATGATTAACCACCTACAGTAAATTAATTTTCCAGTCCATCCAGCAAAAATGATACAAATGATAAGATTAATCATGTATTAGCTTTAATCTAGCTCTACAAAAAGCTTACAGACTTGTCCTCCTCAAGAAGATAGAAAGAAGATACGGAAATTGGCAAGATCGTTACCCAGTCACCCACAACAAACAGGCTGACAAGGATTGCATTTTGAAGGTCTCTCTTTCTGTTCACAGCATAGATGTCAAGACATGCAAGCCCAAAGCTCCAAAGCACTTGAAGTCCCATTGATGCAATTAAGTAACTGAAAGAGCAGACAAGAAGTATAAAGATATTGGAAGAACAGAAGAGAACATGTTTCAAGCCCAAAGAAAAGGAAAATTTTATTTACACCAAAATGAAACATTTATAAACGTAAATATTCAATCCAAAAATCTCCAGCTCCAGCAGATGCATGCAGCTTTTGCAAGCACCATTCACTATTGTTGACTCATTTCAATATGCATGCTTCTTATGAATAGACAACTTGTCAATTTAGATATAAAAGGACATTTACAAATTTTGACTGATATGTAGTCTAAAAAAAATAATTGTAACAAAAGGAAAAACCTCTATATAATGATTTACTTAGCAGCTCCTTTACCCTGATGAATGATCTTTTGCATAGATACCAAAATAATCAGGTTGGGATTGTTGACTCATTCTTCAACATATGACATAGTAAGGGACACAACGACTTTATTATTCAGCATACCGCCTTATTTTGATGTGATTCATGTATTTTACACCATAGTCTATCACCCAGCTAACTCAATACTTGATCATGTAAAGTCAAAGTTGTAACAACTGCCAAGCAATAATTGTAGCATAGCAAAATTCAAATGGCATATTGTGGTACACCAGAGGAATATACAGCCAAAATATCAATTTAGGTTCATTGCTCGTTTCTGATTTTTCTTTCTCGTTCTTTCTCTGTCCTTGTTCAAGCTACTTTCTGGTTTTTCTCGGTTTTATGACTTCATCTCTGTTGGCACTTTCTTCTTACTCTATTTCATCACTTCATCCAGAAGGAACCAACCTTCTCTCATTCTTCACAACACCTAAAGTCATTCAATTTTGACATATTTGTGATTTAAATTTTAAACATTCAATTGCTTGATACAGTTGAATTTTAAATTATTGTTGGAGATAATATCAGCAATGATTTGGGTATGAAATAAATGTTTAGTATACATTAATCTGTTGTTTTTGCATTATAGCTGTCTAATATGTTAGATTATATATATATATATATATATATTCTTTTAATAATGTGCTGCACTTCAATATTGCGATGGATAATGCTAAGAGTCATAGTTCCAAGAGCCCCGAATGCAACAATCTAGTACGTGCTGTTAACAAATGTCAGCTGTGAGTAAAGTTAAATAGTTGGTCAGACAGATCTACTAGCAATCCAGCATTATAACCATAACATACAAATGTGAATGATGCATGTATGTTTGTACTCAAATATAAAATAATACTTCCTCAAGTCCTAAATAAAAAATATAGTTGACTTTTTTGTAAAGATTAAAGAAGCTAAATAAATTGCTTTAGAGTATTTATATTTATCATTTTTCCTTCAAACTAATTTGTGTGACTTATAAACTAATATATAATCCATTGATACACAACATATATTATGATTAAATCATTTATTTAGCTTCGTTAATCTCTCCAAAAAAAAGTCAAATATGTCTTATATTAAGTACTAGAAGGATTTCTTACAATTATACGCATGAGGAGACAGACAAGGCATAAATTCCCAGCACAGACATCGTGAGACACATACATGTTTAGTTACTATTCACACAAAAAGGTTCCAAAACTCAGTAGTAAACATTGCGGATACATTCCACAAAATCTATATCCAAATAACTAAAAATAACAGTAAAATGATACCCACATACAGGATGTGAACCTATTGGTAAATGCAGCAGCCTTTTAAGCACATACATAACAAGAATACCCATGGCGAGAACAGAATGAGAGGACCATTCCTGTCTTACACAACAAATTATTTGACACGCCAAATTTATTTATAAACTAATCTGGAAAGTACACACAACTAATCCGTCTAATTCCTTTTGGCCAAGAACCGTGGAATATTATATAAGAACATAAAATATGTAAAATTTGAAAGTAAACCATAAACATGTATGACTAATGCTAGTACTCAATGTTACATCTAATGATGCTCTGCTCAAGACAATTGTTGTCAATCATTGCATCTTCTTCAATTTGAAAGCCAATGGCGAATAGAAGGCCACTTCTTTCCACAAATCAAAACTAAATCAGTTAATGTTTTATTTCACTTTGTTCCAAGAACTGAAATTTGGTGTTAAAAGACAGAACAAAATTTGTTCTCAATCTCATATATTGCAATAACAAGGTGTAAATAGGCATGAGCACGCTCAATCAATGGCGAGAGTAACTTCTTAATCAGACATTAAACAAAAGTTCGTCAATCTCACAGACAGACAACAGAATGAGCAAGCATCTATGCAATATATAATTCCAAATAAGAAGCAGAAGCAGTTGTGAAAGAGTTACTAAGTAATAGGACAAATATTATATGATTCTATCCAAATAACATATATTTTTTGGTATCTTTCATCATGTTCTTCAACAAGCAAATGGCAAGCAAAGAATTTTTTGAGTTCAGCATTTATATGATTCTATCCACACACGCACGCACACAATTATATGATTCTATCCAAATAACATATATTTTTTGGTATCTTTCATCATGTTCTTCAACAAGCAAATGGCAAGCAAAGAATTTTTTGAGTTCAGCATTTATATGATTCTGTCCACACACGCACGCACACAATTCCCCCACCCGAAAATAATAAAAAAATAAAAAAAGTTATCATGTTCTGAATGGAAAACTGATAAAAACATTTAAGAAACTTTTCCTAAGGCTTATCCTTAGTATTAATGAGTTTTTCCGTTCCCAGGGGTCCTGCATTAAATTGAATCGTGTCATTAACAAGTTCCGATGGTAATATTATACACTAGAATACCTCAAGTCCTTGCCAAATGTCAAAAACTACAATCAGAGATCAATTTCCAGTTAATAAATAAAGCTTAGGAACCATTAATATGCCCTCACTGGAAGTACTTAGGCTACTCCTAAGCTCAATAAACAATGATCCTAACTGGTTGCAGCTTACCAAGAAGATTTATTTGTAAATCAGTCACTACTTTTCAGATATAGCATAAAACCAGAAGGAAGTCTATATACTAACAGCCAAAAAGCAGAAGATGGAAGGGAAGTAGCAATACCAAAAGGCAGTGTAGGTAGAGAACCCAAAAGCAGTAACCATAACTCCAATAGAAGCAGCACCAAATGCGCATTGCCCTAATCTCAGCATCAACCCAGTGATCGTCCCCGGTCCCCCCAACAATCGCTTCATTTTCCTCTTGTGAGTGACCCAGGGCCCCTTTGTAGAGGAAAAGGGCCCCTGAAGAAGCCCTAGATCTCAAAAAACAGCCATTTTCACAAATATCTTCAGCTCACCCACCATTTCACTACAGGCCTGGGACTGAGATATCTATCATGTAGATTGTACAGTATCGAAGAAACAATTAGAGGAAGTGAAGTGGAAATCAGAGTGAGAAAGTAACAGAAAAAGAACAATAATTCATCAAGTGGTGATAAAAGAAAAGTGATAGCACTAAAGGGGAAAAAGCCAATCCCTTGAAATGTGCTGAATCACTGAGAAATGGCAATCCGTAAGCAGCATTGAGAATAAGAATATTATTTATTAAGGGCCGGTAATGCTTGATTTGTCGCCCAGACCGTAATCCGAGAAAAATGCACGTATACTCACTGTGGAGGAAGACAAGTTGGGTTATATCTTAAATCCTACTCCTTCCGTGTGGTTTATTTTTATAGGTAACTTTTTCTGCTTTTTTTAAAGAGAATTACACTCATATCTCAAAAAAGAAAAAGGTAAAAAATTGGCCTTTGAAATTATAAAATAAAAAAATGGTTCTATGAAGTTGTAAATATAAATTCTTGAAGTAATCAATAACCTGTACTTGAAGTTGTTAATAAGACCATTTTTTTATTTTATAATTTTAAGGGATTATTTTTTCATTTATCTGTTTTTTTGAGACTTGAGTGTAATTCTTCCCCTTTTTTTATCCTTTTTTTTTATTGTTCCTTAATATAAGTACTCCCTCCTATGCTTTCTACAGACAACTTTTAACTTTGTTGTGCAAACCGAACTGAAGATTTAAATTCATTAAAAGCAATAAATATATTTAAAATGTCATTTTTTTTAAAATATGTCTTTATTTATAAAAAAAAAAAGCATATGAGAGAGAATGAGTAATAAATATGAGAGAGTATGAGTATGAAATATGAGAGATAATGTGTAATAAATGAATAAACGAAAGAAAATTAGTGGTGAGTGGGGGATATAATTAATATAAAGATGCCTAATAGGGGTAAAAAAGGAAAAAATAGTTTAAAGTTCAAAACATAAGGAGAAATTACTTATAAGAAGAACCAACCCCAAGAGATAGAAAGTTACTTATAAAAAAGACCAGAGGAAGTAACTTTTATCTTGTGTCTCAAAATTTAAACTATTTTTTCTTTTCTACCCATATTAAATACATATCTTTATATTAATTATCCTCATTCACCATAAATTCTCTTCCATCTAGTTATTTATTACACATTCTCTCTCATACTTTATACTAATTCTCTTTCATATTTTTTATTTATTTTTTCTTTTATGCTCTTTTCATAAATAGAGGTATATTTGGAAGAAACATGACATTTTTTACACATACATTATTTTTAGCTAATCTTAACTGTCTGTTCGTTTTGTACAATCAAGAAAAAAGTTGCTTATAAAAAGGACTGGAGAGAGTACTCTCTCCGGTCTTATTTATAAGCAACTTTCTCTCTCATAGGACTGATCCCTTTTATAAGCAACTTTCACTTTTTGTATGAAAATGTAAGTTTTTTTTCTCTATTTTACCTTTATTAAATGTTCATTCTCTCTCATATCTTATACTCATTATCTCTCATATTTTTTATCTATTTTCTTTCATATACTCTTTTCATAAATAGGGGTATATATGGAAAAAGCATGACATTTTTGACACACTTATTATTTTTAACTACTTATTCGTTTTACACAATCAAGAGAAGAGTTACTTATAAATAGGACTAGAGGGAGTAATTTATAAGGGCTTTCTTTTTGTTTACCTTTTTCCTTTTTTGTACCTGTATTAATTAGGAGAGGGATGTCTCAAGCAAATTGGAATGTACAATGCAGGAAAAAATTTGTGATTTTACGCCTTTGGTTTGCTCTACGGCCCTCGCACAAGTAGCTAAGTATGGTTTACGTGGTTAATCCTTGATACTTCTTTTATAATCTATATCAATTTAATACTGAGTGCTATTAAATAAAATTCAAACTCTATCAAGTTTGTATAAATCTCCTAACATGATAAATCAAATTGAAATGCATGCATAACTTTTAAAAGATATCGAGTTTATTTTATTTGATTAGTAGTGTTTTTCAAATAAAATTTTAAACTACGATTCTTATAAAGCAAGAATTATAATGACATTCTTGGTGAGTATGATACTGCGCTAACTTACACTTCTCTAAATGTAAAAACAAATGTATACTCTCATGTTTTGGTGAGGCATAATAGGCGGTTACAAGCTAAGGACACGAAATTGTAAGATTCAATTTGGTGAGGCAGAAGTTAGGCCATAAATAGTGAAGGCAGAATTTTAGTAAAATTTAAAGGAAAAAAGATAAAAAAAAAGAATTTTGAAATTGTAAAATTCTAAATTAGGCTTATTATCAAGAATTGATAAGAGAATGACGATACTTAATAAATAATTCATAACTCATTTTTTAGAAAATACCTATTTGAAATTTTACAACTTTAAAGTTCTTTTTCTGTCTTTTTTCCAAATTTAAATTTGCATATTAACTAGGTCGGGCAATGAATTGTGTAATAAAACGAAGCTAACATGATACTCCCTCTTATCTTAAATATAAGATTCAATTGACTTTTTTTTGGAAAGGTTAAATCATCTAAATAAATCATTTAATCATAATATATGTTCTGTATAATTGGATTATATCCTCCCTCTGGTTCTAAATATAATACCTAATTGACTCTTTTTTGGAGAAATTAAGGAACCTAAATAAACTACTTAATCATAGTATATATTGTGTATCATTATATTATATATTAGTTTATAAGTCAATTAAATTAGTTTGGAGAAAGCGATAAAAATAATACATTAAAGTAATTTATTTAAATTCCTTAATTTCTTAAAAAAATCAACTGAATCTTATATTTAAGACCAGAGGTAATATAAATTTATAAGTCAAATAAATTAATTTGAAAAAAAAAATAAACATAAATACTTTAAAATAATTTATTTAGCTTCATCAATCTCTCAAAAAAAAAAGCCAACTAAATTTTATATTTAATACTAGGGGTAGTAGAGTATAAATAGTGATGGAGACGCATGGTGTTGAACATTAAACTTGAATAAATAGATCATGCCAACCGAATTACCTAACAACGCAAGCTAATTATACAAAGTGTACTAAAATTATGAGAGGCTTATGTGTTCTTTTGGGATATCTTATTTTTTACTTATAAGTATTTATAAATCATGATTTATGATATACGAGATAAGTATATGAGAGAAATTTTATTTCAATTTTATAAAGCCAACTGACATACCACATTTCTTGAAGCTGATATGCTTATGGCATATATCTAATTACATGTCACATTCAACTCCGAACTCCACCCTCATTTCATTATCTCATTAATTCTAAACTTTATTTTAAGGTTAAAGGACACTCTTGTTCTAGTAGATTCTAGAAGTATTCATGTAAGAGCAATTGTTGTCCTTTTTTCACTCAAGAGGCAAAACCGCATCAAAGTGTAAAAAAATGGGGAATTGTTGCTCTTGCCATTAAAAATTGTCAATGTTAAATATTTTTTTTTGCCAAGTCAATGTTAAATATTGAATTGTCTTGTTTGACTAATATGATATACACGCATGACAATATACCAACTCAAAATGTATACTCTTATGTTCTTTAATGAGAGAGCGAATTAATTAATTTAAATAAATTAAAAAAATTAGATAAATTACTTAGTTCTCAACTCTCAATGCCGTTCGAATTTGTGAGTACATGGGTGAGAAAACTGTTTCACTCAACCCATTGTCATGTCACTCAAACATTGACAATAAATTCCTTAGTTCAAATAAATGTGATATGATCATCTTAAAATACCCTCTTGCAACACATCAATTTATAAATTAAATAAATTAATTTGAGAAAAATAATTAATTTAAAAGATAAAGTGGATTAAGCTTTTACATTTAAAACAAAACAAACAATTATCTAATTAGCTCCTACATTTAGGATAGAAGGAGCAATGTTAAAAAATTAGTGGTAGATTTAGATTAGAATTTAGTGAAAAGAGGTAGGGGGAAGGTTATGGATAGTGGTGTTCAAAACCCGTGACCGGGATAACCCAATCCTAGTTCCTTGACCCAGTCTCCGATTTTTTTTAAAAAAAATTAAAAATATCATTATATTATTTAGATTCTCCTTATTCTATTATATAAAATGATTATTTAACAATTAATATTCTAATAAGACTATAATAATTATATAAATTGATTTAGAGTTGAAAAATAACAATTTATTGTTATTATTCGTTATTATCTTTATACCGTATTTAGTTAAGATTAGAATCACGAATCACAATATATGCGGTTTAATTCTAATTAAAGATGTGATACATATATTATTAAAAAATAATTTAATTTGTAAGGTAAAAATACAAAAATAAAAGAAAAACTTAATTTATGAGGTAAAAAAAATTTAATAAAAGGGATCAGAATTTGGGACAATGATCTCAAATGTGAGCTCGGTTTCTGACCCAGTCTCGATCACAGATAGGACATCCAGGATCAAAATGTTAGAGACTGAGTTAGGACAATCAGGACAGAAGACTTTGTCCATCCCTAGGCTTTTCTTCCCAATCAACTTCATGCAATTGCAATTTGACGTTTGTGCATATCTCAGCCCTCTCCAAAAATACCTACTGCTCTTCCTCGTCCTCCTTCCTCTCAAGGGTTCGCTCGTTATTGTGCCTATAAATTGTTGCAGATAGAGAGACCTCACATAGATTGAGAATTGCTATTACTTTGGGAAAAATGGCGAACGCAATTACATTCTTCGACCTCAACACTGGGGCTACGATGCCTTCCCTTGGTTTAGGCACTTTTAACGCTGATCCTGGTGTTGTTGCCCATGCTGTCACCACTGCCATTAAGGTACTTTAATCGAATTAGGGATAGTAATTAGTATGAATATTGTATGTTTCAAATACTTGAAGGGATTGAATTTAATTTATTCCTTTTGTCTGAGTTCTTGGTGGACCCTGAAATAACTGAAGAATTATGAGTATAATAAGTTAATAACCGACTGTTTGTGCAGGTTGGCTACAGGCACATCGATTTTGCTCAAGCTTATTGCAATCAAGCAGAGGTATTGTTAATTATCAATAATCAATCATTTCTTTCTCTCTATGCTTTGTTTGAGTTTTTTCATTGATCAATCTGAATTCATGAGGTTTTCGTAGATTGGTTCTGCCCTTAAGAAACTGTTTGACGAAGGACTTGTGACGCGTGAAGACTTATGGATCACCTCTAAACTCTGTTTTGTATCGCCTGGGATTTTTTAGCCAGTTTTCACTCTCACAATATATATATATATATATATATATATATGTTTTTGCCTTTGGTTGCTGAACAGAGATGCTCTTTTTTTCCTGACAAATTCTCCAGGTGCGCAGATCATGCTCCTGAAGATGTACCAATTGCGTTGGACAAAGCTTTGCGGGAATCGCAACTTGAATACCTAGATCTCTATCTGGTGTAGTTTTCTCGTTTGATATGTAGATTTGTAATTCATGGAGCGAATTGTTTTGGATTAATGAAACTAAGAGATGGGTGTGATTTTTGTAGATACGCTGGCCAGTGAGGATGAAGAAGGGATCGGTGGGATTGAAGCTGGAGAATCTGACGGAGACGGACATAGGGAGTACGTGGAGGGCGATGGAGGCGGCGTACGACGCCGGCAAGGCTAGAGCGATCGGAGTGAGCAATTTCTCGAGGAAGAAGATGACTGATCTGATGCAGATTGCACGCGTTCCTCCTGCAGTGAATCAAGTGGAATGCCACCCTGTGTAGCAGCAGCCCCAGCTCCATCAATTCTGTGCCTCTCATGGAGTTCACGTCTCTGTAAGTGCATATATATACATATATTGAAATATATATATATATATATATATAGTAGCACCCTGAATCGGCAGCTCTAATTAAAAGGAAAAGCCCATAAAGGGGCAAAATCTATCAATAAATACTTCCTCCGTCTGTTAACCTGTTGGATAAAGCAATTTAAGGGCGGCAAATTGATGTTTGAGACATTTTTTATATAATACTATAACCAAATATTTTATGGAACGAAAGTTAAATTCTTTCTGATTGTATCCAGGCTGTGAATGTTTTGATTAGGGGTTGTGATATTACTTATCCCTTTAGATGTATTTTAGACGATACCAGGTTATGGATATCTAAGAATTGGCAAGTGTTAGTCAATCATATTCCTAAGAAGTAAAATAGTTTAGCTGATCATTCATCTAAGTTTGCCCATAATATCGACAAGAATTTTTGTATCCTTGAACACCACCACTTTCATACCAAAAGGTAGTGTTAGGTGATGGATAGTAGGTTGGAGTTTGTTTTCTATTTATATTTGTATTTGCTCTTTCGCGTTTCATTAATGTGATTCCGGTTTTCATTCAAAAAAAAAAAAGTTAAATTCTTCAAATGCTCACTTTTGTAATGTAAATTAAAAAAAAAGGGTTATGTTGCAATTTTACCTCGGTAGCTTTTACTGAAGGGCAATTTCGCTCCCAAAGCTTTTCTGAAGGAATTTTCCCCGGAAGTGTATAAAAGGGAATAATTTTGCTATTGCCCTTATCTCAGTTAATTTTGACCTTTAGTTGACCAAATATGCCTAGCTAGCAGTCCACACATTATTCACGTCATTTTTGTTAAAGTGCAAATTTGCTCACAAAGTCTATGTATCGTCTATTTCTTTTTTTTTCAAAGTTAGATTTAAAACATTTGCGGCAAATTTTCATATTAATAAAAATGACGTGGAGGACATGTAAACTACTAGCTCAGCAAATTTTGTCAATTAATGGTTAAATTTAACTGAGATAATAATTATGGTAAAATTGCTCCATTTTAGAAACTTCCGGGTCAAAATTGCCCCTCGATAAAAACATCTAGGGCAAAAACGCCCCTTAACCCTTAAAAAATCCTTTCGTTTTTGTTTTTTTATATTATTATCAAGTATCTAGTTTGAAATTTGTAACTGTTATTCCCACAACATCTGTCTCTTCTGGGACTCGAATTCAAGATCTAGAGAAATCTAGTAGGGCCTTATGTTACTAGATCAACTTTATGTGTTTTTGTATTATTTGGATCCAAAACTAATTAAAGGAGAGTTACGTGATCATTAGTATTGAGCTCATTATCTAGTCATCATATTTGGGCCTGGTTTTGTTCATATTTAAGCTCAGCAATTAGCTTAGTGCATATATTTAAAAATGAAAAAATTATGAAAAAATACCTCATTGGAAACTTATTTATCAAATGAGACATTCGTGTGCAGAATATCTTCCGGATGTGCAAAATATCTTCCTTATGTGTAATATTATTCTTCCCTATACCTATGCAAAAATTTTCCCTCCGTGTGCAAAAATCTCTTCTCCATGTACAAATATCTTCCTAGGTTCCATTTGGCAATTAAGTTATCAATGAGGTCTTTTTTAGCAATTCTCCCCTTTAAAAATGCTTTAATTTTGGGATCAAATCTAAAAATGTTTAGATTAAATCAACTTGGATTGAACCTAACAGAAGAAGTTACTCCCTCCCAATATAAAGAAACATTGTTTAAACCCCTCTAGGAAAGGGGTTTACATTTAGTACTCAAAAATGTTTCAAAAAGGCTCACGGTATGTGTAAAGAATTTTGTCTTGTAAAACATGAAAATAATTTTTAAAAAAACCGGGTGTTTTGTGGGAATCTACGTATATCCCACCAAAGACCAATACATTTTTTAGCATGTTATTATTAAATATTTGGAAAAACGGGTGTCTTGTGGGAATCTACGTATGCTCTTTAAGCTTATTAGCTTATAGATTTAGAGGCAGAAGTACTTGGAGTACATGATTTTAGCATGTTATTATTAAATATTTGGAAAAACGGGTGTCTTGTGGGAATCTACGTACGCTCTTTAAGCTTAGCTTATAACTTTAGAGGCAGAAGTACTTGGAGTACATGATTTTAGCAAGTTATTATTAAATATTTGGAAAAACGAAATCTACGTATCTCCCACCAAAGACCAATACATTTTTTAAATGATAATTACTGAGGAATGATACATTTTATAGGGATATATATATTGATAAAGATGATTGGTGTTATTAGGGATATTTACCATTGGGGTCTCCAGGAACAGCAAGTATATATATCACGGGCAATGATGTTCTTAAGCACCCAGTGATCAACATAGTGGCAGAAAAACTAGGGAAGACTCCAGCTCAAGTGGCCCTTCGCAGGGGCCTCCAAGCAAGTCACAGCGTCCTCCCTAAGAGCACAAGCGAGACCAGAATCAAAGAAAAGTTGGACGTCTTCGATTGGTCCATCCCAGAAGATTTAATGGCCAAGTTCACTGAGATTAAGCAGGCAAGTGCTTCATTCATCTCTAAACTTTTGTACAACATGGTATGTAAAGATGCCTGGCTTTAATTTTGTATTAACACATGAAATTCACTGCCGCAGGAGAGGCTAGTCACGGGAACTGGATATTTTCATGAGACACTTGGTTTCTATAAGACCGTTGATGATCTCTGGGATGGTGAACTATGAATTTGAAGCAAGATTACAAAATTGCAAGGGAAGAAGCAACGTTTACCTCCTGTGTCGTTTTATTCTCCGTTGATGTTCAAAATGTTGCTGCTTCTGCTCCAATAATTGTAGAGTAGATTAATTTTGCGCTGCTATTTGTCATTTTTCTTTCATGTAGTTTGCATTAGTCAGAATATATATATATATATATATATTTTGTAATATCAATCAAATATACTCCGTTATCCTATAGTTGAGAAGATTTGAGTTGGGTTATTGTATCTACCCTTTTATTATAAGAAAACCACTTAGGTCATATGAGGAAGAATGTATTCATCAAAAAATCTTAATAATGAGTGAGCAACATAGACTATTGATATTTGTTGTATTAAAACTTGTCATTATATGATGTTTATTAAGGGAGTGTTAATGACACTCATACACCAACTCAAACTATATACTCCCCCTGATCCACGATATAAGTCTGTTTAACTAATTCATTAGAATAAGTAAATGGGTAGTTAACTCGTTAAATTCATTTTACATTGAAAGAAATTTTTCAACTTTACCCATATTGAATGAGGTATTAAAGGAGGGAAAAAATATAAAGAGTCTTATTTAAATATTAATTATAGGGACAAAATTGACAAACAAGCATTAATTGCTCTCTAAACGACTTATATTATAGACAGGATGGAATACGGGAGCAAATATCCTTAAAATCATTTTTCTTCTTTTCTTCTCAGAATCTCATCTTCACCAAATTAAATGAAAAATTGAATAGTTCTGATTTAATATTTTCTAAAACTATGATTATAGTGTTTTATAAATTAATTTTTTTTATTAATTTTGTTTGTATTGCAGTTATGAATTGCATAGATCATATTTTAAAAGTTCAAGTTTATTTATTTATGTTTACAATAATATTTTTATAAAATATTGAATCTCACCCATCTATTTTTTTAAATCTAATAGTGGATATGGGATTCTAAGAAGAAAAGGAGAAAAATGATTCTAAGAGGATCCAAACCCGATGGAATACTCCTCCTATGCTTGATGCAAAACCTACTTACCTAATTTGGTTAGATCAAATAAGTAAGATAAATTACCAACAAACGTGATATGAATTCTCTAAAATTTAGGTTAAATATCAGTTTAGTTCAGATAAATTAATTTGGTGAAAAATGATAAATATAAGAGATAAAATGAGTTAAAGTTTTACAGTTAAGACTAAAGTCAACTTTCTAGTTACCTTTTACGTAGGGTATAAATAAATTAGTGGCGAATATATATTTTTTTTTTTGAATTAAAGGGGTAGGCACTATCGGCCTGAGGTTACAAGTGAGATCAAACTCATGGCCTCCCACTTATAAGAGAGCTCTCATGTAACTAGAATACATGAGGCAATGGTGGCCCTATCTTTTCATAATTTTGGCCCTATTTATTAAGAACTCGGATGAGAGCTCTCATGTCATTAGGCTACATTAAGAAGTGATGGGAAAGAGGCCATGTCATCCTCTCATAATTCATGTATGTCCCTCTATCTTTCTATCCACTGCTTTCCGTATCCATTTCTTTTTTCTCTTTCTTTTTTTTTTTGGACAAATGTGCTTTTCTTATAAATAAGGAAAATACAAAGCAAATCCAAAGCAATGTAAACACAAAGCAACATTAACATAAAGAAAAACCAAAGCAATGTAAACATGAAGCAAATTCATAGTGCTTTAGCCAACTCCTAATCTAGCTACTGGCATCGTGTTATCTGCAGGAGACCATTGCACTTCATGAACATCCGAGGTTAGAATTGAAGACAAACAGAGTGATGGTTTTGATACCCACCCTATCGAGTACACTCCCTTAAAAGCCTCTGCTGCTTGTAAATCAGCTGTAGTATTTCCAAGTCTAGGAGTAAAAGAAACAAACAAACCAACTTCGAATGAAATGAGATTAATGATATCATGCACAATACCCATACTTTTCCAATCATAAAAATCCGGCAGTTGCATTTCGACACAAGATAGCAAAAGTTTGGAATCAGTTTCAAACACAACCTTATCATTTCCCAAATCAATAGCCAGCAGGAGAGCTCTTTTTAACACAAGTGTCTCAGTAATAAAAGCATATATTGATTTAATTTAATCCACAAAAACCCATAAGAAACCACCCTTATCATTACAATAAACAATCCCCAACGACTCTTGGCCTGAAAACTCCTAATATGCTCCATCACAATTTATCTTGATAAAACCTAGAAAGGGTGAACACCAACTCGCATTTTTTGAACTGGGCATTGTAGTAACATTAGAGGATTCCCCGTTAACAGACAAACATTCATTATTCCTTCTAGTAGCTAATTCAATTGCCAATGAAGGATTTAGTTGCGCTCCATTAAAGATCCTATCATTTCTTTGCTTCCAGATCAGCCATAATAACCAACAAATCAGCATAATATCCACATCCTTAAGACCTCTGTTAGCATCATCAATCCTTTGCCACTAAGAGGCAAAGTTTGCAGTACTACACATATCTAACTTGACACCGAGATGACAGCTAAACCAAACACAATGAGTCTAACTACACCTGAAAAAGAGATGCTTAATGGATTCATTCTCTTGATAACATATCGGGTAAAGTAGAGTTGGAGATCTCTTTCGATTTAAGAGTGCTTCGTTTGTAGCTATTGCATTACTCAAAGTTTTCTAAAGAAACTGTTGGATTTGGGGGATGGTTTTCAGCTTCTATAAAGATTTCCAATCAGCAGCGGAAACCATACATGAAGAGCTAGCTTTATGAACTACTATGTTACCACATATCTTTCCATGCTTGTACCCAAGTTTGATTGAGTATTGACCATTAGGAGCTATCTTCCAAAAAAGTTTGTCCTCAATATCATTAGCAGGGATTGGAATTTGAGAAAAAGCATGAAGTACATTTTTAGGTAGCAGCTTATCGGAGCAAGATCCCAAACACCATTTCTTATCAAATCCCTAGCCTTGCCATGCTTCACAATAACATTTTCTGAATCTACAAGCTTCTCTAGGAAGGTAATACTTGCCACCCAATTATCACCCCATATCCGGATTGAAGTTCCTTTACCAAGATCCCAAAATAAATCATTCTTTAACAATTCTCTTCCTTCTAAAATACTAGACTAGCACCATGAAGTTCTGGATCCTTTCTTGGCCTCGATAAACTCGCTTCTCGGGAAATAGATACTTTTGAGAACCTAAACCCACAAGGCACTTGGATTGTGCATGAGTTTCCATGCTGTCTTTGCAAGTAAAGCATTATTCATAATTACAAAATCTATGAAGCCCATTCCTCCCTCATTTTACTCCTAGTGAGCTGTTCCCAGGCTTTCCAATGAGTTTTACCTCCTGTTGCACTATTATCCTACCAGAAATTTGAGATAATGTTATTCAATTCTCTACACATCTTGAGGGGGAATTTCAAGCAATTCATGGGGTAGATAGGAATGGCATTGATCATTGATTTAATCATGACTTCTCGGCCAGCATATGAGAGAATAGATTTATACTACCCCCTAAACTTTGTAACAGACCTTGTTTCGGATATAAGAAAGGGTTTGATGTTTAGTTTTACTCCAGATACTCGGAATGCCCAAATATTTTCCAAGATCTCCAGCTGCCTGGATGCCAAGAAGTTCACCCACTCTTGTTTTAACCTATACTGGAGTATTTTTAGAGAAGAAAACACATGATTTATCAAGATTAGCAACCTGTCGCGAAGCATTACAATAACAATTCAGGATTTGTGCAAGTTTGAGACAATTTCTATTACTAGCATTCACAAACAGCAGAGCATCATCTGCTAAGAAACTATGTGTCAATTCTGGGCAAGCATTACTCAACTTAATCCCACGAAGTTCTCGAGACTGCAAACTTTTGGTTATCAAATTACTCAAAACTTTAGCAACCAGAATAAAGAGATAAGGGGAAAGTGGATTCCCTTAGCTACCTAGAGTAATAGAGCCAACCTTCTTACCTGAAAGGCATAAGTTCAGTTTAATTGAGCTCACACAGCGCATTATAAGGTTAACCCAATCATAACAGAAACCCATTCTCAATAAAACAAGTTCCAAAAAACCCACTCAACTATATCATAAGCTTTACTCATGTCTATTTTTAGAGCAAACTCATATTTGTAGCTCGTCTT
This sequence comes from Inga laurina, assembly GCA_963855925.1. Classification (NCBI taxonomy): domain Eukaryota; kingdom Viridiplantae; phylum Streptophyta; class Magnoliopsida; order Fabales; family Fabaceae; genus Inga; species Inga laurina. Next base: position 58,958,431 of record OY979711.1, read on the forward strand.
TTTCCTTCTTAAATAATGATAAACTTCATGAGCTATGCTAATATTATCATAAATAGACAGACCAGGGACAAAAGCACTCTGATTTGGGGAGACGCAGACATTTAGAAGAGGTCTCATGTGATTCACAATGATCTTAGAGATAATCTTATATGAGAAATTACAGAGGCCAATCGGTCAAAAATGGGAGATGTGATCAGGTTTATCAACTTTAGGGATCAAAGTGATATTGTATCATTTATATCATGAATGAGAGCATGGCCAACAAAAAAATCCCATACCAAAGAGAAAATTGTATCTCCTATCTCAGCCCATACAGAATAATAAAATTTACCTAAAAAACCATCAAGGTCAGGTGCTTTCGTACCACTAAGACTGAAAGCTACTTCTTTGATTTCCTCCCTTGTAATAGGCATCATCAAATCTCTATTCATTTGTTCATTAATTTTTGCATCTACATAGCTTAGGGCAGTTTCCATAGGTCTTTCCCCACTAGAAAGAAATAGCTTCTGGAAGAATAGAGTGATATTAGATGAAACATCCACTCTCTTAGTAAGCCATTGCCCTAAGTCATCTTTAACACACAATATGTTATTGAATTGTCTCCGCCTAATAGTAGACAGATGAAAAAATTTGGAGTTCTTGTTACTTGCTTTTAGCCCATCTACTCTTGACCGTTGCCACCAATATTTCTCCTCACGTTCCAATGCTTGATCAAGTAATTCAATGAGTTCAACAATTTTCTGGGAGTTGCTAGATGATAGAACATCCTGGGTGTAAGCTGCAAGTTCATTTTTCAATTTCGTAATGTAACTTTTCCATTTAGGTATTCGCGCCTACTCCATCTAACTAACTCTTTCTGCATGAATTAAGTTGTATTAAGAAAAAGTTAAGAAGGGAGATGTCACTCACAGAGGTATTAGTCCACCCATTTTTGACGATATTCAAAAAATTATTATGAGACACCCAGATAGCTTCAAACTTGAAATTGTTGCTCTTCCTCGGTTGGGTAAAGCAGCATTTGACAAGTAGAAGATGGTGATCAGATCTGATTGGGTCAATATTAACAACTTGAAGATTTGGGAATTCTTCCCGTAACTGGATATTCCCCGGAGCCCGATCAATTCAGTCCCGGATTGTCTCTTAATCTACCCGTTTATTACACCATATAAATTTAAAGCCATTGAACCTGAGATCCATTAATTCACAATCTGCTACAAAGGATTGGAAATTAATTATTTCCCTCATAACACGTGGATTGTCACCCAACTTCTCATCTTGAGACATAATATCATTAAAATCACCCATACATAACCAAGAATGGTTAATACCAGTAGCAATTCGTCGAACCTCTTGCCAACATAATAATCTCTCATTTTCGTTTGGTTGCCCGTATATAAAAGTAATATAAGCAGGAGTGTCAAAACCTATGGCTGAGACCAGAGTGTGAATAATATTAGAGGTAGAGTAAAGAATATTTACCGTGACATTTTCATTCCACCATAGAGCCAGTCCACCACTTCTTCCTACAGGATCCACCATCCACTCTTCCTGGAAACCACACTGGTGTCTCACCTTCCTCACATATCTACTTTTTTGTTTTGTTTCCATGAGAAAAACCATTTGGGGTTTATTCACCTTACATTCTTCCTTCAAATTTTGAATTGTCAAGGCAACCCCAAGACCTTGACAATTCCAGGCCATGAGATTCATCGTGAACCGGTGGCTGGTCTCATCCAACCATCGGCATTTTTAGAAGAATCAACAACATCATTATCATCCTTAAGGGCATACCAACTTGCAGGAAAGTCAATTTCGCCATGTAGATCAGTATCTGGGACTTCTCTGCTGATGATTTGCTATGATGCTTCAAGGTTTGAATATTTCTCCGAGGATTAGATCTTCCAACCACCGTTGAGATTTCTTGATTAATGCTAGGCACCTCTGTAGAAAAATTAAGGCGTCGACGTCTAGATCCTTCAGTGGAATTCTCACTATTCTCTATATTCCTTTTTAGACTGATATCCTTAAGTCCATTGGTCATAGTAGAGATCAGGGACAGCCCGCTAAAAGGAATAATAGCATGAGAACAATCTTTATCCTCTTTTGGAAACTCCAGTACATGAGAAACATTATTACCTTCAACTCCCTTTTAACTTGGCATATGATGCACTTCTTGAATCCTAACTTGTAGGCTCGCCAAATCATTCCTAATAATAGTGACATGCCTCCTTACCACCTCTTCACGCTTCTTACTTCAGGAGATACTAAATTAGGCTCAATAAATGGGTCCCTCGTATCAATAATGTCCATTAAATCCTCCTTTCTACTTTTTAAGTCATCAATCACACTTTTTGAATTTTCACCATACTTTGCATTAAAATTTTCCCCTGTTACTATAAAAAATGTTGTTAACGTTCTTTTTTAGGCCTTTTAACATCTGAAAACAGGGGGACATCTATGTGAGGGACATAGAAAATAAATAGCAATAACGTCCGTGAAAAAAAGGGACTTCTAAAGTCTCGACTTTAGATGTCCCCATTTTGGAATGGGGACGTCTAAAGTCCAAACTTTAGACGTCCCCATTTTAAAGTGTTGGACTAACACTTTAAATGTCCCCAATTTGAAATGGGGAAGTCTAACTTTAGACTTCCCCATTTCAAATTGGGGAAGTCTAAAGAGTCAGTTCTGGACTTTAGACTTTCCCATTTCAAAATTAAGACATCTAAAGTTTTATTTTTTTTAAATGACTATTTATATTTTTCGCTGCCCAACAAATTAAAATTATAGAAATAGGATCGACGAATAATTCATAATAAACCACATTGTCCCTTACATGGTAAGGAATCATCCAACACTTTTATAAGTATCCTTCTATACGCTTAAAAAGCAAGTCAAGTGGAGTTCATAATAACAATTTTGTTGGTGTTTCATAATACTCCAATTAAATCTTATTTATTAGAGGTCTTCAATAAATCATAGAACAATTATAAATTCACCATAGTTATCTCCATTAGATTATTACAAACGCCTCATATAAATTTCCTATGTCAGGACCTCTATGTAGTGTGCAAAACAATGTGGTTGTACCTTCAATTTTGTTTTTTTAATAACTAAATGGCATTTTTTATTTTAAAATTCTTAATAAGAGAAACAATAGGGACAGTGGCCGACGGTGTGAAGGAAACTAGCTGTAACACCTCAACCAAATAGCCAAATACTTAACCATAGTAATTCAAATATCGTCAATAAGGATGTTCAACATCCAAACCATTAAAATACAAATCAGTTTAAATAAAGCAAGTCATAGTTTTAAATCAAATCCTCAAAATATTTCCTCAAAACAAATTAAAATGTGGAAGTCTTAGGGTCATGGCAATATAAATGACATAACATGAACTCTAGAAGCACAAAAGAGCCTCCAAGGCTCACTCCATAGGTGCCTTCCCTTGCTCCCTACTAGAACAGTCACCTGAAAATGTTAATATATATAGGGATGAGATTCCACGTCTCAGTAACTACTGAAAGTTTCTACCGTACACAAGCAAAACTCATATGATAAAAAGGAACTGATTACATATATATTCATATATACCGAAATTCTCATACAAGACAAAAACAGGTTTAATCACCATTGTATCAATCTGTATTTTCATCACAACATGTAATATACTATTATGTCATATGCAATATGTAAGATGCAACCTTCCTTATATCACCGTCCATCCTTATTCCGCTGACTGGAGCCATAGGCTAACACATAGTCCAACAGAAACCCATCCATTTGACTAGATTGTCCCAAGCTCACCAGTTCTTAAGATACACCCGGCCAAAGGTGTAGAGCTTAAGTCTGGACCATGGCTCCCCTCCTTAAAGGAATACAACTAAGGAGGTGTCACATGTCCCACAGCTCCAATGAAATCCCGGCCAAAGGAAAACATGGAAGAAGGGGCCCTGACAAGTACAATCCACTGTGCACCGAGTGATGGCATACCACGTGGTAAAAGATCTCAACATACAAATTCCTCCTCACTCCAACCCATCAAAGATGCAACCGCCATGACAGTGATAAATAAAATATCATTAAAAGACAAAGTACAATAATTCATGCTTCCATTGATATCAAATATAATCACATATTCGAACATGCTAAAAATGAAATAATAATCCAATAATACATTAATTATCATTAAATTATTATTTATATGAATATAATGAGTTATATAGAATTTACTTGTAACACTACTTATTTGAGAATTTATAATATAAACACATATATATATAATTCAGTCCATTTTTATTTTAAAAAAAATAGTCATTCAAAAATCATACACTATTCACAAGTATATGGAAGAATATTCAGAGTTACCTGTCACTCTCTTACGTACAGGTAATCACACACGTGTTACTCCAAAGCTCTCAATGAGAGTCTACAAAATCACAATTATAAATATCTATCAATATATGACCCAAACTACTCCAGAGTTATTCTAAGCCTACACCATAGAAATTAGTTATGTCTTCTTCCTCCTCCTCTTCTTCTTTTTATAAAATCAGGATATACACAAAAATAAATATAAAAATATAGCTATAATTGAAAAAAAGAAAAGGACTTATATGTTTATGTGAACAAATACTAAAATATAGAGGGATTGGTTAAAACAAAATGACAAAAGAAAAAAAAAACGTGGCACTCATGAAATAAATAAATAAATAAAGAGAGAGAAGTATTGTAGGTATGTGCCCCTTTTGAAATGCCCAATGTGTTTTTGACCAACAAAAAAAAAAATGCCTTATGTGTTGACTGGAATGAAGAAAGAATAATGAGTGAGTGTGGGCCCATTAATAGGGTGTGTGTCTAATTGATGTAAACATAAACTCTCTCACAGTAGCATTGAAAAGAAAATGGCGAGGGTCTTTGTTGAGAAATATATATATATATATATATATAAACTTGGGAGGATGCCCATGAAGTGAAACAGAGGAGAGATCAAATATTGAGTGGATTGAAGGAATGTAAATATGTATATCCATGAAACTTCAAGATTGGCAATAAAATAGAAAATAAGAAATGAGTTCTAATATGTAAATCTACATACTTATATTAAGGAAGGAAGGATAAAACACCATGAGAGCAATTAATTATATATTGACAAACGTATATATACACACTCAGATGCACACACCCAAAGAGCATGGCGAGAAAATATATATATATATATATATATATTTGGTTCATAAGGTGGGAGAAAGAAAGAAAAACACACCCACACACATAGATTTCACAACACCCACGCACAGTACCATTCACGGAAAGAGAATTTATAAATTTTTTTTTTCAAAGTATAAATAAATTAGTTGGAAAGAACATGAGAGAGTGAGTAACTCTAAAATATCTCCTCACCAAAAACGAAGACAAGTGGGTCAAGAGAAATGAATTAAATCTGAAGCTACATGTATTTATGGTTTTGCTGGAACAGTGCGGTGATGAGTTGGGGAAGCAAAAGATAGGATAAGATATTCACAATCAGAAAAAGATAGGAAAGAGACCATGGAAGGAGTAAAGATGAAAAGTAAAAATTTTGACAAGACAGAATCAAAAGAATGGGCCGAACAAGAAGAAAAAGGAGAGGAAAAGAGAGATACCTGCACAGTAAGAAGTGACGGCTGAGAGTGAAGAAAAGGAGAAGAGAGTATTTATAAGGGAGGGTTAGGGTTTACCCTCTCTCTCTATTTTTTTTTATAACAATATTTTTTTTTAGCAATTTTTTTTTTATTTCTATATTACTTTCCATTAAAAAGGTAAGTCTACACACACATACTCAGGTGTTAAAAATAATTATTTTGAAGGGGTATTTCATTTCTATATATTTTTATTTATTTATTTTTATAAAGCAATAAATTTTTTTTTTGGAACTTGTTTCTTTTTTTTATTATTATTATTAATTTATTCTAATTCTTTGACTAAATAAAACTTAAGCTACAATTAACTCTAAGTGTTAAAAAAAAAAAGAGGATGTTACAATTCTCCCCTCCTAAAAAGAATTTTGTCCCCAAAATTCATCACACAAATTAAAAGACATACCTAGTTAAACAAATGAGGATACTCATGCCTCATCCTTTCCTCTGTCTCCCACGTAGCATCACCAGGAGCCATACCTCTCCATACAACCTTCACAAGTTTGATGGTCTTATTTCTTAATTGCTTATCCATCACATCCACAATCCGCTCTGGCTCAGCTTTATATGTCATATTACCTCTGAGTTCTATCTCCTCTACTTCAATAACATGGGAAGGATCTAGTTGGTACTTCTTCAATTGCGACACATGGAAGACATCATGAATGTTCGCAAGCTGTGGAGGTAATGCAATTCTATAAGCAACTGGTCCTACTCTCTCCAAAATCTCATAGGGACCCATGAAACGAGGTGATAGCTTCTTTGCTCGAATTGCTCTACCAATGCCAGTCATCGGTGTGACTCTCAGAAATACATGTTCGCCCGCCATGAACTCCAATGGTCGCCTTCTTCTATCGGCATAACTCTTCTGTCTGCTCTGGGCGGTGAGGAGTTTCTGCTGAATTATCTTAATCTTCTGAGTAGTTTCATCCACCAGATCCGGACCTATTAAACTTCGCTCATTCAATTCTGTCCAACAAATAGGAGATCTACACTTCCTTCCATACAATGCCTCATACGGTGCCATATCGATGCTTGAATGATAACTGTTGTTATATGCGAACTCTGCCAGATGAAGGTGATTGTTCCAACTTCCTGCCAGTTCAATTGCGCATGCTCGTAACATGTCTTCTAGAGTCTGTATAGTCCTCTCAGTCTGCCCATCAGTTTGGGGATGGTAAGCGGTACTAAACCTCAAACGAGTCCCCATAGCGTCCTGCAATGCTCTCCAAAACCGTGAGGTAAACCGTGGGTCACGATCTGATACGATGCTCTTCGGTACCCCATGCAATCTGACAATCTCCTTCACATAGATCTTCGCTAGTCTCTCAAGAGAGTACTCTGCCACGATAGCCAAAAAATGAGCTGACTTAGTCAATCTATCAACAATTACCCAAATGGCATTATATCCAGAAGTAGTTGGGGGAAGTCCCATGATAAAATCCATAGAGATGCTGTCCCACTTCCATTCTGGGATCTCCAAATTCTGCAACAATCCCGGAGGCTTCCTGTGTTCAATTTTAACTTTTTGACACGTCAGACAACGAGAAACAAATTCAATAACATCTTTCTTCATGCCTCGCCACCACCAATTCCGCTTTAGATCATGATACATCTTAGTGGCTCCATGGTGAATAGTGTATTTACTCCTGTGAGCTTCCTCAAGCACGAGCTTCCTTAAATCTCCATCATCGGAAAGACAGACTCTTCCTTTATATCTTAATATCCCATCTTCACCCAACTTGAATTCTGACTCTCTTCCCTCTTCAATATCTTCCATGACACCTAATAGATACTCATCCTCAAGCTGAGTGAATTTAATTTCTTTCCAGGTTATACTTTCAATGGTTAACGCTTCCATGGTAGCAACCAATCCTGACATTATGTCAATAGATGTACTCTGCATATCTTCTAGCAATTTATGTTCCCTGACCACCAACTGAGCTGCATGGATTGACTTTCTGCTTAGGGCATCCGCTACAACATTTACCTTTCCTGGATGGTACTTCAACTCATAGTCGTAATCCTTGAGAAACTCCATCCACCTTCTCTGTCGCATGTTAAGCTCCTTTTGGTCAAACAAGTACTTCAGACTCTTATGGTCACTAAAAACCTCAAATTGTGAACCGTAGAGATGGTGTCTCCAAATCTTCAAAGCAAATACTACTGCTGCTAACTCCAAGTCATGAGTGGGATAGTTCTCTTCATGTGGCCTCAACTGTCGGGAAGCATAAGCAACTGCCCTGCCATTTTGCATTAGCACACACCCAAGACCCTTCTTAGATGCATCAGTGTACAAAGTGAAAGTCTGAGTAGGATCTGGAATCACAAGTACCGGCGTCGTAGTCAACTTAGTCTTCAAATCCTGAAAGGCTGCTTCACACTTCTCGTTCCATACATATGGTTGGTCCTTCCTAGTTAACTTAGTCAAGGGCATGGCTATCTGTGAAAAGCCTTTAATAAATCTCCTGTAATAACCTGCCAATCCCAGAAAACTTCTGATCTCGGTGATACTTCGTGGCCTTTCCCAATTCAACACTGCATCAATCTTACTGGGGTCTACTGATACTCCTTCAGTTGATACAACATGGCCAAGGAAATTTACTTCCTTTAACCAAAATTCACATTTAGACAACTTCGCATAGAGCTTATGTTCTCTTAGCACCTGTAACACAACTCTGAGATGCTCTTTATGCTCTTCCTCATCCTTGGAGTAGATAAGGATGCCATCAATGAACACCACTACAAACTTATCCAAAAATGGCCGGAATATTCTGTTCATGTAATCCATAAAAACAGCTGGAGCATTGGTTAGCCCAAATGGCATAACAAGAAATTCATAGTGACCATATCTGGTTCTGAATGCAGTTTTTGGAATATCTTCAGCTCTGACTCTTAACTGGTGGTAGCCTGATCTCAGATCAATCTTGGAAAATATGGATGCTCCGGTCAACTGGTCAAGTAGATCATCGATCCTGGGTAAAGGATATTTGTTCTTTATGGTTGCCTTATTCAATTGGCGATAGTCAATGCATAACCTCAGACTCCCATCTTTCTTCTTCACAAAGAGCACAGGCGATCCCCAAGGAGATACACTGGGCCTAATGAAACCCTTTTCCATTAACTCCTCTATCTGATTTTTCAATTCTGCAAGTTCTGAAGGAGACATTCGATAAGGAGCTTTAGAGATAGGCCCTGTCCCAGGTGCAAGGTCGATAGAGAACTCTACTTCTCTCTCTGGGGGTAAACCCGTCATCTCCTTCGGAAATACTTCCGGAAATTCATTTACCACTTTAATGTCTTCTACCCCTTCTTCAACTTCTACTTGAATGGAGAAAAACACCATGTACGCTGGACAACCCTTACGAATAGACTTTTCAACTTGTACTGCAGATAACAATTGTGGTCTACTAGGACTCATAGGGTCAACAGGGAGGGAGATGGTCTTCCTTTTACAACAAAGGATGGCATCATTCACCGACAACCAATCCATCCCCACTATCAGATCAATACCCTTTATGGGTAGACAAATAAGATCAATAGTTGATGTCCTACCATCGAACTCAATTGTACAATTCAAGCAAGCTTTAGAAGTTCTCACCGAGGTTCCCGCCGGTGTAGAAACAATCATGTCAAAAGGCAATTCACTTATATGTAAATTTAATCGATACACGCAAGCATAAGATATAAAAGAGTGTGTAGCACCAGAATCAAATAAAGCTTCAATCTCAAGGCTTTTCAGTTTGAGAATGCCTTTAATCAGATTTGGCGAAGCACTAGCCTCCTGGTGTGATAGTGCGAACTCTCTGCCTGGAACTGCAGCTCTAGCATCATTGGCTCCTCGCGAGCCTTCCTCACAGAACCTGAAGACATGGCCTGGCTTCCCACACTTGTAGCATATCAGACAATTGCCCTGGTGCACCCTTCCACACTTGGCACACTTTTGACTGTTAGCAGTGCTAGCAACAGGAGCTGTGGAGCCCCTATAAGAGTTCTGTCCTCCACTAAAATGACTCCTCTGTGGTCCACTGAAATGACTCCTTGAAGGTCTACCAGAATGATTCCTTGATGGCTGGCCAAACCGCTTCTTCATACCACTGAAGCTATGGCTATGCTTCTTAGTGATTCCCCCCATAGGTCTCATGGAAGGTGTAGATCTAGCTTGGAATCCCTTCATTCTCTCAGCTTCTTCTTCTCGCTTGCTCCTAGCAATGGTGCGAAGCTTGTCACACATCTTTTCAAAATCCTTTATCTCATCAAGGAATGGTGACAAAGCCGTTTTCAAATCCGGCCTAGCTTTTTCCACTAGTCGATCACACATCCATTTAGAGTTGTTTTGCGAATACTTGCAAAACTTAGACAACTCTAAAAAGCGAGCGATAAATTCTTCTTCGTGCAAATCCTCTTGCTTGAATGTAAGGAATTCAGTCTCTTTCGCCACTCTAATGGAAGTGGGGAAATAATTCTTCTCGAACTTTTCCCTAAACTCTTCCCAAGTTATCTCCACATCATCATCAATTTTTGTGCTCTCCCACCATTCTTGAGCAGCTTTCTGCATCAATTGCTCGGCAACTAGCACTTTCTGTTGAGAACTGATCTCAATGACCTTGAAAATCTTTTCCAAACGCTTCAACCACTCTAGTGCTTCAACTGGATCTAGTTTCCCCTCAAACATCGGAGGAGCAAACTTCCTGAATTTGTCCCAAACTTCAGTGATAGATGGGACGTGGTATGAGAATGGGAACTGCTACCGCCTCTTGATTCAGTACATGAATGGCTGCCACCTCTAGAATGCTGACCAGTGGAAGTGTCTTCATTAATGGGACTCTTCTCCTCATCATGATCACCGCTTTGGCCTCTTCTTGCTGCTAGTTCTTCTTCATGCCTATTCACTTTCTCTCTCACATCTAGGACTAAATCCCGTAACTCCAACAAGATGGCACTATTATCTTGAGGAGGAGGACCATTTTGGCGAGGAACAGGAGTTGAATTAGTTTTTCGAGTATTCACCATCCTCCCCTCCTATGAAGAACACCACAAGGACATCAGGTAAGAAAACAAGTTACCAAATGAATTCTAAACCTAGTCAAAGGGAAGTGCACATGTTATGATATTTAAATTGCCACGACCTTTAAAAATTTTAAAGAAAAATAGTTATAAAAATAACAAAATAGCCATGGAACGTTTTGGCTCTGATACCAAAAATGTAACACCTCAACCAAATAGCCAAATACTTAACCATAGTAATTCAAATATCGTCAATAAGGATGTTCAACATCCAAACCATTAAAATACAAATCAGTTTAAATAAAGCAAGTCATAGTTTTAAATCAAATCCTCAAAATATTTCCTCAAAACAAATTAAAATGTGGAAGTCTTAGGGTCATGGCAATATAAATGACATAACATGAACTCTAGGAGTACAAAAGAGCCTCCAAGGCTCACTCCATAGGTGCCTTCCCTTGCTCCCTACTAGAACAGTCACCTGAAAATGTTAATATATATAGGGATGAGATTCCACGTCTCAGTAACTACTGAAAGTTTCTATCGTACACAAGCAAAACTCATATGATAAAAAGGAACTAATTACATATATATTCATATATACCGAAATTCTCATACAAGACAAAAACAGGTTTAATCACCATTGTATCAATCTGTATTTTCATCACAACATGTAATATACTATTATGTCATATGCAATATGTAAGATGCAACCTTCTGTTAGAACAAGCGTTTCACCCAAGAGGGGGGGTGAATTGGGTGATACTAAAATTTCGTCGGAAATATAAAACTTTAGCAGAGGAATTAAAAACAGTAATGAGTAAGGAGAAATATCACCGAAGTGTGCACCGGGAGTTATACTGGTTCGGTCACAACCACTTTGACCTACGTCCAGTCCTCAGATCTTCTCTGAGAGTTTCACTATAACTTCCAAGATTCAGTGGGTTCTTGGCACCTCAGTACAAGCAAGTTCCTATACCTGGACACTCGCTCCCCCTTACAAGTTGCAATTCAATCCCAACTCAAGGTTCCACAACCTTAAGTTATCTCAATAACAAATATTGAGTTTGAATGAAATATCTCTCTTACAGAGTGAATAAGAATCACTGAAGCATAGAAATACAATTTCAATGTGAAAACAGAGCAATAAACTTGATAATACGTTTGTGTGTGTGCTTGTTGTTATTCCTCTGTTTGGATGTTCCCATATATATAGATATGTTGGTGATGACCGTTGGAACATTTTGTTTCGTCCGTTGGAGAGTGCGCAGCCACTATTGACTTTTCAAGTTTTTGAAAAATATCCGTTGGCGGTGGTTGGCATTTGAACGTTTCTTTTGACTTCAATCTCTTGAAGTGTTTTCTTCATTGTTTATCTGTAAATAGACTAAGAATACTAATACAATGAAAGGTTAATCATATAGGAAACAAATCTATGAACGTTTGAATGATTTCAGAATTTCTGGGTAAGCTTACTCGAGTACCTCCTCGAGTATTGCTTGAATGTTACTCGAGTACCTACTCGAGTAACCTCGGAAAATCTTTGATCAATTTCAGTTTAATGAATAAACATAAGATTACTCGGGTAGTGCCTGGAATAACCAATTTTCAAACCTTTGGAAATACATGTTTACTCGGGTACCTACTCGAGTAATGCACTCACAACTTTATGAGTTACTCGGGTACCAACTCGAGTAAAACTTGAAATAAACTTTTGGTTACTCGATGCTCTACTCGGGTAATGTTGCAGGATTTCAATGCCGAGAGCACTTACCTCATTACTCGAGTACGTACTCGAGTAATGCACTCATTGTACCATAGGTTACTCGGGTACCACCTCGAGTAACTGTGCTTTTTGTCAATGACTTACCCGGGTACTAACTTGAAGTTTATCTTGAAAACATTTTGCATACTCGGGTACTTACTCGAGGAATTCACTTAAATATATATGCATACTGGAGTAAGAACTCGAGGAACATCAAATAAAGAGATATCAAGTTAATCGGGTACCACCTTGAAGTTTTTCACTTACCTTTATGCGTTACTCGAGTAGCTACTCGAGTAATGTTGCAGTGGTACAAAGTGCCGAGAGCTCCATCTTTTCAGAAACAGAGTTACTCGAGTAGCGCCTCGAGTATCGTTGGCAACCTGAAGGCAACTGGAAGTTTTTCACATGATTACTCGAGTAGCTCCTCGAGTAATGTTGCAGTAGTACTAAATGCCGAGAGCTGCACATTTTTAGAAACGGGGTTACTCGAGTAGCTCCTCGAGTATCAATGGCATCCTGAAAACTTTTACACTGTTACTCGAGTAGCTCCTCGAGTAACGTTGCCTGGTTACTGGAAGTTGTCTTTGATTACTTCAAGTTTTGTCTCATTACTCGAGTACCGCCTCGAGTAATGCCTTAAGAAACTTGCTTCTGATCAAGATTCTCAGCTTTATCTCTTGGCCTCTCTTCATTACTTCCATGCTTACCTCAAGTAAAGCTTATTCCTGTCATTTCTAGTTCAAGTTTGATTATTAAACATTTCCTTTTCAAACCATTCTTTTGTTATCATCAAAACATGGGATCTAACACCTTCCTTATATCACCGTCCATCCTTATTCCGCTGACTGGAGCCATAGGCTAACACATAATCCAACAGAAACCCATCCATTTGACTGGATTGTCCCAAGCTCACCAGTTCTTAAGATACACCCAGCCAAAGGTGTAGAGCTTAAGTCTGGACCATGGCTCCCCTCCTTAAAGGAATACAACTAAGGAGGTGTCACATGTCCCACAGCTCCAATGAAATCCCGGCCAAAGGAAAACATGGAAGAAGGGGCCCTGACAAGTACAATCCACTGTGCACCGAGTGATGGCATACCACGTGGTAAAAGATCTCAACATACAAATTCCTCCTCACTCCAACCCATCAAAGATGCAACCGCCATGACAGTGATAAATAAAATATCATTAAAAGACAAAGTACAATAATTCATGCTTCCATTGATATCAAATATAATCACATATTCGAACATGCTAAAAATGAAATAATAATCCAATAATACATTAATTATCATTAAATTATTATTTATATGAATATAATGAGTTATATAGAATTTACTTGTAACACTACTTATTTGAGAATTTATAATATAAACACATATACATATAATTCAGTCCATTTTTATTTTAAAAAAAATAGTCATTCAAAAATCATACACTATTCACAAGTATATGGAAGAATATTTAGAGTTACCTGTCACTCCCTTACGTACAGGTAATCACACACGTGTTACTCCAAAGCTCTCAATGAGAGTCTACAAAATCACAATTATAAATATCTATCAATATATGACCCAAACTACTCCAGAGTTATTCTAAGCCTACACCATAGAAATTAGTTATGTCTTCTTCCTCCTCCTCTTCTTCTTTTTATAAAATCAGGATATACACAAAAATAAATATAAAAATATAGCTATAATTGAAAAAAAGAAAAGGACTTATATGTTTATGTGAACAAATACTAAAATATAGAGGGATTGGTTAAAACAAAATGACAAAAGAAAAAAAAAACGTGGCACTCATGAAAAAAATAAATAAATAAAGAGAGAGAAGTATTGTAGGTATGTGCCCCTTTTGAAATGCCCAATGTGTTTTTGACCAACAAAAAAAAAAAAGAAATGCCTTATGTGTTGACTGGAATGAAGAAAGAATAATGAGTGAGTGTGGGCCCATTAATAGGGTGTGTGTCTAATTGATGTAAACATAAACTCTCTCACAGTAGCATTGAAAAGAAAATGGCGAGGGTCTTTGTTGAGAAATATATATATATATATATATATAAACTTGGGAGGATGCCCATGAAGTGAAACAGAGGAGAGATCAAATATTGAGTGGATTGAAGGAATGTAAATATGTATATCCATGAAACTTCAAGATTGGCAATAAAATAGAAAATAAGAAATGAGTTCTAACATGTAAATCTACATACTTATATTAAGGAAGGAAGGATAAAACACCATGAGAGCAATTAATTATATATTGACAAACGTATATATACACACTCAGATGCACACACCCAAAGAGCATGGTGAGAATATATATATATATATATATATATTTGGTTCATAAGGTGGGAGAAAGAAAGAAAAACACACCCACACACATAGATTTCACAACACCCACGCACAGTACCATTCACGGAAAGAGAATTTATAAATTTTTTTTTTTCAAAGTATAAATAAATTAGTTGGAAAGAACATGAGAGGGTGAGTAACTCTAAAATATCTCCTCACCAAAAACGAAGACAAGTGGGTCAGGAGAAATGAATTAAATCTGAAGCTACATGTATTTATGGTTTTGCTGGAACAGTGCGGTGATGAGTTGGGGAAGCAAAAGATAGGATAAGATATTCACAATCAGAAAAAGATAGGAAAGAGACCATGGAAGGAGTAAAGATGAAAAGTAAAAATTTTGACAAGACAGAATCAAAAGAATGCGCCGAACAAGAAGAAAAAGGAGAGGAAAAGAGAGATACCTGCACAGTAAGAAGTGACGGCTGAGAGTGAAGAAAAGGAGAAGAGAGTATTTATAAGGGAGGGTTAGGGTTTACCCTCTCTCTCTCTATTTTTTTTTATAACAATATTTTTTTTTAGCAAATTTGTTTATTTCTATATTACTTTCCATTAAAAAGGTAAGTCTACACACACATACTCAGGTGTTAAAAATAATTATTTTGAAGGGGTATTTCATTTCTATATATTTTTATTTATTTATTTTTATAAAGCAATAAATTTTTTTTTGGAACTTGTTTCTTTTTTTTTTTTTATTATTATTAATTTATTCTAATTCTTTGACTAAATAAAACTTAAGCTACAATTAACTCTAAGTGTTAAAAAAAAAAGAGGATGTTACACTAGCTATCACGGTGTATAAGGAGACGGTGATTCCATGCATTTTTTGTAACAAAAGTAGAACTTTAGTGATTTCAAGCATTTTTGTGTTAAAGAAAGCAAAGTTGTGAGGGTGAGAGACAAACTTGTGGACGACGGAGAAAGAGATGACCCACGGTGGCACCAACTGGACAATGGTTGTGAGAGGGAGAGAGAAATGACAACACACTTATCCCTTCCTTGGTATCATATAGCTCCATCGAACAAATAAGAAGAGCGTCGTTGGAACAGAGGGAAACAAAGAGAAAGAAGAGAGAGGGAAACACGAATAAAGAAGAGAAAGCACATTGAATAACAGAAAGAATAAAGTTAGAGAAGGGTGAAGCTGATTGATGGGACGTTGGTATAGGCCTTTAGGCTTCCCCAGTTTGACTGGGGTAGTCTAAAATGAGACTTTAGACATCCCCAGTTAGACTGGCACTGCTACAAAAAAATAAAGTTGTGGCGCTTATATTTGAATTAGTTGTGGTGCTTAATAAGGGCCACATATCAAGACACCACTAAAAAAAGTTGTAGCGCTTGGAAGCGCCACAGCATATATATTTTTAAAAAACAAAACACTTCTTGTGGCGCTTCCTGAAAAAAGTGCCACAGGAAGTCAATAATTATTTTTAAAAAAAAATAAAAAATAAAATACCTAGGGTGGCGCTTGCTTGAACAAGTGCCACAGGAAGTGCCTGTGGCACTTGTTCAAGCAAGCGCCACCCTAGGTATTTTTTTAAAAAAAAAATTATTTTTGTATTTTTCTTTTAGAACCCTATAATTATTTTTTATCAAAAGAACCACATAATTATAGTTGATAAAACACTTTAAACACATTTTCATATCCACAAAAACATTAAAAAAAATTACCAAATAAATAATTAACAAAATCACTACTAAGTAAAATATAAGTGTTAAAATAAATAATTATTTTACTCATGCAAATCATCAATATTAATAATTATAACTACTAAATAAATACAACTTATATATAATAACATTTAATTTTATCTCATTTATTTTTTAACATATAAAATTGAGAATAATTTTTTCAGGAATAAAATGAGAAAAAAAATTTCAGAAGCATTCTTCATTAAGGAAAATTAAAACAATTAAAAGTAGGAAACTTGAAAGTAAATATCAACGTTCTTTACCAACGCAGCAATTGATAAAACAATACGAAAACCATTCCCTCCGTCATAAAAAACTAAAGATTTCTTCTCTTGTAGAAACATATGCAACATAATAGTAAGAAACTATTATTTAAAATAAATTGGTAAGCTATATATGTGATATAATGCAGCTAAAATAGCAATTAGACCAAACAAACTTACTACTTCGTGGTTAATGCTAAGTTGGACGACGCAGATCTAAAATTCGAAGCTTAATATAAAAATAATGGAAGAAGAAACAAGTAAAAAGAGAGAGTGTGTGTGTGTGTGAAGGAAGGAAGTGTCACCATATAAGATCCAGGGAAGGGAAAGCGATTGAAGATCTATTATTTATAGATGTAAAAATTTGGTAGACAACAAATTTTTCAAAAGAAAATCCTCACAAAGGTGATGAGTGACAAAGGAATAAGGAGGAAGTAGCGATCGAAGTAGAGACGGTGATGAATGACAAAAAGAAGATAAGGAGAAAATATGGGGACTAGGAGGATAAAGAGTGATGGCACGTGTTAGATGGGGAGTGGAGATTACGAGGATAAATGTGATAGAATCAGATTACAGGAGAGAGAATAATTTAAAAAAATTAAAAAAAAATTACTTTGTATGGCGTTTCCTAAGCCAAATGCCACACAAAATACATAGCAGCTGTGGCACTTCCTTAAACAAGTGTCACAGCTGCTACTTCTTCTGTTTTTTTTTAAAAAACACCTTAGGTGGCACTTCTTCAAGGAAGTGTCACCTAATGTCACCAAGCAGCTGTGGCGCTTCCTTGAGGAAGCGCCACCTAAAGTATTTTTTTAAAAAAAATAAAAATTTAAAAAATCTAGAAAGAAGCTGTGGCACTTTTTTAAAGAAGTGCTATAAAAGATGCGCCACTAATCTCTATTTTTGTAGTAGTGTGGGGATGTCTAAAGTGGACTTAGAAGGGACTTTAGGCATCCCCAGTCAGACTAGGGATGTCTAAAGTCCAATTTAGGCGTCCCCAATCATTCTTGGGACATCTAAAATCCAAAATTTTGGTAGGGGAGGCAAAATTCAAAACTTAATAGACTTTAGGCGTCCCAATTCAAATTTGGGACGCCTAAAGATACACAATCCCCATTTTAATTACAAAAATGTCACCGTCTCTATTTTTAACTTCCCTTTTTAAAAGAGGGACGTCCTTTAGGGTAATAATATATATACTTTATAGTAGTGTGTGATGATGCAATCATGTGTAATCGATGCTAAAGATTGATTCTTTCCAAAATTATCTTGTATGAGCAAGCATTTTACCCTCATGGATTTTCGGGCCGGTGACCTCTAGTTGCCATAGATTTTAGCTTCCAACCAGTCCTCCCTACAGATCTCCAATAAATTATCAAGAGTTTTAACATGTGGGGTGCTGACCCAGTTGCCAAAATCACCATTAAGATCTGCATCTTCATCCTTACCTCCTCCTTCCCTTTAGCCCGGTGCTTCATGACCAATACGGCCACATTTATAACAGAAATTCTGCAATCATTCGTATCGAACTGTAACCCATGCTGGATCTTTATCCTGTCGAGGAACCCAAAACCCAACCACCAGGGGTTTCTTCAAATTAATGAGAGATCGAACACGTATAAAACCTCTAGTTAATTTTCCGTCCACTTCAGGCTTCTCATATATCATCGTCTCTTCAACTGCATTACCCAACGTAATAGCATTCTCATTATCCAAAGCCTCTAGTGGAAGACCATGAAACTGCACCAAAAAAGGTGAAGTATTGAAATCAACCTCATCTAACACCATATAATCTTCCCAGACTTTGATACTCAACAGATGACCTTGGATGGACCAAGGCTGACCTTTAACAATCCAATGATAATCTTCTACATTCTCGAATCGAAACAAAAAGATGAGTTTATTTCGATCGAGATCATGAACCTCAATTTCTTTATCAAGTTGCCAACCTTTCTTGATTATCAAAACTACTGTTGGCTTATTTAGATTTTTGCCAGTCAATAGTCGACCCACCAAAGCTCCACCTAACTTCTTTTATGCCTTTTTATTCAGATTCAGGAACACTTCTTTTGATTTTTTCTTCCTACTGCCCTCACCAACCTCTATGCCTCTTGTACGCTAAACACACATACACAGACTTAATTTACTCACTTTCTTGGAAACAAGTAGATGGTTAAAGAAAAAGAAAGAAGAGGAGGAAGAAGAAGAAAAAGAAGAAAACCACCGAATGTCGTTCAAATAACGGAGACGACAAGTCACGCAATAGACCTTAGCAGACTCTCACCGGGGAGAGAGAAGAACCTCTCACCGAGGAGAGAGATTTGGTAAGAGAATACAGTTTAATCACATTCTGTCAATTTCTGTTTTCTCTGACTTTCCCCTTCTAACTAATTATTGCCATCACATCGCTTCATGCAACAGCAACACAGACTCCATTCCAATCCCATTTTGATTTTTCTTCTCGTGCAACCAGGCACGTCCTGTCCAGAATGCTTTGAAGAAATGCCTCCTTCCTCACATTATTATCCAATCTTCACTTTTTATGACTGCCACAAGCCCTGGTCTGGCTTTTAAAACTAAAACATTGCTATTAATTTTATTATTTTATCTTTTTTAAAGAAATTTAATAATAATAATTTCTTATTAATTACATTTTTATTAGACTTAATTTTAATATTTTTATTTATTCTAGATCTATCTTTTTTATTTAAATCATTATTCGTTAAATTATATTTACCATTAAATATTTTCTTCATAAGATTATATAAGTCTTATAAATAAAAATTTAGAATATTACACATATAGGTGAGGAACTTGTTCCTCTCAACTAGCCATCATGTCACTTGAACATTGACGATAAGTTACTTAGTTAAGATAAATGTGATATGACCATTCTTAAATATCCTCATGTAACACATCAATTTATAAATAAGATAAATTAATTTGAAAATAATGATTCATATAAAAGATAAAGTGGATTATACTATTTCTTTTAAAACAAAAATCAACTCCCTAAAATTAGCTCCAACGTCTAGGATAGAAGGAGCAGTGTTTATAAAGACGTGGTAGGAGGTCTGCAGGCCTGTGGGCGGCTGGAGGATTATATCACTCTGTAAGATATGGAGATAATCATATTTAAGTCTCGTCTGAGAGGGAAAAAAAAAATTTGTCATGTTGACAATTCTAAAGATATGAATTGACAGCTCCATAATATCGATTTTTTATTTTTTCTTTTTAAGCAGGGGGTCTGAACGTAATTCTCTCTAAAATATATTAGACCCTTCTTTCCCGCCGCCGCTTTCTCTCTCTCTACCCCTCCCCCCTTCAAATTAACCAATTAACTTCATGCAATTCCAATTTGATTTTTTCCTCTCCCGCGCCCAGTAATTAAAGCTTGTGACGTCTGTGCATATCTCAGCCCTCTCCAAAAATGCCTACTGCTCTTCGCCTCTTCCTCTCAAGGGTTAGCTCATTATTGTGCCTATAAATTGTTGCAGAGAGGGACCTCACATAGATTGAGAATTGCTATTACATTGGGAAAAATGGCGAAGGCAATTACATTCTTCGAGCTCAACACTGGTGCTAAGATGCCTTCCCTTGGTTTAGGCACCTGGCAGGCTGATCCTGGTGTTGTTGCCCATGCTGTCACCACTGCCATTAAGGTACTTGAAGGAACTGAATTTAATTTATTCCTTTTGTTTGAGTTCTTGATGGAATCTGAAGTAACTGAAGAATTATGAGCATAACAAGTTAATAACCTACTGTTTGCGCAGGTTGGCTACAGGCACATCGATTGTGCTCAAGCTTATTACAATCAAGCGGAGGTATTATTAATTATCAATAATCAATCATTTATTTCTCACAATGCTTTGTGTGAGTTTTTTTGATTGACATGATCAATCTGAAATCATGAGGTTTTCGTAGATTGGTTCCGCCCTTAAGAAACTGTTTGACGAAGGAGTTGTGAAGCGTGAAGACTTGTGGATCACCTCTAAACTCTGGTTTGTATCGCCTGCGAATTTTTAGCCAATTTTCACTCTCCGAAATATATATATATATATATATTTGTGTATGTCTGTTTTTGCCTTAGGTTGCTGAACAGAGATGCTCTTTTTTTCCTGACAAATTCTCCAGGTGCGCAGATCATGCTCCTGAAGATGTACCAATTGCGTTGGACAAAACTTTGAAGGAATTACAGCTTGAGTACCTAGATCTCTATCTGGTATAGTTTTCTCGTTTGATATGTAAATTAGCAATTCATGGGGCCAATTGTTTTGGTTTAACGAAGCAAAGAGATGGTGTGATTTTTGTAGATACATTGGCCAGTGAGGATGAAGAAGGGATCGGTGGGATTGAAGGCGGAGAATCTGACGGAGACGGACATAGGGAGTACGTGGAGGGCGATGGAGGCGGCGTACGACGCCGGTAAGGCGAGAGCGATCGGGGTGAGCAATTTCTCGAGGAAGAAGATGAATGATCTGTTGCAGATTGCACGTGTGACTCCTGCAGTGAATCAAGTGGAATGCCACCCTGTGTGGCAGCAGCCTCAGCTCCATCAATTCTGTGCCTCTCATGGAGTTCACGTCTCTGTGAGTGCATATATATATATATATATAGTAGCACCCCAAATCGATAGCTCTAATTAATCAAAACGCACGTCTTCTGGCAAAAGAAAAACCCAAAGAGGGGTAAAATCTATCAATAAACAGTTCCTCTGTCTGTTAACCTGTTTGGATAGAGCAATTTAAGGGCGGCAAATTGATGTTTGAGACATTTTTTATATAATACTATAACCAAATATGTTATGGAACAAAAGTTAAATTCTTCAAATGCTAACTTTTGTATTGTAAATTAAAAAAGGGTTACGGGTTGCCGGAAGGTTTTTATCGAGGGATAATTTTGTTCTGAAAGTTATTCATGTGCAATTTTGCTTCGGAAATGCTAAAAAGGAAGCAATTTTTCCATGGTTGTTATCTTAATTAATTTTGACTGTTGGTTGACCAAATATGCTGAGTTGACAATCTATATGTCATCCACATCATTATTATTAATGTGCAAATTTGTGCGAAAATTTCATGTATCATTTACTTCATATTTTTTCAAAGTTAAATTTAAAACCTCCACGGTAAATTTGCATCTTAACAAAAAAAAGTGGAGGACATGTAGATTGTCAGCTTAGGTTAACTAATGGTCAAAATTAACTGGAATAATAATCAAGGCAAAATTACTACATTTTAGAAACTTCCGGATCAAAATTGCCTGTGAAAAAATTTTTAGAGCAAAATTTCCTCTCGGTGAAAACTTCTGGAGCAAAAATGCGCCTTAACCCTTAAAAAAATTTCTTTCATTTTTTTATATTATTATCAGGTATTCAGTTTGGGATTTGTGACTGCTCCTCCCAGCATATTTGTTTCCTTTGGAACTCAAATTCAAGACCTAGAGAGATCTGATAGGGCCATATATTATTAGACCAACTATGTGTGTTTTTGTTTTAGTTGGATCCAAAACTAATTAGAGGAGAGAGTACGTGATCATTAGTATTGGGCTCATTTCTAGTAATCATATTTGGGCCTGGTTTTGTTCATATTTAAGCTCAGTAGTTAGCTTATTGCATAGATTTAAAATGGCTTTTGGGGCTACATCACAAAATGATTACATTAAATCACCTTGGATTGGGCCAAGTAGAAGATATTACCCCCTCCCAACATGAAGAACCATGGTTTTAACCGAGCTTGGAAAGGGATTCACTTTAGTGTCCGACAATGCTTCAAAAAGGACTGACGGCATATGTAAAAAATTTTGTCTAAATCATGCCCTTTAAGCTTATCTTATAACTTTAGGGGAACAGCAGAAGTACTTGGAGTAAATAATTTTAGCATGTTATTCTTGAATATCTTGAAAAAAAAAACGAAATATACATATCCCCAAGCAAAGACCAATAAATTTTTTAAATGATAATTACTGATGAATGATATATTTTATAGGGATATATATATTGATAAAGATGATTGGTGTTATTAGGGATATTCACCATTGGGGTCTCCAGGAACAGCAAGTATATATGTCAAGGGCAATGATGTTCTTAAGCATCCAGTGATCAACATGGTGGCAAAGAAACTAGGGAAGACTACGGCTCAGGTGGTCCTTCGTTGGGGCCTCCAAGCAGGTCACAGCGTCCTACCTAAGAGCACAAGCGAGACCAGAATCAAAGAAAACTTGGACATCTTCGATTGGTCCATCCCAGAAGATTTAATGGCCAAGTTCACTGAGATTAAGCAGGCAAGTGCTTCATTCATCTCTAAACTTTCATACAATATGGTACGTAAAAAACGCATGGCTTTAATTTTGAATTAACACATGAAATTCTCTGGTGCAGGAGAGGCTAGTCACGGGAACTGGATATTTTCATGAGACACTTGGTTTCTACAAGACCGTTGAAGATCTTTGGGATGGTGAACTGTGAATTTGAAGCAAGATGATAAATTTGCAAGGGAAGAAGCAACGTTTACCTCCTGTGTCGTTTTATTCTCTGTTGATCTTTAAAATGTTGCTGCTTCTACTCCAATAATCGTAGGGCAGATTAATTTTGCGCTGCTATTGATTTTTCTTTCATGCATGTTGCAGTAGTTTGCATTAATTAGTCAGAAAAAAAAATATTTTTTGTAATATCAATCAAATATATTCCGTTATCCTATAGTTAAGAAGATTTGAGCTGGGTTATTGTATCTTCCCTTTTATTATAAGAAAACTACTTATTCACAAAATAATCTTAATAATAAGTGAGCAATATGGACTATTGATATTTGTTGTATTGAAACTTGTCATTATATACTATTTATGTAGGGAGTGTTAATGACACTCATACACCAACTCAAAATATATACTCCTACTAATCCATGATATTCTATAAGTCATTTTAATTAATTCATTAGAATCAATAAATGGTAGTTAACTCATTAAATTCATTTTAAATTGAAAGAAATTTTCAACTTTACCTATATTGAATGAAGTATTAAAAGAGAGAAAAAAATATAGAGTCTTATTTAAACATTAATTATAGGGGAAAAATTGACAAACAAACATTAATTACTTTTCAAACGACTTATATTTTGAATAGGATAGAATACTCCTCCTATGCTTGATGTAAAAGCTACTTACCTAATTTGGTTAGATCAGATAAATTAGATAAATTACTAACAAACGCTCTAAAATTTAGGTTAAATATCAATTTAGTTTAGGTAAATTAATTTGTTGAAAAATAATAAATATAAGAGATAAAATGAGTTAAAATTTTACATTTAAGATTAAAACCAACTTCTAGATATGTTTTAGATAGGGTATAAATAAATTAGTGGCAAATATAGATTTTTTAAAAAAAAAAAAATTAAAGAGATAGACACTATCAATCTAAAGTTTTAGGAGCTGTTTGTTTGGGCATTACGATTGCTTATAAGTTGCTTTTTACGTAAATCGAGACACAACCCCTCTCACATACTTACTTCGTATACCGTAAATCACTATTAAAAAGCAACTTATAAGCAATCGAATCGCTAAAACAAACAGGCACTTAGATGAGATCGAACTTATGGCAGAGAGCCCTCATGTCACTAGTGAGCCAATGGTGGCTCTATCTTCTCATAATTGTGCCACGTGGAGAAGTGATGGGAAAGAGGCCATGCCGTCATCTCATAATTCACGCCTCTCCCTCTATCTTTCTGTCCACCGCTGTCCATATCCGCTTTGGCTTTCCCCTTCTAACTAATTAAGTTTTGCGGTGAGATGATCAAGTTGCCCTTGCTTTAGTTTTTAAATCCTCTTATTTATTTTGTGAATGCTCTTATTATCTTGTGAATTTTATTATTTGTCTTATAAATAATTAAAATGTTTTTAACTTACTGGATTATTTAAATCCCTTTATTTATCTTATAAATATCTTTATTTATCTTATAAGTACTCTTATTTATTCTGTAAATTTTATTATTTATCTTGTGAATGACCAAAATATTCTTATGAACTCCCTGATGTTTTTAATCTCTTTATTTATCTTATAAATGTTCTTATAAAAAAAATAAAATAAGGGCATCATTTCCTTTTTACCCACAAAATTTAAGTTAATTTTGGCTTAAGTGGGTGTAGTGAAGTTTTAAAATTTTTTAGGGTTAACTGAAATAAAATTGCTTTTGTGGGGGGCTGACTGAAATTTTCCCTTCAAAAAAATTATACTATCTCCGGTCCTAATTATAAGACAAAGTTAACTGTTTTTGGAGAAATTAAGGAAGATAAATAAGTTACTTAATTATATCATATGTTATGTATCCTTAGATTATATATTAATTTATTAATCAAACCAATTAGTTTGAAGGAAAAAATATAAATATAAATATTCTAAAATAATTTAATTAACTTTCTTAATTTCTCCAAAAAAATTAACATTATCTTATAAGTCAAACCGGAGGGAGTAGCTTATAACAAGAAGAGTAGTGAATTTAACAAGGAAAAAAATTTATGAAAAAAGTTAAATTCGTGAAGTGCTCACTTTTTGTAATGGCATATAATTTTGAGGAACTGCAAAAGTAATTGGAGTAAATGATTTTTTTCATTGGTGCAGGAGAGGCTAAACAAGGGAAATGTATTTGTTTAAGAGACGATTGGTTTCCACAAGACCATTGAAGAACTCTGGGATGGTGAACTGGAGTTTGAAGCAAGATGATTAATTTGCAAGTTAAGGGAAGAAGCAACGTTTAATTACCTCATGTCTTGTTTTATCCTCTGTTGATGTTCAAAATGATACCTACTCCAATAATTGTAGAGCAAATAAGATAGCTTAATTTTAGTTTATACGTACTTTTATATCATGATTTATAGTATACGAGGTAACTATGTGGGAGAAGTTTTGTCTCGACTTATGTGAGAAACACTAATAAGTAAAAAATAAGTTATTCCAAACATAGGCTAATTCTGTTCTACTATTAATTCCATCATTTTTCTTTCATGTTGCAGTTCGCAGTTTTCAAAAAGTAAGAATTTTTTTTGGTAATAAATACATTATGTCATCCAATAATTAAGAAGATTTGAGTTTGGTTATTAATCATCATGAGGTAGTAGGAAAATAAATTTAATCATCAAAAAGTCTTAATAACAAGTGAGTCATATGAACATTTTTCATTTATTGTTTTGTGGTAACATTGTTCTTAAAAAAACTTACAGTATAATTTTTTTTTTTTGTTTTTGATAACTTATGAGGTGAAATTAGACATTAACCCAATAGCAACAACAATAAAGCATTTATTCTATCAAATATGGTCGGCTATATGAATTAAACGACGCCCTTAAGCTCCATAAAAAACAAAAACTCAGAATAACTTGTTAATTAAGAGATCTCACTCAATAATCCAAATATTATATTTATAATCCACTCTCTAATTAACTCCTATATTTATAACAAGCGGTGTACCATTTATAAATTATTGGTTAATTTAAACTAGAATTGACTGATGAGAAGGGGGTAAGAGGCAGTTGGAGCCTACGAGGATGACTGATGGCGGGGTTATAATAGGAAAGAGTCATATATTAGGACGGCCTTGCCATCATATTCACGTCTCTCTTCTTTCTTTCTTTTCTCTCACTTTCTCTTCTAACTTGTTCTTTTTGTTTTTTAGGTGAAAATCCTAAGCACGAAACATCAATGGCCTACTTTCCTTCATCACCTTTCATCTCCTAATCCTAAAGATGGAAATTACTTTTTTTTTAAATATATATATATATATATATATAAAGCCATTACATGGAAATTACATTATACTAGAAAATAATGAAGATCCTCTACGAGTAAGGTCCTCCCTCAAAAACTGTAGACAATCTGGATATGGAACTGGAAGAATCACTAGTCCTTCCAATACATGCTGAGCCTTTCTGGCAAGATGGAAATTACTTAAAGACATAATAATTAATATTTTCTAGTCTATGAGCGTGTTTGGCAAAATAGCATGTTACAGTTATCTTCTCTAAGTTTGTGGAGGGATGAGCAAAAACCCGGTGGTCTGATCCAATCTGGTTTGACCCAAGCTGGTTTGGTCTGGTTTGATCCAGTCCAAATAAGCAATATAAGGAAATCGGACTAGACTGGACCAGACTGACTGGTCGGGTTGGACCGGGTTCCAGACCAGGGGACCAAACCACCTAGACTGGTCCAGGTCAATTTCTTAAAAAATATTTTTATAATTTAGATGTTTTTTTTATTTAATATTGTTAGAGTTTTTTTTTTAAGGATTTATAATCAAGTTTTATTTTTTATGATGATTTTTATATGATTATAGGTATTTTTATTATCTTAATTATATTTATCATGTTTAAATATTTTTTCTCAACATATTTTTTTTATTGTTGTCGAATGTTGTCGGATATTCTTATAGGTATTTTTGGTGACATATTTTATATTATTATAGGTATTTTGTGGTCCTAATTATGTTTAATAGATTCAAATTTTGCCTTCCAAAGATAAAAAAATATATATTAAATTTAGGTCCTGAACTACCTGGACTAGTCCAGGTAGTTCACCAAATCCGGTCTGGTCCAGCCCGACCTCGGGTTGGTGCTGGACCATACTAGACCACGGATTGCTTTGTACAACCTGAGATCTTCTTAAGACTAGACCTCAGGTTGATGTCAAATCCGGTCTAGTCCAATCCATGCTCATCCCTAGGTTTGTGGCCGACCTCAACCTTCCACTCTCCACAAATAAGTAACGTGTTATAATTTATCACTCTGGTCCTATTTTTAAGTCATTTTTAAAAAAAAAAAAAAAAATTGGTCTTATTTATAAGTCCAATTTCAGTGTAGTAAATGAGATTATGACAATTTTGCCCCTATCTATTGTATCGATGAAAAATAATTTAAAGATAGATGGAGAAGAAAGAGTTAAAAATACCCACTTATAAATGAGGCAATAGTTGAAAATTTATCCTATAATCATTGATTTAACTACCTCTCATTGATATACGAGATTTAGTTAAAAATGACTTATAAATAGGATTGAAATAGTATTCCATATCACGTTGCTTGGGAAGCTATCATATTGATGAGCACCATGATACTCATGGCTACAGTGATATTTGTATCAAATACAGTTGCAACAGATTAAATTTAAAAATTTTAATTGATAATATTTAAATAAAAATTATTTTTAAAAAACATAACAATTAATATATCATATTTATTTTAAATATTTTACACATTAAAATAATTTTTTAAAGGAAATAACAAATAAAAAATTTAACTACCGACAGTTTGGATTTTGCCGAAACCCAGTCCATTGGGTTCATGCAACTTAGGCTCCATCCCAATTCCACTTGGATTTTTCCTCTCAAGTTCCAGGGCAGCCTTCAGACAAGAAGTTTGACAAATTTTGTCCACAAAAGAGAACAGCTATGTTTGGCATAAGTTGTTTTTGCGATATAAGTTCTTATTACGTAAACATAGATAAAACTCTTCTCATATACTTATTTCGTATATCGTAAATCATAATTTATAAATACTTATCAATAAAAAATAAGCTATCTCAAACCAACGGAATCAAAACTTATGAGTCGTGACGTGGGTGCATACATCAGCTACCAAGAAGACTTTCCAAAAATGCCTAATTCCCCCAAAAGCATTCTTCACCTTTTTCTGTGAGCTTCGCATCAATTCCTCTTCCTCCTTCTTCCTCTCAAGGGTTCGCTGTTACATTGGAAAATGGCCAACGCAATCAGATTCTTCGAGCTCAACACGGGGGCTAAAATGCCTTCCGTTGGTTTAGGGACATGGCAGGCTGATCCTGGTGTCGTTGCCAATGCACTCACCACGGCCATTAAGGTACATATCTACTTCCTAACTCCTCTTTCTTTCCCTCTTTTAAATCGAATTACGGATAGTAATCAGTATGAATGTCAATTTCAAAAACTTGAAGGAATTGAATGTAATTTATTCTTTTTGTCTGAGTTCTTGATGGAACCTGAAATACCTGAAGAATTATGAGTATAACCTACTGTTTGTGCAGGTTGGGTACAGGCACATCGATTGTGCTCAAGCTTATTACAATCAAGCAGAGGTATTAATAATCGATAATCAATCATTTCTTTCTCTGCGTGCTTTATATGATCCATTTATTGATGAATCTGAGTTCATGTGGTTTTCGTAGATCGGTTCTGCTCTTAAGAAACTGTTCGACGAAGGAGTTGTGAAGCGTGAAGACTTATGGATCACCTCCAAACTCTGGTTTGTATCGTCTCCGAATTTCTGCCCAGCTTTTCACTCTCAGAATTTATGTTTTTGCCTTTGGTTTCTGAACAGAGATGCTCTGTTTTTATCCTGACAAATTCTCCAGGTGCACAGATCATGCTCCTGAAGATGTGCCAGTTGCGTTGGACAAAACTTTGAAGGAATTGCAGCTTGAGTACCTAGATCTCTATCTGGTATAGTTTCTCATTTGATATGTAAATTTATACTTCACAGTAGTTCACGGGGCCAATTGTTTGGGTTTAACGAAGCGAAGAGATGGTCTGATTTTTGTAGATACACTGGCCGGTGAGGATGAAGAAGGGGTCGGTAGGATTCAAGCCGGAGAATCTGACGGAGACGGACATAGGGAGCACGTGGAGGGCGATGGAGGCGGAGTACGAAACCGGCAAGGCGAGAGCAATCGGAGTGAGCAATTTCTCGAGGAAGAAGCTGAATGATCTTTTGCAGATTGCACGCGTTCCTCCTGCAGTTAATCAAGTAGAATGCCAACCTCAGTGGCAGCAACCCCAACTCCATCAATTCTGTGCCTCCCATGGAGTTCACATCTCTGTGAGTATATATATGTGTTGTACGGTTGTACCACCTTAAATTAAAACGCATGCCTGTGAGTAAATGAATATTCTGGGTGTGTGAGTTATGGCAAAAAGGAAAGAGCCTCAAAAGAGGCAAAACCTATATAGTTCCTATGTCTGTTTGGATAGAGCCATTTAAGGGTGGCAAATTGATGTTTGAGACGTACTTTTACATACTCTAACAAAATATTTTATGAAAATTGTTAGGTTCTTCAAATGTTCACTTTTGTAATGGAGATTAAAAAATTCCTTTATTTTTGTGTCGGTATTAGTTGGATCCAAAACTAATCAGAGGGTGCGTGATCTCTAGTATTGGACCCAAAATCTAGGCCTGGTCCTGCTCATATGTAAGCTTAATAATTAGCATATTGCATTGATTTAAACAATTTTGGCATGTTATTGATAAGAAACGAAATCTACGGATTGCCCACCCAAAGACCAATAATTTTTTCAAATGATATCATAAATGATTCATTTTATATGGATATGTTGATAAACATGGTTTCTGTTATTAGGGATATTCACCATTGGGGGCTCCAGGAGCAGCAAGTATCAAAGGTGACATTCTTAAGCATCCCGTGATTAACATGGTGGCAGAGAAACTGGGGAAGACTCCGGCTCAGGTGGTCCTTCGCTGGGGCCTCCAAGCAGGTCACAGCGTCCTCCCTAAGAGCACAAGTGAGACCAGAATCAAAGAAAACTTTGACGTCTTCGATTGGTCCATCCCCGAAGATTTAATGGCCAAGTTCTCTGAGATTAAGCAGGTAAGTGCTTCACTCATTTTTCTAATCTTTCATATAGTATATGGTATGTAAAAATGCTTGGCTTTTGAACTAACGTATTAAATTCACCGGTGCAGGAGAGGCGAGTCAAAGGAACTGGATTTGTTCATGAGACACTTGGTTTCTACAAAACCGTTGAAGAACTCTGGGATGGTGAACTGTGAATCTGAAGCAAGATGGTTAATTGCAAGGGACCTCATGTCTCGTTTTATCCTCTGTTGGTGTTCAAAATGACATCTAGCACAATAATTGTAGAGCAGATTAATTCTGCTATTGATTTTGTCATTTTTCTTTCATGTTGCAGTAGTTCACAATAGTCACAAAGCAAGATTTTTTTTTTTAAAAGGTCAATCAAATATATTCAATTATCCTGTAGTTAAGAAGATTTGAGTTCTGTTATTGTTTCTATCCCCTTATTATAGGAAACGAGTAGGAGCTACCTGTGCGTTGCACTGAAAGCTTTTACATATTATTAAATTCTCTTTCAATTTTGTAGTTAATTAGTTGGACTAATATCTTTTGTGTTTAAATAAGTACATTTACATAATCTTGAATAATATCGCTTATTACAATAGTGCATTTTAACTATTAAACTACACATACGATGACAATAGTTACATAAGTATAGCATATAGTATTTATGCGTTGTATGGGAAGATGACTTGAAACACTGGGTAATTGACATGATAATATAAAAATAGATAAAAAAAATGTATTTTGTGTTGCTAACTATTGTCAAGTTAGGTGATCAAACCTAACAATAGTTGGTAATAAAAAAATACATTGAGGTGATTCATACACATAATAAAAGGTGGAAAAATAATTCTGAACCAAAAGACAAATTCAAATATAATGATGAGATATATGGTGTCATGTGAAGGAGTTATTTAGCTACTTTAATTGAGTTTGCTGTCTTCAATGCTATTTGCTCCATGATAAAGTGTGTTGAAAAACTGGGGAAATGGGGAAAAAGGCAGAGATTAGAGAACATAAAATTATTTAATCCACAAAATTGTAAAAAAATAAAGAATATTATATTTCGCTCTGTAATTATATATTGGGTCTGAGATAGTATAAATTAACATTTATATTTGTAAATTGGTAAAAAATTTAAAAAAAACAAAACAAAGTAGGAGAATACAGCAATAGTTTCAATATTTATGCCACATTTGGTGTGATGTGGTGGTGTTAGTTGGCCCCATAATTGACTTTGATGTCTTCATTTCTCTTGCGTTCATGGTTATGTGAAAGCTCAGACATGGGAAAATGGGGAAAAAACATACACAAATAAACATATAATAATTGAATCCGATTTGTCTATGCCAATTGGGTCAAGAAATATATAAATATAACATAAGAGAAATATAAGCCACATTTAGTAGGAGGAGATATTATCACATTTTATTTCCATTTTTAAGAACAAACCAATAAAATATATATGTAGTGATATAATAGTAGAGTATAAAGAAGATAATACAATAATTCTTGAGTTTTTTGACCAGTAACACAATAATTCTTGCTACATGTATGATTATTATCTTGAGCCTTACATATCTACTTGTTACAAAACTAACATTGTACTATAATATGAAGAATAAGTTAACATTTTCCCTTACGGCAGTACACCTGAGCAAACACAGTCTTTTTTTCATTTTTGACAATCTGCTCCTGCATATACAACAGTTACCCATCAAAGGCTTGTTGCAAAACGAAATGATTTCACAATGGGACAGCAAGATGTTGAGGTGTGGAAAAACCATTTTTCCTCTCACCATGACAATCATGGACTGCGTCGTCCTTTTTTGTTTCAAGTCATTGAGGTTTTACAACCTCCTTTAGTTTTCTTCGAGGCAAAAACTATGCATATTTGCTATGACATAGTCCTTATAAACTGAAAGTGAACAACAAATCCAGAGTTGAAAAAGCTCTAACCACTTCGGCTTCGTTTAAATATGTACGTAAGGATTAAGAAAGCGAGCAACACTGTCAGGTCCAAAAAGAATATTAGTCCTCACCTTCTTCAACATCAAT
The DNA here is from genome assembly GCA_963855925.1 of Inga laurina. NCBI lineage: Eukaryota > Viridiplantae > Streptophyta > Magnoliopsida > Fabales > Fabaceae > Inga > Inga laurina. The sequence goes on from OY979711.1 coordinate 58,990,849, forward strand.
CTGTTCATAGTAGGAAAACAATGAACGCCTAACCTTGGCAGCGACTTACTCCTGTTTTCTGCGTCAACCTCATGGCTAGTGAAAAAGGTGGAACGACTACCTACAATGGGAGTAGCGTAAAGTGAATGAAGAATAATTTGCTAAGAGAATGTCAAAGGTGAAAAATGGTTCTTACTAATGGGGTCTGAGTAGTCACAAATATTGCTCCTCTGTGAGTGGCAAATCGGATGAGTCTCATTGTGGTTGAGGGAACTGAGTATGTGATGGTCTGACTATATGCTGGCTCATGCTTGTGCAACTAGGGAAATAAATTACGAGTATACAAAACTATGGCCATCCCCTAATATGATCTACTTCGTTAATGGCCCACACTCCTACTTTCAGCATGAAGCTCATCCTTGGTGAAGAAGCTCCAACCACGATCTGCAATGGGAGGAGGGCCAACTTAATGAAGAATTCTTTGCTGAGAGAATTAGGAAGGTGAAAATGCTTTTAAAAAATGGGGTCTGAGTACTCACATTAATATGCTTGCACAATGGTTGTGCAGAGAGATTTCGGATATGGGTCATTGTCGTTGTCGTTGAGCTGCCTCACGCTTGTGCATACAAGGACAAGCATTATATAGAGGAGGCCAAATGATGGAATGAATTCAAAATGAACTTGCACGCCAACAATTTTCCCTCATTTCATCGACCCACTGGACTCAGATTTGGTCATGAAAAAACAATAAAATTTAAAATATGATGGACCAGCACGGAGCCTTACTTGGCTGAGGAGGTGTGCAGGAATAGGCCTATGAACAGTTGTTTTCCATCTCTTCATAAGTGAACACAATTTTATTATATATTAATCACTGGCTATAAGGTCATAACAGTGTAGGCACTATCGGCCTAAAGTTATAAGTGAGATCAAACTCATGATTTCCCACTTATAAGAAAACTCTCATGTCATGAGACTACATGAGCCATTGGTGGCCCTATTATTATTTTGCCTATAAATTGTTGCAGATAGAGAGACCTCACATAGATTGAGAATCGCTATTAAATTGGGAAAAATGGCGAAGGCAATTACATTCCTCTAGCTCAAAACTGGTGCTGAGATGCCTTCAGTTCGTTTAGGCACTTGGCAGGCTGATCCTGGTGTTGTTGCCCATGCTGTCACCACTGCCATTAAGATACTTGAATCGAATTAGGGATAATAATTAGTATGAATGTTGTAAATTTCAAACACTTGAAGGAATTAATTGGATGTAATTTTATTCTTTCTTGTCCGAGTTCTTGATGGAACCTGAGATAACTGAAGATCACCTACTGTTTGTGCAGGTTGGGTACAGGCGCATTGATTGTGCTCAACTTTACAACAATCAAGCAGAGGTATTAATAATTAATCATCAATCATCTCCTTCTATTTATGCTTTGTATGAGTTTTTTTATTGATCAATCTGGATTCATGTCATTTGCGTGCGTAGATTGGTTCTGCTCTTAAGAAACTGTTTGATGAAGGAGGCGTGAAGCGTGAAGCCTTATGGATCACCTCCAAACTCTGGTTTGTATCGCCTGAGAATTTCTGTCCGTGTTTTCAATCTCAGAATTTATGTTTTTGCCTTTGGTTTCTGAACAGATCAGGTGCTCTGTTTTTCCTGGCAGATTCTCCAGGTGCTCAGATCAATCTCCCGAAGATGTACCAATTGCGTTGGACAAAACTTTGAAGGAATTACAGCTTGAGTACCTAGATCTCTATCGGGTATAGTTTTCTCATCGGAGCCAATTGTTTTGGTTAAACGAAACAAAGAGATCGATGGTGTGATTTTTGGAGATACACTGGCCAGTGAGGATGACGAAGGGATCGGTAGGGTTCAAGCCAGAGAATCTGACGAAGACGGACATAGGGAGTAAGTGAAGGGCGATGGAGGCGGCGTACGACACCGGGAAGGCGAGAGCAATCGGAGTGAGCAATTTCTCGAGGAAGAAGATGAATGATGTGTTGCGGATTGCACGCGTTCCTCCTGCAGTTAATCAAGTGGAATGCCACCCTATGTGGCAGCAGCCTCAGCTCCACCAATTCTGTGCCTCCCATGGAGTTCACCTCTCTCTGAGTATATATATATTGAGATATATATATATAGTATCGCCCTAACTCGATAGCTCCAATTAATCAAAACGCAAGTTTATGAATAAAAATACATAATCCCAGAAGAGGCAAAAAGCGATCCATATATAGTTCCTCTGTCCGTTTGGCGGCTAGCCGGCAAATTGATATTCAAGACATTTTTATATACTGTTTTTTTTTTTTTTTTGGTCGAAGACATTTTTATATACTTACTCCTTCGGTTGAAGAGGCGGTAATTCTGGCCCGCCAGCCAAGCCTAAATAATTGGATTTCGGCGGCGCATTTGATTTTGGTTTTGGGCTAAATTGGTTGAGTCCGTTCGTACGAGCTGGTCCACTTTATTTAATTTTTTTTAGTTTTTTTTTCAAATTCCCTTAGTTCCTTGTTTCTTTTTCTTTGATGATATGTTTGATTAATTTTTCATACTTTTTATTTAACACTTATTTTCATATTATATTTATTTATTTATTTTATTATTATTAAATTTAAAAGAGACGTGCTTATATGTTTTTATTATGTGAGTAGATGAAAAAAATGAAAGTAAGAATAAAATTGGTTTTCTAACACAAATACATAAAAAAAAAAGAAGTGCGATGTAAGGGGATTAAAGAAAAATGGAGTAAGAATTTAAAAAAAAAAAAGAGTGAAATTTTTTTTAAAAAAAATAGGCGGGCTCGAGTTGGCATATCACTAACTCGCAAAGGGGTGAGTTGTGCCAGGCCGCCCCGTTGGGCCCATAGCCCATCACGGGCCAGCCCGGGTAAAAGAATTCCCAGCTCTATTTGGTTCATTCTATAAGCAACAAATAGTTAAATTAAGAAGAGGTTAAAATGAGTTAAAGATTATAAATGTGTAAACATTAAAAGACAACTTATTCTTTTTTTTAAAAAAGCCAGGCTTATCTATATGGAGAGGATGTGTGATAGCGAATAAGTGCGAAAAAAAAATTATGAGAAAGAAAGAGCCAAAAAAGAGAGAGGAGTGAGACATGTAATTAGTGAAGTGTTAAAGACTTCTCGATAAAAAACAGTGTTAAAGACTCAAAGTAGAAAACATACATTAAACATTTAGGGTCTATTTGGTAAAACGATTGTCATGGCTCACCGTACGTTTTTCTTAAAAAAATCCCATTGGACACAAATGCACCATTTGGTAAAGCTTTAACATTCATTGTGCTTATATCATTATCATAGCTTTTTTGTGAAGCTCCTCTGGGTTGCTTTTCCCTCCTCTGCACTTCGAATTTATCTCTTCCATCAATGCTGCAGAGGGCCGTTGGAAGCATTTAATTTTTGGCACACCAAACTTTAACTCCTTGAGGCTGTAATGGATAGAGAGAGTTTCTTTTTCTTTTTTTATCAAAAGGCAGAGAGACGTTCAAATTAGACGGAAGATGAAGAAGAAGAATAGTACTATTTTTGTCTTTTTTTTATTTTGTTAGATTTTTCTTTATCAATATGGATGACATGGGGAGAGAAAGAGAAAACTTTTTACCTTTTATGCTTTTAGCGAGCGGATGCCCCCCACAATTAATAATTTGATTATTTTTATTTTATCAAATTTTAATATACTACCTCTGATCCTAATTATATGATAAAGTTAATTTTTTTGGAGAAATTAAGGAATCTAAATAAGTTACTTAATCATATTCTATGTTATGTATCATTAAATTATATATTAATTCATTAGTCAAACTAATTAGTTTAAAGAAAAAAAATATAAATATAAATATTCTAAAGTAATTTAATCAGCTTCCTTAATTTTTCCAAAAAAGTCAACTTTGTCTTATAATTAGGACCAGAGGGAGTATTAATTTTTCACTTCAATTATCATAATATATATCAATACTACATATATATATGTAGTATTCAATAAGATTCATGCCCTTTTCAGTCATTTCCCATCTAAACGAGCTTTTCAAACTCTAATCCAAACAGGTTCAATGTTAGAAAAAAAGTTACTTCTATCACTGTTAATCCAAACACAAATCACATTTACAATTTCATTTTTAATCCCACCTTATTTTTCTAAAAATCAAATGATAAAAAGAGTCACTTCTCTACCGCTAATCCAAACGGACACTTAAATACCTCCGAAGTGCATGTAACTAATAAAAAGAATCACTCTCATTCAAAAAGGGGAAAATTTCAATCAGCCCTATGAAAACAATTTAATTTCAGTTAACCCTCAAAAAATTTTGAAACTTCACTATATCCCTCATTTAAAATAAAATTAAGTTTTGTGGTGAAAAGACAAAGTTGCCCTTACTTTAGTTTTTAAATCCTCTTATTTGTTTTGCAAATGCTCTTTTTGTCTTGTGAATTTTGTTATTTGTCTTGTGAATAATCAAAATGTTTTTAACTTACTAGATTCTTTGAATCCCTTTATTTATCTTGTAAATGTCTTTATTTATCTTGTAAGTACTCTTATTTGTTCTGTAAATTTTCTTATTTATCTTGTGAATTACCAAAATGTTCTTGTGAACTCCCTAATGTTTCTAATCTCTTTATTTGTCTTATAAATGTTTTTATAAAAAAAAAATAAAGTAAGGATATCATTGCCTTTTTACTCCCAAAATTTAAGTTGATTTTGGCCCAAGTGGGTGTAGTGAAGTTTTAAAATTTTTTGGGGTTGACTGAAATAAAATTGCTTTTATGGGGGGCTGACTGAAATTTTCCCTTCAAAAAAATTATACTATCTCTGATCCTAATTATAAGATAAAGTTGACTTTTTTTTGGAGAAATTAAGGAAGCTAAATAAGTTACTTAATCATATCATATGTTATGTATCCTTAGATTATATATTAATTTATTAGTCAAACGAATTAGTTTGAAGGGAAAAAATATAAATATAAATATAAATACTCTAAAGTAATTTAATTAGCTTGCTTAATTTTTTCAAAAAAATCAACATTTTCTTATAATTAAGACCGGAGGGAATAGCTTATAACAAGAAGAGTAGTGAATTTAACAAGAAAAAAAATTTATGAAAAAAGTTAAATTCGTGAAGTGCTCACTTTTTGTAATGGCATATAATTTTGAGGAACTGCAAAAGTAACTGGAGTAAATGATTTTCGCTTGTACTGTTACTCGTAAGTCGTAAACGAAATCTACGTATTGGCCACCAAAGACCAAATTTTTTTTTTTATGATAAATAGTGTGATTTATGACGAATGATACATTTTATATGGATATACTGATAAAAATATGATCTGTGTTGTAAGGGGTATTCACCATTGGGGTCTCCAGGAACAGAAGGCACCAAGGGTGGCGTCCTCAAGCATCCAGTGATCAACATGGTGGGAGAGAAACTGGGGAAGACTCCGGCTCAGGTGGCCCTTCGGTGGGGCCTCCAAGCAGGTCACAATGTCCTCCCCAAGAGCACATGTGGGACCAGAATCAAAGAAAACTTCGACATCTTCCATTGGTTCATCCCAGAAGATTTAATGGCCCAGTTCACTGAGATCAAGCAAGCAAATGCTTCATTCATCTCTAAACTTTCATACAGTATGGTATGTGAAAAATGCTTGGGTTTTGGCTTTTGAAGGACTAACACATGAAATTCATTGGTGCGGGAGAGGCTAAACAAGGGAAATGTATTTGTTCATGAGACAATTGGTTTCCACAAGACCATTGAAGAACTCTGGGATGGTGAACTGGAGGTTGAAGTAAGATGATTAATTTGCAAGTTAAGGGAAGAAGCAACGTTTAATTACCTCATGTCTTGTTTTATCCTCTGTTGATGTTTAAAATGATACCTACTCCAATAATTGTAGGGCAGATGAGATAGTTTAATTTTAGCTTATACGTATTTTTATATCATGATTTACAGTATACGAGGTAACTACATGAGAGGAGTTTTGTCTCGACTTATGTGAGAAACACTAATAAGTAAAAAATAAGTTATTCCAAACATAGGCTAATTCTATTCTACTATTGATTCCATCATTTTTCTTTCATGTTGCAGTTTGCAATTCTCAAAAAGTAAGAATTTTTTTTGGTAATAAATACATTATGTTATCCAATAATTAAGAAGATTTGAGTTTGGTTATTAATCATCATGAGGTAGTAGAAAAATAAATGTAATAATCAAAAAGTCTTAATAACAAGTGAGTCATATGAACATTTTTCATTTCTTATACCGAAATTTGTCATTATATATTACTCACTTGTTATAAGATTTTATGGGAGGGCAAACAGTGAATTTGAAGCAAGATGATTAATTTGCCAGGGAAGAAGCAACGTTTACCTCATGTCTCATTTTCTCCTATAATTACATTCCTATTTTAGGACATGATAGTAATTCTCCATTTTATTGTTTAGATTACCTTCCATTTGTGTAGTATATATTACTCCTTCAGTTCTAAATGAAGGATATATTTTTAAGTGAATTTTGCTCATAAATATAAAATATTTTTTTCATTTTATATATTATATTTATCATTTTTCTTCAAACTAGCTGTTTATATAATTATATACATTATAAAATGATATATAATCTAATTATACATGAATGTTCAAGAATATGATATAAGTAACTAATTTATCTAACTTCTTTAATTTTCTCAAATAAAATAAATAAGGCTATTGTAAGAGTAGTTTGGTTGGTAATGAAATGATATATTACTATATTTTCTCAAATAAAATATGAAGCAAGATGATTAATTTTATGGGAGGGCAAAGAGTCATATATTACTATATTAGGACGGCCTAGCCATCATATTCACGTCTCTCTTCTTTCTTCCTTTTTTCTCACTTTTCCTCTAACTTGTTCTTTTTGTTTTTTAGGTGAAAATCCTAAGCACGGAACATCAATGTCCTACTTTCCTTTATCACCTTTCATCTCCTAATCCTAAATATGGAAATTACTTAAAGACATAATAATTAATATTTTCTAGTCTATGAGCTTGTTTGGCAAAATAGCATGCTAGAGTTATTTCTCTAAGTTTGTGGCCGACCTCAACCTTCCGTTCTCTATAAATAAGTAACGTGTTATAATTTATTACTCTGATCTTATTTATAAGTCATTTTTTATAAAAAAAATTTGTTCTTATTTATAAGTCCAATTTCAGTGTAATAAATGATATTATGCCAATTTTGCCCCTATCTATTGCACCGATGAAAAATAATTTAAAGATAGATGGAGAAGAAAGAGTTAAAAGCACCCACTTATAAATGAAGATATAGTTAAAAATTTATCCCATAATTATTGATTTAACTATCTCTCATTGATATATGAAATTTAATTAAAAAAGACTTATAAATATGATCGTATAGTATTCCACATCACGTTGCTTGGGAAGCTATCATATTGATGAGCACCATGATCCTCATGGCTACAGTGATATTTGTATCAAATACAGTTGCAACAGATTAAATTTAAAAATTTTAATTGATAATATTTAAATAAAAATTATGTTTAAAAAAACATAACAATTAATATATCATCTTTATTTTAAATCTTTTACACATCAAAATAATTTTTTAAAGGAAATAACAAATAAAAAAATTAACTACTGACAGTTTAGATTTTGCCGAAACCCAGTCCATTGGGTTCATGCAACTTAGGCTCCATCCCAATTCCACTTGGATTTTTCCTCTCAAGCACCAGGGCAGCCCTTAGACAAGAAGTTTGACAAATTTTGTCCACAAAGGAGACCAACTATGTTTGGCATCACTTATTTTTGTGATATAAGTCCTTATTACGTAAATTGATATTAAACCCTTCTCACTTACTTACCTTATATATCGTAAATCACGATTTATAAGAACTTCTAAATAAAAAATAAGATATCCCAAACCAACACGAAATCAAAACTTATGAGTTGTGACGTGGGTGCATACATCAGCTACCACGAAGACTCTCGAAAAATGCCCAATTCCCCCACATGCATTCTTCACCTTTTTCTGTGAGCTTCGCATCAATTCCTCCTCCTCCTCCTTCCTCTCAAGGGTTCGCTGATCGTGCCTATAAAATGTTGCAGAGAGAGGCCGCACATTGATAGACAAAACCCACATTGATCGCTATTACATTGGAAAATGGCCAACGCAATCAGATTCTTCGAGCTCAACACGGGGGCTAAAATGCCTTCCGTTGGTTTAGGGACATGGCAGGCTGATCCTGGTGTCGTTGCCAATGCAGTCACCACGGCCATTAAGGTACATATCTACTTCCTAACTCCTCTTTCTTTCCCTCTTTTAAATCGAATTACGGAAAGTGATCAGTATGAATGTCAATTTCAAAAACTTGAAGGAATTGAATGTAATTTATTCTTTTTGTCTGAGTTCTTGATGGAACCTGAAATACCTGAAGAATTATGAGTATAACCTACTGTTTGTGCAGGTTGGGTACAGGCACATCGATTGTGCTAAAGTTTATTACAATCAAGCAGAGGTATTAATGATCGATAATCAATAATTTCTTTCTCTGCGTGCTTTATATGATCCATTTATTGATGAATCTGAGTTCATGTGGTTTTCGTAGATCGGTTCTGCTCTTAAGAAACTGTTCGACGAAGGAGTTGTGAAGCGTGAAGACTTATGGATCACCTCCAAACTCTGGTTTGTATCGTCTCCGAATTTCTGCCCAGCTTTTCACTCTCAGAATTTATGTTTTTGCCTTTGGTTTCTGAACAGAGATGCTCTGTTTTTATCCTGACAAATTCTCCAGGTGCACAGATCATGCTCCTGAAGATGTGCCAGTTGCGTTGGACAAAACTTTGAAGGAATTGCAGCTTGAGTACCTAGATCTCTATCTGGTATAGTTTCTCATTTGATATGTAAATTTATACTCCACAGTAGTTCACGGGGCCAATTGTTTGGGTTTAACGAAGCGAAGAGATGGTCTGATTTTTGTAGATACACTGGCCGGTGAGGATGAAGAAGGGGTCGGTAGGATTCAAGCCGGAGAATCTGACGGAGACGGACATAGGGAGCACGTGGAGGGCGATGGAGGCGGAGTACGACGCCGGCAAGGCGAGAGCGATTGGAGTGAGCAATTTCTCGAGTAAGAAGCTGAATGATCTTTTGCAGATTGCACGCGTTCCTCCTGCAGTTAATCAAGTAGAATGCCATCCTCAGTGGCAGCAAACCCAACTCCATCAATTCTGTGCCTCCCATGGAGTTCACATCACTGTGAGTATATATATGTGTTGTACCACCTTAAACTAAAACGCATGCCTGTGAGTAAATGAATATTCTGGGTGTGAGTTATGGCAAAAAAGAAAGAGCCTCAGCTCAAAAGAGGCAAAACGTATACAGTTCCTCTGTCTGTTTGGATAGAGCCATTTAAGGGTGGCAAATTGATGTTTGAGACATACTTTTACATAATCTAACAAAATATTTTATGATAATAGTTAGGTTCTTCAAATGTTCACTTTTGTAATGGAGATTAAAAAATTCCTTCATTTTTGTGTTGGTATTAGTTGGATCCAAAACTAATCAGAGGGTAGGTGATCGCTAGTATTGGACCCAAAATCTAGGTCTGGTCCTGCTCATATGTAAGCTTAGTAATTAGCATATTGCATAGATTTAAATAATTTTGGCATGTTATTGATAAGAAACGAAATCTACATATTGCCCACCCAAAGACCAATAATTTTTTTCAATGATAAATAGTGTGATTTATCATAAATGATTCATTTTATATGGATATGTTGACAAACATGGTTTCTGTTATTAGGGATATTCACCATTGGGGTCTCCAGGAACAGCAAGTATCAAGGGTGACGTTCTTAAGAATCCAGTGATTAACATGGTGGCAGAGAAACTGGGGAAGACTCCGGCTCAGGTGGCCCTTCGCTGGGGCCTCCAAGCAGGTCACAGTGTCCTCCCTAAGAGCACAAGTGAGACCAGAATCAAAGAAAACTTTGACGTCTTCGATTGGTCCATCCCCGAAGATTTAATGGCCAAGTTCTCTGAGATTAAGCAAGTAAGTGCTTCATTCATTTTTCTAATCTTTCATATAGTATATGGTATGTAAAAATGCTTGGCTTTTGAATTAACGTATTAAATTCACTGGTGCAGGAGAGGCTAGTCAAAGGAACTGGATTTGTTCATGAAACACTTGGTTTCTACAAGACCGTTGAAGAACTCTGGGATGGTGAACTGTGAATGATCTGAAGCAAGATGGTTAATTGCAAGGGACCTCATGTCTCGTTTTATCCTCTGTTGGTGTTCAAAATAACATCTAGAACAATAATTGTAGAGCAGATTAATTCTGCTATTGATTCTGTCATTTTTCTTTCGTGTGTTGCAGTAGTTCACAATAGTCACAAAACAAGAATTTTGTTTTTGTAATAGCAATAAATTATATTCTGTTATTCTATAGTTAATAAGATTTGAGTTCGGTTATTGTTTCTATCCCTTTATTATAAGAAATCACTAGCTATAAGGTCATAAAAAAAAGGAAGTAACCAAATGGGCTCACAGAGGTAAAAGCTCATGGTACTGATACCCATTTATGATAAGGATTCATAAGTTCAGAAAAGGTTTTAATAAGTTCTCATAAGATTTTCACAAATTCTCATTTAACATTGAATACTTGCTACCTTACATTAATACCTTGTTAAAACCAGCTCCACAGTCATAAAACAAGATGCAACAGAGTTCTAACCATTTTATGTTATAGATTCAGCCATAGAGCCACAGAACAAGATGCAACAGAGTTCTAACCATTTCATTTTGCAAATTTCCCAAGATGGAACTCTCATTCATTGCAAGCATGAGTTTCAAGCAAGTATTCTGCATATTTGGAGAATGTTGCTTCAAATTGTAGTTCACCATATCAGCAAAATGAAATGGAAGAAATTCATTGATCAGGATGTATGGTTTGACAAGTTTATATAAGGATTTAATAAATTTTAATAATATTTCACAAATTTCTATTTAATATTGCCCACTTGCTATTATGACAAGATATTAATTCTCACTACTAATAAGGGATTAAAAAGTTTAAATAAGGGTTTCATAAGTTGTTATATAATTTTTACAAATTCTCATTTAACATTGCGAAAATCTTCATCCTAAGGGGATGATCAAGAAGGTTCGGAAAGCTTAAAAGGAGTGAATGTAATTTGTAATTTGTAATTTGGGAGACTGATCCTTTACAAGTAAAAAATTGGGAGAATTACACTTAGGTCCCATGGAAGAAAAAAAATGAAAAAATGGTCCTTGTAGATTACAAAATGAAAAAATAGTCCCATTAACAACTCCATGAGCCTATATTGACAACTCATTAACAACTCCATGAGCCTGTATTGACAACTCCATGGGACCATCTTTTCATTTCTTCTCTTCCTTGGGACCTGAATGTAATTCTCCCTAAAAAATTAGTTTTCCTCATTTTTGCAGCCTCTCAGCCCAAGCATGGTTTAAAAATAGAAAAGCTCAAACTGGATAAATAATGAAAGGGCCAAGAAGGTGGAGTAGTTCTGGGCAAAGAAAAAAGGGGGCTTGAGGAAATCACCTTACAGTGAACGTTCGCCGCTTTGACGTCGGAAATGTGTAGTCATTGGTGGATGCTGCTCTGTCACTGCCTTCTCTCTCTCTCTCAAACGGTTCGAACTAACAAGCTCCGCTGCGTCCTCTACTTGGCGCCACATTTCTCTTTCTGACTTGATTCTTTTTTTTTTTTTTTTTTTTATATCAGAGCGATAATTCTGTAATTTCCATTTAATTTGAAAAAAAATAAATTAGGTATTCACAACTCAATATTATCCTATTATTATGAATATTCAAAATATCATTATGTTTTTTAGTATTTTTAAACTTCTTTTTCATGGATTTTCTCAATTTATTAATTTTTTATTTAATATTTTTGCACATGTGATTTTTAAATTCTATTTTATTTTGTAAATATTTTTAAATCTTAATTAAAGATTAGGGAAAATCCCATTTAAAATATTTAAATTCAGCATCAAGCCTGCACTTTTAATAAATCTCTAATAAAGACTATAGGCTTGATTAGGGATTTCTAAATTTGTTGATTTTTCTAATATGTCCTACTATTTTTTCTACTCCTCATTCTTTTTTTTTTTTATTTTGATTTGGGGCTTCATATTTCCAATTTTCAATACAAAAGAAAAGGTTTTACGTTTTATAATATCAGCTCAAAGATTTTTTTTTTTTTTTCAAACCTCTGTTAAAGAATTATCATCCAGTTTTAGTAAGAAGGATTGTTAATACTATAGTGTACTTGCTTATAGCTCAAAGATTTATAATTACCTTGACCCTTCGTCTGAATTTATTTCTGGTGGCGTGTTGATAATTTTCTAATTCAAGGTAATTTCCGTTGGACTGATTTTGTTTCTAAGCAAATTAAAGATAATTTTTTTTACAAATCTAGGGTTTCAAAAACACATTATAGGTGGGGTATTATAATCTTTTAACAACATTCATAAATCTTTGATCAAGCCTATATGCCTTAATAGAGATTTGTTAAAAGTGCAGGCCTGATTCTGGATTTAGGTATTTCAAATAGATTTAATTAATTAAAAATTAATGATAGATATTACTTGGGTTGAAAACTTGAAATAAATTAAATTTTACTATCTTAATTTTTTATTTCTTTTTGAATGAATTTGTATAAATAATAAAAAGGGAGTTTAGGGGTAATTTTTGTCCTTTTACCATTAAAAAAATTAGGTTTCAGATGGTCCTACGCTCCGGCGATTAAAATTTAAAAGGGAATTAAAGAGGCGCTGATGAACAGAGTATGCCGCCTTTTCTCTCCGTGAGTGGGTTTCACTCTCACCACCGTCTCTCTATAGCAACAAAATTCTCCTTCGAAACGGTTATATTATCTAACGGCTATAAGGGATTGAAGAGGCACTGATAAACCGAGTAAGCCGCCTTTTCTCCCCGTGAGAGGTTTCAATTTTACCACCGTCACTGTATATCAATCAAAAAAAAAAAAAAAAAAACCCTCCTTCCGAACGGCTATATTACCCTTGTTTAAAAGGGATTGAAGAGGGAAGCCTCGGAAGATTCTTAGTTGGGGATCACTTTTTCTGTTTCCAGCGAGAGGTTTGGCTTAGCCCTTAGGTTATTTGTGTGTTCTTCTGGTTTTGATGCTTTAATGCCCTGTGGTTTCTTATGGATTCTGGCTTTGATGTTTAGTTTGCTTTGGTTGTTTGCTGTGTTGTTTTGAAATTGTAGGCTTCGGTTGTTTATGGGTTATTTGTTTTGCTTTTGATGCTTTAATTTCTATTTTTGTTTAGTTTGCTTCTTCTAGAAATTATACTTCTCTGTGGTTTGGCTTGTGTTCTTTATTATCGGTTTTGACGATTTAATGTTCTGTGGTTCCTTATGTTTTGTAGGTTTTTTTAGTTTGATTTTGGGGTTTGGCTTGGTGGTTTGTGTTCTCTGTTTTTGGTTTTGATTCTTTAATTCTATGGTTTGTTATGGTTTCTGGTTTTGTTTAGTTTGCTTCTACTTGGCTTTGGTTGTTTTTGTGCTCTTTATTTTTGGTTTTGATGCTTTAATGCTTATTGGTTTCTTTTTTTTCTTTTTGTTTTTTGCTTCTGCTATGTTGGTTGTTTATGAGCTCTTTGTTTTGGTTTCAATGATATAATACTCTATAGTTGTTGGTTTTGTTTGGTTTTCTTCTGCTTGAAATTGTATTCCTATGTGGTTTGGCTTGTGTTCTTTATTTTTGGTTTTGATGATTTAATGTTCTATGGTTCCTTATGTTTTCTAGGTTTGTTTAGTTTGCTTTTGGGGTTTGGCTTGGTGGTTTGTGTTCTCCATTTTTGGTTTTGATTCTTTAATTCTGTGGTTTCTTATGGTTTCTGGTTTTTTTTTAGTTTGCTTCTACTCGGCTTTGGTTGTTTTTGTGTTCTTTATTTTTGGTTTTGATGCTTTAGTGCTTATTCGTTTCTGTTTTTTGTTTGCTTCTGCTATGTCGGTTGTTTATGGGTTCTTTGTTTTGGTTTCGATGCTTCAATACTCTATAGTTTTTGGTTTTGTTTAGTTTGCTTATGCTTGAAATTATATTCTCTGTGGTTTGTGTTCTTTGCTTTTGGTTTTGATTCTTTAATTTTGTGGTTTTTTATGGTTTATGGTTTTGTTTAGTTTGATTCTACTTGGCTTTGGTTGTTTTTGTGTTCTTTATTTTTGGTTTTGATGCTTTAATGCCTGATTGGTTTCTGTTTTTTAGTTTGCTTCTGCTATGTCGGTTGTTTATGGGTTCTTTGTTTTGGTTTCGATGCTTTAATAGTCTATAGTTTTTGGTTTTGTTTAATTTGCTTCTGCTTGAAATTGTATTCATTGTGGTTTGTGTTCTTTGCTTTTGGTTTTGATGATTTAATGTTCTGTGGTTTTTTGGTTTTGTTTAGTTTGCCTCTGCTATGAGATTTTATTCCTTTGGGTTTGGCTTCTCGGTTATTTGTGTGTTGTGTTCTTTGTTTTGGTTTTGTTTCTGGCCTTGTTTTGGATTTAATGTTCTGTGGTTTTTTGGTTTTGTTTAGTTTGCCTCTGCTATGAGATTTTATTCCTTTGGGTTTGGCTTCTCGGTTATTTGTGTGTTGTGTTCTTTGTTTTGGTTTTGTTTCTGGCCTTGTTTTGGATTGAGAGAGAAATGAGGGGATAATAGGGAGAAGGGAACTGTACAAAGGAAAACATCTAAAAATGCTAAATTTTTTTACTATTTTTGGGATTTTTCCCTCTTACTATTCTTTCCTCTTAACTTTCTCTCAATCCAAACCTATGAAATTATATTGCTTTGTGGTTTTTCTGCGGTTCTTTCCTCAAGTCATGCATCAAACACTGGCTGTTGGTGAGATGTCCAAGACAAAGAAGGGAGCCTAGTTTGGAGTGTTGCAGGTACTTTTTGGATTTCAAATTTTGCTTCTGTGCGTTGTGTTATTTTTCTAAATGTTCTTACATCTGCCGTTGCTGCTGCATTGATCCTATTTGCTGAAACTTTGCCATGAATTAGCTGACTGTTACTTCTTGTTCTTATTTTATTGTTTTGTTGATTGTTTGATTTTTAAGATCTTTTATCAAATTCTTTGAAAATCAATATTTCTTAGTTAGCAATTGTTTTAAATTTCTTATAAATGAATATATTCATTCACTTTTTTTTTTTTTATTTTTTTTTTTTTTTTATTTTTTATCATTTCATTTATTTATTTCAAACATAGTTAAGCATTCCTTCTTGTTCTTATTTTATAATTTGCTTGAATGAAAAATCAGGACTTTCCCGATCCTTTATCTGATTAATCTTATATTTTTTTTTAAAATTTGATTTCATTTGAAACAAAATATTTCGTTAGTTAAAAATATTTTGAATTATTTTTTTTTCCAGCATTTTGAATTATTTATTACTTAGTTTAAATTTGATTTGAAAATAAATATTTTAATGGGTTACAAATATTTTTTTTTGTATCTAATTTTTATAAATATTTTAAGCTAATTATTTTAATTAGTCAATTTGTCAATTTAACTGCTACTTGTTCTTACTTAACTACCGATATTGATCATGATTATTATTTTAAAAAATTTGCAATTTTCTGACCCCTTATCTTTTTTTTTCCTTTCAAGATTTCATTTGAAAATAAACACTTCCTTGTAACAAATATTTGTTAACTTATCTTCAATTTGATTTGAAAAGGAATATTTAATGGCCTACAAATATTTTATATGTCCGGTTTTTATGAATGTGCAATTCCAATCGTTTATAAATGTAATTTAAAAATAAATATTGTATATTTTATGAAGGTTTTAATATACTTACTAGCTTGGTTTAGTAGATTACTTTCTTAAACTTTTTTGAAGTATTTGTACACCATTTACTTATTTGATGGTTTACAAATAGATTTTGTATCTACTCATTATAAATATTTTTAGTTAATTATTTAATTTATCAATTTAACTGCTAATTGTTCTTATTATTAAACTATTGATGTTGATGTCGATTGTTATTTTAAAAAATCTGCAATTTTTTTATCCCTTATTTTATTTTTTTAAATTTGATTTGAGAATTTATACTTGTTAATAAATATTTGTTAACTTATCTTAAATTTGATTTGAAAATTAATACTTAACTGTTTACAAATATTTTATATGTCCAGTGTTTTTGAATGTGCAATTTCATCTGTTTGTAAACTTATTTTAAACATTAATATTGTGTGGTTTACAAAGGTTTTAATATACTTACTAAACTCTTTTAGTAGATTACTTATTCAAACTTTTTTAAATTACTTTGTAAAATATTTATTATTTAATGGTTTTCAAAATATTTTTGGTATATATTTTTTATGAATATTTCAAGTTACGAAAATATTTTGGGTTTTCAAAATACTTTGAAAATGAATACTTAACTGTTTACAAATATTTTATATATGCAGTGTTTATGAATGTGCAATTTCACCTCTTTGTAAACTTATTTTAAACATTAATATTGTGTAGTTTACAAAGGTTTTAATATACTTACTAAACTCTTTTAGTATATTACTTATTCATACTTTTTTAAAATACGTTGTAAAGTATTTATTTTTGGTTTATACTTTTTATGAATATTTTAAGTTACCAAAATATCTTTGGTTTTCAAATATTTGTTAACTTATCTTAAATTTTGATTTGAAAATGAATACTTAACTGTTTAGAAATATTTTATATGTGCAGTTTTTATGAATGTGCAGTTTCATCTGTTTGTAAACTTATTTTAAATATTAATATTGTCTAGTTTCCTAAGGTTTTAATATACTCACTAAACTCTTTTAGTAGATTAGTTATTCAAACTTTGTTTAAATTACGTTGTAAAGTATTTATTATTTAATAGTTTTCAAAATATTTTTGGTAATATATTTTTATGAATATTTTAAGTTACCAAAATATTTTTGGTTTTCAAATATTTGTTAACTTGTCTTAGATTTGATTTAAAAATGAATACTTGACTGTTTACAAATATTTTATATGTTCAGTGTTTATGAATGTGCAATTTCATATGTTTGTAAACTTATTTTAAACGTTAATATTGTGTAGTTTACGAAGGTTTTAATATACTTACTAAACTCTTTTAGTAGATTTCTTATTCAAACATTTTTAAATTACTTTGTAAAGTATTTATTATTTAAATGGATTTCGAAATATTTTTGGTATATAGTTTTTATGACTATTTTAAGTTACCAAAATATTTTGGGTTTTCAAATATTTGTTAACTTATCTTAAATTTGATTTGAAAATGAATACTTAACTGTTTACAAATATTTTATAAGTCCAGTGTTTATTTTAAACATTAATATAATATACTTACTAAACTCTTTAGTAGATTACTTATTCAAACTTTTTAAATTACGTTGTAAAGTATTTATTATTTAATGGTTTTCAAAATATTTTTGGTATATATTTTTTATGAATATTTTAAGTTAACAAAATATTTTAAATTTGATTTGAAAATGAATAGTTAACTGTTTAGAAATATTTTATATGTGCAGTTTTTATGAATGTGCTATTTCATGTGTTTGTAAACTTATTTTAAACATTAATATTGTGTAGTTTATGAAGGTTTTAATATACTTACTAAACTCTTTTAGTCGATTACTTATTCAAACCTTTTTTTTAAATTACGTTGTAAAGTATTTATTATTTAATGGTTTTCAAAATATTTTTGGTATATACTTCTTATGAATATTTAAAATCACTAAAATATTTTGGGTTTTCAAATATTTGGTATCTTCTCTTACATTTGATTTGAAAACGAATACTTAGTGCGTGTTTGTTTAAGCTTTTTGCACAGTAAAAACGCACTTATTACGCAAGCCGAAAAAAAACTCCTCTCACATACTTACCTCGTATACCGTGAATCACGAATTATAAGCCCGTTTTGGACAAAAATAAGCCATTCCAAACGCACACTTAACTGTTTACAAATATTTTATATGTCCAGTTTTCGTGAATGTGCAATTTCACCGGTTTGTAAACTTATTTTAATCATTAATATGTGTAGTTTACGAAGGTTTTAATATACTTTCTAAAGTTTTTTAGTAGATATTTCACCTGTTTGTGAACTTATATTAATCATTAATATTGTGTATTTTACGAAGGTTTTAATATACTTTCTAAACTCTTTTAGTAGATTACATATTCAAACTTTTTAAATTACGTTGTAAAGTATTTATTATTTAATGGTTTTCTAAATATTTTTGGTATATAGTTTTTATGAATATTTCCAGTTACCGAAATATTTTTGGTTTTCAAATATTTGTTATCTTAAATTTGATTTGAAAATGAATACTTAACTGTTTACAAATATTTTATATGTGCAGTTTTTATGAATGTGCAATTTCATTTGTTTTGTGAACTTATTTTAAACATTAATATTGTTTAGTTTACGAAAGTTTTAATATAGTTACTAAACTCTTTTAGTTGCCTACTTATTCAAACTCTTTTGAAATTACGTTGTAAAGTATTTATTATTGAATGGTTTTCAAAATATTTTTGGTATATAGTTTTTATGAATATTTTAAGTTACCAAAATATTTTGGGTTTTCAAATATTTGTTAACTTATCTTAAATTTGATTTGAAAATGAATACTTAACTGTTTACAAATATTTTATATGTGCAGTTTTTATGAATGTACTATTTCATTTGTTTGTAAACTTATTTTAATCATTAATATTGTGTAGTTTACGAAGGTTTTACTATACTTTCTAAACTCTTTTAGTAGCCTACATATTCAATTTTTTTTGAAATTACGTTGTAAAGTATTTATTATTTAATGTTTTTCCAAATATTTTTGGTATATAGTTTTTATGAATATTTTAAGTTACCAAAATATTTTGGGTTTTCAAATATTTGTTAACTTATCGTAAATTTGATTTGAAAATGAATGCTTAACTGTTTACAAATATTTTATATATGCAGTGTTTATGAATGTGCAATTTCATCTGTTTGTAAACTTATTTTAAACATTAATATTGTGTAGTTTACGAAGGTTTTAATATACTTACTAAACTCTTTTCGTGTATTACTTATTCAAACTGTTTTAAATTACGTTGTAAAGTATTTATTTTTGGTTTATACTTTTTATGAATATTTTAATTTTAAGTTACCAAAATATCTTTGGTTTTCAAATATTTGTTAACTTATCTTAAATTTGATTTGAAAATGAAAACTTAACTGTTTACAAATATTTTATATGTGCAGTTTTTATGAATGTGCAATTTCATTTGTCTGTAAACTTATATTAAACATTAATATTTTTTAGTTTACGAAGGTTTTAATATACTTACTAAACTCTTTTAGTAGCTTACTTTCTCAAACTTATTTTTCAAATTACGTTGTAAAGTATTTATTATTTAATGGTTTTCAAAATATTTTCGGTAAATACTTTTTATGAATATTTTAAATTACCAAAATAGTTTTGTTTTCAAATATTTGTTAACTTATCTTAAATTTGATTTGAAAATGAATAGTTAACTGTTTACAAATATTTTATATGTCCAGTTTTTATGAATGTGCAATTTCATCTGTGTGTAAACTTATTTTAAACATTAATATTATGTAGTTTACGAAGGTTTTAATATACTTACTAAACTCTTTTATTCGATTACTTATTCAAACTTTTTTTCAAATTACGTTGTAAAGTATATATTATTTAATTGTTTTCAAAATATTTTTTATGTTTAGTTTTTATGAATATTTTAAGTTACCAAAGTATTTTGGGTTTTCACATATTTGTTAACTTATTTTAAATTTGATTTGAAAATGAATACTTAACTGTTTACAAATTTTTTATATGTCCAGTGTTTATGAATGTGCAATTTCGTTTGTTGGTAAACTTATTTTAAACATATATTGTATAGTTTACGAAGGTTTTAATATACTTGCTAAACTCTTTTAGTAGCTTACTTATTCAAACTTTTTTTCAAATTACGTTGTAAAGTATTTATTACTTAATGGTTTTCAAAATATTTTTGGTATATAGTTTTTATAAATTTTTTATGTTTCAAAATACTTTGGGTTTTCAAATATTTGTTAACTTATCTTAAATTTGATTTGAAAATGAATAGTTAACTGTTTACAAATATTTTATATGTGCAGTTTTTATGAACGTGCAATTTCATTTGTCTGTAAACTTACTCAAACTTTTTTTCAAATTACGTTGTAAAGTATTTATTATTTAATGGTTTTCAAAATATTTTTGGTATATACTTTTTATGAATATTTTAAGTTAACAAAATATTTTAAATTTGATTTGAAAATGAATACTTAACTGTTTACAAATATTTTATATGTGCAGTTTTTATGAACGTGCAATTTCATTTGTCTGTAAACTTACTCAAACTTTTTTTCAAATTACGTTGTAAAGTATTTATTATTTAATGGTTTTCAAAATATTTTTGGTATATACTTTTTATGAATATTTTAAATTACCAAAATAGTTTTGTTTTCAAATATTTGTTAACTTATCTTAAATTTGATTTGAAAATGAATAGTTAACTGTTTACAAATATTTTATATGTCCATTTTTTATGAATGTGCAATTTCATGTGTTTGTAAACTTATTTTAAACATTAATATTGTGTAGTTTACGAAGGTTTTAATATACTTACTAAACTCTTTTAGTAGATTCCTTATTCAAACTTTTTAAAATTCCTTTGTTATGTATTTACTTATTTATTGATTTGAAAATAGTCTTTGTATCTAGAGATATTGATGATGATTATTATTTTAAATAGTTTAAGTTAGTTATTTATCTATTGGCAAAAAAAAAAAAAAAGCTAGTTATTTATCTAGTGATATTGATGATGATTATTATTTTAAAAAATCTGCAATCAGAGATCCCTTATCTTTTTTTTAAAAAAAAAATTATATGTCCTATTTTTATAAATGTGCAATTTCAATTGTTCTTACGAAAGTTTTAATATTTTTTATGATTATTATTTTCCAAGAATCCCTTATCTTAGTTTTTAGATCTGATTTGAAAATAAATGCTTACTTGTTAACAAATATTTGTCAACTTATCTTAAATTCGTTTTGAAAATGAATATTTAACGGTTTTCAAATATTTTATAGGCCCAGCTTTTATGAATTTGCAATTTCATCTGTTTGTAAATTTATTTTAAACATTAATATTGTGTGGTTTACGGAGGTTTTAATATACTTACTAAACTCATTTAGTAGATTACTTCTTAAAAATTTTTTAAATTACTTTTTAATGTATTTACTTATTTAATGGTTTAAAAATATTTTTGTATCTACTTTTTATAAATTGTTTAAGTTACTTATTTACTTATTGATATTGATTATTATTTTAAAAAATCTGCAATTTTCTGATCACTTGTGTTATTTTTTGGATTTGATTTGAAAACGAATATTTATCGGTTCACAAATATTTCATATGAGTTTTTATGAATGTGCAATTTGAATTGTTTATAAATTAATTTGAACATAAATATTTAATAGTTCACGAAGTTTTTTTTTTTTTTTTTTTTGGGATCAAGGTTCATTAACATTTTAATATACTTACTAAACTCATTTAGTAGATTACTTGTTTAAACTTTTTTAACTTTTTATAGTACTTTGTAAAATATTCACTTATTTATTTTTTGGTTTCTTAGTATTCTTTTAAAATTTGATTTGAAACTAAATATTTCATAGCTTACTAAACTCATTTAGTAGATTACTTGTTTAAACTTTTTTAACTTTTTATAGTACTTTGTAAAATATTCACTTATTTATTTTTTGGTTTCTTAGTATTCTTTTAAAATTTGATTTGAAACTAAATATTTCATAGTTAACAAATGTTTTGAATCATTTACTAAAGTATTCACTTTCATTCTAGGGGAGTGAGTTTGTAGTAGCCTCCACCTTTTAGACTATTTAGTTTGCTATTTGTGGATTGTTACTAGATTGAGTTTGCATGTTTAGATTAACTTTTGGAGAATAACTTTTATGATTTACGAGATAAGTATGTGAGAAGAGTTTTGTCCCGGCTTGTGGAAAAGAGCTTTTGAAACCACGGTTTTGTAAACACTCACTCATCTCGATTCTTCAAAAAGTGCCTTCCATACCGTACAGCTCCTCACATCACCATCTTTCTCATCTGAGGTTGTTAAATTTTTTCCCTTTTTGAATTACTGTTTTTCGTAGGATTTTTGCAGATAGTGTTGTTAAAAGGTTTTCTGGTTCTAGTAGGTTCTGTTTAATTTAGAAATCCTAGAAGCCTCACTGCTGATTTGAATGGGAACGTGTATGTTGCTCATAGGACCAACCACTTTATCAGAAAAATTAGCCGCTCTGGTAATCTCTAAGCATAACCTTTACATCAGTCAATATGCTCTTTTGTTACTTGATGATCCTTTCTTATATATTTAAGTTCCTTTTGTCCCTTTCAAAATGGGCCAAAACAAAATACAACATTTTCAAAATGATTTTGAATGCCTTTTAATTTGAAGGAAGACTGTACCCCTCCTCAATCAGGTAAAGCTTTAAAATGTGGAGCACATAAATTTTGCCTAGCGCGCAATACAGCCTTTTACTTTTCACATTTTCATTCCCCTCTGTCAAATTGGATTTCCTCTAATCATGTATTTGTGCATTTGGAAGGCGACCTTGGAACATTCCCTCTAAATTTTTCTTTTTCTTGCTCAAAATTCAGTTTGAAAGTTTGGGGCAAGATCCTTTATCTTCTGGTTTCTGATTTTGTTTAGTTTGCTTTCTGCTATGAAATTGTATTCCATTGGGGTTTTGCTTGGATTGTTTGAGTGTTCTTTGTTTTGGTTTTGATGCTTTTAATGCTCTGTGTTTCCTTGTAGTTTCTGGCTTTTGTTCAGTTTTGCTTCTGTTATGAGATTGTATTCCTTTGGGGTCTGTCTGCGGTTGTTTTTGTTCTTTGTTTTTGGTTTTCATTTGTTTAGTTTGCTTCCGCTATGTAATTGTATTCCGTTGGGGTTTTGCTTGGGTTGTTTGTGTGTTCTTTGTTTTGGTTTTGATGCTTTTAATGCTGTGTTTTCTTATAGTTTCTGGCTTTTGTTCAGTTTTGCTTCTGCTATGAGATTGTATTCCTTTGGGGTTTGACTTTGGTGGTTTGTGTTCTATGTTTTTGGTTTTGATGATTTCTTGTTCTATGGTTTCTTATGGTTTTTGGTTTTGTTTAGTTTGCTTCTGCTATGAAATTGTATTCCTTTGGGGTTTGCTTCGGTTGTTTGTGGGTTCTTTGTTTTTGTTTTGATGCTTTAATGTTCTGTAGTTTCTGGTTTTGTTTATTTTGCTTCTGCTGTGAAATTAATTGTTTTCCTTTGGGGTTTGGCTTCGGTGGTTTGTGTTCTTTGTTTTTGGTTTTGATGATTTAATTTCTATGGTTTCTGGTTTTGTTTAGTTTGCTTATGCTTGAAATTGTATTCCTTTGGGGTTTGGCTTCGGTGTTTTCTATGTAGTTTCTTATGGTTGTTTTTTTTTATTTCCTTTTCTGCTTCTGCTGTGAAATTGTATTCCATTGGGGTTTGTCTGCCATTGTTTGTGTGTGTTCTTTGTTTTTGTTGTATTCCATTGGGGTTTGTCTGCCATTGTTTGTGTGTGTTCTTTGTTTTGGTTTTGATGCTTTAATGCTCTCTGGTTTCTTATGGTTGTTTCTGGCTTTGTTTAGTTTGCTTCTGCTATGAAATTGTATTCCATTGGGATTTGACTTCGTCTGTTTGTGTGTTGTTTGTTTTGGTTTTGATGCTTTAATACTCTGGTTTCTTTATGGTTGTTTCTAGCTCTATTTTGTTTGCTTTCAGCTATGAAATTGTTTTCCGTTGGGATTTGGCTTCGGCTGTTTGATTTTGGTTTCTTGTTTTGTGCTGCGTTTATGACTGGTTTTGTTTAGCTTGCTCTTGCCATGAAGTTGTATTCCATTGGAACTAGTTTCTTGCGATGAGCACCAAAAGCTAATCAATGAGGAGAGATCTATATACCGTTTAAATAGGATGTCAATGATCTAGATTTAATATTTTCAAATGATGATTTTTAAATTAAAATTATTGTTTTTTGAAAAATTCTATAGAAATTAAGATAATTTTTTTCAGGAAAAAAAAAAAGCAAAAGTGACAAAATTCAGTATGATGCATCCAAATTAGATCTAAATGGTGTTGATGATTAGGTTTTAGTGCTCATAATGATGAGCACTAAAACGGGATCCATATTCCAATAGGGTTCTTTGTTTTGGTTTTAATGCTTTAAAGCAACGGATCATCCACATAAGTTGACAAGTCATCCATCATCACTGCCTGTTCTTGATGTCCAAAACAAAAAAGCTTGGAGTGTTGCAGGTATTATTTAAGATATTGAATTTCATGTTTTTTTAATATGAGAATTATGATAATTTTTTTCACCGACATTTTTACATGCTAAATATCCATTTTTTATAAATATTTGAAGGCACTTATTTTATTCATCAATTCAACTACTAATTGTTCTTATTTAAATTTTTATTTAACTATTGATAAACGGTGGATAGCAAATTGTCTTTGCTCCTTCACAGAGATTGCCACAGTTGAGAAGCATGGATCTTCATGGCTCTAAAAGTCTAATAAAGATGCCAAATCTTGAAGACTCCAAATGATTACTTCAAGGTTGATATTTGGATGGTTATCTATTTCCCTTTTAGTGTTTGTTTCGTTATTTAGGACCAGTTTGCATCTTTAGTTTCATTAATTAGGGCTAGTTTTCACCTTTGGTTTTGTTTCTAGTCTATTGTTGCTTTGTTTTTGTTACAGTCCTTTTAGTTTCGTTAATGAATTTTTCTTCTTGGCAAAGAAAAAAAAAGGACGTCTTGATTTTGCTTTAAAATCAAAACATGCATCTTGTGAGTACTTTTTCATTTGTTGAAAATGCATTTATCCAATATGAATCTTCATCTTGTTATTATACCTGGGAATTATGCCATGAAAGTTTATCTTTATTGTGCTTAATTGGTGGAGAAGCGCTGTGGAATTTTCTTTTAGGGTTGTTCAAAACCTGGGTTGGGACCGGGATTAATCCTGATTCTTGTTCCCGATTTTTTGTCGGGATGCAGATTGCATCCTCATCCCGGGCCGGTCCCATTACTAGGACTGAGATCAAATTTGGAAATCCCGGTTTTTTTAAAAAAGAATTAAATTTAAAATATATTATTAGTTAAATTTTTTATAATCTAGTGTTTAAAATGATCATTTAATGCTAAACAAACTTATAATAATCATATAGATTGATATATAATTAAAGAATAATATTTTATTATTATTATCACCATCATCATCTTCGTTATTATTTTTATATATTATATAATATATACGGTTTAACTTCAACTAAAGTGTGATATACATCTTATTAAATGATAGCTTAATTTAGGGGGTAAAAAATATAAAAATAAAAGAATAACTTAATTTATAAGATAAAAAATAAAAACGGGGATACCATCATCATAAATTGATCAACAATTATTATTATTATCACCATCATCATCTTTGTCATTATTTTTATACATTATATAATAAGGATTAGTATCATGATATATATGGTTTAACTTCAACTAAAATGTGATATATATCTTATTAAATGATAGTTTAATTTATGGGATAAAAAATATGAAAATAAAGAATAACTTAATTTATAAGGTAAAAAATAAAAATGGGGACCAAGACTAGGATCGGGATCTCAAGAGTAATTCCGGTCCTGACTAGGACAGGATTAAAATGTTCGGGACCGGCCTGGGATAATTAGGATCAAGATACTTTAAATATTTTCTTTCATAATTTATAAAAAAATAATAGGAAAAAAAAACCCTAAAAGTTACGTACTGTTTGGTACAATGGAGGGTAAATGAAAATCGCTCATTTTTTGCTGTTCATTTTCCTTACATAGGGGGAAATAAAATCCTTCCAATAAGCTAAGAAAAATAAGTTTCATGGGAAGATTGCAATATTATTAAATCCGGATCAGAAACTAAAAAACCTAAGCTGGGCACAAAAATGGGGTCATCCTAATTCGGGATGACTTAGAGTTAACTCGGTCGACTCATCTTTTTTTCCTTTTAAATAAAAGGGTTAATATAACTTTTAGTCCTTGAAGTTTGATATAATTTTAGTTTTGGTCCCTCAAGTTTGAAATCGGTGGTTTTCGTCCCTGAAGTTTCACTCGATTTTGGTTTTGGTCCCTCAAGTTTGAAAAGGACTTGGCGACCCGTTTTGAAACCCGACCCGACCCCAAAGAAAAACCAAGTCCTTTTCAAACTTGAGGAACCAAAACCAAAAATTGAGTGAATATCCAGGGACGAAAACCACTGATTTCAAACTTGAGGGACCAAAATCAAAATTGGGTGAAATTTCAGGGACCAAAACTACCGATTTCAAACTTGAAAGACCAAAACCAAAATTAGATCAAACTTCAGGGACCAAAAGTTATATTAACCCTAAATAAAACAAACCATCGTTTCGGTACTTTACTCGTGTTTTTTTTCAATGAAAGAAAAACCGGACCGGACCGGCCGGTCGGACCGGAAAACCGGCGAACCGGTCCCAAGCCCGGTCCGGTTAGCTATCTATGAGGGGAGGGGGGTCGACTCGGTCAAAACCGCCGAGTCGACCAAACCGCCGAGTCAGGCGGTTTGACCGAGTCACCCAAAACAAAAAACAAAAAATTTGGCAGAGATCAGAGAAACAGAACCAAAGTAGAGCACGAGAGTGAGGTGAGTTTCAGAATCAGATCACCTTCCCTCTCGAGTCCTGACACTGTACCCTAGCTCCAATCGGCGGTGGCTGCTTGAACGATGAGTGACGACAAGCGAAGAGGAGCAACCAGCGACGGCGGCGATGGCAATTATAGAGAGATGCGGAGTCTTGCAAACACGCCTGAATATCCATCCTCTCTCTCTTTCTTAGCTCACGCTCTTAATATGCCTTGGCTGTTCCTCTATGCATAGTCTCTATCACATCTCACTGACTTCACCCCTCAAGCAAGGTCAGCCATAGATTTTGATGGGTCACCCCCCCTCTCTCTCTGACACACAGACATAAACAGACATGGCACCCACGCGCATCTATGGAAGAGTGTGAGGGAGTGGAAAAGTATGCCTTTGTCTTTTGCATTAATTTGGTGTACGAACTCCAAATTGCTTTTGCTTAAAAAGCCGTCATTTTTTAAAAATGTTTTAGGTGAAAAGGCTTATATATATAATATAGGGCAAGTCTTTTCACTGGAATGAATAAAATAATAATACTTGAGAGTGAAAACAACTAACTATTATATGTTTTAATTATATTTTGATATTAATTATATTTGATGAATGATAATTGACATTGTTATATTTTAACTACATTTTGATGTTAGTTATGTTTTAACTATTTTGATGTTATTGATTATGAATGATGATTATTTTGTTATTTTCAATTCAATTGTAATATTTTAATATGGCCGGTTTGATCACCGATTCGATCACCGGTCTAACTCCGGTTGACCCACTGACCCTTAAACCTGTGCCGCGACCGGTTCATTGACCGGTTCGGTTTTTCATTCCTTGTTTTTTTTAAATTTATTTTGAAAATTAAGAATTGAAAATCCTGAACCTTCTTTTTCATTCGAAGGGCAAACCCATTCGCATCGCGTCAAAGATTCCTTATTTTTCCTGAGTTCACCTTTTTACTCCTACTTTTTTTCCCTTATTTTTGGTTAATTTTATGGCCCGTTTTTTTTGGCCAATTAGTTTTATGCCTTCAGCTAGAAAAATATCACACATTTTCTAATTCTCTCTAAACGCTGGATTTAGGGAAAATGAGAAAACAAATAGCAATGAGTGGTTTATGCCGTAAAATTTAGAAAAATATTTTTTACCATGCATTTAAGAAAAATATTGCCTCTTTTACTGTTTTAAGTTGTTTTTCCACATCCATGAATAATAAGGTTATTAAACGAAAAACCTTATCTTTTATACCTGGACTTTTGTTTCAAGACAATATTATTTGCTATTTTGAGCCGAACTGGAAAACCCATACTTCCAGTTTTTATAATTTTATAAGGAGGTCTATACTTTTTTTTAAGGAGAGGTGTATACTTT
This sequence comes from Inga laurina, assembly GCA_963855925.1. Lineage (NCBI taxonomy): Eukaryota > Viridiplantae > Streptophyta > Magnoliopsida > Fabales > Fabaceae > Inga > Inga laurina. Next base: position 59,018,975 of record OY979711.1, read on the forward strand.
ATATTGATTATTATTAAAAATATTTTTTTTTCTTTATAATCCTCATATTTTAACTATTTAAATTATTAATTGCTATATTTTAGAAAATAAAAGGAAAAATCCCAATTAAATCCCGCAAAAATATTATAATCCAAATTCAGGTTTAAACTTTCAACAAATCCTTACTTAGGCTAAGAGGCCTCATTAGGGGTTTTTTAATATTATTAAAAGACCAAAATATGAAGTAAATAGATTTTTTTTTTTTTTTGCCAACCAAATTTTAAATAGTTAAAACTTTAAACTTATCAACTGAGTTTCAGTATGTTAAAGTTTATTTAGAGACAAAAGTTCAAGTAGGTTAAAATTATAGGGATTTATTTTTATTTATTTATTTTGTAAAATGATCAATTTTCATAGATATCTAGCTAAAGAAACAGAGAGGAAGTACAAAAATTAGAGTACCTAAAAAGGAGACCCTTAAGTTCCTGATAATTAAACAAATATTTAGATTAACAAGGGTTGAGTTATACCAAGTGCAAGCTGTAGGCCACAAAAATATTAATTTTCTCTTACAAATTATATTTATAAGGTAAATAAAAATAATTAGTTAGCAATTTGAAAAGACAAAATTAGGGTACATGGGTAATTTTCAAAAATTAAAATACTCAGATGAAACAGAGTCCTTGTCTCTGTATTGAAAAATAAATAAATAAATAAAGAGAGTCTCTAAGGACGGTTTTGATGAACAGATCAAACAGAAACATTGGAGTGTGCGTGGCGGGGAAAAAGAAAATAAAAGGGATAGTGATACAAATAAAAAAAAAAAAAAAAAAATTTAACAACACGCACCGGGATGAACCAGAAAACAACATACCAGGCAAATTTGCTTAGCCTTCTTTCGTTAGTTTTTCTGCTTTGACTTGGAGAGTGAAAAAACAATGGCGAACAACGAGATTCAATTCTTCCAGCTCAACACTGGAGCTCAAATCCCTTCCCTTGGTTTAGGAACTTGGCAGTCTTCTCCTGGTCTCGTCGGCGACGCCGTTGCTGCCGCCATCAAGGTCCATTCTCATTCTTCCTACGCTTTCTCCTCTCCGATTCCTAGCTTTATTCATCTTGTTGGTTGCTTTAATCTATCAGATGATTGAATACTTGAAAATTTGAAACTAATTTGGAAAAAAATGAAGTGTGTGAGAGAGATGGCGGCAACTCCCATGTGTGGGGAGAAGAGTGAGGCGTCCTGTTAGTTTTGTTTCAGAATGATCATACATCTTGAATTGCTGGATGGTCAAAGTTTTGTGTAAGAAATTAATGGTAGATTTTCTTCTTAATATTCTCATTTCTACTCTACTCAAGTTGTAATAAGGATGTCACAAAGTCCTAAAAATTCGAAAGATTGAAGAAATAATGAGGACGATTGGGTGTATAATAGAACGATATATTGTGTATTATGAATGAGATGGGTAAGGTGACGATTGGCTGACTACGTTGATGATCTTCTTTCTCTCTTTTTTGTTTGATCTTTCTGATCCTGTGATGTTTTAGCGTTCAACTAATAGACCTTTTTTCGGGGAAATCACAGGCTGGTTACCGACATATTGATTGCGCTCAGAATTATGACAACGAACAGGAGGTAATTATAAGGATTGATGTGAAACCATATCTTTGTGATTGACATCTTAGTGCTTATTTGGAATCAAAATTTATAAGTACTTTCATGTAAGCCGAGCTCCTCTCATGTATGCTTATCTCATAGATCATTAATCACAATTGAATAATTGCTTTTGAAGACTCGCGAATGGATGATTCAATCTTGTCATTGTAGATTGGTTCAGCACTGAAGAAGTTGTTTGAAGAGGGTGTAGTGAAGCGCGAGGATTTGTGGATTACCTCTAAATTGCGGTTTGTCAAGTTTCCAATTGAATTCCTCGTAGTTTCACTTTGTAAGCTAAAGTGATGAAAATAGAATCATGCAAATGTGAGTATTTCGTCTTGTCTAGATCCCAGTCTTTTCTGTGGCTTTAATGATGGTTATGTGCAGGAATTATGATCATGCTCCAGAAGATGTACCAGAAGCATTGGACAGAACTTTGAGAGACTTGCAGCTTGATTATGTGGATTTATACCTTGTATGCAGTATAACCTAATCAAGTACCCATTTGCACATATACTGATTGTTTTTTTGTCTAGATTTAAAGTTCCTTCAAGATTTGTAATGGAATTTATATGGGTGTGTTGTAATTAATCCCATTTTGTTACATAGATCAAATAATGTCTCAGAAAATGCTTTATGCACAAAATTGGTTCTTTGTTATTGCCTTAGCTTTAACAAAATATTGTGCCAACTATTACCTATGAAGCATATTTTGTTGAACTTGATTTTTTGTGAGATCCTTAGTGATGCATGCAGCATACTTTATACTACCTCCAGTCCTAAATATATAAGCTAGACCTCAACCCATTTTGCCTCCCAAATTTATAATTTTTTGCCCAAAATATCCTTATTGATGGTACACATTTAGGGGGCTTCCAATCAGGGGATATTTTTGAAGCATATGATTAAAAAGGATGGTTTAGGGAAGCCAAGGCACATTTGTTACAAATAACTAACTTAACTAATTTTTTTTAATATATGCAAATTAGTTGTCTTGCTTTTATATTAAGAATCAAAGGCAATACTTCATTCCGATTCTTCAATTAAGATATGTAACTTATTTATGATAAAATCATCAGTAAATTGATCACTTTGTCTTTTAAGGTCCACTGGCCAGTGGCAGCGAAGAAGGGGTCTGTGGGCTTTCAGACAGAAAATTTTGTGCCCCCCAACATTCCTAGCACATGGAAGGCAATGGAAGAACTCTATGACTCTGGCAAGGCTCGAGCTATAGGTGTGAGCAATTTCTCGTCCAAAAAGCTGGCAGATTTGCTCGAGGCAGCACGCATACCTCCGGCTGTCAACCAGGTAGAGTGTCATCCTTCATGGCAGCAGGACAAATTGCGGGCTTTCTGCAAGTCCAAAGGTGTCCACCTCTCTGTAAGTTCACAAATTTTCAAAAGTGGCTGTTATGTTCTTAGGCTTGTGATAGTTGGCAACCAGATCTTAAAACCAATTTTTGTTCCTTGAATTGAGGTTCTTCGATTGCGTATGGTCAGGGATATTCACCATTAGGTTCTCCTGGGACAACCTGGATTCAAAGTGATGTTCTGAAGCATCCAGTTCTGAATATGATTGGTGATAAATTAGGCAAGACTCCTGCAAAGGTAGCGCTTCGCTGGGGACTGCAAATGGGTCACAGTGTGCTTCCCAAGAGCACAAATGAGGCGAGGATAAAAGAGAATTTTGACATTTTCAACTGGTCTATACCTGAGGACTTATTTTCAAAATTTGCTGAAATTCAACAGGTTAATGTTTTTATGTTTACCTTCAGACACTTTCTGCTATTTCAAGACATGAAACCATGAATAGATGATTGTGCTGTGTTTTGGCTGTGTGAAACAGTAAAAATGTAGAGTGAAAAGAAAATTTATCACGCCTGTGGAAGCATTAAACTTTTGGTATTTGAAACTTGCATGTGGATATCTGTAGCCCTGTACCACTATAGATGTCATTGAAATTGAATCTTTCATAAGTGGCCAAGACAATAAGTATGATATCAAATGTGATGATGATTATGACAGTGGTTTGTGCTGTTGCAGGCAAGATTAGTGAGGGGCACCGCTTTTGTTCATGAAACTTATGGAGCCTACAGATCTGTTGAGGAACTCTGGGATGGTGAAATTTGAGCAGTCAGCTAAGTGACCAATCAGACTAGAAGGAATAGGTGAAAGTGGGATTTCCTTACTCTGTTTAATTAGTCAGCAAAAAGGTGTCTTGGAACTATTATTTGATCCTTGACATCAATAATTTTCGTGAATTACTGGAAGACTGATGTGTTCACTCTTTCAATTTGAGAAAAAGATTCTTAAATATGGTAATATCTAAGTTTCTTCAAGTCATAAAAAAAAAATGAAAATATGTCTGCTAAACTTATGTAATTGAAATTAGAAGAATGGACTTGCTCTAATAAATTTACTTGAGGGACTCAATTGTTTTCTTGTGCATTTAGAAGGTAATTAGTCTTGGACATAAGCCTATCATTTACCATGTGAGGTACTTATCCATCTTCCATTTTCCATTTTCAAACCCATCAATAAGCTTCAGTTTGACATCATGTATCTTCTTCCAGATGACGCTAATTATCTTCTTTGCAGCCAAGTCCACAATGGCTGTTTATCCCCAGCTGCTATGTTCCAAATTCCACAATTTTTAACACCCAACCCACCTTTAGTTGGGTATAAAATTGATAATCTGGGGTTATTTACATAAATGTAGAAGGTTAAAAAGTTGCATTTTAAAGTTTCAAAAGGTAAGGAAGTTAGTAGTTACCTAGAGAAATTTTGAGGAATTTTGTATAATTTAGCGAAAAAATACAATAAACTGTAATTGAAGCGGTTGTTTTATTTATGGATTAATATCATTTTTTGTCTTTTAAGTTTGTCATCGCTTATCATTTTGATTTTATTACCTTAAGTTTTAAATTATTGGTTTTGGTCTTTTTAGGAGTAAAATAGCCCAGCTTTTATTAAGTTATAGAGAGTGATGCTTTAAACCAAATGAAATTTGAGGAACTAAAATCAAAATAAGGAAAAACTTGAGAACCCCTTATTTATTTATTGAAGAAATGAAATGGGAAGGATGAACTACACGTAGCAATAAATAAGGGAAAGATGTCATAACTAATTAAAATATAATTATTCATTTTGTTTTAATTTTATATGACAGATAAGTCAATTGATGAAATTTAAATTTTGTGATTTTATGATTTTGGGATGATGGGAGGAAATTGTGTTTTTTGTTTTTCTAAATTAAGAAGTTTATATTTTTTAAAATCATAAAATTTAAATTTCTTCAAATAACTCATATGTAATGTAAGATTAAAATAAGATAAACTGAGATATATTAAAGTAAGGCGTGGCCCCTCGATTACCTTATTCCTCTGAATCTCCCGCGCCCACCGGCGCTGCCTGAAACCTTTTTAACCGCCACGCATCTTTTCATCCTTCCCTCCTCACATTTGATTCACTGAAGCCCACCTTCCTCATCATAGTTTCTTCGTCTGCTTTGATTCATCATCTGTTTGGAGAGAAAGAAAAACAATGGCGAGCACCGCGGTTCGATTCTTCCCATTGAACACTGGAGCTCAGATCCCTTCCGTTGGTTTGGGAACATGGCAATCTTCTCCCGGTCTCGTTGGCGATGCCATTACTTCTGCCATCAAGGTCCATTTTCACTTCTCCATGCTTTCTGCTATCGATCTCGTACTATTCTTTTGTTATTTCTTTCACCTTTCGGATGATTAAATGCTTGGAATTTGAAGTGTCGGATTGTGCTCATTCGTGTTTACTTCGCTCGATAGGGAATTAAACTGTGCAACCATAGATGTTATTCAGAGGGTTTGGCAATTTTTTCGTTGATAGTAATTTGAGGTAGGAATTTGAATGAAGATTTTAGTATCAGGTTGAAAGTCATCACTGTCTCCGGAAAAAATCTAGGTACTAAATCAAGTGGCGGGTGAAAGAGACCAATGTGAAGTGTGTGGACTGTGGAAAATAAGAGAGAAACGCGTGAAAGAGAAGGAGATATAGAATATGAAAAGTGAAGTGGGTGAGAAACATTCACCCATTGCAACGTGGGTAGGCTGACAAGTGGGGTATATTAGTTTTTATTTCAGAGCGAGTGGCCCATGTGAATTGCCGGAAGGTCAAAAATTATTTGTATGAGAGATTAATATAAGTATTTTCCGCTTGTAATATTTTCATTGCTACCTTACAAAACTTGTAACGAGGATGTCCCAATTCGTTAAAAATTAAAAGATTGAAGAACAGAAAAAGGATTGGATTGAAAAAGGTGCGGATCGATATGGCTTTTTTCCCTGGCCCAAGGGATAAAACAGGTTGATGGCGTCTATTTGTGCTTTAATCTTTTTTATAAAAGAACAGTACAGTTTGTGTGTGTATTTTGGGTCGCATGTGATGAACAAGATCATAAAAATGAAAGAAAAGGATTGCTGAGTGACTGTGTATACAATTCTCTTTTGCTTATTTGTTTAAACATCCCATTGGTGTTTTGGCACTAAGCTAAATAGCTTTGTTTGGAAATTACAGGCTGGTTACCGACATATTGATTGTGCTCAGATATATGGCAATGAAAAGGAGGTAATTATAAGAATTGATGTAAAACCATATTTTTATGAACTTTGGTGTCATGATTCAATCTTGCCACTGCAGATTGGTTCAATACTGAAAAAGCTCTTTGAGGAGGGTGTAGTGAAGCGTGAGGATTTATGGATTACCTCTAAACTCTGGTTTGTTCCAGCTTTTGATCAAAGTTCATTTGCTTTCACCCTTTATGCTAAAGGGGTGCAAGTAGAATCATTGTTATTGTGAGAATTTCACCTCATTTAGAACAAAGGATTGCCTACGGCTGAAATTATGGTGATGTGCAGGAATACTGACCATGATCCAGAAGATGTGCCAAAAGCATTGGATAGAACTTTGAGAGACTTGCAGCTTGATTATGTGGATTTATACCTCGTATGTAATATCTCTTAATCAGAGTATCTATTTGTCCCTAGATTACATATGGGGATTATTTTGTCTGGATTAAATGTTGTTTCAAAATTTGCAAATGAACTTATCTTTATCTGCTGTAACCACAGTTTGTTACACAGATTACACAATGTTTTGAAAAATGCGTTATGCATGAAAGAGTGTTTTCTCTTTTCCTCTTTTAACAGCAATATAAAACATCATGAAAGCTAGGTCTTATGCGGCATGTTTTGTCAAACTTGATTATTTTCTGAGATCTTCTGCAATGCATGTAGCGTACTTTATTCTGATTCTTCAAGTCATATAGATTACTTATTTGTGATATAATCAATCATAAATAGATAATGTTTCCTTTTAAAGATCCATTGGCCGGCTCCCATGAAGAAGGGATCTGTGGGCTTTAGTGCTGAACATCTTGTGCCACCCAACATTCCTAGCACATGGAAGGCAATGGAAGAACTCTACGACTCTGGCAAGGCTCGAGCTATAGGTGTAAGCAATTTCTCATCAAAGAAGCTGGGGGACTTGCTGGAGGTAGCTCGTATACCTCCTGCTGTCAGCCAGGTAGAGTGTCATCCTTCATGGCAGCAGGACAAGTTGCAGGCTTTCTGCAAGTCCAAGGGTGTACACCTTTCTGTAAGTTCACTAATTTTGAATTACCTCCTATAAATCTGCCTTAAAAAGTGGCTGTTATTTATGTTAAATTTTAAAGAACTGGCAAGTTGGCCTTAAAAACTAGTTTTAGTCCTTCAACTGAGTTTCAAATTGCATATGGCTAGGGATATTCACCATTAGGTTCTCCCGGGACAACCTGGCTTCAGAGTGATGTTCTGAAGCATCCAGTTCTGAATATGATTGCTGATAAATTAGGCAAAACTCCTGCACAAGTAGCTCTTCGCTGGGGACTGCAAATGGGTCACAGTGTGCTTCCCAAGAGCACAAATGAAGCAAGGATAAAAGAGAACTTTGATGTTTTTGACTGGTCTATACCTGAGGACTTGCTTGCCAAATTTTCTGAGATTCAACAGGTTAATTTGTTATGTTTATCTTCACTCATTTTGCTATTTCAAGACATGAACTGATAATAATCATGCTTATGTGATAATAAGTATAGTGTATAAAGTCGTGATTATCCTAACAGTGGTTCATATGTAGCAGGCAAGATTAATCAGGGGTACTACTTTTGTCCATGAAACTTATGGAGTCTACAGATCTCTTGAGGAATTCTGGGATGGTGAAATCTGAGGAGTCTGAGTGGCCAATTGGAGAAGTCGAAGGAATAACAGTGAAGTGTCTTTTGGCCTTGATTGTGCAGGGATAGGAGCGCCGGTAAAGTGGAGATTTGTTGACTCTGTTCAATGTTTCGACAAAAACCTGTCCCTACATATGTTTGATCCTTAGCTGCAATAGTTTTTCTGTTTGTGTTACTAGATGACTAATGTGGTTACTCTTTCAATTACTGCATGATTTTTTTGAAAGATTACATTGTGACTCCTGACAATTGTATGGAGTCTAATGTGAACTATACGACCCTTGATTAGTGCATTTTCTTATAAATTTGATATATATATATATATAGAGTATCTAGTTATGAAAAACCTGAATACTAATCATACTGCAATTATTTTATTGTTAATAAGAAAATATAAATGTCCCTTTAATAGTGTGTGTGAATATAAATTATAAAAGTTGATAAAACAAGCTGCACTAAGTTTGAGGTCCTCAATTCTGCCTCTTTTCATACCAATCATTTGAATTTAGGATTCCGGAAAGGCTCGCCAATGAGACAAAAAGGGACCAAATGTGCTAATAATAATTTAAATTCTTATTTGAGCAAAAAATATAACTTTCTATTTATTTTATAATTCATATTATAATATAAATATATTGATGTTAATATTGATACTAACATTGATCCCAATTTGATGTAATTTTTTTTTTTTAAAAAAAAGTCATTACACTACTTGTAAATCGATAGTACATGGTAATCATTGAAGTGATATTTTTATGTATTACACTACTCATAATAAAATTTGAAGTGGCAAAAAAATTAAAACTTAAGATAAACAAGAAGATTGCACGTCCTCCTGTGACATGATTTAGCATCTCACCACAGGTACCTCTTAAGTTTTGTCAATCGAGCCTCAATTGAAGGAAGGAAACGTTACAATTTTTTGATAAAAATAAGTAAATAAAATATTTATTTCAACACTCACAATTTAGAGCACGTTTGATTCAACCCCATTGCATGCCTGCAGTGGTAATCATGATTGCATTACCAAGAGAAAGTGTTTGGTAGCTCTTTAGCATGGTAATAGGGTTTACCATGGTAATGAAGATTACCAAAAAATTGGTAATCATCATTCATACCTCCCCCTCTATGAATCCTCATTACCATCCCATTGCATAGTCTAAAAAGTCCAATTTACCCTTTAGTTTCCTTTGTCTTTGTTTCACTTATCTCATTTCACTTACCGCATCACATCACAACTACCACCGCCACAACCTCTTCCTCTTCCACCGCCGTCACCTCCACTCTCTGCTGCCACCACTATCTCCTCCACCGCCGTCACCTCCACCCGCCACCGGCCCACCGCCCGCCACTGCCGTCGCCCGCCGCCGCCAGCCCACCACCCACCCCACCTCTTCCACCCCCCGCCGCTCGCCGCCACCACCACCTCCTTTTCCATTGCCGCCGCCACTACCACCTCCTTTTCCACCGCCACCCTCACCCCCGCCGCCCCCACCACCCGCCGCCCACCGCCTACCACCACCTCCTCTACCCCCACGTCCGATTGTCGCCACCACCACCACGACCTCCTCCTCCGCCGCCACCCTCACCCCCGCCGCCCCCACCGCCTATCGCCCACCACCACCTCCTCCACCCCCACCGCCCACCGCCACTACCACTTCCTTCTCCACCCGCCGCCGCTGCCACCACCTCCTCCTCCACCCCCACCGCCCATTGCCGCCGCCACCACCACCACCACCTCCTCCTTCGCTGCCACTCACACCCCCGCCGCCCCCACCGACCCACCGCCCATCGCCCACCACCACCTCATCCACCCCCACCACCCATTGCCCACCACCACCTCCTCCACCCCTACCGCCCACCGCCACTACCACCACCTCCTCCTCTGCCGCCGCCCTCACCTACTGCCACCTCCTCCTCCACCCCCCGCCGCCGCCGCCACCACCTCCACTGCCGCCACCCCGGCCCACCTCCCACCGCCACCACCACCACCTCTTCCTCCACTCTCGCTGCCCATCGCCACCCCTATCATTGCCACCGCCACTACCTCCTCCTCCTCCTCCATCCCCGCCGTCGCCGTCTTGTAACTATTTTTTCTACAAAGATTATATTAAGGGGTAAAATAGACTTTGTGTAATATATTAATTTTAAATAATTGTTAAAATATTAACTCATTGCACATTGCTTAAAAATCAAACCAAACATGACCCTTGTAATTAATATCGCATTGCATTACCATTGCATCGCATTGCACTGCACCGCATGGTGTAATGGGATCGAACCAAACGGGCCCTTAATGGTTGATATTTTTTATAATTACATTTTGATGGTTGATATATATCTCAATTCAGCTTTAAAACTCAATGCAAGCATCCAAATCCCCTCACAATTGTCCTAAATCCTAGTAATTCCTAATCACGGCAGTCGGCAAACAAACATAAACGCGGCCTTCACGTGAGTGTCACGTGATGAATGGAGCTTATAAGCAGAAACCAGGGACCCAGGGCCTAAAACCCTAAACTCCGTCGCGCTAAAACCCTTGTTCCTTTCCTCTCCTCGGAAAAAGCCCTCTTCAGCTCAGAAATGGCTATGTATTCTATGCTCCGCCGCGCATCCTCATCGGTATTGCCTCTAGCATTTCGCGCCATGGCATCTCCTAGAACCGTCCACTACGCTGCCTCTGCTGTTCGTACGGCTGGTCTCAATCATCGTCTCATTGAACGAATCCTTCTACCCTCCGTGCGTTTGGCTAATTCCTTTGCTACAAAGACGAGTGCCGATGAAAATCTTCTTCGAGTCCTTGATACTGAGATTCAATGCGCCGAGGAGGATGATCATGAAGTGAGTAACAGATGCATTTCGTATATTTTTTAAATAATCATTGTTAATCAGTTATTATTTAGTATACTACTCTACAGCAATCATGCTTATAATGTAACTGTTCTATTTTCGGAGGAAAATTTTCGGGAAGTTATTTGCGAGTGGATTTTTCTTGTTTCTGGACTATGTAGTCTGAAATCATCTACTCCCTCCGGTCCTAATTATGTGGACTTTGGAGAAATGAAGGATGGTGGTTAAATTAGTTAATCATATTTATTTTTCTAAAATACCCTTATTTAAAATTTAAAATGACATCCAATTAATTATGTTAATTCTCTGTTTTTTCTTATACTTCTCCTGCCTCACACACGATTTCTCGAAGCTCTCACACAATCCGGCATTGTCAATCTCCCTCAACAACTTCCGAGCTACTCTTATTAAATTATTATTGTGTTTAATTATCATTGAGAAAGTATCAATAGTGGTATTTTAGGAAGAATTTGACAAAAATTAGAACTTTGTCCTATAATTAGAATCAAGATCAACTCTCAGATGTTGTCTTATAATTAGGATCGGAGGGAGTATATCGCAAGTTGACAAAGGAATGCCTTAGCTTTATTGATCACTTTGATGCTATACCACTTGCCTCTGCTGTCTTTCTCATTTAAACACTCTTCTGCAGTCGTGATTGCAAATCTTTTGCATAAAAAAAAAACAAAAGAGAAGGAATTTCATTGTTAAACTGGGCGAGTGAGAAAAAATATGTAGGAAGTGAATAAGTGATATGGAAGTCGGTTTAGAAATTTTGACAAGTGTGTTTATTTGTCATGTAATTATGGTATTTTCTGATATATTTTCCGTTTTGTAGTTCAGATGTGTTAGTTTTTGTTTAGCTTTTTAAGATATGTTTTCAAAAAAGTTCAGTGCTGCGATTGTTTTCTATGAAGTACTTTCAGGAGTTGTTGCATACATTTCAACTTGTTTTGAGGTGCAGCTTGCAAGGGATATAGTGGCTCTTTCATTTTTCACTATTTTTGTATTGAAATTTTGGACTAATATGAGAAATCATGTAAATTTATGAATACTTGAGTATATTAGGCTATAGCCGCTTTAATAGCCAACATCTAGTGCTAATCTATAACGTACGAGCTAAATTTACTTATTTACGGATTACCCTAACTCTGCTTTTTTTGAAACAAAGAAAAGAAAAGAGGGCAATTGTTTCTTTATGAAATGAATAACAGATGCAGTCACTGTGGGGATGCTATTTGATTCCTTTTCCATAGAATTTATTCTAATGTGATACTAGTCGTGATGTTAGCTTACCTATTGATTTCGTTGCCTTTTCTTTTGTGCAAACCTTTATTAAGGTGGAGGAAGTGCCAAATGATTTTCCATTTTCAATTGAAGACAATCCTGGTGAGAGAACCATACTTCTTAAGAGACAATATGAGGATGAAACCATCACGGTGCAAGTAGACATCCCTAATGTGGCAGCTGAAGAAGGTGAGGATATGGGCGATGGTGAGGAGGAGAATCGTGATGAATCTAGCATTCCTTTAGTTGTGAATATTTCCAAAAGTAATGGGGTCACTCTGGAGTTTGGTGTGACTGCATTTCCTGATGAGATTTCCATTGATAGTTTGTCCATAAAACAGTCAGAAGAATCAGAAGACCAGCTTGCATACGAGGGACCTGAGTTCCAGTAGGCACTCCTTTATATATGACATTATCTAAACCTTTTCCGTAATTTGCCATTTTCTTGTTGCTGAAGATTTAATTAACACTTTTGTCTGCAGTGATTTGGATGAAAATTTGCAAAAGGCGTTCCACAAGTATCTTGAGATAAGAGGGATCAAACCCAGCACTACTAACTTCATTCATGAATATATGGTCAACAAAGATAGCAAAGAATACTCCACTTGGCTGAAGAATCTGAAGAAATTCATTGAGGCATGATTTTATTTTTTGGTCAAAAATTGAGGCATGATTTTATTTTTTGGTCAAAAATTGAGGCATGATTTAGAAGAACTATTTTTTATCACAGGTTATTGCAGTTGAGTCGTAAAGGGATTTATTCATAACAGTTGTTTTCTTATTTTGATAAGAAGTGTTGGAGCCTGGAGTAGATTATTGATCCTGAACTACTACTGTTTGGGGAGGCATTTAGTTGCTTTGGATGATTCAAAATAATTGTAGCCTTTTGTATGTTTTCCCATTCCTAATTTCCCCTGTAAGACGATCAGAAGAGTATAGTTTACCAGTCCATGTCCAAAGCTGATTTATAACAGTGAGCAGTTAAGGATTTTATATCTGGATTTCATCACTTTTTATGAAGGACCATTGGATTGGCGAAAAAACATTAGAAAGACCACAAATATATAATTCAGGTACATGTATATTCAAGTATGACAGCTTTCAAGTAGAGCCTGTGATACGGGCCCAACCCGTGAGCCCAACCCGCTGGTCTGCAGGTTGGGACAGAGTTTTCCCAACCTCAAAATGCAGGCCTGTGCATAACCAGTGAGTTGATGCGGGCCAGCCCGCGAGTTGATGGGTTGGTCCGGAAATTTTTTTTTTAATATATAATAATTTTACAAGTCTTGTAAGTTTTTCACTCCTATTTTGGTACCTCTCAATCTAAGGAAAAGAAACTTTAGCCTCTTCCCTTCTTTAAACAAAATTATTATATCTTGATTATTTGAGAATGAGTTTATGTTTTGTTTATAAATTTTGGTAAATTTGACAACTTTATCTCTTAAATTGTGAATTATATTTTTAAATTTTTATAAAAGGAATGATTGATGCAATGAAGATAAATTTAATGATTCATATATATATATATCATATTTTTAGCCTTCTTTAAAAAATAAGATTTTTTTTTAAAAATAAAAAAATGCGGGCCCATAGGCTGGCTCGCAACCCGCACATTGCGGGTAAGGGTTGGCATTTTACAAGCCCGCAAGAGTGCAGGCCGTACAGGCCTCGCGGGTTGGTGCGGGCTAACCCGCAACCTGAGACTGGCCCGTATTCCCAGCTCTACTTTTGAGTCACAGATATCCTGGGAAAGCCCTATTTGCTAAGCGTTGGGCCACAAATATCTGACATAATTACATTGTTCGGGATGTTCCTTAGGAAAATCTTTAAAAAAGAACTCTGAAATAGTGAAAAGATAAAAAAATGTTTTGAATTTGCATGATCGCCCAAAAGTGCTGGTATCTAAACTGTTTTTACTATTAAAGAAAAAAGTTCATATTACAATTACATTATCTTTTTAATTAAAAAGTGGCCACAGTTTCGGTGGGCCCTTGGAACATTTAATTTAAATTAGGGGCAATGACAATGAAGTCCCATACAAGAGAAAAAATGAAGAAATGGTCCCTGAAGTTGTCAGTGTAAGCTCCTCAACTTGTTAATGGACGCTCCTCGACTTGTCATTAACAACTTCAGGGACCATTTTTTCATTTTTTTTCTTGTGTGGGACTTCATTGTAATTATCCCTTTAAATTAATCCCAAGGTGGTGTGGTGGGATTCCAGCCCCCATCACTTTGGTGGCATAAACAATGTTTTACCATTAAGCTACTAAAGTATTTTGTCATATATGATGCAATATATATATATATATATATATATTAACTTTTAATCTTAAACCTTCCCACCAATAAATTCAAATAAAGAATTAGCAAATTCAGATAAGAAATTCATAAATTCAGATAAAGAATTCATAACTTTCATTTTTTAATTGAAAAATCCACTTATTCTTGCCTACCATTCACAAATCTGGATAAGGAATTCTTAAACTCAGATAAAGAATTTGCATGTCTAGATTAGAAATTCACAACATTCGGTTTTTAAGAAAAAATTTCACCTACTCTTTCAGACCATTCATAAGTTTAGATAAGGAATTCCCAAGCTGAGATAAGGAATTGACAGGTTGAGACAATGAATTCGCAACTTTTGTTTTGTAAGTAAAAATTTCACTTATCTCAACTCAACTTTGTCAATTCCTTATTTCAATTTGTCAATTTCTTATTTGACTTTAGGAATTCTTTATCTAAACTTGTGAATGACTTAAGAGCGTAAGTGAAATTTTTACTTAAACAAAAGTTGTGAATTTTTTGTCTTCACAAGTTTTTTATCTCAACTTGTCAATTCCTCATCTAAGTTTGGGAATTCATTATCTAAATTTGTGAATCGGCTGAGAGAGTAAGTAAAATTTTTACTTAAAAAATGAAAGTTGCAAATTCCTGATCTAAACATGTGAATTCCTTATCTGAGATTAGGAATCCTTATCTAAACTTGTGAATGATCTGAGAGGGTAAGTGAATTTTTTACTTAAAAAACGAAAATTGTGAATTCCTAATCTGAACATGTAAATTTCTTATCTCAACTTGTCAATTCCTTATCTGAGTTTGGGAATTTCTTATCTAAACTTGTGAATGGTCTGAGAGAATAAGTGGATATTTTAGTTAAAAAACGAAAGTTGCGAATTTTTTATCTGAACTTGTGAATTTTTTATCTTAATTTACCAATTCCTTATTTAAACTTGTTGGTGGGTGTCAACCCCCATTTCCATTTCGATAATCAAAGAGTAATAAAGACGGAATTCAATGGGCATACAGAAAAGTACAATTATACTGATAAAATATTCGTTTACAATCCCAACGTCGTTCGTTTACAATTCCGATATTGTTCGTCGGCGGAAACAGAAAATACAGCGGAAGTATTAATATTTACAAATTATCCAAAATACTAAGGCATAGACTAAAGCATAACCACGTTCATATCCTCGCCTCGAGACACGTGCCACTCACTTTTCAGCGTCAACGTCTTTGTCCTTTGACCCACTGGTACCCACTAAGGTATTTGTTTAAAAATAGGGTGAGATTCCGAAGAATCTCCGTAGAGACATAATATCGTTCATAGAAAATGCGGAAAGTAAATATGTCATGCGCTAAAGTATGCACAAATTAATGAACAATATAAACACATCATCGTCATGTATACATGAGTAGGTCCCAGCCCCACAATCTACACCGGTTGGACTTCTGCCAACTCCCAGTGTAAGTGCACCTCTGGCACTAGCAGCCTCTCTCTAGGCAAATCATGTTATTAATAAAGTGCATTTACAAAACAATGGCATCCACACAATCACATAACTTATGGCATAGTGTATGAAGGATAATGTCCCTACCTCAAAGCTTTATAATCCTCTTTTAAATATGCCTCGAAGAACGTGTCGTGTCCGGCCTCCAAATCGGTCCTAAAATATTAAATGTACCAGAAATAGGTCATAACCTATCCAAATATCATTTTAGACTCTTCCATAATGTTTATTGTGGTTATATTAGTCTATGGTGAAAATTTACAAAAATGCCCCCGGGAACCCGGCCCGGCCCCGCCGTACCCGGCCTGAGGGCACGTTTTCCCAAAATTTTTACTAAGGCTATTCTGACTTATTTTCGCCCAAGGAATCCATTTCCGGGCTCGAAATTGCCAAATTCACGGTCAAATTACAAAAATACCCTTGACAGCCCCTATTTAGTGATTTCAGTGGCGTTTTCGTAATTATGCTTTTTCGGCCTCTACCGAAAAAGTGCCCAACTGTAACCCCACCTATTTTTGCCCAATGAGTCCAATGGAACCATTTATTTCATGAAAATCCAACTCCTTGTACCAGTTCTGGTCTGGCCGAAATATTGAAGGGAAAATAGAAAAATGAAGCTTTGTGTTTTAGCTTCCAAAACTTGCACTTTTCCACTTCTAATCCTTGATTAATTCATTTAAAAACTTTATAATCATGATTTAAAGGATTTTGGGCAGCATAACCCCTTAGGATTATGACTTTTCCAATTTTACAACTTAACCAAAAATCACATAAATCAAACAACAATCACCAACAACAACTTCAATACACAAAGAAGTTGAGATTTTGGAGATTACCTCTTGATCCTTGGTGTTTCTCTCTCTAGAACGTCCTCTCTCTCCCCTCAACCTTGAGATTAGCTTGCTAACATGGTGATCCCTAGAGAAAAAGAGATTAGAGAAGCTATTATGCAAGAGAGGAAGCTTTGAACACAAGAACAACAATACCTACCTTAGACTTCTTCCTCCTTGAGCTCTCCTCTCCTCTCTATTTCTCAAGCTTTCTCTCTCTTCCTCTTTCCCTTGTGCCTTGAATGAAATGTGTGTATGAAGGGGAAGGGAAGATATTTTATTAACCTTGTCATCTTTCTTCCTAGCCCTTGATTTCATCAATGGTTGAGATTGCAACACCTTTCATGTACACCATCATTCCATTTTTGTGTACACTCAACCTTGTCATGCTTCCCTTTTGTGTACACTCAACCTAAATTATCATTTCCTTCTTTCTTTGTTGGCCAAAAACGTGCTCCCTCTTATGCTCCAACTAAATCAAGTTTTCCTTCCATTTACTCAAGTCAATTGGTGCAAAAGTTGGCCACCTACCCTTATGACATAAGTAAGGACTTATGACACAACAATTATCTCCATCATCTTTCATGTGGTGTTGACACTTGGCCTCATTGGATTTTGACACTTGTCTTCTCCTCCTTCATCCCTAAATTTCTAAAATAATTAAGAGAAAAAGGAAGATTACTTTATTTCTCAAATTTTCGGAATAATGCCAATTCTGGCAGATTTTCTGCCTTAACTTTGAAAAATCATAACTAATTTTGTAGACGTCTTTTCGAGTCGATTCCAAAGCCTATGGAACCCTCATTGAGTCTAGTTTCAAGGACAAATATGGAATTTTACTGGAAATGATCATATTATTCCTAGATTTTTAATCTTTGATCTCTGCTCCAGAAACTTTCCAGATTTTCTGGATCAACTTCAAAAATTCATATCTTTTTTTCTATAGCTTCAATTGAGTCATATGACCTATCAAATTAAAGCTTAGAATGTCTAATTTCACCCTATAAAATTTCATAATTTTTGGTCATCATTTGGTCTTCCAAAACTATATGACAATCTCACTGCCTCGCAGGCGCTTTCACTGAAAACACTGTTCCACCTTCAATTTTCAATATTTAATTCTTTTGGCCTTAAATATTCACCATTTCATTGAATATATATAATAATTACAATATATTCTTGGTGAATAAAATTTGGGATGTTACAGTGGGCTTGGTTAAAAGTCAAATGTTAATATATATATATATATATATATATATATATATATATATATATATATATATATATATATATATATATATATATTTGTCTCATATATGTTAAAGAGCTTTGGTGGCTCAATGATAAGGCATTTTTTGTGCCACCAAGTCATAGGGGTTCAAACCCCACCACTATATTCCCATCGGAGCTCTGGGGGCTGGCCAGTGGGGGTAATTATTTTTTTAATTAATAAACTAATGTAAGGGTAATATGGTGTAACACCCCAAATTTTATTCACCAAAAATATATTGTAATTATTTGAATAATTCAATAAAATAGTGAATATTCATGAATTTGAATCTTATGAATTGTGAAATATTCATATTCATAAGAAATGGACAAATTAATTCAAAAATTGAATTAAATTACAAAGGGGATAGCAAAATCATAATTTTGCCAATTTAGCCCAAGATTAATTATTTTCCAATTAATTGGAGTTAATTTCAATTAATAAAGGAAAATACAAGAAAATGCATAAATGAGATTATTCTTGGTAGAATAAATCAAGAATTTGGGGAATTTGGGGGAATTATACTTTGTTCAATTATATGAATTATGGAATATATGAAAAACATTTTTTTTATCCTCCACCTTCCGTAAAATTCGTCCAATACATAGAAAAATAAGGGAAAAAGTTAGTCAAACCAATTGGACCTAAATGATGACAAGGGATGACATAAGGTTGAGTGAGTTGGTAGATTAATGTTGAGTGTAAGAATGCGAAGAGAAGCTTGAGTAGAGGAATGGAAAAGCATGATTGCATGAAGAGTGTGAACATAGGAAAAGAAGCATGGACTAGTGGAGAAAAGAAAGGGAGAGGGACGGATTTCTTGGAGCAAGAAAGGGAAGACATTAACTCAACTTAATGGAAATAAAGTGGAGAAATTATGAGGAAGAGAAGAGTGTGACAAGTGTCACATTAAAAGCCCTTGATCAAATCAATGGATAAGAAGATGGAAGACCAAAATAATAAAACATACTCCTTCCTCTTTTCAAGTCACCATTCGGCCAAGACCAAGAGAAAAGAGAGAGAGAGAGTGAGTTTGTGAAGTTCTTGGGAGCTAGAGAGAAGAAGGAGCAAGAAGACTAAGTTAAGTGTTGTCTCTTAAGCATTTTCCTTATGATCTTCCATGAAATCCTTCTTTAAACTCTTGTTTCTCATGAATCTATGGTGGTGAAGTCACACTTTGAGATCAAGAAGAGAGGGAGGAGGAGCCTAGAGTAAGAGGAAACCAAATAGCCAAAGAGGGTAACTTCATGAATTTGCCTTCTTGAGTTGTTGTTGATAATTGTTGTTTGGTTTTTATGATTTTTGGTTTGAGTTGTAAAATTAGAAAAGTCATAACCCTAAGGGGTTATGCTGCCCAAAATCCTTTAAATCATGGTTAAGAAGTGTTTAAGTAAGTTAATCAAGGATTAGAAGTGGAAAAGTACAAGTTTTGGGAGCTAAAACACAAAACCTCGTTTTTTCCATTTTCCCCTAATATTTCGGCTAGGACCAGAACTGGTAATAGGAGTTGGATTTTCATGAAATAAAGGGTTCCATTGGATTCAGTGGGCAAAAATAGGTGGGGTTACAGTTGGGCACTTTTTCGGTAAAGGCCGAAAAAGCATAATTACGAAAACGCCACTGAAATCCCTAAATAGGGGTTGTCAAGGGTATTTTTGTAATTTGACAGTGAATTTGGTGATTTCGAGCCTGGAAATTGATTCCTTGGGTGAAAATAAGTCAGAATAGCCTTAGTCAAAATTTTGGGAAAACGTGCCATTGGGCCGGGTACGGCGGGGCCGAGCCGGGTTCCTGGGGGCATTTTTGTAAATTTTCACCATAGACTAATATAACCACAATAAACATTATGGAAGAGTCTAAAATGATACTTGGATATGTTATGACATATTTCTAGTACATTTAATATTTTAGGACCGATTTGGAGGCCGGATACGACACGTTCTTCGAGGCACATTTAAAAAGGGGATATTAAGGCTTTGAGGTAGGGACATTATCCTTTATACACTATGCCATAAGTTATGTGATTGTGTAGATGCCAATGTTTGTAAATACGCTTTATTAATCAACATGATTTGCCCAGAGAGGGGCTAGAAGTGTCAGAGGCACTTATACTGGAGTTGGTGAGAACCCAACCGGTGCAGAATAGTGGGGCTGAGCCATACTCATATATACATGCACATGATATGTTTATAATGTTCATTAATTGGTGCATACGTGGAATATATCATATTTACTTTTCGCATTTTCTATGAACGATAGCATGTTTCTACTGGGGTTCTCCGGAATCTCACCCTATTTTTAAATAAACACCTCAGCAGGTACCAGTGGGGCAAAGGGAAAAGACATAGATGCCGGAAAGTGAACGGCACGTGTTTCGAGGCAAGGACAAGAACGTGGTCATAATTAGTCTATTTTGTGATATATTGGTGAAATTTGTAAATATTAAAACTTCCATTGTATTTTTTGTTTTCGTCTACGAACGATATTAGAATTGTAAACGAATATTTTCATCAGTATAATTGTACTTTTTTGGATGCTCATTGAGTGTCGTGTTTATTACTCTTCGATTATCGAAATGGAAACGGGTGTTGACATATGGTATTTTCTATTTAATTTCAGTAAAAACAGTTCAAGTATTAGCACATCTGTGGGATTATACAAATTCGGAAAACCTTTCTTTTTTTCACTATTTTGTAGTTCTTTTTCATATATGTTCCCATGTTCCTTTTCTATTAAAGACAAATGGTTTTTTAAAAACAAAAGGGAAAATAACACATAGATCCCAAGAACACAAAAAAAAAAAAAAATGTCTGTTTGAAAAGTCAAATATTAGAAAAATCCTTGTGATTATTTCCCACAGTCAAATGACAAACTCCCAAGAATCTAAAACACTCCATTATTTCTCTCTCTCCTTCGTTCTACTCTGCTTTCGTGTCTTCCTTGCATCATCCGTCGCTCCTCCGAGTCCTAGCATTGGTGCGTTCGTTTGTCACTCCTTGGCTGCCCAAGCCTCCGTTGTGATGTGGCAGAGGCAGAACATCGAACTAATTTTTTTTCCTGTTTGTATGTTGGCTGGATTGAGATTGAGGGGTTAGTCAAAAGGGGTGTTTAGGCTCAACAGTGGATTAAGTAGTATGAGGTATATAAGTAATGTTAAGATTTTGTTAAAAATATGATCTTGACCATTAAAGTTAGGGTCTTACTGTGATTGGGTTGTGTGAATGTTATAGTGCTCTGTTTTGGGGAGACTACAAAGGGAGTGCTGTGTTTTAATTTAAGTGGGAATGTAATTATGTTTGTTTGCTGCAATGTTTTCAGGGTTAGACTAGACTGGACGATCAGACTGGTCCAACCTTTAGCCGGTAAACAGAATGAGTCGACCCTGAGCTTTAGACAGCTTCAGTGATTGGGTGGCGTTGTGCAGTGCAAAACCGGGATTTAGGCCGGAAACCGAAATTAAACCGGGAGCCAGAGCGGCTTGTGTAAAACCAGACGAGTTTTGGCACAAACTGAATCAAGAAGAAAAGAAAGGAGAGAGAGAAAGTGTGACACAGACATATCAGATTCTTGAGAAGACGAATAAGGGGGACGCAGTGAAAGAGTCAAGCAACATGCTGTCTCTTTACTCCATCTTCAACTACAGTGAGAGAATGAGTTGCAAACAAAGAGAGAGGAGATAATCTTATTTGAAAAGATGATGGAGGAAGAAAACGATGGGAGCAAGTTGTCTGAGAAATAAAAGGAAATGGGAAACCTTTGCCCACCAGTTGAAAAGGTGAACTGGCTAAAAGAGTTAAAAGTGAATAATAAATATGAAATTATTAAACTATGAATTGATGGAATAGAGTAGGGTGCAGACACGTTTTACTTTTATCAGTTTTATCTATCTACTCCTTTTAATTTTATCGTGTTTTGTGCTTCCCAGTATCAAGATTTCTTTTTTTCCCACTTGACCTCGCCGTTTCTTTTACTCTCATCTATAATTTTTCTTTGCCTTTATCTTCCAAAACAAAACATCACTTTGTTTATATATTTAAAGCTAATTTCTTCTGTATTTACTTTTATTATTATTTTATCTAAAATTTTAAAATGTTAATTTAAATATATAAATAAAATTATGATATTAAAAATTTCATACATTATCATATTATTAGCGGTGACAATTAAACTTATTATGAGTTTATTCACACACACATTTATTTCTATTTAATTTTTATTTAATTATTATGTCACCGGCTCAGCCGAACGATCTAACCGATCCAACCGTTTGAACCATAACCCGCTAACTTCTCCGGCTCGACTTCTAATCCGGCTTTTAAAACATTACTGCTGTGAAAACGTTGATATAAAAAAAAAAGTGTTGTTAATTCATGCAGATATAGTTGTTAATATAAATGTTGTAGTTATTAGCATAGAACATGTACTCTATTTTTAGGTAATATAATAGAGGGAATGCTCTGTTTTTGGGTAAAGTAAGAGAGGGATGGCTTTATTTTAAGGGGAAATGATTGAATATGATTGTGGTTTCTTTGATTACAAAATGTTGATATGATATTAAAAAATTGTTTTTAAGGTGTTGTTAATATGTATATTTGTAGTTATTAATATTGTTGTGGTAGTTGTTAATACGAAGTTCATGTTGCAGATTGTTATGAAATATGGGAATCAGTTCGGGGAAGAATGTATCCTGTTTCTTACATGTGGGGGGATATTTTTAAATCGTGAAGATAAAATACAATGACTCATATTGTTATAAATATAACTCATACACTTGTAAAATAAGGTAAAAGAAGTTGTTAAAAATCAATTCAGCTATTGTGACAGATTCTATAGGAATAACTCATGCAGTTATGAAAACTGGAGTTGTGCAACTTGTTATTTCAGTCAATCATGAAATAGTTGTAAAAATGACTCATGATATTGTAAAAACAAGCATCACCATTTGTTAACAAAGCAATTTATAGTTGTGAAAGTTAAAGTTTTAAAACTTATCATTTCAGTTAGACATGAAAAAACAGTTGTAAAAACACTCATTAAAAGTTGTAATTGAGTAACTTACAGTGTTAAACTTGGAGATGTGAATAAAGGTAATTTCATTCACACACGAGAAATAAGTTGTAAAAATGACTCAAGATATTATAAAAACACGCATTGGAAGTTGTAAACTGAGCAACTTACATTGTTAAACTTAGAGATATGAACAAAGGTAATTTCATTCGCACACTAGAAATAAGTTGTAAAAATGACTCAATTTGTTATAAAAACATATTTAACTAGTTGTAAACTGAGGAATTTTTAGTGTTAAACTTGGAGATGTGTAAAAAGATAGTTTTATTCGGACATAAGAAAGAAGTTGTTAATATAATTCAACATATTGTGAAAACACGCTCAACGAGTTGTAAACTAAGCAATTTGCAATGGTAAACAGTTATTAAAAAAGTAGTTTCATTATGACCTGAAAAATATATTGTAAAAAATATTAAACATGTTGTAAACACAAGAATAATTAGTTGTTAAACAAGGCATATACAGTTGTCATATTTGGAGTTTTGGAAAGATCATTTCATTTAGGCAACAAAAAGAATGTGTAAAAAATCACTCAAACAATTGTTATAACACGCAATGACAGTTGTGAACGTAGGGATTTGACAAACTTAGAATTAACCCCTTGCATAAAAACATATTGTGAAAATGACTGACGAAGTTGTCAACTGTAAAATAACTGATGAACTAAGGGCAACTTTATCATTTGACTTTGAGAAATAATCATAGAAAAGTCTCTAAAGACTTTTCTTATATTTGACTTTTCAAAATGAATTTTTTGTTGTTTTGTTTGGTCCTTGAAATCTACATGTCATTTTCTCAAAACAAAATTGTATTTTAGCGCAAAAAAGAAAACGAAAAAAGGAATGTACTCGAATTTATAAAGCGATCTAAATCGGGTCATTAAGTTGATTAACATACTCATAAATAAATATAAGAAATGAACTTTGATCAATAGTCATAAATTGAAATATGACAACCAAAAAACTAAATTTAAAAAAATTTGAAGTAGATACAAATTTTGATAATCCTGAAACGTAAATGGCAGTTCTTTTTCATTAGAATATTTTTGTTCGCCAGAAGTTCAAAAAAGTTTTTCTTTTTTTATTTCAAAATGTATAGATTTGATAAATTAAGCTTGGTGAAAAGTATTTAGAATTCTATTATAGTAAAAATTTGGTATATTATTGAAAATTACTCCCTCTGTTTTTAATATAGCCTGTCTGTCTTTTTGAAAAAATTAAGGAAGTTAATTAAATCACTTAATCATAACATATATTGTCCATTATTAGATTATATAATAGTTTATAAGTCAGATAAATTAATTTTTAAAAAAATAATAAATATAAATATTTTAATGTAATTTATTTAGTCATTTTAATCTCTCCAAAAAAAAGTCATTTAACCCTTATATTAATGATGAGAGGTAGTACTTTACACACATATATATAGTAATACCTCATGCCTTTTTTATAAGAATCTAAAATTTGAACTGTCTTAATTCTTTTTATAATAGTCTGATAAGAGTTGTCTGAATATTTAACGAATTTTTTTTTCTTTTATTAATTATATATATAATATTAATTAAAAGTTTATTGATACCTATATTTATTATAATTCTCTCTCTTAATTGTCCCTCAATAATAAAGGCATACTTAAAAAATGTTATTTTAAACATATTTATTATTTTTAATTAATTTTAATTATTTTCTTAAATAAATCGCGTAATTCAGCTCTAGATTCTTACAAATAAAAGCGGAGGGAGTGCGTAGGAATGAAGAGTCGTTGAGAGTTGATAAGAAGCGGGGCCAAGCTAGCTGTTCTGTAACCTTCATCCATTCTCTTTCATCCTTTTTTGTGGAACTGGAAACAGTAGAGTTGCTGTTTTGCAAGCTCCTATTATAATTCATAACTTCGTTTCATTCAAACTCCAAATTTTCACTAATTATCTTAATTAAGTGCTTTTCTTGCCAGCGTAGCTTAATTAAGGGTTAACGAAGGATACAGACAGTAATTAATACAATAATTAAGGGTTCGCTTAATTTCTACTTCTTCGTAGCTCTTCATTTGACGGAAAACAACGAAGAAAAGAATAACCCAAACACATAAATTAACCAAAAGCGTTAAGCAAACAGAAAAAGAAACTGAAACTCCCAGTTTAGAATCAAAGTTATGTATCTATCTGCAAATCTTGTACAGTATAACTAATCATCCTGATAAATGAATGAATATGAACAAACCAGTCTGCAAAATTGATATCTTATATACAGAAAACTCAGCAGGTCCTAAGTGAAAGAAAATCAAATCAAAGTGGAAGAATCTTTCAGACACAGGTATTGCCGCCGCCGTCACAGGTGCAACCGCCGTCGCCGGAAATGGGATCGCCGCCGTCATGGCTGGGCTTGGTGCTGAGACAACAACACAAGAGACCCACCAACAACATGAAACCCCAAGCAGTGGCCAAAGCCTGTGCCCACCTCAAATATTCATCCCTCATTGTTATTTCATTCGGAAGTTTCCTCAGCCTCTTGCTTCATAAATAAATATCTCTTCTTTTTCTCCTTCTTCTTCTCTGCTCTTTTGTGTTCACACCTTATCAGCTGTTTTCACGTTTTTAAATTCCTCATTATTTTGCTTTTTCCCTCACAAGTTGACACATTTTGTGTATAATTCGTGTATTATTATAAATAATCCCCCGCCTTAATCAATTTAGCCTTAAGTCAATCGTTAAGTTGGTTGGCCTAAGAAATTAATCCTAAAAGTATCGCCTGGCACATTTTGATTCTTACACGTTTTAGAAACGTTTTTGTTTTGATCATTCATTTGCTTGGGGAAACCTAGAAGGATCTGCTTTGACAAAAAAAAAAAAAAAAAACTAATTTTATTATATATTTTATTTTATTTTTTTAAAAATATTCACAAAATTTTTTAATAATAAGAGGACATTTATGTAAATAGAAATCTAGAAATTGGCAACAAAAAAAATAGAAATATAGAAACTATAAATAATATACTATTTGTCTTCACAAAATATTTGTGTAAATTTTACCAATGAAAATAAAATTTGCATATTTTAAATATAAGTCCACGAAAACTTTTTGCAACTTGTTTTTTATTTTGTAAAATACTTAAGTCAAATTTTTTATATCCATCTCGTCAAGTTCTCTAATGATATGTGACCTTGTGTTATATTTTTTAATTATAAGCTGATAATTCAAAAATAAGACACGTAGTTATATATGATTGGAGAATTTGACGAAATAAATATAAAGAATTTGATATAAGTATGTTCTATTTATTTTTATAAAATATTTATAAGATATAAAAAAATGTATAATTTAACATTGAGATACATGGTATAGAAAGAGCGAAAAAAGTCATAATATAAACATGGGTAAAAGTGCCGATTTAGTAATGAACTATTTTATTATGAGCACTAAATATAAATATCATTTGTTAGATCTAAAATTAGATATAAACATTTTTTAAGGTAGTATATATAACAACGTCGTTAATTCTAATCAACTTCTGTTACCTTTTGTATTGTGGGTCTCACCAATCTTTTCACTCTATTATTTTAATATACTCTTAAAAATATGTGTCCTTTTTATAAATATAAATAATTGGGATCTGTACATAACATGGAACACCATGTGGCATGAGGGAATAAGGATAACTCTGACCCTTACAACGGTCCCCCTATGGTTATATTTTCTTTTCATTTTAGAGCCAAATCTCACTTTTTCTCCTTTTTTTTAATATCACAATATAAAGAATATTAAAAGTGAAATACATAAATATTTTTTAAGAACCTATGGACTATAGTATAGTATAAATAAATTTGTATGTACTACCTCCGATCTTAAATATAAGATAAAATTGATTTTTTTTTAAAGAGTTTAAGGAAGCTAAATAAATTACTTAATCATATTATATGATATAAATCATTAGATTATATATTAATTTATTAGTTAAAATAATTAGTTTGAAGAAAAAAATAAAAATAAAAATATTCTAAAATAATTTAATTAGCTTAATTAATTTCTCCAAAAAAAGTCAACTTTATCTTATAATTAGAATCGGAGGGAGTACTTTGCAAGGTATTGAAACCCGACCGGCTAACCAACTTCTGAAGTGGTTGAAGTAGTAGGTTAATGGGTTAGATGAGAGTCAATTCAGGAGTTAGACTGGAAAGGAATAAAAAAATTAAAAAATAATTTAAAGTTTTGTCATACCATCTAAATATTAAATATCAATTTAATTATTGACCAAAAAAATTTAATAAATTGAATCAATAACAAAATAATCATATACTTTTCTAATATGTTTTACAATTTCTTTAACAAATTGACATCATAGTCTCATACTACCCTTTAATTACACTAAAATCAATAAGTACTAAATATCTTTAAAATAGTTGAAATAAAATTACAAAAACATTCATATTTAATTATAAGATTTTTAATAAAATTAATGTTTAAAAATATTTTATTACATTAAGATATATATATATATATATATAATATTGAAATAAAAAGAGTACTACAAGTCTTTACTCCTTTTATACTAATTTTATACACACACATGCATATAATATTAATACATGCACTAGGAGTCACAGAGTGATAAGCTGACAAGAGAATATGCAATGTAAATATATTTTTTATTCCCACGAGGATGAAGAGTGAAGGCAGAAAACAGAAGAAATAATACTCCTAAGCTACAAGATACCACGTTATGTCGTCTGACATAAAGCGCGACGAAACATGTCAAGGACTTAAGGCCCTCTCTCTCTTTGTTTTTTTTTTTTTGTTTTTGGGTCCAGTTTGAATTTTTCGTCACTTGACTCTATTTTCCTGTCCCTCTCACAACTTGAACAGCAAACGTGGCGCCTTCCATGCTTTCTGTTATGAAAAAACTTCTTCATTAAGAAACTATTTTCAGTGAATGTGTATCCAGCAACAAGTATTTTTGAATGACAACTTCAGGGTCCTAAAAAAAATACTTTATGGGCAAATTTTTTAGAAAATACTTCAAAATAATGTAAAAAATCTTTCAGGGTATTAGACAAGCATGAAAAAAATACTTCAAAGTGTCAGATAAATGATATAATATTTTAGAATAGTAATACTATATGCATCTAGAAAATATTTGATGTTAGATGCAGCTTAATCAAAAAAAAAATAAAGTCAGAGTGGAGAAATGGATTATCATGGGATAGGTTTTAATTAAAAGATAAATAAACCAAATCATTATAAATATATCAAAATTTATATTTAACTTAGTTCATGACTTCATATATTTAAATTTAAATTTATTGGGTTTAGGGTTTAAGAAAAATGTTTGGTTGAGGAGTAAATTAAAGTGAAAACGAGTTCTTCACTATTTTAAACCTCATTTTAGCTTAATAATTTTGAGTATAGTATGTTGATATATACTTTTAATCATGTAGGATTTTGGTAAAATATTTTATCCTTTGTAGCATCTCAGTAAAAAATAAAACCTCTCATATTTTATTTTCCTTCTCTCTTTTCTTCTTCCTTCTTTCTTTGGTGAGCTTTTTTCTTCCTTTCCTAGATTCCGGTGTTTTTGGATCAAAATGAAGTAACCTAGTAATCCTCCCAACTTAGTGGGTTACCCAAGTCATGCCCGAGTCATGACTGTTCATAATGGGTTGCTCCGGCTCAAAACCCCTTCGTTCTTATCATCAACAGAATCGGACAAGCGGATGGGTAACCTGTTTCCGATTCAACCCAGCCGATCCCATCCAAGTTTTAGTACTGTGGTTCTTTGAAAGTTTGAATATATTATCCATATTTAGTTTGGTAAACCTCTAACTGATAATATTTATTTCACAATGGTAACGGTTATATTGATTTTGTGGGAGAACGTGTCATTAAAAATTTAGCATAAGCCAAGTTAGGTGTATCTTGCGAGGCTTAACTTCTTTTTCTTGGCAACTGGCAGAGAGATAGATTCATTTAACCGTTGATTTTTTATTCGATAAACTTAATTTATGAATAAAAAATGGGTTAATCAGCCTAAAATAAAATATGTTTTACAGACAAGATTAGGAATCCCTTTATGATGCACATGGCATATGGTCATATGATGCTGGCCTACTCCGATTGTTACTGAACAGGCCAAGCCAACTAACATACTTTAAAATCTAAGTAATCAATTTCTTTTTATTTTGAGTAAGTACTGAATCAAAAATAAAAATCTAATGGTTTTGACTTTTTTATACAGACACTAGAACAGGGAAAACGGGCCGAGTCCGTTTAGGCCCTGAATTTATAAGAATCAGGCCTCATATTTTTGCCTCAAAAGTGAAAATGAGCTTAAAAGGACTAGCCTTATAGGGCCAAAAGCCTAAAAAGGCTGGCCCTTTAGGGCATGTATATATTTTTATATTTTTTAAAATTATTTATATGGTAATATTATTATTGGTTTTTTATATTTTGTTAATGATATTGAAAATATTTAGTTAATATTCCCTTTTTAAAAATTAAGTTTCATAAGAATATTTTGTATTAATAATCTTAAAAATTAAAAACTTATAAAAAAATATTTCTTATTTCATAAGTTTCCTTACCAATTCTGTATTTTTTGACTTATTTTCTTGTTATTGTTTTATTTATATATTGTGTTGTTTATTTTATTGACTACTTACACTTTTCAAGATATATTTATAAGAAGTATTTTTAATTTTGTTAAGTCTTCTCATTAATTATTTGTAATTATGGTATGTAGATAATATTTTACCTTTGATTATGACTTAATGACTGTATTTGTTTGTTGGATAACACATACCGTTTACATTTTAATTTTGACAATAATTATGTGTTAAATTAGGAATTTTATTATTGTAATTTAAAAAACTGAAAAAAAAATAAAATAAAATTTGTTCAATAGTGTGAAAATGGCTTCAAGCCCTAGGGGCTGGCCCTGACTCTTATGTTTTCGTATCGGGCTTTAAAAAATAGTAATTTTTCTTATCCCAAATCTAAAAAGATCAATCCTTTAAGGCCCTGACCACTCAAGAGTCAGCCTTGATTTTCAACTCTAACTGACACGCAAGTGCACAACACGCACATCATGTTTTTAAGCAGAAAAGAAAATTTAAATGACTCGAAGAAAAAGTAGAGAAAGGAAACGACCGAGCCACCGAGGGACAAATTTAAAATGTCACATCAATGAAAGATTGGTTGCTTGCAGGCCCATTCATTCATTATTATTATTTCCTTCAAGATATGGGGAACCGACCGATTATTGAGTTATTGCAGATTCGCGAGGGGAGAGCCCCTATCTCTTTGTTTTGTTTTTTTTCACGTCAATGATATTTATATTTCAAAATATCTGAAATAATTATTTTAATATAGAAGCATTTTAATAAAATTAAAATATTGGTGAAATTACTATAAAGCCCAAAAAAAAAAGGATCTATGAATCATGTAATGATAAGTTTAGGGTAAAAAATGACAGCACCCAACTTGTTATTAAAAAATTTCTTAATAATAAGTCTCTTCTTTACTCATCATAGTAATTTTCCTTAAAATATTTATAAATAAGGTGGACTTCTACGGAAATTTCCCCACCCACATTCTAAATGGTTTCGTGTAAGCCACAAGCAGTATATTCCAAGTATGATTTTGAGCACTTCTTTTCTTTTCTTTTCTTTATGCTTGTTTTGGAATAGATTGAGCATTTCAAATAACTTCTTTTTACTCTTCATTTAATATTTATTTCCACTCGCAAAATTTGGATAAAATTCTCTCCACATCCCTCTATGAATATGGACAAAACAAAAAGCCAACCGCATTAAAATTGTTTCCTCATAGTGTTTTTGGATTAGTTTTTGGAGAATAACTTATAAAAAAAATGAAAAAAGTGATTTTAGAGAATAGATTCTGAGTAGAATAAATTTTAGAAAAAAAATTGATCCTAATAAAATGACAGTTTTTGAATATTGTGTATAAGAATCATTTTTTTCATGATCAAATTACTAAAGATGACATTAATTTTTTATAAGGACTTCTTTAAAAAAGTATGGGAAAACTGGAAAAGTTCCCTATTAATGGTGGATCCCACCTTCTCAATACATTGTCTTTTCATTCCATCTCACCAAGGTATTAAAACTCCAATCGGGTATTGAACCGGTCGGGGTACTGGGTTAAGGGTCAGTGGGTCAGACCGGGACAAAACCGGTGAGAAATTGAAAACTTTAAGCTTATAGTATGAAATTCTAAAGGAAACATATTTTTTTTTTTTAATATTGGAACCCGGACCGGACCGGTTAACCGGCCTGTTCACTGGTTTCCGGGGCGAACCAGCCTGTCCGATCCGGGTTCCTAAACCTGGCTCTCGCCCCAACATCAATAACGAAGACAAGAAAGGGAAAAAGGATAGCAAAAGAGAAAAAAAAATGTCCAAGATGGGACGAAAACGGCTTCCATCCTTTTCCCTTCAAGAAAAAGATTGTTTTTTTCTTTCTGTGGACTGTCGGATTGAGATCTTAATGGTCTAGATTTAATATATTTTTATAATAATATTTTTAATATATTAATATAATAATAATACTTTTATAATATATTAGATCTAAACTGTTGAGATCTCAATCCGACAACCCATAAGAAGAAAAGGACGGTCCTTTTCTTTAAGGAAACGGATCGAAGCCGAGTCCGTAAAAAACCATGATTTTGATACAAAACAAGATTCTACATTTTTATTTGATGTTTTGGGTATTTTTTAGCAAAACCATGGTTTTCTTCTCAAAATACTTTTTTTTTACTCATCCAAACACATAATCAAATCACTTTTTGTGTTTGGGAACACTTCTAAAATCATAGTTTGGCCTAAATCATAATTTTAAAAGTGAAGTAGTCAAAATATCTCTTTAAAACCCAAAATAGCTTCCCATCTTCAAAAGCGTGGTTGGGGTTAAGCTACCACACTAATCAAACTCTCAAAACTATCATGATTTGGGGGCCCCCGGGGGGGGGGGGGGGGGTTGTTTTAAAATCAAGGCTTTTCATAAACTATTTTTTCTACTCTCCAGAAGTTATTTTTCAAAACCTATTCTCTAAAATATATATATATATATATATTTTTACATTTTCTCCAAAAATTATTATCTAAAAACTAATCTAAACATACCCCGTGTTTGAGAAAATTTTTGAAACCATGGTATTGGCTCAAACCATAGTTTTAAAAGTGAAATTGTCAAACACTCATTCAAAACCCAAAATAACTTTAGACCCTCAAAATCATAATTTGGGTCAAGCTACCCAAATACTTAACAAACTTTCAAAAACATGGTTTGGGGTTGAAAACTATATAGTTTTCCAAAAGTTGTTTTTTCCAACCTTTTCAGAAGTTATTTTCTAAAATCTATTTCCCCCCTCCTTTTCTGGGGAAGCTATTATCTAAAAGCTAATACAAAAAGATTAATGAACAGCCATATAGAAATGCAATAACAAAAAACTAAAAATAAATAAAGCTCGTATCAGGTAATGACAATAAAGTATTTGTATATATTTTTAATTTTTAATATAGATAACACTGTTTAATATATGATATTTTCAATCCTATAAAATTAAAAAATGGATATTTAATCATCATTGGTTCAATCACAATAATAAATCGAATAATCATAAATAAGTTCATCTTGAAATTTTTCAAAGATTAGTAAAATCCGACGGGCAACCATATTGATAAGTTTACTTAACCCTACAACTGGCGACACATTAGAGTGAGCAAAGGGCAAAGCAGACAAAACCGTAGCATGAAATTTAAGACCCAATATGGTAAGAATTTCAAGAGGACAGCATGTAAACCGTTGAAAAGCATCCTCTCGATAGAGTCAACAACCAGAATAGTGTAATTTACATGAACAAGATCTCTGACCATATACATTCTGTTTGTAACCAGCAATGGTTGATATATTGCCCCAGACAGTCCCATTTTCATTTCCAGTCACGAGAGATTACTTTAATTGAAATAGAGGCGACACCTAAATCAATAATAATACCAGAAAAGTTCTATCAATATTGCAAATAACATCGTGATTACAAAAATAAAGGAAGATGTAGGAATTCTAAAACAAGATTTTCTATTTTGGGGGCATAGTTCATTTTCATATTAGTTCTGCTGCTATTTATAGAAATGTGCCATCACATACTTACAGAATAATTAGAAATGTGCCATCACATTGAGTCCAATTTAATGGTGGATACATCTCATGGATCATATTCAAAATGTAATTTATCGCAACTCATATTTCAGTCCCGGATAAAAATGCAACAGCATACTCACAAGTATTATGGACCACAAAATGAAAGGAGAAGCAAAACTCAAGCTGGCCAATATGTTCAAGGCCTCCCGGCCAATATGCATTATGTTACTTAAAACTTAGGTTTTGGATATAATAGATCAACTGACCAAAAAACTTTACCATAATTTCATATCTCAGGCATTACTAAAAATGGGGCAATATAATAGGCTGCTTCTCCGTTTTAAAACATACAAAGCCACTGATCTGCTTCTTAATCACTTCTAGATGTATTTGTGCTACATATAATTCATATCCTTAGCCAAAATCACTAAGTAGATAAATTCATGCCAATGCAAAAGCAGGAAGCATTGACATACCCAGTAAACACAGCGTAAGCTACAGCTCACTATAATTGCGCCACACTGCACGAAACTCTTCCCGGAATGTGTTTAGACGCGCCTTCAAGTTAGGTGTTCTAAAGCTTGCATGTAGGATGGTAGCTGCAAAATGTTGGGGAGGTTAATCAACTTAGAAAAAGAAAAAATATATGTGTGTGTTAACAAGAAGGATTAAAATTTATCAATATGTGATATACCAAGAAGACCAATTGCAAGCGCCCATAACACAGTTAGAAGACCAGCAGAGACAAACCAAAGGATGAAACTTACTGCACAGAGAGCAGAGTGAAAATATTACTACTCTACTATCATATGTTAGAACATGAATCGCAATGATTCAAATTTATCCCCCAAAATATTGTTATAACAACAAGGAGGATACATGTTGGAAAAACTCAATTACCAAATGATGACATCAGGACAAAGACCCAACGAGGTTGACCACAAATATATATTGCTCTCTTAGCTGATGGGCGTCCACGAATAACAGGCCTGGAATTTGAATAACTTATTTCATAATAGTTAGAGGAAAAAAAGAGGCAGCAATACTCGAAGTAACACAGAAATAATAACAAGCAGACACACTGACGTAGGAGGAGGTCTCATCTTGGCTGCTAAACGTGGTGAAAATTGCCTAACTGTTCGTGTTACTTTCTCACTAAAGGTTCCTGCAAAGCTGCCAAAGATTACAGATTAACTCAATGCACAGGAAATATCAAAGATTAAACCCTTATGATACAATGGGTTAACAATTCAATAAGACAGAAAAAATTGTTTTTCTAAGCCATCTAAAGTGCCTGGTCCAAGATCCTAAAATCAAGTTTAGCAAAAACTCCTTGCACTTTAATTGAAAATTTTAAGATGCCTAAGTTTTTCATACTAAACGGTTATGTATCTTTTTGCATCTCCAAAAGAAAAAAAGAAACGCTCACAGACACATATGCATACATGATCGGATACACAATCAATTAACTGTCATATATAACACCAACATTTTTTCACACATGAGCGGCTATGTACCTAAGTTAAGCAAAAACTCCTTGCACTTTAATTGAAAATTTTATGATGCCTAAGGTTTTCATACTCAAAGGCTATGTATCTTTGTGCATCTCCGGAAAAAAACAAACAAAAGGAACGCTCACACACACAAACGCATGAATGATTAGATACACAAGCTATTAACTGTCATATATAACACCAAAATACCATAGCCTATGAAGCCGTGAAACAATGCTTGTTTTGATATCAGGATATCAGAAGCAAAAAGTCTGATGACCAATGCCTAATACGGCAGCAATATCCTAAATGATTTAAGAAATATTCTTCCCAGACAGTAGTACAATAACATTAGACCAAAATATTCATGAAATCAAGTGAACACTGATGATGTAATAAGAGAGGCAGTTATTTTACAAACCTGTCATTTAGAAAAGCAAGGCTAAGTGCTGTTAGAAATGCAGCTACAATAGCTAGTGGCCTCCGAAGAAAGCCCAATACTACAATTCAAAGCATAAAAGTTTGAGTAGGGAAGGTATATATCAAGTGGAAATGGGGAAAAATATTCATTATGTTTACTTACTGAGAACAGAAACAATCAAAAGGAAGTAGTTGGTCCGGTAGCTGCAAATACATCCATAATCATCATTATTTACTAAATAACATTATAAAAATTAGCAAGAGTAATTATACCTCTTGTCAACGGAAATAATTCTAAAACAAAGAATTAAGTATTACCTAAATGTAAAAGGGGGAAGGGGAAGGGGAAGGGGAAGGGGAAGGGGAATAAAGCAAAAATGAACACCCCAGTTTGGTTGTGGAAAGTTATCTAAATTATTAAGTCCATAAACTCAAAATTAGCATAAAACTTACAAAAAAAATTAGCTACAAATAAGCAGTTAAACAAGCAAAGAAGAAGATGATAATTTAAGTTGGAGCAGACATAACATCATCAATTATGTGAAGAAGAATATAGGATATGATACAGAAGGAAGCAAAGGGGTAAAAGGGAAGATAGGGCTGTGAGAAGGCTCCATCTGTGGGCGCAAGAGTACAATTGAATAAGGACTTGAGGTTGGTTGGAAGGAGAGCAGAGAGGATAACAAATCTACCAGCCAATTAAGTTAATATTCTCTTTAACAGAGGGAGTATACTACCGGAATGCAAGAGAGGTATGGAAAAAGCTTGTCAAGCAGACAAGAATCATTGTGGGGTTTGATGAAACTTGCAAAAATAAAATATTATTAACCCAGTTTTCCGATTGACGGGGGAAAATTAACATAGAATAAAAAATGAAATAAAAATAAAGTATCCAAAAATCGTTGGGTCAAAAATCACCATCATCAAAGGACTATCCGGTATAATTTACAGAAACCGTAGTCTAAAAGGACGGTAATATCTTTCAGCTACGGTAGAATATGACAAACTGAAGCATTGAACCCAAAACCAAATGATTTTGAAAGAGAACTACAAAGCCCGGAATGGAAATCGTACTAGTACAGGTTGCATTTGAGGCGGCTATTCCATTTAGAGTAGGATCTCGGTACGGTGAATCTCGAGAAGAATTCAGAGAGGGGACGCGGCGGTGAAGACCAGTCCACTTCGCGGAGGGCATCGATCAGATCTTCAGCTGTCACATTTCCCCAATCCATGACTCTGATTCCTCTCGTGTGCGCAGAAAAAACCCTAGGAATAAGCGGAATTCAGTGTAACCTACACCGAATTCGAAGCAAAGAACGGAGGTAGGAACTCAGAGGTATATTTTGGATTCAACGAAGTGGTCAGTGATGGAAGAAAGGTAAGAAAAGCACGGTTGCTTATATCATAATGACGAAGAAGAACATGTAATTTCAGAAATTGGAAATTAAATTTTAAAATAAAAGAAGGAAACGGGAAATTAAATTTAAAAAAATAATGGAAAAAACCAAAAAGCCAAAAATGTCTGAGCCCGGGTTCGAACCGGGGACCTCTAGTGTGTGAGACTAGCGTGATAACCAACTACACCACCCAGACAACTGACTAAGGTTTTACCAAATTAATTATTAATAGAAACAAATATAAATGGAAGTAAAATTTCAAACTAAAAATGGTTTTAAAAAAAAAAACAGTATTTGAGCCCTGTTTCCAATTAGGGACCTATAGGGTGAGACTAGTGTGATAACTAACTACACCGCCCAGACAATTTTTGTTCAACAAAATTAATCACACTAAATCGATTTCATAAACAGAACATTATTCTCATTTTGGCATCCACTGTACAGCAGAACAAAGGTTTATCTTGTCATTAACCTTGTAGGCCAATGACAAAAGAGCTATCCTCATGTTCATATATACTTATAACATCAAGTCATTAGTGTCTGTGCTTTTAAAATAGGGGGGAAATAAACAAAAGTCGCCTTCATCAAAAATGCCCAATGGTCGCATTGGATGATTAACACCACTATCTCTAAGAAGAATATTAATTGCTTTAAGTGAATCTTAATTAGTGGGTATTTGGGAAACACCTAAACTGTGGTTTCAGAAGTTATTTTTTGTAAGTCGAGATAAAACTCCTTTCATATACTTATCTCATAAATCATAAAAATTATTCTAAAAAATTAATCCAAACACACACTTAAGGTGTCGGCAAACCTCATCTCTGCAATGGTACTTCGGATGAATCCGAGTGTCTTCTTGAAGCCCATAATCCACCGGCCTTTGTAACATGTGTGATGAGCAGTTTGTCAAAAGGTCCCACCAAAACTTGGTTGTTTGCCAGGCCCCTCTCTCTTTAAAGTTAAAAGCTAAAGCAGAAGAAGAATTGGGTATTCAACTCCAATGAAGCCTCACTTGCTTAGGCCCAAAAAATCAAATGAAACCCTTAGCGTCTGTTTGATGTAAGAGATTTGAAGAAAAGGGGAGCGGCGAAAAGAGGAAAGAAAATTTTATGAGTTTAATTTTAAAAAATTGAAAAAGTGGGGTAATAAAAATTTAATAAAGAGAATAAGTAAGATAAAAGTGTAAAAATATTAATTAAAAATGTTTAACTCCATTTCTCTAATTTTTTTAAATTCAACCTAAAAAATTTTTCCCCTACCCACTTTCCCTCTCCTCCCCTCACACCAAACAAGCCCTTAGTGGCCCTTAAAAAAAGACAAATAAAGCCCGGGTCAGGTGCCTTAGCCATTCAGTGTTATTGATATTTTTCTGTTTTTTTTTTCTGTTTTGGGAGGGGGGAATCTTATTATATGTATTTTTTACAAGCTTGGTTATTAAAGATATTTCTTAATTTAATCAAACACTGTTTAATGAAAACCTTTTGCTTTGCTGTTTCTGGCCACAAATAATTAAACTAAAGAAAAACACTTTTTTGCTTTTATTATTATTAATTGAATAGACACAGTCAGATGCCATTTTTGCTACGAAAAGGGTTACCAAATGTTCTAACGAAATCTTAATTAATGCCATATATTAAGAGGTAGAATGGAATAGTAACAAGCTTTGGTCCTATTAAAAAGAGTTTAAACACTTTTTGAGAGAGTTATCTTTAATTGGATCAAATATTCAAATTTGACTTGGTCATATAGTAATTATGTGATACTATAAGAGGAAAAATAGAAATAATTTTTTGTGACATATTTTATATAAACACTCATTTATTCTATTAATCGGCCATCTCTAGCATTTTTCATTGAAACAAAAGAAAACATTAAAATTTATCAACTCTATATAACAACTTTAAAATTCATAACTCATTTTATGAAAAATACCTTATTGATAAAGTAACGACGAGACTTAATAAATAATTCATAACTTATTTTATGAAAAATACTTGGTTTGGGATTTTACAATTGCAACATTTTTTTTCCTTTCATTGTCCCAAAGTTTTTTATTTTATCCATATTACATATTTATAGAATAATTTTATTTTTTGACCTTGAAACAAAAAGAATGATGAAAGTTTTTAAATATTCTATAAATAAGGCTGGAGGGAGAATTTAACACGCGACGTTCGATCCAGATGGTTCGCGGAAGAAGCAAAACATGGGGAGGCTTGGATGGTTAAAGAGGGAAAGGAGAGAAGTGTAGGCTGTGTTTGGAAATATGTTTTGGGGTTAAATAAGTCTTTATTATGTAAGTTGAGATAAAATTCTTCTCTCATACTTATCTGATATATCATAAATCATAATTTATAAATACTTATTGTTTAAAAATAAACTATTCCTAAACGTAATAGATGAAGCTTGAGAAGCCTTGTCACGTTGGGGGAACCACAAGTTGACAACATGCGATGCCATCATTGAAGCTGACCCCACCACATGAAAAACCATGACCAATCACAAAGTCCCGGTACCCACTTGTCAATAACTTTGCACAACAATTTCCCACATCTTTCATGTTTTTATTCATCTTTTTCACTCATCATCCTCTTCATTGGATTCAGCTTCAAAATTCAACATACTAATAAATAATGTGTCACTTCAATTACTTCATCTGAACCAAAAAATAAAAAAAGTTAACTTGTTAAGCTTGTCTTAGTTTAGAAAAAAAAAAGTCCAACTTTACTTATAATAAATGAAGTTTTGAAGGAGTGAGAAATATATCAGGAGTCAAATTTAAACATTAATTATAGAGATAAAATTGGCAGATAAGTATTGATTGCTCTCAAAGTGACTTACTCTCCCGAGTCTATTTATAAGTCATCATTTCTAGTATGTTTCATACAAACCAACAAAAACCTTTTTTTTTTTAATAAATCTAGAATCACTATCTTAACAGAGATATTACATCGGAACCTGTCTAAGGAAACCTAACCTTTATCAACATCCACCTCTTGGATAAAAGGAGGAGGGTGATCAAGGTAATAAAAATTTTCTTCCATGCTATAAGAGAATTTAGCTAACTTATCGGCAATAGTTATGGCCTCTCTTAACTATGGGTGACCAGAACTTGCCAGTCTCCATGAAGTAACAACCTAACCTCATCCACAAATGTCTTTAAAAGGGTGGTCCCTATCATACCCTCTCAAGATATAATTTATAATCTCTATACAATTAGTGAACAAGAGAATCTTCCAATAACCTTTGGACCAACACAATTTTAGATCCTGAATACAACCAATTAATTCCGCAATCATTGAAGGGACACTAAGCAATTTGCAGCTGAAACCACCCTACCATTTGTCATTGTGGTCTCGAATATATCCTCCATACCCACTTCTTCCATCTACTAAGATAGAGCCATCAACCTCCAATTTAATTACATCCTCTTCTTGGTGATGCCGATTAGTCCAAACATTCTTGACCCTCTTATCTACAGCACATGTCCTAAGAATATCTTTATCTGAACAGGCTCTAAAAAACCGATGGTTTGCTTCTAGCCCCATGTTACAATTTTCACTATAAAAAAGCTTATTACAACATGAGACCCTTGCATCTTAGTATAGATAACCAAACAAAGTTGACCACAGAACCTTCTTAGTATAGTTCCTTCCAATCTCATGAGTCAGGTTCCATTTGATCCAATCTGCACCTTGTAAAGAAAAGAACATAACCCACTTTTCCTGTTTAATTACCAATTTCCAACAGTTCCTAAAATTGGAGCAATCCCTCAACATATGCATCAAGCCTTCTTCCATCTCACAACCAAAGGGACAAGTAACAGACGTCTGCATCCTCATCTTAGCCGTGTGAGCTTTACCATGAGCAGCTAGCCACAAGAAAGTTTTGATCTTCTTTGAGACAGACCATCTCCATAGGATCTTCCATATGTTGTCTACCTCTGGTTGAGTGCTTGAAAAGAGAAAATGATATGCAGATTTTATAGAAAAACAAACATTAGTGGATAGTTTCCAATATATTTTATCCCCTCCTTTCTCCTCATGGGTGGGTCCACACAAACAATTTGATCAATGACTTGCTGAGGAAACCAGAATTCCATCTTCCTTCTATTCCACTTTTCACTTCCCAAGATATAGTCAGCCATACACTCATTTTGGTCAATGAGATCTTCATAACCCGGAACAATATCAACAAGAGGGATGTTCATTTCAGACCAATTATCAATCTAGAAAGACGACAATCGACCACTCCCAATTTTCCTACCAATCCTTGATTTGAATTTTCTCTAAACAACACTGATTACAGAGCCTCTTTGTTGCATATAAGACCCCAACAAAGTTTCATGATAAAGGCCCTATTTTGCTTCCGTAAGTCCCTAGCCCCCTTGCTTTGTTCTCTTGCAAGACTTGATCCCATGAGATTAAATGTAACGTCCTACTTCCTTTAGTCTCTTCCAACAAAAAACCTCTACTACTTTGCTCCATCTCCTTCACAATGCGTTTTGGAAGCAAAATAATCTATATGTAGTATGTGGGTAGCGTTAATAAC
This sequence comes from Inga laurina, assembly GCA_963855925.1. NCBI lineage: Eukaryota > Viridiplantae > Streptophyta > Magnoliopsida > Fabales > Fabaceae > Inga > Inga laurina. Next base: position 59,059,960 of record OY979711.1, read on the forward strand.
ACAGCTTTGATGAGTGTAGCCCTACCAACAAGATTAAGACATCCCTGTTTTCATTCAAATAGCCTCTTTCTAGTTCTCTCAATAATAGGTGCAAACATTAGGTAAAAGGCTCTTTTGTGGATGAGGGGAATTCCCATATACTTTCCCAAGTCACCTGTCAATCCCACCCCCCATCTTTCTGTTTAGTTCTCTTTTTAGTTCTCTCAATAATAGGTGCAAATATTAGGTAAAAGGCTCTTTTGTGGATGAGGGGAATTCCCATATACTTTCCCAAGTCACATGTTAATCCCAACCCCATCTTTTTGTTTAGCTCTAATGTTCTTGAAGAATACACATTCTGAGAAAAATATATCTTTGTCTTTTCTCGATTCATTTTTTGTCTTGATACACTAGAAAAGAGATCCAAGCATGCAAGCATTGTATCAACTTGCAAGCTTGATACTTCTCCAAATTGAATCAAGTCATCAGAAAAGAAAAGATGAGATATTGGTGGCCCTCTTGAATAAAGGCGGATGGGACTCCAAGATCTATCCTCTATTGCATCCCTTATGATATGATATAGTCGTTCTATGCATAGAATAAAAATGTATGGGGACATAGGGTTATCCTGTTTAATCTCCTTGGATGGTCAAAATGAGTCTATAGATTCCCCATTCCAAAGCACTCACAGGGAGGGTGAGGATATGCATGCCATAATGAGATCATATAACTTGTTGTCAATACCAACTGCCCTCAGAGTATCTTCGATGAAAGACCATTCTAACCTGTTGTAGGCTTTTTTCAAGTCAAAGTTCACAACTACCCAACAGGAGATGCCCTTCTTACTCTTCATGAAATGGATCACTTTCTATGCTATAATGATATTATCACTACTTTGTCTATTTGCAATGAAGCTGCTATGATGATTACCTATCACCCTCCCCATGATCGAACGGAGCCTTTTGCTCAGCACTTTAGTTATCACTTTGTAGCTTACATTACACAAAGATATAGGTATGAAATCTTGAATAAGCTCAGGGATATTGATCTTCGAGATAAAGGCAATATTTGTATCATTAATCCCTACCACTTTTGAAGGATCATCATAAATTTCTCTCACCATTTTGTATAAAAATTCACTAATAATACGCCAACACTCATAATAGAAAAAAACTTGAATCCTATCAGGATTCGAAGCCTTGAAAGCACTAATATCAAAGACTGCTTGCTTAACTTCCTTCAAGTTAATTTCCACAGACATCATAGAAAGTTCCTATGAAGAGATGTGAGGAAATCCTTGTCAGGTGTTACACCTTCTCCTATGTGTCATATCACTGTAGTACATGTTTTTATAATAATCCAAAGCCATCTTTTTGAGCTCCTTTTGGTTAAAAACCCATTCCCTTTCAGAATTTTTAAGCCCATCAATCGAGTTCTTCCTCTTCCTAACTATAGTAGATGCATGAAAGAATTTATTGTTCCTGTCTCCCCAATTAAGACAATTACATCTAGATTTTTGGAACCGCAGAAGCTCTTCCTACGCTAACACCTTATTGTACTCATTCCACAACTCCTTTTTAGTTTGCATTAAATGTTGGTTGTCACTTTGAGCTCTTACCCTTTCAACCCCTTCAATTATTTGTAGTAGAGATCTCTTTTTTGCTAGCACATTCCTAACTCTAGTCCTATTCCATTCCTTTGCTTTTTCCGTAAGGGATGAAATATTTTCTTTCCATCTTTGATGACTCCAACCTTGTTGCATAATGCTAATGAAGTCTACCTTAAATAACCATGCCGCTTGGCATTTAAAATGTGGAGGTAGTGGCCGATAACTTCTATACTGATCAATCTTCACAAATAGTGGCCTAGGATCTGAACCATATTTACATAAGTGAAATCCTTTGGCACACGGAAAAGTCAAGTTCCACAGATCATTGGTAAACACCCAATCAAGTTTCACCTTCATGAGCTTCCTTTCCTATGTGTATCTATACCTTGACCACTCCACTTCAATTAACTGAGAATGATGCACGCACTCCCTAAATTGTCTCATAAAACTAATATTAGGTTGAGCACCTCCTTTGTTATCATTACAAGATAGATAAGCATTAAAGTCTCCTAACAAAAGCAAAGGGTCAACCATTCCTTAACTAATAGAAAACACATTAGTCCATAAAATTCCGCCTAAGGTTACAACAATGCTCAGCGTAAACACAAGTTAACAAGAATTTTTGAAACACATTCAAGGCTTTTACTTGAACATGCAACAATTGGGTGGTTGAAGAAACATATGATATAGATGCACACTCATCCTGCCAAAGAACCAAAATACCACCCGCATAACCTATATCTTCTGAGTGAATCCAATGACTATACCTGAGTTTCCTAACAATCCTATTAGCTTTCACACCATTAACCCTTGTTTCAAGCATAATAAAAATGTTTACATCTTCACCCCAAATTAAATATCTAATTTTTCTTGGAAACAACTTAGAAGCAGTACCACAACAATTCCACGACATGATGTTCATAATAATTAAATTGAAAATTAGAGAAGGAATCATGTACTACTTATAATGAAGATGGAACTATTTCCATATCTTCTTTGTCATCCTTGGCTACAACATTGACCTTGACTTGGGTGTCACTCTAAAATGCTTTGTGTGCTTGCTTATTTGACTCCTCGAAGACAGACTTGGTCAAATTTATTTTTTCCAGAGGTTCGAGTTTGGTTCTCAAAGAGACATGCTCAGGACTCCCAGAAAGAGGCGCAATGGTTTCCTCTAGCTCATTCCATTATGTAGATTGTGTTTTACTACGCTTGGTATTTTCCTCCACATTTTTCATTGGTTTATCACAGGCTAAAGAAAATTTGCCATGATTAACCCCCCCAAGAACAACTTGATAAGCTCTGACTACACTTTTCTTCTTAAGAATAAAAGGTAAATTATTGACCTTTGACTGTAGGACTTTTTCTTAGTCTTCATCCTTTTTCCTCACGCTAGGCAAGGGAGAAGTAAAAAGGCCTGAAGAGGATAGGCCTGAAATAATAGTTTGTTTTTTTAGACCTTTTTTTGTAGGCATGGTTTTTTCACTGGGCAAGTTATTAGGTGATGGGCTTGACACATGGCACCGGCGCAATAGGTTATTATTTGACCCATCGCATGTCCCATTAACTCTAATCCTCCTTACCAACATGTTCGATGCCTCCTTCCCCATCACTTTCACTGCTCGAGCTGTTTCAGAGACGTGGCTACTTTTCCCAATTTCAAAGCTTGATTTCTCTCTCCCCTTTCTCTTCAAAGTTACCCTTCCCTTTCTCATTTAATGAAAACATACACCCATATTTCCTTCTCAACTTTTTTGCAGATCCCTTCTTCAAGTTTTAATGTTCAAAGCCCCCTAAAATGACTAGAGCTGGGAATCAGGGCCGGCCTTTGACTGGCCAGGGCCTAAAAGAGCAGGCCCTTTTAGGCCCGGGGTCAGAAAAATTGCCGTTTTTCAAGGCCTCGCCTTATAGCATGCAGGCCAGGGCCAGCCCACAGGGCCAGGAAGTCATTTTCACAATATTTAACTATTTTTCCCGCATTTTTTTCCAGAGAGATATAATTAGAAAAATAACAACATTAAAGTTCTATTTTAACACATAAATGTTGTCAACATTAAGATTTAAACAACACATCTCATGTAACAAACAAACACAGTTACTAATTATAATCAAAGGTAAAATCATATCCATAAATAATTCACACAAAGGTCAAAGCATAAGAAGGCAAGAATCTAAACACTCTAACCTCTAAGCAATATGAGTATGACAATTATCATTTTCATCTTCTTCATCACTATCATATCAAGGATATTTGATTGTGCTTCACTTTGAGTTGTAGGCTCAAGTAGTCAAATAATCATAACCTCCATTAAAAATCATACTCCATTAGGTAAAACAATATACAATATGATTTTATTCTAAATAGGTAGAACAATATACTCAAAAATCACAATATGATTCAATTAGGTAAAATAGTATACTAAAAAAGCATACTCTATACAATATGAGAACAGAGTGACATAAAAATTCAATAAGGTAATTCAAAAAGGCAACACGGTTTCCCTTTCCAAGCAAAAAAATATAAACGAGCTTAACGAGCCAGCCCTTTTAAGCCCTCGGCCCTATAAGGTCGGCCCTTTTAGGCCCGACTTCATTTGGAGGCTCAATTTGTAAGCCCGGGCTAACGGGCTCGACCCGTTTTCCCGGCTCTAGAAATGACAGGTCTAGCTTCATCCTGTAGCATGCTAAAAATTGTACTTGATGATCTCATATATCTTTCCTATTTGTCCTATGCCTGTACTTGATGATCTCATATCTTTCCTATTTGTCCTATGCCCCCTTATGTGCTTATTGCTTCATCTTCCTTGCCTCAGAGCTTTGATTCTTGGGCTTAAAGGTCTTTTTAACTATCATCAAAGAGCTATATTCGCCCTTTGAGTTGACCCCAGGCACCCCAAAGAAGGCTATTTTTAGAGTAAGACTTTTTCCTTGGTTCTCTGTTCCTTCATCTATATTAACCGCCAGTGAAGTCCTTTCCAGCAAGGGCTTGCCTGAATTAGCAGCAAGAGGACATTTTTCAAGTGCGTGTCCATATTTTCCACACTTGAAACAAATGGATTCAAGTCCTTCATACTCCACAGTGTAAATCTTTGATCTGATTACAAAACAGGATTTCAAAAGTTGATTTAAATCCACTTCTACACTAACTTTGGTAAACTTCCTTCTTTCCATTCCTAAGGTCTGGTCTTTACATAGAGCTAAAGTATCCACATCGACCTTAAGGGCCCTTCCTATCATATTCCCCACTTCAAGCAAACATTTTTTAGAATACACATGCATGGGAAGAGTAGGGACTTGTACCCATATAGCTGCCTTGCGAACTTTATTGCAATAAGAGTTGAAATTAGCACTCCATCTCTATACCGCCAAGTAGTGCCCTTGTATTAATCATGACCCATTAAACAATGACCTCAAACTCAGCTCTTTGTTGTCTGTTCTAAAAACAAAGTAATTGTTTGGTAGGTCAGTAATTTCAAAGTTGTTTGATTTCAGAATTCAAGCGACCCTATCCTTTAACATTGTCAAAGATACAGATTTTCCAAGCAAAGTCAAAATCAAAGCATCCTTCCATGGTCGGCAAAGGTCCTCTAGTCTCTTATATAGCATAGTCAGCTTTGGTAAAGAATCTATAAGTTGTTTTTGCTCATCTATGAGAATCGATGCAGTTTTCTTCTTGAAGCCACTCTCTCAATTAACAAAAACCTTAAACTTCATTAACTTTGCCTTGAAATTCAACAACTTTCCTATTTTATCCCTGTTAATATACATTATATCTCATGAGAACAAAGTCAATACAATAATAAATGAAAGGCAAAATTTTATGTTCATATGCAAAATTTCAATAATTTACTTTTATTAATGCTCCTTCAATAATAATCAAGGAGGAGAAAAAAGAAGGGAATTAAGGAAGATGAGTAGGGTGTTTTAGAAAATACATATTATATTAACTAACTCAACTGACTTCTTTAATCTAATCAAATTAGGTAAATATGTCTTATATTAAGAACCAGATGGGTGTATATATCTAAGTTTGATAGCATAAAATTTGCCCATATTTAAATCTAAATAAGACATACTAGGTTAAGACCTCCATCAATGAAGAATAAAATTTGATAGCATAAAAAATATATAAACGTAGGAATCAGAATTCTTAATTTAATATTTCAGAATTTTATCTAAACAAGAATGCATCTAGCCGTGCACCTATGAGGTATTATAAGATCCCAGTTGACCTATTAACTCTTAAACTTATTCCATAACCGTTTCATTGCTCAATCCGGTTTTTGTTTCTTGCTTTTCCCCCCTCTTAAGCTATTGTCTTGGTTCCCTGCAATAATTCGCTTAGTTGGGAATTTGGAGCCTTTTTGTCTTCTTTAGCTTTGTTGTTTTGCAATCTTCTTTTGCGAGTCATCATCTTATATGAGTTTTTAGCACTTAAAAAATGGCGACAACAATTTCCGTGGGTTCTCGTGGCGCTATGTGTTGCAGTAAGTGTAAAACCCAATGATTTGACGTAATCTCTCTCGGTTTATTTCTAGTAGGCAAATAGGTAATTGGATCCATAGAATAGGTTGAATTGTGGAGACCATACGATTTTTTTCAGGCATAAACAAAACGTGGGGAACCGGACTAGCCAAATAAATTGTTACTCCTTCCGGTCTTAATTATAAGATAAAGTTGATTTTTTTAGAGAAATTAAGGAAGCCAATTAAATCACTTTAGAATATTTATATTTATATTTTTTTCTTCAAACTAATTAATTTGACTAATAAACTGATATATAATCTAAAGATACTAAAAATATAAATACTCTAAAGTGATTTAATTGGCTTTCTTAATTTCTCCAAAAAAGTCAACTTTATCTTATAATTAGGACCGGAGGGAATATTAATTTATGCAATTTAAATGTAATTGTTGACTTAGCTATCCTCAAGGAAGGTTATGATTATTTTGATGGGGAAAAAAATGAAGGTAATGATTGTAGAGCATATGACAGGGCTTAAATCAACAATTAAGAGGTGTGCTTTGAAAAAAAAGAAAAGAATCAGGGGCAATGGTCATAATAAGATTCAGAGATTCATAATTAGGTGTATTGACTTTATTAAAAGTGTTGGCTTAAATTCAGATTTAAATGTTTCAGCAGGATTTAATTGGAACTTTCTCTTTTAAGAACAAGATACATTGTTATTATTTTAAAAAATTAAATCTAATATATCTAGATTTGAGCATGTTTCATGGAATTTAATATATATTTTTTCCAACTATCAACATTAAAATTTCAATGTAAGTATTTGGTTAATAAAATTAGCAAAATCAGAAAACAAAAAATCTTATAATTTTTTTTTTCAGATTTGAAACCGTATAATTTATTGTTTTTTGGCAGAAAAGATATCACTGCATGAATTAAAAAATTTTCAAGTACAGATTTGTCAAATTGTGAAATTGTGGTGACTCGAAATTAATTAATTAAATGCGAGTAATGCATAACAATAACCTTTGACCCGTTAATTAATATAGTACTGAATTAACCAGGAGCCTAATATGCAGATAAAGCTGATCAGCTGGCCCAAAAAAAAAAAAGAAAAAGATGCAGCTTATCAACTTCAATCATGAGATTTGTGTATTTTGCTTTCCCCTTTTTGTCATCGTCACCACTTCGCCTTCAAACCTCCCTCTCTCCCTGTAAATTTTGGCCATAATACCTAACCAAAAAAATTACATAAACTGAATTTTTTTAATATTTCAAATATCAAATCAGAAAAATAATTTATCAAACAAGGTTCCATAATCTATCCATCTATCCCAAAGTTTTTCGTCATTATTTACTAGGATAATTCGACGAAGAAGCAGGATCTTCAAAAGTGTTTTGCTTCGAGTTGTCGAAAGATCCAATTCCGTCGTCGAGATTAGGATTTTGGCATTGGGAGTTCCGTTTCTAGGGTTCTCGTTCATGGCTCAGTCGTCGGGTCGGATCGGTTTGGTGGGAGACTACATCATCGGGAAGCAAATTGGGTCCGGGTCTTTCTCGGTGGTATGGCTTGGGAGGCACCGAGTCCATGGAACTGAGGTTGCCATTAAAGAGATCGCCACCGGTCGGCTTAACCAGAAGTTGCAGGAAAGTCTCATGTCTGAGATTTGTATCTTGAAGCGGATTAACCATCCTAATATAATTCGTTTGTACGATATAATTGAGGTGGGCTATTTGTTTCTCTTGTTATCTATCTCCCCAACGGCATTTTTGCATTTAATTCGGTTAAAGAGGAATCACGGTGGTCGTTAGGAGGTGCCAAGGTGGAGAGCTTTAGTGGAATCTCCCACCTTCCCCCTAGATTATCCATGTTTTCTTGGATATCTAATACAGCTGTTTGATTTGGCTGTAGAAGATTGAAGAGCAAAAAATAAAGAAAAATAGTGAGTAAAACAAAAGAGCTTCTGAAAAACAAAGGTGTTTGATGCTTGATTTATTTCTCGCTGATATTGTCTGATGAAGTTTGCAGAAACTTATAAACTAATTCTCCCTCGTGTAAAGAGCTTTTTTTTTTTGGTAATCGCTTTCTTAGTTTGATTTTTCAGTATACATGCACTTTGGACTCAACAGATGCTACATTCAGTTGATTATTTTACTTGGCGAAATTCACGTGTGGGGTAACAAGCTTAAGGTTTTAGCTAGTAGCCAATTGTAGGACTTAAGAGCCAGCAGGTTCAGGGTATTCCATTTCTGTTGACCCTGATTCGAAGTCACCTTTATCATTTACATTAATATATTGATATTGATAGCCTTCCAGATTCTCCTGCCAAGAAATGTAATCTGCCATATTTGATGAGATGAGCAGCCTGCCATATGTTCTGAGATTCTGAATTCATTTGTCCTGATGGCTGATGAGATATGATTCTTGTCATTGGTAAAGTACTAGGTTTAACACATAATTCTAGTACCTTTTATCTTGTGAAATGGGTTAGTCTGGCTAGTAAGATCGGTTGTGGTAGGTGTGATACCGAATTGAATTTGCATTGCTGAGGTCTATCAATGAAGTGTCTTCCATATTGTTGATTAATGTCTTAGATTTGCTTAATGTAGGTTCCTGGGAAGATACATCTTGTGTTAGAGTACTGTAGAGGGGGTGATCTCTCTATGTATGTACAGCGCCATGGAAGAGTCCCAGAAGGAACTGCAAAGCATTTTATGCAGCAGCTAGGTATGTGAAGCTGAATTTAATGGTGAAATTGTACAAACTCACTCAGTGACCTGATATCCTAATGCTTAATCAAGTCCAGAACAACAAAAACCCCAAATGGAATTTAAACACTATCCAGGGATAAGTTTAAGATTTTTCACAATGAAACACCTCATTAAACATCACAAAATTTATTTAAAACCCTAAACATTAAACTTAAATCCCAATGAAATGAAACAAAATCCTAATTATGGGCGTTTGCATCCTGCATCAGTATGTTTGAGCTATATACAATTTGTTATATACTTATATTACTTACAAGGTAATAGTGGAGAGAACTGTTTGTGTTACAGCTGCTGGCCTACAGGTTCTTCGAGATAATGATCTGATTCATAGAGATTTGAAACCACAGGTTTGGCTATGCTTACCCTCTTAACCAAGTTGCTTAGGTGCTTATCTATGGGTTTATTACTTGCATGGGTCAAAATTACAGCTCGTATCTTTTTATTAATTCATGACTTGCATTTGACGGACTAGCATGAAAGAAAGAGTGTGTGCGTTAAGTGATAATTTAATTTGATTGAGTCTTTGTTTAAAGATGTTGATAAAGGTTAATACATTTATAGTAGTGGGGAAATATATTTCATTGTTTAAAGATATTAATAAAGGTTAATACATCTATAGTAGTGGAGAAATATATCTCATATCTGTAGGGTGCATCAGATAAATGACAAGTCTAAAGATTGTTTACTGTACAAATATTTGTATTTGTTTAAAAGCTTGTGTAGGTATTTTGTATGGAGTGATAAGTATAACTTTTGGCGCAGAATCTTCTCCTCACCAGAATGGATGACAAGTCAGATCTGAAGATCGCTGATTTTGGATTTGCAAGGTATCCTAACTATTTTTACATCATTCAAATTCATATTTACTACTCCCTCCAGTCCTAAATATAAGACAAAGTTGACTTTTTTGGAGAGATTAAGGAAGTTAATTGAACTACTTCAGAATATTTTTATTTTTATTTTTTTCTCAAAACTAATTAGTTTGACTAATGAACTAATATATAATCTAACGATACACAACATATAATATAATTAAGTAATTTATTTAGCTTTCTTAATCTCTCCAAAAAAAAGTCAACTCTATCTTATATTTAGGACCGGAGGTAGTATTGACTTTTCCTAACTACTTCTAGAAGGTATTTTTGATCCTTTTTATAAGACGTTTTGATAGTTTTAATGGCCATTGAATATTTTTTTCCATATATGCCCATATTTAATAAAGGTAGTGAGAGAGTAGAAATTAATATGATTTAGTGTGTTTAGTAAGGATAATATTGGAAATCACTTAAATTTCATAACAAATTTAATGCTTTTAATTGTTTTTATTGGTATGTGTGAATTAGTTAGAAACATCTTATAAAATGGACTGGATGGAGTATAACTATCCTTTGACTGACAGATTTAACATATTTCTGCTTTATTCTATGATCGCTCTGTTCATCTTCCTTTGTCCTTGTGGTGTAAGTCAAATGGAACATGTTGAGACTTGAGATCGTTTGAATATTTTCCTTAACTTGGAATTCATTAAATGCTGAACTAATTCTCAGTGTAATACTTTCATTCTATTAAAATATGCCTGTATACTTTAGTTTTATTAACTTGACACTCCATAGCTGTTTTATGATATCAATGAGGAAAACATGTTAAGTTCTGCATAAATCTTGTTTGTTTGGATTTTCAACACGGACTATTCCTATATGACATTGTGGAGAAAATGACCAAGGTCTTGTGAAAGCCCAATTGTCCATGAATGTGCTACTCTCCATGTATGGCTCTTTTGCTCACTTGGTAAAAAATGTAATAATGTATAGTTAAAATTAGATCAGTAAATGAATGGTATTATGGTGGTTTTGGAAGTAGTTTGAGCTCGATTTTCCCTTGAATTATTAAATCTTGTGTTGTTGATTAGACCACTTTGCTCAGGCACTGTCTTTTACAAAGCCAGGCATCTAGTTAAGAAAGGTTCTGTCTAGTTTCTACACATTTATCTAAAATAGTTGTTAAAACACAGTTATCCGTTTTTTCAGATCTCTGCGACCTAGGGGTCTTGCAGAAACCTTGTGTGGTTCACCCCTCTACATGGCTCCAGAAATTATGCAACTACAGAAGTATGACGCTAAGGTGATTTTTACTCTAATATAGTGGGCACTTTAATTATTTCATGATAATTCTTCCTACTAACTTCGATCAAACACGCAGGCAGACCTCTGGAGTGTGGGTGTGATCTTATTTCAGCTTGTTACAGGAAGAACACCATTTACTGGGAGTAATCAAATGCAGGTTTATGATTATGCTTCCTCACCTATTCTTGGATTTTCTTTTCAACTAAAACAGATTATTTTGTTGCTGCTTAATATTTTAATTTTACATCCTTGACATATCTATAGTGGTCATTCGCTAACTGATAGTGATTCCTCTTCTTTCCATTGATAATTTATTTTTACTATGGTGTGTTCTGCAGTTACAACAGAACATTATAAAATCAACTGAACTGCAGTTCCCATCTGATAATCTAATTCTGAGTTCTGAGTGTAAAGATTTGTGTCAGAAATTGCTGCGACGTAGTCCAGGTATAGTTGAAATATATCAAAGATTACAATTGAGATAATGAAAACTCTGGCCTGTTTAAGATATTTAATAGTGCACATGTATTTATTGTTGGATATAGTGAAGACTGGCGTGAGCATCCCTGAAATATTTCTATGATTAGATGTCCGGAATAAAAAAAGTTTAGTTGAAAAGCTATGCTGTGGGGAAGAGGGATTTTAAATTGTAATTCCATCTGATGATGTCAAATCACATTTGCTGAGGTTGCCATCAGTATGGGAGCCATTATATCCCACTAATCATGCTTAGAAGAATTAAGAAGGGATAATATGTATTTGTTTTTCCTGCTAATGCATATGACTTGAGAGTCAGGAGATGCTTACTTTGGGCTATTGTGTGACATTTTATTATTTATGTCTTATAATTAAGGAACAATGCATCCCCCTCCTTTACTTTGGGCCACTTGCAGATTGCCCTATGAATTCATTAAAGAAAAAATTGCCCTGTGTACTTTTAAAACTGGAAATTGCACTTTAGGAAATAGGCCCTTTTGTCTTTTCTTCCCTTAGTGCCACTGCCTCATATGCTGCTTTAAACCTCTCTTTAATTGACGTTATGATCTCCTAGTTCCCGCAATGTCACCTCATCTGGTATTCTGGTAATAAAAGAAGTTGAGTTAGTTGAGATATTAGTTTGTTATACTTATATGGTGTAGAGATATTAGTTTGTTATACTTATATGGTGTAAGGCAGTTATAGAGTGTCATGTTTGTTTTAGTGATCCAATTGCTTATAAGCTGCTTTTCACGTAAATTGAGACACAACTCCTCTCACATACTTACCTCGTATACCGTAAATCACGATTGAAATACTACTTTTAAGCATTCCAATTGCTAATCCAAACGAGCACTATAAATAAGGCATTGGGGTTACTCTCTGTGGTGTTGTGTTGTGTTGTATTGCGATCTCTTTTCTCTCGGTTCCTCTCTCTCATCTAGCTCTTCTCATTCTGTCTACTTCCCTATATTTCCTCTGTTTCCTTTTTCTCCCTCTTTTCCTCTCATTCCATTTCACAATAGTACGCCACCATTACGAAATGGATTCTATCTTGGAACAACTGGATAACATGGTTCGACAGCTAGAAGAAATAAGGGATATCTTATTCTTTTTTTTTTCGGCCAGTGATAATATCTTATTCTAATCCATATTCTTTTATCATTTCTAATTTGCAGTGGAACGGCTAACTTTTGAAGAATATTTTAATCATCCATTTCTTTGTCAGAAGCAACCAGAACAGGATAAATCATTGAGGTGAAAGGAAGATTCTCAAAATTTGAATCATGTTATATACGTCTTCAAAGTGTTCAACTATAAATTCCTTCTGGTTTGCAGACCCGGGAGTTCTTCAAGGATGGTAGGTGGAATTTTCTTAACAGAGCCCAATCCTTTGAGAAGGGCCAAGGAAAGTCATCAAGAGGACTGCTTACCTTTCTTTTTGGATGATGATTCTTGTCCTGGGGGAAGCCCATCCTTTTCAAGGAAGACATCCTCAATAAAGTCTACGTATGGATTTGAGCTTAATGCACAGAAAGATAGAGCAGGCTCAGCATTTGCTTCTTCTAGTAATGTGAATTTAACTCCCCTAAAGCAACCTGAAAACAGTGCTATAAGGTTGGACAGCCATAGAACCTCAGCAAGAAATCTCACTGATCCACTGAATCCCACTGAATCTCTAGAACAGGGATTAGCAAACACTAGTTTAAGAGGTATCAATTAACTAATTGTGATTTTTCTTCCTCATTCAGCTTATAATGTTCAAAACTAAGATATGTCTTTCTAACATTTCGTAATGTTTTTAATATTGGGTGCATGAATTTGGCAGTTGCAGACTCACTAGAGAATATTGATCAAGATTATGTTCTTGTGTCTGGACCTCCTATGGATGTCTCATCATCTTCAGTGAGCTCACCAAAGCCAAGCCCTTTTCCATATAGATCAGGTGTTTCCCTACAGGAGTCTTCTAATGTAATTGATCGAGTAAGTTCTCCAATGCCAATAAGTGGCGCTGCTACCAGTAGCACATATCAAATTGGAAGTTTAGAAAGTCAGGACTCTGGTCCAGGGACTTCACATGCGTCAATGGACATGGGAGATGAGCAGCCATCAGCTGGCTGCTTGACCAGGATAAAATCATTGCAACAGTGTGCATCCGCCATAACTGAAGTAGTTCACGAAAAGGTAAATTCACCTCTAAGCTTTGCCCTGTCTTTTTTAGTTTTCTCACTGAAATTTTTTAGCGTAATTTCATGTAATGGTCATTCTATGTGGAAGAGTTATAGATAGAATATTATGTGAAAATAATCTGTTCACTATTTCCCTTTCTACTAAACCCTCCAAAAGATTACAATTTACTGTCCCTTTTCTAGATAAAATATTGTGCCGTCAAACACAGTATGTTCCTCAAAAGGATACAGACATTTGAATTATAAAATGGGTTGGTCAAGTATTTCTCTACTGCTTATCATATGTGTAATGAATCAAAAGGCCAAGTATTGATGTTCAATTCATACAGGATGGTGGTAAGACCTTGAAATTACTTGAGTGGAAAGCTGTATGGTGTGATAATAACTAATTAACCCAAACCTATTTGAACTTCTCTGTGGAATTAGCAGAATTTATTTTGATTATTTGGAGACCGTAAACCAGTTGTGTCATTTAAATATACTTAATGAAATATTTGACTGAAGAATTGTCTTGAAGGAGGAATCTTCCCTTGGTGGGAATGATTCAATATTGGTAATTGAGCATGCTTGTGGCATTGACATTCCTACTGTAGCTTATTATATTTATGGATGGCTTATTCAAAGAATTCAAATTAAATCATTTCCTTTCTTAGCCATTAAATATTGTATAACATTTGGTGTAATACCAGTGCATAATTTATCTGAACATTTTCATTTGAGGCTTCCTCGAGGAGTAGCTCATGCTACTAGTTATTACTTTAAGCGGTTCATTAATGGAGTTATTCAATTTTTTGTATTTAAAAATTCATGACACTTTTCCTTTTGCCCCTCTTTCCCCACCTGCAATAATTAAAAGATGGATACTAGAAAGCTGCTGGAAGCATTCCCCGTTCAGCTTGTTATTCTTGCAATTTGGAAGCATGCACTACACATATGCCATGCACAGGCTGCCTCTGCCATGGAAGGCAGTCCAAGTCAAGAAAGGTCTAGATGTAGGAGGAGCGCCAACATGAAGGATGGCATTTCTGATTCAGAAGAATGCCTCGATGGAAATGTGCAGGGGCCAAAGGATATTCTATCTCAAATTGGAAGTGAATTTCTAAGGGAACTGAAGTTTGCTGAAGAACTTGCTAAGGATCTTGAGGGTGTTGATCGTGGTATGACTTTGATATTTGATTTATCAGCTTAATGTCTTGGTTTCCTGCGTCTCACTTTTTTTTTTTATGTAGCCATCATTGGCATAATTTTCTATGCTTATTATGTAAAGAAATGTATGATGAATTTGACTAATTAAACTTTAGGATCCTGAGAGCAATGTGGTACTGTCTGTGTACTTGTGCTTTCTTCTATAAGTGAAATATCTTGAATACTTTTATTTGTCATAAATTTATAATCTCCAGCACAATCATCACCCAAAAGTCTTTTTGGCTTAAGTGCAAATAACGCTCAAGGCAGGAGGCTACCATGCATTGTGCTGGAAAGACGGAACTCTTTAAGTATTGGTCATAAAGGCTTTAATATAAAGTTGAGAAAGACTTCAAGTTGAAAAATGTTTAATGAAAACCTATTGAATAGTTTTATCATAATCTCTGAATGGTCTGAGCCACTGATTACAATGAAACAATTTATACAATGCAATGATTTATGCCCGTGTTTCAATCTGCTCAAGAGACGTAGCTCATCTGTATGTTGTGAGGGTGTAAATTACTGATTCATTGGGTCCTGTTTGCAGAAACAAAGATGCCAGATGCAATGGAGACAATATTTCAGTCTGCCCTTGCTTTTGGGAGACGTGGGGCTGTAAGTATTTCCTTCCAGTTCTCATATCTTGCATTTTTTACATGCTTTTGCTTTACTCTTCCCGTTATATGGGGCTTTAGATGCGCTGCATCAGTTGGCGTGGAAGATCATATCTCTGCACTTTATTTCACCTTGTGATAACTAATTGGCGCTTTGTAGGCTCCTTACATAAGCTTCGCACTTCAAAAGGTGTCTGTAAGACTGAGAATGCCTATAATTTCTGCACCTTTTAAGTTTTTTGAAAGTCAGAATTGAGATATAATGCCACCACCGATATAATTAGAAAAATTATAGCTGTTTTAGGCCTTGCTCTGTATGCAACATGCTGTGGATAGCAAGAATGTTTCATCATGATTAATTATAATAGACAATTAAGAAGGTTTTCTAGATTTTGTGAATAATATGAGCTATGAACCATAGATGCAAAGTTTGACGTGGATATGAAAATTTTTAAAATACACGATACGATATTTTTAAGATTGGTTAGGAAAAATATGCGAAAATATACATTTAGATGTTTAAATCTGATTGCCCAAATCCCGGGGCGAAGTAGCGAACTGTTAGTTCCTTTTTTATGTTTTCATTTTTTCCCAGAATGCATGCATTTGCCTTTGACTAGAAGATTTACATGAACATAACTGAGTATTGTGAGCTCATGTACTGTTGGCAGGTAGAAGAGCTCATGGGTGACTTGGACAGTGCAGTTGCAGTGTATTCAATAGCTGTGCAACTACTGGCATTCCTTATAGTTGAAGCTCCATCCCTCATTGTAAACCCTCCATTTTCACTGACTAACACGGATCGATACAGGCTTCAGTCTTACATCAATGATATAAACATCAGGAAAGACTATGTCAGGTCTCAGTTGCTGCTGAGGCGTGATGAAGCTGAAGGTGGCCCTTAGAACAAGTTTTAGCTATGGTTCTTTCATTGGATCTCTCTTTTAGATTAACATCATTCATTTGTACAGTTATTCTTCGAGGGAGGGGGATATTGGGGATGCTGATTATGGGAGCCACCACCTCAAGCTAGGCTCTTGTGCAGTTGACGTTTCTTTTATTAGATTCATTAGAATGATGATCAAGTGTACATTTGATTTTATATGATTTCTCCTGATATTTGTACCCGAAACCTGTGTAAGGAAGTGCTGATGTTTGAATTTGCCTTGTCTTGGCCAAACAAAGAACAAACTAACAATATGCAAAGTTAATTTGCACGGAGTTTTAAAAAAAATATTAGTGAGCTTATTGTTTTGTAAATAAGTATTATTTGGGGGCCAGCACATGACCTTTGTGTACAATTGGTCATAATCTTGAGAAAACATTTGGTACTTCTTGGCATATGCCTTGTGCTTTGTAGGGGGAAAAGTGGAGGAAAGAAAAAAGGAGGAAACATATGGAGAAAAATGCATTTTTTCTTCTTATCTAAGGATAGGGGTGTTCAAATCACGGGACCGGGATCACCCATTCCCGGTTTCCGTCTTGGGTGGTAGTCGGGACTGGGAATTTGTTCCCGTTCCCGGTCCCGGGAAATTCCTGATATAACCGAGACCGGGATCGGGAATTCTCGGTTTCAATAATATAATTATATTAGTTAAATTTTTTATAATTTAGTGTTTGAAGTGATTATTTAACACCTAATAAGGTCATAAAAATCACAAAAATTGAGTTAGAATTGAAGAATAATATATTATTATTATTATTATTATTATTATTATCACATTCATCATTTTTGTTTTATCTTTATATATTATATAGTTAGGATTAGTATCACAATATATATGATTTAATTCTAATTAAATATGTGATATACATTTTATCAAATGATAACTTAATTTATGGGGTAAAAAATACAAATATAAAAGAATAAATTATTTTTTAAGGAAAAAATAAAAAAAAACTGGGACCGGGAATTCCCAGGATCACAAGGTGTGATCCCGGTCCCGGCCGGGAAAACCAGAGACACTTTAAACACCCCTATCTAAGGACAGAAATTAGGAGGAAAATAACATGTAGCATGTAGGATCCGTCTAATTTCTCCTCAATTTTCAAATTTGTCAATTAATTTTTTATTCTATATCTTTAATTTTAGAATATTTTAAATGTTTTTATAAAAATAATAATGTAATTGTTGTGCGTGTGTGTGTGAGAGAGAGAGAGATTAACATATTTTCTTTTTGCCCCGTTAGACATATTAAAGGAAATGAAAGATGGGAGGCTGTCTTTTTTTCATTCCAAGTTTATCGGATCTCCCCGAAGGGCCTCGAGGGTTGTGAATTCATTTTGTGTACATTCATTCGTATTATGTAATGCAAACTAACTATAGTTGTCACGATATACAAAAAATATATAAAAATACTCTAACTGCTGAACACCTTCCCTAACAAACGGCGGAAAAGATGAGAGCAAAAAAACGGAAGCTTGGAGTTGGAGTTGGAGATGGATGGTGCTTTTCGGCCTTTTGCTCTTTATAAATCAAAAGGTTCTAATTAAGTAGGATTTTCAAATTCACTTTCTTGATAACAACCCATAATAGATTCCACTTCTCTTCCTTTAAAAAGGAACCAATAATGAAGTCAATTTGCATTAGCTCGCTATTCAAAAGCCCATTTAGAAAATATCTTCCCTAATAGTAATTCCCTTCTGATTTTGATTCTTGGGCCATATGCACGAACCGGGTTTTCCTCCTTTCCTATCCTTTTTTTATTCTTTAATCTAGTTCGTTAGATTAAGATTTCAATATTTTAGATTTTTTTTTATTATAAAAATAATAATATTATTATAAAATATAATAATAATTTTATAAAATATTAAATCTCAACAGTTGAAAGTTCAGTCTAACGATGGTGTGCGTTTGGATTAGCTTTTTTTAATAGTTTTTACGACTTATAAGGTAAGTGTGTGAGAGGAGTTTTATCTCGAATTACATAAAACATGATTTAAAACCATGATTTGAAGGCTTGCGAAACATAGAAGAAAAGAAGAGGAAGGGAAAAGGAGAAAACCGGATCCTGGACGGGCCGCAACCAAAACCGAGCTTCTTACACTCTTTGCTGTCTGTCTCCGCAGACACGTTGGTCGCTCGGCCGCGTCTTCCCACTATCTTCTTTCTTGTTATGCTTGTGTCACTGCCATTACTATAGGATCAGTAACTTGAAAACTCTCAGCGTTTTCCTTAGCCCCTACAAAGGTAGATTCAGAATGTTTTACTTGCGCCTTTTCATTTTTGAGCTATTTTCCTTTCTCATTTTCTGAAGACTTGTAGCTTAAAGTTAACGCTTACATTGCTATAAAAGTTTAGCTACCTGTAAAAGCAATTCTAGAAACATGCATTTATTAGTTTAGTACAGTGTCCTGCGCTGGTTTGGCGTCCTGTTTGTTTTATTGTTTCTTTTTACTCTCTTTTTTGGGTGTCCTACTTTCTCGTGTATCCTTCCCATCTCTGTAGGATCAGCTTGATCGCTCTCAGCATTGTTTTCAGTCCCAACAGAAACATTTACGGAATTTCTTTCTGCCCTTTCCATTTTCTGGGGCTTTTTCCTCTCATTCACTAAAAAATTTTGGCCGTTGCTGATTTAAAAACATTTCTAAAGGCATAAATTTATTTGGTTGAATGCTATACCTTCATGTTAATTTGCTTGTCATGTTTTGTTTGTTTTTTGCTGGTTAGGTAGCTCACAGCTGATAGTTTCCTGTGGTTGGTTTTGCGAGAAACAAAAACTTTGTCCATTTATCTGAGCAGTTCGGTTGTTAGAGAAGTTACAGAGCTAGAACATAATGACAGGCAGCTGTTCAAATTTTGGTGTGTCGCACGTTGTTAATGTGAGTAAAGAAACTGTTTTCAGGAGGCTGGGAAATCGAAGTCTAAGTTCAAATAACTTGAGTTTCAGGGATATATTGAAGTGTGCCACTTTTCCTGTCTTTTGTGGAAATGAGTGCCATGGGTTTGTTGCCCTGCAAAAGACTGAAAGAATTGTGATAATGAATATGTCACACCAACCAGCTGAGTCCCAATTCAATGTAACTACAATAAAAGTTTCAGAAGGGGGAGGTGAAAATGTCTTGGAAAATGGCCATAAAGGTTGGGATAATGACTCTGACTCCAAAATTGATGGATATGAGAATAATGGAATCATGTATGAAGGTGATGGTGGTAATGGGATCTTTGGAAGCGGTGGTGGTGGAGGAGGAGGAGGTAGCAGTGGTGGGGGTGGTAGTAGTGGTGATGAAGAAGAGGAGGAGTTTGGGCCAATGTTGAAATATGATGAGGTAATGAGAGAGACGGAAGCGCGTGGGGCTACTCTTCCTTCGGATATGTTAGAGGCTGCTAAGAGTGTAGGGATTCGCAAGGTGCTTCTCCTTAGATATTTGGATCTGCAGGTATAGTTTCACTAGATTCGATGCATTTATTTTCCTTTTCTTGTAATTTTGTGTCTGATCTGGAATGAATTACGCGTACCAACTCGTGTATACAAAATTTTCTATTACTTTTGGCTTTGAGTATTGATAATTATTAATTAATGATATTTGAATTGCAGGGATCTATCTGGCCTCTAGGCTTTGCTATGAAATCATGTTCTATGCTTCGAAATAGAATGCTGGCTGATCCATCTTTTCTATTTAAAATTTTTTCAGAGGTTGGTTGGGCTATGAAATCATTTTCTATGTCTTCATTGGTTTTTTGTAATTGCCATTCCATATTAAGCTAACAGCATTCCTGTAATCTTGGTTGCTGAAAATTTGAAAAAAAATTAAAATTATGGCCTTGATTTTTCTCTTCTATGTATACAGATAGTCATTGATTCTACTTGTGCTACTGTTGCTGAAGTTCAAAAGAGGGGCAAAGATTTTTGGTCCGAATTTGAGTTGTATGTTGCAGATCTTCTGGTTGGGACAGTGGTTAATGTTGCTTTGGTCGGTATGTTGGCACCCTATGCTCGAATTGGGAGACCATCTATATCTAAGGGACTACTTGGAAGAATGCAGCAAGCTTATGCAGCTTTACCTAGCAGGTTTTTCACACATGTCACATAAGTGGCCTAGTTTTTCACATGAATTTGTTTTAACAAATGTTTCTTCCGTGTATTGAGATATCAAAATTGGCTGTATGAAGACATGGAAGTCACACTTCTTGTGTCCCAAATGCTTACATCAGAGCATGAAGAGGACTAATTAAGTCTCTATATACTGCTAATTTTGTGCAGTGTATTTGAAGCAGAAAGGCCAGGATGTAAATTTTCTGTACAACAGAGACTTGGAACATACTTCTTTAAGGTGTGGTCTGTGAAGTCATCTCACAAGCTGAACAAATTATGAGGGGTTTTGAATTATTTATGCATAATGATATTTCAGGGCATAATGTATGGAGCTGTGGGATTTGGATGTGGTATTATAGGTCAAGGCATTGCAAATATGATCATGACTGCAAAGCGGTATGATTTCTTGTTTCATTTGGTTCATAACATCCTTCTATAAGCATGTTTGGGATCACGATTGGGGATCTCAAAAGTATTTATGCACGTAAGTCGAGAAACACTCCTCTTACATAATTACCTCGTATACCGTAAATCATGATTGAAATGTTGCTTTTGAAGGCTCCAATCGCTATTCCAAACGAGCACTATATCAACATTGGTTCATTTTATTTAGAGAGTACTTCAAGGGATAAAATCCTGAAAACACAAGAGGAGTCTGCCCTTAAAATTGTGTGAGTGGAGTTGACCTCGACAAAGTCCTGGGATATCCCTAATTGTACCAACAAAAGAGATATTTACTTAGATATGGATGCTTCAGCCTAAGGAACTTCTAACGTATAACAACTTCAATTAAGGGGAAAAGTGACTGGAAAGCTAGCAAAACTTGGCTAATGGTAGTTTTCCATTAATCAGTGTCTTTGTATCTTCTGTATTAATTTGGAAATATTTTCTCTGCTAATAAATTGATATATATAAGTAGTGTTCATCATGGAAAAAATAAAAATGGTGTAGGCTGTTGTATGGGCCTTCAGCTTTTGGACAGCATGATTTCTCATACTGTTTCTTCTGTATACCAGGAGCATAAGGAAATCAGAAGAGGACATACCTGTGCCACCTCTTGTGAAAAGCGCAGCTCTTTGGGGTATGGAATACTTTGTTGGACTTGATGTTTTGATATTTTCTGAATTTTCAAATTCAATGCCATTATATATGCCTAGTATGTTCTGGTTCATAGAAACTAGATGGGTCACTTGGTATGCCTATATACCCATTATAAGGTAATTGAAAACAAATCAGGAGAGGTTATATATAGAGAATTTGAAAACGTGACTTGGAAGAAATTCCTTTTCCATATAGAACTATCCTTCTTTCTGTCTGTATTATGCTATACACTCACGCTTTCAAAAGGTGTCAAATGTGTTCAAGCTCATCTCTTCTATTCAATTGGAAAAACAACCTTTGTTTCTATGCATTATCAGGAAAAGTGCTCTTCTACTAGTTTCTTTGGTCGGTATTAGATGGATTTTCCACGTTTTCTTGAGTGATCTGACTCTTCTACCTGTGCAATCAATTTTTTCTTGGTTGTTTTGTCATGTACCTGTTACATGAAGCAATTTCTAATAATCATGTACAACCTTTCAAAACTATATTAGAGTGAATCAAATGGAAAAGGACCCAACATGATATTGTCTGTTAACTGTCAAGTTCAACTACAGCTGAAGCATGTGCGGTTGCTGTGGTGGTATGAAGAAAACAGTATATTGATAATTGACACTGATACCAAGTAATTGATCTCACTTATATATATCATATTAGTTACAACCTTCTAACTAATTTAACTAACTGTAGTTAACACTCCCCTTAAATTGGGAACATACAAGTCCATGACTCCCAATTTGGACAATAAAACATGATGTTGTAACCTTCCTAAAGCTTCTGTCAACATGTCTGCAAGCTAATATGTAGTTCTGACATGATTGGTTCTGATAAGCCCGGTCTGCACCTTCTCCCTTATAAAGTGGCAATCAATTCTATGCACTTTGTTCTCTCATGGAACACAGGATTAATGGCAATGTACATAGTATTAGTAGCCCTGCGGTCACAAAATAAATCCACTGGTTTCAGATTTTTAATACCCAAATCTCCAAGTAAACCAAGCAACTATATTATCTCAGCAGCAGCCAAACTCAATGATGTATTCTTAGCCTCAAAAAGGCCTTGAAACTGTGTTCAGCTAATCTGTTTCTTTGACTTCCAAGAGATAAAAAAATTCCCATGACTAAATATCCACTCACTGATCTTCTAGTGGTTGCACATGATGCTCAGTCGAATCACAAAAAAAATGTAGGTTTAATTTGTTTGCCGAAGACATGAGAACATCCAATCCAAGACTGCTTTTCAGATATCTTACCACCCTTAATGCAGCTTCCATATGAGATTGCTTTACTGAATTCATAAATTGACTCAAAGCCCTTTGGCCAAAAAGAAGACGACTCAAAGTCTGAACTGGAAAGCTATTATATGGCCTAGTCATTGTTAAATATATAAACTTTCCAATTAATATTCCACTATCTTGATGCTCACTTTAATCCATACAAGTATTTGTTTAGCCTACCTGTCCTGTCCTCCCCTTGGCTGTCAAATTCTTGTGGAGGTTGCATGCACACCTCCTCAAATATATCTCCTTTTAAGAATTGTAGACTTCCATCTGCACGACATTCCAGTCATAAATTGCAGCAAAAACTATCACTGCCCTAACAGTTACTGGTGAAAAGGTTTCATATGGTAGTCAATTCCCTTCTTTTGTTGTATCTCCTTTTAACCAGGTGAGTCTTGTACCTTTCAATTGACCTATCAACTCTATACTTCACTTTATAGACCCTTTTACTTCCAATGAGAATCTTGCCTACTGGTAATGTCACTACTACACCTCACGCATGATCAGATTCTAATGCTGCTATCTCAGCTTTGATGGCTCCTACGCACAGAATATGTTGCTGCTTCTTTGAAGGACTTAGGTTCAGGCACCCAGTTTATAGCAGACAAAAAACATTGATGAGATTGAGATATATTACAATAAGATGCATAATTACTGATATGATACAAATTATGATGCTTTGCACCCAAAGAAGACTCAGCCTGATTGATAATTGGCTAAACTCAGTCTTGCTCCATACTGGTGGTCTATGCTGCCTAGTAGGTCAAATCTTAACAACCGAAGGAATAGTAGATGAATCAGCAACTGAAGGAAGGTCATCTAATGAGTCATGACTTTCCCTGTCTTCAACAAGTTCCTGAACCAATTGAGGTGCGCCAATACATGATGATGGACAAATAAACGAATCTGTTTGGTCATCTTTGTGAAAATCGTATATTGATGTAAAATTCCCATCATGCTGCTGCTCCTGTAGAGGATGATCTGATGCAACTAGAAACGATTGCTCATGAAACACAACATCTTTGCTAATCAGGAACCTCTTGGTGCATTATCGAACAATATATATCCCATCTGTATTGCAGAATATCCTATAAAAACAGAAACGATTGCTGTTTAAGCCAATTCATCAGTTTGCTGCAGATTTTTCTCGTCAGTCTGGTAGACAATACTGGCAAATTATTGATAAAGGAAGACTATTATACATGGCTACATATGGTGTCTTGTAATTCAACTACTTGGTAAGGAGTTCTATTGATTAGGTATGCTGCAGCCTTCAGCCCTTCACCCCAAAATAGGACTGAACTCTAGCTTCTATTAATAAAGGTCTAGTCACCTCTAGCAAGTGTTGATGCTTCCTTTTCATTTCCATTCTGTTGTGGTGTACAAGGACAAGAACTCTCATGAATATTACCCTTTCGAGCTAGAAACAGCATGAATTCATAGTAAAAGAACTCTGCCCCATTGTCGATTCTCACCTTCTGCACCAGATTCTGAAATTAAGTGCCAACATAAGCTAGAAAGTGTTTAATATGGCTAATTGTCTCACTCTTGTATCATAATAAATGGCGACAGCCTGAGAATGATCATCTACATCGGACAGAAGTAGCTATGGCCAACATGTGTTTGAGCTCCATGGGGACCCCAAATGTCCGTATGGAGATGTTGGAAAGGCCATAACGCCGTGGAATCACTATGGGAAAATGGCAGATGTGTTTGCTTAGATTCAGGCAGATAGCACAAGTAGAAGATGAAAAATGCACATAACATCATATTATTCTGGAATATCGGTCCAGAATGAAATTACATTGATTCATATCAGTATGCAAATTGATTTATTCTTGCTGTCTAACTTTTCTCTCCTTGGTGCAAGCTTGGTGAATCTGCAAATTGGACTGCCACACGTATAAGCCTTAACTTTTTTCACCAATTCCCTTTATAGTTCCATTCCAGATGTCCTGAAAAATACAAAAAAAAAAAAAAAAAAAAAAAAAACAAACACAAGGCAGTGATTTTCCCCAGTTGACTTGCCAAAAGCAGAATTAAACTGAATTTCAGGAGCATACAAAGCATTATGATGCCTGAGATTCTTTGTAACTTGTATGCAATAACTTGATGCCATCAAATCATTTTTCAGCCTGTTTATACATGTATCTCAGAAATTTCTGCTCATGCATATTTTGATGTTTTCAGAATTGCTTTTATATCTATTGAACATTCCTTGGTCATGTTCTGAACGGAATATGAAACTTCATTTTTTTCTCTCTGAACTTGCAGGCGTGTTTCTCAGTGTTTCTTCGAATACCAGATATCAGATTGTTAATGGGCTGGAGCGTATAGTGGAAGCATCTCCAATGGCGAAGAAGGTTCCCCCAGTTGCATTGGCATTCACAGTCGGGGTGAGATTTGCCAACAATGTCTATGGAGGCATGCAGTTTGTTGACTGGGCTAGGTGGAGTGGGGTGCAATAATAGTTGTATTATTATATCTTGTTCTTCATAGTTTCAGATGTACCATTTTTAACCGTTAGATTTGAATCAGTGATAGTTCACAAGCATATCTGAACTGGAAAACATCCATAAAGCTAGAATCTTTGAGGGTGTTCTTCACATGGATCCTCTTGTTCATTCAGCGTTGATCCCTTAATAAATCTTGTAGCCTCTTTTTTTTGGGCGGACAATAAATCTTGTAGCCGTTTTTTCTTTGGGCCTACAATAAATCTTGAAGCCGAGAAGCTAAAAAGTTTTAAGAGAAAGGATTGTTATTATAAATAATATAAATGAAATATAAAAATTCTGTTCTCAATATGATGGTTTTCTACCGGGGGATCATGACATATCAAAATGTCCCAATTCTTGCCGGAGAATCACAAGCCCATTATGAGTTTGACAGTTCCATGAGAATTTGAATTTCCCCTTCCTGTACATTAAATTAAAATTTATTGCGATGGCCTTTTCGGCAGTTCAAGATAACCTATTTAATTGATAAGATTATTATTAAATTACTTTAAAATATAATAGCCTTTTAAATATATGATATCAAATTTATAATAAATCAATTTTATTTCTTAAATTCTGCGCAATATGGGAACAAATATGTCTAATTTACTTAATTTATAATACTTGCTTAAGTTCAAGATTACCTATTTAATTGATAAGATTATCATTAAATTACTTTAAAATATAATAGCCTTTTATAATTCAAATCATAACATGTATGAATATTAATATATGAAATCAAATTTATTTCATAAATTCTGCGCAATATGGGAACAAATATGCCTAATTTACTTAATTCATAATATTTGAATTCCCTTTATTTAAAACAAGAAATAACACCCTACATAATAAAATAAAAATGCATAAATTTACATGCGCATTAAAAATTGGTCATTGTAAGAAATTTCCGGTATTATGATGTAATGTTTTAAGAAAAAAATGTTGGAAAAAAATTGTTTTAAGAATAAAATGTGTTCTTTGTTTTTACCAATTTTTTTTTTTTGGTTATAACTCAAAATATACAAGCTGCCCCGTGTGGATATGGTATATAAACATTCTAGTAAGGGGTGAGCAAAAATCCGTTGTTCTGGTCTAATCTGGTTCGATCTGAATTGGTCCGGTCCAGTTTGATCCAGTCCAAATAAGTAATATAATGAAATTGGACTAGATTGGACCAGACTAGTTGGTCGGGATGGATCGGACTCCAGACCAGGGGACAAGACCACCTAGAATGGTTCGGTTTGGTCTAGGTCAATTTCTTAAAAAATATTTTGATAATTTAGATGTTTTTTTTATTTAATGTTGTTAGAGTTTTTTTAAGGATTTATAATTAATTTTTATTCTTATGATGATTTTTATATGATTATAGGTATTTTTATTATCTTAGTCATATTTATCATGTTTAAATCCTTTTTTTTTTCAACATATTTTTTTTTTTTATTGTTGTTGAATGTTGTTGGATATTTTTATAGATTTATGATGTTTTAATTTTTGGTGACATGCTTTATATTATTATAGGTATTTTTGTGGTCATAATTGTATTTAATAGGTTCAAATTTTGCCTTTCAAAGAGGAAAAAATAAAAATAAAAAAACGTTAAATTTAGGTCCTGGACTACTTGGACCAGTTCAAGTAGTCCACCAGACCTAGTTTGATCCAGCTCGGCCTTGGGTTGGTGCTGGACCAGATTAGACCATAGACTACCTTGTGCAACTTGAAATCTTCTCCAGACCGGACCTCCTCGGGTTGATGTCGAACCTGATCAGTCCAGTCCATACTTACCCCTAATTCTAATTACTCTAAACAAGTTTAATAATTAATTTAAGTTTATTAAGAATAAATTGTATCCTAAATAAACATTTCAACTGTTAGAATTGATTCTGGGAAAATAACAATTACAATTTAGGGAAAATTTCAAAAAACTACATTGGAATATAGGAAAGGACAAATCAGACCTGTGGAATTCCAAAATCTCAAGTCAGTTCGGTATTAGCACGGTGGAGGAATCTAGGATTATGAAATCTTGGCGAAAAGTCGCACTTGCCCTTCAGCTCCCCCCCTCTCATCTCGGAATAACAATACGGGTTTCTTTATTAACAATACTACATTCTACATTAACAACTCCACTTTCTTCTATCACAACACCACATTATTAATGTATAATGTGGTGTTGTTAATGTATAATGTGGATGGAGCCTTTAGTAAAAGGAACAGAGCAACAGGTTGTGGAGGGATACTATATGATCGGGATGGGAACTTCCAGGAAGCTTTCATTATGAGGATCGCGGATGGGGATGCGCTGTTTGCGGAATTGTGGGCTGGCTTAATGGGACTGAAACGGGCTTGGGACATGGGGGTCCGGAACCTTCTCTTATTGAGTGACTGCCTTGAGGTGTGTTGGTGTATGAAGAATGGTTGCAGTGAGGAGCATCAGTATCGATCTCTAATTTTGGAGATACAGGGTATGCTAAGCCGTGCGTGGCAAGTAGAGGTGAGACATATTGCTCGCGATCTGAACTTGGAGGCTGATCATCTAGCGAAGAGGGCTCTCAACACGGAGCCAGGCTTTCATCTGATTACCTCTCAAGCTGCTGTCAGGGCGTTGGCTGATGGAATCACATAGATAGAGTTTATTGCTTTGTTTTAGTTTTGTGTTTGTTTGCTGTTTTGTTCTGTAATTTGCTTTCATGTGTATCGAAAAAAAAAATGTAGAGATATGTGTTGTTATTGTGAAACAAGAAAGTCGAGTTGTTAATGTAAAACACGGTGTTGTTAATAAAGAAATTGATGTTGTTATTGTGAAAGAAGAAAGTGGAGTTGTTAATGTGGAATTCGGTGTTGTTAATAAAAAGACCGGTGTTGTTATTCCGAGTTGAGAGAGAGGGAGAGTTGAAGTGCAGGTGCGTCTTTTCGTTGAAATTTCATAATCCTATATTCTTCCACCGTATTGACACCGAATTGGCTTGAGATTTTAGAATTTTGGAGCTATGGTTTGTTCTTTTACATATTCCGGTGTATTTTTTTGAAAATTTCCCTAGAATTTATTTGATAAGAATTAATTTTTCAATTGAGGGAGAATCTGAACTCCATTTTATAGCTGGCGGGAACATCTGTTGACGTTTATTGCAGGTGGTGAAGATCTTTCTACGTGGAATCTGCTGCGACTATCGCCAAATGATCCTCTGCCACAAGTGAATGTGCCCACGTTTGGTCCATGCAATTTTGAACCAGTAAAATAGTCGTCAAGGGCTTAAGCCGTACAAGACTAGAAGAACTCTTCTCTTGTTAGTCTAAAATACTTAATACTTGTTAGTCTCATGTTTCAGATTTTTATTCTAGTTGCTACAATACTGTTCACACTTTATCTATATCTCAATATTCTCGAGGGGATGATATTTAGAACGCTCTTAGTTATTTTGGACTTGGAAGGAAATAATATCTTCCGGGAAAGATATTTTTGTTACAACTGTCCGGACTGTGACATCTCCTAATATGGATTGAGTTTCATTTTCCATGAGGAAAGAAGTCAGAAAAACAGAGACTCTTGAGACCAAAACAAAAGAGAGAAGAAAGAGGACAACGTGGATGGAAAAATATCCAATTGGTTCTCAAAACCTCTACCACACCGAAGTCCTTGCTTATGTAAGCAAAACGTGCTTCTAGATTGCAGTTTACGGTTCATATAAGCTGTATAGCTACTGCTAGCCAATTCACCATATATGCCTTTAAAGTGTTTGTGATATTGCCACAGTGAAGTAGCTCATTGCCCCTGAAGATGTTGGAGGGAAAAGCTGTGTTGCGTGAGACAGACATGCCAGAAGTGGTTCAGAACCATGTTATGGAGTTGGCTTACCAAGCTCTTGATGCTCATGAAGTCAGTGATTGCCAATCCATTGCCTATTATATCAAACAGGTCTGTTATTAACTACTATCTCGGTCGCATACAAACTAGGTCTTATATTAAGAATAAGAGGTATTATTTGTATTAAATGCTATGAATTGTGTTAATTGGCTTATGCTTGTAGTCACAATTAGTGACGCAGGATAAAACATATGAAGATCTTGAACGATGCAATTCACGTTTTTCTTTATTCTTTCTGATCTTTTGAAAATACATTTCCGGGGAAGCACATGGAATATCTGATTGTCAATCTATTGCTTATTTCATCAAACGGATCTGTTCTTCCATCCCGTCAATTAAATATCTTCCTATTTGTAACTCATAAATTATCTTGTGTTAGAAGAGAACATATTTCATCAACTCTGTTGAAACATGCTGATTGCCACACACACACACACATACAGTCAGTTAGATTCATAGTAAGATATTAGTTTCGTTAATAAAGAGAGATAACATTCTGATGGAGCCCAAGCCTCCATCACTTCTTTTTATCAATATAGGTTTAATTATTTAGATAACCTATTTCTTGAATTTTTATTTTGTACTAAGTACTTGTAAAAACTATAAGGATATTTTGATCAAACTAGGGATCACTGTAACTTTCTTTTTGTGAAAAAGAAGTTAATATAACATTTAGTTTGATTTCAGATGAAAAGAGTGTAATTTTTTCTGTTTTTCAAAAACAAAAGAGATCCATGTAATATGGCCGTTTCAAATAAACAACTATTTACCCTGCATTTTATTATTTGCTTTTGTCTTTCAGCGGGACAAAAGTATAGATGGTGGGACAAGGAGAAAGATGCTTTTATCTCTTGGGAGTGTGGGAAAAAGAATTGCTGTTGAGAATTACTTTATTCTGTTGCCATAATTAGCAAGTCTAATCCTGGATGTGATATCTGCTTTAATTATGGAGAGCAAAAATAGTTTAATTTAAAGGAGTATCATATTCCATGCTTTTCCCCAAGATTTTCCAGTCTCTGCTTTCTGACAAGCGAGAATTTCATGATTAAGCATGCTTCATTCATATCTATTAATGAGATTGGAAAAGAAAAGTTCATGAAAAGACTGAAGCAAAATATTGAGTTACCCTTTGCTTCAAAAGTAATACTCCTTCCAGTCCTTAATATAAGATTCAGTTAACTTTTGTCTGCGAGATTAATGAAACTAAATAAGTTAGATTTGAGTATTTATATTTATCGTTTTCTTCTAAACTAATTTTCTTGACTTATAAACTGATATATAATCTAATGATACACAGTATATGCTATGATTAAGTAATTTATTTTGCTTCCTTGATCTCTCCAAAGAAAAGTTAATTGACTTTTATATTAAGGACAGGAGGTAAAAGAAAAGAATCTCTCTCAACCACTTTGAGGTGGCTTCAGCTACCCCTTAGGCTCCTAAGAATTTCACTTTTCAAGACTTTCATCCGAAACATTTGATACAGTCAGGGCAGAAATAAACACAAATATCCGTTCTTTTATTAAAGAATGACTTAAATAGTTCCAACTCTAATATAATGGCTTAAAAAATGTTTAACTTCAAGCATCTTGAATCAAAATCGGCTGCTCTTATCTATGACTGCTATACTCATGCCTATGATTTAGTTGATATGCAAAACTAGGCGTGTTAACTAAACTTGAAAGTTTTGTGCTTTATAGTGTGCTGGTTCTTATTACCTTTTCATGTTGGAAAAGATCTCAGATTAGTAACTTGTTGGACAGAAACTTGATGAAGCATATGGACCTGGTTGGAACTCAGTAGTTGGAAAAGACTTTGGTTCTTGCATTACACATTTATGTGGAAGTTTCATATTCTTCCGTGTGGAGATGATGGAGTTTCTGATCTTCAAAGATGGGAAGGACTTCAGTGAAAACAGAGAAGAAGCTATTGGAGTGCAGCAGAAATCCAAAAATTGATTGTTAAATCATTAAAGTCATTAAGGACGTAAGCTATATCATACCATCATAGTAAAGTCATCAGGTCAATTATCTCTAATTTACCTTTCATGAACAGATCTATTCTTTTGAGGAAGATTACGTAAATAGATAGTGTGCTGCACTATTTTCTGTAACTTTATAGAATACAATTATTCCTGTGTCTACATATGCTATATTCTAGGCACTAAACAAATAAGAGCAAACAGGAGTGCAACATCATGTCTAATGCTCTTAAAACATTGTATTTTTGCAGTACCAATCTTGAGAAAACCCTGTTGTTAAATGTCATTTTGTACAAAATGGACCTATACCTTTGCAGCAAAAACTGGTTCATAGATGCAGAATCTTAAAAAAAAAAAAACTCATTCTTTGAAAAAGAAATGCAGGCATATTGTCTCAGATACGAGTGTTAGGCACAATAAAACACCTCAAATTTTATTTAAAAGGCCATGCGTATTTTCTCAGTGTGTATATAGTGTTGTATCCCATATCCAAGTCAGTTGGCTTCGTAGCTCGAAAGTTTTATATTCTTTGCAGCAATAAGAACTAGCCTCATCTCAGAAGAGCACCAAGGGAAGGGGCTGTGCAAACCAATACAGCTACATAGTATGCAATTCAAAGTACAAAAATGTTAGCCATAACAACATAAAAATGTAAGTTGGTGTCCAGGAAAAAGGTAATCTGCATCCTGAGGGCTAGATACAATATTGTTGGGCTAGATACAATATTGTTCTAAACCTCAGGATGCAGATTACCTGATCCTGACCCAATGCTCACTCTTCCAAGGAAATTGAGCCAATGGAAGTAGAAGAGAGAACAAAAGAGAAATAATTTATGAGTACATTCTACATCAATGATGCAAGGGATTTATAGTTGTTCTAAAAGTTACTGGTATATTTTTGAGATGTTAATTTGATGATAGGGGCTCAGAGAACATATACTGTTAGTTCTACCCAAAAAGGCAAAAATGTTTTTTCTGTGATGAAGGATCGTCCACAACTTCATGTTCTTCTTTAGCCAGTCATGTGGCAGGGCATCACCTCTATTAAAGGCATTTTATTGACCGCTTTGCGTTAATATAATCTCTTGTCCCTCAATTTTACTTTAATTTTTGTTTTAGTCCTTCAAGTTTGAAATTATAGGTTTTGATCCCTTAAATTTCATTTCCTTTATAAAACATTGGTCCCTATAACTCAATAAATACTTAAACTATTTTGCTCCTAGAGAGACCAAAACCAATGATTTTAAACTTGAGGGGCCAAAAACAAAATGAGCGTAAATTTAAGAGACTAAAGATGGTATTAATTCGACCGCTTTTTTAAAAGGATGCCTAGATGCTTAGGTCTTCTTCATTCTGACGAAATATTGATTCCAGATTATCTGATATATTCATGAATGATAATGTTTGAGTGTGCTTGAAGTTTACTACTCTGTAATTTAAGAATCTCAAGCTTTATTACAAACTCTTCCTTATGGAATTCTCTAGCTATATCTTCCCAAAAGATGACGATGACTGAAAAAGAAAGACACCCCATTTGTTCATTGATAGCTAGTTTTTGGGATTAAAGTTCTTATAGGCCTATGTTGCAGCATGACAGAATTTGAAGTATCTACTAACAATATAAACAATTACATCATGTAAAACATATTTAGTTCTTTTATAAAAGTCCCTGTGCTTCATAAGCTAGCATCAACATGTAGGCAAGGAGGATGCAAATTGATCTGGGTCGTAGAAAACAGAACGCCTGCTTGCTTTGGTTCTGGTTTAATACTAATGTAGGAGGCTTAGCTAGCTTCAGAATTTAAGCATATGGACCATCTTATCGTTGTTCCTTTTACGCTTGCACTTTCTGTTTTCCTCATAGGAATAAATTCAATTGGTATTGTGCCACAAGGGCTACATCAGCTTGCATGGTGTACCAATAAAAGATCTGCTTAGCTTCTTGGTCACACTTGTTGTCTGTTGTACGGTTAACAAAAAAAGGGGAAAATGACAGAAAAAGAAGTTTGAAACTATAAAATCTCAAATTAGGTTTGTTACCTAGTGCATAAGGCTCCCACTAGGTGGGTTTAAAGAGGGATATGTGTATGCAATCTTAACTTTGTAAGGGGGCAAGCTATTTTTATAATTTGAACTCGTAACCTCTATGTCACTTAGCAGCTACGTTACCGTTGCTATGAGACTCACCCTCTTATTATAAAATTCATTGAAGAATAAGTCACAAACTCATCTTGCATATCCCAATTTATTCATAAGAATTTCAGTTATACAAGAACAAACGATAAAATAATAGTGTGTGTGGAAGAGTTTCTACTCTCTTTCTTGACTTGTTTCTAATGTTAAATTTCTGGGGATTTTCTAGCTTGCCTAGAATGAGAGTGAAGATGTTTTTCCCTGCTAAGCAAGGGTGTTTTTTTGGTCTGGCAGCATAATTATTAGATTGAAAACAAATGACGTACTGATGAAATGAAATTTGGTCTGTTTACTTAGTCTGCTGCCGGGTACTGTTTTGTAACCGAAGTACTGCTTGTAATTCTTCTCATTGAATGAAATTTCTCTCACTCAAACCAAAAGAGAAAAAAGCATGAGATAATGTTTAAGCATATGGACCCCAAATGAGATCACATATATTCTTATATGGACATGGACTAATGTTACTATGAAAGATTTTAAACGTTACCAATAGGCGTCAGTCCTAGTAGAAGAGGATTTAGCTGTTTAAGTATGAGGTCTTGAATTCAAGTTCATATAAATGCAAAAAACGCCATTAGAAGAGTTACCCTAATTAGGCTTAACATGATCGAATCTAAGCCAATTAGATAGCTATATAAAACTAAGATTTGTTTTAAGAGTTAGTGGGATAGCATTTCAAACATAAAACCAATAATACACTCTTGAGCATTCAAATTAAATCACAGTTGTGAGTTGTCCAGTATTTGTGTTTTTAAGAGCATGTGTACCTAAGGACCATGAGAAAGTTATTCTTGAAGGGGATAGATTCCCAATTTGATAATGAAAAGCATGAGATAATGTTTAAGCATAAATTGAAAAAGCAATATGGTTGGCCTATTGCAGTAGAGGACCATTTCTCAGTCAAGTAGAGCAAATTCGTGGCTTCGAAACACCCACCTTTTATTGAAGCCTAATCATATATTGAACGTATACCATATATCTTTGAAAGCGTGGTGCAATAGCTTTTTGCACTTTGTAGTTTTCATGTTGTCTTTTTTGATATTATCTTTTTTTTTTTTTTTGCCTTCACATATTCCAATATTATCAAACAAAAGAATAGTTTTCTCAATTAATTTTTCTACCCATAACATTCTAATCTAAATGAAATTATTTAAGAAAATTGATTTTTTATTCGACCCAATTATTTTTAGTATTTTACATATCATAATAATGTGAGAAATTCTAATTTATTGTGAAAACTTTTATTTTAAAATTATTATGAAATATAATTATGTTCTTAAAAAATTATGAATCAATTTTTTAAAAATATTAAAATTATTACCTCCATAAAAAAACAAAAAAAAATTATTACCTATATCTTTTAAAAGTATAATATCACTTTGTTATATTATAATAGATATTTTTCATATCTATTTTTTGTTTGTTTTTTGAGTGACATTATCATTAGATATTATGGCAAGGTCCCAGAGAAGTGACAGGGTACTGTAGGTGGACCTTTGGGTCCTTAAATATGATCGCAATCATGTTACGTTATCTTTGGTCACATGAAATGAAATGATGTGAATCCAAACCAATGAATTCTTATGATTCCATATCCCTCACAAAGAAAAGGGAATAAATGCTTATACACTTGATTGGTAATGTGCGTGTGAAGGGAATACGTGTGTATATATCAAACCAGCTTGCGTAGGTATATAACCGTGTATGCCTAACAAATTAATTATCATTTATTTTTTTTATAAGCAATGTAGTTGAATTATTAGCTGCTCTTGGTAAAATAATTTGCTTCCTTATATTTTGGGTTAAAGGCCATTTTTATCCTGGAAGTATTCATTGGGGGCTAATTTTATCCCGAAAGTTTTTAAAGACCAATTTTGCCGCAAAAGTGTCAAATTTGAAGCAATTTTGCCTTGACCATTATCTCTATTAAGTTTAATCATTACTTGACCAAATTTTGGAGCAAATTTGCTCTTGGGTGAAAACTTCTAGAAAAAATTTACATCTAAATAAAAATGACATGGACAAAAAAATTGTCCTGGAAGTTTTAACTTAGAGCAAATTTGCTCAAAATTTAGTCAATTAATGGTTAAACTTAACTGAGATAACGGTCAGGGCAAAATTGGTCTTCGAAAAACTTTCGGGACAAAATTGGCCTCCAGTAAATGCTTTCGGGACAAAAATGGTCTTTAACCCTATATTTTTTCCCTTTTTCTCCAAAGAGGGAAAAATAAATGAAGTATTAATGTAAAGTGAGGGCTTTCTTAAGTCCATATCACTCATAGTCTCTAGGGGCCTGGGTACTCTCAAAATCCTTTGTCTCATTTTCTTCTTATAATCTCTACCCTCAATTTTTTTTTTTTTAAAAATAGATGATTCATATTTCATATTTTATAAAACTAGTATTTTAAACCTAAATAATATATTTAAACTGCTAAAATCTAATCTATACAATTCACAACTGTAATACAAACATAATGTTTTAAAAAATTAAATTATAAAATACTATAATAATGGTTTTAGAAAATATTAAATTTGAAACATTTTTTTTTTCTGAGAGTGGAGGTAAGATTCAAAGAAGAAAAGAAAAAAAAAAATGATTATGAGAGTATCATCTTTTACTGGTAGGTGGTGAGAAGAAGAACATTGTTATTGTTTATTATTACCTCCCATCCTTAATATAAGGTCTCGTTTTTTTTTGATATACATATAAGGTTTCATTTATAATGTAAGCTATATTACAAATGATATTTTATATTAAATATCGAAGGTTGTATCTTGCTAAGACTTCCTACTAAACGGAGCCCAATTTTTGTATCATTGATCAGGCTCCACCCGGGTTGTTGTTGTGAGGTTGCCCGCATTTGAATGAAATATAGCATTTTACTTTTAAAAAAAGTGAGGGGTTTCACCCTAAAATATCCACACAAAAAAAAAAAAAAAAAAAACGAAAGGAGAAGAAGATGAGGGTGGTGCCGGTGGGATGTGGAAAGAGACAAGTGGTGAGCCCTTAAGATGAGGTTATCCTAGCCACTAGATCCCTTATTCTATCGGACTGGGACTTGCAGATTTCCCACTCTTATAGGGAAAGTATTCGTTGTGCTGATTATTTGGCATGTCAGGCTCATTTAAACAGCCACGTCTTCGTCGAGCATTGGTCTCCGCCTACCTATTGTACTCTGCTTTTTGCCCAAGAATGTGGGGCACTGCCATGGGACCACTCTGTACGGCCTACTCCATAGGCCCTGACAATTACAAGCTCTGCTTGCCTTTGTATTAAAAAAAAAAAAAAAAGATTGGAACAACAAACAAATGTGGCCATATAAAAGTTTCCTTTATTGGCGGCATTACTATCACTACATACATTTTCCATACACAGGTTGGGTGTCCACTTGAATTATGCAATGGGACGAAAGTAGCTCACAGGACACAGGACCCTTTTTTAGGCCTTAGGCTTAATTTAATACATTTTGATTGGGGGAAGATAAGCATGGAGAATATTTATTAATTTAAGAATATTGTAAGTTAAAATGAAAAGCATATAGTACAATAATATTTGGCCATATCTATATATATATATAGAGAGAGAGAGCTGAGAGACATTCAAGGTCATCATATATACTCCAATTTGAATCCATCAGTGATAGTATTGGATTCTATATTATTGTTAAAAAAATCCTTTAATGGTGGGAGGGTTAGGACCATTAGATAGCGCCACAAAATTTTTAATATAATTTTTTTAATTTTAAAATTATGGTATAATTTCTTATATTTTTAGATTGAGTTAACATGATTGAATCTAGAATTTCTCCTTAATATAGTATCACTTAGCAGTGAGCATTTTTTTTGATACTATAGCAGTAAGCATAGTTTATTTAGAGACGATGTACGCGGTTTTTGCGTCTTACTTAAGAGCTCTCTAGTATTTATGTTGGATTTTCTATCTTCCAATCTTTTACACTCCCAAGTCCCACGCCTATTCTAAATGTAAGCGATAATCAATTTACAAATACTAAGGAAACTAGTTTACTTAGTTATTCAAAAAAATATGTTGATTTTTCTAAAATATGCTTTTTAATTATTTGCATTAAAACTATCCAATTGATGGAAACTCACTTTAATATAAGCACACAATACTAATAGTTTGGGAGAAAATTAATAAATATGGGAGACAAAGTATAGATGAAGATCTTACATTTTGGATCAAAGTAAACTCCTTAACTAACTTCCACGTTTAGGATAAGGGGGAGAGAGAAAGAGAGAGTAACTTTTTAAGGTAAAGCCATGCTCGCTTTACTTTTGAAAAATAATATCGACAGCTTTTCACACACTAAGTGTACATAATTGTTGTACACCTATTATGGAAATTCTTAAAAATAATCCTCAGATATATTAATTAACAGAAGCTAATTATTGGTACGTAATTGGTGGTAAGGAGGAGGTAGTCTGCATCCCAAGGACTAGATACAACTTCATAATAATGAATCATTGTCTTATACCTCAGGATGCAGATTACCCATTCCTAACCCAACGCAATAATGAAGTTCAAGAAATTTCTGAGAGTTTCAAAAATATTGGAAGAAGAAGCTATATATATAGCCCCATATATGTGGGATTTCTTCATAAAAGCTTTAACTTGTGAATTGTTGATAAAGGAAGAGGTAATCTGCATCCCAAGGGCTAGATACAATATAATGAATTATTGTCAGGATGCAGGTTACCCGTTCCTAGCCCAATGTACTGACAAATAATTCATGATGAACAATTATTATTGATGCTTATAGCTAGAAGCTTTATTTTTTTTCGCTCAAATATAGCTAGAAGCTTTATCAGTGTCACGAATTTATAATGTTTTGAATATGGGGGTCCACAGAAAAAAGCTAAGGTGATGCTTATAGATAGATATTGATCAAGAACCTATCTCTTCTGATGATACATTTCTTGGTTTAATAAATCATTTGTAGGGTATATAGCTATCTATCTCATTCCATTAGATTATGTATTCTTTTTTCTTGATTCATTTCATTTGGAATATTTTAAAATGAAGGGATGTGTTTTTTTTTTTAAAGATCATGTTTTTATAAATTAAGGGATTTATACAAAGAGTTGTGTAAGAAATTATAACATTAAGAGTCACTAAGTTTATGTCTCTTTAGTTCCTAAAGACAAATATATGGTAACTATCACTTGGTGAAATGTTATGTTGTGTTTATAAGAAAACTCTACATAATATAAATATATAACTTTTCATATGGCTGTTCATGAATCTAACAAAGAGCCAGTTTGGGATGGCCTTCTACCATCCCAAATGTTGCTTTTTCTTTAAAAAAGCAAGGTGGTGTCTGAGTTTTTGAAAACTAGAGTGTTTGGGTTAGTGTTTTAGTAACTAGGCTTCCCCCCCCAAAAGTAGTTTATGAGAAGAAACTTAAAAAGTTTGACTTTTTGAGAAAAAGTCACTTCTGCCATCGTTAATCCAAACACAAATCAAATTTATAATATGACTTTTATCCTGTTTTAAGTTTATAAAAGTTAGATTGAAAAAAACCATTTCTGCCACCGTTAACCCAAACAAGCCCAAATTGTTATAACTTTTAATTGAAGAGGTGTTGCTTCAAGAGGCATCACTTCATAGCCTATAAATAACCATCACCATTAGTCTATTCATACATTACATCACACCACACAACAATAAGAGATTAAACTTATTGTCTTTGTCATTTAGTGTACACAGAGATAGAGTCAAATTATCACTTTGTAAAAGGTATTGTTGTCTTAACTTGAGTGTTGGGAGTGCAATCCATACTCAATGATCTTTATTATATCATGTAGAAAATTTGTCATTCAATCCAAATTTCATCCTATAAGTTACGTATAGGTGTTGGCGAATAAAGTCTAAAAGAAAGTGCTCTTATGCCTTAAAGACATTGTGTACTACTTTCTTCTTTATATCTTCTTCTTGTTCTCCTTAGGGAACCAGTCTCACCAACATTTCAAAAGCACATCGAATAAAATCTTTCGTCTTAGTCTGATGTAAAAATATATCCTTTACAGGTCATATTGACAATTAAGTAAATGAAGTGCCTCGTGGAACTTCTAGCTCGATCAGCTCGCACTCTTGTTCCTTTTCTGGCATATAAAAGATGAATCTGATTTGAAAGAAAAGGAAATGAAGGGTCCCCATAAATACTTTCTTTTCATTAGCAGTATAATAGCTCATTCTCATTCTATTCCCTTGTCACTAGTTTGATTGCAAATCTATCTTTAAAGCACGTAGACAATTATTGCATCGAGTCTTTAAACTATTGGGTTATATATATTTACATTAAAATTAACGAAAACTTTAGGTTGATAACTCATATATATGATCGATTATTATCTTAGCACACCTTTATTTTAAGCAGACAACAAAACACATTCAAAACTAAAGTTACTAGTATAACTACAGTACATAATGCATACATTTAGCGCGTTCATAATTTAACAAATTGACGATAGAAGTTTGAATGAATGAAGAGTGAACTTACAATATAACTTGGCCATTACAATTTTACATTTTCATGCCATGGTGATAATATTTAGAGAGTTAGAATGAAACTTCAAGAAATTTCCGTTCGTTAGGTTGGGGAGTAATCGATCTCCTATTTTCTTAAATATTAATTTATCGACTTTAATTTAGTAGTAATACTTGTTGTAGTTCTGAAGTTGATATGATCTTAGGCGAACGTTCTGCAGATTATATTTCAGAATTGTGGGATATTGATTAGGTTGATTATTTGAATGAAAAATAAAGATAATATTTTTGGGCCGTTAATTCTTTTTTAAATGTTTCCATGCCGTTAAAAGACAAATTAACTTGAATCTATCCTCATATGACATGACTAAGTTAATTAGCCACAACGAATCAAACAAAAACTTGAGAAACTGTACTTGCCATATATCCTGATTATTTTTGTCAGATAAAAAGATAATTAATGTTTGTTGAAAGTTGAAACGCAACAAATTAAAAGTGATCTAGTCAATACTCGTATTATTTATTACTTTCCTTAAAATAGTGTATAAGCATATCTGCAAAATATTGCAAGAGGTCTCGTACAGTGTATAATTCTGGTGGTCATTAAAGACTGGTAGTGGTGCTAGGAATTTGCTTTATTTGTCTGAAACGTACAAGTGTGGTTGGCACAAAATTATGGCCCTCTGAACCTCTACTTTGGCATACCAATGCATGCACGTCTCTCACTATATACCCTTTCAATTTCAGTTCAAGAATATCATTCTCATATATATGGTCCTCAAGTGCATTAAAAAGGTCCCATATTGTAGTAAAATAGACTAGGTTCTTGTTCCTAGCAATCCAGATCATATTTTCTTCCGATGAATCCTTATTATTGAAGTGTTTTCGTGAAGCTAATAACTGATCTTTTGAACGCTACCGACAGTCTCATTGGAAGAACAGAATGTTCGAGCTTGGAAGATCTACAAAGAAAAGGAAGAGATAAGTCCCTATGATTCGTTCCCACCGCACAGTTATCACTAAAGATTAACCTAAAACTAAAGCATGCATCGTTAAGCTGTAAAAAATGAAAATTTTGCTTCCACTTATACATTATGTCTGTTGACATGTTATTAATTGGATGAATTATAATTTATCATGTTTTAGTTAATAAAACTGACTTGGAAAAATTTTATGATTGTGTGGCAAGACACGCAGTTTGGAAAGCCTTGGAAAAGAAATATATGCATGTTGCATATATTAAAGTTACTTAAGACACACACGCACACGAGGGGATAACAACTAGTGTTAGAATACTTGGAGGTGAAATAAAGAACTTTCTTATAAAAAATCTAGTTTAAGACATTCTTGCTGGGATTATCAAAAATAAAAAATCCCTAAATGTATGTTTTTGGCAATGATATAGTTTTTTGGTTGAATTAAGAGAAGAGATTAACTCAAAACATGAGTTATATATGGAGAAAGACTCTGGAGTCTAAGGTTTTTCACCTGAGTAGATGAAGTAATGCATTGCAGTTTTTATAAGAGACAAGTTAGAAGTGATTTATAGGTTAAATTGGGAAATCAAAGCATCCCTCAAGTGAAAATGTTTATATACTTGGGATCTATTATACAAGAAGATGGTAAAATTGATGGGGATGATAATCATAGAATCCAACATGAATGGTATAAATGAAAAAAAAAAGCTATTGGAGTTATCTATGATCACAAAGCACCTAACAAAGTAAAAGGAAAATTTTATTGCATTGCATTGCTAGAAGACCAATAATGCTTTATGGTAGCAAATGTTAGGTTTTAAAAGGACACTGAGCATAAAGTGGGGGCAGCCAAGATGAAGATGCTGAGATGGATGTGTGGTCACATAAGAAAAGATAAGGTTCATAGCATATTCACAAAAGAGTTGAGGTGGTATCTATTGAAGATAAAATGATAAAAAAATTGTTTGAAGTAATTCAGACACATTCAAAGACCCATTGGATGCATCGATGAGGAAGGTTGATCAAGCAATATGAAATCCTCTAAAACGGAGTAGAGGAAGACTGAAGAGAACATATAATGAAGTTATATATTGAGCAAGATCTTTTTGTTAACAATGTATCTAAAGAGTTAGTTATTAATAAAATACAATGGTATCATATGATTCATATAGTCATCACAGCTAGTGACTTTGTTGTTGATGGTGGTGTTAACTAAGGCTGTGTCAAACATATATCTTGCCAAAACAAGTTTAAGTGTGTTTGGTTTCATGTTGATTGTGGTCTGGGTCAATATAAAAGTAACTGTTTGAAAGCTACAAAATGATGTTAGTATGACAACCAAACACATGCACTTTAATCATAGACTATGAAAATGTCGGAGTAACCATTTGTCTTATAAATATATTTTGTATAAAAAAAAAAATCCACGTGGAACAAGAGGAGGACCGAGTACCCCACCAATGTTATATCAAAGAATATAGGTGATGTTATATCAAAGAATATAGGTGCCTCTATAAATTCCCAGCATTTCATACAAAAGGAACTCATCATCAACCCAGACCTTCAACAATATATCATTCTTCTAAATAAATTATTACCTCATTTTTCACTTATTCTTCTTCCATTTCCTTGGAAAAGTGAGAGTATATTGGGTCAGGATCGGATAATCTGCATCCTGAGGTCTAGAACAATATTTTGCTCAGTTTGTGTCTAGGCCTCAAGATGCAGATTACCTCTTCTTTGCACCAATTTAATTAACATCCATTCCATAAGGCTCTCTTTTTTACTTCACACTAACGTACTTTTTGCTCCTGAATTAATATATTTCATTATCATTACTGTTATTGTTATGATCATCTCAGTCACGTACTAATTAATGACCACTAAAAACCGACACTAATTTATTGGCAGATGAGCGACATTTTTGTTCACAGGA
Organism: Inga laurina; assembly: GCA_963855925.1. Classification (NCBI taxonomy): domain Eukaryota; kingdom Viridiplantae; phylum Streptophyta; class Magnoliopsida; order Fabales; family Fabaceae; genus Inga; species Inga laurina. Next base: position 59,102,740 of record OY979711.1, read on the forward strand.
GGTAGCTTTTAATTTGTGTTTTGTAAATATTAAATTCATATGTTATTTTCAGAAATTTGTTTCCTATCATTTAGAAGAGACATTCATTTCTCTCTCTTTGAGGATTATTTTTGTTTCTGGTAAGATAATTTCAACTGCACCATGTAATGGAACATGTGGAAAATATTTGAAGTCATTCCTACAAAGCAGGCTTGACAAAACAGTGGTGTATGGAGGAGAGCTTCTTTCCAAAATGTTTATGTGTTGAGTATTCAATTTCTCTCTTAGCAGGGAGTTAATAAAGGGAAATATTTCGACAAAGCCGACTAGCTGATGACCATCTCAAAGCTGGAAGTATAGTTGCTAATTACTACTCCTTTAGTCCTTAATGTAAGACTTAATTAATTAATTTGATTAGATTAAGAAAGTTTGTTAAGTTATTAGATGGAGCTTTTCAACCAGCTTTATTCCTCCATCTACTGCTTCTCCAAGACTTGTGTAATGATAGCTAATTTGATGATTAGTAACAAGTGATAAGACAAAGATAAGTGATAACGTTGTAGCTCATGCGTGGTAGATCTATGATACGAGGGAAAGTGGTTTATTTAATTAACTAAAAATAATTAGAAATATAACAAATTCAAACTTGTGGGGCGTAAAATTAAAAAGGGTAAAGGTGCATTCATCACCTCGATCTATTTTTGTAGGTGCAATCATCATCCTAAAGTATTTAAGGGTGCAATATACCTTAAAGTATTTTTGGAGGTGTAGCCAACACCCTAATGTATTTTTGGAGGTGCAATGTAATCAGCATCCTAATGTATTAAAAATGGAGCAATTACACCCTTTCACTAATAAAATACTAACTCCATTTGCTGACACACTCTTTCGTTTCCTCTTTCATTTCATCGATCTTCAATATGTTCATCACTTCTTTCCCCTTTTCATTATTTCAACAGGTTCCCCTTTCCTTGTGAGAACTCCTTATCACAGCTATTTTGACTTCGTCTTCTTCACTTCATTGCAGAAATGATAAGGGAACTATGATGGGAAAGATAAACTCCAAACTTTGAGTTATATTTTGTTATTGAAAAGGTGCAATTGCTCTATTTTTAATACACACTAGTATAGAAAAGGGTTTTTAGACCGATTAAAATCGACTTTTTAGACCGGTTTTGGATCCGGTCTTGATACAGCTGGTCTTAAAAGTATGTCATTTTTAAGACCGGTCTTAAAAGTCTAACTTTTAAGACCGGTTATATTAATAACCGGTCTAAAAGTAACAATTTTAAGACCGGTTGTCATGAGCACCGGTCTTAAAAGACCTCTGGTGGAAGGGGTTTTAGAGAAATTTTTAAGACCGGTTGTTAAAAATAACCGGTCTTAAAATTAATTTTAAGACCGGTTCTTTTCAACAACCGGTCTTAAAATTACTTTTAAGACTGGTTATTTTTATAACCAGTCTTAAAATTACTTTTAAGACCCGTTATTTTTATAACCGGTCTTAAAAGTGTTATATTTTGTTTTTTTTAAATGTGTGTGATTAGATTTTTACCAGAACGCATCCTTGAATTGCTACCTGCAATGCTATACTTGTTAAGTGCCATATGGTGTTCAGTTTGCTTCCACTTACAATGTCCTTTTGCTTTATCTTTCCACTTACCATTTCCTTTTGCATTATCCTTCCACTTACCAGTTCCACTTACAATGTTCAGTAGGCATAAATGAATTCAACCATGTCATATATATCATGCAACCAACAAGCTAGTGAATTCATCAAAAAATATAAAAATCATCTTAAAACCAACAAACATGTCAAATTATGCAACCAACAATATTTGCACCCAATTAACCACCATGTCAATTCATCAATATACAGAAAACAATTCTTTAGTTTTACAAGAACTCACTGTTGTAAAAGTTTATAAATGAATTCAGCACAACATTTGCGAATGTGCTCAATATCTTCTTCTAGAAAAGGGTCAGCAAGTTCAAACATCTGAAACACCAAAGCCAGGAAAAACATTAAATTCACTTTAAAAAAATAATAGTACAAAATTTTTGAAATATATATATATATATATATACATTTACCTCTTCAGTAAGTTCTGTTGTGCCTAGGGTAATAATATTATACATGTGCCTAAGAATATACATCCCACACAAGTTGGACCTCGGTGGTTGCCTACGGGTTTGAAAAATAATATGATATTGTTAAAACAAGTATAAAATTAAAGCATGACTTATTATTGAATACATTCTTATTAAAACAAACCAATATGTAACTAACCTTTGGTAAGATCCATGTAGGGTCTCTTACCTCACGCATAGGCCTACCACAAATGTGTTGGAATGTTCGCATAGTCCTATATCATCAAAATCACAAAGGTTACTTATTTTACACAAATTCCATAAATTTTGCACACGAAAGGTAATTAATAATGCAAGAAAACTTACGAGTTCAAGCTTTTCTTCAATTCACTAGTTGGCTTGCTGTGGTGGAGGGAGCATAAGAGGATGACAGAATAACTCCTCTTGCACAAAATAGCCAACTGCCAATGATCACTAAAAAAAGGGAAAACTTTTAAGCAAATATAAAATATTATGTATAGTATGAAATATAAATTTGTCTTACCCATGCAAATATGGAGCCAAGAAACACTCAATTGCAGTTTCACTAAGCCTGTGCGATAAGTATGTGTGTCTGATAGAAGAAGTGGTCCCTTTGTCGTAGAGTTGATGAGGGCATAGGAGTCCAAATTTATCAGTTTTTCCAGAGTCAACCAACCTGTGATGCATCAACCTACAATAATTCAAGCAGGGACATTAAATCAAAGTTTAACGGCGTAATTTGTAAAATATTAACTTCCAATTTGAGAAGATCCTTACATCAAAAAGAGCTGGACAATCGAAATCGTAAGCTGTTGTAGAGGAGCTACCAGGGACATTAAATCATCCCTCTCAAGATAGCGGTGCGCTCCTGACTTGCCAACAACTGACTCAGTAGGCCAATCTCTTGTTCTAAAAGATGTATCATATGCCATCAGAATCACTTGCTGCATGACATTCAATGGAGGCCGTGAAACATCTTGAGTGGAGGGAGGTGGAGGTGGAGGCGGAGGCGGGGATTCCTCAGCTCGATCAGAAACAAGGTTCTTTGGCCACAAGATGAAAGAGTTGATGACATCGCCCACAACCTTGAAGTCATCAACAGGGATAGGGAGAGGTGCATCTGCAACGATCACCTCTTCAACTGCCACTCTGACTTAATCATCCTTTATTTCTTGGTGGTGGACAGTTGATCCCAAGTTGTGCACGCTCCTCCGTGCAACCAATCGTCTCAGAGGATCCTCCACAAACAAGTCACAAAGCTCACCAATTTGGCCGCCAGGACCCTCTGATGACTGACCAATGCAACTCCCTTTAGTGCTCTGTTTAGGGTTTAGGGAATGAGCCTGGGGAGCACTGGTATTTGCTTCTCTTGTGCTCGTCATGATCATCCATTCCTCCTTCATCTTGCTGAACCTTTCTTCAAATCGTGCATCAAATGATGCTTCTACCTCGGCCCTAGCTTCCGCCCTCACAGTGGCCAATATACACTCCATCTCCTCCCTAGTCACCATACCACTTGAGGAACGGCGTGAGGGTGCTCTAAAATAATCCCTTATGCCTACCCCTCCTCCAATCCCCCTGACACGGCCGGGATGCTCAGGTTTTCCTGTAGCTACGGTCAGGATGTCATTCCTCCCATCCGACCTAAACAATCCCTCGGCTTGTTTTTTTTGAAGCTCCTCTTATAAGACAGATGACAAATGTTAGTAATGAAATTTGTTTACTAAATAATTAATAACAACAAGTTAACAACAATACTTACAATTTTCTCACCGACTACACGAGATTGTTCATTCGTATAAGACCCTGTTCGCTACCGCAAGTGCACGGATCGCGTCAAGTAATACAGTGATAAGTGAGATCGTTCCGTCGAGGATTTGAATAACAAATAGTCAAACAATGGCCTGATGTATTCGATTAAGTTGATTCTGACAAAATATGTTGGGTTTAAGAAAAACAGAACTATTAATTGAAATGACAGCAACTAAGGAAAAATACTGACAGAGTATGCTTCTTTGAGAAATTAATCAAGTGGAGTGAATCTAGGATTGCTCTCTCCTTTTGTATATCATGAACTCAATCTACTCCCTCTTCAATATTACTATTTATGGGTTGTATATGTGTCAGTCTGAGGTTCAATATTCATTGGTTAAGCTCTCTCAAGTCATAACCAAGTCTATATTTTCCAATTAGATGCACAATCTCTTGCTACACTTAAGGGAAAATAATCATTAAACAACCTCCTCACCTTGACAATGCTAGGTTAATAACTATGTCTCCATGTCATTAACAAACCCTCCATTTAATCCTCTAAACTTTAGGTCTAGCATAACTCTACCCACGTTCTTCAATTAGATTAACTCTCTCAAGCTTAATCTAGTTGAACATGTTATTCATAGTGCTAGCAATTCATGAATGTCAGTGAAAACAGAGAAGAGTTAACACATATAAACCATTAGCTAAAGAAGAGGAAGAAGAATTCGAGTTTAATCCATACAAAAGAATTGAACAATCCTAGAATGAGAAACCTAGCTACTCATGTTCAAAAACGAATTACAAATAACAGGAATAAAAGTTGCCATAGCAGAATCACAGTGGAGAAAGGGAATGAATACAGAAGGATTAAGAAAACGGGAGTGAAATCTCCTCTAATCTTCAAGCCCTCTTGATTCTCCTTGATTCTGGCAGGTTCCAGCACTCAGCACCTCTCCAGCCGCCTCTGTCAATCTTTCCCAATTCGGAATCCCCTCTTCAAAACCCTGGGTTTGCCTTTTATATCATCTCAGCTGTCAAAACGCACATGTTCATTTTTGGGGTTGGGCCGCGGCCCAAGAGTCTCTGACCTCAGGTATATGCTTGTGGGCCGCGGCCCACACCTTTCTGTGCTGCTCTCTGTATCCTGGGCTGCGGCCCACAACTTTCTGTGCTAGTGTGGGCATATTGGGCCGCGGCCCAAAACTCTCTGGGCTCCGTTTGTTCTGTTCTGATCTTCCAGCTGGTCTTTCATTCACTGGTGATCAGCTTCCACTTCCTTCCTCTCTTTTTCACCACCTGCAGCTTCCTCTGGGTTAGCCCTGCCTTAATCTGTACCAATTCACATAAAGAGCTTTCACACAAAGTTAGACATTCATAGCAATTAGGGAGTAATGTCTTCCACAATTTCATTTTGCTGTGCATATCATGAGAAAAACACAATTCATCCCTTTAATCCTTTCTAATGCCTACTTATGCATCCAAAGTGAAGTGAAAAGGTATGAAATATGAAATTCTAGTAAGAATTTCCTGAAGTTAACACACCCCCAAACTTGAACTTTTGCTCGTCCTCGAGTAAACTCACTCCTTCACCAACCTAATGCTCACGCATGACCCTCTTCTCTTAAGCTACTCATGTCACCAAATATACATGCTTGCTTGGTTCATAAAAAAAAACTAATTCCCTGGTCATTGTCAACTGAGTGTATGTTCAACAAGAGTTGTCCAACACTCTTCTTTCATTCATCAAGACCAGGGACTATATTTCAGCATGCATGATTCGGAATCATTATCTAGACCTAATCCATTGCATTCTCCTTCCTTTTACTTGGATTCAATTCACACACTTTCAGTGTCCCAGGAACTTTAAGGTTGCATGGAATTGTTCATTGTTGACGCTTTGAGCTAACACAGAGTTCAGTTTTAGGTAATGTAAAGGGAATAGGCTACAGCTAAATCAACCACAGTCATGTGCACAAGAAAACACTCACTGCTATATGTGTTTAATCCTCACACTTAGGGTTAATTTCGCTCCATACCACTTATAGCAGGTCCTGCCATTGGCTTGTAGAAATTCTACTCTCTCCACCACTTGTACACCTAGATTTATGAATCAAGGGGGCTTTTACCAGGGTTGTATTGTTGGAAATGGTCTAGTGGGAATGACTAATGGAATAAGTGCCATGCATGCTGAGGCATATATAATGATAATGACATCTCTCTTTCTTTTCTCTCTCTCTCTCTCTCTCTCTCTCTCTCTCTCTTCTTTTTTTTTTTGAACATATCGATTTTCTTTTACTCCTTCCTTCTTTTCTTTTGTAACTTGCGTACCTCAACACTTATTGAAACAAGTAGTAAATCAAATGCTAACTCACTGCTTTTCTAAGTATCATTCAATTACAAAGCAACAGCATGCACGACTTGTGAAATGTCAAATTTTTGAAGAAAGAAAAGGTGAATGGCTCAAAGGGGGTGATCAAAGGATGAATGTGAAAGGTTTGTGTTTAGGTTAATGGGTTTAGAAATGAATGCCCCTATCATTTTCACTAATCCACATGCAACTGTGATTTCGAAAAAGAATTTAAACAAGTTCTAGAGGTACACTGGCATAAATGGCACAATCACTCTAATGAATAAAATTCAGGCTCAAAACCCTTCCAACAGAGGTTTCTCCTCTCTTGTGCACAACCCCCATGGTTAATTCAACCTTAACTTATTTCGAATACATTAACTTAACTGATCCATATGCTAACACTATGCGCCATAACCACAGCCACTTCCATACAATTTACTCAGAAACATACAGTTCCGTGAAAATGAAAAGAAAATGCTTAAGAAGCGTGTGCCCCGCTCATCTCTTCCCAGGAATTCAACTACAATTTCAAAGGTCTTGCCATGAAAACAATTCATACATGTCATGTGTAACTGAGAACCAAGCAGTCATGAATATCCAGTATTTGACTCAACTCAGCCATCCAATACAATTTCCAGACATTTTAGCTCAAAGAAATGGCGTAAAGCAAGTTTAAACACATGCATGCAAATATTATCAGCACCCCTAAACTTGAGGGAGACAGTGTCCCCACTGTCATAAGACACATTGTGTCACAGATAGCACCTGCAAAGAAACGAGCATACAACCAACTACAGGTATAACATTGAACACCAGAGATATTGAAATCATAATATCCAATAACATGTGAAACCACTGATGTCAAGTAATGAAATATCAACTGTAACCACAGTACTGAAACAAAGTCTGAACATATCCAGAGAAAATGAAAAACAACAGTAACAATGGTAAACAAAACTAAGGCTAGTCCTCGCCATCACTATCACTGGCGGCTGCATCAGTACTGTCCCCCTCAACATCGTCATCTCCACCGGCAGCACCAACCTCCGCGCCCTCATCATCGTCACTGGCCTGAGCAGGAGCAGGGACATGAGCAGCAAATAACTCCTCTAGCCTGGTCAGGCGAACACCGTGATCCTGTAGATAAGTAAGGCACTGGGCAGCAGTGGCTTCTGTGCGCTGAATAGCCGCAAAGATCACGTCCAGAGTGACGGTAGACTCAGAGGAGGCAGGGGCATCTGATGGTTCGCCCTGCTCCTGGGGGAATGGAATGTCAGGAGACGGATGAGAGGGTCCTCCCTGCTGAAAGAAGGGGTCGGTCGGTGCACGCTGGGAGGCTCGAACTTGCTCGTCTGGTCGTGGCTTGATGCTCAAGTAGTTGAATTTTTTAAGAGGCTTGAACATAACATCGGAAGCCACCGCGGCTACACCCACCGATGTGCAGAAAGAGGAAATGAGGTGCGGCAGTATCAGACCAACCGAATGATCTCGGGCATGGTTACGAAGAGTCTGATAAATCAAGGCGCCAAGATCAACAGGTTCCTTCTTCATAAGCAAGTAGATGAGGAGAGCCTGGTCTCTAGAGAGGCGACTCCTCTGCGATGACGGCCAGAAGTAGTCCTTGCCGAAATGCAGCCACACCCGAGCCTCCACTGATAACTGAGCCCGAGGTAAATGTTTCTGTGCCCCTCCGCGAGTCTGCCACGCTACTTGGTGGTTGTACACTAGCAACTGTGAAATCTCATCATCAGGGATGTCGTCCTCACTATCCACTAATTGCTTGTACCTGCACTCCTCAACAGCAGGAAGTGCGGTAAACTGCCGAAAGCTCTCAAGAGTAAAGTCCACTTCGACTCCACGCTGAGAAAATCGCCAAATGGGGTGGACACAGGCTTTGGCGTAGAAATCCTGGACAAGCTGAAGGTTGCCGTCACCTTTAGGATCCATAAGCCTCTGCAGGTGATAGGTGCGTGTGGCAAGATAGTAAAACTCGTACGAGGCGTTGAACGGGAATTCCCGTTCCTGCAGCAAAGGTCGGGTGACAATCTTGGCCTTGGCCTCAGCAACGGCCCTAGGACCGGAGCGATCAGCAACACGCTTGGCCGGCATAGTAGCTACTAGAGAAGACAGGGGACAGCGAAAACCAATGAATACTCAAACAGGCACTAAACATGGGCACCAGGACCAGAATCAAACAATGCAATGATGACCCCCCCAAACTTATGACCTAAGAGTCGCAAATCTGTTCAATAAGATTCCAAACCTCAACCTAGTCATCAAGACCTCATACATCACTTAATCAACTCAGCAGAATGCTTAAGATTAGTATAATGTCAGGAAATTATCATCGCACATTTATTTCAAAATAAGCAGCACATTGTGACGAGCACAAAACAGGATCAATAATAGTTGATAGTGTATGTTCACTGAGGCAGTTTGCATGTGTGGACATTGGAAGCATGTTGTGTGATGTGACCATATGAAACACAATTCGCACATACCAGACATGCACAATTCCATGGATAAAATCAACAGAAGAAGTTTAATGCATGCATCACAGATTTGCCCAATAAGGGAACATACACAACCTTGCACAATATGTCAATTTTGAAATGGATTATGACACCTTTGAAGTATAATGAAAACATGATATCCCTAGACAGAGAATTCAAGTCCAGCCACAACCAATGCAGACCAGAACAGAGCAATATATTTACATATCCTGGAATCAACAATTGAAGCATCTCTTATACCAATGATGATAAACAATAGGATGTAAAACAGTTAACAAGCAGGCCACAGGTACAGAGTGTATAGTACATTGCAAAAACTTTTTTTCAACAGTTTGAGGACAATATGCACGCGCAGCAAAACTAGACATCCCGTAACTTACCAATGTCCCATGAAACTCATACTTCTGCATTTCATAGCCTAAAACATGCTATATCAAGTCAAACCTAAAGCTTAGCAATGCCTATCACTGTAAGTCCAGAGATTTTGTAAAAACATTGGCAATGAAGCATAGACTCAAAATAGGGCAATGGTACACTAGGGAATTCAGAATGAATTGACGGCATGTTTGCGATTCTTATGACAAAAGAATGCACTAAAGCCTATACATTGCCCTTGAAACCAATTAAGTACAACAGAATTGCGACTGTTACGCCTAATTCCGCAAATGAAAATCGACCTAACTACCCCCAAATGCGAGTAACAGAGCGAGATTTAGACTTCTTACCTCAAATGTAGAGAGAAGTACGAGATTAGAGGAGAAATCAAAGGGGAATACTCCACTTGTAGAGCCTAGGGCGTCTTCCACAGCAGGGGCGATCTCGGTTGTGCAGCACCCCCTCCAACGATAGAGTAGACGGAAATAGATTGCAGAATTGAGAAGGGGATGAAGGAGAAACAAGGGAGGAAGGGGAAATTGAAAGGGGGAAAGGGAGGGAAAGAGGTCGACTATGAGGGAAGAGAGATCTGGGGAGGGAGGCGGCTGCTGAAAGAAGAGATTAGGAGAGGAATAAACGCGCAGCAGGGTTTTAAAAACCCTGCTGTCGCGTCTGGGCCGCGGCCCAAAGATTTGTGGGCTGCGGCCCAGAACTTTCTGAGCTTCACTGGAATCCTTGGGCCGCGGCCTAGAACTTTCTGGGCAGCAATGTTTTCCTTGGGCCGCGGCCCAGAACTTTCTGGGCATCAATGTTTTCCTTGGGCCGCGGCCCAGAACTTTCTGGGCAGCAATGTTTTCCTTGGGCCGCGGCCCATGAGTCTGTGGGCCGCGGCCTAGAACTTTCTGGGCTCTTACTGGGATTCTTGGGCCGCGGCCCAGAACTTTCTGACTACAGACAGCCAGTTCTGGGCATTTCTAAGCCTATCCGTTTCCACATATGCATATAATCCACTATAATTATCATTGACACACAGCATACAAACCATTGGCTATTCCATTAAGAGTATCAGAGCTATGCCATACTTTCACAAGATGATTTTCACAATCAACACTCCTAAACCACACATTCCTATGATTAAAATTTCCTCCTAAAGCAGGATTTTCTATGTGTGATCTACCATGTGCCAAGTTTAAGCCAAAAATCATGCATAGTGCTTCTCTAACAGTCAATGCATGTCTCATATCATATCCCAGGCACCAGAACACACAAGCATGCATAAGAGTTTAAGAACTTCCCTGGAATATGCCTGTCCCATCAAGATGCCACCTCTTTTTCCTAGCCATTTTCTCGTTCTCAACAACCTTCAGTTTGACCTCCCTTTCTTCCTACACAAAGTAAAAGACCAAACATAAACCTACTAACATATGCTAAAGTCAAAGAAACTAAAAAGATTAAGTTCAGAACTTGGGTTGCCTCCCAAGAAGCGCTTAGTTTATAGTCCTTAGCCTGACTTTTCACTTTGGTCAGTCCTCATTTGATAAGTAGATGGTGGATACAAGTCTATCCACATCTCCGCCCCAATAATGCTTTAACCGCTGACCATTAGCTTTGAATCTCTCACCCTTCTCATTTTCCAGCTCGACATCACCATATTTTGATGCCTGAATAACCTTGAATGGCCCAGACCATCGAGATTTAAGCTTTCCAGGGAAGAGCCTCAGTTTGGAATTGTAAAGAAGAACAGTTTGTCCCGGTTCAAAGCTCTTGGGACTGATTTTTCTGTCATGATCCCTCTTTGTCTTTTCTTTGTAAATCCGTGAACTTTCATAGGTATTTAAATGGATCTCATCCAGCTCATTGAGTTGGAGTAACCTCTTTTCTCTTACTGCTTGTGGATCAAAATTTAATTTCTTAATGGCCCAATATGCTCCATGTTCCAATTCTACAGGTAGATGGCAAGCTTTTCCAAACACTAATCGATATGGAGACATACCAATAGGTGTTTTGTAAGCTGTTCGATAGGCCCACAATGCATCATCTAACTTGGAGGACCAGTCTTTCCTAGTGGTGTTCACCATCTTCTCCAAAATGTTTTTGATTTCTCGGTTGGAAATCTCAGCTTGGCCATTTATTTGGGGGTGGTAAGGCAATGCTACTTTGTGTCTCACACCATATTTCTTCATCAACATCTGAAATTGATGATTGCAGAAATGTGATCCGCCGTCACTGATAATGGCTCTCGGTGTGCCAAACCTTGTGAAAATGTGCTTCTTAAGGAACTTCAGTACCGTCTTGGCATCATTAGTCACACAAGCCATAGCTTCCACCCATTTTGATACATAGTCCACACCCACTAAAATGTGTTCATTGTTGAAGGATTTAGGGAATGGACCCATGAAATCAATCCCCCAAACATCGAAGAGCTCAACTTCTAACATGTTATTCAATGGCATCTCATTCCTTCTGGAGATGTTCCCCACTCTTTGGCATCGATCACATCGGAGGGCAAAAGTATAAGCATCTTTAAACAATGAAGGCCAATAAAATCCACTTTGAATCACTTTCGCAGCAGTTTTCTCTCCTCCAAAATGACCACCATACTCAGATGAATGACAACAATGCAGAATGCACTCTTGTTCATTTTCTGGAACACACCTTCAAATGAGTTGGTCGGGGCACCGCTTGAATAAGTAAGGTTCATCCCAAAAGTACTTCTTCACTTCATGCAAAAACTTACGCTTTTGATGAGAATTGAACTCTGGAGGTAGCACTCCACAAACCAAATAATTCACAAAATCAGCAAACCATGGTGTGGATGAATGATCAACAAAGAAAAGCTGTTCATCCGGAAATGATGCTTGGATCATGTCAGACTCATCAAATTGAACCTCAGTGCTCAGCCTTGAGAGGTGGTCGGCTACTTGATTTTCTGTACCTTTTCTGTCAACTATATTTAGGTCAAACTCTTGAAGTAGGAGCACCCAGCGAATGAGTCTAGCTTTAGAGTCCTTCTTGGTGAGAAGGTACTTGAGAGCTGAATGATTGGTGTACACAGTCACCTTAGTACCTACAATGTATGGTCTGAACTTCTCACATGCATACACTATGGCAAGTAACTCTTTTTCAGTGGTAGTGTAATTGAGTTGAGCACCATCAACAGTTTTACTCGCATAATATATAGGGTGGAAGAGTTTTTCTGCCTTTTGCCCCAAAACAGCACCAACAACATAATCACTTGCATCGGCCATAATAATGAAAGGTACAGCCCAATCTGGAGCTACTAAGATAGGAGCTGAAATAAGACGCTTCTTTAATTCTTCAAAAGCATGCAAGCACTCATCATCAAACTTGAATTCCACATCTTTTTCCAAAAGCTTAGAAAGGGGTTTGGAAATTTTTGAAAAATCCTTGATAAACCGCCGATAGAACCCAGCATGTCTAAGAAAGCTCCGGATACCCTTTGTATTAGTGGGTGGTGGTAGTTGCTCAATAATGGCAATTTTTGCCCTATCTACTTCCAACCCGTTCCTCGACACTCTATGGCCAAGTACAATGCCTTCTTGCACCATGAAGTGGCATTTCTCCCAATTGAGAATTAGGTTTGCCTCTTCACACCTTGTAAGCACAGCATCTAGATTCTCCAAACATGAGTCAAAAGATGGACCAAAGACAGAAAAATCATCCATGAATACCTCAATTGTTTTCTCAATCATATCAGCAAAAATGGACATCATACATCGTTGAAAAGTGGCTGGTGCATTGCATAGTCCAAAGGGCATTCTTCTGAAAGCAAACGTGCCATATGGACAAGTGAAGGTGGTCTTCTCTTGATCTTCTGGGGCTATGGTAATTTGGTTGTACCCGGAATATCCATCAAGGAAACAAAAGAATTCCTGACCAGCTAACTTGTCCAACATTTGATCTATGAATGGCAAAGGAAAATGATCTTTTCTTGTAGCTGTGTTGAGCTTCCGATAATCCATACACACCCGCCAACCAGTCACCGTGCGAGTAGGAATTAGTTCATTTTGGGTGTTAGCCACTACAGTCATGCCACCCTTCTTAGGGACACATTGAACTGGGCTTACCCATGAACTATCAGAGATAGGGTACACAATTCCAGCGGAGAGCCACTTAAGTATTTCTTTCTTGACCACTTCCTTCATGATTGGATTCAATCGCCTTTGATGCTCAATAGAAGTTTTATGATCATCTTCTAACAAGATTTTGTGCATACACATAGAAGGGCTGATTCCCTTAATGTCAGCTATGGTCCAACCTATGGCTTTCTTGTGGTCTTTTAAAACTCGTAGGAGCTTTTCCTCTTGCAGATTCGAAAGATCGGAAGAGACAATCACTGGTAATGTGTCGGCCTCTCCTAAGTAGACATACTTAAGATGAGATGGTAAGGGCTTCAACTCAAGAGATGGTGGAACTTCAATAGATGGCTTTAAAGGAGTGCTCAATGCCTCAGCCACCTCAAGTGGCTCAAAATTCCTTTGTCTTGAGTGAGGGAATGCCTCCATACGAAAAAGGTTTTCAATAGCCTCTTCATCAAATTCATCTAGATTCTTTTCCCCAATTAAAAATGCCTCTAGAGGATCTTTAATCATAGGAGCATATGCCTCTTGAGGAATGAGTGAATCCAATATGTCCACAAACGAGCATTGAGCTGAATCATCATGGAACTTCAAGGCTTTTGGCATGTTAAAGACCACTTTTTCATCGTCTACCCTTAAAGTAATTTCACCCTTTTCCACATCGATAAGAGTCCTTGCTGTAGCTAAAAATGGACGGCCTAAAATGAGTGGGATCTTCCAATCAACTTCACAATCAAGCACCACAAAATCTGCTGGAAAGATGAATTTGTCTACCTTTACTAACACATCTTCAATAATTCCTCTAGGCTTAGAAATACTCTGGTCAGCAAATAGAAGGGTAACTGTGGTAGGCCTTGGTTCTCCTAGCCCCAATTGGTTAAAAACAGCCAAGGGCATCAAATTTATGCTAGCACCCAAGTCACATAGAGCTTTACCATTGAAGTTTGTGCCAATATTACAAGAAATATAAAAACTACCCGGATCTTTCAACTTGGTGGGTAACTTCCTTTGGATCACAGCACTGCATTCTTCGGTTAAAGCTACAGTTTCAAATTCATTGAATCGCCTCTTCTTAGACAACACATCCTTTAGAAACTTGGCATATTTAGGCATCCCCTCTAAAGCTTCAGCAAAAGGAATGTTGACATGTAGCTGCTTAAACATATTCACAAACTTTTTGAATTGTGCATCTTCCTCCTTCTTTTTGAATCTTTGAGGAAATGGTAAAGGAGGCATAATAGTAGATGTGGTTGGTTTACTCTTCTTTTCATCATTCAGCTCTTGTTCTCTCTTCTTGCTCTTGCCAACATCATCCACTCTGCCCTCAGTGTGCTTTCTCCTCTTAGTCTCCTCATCTTCCACCATAATTTCTGGAGTTATGACTTCCTCCTCTTCAACTTCAGTGTCCACTGGATCATCTTGCTTTGGTCCATTTGTGCTCGAGCTAGGCATGTTCGGAAGCACCTTGCCACTTCTCAAATGAATGGCCTAACATTCTTCTTTTCCACCCCTCTTTGGGTTAGGGATGGTATCACTTGGGAGACCGTTTCGAGCCATGGCATTTACTTGAATAGCTAGTTGTCCCACTTGAACTTCAAGGTTTTTGATAGCGGACTCATGAAGAGAAAAAGTGACCTTACTCTCACCCCTTGAAGATTCCACTTCTGATAAGATACGGGCCAACATCTTGTCCGTCTTAGATTCTTCTTCTTTTGCAGGAGCTTGCCTTGATGGCATAGGAAAACCCGGTGGATGAACCGGCTTGGTGCCAGAAGTAGACTCATGAGGAGGGTTCAATGTGTTACCTTGACTCCAAGAAAAGTTGGGATGAGCTCTCCACGCACGATTGTAAGTTTGTGAATATGGATTACCTTGAGAAGGTTGAAATTTGCCCATATAATTGACAGATTCAGCGCCCATATAGAGAGGGCAATTGTCCGGCATGTGGACATCATTGCATTGCTCACATACAATCGGAGTAGCTTGAACAGAATGCACACCATGAGCATTGCCCTTGTTTATTTGAGACTTTAAGACATCAAAACGTTTGTTCAACGCGGACAAAATTGTGGCAATTTGTGATGAAGAGTCTTCTTTTGTGTTGAGTAGGGCTGGTGTAATTGGAGTTCTCCTATCATTTCCCTGGGTGTTATTTGCAGATAATTGGTCCAGAAGTCTGAAAACTTCATTGACAGGCACATTCCGGTAACCTCCATTAGTCATAGAGTCCACCATTGCTTTGGATTGAGGATTCAATCATGTGCAGAAAATTTGGATCACTACCCACTTGTCCACCCCATGGTTGGGGCATTGTTTCATTAGCATCTTGTACCTTTCCCATGCGGCATACAAATGCTCATCCGGCTGTTGTCTAAAACTTAGAAACTCGTCCCTTGCTTCCACTGATTTATCGTCGGAGAAAAACCGAGCTCTAAATTTAGCTTCAAGATCAGCCCAAGAGGTTATGGATCCCTCAGGGAGATTGTTGAACTAATCTCTTGCCTTCCCTTGCAGAGAGAGAGGGAATAGGCGCAACCGCAGTACATCTTGAGGAACACCATTCTGCTTGAAGGAGTCACACACCTCCAAGAAATACATCAAATGCTTGTTGGTGTCTTCATTGTACAGGCCATGGTACAACCCGTGCATCTGCAGCATCGTTATCATCACCGGTTTGATCTCGAAGGTGTGTGCTTGCATCTCCGGCATCCGGATGCACGATTGAGTTCCTCTCATATTCCGGGTGGCAAAGTCGTTGACAATGGCTCTATCATATTCATCTGCCATTGTGTCAGCTTCAGTTTCAGCACCAAACTCAGATTCTGCTGTTGTTTCTGTACCAGATTCAGATTCTGCTGCTGATTCTGGGTCGGCCTCAATGCGCTGTACTCTGTCCAGCACCACAATCAGTTTGTTTCCTTGCAAATGTTGCATGAACTGGACTGATACCTGCGAAAAGGACGCGACAGCAAGTATCAAGCTGCACAAGTGAAATTGAATTCAGAAAACAATGACAGAAAAATTATAACTCTAACTAAAGAATCAAGCGAAATCTACTAACATAAGCCTAAGGTCAACTAAAATATTTGTTAAACCAATCCCCGGCAACGGCGCCAAAAACTTGTTCGCTACCGCAAGTGCACGGATCGCGTCAAGTAATACAGTGATAAGTGAGATCGTTCCGTCGAGGATTTGAATAACAAATAGTCAAACAATGGCCTGATGTATTCGATTAAGTTGATTCCGACAAAATATGTTGGGTTTAAGAAAAACAGAACTATTAATTGAAATGACAGCAACTAAGGAAAAATACTGACAGAGTATGCTTCTTTGAGAAATTAATCAAGTGGAGTGAATCTAGGATTGCTCTCTCCTTTTGTATATCATGAACTCAATCTACTCCCTCTTCAATATTACTATTTATGGGTTGTATATGTGTCAGTCTGAGGTTCAATATTCATTGGTTAAGCTCTCTCAAGTCATAACCAAGTCTATATTTTCCAATTAGATGCACAATCTCTTGCTACACTTAAGGGAAAATAATCATTAAACAACCTCCTCACCTTGACAATGCTAGGTTAATAACTATGTCTCCATGTCATTAACAAACCCTCCATTTAATCCTCTAAACTTTAGGTCTAGCATAACTCTACCCACGTTCTTCAATTAGATTAACTCTCTCAAGCTTAATCTAGTTGAACATGTTATTCATAGTGCTAGCAATTCATGAATGTCAGTGAAAACAGAGAAGAGTTAACACATATAAACCATTAGCTAAAGAAGAGGAAGAAGAATTCGAGTTTAATCCATACAAAAGAATTGAACAATCCTAGAATGAGAAACCTAGCTACTCATGTTCAAAAACGAATTACAAATAACAGGAATAAAAGTTGCCATAGCAGAATCACAGTGGAGAAAGGGAATGAATACAGAAGGATTAAGAAAACGGGAGTGAAATCTCCTCTAATCTTCAAGCCCTCTTGATTCTCCTTGATTCTGGCAGGTTCCAGCACTCAGCACCTCTCCAGCCGCCTCTGTCAATCTTTCCCAATTCGGAATCCCCTCTTCAAAACCCTGGGTTTGCCTTTTATATCATCTCAGCTGTCAAAACGCACATGTTCATTTTTGGGGTTGGGCCGCGGCCCAAGAGATGGTGGGCCGCGGCCCAAGAGTCTCTGACCTCAGGTATATGCTTGTGGGCCGCGGCCCAAGAGGTGGTGGGCCGCGGCCCACACCTTTCTGTGCTGCTCTTTGTATCCTGGGCCGCGGCCCACAACTTTCTGTGCTAGTGTGGGCATATTGGGCCGCGGCCCAAAACTCTCTGGGCTCCGTTTGTTCTGTTCTGATCTTCCAGCTGGTCTTTCATTCACTGGTGATCAGCTTCCACTTCCTTCCTCTCTTTTTCACCACATGCAGCTTCCTCTGGGTTAGCCCTGCCTTAATCTGTACCAATTCACATAAAGAGCTTTCACACAAAGTTAGACATTCATAGCAATTAGGGAGTAATGTCTTCCACAATTTCATTTTGCTGTGCATATCATGAGAAAAACACAATTCATCCCTTTAATCCTTTCTAATGCCTACTTATGCATCCAAAGTGAAGTGAAAAGGTATGAAATATGAAATTCTAGTAAGAATTTCCTGAAGTTAACAGACCCGCTCCTCTTTTGGCAAGCGAACAACCACTTCTCTTCTCGACGTATCGGAGATGGTGGAGAAAGAAGAACAGAAGGATCGGATTGAGCTGCTTCTTCCAATCTCTTCCGTTTGGCCGCCAACAAGTCTTTTTCGGCCTTCGCATACCCCCCACAAGACATTGTATGGGGGCAATCATTCTTTCTACCACTCTCTTGGGCCTTTTTCCTTTTTTCCTGTGAATAAGAAATCAAAATTAAGTCATTGTAAATCAATAAAGACAATTCATAATTCATAAGCAAATCAATTGCAAAATAAGTCAACAACTCACCAATGCTTTTGGAGTAGTCCGAAGCCGTCTAAATTCTTGCCAAGTCTGTTCGTCAATAAAAGAATACTGCTCGCACGGATTAGGAAGAGGCTGACCTTCTTCCACCTCGATATGCACGTAATTATTGGCTAGATTTGTCTTAAACTTCCTCCAGCGTTCATCACAATACGTCATTGTCTTGTCATACAAGACTTCACTCTCAGGAATGTCGTAAGTGAGCTGGATAGTTTCCCAAATATGTCGCATCACACCTCTATCGACATTTCTCCACTGCTCTATCAAGATGCTAGGCTTGTTGCGTGCTAGGAGGCCGACAAAACTCCTATACCGTTGGGCATTAGGCCTGATTGGTTTCCAATATTTATCAAACTCAATCAGAATCTTTCCCCCGGTATTCCGATTGAGAGGAATGTCTCTCAATCGGGTGGCTCTCCTACCCCTTCGTCTAGGCCGGTTACGTGGCTCATTGTGTTCCTGACTCGGAGCATTGCTAGGCTCGCTTTGATTTGGATTAGTTGGATCGGGAGTACCCTCACTAGGACGACTTATTGTCTAAAAACACTTTAAGAACACTATTTAAGGCAATTTTGCTACACGGTGCTTATTGTTATAACACGGCACTATCTACAAAGGCAATTTCCAAGTTATGCAAACATGAACAAATAATTGCAATGCACAAGTTGAAGGAGGAATGATTAATTGCAATTGAAAAAGCAATTCCCTAAAGCAAGTTTTCATATTGGTAAAGATTTTAAATTCAAATCGCAGGGCCGAATCAAAAGAAGGAAACCAGAAGCTACAAAATCAATATGGAAATCAATATATATTGTCACTCTTACTCAACTGATTGGCCTATGCGCAGGCATATATAGATCATTTTTATAAAAATGATACCCTTTTCTGACACATGCATGTGACAACTATGTTGATAAGCTATCCACATGCAAATAAAGTCGCACTAGCTCATTGTTGGTGACCCAATCTGTATGTATATAGAGTCGTTATTCTTATTTTCTTGGCAACTTCATTCTAAATGATACTAGTCATTAGTTTAGCTGTTTGAAATACATCTAATCCAATATGTACGTTCGTTCATGTTCACATGTTGCGGCTGCTGTTTGCAAATGGAAAACCACCAAAATAAACCCACGTCCACAATTTCAGAATAATTCAACCGTACCTTAAACCTTTGCTTGTGGATCCTCTTATTCCTCTGGATTTGAACAGTCCTTGGCCACTTGCTGCAGGAATCGAACAAAGAAAATGGAGGATAAGTAATCTCACAATTTCAATGAAAAACCCAAAAATGAAATGGAAACACAAACCTGACAATAAAAACGAGGTTGAGAATGAAACCAATCGGAGGGAACAAATGACGATAGCCTTTCGACAATGAATTCAATAGTAAATCTCCGTTGACGGCGGCGAAAATAAGGACGGAGAAGAGAAGGGGAAAGGAGGAGCTGCCGCGAACAGACGCAGGGGTTTCACTGATGTGCTTGACTCTTGAAATGAAATTTCAGAGCTAAATTTAGGCGGGTTTTGAAATCCAGGTCAGTTTTAAGACCGGTTTTCAATTACAACCGGTCTTAAAAGTAATATTTAAGACCGGTTCTATCTTAAAACCGGTTTTAAAATATATTTAAGACCGGTTATTAATACATAACCAGTCTTAAAAATTGAAACTTTGTAAGACTTGTTATTAATTAATAACCGGTCTAAAATTTTGAATTTTTAAGATCGGTTTTTATTTACAACCGGTCTTAACAATAATAAACATTTTATTTTTATGATTGTCTTTAATTCAGATAATATTTTCTAGACCGGTTATTTTTAAAACCGGTCTAGAAAATATATCACATATTTTTATTTTTTTATTGTATATATTTTAAGACCAGTTGTTTTGTAACCAGTCTTAAAATTATTTTTAAAACCGGTTTTTTATATAACCCGTCTTAAAAGACCGGTTATATTAATAACCGGTCTTAATATTTTATCATAATTACAAAAATGCCACCGGTCATATTTTTTAGACCTTATCCGATGTAACCGGTCTAAATGTTGCGGTCTAAAAACCCTTTTCTGTACTAGTGACATTAGGGGTAAAATTGTACCCTTAAATACAAAAAGAAGGGATGAACATGTTGAAGATTGATGAAAGAGGAAAGGAAAGAGTGTGTTACCAAACAGAGTTAGTATTCTGTTAGAAAAAGGGTGTAATTGCTCCACTTCTAATATATTAGGGTACTAATTGCACCTCCAAAAATAGTTTAGGATGCTGATTGCACCCTTAAATACTTTAGGTGATGATTGCACCTCCAAAAATAATTTAGGGTGCTGATTGCACCCTTAAATACTTTAAGGTACTGATTATACCTCCAAAAATAGATCGGGGTGGTGGATGCACCTTTACTCAATTAAAATTGCAGATTGATAAAAAAGTTTAAAAGTAAAATTATCTCACGTAATGAAAACAATTCCTAAACTTATCCATAATTAAAAAAAAACTTTTAATATGATTAAAATAAGAAATATTTTAGGGAAAGTTTCATTGAGCCCCAAAGATGTAATATAATTTCAATCAACCCTCAAAACTTTCTGAAACTTCACTGCACTCCCTTGGGTTAAAATGAAATTAAGTTTTGGGATGAAAAGACAATGATTTTCTTTCTTTTTTTCCTTGTAAATTGTCTTATTTGTCTTGTAAATTGTCTTATTTGTCCTGTAAATGCCCATATTCATCTTAATAATTTTCATATTTGTCTTATAAATGGTCAAAATATTTTTAATTCTCTAGGTTCTTTTGAATCCCTTTATTTTTCTTGTAAATGCTCATATTTATCTTGTGAATTTCCATATTTATCTTGTAAATGGCCAAAATATTTTTAATTCCCTAGGTTCTTTTGAATCCCTTTTATTTGTCTTGTAATAATGTTCTTATTTGTCTTGTACATGCTCTTCTGAAAAAAATAAAAAAGGGCATGATTGTCTTATTACCCATAAAACTTAATTTCATTTTGTCCCATGGGGGTACAATAAAGTTTCAGAAAGTTTTGGGAGTTGACTGAAATTATGTCACATCCTCGGGGCTCAATGAAATTTTTCCAATATTTTTTCTATAGGATATGTTTTGAATAAATTCTTCATTAATTTCATGAGTCAATATAAACATAAAATGAAGCGGACAAGCCCAGATATAAATGATGCAGTTTGTTTAAAAAAATTGAAAATTGTGTCCAAAAGCAGGCATCGCAAGAATGGAAATCAGACAAACAAAACCTCAAACATGGTGTACAATGAGTTATTTTATAATTAATTTGGTAGTATGATGTTAATGACAATTAGTTTTGTTGTCTTATGTGATTATATATTGTAATATTCATGTTGCCATAGATTCATAACAAATCAAACGTTTAACAGGGAGTCACCTGCGCATCGCAGGGATCTACAATATGATTCAATACAGTTGCGTTATATTATACAGTTGCATCAACTTTAATTTTTTCTCTTTATTGTTCGTCCCCTTTTTGACTACTGTATGTTTCATATATATATATATATATAGTCACTTTTTTTCGATGGTAAAATAAGTGGATTGGATATTTTAGTTTTATGATTGATCGAATGCCAGACTGCACAATGAAAAAGGTAGTTCCTATTATATTGTGACTAGCAATCCTATGCCCTTATGATTATAGAACATAAAATAATAGAGAAATGGCTCTGTATAATATCTCAAAAGACGACATTGTCATTTTCTAAAATGGAAAAGCAAAAATATATGGTGGAGATCGAAAACGATATTTGTAATCCGGGCATTAAGCTTAATTATTATTATTATTTCGACAGCGACTACTTTTTAATTCTCTTCCATTTCAAATGTTAATTAACAAATTGTATGGGCAACCCTGATTGATGGTGATATCTCTAAATTTAAACTTAAAGTGTGCTAGCTGTAAAATGTTTTTAGCTGATAATTTATTTAATTATTTAATCAGACTATGAAGCAATATATAGATTCAGTTTAACCTTATAAATTATACCAAAATAGCTTGTAAGCTGCTCGGTTAGACATTCGTTAAGCTTGTATATCTTTGATGTACCTTCTAAACATTTGAAGGACTTTGTGTATATATACTATAATATATATAATTAACTTGTTAATCTGATTGAAAAGGTAATGAGTCGAAAATTAATTTATACAGAAATATATTAAAATCTCAAAACAAATTTAATGGAAGGAAATAAATTAGTCTCCTTGGACCATAAATTCTTTCCTTTTTTTTTTTTTTTTAAAACGAAGATTCCCAAAAAGGCTTAAATTATCGTTCTTTCCTTCTTCTTCTATCAGCAAAGAAACATATATAATAGATGCACTTTGTGCCTTAATTAACAATGAAATCTATGTCGACATCCATGTACGATTCTGTTTGCGTGATCATCACATCACGCTAATGAAGTGAATATATACGAATAATGGGAATCCCAATTTGTGAAGAATAAGTCCATTTTTTTGTGAGTCATATTCAAACATGGTTGGACTGGCATGCCATATATAGTAGAGGACCATTTTGTGTCAATAACTATATTCTCCAGCCATTTTCATTCAAAACACAATCAAACACAGACACACACACACACATCAAACAAGACAAAACCAGTTGGGTTTAATCAGATCATTAGACTGCTTATGATATTTTTATTTTAATGAGAAAACGCAATGATACACTTCAAGATCTCTTTTTGTATTGAGGTGAATATATTATTAATTGACTGATGAAAACTTTCTATATTATATCATGTGTTAAATAATGACGAAGAGTACATATGAATATATATGCATGTACGTAGATGAAGAAATCTAATATTATCATCTGGTATCCAGTTTATGGCTGCCCCTTCCAACTTAAGTATCTCTTTTGGGACTTGAACTCAAGACCCAGAGGGATTTAGCAAGGCCTTACATTGTTACACCAACTCTATGTTGGTAATATATTGCTAAGTTTTTCAAGCATAGCATATAATTCCATTCTCCTTTAATTTGTCGTATAATTAATAATTAACTTCATATAGTAGCATGGTATGACTGTCATCCACACAATATATGGTGAATTCCAACGACATGATCATTAATTTATCACCATGATTATATGAGTGCCGTTATAGAATCATCTATTTGAAGATTTGCTAACTAATTAACCTTTTCGTTTTAGTTTTGGATCTCTCTTTTCCTTTAATGATGTAGTTTCTCAAGAATAACTTTGAGTTTTTGCTCAGTAAATTTAAAATATTATTGATTTACAATGATGATATATTACCAGCAAGAGTGCATATCTATATGCGACCTGGTATCTAACTTGAAGCCTCTCAAAATTTCATTTAGTGCACGCTGTAGACTTACATTGAATATACAACAAGAAAATAATAAAGAAAACATATTCGTTAACCACGGAGTAACAACATGGTTATACAACAATTAACTAATTAACTTTTCATTGAGGCCTTTGCGCTTCAACCCACGAGAGGGAAACCCATCATCAAATCCAAAAAAAAAAAAAAAAAAAACCCCTTTTCATTGAGGCAGATGAACAAACCAATCCCCAAGAAGCCCTTGAGGTGACATGGTGAGGGGGGAGAAACATTTTTCAATCTCCCTTTACACCACTTAACTCACCGTATTCAACTTGGCAACACAATTTAAAAGGGATGTGATGAAGTGAATTCAACCAAAACAACTTCAATTTACAAAACAACATCATGAAGGTATTTACACGACACTCTTCTATACTACAAAAAACTAGTGAATTATCAATGCAATTTAGGATGAAATTCCATCACTGAGTAATTAGTGACAGTCTATTTGATGTTGAAATCATCAAATTTCATAACTAATCCACTTGTTGATTCACTTCTGACATGCTTCAATATGTAATCTTAAAAAATGGTTTCCATTTGACTCACTTATTGGAGTGCCACCCTAGCATTGATGGTATTTCTTTCTCGAAAGCAAATCAATATCAATCAAACTGTAAGCCTTTACAATGGAACAAAGAAAATCAACATAAAGTCCAATTCTTCGGCCATTAGCTCATGCTACCAAAGTTAATCCTTTGCTATATATCAAACTTTTTCTGGGAATGTCCATATGCCAATGATCCTTACACTAGCGGCAACAATTAGCCAAACAGTTCCAAGGCCACAAATAGCTACAACTGAACCTGATTCAACCTTTTTCATTGTTCCAGACAAATGGAGAGGACAAGGCCCATGAAGAAATGGAAGAAGAATAAGACATGGCAAAGGGAGCAGTAGAAAGAAACTGGTTCTAACCCTCATTAATGTCACGCCCTAGCAAACCCGCACGAAGTGCAAGGTAACCTCACTTCGTAAGCCCAATAAACATAATTGTCTAATTTCAATAAGTAAAGCACACCGTGTTGATATAATGTTAAAACCTTTATTCAATTTTATTTTTAGGGCTATTACAATCAACATCTAATTCGCCCTTCAAGCAACCAATTAATAAAAAGGACTATTTCCCCAAGACTTGCTAATACCTTTTACACATTAAATTCTTGGCAAATAACCTCGACTATGGGAGAGAAGAGAGATTAAACAGAATGAGTGCAGCGGACAACGAAGAGATTAAGAACCATGAATAAGTGATGTGAAACACAGAGGGGAAGGGGAAAGAGATGAGAAAAAAGGGAGAAGGGAAGGGAAGAAAAGAAGATAGGATTCAGAGAGAAGAGAGAAACCAGAGAAATGAAACTGTAATCTGAAATTCAAATCATCCAAGTCTGCATAACTGAAGTCCTATATTTAACGTACATAATAAATAATTGAATAAAATAAATAAAATCCAAGAGATGGTTACAATGATAAAAAAACAAATTAAAATTAAATAATCATTTAATCAATAAGCTTATTGAGGCCAGTCATGTAAGACATGCATGAGTCCTTCAAACTTGAAAGACGGTGGTCTGTGGTGGTGGGTTGTGACGACTTGATTCTTAGCAGTGTCTTATAAGAGGCTAGAACCTTTCGTTCATTCTCCCGTTCCAGGCACAAATTAAAATTAGAAAGAGGGAAAAAAAATCCTCAGATCCTCAGATCTGAGGTCTCCCTCCTAACAAACAGATCAACGATATAGAAGAAAGATAAAAGAAAACTTGCAATTTACGCCGAACTTGAGGCTGAATTCATGGGCGGCGGTTACAGACAATTTTGAAAAACGAGCTTCCAGCGGCGACGGCTTCGATCAAAGAAGGTTCAAAACGAATTCGACAATCAGAGAAAAACTGGATCTGGATCTGGATCTGTATCATTGATAGACTGAATACAGAGAGATAACAAGAAAAACATATCCATATATTAACCAAGTAAGTAAGATCGATCCTAACCAAGTAATACGATATATCATATCACCAACATGATCAAACCATGCTTTCCTTGTCGACTAACGAAGGAGGTTCATACGAATAGTGCAAGGAAGAGGCAATCTGCATCGTGAGGCATAGAAACATATTCAGCAGAATATTTTTGGATCTATACCTCAGGATGCAGATTTTCTCATCCTCACCCAATAATCACTCTTCCCATAAGAACAGAACAACACAAGAGAAACATGAAAACAAGATTATTAGATCGGCGCCTTCCCTTTGGAGATGAGAAGTGGGCTGTATTTATAAGGGTTCCTTGATATTCATTTATATTAGAAAATAATGCTGGGACAACACGTAACGCACGGCTAGCCTATACACGTAAGCCCTCACCCCATGTGTGCCAGTTTATATGAGAAATACTTACATATTTCAGGAGGTCACTTTATATGTATTCTAACTAATTAACATACAATAAATTATCTTATTTTAATCCCATATGGTTGATGAGTTATTTGAAAAAATTCAAATTTTATGATTTTAAAACACATAAACTTGATAATTTGGAAAAACAAAAAACACAATTATCTCATTTGAGTTGTTATTTTCAAATCATAAAATTTAAATTTCTCCAAATAACTCATAATTTATGTGGGAGTAAAATAAGATAAGTTATTGTAATTTAATTAGTCAGAAAACAAATGAGGTAGCGCTCCTAGAGCATGTAAGTATTATTTTAATGCTCTAGGTGCTCCACCTCATTTGTATTTTGACTAATTAAAATACAACAACTTATCTTATTTTAATCATACATGATAGATGAGTCATTTAAAGAAGTTCAAATTTTATGATTTTAAAAAATATAAGCTTCATAATTTAGAAAAGCAAAACATGCAATTCCTCTCATGAGCTATTGTTTTTTAAAATCATAAAATTTATATTTCTCCATATGACTCTTCTACTATATAGGATTAAAATAAGATGAGCTATTGTATTTTAATTAGTCAGAGTACAGATGAGGTGACGCTCCTGAAGTATATAAGTATTTCTCAGTTTATATATAAAATTGTATAAGGTTAAGATGCATCCAGCACCACCCTTAGTATATTTTCAAGTGCAAGTGATGCCCTAAAGTGTTTTTTCAAGTGCATTCAGCACACTAAAGTATTTTTTTTCATGGGAGTCTTGCACCATAAAGTGTCCATACATACCCTTAATTATTTTTTTAGTGCATCTATTACCTTGAAGTATTTTTTTCAGGTATATCCAATACCCTAAACTGTTAAGTGCAAAATTGCATACAAAAAGTACTTTAGGGTGATTAATGCACTTGAAAAAGTAAAGTACTTTAGGGTGATTAATACAGTTGAAAAAGTACTTCAGAATGTTGGATGCGACACAAAATACTTTAGAGCAATGAATACATCTCAAAAAATACTTCAGGATACTAGATGCACATTAACCCAATTATAAATTACACTCCCTTTTTATAAGATAGAATTAATCAAAATACCTAGTAAAAATATGGTTAAAATTGATTAAATGTAATAAATATGTTAAAAATTTAAATAATCTCCAAAAAAAAATATCTATCTTTCTCATGTTTAAGTAAAGATTCAGACTCACGTCAATAATTAATGGAGTTTAATTTGACTAAATAATATTAATATATTAAATCAACGGAAGAAAAAAAAAATTAAATGATAATAAATATTTTAAATAGTTTGTTGGAGTTTGTTCTAATTAAATAGGAAAAAAATCCTTCCAATTTGATTTTTTTTATGAGTCCAATTTGCTGTTTTTAGTTGACTAAGGGTATCCAAATCACTTTGAATTTAAGACTAATATGTTTCAAAATTCGAAATGCAAAGAATTTTTGTCACTCCCAAACGACAAAAGGAAGTATGAAATTACAATTGTTTTAGCTTGAGCATAAAATCTTGAGGGACGAACGGATATAGAAAACGAATCACAAGATATGGCTAATGGCTAGGCACCTGACGAGGACATCATCAACAGCACCTTCAAGGAAGTCCATATTCTTTTTTTTTTTTTTTTGTTGGTTGAAAACTGGAACCATTCTCTCAATAGAGACATTACAACAAACCCGATTAGTTTGCCTAACCTTCATTAATGTTCGCCTCCTGGATAAAAGGAGGAGGTTGATCAAGAAAACCATAGTTTCCATCTATCCTATGGGAGTATTTAGCTAATCAATCAACACCAGTTATGGTCTCCCTGAAACTATGGTTAACCACAACTTGCCAATTCCTGTGAAGTAATAGTCTAACATCTTCCACAATGTCCTTAAAGGGGTGATCCCAATATGCCTTCTCAACATATAGATTATAGCCTCTATACAATTAGTGAACAAAATAATTTTCCTATACCCTTTTAACCAACACAAGTATAGGTCTTGAATACAACCAATCAATTCTGCAAATGCTGAAGGAACATTAACTAATTTGCAATTGAAACCCTCAATTCATCTATCATTCTGGTATCTAATGTATCCTTCGCATCCACTTCTTCCATCCTCCAATACCGAGCCATCACCTTCAAGTTTGAAGACCTCCTCGCTATGTTGGTCTAGAGTAGTATGAGGAGGAATAAACCTCTTATCTGTAGCACATGTTCTGAGAAAATCTTTATCTGAGTAGGCTCTAAAGAAGCTATGGTTTATATTCAGACCCATATTTACATTCTCGCTATTAAAGAGCTTGTTACAACGTGAAACACATACATCCCAGCATAGATAACCAAACAGAGTTAACCATTGTGACCTTCTTAATGTGGTTCCTTCCAATCTCATGAGTCAGGTTCCACTTGATCCAATCTACACCCTGCAAGGAAAAAACATATCCCATTTCTCTTGTTTAACCACCGATTTCCAACAATCCCTGACATTTCAGCAATCCCTCAGTATGTGCATCAAATCTTCTTCCTTCTCAGGGCCAAAGGGGCAAATAGCATACGCCTCCAATCCTTGCTGCATTCTCAATTTTGATGTATGAGCCCTCCCATGAATTGCAAGCCACATGAAAGTTTTGATCTTTTCTAGAATAAACCATCTCCGGATCTTTTCTAGAATGAACCATCTCCATAGAATCTTTGATATGCTATTTTCCTCCGGCTGAGTACCTAAAAAGAGAAAATGATATGTG
Organism: Inga laurina; assembly: GCA_963855925.1. Taxonomy (NCBI): domain Eukaryota; kingdom Viridiplantae; phylum Streptophyta; class Magnoliopsida; order Fabales; family Fabaceae; genus Inga; species Inga laurina. The sequence goes on from OY979711.1 coordinate 59,131,436, forward strand.
GATTTTGCAAAAAAACCAACCATGAATAGATAGTTTCTAAACTCTCCTCTCTCCTCACGGGGTAGGTGCACACTAACAATTCAATCCATGATTTGTGGAGGAAGCCAGAATTCCATCTTCCTTCTATTCCACTCACCATTATCCAAGAAGTACTTAGCCACACTCTCATTCCTGTCAATGAGATTTTCATATCCTGGTATCATATCTATTAGAGGGATGTTCACATCAGACCAATTATCTATCCAAAAGAAAGTAGATATACCAATCCCAATTCTCCTGCCAAGCCCTATTTTGAATTTTCCCCAAACCTTGCTGATGCTTCTCCATGTAAGAGATGAGTTCCTTTTCCTCTTAACATCAGGCATCTCATTATCTCCACATTGATATTGTGCCTTAAGAACCTTCACCCACAAAGCCTCTTTCTTGCATAGTAAACCCCAAAAAAACTTCATAATAAAAGCTTTATTATGCTTTTGTACATTCTTGATCCCTAACCCTCCTGCCTTCTTCTCTTGCAAAACATGTTCCCATGAGATTAAGTGTAACTTCAGGCTCTCTTCAGTATACCCCCACAAGAAACCTCTACTGGTTTGCTCTAACTCCTTGACTATATGCTTTGGGAGCATAATAGTCTGCATGTAATAAGTGGGCAATGTAGATAGCACTGCTTTGATAAGAGTAGCCTTGCCAGCAAGATTAAGGCATCCTTGCTTCCATCTAAATAACCTCTTTTTTGTTTTTTCAATGATGGGTGCAAAAGTCAAGTAAGAAGCTCTTTTATGGATTAATAGGATTCCCAAGTATTTTCCCAAGTCATCTGTTAACCCTACCCCCGTTTTCCTACTCAACTCCATAGTTCTTGACGCATGCACATTCCGAGAAAAGCATTTTTTTTGTCTTTGCTCTGTTCATTTTCTATCCTGATACACTACAGAAGAGATCCAAGCATGCAATCATAGAGTCAACTTGCAAACTTGATGCTTACCCAAATAGCATCAAATCTTCAACAAAGAAAAGATGAGAAAGTTGTGGCCCTCTTGTGTTGAGTCTGATGGGAGTCCAACAACTAGCATCTATCGCATCTTCAATGATATGATGAAGATGCTCCATACAGAGGGTAAAAATATAGGGAGATAAAGGGTCACCTTGTCTAATCCCCCTAGATGGTCGAAAAGAGTGTGTAGATTCACCATTCCATAGAACTCGGAGGGATGGAGAAGATATACATGCCATAATGAGGTCATATATCTTGCGTTCAATGCCCACTACCCTCAGAGTATCATGAATGAAGGCCTATTCCAATCTATCATAAGCTTTCTCCAAATCTACCTTTACAACTAGCCTACTTGCAGCGCCTTTTTTAACTCTTTATTAAATGAATCACCTCCTGAGCAATGATGATATTATCCATGCTCTGTCTGCCTGCAATGAAATCACATTGATGACTATCAACCACCTTATCCATGATCATTCGTAACCTCGTGCTCAGCACCTTAGAGATTACTTCATAGCTAACATTGCACAATGAAATTAGTTTGAAATCTCTAATTGTCTCAAGGTTGTCAACCTTCGGAATAAGAACGATGTTAGTGTCATTAGTCGCCTCAATTTTAGACTGATCATCGTAAATGTCTTTCACCATTCTGCATAAGGATTCCCCAATAAGGTTCCAATACTCATGGTAGAAAAAAGCTTGAATTCCATCAGGTCCCTGAGCCTTAAAAGCACCCAAATCAAAGGGTGCTTGTTTAACTTCCTTAGTACTTACTTCAGCTGAAAGCATTGATATTTCCTGTATAGCAATGCTAGGAAAACTTTGCCGAGATTGACACCCTCTCTCTATAGTCAGTTCACTGCAATAAATATTTTGATAAAATTCCAAAGCCATCTTCTTATTCATCTCTCAATAGATTCCATCTGAAAAAAATAATAAAAATGAACCTTGAGCTATTTATTTCTTATTATGTAAATATATCCACATAAAACATTTGTAATGGATTGTGCTGTTTACAAGTGATAAATAATACAATTGTTTTTCAAACTCCATTGAATTATATATAATATTTGTGTAGCTTGCTTTAATCTATTTAATTTGCTTTAGCCAAAATAATGGTGGAATAATTATTTTTAAAAACAAGAATGAATAATTTTTTTAAGAAATATTAAAATTATTACCTATATCTTTTAAAGGTGTAATATTATGGTAAGGACCTAGAGAAGTGACTGTGGACCTTGGGATTCCTTTAATATAATGGTGGCAATCATGTTACGTTGTCTTAGATCACATGAAATGAAATGATGTGAATCAAAACCAATGAATTCCTATGATTCTATCCGTCACAAAGAAAGAAAATGGAATAAATGCTTATCCACTTGATTGATATTTTCAGTTGTTCAAGTATTTTTAAATATAGAACTTCCTATTTTTTTTACCAGAAATATACAACTTCCTATATGTTTTTATATTTAAATTAAATATATGACCAAGTAAATATGACTTAGTATATCATCATAAACCAACACCCAACTGGATCTTATTCAAAATTATGATAAACTATAGTCTTTCACACTTTTCCTCCGGGACCAATTTATACATTTACGGAGGCATAACCATTCTTCCATAAGTATATTTTTAAAATTTTTGTATCACTAACAAACTGTTTAACATTTGTTTTACCAAGAAATTTAATTTAATTTTTTTTTGTCATAACTCATTAACCTATTATACCTTCCACCATAACCTCACGATTAAATGACGTGTTTGTCATCATTTGGAATGCAAGGTTTCGACAAGCAGTAGACCTGAATTATTAGCAAAAAGGAGTTGCTCTTGGAAAAATAATTTGCTTCCTCTTCTTGTGTTTTTTAATGTAAACTGAGGGTTTTTAAAGAAGATAATGGTGGTTTCATCGAAAAAAAAAGAGAGAGAAGATAATGGTGGTAGAATATGCGGAAATAAAAAAACAAATGTGGCCTTAAAAGTTTCCATTATTGGTGGCATGTTATCACAACATTTTCTATATATAGGTTGGTTGTCCACTTGAATTATGCAATGGGACAAAAATAGCTCGGGAGCCTATTTTAGGCCTTAGGCTTAATTAAAACAATCCTAGCACGCATAATTTATTAATTTGGTAACACTGTAGATTGAACTGAAAAGCATATATGGTACAATAATTGGTCAAAAAAATATGTAGACCATGGTATTCCAATTTGTTTCCAACATTGATAGTAACAGATTCTTGATTATTATTATAAAGGTTTTCCTTTAATGACGTGGGAGAGTCAGGACCATATATTAGATAGCGCCACAAATTTTTTTAATAGAACTTTTATTTATTTATTTTTAAACTATGGCATATTTTCTTATATTTTTAAAATTGAGTTAACATTATTGAATCTAGAATTTCCCCTAAATATCACTGATCGAGCATTTTTTATCCTGAGACAGTGTATGTAGTAGTTTTTGGTTCTTAAGGGCTCTCCAGCATTTATGTTGGATTTTCAATCTTTGGATCCTTTTACACTTCTCTTTCCTAAATTAGAGAGTTTGATAACTAATTTATAAATAGGTTAAAGTATATTTTTAGTCCTTTTATGTATGTATCAGGTTTCATTTTAATCCTTTAAGTTTAAAAAGTGTGTTTTTAATTCTTTTATGTTAACATTGTTACTTACCGTTAATTGAAAATGCTGACTCATGTAACTTAATACTCCGGCCAATAAAAATATACCACATCACTAAACTTAATCAGATGGGTATGCTTATTTGCCATTTCTTTTAAAGAAAATTGTGCCTATCTTTTTCACTTTCATTCCTCTCCTTGTCCGTCATTTTTCTCTTCATCTCTTCACTCAAACTCTCTCTCCTTTCTCTCTACTGCCAAGAGCCACCATGTTTTGCTACCAACAAAAAAGGAAAACCACCATATTTCTTCGACCCTTCCATCAGTCACTCATTCTTATACACCAATGTCTCCCTCTTCAACTCATGCACTTATTTTTTCCCCTCTTTGAGCAAAAAAAATCTGGCTGGTTCCAATTTCAAATCTAAAGTCATGAGGGAAAAGTTGATCTTCTTTAACCTGAATCCAAGGTCTCAAATTTACGTTTGGTTTGCTATATTTGTATCCAAGGTCTGAAATTTATGTTTGGTTTGCTATTTTTGTTTGTGCTGGCCAAAGGAAGGAAGGTATTAGACAGAGGAAAAGGAGATATTCCATGGAGGGGATTTTTTCCTTCTTTCAACCAAGATCCAAATAAATAAGCGAAGAGTAAATCAATTTGCGGTGCCAATAGTTCTGGGAGTAATCTTTTCTGGTTACCTCGTTTGACAGCAAACAAACGAGAAAAAAATGAGAGCACAAAATTACGAGATTTGTTTGAGAAAATTACTTAGATCTCTGCCTCATCTTTTTGCGTTTCCTCTTTAGCCTCCTCATATGCTTCTTCTTCTACTTGGATCTCATGATGCGCAGAAATGGACGTCCTCTCCCTTCCTTGCCTTGTGCCTTTCAGGACGAGAGCATGGAGTACAAGATGGGTTCTTGTTTGCAGGTAGGAGATGTCGGTGGCTGGGATGAATACAATGGATAAAACCTAAACCTATTTTGCGTCCACAGTTTTTATTATAAATACTTTTTAAATTTACCCAATTTAAAATATAAAAATATTATATTACAAAGTAAAAACGTAAATGCTTTGTCCGCCTGCCTTTGATTGCACAGTTATCATATACATTTGATGAGTCAGTGTTTTCCGTTAATGGTGACTAACAATGTTAAGATTGAAGGACTAAAAATGTACTTTTTAAACATAAAGAATTAAAATGAAACATGATGCAAACACAAAGGATTAAATGTATATTTTATCCTTATAAATAATAAGAAAATTAGTTAAGCTATTGATTATTTATTACAACGAAATCTACCACATTGATATGAAAACCTAGCTCCTTTAATTAATATAAGCAAACAATAGGAATAGTTTGAGGAAAAAATATAAATTTGGGGGAAAAAATACCGACAGCTTTTCACACACTAAGGGTTTGTTTGGGAACACGGTAGGAAGATTAAAAGCCCAGTGCACAGTAGAAAAAGCTCAGTGGAGAAAAATGAACCATTTGGGATAGTTTTTCATTTTGATGGGCTTATTTAAAAAAAGTGGCTTCTGTCAGCTTCTAGCGTAAGTTAGAGATGGAGCATTGCACTGTTTTTTTATTTTTTTAATAATAATTTAAATTTTTTAAAAAAATTATCACATAATATACAACTAATATATATATATATATATAGTATTCAATAAGATTCATGCTCTTTTCAATCATTTTCCATCTCAACTGACTTTTCAATAATAATCATCCAAACAACCCATTAAGGTTAGAAAAAAAGTCACTTCTGCTACCGCCAATCTAAACACAAATCACATTTGACTTTGATCCTACCTGACTTTTGCAAAAGTCATATTGCAAAAAAAGCTGTTTCTCTGTCGCTAATCCAAATGGGTACTAAGTGTACATGATTGTTATATGCCTAAGGAGCTAAATTATGGAAAGCAAAACCTATCATTTTGTCTGCATATACGTGGTTAGCTTTAACACGTCTTCCAATTATGCAGCATGTGTTTCTAGTTCCATATCAGGAAATCTTACAAGTGGAGAGAGGTTTACAAGTTTAAGGGATTCTCCTTCCCAATAGGCTAATCTTTTAGGATTGGGCTCTTTCTTTGTGCTTATGATCATTACAGCCTGCAACTCATGGCAAAGATTTGTGATCTGCATTGAACTGTACATGGAAAAAAATTGATTAATGGAAGCCTGCAGGAAGTAACAAGAAATGGAAATTCATACAAATTAAATCCTCATATTAGTCCCCAGAAGCTTAATTGGTGAATATGGGTGGTAAGGAGGTAATCTGCATCCCAAGGACTAGACACAACTTCATAATAATGAATCAATGTCTTAGACCTCAGGATTCAGATTACCCATTCCTAACCCAATGCCTCTATATATGTGTGTGGCTCATTGAAGTGAAAACATAATCTATACACTTTGGAATGAATAAGTTTATGAAATTTCTGAGATCTTCAAGAATATTATTGGAAGAAGAGAGGCTATACATATAGCTCCAGAAAAGCTATAACTTGTGAATTGGTGGTAAGGAAGAGGTAATCTGCATCCCAAGGGCTAGATATATACAATATTAATGAATTATTGTCCTAAACCTCAGATGCAGATTACCCGATCCTACCCCAATATGTACTGACGAAAAATTATTGATGCTTATAGCTAGAAGCTTTATCGGTGTCAGAAATTTATATTGTTTTGAACATAGCGGTCCACAGAGAAAAAGCTAATGTGATACTCTATAGATAGATATTGATCAAGAACCTATTTCTTCTGATTCATTTCTTGGTTTAACAAATTAAATCATTGGTAGGGTATTTAGCTGTCGAACTCATTCCGTGGATTATGTATTCTTTTTCTTGATTCTTTTCCAAAGCAAAACGATAAAATCTTTCTGTTTAGTCTCATGTAAAGAACTCATCCCTTCTTTTTGTAATTTCGATTGGGATATCAAAAATCCGCAAGCCAAAACCTACCATTGTCTCAGGTTTAAATCTGACCATCGTGTTGTTGTTGTTGGAAACAGTCCTAACAACCCTTGCAATAGAAGGGATAACAGATTTCAATATCAAGCTGCGTGGTGCATGGAAGAGGGATTTTGCGACGTGGTTAAGGCAGCATGGAATGGAAAAGACTGGATTCAGGGTCAGGAGCAATTTAAATCGGAAGCAACTGCATGGAATGATAGAGTTGTGGGGAATGTGGCGAAGAAGAAGAGAGAGATCATAAGAAGGTTGGAAGGAATAGATCGTGCTAGAAGCAACAGAGGGAACCAGAATGGGCTTTTCAGACTTGAAAATCAACTTTGGGATTTGTATCAAAAATTGGCCTTACAGGAAGAACTTATTTGGTTCCAGAAATCAAGATGTAAATGGCTTAGCGGAGGAGATCGAAACTCGAAATACTTTCATGCCAGTACAGTAGCTAGGAGAAAAAGAAATAAAGTTGAAGCCCTTCAGGATGAAAATGGTCATTGGGTTACTGATGAGAAGAGGTTGAGAACTATGGCCCTTGAATATTTCCAGAAGCTATTTTCAGCTGATCAGTTGTCATCCTCTTTTTCGCCATGGAGGGCAAACTTCCCCTCTCTGGACAATTCTCAGTTAGAGCTGCTTCAGCGACCTGTCTCTCAAATCGAGATCAAAAATGCTGCTTTTGAAATGGGCGCTTTTAAAACACCGGGACCTGATGGTTTACATCCGCATTTCTTCCAAACCCAATGGCAATTGGTTGGCCAGAAAGTTTGTGATTTGGTGTCCAGAATCTTTGTTTGCCCGGATGAGATCCAAGCAGTCAATCAGACCAACATTACGCTCATCCCTAAAAATGATCGGCCCACTTCATTGAAGGATTTTAGACCTATATCTCTGTGTAATGTGAGCTTCAAAATTGTCAGTAAAGTTATTGCGAATCGTTTCAAGCGCATCATGAGCCACCTTGTAGCAGAAAATCAGTGTAGCTTCATTACAGGCAGACAAGGGGTAGATAATATCATCATTGCGCAAGAAGCAATTCACTCCATGAAAAATAAGAAAGGAAGGAAGGGGTACATAGCTTTGAAGATTGACATGGAAAAGGCGTTTGACAGACTTGACTGGCGGTTCTTGGAATTCACTTTGCATAGCCTGGGTTTGGGAGGTGACTTTGTTAGGTTGATTATGTGTTGTGTTTCAACTACGTCCATGAGAGTTATATGGAATGGGGTAACTTCAGAGAGCTTCAGACCATCCAGAGGAGTAAGACAAGGAGACCCTCTGAGCCCATATCTTTTTGTTCTTTGTATGGAACTTCTGGGTCAACTGATTCATCAAGAGGTAGAATTGGGGAATTGGAGGCCTCTCAGACTTTGTCCTTCTGGCCCAAAGATTTCTCATCTCTTCTTTGCTGATGACCTTGTTCTATTTTGTGAGGCATCAATGGAACAGATGGACGAGGTAAAGAGAGTAATGGAGCTTTTTTGTAGATTATCTGGTCATAAAATCAACCTAATCAAATCCAAGATGTTCGTGTCACGTAATATCCACTTCAATAGAGCCTATGAGATGAGCCAAGCAGCTGGGATTGGTTTGACTACGGACCTTGGGAAATATTTGGGAGTTCCAATCCTTCACAAGCGTATGGTTAAGACGACGTTCGCTCCACTGATTCAAAAGGTGAACTCAAAGTTGTCGAGTTGGAAAGGGAGATATCTAAGTATGGCAGGCAGAACGGTGTTGATCAAATCTGTTTTAACAGCAATCCCTCAGTACCAGATGCAATCAACTCTGATTCCGAAAGGGGTTCTTTTAATTATCGAGAAATTGAGTAGGGACTTCTTTTGGAATCAGCATGAGGCATCCAAGAAAATGCATCTTCTTTCATGGGATGTACTAAAAAGAAGAAAGAATAATGGTGGCTTGGGAATTAAAGACTTGCATTCCCAGAACAAAGCCTTCCTAATGAAGCTGTGTTGGAGAATGATTACTCAGCCGGATGCTCTGTGGGTGAGGTGCTTACGTGCAAAATACTTATGTGGGACAGATACAATGCCTAATGTACATAGTCGGCGCAACCAATCGGCTGTGTGGAGAGGTATAGTGGCAGTGTGGGAATTGTTTAGGCAGGGAGTTGGAAGGAAGCTGCGTAGCGGAAGAAACACACTGGCTTGGCAGAATTGTTGGGCTCCTTTGGATCAACCTCTCATGTTTTACATTGACAAAAATGCGCAGTTATTAGATATGGATGCTCGAGTCTCCTCATTTGTGACCCAAAATGGCCAATGGGACAAAGCAAAATGGGCTTCCTTTCTTCCAAATTGGGCCGTGGATAAAATCATGATGGTGACCCCCCCTACGGGATCAGGGGAGGATACAGTTTGTTGGTTGAATGCCTCCGATGGGAACTTTAGCGTGAAGTCAGCCTATGACACCATATATCATCAGCACGAACATGGGCATCATCCTCACTGGCGGAACCTATGGCACTGGGATATTCCGGAAAGAGTTAAGCTCTTTATGTGGCAAGTATTCCATGAGAGACTTCCTACGAATGAAATAAGAGCGAAACACAATTTGAGTGTCCTAAATGTTTGTCCTTTTCACTGTGAGAGTGAAGAGAGTATTCTTCACATTCTGAGGGATTGTGAGCAGGCGAGAAGAGTGTGGTTTTCTCTAACTAACCATATATATTATACTATGTTTTTCTCTGGTAATTTGCAGGAATGGATTTCATGGAACCTACAGTCTCGCCCAGGGAAAGGGAGGGTAACTAGTTGGCCTTGGCATAGAGTGTTCAGCACTATATGCTGGCTCTTATGGAAGAATCGTTGCAGTAAAGTTTTTGACGGAACTGCAGACAACGCAAAAGGGATAATTCACAGGTGCATAAACCAGCTCTCAGAAGGCGTGGTGAACGGCAGATTTCGGCATCAGATATTCCAAGTGCAGGAAAGGGGACTAGATCACTGGCAACCTCCAGAGCCAGGTTTTGTACGTGTAGATGTCGATGGATCCAGAGCTAGTGACGGACATGCAACATGTGCTGGTATTATCAGAGATCACCAGGGTACTTGGTTACGTGGATTCCAGCAAAAGTTAGGATATAATTTCCCAACTGCTGCTGAAATTCATGCCATCTACAGAGGTCTTCGTTTATGTAAGCAGATGGGACTTTCTAAGATCAGGTTATTCACAGATTCTGTCCAGGCTATACATCTACTGACTGTGCACTGTGAGGCCAACCACCCACTACACGACGTCATTTTGGATACTAGATCCCTTATATTCATGGACTGGGACTTAGAGATATCCCACACTTATAGGGAGAACCTAAGTTGTGCTGATTATTTAGCAAGGATGGCTCACATGAGCAATCGGGATTACATCGAAATAGAGACGTCACCTACAGAATGTGTTAACCTTTTTACACGCGATTGTGAGATGTCTTCTCATGAACAGCAGGTGTCACCTAATCTTAGGTCCTTGTAAACTTCAAGCATTGCTTGCCTTTGTACTCAAAAAAAAAAAAAAAAAAGATATATTATTCTTTAATAAAGGTCATGTATGACAGCGTAGTAATGGATAGCTATGTGGAGAATTTTTAGCTTTAGAATAAATCATTGAGGTGCCACGTGGAACATTAAGCTCGATATCTTGCATTCTTGATTTCTTGTTCCAGCTCTGGCCCTAAAAGATGAATCTGAAATGAAAGAAAAGAAAATCATGGATCCCCATAAACACTGGCTTTAAATTAGCAGTATAATAACTCATTCTCATTCTATTTTGATTGCGATTTGCGCGTATATCATTATCAAACAATTAGACATTTATTGCATTGAATGAATCCCTTCACTATTTTTTCTTTTTGGTCAACTATGAATCCCTTAACTATTGGGTTATATATATAGGTTAATATTAACGAAAAATTTGATTTGATGAACTTATATGATCTATTAGTATTTTAGTACAAGTTTATTTTAAGTAGACAAAACACATTCAATTCATGATCCATTAGTATTTTAGATTAATTCCAGGTATAATGTTAGTCATTACAATTTTACGTCTTCAAGTCATGGTGATAACTACAGTTAGAGTTAGAATGAAACTTGCTCAAGATATTTCCGTTAAGTTGGAAAGTAATTAATTTATCGACTTCAATTTATTAGTAATACTTGTACCTGTGAAGTGATATTTATGGGCCACTAAGTTTTTTTTTTAAACTGTTACCTCGTCAATAACATACAAATTAGCTTGAATCTATCCTCATAACAGGAAAAAGTAAAAGTTAATTAGCCATAATCAAACAAAAACTTACGAAACTGTACTTCCTATATATCCTGATCATTGATGTCAAATAAAAAGAAAATTACTCCTTCCTGTCCTTAATACACAACCAATTTAGGAGGTTGATCTTGTTTCTAAATATAAAACATATTTTTAATATTTGTCATTTTTTTTTAAAATTTACTCTTATTGATACTCTATTAACAGTAATTAAGGAGGAGAGGGAAGGAGAAAATTAAGGATATGACTAGGGTGTTGTTAAAAATACATGTCATATTAACTAACTTAATTAGCTTCCTTAATCTAATCGAATTAGTAAAATATATCTTATATTAAGGACGGAAATGAGTATAATGTTTGTTGAATGTTGAAATGTAAGCAATCTATAAAATACTGCAAGAGGTCTCGTATAGTAGAGTATATAGTTCTGGCGGTAATTAAAGACTCCTAGTGGTGCTAGGAATTTGCTTTATTTGTCCGAAACAAGTGTGGTTGGCACAAAATTATGGTCTTCTGAACCTCTTCTTTGGCATACCAACACATGCACGTCTCTTATTATATACCCTTTCAATTTCAGTTCAAGAATATCATTCTTATATATGGTCCTCAAGTATATTAAGAAGGTCCCATATTCTAGTAAAATAGACTAGGTTCTTGTTCCTAGCAATCCAGAACATATATTCTTCCTATGGATCCTTATTATTGAAGTGTTTTCGTGAAGCTAACTGATCTTTTTGACGGTATTCCCACAGTCTCATGTGAAGAACAGAATGTTCGAGCTCGGAAGATACAAAGAAAAGGAAGAAAGCCCCTATATATGATTCGTTTGCACCACACAGTGATCATTCAAAATTGAGCTAAAACTAAAGTATTCATCCTTAAGCTGCCAAAAATAAAACATTTGCTTTCACTTTCACATTATGTCAGTTAACATGGGGTGAATTATAATCTATCCTGTTTTAGTGAGTAAAAATGTGTCAAATATCTTGCAAAAACAAGTTTTAGTGTGTGTTTGGTTTCATGTTGATTTTGGAGCATGTCAATATAAAAGTAACTGTGATTTGAAAGCTACAAAATCATGTTAGGGACTGATAGCCAAACACATGCACTTTAATAATAGACTACGAAAATGTTCAAGGGAAGTAAGACATTTATTCAACAATTAATGGGATTAATATCGGTTACTGTTTCAATGTGATAATGCCTTTTTTTTTTTTTCCTGCCCAGGATAATGTCGGAGTAACCATTTGTCATATAAATATATTTATATAAAAAAAATCCACGTGGAACAAAAGAGGACCGAGGACTCCACCAATATTAGATCAAAGATTATTGGGACAGGCTTCCCTCTGCTGCTCTTTGATCTGCTGTTCGTCCTTTTCTTTAAAATGTGGCCGTTTGGGAGGAAAATGGCAGGAGAAACGAAGCAATGTTATGAAATGAATAAGCGCATTGCCAATTAATTTACTGGGAGAAATATGACTAATTGTGAGAGAATAAGGAAATAGCTTCATACCCAGAAAATAATAAATGTAGCTCAGCTTTTTTTTTTTGGTACCGGAAAAATAATGCAGCTCAGCTGTTAAAATTTTTTATGAGTTTTCTTTTTTATTTTTATTTTAAATTTGTATTTTAATTATGGAATTGTGCTTTCATAATATGTAGCTTACAAATTTGGTTTTTTAATAAGGGTTAAGGTGCAATTTTAACAACTAAGTTTTTCCCGAGGGCCCCTGGCACAAATAAGTTTTCGAAGGGGCAAAAATAACAATAAACAATATAAAATGGTACAAATTCAACAAAACCGTTAAGTTATCTCAAATGCAGTGTTGATTTTCTTCTCTTATAATTTAACGCTGTTTGGTCAAATTTAATGGTTTTGTTGAATTTGCACCATTTTAAATTGTTTATTGTTATTTTTGCCCCTTCTAAAGTTTATTTATGCCAGACGCCCCTCAGGAAAAGCTTAGTTGTTAAAATTGCACCTTCAACCTTGTTAAAAAACCAAAATTTTAAGCAACATACTATGAAAGCACAATTCCATAATTAAAATAAAAATTTAAAATAAAAATAAAAAAGAAAACTCATAAAAAATTTTAACAACTGGGCTGCATTATTTTTCCAGTACAAAAAAAAAAAAAAAGCCTGAGCTACAGTTATTTTTTTAGGGTCAAAAGCTATTTCCTCATTCTCGCAGTTAGTCATATTTCTCACAGTAAATTAATTGGCAATGCCCTCATTCACTTCATAACATTGCTTCTTTTCTCTTGCCATTTTCCTCCTAAACGACGATGTTTTAAAGAAAAGGCCGAACAACAGATAAAAAAGCAGCAGAGGGAAGCCTATCCCAAGATTATTATAGCGAAAATTTATCAGTGCGTTCCCTTTGGAGATGAGGAGTAGGGGCATTTATAACGGCTAGCTAGCCTACACATGTTAGCCCTCATTCCACGTGTCCTAGTTTACACTACCTTAGTTTTTTAATATAAAACTCAGTTGACTTATTTTGGGGATATTAAAAAAACTAAATAAATTATTTCTTCCAAATTTAATATAAGATATATTTACCTACTTTGATTATATTAAGGAAGTTTGTTAAATTAATTAATATGACATATATTTTCTAAAATACCCTAGTTATCTTCCTTAATTTTCTCATTCCCCTCCTGCTTGATTATTGTCGAGGGAGCATCAATAGGGATAAATTAGAACAAGATTGACAAATATGAAAACTATGTCTTATATTTAGAACCAAAATCATCTCCCTAAATATGTCTTATATTGAGAACCTGAGGGAGTAACTAATTATAGCATATGTTAGTATGTTACATAATCTTTTAGAAATATTTATGTGTTTCATTATATTACCAACCACCGCATTAAATACATTTTCCCATTTTACTCTTATTATTAATTGATATTCAAAGTTGGGAAAATTAAAAGTCACATAATTTAAAGAGAGGTAGGTAAAGTTGAAAAATATTATCAATTTAGGATAAATTTAATGACTTAACTATATATAATTACTTTTTTTTTTATATATACTGGAAAGTAAAACAATAAAAACTAAAAGGACAAAACTAGCCCGGGTCATCCATCTGAGTAGTCCGACTTAAGTCTTCTGGTCTCAAGAGCTGAAAACCATGTATAGAGCTCAGGCCTCTCTTTGCAAGTGCGTCCGCCATGCTATTTTCTTCCTTGGGAATATGTTGGAATTCCACCTTCCAATTGTGTTCCAACATTCTCCTAATCTCTGTTAACAACGGCCATTCCTCATGTAATTCTGGAATCTCTGTCTGCAACAATTTAACAACCTTGTAGGAATCGCATCTCACTAAGACGATTATGAAATCGCCATCCTAAGCTCTCCTCATAACCATCAAACAGCCCCAGATTTCTGTAGTGACAGCATCTCCCATGTTTAGCCTCAGCAGGAATCCTTTTATCACCATACCATGTGAGTTTCGAATCACACCCCCACATGCAAGGGAGTGGGTTGTTTATGAGAAAGCTCCTTTTGTTTCAACAATTATTTGCTCATCTATAGTAGGTGCAACATGAGGGCTTGAAGTTTGCAAGTTTCCAACTATTTTCACTCCTCTAAGTTTGCCTGCGGCGTGAGAAAAGCCACCGTGTATTGCCTCCACTCTTAGCAGTAGGAGGAGAGAGGTAGGCTAGGATTTGAGTGTAAGATGTTATTTCGGGCCTTCCATATTAACCAACAAAGGACGATGAACAACTCCTTCCAATTTGACCTCCTTTTGCTAGCATCGTTCTTGAAATTTAGGAGGATCCATATGTCAAGGTCTCCCGAGAAAAAACTGGGATAATAGGATGGATGAACAATGGATTCCCAACAGGTAAGAACTTCTTCACAATCTCATAAAGCATGTAAGACGCCTTCTTCATAAGTGTTGCATCTCTCGTACTTTCCATTCTGGTGCAAACTTCTCTTATATTTGACTTTGTTTGTGATTAACCTATCATGGTACAATAACCATGCAAAAAACTTACATCGACTTGGAATTTTTAGCTTCTACAGAGTGGACCAGCAACAAGGGGAGACTTCCTGTTGGCTATTTAAGCTCCTGTAGGCTGAGCGAATAGAAAACATTCCACTTTTTTCCCACTTCCAATGAGGCCTCTCCTGCCTAGTAGCGTCAGTTACCAGTTGAATACCATTATGAACTTCCTTCCAGTTTTGTTTTATTCCATTCCAAGTATTTAAGCCCTGTTTCTCAGTATTAATATGAGGAATTAAGTCTTCTCTACACCCGTACTTGCCTCTAATTACTCTTGCCTATAGAGATTGTCAATTAGTGATAAGCCCCCACCCAAGCCTCATCATGAAAGCTCAATTTTGTTGCTTAATATGTCTAATTCCCAATCCTCCCGCTTTCTTCTCTTTGCAGACCATATCCCAGGATACAAGGTGCATACGTCTTTTGTCATCCGTAGAGCCCCAGAGAAAATCGCATGACTTCTTCTCGATGGTCTCGCAAGTAGCACTTGGAAGATTACTTGTTTGTATTACGTAGGTGGGCATAGCAGACAGGACAGATTTTATGAGAGTTTCTTGCCCTGTGAGTGATAATTTTGAGATTTGCCAATTACTCAGCCGGTTCTGAACTCTATCGATGATATACTGATATGTGCCTGATGTACTCCGGTCATGGTGTAAAGGGACACCAAGGTACTTTTCGAGGTTAGTCGTTGGACTAGAGCCTAACGCTTCGCTCAGCTGGTTAATGCGGTTGTGATTGATGTTCCTCGAGAAATGAACTTGAGTCTTAGTTGTGTTGACTTTCTTCCCTGACATGTTGCAAAAATTATCTAAGCACTGTTTGATAATCTCCACCTGATATAGACTTGATTTTGCAAACAACACAAGATCATTAGCAAAAAACAAAGGAGATATAGGTGGGCCACTTTTACCAAGCTTGATAGGTTTCTAGTGTCCCGTTGAGATTTCACTTTGGATGAGATGGGCTAACTTCTCTATACAGATAACAAAGAGATATGGAGATAGAGGATCTCCCTGTCTTAGACCCCTAGTGGGTAAGAAGGCCTCAGTTTGACTTCCTTCCCACAAGATTTGCATAGATGATGTAGATACACATGCTCTTATTATATCATAGAGGCCTGCTGGTAGATGAAGTTCATCCAGACATGATGAAATAAAATCCCACTGTACACGGTTGTATGCTTTTTCCAAGTCAATTTTGATGGCCATGTAGCCCTTTTTTCCTCGCATGCTCTTCATTGAGTGAATAACTTCTTGGGCTACTTTGATGTTATTTGAACTTGTTCGCCCAGGGACAAAGCTACACTAATTGGGAGCAATAACCGGTGAGAGGAAACACTTAATTCTATTAGAGATTATTTTGGTAATTACTTTGTAAATCACATTACATAAACTAATAGGGCGAAAATCCCGGATGTTCTCTGGATGTTCCTTTTTTGGATAAGCACAATAAAAGTGTGATTGATGCTTTTGATTGATGGCGGGTCTTTGAAAGCATGCTTCACCACTTCGATGACTGAAGGTCCCACCAATTCCCATTGACTCTGAAAGAAGAGAGCATTCAAACCATCCGGCCTTAGAGATTTTAGCGCACCCATACTAAATACCGCCTTTTTTATCTCTTCGTCATGAACCTCCCTCTACAGGTCATTCAACAAAGGTTCTTCTATGCTTGGGAAGGTAATATCGTTCGGTAGTCTTGGAGGTACATCTTGTTCTTCTCTAAAAAGTTGCATGAAGAATGTAATGCCCCAAATTTTGATTAAGGGCTAATGATAATTATTGAGAATATTTTGTGAATTAAATTTGATTTAAGTCTTGAATTAATTATTAGAAATGCCCAACACCTTGTATTTTAGCATACTTATGTGACAAATAATTATTTGGGCTCAATATGAGGGGAATGGCGCAAGGATGAAGAATAAATGATTAAAATATGTGTTTTGTGGCAATTTCGGCAAAAGTGCCATAATCAGGGAAAAATTGAAAGAATGGAAATTATCGGCCAATTAGTCAGTGATTAATGGAGAAATTAATTACTAACTAAGAAGAAATGAGATGTGTAACTAAATGGCTAATGGAATGGTTTGAGTAACTAATTAGTTACTTACTTTATGGGAGCTAATGAAATTACGACATGTGGCAAGTTGAGATGATGGTGAGGTTGGTAGAAAAGTCAAAATTGGAATTTAAAATCATTTTCTTTCCTCTCTATTCCTTGGTTTTGGCTGAAGATGGCTTGGGTGGAGCAAGCATTTCTTGTCTTTGCCATTGCTTACTGTCAAGCACTTGCACGAGTGTGCTTTTCATCACTCGAGTGCAAGTTCATCATCACTTGAGTGAGGCCTTCTTCACTCGAGTGTAATAGTGAAAAATTAGCACTTGTACTTCTAAAAGGGGATCTTTGGTATAGTTCTTTCAACTCTTTATGGCCTTTGTTAGAGGCATTTGTAGCTTCCTAAAGGACATTAATGATAACCAAATCTAAGTGTTGAAGTCATTAAGTATTGGAATAGAGAATAACACTTTGTCCCTAACCATGAATTATAGGATTTGATATTTGCCCTGCCCGTGAGAGACCGGTGCTTGAGCAAGGACAAAAAGACCAAGGTAGTGACTTTTCTCTTGTATTGTGTATGATGCTTGATATGCAAACTTATCATTGTGTTATTGTTGTGAAAAATGTTGCATGAAACCTTGATGTTGTGAAAAATAAGTTGTTGATGTGATGCCATTGTGAAAATGTGAATGCGAAATGTGCCGTAGTGCATTACAGTGTGAGCAGTTGTAGGTGGTAATGTGTGTCACACCTACCACTGCTGTTGTAACTGCAGTTGTAATTGCCATGGCTGTGTTATGGAATTGTGAATTCCCACTTTGAGAAACATGCCAATGTGGCTATGTGTTGTGAAATATTTTATATGGAACCCAGTTGTGATGAAATATGTGATTTGAAACATGTCATTATGCATTACAGCATGAGCACTTCAATGTAAGCAGATGTAGGGGGTGATGTATGTCACACCTACCCCTGCCGTTGTAATCGCCGTGGTAAATGACATTGTTTTTGTTATGGTGATATGATTTGCCTACATGCTTTGTTGTTGTGCATACTATGAGTGAATTGTTACTATAGAGATTCTTTAGATTCTCACTCTCCCGTAAAACAAATTTTAGACAGGGCTAGTTGTTCCAAAGAGAAGCAGGTGATGAAGGATAGATAGAGCTCTAGGAGATTATATTTTGGATAATTGGTTATCATTTACAAATCATCTAGATATTTTGTTGGGAATTAATGTATATGTTGAATACATTGAGTAGTTTTGTGTAATCCCCTTGTTATAGGAAATAAATTATAGGCGTTTGTACCTTGTAAACCCTTAGTTGATTAATAGAACCTGAGTGTGTTAGGAAATTTTATTGCACTTTGATATTTATGAATGGAATCGAACTGCACATGCCATTTGTATATTTGAAATATGAATATGAGACCGTGTTAAACAGGTTGTTGAAAAGTTTTTGTAAACCCTGTTTCAGGAAATAAAAATTTTATACGTCTCGATTCATCCTGTGGTCTCTGATTCAACAAAATTACGTATTTTGAACATAAATCTCATCCTTGATATGAAGGGGGTTATAAAGAACCCCATTGCCAGGTCCTTAATTTCATCCAGATCATCTGTCCATTCATCATTGTTATTCTTTATAGCCTTAATTATATTTCTTTTTCTTCTTCCATTAGCCTTTTGCATGAAAATATTTGGTATTCTTATCACCCATAGCATACCAATCACACTTCGCTTTTTGAGCCCATAGAACATGTTCCTGGAGAAGTACTTCTTCAAGTTCTTGCCAAAGCTGTTTTTGGAGTTGCTCTAATGAGGAGGTTAGACTATAGTAATGCTAATTGCTTTTGTTGTATTGTCAAGCCTCCCCATAAGGTGACTCTTTTTCCTCCTAAGATGTCCATAAACCTTATAGCTCAATTTTCCTACATCAAGAGTGAATTTCTTTATGTTGTCCTGCCACCTAGCTTCAGGGTTCCATGAATCCTTAACCAAATTCTTAAAATCATCATGCAATACCCACGGGGCCATAAACCGGAAGATTCTCTGGATGGGTCTTTTACTGAGGACGCCTCTTGAGGTTAAAAGCAATGGTCTGTGGTCAGATTTAAACCAAGGCAAGTGCTTCATTGATGCTTCTTTGAAATGGTCAATAAATTGATTATTAGCAATAACCTGATCAATTCGGCTCTCGCACCCTTCCCTCTTCCATGTGTAGAAAGGACCTTTGCAACCTAAATCATGTAGATCCATATCTTCAACCCAAGCTATGAACTCTCTATCTATTGTGCTCGGATTGTTTTGCCATTAACCATCTTTCATTGTAGTAGAGGGTTGCATTGAAGTCTCCTCCTATTACCCAGGGCCATCTTTGATTTGGTTTAATTTCTTTCAAGTCTTCCCATAGTTTCCGTCTACAATTCACATTGGGGCTCGCATAAACTGATGTAAAGAAAGTTTTATCACTTCCTTTCTTAATTACTGCATGAATAAATTGGGAAGATTTATTGAGCATAGTTAGTTTGAAATCAGCTTCTTTCCATGCAATCCAAATTCCCCCACTAAGTCTATTTGCATCAACAATATCATAATAGTCAAAACCCAGCATTCGACACTGTTCTTGAGCTATATCACCACTAGATTTTATTTCAAAAAGAGCCATAAAGTCAAAAGAGTATTTTTTCTTGAGTTCCTTGATGAGGCCTGTCATAGTCTTAGACCCTGTACCACTGCAATTCCATAGGAAATAAATCATTGGACAACTTCTGTTGGGGATTCAATGCTTATAGATCCCTCTTGTTGTGCTTGTGTCTCCTGTTCAACATTAGAAAAATTACTTATCATAATAAATTCATTGCATAAAGGAACATTGAGTAAAGGTTCACCGGCAACAAGGCTATCTCCTGGCATAAGATATTCTGCACTACAGTTTTGTTCATGATCTCTACCCCCATGATTAGCCATTGTTGAAACGTCTACCTCTATATGGTCTTTGGTACCAACTTGATTAAGATATTCGAATGGGTTAGGCGAGGTAAGGAAGTGAGAGTGTCCAGTAACACCATATGCAAAGTCCAACCCACTATTTGATGGGCCTGCCATTTCTATTGGATTAATAGAAGCCTCATTATATTAGCCTTTTCTTTGTTTTTTCCTTTTTTCCTGTCCACTGGGACCCACCACATTGATTATGCTCTTTCTTTCCATTAAATCTAGTCTTTTCTGCACTGGCAGGTTTCTCATTCCTTTCCTTCACCACTTTTTAGGTCGCTTCCTCACCCTTGAGCTATAATCTCGTGCTAATTTCTTTACGCCAGCCTTGCGAGTAGATCTCGCATCACCCTGATTTATAGCATTCCAATGGTTAGGAATCGCAGCTCGCCGGTGGTGATAGCATTAGACAAGGTTCCAATCTCCAAAGCTCTTTGCCGGTGATGCGCCAGCTCCGTCATGCACTTGTAGTCCGACAGCATCCCTATCCTATTTCTAGGTATTTGTTTGATTTTGGTTGCTGGCCAGATTCGTTGCTGGTCCTATTGAGTCTCTGTTTTTATCTTTCATTTCCAATCTAACTGACTCTGCTGTGTTCGTGGCTTGAGAATTTCTTGCCATGTCCGTTTGATCTTTATTCTCTTCATCTAGACAGTTGTCCTTGTGGTGGCCGTATTTCCCACATCCAAAACACACTAGATGTAGTCCTTCGTATTCAATGCACCTCCTTTTCTCAAAAATATTGATGGTCGATTTCAGCTTCTTCCTCAAGTTAATTTCAATGCAAATACGCGCATACCTTCCTCTTTCACTTGCATACGTTATGCGATCTACCTTTAATGCGATACCAATCAAGGAACCTATTTTCTTGATACTCGCCAAATTGAAAAATTCTAGAGGAAGTAAAGGAATCCACACCCATGCCGCCATCTTCTTTTAGATATCTGCCATCCATGGATCAAAATTGGGTCTCCACCTTTGAACCACTAAGTATCTGTTTGCAACCATCCATGGTCCTTCTTGATATACATAGTTCATATCTGCTTCATCGTCAAAGGAGATAACAAAGAATCCATTATCAAGGTCTCTTGTTGTAAACACCTTCTTTGTCTTCCATATTCGTTGTAGGGTATCTCTCATAACCCAGAAAGGCACATTCTTGCCCAATAGTTTCACAATAAGAGATCTCTTCCAAGGAGCACACCAAAGTTCATATTCCTCACGCGATACCCTAAGAGTGGGGCAGTCTTTATCATCTTCCCCATTAGAATAAGGTACCTCAGGCTTGTTTGCACTAATAAAGTAACTCTGGAGGCCGGCTATATAGTCAGCCCAAGCATCTTCAAAGACCCCGCTTTCTTTAGTGTCCTTTGTGACCTTCACCCCTTCCCCATAGAGAAGCTTTTCCTTAAAAGAGTGCCCCTGTTCTTCTTGCTTGTCCACAGTCTATGTGTCTGGATCGTCCTCATTTGAAGTCTACACTTTTTTCCAGACACACGAGGTTGTGCCTCCATCAAACGTACCCCCTCGTCCTCCCGCAACCAGGGGCATTTCGTCAATCATATTGTCGTTGCTCTCTATGAATGTTGCAACTTCACAGAAAAGTACTTAACTATAATTACTTAGTACACCATAATTAGTAGTTGATGTCTTATAATAAGGATGTCAGTAGTACCACTATGTACCTTTTTATAAGTTATTTGTACCCTATTTTTGAAAACCAAGAAAACCATTAAATGAATAATTTTTTTCATATTTGCCCTTATTTATGAAATAATGTATATTTTCTCTCACATGTTTTTATCTCTATGCATCTACACCTCTCCCCCCCTCTATTTCCCATATGCCAAACCAACAATGAATAGGGGTAAAATTGACAAAACTTCATTTATTACTCCCCAAGTTACTTATATTTGAGTAAAACATTTTAGGTATAAGTAACTCATAAGAAGGTACAGATGGTATAAATTACGCCCCCCTTTTATAAGATAATTAATCAAAACATGTAGATTTTTTCTTTTGAATGAAAATTGGAATCACATTAATGAAAGCTTGAAAGAGCTAATACAAATACAAGCAGAGAATAAAAAACACACCTCAAACCTACTATCCTTCACCCAACACTACCTCTTGATACGAAAGAGGTGGGTGGTTAAGGATACAAAAATTTTCTTCGATATTATGGGCAGACCTAGCTAAATAATCAGCTAAGTTGTTTTACTCCCTAGGAATATGACTAACCAACACTTGCCAGTTCTTAGATATCCACAACGTCTCATGATTTATAATATCTCTAAAGGGGTGAGTAAAATCACAACCCCTAGTCAAAACATTCAGAGCCTCTGTACAATCCGATAATACGACGACCTTTTTGTAATCTCTATTCCTACAAATCTGAAGACCTTGGATAACTGCAATGATTTCTGCAATTGTCGGTGGAATATTTGTAAGTTTACACATGAAACCACATATCCAGCGACCATCTTCTCCACTGATAGTGCCTCCACAGCCGCTTCTCCCAAACTTAAGAACTGCAGCATCCACAGCTAAGGTGGTATAACCATGTTGACGATCTTGGCTACTCCTTCCTGCACCTCCACCATTCTGGTTAGTGTAAAATTTGCAATTAGATCATCAATCCCTATCCTAGCTTGCCCTGAATACACTATCATGCGCATTTGTGTTGTTTGTAGTGATCTGCTCGTCGAAGAGTTTTTTGCACCGATCCGCCTAAATATCCCAGCAGATATAGCAAAATAGTGATGCCCAATGAATCTTTTTGGTAAAATTCCTTCCTGCTTCATGATTGAGGTTCCACTATAGCCATTCCATGCCCTAGAGGGTTGTGAACTTTTTCCATAAGGTAGGGGCCACAACAGATATCCACCATTCTTTCGCATTGCTGCAACCCCTTATTAAATACATTAAATCCTCCTCCTGCTCCCATCCAAATGGACATCTGGATGACTCTTCCAAACCTCTTTGAACTCTCAGATGCGCTGTGTGTACTCTACCATGTGCAAATATCCACATAAAAAACTTACTCTTCTCTGGAACGTCCCACCTCCATAGCATCTTCCAGATCGTTTCTCTTTCTCGATGTGTACCTGCAAACAGAAATTGATAAGCAGATTTCATAGAAAAATGACCATCAGATAAAGGTTTCCAGAAGTAAATATCCTTCCCTCTTTCTTCCCTAGGTGGGTGAGCGCACATGATTTGATCAACAACTTGTGGTTGGAACCATCTGCTCAATTTGTTTCTGTCCCATTCTCCCCAACAATCAACATAATCAACAACTTTTTCATTCCTATCTACAAATGATTCAAGACCCGGAATAAGATCAATAAGAGGTGTATTGATTTCAGACCAGTTATCAAACCAAAAGGATGCCAATTCGCCATTACCAATCTTGACCCCCACCCCTTTTTGAAACTTTTCCTAGCTAGTACAGATTCCTCTCCCAGTAAGGGAAGCCCCTATCTTCTTTTTAATATCAAGCTTGAAAACTTCCCCACGCCTATATTTGCTGTAAAGCACCTTGACCCAAAGCGCCTCCCTGTTGTTCAAAAGATTCCAGCACAATTTCATCAAGAAAGCCTCATTTTGTTTTCGCAAATCCCTTATCCCTAAGTCACCATCCTTCTTTTCCTTAGTCACTTGCTCCCATGAAACAAGATGAAGCTTCTTTCCCTTGTCGTCATCACCCCATAAAAAACTTTTGGTCTTCCATTCCAATTCCTTTACCAAGCCTTTCGGCAATAGCATAGTCTACATATAATAGGATGGCAAGGCGTTGACCACCAATTTAATAAGGGTAGTCCTCCCAGCGAGGTTCAAACATCCATGTTTCCACCCTGACAATTTCTTTCGGGTTTTCTCCAATATTGGTGCAAAAGTTCCAAGAGATACTCTCTTATGTATCAAGGGTATCCCTAAGTACTTGCCCAAATCTCCTGTAAGTCTAACCCCCATATTTCGACTAAGACAAAGAGCTCTGAAACCATTAACATTCTTTGAGAAACAAATTCTAGTTTTATTCTTATTCATCAATTGTCCAGACGCCCCACAAAAAGTCTCTAAACATTTCATCATATCTTCAACCTGTCCTTCTGAAGCCTCACCAAATAAAATGAGATCATCCGCAAAAAATAAGTGAGAAATGAAGAGCCCTCCCCTTCAAAACATGTAGATTAAAAATGTGGTTAAAATTAATTAAATGTAATAAATATATTAAAAATGTAAATAATCCTCCAAAAATATCCCTATCTTTCTGATGTGTAAATAATGATTTAGACTCGCGTTAATAATTAATGGAGTTTGACTAAGTAATATCGGTATATTAATTTTAATGGAAGCAAAAAATGATAATAAGTATTTTAAATAGATTGTTGGAGTTTGTTATAATTCGATCGGAAAAATCACCCTTCCAATTTATTTTTTCATAAAAATGACATGAGCATATCTTGGGGCGTTAAAGGGCAGTTTTGCCCTAGAAAATTTTATAAAAGAGGGTTGGATACCCGAAATTCATCTCAATGTCACCCTTAATGAATGGAACCCTAACAGTTTACCGTTATATGACAAAGTGTCACGTCAAAATAGAATGTTGGCAAGCGATGTGGCACCCAATGCACAACTCATGGCCACCTCACCATCCTCAAACACCGGCAAGCAAAGGTGTTGCAGATAGCTAAAACACGGAATCAATTTCCCTATTCATCCAACTCAAATGAGTAGAGAGAGCTCATTTCATCTGGAGATCTAGACTGTCTAAATTTATTTTTTTAAAAAAATATTATTTTAATGGGTAGAGAATCTAAAATAAAGATAATCTCTTAACTGATATTTTTTAAAAAAAATTAAAATTTTTATTTAAAAATCACCCTTTAACAAAAATTAAATTTGGATCATGTAGACCTCATTTAAACAATCCAAATTTAAACAGTCCAGATGAGACAAGCTCTCCCTAAAAACTGGTTTCCCAAAAGAAAGTTCCTCTCCTCTTTCTCTCCCAAAATTACGAACAGCCATGACTGCACAACACCCAAAATTGTCGACCAAGAACAGGGATGTTCTAGCTTTTCAAGAAGACGATCACCCTCAGAAATATGACTTTAACTCTCCTCCTCTGAGTTCGACGTCGAAGAAGAAGATGGGAAGGTCATGGGTTTTCTCAAGTCTATTTTGATTCAGATCTGATAAATTCAAATCGAATTGATTAACGAGTTTGAAGGTCTATTTTCTCTTCGAGCAAAAAAAAAAAAGAGGTCGATTTTCTCAAGTCCCTCAAAAGTTGCATTCGCAACTCGCCTCTGCAAATCAAAGAGCTTGAAGGTCAATTCAATTTCCAAGCTAATGCCTTTTTCTGCAGATCGATCTCCACTGTCAAAATTCATAACATAACGGTGTGCAGCTACTGGCAATAATCAGATCAGACGCGAGCAAGATCAGTGCTGACAGAGTCCCGGCGGCGCGGCCTCCAAGATCCGATAGCTTGAACGAAGACGGTTTCCTACCCATGCGGTTGTTGCGAGTGAAGTTGTAATTTGTAAATGTCAGACAAGTCGAATTCAAAGGTAGAATCGAAAGCCATAGGTGGGTAGTCACTCGTCCAATTCAAAGTTATTGTTTGAAGCAACCCCCTCCCACCACTCTCGTCGTCGCTTTTGCCTTCTCCTCCTATGGCTTCAACGCTGTGTTTGCCTTGTTGATAATTAAATTTCAGATCTTTTTTATATGCATCCATGCAATTGTTGAGACTTGAGAAGTTGAACGGAACCATCACAGGAACTCTTGGCCAAAAATCCACCTTTGGGGAGAGGATGCAGATTCATCTTGGTTGATTGCTCATCTTTGTTGGACTTGGATGTCGATGCTCAAGTGACTGACTGGTGAGGGATCCTAGAAGATATTTGTGTTTCATTTTCTTAAATTATTTTGACTACGTGGAATAATAGTTGGACTTATACGTGGTATAATATCCCATGTGGCGCATCCACCTCGACATAATTGGGTCAACAAATGGTTGACTGTTTGGGTCCGTTAGAGTTAGGCGACATTGCTACGATTTTGGTACTTCCAGGCAACATTGCCCAAAAAAATACTTATGAGTATTCATTGCTCCTCGGCGAAAACTTCCATAACAAAAGTGTCTTTTAACCTTATCTCAGGTGTAGGAATGTAAGTGGAAAACCAATCCAGACTAGGCACCGCGGATGGTGACATCATCGACAGCACACACATGGAAGTCTATATTCATCTCAATGGATTCAATCTGAAATAGTAATACCCTTTACTTAGAGGCTTCTATTTTTACTTCTGTTTGTTTGTATTCCTCCATGTAAAAAAAATTACTAATAACCTTTTCGATATAAAAAAATTTAGGTGAATTGAGTCACGGGGCTCACTAGACCGAACATGTCCGGGGCTCAAAGAGCATTTATAGGTATACTTATAAATTACTTACCACAAGGTTCTCATATCGGTGGGATTTGAATACACAACATTATGATTATAAACCAACCACTTTACCAGCTGAACTAATCTTTATTGGAAAAAAGCCATATAAATATCATTTTTTAAGCCTATCAATTATCAATATATATACATATAGAAAATTTATAATAAATTGTGCTGCCTACAAGTGATAAATAATACAATTATTTATCAAACTCCATTTAATTATATAATTTCTGTGTAGGTTATTTCAATCTATTTAATTTGCTTTAGCCAAAAAAAAAAAAGATGGCTTGGTGTTTGAATCAGAATGGGATTATATTTCTTGAAGTTATTCTCATGATTGGCTAGGCAATTTTGTGTTCTTGGAGTTGAATTGGAGATTACTTGAGCTCACATATACTTTAAAGGGGAGTTTATTTTATCTAAAGTTCATTATATTTGTGATTTCTTAGGTTTAAAAATTCTTTTATGTAACAAAACTATGATTTTAGTTACAATTTTTATGGATTGAGTTGTTGTGATTTGGAATTTGTAATGAGGATTTATACTCATCAATATATATATGGTTATATATATGTTTCTCTTTGATTTTATTGATTTCTATCTATTTAACATGGTATTGTTGGATGGATTGATTGAAATAGAATTGTAGTTGAACCTAAATGCATTGCTTATTCCATAGTCACTCTCTAAGGAGTTTTAATAATGCTTAAATAAATGGGTTCATGAGTTTAAGCGTTAGACTCAATGGTAATTGGGGTTTGATTTATTAGAAAACTTAGAGAAACTCATTACACTAATATGGCTTAATAGCATTTCAAAGGTAGGGGTTCCTCTCTTGTGATGTTAGACTCAATGGTAATTGAGGTTTGGTATATTAGAAGCTTAGTGCATTCCCCAAATATCTTAATTGAGCAAGGATAGCCAGTGAAAACCATTTCCAAGAGCATCTTTATCACTTACATTTCTAACCAATTTCCATTCCTTCAATTTTATTCCAAAAATCCAAAAATATTAGTTTTAAAAGCATTTTAGTTTAATTGCAATCTAATTGTTAGATAAAAATTTAAAAACCATTTTAAACTCATTTCATGTCAATCATTACACTTAGTTTCTAAGTAATTAATAAAAGGCTCTTCGAGAGACAATCCGGGATTATACCATATATTACAATCCTTGGTTTAATTTATAGGTGACTTCCAACATATTTCATACAAACTATGAAAAATCTTAAACCCCATTAATTCTGTCATAAAGTTCAACAACTTCACAATTCGATGTGTACTCCTCTGATCCTATTTATATGTGACTTCCAACATATACACAGACCACAAAAAATCTTAAATCTCATTAACTTTGTCATAAAATTCAACATCTTTCCAACTCTCCCCTATTTAATATACATAATACCACTTGAGAACAAAGTTATATTAACACAATAATAAGTGAAGGGTTAAATTGAACATTAACCTCAAAATTTAATGAGGTGCCTTATAAATAGGACTAAAAAAAGCTTTTCTCTTTGCCCTATGAATAAGACCAAAGGAGTAATTGGTGGTAAGGAGGAGGTAATATGCATCTTAAGGACTAGATAAAACTTCATAATAAATCATTGTGTTATACCTCAGGATGCATATTATCCATTCCTAACCCGACTCCTACATGTGGAAAGAGATGCTCCTCCGGTATTTAATATAAGACATATTTGGAAAGTTGATCTTGATCCTAAATATAAGACATAGTTTTCATATTTGTCAATCTTTTCCTAATTTACCTTCATTGATGCTTCTTCAACAATAATCAAGGAAAAGAGGAAATGAGGGAATTAAGGGAGATAGGTAGGGTGTTCCAGACAATAGATGCCATATTAATTAATTTAACTATCTTTTTTAATCTAATCAAATTTGATTAATATGTCTTATATTAAGGACTGAAGAAACAGATAATGTACTTTGGAATGAAGTTTATGAAATTTCTGAGATCTTCAAGAATGTTGGAAGAAGAAGCTACACACACACACACACATGTAGAGCCGGTAATATGGGCTCAACCCGCGGGCTCAACCCGTGAGCCCGCGGGTTTTGACGGGTTAGAGTTGAGAAAATCCCAACCCGCAAAAATGCGGGCCTATGCATAACCCGCGGGTTGGCCCGCAAAATTTTTTATTTTTTATTTATATATAATAATTTTACAAAACTTATGAGTTTTTCACTCTTATTTTGGTATCTTCCAATCTAAAGTAAAAAAATCTTAGCTTCTTCCCTTCTTCTTTAAACAAAATTATTATATCTTGATTGTTTGAAGATGAGTTTATGTTTTGTTTATAAACTTTAACAAATTTGATAACTTTATCTCTTAAATTTTAGATTATGTTTTTAAATTTTTATAAAAGAAATGATTGATACTAGGAAGGTAAATTTAATTACTCATATATATGTATCTCATATTTTTAATCCTCTTTAAAAAATATGAATTTTTTTCCTCAAAATAAAAATGCGGGCCCGCGGGCTGGCCTGCAACCTGCACACTGCGGGTTAGGGTTGGCATTTTGCCAGCCCGCAGAAGTGTGGGTTGCACAGGCCCGCACCGCGCGGGCCGCGGGTCCAGCTATACACACATGTAGCTCCAGATATAACTTCAGAATTGGTGATAACGTAACCTTTTTACACGCGACTGTGACATGTCTTCACACGATCATCAGGTGCTACCTAATTCTAGGTCCTTGTAAACTTCAAGCATTACTTGCCTTTGTACTCAAAAAAAAAAAAAAAAAAGAATTGGTGATAACGAAGGGGTAATCTGCATCCCAAGGGCTAGATACAATATAATGAATTATTGTCCCAAACCTCAGGATGCGGATTACCCGATCGTACCCCAATGTACTGGCAAACAATCCATGATGAAAAATTATTGATGCTTATAGCTAGAAGTCTTACCAGTGTCACATATTTATAACGTTTTGAATATAGGGGTCCACAGGAAAAAGCTAAGGTGATGCTCTATAGATAGATATATTGATCAAGAACCTATTTCTTCTGATTCATTTCTTGGTTAACAAATCATTCGTAGGGTATATAGCTATCGATCTCATTCCGTTAGATTATGTATTCTTCTTCTTGATTCATTTCAAAAGCGCTACAATAAAATCTTTCCTTTTATTCTAATGTAAAGATATATTCTTTACAGGTCATATTTGACAATGTAGTAATGGATAGCTATGTGGAGAATTTTTAGCTTTAGAATAAAAGATGAATCTGAAATGAAAGAAAAGGAAATCAAGGGTCCCCATATATATACTGGATTTTAATTAGCCGTATAATAACGCATTCTCATTCTATTCCCTTGTCACTATTTTGATTGCAAGTATATCTTTAAAGCACGTAGACAATTATTGCATTGAATCCTTGAACTATTGGGTTATATATAGGTTAACATTAACAAAAACTTTAATTTGAACTTATATATGATCGATTATTATTTTAGTACACCTTTATTTTAATAAGACAAAACACATTCAAAACTAAGGCTAGTTTAATTACAGCTATAGTGCAAGAATCTACTTCAAAATTTAACAAATTGTCAATAAAATGAAGTGTAGACATGGTATTAATTTACAATATAACTCAGCCATTACAATTTTACTTTTTCAAGTCATTGTGATAATAGTAAGAGTTAGAATGAAGCTTCTTCAAGAAACTTCCGTTAAGTTGGGAAGTATTCTCTCCTATTTTCTTAAATATTAATTTAGCGACTTTAATTTATTACTAATATATACTTGGTGTACGTACCTGTGAAGTTGTTATGATCTTAAGCGAACGTACTGCGCATATATATATATATATATATATATCAGAATTGCGGGATATTGCTGGTTACGTTGATTATGTAAGAGTAAAATAGTGATATTTATGGGCCAGTAAGTTATTTTAACTGTTGCCTCGTCATCAAGATACAAATTAGCTTGAATCGATCCTCACAACATGACAAAGTACGTAAAAGTTAATTAGCCATAACTAATCAAACAAAAAGTTAATAAACCGTACTTCCTATATATCCTGATCTTTTATGTCAGATAGAAAGAAAATTATAATTTGTTGAAAGTTGAAACGGAACAAAGCGGTCTAGCCAATATTATTTATTACTCTCTTCAGTCTTTAATATAAGACATATTTAGGATATTGATTTTGGTCCTAAATATAAGACATAATTTTCATATTTATTATTTTTTCCCCCTAATTTGCCCTTCAACAATAATCAAGGAGGAAGGGCAAGAGGGAATTAAGGAAGATGACTTGAGTGTTTTGGAAAATATATGTCATATTAACTAAATCAAGTAACTTTCTTAATCTAATCCAATTAGGTAAATATGTCTTATATTAAGGATCAGAGAGTACATCAGAATAGTATACAAGAAATCTGCAAAATACTGCAAGAGG
Source organism: Inga laurina (assembly GCA_963855925.1). Taxonomy (NCBI): domain Eukaryota; kingdom Viridiplantae; phylum Streptophyta; class Magnoliopsida; order Fabales; family Fabaceae; genus Inga; species Inga laurina. Next base: position 59,162,299 of record OY979711.1, read on the forward strand.
TCTCATATGGTATATAGTTCCTTTTTTTTTTTTTTGGTTACAAAGGCAAGCATAGCTTGTGAGATTACAAAACCTATAGGGTAGACCCCATAGACTGTTCCTGTGGTAACAACCCACAATCCAAGGCAAAAAGGTGAGTACAAATCATAGGGGAGGCCCCTATTTCTACATAGTCCAGAGTGTTGGTATGAGCCATACGTGCTAGGTAATCAGCACAACGAATGCAATCCCTGTGGGTATGGGAGATCTCCAAATCCCAGTCTGCATAGATAAGAGACCTGGTATCCAAAATGACGTCGTGTAACGGGTGATCGGTCCTACAGTCGGTAGATAAAAGGTGAATGGCTTGAAGGGAATCTGTGAACAACTTGATTTTCTTAAGACCCATCTGTTTGCATAAGCGAAGTCCATGTTGTATTGCATGGATTTCCGCAGCAGTTGGGAAAGAGTGCCCTAACTTCTGTTGAAATCCAAGCACCCAGTTTCCCTGGTGATCACGGATAACACCTCCGCAGGGTATGGTATATAGTTCTGGTGGTGATTAAAGACTCCAAGTGGTGCTAGGGATTTGCTTTATTTGTTCTAAGCCCTCTACCCTGGTATACCCTTTCAATTTCAGTTCAAGAATATAATTCTTATATATGGTCCTCAAGTACATTAGAAAGTTCCCATATTGTAGTAAAATAGACTAGGTTCTTGTTCCTGCATCAGATAACTACTCGTATAGCCATCCAGAACATATATTCTTCCCATGAATCCTTATTATTGAAGTGTTTTCGAGAGGCTAACCAATTTTTATGCCGGTATACCGACAGTCTCATGTGAAGAACGGAGTGTTCGGTCTAGGAAGATACTTCCCTATGTGATTCGTTTCCGACACATAGTTGTCATTCAAGATTCAGCTAAAACTAAAGCATGCATCGTTAAGCTGCCAAAAATGAAAAATTTGCTTCCGCTTTCAAGTTTAATTTTGTCAGTTAACTTGTTAATGGGATGAACTATAATCTATCCTGTTTAATTTTAGTGATTAAAACTGTCAAATATCTTGCAAAAACAAGTTTTAGTGCGTGCGTGTTTGGTTTCATGTTGATTTTGGTGTGTCAATATAAAAGTAATTGTGATTTGAAAGCTAAAAAAATCATGTCAGTAACTAACAACCTAACACATACACTCGAACCCTATGTTTGAATGGTGAGAAAAGTGGGAGGAAAATATTGACGAGAATACTTGGCAAGAAACTTTCTAAAATGGTAAAATTTTTTACTCTGTTTTTTTTAACTGTTTTTGGTAGTTTTTCCTTCTAGTATTTCCCCCCCCCCCTCTAATTTTCTTCCAATACTAACATAGGTTAATAGTAGAGTATGAAAATGTTTCAAGGAAAGGAACACATTCTTCAACAATGAGATCTAATATATGGTCACTGTTTTAATGTGGAGTAACCATTTGTCTTGTAAATATATTTATATTTAAAAAAATCCACATGGAACAAGAAGAGGACCGAGCACCCGACCAACCTCATATCAAAGAATATAGGCGCCTCTATAAATTCCCAACATTTCATACAAAAGGAACTCATCATCAACCCAGACCTTCAACAATATATCATTCTTTTAAGTAAATTCTTAGTTCATTTTGCACTTATTCTTCTTCCATTTCCTTGTAAGAGTGAGAGTTATTGGGTGAGGATCGGATAATCTGCATCCTGAGGTCTAGAACAATACTTGGCTCAGTTTGTGTCTAGGCCTCAAGATGCAGATTACCTCTTCCTTGCACCAATTTAATTAATCAACATCCATTTAAGGCTCTCTCTCTTTTACTTCACTACACTAAGTAACGTACTTTGTGCTCTTGTGTGTGTGTGTGTGTGTGTATTTCATTATCATTACTGTTATTATTATGATCATCTCAGTCACGTACTAGCAGCTAGCGTTAATTTTTAAGGCTATGCTTGAATCAATAAGAATATACAAGAGGAGGGATCGAAGAAAGAGAGCATTTGGTTCCTATATTAAAATGAGATATAAATAGAGTTAACAATATGTCTTGATTTAAAATTTTAAGACGTTAGAAGCGTGAGTCTTTTTGTCACTGATGACTTCTCATTTTGATATATTTGGGAAGTCATCAATGCTAAATAAAAATGATTTAATTGAGATTTTATGAGATATCAATTGGGCGCATCATTTGTGGGATTTTAAATTAAAATAAAAGTTTTAAAACTTAGGAAAGAAGCAATAATAAATAATAATGGGAATTTTTATTAAAAAATAGTTAAAAAATTCAGATTTATTATCATTATTGTTATTTTCTTTTCTTTTCATTTATAGGAACAATAGTATTTTGGAAGTTTTGGGAGGAGGCAATGTATGTCTATATATATACGTGAGGTGTAGAGAGAAGATGGTGAGTTCTATTTTCTTGGTTGGTGATGGCAAGACAAGATCTCAGAATTTTAATGGAGGGAGATTAAAGCTTGGAGATGTAGAACATCTATAACACGGATGAAAATTCGGCATTGAGGTTTTATTTCTCTTTTCCTTTCTCTTCTTTCTTTTATCTTTGGTCAATTATTATATTGTTTATGTTAATGTTCAGTTTATGTGGTTAAACCTTGATTTTGGATTATTTTGTTTGATTATGGATTAGTGGATGATGATTTCTTCTTTTAAATTGCTACACTGTTATGTTTGTTGATTCAATTGTGAGCTTAATTGTTCCAAAAGATGAGAAAATTGATTGGAACTTTATTTGGTGTTCCAAAGAAGCCTAGACATATGAAATTTAGAATAGACCTTCAATTGAATTGTGTAGGATTAAGTTTTCAACTTAATTTGCTCGTAGGATAGACATATACATACCGGCTCTATATAATTTCATTAGGCTTGCACTTGAATTAGTTCAATTAAGTGATAATCGCCTAAGGAATTATTGATTAACATAATTGGAATGCCTTTTAGTTGATCAAAAGACATTCTTAGGTAATTAAGAGTCCTAAACTATCAAATATAACTATAAATGCAATTAAGGGTGACAATTATGCCCTCTTTTCGACCTTAATTTTGTTTTATCATCTTTAATAAAGTTATTCATAATTAATACAATTTAGCCCATTAAACCTCATAAAAATCCATAGAATGATAAGAAATATTGTATCAAATGGGAGAAATTAGATACTAAGAAGTAATCAAGGCTGTAATAATCTAAGTCACTGCTTAGATTTAGAATCACCCTTATCTTTAGCTTTAGTTAGATTTGATTTTTTCCCTTTTTAGTTACCTTATTTTTCTATCTTTGATTCAAATTGTGTTGACTCAACTTAAGCTAAAGTATAAAATCACTACTCAATTGTATTTTGGTACCAAGTCCCCGTGGGAACGATACTTTTCTCATCACTTTTTTTTTTGGAATAAAACTGGAATACAATAACCAATGATAGGTTACAACACGAAACCCCGTTCCCCTAAGGAAAACTCAAAAAGAAAGCATCATCCATGATCATCCGCCGCCTCCCCCAGCTTTTCTCATCACTTTATTACTTGATACGATCCATACACTTGAGGAGTATTAGGCTATAATTTTTTCCCTATCAATCACCTACTCCTATATTCCTATAATCTTCAAATGGTTTGAGCCAATTGCATCAAAGTTCTTCTATTTGACTGTATCAAAAGGCCAATCATCAATATTGTCTTATCGGAAGTCATTGTTAACATCTAGGATTTCATGTCATTTCAGCACATTTTCCTTAAGTTTCATACACCCTTTGATATATTTAAGCATATTTTGGATAGTCAATATAGGAAAATGTGCATTTGAATTTTGCTTGCACATCATTGTTTACTTGTGCCCGTTTTGATCATATTTGTAGTTAATTTTCTATGCTTTTAATGTGTATACATTGATCAAGTTATTGCAGCCACTTGGCTAATCTGTCATTTTGGGGCAAGTGGATTATTCATGACCCAGTGGATGTGTTTCAAAAGAATAATTTCAAGATATAGCAAAATAGAGATAGATTCCAAATTTAAACATGTTACATTATTTAATAACAGGGGAAACATACATAGTAATATAGTATGGTTATTCAGTGATGACATCACATAGCACAAAGGGATCAAAACGTGAGGGATCGGAGTGGGGTCCTGAAATGTTTTCTAATAATGATTCAGTACGTAACGTAAAATCACAGATTATATGAACACTGTGTAAATGGAAGTCCTGAATAGTGAATACCCTATAGCTAATTATTTTGCTGTTTACTAGTGAGAAGAAGAATTGAACTTTTCACACTTGCATAATCATGGGTTTATAAATATATATATACACACACACACACACAATCACTTTTACGATTGTAAAATATTGGAACGAGTGCATGGGATCTTTTAGTTTTACATAATGAAAAAGGTGTGGTTCCTATTGTGACTAGCAAACCATCTCTTTGCGATTATAGATCATAAAATAGAGAAATGTCTGTATAATATCTCAAAAGCCTATACATTCTAATTTTCTAATAAAGAGGAAAAGCAAAAATATCTGGTGGAGATGAAAAACGATGTGCTTGATTTGTTTCAATATTTCTAACCAGGGCATTAATTAAGCTAATGATTATTATTATTATTTAATTCACTTAACAAATGACAATGAGATTACTTACCCACAGCTCCATTTCAAAGGTTAATTAGCTTGTTATGGGCTACCCTTTTTGATGGAGGTATCTCTAAATTTAAACTTCTAGTGTGTTTTAAATTGTTTTTGGCAGCTGATAATATATATATATATATATATATATATTAAGCTATATATTCAGTTTAACTATGTGTAAGACTTGTCCATCATACTAAATTAGCTTGTAAACTGCTTGGTTAGACATTTGATGTGGGACTTTGTTTATACTCTGATATTAGATAACTTGTTATTAATCAGAGTGAAAAGGTAATAACTAAATGAGTTTTAAAAACGTGGAAATTAATTTAGACAGCACCATATTAAAATTTCAAAACAAATTTAAAGAGAGGAAAGAAATTTGAAATTTCTTTCCTTTTTTAAATGAAGATTCTCAACAGGTTTATATTATCGTTCTTTCCTTTTATTTTCTTTTATCAGAAAAGAATCACATATAGTGTAGATGCACTTTGTGCGCCAATTAACAATGAATATATCTATGTCGACGTCCATGTTTCTTACATGACCGTCACGTCAAAATACAATCTAAACTCGCCGCTAATGAAGTGAATATATATATATATATATATATGAATGGGCATCCCAATTTGTGAAGAATAAATGCATTACTTGTGAGCCATTTTACATGGTTGTATGCCATATGTAGTAGAGGACCATTACTTTGTGTCTATCACTTTATTCTCCCACCCTTCTCAATTTGAAAGATAGTAGCTCATACTACCTCCTGTCTTAGGAGAGAGACAAAAAGGTTTACTTTAGTCCTAAACAAAAAACTCCAAACCACTTTCTCCTTCAAATTTATAATTTTTTCGTTAAAATGTTCCTATTGATTGCACATTGAAAGGGGGTTTCCAAATTTATAATGAACATGATTAGAAAAAAGTATTTTTGGCAAATCAGCACATGCTTGTAAGAAATAACTAGCTAAAATAATTCTTTTAATATCTACAAATTAGTTATTTAACTCTTATATTAAGGACATGGAGTAACACGCACCCACATCAAACAAGTGTGGCGGTGTGATGACTTCCCATTTTTAATAGATTTGAGATATATTTTGATATATTTTGAAAGTCGTCAATGCTAAATTAAAGATATTTTCTTGAATTTTTAAGAGATATCAATTTGGGTGCATCATTTGTAGGACTTCAACTTAGAATACAAGTTTTTAAATTTAGGAAAGAAAAATAATAATAGGAAGTTTTCAATTTAAAAGAAAAAGAAAAAGATTCAGCTATTATTACATTATTATTATCATTATTGTTAAGTTATTGTTACTATTATTTATATTGTATCCTTTTGTTCTCTATGGATGAGGACCGCATCGTTTTGGAATTGAAGAAAGGAAACTTAACATCTAAAAGCAGCCACCATTTGAGATATAAAGAGGAGGGAGGCAGCGGCATTTAATGATGATCACCACCGTCTTCTTGGAGCAAGAACGTGCAAGAAAGAGAGATAAAGGAGTTCGAGTTCCATTCTTCTCCTTCTTCTTCACATGAGGATGAGAGGACTGTGGAGAAAATAAGAGATCATAGTAGCTGCTTGGACCAGATAAGTTGGAGCTTGAAGATGAGGCTTTGAATCAATACTCTATTCCTTTTTCTTTTCTCTTCTCCTTGAGATTTTGAATTATGAATTTGTGTTGTATTGTTGAGATCATTCTAGTTATGTTTAGTTAGTCTGTTTTGCAACCTAGAGGAGATATGAACTTATAAGCGGATTAAACTTATTTTTTTTACTGTTTAGTTATAATTAATATTAATTTTGGTTACTTAATCTTATTTAGCTATATCTATTTAGTGATTGGCCATCATTGAATATGAATTTGAGCATTATGATTTACCTTGAAGAAGGGAATTTTAATTAGGCTTTGAGATTAAGTAATATGACTTAGATTGCGAGATTTAATATGCAATAAGGATAGACAGACTCCTAATGGCCTCATATAATTGTTGAAAAGTGTGTTCGAATTATTTTGACTCTTGAGTAATTAGGTTAGACATAACAATTTATACTTAAGAAAGGGTTGTAAGTGGGCTGACAGTCACTTTTAGCTATTTATACTCAATTTTAACAAATTGACATTAAGGCTAATTAAATTAGTGAAAAAAAGGTTTATGAAGTTAATAAGAGATTAGCGACTCTGGGTTGCTCGTTTGATAATAATGGTAGTTAATTTGTTTCAATTTGATTTTAATTTTCTTTTCACTCATTTAAATTCAATTTGGTTTTCTTAAATTAAACAAAAGTGTAAAATCAATGCTCAATCAGGTTTAGGTACCAAGTCCTCATGGGAACGATTCTTTTTTTCATCACTTTATCACTTGATATGACCCGTATACTTGTGGAATCTTAGGCTATAATGGTTTCCCTATCAGTGTGAAATGGATTGAATTACCACAAATCGAGACATTCAAACTAATCTAAATCAACTACACAAACTAGTAAATACATAGCAAGCATAGTCTCGTTGAATAATAGGAAATACATAAATGAAAATCATCCAATCACAATAATCCAAATCTAATCACAAAATAAACAATCTTAACTCAACAATATGAAGTCAAAATAACTCAACAAAATCTTACTGAAACTATCTTAAATTTAAATATGGTTAGGAATTACAATAACAATAGGAAATTTATAAAGGAACTAAAAAAAACTCCCCATTGAAGTTTTGAACTCAAGACAAATCCTCAATCTTCAAGAGTTGGAAGCTTTAGCCACTCATGAAGCTAAGCACTGTCACCACCAAGCTTGAAATTGCAAAAGCCATGGTTGAGACGAAGCAGCTGAAAACTAAAATAGAATGATGGAAGGAGAGGGAGAAGCTAGAAGGCGAATGGTGGTGTGAGGAAGAAGGTCGACTGTGGTAGATGGAAGAAGGTTGGATCGTGGTCTCCGATCGTAGAGGACGAATCACGACGATGGTGGTGGTGGAATGAGAACGGAAGACGACGAAGCTGCATGGCGTGGGACGTCGTAGACGGTGGTGGTGCTCTGTCTCCTTCCCTCTGATTCTCTCTCTCTTCCTCGTCGACTTCAATGGTGTCCAGTGTTCTGTCGGCTCCTCTTTTCTCTCCCAAAACAACCCTAAAAAAATAAAGATTTCAGGGCTGAAGACGCTGCTTTTCGAGTTTTGAGGCATTTTTGCAATTTCAAAAGTTCTGGACCTTTTTCTGTCATGTTCTCTGGTCCTCATCAACATTAATTCTGCAGTTTTCAGAAGTTTTGGGTCATTTTCTGTAATTTCTCTTAAATAATTTGTAAAACAAATAAACCCAAAATGTAATACCTTATATTCCAAAAATAATCAATTAAGGTAAATAATGAAATATATTACATTTTTGCCCCTTTTTAACATTAACTTCATGCAAACAACTTTAATCACAATTAATCATAATTAATGGAATTTAAGTCCAAAAATAGTGATAAATCTCCAAATGTGCTATGAAATAGCTTATCAAAATATGGTGTGATCAAGGTCACACTTACAAGGAGTGTGGTTTGGCCATTTTAATATTAGATTTCCTTTTTCTGCTTTTTCTGTGGCTCAAGGATATTATATAGTTTATGTGATGATATAATGCTTTTATTGGCATCTCAGATAATTTGTTTCCTACACATTCTTGGAAAGAAATGCAACTTGCCTTTGCATCAAGAAAAATTTAATGCTCCTATGGATATAATTAGGGAAATTAAGCAGTTTACTCACTTTGTAGACCGAGTTTCCACATGCTCCCTTGCAAATGGTGGAAATAGTGGACCAAAACATCTGGCTACTTCTTGTCTAGATTTACAAGCTGATGGTTGGGATATTATCCTTCATGAATATACTAAAAAACAGAGGAAGCACTTCTGCTGTCATGGAATCATATGTTTTCAGAAACATCCTCGTGAGGAATTTCTGTGGTAAACCAAAGGTATACCAGGTGATTGTTTCTTATCAAAATGCCTCAAAGCGCGCAGCTGTCTTTTGGATCAGGAGTACTGGCTTCATCAGCCGCTATCAAAAGCCTCCACTCTCAATTGTTTGTGTCAATAAGCGTTTCATCTATATTCCAAAGGATCCTTTTGACAAATCCCTACTTTTATTATATATATTTATATTATATTTGGGGATTTTGTCATAACTATTGAGTTTAAAATATTTTTTTTGGTGATAAACTGGGATTAAAAGTAAATATATTGAATTAGAACAAAAAAGGATAAAATTGTTATAAAAATTGTAATTACTCTTAATTATTGATTTTTGGGGATATTTGGTGTTGGATTAATTGTTTCTAACCGCAGGGGCTTGAAGAAATTGGATCAAATTTGAAAATGAAAGTTTGGGCTTAAATTACAGAAATTACAGTTTGGAACCACAAACTTTTAAAACTTAGAGTTTGATCCCTGACCAAAACTGCAGCATTTTGTTCTACATAGTTAGGTCAGATTTTGTATCGTCTCGAAGGAAAAAAAGCAACTAGGAGCGCAAAACTTGATAACCAGAGCTCAAAACCTCCATCTTCACTTCCATCCACCTTCACCATCGTCTCCAGCGACCTACAACTCCATCTCCATTGTCACCGGCAACCTTCACAACCTCACCACCACACCATTAATGCTGGCACACTTCCAGATTTGAGAGTGGCTGGAGATTCGACCAGAGGAGCAGCCATCGTCATTTCTTCAAGTTCGAGAGTCAAACATCGACTTTCACTTCTCTACCATCTCACCTGGCAGTCGTCGTCGACCTTCATTCCTCCACCATCTCACCACGCCTCCATTACCTTCTTCACCATCTTTGTTTCATCTCACCATTCACCGACACCATCATCTTCTATGCCACATCTGCCTTCCATGCCTTTAATCCTCAATTAATCACTTCATCTCTCCATTAATTGACCATGAATGAAGCTTTGAAGACACTTGATGGAGCTGTGTTGATGGTTGTTTGTGGTTAATTTCCTTTCTCCTAGAGCAATGGTTTGAGTCTTGATGCTTGGAGCTTCATAGAGGTGTGTTTAGCACTTAATTTCTTGTTTCTTTCCTTTGTAAATTTGTGTGTATTTTGGTTTTAATTTTGTGCATTTGACACTTTGAACTTAATTAGTAGTAATTTCTTGTATATAGACTTGGTTAAGCTTATGTTTGGAGGTTGCTATGAATATTTTATGTTTGTAATTCAAGGCTCTTGATTACTTGTATCTTGCATAAGTATTAATACCAATGGCTGGGGTTTTGAAATGGGTTTCGGTTAAAGGAACTAAGTCTTACCCAGTGTGGGAGATTTAATTAACCTAACTCAAGCTAGCTCAAAGAGTCTTTTGGACAAATTTGTCAAATTAGCACACTCCTAAAATATTTTGAAGCAAATGATAGATGAAATTTATTGATCTAGGAGGTTTTTATTATAATTTTCTAAACAAATTTTGATCTCATCCATTTTTATTCCAAAAATCCAAAAAAATATTTTTTTTAAAGCATTTTACTTTAATTGCAATCTAGTTGTTATATAAAAAGCTGAGAACATTTTTAATTGTTTCACGTCAATCATTACACTTAGTTTCTCGGTAATTAATAAAAGACTCCTCAAGAGATAATTCGGGAGTGCACCCTATATTGCAATCCTTGGTTATGTTTTTAAGAAGTTACCAAGGCATAAGCCGACAGGTTCCTTCACCTTCATTTGTGCTTAATGTTACGGGAGATTTTATCTTTGCTTTTTGACTATTCAAGTAGTGACATCAGGATTAGTTCTTTATCAACTTTTAATGGCTTTTAGGTTCTTATTTTTGTTATATATCTCTGTGTAACTAGTAAACACTGGTTTAATTATTTAATATCATTTGGTCTTTTTATAAAAAAAAAATGAGGTCACAAGAGATGAAGTGATGTGAATCCAAACGAATGAATTCCCTATGATTCCATCCTCACAAAGAGAAGGGATAGAAGTTGATCACTGGAAGCCTGCAGGAAGAAACAAGAAATGAAGATTCATACAAATACAACAACAACAAAGTCTTATCCTACTAGGTAGGTTCAGCTTCAAATGCTCAAATTAATTTACAGAAGCTTGGAAAGAAATTGGTAGTAAGGAGGAGGTAATCTGCATCCCAAGGACTAGATACAACTTCATAATAATGAATCATTGCCCTATACCTCAGGATGCACATTACCCATTCCTAACCCAACGCCTGTGTATATATGTGGCTCATTGAAGTTCAAAGATAATCTATACACTTTGGAATGAATAAGTTTATGAAATTTCTGAGATCTTCAAGAATATTGGAAGAAGAAGCTATACATATATAGCTATTTTCTCTGATTCATTTCTTGGTTTAGCATATCATTGGTAGGGGTATATAGCTGTCGATCTCATTCCGTAGATTATGTATTCTTTTTCTTGATTCATTTCAAAAGGAAAACGATAAAATCTTTCTTTTTAGTCTCATGTAAAGATATATTCTTTACAGGTCATATATGACAATGTAGTAATGGATAGCTACATGTGAGAATTTTAAGCTTTTGAATAAATCATTGAAGTGCCACGTCGAACTTCTGGCTCATCAGCTCGCCTTCTTGTTCCTGCTCTGGCATATAAAAGATGAATCTGAAATGAAAGAAAAGGAAATCAAGGGTCCCCATAAATACTTGTTTTTAGTTAGCAGCATAATAGCTCATTCTTATTCTTATTCTATTCCCTTGTCGCTGTTTAGATTGCAACAAGTATATCTTTAAAGCACGCAGACAATCATTGGATTCAGTCCATGAACGTTTGGATTATACATAGGTTAAAATTAACGAAAAATTTAACTTGAAGTTCAAAACTAGTTCATACTTTTACAAATTGTCGATAGAAGTGCAATTCATAATGAATGAATGAATGAAGTGTAGACATGGTATTTACAATATAACCTGATTGATTAGTAATCAGAATTTTACATTTTCAAGTAGTCATGTAATAATAGTAAGATACTTAGAATGAAACTTCTTCAAGAAATTTCCGTTTGGATACTTATTTGGCGTACTTATACTGCTGTGAAATATTAAAATGAGAATGAATTGCAGGTCTTGCATGAATAGATTAGTGGCATATATATACATGCTAATACAAGAGTGCCCTAATAGATAACAATTGTATCTCCATACTAATATTCAAAGACTGTAATCATGATATTATAATATCAAATCCCTTTTTATGCTCCGAGATATATTGCCTTCAACAGCATATATATATATATATCATAATTCTGGGATATTGATTGGGTTGTACTATTTAAGTGTAAAATAGTGATATTTATGGGCCAGTAAGTTTAATTTTTTAACTGTTGCCTTGCCTCGTCATTGATTAAGATACAAACTATAGCTTGAATCTATCCTCACAACGTGACTAAGTAGAAGCTTTTTCTTTGAACAAACTATGTAAAATTTAATTACCCGTAACCAAACAAAAAACTTAAGAAACTTTAAGTAATCTTCAAAATACTGCAAGAGGCCTCGTATAGTATATAGTTCAGGTGGCAATTGAAGACTCCTAGTGGTGCTAGGAATTTTCTTTATTTGTCCGAAACAAGTGTGGTTGGCACAAAATTATGGTCCTTTGAACCTCTACTTTGGCATACCAACACATGTACGTCTCTTACTATATACCCTTTCAATTTCAGTTCAAGAATATCATTCTTATATATAGGTCCTCAAGCACGTTAAAAGGGTCCCATATATTGTAGTAAAATAGACTTGGTTCTTGTTCCTGCACCAGCTAACTACTCGTACCAATCCAGAACATATATTCTTCCAAAAATGTTGTCTTGTTGGAAGTCATTTTGGGGCAAGTGGATTGTTCATGACTTGGTGGATGAGCTTCAAAAGAATAATTCAAATTAAAGTTATAGCAAAAAAGAGATAGATTCCAAATATAAACATGATACACTATTTAATTATTGGGGAAACATACACAGAAATATAGTATGGTTATTCAGAGATGACATCACATAGCACAAAAGGGGATCAAGACGTGAGGGAGTGGGGTCCTGAAATGTTTTCTAATGATTCAGTAAATACGTAAAATTGATTATATGAACACTGTGTAAATGCATTTCCTGAATAGTGGATACTCTATGTAAGAGCCCCTCCGGTTAGGACCTCCCTCTCCTGAGAGGGTGCCTCTTAATGAAAGTACCATGTTAATTGTAATGGGTATAATTCCTCAGGATAACTACACCCCAAAAGATTGTTGGAATATTTTAAAATGAAGAGATATGTTTTTGTAAAGTCATGTTCTTATAAATTAAGGGATTTATATGAAAAGTTGTATAAGGATTTATAACACAACAAGTCACCAAGGTTATATCTCTTTAATGACTTATAGAATTTTAATGACTTACCTACTTCAAAGTAGTGATACAAGCCCATTTTCACCAAATAAAAGGCATAAGATAAGAAGAAAACAGAGTATCGGTGCACTGTATATTGAAATGGGTGGAATTTATAGACACAAGGGGAAATACTCATAAATTTTGGTTCAAATAGTGTAATTTATATTCTCTTATGAAACTTTTGATTCTAGAGATAGGTAGAGCAGAATACATATATCCACCATGGCTTACAGTAAGTCAAAGGAAACTATTTGTCAAAATACTCGAACCACGCGTTACAAAGGGAGAAACTTTTTTAGCAAACGATGACCTATGTTCTGCAAAATGAAACTTAGTTGGTAGTTACCTTAATAACTTTTTTAAAATATTAGTATTTCCTTTTTACCCACTGTAATGGCTAATAAACGTGTTGCTCTATTGAGGAAGCGACCGACGAAGAGACTTTCTGAGAAAGAACGAGTAGACAATGATAGCGGCCAAGATTTGAAGGGATATGTGAGTTTAATTTAAGGCAAGATTAAGAGGGGTAGTGTTGTCCAAAAATTATCATAAATAGGGACATTTTTGTCTTAAAAATTTGCAATTCCAAGATTGAAAATGCAATACCAGGGGCAGGGGGAAGGTGGATTTGGTCCCATCGTACTTGTGTGGTATGGTTTATCCCAGGATATCATCAATTTCACCAACCAAATAATACAACTTGTCCCAATCCCTAATCCAATCTCAATTCCTACCCCCAGTGCTTTGCACCAAACCGGGCCTAACATTACTGCAATGTGACTTGAAGATCACGGGGTCAAATCTGGAAATAGTCACCCATCTTATAGGAGTAAGGCTGTATACATTTATCCTCTCATACCTACATGGTGAAAGGGTCGTGAGTGGCCATTGGGCTGCCTTTTTAATGTTCATCTCTTGTGACTATTGTGACTAACAAATCTATACCTTTGGGATTATAGAACATAAAATAGAGAAATGGCTGTATAATATCTCAAAAGCATATACATTTTCATTTTCTAAAGAGGAAAAACAAAAATATCTGGTGGAGATCGAAAACGACGTGCTTGCTTGCTTGCTTCAGTATTTGTAATCAGAGCATTAATAATTAAGCTCATTATTATTATTTTTTAATTCGTTTAACAAATGACAATCAGATTGACTTACCCACAGCTCCATTCCAATCGTGGTTAGCTTGGTACATTAAAGCTCGTTTGGTGGTGATTCTATGGTGTGTTGTGAAATGTTTTTAGCAGCTGATACTTTATTTAATTAGACTATTATATGAAGCAAAGAAGACAATTTGTTAATCAGATTGAAAAGGTAATGACTAATGAGTTGAAAAGCGTGGAAATTAATTCAGACAGCACCATGTTAGAATTTCAAAACAAATTCAAAGAAAGGAAATAAATTAGTCCTTGGGCCATAAAAAAATTTTCTTTCCTTTTTTAAATGAAGATTTTAACCAGAAAAGAATTATATATACTATAGATGCCCTTTGTGCTTTAATTAAAAATGAATATCTATGTCCACGTCCACTTACGATTCTTCTTACGTGATCGTTCGTAAGAAGAATAGATATATAAGAATGGGTAACCCAATTTGTGAAGAATAAGGGCATTATTTGTGAGCCATGCATTTAACATGGTTGGTATGCCATAGTAGAGGACCATGATGTGTCAATCACTATATTCCCTTACCCATTTCAATATGAAAGATATATGGCTCATACTATCTCTTGTTTCAAATATAGGAGCTAAACAAAGATATAGGAGTTAGACATATAGTTTATTTTGATTCTAAATATAAAATTTTAATATCCTGTATCCCCCCAAACTTATAATTTTCTTCTAAAAATATTCCTATTGATTGTCATTAGAAGGAGCTTTCGATTAACAATAATAGTTACAATACACATTATTAAAAATGGTACTTAAGACAAATTAACATATATATATATATATATATATAAAAGAGTCTTTTTTAATTTTAGGACGAGATAAATAAAAGTAAGATGAATACGCCTCCAGTAGGAAACGAAGGAAGGCTGTGCTGTTATGGTCTGAAGGGAGAAGGTCGAGATTCCAAATTATGAATGCTCTGTGTGAGATTCGAAAGGAATTCTCTGTAAATGGTCCATGTATGAAAGAGGACATGGTTCCTTCTGTAACCCGGATCATTTTCGGTCAAACCTCATCTTAGTTTTATTTATTAAATCTTCTTAGTAAATATCTGTACAGACTTTGATTTTGCAAATGTGTCCCTGTTTATATTTTTATTTTAAAATTCCGCACAAAAAATTCATGTTGCCCAGGTCTACATAAGCTATGGTATCAGAGCTTATGGTTCGATAAAATGGAACTTTTAGATCCCTATTAATTCTCATACTACTTTCGTTATCTTCTTTGAGGATATAAGAGTTTTAAAATTTTGCTATAAATTGTTGATAAAAAAGTTAAGTTTATTGTTTACAATCTTATAATTGATAATTGTAGAAATATAAGATGAATATTATAAGAAAATTAGAACCTAGAATGTATGAAGTAGAAATAAATAATTTACCTATAAGTTCTCATTTACATTTAATAGGAAATCAAGAAGAAACTTGTATATTTACACCCTTTATGCCAGGAGGAAATGGAGATAATACATGGAATTTAATGAATTGGAATAATATGTATATGATGAAACAATTAGGTACATATATAAATCCAAATATTTATGATTTAATGGAAATATATGGTTTAGAAGAAATATTAGAAATGATCCCAGAAGATATAAAAGAAAAAGTAAAATTAGAAAAGCCCAGTAATAGGAAAGAAAGACTAGAATTTTTAAGTCAATCTTTAGAAGAAAGAGTATATAATATGAAAAAGAAAATAGATAGTAACTCCGAAGACCTAAGAATAATAAAATCAAATGTGAAGACCATAATGAATTCCTTAGGAGTAACAGATATGGAAATCGATAAAACTGAAATAAAACAAGAAAATGATTTATTAGAACCAATAATTAATAAACACCGAAAATTAAATATGATGAAAGCATTAGAAGAAATGGAAAAATTAGAAAATACTAAAGAAAAGATATATAAAAAAACATGGATGAAAATGTAAGACAGACTAGATTAATAGCCGAACAAATAATGAAAGGACAACAAATAATGAATAATAATTTATGGACAATAAATGATAAATTAACCAATTTAGGAATTACAGAAGAAGAGAAAAAACAATTATTAGAAATAACAAAAGGTAAAGCTAAAAGAGAAAGTTATGAAAAAAATGAAGAAATTGAAGAAGGAAGTAAAATTGCAGAAATAATATATTCTAAAGATATAATAGATATTTTTAAAATATATAATCCACAAATAAAAATGATGAATGCTATAGAGGAAGAAGATGATGAAATAGAAATATTAATGGGATTGGAAGAAAAAGAATTAGAACAAATCCAGAAAGATTTTAAAAGTGCAACAACTATAAAAGGAAATATAAAAGATTATAAAGAATTAAATACAGGAGTAAGTATTAATGAAACAGGAGATGCGAGTAAAAAATCAGATACAGAGTCATCTAAAGTAAGAACAGAAGCTGATTATAATAGACAAAAAGAACAAAGAGAAGAGGAAGTGGAAAGACAAGAATTACCACATGATAAGAAATCAGAAAATCAAGAATTTGATATAAGATTCGAAATACCAAGAGGAAAAGGATTTACACCAACACCTATAGATCAATATGAAAGTAAAAGTATACCAGTATCTGGAATATGGTTAAACCTAGACTGTGTATTAGACCCAGAAAAAATAATAGAAGAATGGTCAAGAGCAACTATAATAGCATTAATAGGAAGAAATAATTTAGATTTTCAATCAACTAATTTACTTATAGAATCAAGCTTTTTAGGAAATGTATATTACTGGTGGAGAAGCCAAGAAGAAAGTTGGAGAAATCAAATAAGACAAATAGCGAAAGAAGAATATAATAGCAGAAAAGAATATTATGTTAAATTAGTAAAAAGATATGAATATGTGCTTAGAACAGAATTTGTAGGAAGAAGTAATACATTAGAAGAACAAATAACGAGTAATGAAGCAATAAAAAGATTATATCAAATAGAAATATGTTCATTAGAACCAAGATATTTAAATCCTTATATATGTGAATTTCAAAAGTACTATTATGAAATAAAAGAAAATCCAGAAATGAAAAGAATAAAATATTTAGAGCTCTTTTATAGAAAATTACCAAAATTAATAAGAGATGAAATAATAGATGATTATACTAAGATATTTAAGGAAACTCCAGAATTAATACCATATATAGATTCTTTAGGAAAAAGAATAGATTATTTAAGAAATTATTTATCTGAAAAATGTAAACAAGCTTGGAGGAATATGAAATATTATAAGTAGAATAAATTAATATTAAGATGTGGAGAATATGAAAAACCTCATAGATGGGGATGTAAGGATGAAAATAAAAAGATAAGAAGAAAATATAAAAAAGGAAAATACGGAAAATATAAGGATAAGAAATGGAAACCAATAAAAAGATACAATAAATATAGATATAAATTTAAAAGATATCCAAAAGAAAAGTTTTACAAGAAATATAAACCTAAGAAATATTTCAGAAAATACTTTAAGAAAGGAAATAAAATAAATTATAATAAACAACCTAGAAAATGTAGATGTTATAATTGTGGAAAATTGGGTCATATATCAACAGAATGTAAAGAACCAAGAGATAAGAAATTTATGAATATATTAGAACAAGCTCATGAATATGAATTAGAACCCTTAGAATTTGATGAAGAAATATATAGTGATATAGAAAATCCTGGAATAGAAATATATAAAATAAAATTAGTAAGTGAAAATGAAGAAAATAATGAATCAGAATCAGAGGAATCAGAATCAGAAATAGAATATTTAAGTTCAGAAGAAGAAGACTTTAAATTATATATGATGAAAGGAAAAGAAGTAAAAGGAATAAAGGAAGAGGATGAATATGAAACTTATGAAGAACATACAAATACATCAGAAGGAAGTGTAGAAAAAAGATTAACATTCAATGCGAAACAATATGAAAAAATAAAAGACATGAAACTAAATTTAAAACCAAACCAAATAGTTAATGAAACTTTTATGAATAGAGTAAATAGGATAATAAAATCAAAAAAGGATATTAAAAGTCAATGTGTAATATTACAAAAGAAACATCCTATAGAATCAACCTTAACAGAAGGAATATTAAGAATACCATTAATAAGTAAAGGATTAATAGAAAATGAAATATCTAAACTACCTTTTAAAGAAGAAGTTACTAAAATCTATATTGCAGGAGTACAGTTATTAGTAAAAGCCTATTTTAAAGAAGGAATAGATTCACCTATAGAATTATTAATAACAGATGGAAGAATAATAAGTAGCGTACAAGATAGTGTATTAGGAATGTTAACAGGAAATTTAATATATCAAAAATTAAAATTTACTTTAAATACCAATTTTGCAATATCAAGAAATGATGAACATATAGATCAATCAATAATGATATATCATAAGTTAAAAGGAATAAAATTATTAGAAGGTGCTAAAACTATAAGTATAACAGCAATGGTAGGACTAGTATTTACAAATGAACATAAAATATATAATAAGTCGATAGGAAGAGTAAGTATAGAAAAACAATTTATGCCTATATTAAAAGAAGTAAAGACAGATCCTATAAATATAACTTTACCAGAATTATTAGAAATAGAATTAGATAAAACCGTAAGTATTCATGATAATAGAGGAAAAAGATTAATAGCAAATAATAATCTAGGTAATAGATCATTAAAAATAACTACATTATATGAACCATTACAAATTAATCCAAGAAATAGTATTGATATAGCTAGTAGCAGTAGATTAGCAAAAATGTCTTTAGTAAATCCTATAAAACCAGAATTAGTTGAAATAAATAAGAAAATAACAAGTTTAGATATAACAAAAAAAGAAAATAGACAAGATAAGATAATAATAGAAATAAAAAAAGAATGGAATCTGGCAAGAAGTAATAACATTAATAGACGAAAATATAGAAAGCAGTAAGATAGAAGTAGGATATACAGAAAATAATTATGAAGAAACAGATGAAGGTATAAAAACAGATATATTATTAAGATTTAATAAAAGAGATGTAATACAATTAATCTTATGGGTAGAACAAGATTCGAATAAGTCATACAAGATAACCTTAGGAAAAGATTTCTTAGAAAAAGTAAAACCTTATAGAATTCAGCAAGATAGAATAATCTTTAACATAAACTATCAGACAATTATAATTCAAAAATTAACATGATGATAAATACACACTACACAGCAAAAATAATAAGAGTAATATTAGCAGAAGATAATAGTAAAGATTATTATTACATAGATGATGAAAAAATAGTGATACCCAAATCTGATAAGTCAATGATGAATCATATAGTTCACCAAATAAATAGATGCAATGAAAAAGAAAAAAGACAATTAAGAATAGTATATCATAATCAACCACAAGATTTTGTAGAAGCTTATAATGCAGTAGTAAATAATATGATGAATAGAAATGATATTAAGAAAGAATTAAAGGAAAGATTAAAAGTATTATCTAGGTCTTAAATGAATAGAAAGATAACAATATATGATGACAATAGTTGGTATTATTTTGAAAATAATATAGGAATGAAAATATCTAAAACAGATAAAGGATTAATAAGAAATTTTATTAACAAATTAAGAAAATGGGATGAAATTGAAGAACAAGTATTAAATAAAGCATTACAAGACCTAGGGGATAATAGAAGACTAAGAATTAGATTAATAAAATATGCAATAAGACAATATAAGCATAGTCAGAGAATAGAAAATAAATTAAAAAGACAATTAGATTTATTATCTAGAGCTTAATGAATACAAATATTACACTTTATGATGAGAATAATTGGTTTTATAATAATAGGAAAATACCTAAGACTAATAAAGGATTATTAAGATGTTTGATACATAAATTAGATAAAGGAAATAGACTAGAACATATAATTAATGGACCAATATTAGAACAATTACAATATCATGACAGAGAATATATACAAATGGTCAATATAATTATAAGTAGAAAAAGGAGAAGAAGGAATATCAAAAGAGAATTAAAAAAACAATTAGATTTATTATCTAAAGTTTAATATGGGAGATATTCATATGTTAAATGAAGAATTAAGAAATAAAAGTAGACTGATAATAGATGGAAAATATTGGGCATATAAGAAAAAAGAATATATAACTAGCATACCTAAGAATGATAAAAGTTTCTTAAGAATGATAATTAAAAGATTGAATAAAACCTATAAATGGGAAAATAAAAGATTAAATTTTATACATGATAATCATCCCTTAATATATGAAGAAGAATATGCAAGAGTAATGAGGGAAAGAAAATATAGAAAAGAAATTAAGAAAACATTAAAAGAACGATTAGAAATGTTATCTAGGATATGAGTAGACCCTTATACTACATACTTATAAAATTTATATATGCTAAATATAGAGCTAGAAAATATCATGCTTTAGTAGACACTGGAGCAAACTTAACTGTAGCCAAATATAATGTATTACCACCAGAACTGTGGAAAAGAAAAAATAAAATGTTAAGAATGGAAAGTGCAGGAAAAGAAATTCATATGTTAGAATTAGAATCAAAAGATGTAAAAGTCCAAATAGGAAACTATGAATTAGTAATAAAAGAATTAAATCAATATAATGAACCCTCTTGTGATGTAATTCTAGGATTAGATTTCTTAGAACAATATTTTCCTATACATATGATTAGTAAAGCCTTAATATTAACAACACCTTGTAAACATGAAGCTTGGGGTATAAGAATAACTAGACCATATAGAAGAAAAGATGAAAAATTTCAGAAAAAGAATAATGAATATGAGGTCTAATTCTTACAAAATAATAATCCAGTAGAAATTCAACATATGTTAGCAACCTTGAATATCATAGAGATAAAAACAATAGAACAAAGAATAATAGATAATTATAGTGATAATCCTTTAATACATTGGGAAAAATCTAAACCTATGGCTAAAATAGAATTGAAAGACTATAGTAAAGAAATAAATTGTAAACCTTATGCTTGGACTAAAGAAGATAGGAAAGAATTTATAATGCATATAGAAGAAATGAAGAAATATAATCTTATAAGAGAAAGTAGATCAGAATACTCTTCACCAGCTATAATTGTGTCTAAACATAGTGAAGAAAAAAGAGGAAAAACTAGGATGGTTATAAATTACCAAAAATTAAATGAGTTAGCTATAAGAAATAGATATCCTATACCCAAGATGGATTTATTATTTAATTTGATAAGAGGAAAAACTATATTTAGTAAATTTGACTGTAAATCAGGATTTTTTCAAGTAAAACTCGAAGAAGATAGTAAAAAATATACAGCATTCAGTACTTCAGAAGGACTATATGAATGGAATGTATTACCAATGGGTTATCATAATAGCCCTAGTATATTTCAGGAATATGTGTCAAAAATGTTATTACCAATAAGAGATTTTGCTGTAATTTACATTGATGATATATTAATATTCTCAAAAGATGAAAAAGAACATGAAATTCATTTAGAACAATTTGTAAATATTATAGAAGAAAAAGGACTAAATATATCACCATAAAAAATGGAACTAAGAAAAGAAAAAGTAAATTTCCTAGGACAAATATTAACCAAAGATGGAATAGAATTACAAGACCATATAAGCCAGAAAATATCACAATTTAAGAAAATAAATAATAAGAAAGATTTACAATCTTTTTTAGGACTAGTAAATCAGGCTAGAAACTATATCCCTAATTTATCGGCATTAACCTCAAAAATATCTAAATTAGCAGGAGAAAAGACAGTATGGAAATGGGATAATAATATAGAAAAAATAGTAGAAAATATAAAAGCTTTATGTAAAGAATTGCCAAAATTAACTATACCTTTAAAAGAAAATATAAAATGGATTATATACACAGATGCCTCTGATAATTATTGGGGAGCAGCTTTGTACTACGAAGATGAAGAAGGAATTGAAAAAAAAAAACAAGATATGCGAGTGGAAAGTTTAATGATTCTCAAAGTAGATATCATTCAAATTGGAAAGAATTATTAGCTGTTGTAAAAGCTATAGAAAAATTGGAATTATTTATAGTAAATAATAGATTTGTAATAAGGACAGATAATACACAAGTTAAACATTGGTTATCTAGAGGAATAAAACAAAATAAGTTGAGTAGTAAAATGTTAATTAAGTGGCAAGCAGATTTATCTTATTATGATTATGATGTTGAATATATTAAAGGAAAGAATAACTTGATTGCTGATTATTTAAGCAGATGGAGCCAGTAAGCCGATTTGGCAGAAAAAGTCCTATAAATCAGACGAATAAGGAAGAAGAATCTTCCCCTATATTGAATCAACTTATAATGAAGATGAATATTCTTGAAATGAATATGAGTCTATTAAGTAGTCAAGTTAGTACCAGTATACAAGGGTTAACAAGCTCTATATCTGGTATTAATGATTCTCTTAATGACATCTATATTCAACTTGAGAATTTGAAGATCTGTAAGGCTGATGCCAATCCACTTGTAAGGACAGATGTCCAAGAGGCTGATGCCAATCCACCTATAAGGACAGATGTCCAAACTACGATTAACAACAGTAAAGGCAAAGAGGTTGAACCTTATAAGCCTACTCTACCTGTAATGGAGTCATCCACTCCAGGTGAGTCATCCACTCACAATACCCTAAGTTTAATCGAGTCATTTGGACTTGAATCTCTGTTAACCTCTAATTCTCTATTAACCTCAACTCCAATAAGACAGCCATCTCCAGAGACTTTAACTTTTTCTCAAATAATGAAAACCCAAGAAAAAGAAAAAGAGAAGCCTTCCAATAATTCTCCTCCTCCAAAAGAACCAAATGCAGACATCTTTGAAATCCCAAAGCTCTATAATTTCTATAAAGTTATTATCAAAAAGTTAAACCATCTTTCTTTATCTCATAAAACCATTAAATATGTGTCTCATTATGCATTTAATAAAGCCATCATATACCCAGGAACTCCTCCAGGTATTGTCAGAACCTTATACCAGTATGGATTAATCCAGAGTATATACCCTTCCAGGAATTTATCTGAAATAGCCGAATTACCCGAAAAGTTTATAAAAGCTGTAGGAGATTACTATGATATAGTAACTCAACATCAAGTATTCATAAGGTGTTATTCAACTGTAGCTGAAATTACTCCAGATCAATTTTATATGCCTATAAATCTTATTAGACTTGGAACTACCAAGAAGCCTTTGGTATATGAACCAGAAGTAAAAGAAGACATAACAGATGATGAAGATTTCCAGTTTCGTGTATCTAATATAAGGGCTCAAGACTACCATATAATATTCCAGGAGATGAATCGTATAAAGGTAGCAAATATGACTATAAACCCAGAAAAGGAAGAAAAAATATATGTGTGTTATTGTACAGATAAGACTTGTATGTATTCTCTTGGAAAGAAGCCGAAGAATGACAAGCAATTTGGGTTATGGTATGACCAAATAAAGAAGAATAAAATGGAAAATACTCCTGATACAAAAAGAAGAATTTGTCAACTAATTGGGGAATACCCAAATCATGAGTGTGAATACTGCCAAGAAGTTCGTGGAAAAGATAGAAACCCAAATATTACCATGGACCCAAGCCTTCTATAAAAGAGGTGTCGGCAGAAGAATACAAATATAAGTGTCGGCAGAAGCAGTCAAATGAAGAAAAGAAAAACGTGACCGACAAGAAAAAAGAAGAGCACTCAGAAAAATAATGCTTTTAGCAAAGAATCTTATCTTGTAAGAACCTTATCGTCCTTTATTAGATGATCTGTAAAGTAGAATTGTCTGTTTGTAATCAGAGTTGGTCACTCGACTCTATAAATACTCATGTAAGCCGCTCAGTAAGGCAACCATTCTGTAATTGCAATCACTTTTGAATGCAAAGTAATCTTTCTCAGAAATCTCTCTCTTGTGTTTGTGAGTTGTGCGAGAAGTTCTCCGTGGTAGCTGCAACTAATATTATCTTTAATTATCAATTACTGAAGAATAACCAGGTATGAGGGGCTAAACTCCTTTAGGGATCTAAGAGGGAAATTTTATTCGATCATAAGAAAAGTATTATAGATTATGTTACTGGGCAATATGTAAAAAAAAAAATATATATATATATATATATGGTGCATATAACTAAACTAATGGGAAAAAGATAGAAAAAGAACTTTAAAATTGCAAAATCCTAAATCAGATTTATTACAAAAATTGATAAGGGAATGATGAAACTTAAGCAATTCACAACTCATATTTTAAGCAAATATCTTATTTGGAATTTTACAATTTCAAAATTCTTTTTCTGTCTTTT
The DNA here is from genome assembly GCA_963855925.1 of Inga laurina. Classification (NCBI taxonomy): domain Eukaryota; kingdom Viridiplantae; phylum Streptophyta; class Magnoliopsida; order Fabales; family Fabaceae; genus Inga; species Inga laurina. The sequence goes on from OY979711.1 coordinate 59,186,846, forward strand.
TTCCTAAACTAACTTCTTTGATATCCGCAAATTAATTATATAGCTTTTATATTAAGAACAATATATACATGTACACATTAAACAAGCTAAACCAGTTGGGTTTGGGTCATTGTTTATGATATTTTCATTTTAATGATAAAGTCATAAAACGCAACGATAGCCTTCAACATTATTTGTATATTGAGGTAAATATATTATTGGTAAAAAAAAAAAGTAAATATGACTTGGCATATCATCATAAGCCAACAGGATCCTCTTCAATAAATGATAAAGTATAGTCTTTCTCATTGTGGGGCCATTTATACATTCACGGAGGCATAACCGTTCTTCCTTAATTATATTATTTATAATGGGAGAATATATTGTAATTAAGTTATATATCAGCCCCAAGATTTGCATCTTGTCCTTTGATATATCAAGCCATCAGCTGGCATATTTATATTTAAATTTGTTTATATGGATAACAAATTAATCATCATTTATTTTATAAAGCAGTTTAGTTTTTTTGTCATAACCCATGCCCCTATTATACCTTCCACCATACCCTCACGCTTAAAAAAAACCTTAAGTGAGGTGTTTGGTATCATTTGAGATACAAGGATTCCACGAATACGTTGTTAAGCTGAATTATTAGCGAAATTGAGTTGCTCTTGGAAACATAATTTGCTTCCCCTCCTTTTTCCTTTTTTCTCTGAAGAGAAATTACTATGAGGTTTCTAAAGTAGGAATGTAATCAAGAGAAAGTCCCACAACAAATGAGCAAGATGCAATAATAAGTTCTACCCAAAATGGCTACAGTTTTATGATGCTTACTTGTTGAAGGTCTCATCTCATCATATTCTAAGTTGAATCCATCATTGACAGTATTAGATTCTAGATAATCGTTTAAACATTTTTTCTTTAATGGCTTTTTTTGGGGGGGGGGGGGATTAATACCATAAAATAGCGCCACAGGTTTTTTTTTTTTTATAGAATTGTTAGTTATTTTATATTTAAGTTAACATTATTGAATCCAGAATTTCCCCTAATTAAATATCACTGAGCCTTTTTTAATCTAGAGACAGTGTATGTAGTTTTGGGTCTTGCTCGAGCTCTGCAGTATTTATCTTGGGTTTCCTATCTCTAGATCTTTTATGAATATTTTTTGTTGCTAACAGATATCCTACTATTAGAAGTAATATTGTTAGTGACAAAATCAAACACTAAATGTGGCAATATCTTCCGATAGGGATTCGAATTTTTGTTCACCACATCTTTTATAACTTTTAAGATAGAGCAACTTTCACTCTAATTTTATCATATTATGGATCAACATGGATAGAAGTTGATCACTGGAAGCCTGCATGAAGAATCAAGCAACGAAAATTCATACAAGCCCTCAGATATACTATGATTAAGTAATATATTTATCTTTCTTAAACTCTCCAAAAAAAGTCAATTGGGTCTTATATTTAGGACCGGAGTGAGTATATACTTTGGAACGAATAAGTTTCTGAAATTTCTGAGATCTTCAAGATATAACTTCAGACTTGATGACAAGGAAGAGGTAATCTGCATCCCAAGGGCTAGATGCAATATAATGAATTATTGTCCTAAACCTCAGGATGCAGATTATCCGATCCTACCCCAATGAAAAACTATTGATGTTTATAGAAGCTTTATCGGTGTCAGGAATTTATAATGTTTTCAATATAGGGGTCCACATAGAACAGCTAAGGTGATGCTCTGTAGATAGATATCGATCAAAAACCTATTTTTCTTGATTCATTTCAAAAGCAAAATGATAAAATCTTTCTTTTAAGTCTCATGTAAAGATATACTCTTTAAAGTTTATATATGACAATGTAGCAATGGATAGCTATGTGATCAGAATTTTAAGCTTTAGAATGAATCATTGAAGTGCCACGTCGAACTGATCAGTTCGCAGTACTCTTGTTCTTGTTCTAGCATATAAAAGATCAATCTGAAATGAAAGAAAAGAAGAGCAAGGGTCCCCATAAATAGTGGCTTTTAATTAGCAGTGTAATAGCTCATTCTCATCATTCTATTCCCTTGTCACTATTTTGATTGCACAAGAATATTTTTAAAACACGCAGACAATTATTGCATTCAGTTCTTGAACTATTGGGTTGTACATAGGTTAAAATTTTAACTTAATTAGTAGTTTAATTACAGTTATAATGCATGCATCTAGTTCAAAATTTAACAAGTTTCCAATAGAAGATCCAATTCATAATAATGAAAGAATAAAGTGTAGACATGGTATTTACAACATAACTTAGTAGTCATTACAATTTAAGATTTTCAAGTTATGAAGATATATAATAGTTAGAGTGTTAGAATGAAACTTATTCAACTAATGATTTTTAAATTAAAAAAAATTAAAAAATTATTGTTAAGAGATTATCTTTATTTTAAACTATACACACATTAAAATAATTTTCTTTTGAAAAAAGTAAAAGTAAAAAAATTCAATTTGAACTATCTAAATTAAATCTAGATGGTCGCACTGAAATTGGTTTCGTGATTATTTATGGCTCAGTAATTTTTTTAAAAATGTTACCTCATATTAGCATAAAAACTATCTTGAATCTATCCTCGAAACAGGACAAAGTACAAGTTAATTATCCATTATTAATCAAACAAAAATTAAGAAAATGTACTACCGCGGGTGTATCAGATTCAGGAGCACATTTTGAGCTCATCAAATGTTCTCATCCCCAATCTAGACCGTCTAGATTGATTTTATATGGTCCAGATTTAGTTTAATTTAATTTAATATTTTAAGTAAGTTTTTTAATTGTTACCTCGTCATTAACATACAAATTATCTTGAATCTATTCTCATAACAGGACAAAGTAAAAGTTAATTAGCCATAATAACTCAAACGAAAACTTACGAAACTATATGTATCGGGAGCATATTTTGTGCTCATCACCAATTTAAACCATCTAGATTGATTTTGGATAATTCAGATTTAATTTAATTTTGTTTTAGTATTTCAAATGACTTATATCTATAATTAAAAATAAAGATAATCTTATAACTATTACTTTTTTCAGAAAAATGAAAATTTATGATTTAAAAAATTTTAAATTTAGACCATTCATATTAGACTTGAATGCAGTTTATGAGATCTCATCACATGAGACGAGCACCGAATGCGAACCCATGTAGATCCTGGTCATTTATGTCAAATACAAGGAAAAGTATAATGTTTATTGAAAGTTGAAAGGTTAATTTCCTTGGAATAGTGTATAAGCACTAATCTGCAAAATTCTGCAAGAGGTCTAGTATAGTATATGGTAAATAAAGACTCCTAGTGGTGCTAGGAATTTGCTTTTTTTGTCCGAAACAAGTGTGGTTGGCACAAAATTATGGTCCTCTGAACCTCTATTTTGGCATACCAACGCATTCACGTCTCTTACTATATACCCTTTCAATTTCAGTTCAAGAATATCATTCTTATATATAGGTTCCCAAGTTCATTAAAAGGTCCCATGTTGTAGTAATAAAATATACTAGGTTCTTGTTCCTGCACCAGATAACTACTCGTATAGCAGTCTAAAACATATATTCTTCCCATGAATCATTATTATTGAAGTGTTTTTGTAATATCCCAAATTTAGTGAAGCTTAAATTTTCTAAAAAGAAAATTAAAATGAAAATTTGATAATAAGTCAAATTATGGAACCTACAAAATTTAAGGAATCTTAAATTAGACAAAGAGAAAAATTAGAGCCTAGTATGTGTAATTAATAGGATAAAAATATACCTATATATATGTATATTAAAAGCTGCCGACACACACACTATTTTTTATCCGACACACACCACACTTGCATTCTATAAGAGTATACCATCAGCCACTACCTTGCACTCATCATTAAAAAAAAAAATATTATGGAAATCTCTGAAGATGTACACGAATGGGTTTTAACCTAATTCTTGTACATTTGAAATTTTAGGACCGAATCATTCGCCTGAGCCGTTGGCACATAATTCGAGGAACTATTTTTGATGTAGCAAAAAGGGACATAAGGTAGTAACTCTATCTCTCATACACTATGTGAATGTTGATATGCTATATGTTGCTATATTCTGTTATATGAACACGTGCCTAGGGCACATTACCTAGCTGTGGTATGGGACTCAGTTGAGGTACACGGACATGTAGGGGATCCAAACAGTCATTTGGTCCTGAGTATTGTGTACACACATGTTATAGTATGAATTTTTCATTTACATTATATGGTGCATTACATATTTAATTTTCGCATTTTATATGATGGATTATGTGTTACTACTGAGATTCCTTGGAATCTCACCCTTTTTCATAAATAATAAATGTTCCAGCGGGAACCAGTGGCTCTAAAGGCAAAGTAGTTGACACGGACAATTGAGGTGTGCAGGTTCCAAGATCAGAATTATTTGGTTTAATTTTAATATATTGGATATTTTGGACAAAATTTGTACATATTATCAAACCCTACGGGGAAGACTCATGTATATAAATTTTCGTTTAATATCAGTATATTTATGCTATTCCTGTGTTGCCCACCGAACTGCGTATCATTTTCCGTAAATACTTTGAAAAAGGTGAAATAAAGATAAGGGTGTGACATTTTGGTATCAGAGCCTGGTTTTTGGCCACAGAATTGTTTGCTCAGAGTAAATACGGTGGTTCTGGCAACAGGATAGTATACTGATATACTTAATTATCCGATGATAGGAATAACGAAGTAAATTATTTCAGCTAGTTCACAAGCCCTGAAAATGGAACAAACAAGCCCCATGGAATAGTAGAATACTTAGAAGGCAGCACATAATACGATACCAGAGAGAGTGTGGTACAAGGATGACGCGGATGCCGAGAAAGCAGGTCCGAGTAAGGCTTGAGTATTAGCCTCATCCTATGATAGAATCACCAACAGGTTGATTAGTGCTTAGCCACAATTGCAAGTAGTTAAGAGTTAGGCGGATAAGCCATTAACAGACAAGACAGAGATAGATCTGGATTCCATTACCGATCCAGCATTGGAGCGGTATAAGTAATGCATGGCTTACAACCAAATCAAGTGTTATGGCAGCACATCAAGGGTATGTACCTACGTGTTGTCCGTGAGTACCACATCTCAGTAGCCCATAATACATTATACATGGACAGACTAACCCGGTGGAGGGTGGTCAAGGATAGTTTAGTTTAGGGATTCTAGATAACATTAGGATCCGCACAACACTGTACTTCTATCCGAACACCATATGTTGGGCCAGAAGAAGAATGAGACTATAGATTGGGGGTTCAACAAACAACTTTGTGGACAACAGGGAACATATCAGGATACACATTTTGGCACATGTATTGGGATTATATATCAGTATGGTTAGTGTCTACACACAATGTTAAGTTAGCCAGAGATAGTGGCAAGACTCAGTGAACCAAGGGCAGTCATAGCGTAGCAGTGGTCGGAGACAGCTGAAGCTAGTCACTGCGTTTTGACACAGGTGCACGAAAGTTAAGTGTGCTTAACCTTGGGGAATCCTAGGATGGGTGACACCCTAGGAAGTTAAATTGGCAAGGTCATGGAAACTTGAGGAATAGTGATTATCTTAAGGTTTCTTCATGACTAATAATCATTTTAATTAGATGATTCAAATGATGTTTAGAACCATGGAGATGTTGATAATATAAGTACTAATCTTAATTTGAACTGTTTCTGTTGTAGTAATTGCTGCGCATAAAAGTTCATTTGATAAGGTAATCGAAAATTTGAGGTATAGTAATTGTTTTGAGGTTTCTCCATGTTAAGTAATGATATTAATTAATTGTGATATACAGTACTATATGATGACTTTAGTATATATGTTGGGTATGATTGAGGTAGAATGATTTTTGACTCAATTGATTTTGAGGTTATAAATCCAGAATGAAATTAAGGGATGGATTGTAAATCAATAATCAATGTTGAGCCTTAGGTTTGAGGAATGCTAAAATAACTCAGAGTTGTTTGAGGTATAGAATATAGCTAAGAATGGTATGTTATAATATCTGAGAAATAATTAGCGGTGTTTTGCCGTGTATCGATCCTGGAGGATCCAATTTGATGATACTGAAGGTTGAGAATGACTTGAATCAGATCTGAGCTAAAATAGTGCTTAGGTCGAAATGCAAATCAGGTTGCACTATGGTTCTGTTCATGATGGAAAATTGAACCTTGTGGATAGTGTTGAACTTTCAGTAATGTTTTGAGGATAATATCCAAATATTGTAGAGGTTAGAATAAACGCTTAATTCTGATGCTTAGCGAACCTATTGGGTATATTTGAGGAAAATAATTTCTAATATATGTGATGTTAAAGTTCTAGATTTCATGATGAATGTAAAAGTTGGGTTAGGGACCCTAGGTTGTAAAATCTTACATGCCGAATTTATTATAATGGACCTGTGTCCAGAGGTCTTAAGACCTAGTGGACTAGTGTGTTCTTTGACTGGCAAAGTTATTCAAAATTGTGTTGTGCTAGTGATGATCTGTGGAATTAAGGAACAAGAATATGAACAATAGTCTGAGGAACCCGAATGAGAGCCTCTATTTACACTTGCTCCTAAGAGAGACAGTTTGCAAACATGAATAACACAACTCAATCAACAAGGGTATACTATTTACAGAGGTTGACACCCTTAGCTTCTGACGAAGGTTTGATCTCTAGTTGAGAGAGGATTGGTTATAAATTTAGTGTCAATTTTCCAATCTACTTGAAGAATAGAGAATAACATGAGGAGTACCTACGAGTGGTGCTAAGACATGTTGTCTCATAGAATGGAATTTATCAAATCCCAATATCGTGATACATAATGGACAACTATAAGAGGAGCAGCAAAAGCAAATCAAAGACTAGGGGAATGGTAGAAATTTAATATCATTCAGGAAAGGCTAGTGTAGTGAATTTTTTTCATACACTATGTGATTATCTATATGCCTTATATGCCATATTTTGTGACACGAGTTGAGATACACAGCCTGGTTGGGGCGCAGAACCCAATTAGGATAGAGAAACAATTCCGGGTAGGCAGTCGTCTGCGTCGGGACAGAGAAACATTTCTTGGCAGGCAATTGTCTGTGCAGGAATAGGGCACAAGTAGGGGTCATACAGTTACATGATCCTGAATCATGTATGCAGCCAGACAGTCAGATTTATAGTGTTATAATTCTGTTACTTATATGGTGTATAGCATATTTATTTATCACAATTTGTGTGAATGATTATGGGTTACTATGGATGCAATTATGATTCAACTGAGGTAGTAAGACAACTGTAGGCAAAGATTGTAGCCCCCACCTATCTTGATTAGGCTCGTGAGGTCTATAATAATCCAGCTTGTGTAACATACAGTGATTAAACCCATGTGGGTTATTGATAAGGCAGTCCCATCAGAGCATGTTAATCAATCCCATGATCAGGATGTACCCCTGACATGGCCAGGTCGCTGGTTAGTGCCGGGTCCTGGTTGCATCGGTGAGAATCACAAGTAACCCTGAGGCCGAAAGGCGGTGCGTAAAACATGCTGCTGAGGTGGTGTGGCCAATAGTATTACACCTTCTTTGATGTACAATAATGTGATCGATGTGGTCAATAATATTACATCCTGCGTGATGTACAGTGTAATGACATGTATGGTCAACAGTCACACAACCCTTGTGGTTTTGTAGTGACACATGTGAACTAGAATTGGAATGAGCCCTAGTGTTGTAGGGTATAATGGTGGTGAATATTTCTTGATAGCTGTAGCCTTATAAAATAAATCACCCACTTGTGATACAATGCATGCAGTGGATGGTGCATACAGTGAATAGTGCACAAAGCGACTAGTGAGCATAGTATGATTAGAAAAAGGGAATAGTCATTGATTCTGAGCAAAACACATAGTTGGATTAGACAATATACAATATGGCTAGTAAGGATCTAACGGTTATTTGATCCTGAATACCAAACAGGCAGACACAATTACATATAGTTAGCACAATTATAGACAGTCATGTCTACAGGCAGGTCTATTGATGGTAAGTCCCAGTATACAAGTTTGTGCAGGGCAATAAGACCCGAATATTAAGTGCTACGAGAATGAAAAGAGAGATGACTAAGTTTGTCACTAGCATCTCACTTGTCAGGAAGTGAAAGTTGAACTCAGCGACCCTCAGGGCTTCTGCAAAACCCTGAGATTCCTGAGTGGAATTAGGAGAATATTACCATGGATTTTATGACAGGGTTACCCAAGGTCAGAAATCACGACGCTATATAGGTGATATAGTTGATAGATTTTCAAAGATAGCTCACTTCCTACATATCACATCTATTATTCTTCTGATAGACTGGTGGAGATCTATACCAAGGAATAGTGAGGTTACATAGTACTCCAAAGAATATCATCTTAGATTGTGATTTTTGATTTACTTCTAAGTTTTGTAAGGCAATTCACGAAGCATTGGGTACTAAACTAAGATTCAGCAAGGCATACATCCTCAGACAGATGAGCAGACAAAATGAACCATACAGATACTTTAGGATATGATGAGGGTGCGTGCGTTAGATTTCAAAGGTAATTGGAACAAATTCCTTCTATTGGCGAAGTTCGCTTATAACAACAGTTATCATTCGAGCATTCAGATGGCTCCTTGTAAGGCACTGTACTAAAGGAAGTGTCAATCGCCCTTGTGCTGGATAGAATTATCTGAGAGACGCATACTTTGGCTAGATATTGTTTATCAGACAATCGAGCAGATAAAGTTTATCAAGCAGAGACTATTGACTGCTTAAAGTCGATATAAGAGCTATCCTAATACGAGGTGGAAACCTCCAGAATTTGAAGTCAGTGACCATGTGTTTATGAAAGTTTCACCAATTATAGGTATTGGCAGAGCACTAAAAAAAAAAGTTGTAACCGAGGTACATTGGTCTATTTGAGATTTTGGCGAGGATTGGGCCAGTGGCGTACTGTATTGCTTTGCCACTGAACCTGAGCAGATTGCATGACGTTTTACATATTTCTCAATTGAAAAAGTATCAACCCGATCCAGAGCATGTAATTGAGTATAAAGACGTGGAAATGCGAGACGACTTGACTTTTGAAGTTATACCTAACCAAATCATCGATCGGCAGGAGAAGAAGCTCAGAAGCAAGAGCATCTCGTTCATTAAAGTTGTCTAGAAAGGTTTATCTCCTATAGAGGCCACATAGGAAACAGGCGCAGATATGAGATATATGTAGCAAATTTCGGGGACGAAATTTATTTTACGGGGAGAGAAATGTAATATCCCAAATTTAGTGAAGCTTAAATTTTCTAAAAAGAAAATTAAAATGAAAATTTGATAATAAGTCAAATTATGGAACCTACAAAATTTAAGGAATCTTAAATTAGACAAAGAGAAAAATTAGAGCCTAGTATGTGTAATTAATAGGATAAAAATATACCTATATATATGTATATTAAAAGCTGCCGACACACACACTATTTTTTATCCGACACACACCACACTTGCATTCTATAAGAGTATACCATCAGCCACTACCTTGCACTCATCATTAAAAAAAAAATATTATGGAAATCTCTGAAGATGTACACGAATGGGTTTTAACCTAATTCTTGTACATTTGAAATTTTAGGACCGAATCATTCGCCTGAGCCGTTGGCACATAATTCGAGGAACTATTTTTGATGTAGCAAAAAGGGACATAAGGTAGTAACTCTATCTCTCATACACTATGTGAATGTTGATATGCTATATGTTGCTATATTCTGTTATATGAACACGTGCCTAGGGCACATTACCTAGCTGTGGTATGGGACTCAGTTGAGGTACACGGACATGTAGGGGATCCAAACAGTCATTTGGCCCTGAGTATTGTGTACACACATGTTATAGTATGAATTTTTCATTTACATTATATGGTGCATTACATATTTAATTTTCGCATTTTATATGATGGATTATGTGTTACTACTGAGATTCCTTGGAATCTCACCCTTTTTCATAAATAATAAATGTTCCAGCGGGAACCAGTGGCTCTAAAGGCAAAGTAGTTGACACGGACAATTGAGGTGTGCAGGTTCCAAGATCAGAATTATTTGGTTTAATTTTAATATATTGGATATTTTGGACAAAATTTGTACATATTATCAAACCCTACGGGGAAGACTCATGTATATAAATTTTCGTTTAATATCAGTATATTTATGCTATTCCTGTGTTGCCCACCGAACTGCGTATCATTTTCCGTAAATACTTTGAAAAAGGTGAAATAAAGATAAGGGTGTGACAGTTTTCGTGACTCTAACTGATCTTTTTGACGGTATACCGACAGTCTCATGTGAAGAACAGCATGTTCGAGCTAGAAAGATACAAAGAAAAGGAAGACACGAGGGAGTGGGGTAAAATCACAGACTAAATATGAACACTGTAAATGCAATTCCTAATTGAAAAAGTGATGAATACTCTATAACTGCTTATTATTCACCGGTGTGAAGAAGAATTGAATTATTTACACTTGTATAATCATGCGTTTAAAAGAAAAGGAACAAAAGGTTTAGCCTTAGCATAACATATATAATAAGGTTACTGCCATGTGACTTAAAGGTAATGGGGAAATAGCTCTTCTGTTTATGAGGATAAGACTGCATGCATACATTTATCCCCTCAGGCCTACCTGGTGGAAGCCTCCCGTGGCCACTAGGCTGCCTTTTTAGTGTTCAACCCTCTTGTGACTATTGTGACTAGCAAACCTATACCTTTGTGATTGTAGAGCACAAAATAGAGAATTGCTGTATAATAATATCTCAAAAGCCAATACATATTGTCATTTTCTAAAGAGGAAAAACAAAAAATCTGTTGGAGATCGAATACGACGTGCTTGCTTGCTTCAGTATTTGTAGTCAGGACATTAATTAAGCTTATTATTAATATTTTGTAAGTCGTTTAACAAATGACAGAGCTTTACTTACCCACGGCTCCATTTCAAACGCCATTAGCTTGGTTCGGAGCGCCATTAGGGACAGTTAGAACAGATGGGTATGTGAATCAAGCGTTTTAATGATAACGAATCTTGAAGCACTATTTTCCAGAGTTAAAAGATTTTAAATATGTAAAAACATCTGTATCGCAACTTGTAAATTTTTCTTCTTTATCTCTTAATTTCAGCAAAAATGAACTCACCCAAGTCCTTTTTCTCTTTGAGAACCAATGAGGCAAATTTTCTGTAATCCCTCTCTATAAAATTCCTTTCTCATGCAACAGATCTAGGGTATACTTCCACTGGGATACGTTGATGCCCCTTTTTGTTCTTGCCACTTCCACACCCAAGAAGTATCTCATTTGGCCGAGATCCTAAACTTGGAAGTAGAGCTGGTAATATGGGTTAAGACCGTGGGCCGAACCCATATGGTTTCAACCTGTGACGGGTTGGGTTCTGAAAATATGGGATCATTTGGGAGCGGTTCTTTTAGGCCCGAACCCATATGGTCCCAACCTATGACGGGTTGGACCGCCGGGCAGGCAGGCCGGCCCATATTTTATATATATTTATATATATAAACCAAGAGGTAAGAGGTAAAAGACTAAGAGCGAAGGCCAAGTCCAATACTCCACCATTCAGTTCAGTCCACCGTCGAAGCATCCACTCCTCAATCCTCACCTGACCTCACTGCCTCGATTAGTCGATTTTAGTCTCTCTTTTTTGCTCAAAAGTCGATTTTAGTCTCTCACGCTGTCAGTTTCAATAATCTAATCCCTAGTTCCCTACCGTTCCCGCATCCCCCCGTTGCTTGTCCCCGTCTCCCTGACCATATGGCTTCACATCATGCTTCAAATTGAAACACCTTTAATATTAACTAATTATTGATTATTGTTAAGTTATATTGATGGCTTGTGGATTTATATTTATTTTGTTATGTGTGGACTTGTGATGAATGTTTAATTTGTAATATATTTTTAATTTTGTTATGGTTTAGGTGTGTAGAAAAAACAATCTTAATATATTATTAAAAAAAATTGAAAAAAAAATGGATTGGCCCGCCTAACCCCAACCCAGTGGTTATGGGTTGGGTTCGCTAAATGCTAACCCATATTGATGCGGTCCTTTTGAACTTGAACCCATATGGTCCCAACCCGTGATGGGTTAGCCCAAACCCACCGGACCGGACCATATTACCACCTTTGCCTGGAAGGTATTTGGGTCAAAGCAAAAATGTTTAATAGTCAAACTTAACAATTAACTAACAGTTGGATAGATGGAAATAGAATCTCAAATATGTAAAGGGGTTTATGTAACATGCTTTTTAATTTGAAAGGAGGTCTATATACGTTTTCAAAATAGAGGGAATGTTTGTCGTTCATTTGTCCGTCAATTTCTATTTTTTTAAATATGACTTTTGTTTAAAACAACTGCTTTTTTTTTCTCTTCTTTTATGCTTATATGATTAGCTTATCCTGACCCTCTCTATATGAGTTGGTATTTTCCTACCTCCACAAATTAATTGATTTTGGGCTCTGAGTTTTACTTTTAGTTCCTAACAAAATCCAAAGACTCTTGTTGCTCTAAAATTCCATCAGGATAAAAGGAATGATCAAAACAATTTTGGTTCATATTGAAATCATCTCTCATATAATGACAAGTATTGCTATATGGACAATGCTCATAAGAATGACACTCTCCATAATAAGCACAAGAAAAACAATTATAAGGAGAAGAATTTTCAATCCAACCAGCATTTATATTTTTCTTGTCTCATTCCATCCACATGCATTCTAGAAAAAGAACCAAGATATGACAAGTTATCAGGTAAAGCTCATTTGATGGTGATATCTCTAAATTTAAACTTCAAGTAATCTAGTGTGTTGTGAAATGTTTTTAGCAGCTGATAATTTATTTGATTAGACTATGAAGCAAAGAAGACTATTTGTTAATCAGATTGAAAAGGTAATGACCAATGAATTGAAAAGCGTGGAAATTAATTCAGAAAGGAAATAAAAATTTCTTTCCTTTTTTAAATTAAGATTCTCAAAAGGCTTACATTATCGTTCTTTCCTTTTTCTTTTATCAGCAAAAAACTATATATACAGATGCACTTTGTGCGTTGATTAACTATGAATATCTATGTCCACGTACGATTCTTCTTATACTTCATCTTCACGGCAGAATATAATCTAATATGAATGGGTAACCCAATTTGTGAAGAACAAGTACATTATTTGTGAGCCATTTAACATGGCCGGTATGCCATAGTAGAGGACCATTTTGTGTCAATCACTATATTCTCCTACCCTTCTTAATATGACAGATATATGGCTCGTGCCTCGTACTACGTCCCTTTTTAAATATAGGAACTATACAAAAAAGTTATTTTAGTCATAAATATAATATTTTAATCTACTTTATCCCCCAAACTTATAATTTTCTTCCCAAAATATTCCTATTAATTTTTAATATATATATATATATATATAACCCTTTAGGCTACCCAATGTCCTATGTTTTTTCTGGATCCTATTACCAGCACTACTATAAAAATTGGTTTTAGTAGCGCACTTTTTATAGTGCTCCCTCAAGAAAGTGCTACAGCTCTTGTATTTTTTTAAAATACTAAGCAACGATAGCACTTCGTTGGAAAGTGCTATCGAAGACAATTGTCTTCAATAGCACTTCTTAAAGGAAGAGCTACAGCTCCTATATTGTTTTTTATTTTTTAAAAAATATTAAAAAAAATTGTAGCACTTTTCAAAGGAAACATTTCAGAAGACAGTTTTCTATTCATTTCACTCTTTTATTTTATTTCTGAAAAATATAATTTTAAATGTTAGATTAAAAGGAATTATATATCTTACTTTATATAATTAAAATTTTTAAAAATAATATAAAAATAAATAATTATATAAGTAAATATATTAAGTGAATATATTCAATGTTGAATTCAAAGTGTTGGCAAAAAATATCATGATGAAAATACTTCTATGACAATTCTTTTTTTATCTTCATAAACTATATGTTATTTATTTTATATTAAAAACATAACCACACCCGACTCTGCCGCCACAAAGTTGAAAATTGGGAATAAGTACTACTCTCTACAACCTTTAATCGGGTGTAGCTATGGTTCTCTCTTTTAAGTTGAGACTAGACCTAACGGCTCTTTGTTGGCTCGTGTTGCTCCTTCTGTCCAAGGTTTGATTTACTCTTCTTTTTCTCCTTCCTTGCTAAATGTAAGAATTTGCATATATAGGCGAGGATCAGCCTTTCTGTAGACATGGTTTTTGGCTTTTTGCTTTTGGAATGTCTTTTGGTAAAGTTAAGTAAATACTAGAATCAAGAAAGTTTGTAATTGTATTAATAAAAAAGATTCAATTTAATCGTGAGAGTTGAAATAATAACATATCTCGGTTTTGATTACTTTAACAGAATTTAATTAAATTTTACCCCTTTTTATTTGTTTGTTTGTTCTTGCTTTGTCCTTCCATAAAATAAATATTTATCTATATATATTTAATCTATTATATAAATTCCTTTTAACAACTGTATTGTTTATAATATAAAATACTTTTAAAAATTTGTATGGTTTATCTATATAAATATCCATTGCTCAAGATTGGATTATATATTATCTATGTATATCCGTTTCTGAAGCCCGAAAATGTTGCTCAAGACTGGAAATTGGGATTTAATTGTTTCTTCAATTAAATCTAGTCTATAGTTCTATATATATTTAATATATATATATATATATATTGTTTATCTATAAATATAAAACTAATTAAACTTATCTATATATTGCAAATCCTAATCACAACAAATAATTTTGTTTTTTTAAATCAATGGCTGAGTTTAAAGTTCTTCGACCAAATATATATTGAAATTTATCCGGTAAACAAGGCCAATATTTCAATTGGATTTAGCTGAGTTTTCCCAAAGATTTTTATTAGTTAAGAAATAATGGAAAAATAATAAATTAATTAGTCTTAAATATTAACACAATGCACTTTAGTTAATTGGGTTAGTTTATTACTATAACATTCAAATTTGTTCAAATTAATCCAAATAAAACTTGACTAAGAAAATTAGAATATGTTGTGAGAGATAATGTAGGGAATTTGTTCATTGTACTTCTCTCAAACAAAAACCATAAAGAGCAAGACAATACTCAAAACAATGAAGATATGAATATTCCTGAGATGATCATATTTTCAAGCCATTAGAATATGAAGATATTGATGTAAATGAAGATGAAGAAGAGCCCTTATATATGAGAAATGATCATAAAGAGGTGATTAAGGTCAATCTATCGTTTCGCACTGCTAAGAGAATAAAGAAGAACCCAATCCCTGATCCAGCAAGAAAGAGGAAAAGAAATTAATGTCAACCAATTTTACCTTTATGTGTAGGTTTTGTCTTTATTTATATGTTTTAAATTAAGTTACTTGTATATGTCAATCTGACAAATCCCTAATTTTATTATATATTTTTACACTTCATTTGTGGATTTTATTATATTAATTGAGTTTAAAATGCTTTAATTGTGATCAATAGATATTAAGAATAAATACATCAAATTAGAATTAAAAATGGCAAATTTGTCAAAATAATCGTAATTACTCTTAATCATTGATTTCTTGAAAGGATTTGATGTTGGTTTAATTGTTTTCAATTATAGGTATTTGAAAAATTGGATTAAATCAGAAAATGGTAATTTGGGGCTTGAATTTCAAAAATGACAGTTTAGTCTGACTCAAAGTGACAGCGTTTTGCACCAGAAAGTTAGGTTTGATATATATCAGTTTGAGAAGAGTTTCAGACGGGGTGTGCCGCGACGAAAAGCAGATCCTGCTCTCTCCATCTTCGCTCTTCTTCCTCACCGGCAGCTTTGTTCTTCACCACGGTCGCCGGCAAGCATCATTCACTACACCTCCATCCACCGGCATGAACAGAGCTTGAGTTGCAGAACTGAACCAGCAAGCAGAGCAGCAAACCTGAGCTTAAGATTCGACCATCACCTCCGTAAATCATCTTCACTGTCGTCTCCTCCACCACGCCTCACCTTCTTCATTCCAAATCCTGAACTTCAGCGTGAAAAACAGAGGAGGAGGACCTACAAACAATTGGCAGAAGGACCTGGTCTGTCAATTACTCCATCTTTGTCTTCACCAACACCTTCACTGTTCTCCGTCGCCGAAAAAATTCATTGTCGCAGGATACTTTCTTCCTATTTCCTGTCGTGGCTGTTCTTTGTCCTGCTTTGTATTTTTCATGGCTGGATATTATAATCATATTATGAATTTACTTTTGGACTCTGGCTCTATAAATGGCAGTGACTAATTCTCTTATTTCCTTGTAGCATGAGGTAATGGCATGAACTTGGAGCTTCAATAGGGAAGTTTTTGCTTTTCTATTTCTCTAATTCTACGTTGTAATTGTGATTCCTAAACAGTAGGATGAATTTTATGATGTTGAATTGATTTATTTTGATGTATTTGGAGAATTAGATGTGGCTTAAATGTTTGTTGGACATTTTATATTGTGTTTAATTAGCTTAATTATCATTTCTTTGTGTTGGTTAGTCATTTGATTGATGATTTTGTGAACATTTTGTAGTAATTTCAAGGTGACTTGGTTAATATATTAATAGTGTCTTGTGTTTACATTGGTTAATTGAGTGTAAATGCATTAATTGTGTTTAGCATTGGGTTTTAGCATCATTAATCTTGATTTTTCATATGGGTGGCCATTGTTAAATTAAGATTAATGAGAAAATCAAGTGGTAATGTGAGGTGGCTCAGTTATTGGATCAAAAGCTAAATATGATTTTTAAGTTCATTTAATTGCTAGAATGCTTAATCAACCTAATTTAGAGAGATTAATATGTAAGGTGGCTTGGTATTAATCAATCTAAGTTAGGCCTAGTCTAAGGGGTAGCCCTTAGAGTTATTTTAGAACTAGCATGATTAAATCTCCCATAATCATTTTAAGTGAGGATTGCTTGCGCCATTGCTATGAGGGATTGCTTATTCCATTGTTGATCTCTTTACTTCTCTTATTTTATTAATTCAACTATTATTCCATTTCATATTTTAAAGAAAAATCCCAAAAAGAATTAGTTTAGAACGATTTAATTCTTAATTGCAAAAAGTAGTATATAGTTAAAAAGACCAAATTTTCCCATTTTTAATCATTTCATGTCAATCATTGCACTTAGTTTCTAGGTAATTAATAAAAGGCTTTTTGAGAGACGATCCAGGATTGCACTCTCTATCGCAATCCTTAGTTAAATTTTTGAAGAGGTTATCAAAGTATAAAAGCGGACAATGCCTATTCTTCACAATCTAAATCTCAACCTCTTATTTGTATGTTTCAAAATTATTTGTCTACTAACATCTTCATAATGATGCAATTATCTTGTAGGAAAATGGATTCTCCAATTCCAAATAATAATGATGCTCCTGATCTGAATGTTGACATTCCTAATATGAATGAGAGAGGGCAAGGTGAACAAGTGGTTTCTCATGGTAAGACTGATATGTCTCGATTGATCCAATGGAGAAGGGCATAAAGGCATCACTTGGGTGGATTGTCAAGGGTCAACCAATTGGACCCAATTGTGACAAATGGTTTCTCATGGTTTCTCATGTTTTGTTATTGATGAGACTTGCAAGGAGTATGTCCTTCCGAAAGCTTCTTGTCTTCTCAGAAAGTTTCATTCAGATCTTGTGAAGTGGTACTTGAGAGATGATGATGGAAACATTATTACATCACCACCAGAGATGTTTGAAGGTATTATCTCTCAAGAAGTGTGGAATGACTTCATTAGGTCACATACATCGCCACAATTTCAGGTAATAATAAACTTATGGTTACTTGTAGTAATCTACATGAAATTTATATTTATTTATGAAAATGGTTTGCATTTAAATAGGAACTAAGCCAAAAAAAAATCAAAAGAGCAAAAAATATGAAATATCGATTTATGAAAGGACATAAACCATTGCGTCCATTGAGCAAGATTTGGTATGCACATATACATTCTATATTGTTTTTATATATTCTTTTTCTACGAGTGATGTTTAACTTTAGTAAATTGTTTAATATGTAGATCAAAGATTCACACTTAGATGTTGCTCAGCTATCACGACATGTTTTGTGGATGAATGGCCATGTCAACCGCAATGGTCAAATTGTTGATGAAGAAGTTAGGAAAATTGTAGATTATTGTGTGAGTATTATATGTTGTATCAAAAAAACTTTTGTTTAAATGATTCTATTTCATAATAATTAATTTTATATTCCTTTTTTGTTAGGAAAGAATCACCGGAGAAGGCTCATCAAATAGGTCGTGATGATATACTTAGTAGGGCCATAAATGTCCTTGAGGTGCCTGGTCAGGTTAGAGGTGTGGTTTTGGAGTTAATCAAACTTCTTATTTTGGACGAAAACACCGCTTTAACAAAAGTGATGTTGCAATGTTAAAAGAGGAGCTAAAAGATGAGATGTCTTCCTTTAAGCAACAAATGTTGGAAAAGAACCAACAATTGGAAGAACAAAATAAAAAAATTATTTGAATAAATTCAAAATCTAACACATGGGGTAGTTAGAGTTTCAGGATCTAATAACTGTATTTCTATGGCCAAAGTCCCTATCCCTTCGATAATTTCTTTTCTAGCTAACTTTTAATTGCATTATGATTATCATATCTCAATCTGTTAACTCATTATTTTGTTGTAGGGTGAATCAAAGTGCAAAGTACATCTATATCCATCTTTTAAGCATGCAGTTGCAGTAGGCATTGTCTACAACAATTCGAATGAAGTTCTACACAATTCCCCATTGCCTCTTAACACGTTAAAAGTAAGAATTGAAATTTGCACTAATGAAGAGATGCCCAATTACTATACCCTACTCCTGATGTTGAAATATGGGTTAGAGATGTTGTAGGTCTTTATGTTGCATGGTCTACAGGTCTCATTGAGCCTATACAACCCAAGGGCAAACACAATAAAATGGTTGCCAACAACTCTAAAGGGTTAACAACAATACCAAAAAAGAAAAGCACAACCACTAAAATAGGTCAAAACAGATTTACCTCAAGTCGCCATGATTTGGGATTGATTGCACCAAGATTGTATAACGAAGGATTTGGCATAATCATGAAATTTGAACCAAACATCTACAACATTTCTGATTACTTTGATGATCTTGAATTGCAAGAGTTGAACGACATTCTTGCTCGTAAATGGGTTGGTGCAACAACTATCAGCATTTGGATAAGGTACTTTATCTTCATTAATTATCTCATTTAGATGTTATTGGTTTTAATCTATTTGTATGTATTACTATATGAAGGTACTTGTACCATAACATATTGACGGACAAAAAGATGAAGGATAAATTCTCATTTATCAACCCATACGTGATAGGGCAACATGAGGGGACCAATGACATAATTTCTCAATCAAATGAAGTCAAAAAGTTGTTTTATGCAAAGGCAAAACCTAATATGCTGTTCTTAGCACCTTTCAATGCCAGGTAAGTCATTAGTGGTTGTCCCATATGGTATGATTTTTTCTATCTGAAGGCTAATTTTAACTTGTATAAATAGATTTTGCAAAATATTTTAGGAGGCATTGGACTTTGATTGTCATCAATCCTATGGCTACTAATGGTCTATTCATTTACTATATGGATCCTTTAAAGCATGGTGAACCAGAGGACTGCCTAGACATGTTAAGATTATTCAATGAGTAAGTAGGCGTGCATGTGAACATATACTTGTGTGATTCAAGAACCACAAAAAATATTTTTTTTCTTTTCATTTTGTCAGTGTATTGACTAGCTTTCAAGGTTCTAAGGTGTTCAAACATCCTAAAGTTGTGAATTCTTTAAAAAGCTACAAGTGGAAGAAAATTATGGCATTTTCAAAAATTTACTCAAATTTTGAAAATAGATCCTCTGCATGCATAAGTTGATATAATCCTTTAATGGCATTTTTGTAGTGCCCTTTCCAACCTAACGATAATGATTGCGGGTATTACGTGATGCGGTTCATGAAAGATGTTGTCACTCATGATCAATGTTATATTTCTGACTATGTATGCAATTTTAATTTATATTGTTTTTTTAAAAATTTAATTTAGTTTTTATTAGTTATTATTTTCTTTATTGATTTTAATGTGCAGTGTTAATTATTTTGCAGTATTATGATGGTAAACATTGTGCAGAGTACAGCGACAACCAAATAAATGAAGTGATCGAAGAATGGTGTACTTATGTGTTCCAACAATGTAATAATTTGTCTGTTGAATTTTTTATTTTATTGTTTTGCATAACTTTCTTCTTTATCGACTATATTAAACAAATTTGGCAAGACTTTTTTTACCATTGGTAATACTATGTTGTATATATATAACTTGACTCAGTAGTTTTAAGTGTGATTGTATTGGATAGTTGTTATATATTGTGATACAATTTAGTTAATTGTGTTGATATTTGACTCTTGATCTTTTGAAAAAAAATATAGTTTTTGTATTTTTTTGGTAAGAGTAGAAATGTGTATAGAACATTGTTGTATATTTGGGTTTACACAAATTTATGAAATTAATTATAAAAACAGCCTTAGGTGGCACTTGTGCGATAAATGCACTACCTAAAGATTTAAATAAAACACAACAATAATGTCACGCCCTTATTTTAATTTCACCTTTACCAGAGTATTCGCGGAAAACGACATGCGGTTCGGTAGGCAACACAGGAATAGCATAACTATACTGATAATATGTGCATGATTACATAAATTCCCCATAGGGGTTTGTATATAATACTTACGATTAAGGTAGCCGCACAAGGCTACTAGGGTGTCTAAACTCATCCCAGTGAAACGGAGACTTCTTCCCGTCTTCGTTCCACTACTGTAATCCCCTCGTACGGTTCTCTGCATTGTTGTTTGCATAACTTCTGTCGTCTCCTGTCTAAATTGTTGGTAGGGGAGGGTGAGATTCGAGAGAATCTCAGTAGGAAACAGATACCATAATGCATGCATGATTGATGCTATGTGTATGACATGTTAGCTTTATCTAGATGTATGCCCCATAATGACATTTCTGCATGCTCAATGTTTCATACAACAAGACTATGGCCACAGCGAAAACAGAAACAGAGCTTCATTTATTCAAATATGCTATACACAATCAAGTAAAGCAATCACATACGTCACCACACAAGCAGAGATATCAAATACATGCAAATAAGGCAAGTCCCCTACCTCCAATCTTTCTCCTCGATTTGCGTGCCAACAGCTCGGGGCTCCATATTCGATCCTACAATGTCAAATGTACTATTTAGACACTTCCATAGTGTTTCTGGGGGTTATATGAGTCTATCTTGAAAAATTACTAAAATACCCCCGGGGACCCGGCCCCATCGTACCCGGCCCAATGGCACGTTTTCCCAAATTTTTGACTAGGGCTATCCTAACGTATTTTCCTCCAAGGAATCCATTTATGGACTCAAAATCATCAAATTCAATGTCAAATTACGAAATTGCCCTTGACAGCCCTACTTTTAGGGTTTTAGGGGCGTTTCCGTAATTATGCTTTTTCGGCCTTTTCCGAAAAAGTGCCCAACTGTAACCCCACCTATTTTCGCCCACTGAATCCAATGGAATCATCAAATCATTGAAAATCCAACTCTAAGACCCATTTACAATGCTGACCGAAATATATAGGTTTTAAGGGGAAAATTGGGGTTTTTCGGTTTCGGCTCCGTAAACACGTTCCTTTCTACTCCTAACCACTTTATTGACTATTCTATTAGGTTACAACTACCATTTAGTACCAATTTGGGCAGCATAACAGCCCCACATACCCATTTCCAAAAATTAAAACCAATGGCAATCCGGCGAAATTTCACCGATTAAATTGCCCACAGCAGCTAGAATAGTCAATACACAAGAGTTTGGAAGTTACCTCAAGCTCCCACTAGCTTTTCTCAAAGATGGCTGAAAACCCTAACTTTCAAAACACCAAATTTGAGCTTTCCAAACCTTAAAGAACAAAGAGGAGTAGCTTAGGATCGGAGTTATACGCGTTAGGAGCGAAATCGTCGGAGAAATCGGCTTACCTTGTGATTTTTCTTCTATTTCTCTCTCTAAACTCTCTCAACCTTCTCTCTCTATGGTTCAGGTTACTGTGCGTGAATGAGCAGCTGAATGAGAAAGATGACCTTATATTCTAATATCTCATAATATTATAATAATTTGTTTAATTTTCCAAAATTCGGATTTTACAAAATTCTGGCAGATTTCTGCCCAAACTTTGAAAAATCATAAATAATTCTAGAAAAATCGAAATGAGGTGATTCCAAAGCCTATAGAACCCTTATTGAGTCTAGTTTCAAGGAAAAATATAGACTTTTACTTTATGGAAGCACAAAATTCCCAGAATTTTAATCTTTACATGGTGTTCCAGAAATTTCACCGTTTTTTCTGTGCTGACTTCAAAAATTCATATCTTTTTTTGTATAGCTCTAATTGCTTCACATGACCTATAAAATTAAAGCTTAGGATGTCTACTTTCATCCTGTAAAATTTCATAATTTTTACTTATCATTTAGTCTTCCAAAACCTTATGATAAGCTCACTGCCTCATAGGCGATTTTATCGAAAACATAATTATATTCTCCAAAATTCACCATTTTACTTTCTTAATACCCCAAAGATATAGAAATCATTAGGGGATAAATTTGGGCTCCTACTAAATCGGGGCTTAGCAGTCTACTTAATTTAGGCTTATTCCCAAGCCTCAAATCCCAAATTTCGGGGTATTACAAATAAAGCCTTAGGTATCGTTTTTGTGGCTCAAGCGCTATCTTAGTGTATAACAAGCAATAGCACTTGCAAATTCAAGCACCACCGTTGTACATTTTTTATCAAACAAAAAAGATTTTTCTGTAGCACTTCTGAAGCGCTACCTAATCATTAGGTAGCACTAGCATACGTAGTGCTTGATAAATGCTACCTATTTGAATTTTGAAGCGCCACCGTTAAACTTTTTTGTAGTAGTGCAGGTATCCAAGCAACTGGCTAATCCGGATCAATGCTTTGCGATTAAGGATGCTTTTCCCCATGGGTCTTTTTGAATAACGTGGGATTCGAACTTAGCTTGCCCTCTTTGTAGCATAGCTGATCCAGTACTAGACCAAGCACCATTGGGTAGTATTCTTATTGATTGCACATAGGAAGAATAGGAAGAAAGTGTCGATCAAGGCTATTTACAATACATACATTATTAGAAAGAGTATATTAAGCAAACTAACACATATTTATTACAAATAACTAAATTAATTTTCTTGATATCCGCAAATTGGTTATATACCAAAAGTAGCGTATACACACACATCAAACAAGCTAAATCAGTTGGGTTTAGGTTATTGCTAAAGATATTTTCATTTTAACGCAAAAGACGCAACGATAGCCTTCAACATATATTTGTATGTATATTGAGGTGAATATATTATTGAAAGTGCTAATCCCAAAGTTAAATTGAACTTCAGTTAAAATGATGTGGCACTCTTAAGGGTATGTAAGTTTTTCTCAAAATGATGATTACCTCATTCTTAATCAGTGAGCAAACGGGGATTATGATGTTAATTAACTATGTAAAACAAATACTATATTAATCGCCAAGTTTTTCTAGTATAGAATATAAATTTATTCTCCTTTAGTTTGCTGTATAATTAAGAATTAATTTTTCGGTACAGTACGATGAATTTGACTGTGTCATGTCATCCACACAGTAGATTGTGAATTCAACGAGAGATTCATATTAATTTGTTACCGTGATTACAAGAGCCCCGGTATAGAATCATTTAGTTCATTAGGAGGTTTCCTAACAAAATAATATTTTCGTCTTAGTTTCTTGAGAATAAAAAATATCAAATCTGAATCATTCATGTTTTGATAGGAGGGTGGAGATAAGATTATGAGAAAGAAAAGAAGAAAAATGATTCTGAGAAAAACCTCTTCCTTAACGATATATACATTCAGGTACAAGTAAGGAGCAATTACTACATATTATAGAGAAACAGCAAGATAACAAGGAAGAAAACATATTCATTAATCATGGAATATCAACAAGCTCATACAACAATAATTAACAAATAATCAACCCTTTATTGAGGGAGTGACAGAAACATACAAGGGCATTCCCCAGTTCCTATAACCAAATCATGCATCACAGAACCAGTCCAACTATAACGTCATTTCGGACAAATCGGTAAATCTTCACCCATGAGGAATGTGAAGTTCATACGACTCCTTCAAATTCTCACTGGGATCGGAGAATCCCCGACACATGAATCGCTTGAAAAACGATGGTTAGTGGTGGGGTTGTGACAACTTGATTCTTAGCATAGTCTCTGATCAGAGAGGGAGAAAAAATCCTCAGATCTGAGATCTCCCTCCTAACAAATAGATCAACGATCTTGAAGAATGACCAAGGAACAAGAAACGCTAAAACTTGCAATTGAGGCCGAACTTGAGGCTCAATTCATGGGTCGCCGTTACAGACGACAATCTTGAAAACCGAGCTTGCAGCAGCGACGGTTTTGAAATCTTGGACGGAAGCAGAGTTAGCGGTGAAACGGACTTCCATCAAAGAAGGCTCTAAACTCATTGGACAGTCAGAGAACAACTGGATCTGGATCTGGATCTGGATCTGTATCATTGATCGATTGAACACAGAGAAATAACAAGAAAAATACATTCATTAACCAAGTAAGTAAGATCGATCCTAACCAACTAATACCATATATCATATCTCCGGCAAGATCAAACCATGTTTTCCTTGTTGACTAACGAAGGAGGCTCATGTGAATGAAGTGGATGTATGTACTGATTGATGCAAGGAAGAGGGAATCTGCATCGTGAGGCATAGATACATATTCGGC
The DNA here is from genome assembly GCA_963855925.1 of Inga laurina. Classification (NCBI taxonomy): domain Eukaryota; kingdom Viridiplantae; phylum Streptophyta; class Magnoliopsida; order Fabales; family Fabaceae; genus Inga; species Inga laurina. The sequence continues at coordinate 59,211,819 of OY979711.1, forward strand.
AGAATATTGTCGGATCTATACCTCAGGATGCAGATTTTCTGATCCTCACCCAATACTCACTCTTCCCATAAGAACAGAACAACACAAGAGAAACATGAACAGAAGATTATTATTAGATCGGCGCGTTCCCTTTGGAGATGAGAAGTGTGAGTATTTATATGGGCTCCTTCATATTCATATATATCAGAAGATAATGCTGGGACAACACGTAACGCAAGGCTAGCCTATACATGTAAGCCCTCATTCCACGTGTGCTGGTTTCTGCTCCTCACATCTTTGATTAACTAATTTGAATAGATTAAGGATGTAAGTTAAGCTAGTTAATGTGATATGTTTTGCCTAAAATATTCTAATCATCTTTAATTCCCTCATTTCCTCTCTTACTTAATTATTAGTGAAAGAATATCAATAGGGCTAATCTGGAAAAAAAAATTAATTAACATATAAAATAGGTCTTACATTTAGGACTAACATTAATACCCCAATTAAAAACTTACATTGAAAGTGGAGGGAGTAAATTACAATCCTTTTTATAAGATATAATTAATTAGATTTGAATGGTGTGTAATGACGATGAAATATTGGTTTTCATCAATTAGCTTAACATGAAAACTTGTTCCCTTAAAAACACTTGTTATAGCAAACAGTATGAAATTTTGGGTGAACACACATACGCATACATATAATCTAAAATATAAGTCACTTGGAAAGTAATTGATCTTTATATGTAAATTTTGCCCCCGTAATTAATGATTTTCATGTGACTCTTTATATTTTTCTTCCTTCAAAACCTTGTCTAATATGGATAAAATTGAAGAATTGTTTCAATTTAAGACACATTTCATGAGTTGACTTATTTATTGGTTCTAGTAAATTAGTTTATGTTATTTATATTATGGATTGGACGAAGTATACTGCGAGTTATATATATGCCTTGGTTGTTGCATCATATATTAGTGATTTCTAGGATGTGGCCAATTTTTTATTTAATCAAGTGTATCCCCAAACCACTTTAGGCTTGCGACTAATTCCTTTTTAGAATTAAAGCGGTTTTCACATATCCTAATAAATACATGGGAAAATAACAGATGTACCATTTGAATTACAAAAGCCCCCAAAATGTCTACTAAATTAGTGAAAGGATAAATAGATAATTTGGTAAGAATATAAAATTTTGATGTTTAGGTGTTGACAATTTGAGTATAGAAAACGAAATTTCTGAAAGACTCCATTCTTTCGCTAAATTTTAAGTAGCAAATTGGTTTATTACAGAATTTAAATTCTGCCAGAAATTACTGACTGAATTTTCTTTCAGAAATTTACCAACAAAACTTTTCCGTTAGCAATTACTAACAAAAAATATTCTATCAAAAATTACTGACGGAAAATTTTCTATTGGTAATCCGTCAGTAAATTTTCTGGCAGAATTAATTCAATTGGTAATAGCATGTTGTTTTGTAGTGAAACCTTGAGAGAACAAAGAATGTATTAACCCTCCTTTTTTTTTTATTTGATTAGAGGTATAATTCATTTCAAAACTTAGAGTTTAAGGGTCTTTTTGGTGTGAGGGATTTGGAGGGAAGGGGAGGGGAGGGAAAATTTTTATAAGTTGAATTTTAAAAGATTGAAGAAGTGGGGTAATAAAATTTTAATAAAAATAATATGTAAAATAAAAGAGTAAGAAACATTAATTAAAAATTTTTACCCCTATTTCTCTAATTGTTTTAAATCCAATTCAAAAAAATTTTCCCTCCACCCACTTTCCCTCCCCTCCCCTCATACCAAACAAGCCCTAAAGGGTTTTTACTTCTCCCAATAAGTACACTTTATTGGGTTTGGTTACTGTCGTTTGCTCTTGTCGTTCTCTTTCTATCCTCTTCCCCTCCACTACTCAACACAGCCTTTAGATTGAAATTTGAGCGGTTCAGATTTATTGTTTCATAAAAATATTAATGAAGTATGAAATTATTAAAAATAAATAAATTCAAAAACTGCTCAATTTTAGTATGATGATTTAAAAATGCAATAAAAAATATTTAAAAATAATATTTTGATAAAACATTAAATCTGAACCATTCAAATTTTAATCTAAAGGTTGAAATGAGTTGTGTTTTCCTTCTTTTGAGGGTGAGGCCAGCTTAATTATTGCATCAACTAATAGCTTGTTGGTAGGATTAATTATCAAGATATACATACACACATAAAACATTTATAATATATTGTGCTGCTTACTAGTGATAAATAACATGATTATTTTTCAAACTCCATTTAATTAATTAATTATATATATAATTTGCGTGGCTTTGTTATAAAAAAAATAGTTGTGTGGCTTATTTCAATCTATTTAATTTGCTTTAACCAAAAACAATGGTGTGATATCACTACTTCAAAAGAGGGATTTAGTGGCGCCCCTCTTGTAAAGAAGTGTCATAGATAATTTTTTTTAAAATAAATATTTAGAGGTTGTGGCGCTTACTATTGTAAGTGTCATAGTTAGTGTTAAACTTGTATGACACTTGCCTAAATGAGTGCCACAAAAGACCTTAATTTTTTTTTAAAAAAAATAAAGTGCCAACTATGGCACTTCCTAGGCAAGCGTTGTAGCTGGCCTTATTTTTTAAAAAAAAAATAAGGGGGACTTGTATGGCACTTACCCAAGCAAGTGCCATTGCTACCATTGATTTAAAAAAAATAAAAAAAATATGGCAGACAATTTAAAAACAAATTAAAAAAATTGCTACTGGGTGTGTGACCGTCAAGGCCTTGGAAGTGGCCTTGGTGCATGTGCCTTGGCCAAGGCCATGGAAGACGCTTGCCTGTCAAGGCCTGTCGGTAGGATATATTTTTTTAAAAAAAATTGTTTTTTTTTTAAATCAAGGGAAGCTCTGGCACTACTGTCATGTTTTTTTTTCTTTTTAAGCTATTGTCATGTTTTTTTTAAAAAAAAAAATTAAGGGAAGCAATGTGCTTCTCAAATGCATTGTATGGCGCTTGCTCATACATGGCTATGTGTTTTTTTAAATTTTTTTAAAAGCTATTGCTATGTTTTTTAAAAGCTTTCTCTACTCGCCATTATTGTCATCTTCGCGCCCTCTAGTTCCCCATTTCCCTGAACTCCATTCTTCAGTCCCCACTCTATTAGTCCATCACCTTTCCTTATCCATTCTCCCCACTCCCCTCTTCTGATATAATTCTCTGTCCCCACTCCTTCTTTCTATTTTGATGTTACAAAGGCACCATTGTCCCCACTCTCTCATCTATTTGACAGTGGCAAGTAGAAGCTTCCTTGGTCCCCCCCCCCCCCACTTTTTGTTTTTCTTGTCTTCTCCTCGTGCACATTTCTTCAACATTTGGTCACCACTTCCATTGCAGTACAAAGCTTCTCCCCGTGTTTTGTTCCTTTTTGCCTCAACATCCTACAAAAGCTCCCTAGCTTGTAAGTCTTTTTATTTTATTTTATTTTTATACAGAAGCTTAAGTCCATACATTTTCTTCTTTTTTTTTTAATTTAAAATCTGTCATGAATCTTATATGTGTGCTTATAATTTTTTTTCAAGTATTTACTTGAAGTTTCAATTCTGTTTTCTTAAACTTTCTATACATTGTAAGTTTTTTAATTTTTGAGCTTACAAATATAATTATACTAGTTTAATCCTTCGTAGAAGTAATGTGTATGGCTCAAGTTTAAGTAACTTAAATGTTAGAGTTCTTTTATGCTTGATAGATGAAGAAGAGATTTGGACTATAAACACAAAGGGTTTCACTAGGAAAAGGAAACAATTACGCAAAATTATTAAAAAAAAAAACTTCCTATAATACCTATTAGCCAAGCAATATAGTCACCTACAACATCTTTCACCATTATTTTCTCATCCCGAGAAGGGATCGGTAAGAGCGCATCTTCATTAGTGCAGATGTCAATCCTTACTCGGAGTGTGTTGTTGGGCAATGGTGAATTGTGCAATGTATCATTATCAGTGTTGTAGGCAACACCCACTGCAACCGCGTGCTTGGAAGATTGATCGACGTATAACTTGCATGTCGACTTGCCCTATGGAAAATAGAGTTAATATATTAAGGTTCGCTAGATTATAATGTAACAAAAGGTTTATTAGAGAAGAAATTAATTACCAAAGGAATAGAGACTTTAGGCGTGGAAGTGAAACTATCTCTAACACTTGGGCTGTCACAGGTAGGAACAATTTGAGTTACCCTAGACTAAACCAAGTGTTCAATTTGCACCTTCAACTACGCATTTTGTTCTTACATCAAACGCATTTATTCCAGAAATTGTTCTTCCATTTGTTGCTTGAAGCACATTTGTTCGTGAAGTTCTTGCATTTAATGCTTAAAGCTATTCATCTCCATGCACAGCTGCAAAACATCACTTTTATTGGAGCGCTTCTGGCGTTCGAAGTATGATGTTTGGGTGACTACAAAACCAGTACCCGAACATGACCATCATACTCCGGTATTCCTAGCACTCTACTCAACAAATCATCTCGACCAATATAGCTTGCCAACTCAGGCTCCTCCTGTGTCATTAATCGTTATCACAAAAAGAGTTACAACAATATTAGTTATTATAAATCAAATTCATTTAAGTAAATCTAATTATTTATTGTAGGCATAATCTAATACTTACACAATATTCTGCTACTCTTCTTGCTTCTTCACTATGAATTTCTCCTTTTTTGTTTGTGCAACCGACTACCCACATATCATGTCATGGTACTTGTGTAATATCTGAATTTGATTCTGCTATCTGTATATCAAAGTTAGTTGAAGTTAATTGTTTTCCATACAACTTATGTAAATATGAAATAATCGTTAGTTCTTACAATTTTTTTCTAACTGTCCGTATGAAACAGGTCCTTGTGTGTACCGATATGCCATGTTGGTCGTGTTAGAGCCATTTTTCTCGCTCAACTCCTATTTAGATCTAAATGATTCACATCAATAAATGTTAATTACAAATATATTACTAGTAGTAGGTAAAGTCGAATATATTATATTACCTGAAATTCCTGAGTTGTATGTGTTCTCAAAAACTCATCCCAAATTTTTTGAGTAATGATTCGTTCGTACAATTCTAGCAATGTAGTGATGATATTCTCATTATCATCCCTCATGAAATATTTTACAAGAGCAAAACAAACTTTCTTACAAGTTTACTAGCTTTTCTCATCATGAAGTTCTTTTGATCATCACCTTCAATAATAAAACAGCTCTGTAATAATAAACAAACATAATTTGTTAGATTGTAATTATATGAAACAAAACAAACTGAACAATAAAGTAATTAATGTGTTACCTATACTTGATCCCATATATCATCCCCATAATGTTGCTTCACCCACTCCAATCTTGAATTGTAATAGGGCTCTGTCTCGAACTGTAGTACTAATGGAGTTATTGAACGAGCTACTGTTCGGTTCGATTGGGTTTCCCTTTTTATTCCACCCCAATTCTAACTTAGTTCCCTTACTTCTCAATTTGATCAACCTCACCATAATGGTCCTACCATGGGTTACGCTCTCCACAAATCTTTGTCTAGCAATGTTCATGGAAACATCATCATTTTCATCATGTGGTGAATCCATACTCCTGCAAGTGAAATAAACCAAAAACAAACATCAGTGCACAATGACAACCATGTCAATGAAAGTAAATTAATTTGAACTATATAAATATATCTAAAACATACAAGTAAAAACCTCATCATCAATTGTTTTATTTTTGTTTAAAAAAAAACTCCATCCTATTCCTATACTAAATATAACTACTAAATAACTAATGCGTAGATATTTAAAAAAATTACTTAATTTAATAATTTGTAAAAAAAGATTAAATTTTCCTAAACTATCTTCTTTAAAAATTTATATAAGAACTATCATTTCATATAATTAAATTTCTTTTGATATATGCAATCAATAAAGATAGTTTGAACAAAAAATTATAAATTTGGGATATTGCTTTGGCAGATTGAATTTTGATATAAAGCTTTTAAGTACATTTTAATTTTGCTATCATTCTATATGTTAAGCTTATATATTATTAAATAATTAAGATGAGTCACATGTTAATTTAGTCCGTGATTGTCTCTAGTTCCTAAGATGAAAAACAATAACTTTGAGCAAACCAACATAATTAATTTGACTTTAGTTGTCCCAACTTGTTTATGTTAGTACAAGTGTTTCATCCAAGGGGGGTGAATTGGATTATACCAGAAATTTTCGTTGAGTATAAAAAAAATTGATAGAATATTTAAAGCAGTTGAGAGTAAGGAGAAATATTACCGAAGTGTACACTGGGAGTTATATTGGTTCGGCCACAACCACTTTGACCTACGTCCAGTCCTCAAAACGTCTCTGAGAGTTTCACTTTATCTTCCAAGATTCAGTGGGTTCTTGGCACCTCAGTACACAGTAAGTTCCTTCGCCTGGACACTCACTCCCCCTTACACGTTGTAATCAAATCCCCAACTCAAGGTTCCACAACATTAAGTTGTCTCAATAATGAATATTGAGGTTGTAATGAAATACTCTCTCACAGAGTAAATGAATAATCACTAAAGTACAAATAATGAGTATAAGAAAAACAGAGCACTAAGAATGTGTTTATCAGTATATGTTCGTGTGTTCTCAATTGTTTTGTTCTGTTCTGTGAATGCTCCATATATATAGATGTTTTATGGTGTCCATTAGAAGCATTTCAAATATGTCTGCTAGAGCCACGCAGCAACGGTTGACCGTTCTTCTAATTTGAAAACTATCCGTTTGCGGTAGGTAGCGGTGGGTAAGCGTTCGGACGTTTTATTTGAATTTTCACTTATAGCATGATCTCTTCATTGTTTCTCTACAAATGTACTTAGAATATTAATACAATGAAAGGTTAATCATATCAAAAACAAATCAATAAATATTGGATTAAAATCATGTTTTTTGGACTTCATTACTCGAGTGGCTACTCGAGTGATCATGCTCATTACTCGAGTAGACCTCGAGTAATCTCATTAAAAATCAGGCAGAAAGTAAGTCAATGTTTTCTTACCATATTACTTGATTAAGCCTTCAAGTAATCTTTTCAATAATACCTAGCAAATAAGGTTACTTGAGTGATCCCTCGAGTAAGCATCTATTTTCTTCACAGATTACTTGAGTGATCCCTCGAGTAAATTTATAATAAGTTTGCAGATTACTCGATTACTCCCTCGAGTAACAACATCAAATTCTTGGCCGAGAGTATCTGTGCTTTGCTTACCTAATTACTCAAGTGATCCCTCAAGTAATACTTCAAATAACTCTACAGATTACTCGAGTGGTCCTTCGAGTAAAGAGTTTTCTCAAATGGTTACTCGAGTAGCTACTCAAGTAAAGCGTGTCAATTCTTGGCTGAGAGCTACTGGAAGGTATTTGTCCTGGTTACTTGAGTGGCTACTCGAGTAAGGCCTTTTCTCATGTTTTTACTCTAGTAATGGTCCATATAACTTTGACGATTACTCGAGTAATCCCTAGAATTTCTTCCAAATTTTGGCAGTGCCCCTCTGGAACATTTTCTCCAACATTACTCAAGTCCTTACTCGAGTAAACCTTTAAATAAATTTGTCAGTGATGTTTTTCCTGTGCTCTATCTCTCAGTTCTTCTTCATTGCTCCAGTGCTTACTTCAAGTAAAGCTTTTGTCTACCATTTAGTTACTTTGTTCAAATTCTTTTCTTTGTTATCAAATCCTTTTTTATTATTGATCCAATCTTTGTTATCATCAAAACACATGGGATCCAACAGTTTAAAGCCAAGTAATTGAACTGTTTAGGTCTTAGATACTAAACTTTTAAAAAAAAAACAAGTTACTTAGGTCTCGATACTAAATTTTAATTTTTAAAGCACAAGCTAAGTACAAATATTCATAGTTAATTATAATAAGACCAAGATAGTTACTAATTATAGTTAGGATCTCTTATAACTCTCTTTGTTTCCTTTTATCCATGGTTTTGATGTTCTTTTTTTTTTCATACAATTGAAAGGTAAAAACTGACTACTGTACTGGAAAAGCAATAAAAGGTCCCCCTATGGGAGATACAAAATGAAGCCCAGGTGGGCATGCTAGGGCCCTTTTAGCTAGTTCATCTGCTTCCTAGATCACTATTCGGCTATATTTATCAATCCTATCGGACTATTCACGTTGCAACATACTGTTAATCTCAACAATAATATTCTTATGAGAATGAATCTCAGCAGCACCTTGATGAATTATCTCGAGTGCATGAAAACAATCACTTTTGATAATGACCTTTCTAAATCCGCAATCCCAAGCCCTTCGTAATCCCATTAGGCATGCCCATAATTCTACATATAGAGGATCTCCTCGTCCTATATGGAACATGAAGGACTCAATTGGTCTACCCCCATGATCCTTGATGATCCCTCCACAAGCTGCCAAAGAGCTAGAAAAGGAATATGCACCATCCACAACGACACAAATAGCACCCTCCTCCACTAAAGCATGAGTAGTATCAGCAAAAGCTTGCGTACCTCGAATCCATGTATTTTGCAACTTGACCATGGCATAAGTGTAGCTCAACAGAGTGGCCTTGGCTCTACCAACAACGCCATCAACCGTGGAGATAGTATGGCTAAATATACGCTCATTACGACGCTTCCATAGGAGCCAATAAATTAACACAAACAAGTCCTTCCATGACTCCTTGCCCAAACCCATATTCTTCGAGAGATTCATGTTACACCATTCCCAAAGATTACAATGAAAGAATTGATGCTTACTACTCGGTTTTATACTTTTCTCCCACATCTTGTGCACCTCCGAGCAGTCCCGTAACAATGAAAGAATGGACGTTCTTGCATATAGATTAAAAAAGGGAATCAATGTGTTGATTTTTTTTTCTTACTTTCCTAACCAAATCTCATTAAGTGCATGGAGTTTGTTTTCTTTGATTGATAATTGTGTACCCGAAAAAAATAAGTGTATAATTAAAAAATAACAATTGGTATATTTTTTAAATTTCTAAAATGACGTATAAAAAAATATTTCTTTAAAAACAATCGCAACATAAGAAATGGAGGGAGTATTTTGTTTAAAGTCACATTTCTATTATTAGGTTGCCAAGCACGTAAATGGCTCAAAGTAGTGAGCTATAGATCAAGTATGACACAATAATGACATAAATTATATGTGAAAAAATATGAACAAAAAGGGACAAATCCATCATCATCAATCCATGTGTGTGTTTGTGTACAATCAATACAAATAGCACAAGAAAGGAGATAAAAAATAAAAAATAAAAAATAAAAAATAAAGGGCATGTATGCATGTGTGTATAGAGATAGCACAACAACTTATGAGTGTCCAAAAATAGAAATATAAAGTAAAGGTTCTGTATAAAAATTAAAAAAAAAAAAAGAGATAAAGAGCATGTGTTACTTACAGATTTGCAATGGGGACCAAATGTGACTTGGAGACTGGAGTAGAGACCAACAAAGGAGCAGGGAAGAATAACTATGAGCTAGATATGGAGTGGGGACCAAAAGAGTAGAAGAGTACAAAGAAAAGGAAACAAATGGATGAAGGAAATGGAAGCTTGTGGGGAAAAAGGGAACAAAAGGGCCTGACGATGAAGGGGACAGGTAGGAGGAAGACAATGTTGTAGGGCAAAGAGACAATGAAAGATTGAAGTTAGAGGGGCGTGTATAGATATAAAGGAGAAGAAGGAAGTAGATAATGTGGCTTGGATACATTCTTTCTGATTGGGTGGTCGTTGATCCTCTTATCCATAGGGAGGGATTTTATGTCGCGCTTGCCTACACAAAATGTGCCACATGGCCACCCAATCACCACATGTGCTGAAGAAGCGCCACAACTGCTCTCATTTGTCTTATATGGCCCTTCCTTGAGAAAGCGTCACATAAGACTACCCACATACTGTGGCTCTTCTTTTAAGAAGAACCACAACATCCCAATGATTTTTTTAGAAAACATTAATTACAAGTTGTGGTACTTCTTTAAAGAAGTGCCACAAAATGTACGCCACCAATCCCACTTTTTGTGGTAGTGTAACTAACTTAACTAACTTCTTTAATCTAATCAAATTAGATAAATATATCTTATATTAAAGACTGAAGGAGCACAATATTTTGAATTACATTGACATAAAAAAACAAGGGGAAGAAGTAAGATAGTTCATCATCCTACGATCTAAATCATTTAACAATTTAACATTTTGAAAACAAAAGTTTCACAAAAAGCATCGATATCATGATATAGCATGTTGGAAAAGTTCTTCGCTACTCCTTTAGCTAGGAGGAACTTGAGACTAATCTTTTTTAAGCTTACAGTGTTAAGGATTTTTATATTTCCCAAAAAGTGTAGTTCTCGAAACTTAAATTTGTGTTCTCTTCTACATGGCACTACTATAGATTAAGGCATTTATAATGCCTTATACATAATAATTACAGCTAATAAACATCATATATGTCAAGGCAGAGGTGTCGCAAGGATATATAATGCTTAAACGTAATGGTTAATGATGCACACCGTTATGTATTGCGAGGTGAAATTCGTGAAAACACAAACATAATGATTGTAGCTAACAACCGTCATTTATTTAGTGACCAAAATGATGATTCTTAACAAAACAACCATCATATAACACTTATACTCACAAACGATTCATCTTCCAAAAACTTATATCAGCAAAGACAAAATATAATAGTCTTCAGAAACAACCGTCATCTAACTCTTTCATAGCCCTTTATAACATTTAGACCTTCAATGTCATAACTCATTATAACCCTTCATAATCCCGTTGACCTTCATAAGTCATAACTCATAAACCTTCTCAATCCGTTAGACCTCTATTTAAACTCAACTATTTCTTATGATTCTTACTACTTTTCTTTATTGGCCTCCTCCTTCTCTCCTTCATCATGTTAAGATCCCAGAGAACTCCTTCACCACATCTTCCTCCTTAAGGCTTGTTGGTGGTAACAAATGGCTCAAATACTGAGGATCCTAAACATATCGCCCCCTCCACCATAATGGTGCCTCCACTCATCCGCCAATCCATCTATTACACCAATGAGATGGCACAAAAGAAAAAAGCACTGGGGAAGGGTCTTGTTGTCATGAAAGAGATCCAGACAGCAAATTAATGGAGAGGGGAGGAAAGTTACTATAGATGGAACAAGAAAGGTCAAATTTTTAAATCTGACAAGTTCACAATTTGTCCTTTCTTGTCTCACCTCATAGTAAGTTTCCTCCCCTCTCTCGTAATTTTCTTTGGATATCCTTCATGACAACAAGACCCTGCCCCAATGCTCTTTTCTCTTTTGCCTTCTCATCATTCGGCCAATAGATGGATTGGTGGAGGGGGTGGAGGAGTAGACTTGAGATGCATAATGGTTATTAAATAAAACTAGTCATTTAATAAAAGTTCAAGCAAATAAATAACAATGGTAATTAGTAACCATTATATTTTGTCTCATAATAATGACGATTGTTAAGAAAAAACCATCATTAAACAACAAAAGCCGTGATGGTTCAAAACCTTTCCCCTTCCCTACGCTGATGATAATACTCTAACCCAACATTCATCTCCTTCCTCTGATAATGAAAATAAGGAAGAGGACAAGTAAGAGGAGGATGAATAGAATGATGAGGACGACAGTCACCACCATTACCGTCCTCATCCTCCTAATCATTCTCCACTTCCTTGTCATATTCCTCATCCTCATCCTTATTCTCATCATCAACGTTTTGAAACTCGGACTGGTCACTGAATCGGCCAGGGTACTGGGTCAAGAGTCTGTGGGTCAAATCGGAGTCAAACTGGGGCTAACCCAGGGCTAGACCAGTAAGGAAGTGAAGATTTTATGATTATTTATATGAAATTATGAATAAAATATTAAATAAATAAATAAACTAGTTGAACCATTCAAAAACCGGTCGAACCGCATAAAAATCAGTTAAACTGGGGTCAACCACCGGACCGGATGGCCAATTTCTGGCTCAAACTAATAAGTCCGGTTCAGTTTTCAAAACCTGGCTCATCAACAAATGAGGGAAATGAAGTTAAAAATTAATAGTTTATAGTTATTAATTAAGAATTGTAAAGTATTTTTGCCAGCATACTTAATTGTTCTAAGTTAATATTGTGGTTGATTATGCATTTAGACATCAATAAATTAAAAACAAATTGTCAAATACATAACTATTATTAAGAATTAACCGTCACCATTTATAAAAGATAATGATCTTAAATACTCAAAGATGCGACGGCTTGATAATCTATGAAACCCTCTCTATATAGATGTCTGAAAACTGAACTCCACTTTTCTACTTCCATTTCAACTTCTCAAAGTTAACTTCTGATTCAACAAAACATCATGGATAAACACAAGAGAACTTCTGATTCATCATATGGAAAAAAACTGAAAGATGAACTCCCTCTGTCAACAAGCATTGAAGGTCTCGTCTGCACAAACTATGAGCTCCATCATATGGTCCAAGTTTACTTATGAGAGTAAGGACACATGGACCAGACCTTGAAGGAACTTACCTCTCTCATTCGCTCTTTAAACAAGAAGGTGAACAAGTTACTAGAAATGAAGAATCTAATGATGCATCATATTCTTAAAACATCTCCGTAACTTTTTATTTTTAGTTTGTTTATTTTCTTTATCAATTCTTTTGGTAAACTGGTGGTTGCATAAAAATAGGTATATACATTATAGTTATTGTAACAATCATCACTTATTAGAATACCATGTAAATACATAACGCTTGTACTTTGTAACCATTGTCTGATGGTTCTTACGATAAAATAGTCATGAAATATTAGATGAACATACAAACGATTTGTCTTCCAACTTCATATCAGGAAAACAACATAATAGTTTCTCTTAAATAACCAACAACTAAATGGTCCAAACTTTCCCCCTCTCCATAGTCATAATGAGAATACTCTGTGCTTCTTTTTTCTTCGATGATTAGCATAAGAACCAAGTCCCTTTTTATTACCCACTACTGTGTGCGACTACTTCTCTTCAACTTCTAGCGTATGCAATGATGGCCTGAACCCATCACTTTCAATCTATATAAACTCCCAATTTTCTTATGTTTATCATCCTCTTGTTCTTTCAATTATCAAGATGAAATGACATGCTGAAGACTTGCTAGAAATCCACAGCGTAATCCTCTTCATCTACCTCCTCCATAACCACCACCACCTCCTTCTACCCCTTCTCCTCCTCCATAACCTCCACCTTGGCCTCTACTTCAAGAGGAGGCAATGATGCAGCATGCAGAAGGTATTGACCATGTAGTGAGGAGGCTGGTCGGATATTTTTTGAGTATGAACAGGAAGGCCAATCTCATTCTTGATGAGTATCGGATTGGCCACCATGATCCTGACATGCTCCCAGATGATTCAGGCCACTTCTTTAGTGATGAGTAGCGTGATAATGTGTATTTCACCGTGAATTTATGAAACTTTTGATTCATTCAAATTGAATGAAACAAAAGTTTCTAAATTTGCAATAGACCTCATATTATCTATCAACCAACTAGTCACCAGAGAATGATATTTTTCATTTTATTTTTATAAAATATAAATATATAATTATCTGGACACTAGCTGCCCAAAAAGTTAAAAGAAAAATAACAGCATACCTCACGGTTATTAACTAATAACTGTGATATATGCATATGTTAAAACAATAACATAACTCATGGTTATTAACAAAGAACCATTGTAAATATAAACACATAAATAACAATTTTATTGATGCAACCATTATGTAAAGTCTTCGGCACAACAACCTAAACAACCTACCCTTCCTCTTCTATTTAAGCATATGAAAGAGAACACGATTGACACTAAGTCTATTCGAACAAATCCCTCCAACATCATAACCATAATACTCCTATTGTGTTTTTCACTTGTCAAGAGTCATTTTCAGTCAGGCCCCACCAAAAAAAGCCTTTGTCTTGCTTCTCAACAAAAGTCGCGCCAGTCAATACCTTCAAACTTGTCTTAGCAACTGTCAAGCTAGTTGCTTTCACTTGCCCTAACTCATGTTTTCGTTATTTATGAGCTTTAACTAGGTCGCATTCCTATAGTGTTCTATTCTCTTTGTTCAATTGAGGTGTCTTTATGAAGTCACGACGCGACAAAGCATTCAAGGTGACATTAACTTGCTTTTGTGAAGTTATGTTTTTTTTTGGAAAACCTATCATTGCTCTAATTGAAGGTTCATTTCCTGTTACAGGAAGTTGTCAATCAATTGCGTTGACTAAAGGTTCCAACTTTATTGATATGTTTTAATTAACTTCTAGAGATATGATCCCTAAGGAAAATACATCTCCCTTTTTGGAAGTGTCCATATCTCTAGAAGTTACTTCAAAAATTTTAATAGGTGTGATGAATAAACTAGTCTATGTGTACCGATGAGAGTCATACATGAACAAACCCTATGAATAAATGGGTTCAGATATATCGAGAGTCATACAAAAACAATCTCTGTGAATAAACTAGTTCAGGTGACATATGGAATTTATTGTTGTGAAGTTATGTTTTTTTTTTGGAAATCTCATGTTGCTCTAACTGAAGGTTCCTCTCCTGTTTTGCTATTGAGCATGTCGCACCAAGTTGAAAGCATTAGTCATAGACTCTTCAATGTAAGAGTTTCTAAGTTACTTGGTCTCTGACAAATCCTATTTTAATTATATATTTTTATACTTTAATTGGGGTTTTTATCATAATAATTGAGCCTAAACTAACTTTGTTGAGCTAAATTGAAATTAAGAGTAAATAGATTAAATTAGGACTAAAAATGGTAAAATTTTCAAAATAATTGTAATTACTCTTAGTTATTGATTTTTGAGAGGATTTGATATTGGTTTAATTGTTTTCAATTGAAAGTACTTGAAAATTTAGATTAAATCTGAAAATGGCAATTTAGGGTTTGAATTTTAGAAATGACAATTTGGTACACTGAAATTTCAAAATGTCAAGTTACGCTAGCCAAAGACTCATCGTTTTGATAGCAGCTGTAGGTCAAATGCTAAATTTAATGAGAGACTTCAATTGCAGATTGAAAGAAAACAAAGACGTAAGAGCAGGGAACAAAGAGCGCCGTGGAGAGCTTGAGAACTTGGGTTTTCATCTCTTCCTCACCGGTGACAACTCTCTTCTCCACCGTCACCGGCGAGCTTCATCTACCAGAACCAGTAGCCATAAGCTGAGAGTGGAGAACCATGGAGACAGCTGCAGACTTGAATAGGGAAGAGGCAGTTGAGGGTTGAGAGTAGGCAGCTGAGAGTCGGGGAAGGAGGTCTGGGACACTGGAGACAAAATGGAAGAGAACAAAGAGAGCTGGAGGCGGAGATCATTAGGAGAAAAACCAAAGGTGAGCTGCCGTGAGTGTTGCTGGGAGTGGAGTCAGGATTCGCCTCGTGGAGCTGCCGCACTTTGGAGAAAGTTGAGAGGAGGGAAGCTCAGCCGTGAGGAAGCTTCAGTCCAACACCACTTTCACTTACTCTGACCAATCATCATCGTCACTCTCCTCTATTTATTTCCGGCGAGCGCTCATTCCCCAAACAGTGCCACATTCTGATTTTATACTGTCCAGCCCCAATTCTTCCTTGATTTAGTGTTGATTTATCATTTTAGTATGTGATTTAATACAGATGGGTGGTTGAATCATAGTTTGACTATATTTCTTGAAGCTATTCTCATGAGCAGCTAGGCAATTTTGTGCTCTTGGGATGAATTAGAGATGGTTTGAGTTCACATATGCTTCAAAGAGGAGTTTATTTTATCTATAGCTCTTTATATTTGTGATTTCTTAGGTTTAGGAATTCATTTAAGTAATAAGACTATGATTTTAGTTATGTTTATTTTTATGGATTGAGTTGTTGGGATTTGGGATTTGTAATGAGGATTTGTACTCATCAATATATATGATATATATGGTTATATATATGTTTATCTATGATTCTATTGCTTTCTATCTATTTAATATGGTTTTGTAGGATAGTTTGATTGAATTGGAATTTTAATTGAATCTAAATGCATTACTTATTCCATAGTCACTCTCTAAGGGGTTTTAATAATGTTTAAATTAATGGGTTTATGAGTTTAAGCATTAGACTTAATGGTAATTGAGGTTTGGTATTTTAGGAAACTTAGAGAAACTTATCACACACTAAAAGTGCTTAATAGCATTTTAAGGATAGGAGTCTCTCTCTTGTGATGCTTGACTCATTGGTTAATGAGGTTTGAAATATTAAAAGTTTAGCGTATTAGCTCTCCAAATATCTTAATTGAGCAAGGATAGCCATTGAAAACCATTTCTAAGAGCATGTTCATCCATTACATTTCTAAACCATTTCCATTCCATTCCACTTTTATTGCAAAAAATATCTATTTTAATTACATTTAATTCATAATTTGAAAAATCAATCAATCATATTTTACTTTTGTCAAATTTGCATTGTAATTACTTAGTTTATTAGGAATTAGTTTTATAATCGGCTCCTTAAAGTAAAACGACCCAAATTGTGCACTATATTGTATTAATTCGATTTTATTCTTGATAACCCCGATGCAACTAAAAGGGAGTTATTTTAGTCTCGTCTCGATATATTTAATAGAGTAGTACTTCTAACATAAAGTAGCTATGCAATTTGGATGGATGATATTTTTGAGGCTTGTGGCTAGAATCAAACACATTCCTGATCTATATATATATATATATATATAATAATGTAAGTGTGCACCTATACCTTGTGTCTTCTTAGCAATTAAGCCTAGAAAGAAAAGAAGACGGGGAAAAACAAATTACCTTATCAGAAATGACACAATGGTTATGCAAACCCTTGAACTCAAGGGTTTACATAGCCCTCCACCCTTTTTGATGGGATATATGTTTTTTCCCGAAGCCCTTTGCTTTCTAGGCGTTAATTCATATAAAGAGACACAATTATATATAGGTCACTAGTTATATTATTACTTATATACATCAATAGTTGCCATTGATTCTCCCCACAAAGCCTGAAATGTCTTATCCATGCCAAATAGCATAGCCACACGGTGTTGGAGGTGCTAATATTCTATTATATAAATAGATAAGGTCAACTAGCTCAGAAACTCTCATTTGAAGAGTCTTATATCCATACATCACGGTTATTATATAAAAATCGTTATGTATTATAAATGTTCATGGCTCTTATTTATACATCTTTATTTATGTACTCATTTCATAATGGTTGCCTACTTGAGACCATTTTTAAAGTTTATTAAAAGTCACAGTTCTTATATACAAACCGTTATGTATGTTACTGAATAAATAACGGTGGTAAAATGAGATCGTTATGTATCATACAAATATTACCATATATTATGACGATTTTTTACTTGTGCCCATTAATTATTATTACGGCAATGAGCAGATCATGGCCGCACCAAACCACAATATATAATGGGTGTTAGATAATAATTGTTATAATAAGCCCAGAATAAATAATGGTTCAGAACCATAATGCATCTATGCTGAGCTTTCATAGTGCCCGCATATGTGATGGTTCGAAACCATAGTGTTTGGCAGTTAATAACCATCATATATCGTGATTTCTGTAGTAGTATGGGGTAAGCCTGTAACATCCCAATTTTTATTTATACTATAGGATGTGATTTATTAAGTAATTTGAGATGGAGAATATATCAATCCCATTATTTGAGATATATAAACATAAAATTAAAAAAAAATAGTAAAATATGATTGAAAATTTGTGAGTAGTATATCTATTAATAATGGGTTGAATTTAATGAGATTATTTCATGGTAAATGGAAATTTTCTTATAATTATTTAAATATAAAGGAATTATCCTGAATGGATTTAATTATGTGATAATAATCCCAATTTTTTTTTCAGAAAACAATGGAGAGAAAATTTGATAAGGCTTGATGGGATTAAATAGAAATATTTAACATATTTTATTATTGAAGAGATTTTAATTATTTATATATTATAAAGGTGTTATTTGGATACATTTGGGCTTCATTTCTTCATCATAAAATCACCAAAACATAATACCTATTTCCCAAATATTTTTCTACTCCATGAGAGCTTCGCATTGGTACAAATTTCATTGAGAGCAAAGCAAGTTTTATGGTTAGAACTTGAAGCAAGTGTGGATCAGATGTTCAACAAATGGGAACCATAAGATTGTAGAAGTAAGTAAATAATTGCATTTAATTGATTTACTTTGTTGGATAATGTTAATTTTTACACTTCATGATTGTTGAGATTGAACCCTAAATGAGAGAAGAGGGATTTTTGTTTTAGACTAAATTCTTGGTTGAAACTTTGATAATTAGTTATGAGTAACTTAGAAATACTTGTTGAAAGTTGATTTTGTAGTTAAATTATAAGTTTGAGTGGATTTTGTATTTAAGGAGGAATTATTGCGAATTTTTAAGGTATTTTTGGAATGAGCAATATGGACATTGTTTAGCTAAGCAATTATTTCAGTTATAACCTTTAGGTAATAAGGATCTTGTATTTAAATTTTCATGGTGATGGGACTTTATTTGATTTGCCATTAAGTACTCAAAATTCTTACTCAGAAAAAGGGAATTTTGGAATAATAGTGAAGTTGTAATTTATGGATTTTCTTGTAGTTGTTTTTTTAAAAAAAAAAAGTGATTTGGAATTAAATAAAAGGTTATCAAATGTTTGAAATTGTGAAATTCATTTGCCATGCTTGAATTGAGAATTTTAAAGAAAATGAATGATTTAGTTAAGTAAAAGATAATTATGAATTTGAACATTTGAGATTAGAATTGAAAAATTATGATTTAAGTTGAGTATTTGGAAGTTAATTAATGACTTTAATGAGTATAATAAAGTGGAAAAATAAGGAGAATATAATTGGGATGGTAACTATATGAATGATAGAGATATTAGAAATTTATCTAAGGGACAAAGTGAGGGGATGTTGGATGTTTAGTTACTAATTGTTAACCATTGCCTAGTGGTCATCTTGTTGATGAATATTCACATCTATCATGTAGACTCTTCTTAGTTGTGGTTGAGCATAGGGTTTCACAAGAATCGTTGTATTCTTTATTAGCATTGGCAAGAGATAACCACTTTCTAATTTATCTTATATGCTTGTTGAGGTGATTTTAAGTATATGTTAGTATTTTTAATTGCTATAATATGTTATAGTATTTTATATATGAAGAATGTACAATGACAGTATGAATTATGTTTTTAGTAAACTTGTTAGTTAAGTAGGCTTGAATGGTTTGTTTGAATGTTAATAATGCATGGCATTGAGTATTGATTATGAGAAAAACATGATGATATTGGATTTGTGATACTAAACTGTTGGACTGAATATCTGAGTTGTGTTGGATTTTAGAGAGTTATGGTTATGGGAGGTTTGATGCTATTATACCATGTGGTATAGCCGCACTTGGTGTCCATTGGCTGGCTTTAACATTCTCAGAGCCCTTGATATCACTCTTCCTTGGCCAAGTTAAGGGTTAGCTCAAGGGACATGTGACCCATTTCCATATTCTAAGGAAAGGGAACCCATGGTCTAATGTGAGTTCTATAGCTTTTGACAAGGTTACACCTCACTATTGGAGAGCTTGGTGCAGTCTTGTAACAGAGAAGAATCCTTTTATGTGTTGTAGCCCATGTATTTTGTCAGCAGTTATAAAGAGGTTTTAAGGATGGTTGTGGGAGGCATACGCATGTTTAATTACTCCTTGAGTTATTATTGACTATGAAAAACTATTTATACTTTGTTATATAAATTGATATTTAGCCTGCTTAATTATCTTGTAATCATTCCCTGCATACTTATTAAATTGAAATTGTGGTTATTGGGCCCATGTGACTCACCCCATAGTTGATTATTATTTCTCAAGCAAGGTTCCTCATGGAATACGTTCAAGAAAGGTACTTAAGGTTTAGGTTGGCAATTGCGTCTTGTAAATCCTCCTCTGTTTGTTAATTAAGTGTTAACATTGTATATTACCACTTAGGGCTCATTCATACTTTCACGTGAACTATGAAATAGTTTTCAAACTTGCATGATTGGTTTACTTTTCTACACTCTGGCAGAGTATTGATGGAGGAGGTTTAAGACTATAGATCTTAAATTTTGATTCTTATTGTGGATCCACTTTTGTGAACTTTAGAGAGTATTATGGTTTTATATGAAATGAGATTATCCAAGAAAGTTATGAATTGTGATCATTGAGGTTATTTTTGTGAGAAATGATATTGGACCTATCAGTAAATTGTGTTATCATGCTTCAACTGCCCAAGGCCTAATTATCATAGTATCAACTGATATGTGATTTTGAATCAAATATTCAATATCTTTTAACCATGACAAACTAACATCTTTCTTTTTCGTCCATCGTTATTTTTAAAATGTTTTGGTCAAAGCCTTTCTCCTATAGTAGTCTTTTATAATTGTTTTCTTCTTTTTCTAACATAGTAGGGCTCAATGTTTAAATAAGTTGTTTGAAATAATTAATTATACGGTAAATATGGAGACTATTACAGAGCCTGCTTAACACCTTAACAACATCTTGCTGATTAAAGATCCTTATTAGGGACAGTGTTTCGAACAGGATTGCCTCAAATAGGAGAATACATATACTTAGCAAAAAAAATCCCAATTAGGGAAAAGACAACTATAACAGTATTGAATTTTTTGGAAAACATGAAGAAAATAAATTCCTATTTATGCAGTATGCACTATCACTTTAATTACTAGAATTGACGCTAGCTAGCTCCCACATCGGAGAGATTTGCTACTAACTAATTACAAGTTAACAATAGGGGTGAGTATGGTGCCCAGTAGCCCGGTGCGCCCACCTTGGCCCTGCAAAAAATTGCCCAGCCCAGCTCTAAAAAAGTGGCCCGAAAATATTTTGGGCAGCTTTGGGCGGGTTACTAACCAGGCAGGGCCGGGCATCGGGCAAGGGGTGCTGCCCTGCCCATTTGGCCCTGCCCTGAAAATTATTTTCATTTATTTAAAATATAAAATTTCATATTAATTAAATATTATTTCATATATTTTTTTTTATTTAAAATATATATTGTCTATTGTATAATACTCTTCTGATCCTCTCTTTTTTGCCCTAACCACTAAACACTATTTACAAGTAGATTTCTTCCTTTCTTCTTTACTTTGTGATGTATTAAATTATAGTTGCTTTTTATTTTCTTTCCAGATGCTTCATCATTTGATCAACTTTTGGGACATTGAATTGATGCAAACTACTTTAACTTCACGGCTTTAATTACAATCATTTTGTTTTCTTATTTATAATGGATTATGGATGTTGTTTAATTTTTAAAGTATGGATATTTGTTAAGACATATGGTATTTTTTAAATTTCAAGACTCAAGTTGTAGACTTATTTTGAAATATCCCAAGATGTGAAATCATCGAATGTATTTCAAGTTTATATTACTTAGGGCAAAGTTAAGACATATATGGTATTAGTAATTACAGGAATGTTTATGAAATTCACAAGGAATTATTTTTTTCATAAGTGGACAAGATAAGGCGTTATTACTTGGGCAGGGAAGCCCACTCTGCTCAGCCCACCCTTACCCAGCCCAAAATGGTTAGGGCTTTTAGCGGGCAGGGCCGGGCATCGGGCTGCAAAATGCAGCCCGTTCATCCTTCGGGCTAGGCATCAGGTAGGGGCCTCGCCCTGCCCAGCCCTGCCCATGCCCACCCCTAGTTTACAACATGTAAACACTACTGGTGCTTGATAAAGACATTAATGAAACTTTATAAGTGCGATATATAAAATGCTATCAACGAGACTTTATCACCATAAGTTCGGAAGCCTATATTCATCTCAATAGATTCAATCTGAAGAAGTAATATGAACTTGAGCTATTTTATTTCTTATTATGTAATTATTTTTCCAAATCAACGAACAATTTTTCACGTTCAAAAAAGAGAAAGAGAAACGAATACTAAAAATTTTAGCTCAACAATTATCAATATATATATGCATAAAAATTTATACTAAATTGTGCTGTTTACAAGTGATAAATAATACAATTATTTTTCAAACTCCATATCTAATTATATAATATATGTGTAACTTATTTCAATCCATTTAATTTGCTTTAACAAAAAAATGGTGTAATATAATATAACTATCACTAAGAAAAAAGACATTTCGTAATGGTACATTCGAAGCGGTTACATTTAACCGCTACAAATATTGGCATTTGTAGTGGTTTCTATATAAACTGCTACAAATTTGTAGCGGAAAGCTATACGCCAAGTGGCACGACTGATTGGCAATATAATTTGTAGTGGTTCAAAGTATAAAACCGCTACAAATATGGCGCGAGATTCCCGCCATAATTTCTCGCGGATAATTTTTAGCGGTTAAAACATAAAAACAACTACAAAGTGGCACCACCAAGCTGCGACAATAGTGGCATTTTGTTTGTAGCGGTTACTACAAATTGAACAGCTACAAAATGCCAAAGGCACTTATTTGTAGCGGTTATGTTTTCATAACCACTATAGAACTTGAAAGTAGGCCTATTCAGGATCGGGATCGGGATCGGGATCGGGAAATCTCATTCCCGATCCCGATCTCGAGAAGTGATCGGGAAGGGATTTCATTCCCGATCTTGAGAATTTCCCGTCCCGACGGGACGGGAAATCCAAAAATCAGGATCGGGAATTTCCCGAATTTCATTGTTTGTTTTAAAATTCTTCACTCCCACAGACTTGGGTGAAGCTTTCTGTTTGGTTTTGAAGCATATGCGCACCAAGTTTTGTATATGTAGGTTGTGTCTAATTTCACACCTGATTGAAAGATTATGCTAAGTAAATACTAATAATAGTCAATAGATATAAAAACAAATATCACCAAATATATTCTCTGGACATCAAATCAACTAATCATCAGTTTAACCAAATAAATATATAACTAGTTCAAGAAATATCAATTTCATGATCAAATTAGTTTATTTGTAAATGTATATGGATTAAGAACTGGCAGCATATATACATATTTGTATAAAGCAAATCTTATTTTTAATTGAACATGACAGAAGACAAAGAGATAGTTAAGCTAATCCATTCACTAAATATCATAAAACAATGAGAGATAGTTAAGCTAATCCATTCACTAAAACATTAAAAGAGGGAATATCTGGCTAGCAAGCTAATCCATTCACTAATAACCAGAAGGAGCAACATTTGTAGATATAATGAACAAAGCCAATTCAGCATCCAAAGCAATTAAGTCAATTCAGCATCCACAAAGCCATAAAAATATATAATGAATTGGCAGATAGTTAAGCTTTAGGCATGAATAAACCAAACCCAGAGACACACGCTAGGAATTCCAGAATTCACAATAGTGAACATGTAATAACCAGAAGGAGCAACATTTGTAGATATAATGAACAAAGCCAATTCAACATCCAAAGCAATTAAGTCAATTCAACATCCACAAAGCCATAAAAATATATAATGAATTTATTCAAAGCTTCTTTTGCATGAGTGTAGCAAAAAATACAACAAACACAAATTCAATATGGTGGCTTCCTAGGGGTCCAATAGATCACCAATCACTTCCAAAAACAGTGGAGCAGAATGCAATTTATATAGCCAGAAGCCAGGAACCCAAAACCTGCAAGTAGCAACAGCCAATAAATGCAAAGGAAGAAGCCATCAACAAAACTGTCGATAGGCAAGAAATTCCAGCAACCATAGATAGGCAAAATGCCATATTCCATTTCCCTAATTTTCAGACAACTAAAAAGATTAAATTAAACTAAATGAAACAACAAGAAAACTAACCATTGATTAGTTGTCTAGCGCTTCCTCTGAATGTGATATGCTTGAAGTTACCGATTCAGCTGCGAAAAGCACAAGCAAAAGAAACAAAAATTATAAATAATTAATAAATAATAAATGAAATGAACTAAACAAACCAAAAGAATAGATATTACCTTGTTCTACAGCAATAGTGTCATTGAAGTTATCAATTTGAAGTTCTTTTAGTTGATCACACAAAGCAGAAGTAGATGAAGATAACCAATTTTGCGTACAAATGTGTGCCTCAACTTTCTTTGGTGAGAGAGAACTTCTGTATTCAGAAATGACATGACCTCCCATACTAAATGCAGATTCAGAAGAGACAGTGGATACAGGTATGGCCAGCACATCACATGCAATCAATGAAAGGACTCTGTATTTAGAACCATTTTCTTTCCACCAGGCCAAAACATCAAACTCTTCATCTTTTAATGCAGTCAACTCAAATTTAAGATACTTATCCACTTCTCCATACTTATCTAGCTGATTATCAGCCTCAGATTGATCCATAAACCGCCTCATTATAGGCATTCTTTGACGTAATAAAGATATGCGAGACTGAGTAGAAGTACTAGTAGTAGTACTTTGACTTTGACTCGATGCTTGTGACTGAGGATGGTTTACAATCTGAGATTGAGATGTGTCTGGCTCAACTACATAGTGATCATACAAACGATACAAAACATTTAAAACCATTTTGATCATTGCCTCACATTATGCGGCATCCTCAAAGATAGCCTCAAAAGCATACTGCAAATATGTTGTTTTATACCTAGGGTCAAGTAAAATCCCTATCATCAACAAAGGATTAATGTCACCAAGATTTCCCCAATACTTTTCATACTTGGACAACATATTTTCAGCCATATTAGATAACAAACTCATATGATCATTGGCTGCATCTTTGAGGATAACATAAACTTCAGCTATTTGTTGGAAGCATTTATTTGAGGTAACATGAAGTGATCCTGAAAATTGTAAAGTCATGTCATAGAAGACTTTCAAAAACTCAACAAATTCCATAGCTTTTTTAAAATCCACTCTTAAAGGAGGACCAACTATATTTTTTTCTACAAAGAACGGTTTGTAATCTTTATCATCATCGATCATACTTTCAAAAACAGTGCTGAATTTAATGGCACTCTCCAACATAAGGTAAATTGAATTCCACCTAGTTGGGCAATCCATTGTAAGTAGGCTTTTTGAGTCAATTTTCATTTTCTCAGCAAATTCTTTAAACCTTTTAAGCCTCGAAGGAGAAGAACTAACATATTTAACAGCATTTCTAATGCCCTCAACACTGCTGTGCAATTCCTTCACACCATCAGAAACAATCAAATTCAAAATATGTGCACAACACCTCAAGTGCAAGAAGTCTCCATCACAAACTAAACCATTCCAATGCCTTAAAACTTCTTTCAATCTTGCCACTGCATTGTCATTTGAAGCAGCATTATCAACCATAATTGTATAAACATTATCAATGTTCCAAGCTAATAAACATCTCTCCAAAGTTGCTGCAATTGTCTCACCCTTATGGTTTTCTATTATACAAAAATTCAAGATTCGCTTCTGGTATGTCCAATCTTCATCAATCCAGTGAGCAGTCAAGCACATATAGTTGGCATTTTGACAAGAAGTCCAAGTATCTGTTGTAAGGGAAACACGAACTTTTGTTCTTTTAAAATACCTCTTCAATTTTATTGATTCTTGCATATACAACCTCAAGCAATCCCTTGTTACTGTCGTCCTCGAAGGAATTTGAAGGCGAGGTTCAACCTTCATCATCATCTGATGGCATTTCATCTAGTATAACAAACTTTGCAATTGATAATCTGCATTCTTCTTGATTGAACAAATGATGTGTTAGCTTTTTGCTACTTCCTTCAAGAGTGGATGCCAACAAAGATTGTTTAGCCTTGTTTGGTCTGTTTGGATTTTTGAGACATGTTTGTAAATGTTTCAACAATCCACTTGTCCCTTGCAGTACAGGGTCACATTTAAGTGGCTTGTTGCAATACTTGCACTTGGCCCGAAGTTGTCCATCTTTAAATTGTTCTATGGGTAGCTTCTCAAAAGCATCCTAAACTGAAGATTTGTGTTTCTTCCTTAGACCTTGAACTTCTTCATCTCCCTTGTCATCATTTGTATCACTTGTGACATTTTCCTCCTCATTTGTATGAGTAGCTTCACTACCTTGTGTAGAAGGATCTTTAGGTTCTGCCTGACTTACTTCAATATATCCTTCAGCATCCATTTATTTCTATAAAAGGAAGGAAAATAAGGGAATCACACATATCCTTCAGCATCCATTTATTTTCCCATGTCATCCATATCAGATTAATCTTAAAAAAGACATATACATAAGCCTATCAACCATATTATATTGCTAAAAGTGTTTCTTTCTCTTCTCAGCCATAGTAACAGAGCAATTCAGTGGTAACAAACCATGTAAAAGTGTTTCTTTCTCTTCTCAGCCATATTATATTGCTAACAGACCAGCAACTAAGTGTTTCTTTTCAGCTAGGCTACAAGCTCACTTTACAAGTAACTAGTATAATAGTACTTCATATAAGGAAATACCCACCGAGGCACAGATCCAAGAGCAAGGGAACTCAAATATTAAATAAAACATCAGAATTTCAGAAACATTAAATAGCCTAAGTCATTAGCCGGAAATTCTTTAGCAGCCGATTCAAACAAGAGACAAAGGAAAGGACTCCATATTTATTTTTGGATCAATAACCCCACCCCCAATAATCTTTCCAGTATCACATGCTTATACACGAGGCACAAATATTACAGTGACATATAAAATCTACAACGTAGGAACACCAAAGAATTCAAACGAACAATTAGTCAATTACCACTTATATGGAGATTGGGGATTTTGAGAATAAATTCAGAGAGGGATGCGCGCCAGGACCACCGTCGGACGCGTCGTCTGTCGCACAGGGAGGGGATGAGAGACCGAGATTAGGGTCCTCAGCCAGGGTCACCGTCGCCAACGCCGAGATTGGGGATTTGGAGACCTACACAGGCTAGGAACTGCCGAACTGGGAAGGAAATTAGGGCTCGAAAGTTGCCGACCCTGACACCGACGCCGAGAGAGCCTGAAGCGCGGGAACTATCGAACTGGGAGGAAGGGAATTAGGGCCCTAAAACTACAAGGGTCTGGCCGTCTGGGTCGAGTGGTCGGGGTCAAGAAGACGAGAGTCGAGAACGAAGAGTGAGTGACTGTGTCTGTCTGTGCATGAGTCGTGAGAGACGGAGTGACGAAGTCGACCAAGCGAGTGATTTAGAATGTTTTTTTTTGGACCCTCAGTGACTTACTGATACATAAGAGGTATAATGTAAAAAAAATTATATTTTCGGGATCGGGAAATATTCGGGATCGAGAAATACCGATCCCGATCCCGAATTGAAATTTCTCGATCCCGATTTTTTCCCGTCCCGAAATTTTCGGGACGGGATTTTCCGATCCCGATTTGCTCGGGATCAGGACGGGAAGGTCGGGACGGGAAAAAAATGCACACCCCTACTTGAAAGGTCATTATATTTGTAGCGGTTCTATTATTCTAATAGCTACAAAACTTCAAAAGTCTCAAATTTGTAGCGGTTATTTTATAACCGCTATAAAGTTTTCGACGCCCTAACTGGTTTGTAACGGTTTGTGTAGTGGTTGTTTCCAAAACCACTACAAAATCCAAAGCTATTTATAGCCGCCACCCCTTCATTTTTTTCGTTTGGCCATTTTTCTTTCTGACGTTTCTCTAAGAGGTTTCCTTCATATCTGAGTGTTCTGATGTCTGTCTGAGAGTTTTTGCTACAACATTTCTCATTCTTCTCACTTGAGGTAGGAAAAATACATATTTTCTTTTTATGCTTTTTATTATTATTATATTTTTTACATAAAAATGTGACTAATTGGTTTTTTTTGAATTTTTGAAGTTGATATGGCTTCAATGGGAGGGGACAGCGCGGAGGGAGGGCGACCACGCCATTTCAGCCCATCTCCCCACAGCAGCCACCACTACTACAAAAAAGCAAAGCTGTAGCTCCAGAGAAGTGCTACATATCTGGAAGCCACTAAAAGAAGCTGTAGCGCTTGGAAGCACCACATCATTTTAGATTTTCTTTTTAAAAAATACCCTCCTGTGGTACTTGTTGGAGGAAGTGCCACAAGAGGGGGTTTTCCTGTGGCCCTTGCGACGCAAGCGCCACAGGTGGGTCCTCCTTTTTTTTCTTTTTTTTCCTTTTCTTTTTCTTTTTCTTTTTTTTTTTTTTTGGTACTTCATGTGGCCCTTGTTTAAAGAAGTGCCACATGAACTTTTTTTTTGGGTATTTTTTGTTCATATCTCCCATAATTACAATATCGCACACTGCATAGTCTAATAAACATTTTGTATCTATATCCACAGTACAGCAGAATGAAGAAACTCAAACAACAATGATAGATAACTTTAAAATGATACAAACAGATGATTAATTAGTTAAAGTAGTACATAAAATAATTATACAATATATTATACGTGAATGAATTATACAACAATTCAACATGAATACATGCAGGCATGACACAACAATTGCCAAGAAACAACACAACAAAGGCCAGCAGCTAGTGATGAATTAAATAGTATAGCTACCCAGAGATTTGCCTAAACACATATTCACACCATTCCTCGATCACTTCATTAAGCCGACGGTCAGTCAAAGTGTCACAACGTTGATCTTCATAATACTACACATATATACAATTAGCCACTAATTAAAATGAATTAAAATCAACAAAATGTAATTATCAGGCACTAATTAAATTTAATTAAAACACAATATGAAGTGCAACTAAATGACTTACTTTTTGAGGAATAAATGCTTGATCATACGTAATTACATCCTTCATAAATTTCATGATGTAATACCCAAAATCATTATCATTGGGTTGGAAAGGGCACTACAAAAATATAATGCAATATTTAACTCTGTTTATGAATAAAAATTGTTTACTAACAAAGTTTGAGTAAATTCATGTATCAATACCAGTATCTTCTTCCAAGGTTAGCTAAGGTGAGGGTCAGCAGCTTTAGAATAGCTTAAGGAGACAGAAGCCCAATATGCAGTCAATGTGCTAACAAAACAAATAGAAACTGATTACTTTTAGTTATTCAATCACATATGCAAATATTTACATATACGCACTTACACTTACCTATTGAACAATAATAACATATGAGAACGGTTTTATGGAAGACCATCTTTTAGAGGATCCACATAGTAAATGCGAGGGCCTAAAGGTTCCGCTGGATTGATAACTATCAATATCCAATGGCGCCTAAAATATTTTAAAAAATTTGTTTCAACAATCATGGTATGATAAAAGTTAAACAATAAAAACAAAAATTGTACCACTGATAACTTACCCCGCATTGTATGGCACTAAAAATAGCATAGTTGATATCACTTTCTTTCTAAAGTAATCTTTTAAATCATTAGACTGCGCATTTATATCTATTTTATCCCCATGGTAGCCAACAAGATAAGGGTTGACAAATACGAATTGAACCATGTTTGTATCCATTAAGATCTCATTGTACAAATGCCTGGTATAAAACAAACAGTGTCATGAAAAACAAAAGAAAAGGAACAAGAAATATTAATAACAGTGATAGACGATAATAGTCAAGTACCTTATCCAGATGTTGATAGCTGAAGCACTAACCCAATCACGAGTACATATGTCGTACACGACCTCGCAGTAACATAATCAACTAGACCGCCAACATTGTAGATATGTCTTTCAAGACATATTTCCAGTCCTCCTGCACCGATTAATTATGGTGTAATATATACTAATTGATCGCGATATGAGGTTGGTCTTCTTCTGCTCTATTGGCTAGCCGATGCTTTTGACTCGAGTTGTGCTGTCGAACACTTTGAGATCTTACCATAAGGTTGGATTTGTTTCTCTCTAGACTGTCCATCTTGCGAAAATCAGAAAATTAAATCACATTTTTAGATGGAAGTACGAATGAAAAGTACAGGGAATTGTAAATGAATGACCTTTTCATATGGCTCGATAAGACCTATTGGCCAAGCAACATAGCCACCTACAACATCTTTCACCATTATTTGCTCATCCCGAGACAGGATCGGTAAGAGGGCGTCTTCATTAATGCAGACATCGACCCTCACTAGGAGTGTGTTGTCGGGCAACAATGAATGGTGCAGTGTATCCTTATCAATGTTATAGGCAGCACCCACTGCAACCACGTGCTTGGAAGCTTGATCGGCATATAACTTGCATTGAAATTCACCCTATAGAAAATAGAGTTAATATGTTATAGTTTGCTAAATTATAATGTAACATAAAGTTAAGTAGAGAAGAAATTAATTACCAAAGGAAAAGGGACTTTAGGCATGGAAGTGCAACTATCTCTGACACTTGAGCTATCACAGAAGGGAACATTTAATGTTGGCCTACAATGCACTAACTGTTGTATTTACGCTGTTAATAGCGCATTCTGTTCTTGCATTAAACGCATTTATTCTAAGAATTTTTCTTCTCGTTGTTCCTTGTAGCGCATTTGTTCTTGAAGTTCTTGTATTTGATGCTTGAAACCAGTCATCTCGTCACACAGCTGGGAAACGTCACTTCTATTGGAGCACTTCTGACGTCCGAAGTATGCTGATGGGGTGACAATAAAACCAGTACCCTGAACATGACCATCATACTCAAGTACTCCAAACGCTTTGCTCAACAAATCGTCCCGACCAATATTGCTCACCAACGTAGGATCCTCCCGTGTCATTTGTCGCTATCACAAAAAGAATTACAACAATATTAGTTATTATAAATCAAGTTAATTTAAGTAAAGTTAATTATTTATTGTAGGCATAATCCAATACTTACACAATATTCAGCTACTCTTCTTGCTTCCTCACTACAAATTTCACCTTTCTTATTTGTGACACCGGCTACCCACTGTTCGCTACCGCAAGTGCACGGATCGCTTCAAATAATAAAGTGATTAGTAAAGATCATTCCCACGAGGACTATGACAAAAACAAGCTAACTAATGTAACTATACGTTTAATTAGGTTGAATGGAATCATTTAAAATTGATCAAGTTGAGTCAAAACATGTTGTTGAGGTGAAAAAGAAATCTAAAACTATTTTTAAAATAAAAATTTTATAAAAGTGAATGATTCTTTAAATTCAAGTATTAAATGAAACTTAGGATTGTTTATCCCCCTTGTATTTCAAAAGCACTCACTCAAATTCCCCCAATATAGGTTACTTAATGAAAGATTATACTAGCCAAGGATACTAAATTACCTATAAGTGCTCTCTCAAGTCTCCAAATAGGTGTTTAGTTCAATTAATTCATTAATCTCTTAATTAACTAATTAAACCTTGATTTTCATTTCAAATCCTATTTGGCTATGTGAGGTTAATGAGTGTATCCCTACCTCATTTCCAAAACTATCCATTCAATTCATAAATTTCAAGTTCTCACATGATTAAACTCAAGTTCTACACTCAATCTAGCCCTCTCAAGCATCAATCAAGTGAACCAACAATCTCATTGGTGGCCAATCAATGAGAAGCATTAAGCAAAGAGTAAAATCAGCATAATCTCATCATTAATCACAAATATAAAGGGGAAATGAGTACTTAATCTATACAAGGGTTCAAAACAATCCTAAAAGAAGAGATACTTAGCTACTCATGTCCAAATGTACAGAAAAACTAAGCATAACAACTGAATAAACCATAGAAAAAGGGAAAAGAGAAGAAAAGAAATGAAACCAAGGTAGAAGTCACAAAATTCCTCTTAGAACCACCACCCAAGCTCCAAAACTCTCTAAAATCCCCTCTCCAAGGTGTCTCCTTTTGTGCTTCAGCTTCCTAAGGTGTAGAATGTGTGATTTTGGCGCCCTTCCCTAGGTTAAATAAGGTTTTTTTGCTTCTGACATCAAAACGCACAGCTGCACTTTTTCAGGACTTACTATAGCAAGTCTGTCAACTTGCCGTAGCCAATTACACAGAGAGCCAATTTTTCTTCAGATTCTTCACTTGCTACAGTAAGTTTGTCAACTTGTTGTAGCCAATTACACAAAGAGCATACAAAGATCACCTACCACAATAACTTTGTCAACTTGCTGTAGCCAGTTACACAGAGAGCAAATTTCTTGAGAATGTTTACTTGCCACAGCCAGTTGATAACTTGCTGAGGAAAGTTGCATAAGCTCCTTCTATCTTTGCACTGCTTCACCTCCTTTGCTCTTTCCTTATTTCTTGGTTCTTGTAGGCCTTTAAAACTTGTCTTCATCCTCCTACAAAAGAGAGAGAGGATTTATAAATTCTTAATTAATTCACAAATACACTAAGAATTTCTTTGATTTTTTTCTTTATACTTTGCTATGCATATTTTCTTCTATACACTTCTTTCAATGTACATTATGAACCCAAAAGTATGGAAAAAGAGAAGAAAATGTGTTGGAATGTTATGAATTTCTAAGAGTCAACACCCACAGATCATGTTGTGGAACCTGTGTAATATCTAAAGTTGATTCTTTTATCTGCACAGCAAATTTAGTTGAAGTTAAATGATATTCATACAATTTATCTACAAATGAAATAATCATTAATTCGTACCATTTTTCTTTCTAACTGTGCATATGAAACAGGTCCTTGTGTGTACCGGTATGCCATGTTTGTCGCGTTTGCTCAATTTTTCTCGCTCAACTCTTGTTTAGATCAAAATGAGTCATATTAATATATAAATGTTACTTACAAATACATACATTACAAGTAATATGGAAAGCCAAACATATTATATTACCAGGAATTCCTGAGTTGTATGTGTTTTGATAAACTCACCCCACATTTCTTGAGTGATGATTCCTTCGTACAATGTCGGCGGTGTAGTAATGATAATCTTATTATCATTCCACAAGAAGTATTTGACAAGAACAGAACAAAACTTTCTCATAAGTTTTTGGGCTTTTCTTAGCACGAAGGTCTTCCGATCATTATCAATAATAAAAATGCTCTATAATAATAAAAAAACATATATAATATGTAAGATTGAAATTAAGTGAAACAAAGAAAACCGAACAATAATATAATTAATGTGTTACCTGTACTTCCTCCCAGATGTCATCCTCATAATTTTTTCTTGCCATTTTCCAGTTTTGAACTGTAATAGGGACTTTATCTCGAACTGTAGTCCCAATCAAGTAGTTATTTAATGAGGTACTATTCTTACCAAATGAGTTTCTTTTTTCATTCCACTCCAGTTGTAACTTGATTCCTTTACTTCTCAATTTGATCAACTTCATCATAACTGTCCTACCATGTCTTACGTTCTTCTCAAATCTTTGTCTACCAATGTTGTTGGGAACATCATCAGTTTCATAGTGTGGTGAGTCCATACTCCTAAATGTGAAATAAACCCAAACAAAACATCAGTGTACAATGTCAACCATGTCAACGAAAGTAAATTATTTTGAAATTTATAAAAACGTACGTACAAGTAAAACAAGTCAAGGCACTCATTATCTTTTCCTTTTTCTGGTTTGATTTAAAATTTTATTCTTCAAAATTCGTGTTGGATTGAGAATTGTGTTTCTCATGACCCAAGTTCCTTCTTCATGATCATGTCTCACGTATACGGGTCCATCTCCATCTCTATCTTCATCTTTATCTTCATCTGCATCTCCATCTATACCAATCTCTACTGACCACAAATTTTCCAATGAAGGATCATCATCATTGATGTTCAAATTTTTATTACTTTCAAAATCAACTTGTTCTTGACAATTCTTGTTGGATGGGAGTATAATAGACCAATTCTTTTTAGTAGGATCCAGAATGAAAAATGCTTGTTCTACTTGTGCTGCTAAAATAAAAGGATCATCTTCATACCAAACCTTAGAAAGGTCCACTTGAACAAAGCCTAAGTCATCTATCCGCAATCCACTGTTGTTGTTAACCCACTTACATTTGAAGACAGGGACCCTAAACATAGAGTAATCTAACTCCCATATGCGTTCAATGACACCAAAGTATGACATTGATGCATAGATAGGGTGTATGTCTTTAGCACTTAATCTATGCCAAGAATCAACAAGTGTTACCCCACTATTCTGCATCGTGCTCTGTGTATCATGGTCTTGTGTATAGAATGTGTAACCGTTGATTGCATAACCATTGTAAGATAATACATTTAAGCTCGGTCTCTTCAACAGCCACTTCAATTTTTCAGAAACTAGATCAGGATTCCGCTCCATCTCATTATTAATGCGATTTTTCAACCAGCCTGAAAATTGTTTATTGTGTTCTTTTATTAACAAATTTTCATTCCTATCACCATATACCAATCAAACAGCATCCTTGTGTTCTTCTACATACGGTTCAACCTCATCAGTGTTATATAGCATATACAAGTGGGCCTGCTCCCGTTCAGTCGCTGATATCGTTATTACATCCCTCACAGTTGTTCCTTTCCCTGATCTTCGCCCATCATGATGGGACTTGGGGATTCTTAC
Organism: Inga laurina; assembly: GCA_963855925.1. NCBI lineage: Eukaryota > Viridiplantae > Streptophyta > Magnoliopsida > Fabales > Fabaceae > Inga > Inga laurina. The sequence continues at coordinate 59,246,286 of OY979711.1, forward strand.
AGGGTCAACATTTGATAGAAAATCAACACATAAGTCACTTGCTTCTTCAATCATGTACCTTTCAGCGATACAACACTCTGGGCGATATCTATTTTTCACATACCCTTTTAATATTTTCATGAATCGATCATTTGGGTACATCCATCTCAAGTACACTGAACCACACAATTGAATCTCTTTGACCAAGTGTACGGTTAGATGTACCATAATGTCAAAAAAAGGTGAAAAATACATTTCAAGTTCACACAGAGTACACACAATCAAGCTTTGTAAATCTTATAACTTAGCTGAATCTACCACTTTACTGCATATCAACTTGAAAAACACGCAAAGTTTAGTGATGGTGTTTCTTAAATTTTTGGGTACAATGGATCATATACCAACCGGTAGGAAATTCTGCATGAGCACATGGCAATCATGAGACTTGAGGTTCTTTAACTTCAACTCTTTCACTGAAACAAGGTTCTTTATATTTGAAGAGTAGCCCTCGGGAACTTTAATTTCTTGCAGAAACTCACAAAACAATTTCTTCTCTTTCCTCGATAAAGTGTATGCCACTGGCGGAAGGTAGGTACGATGCCCTTGCTCAATTGGTGCCAACTCTTCTCTAATTCCCAAGTTTACCAAATCCAACCTCGAATTGACACTATCCTTGCTTTTTCCTTGGATATTGAGCAACATGCCAATTAAACTATCACAAATATTTTTTTCTATGTGCATCACATCAAGAAAATGTCTCACATATAAAGACTTCCAATATGGAAGTTCAAAGAAAATAGACTTTTTCTTCTAACCACTTGTCTTGATTTGTTTTGCAAAAGGCTTGCCAAAATTGTTATCCAAGTCTTTTACCTCGGAATACACCTGGGAACCGGTCAACATCTTCGGTGGGCTACCTTCTTCTAAGTTACCATTGAAAGGCTTTTTCCACTTCCTCCAACAATGTTGTGATGGTAAGAATCTTTGATGCCCCATGTAAACATTTTTCTTACAATGATGAAGTCGCACTGAATGAGTGTCATCTTCACATATAGGGCATGCACCATATCCTTGGACCCTGTATCCCGACAAATTACCATAAGCAGGGAAATCATTAATTGTGCCAAACAACATGGCTTTCAAAGTGAAACTTTCTTCCATGTACCCGTCATACACACTGACGCCTTCCTCCCAAAGTAGCTTCAAGTCATCAATTAAAGGAGCCAAGTATACATCTATATCATTCCTAGGTTGCCTTGGCCCAGAAAGTAACATGGACAACATCATAAACTTACATTTCTTGATCAAATGTGGAGGAAGGTTATAAATCATCAATATCACCGACCACGTGCTATGTGTACTACTTTGAACACCGTGCGGATTAATTCCATCAGTTGATAGTGCAAGGCGAAGGTTCCTTACTTCATCAGCAAAGTCAGGGTACTCATGATCAATTTTTTTCCATTGAGGAGCATCTGTAGAGTGCCTAAGCTTTGTGTCTTTAATTCTTTTATCTGCATGCCATGTCAACTGTTTAGCAATCTCTGCATTACTATACAGTCGCTTAAATCTCAAAATAATGGGAAAATACCATAAGACCTTCAAAGAACTTTTTCCTTTCTTCTTCCTATATCGAGATGTGTTGCATATAGGGCACTTCTCTAACGTTGCATACTAATTTCAAAATAATACGCAATCGTTAGGACATGCATGTATCTTTTCATATCCCATACTGGTTGTAAAGCAAAGAATTTGCTTTGCCTCGTATGTCTTTGTAGGAAGTACATTTTCTTCTGGAAGCATATCTTGCAACAGTTCAAGCAATGTGGTGAAACCTGAATCACTCAATCCGTAGCGAGCTTTAAAGTTGTACAACTTGAACACTGCTAGCAATCTTGTGTATTTAGTACTTCCAACATATAATGGTTTCTCTGCATCACCTTTCAACTTCTCAAATTCGTTAGGGCAGTTATGAAGCACCCCTTCAACTACATTTAGCATTTCTTCAAGACCATCCTCTTCATCAAACATGCTTTGATCAAATTCATCCGAAGCCCCACTCGTGGTATGCACCCGATTACTACATGCATCGTTCGTCTCACCATGCCTTGTCCATCGTATATATGTTTGATCAATACCGTAACACACTAAATGATCTAGCAAATCAAGTGCACTAATCCGCTTTCCAAAACAACAAGATAAGCAAGGACACAGAATTTTGTCAGGATCTTTTGTGTGCTCAATTACAAATGTAATAAAATATGTCACCCCATCTATATATTCCCTTGAACATCGATTAAATGACATCCATTTACCATCCATCTATGCCTTCAATGTATTTTTAAAAAAAGTATATGGTTAGTTGTATGACTATTGCATTTACTAATTACTTTTATATTCTCTTACCAATTTTAAAATAAACTGCCAACATGAAATATTCAAAATTGAAGCTTTCTAAGTCTTAAACCCTATTTTTTTAACTAAAAAATAATCCATTAATTATTCCCAAGCATTATAGTACTTTTTCACAACTCATAACGAAAGAAACCATATTTGCCACAACATATCATAGGTAAATTAGAAAACATTACAAGTCAACAAATTAAATACAAGTGTTAAGAATATATAAATAACTAACTATTGGAATACCTACAAATTATAACTAACTATTATTAAATTCAACTAAAATCACATTTGTAAGCTTAAAATTTAAAAAACATACCGTAAATAGAAGCTTCAATAGACTGATGAGCTGAAACTACAAACACAAATCAAACATAAAAAAATTCAATAAAATATTTGTGGTTGTAAGTTTTTTTTTTAATAATAATAATGTGTACAAAACATCAATATATAATAAAATAAAATATGATTAGCTTAAATCAAAAAATATGATTCAGAAAAAAAAAAAAGAAAATAAAATAAAAGGAAAAGAAAAGCATATATAATCCTAACATTAATTAAATTATTTTCAGCTCAATGTTGAGAATATAAAAAAAAAATTATTTACTATAAAATTATTTTCAGTAGCGGTTATGGTAGCAGTTTTATAACCACTATAAAATATTAAACATTAGAAATTATGAATATAAGCTTCCAGGCACCCGTAATTCTCTATTCACTTTTCTTCTTTACTATATTTTCTTCTCTCACTAGTAGCTATGGATAAATCATAGATCAGGTTGCCACACAATTCTCTAGAATATTTGTATGGATTAAACAATTTCTTGGATTTCGCATTCACTCATGCCAGCTGTAATGGCAAGATCGCATGTCCGTGGAGATGCAAGTTCAAGAAGTGGCATGCACAACAAGTTGTTAAGGAATATTTGCTTGTGAAGCCTTTCCCGAAAGACTATACATTCAGGGGAGTTCATGGTGAGAAGGCCAGTATGAGATATGATGATGCTCTTCCTCAAAGTTCACAAGTAGGAGTTCAACTAGATTAAGATAATCCAATTAATGATGCTATGCGTGATGCATTTGCATTTCAAAATGACAACTTCAACAAAGAAGTGCAAGGTTCAGAGCCGGTGTTCATGAGAAATGAAGCAGCTTAGGATTTTTTTAGCTTAATGGATGAAGCATATCGTCCTTTATATCAAGGTTATCGAAAATACTCTAAATTATCTTTCCTGATCAAGTTGTATCATATCAAGTGCTTGTGTGGAATCACAGATAAGGGAATGTCAATGTTGCTGGAATTATTACAAGATGCCTTCCCCGATACAGAGATTCCCACAACGTTCTACGAGGCTAAGAAGATTATTAACATGTTAGACTTGAACTATCAAAAAAATGGTGCATACCCCAATGATTGTATGTTGTATTGGGGAGACGATGCCAGCAGGGAGACTTGTACACGATGTCACACATCGAGGTACAAGACAATTCGAAAGGGGGAAATGAAAAAGAAGAAACTTGCAAAGATTCTTAGGTACTTCCCTTTGAAGCCGTGCCTACAAAGGTTGTTTATGTCGTCCAAAACGGCAGAGCACATGAGATGGCATGACGTTGATAAGAATGAAGATGGTAAATTAAGACATCCCCGGGATGCAGACGCATGGAAAATATTTGACATCAAATTTCCATCTTTTACGGTTGACCTTAGAAATGTTCGGTTTGCTTTGGCGACCGACAGTTTCAATCCATTTAGGAATATTAGCACAAGTTACAGTATTTGGTTGGTAATCTTAGTTCCCTACAACTTACCCCCTGGATGTGTATGAAACAAAGCTCCTTCATTTTATCTATGATCATTCCAGGGAAAAAGGCACCGATTAATGACATCGATGTGTATCTCCAACCACTTATTGCAGAATTGCTTGACCTGTGGAATGTCGGCATCGAGACATATGACGCTTACGGGAAGACATTGTTCAACTTGCGTGCATCCTTGATGTGGACGATTAGTGACTTTCCTGGCCTTAGAACATTATCTAGTTGGAATGTGCATACTGGGTCGGTGTGTCAAGTTTGCAATTTTGACTCTGACGCAATGCGCCTTTCCCACAGCTGAAAGTGATGCTTCATGGGGCATCGGAGGTTTCTCGAAAGAATGCATAAGTTGAGATTGCAACGGAATCACTTAAATAGGAAACCAGAAAAAAGAGGACTACCTCAGACTTTGTCCAATGTAGATATCTTACAACAGCTTGATAATGTTGAATTTAAGTTCGAAAAAAGTGATGATTCAGTACAAGCAGGGTGAAAGATGGCCAGGGCTTCTGCCTCAACAGTGGAAGAAGATAAGTATTTTCTTCACTCTTCCATATTGGAAATCCAATTTACTTCGCCACAGTCTTGATGTCATGCACATTGAAAAGAATGTTTGCCATAATGTACTATATATGTTGTTTAACAAACCCGACAAGACAAGATCATTTTCAAGCAAGGAAAGATTTACGCGCCATAGAAGTTCGTGAAGAAGCGTGGCCAAATGAGCATGACAAATTTCAACCGGCAAAGTTCACCCTCACAAAACCGAACAGGGAAGTCTTCCTCGCGGCCTTGAAGAAGATAAAAGTTCCTAATGGATATTCAAGCAACATTTCTCAATGTATTGACTTGCAGGCTCGAAAGGTTGCTGGCCTGAAGAGTCATGACTCACATGTTCTTATGCAACAGTTACTCCCTCTGGCTATAAAGAATGCACTTCCTCTTGATGTGTCTATCATTTTAGTGGAACTTTGTTCTTTCTTTCGGAAGTTGTGTTCTAAGGTTTTAATCGTTGAGGAGCTCGATCAGCTACAGCCCAAAATCATTCTTATGCTTTGTTATTTGGAGATGATTTTTCACTGTGATGGTTCATCTTACACTCCACCTCATTTATGAAATAAAGCTCGCTAGCCCAGTTCAATATCGATGGATGTATCCTATTAAGAGATACTCATTTTACATATATACATCATTATTAGTTCCTATGTTTGGTAGTCGCCCTTTTCAGCATTTAGTATCATTTTTTCCTTCTTTACTTTATAGGTTTCTTGGGAAATTGATATCTTACATAAGGAATAAGGCGTGGTCAGAAGGTTCTAAGCTGAAGGCTATATAGGGGATGAAGTGTTGTATTTCTGTTCAAGGTACTTTGATGACATTGAGATGGCTTTCAACCGCATACCTCTTGTAGACGATTGTCCTGAACCTGCGCCAACGTCAAGAGAATTTATCTCTCGTGTTGGTAAACCAATTGGAGGAACTGAGAACTTCAAACTAACAACAACTGAGAAGTTGCAAGCACATAGACATGTCTTGATTAATTGCACTCAAGTTGAACCTTTCCTTCAGTAAGAATTATACATTCACATGTTATTCTATATCTTTCGTAACATTTTTTATTTTCATTTCATGATCGCCTTCCCATGATTAATTGCAAAGAATTCAAAAGTCATGTTAAGCGTTAACTCATGATCTATACACAAACATCCTCCGAAGTTGACAAAAAGGTCCATAGAGAATTCCCAAGCTGGTTTGCGTGCAGAATACTAAATGACCACAACCTACACTCACCAAATTTCAGAGCTCTCGCAATTGGCCCTCTTGATCATGCAAAAAGGTTTACAGCATACGATGTCAATGGTTTCAAGTTTTGCACGGTTTCACAGGATCAATGATTGCAAACTCAAATTTCGGGTGTACTAAGGAAAGCTTCTTAATATCGTCAAACTTAATTACCAAGGCAGTTTCACCGTGACTATGTTCAAGTGTTTGTGGCCAAATACCACTACTTCCTAGGGACTCACAATTGACGACTTAGACATCACATTAGTCAATTTCTCACGGCCAATTCATACTGATAATTCTCAAGATGATGAGCCGTATATTCTTGCCTCAGAGGCACACCAGGTTTATTATGTCCAGGACGAGAGGCACAGGGATTGGCACATGGTAGTTCATTTAAAGACATGAGACGTTTACAACATGGGTGATGGCGATAACATCGCCTACGAGAGTGAGCCATTTCAATCTACCAATTTCGAAAACTTCTTCCCAGAAGGTGATGATGATTTACCTCTACTTTGATGTGTTTTTTTAAGTTCGAATCATTTAAATTAAATTTTTTTAACAAAATAATACATCACTAACAATTTTTCTATACAATTTCTGTAGGAATAGCGATGATGAACGGTCAAACGAATTATGTTTTTGTTTCTTAAAAAAATATTTTTTAAAAAAATTAATAAAATATTTGTAACCGCTACAAAAACGTAAAATAACCACTACAAATAACAACCGCTACAAAACCCGTTACAGTATCCACTACAAATGCTACGCAAATCCCTATAAATACCTCCACCACATCTCAGTTCAAACACTCTCCCATTTCTTTCCATCTTACCCTTCTTTCCTTTTCTCTCATTTACAATTTTTTTTCTACGAGCCGAGGAGCTGAACAAGGTGATCAAATATAATAACAAGTTTTTAAATTTTTGATTTCAATACTTTTTTCCTTCGCATAATATTTATTCTTACTATTTTTTTTTTACAAATATTTAAGAACATTTTCTCATTGTTTCCTATTTTCCTTATATAATCATAATCACATTGTAGCAGACAACATAATAATTCCTTATTACCTACATATCCTCAATAATATTATAAATACAATCTTCATACTTATCCAACTTAATTAAATCATTCCTTTTAAATTATAAATGAGCTAAACTGTTGAATAATAAGCTAATTAAATTAGCTAAACTACTAGAATAATAACTATTTAATTTAATATTAAAAAAAGGAAACAAATAATTGTGTATTTTTTCAATTTCACTAACATTTGTAGCGGTTCTATAACTGCTACTAATATAAGGCGCCATTTTAAAACAGAAATTAAATTTTTGACGCAAAATTTGAATTTCCAGTTAACTTAGTAGCAGTTACGCAACCGCTACTAATATTTAGTGCCATTTTTAAATTCAAGTTAGTAGTGGTTTTTAAACCGCTACAAAAAGGGAGCCAAGTTTTCATTTTTCATTTTCCGTCATCCAAAATTTATGTGTTGACATTTGTAGCGGTTATAGTTCTCAGAAAAATATTTTCCCACTTAAAAATGTTGTAGCTGTTGGAATGAACCGTTATAAATATAGTAACAGTTTTAGTGCTCAAGTAGCGGTTAAAAATAACCACTACAAAACTGCTTGCAACAGTGGATTTAGTAGCGGTTAAAACCGCTACTAATACACTTTTTTAACATCTACTAAATCATAATTTTTTAAAGTGTATTTAGTTTAGGTATATATCGATGCCAGTTGTTATTTGTGAATTGTCGTCATTTTCATTTATAAACCATAAGCCCTTCTATTATAGCCTTAGCCTGTTCAATCACTGGCCCCTCCCCTTGTGACAGTATAACTACGTATATCTATCTTTCTTCATACGCCAGACGCCATTTTTTATTTGTTTTGCTTATTTACACTCGACCTGATTTAGAAAATGTTCATTAAGTTGAAGCATTAACAGATAGAACAGGATAACGTTGCGTATTTGGTTAGATCAAATTAATGTGTTAAATATTTACCCTAAATTAATATGAGCATTTTATGGTAACGAAAATTTATATACGAGTTGCGTGGATTCGTTGGCAGGAAAAAAAAAACCCGGATTGATTCCATTAAGATATCAGCAGCAAGCCTACTGCTTAGACCCTTGAGAATGGTTTGCCCAGTAGTCAATAGGCATAGGACCCAAAGCTATTGCTTTATGCAATTGGGGCCATTTTTAAAAAAAAAATAAAAAAACTACTCCACCGATTTTGATCTAAAACATATTTCCTTGATTTGATTAGATTAAGAAAATTAATTAAGTTAATTAATATAACATGTATTTTCTAAAACATCCTAATCATCTTTCTTAATTCTCTCATTTCCCTATGACATGTATTTTCTAAAACACCCTAATCATCTTTCTTAATTCTCTCACTTCCCTATCCTCCTTGACTATTGTCCAAAACGTATCAATAGAGATAAATTAAGTAAAGATTGACAAATATAAAAATTATGTCTTAGATTAAAATCAAGATTAACTCCCCATGTATGTTTTGTATATATTAAGGACCGGAGCCACTATAATGATATAAAAAGCACCTGCATCGACCTTTGAGTTTGGATTAAAAGAAGTTTGATGCGCTGATATTGAAGCCATGAACGCCTCCTTGCAAATTTTTTATCCGTTTATAATCTCAGGTACTAATACCAACCCTAATACCTACCCTGTCATAAGTTTCATTTCATTTATAACCTCAGCTACTAATCCAGAGACCTTTTATGTTCTTCGAATTTTCCTGGGCAGTTACTGTTCCTTTTTCTCCAGTTAATGTTCAACAGAGAAATAAAGAACCATAAAATAGAGTGCTTCAACTTCATTTAGATAGAGTGAACACAAATTGTAAATAAGACAGAAAGTGCAACATAATTCCTAGCCAAGAAAAATAAGATAAAAGATTAAAATTACACCTTCGTCTTCAAGATCGACATTCACTTGCATAACAAAGATGTGATTAATAAACCATCAAGATCAATAAAATATATAAAACAAAAAATGCTCAACTTACTCAGAAAAATTTACCAACTACTACGAACTCATGCCCTTAAAAACCTGCTAAATTTAGATTCTTCACTGACTTCAAATTTTTTTCTACAACAATCATTGCATATCTATGGTCAAAAGCACTATGTAACTAGTTTACGCCACCATTAAGAATATCCCTTGCACAACCATTTTGTATTAAAAGATTCGGCACCCAGAAACAAAATCATAATTCCCAGGCCATGAACTTGGCCACATTTCATTCTTGCAAAAGGGTAGATCAGGACCAGGCTATAGATATCACGAGATATCAATTTTCTTTCTCTTGTATTTGGAATTGGCAATGACTCTACACATACTTGAAGATATCTCTAAATAATAATAATACTGCCACCTCAATCCAGCCCTCTAAAATTAGTACCATAAAAATAAGAAGAATATTTCCGATATCGTTATTCTCGTTTTTATGGTTAGTGGATCACACCGATCCAATGTTCATAATAATACTTAGCCAACAAAGTCATGCACAAGTTGCCCTCCAATCACCTGATGGTCTCTTCCATAATGCCTATTCTGCGATTCAGAACCACTTATTACATACTCTTCGTTACTAGGTACTTCTAGGGCAAGCCCAAAACGGAGAGCTTCACTCATGGGAAAAGGTTCAGATAGAGCAAGTCCACCGTTGTTCTGGTGGAGACCCAGTGTGAGCGACACGCTATTGGCCACAGCTCCAACACTCACTGGCTGAACACTATTATTGACACTGCTTATTGCATTACATGGCAGCTGATGATTGGTCACTGATGCAGACATATCATGATGAGTAGTAGGTTCATAATTTCTGGTGCGTTTAAAAGGAGCATCATCTTGTTGAAACTTGTCACTTGTGCTGGGCTTGTTCTTGTTGTGATCTTCTGTGTTCTGATAATTCTTTTGAGACTGTCTTGTTTCTAGCATGTGTATTTCTTCAACCATAGGTTTCCATAACCTTACTCTTGCATTGATGAACCAGTTTGATACCTATTATAATATGATCACACAAACATCAAACTTCTCGTCTTTAGGTTTATATAACTATATATAAGCATGAATTGAATCAGATGAAATTTTTGGATCCTCTGTCAAAGCCACCCCACCTGGCTACGAGACAGACCAGTCTGTCTCGCCAGCATCAGCTTGTCCGTATCAGTAGGATATCTGCATCCGATCGAGAAAGATTCAAATAAATAGTCTGAACAACATAATCAAGTCAGAGAATTACAGCTACAAGCATTTTGGACATGTTGGACCTGATGTTGAATGAAAGAACCATAAAATCTTCTATATATGAAACACACAAAATGTATTTTATGTTCCATTATAAGGCACATCATTAAATGTTTTAAATGAACGTACAATTTTACCTAGTTTGTTATTTTTAGGGAAAGAATTTAGTTAAATGGGATTAAAGTTCAAAAATTGCTGAATTTTAAGCCAAAATTAATGGTATTTAAGGTTTTTCTTAGTCTATGTGAAATATGTTGGAAGTGTCTTGTCAAAATGAGCAAAATCAAAGATAACATGCTTCTGCATGGGAAGTTATGCAGTGGCTAACTACTCATGTTACTTTATGATGATCTATATATGCTTTTAAGCTTGATGTGTTAATTTGTGTATATCTCTTAATCTGCGACTAGAATCTGAATCACACGCAACATAAATAACTTGAGAAGAATGAACTAAAAAGCCCTTGGAATAGCAGAAATTGAAGCAGACACCCATTACTTGATAACTAAATAAAGCACCATAAGTATAAAAAAGGGTTTCTTACGGGTGAAGAAAGTGCTCAAACAACCAAGCCCGAAGAACGGTCACTGCACGCTCGGGGAGTCCTCGTTGAGGTCTCCAAATCGGTTGGTTCCCTAATAATTCAGGGTTTTGAGTATCCCTAATTTGGCTGTAAGGTCCTGCTCCTCTATGGTCAACATTTCCAAACCTTGGAGACTCATCTTTTTTGTTGCTCATATTGTGAAAATGAGACTTGTTAGTGAACTGAAGCTGGTCCATGATCAGAGTCTTCAAGCATTTGAAATGTTTGGTCATGGCATTTATCGCCAAGATTGCATAAGGAGCTGCGTTACCAAGGCCTGAAACATACTCAAATGAAGTTACAACTGCTTGTATCTGTTGATAGTACTGCCTGTACCTTCTGTACACCTGATCATACTTAACAAAGTTAGAGGATTTCCATACAAGGAATCATTTGAATATTAAATTAGCTTAGTGTTGTGAACAAAAAAAAACAAAACTTTCATATCTTCTGCTACTACTTCAACAAAAACTTACCATTACACAAGAAAAGCCTGAACATCAGCACGCACAAGTATATACAACAGCGATACATAACACAAATTTAAGTATCAACCACAATTCAAGACTTGTACGTGTTTGATACAAGTGATGGACACACCAAACACTATGTCTCAACAAAATTTTAAGTAACCGGAGACAATTTAAACCCTCATATCATGGTTGATACAAGTATCGCATGCAAGCCACGCAAACCACACGTGACAAATTTGGTTCAATAAACATCTTACTCTAAAATTAGGGAATGTGTTGGCACATACTGACACATACTTTTCTGGTCCTATTTACAAGGCACTTCTAATATGTCTTACAACTTTTCAACTTTATTGCTGTCTAATATACACCTCAAGAGAATAAAGTTAACACAATAATAAATAAAGGGCAAAAATATACATTCATATGGAAAATTTAATGAGATGTCTTTAAAATATGACAACAAAATTTCTTCTCTCTCTACCATATAAATAGGATCAGATTAGTACCAATTATGAGTGATATACCAGGACAAAATGTCCAGCCAATCTAAATATTAATTATGTGTGCATGAAGCTGAGAGGTTTTCAAGAGATTTGCAATTCAAGTTAGCCATGAATACCACACTAAGCATGTCAAAAGTAAGTTTCGACATAAAAAAGATACATCATACATATCCCTTTTTTGATAAACTTAATATATAAAGCTAGGCCTTGTAAAATCTACAATCACACAAGCCTACAATAATTCCTTGTCAATTTCATGCTCCAGTTTCTCTTCTCTAATGGCCAGTAAACAGTACCAATAAATAGTTCAAGATATAAATAAATTAAATAATAATTATTAATTAATATTGATATTAATTATTTATGAATTGGTCAAAATAATAATAGCCAAATAATCTGATCAAAATAAAAGCAATGCCACATAAAGCGCAGAACAACTTGGTGAAGCAAAGGTGGGTATTTTCAATCTTGGAAGACCAAGATGATGATATAGATATAATATACGCACTTTATTTAAGTACAAATCTTTAACAATGATTCCTTCAATTACTTTATGCACAACACATTACGCTCTCCAATATATGAGCGACATTATAGAGTCACCTGTTTTATATGGAACTCTTTCTATGGTTGTCAGGCACTTTATAATACCATTTTTTTGGTGCATATATTCCCTCCCATTAACTTTTCCCAAAAGATAATCGAGTTCACCGAGGACATCAACCTTCAGATATGCAAGAATCTATACATTCACATAAATTACTATTATTATAATTATTATTATCATCATTATCAAAAGAACAATAAATTACAAAGACATACACACACGAACATCATAATTAGCATCCTTCTCCGATGCAATCAATCAGACAGCATCCAACTCAGCCAAGTAATAAATCAACCCACCAAACACTGACGTTATATTAATCATAACATGGTTGTTGGTATTGATGCTATTCTTGCACAAGATGCTTTCACTACAGAGGAGTGGATTCATTACTTAACTTTGTTGTTCAAAAATGTTGAAATTTTACAAATACTAGGCTTCATTAATATGATTGTTTTCAACCAGAATATTTAAAAAGAGGAGCATAAATCATATAAAGATACTAGCTCTTCCATTCACTTTTCAAAAAAGATCTTACAACCCCAACAATTGTAAGACCACCAAACAAAATAAAATTAAAATAACATGAAATACCCTTGTTCATCGAAGGAGAAATATAAGCAATTTTAGGGACAAGGATTAAGTAGAATTTATTTACTATTAGCTGTAAGTTGCTTGATTTATCTTTTTTAAAAGTTACTATCGTCCATGTATTATACGCACGATTAAATGTGCGTAAGTGAAAAATGTGTCCTAAAAAAAATTGACAAAAGAAATAATAATTATGATTATAATTGCAGCAAAATTTTTAAAATCAAATCCCAGGTTATCAGATCCGGACTGGCCCAGCCGAACCGGATCGAAAACTGGCGATCCGGGCACTAAACCGGTCTGGTTTGATGACCCAATCCGAGTCAAATTTTTCTTTCAAAATCTTTTTTTTTTTAAATTTTTCTTTTAGAATTTCATACCATAAGCCTAAAATATTTCATTTCTAACCAGTTTGTCTGGTTTAGCTCCAATCTGACACACTGACTGTGACTGGGGAAAATTAATTACCTTGATCAAATCCCAATATCATATCACATTGTCGGGGGACTAAAAAAATCACATTTCACATTCATGTCTTCTCCAAAAGTATTAAATCATTTATATGCCAAAAATTTCGGTCACTAGATCAAAACAAGACAAAAGGAAAGAAGACATAGTCGGACCAACGTTGAACAGGGACTCAGTTGAAGCTGATGTATATGTATCAGAAAACAGAAAGTAACCCCATCCCATTTCTGATCAAAAGTCCAAATGATAAAAAACCAAGTTCAGAAAAAAAAAACAAATAGACAAAATTTAGGCGAGGTCGCTTAGGTGTATTCCAAAAACACGACATGACAGACAAGTTTTCAGGCTCACATGATTAGATTTCTATCAAAGAAAACTGAGGAGAGTGATCAATATAGAGTTGGTCCAGTGGTATAATACCTACTAGATCTTTTTGAGTCTCGAGTTGCCAGATGAGACCCTTGTGTTAAGAGTCACGAACCCCAAACCGGACTACGGACAATAGTATAAAAAAAACAGAAAATGGATAAGAAAACAACCAAAAAAGTGTGTCCAAATTGGCATACCTCATCAAGCATGGTTAACAGTCTCGACTTTTTCTTCCCACCCTCCCCACCGCCATCTCCCAGCGCCGGCTGCGGCAGATCGCCGGAACCGAGGCTCTCCGACGACGGAGGAGGCTCCATCAACGAAGCGTCCGCCGTCAACTTTTCTGCAGCGCAGATTTCACGACCCCCAACGTCGCAAAGCTCCTCCAATAACTGTTGAGCCGGTTTCAGAAACCTCGATCCCTTCAACACAGAAGCGTAACCAGTAAAGGGCCCCACCGGCACGACGACGGAGCTTCTCAAAACGGCGTCGTTGGCGGCCGGGATATTATTCACGGAGCCGCCGCCACCATCATATCTCTGAAGATTCAGCTCAAGTGGGGGATTACTGTTAAGACTGGCTTGCGGAGTGTAGAGAGATAAAGACAATGGCTCGGCGCGAAGGGTTTGAGCGAGAGGAAAGTTAAGAAAAGGGTTGTTGTTGATGATTTGAACAGTTGCGGGGTCTATTTGCAAATTTGAAGATTGAGGATTATTGTTGGCGCACGTTATCAGATCGGAGGGAATAAGGGAAGGGTCGGAGACCGCAGGGAGTAAACCGCCGCACGACGCCGTGGTGGGGAGGGAAGAGTGTTGGTTGTTATGAAATCCGACCCTGAGTTTGTCTCTCCTGCTTTGCTGAGGAACATGGTAAGCCCCAAAACCCTCCTCCATTGGAACAACGCTCAGGTTGCAGAAGAAGTTGGAAAACGAGAGAGGAGGAGGAGGAGGAGGAGGAGGAGGAGGAAGAAGCAGCGTTGGAAAAGGGTGAGAAGAACAGTGAAGTATAATGATGGAAGTGAAAGGATATTATCCCGAACTTTTTATTCTGAAGCTCTCAGTTCAGAAATATTACCAACAGTGACATTGATGCATGATTGACCCCATAAAATATGTGCAGTGAGATAATATTAATTACCCTTTATATCATATCATTTGTTTGGGGGGCATTATTTTAATAGTTTTCTAATAATTTAACTTGTGTCATTTTCTTTCTTTTTTGTTTTTATAATTTTAAATTTAAGCATAAATACAAATATTTGGCACAGTGGAGGGAAGAGAGAATGAATATATATATATAGTTATATGGATTGGAGAGTGTATTGGAACCAGCTAAAAAGAATAGTTGAGTTGTGATTTGAATGCACACACAATCACAATCACAATCACAAGAGACGGACACACAGACACACACAACGAAAATCATCTTCTCTCACTTCAACAGTCGCATTCTGGAGCTCCTCGTCGTCTTCTTCTGCTCTGCTTTTCTGGTCTTTGATTTTCCTACGGGATTCCCAACTAGATGTCATATCTCAGTTTCATTATATTTTTATCATTTTAAAATTAACAAGTTAACAACTTGTTTAGATTAAGATTTAAGATAAACTATAATATAATTTCTTTTGGACAGAGAAAAATTTGATACTGTATATGATTTTTTTATAACAGATACTGTATATGATTTATGAATAATAGTCATGGTTTTTAGAGATATTATATGATTAGGCATCCAATGTATGTAGAGTAATGCCAACATTAACCCCATAATATGTGGGTTGTGGGTCAACTTGTCGAACCTACATTTTTCTTTAAAACCAATAATTTACTATTTTTTTAAAAATGGTTAAAAGTATAAAATACATATATATATAAGTCATTAAATTTATTTTCTTAACATTAATCTTTCTTTTTGTAAAATTTAAAAAACATAATTCACAATGTAATGAATAAAGTTATTAAATTTATCAAAGTTTATAATTAAAAAAACATAAAATCATTTTCAAGTAACTAAGATATAATAATTTTGTTTAAAGAAGCAGGAAAGATACTAAAATTTTTTCTCTTTAAATTGGGAGATATCAAAATGAGAACGAGTAACTTATAAGTTTTGTAAAATTATTTTATATAAAAAAAAATTGTGCTAGTTAACCCGCAGCCCATGCACAGGCCAGCATTTTTACGGGTTAGAAAAATCTCAACCCTAACCCCTACCCTAACCAATGGTTTAGCGGATGGAGCTCATATTAGTGAATGTTTGGAAAACACCCAAACCATGATTTTAAAAGCTATTTTTTGTAAGTTGAAATAAAACTTTGCTCACATGTTTATCTTATAAATCGTAAAAACTATTCTCAAAAACTAATCCAAACACATTCTTACCTATATATATATATATATATATATATGTATATATGGATAGAAGAGATGTAATAATGATATGTTTGGCTGTAACAAAAAAAAAAGGTGTATTTGGCAAGAATCTTAGTGGGTACGTACGTATTTGGGGAACCGGAGGACGACCGGCTATTTCCGGTAATAATTTGGGAACCTGAAAATGAATTTGTGGGTGTGGTTGCGTGTGTAACTTTTGTGGGTGTCATCATTCACCCAGTTCCAAATTGGATGAACTTGGGAAAAAAAACAATTAATCATTTGAAACACAGGTTTTTCTAAGTTGAAAGTTAATCCTTAAACTTAACTTCTTAAATCTTAGTCCTTATAATGCTCGTTTGGATTAGCGATTAAAATACTTAAAAGCAACTTTTCAATCGTGATTTACGATATACGAAATAAGTATGTGAGAGGAATTGTATCTCGATTTACGTGAAAAACAGCTTATAAGCAATCGGATCACTAAAACAAACATATTTATAGTTTTTAAGTCAAATAAGATTCAATTTTAAAAATTTAACTTAATGTAACTCAATTTATATAGTTCTAATTATTTAAAAGCCTGACTTTCACATTTTAGAAACTAAAATTATAAGAACTAAACCTATATTTAAAAGGTTAGGTACTAATGTTTTAAATAACTAAAATCATAGGAATCGAGTTCCACTATGTCACAGTTTATGTTCTGAATCTTATAAGTTATAGGAATTAAGTTATATTAACTAGTTAAAAAATTTAATTATATGATTCAAATGGTTATAACTCCTTATTAGATTTTAACTTAGTATAACTTAGTCTTTATCAAGGTTATTAAATTGAGATACGAATCGTAAATTGGAGAGCATTTTTGGAATCGTGATTATAGGAAAAATATTATACCCTAAGACTTTATAAGTATACGAGTCATATCAAGCAATAAAGAGTAAGTAAAACATCGTTTTCATATGAACTTCATATTAACAATTTAGTTGAGTAATGATTTTACACTTTTATTTAAGTTGAGCAACCCAAATCGACTTTAAATAAGTGAAAAGAAACTAAGTCCAAAATAAATGAACTAACTACAACAATTATCAAAAGAGCAGCTCAGAGTCACTAATCCCTTATTAACATTATAAATCTTGATTTCACTAATTTAATTAGCCTTAATGTCATTTTTGTTAATCACGAGTACAAATAGCTATAAGTGCCTGTCAGTCCACTCATAATCCTCGCTTAAATATAAATTGTTGTGTCTAACATAATTACTCAAAATGCATGATAACTTGAACACACTCTTCAACAATTATATACGGCCATTAGCTATATGTCTATCCTAATCGCAAATTAAATCATAATCGAATCCCACATTACTTAATTTCAGAGCCTAATTAAAATTCTTTTCGTTGAAATAAATCATAATGCTTAAATTCATATTCAATGATTGCTAGTCGCTAAATAGATAAAGCTAAACAAAATTAAGTAACCAAAATTAATGTTAATTATAATTAAACAATGAAAACAAAGCCTAATCCACACTCATAAGTTCATAGCTCCTTTAGGTTGTAAAACTAACTAACTAAACATAATTAAAAAAGACAACAACAAACTCATAATCCAAAATCTCAAGAAAAAGAAAAAAGAAAAGGGACAGAACATTTATTTAAAGCTTCATCTTTAAACATCAACTACTCCTTTATCCAATCAGCTACTCTAATCTCTTTTCTTCTCCACCCTCCCACGCAGAAGAAGAAGAATGAAATTGAACCCTTTTTCTCTCTCTTTTAATCTTTTTTGATAGAAGAAGGCGGCCAAGTTCACCTCTAAATGCTGCGGCCTCCTTCTTTTATATAAATCAAGCCATGCCTCCCCTTTAGATATTTAGTTTCCTTTCCTCCATTCCAAAACATTGCGGTCATCATCCATAAAAAAAGGAAACAATATAATAAATAATAATAATAACAAGAACAACAATAATACTAATAATAGCTGAATCTTTTTCTTTCTTTTTTTTTAAACTTCATATTATTATTTTTCTTTCATAAACTTAAAAACTTATATTCTAAGCTGAAATCTCACTAACAATACACCCAAATTGATATCTCTTAAAATCTCAAGAATATTCTTTTAATTTAGTATTGATGACTTCCTAAATATATCAAAATATATCTCAAATCTATTAAAACTGTGAAGTCATCACACCACTCACTTATATCAAATCTTATAATCAAGATTTTAAATTGTAAAGTAACCAAATTCAAGAAAACCATGAAGCAACATTTACAAGTAGATATCAACATACTGAATTAATTCAAACCTTTAAAAATCAATTCTTCATAAAACCCTTTTCCACCTTCAAAAAAAAATGCAAGTAGTAAGATAACTAATTTGACAAAGATAAATCATAATAGAATATCCCTCGTAAGTCAAGTGTCTACACCCATCTCTCAATATATTAAAGGGCTTGTGTTTTACTCAATTTTATCCATTGCAACTCATCTACCATAAGCTTGTATCTCATCTCACTCTCTACTATAATATCCCAGTACATATAAAAATCAAAAGGTTTTTGACAATAGATAAATACTTTAGTTAGTGTTAAACAATTCAATAAAAGATATGAAGAATGAAAGGATATTTTTATCTTTATATTTTTTTTCTTTGTTATTTTCATCTTGAACTGTTGTAGGTCCCCTTTTTAAGCGACCATGGACATGAGTAATACAGCACTAGTTACTCAATTACTCCAACATGCACCTCAAGAGGCTTTCAGCCAAACTCATAACCTTCTTTGACTTAACCATTTGACGTAAGTGCCAACATTGATGATGAAGTGCTCCATGTTACTAAGTTAATTCTAAAGATGTCCGCGGAGTTGTTAAT
Organism: Inga laurina; assembly: GCA_963855925.1. Lineage (NCBI taxonomy): Eukaryota > Viridiplantae > Streptophyta > Magnoliopsida > Fabales > Fabaceae > Inga > Inga laurina. The sequence goes on from OY979711.1 coordinate 59,265,407, forward strand.
ATTATTCATATTCCTTCTTCTTTTTTCCCTTTATTTTAAATCCCTTCCCTTCAATCTTTTTCTTTTTTACTTCACTTTGCACTTACTAAAGTAACAAACAAAAAACAATTACATAAATCATCTTTATGTATGCAAAGAAACTTTTTTTCACTTTAAAAAAGATTCAATATATGTTCTAGAGATGGAGTCACAATAATCACACTCCCTCTTAAAAGAACAAATAATTAGGCTCAAATTCCTTACAAGTTCTTTCACATTTTAAATTGAAGTACCCAAGCCAAATCTTTACCTATACACTAACATTAATACAACATAGAATCAGATCCTAATCAAAATTAATCCTTCTCATATTCAAATCAAACCAATTGTGATAATGCTCACAAGTAAAATCCAAACTTCCAAAAGAAAACCAAATTTTTTTTAAAAAAATATTTGAAGACAGGTCATGCAAAATCAACGGTATCCTCACCTCCATGCTTAAATGTTACATTGTCCCCATGTGAATAAGTAATAATAAGTAATGAAAGTGAAAAAGCAACCATATCCAAATGTAGAAATGACACAAATTTCAAGCATTATCGACATCAACAATTGAATGAGACAAATTAAAGAAAAGTAGAAGAGAACTCCCCTTTTATCCTTGATTTGCACTTTCAATTGGTCATGATCTTTGAAGGAGGCGTGTATGCTTTTGCCTTAGTAACCTCTTCAAAAATAACCAAGGATTGTTATTAGGGTGCAATCCTGAATTGTCTCTTAAAGAGCTTTTTATTAATTACCTAGAAACTAAGTGTAATGATTAGCATAAAAAAATTTAAAAAAATGATTTTTTGAGTTTTTTATCTAATAACTAAATTGCAATTAAACTAAAATGCTTTAAAAGTTAATATTTTTGGATTCTTTGGAATAAAAATGGAAAGGAATTGAAATTAGTTTAAAAAAATATGATAAAACTGCCTAGAATAATGGATTTCATTTATCATTTGCTTCAAAAATATTTTTTAGGAGTGTGCTAGTTTGACAAAAAATGCCCAAAAGATCCTTTAAGCTAGCTTGAGTTAAATGAATTAAATCTTCCACACTTGGCATGACTTAATCCCCTTAACCGAAACTCAATACAAAATATTAGTAATTGCAACCAAAGTCTTTCAAAATACCAAATCTCAAACACCGTTGAGTCTAGTGTATTAATCAATGAGTATTCATAGACTTAGAAAAAAACCACTTCTTAAAACACTATTAGAAACCACTTTATATGCAATTTATGAAATCACTAAGTTTTCTAAAATGTCAAACCCCATCAATCGATGAGTCTAACGCCAAAACAAAGGAACCCTTACTCTAGAGATGCTATTAAGCACTCTTAGTGTATGATTGTGAATTAATTGATGCAATTGGTTTCAAAGTAATCCAAAATCAACTCAATATCCAAACAATACCATGCAAGATAATAGAGAATCAAGAAAATTACAATGAAACATATATGTAACCACATATATTGATGAGCACAAAATTCAACATCAACTAATTCAAATCACAAATCTGGTTCAAACAAAGATTAAACCACAAATCTTAGTCTTAACTACAAATTATAACTCCTAAAATCAAGGAAAACATAAATATATAATTAAACTAATTAACCAAAACTAAAACTCCCCTCTTGTAGCTTCAAACATCAAGACTCAATCCCTCGTCCTAGGAGAAGATAAGCTCAGCCACCAGAATTTGTCATCACAGCATCATCCAAACAATGTCATGATTTCTAGCAATTAACGAACACCAACTAAGGATCAATTAACACTGATTTGAAACCCATAAAACAGAGAATGCGTTGCCATGATGAGTTCTGAAACAGAGGTAACCATGGATTCAAGAACTGAACATTGAAGCACATCGGAAATGAGAGACGGTGAACGAAGGAGGATTGAAGAAATGGTGATTCAAGCTTTGCTCCTCCTATTTCTCCAACTCTCGCAACTCTGTTCTTAGCTCCCTTTCAGTTTAATCTCTCGTCATTGAAGAAAGGTGATGCAGGTTAAAGGAGGGCTGGCAAGGATGAAGAGGACGACGGTGGTAGCCCTCCCTCTCTCCTCACAAGCTCTCTCGCCCCTAAGCTCACCACTGGCAGCTGCTTCCTTTCGTGACTCTCCCTCAGCTCTACAATTCAATTCTGCATTTCATTCAAGATCTAACCTACACCTACTAAAACGGTGAGTTTCAAGTTTCCTTTTTGTCATTCCATTATTTCATGTCCTTAGCAGTAATAAATTCTAGTCCTTTTCTGATATTTCTTAAATTTGAACCTCAAACTGCTATTTCCATACTTAATCCAATTTCTTCAAACACCTATAATTTAAAGCAATTAATCCAACATCAATACTTCTCAAGAATAAATGATTAAGAGTAATTACAAATTTTATGACAATTTTACTCTTTTTAGTCCTAATTCAATGTATTTAATCTCAATGCCAATTTAATCACAAAGAATGCATTTTAAGCTTTATAAGTATGACAAAATCCTCAAATAAAGTATAAAAATATATAATAAAATTAGGATTTGTCAATTCCCCCACACTTAGCCTTTTGCACTCCTGGGCAATATAAAACCAAAGTTTTCAAACACATGCATCAAGCTATTCAAGAATGCAATTACTTAAAGATTGAATAACCACAATTCCAAATCAATCAAAGCTCATGGAATTTTTAATGCAAAGAAACCAACTTGAATACATCACAAAACCAAGAAAGAATAATATAATAGAGCTCTTAAGGGGATAAGTGTTTCTCTCATCTCTCAAATCATAGGGGAATTCACTTAATTCACCTATTCTAGTATCTACCATAAGCTTGTAAAGGTTCTACTATCTCTACCACTAGTTTTGCCATGAATCCATAGTTAAGGGGACTTTTTAAGGTTGTATTGTTGAAAAAGGCTAAATGGAATGGAAAATGTAACAAAATACTATACTTGCACCAAATAAATTGTTAGATCACTTAGCACCATTCAACTAAACGTAATTGAAATATTTTGTCACAATGCCTTATTTGCTTCTTTCTTTCTTTCTTTGAATTTTCTCCTTTTCGTCTCTTTTTTTTCACTATTCACATTTTTTTCTTTTCTTTTTCTTTCTTTCTTTCTTTCCTATTTTTTTCTTTCTTTTAACTATTCATATGGCACTTTTCTTTTCACATACACAATAATACCCTTTTTTAAAATATATCATAATGCTAGTAAGAACTTGATAAATGATGCAGACATAGCATTTGTATAATGAAATAGAAACAAAAGTGTAGGGCTCAAGGGGTAATCAAAAGTAAATGATTAGTGATTTGTGTTTAGGTAAATGGGTTTAAAAATAAATGCCCCTATCATACTACAAATCCAAAGCATTAATGTAGCTTTTAAAAAGAACCTAGACAAGTTCTAAAGATTAACTAGAGAATAGGTGAATATACGCACATGTTGAGAAAATAGAATCAAGGCTGAATAATCTTCCAACAAGGCTTTTCTCTACCATATCCTCTTCCTAAAATCAAGCTAGGAATCCAAATTAATAAAATTGCATTAAAGACGCTCCAATCGCTCAATCGAATCAAGCAAAGGGATTACTCAAGCTTAATATAATTATACTTGGAAATGGTTGACTTTTACAATCAATATGCATTTAAATTTTCACAAAAATATGCCAAGGAATTGCATTAGGGAAGTGAAGATAGGGGTCCATTAAGCACTTCACAAAACTAATTCTCAAGTTCAAAAAATTTTCAATTTTTCTCAAATTTCATGATCTAATTGTGGCTACACATTATGACTAGAGCAATCCCTCCCCCACACTTAATCTTTAAATTGTCCTCAATGTAAATAACAAACGAAAAACTAACTTGACTTGTTTCATAGGTGAAGTAGAAGGTGTGAAGTCCAATTCAAGATTGAAGCACAACACTTCAACAATCACCATGAGGGGAAGAAGAGAGAAACAAGTGAAGTGAGTTTAACAATAAAGTTCAAAATGTAATACAGATTAAGTGCAAAATGAGAATGACATATGAACATGGAGCATTTAGTAACTTCCTAGGAAAAAGAAAAAAAAAAAAAAAAGAGATCTACGTTTTACTAATGGTTTTGTCTCCCCTACACTTATCTTCTTCACATAACAATTAAGCTCAAGAAACATACAAAAATGAGAAGAAAGCAAGTGAGGAAAGAGACAACTTGATGCTTAAATCTCCGTAGACTCTTATAGGAGAAGTTCTTATCCCGGATGAGAAACATGCATTTTCTCTTTGTAACCACTTCTCCTAGAATATACCCTCTTGGTAGTGTATGTTCGTGCAAAAGAAACACCAGACCAGCAACAGTATCTAGTATAGAAATAAATACATGGAGAGATCTAAAATAAAACATAGGCATTGTAGGAACGGGATTCTCCAAGTAAACTTCACAACCAAGAAAGTCAATTTGGTTCCCTTCAGTAGGAATTAAACAAGTGGTCATACTTCCAAATCCTGTTGTGTTTGTAATGGGGAAAATGCGGAATCCAACTTGGTGTTAGAGTGCATTACATCACTTTTGCAATCATAAGAGTTGAGAGGTAAAAGAATGGAAGAAGAAAGAGAATTGATCAAGCTATTACCACCTAAAAATACAAAACATGTATTTTCATTTGTTATATCAGGTAGCAAATCGTAAAAAAGAACTAAATGGAAAGATTCATTTTTATTTATAATTTTATCATTCAAAATCATTAAATCTTTCCTCATTGAACTACCTAAAACATATTATTCAAAGGGATCAAAAGATGCCTAATTGTCAAGAAGTGTAGCATGTACTTTAATATTATCAATTGAACTAGATGAAGAATTAAGGTCATGCGAAGTAAAAAGCCAATTATCAATTTCAATACAAATGGCACATAACATATCACCCTCATATCAACAAAAAAAAAAAAAAGAATGTAGGCAAGAGGGAAAATTATTTCTTCATCTTGTTCAAAGAACATTATAAAATTCCAAATCATGCTTGCCAATACTTGAAATAGAGGAAGAATCATGTAAGCAATCATCAGGTTCACACTTTACTGCAAGTTGAGCATCCAATAATAATTTATCATTTTCCACAATGTCATGCTTGTCGTGTTCATCACTCCTAGAACTAGGGAAAAGAATAGGTTCATCACACATAGAAGCATGGACTATACAGGTAACATCATCAACAACATAACTACTATTAGAAATGTCACAATGAGCATTTTCACCATCAAGCATATAAGAGGACTCGACCACAATTTCTTCATCCACCTCATCATCACTCACAACATCAAGAATAGTAGTAAGAGGAGGGTCAATCTCTTCTAGAAGAGGAATAGTACCATTGTTTGGAAATGACTCCTCTAAAAGTTAAAAACGTAATTGCTTCTTCTTTATATCTTTTATGGGAGTAGGCATTGGAGGTATGGAATCTTCTACTTCTAAAGTGGCATTTAGCTTTTGCTCTTTGGTTCCCTCATTATTGAAGTCATAAGTCCATGGAGCTCTGTCTTATCCTCTGGTCTTTATCCATAATACATGATTAACAAACGCTTTGATAAGCTTTCGATGTCCTCCATTCGCTCTTTCTACTCCTTCAAAATCACATTTGCCTCATTCAACATGAACAACTTAAAGTGTTCAACCTTGAGCTCATCATACATTCTTCGGAATGCACAAGTTCTATCATCTATGTTTGGCAAAAGTGAGAAAACCATCAAGTCCACTAGGTTGAAGTGCAGGAGATTGTGGTGGTGGTTCATAGAATGATGGAGAATGTGGTTCATAGAGAGTTCTAAATGGCATGGAAGTAGGGGGAAATGGGGGAAGATGAAATGGAGATGATGGTTTATGGTAAAGTGGAGTGGATGATTCTTGATAGAATTGGTAGGGTGAGGAAGTATGGTTGAAGTGGGATTGAAGTGGTTGGAAAGTGGGTTCATGGTTAAAATATGGTGTTTGTGGACAAGATGGTTGACAATATTTATAGAGATACTAAGGATGTGGAGATTCAGAGGCTCCTCCTTGATAATTTATGTCTGCTCGGAGGGAATTTAATTCATCTTGAAGCACATCAAGCTTTTGAGAATGTGGAAGATCAGAAAATGCTTCATGTCTCCAAGTGCCATAAAATTCATCCAAGAATTGAGAGCTTGAAGTTCTATCATTCCCTAAAGAGGAATGCATAGGAGGATTTATGTAAAACCAAAACTTATAATCCTCATTAAACCAAGCTATTCAAATTGCAATCAATTAAATCCCATTGAATCATAAGTGCTAAAAATACAAATGCAAAAATGAAAGAATGCAAATGTAAAAACGAAGGAAAATCAATATATTTGTTGGTATTTTTGCAAAATTTTCTATGCAAAGATGCAATATGCTATGAAAAACATGCAAAACTACTTAAACTAATTAAAATGCAACCTAAATGCTCAATGTACCAATCAATCGAATATTGATACTTAGTTACTAAGGAATCAATTACTTGGCTCCCTAACAACGGCACCACTTGAAATAGCCCCTTTTAGTCGCCTCGGGGTTATCAAGAATAAAACCAAATTAATGCAATATAGTGCATAACTCGGGTCATTACACTTTGAGGAACTGATTATGAAACTAATTCCTAGTAAATTAAGTAATTACAATGTAAAATTGACAAGGGTAAAATATGATTGATTGATTGATTTTCAAAACTATGAGTTGAATGCAATTAAAATATATATTTTTTGGCATTTTTTAAATAAGGAGGAATGGAAATGAGTTAGAAATGCAAGTGATGTAGATGCTCTTGGAAATGATTTTTCGATGGCTATCTTTGCTCAATTAAGATATTTGGGGAGTTAATACACTAAGCTTCTAATATTCCAAACCTCATTAACTAATGAGTCTAGCATCACAAGAGAGGAACCCCTACCCTTGAAATGCTATTAATCTCTCTTAGTATAATGAGTTTCTCTAAGTTTTCTAAAATACCAAACTTTAATTACCATTGAGTCTAAATTTTCTATTAATGTCTAGGAAAATGCATCAAGATCCCAATTTAATTATTAAAAATCATATATAAAATATGGTTCAATCAATTAAACTCATGAATCCATTTATTTAAACATTATTAAAACCCCTTAGAGAGTGATTATAGAATAAGCAATGCATTTAGGTTCAATTATAATTCCAATCCAGTCACACTACCCAACAATATTATGTTAAATAAATAGAAATCAATAGAATTATAGGAAACATATATATAACCCTATATATTAATGAGCACAAAATTCAATATCAACTAATTCAAATCACAAATTTGGTTCAAACAAAGATTAAACCACAAATATTAGTCTTAATTACAAATTATAACTCCTAAAATCAAGGAAATCATAAATATAGAGTTAAACTAATTAACCAAAACTAAAACTCCCCTCTTGTAGCTTCAAACATCAATACTCAATCCCTTATCCTAGGAGAAGATAAGCTCAGTCACCAGAATTTGTTATCACAGCATCATCCAAACAATGCCATGATTTCCAGCAATTAAAGAACACCGACTAAGCAGCTATTAACACTAATTTGAAACCCATAAAACAGAGAATGCGTTGCTATGATGAGTTTTGAAACAGAGGTAAACATGGATTCAAGAACTGAACGTTGAAGCACACCGGAAATGAGAGACGGTGAACGAAGAAGGATTGAAGAAATGGTGATTCAAGCTTTGCTCCTCCTGTTTCTCCAACTCTCGCGACTCTGGTCTCAGCTCCCTTTCAGTTTAATCTCTCGTTGCCGAAGAAAGGTGATGCTGGTTGAGGGAGGGCCAGCAAGGAAGAAGAGGATGACGGTAGTAGCCCGATGACTCCTTATTTTTAGATAATTTTAAGACATATTTTAATATATTTGGGAGTTATCTATAATAAATCAAAGGGATTTGAGTCAGATGTTAATAAGATATTGATTTAAAGAGATTTCATTATAAATATCAAAGTTTAGGATAAAATTAATGATTTTGATATTAAAGATAAAAATATTGATATTAATAATAAAAATAATAATTTAAGATAAAAAGGAAAAGATATTTCAATTATTATTATCATCATCATCATTATCATTATTTATTATTATTATCATTATCTATTTTTTTTATCTTTTTGTTTGATTTTATTTTGCTAGAAAGATATTGCATGAGGATCTAGGAACCTAACTTATATATAAAGGGTTAAGCTTCTTCAGGAAGAAAGCAAGAGAACACACGTTCAAGTACGAACAGAAGGAGAGGCATTCAGGTTCGGTCATCATCTTCAAGGGAGGATGAGAGGACCGTGGAGGTGACTGATTTGAAGACCGGCAATGCCACTTGTCACACCCTCATCTTATTTTCACCTATTTCAGAGTATTTGCAAAAAAACGATACGCAGTTCCATGGGCAACTCAAGAATAGCATAAACATACTGATATTATGTGCACGATTATGAAAAATTCCCCATATGGGTTCGTACTTGATAATTACAATTAATGTAGCCTCGCAGCGCTACGTGGGTGTCTACACCTGTCCCAGTGAAATGGAGACATCTTCCAGTCTTCGTTCCACCACTGCAATCCCCTCATACGGTTCTCAGCATACGTTCTGTCTTCTCTTGTCTAAATTGTTGGTAGGGGAGGGTGAGATTCTGGGGAATTTCAGAAGGAAAGTAATACCAATATCCATGCAAAATAAGTGCTTAATGCATGACGTGCTTGTATTACATAACTTGTGCTCACACAATGATATGTCTGCGTGCTCAATGTTTCAAACAACATACGTATAGCCATAGCATAAACAGAAATAGAGCTTCAATTATTCATATGTGTTTCACAAAATCAAGCATAGCAATAACATGTATCAATACACCAGCACAAATATCAAATACAAGCAGGAGAGATAAGTTCCCTACCTTAATCGCCCTTCCCTGATCCTCGAATAATGTGCCTCGATTTGCGTGTCAATCCCTTGGACTCTCTACTTGGTCCTAAAACGTCAAATGTACAATTGAGACACTTCCATAGTGTTTCTGATGGTTATATTAGTCTATGGTGAAAATTTACCAAAATGCCCCCGGGACCTCGGCTTGGCCCGATGACACGTTTTCCCAAAATTTTGACTAAGACTATTTTGACTTATTTTTGCCCGAGGAATCCATTTCCGGGTTCAAAATCACCAAATTCACTGTCAAATTATGAAAATACCCTTGACAGCTCCTATTTAGAGATTTTAATGGCGTTTTTATAATTATGTTTTTTCAGCCTCTACCGAAAAAATGTACAATTGTAACCCCACCTATTTTTGTCCACTGAATCTAATGGAACCATCTATTTCATGAAAATCCAGCTCCTTCCCTCATATCTGGTCTTGGCCGAAATATTTGTCAAAAAATGGAAAATTTGAGTTTTTGTGTTTTAGTTTCCAAAACTTGTACTTTCTCACTTCTAATCCTTGATTAACTCATTTAAAAACTTCTTAATCATGATTCAAAGAAATTTGGACAGTATAACCCCTTAGGGTTATAGCATTTCCCATTTTTTAACTCAACCAAGAAACTTGAAAAGTCAAGAAACAACAACAACAACACCACAAGGAAGCAAGTTTCTGAAGTTACTCTCTTTGGCTTCTTGGTTTCTCTCTCCCTATGCGTCCTCTCTCCCTTCTCCTTGAGCTAGAAATGTGTCTTCAACACATGGATTCCATTGAAGAAGGAGAGTTTAAAGAAGAATTCCAAGATAGAATCACAAAAACCTTAAGAGTTTAGCTCCTTACCTTAACCTCTTCTTCTTCCTTCTCTTTAGCTTCTTCAAAATGCTCTCTCTCTCTCTCTCTTCTTGTATTATGTGTGAAGTGTATGAAGGGAAGGGAAGAGAAATGCTTCATAAACTTTCTCTTCTTTCCTCTTAGCCATTGATTTAATAAAGAGACCATAATGTGACACTTGTCACAATCTTCCCTTCCTTCATGATTACTCCATTAGCTTCCTATTGGCATTGAACTAGTTTTTCTTCCCTTAGTTTGCTTAAAAAAACGTGCTTCCTCTCTTCTCCAACCAACCAAGTGCTTTTCTCCAATTAGATCCAATCTTGCACTCAACTTTATCCATTCCTTCACTCTAGCTTACCATCATGCACTTCACCATACCTTCACTTATCATGATCACCATACTTTCATGTTGTGTACACTCCTCCTTTGTCATCATTGAAATGTTCATGTAGCATTTGACTTGTGCTTCTTGGGAATTAATCATCATTTCTCTCTTCATGTAGCCTTTTAGACATGTGTCCATGAAATTAAATTATTCCCCTCATTCTTAGGTGTTTGGATGAAAATATGGAGGAGAAGGGAAGGGAAGGAAAATATGTTTCACTAATCCCATAATTCCCCTGATTGATGTATGCCCAAGTCCCTCTAATTTTACAATTTTTGATTTATTCCATCAAGAATACTCCAATTGTACATTTTTCTTTATTTTCCTTGATTAATTGAAACTAACTTCAATTAATTGAAAAATAATTAATCTTGGGCTAAATTGAAAAAATTATGATTTTAATTTGCTATCACCTTTGCCATTTAACTCCTTTCTCGAATTAATTTGCCCATTTTCTCATGAATATAAATCTTTCAAAATTCATAAGATCCAATTTCATGCATATTCACCCTTTTTATTGAATTTCTCAATTAATTAATATATATTTTTTGTGAATAAAAATTTGGGATGTTATACCACTGGATTAGAGGACGCTGTAGAGAATTAGGGGCAATTGAAGCCAAGGAATTGAAGCTTAGAAGAGATTTGAGACTCAATATTTTGGTTTTATTAATTTCTTATTTTTCCTTTCAGTTAACTCTTATTTTGCTGTGGATTATTATTGCTTTGATTTGGTTTTGATTATGACTATGAGTAGCTAGTTTTCTTATTCTAGGATTACTTTGAACTATTAGGTGGATTAAGACTTTATTTATTTATTTATTAGTAAAATTTATGTGTTGATTTTATCTCATGCTTAATGCTTCTGGGTGATTGGCTACCACTTATATTGTTGGGTTCAATTGAGTGATACTTGAGAAAGCTAATTTAATTGCAGAACTTAGATAAAATTGTCCTAGATTTGAAGTTTAGGGGTTAAATGGATGGTTTGTTAATAGAATATATACATATTTATTAGCCTAGCATTATCTAATTGAGTTTAGAGCTTAATGAGTGTTTTCATGAATCGAGACAAGAGATTGTGTGAGTTAATTGAGAATATAAAATTGGTTTTGACTTAAAAAAGCTTTATAAATTAATTTTGGACATCTGAAAAGAACATTGTTTTAATTATCAATTTAAGATTTAAGTTAGTCTTATGAAGTAAAATGGGGATAAGTAATCCTAGGTTCCTTCAATCTTGAAGAAAAATCTTAACTTTAGAATTCTCAAATAAATCTTTTTTTAAACAAATTAAATTTCAAAATATTCTTATTCAACCTGATTGAGAACTTGATTGAGATAATTGATTCATTTTTGTCTTAGTCCTCATGGGAACGATATTATTATACTACTTGTGATGATCCGTACACTTGCGGTTAAGCTAGAAAGCTAACATCTCTCTTCTCAAGCTCTCTCTCCCTAAGCTCACCATTGGCGGCTGCTTCCTTTCGCGACTCTCCCTCAACTCTACAATTCAATTCTGCATTTCATTCAGAATCTAACCTACAGCTACCAAAACGGTGAGTTTCAAGTTTTCCTATTTTTGTCATTCCATTATTTCAGGTCCTTAGCAGTAATAAATTTTGGTCATTTTCTGGTATTTCTTAAATTTGAACCCCACACTGCTATTTCCATACTTAATCCAATTCTTGAAGCACCTATAATTTAAAGTAATTAATCCAACATCAATACTTCTCAAGAATAAATGATTAAGAGTAATTATAATTTTTATGACAATTTTACTCTTTTTAGTCCTAATTCAATGTATTAACTCTCATTGTCAATTTAATCATAAAGAATGCATTTTAAGCTCTATAAGTATGACAAAATCCTCAAATAAAGTATAAAAATATTTAATAAAATTGGGATTTGTCAATCTTTGTTTCCATAGCAAAGCATATCATCTGGTGCTCCAAAAATCCTACAAAATCAAAACAAAATATGAAACCAAAACCTTCGATTGCCTTCCAAGAAGCATTAAGTTTATAGTCTTTAACCAGATTTTTCGAAACAACTTCTAATTATAAGTATCAAACACCATAATTACCTTGTCTTCATTCCTTTTCAAATAACAAGGTTTCAAACACAAAAATTGATCATTCAAGTTAATTACCTGTACTTGTTCAATCATAGACAATGTTAGAATACAAGCATTTACTAAATTCAAATAAAGCACAACATTCACAAAATTACAATTAGAAATATGAGCATTTAAGAAATTGGATTATCCAATAAAATCCACTTGACTCCTATATGTAAGAATCAACACTTCGATAGGAGAGTAATACATAATAACAATGGAGACCTCAACATCAATTTGATCATCAAAATCACAAATCTTAGGCTCCACAACCGGAACCTCTATTGGATGCCCACCATTCTTTCCCAAATTAATTTTCAGGCTTAGATTCAATTTTCACATTATCTATAGTCTCATGCAATTCCCCCTCTTCAACTTCCGTATAATCATTTTCATTAGAGCTCCAATGGAAAATATGATTAAATGAGTTTTGTTGTTTTATTTCTTCAATGTTTTTTCGCATTTGACTCACATAAGCTTCAGTATTTTGAACACTTGTCTCAATATTAATGTCAAATTTCTTTTGTTCATAAAGAAAATCCTTAACTAATCTTTCGAAGTAAGATTCTTTAAATTCCTCATGGGTGAGTCCCTCGACATATGAGTAAGAGTGAAAAGATGGGGTTATCTTATTAGAACAATACTTGATATAGGGATCAAAAGATTCTTGTTGCTTTAAACTTCCACTGGAATAAAAGGAATTATCAAAATAAGTTTTCTTCCTAGTGAAATCATCTCTCCCATGATGAATGGTTTTACTATATGGACAATTCTTATATGAATGACTCTCTCTACAATAAATACAAGAAAAGAAATTATAAGGAGAACAGTCAACGGTTTCATTCCAACTAGCATTTCCATATGCTTGTCTCATCCAATCCACTTGCAACTAAAGTAAAGAACAAAGATTTGATAATCTATCAACAAATAAATGCTTTCATTAATGCTGTGAATAATCCATTTTTTTAAAGATTAAAAAAATAAGAAAAACAAACACAAAAATATTTACAAAACTCAAGCTTAAACAACTATTGCTCAACCAATTTCAACTAAATAGTGTTGTCACACAAGTCTCCGGCAATGACGCCAAAAACTTGATAGGAAAAATATTATAGCCTAAAACTCTACAAGTATATGGGCCGTATCAAGTAATAAAGAGTGAGTAAAATATCGTTCCTAGGAGGACTTAGTACTAACAATTCAGTTGAGCAATGATTTTACACTCTTGTTTAAATTGAGCAACCCAGAATGACTTTAAATAAGTGAAAAGAAGTTAAAACCAAAATAAATGAACTAACTACCACAATTATCAAAAGAGCAACCCGGAATCACTAATCCCTTATTAACTTCATAAACCTTGATTTCACTAATTCAATTAGCCTTAATGTCAATTTTGTTAATCTCAAGTATAAATATCTATAAGTGTTTATCAGTCCACTCACAACCCTCTTTTAAGTATAAATTATTATGTCTAACATAATTATTTAAGAGGTAAGAAAACTCGAGCACACCCTTCATTAATTATATAAGGCTATTAAATATATGTCTATCATAATCGTAAATTAATTCATAATCTAATCCCATATTACTTAATCTCACAGCCTAATTAAAATTCTATTTGTCAAGGTCAATCCTAATGCTCAAATTCATATTCAATGATCGCCAGTTACTAAATAGATAAAGCTAAACAAGATTAATAACCGGAATTAATATTAAGTATAGCTAACAAAGAAAATAAAGCCTAATACAACCATAAGTTCATAGCTCCTATAAGTTGCAAAATAAACTAACTAAACATAATTAAAGAAGACAACAACAAATTCATAATTCAAAATCTCAGGAAAAAGAGAAAAGAAAAGGGATAAAGCATTTATTTAAAGCCTCGTCTTTAAGCTCCTGCTACTCCTTTATCCAATCAGTTGCTTTGGTCATTTCTCTTCTCCACAGTCCTCTCATCCTCCCTTGAAGAATAAGAAGAATGAAAGTTGAACTCTTTTCTCTTTCTCTCTCTCTCTTGATTGAAGAAGGCGACCACGTTCATCTCTGAATGCCACAGCATCCTTCTTTTACAAAACATTAGTTCATCCCCTTTGGAGATTAAGTTTCCTTTCTTCCACTCCAAAACAGGGCGGTCCTCATCCATTAAAAAAAGGAAATAATATAAATAATAATAATAATAGCTAAATCATTTTCTTTCTTTTTCTTTTTAAACTTCCTATTATTATTTTTCTTTCTTAAACTTAAAAACTTATATTCTAAGTTGAAATCCCACCAATGATGCCCTCAAATTGATATCTCTTAAAATCTCAAGAAAATCTCTTTAATTTAGTAATGATGACTTTCCAAATATATCAAAATATATCTCAAATTTATTGAAAATGGGAAATCATCACGTGAATTGAAACATAAGTAAGATTCATCATCAATTTCAAGAATGATATTAATATAATTTTCACATTAGAGAATATCAAAGATTTGTACATATTAGCATTTTAAAGGCAAACAACACTTAGGGAAAAAAAGAAATAAAAAAATAGGGTTTTAGTTGGGATAAGCGAGAGGGAATCATGAATAATCATAGAAATAAAAAGAAATTATTAATCAAATCTTAACAAAATAAGAAAAATAAAATGAAAAGAAGGGTTTTCTGAAGTCGGGTCGTGTCATATCCAATCTAATTTGTGTGCAACCTGATTCACCTAAAATCATAGGAATCGTCGGTGTTGCGCAATTCTTGCGATTTCAGCTTGCATTGCTCTTGGAATCACAAGATACAAGTATAAGTAAAATATATCAATATATTTGTATCTTTCCCACCTGTTTTTTGAATCGAATCATACATGAGATATGATTTGAGATTCATGAGTTTCTAATAACCATGATATTTATAGTTTTTAAGTGGATTAAAATTCAGTCTTTGAAATTTGATTTAATACAACTCAGTGATTTGACCGTGTCTTTACGCCTTGAGGTCAAATGCAAAATATTTTTTTATCCAAGCATTGCAGTACAATGCAAAACTTGGGTCGTCTCACTTGAGGAGCCTTTATTGAACTACCTAAGTAAACTAATTATCATGCAAATGCAATTAAAACAAGGGGAAAACAATTTTTGGATTTTTCAAATTAATAACTAAAAGAAAGATGCAATTTAATTAAATGCCTAAACTACTATTTTTTTTCTTTTCTATGAAAATGATGATGGAGTGAATGGAAAGGAATTTGGAATTGGAATATGAATGATGAAATGAATCTTGGTGACAAATTTGGTGGCTTTCCTAGCTTCTTTAGAATATTTTGGGAGTCACTTTTACATCAAGTCTAATTAAAAACCCTAAGCAATCGCATTAGGTCTAATCTACCTAATAAATGACTAGTCCTACAATCGCATTCTTAGTCACCTCTTAGGAAAATTGTTAAAAACCCACTTGATGTGTATTGAAAATGAATTAATGCACTTGGTTTCTCTTAATTGAAAGCACAATCGCGACATTCAAATTAAATCAAATCCATCACACAATCTAAATATCACATAGAATGTATAACTTCATTAATCCAATAGGAAAATAAGTTCAATAAAATTCAAATGCATTAATACCAAATTCAACACAAGATATTAACCAACATAGACAAATAATCACTCATCTAAGTCTCAAGACATACATATTCCAATGCAAAATTAATCCACAAAGGCATAATGTATAAATTGAGCAAATGGAAAATAATGAACTCCCCTTATAGAATCTTGAAGCTCCAGCCACCTTCTCTACCACCAAGACTCAATGGAGTTAGCCTCTCATGAATCTAGCAGCAACCACAGCCTCCTCAAAAACACCAAAGTTCCATGAAGATATTAATAAATACACAATTTAATAAAGAAAAGAAACGAGTTCTGTTGGAACATGGGAGAGGCAGTATATGAAAGAAATGGGGATGAGGGTGAATTTGATGGTGAAGGAGAGTAAGAGAAGGACGAAATGGTGAAGATGGGACTATGATGGGGAAAGGGAAGAAGACGCAGCTGCAGCAAGCTCAAAGAGAGGTAGTGGCAGTGTGGGAATGAAGCAAGTGGTAGAAAGAGAGAGTGAAACAGAGGAGCTGAAACAGGACTGATGGCAGTGGTAAGAGAAGCTGCTGGCGTTGGACGGTGGTGAGAAGCAAAAGAAGGTCGGTGGTGATTGTTGGTGGTTAAGAGCTCCCTCCGGTTTGGTTCTGAGCTCTGCAATCGCAGAAGCTTTCTCGGCTAAGTTCTGTCCTTGTTGGACAGTGGAAGAGGCTCGATTCTGTTCTGGTTCAAGGTGGTCGGTGAAGGAAGTTGCCTCTGCTCTGGTTCACGGTGGTTGTCGGCGGCAATGTTGAAGAGGAGACGCTTGTGCCGCCGGCGACACAAGAAGATGAATGGTGATCAGATGAAGATGAAGGCGATGATCTCCAGATGCTCTGCAGTGCGGCGCTATTCTGCCTATATATCCCTTCAGCTCGTGTCTGTGTACCTCCCGAGTCTCACCGTGTCCAGATCCTATATCCACAATGAACATCTAAGTTTGGTCCAATGGAATCAGATCTGCAATAACAACTCTCAACTTGCTCTGCGTCTTGGGCCTGCCTGCACTCTCGGGTCCGTCTGGCAGAAGAAGAAAATGAATAGTAACCCTGGTCAAAACGTGCGTTTTGACCAGGGACATCAGTGAAAAAAGGAAAACTTCTCTGGAGGGACTTAGAAGAAACTTTTTGAAACCTTGATGGGATGAACTGAAATTTCTGAAATTATGGGGTACTTTTGTGTATTTTTTTTCTGGCATTTTTTCTTCACTCTTTGTAATTTTTACAAAATTCTTGGGGCCCTTTTCTGTGATTTTACCCAAGCTTCAAAATATTAATTTGACCTCCAAAATCCCCAATTTTCTTCCAAACCACCTACAATACAATATTAAACATCATGTAGCATCAAAAGTTCAAGGAAAACATTTGTATAAATAATCAACAAATTTATGACCTTTTTGCCCTTAATTACAATTAATTCAATACAAATGTTCCTAACTAAAATTAATACTTAATCATGTAATATTATTCCATAAAATCCATTAAAAATCCCAATTTAATTATGAAATATTACATAAAAATATGGTTCAATCACTCAGTTCATACAGTTTTAACTTTTTTTTAACCAACACACACAGTTTTAACTTTTAATGGTAGGTTCTTACATTTTAGAAACTAAAATTGTAAGAACTAAAGTTATACATTAACATTTAGGGACTAATGTTTTGGATAGCTAAAGTCATAGACATTCAGCTGCCCGCATGGCAAAGTTTATGTACTGAATTTTATCGGAATCAAAATTGTAGTAAGTAATAACTAGTTGAAATTAAATGATAAAATTTCCCACAGTTATAACGACTGAAGGGAAAGTGTGGTGTGCTTTAGCTTCACATCCATCCCCCGAATGCCTTTCCCCTGGGGCTCGCATTCCTGTGTTTTGAGGTTTCTTACTTTCCTTGCCTTGCTTTTCCTAATTTTTGCTTTTTATTTCCCCCATAAAAATACCCATGTTTCTATTCTAATTATCTCTTACTATTAAGTTACACAGCTTATCACACCAGTCTTCAATTGCAACACCAGAATGTTAAAGGGTAATTTTAGCTCAAAAATCTTTATCAAAGGCCAATTTTATTCTGAAAGTTTTTTGGGGAAAGTTTGTCCTGACAATTTTAACGGTTAGCTTACAGTCCATATGTTATATACGTCATTTTTGTTAATGTATAAATTTACCCTGTAAATTTTAAATCCAACTTTAAAAAAAATAAAATACATGATACATGTATTTTTAGCATAAATTTAAATCTTAACAAAAATAACGTGGATGACATGTGAACTGTCAGCTCAATATATTTGATCAACTAATGATTAAAATTAACTGTGATAACGACTATGACAAAATTATTTCTTTTTCTATACTTTTAGAGTAAAATTGCTCCACAGAAAACTTTTAGGATAAAATTATCCTCGTTGAAATATTCAGAGGGTAAAATTGCACCCAACGCAACTTTAAATAAACAAAAGATGTATGTTATGCTTTAGATATTTGCTAATATTTTTATTTTATTTGATTCTATTTATGGAACATGTATGTGTCCTACCAGTTGTAAGAAAAAATGAAGAATAATAAATATTTTTCACAGGAATAAATAAATAGGTCGGTGTGGGTGCTTGTTTATAGGATATTTAGGAGGGTAGAGTAATGATGGCGATAGGCGAATGAATGGACGGGTCCGACATCCTAATTTGACACTGACATGCGAACTCCAAATCACATCATTTGGTAATCAATCTCTTTTAAACATAATTAAGCTCAGCTATTTGATCTTATGCTTGATTAAAAAAAATTGGTCATGACAATTTATTATGAATTTTGTAGTTTTATACGGGTATCAAAACAAATAGCTGCTGGCAAAAAAAATCAAAACAAATATAGCGGAGATTGGAGAGGAAGAATACGGGCCAAAAAAAAAAAAAAAACAGAGAGATTGGAGAGGAAGAAAATAGAAGGGATGGCGTGTGAGAAAAGCTAAAATCAGAGGGATCAAGTGGGAAATAATATGTTGGTACTACTGGCTACCCCACTTGTTATTCTGCTTTTTCAAGTGAGTGAGTCCCATTCACATACACACGACAACATGATAGATATGACCGTGATGTCACAGTTCCCATCCCCACTGATATATATTAGTCACCTGTATCATAATGTTTTGTAACTCCCTATATTCTCATCAACAAAGTCATTCATTTCATACCAATAATAACAATTCTGGTTGAACCATTTGTTTTACTCTATTCTATCTCATAAATTTATATAAAAAAATTTCAAACTATCTATATTAATTACATATGTTAAAAAAGGCTTTCATATACTCCCTCCTTTAGTTTTAAATACTCATTAGTACTCATAATATAAGTCATTTTCAATCACCTCTAGGTATCAAGATGAGATGTGGTTGATTCATTAAATTTGCCAGAAAATGAAAAACTTTTTCAACTCTACCCATGTTTCAGAAAATAGAGAAATACTCATTCCGATTCTTTTTATAAGAGCCCAAAATTTAAATTGTTTTGGTCATTTTTATAAGAGCATGATAAGAGTGGTTTTAACATTTAATGGGTTTTTTTTTTCATTTGTGTCCCTCATTAATTATATATATTGTATTAATTAAATAATTGGTGATACTTATTTTTACTTTATTTCTCTCTCTTATTTACCTTTTATAAATACGAGCATACTTGAAAAAAAATTTAATTTCAGATATACTTATGATTTTTAACTAATTTTAATAACTTTATTAAATCACATAATTTGGTTATGGGCTCTTATAAATAGAATTAGAGGAGTATTATATTAGACTTCAAGCATTTTTTAATAAATTATAATATGGGATATTAAAAATAAGTTTGGGAATGACTCATAAAGTGACTTATATTAATTGAACAAAAATTTCTTCAACAAAACCCGTCTAGATTTAGGACGGCTGCGAGGATCAAACATTTCTAACCAGGAGAATCACAATAAGATCCCAAAAAAAGATTTAATCAGTCCAGGAATAACAGAAAGCCATGTATTGACAAGTCTCCGTGTAGCAGATGATAAGAGATTTAGATTACTTATTATTAGGATTTTTTTTATTAAATCCCTACCAACAACTTCATTATAATTGTCCCTTCTAATTATTAGAAGAGTCGAAAATTCTTACAATTTAAAATTCAAAATGAATTATACCTTTAATTAGATTTAAAAAAATAAAAAAGATGAGAAAATACTATTTAAATTTTAAAATCTTAAATTAATCTTGTTATTTATAAAAATATAAGTATTAATTATACTTGAATAATAATTAATAACTCATTTTAATAAAAAAAATAACTGATTTAAAGTTTTAAAATTCAAGCATTATTTTCTCATCTTTCCTTGAAAAAAATTAGTTCAATTATTTAATAAATGATGGTAATATAGGTGGGTGATGAGAATAAAGCAAGGGATGATGAGGTAAGAGGGGTAGAGGGGAGTAGGTGTGGAAGGGGGGAGAGGAATAAGATTGAGTGTCAGAGAGTTATGTTTGGAGTCAGTCTCAGTAGCCTCACTCCCTTCTCTCTCGCTCTCCCTCTCCGTGGTCTCGGTCAAACGCTTCCTTCCAACTGCCACCCAAACACTCCCTCCCGCCGCGCGTCCCCCTCACCTTCCTCCCCCTTTCCATCTCTTCTTACTTCTTAGGGTAAATAATCATGTGCCTGTCTTGCTTGTAACACAACGGCTCTGTACTGTATTAGGAGTATTATAATCTCTCATCGGCCAAACACACCCTCTCTCTCTCTCTCTCTCACACACACACACACACACTTACAGGACACTGTGTGTATTGGGAAAGAAAGAAACAAGGATTGTGTGGGGAGGCTAAGCCTGAAAAGTGAAAACTGACGATGCTGCAGCATCAGCAGTCGGTAGATAGCCCCATGACGGCAGAGAGATGCGTGTGAGTGAACAGTGAAGTTGCAGAGAGCTACAGTTACTTACAGTGATGACGATGAAGATGCTTTCAATGCCAAAATATACGCAAACAAAGCCTACATTTGCTGTTTCCATGTTCTCTCCTCTTTTAACTTTCCTTCCGATACTCTCTACCTCACGCTTCCAACCCCTACATTTACTACTTCCTCTGCTCAAAACAATACATTCCCAACTACCTAGACGAAATAAAAATAATACTTGTATTTCCTTTAATATGAGTTTTTTAATGATAATTTATGATATAAAAAATAAATGCGTTGTAGGAGTTTTATTTTTACCTACGTGAATGTTTGAATCATGGTTCTAAATAAACACTTACCAATTGCTCCTTCGGTTATTAATAAAAGATATATTTATTTAATTTGATTAGAGTAAAAAAATTGGTTAAGTTAGTTAATATGATTGACATATATTTTCTAAAACACCCTAGTCACCTTCCCTAATTCCTTTATTCCTTCCCCTCTTTGATTACTATTAAGAGAGCATCAATAAGGGTAAATTAGAAAAAAATTGATAAATATAAAAATTTTGTCTTATATTTATGATTAAAATCAACTCCCTAAATATATTTTATATTAAAGATTAGGGAGAATAGTTATGATAGAAGGGGTTTTTTTTTTTGACGCTTTCGCCATCCATGCGATTTTCTCTCCCTCTATTAGGGTTTTGCCGTCGGTGCGAGTTCCTTCAAGCGGCGTCGATCTCCTCCAGCGGATGGCAGCCCGTCCCTGCTAGGGGTAGATCCCGTATCGCCTGGTAAGGTTGTCTCCCTTTCTTGGGGAGATCTAGAGTAGCCCGTATGCCGCTGCCGGTGGAGCTATTGGTAGGATGTGAATCCGGAGACGGCGGTGAACAGGGAGGAAGCGAGGAGGGGTGCGAGGAGGCAGCTAGGTCTCAAGCCGCTGTGAAGACCTCCAATGAAGATCTTCGATGGGTTCCCCCGTGGATCTCGTTGGGAAAGAACAGCACGATGCGGTGGTTCTTCCTCCATCCAAGTGACACGACGAGCTCGACGGAGGCTAGCAGTTAGGGATTAGCAACCGATCTGAGTAATCCTAAGGCAGAGACGCAGATATACTCAAAGGTACTGATTGATCGAGCCTTAGATCCGGAGGTAAGGGATTTGCTTAAGGTTTCGTTTTTCCCCAACAATGGCCGAATTTGTCTGAGATTGGCTTCTGGTAGGGCCGGTTTGATTATTGCTGATTTCTTTAGAATTAATATAGTAATCTGGTCTGAAGCTCTGAGACTTGGTGGTGGATTCGTCTTAATCATTCGGTTGTTTTGTTATCATTCTTCTCTGGGTTGCGGGGCTTATAGTTCAATATCCGGTAAGCAATATTTGGGAATGGGAATCGAGTATAATAGCATGGTTAGATGTGAGGTTCTGATTTGGTATTTGCGGTGTTTAGATGATAGAATTACCAATTTGAGTCTGTTCAGTGGAATCATACACACTGGTTTTTATTGGGTAGACATTTGCTTGTTCAGTTGTTTCCTCAACACTGTTCATGTTTGGGTTCAATGTGTGCCTGATCAGTGGGTATGGCGACATTGTTCATTATGGGGCTGCAAGTGTGGTTCTTTCATTTTTTACCGTATTGACTGTGCCTTGTTTGTTAGTGTTTGGCTTGTTGACCTCCTTGAGCAGGTTCGGTGCTTAAGGAAATTTTTCAGAAACCTCTGGTTTAGAGGGATTCTCACAGAAGCAGATTTGGCGACCATGTGGACTGTCAAAGCTTCTTTAGATGGTCTTGCCCTGTACGTTGGGTACTTCGACCTCTATCACAGATGTTGGCCCTTTGGATCGTTGGTGCTGTGGGCGCTCTGTTTGATTAAGATTCATGTGTTTGTTATATTGAAGAACCTTTATGAGCTTATGTTCTTGATTTTAGTGTCTTTATGCTTTATGTTTTTTCTTGTGCTCTTAGTAGAGCCGGGAAAACGGGCCGAGCCCGAAGGCCCTGGCCCTTCAAGGGCCGGGCTTGTAAATTGGAGCCTCAAAAGGAAGTCGGGCCTAAAAGGGCCGGCCCTGTAGGGCCTCGGGCTTAAAAGGGCCGGCCCTGGAGGGCCTCGGGCCGGCCCTTTAGGCCCGTTTATTTTTTATTTTTTTTACTTGGAAAAGAATCATGTTACATTTTTGAATTACCTTATTGAATCTATATATCATTCTGTCCTCATATTGTATAAAGTATGATTTTTGAGTATATTGTTTTATCTAATTGAATCATATTATGATTTTTGAGTATATTATTCTGCCTATTTTGACTAAAATCATATTATATACTATTCTGCCTGATAGAGTATGATTTTTGATAGAGGTTGACTACTTGAACCTACTGCTCAAAGTGAAATACAATCAAATATCCTTGAAATTAATGATAGTGGCGAAGAAGGTGAAAATGATAGTCGCCATACTCATGTTGTTTAGAGGTTAGAGTATTTAGCTTCTTGCCTTCTTATACTTTGGCCTTTATGCGAGTTATTTATGGACATGATTTTACCTTTGATTATATATTAGTAACTGTGTTTGTTTGTTGCAAGAGACGTGTTATTTAAACCTTAATGTTGACAGCATTTATGTATTAAATTAGAACTTTAATCGTTGTTATTTACTAATTATATCTCTTTGGGGAAAATACTCAGGAAAAATAGTTAAATATTGTGAAAAGATTTTCCGGCCCTGCGGGCTGGCCCTGATGCTCTCGGACCGGGCCTTGAAAAACTGCAATTTTCCTGACCCCGAGCCCTTTAGGGCCGGCCCTGTTAGGCCCTGGCCCGTCAAGGGCCGGCCCGGCCACTGATTCCCAGCTCTAGCTCTTAGTTTATAGGCTTCCTTTTAGTTCCTTTATTGGTGTTACTTCCTGTTGAATTTAATATATTGTGTCTTTCTTGGCAAAAAAAGATAGAAGGGGTTTTACCCATTTAAGCACGAGGTTTCGAGTTTGAGTTCGTGTAAACACGAAAAATGCCTTGGAAGAGCTACTCTCGATTAGATCCAACAATGCTCAAATTTAACCCAGTTAGACAACTATATACAAAAAGTCCAAACTTTTTTATAATTAAGTATTATTTAACATTCTAATATTATTAATTAAGTCACATTTAAAAACTCCTGCAACTAATGCAAACTTTGAATGTAGATACCAAGAAAATGATCATATACCGCTATCAAATCATGATATAAACATTTTACATGAAGCAATAGGAAATCCATTGAATCAAGCTTTTATTTTTCTTTTTTGTCGTCACAGGCCATACTTTCTTTTACCATGTTGTCATAAAACTATGCCTGAAAAGTGAGAACATGTCACGTAAAATCACATAAAATTCCAAGTACATAGACATATACTTTTAACCCGTTTACTTGTTTGTCCGCTCCTGAGTTAGGAACTTAATAGAGCTCTTCACCTTGGAGCGGCCAAGAAGTGTTTTTATTATTGCTTCCGCAGGAGGAAAAAAATGCTGAAAATATTGTTCGCTTTTTCAAAAATGAAAATAAACAAGCACCCTGAAACTATTCTCACACTTTTGAGGAATAATTTAAAAAGTTAAAAAACCGAAAGAAACTCCATCTCAGGGTCCTAGCCATGTTGCTCATCATGAATATGTTCTTCCTTTTTTATGCTTTTCTCTCAAGAGCGTTATTCAGTCAAGAAACAACAATAATGGAAAGATATTTGCTGCAATTTCAAGGGTGTCATAACCTCCATCTAATTACCGCAATTTTCTTAGGAGTCAAGCACATCATTATTGAGCCACAAATTAAAGTAAGGTCATGTTTGACTATTCAAAGCTTGTTTTTTTCCAAACAAATAACTTGCAAAAGTCATTTCCATAAAAGCAACTCAAAATTACTTTTTTTTTTTTTTTTTTTTGCAAATGAACTTTCTTATATGATATTTTTTTTCCATCTTAAATGAATTTTTAAAAACTAACCTAATTTATTCAAACAACAGTTTGTTAAAAGGACTTTCCAAACCAAACGCACACACAGATCCCATATCTGTAGTCTAGAGGTAGGGGTAATAATACTACAGATTTTATGATTAACAAGAGAATTTGTTCCTGGCATATCTTGTTCAACAAAACTTGGGCTTACTTTACCGGCAAAAAAAAAACTTGGGCTTACTTTATTATTGTTATTACATTTTTTTAAAATAAAATTTGAGGGTATACACTGACTACCTGAATTTGTAAATATGTTTCAACCTACGCGCTCCCATTTACATGGAGCATCTATCTCACTCCTTGCTTATCTACCTGAATTTGAGGGTATGTTTATTTGGGCGTTACGATTGCTTATAAGTTACTTTTTACGTAAATTGAGACACAACTCATCTCACATACTTACTTCGTATACCGTAAATCACTATTAAAAAGTAACTTATAAGCAATTGAATCGCTAAAACAAACATGCCCATTATTTTTGTTGTTATTGGAGCTCTACATATATGCCTCTAAAAATTTATTAAAATATTTACTCCTCAGATCCTATATATAAGGCCCATTTTGTAATTAGTTAGGATAGAAGGGAGAACTATATAATATTATTATATATTGATCTTCGTATATTTAAATATTTATTCAAAATTTATTTAATATAAACTCAGTTTATCATTAAATGACGTCTAAGTCGAAGCCCAAAGCCCAAAGTGTGATTGTCCATTTATTTGTTGGAGCCGTTTGCTCAACTGGCACCAAGTACCTTCTTTTTTTTTTTTTTTTTTGTCACCCGGTTCACCGGAGCTTTACCCTGACTATATCTGAATCTGACCCGCGTCACGCACCTGACTATAGTGGGAGAGTTTCCTAATGAGAATTTTCTACATACACAAAGCTTGAACCCGAGACCTTACTTAAACGGAACCAAATCGCTTACCACTTGGACCAACTCCCCTTGGTGCACCAAGTACCTTCTTAAATTTGACTTAACTAAAAGAGATTGAGTGTGCGTTTGGAATGGCTTATTTTTGTCCAAAACGGGCTTATAATTCGTGATTCACGGTATACGAGGTAAATATGTGAGAGGAGTTTTTTCTCGGCTTGCGTAATAAGTGCGTTTTTACTGTGCAAAAAGCTTAAACAAACACGCACTGTGACGAGTTCGATCTATATGATTGGTGCGCGAGTTTCTTCAATTGGGTGAGCGAAGGATGAAAAAAAAAAAGGCATCCCTCATCCAATTTAATAATTCATTGTTTCTTCTCATTCTCATAACTTGCTGATTTTTTTGGTCCAACGTAACTCGCTTATTGACCACTACATTAATTGATATTATTTATAAAGTCCAATAGGAACAATATGACTCGATTGGGCCCTGTGGAGCGTGTACGGTAAGTCGTTTGCGTTCATGTTGAATTGGGGGCAAAATTTTTCTCTGCTGCAACCCTCCTCAGATTTCTCTCTTTTACTTTTTCTTTTTTGGGTCTGTTTCCATCTTTTATCTCAAAACTACCTAGTTTTAAAATAACTAAAGTAAATAGAGCATTTCTTTTAAAAAAAAGAGAGTATGTAGTACTTTGAAATATTTTTCAGTAATATTCAATATCTCAACTTAATTTTTAATACACTTAGTATCCTAAAATATTTTTTTGGGACACCTAGTGTCTATTGAAAAATGCTTCAAAGTGCTGAATGCTAGATATTACGTGCCACTAAAAAATATTTTAATTTTCTGAATGCACTAAAAATTAATTTAGGATCGACTAAAAAATATTTCAAGGTGATTGGTATTTTTTTAAAATAAAAAAGTGTTCTCTTGCTTTATTTACTCCCAAAACTAACTACGTAATTTTAAGGTAAAAAGTGGGAACGGATGGAAAAAGAAAAAGAGAGAAGCGAAGTCCTCACCAAAAGCCCTACCTTGGGCGGGCAACACAAGATAACATTGCTCCTTGCTAACAACTTTATAAAACTCGAACAACTTTAAAGGGCTGTTTGGTATGAAGGATTTAAAGGGGATGAGAGGAAAGGAAAAATTTTTATGGGTTGAATTGAAAAAAATAGAGAAGCGGAGCTACAAAATTTTAATAAAAAGAAGATATAAGATAAAAGAGTAAGAAAAATTAATTAAAAACTTTGAACTCTACTTCTCTTATTTTTTTTAAATTAAACTCAAAATTTTTTTTCTCCCATCATTTTCTCTCCCGTCATACCAAACAAGCCTAAATGAAAGCTTTTCTTATATTTGTAAGACAAATAAAAATATGTAAAACCCAAACTGAATTATATACCTTCCTGCAAGTGAGCAGTTGAAGCGTAAAAATACATGCCACTATATTAATATTTTTTTGGCCATCCAGCACTAGATAATTAATAGAAGAGGCGATGGCCCCACATACACACACACACACATAATATAGTCCAACACAGCAAATTAAAGCAATTATATATACCACGAATAGGTACTTTGAATTAAACCATAGTTAGTCCCTTCCCCACAACCAACAGTACTATCATCACTCTTGCCTTCACAGCAATCACAAATCAGAGACCACACCCACCTTCTGGACATTCTTGTACGAATACCTCCTCGCGAAGAACACAAACATGAACAAATTCACAGTGGTCATCCCTGCAAGTAGCCAATAAAACTTATCTAACCTACTACTATTCAAATCCTTCCCAAACCAGCTCTTGCCTCCACTCTTCTCTGTGGCATGATCCACAATAGTTATCAACAAACTGCTTAAGAAATTCGCAGCTCCAATCACACTTAAATAAAGTGCTATCCCTAGGCTTCTCATTGAGTCAGGGACTTGGTCATAGAAATATTCTTGTAACCCCACAAGTGTAAAGCCATCGCCAAAACCAATTATAAGCAATTGAGGGGCTAACCAGAACACGCTCATGGAAAGTGGACCTTTAAGTGGGTCATTTTCTAAGGTTCG
The DNA here is from genome assembly GCA_963855925.1 of Inga laurina. NCBI lineage: Eukaryota > Viridiplantae > Streptophyta > Magnoliopsida > Fabales > Fabaceae > Inga > Inga laurina. The sequence goes on from OY979711.1 coordinate 59,293,165, forward strand.
AAGCCTCTTTTGTTCAACTAGGGCTGCTACTATCATTGTCACAATGGAGAATATCATGCCGAAGCCGATTCTTTGGAGGATGTTGATTCCTCGTTCGTTGCCGGTGAGTCTTCGAAGGAAGGGTACAAGGATCTTGTCGTAGAAGGTGACGGAGACTATCAAGCCTAATGCTGTGAGGGCGAAGATGGAAGCTGGGGGTATCTCAAAGTTGTTGATTTTTCTGTTCATGGTAACTCCTTGTTTGATGAAGAAAGTGGAGGTTTGGGCCACGCAGATTCCAAAGGGTAAAGTGAAAATCCAGATGGGAATCATGTTGATGATGAGCTTCATTTCTTCCACTTTGGTTACTGTTGCCAATTTCCATGGACTCTGCTTCTCAGCTGATTCTTCTTCCCTTGGATCAACGATTGCTGCCTTGTCTAGAAACCTGTTGCACCCACGTATTCAGTTCAAATTAAGGTCTAATTTAATCATCGTTTAATTTCACCAAAAGCTAATTCGGATGTATAGTTGAGGAATTCGTTGATATTTGATTAATTTATTTGACTTTTGTTTTTAAGTCACAAGGTCACATGTATCTGCCTACTATAAGCACTATAAGGCACTAAATTGGACACTTTTCTGATGGGGATTTAAACGCTGATTTGACAGATTGTGAGGAGACAGATCCCTTTTGGTATTTGTTTTTGACTTTTTGCTTAAACATAGAAGGGCTTATTTGGATTAAGGTTGGTAAAAGTGAATAACTTTTGTAAACTGAAGTTTTCATAAAAGTTAATTAGTATAATGTGATTATATTTCAATAATCATTTATAAAAAAGTTAATTTGACAGAAATTTATTTGAATAATATATTGAAAAGTCAGTTTCTGAATATTTAAATAAGAAGAAATTTCAAAAACTAAGAACCTAAAAAGAATTGTTTCAACTTCAATTTGTCTTTTGGTTCAAAAACTTATTTTGTCATAAGCTATCTTCAACATCACATGTAAAAGCCTAAGTGACTTTTGGTGGTGAAAAAGACATTTTAGCATCAGAAAAGGTAATGCCAAACAATCACTAAGGCTATTACAATGGTTTTATGTTTGGGCCTAATGGGCTTAACTTCAATTATATTCCTTAGGCCTTTACAGTCTAGTAAGGCAACCTCTTGTGGGTTCACATCAAGAATATTAAAATAAATATAAACCATTTTGGGCTTCAGTTATGGGTTCAACTTCTAGCTGTTCAATGTTGGGCCCAAGAATAATGGATGTGAGGGCACATAATTTAAAAACTTGTTAAGCTTTTGAGTATAATGAAAATGATCAACATTTTTTTATTGTTTTTGCTGAATTGAAAACATATTTGTAGTTTGTTGTACTTACTTGAGCTTGTGGGTGTGACACAAGACCCTTTCACCGGTTCTACCAGATTTGGGGACTTCATACAACTGACCAGGTTGGGAAGGATATGGAAGCTTTCTTTTGGAAATGGCAGCAACAAGAACCTGCAACAATGGAGTCAAGGGACTACCAGTGGGAGTCCTATAGCGATAAAAGGGCCTTCCTGCAATAAAAATGAGCAAGGAAACGGCCATGACCGCTGTAAGGATAAGATCAGCAACACCCCAATTCACATGGTCTTGTACATAAACAATGAAGGTCACTCCCAGAATGAGGCCACTACAAAGACCACAGCTCCACCAGTTGAAGAATGACATCTTCTGCCTTCTCTCCGTGGCATGGTCGTCGTCGAACTGATCGGCTCCAAAGCTCTCCAACGAAGGTTTGTGGCCTCCAGTTCCTATGGAGATCAAATAGATTGCGAAGAAGAAGGCCACCTCGTGTGCCTTTCTGGGTTTGGTGCATGCAGTGATAGCAGTATCAGTGTCACATGGCTTGAGGGCTGGCAAGAACCATGATAAGGAAAGCAGGGCCAAACCCTACACATATATACATGACTTCTGTGATTAGAAAGGTTAATGTAAAAATGAAGGGTTAACTAGCATTCAACATCTAAAATTTTATTTCTTGTAGTATTCAGTATCTTAAACTAATTTTGTGTATCTAACACCTTTAAAAAGTATTCCCAATAGCACTCACAATCCCAAAGTAATTTTTAATATATCCAGTACCCTAAAGCTTTTTTCCAGTAACACTCAGTATCTCAAGTTCATGATACTTATTGCAACTGAGAAAAATATTTTAAGGAAAAAATTATACCAAAAATTACTTTATGATAGCTGGGTGCTACTGATAACATACAGCACCAAAAATTAATTTGGGAAAATGAATGCTACTAGAAAAATATTTTAAAATGCTAGACGCTGTTTAACAGAAAAATAAGAGAGCTGGGAGGTTTTAGTATATATACGAGGAGATAGAAGATGGAAGAAGCGAAGACGGTAGAATAGCGACCCAAGTAGGCATCGGCAACGAAGCCGCCAAGGAGGGGCATGAGAGTGGTGACGCCAGACCAATAGTTGACGTTCCTGGCTGCAGTTTTGAGGTCTTCATGCATCACCTTGCTCAGATAAATCACCAAGCTTGTTGCTATGCCGAAGTAGTTCATCCTCTCACTGAACTCCATTGCTGCATCATCCAATATTCATTATTTTCATAAACAAATATATCAGACTCTTATAAGATAAGGCTGCGCAATGCATAAGGATCTCATCAGGTGGGGTTTGAGGAGGAATATATGTATGCAACTTTACCCCAAAGACAAGGAAGCTGTTCCCGGATTTGAGCTTATAACTTTCAGGTCATATGATAGTAATTTTACCATTACTCTCTAAGGCTTACCGTTAATTTTTATTCTCCGTACACCAATTGTCTTTGACATATAGTCAGCACATAAAATTACCAAATTTTTAAAAAAGAACTTTTCTGTTGCATTATATAGATAAAAAGAATCAGAATTAGGAAAAAGAGATTTTTTCACCCCTAAAAATTAAACATCTATACTGCTATGCTTTAATTTTCTTTTTGTTGTTACAAAAAGTACTATTAAGAATCACTTTCTTGACCAGCGCCACTAGGTGCAGTGGTCACCTACGTGGCCTTAGGCCATTCCCCCCTCCCCTACATGGGTTCGATCTCGTGCCACTATATAATAATAATAAAAAAAAAAGAATCACCCTCTTGAAATGTCTCAATCAGGGATCACCCATGTTTCACTAAGAAGGTCATGTATGTGTTTTAGTCCATTCACCTGGATTCCCCCGGGCCACACAATTCAACCATAAATGTTAGAACTCACAAGTGAAAGTGAACGCCACTATATTACAATTGGCAAGAATCTGATGAGCACTTCCCAGTGAAGACAAATTCATTGTTTCATGACATACAATATTTATATATGCTTGATAGGATTCAGATACAACCATGCATATTACTTGAGAATAATTAATGAATTGTAATACTGAATAGTCTGTCTTCAGAATCTGCGATAGATAGGGTGTGATAGATATATCCACTGATGAGGGGGAATAAAGCTATATCAACTAATGTAGACCGCACGTATCCAATCCTTAAACTTAGTACACACATTTAATTTTTTAACAAGGTGTGCATCTTAAAAAAAGGAGAAACCATAGATCAACTTTCTAAATCTATTCTGTATATAATATAATCAAGATTTGTGTGGCTGTTATCTCTTGTGGCACATTTAATATACCAAGGTTTTCTATAGTGGAAGTGGGAGCCAAAACTTTTTGTGGTCATGTTGACTCATGGAGCTCCTCATGAACAAGACACTATCTAGGAAATTCAAAGCCATGTGTCGTTGCAATTAAAAAGAAAAAATTCTATATATATAGATATATATGAAGCTTATTTATTTGATGATATATATATGTATAGCTTAACTTCTTCATCTACAACCAAGCAACGTGCACATCCAAAATTATGGCCTTCACATGGGATCGACCATGGCTTGGTAAATTATTATGGTGCATACAATTTTGATAAACATATAAAACGAAGGTTTTCGATCTATTTTTTGGGCTTGTAACTAAAAAAGAATTTTATAGTCGTGTTTTCTGCTTATCACATGGACAAAGGGTGCATTAATGTTTTATTATTATTATTTTCAGGACAGAAAAGGTCGAGCACTTTATATATGCATATATATATATATATATATGTATGGAAGTTAAGAGTGGCCTATTATTGTATATATAATCGTGGATATTCAGCTCCCTGTTACGACTCCTACCTATCCCACCACAGAGTATACACAAAAAAAAAAAAAAAAAAAAAAATTTACAAACTTATTGAACTCTCTCAAATCTAAACATGTTATATATATATTATATATTGAATATAAAAAAATGCATACGTAACTCAATACTTTTAGAATCGTTCTCTTTAATCTTGCATCTGAATGTCGCCATTTATAACTCTATAGATTTAGAAAGATTTGGTTTTTCTTTTTGTTTTTAAATCGCGTCAAAATCCAGTGAAATATTAACATATTCTATTCAAATACGTCAAATATGATGGTTGAGTCCATATGAACTTTAGATCATATGTAAACAATTTTTCTAACTGTTGAAACTTTACAACAAACCTCTATAAACTTTTATATAGATCAGATAAGTTTCATGCTTTTAGTTTTGTTCATTATTTATCTGCAAATTGCTTGAAATTTAGAGTTTATCTGCATATAACCCAGTTTAAAGGGGTTATATGCTTACAAAAATAAAATTTAAGCGATATAAAATTAATAATTTGATATTATCTATGTAGATTTAAAAGTTTAGAAGGGTTTTATTATTAAGTTTTAAAGGTTTAAAAGATTATTCGGACATGAAAGTTTCATATTATCTAATCCTGCATTAGTTATCATGTTCCGAGCTTACGCTTGAAAGGAGAGAATAATAGAAAACTTAATGGAAGAGGATACTCTAAGAATTCTTTTTCTTCTTTTCTTCTCAGAATCCCATCTCCACCCTTAGATCAATAAATAAATGATTCAGATTTAGTTTTTTCTAAAACTATGATTATAGTGTTTTATAAATTAATTTTTTTTTTATATTGAAGTTATGAATTGTGTATATCATGTTTAATTTTAACACTCTAAATTTACTTATTTATGTTTAAAATAATAGTTTTATCGAATATTAAATCCGAACCATCCATTTTTTTAAATCTGAAGTGGAAATGGGATTCTGAGAAGAAAACCCAAACCCAAACCTAATATGTTCACTTCTTTATACTTGGTGGAGGATATAGTTGGTAATTTGGGCTAGCCGGTAGACTGCACATCAATCCGCCACAACCCACAAGCCAAACGGGTCAGGTTAGTGTAGCTTGCCCCTTGGCGGGAGCCCGCCTATTAATTTATTTTTTAAAAAATATTACACTCCTTTTTTTATACTCTCACTTCCTTTCTCTTTCCCTTACTCACATCACACTTTCTTTTTTTTAGATGTTTGCATTAAGCAGCAAATTTCATTCTCACTTTCCTTTTTTTCGCACCTGCTTACATCATAAAAATATATAAACACCTCTCATTTAAATTTAATAATATTAGAATAAATAAATATAATATAAAAATAAAAATATAAAATAAAAAGTATGAGAAAATAGTTAAGAGATAAGGGCATTTGGATTTATTTATTAAAGAAAACCAAAAAAAAAATTAATCAGGCCAGCCCCTCAACCCATTATAGCCTACGGTTGAATGGGGTAGGCCCAAGGGCACCAGCCCGAGCCCGTTACTAGTGGGTTGGGCCCGCGGGCTCTAACCAGTTTTACCTGCTCTAGTGGAGAAGGAGATAAAGAGAATAAAGTGCTTTTTAGATGCCTCTTTTTCCCCAAAAGTAAAAAACCATTGAAATTCCTGAAAGTTTATATAAAACTCTGCGTGCCATAAACAAGGAAATGGATTTGTATTTTCCCATTATTATATTCTCATTTTGGCTTAAGCAAAAGTCATGTCAATAACAATTTAAAATGCGTTGTCACAAACAATATCATGGCCATTTGAAATGAGTTGTCCTATTTATAGATTATGGATGGGTAAGCATATATATGCACATATATTAGAATACACCACAAATAAGCAGGCTCCACTTAATAAGTAATACTACTTCTAATACTTAATACAAAATCTAGTATGTAATGCAAACCAGAGATAGTAGAGCATATGTATTCATAAAGCAGAGTTTAGCTTGCCGTTGGAACGCTAATCTTTTGTTCCTTGAAAGAAACAGATCGAAAAAGAAAAAGAAACCAACTATATATAGCATCAACATAACAAAGTCTTATTCCACTAGGGTTGGCTACATGAATCGCATAATGTCATTGTGTTCTATTGAAAACCAACTCTTTAAATATATAACTATATATAGAACAAAACGAAAATTTCCTTTTAAGACTAAGATAAACGATTTTACAGAAACAAGCTGATTTGCTATATATTGCTTGACTGGAAAGGAAAACACAAATATATTGAATGGAAAGCCTGTTGAAAGATTTTTAAATACAAAATAGTAGATATTAAAGAGATCATGGCGCATGATGAGAATCAGAAATTTTACTAGAGGCAACCAAATAAAAGAAGGTAGCTATGGTGGAGCTTGAAGTGGGAATATTCTTACCGATAATGAAGAGTGAAGCTTTCCAAGAGCCAGTGGAAGCTCGAAGAGGAAGCCTTCCTTTATGATCTACTGAAGAATCATAAACCCACTTCATCTCATCGACTTCAATTTCCATTACTGCTTTCTCCTTCTTCTCCATAATCTTCTCCAAAGCTTGATACCTCAAAAAGCTAAAAAAGTAGCCTAGCCTCTCTCTGCTAGCTCAAGCACTCCAAATTAGCTTGGTGTGGTTTGTTTTTGCACACACAAGCCCTCCTTAGATAGAAAAGGATTTGCCTTTTTGACTTTACAAATCATCCGTTTCCATATCAAAAAATAATATTGTTTTTATTACAAATAATATAGCTGAACATCTCAAACTTTATTCAGTTTAGATTTTTCGAACTTTATCTCACTCATTCTTATACATACATATATATATATATATATAGTAATGATCCGATTTTTAATATAAGATCTCATCCGCAGTGTAAATTATACTACGAGTGAGATTTTATGTTAAGGACCGGAGGTAGTATATAATATTCCCTTCATTCCTATTTATAAGAGTCCGATAATTGAATTACGTAATTTAAAAAAACTGTTAAAATTAGTTAACAATAATAAGTATGTCTAAAATAAACTTTTTGCTCCAAGTATGCTTTTATTTGTGTGGGGTATATAAGAGAGAGAAATAGAATAAATATAAGTATCACTAACCTTTTAATTAATACACTGCATATAATCAATGAGGGGCAAAAATGAAAAAAAAAACTCATTAAATATTTAAACAATTCTTATCTTATTTTTATAAAAAGGTTTAAAATAATTTAAATTTTAAGCTCTTATAAAAAAAAATTGATGAGTATAATTTGGGGATCAACTGCCTCATCATTCCTAGTGAATAAGGGTTAAGGGAAAATTCCCTTTGAAATTCGGAAGGACTTGAGTCAGGGGTCATTATTAGTCAACGTCATTGTCATAATGGTATAGCATCCATGACCTATCTCCTTCATGGGTCCACATTTTGTTGATGTTTCATCCACCCAAAACCTAAAGCCACCACTCACTCACACAACTATTTATTTATACACTTTTTTTTTTTTTTTGGCATATAGATATACACCAATTTCAATCAGATCAGTTAGCGTACAAAACCTATTCCAGTGAGGGACAAAGTTATACTGCCATTTACTTTACTGCTACTCATGAAATGGCATAATTCATTGGATTCAACTTTATTAATTTAATTCCTTCATTAGTATTCATCGTTATATATTGGCTTCTGTAAGTTAGATGAACAAAAAAAAGTCATCAAGGGATGAAGTTGTAGTGGCAACTACTATTGTTTTTAACCACTACTATAATGGCACAGTATATTGACAAGATTCAGCTTCTCTGTTATAGTTATTCATCATTAACTTCGAAACAATAGATTGTGGCTAGTGAAAAGTACTTCACACCTTTAAAATAAAGTTGAGGCTTTGACTTTTTAGATGAGAAAAAATCACACTCAGAGAGTTAACTTTTTTGGGGGACATAAAAATTCTTGAATCTGAATTAATTAATGGTAGTGGATAGCAGATAATTGTATAAACGAACTTCTCCAACCTTAGTGTGTATGGTTTTGGCCAAAAAAAAAAAAACCTTAGTGCGTATGGAAGAAATTACTAAAAATATCCATTTTGTGATATGAAACTATACAAATCTTCACTTATGATGAGTTGTTGACGGAACAATGAAATAATACAAATATAGATTTGTTTTTCTAAAATACCATATTTTATTATGACTACCTTTAGATAGAAATTTTTTAACATGTGCAAACTGCAAACAATAGAAATATTTTAGAGAAAAACATATAAATTTGGGAGACAAAATAGTTTGGGGTCTTATAATATAATTTAAGACCAAATCTAATTCTCAACCTACTCTTATATTAATGACTAGAGATAGTATAAAAGAACTGAGACGTTTTTTCCCCAAACTACCTTTACGAGTTTATATAATTATTCAAATCCATTATGGATCAATATATATCGTCACACTCAACAGGAACGGTCACAAAGTTAGTACAATATCATATCGTATGTATAAATGTGTGAAGATAAAGAGATTATATTTATAGTTGAAAAGTGCCTAAGAATTGAGATGATGTACGGCATTCAGTGCAGTGGCTTCCATCCCAACATTGAAGGAAACGAGTGATTGTAGAGAGAACCAGATTCATGGGTGCTCGTCGCAATGATGAATAGGATGATGTTCACCGTTTATATACAATTCCAATGATATAAATTTAAAATTTTCAATTGATAAATTTTAAGTAAAAACATTATTTAAAAAATAAATAATTAAAAGATTATTTTTATTTTAGAAACTATATATTTTAAAATTTAAAAAAAAGTAAGTAAAAAATTGAATATAGACCGTCGACGTTAGATCTAAATGGCCTAGAAATTTCTATGCCCATGTCTCTTGACGAGCACAAAAACCTTTTCCGATTGTGGAGAGAGTGACGCATTGATCCTCCAATGATGCCAAAGTGAAATGTGAAGTACAAGCGTGGCTAGATGACGTTTTTCCATCGCCTAACTCATAACTTAATACCCGTCTGATTCATAATAAAAGATCTAATTAACTATTCTCTGGTTCTAAATTAAGATTCAGTTACTTTTTTTTAAAAAAAAAAAAGGTTAAGGAAGTTGAATAAGTTACTTAATCATATCATATATTATATTTCATTAGATTATATATCGGTTTATTAGTTATACAAATTAGTTTGAAAAAATAAATAAAATATAAATACTTTAAATTAATTTAATTAGCTTCCTTAATATCTCAAAAAGATCAAATCGATCTTGTATTTAGGACTGGAGGAAATAATTTGAGTAAATATAATTAAGAATGTTAGTTTAATTTATTAATATATATGATCTGTTTTTCTTCCAAAAACACCCAAATCATTTTTTTAATTCTCTTCCTCAATCTTCTACTTGATTATTATTGAAGGAATATCAATAGAGTTCATTTGAGAATAAATTGATGAACCGTATATGTGAAATAAATCAAACATTTAGTGCTAGGTAACATCAATTCCCTAGTTGCATTTGCCCCTCAATTATGAAAAAAATTATTTTCATAAATAATTTGAAGTAGAAAATCACCACGTACATGTTATAAGTATTTTTTTTTTTGATCGAGATACATGTTATAAGTTTTCAATAAATTAAAAAGATTCCCATTTAAGTAATTGTCTAATTGAGATTCAGTCCACCTTCCTGAGCCCCTGGATAGAGACACATAGATAGTGAATTATATTATTTATTTATTGGACACCTAATTTCCACCAAATAGGTGTTTCAAAAGTGATTGCCAACCACTACCAAGACGAAATTAATAAACTAACAAGAAATAATTAGGGCATATGATAATGCCTATTCCAATATTCAAAAGCCTTCCACCCTACACTTGTCCTTATGCATGAATAACGTGGGATTTGAAATGATCTTTATCTTGTGATTCAGATCACAAGTATTTGATTTGACATGAAATGAAATAGAGTATTAAAAATGTTTATTTGGAGAATAACAGTACAAAAGTAAAAGGTCATGCTTAGCTAATGATGATGAAAACAAGTTAAAGAGTAAATGAAAATAATATATGTTTTCTTTCTCATTTTCGGTAATTTTGAGTATTGACGGTTAATATAGTTTTACGCAACATGGAAATAAATATGTTAGTCTAAACGAATTGGGACGTTCTAAGGTTACTCTTTTGAACAATTCTTCTTCTTACTGGAACATGCCTATTAAATCATAAATATAAGTAAATCTTTTAGAATTTTTAGAAAATCAGTTTTTACTGTTTAAATGAATTGATTACTCTTTTTGCAGTTTATAAATAATATAATTCATCATTATCTATTTTATATTATGTATCAATATATTGATATGTAACTAAACCCCCCCCCCCCCAAAACACAAACACACACACACTCTCTCTCTCTCTCTCTCTCTCATCGCAGTTGATAGCTTTGCACATATTCTAACACTTACTTTCTGATGATGATTTAAACTGTGATTATTTCGACGGCGGAAAAAATGTGAGTATTTCAAATATACATATATGTATAATGTTTTTCGAAAAAGAAGAAGAAATTCATTCATATATGGCACAAATTGTGGTGACTACTATGGTGCATTGATGATGAGCACTGATTGTATAATGTTCAATATATTATATATGCTACTAATTATTAGAAACAATTCAAGATTGACCTGGAAAGGTTTATATTCTTTAGTAGCACCAAGAGTAATTAATAAGAAAATGTGTGGACGAAAATTAACAATTTTTGATGGCAATAATTGATTTGTAATCAAGTATTGAACCAGCAACAAGCTAACACAGTAATAAATAAAGGGTGAGGTCAACTAATTTTGTATGAGATTTGAGTGGAATAAGAACAAAAAAGTCATTGTGGCCAAAGCACTTGCAAGTTTCATCAATAAAAAAAATAAATATTTAGCAATAGTTTTAATTGAAGGGGTCAGCTAAATCTGAATATTTTTTAGGGGACAATCTTTGGTGGTTCTTGTTTCTGGGCTCAAATTGAAGTAAGAAGACTTTGAAACCAGGCAGTCAAACGTGCGATTGGGTACGGCGATTAGGCCATATAAACGCTAAACCATAACTGTGATGTCACAGTTCCCTTCCCTACTTGTTAATTTTTTTATATATAAATATAGTCATCTGTATCATAATGTTTTATTACTCTCTCTATTCTCATCAACAAAGTCATTCATTTCATAATTCATACCAATAATAACAATTCTGGTTGAACCATTTGTTTTACTTTTACTTATAAGACCCCACTCTATTCTATCCCATAAATTTATATAAAGATTGTTTTCAAGCTATCTATATTAATTACATATGTTAAAAAACGGTTTCATATACTCTCTCGTTTAGTTTTAAATACTCATTTGGATCTATAATATAAGTCATTTCTAATACCTCGCTAGAATCAAGACGAGGTGTGGTTGACTCATTAAATTTATCACAAAATGAAACACTTTTTCAACTCTTCTCATGTTTAAAAAATATAGAGAAATACTCTCTCTGGTTCTTTTTATGAGAACCCAAAATTTAAATTATCTTTATCATTTTTATAAAAACCCAAAATATTCACTTACATGGAGCATCTATCTCACTCCTTACTTATAAGACTATCGACATTATTATTGTTGTTATTGGAGCCCTATATATATGCCTCTAAAAATTTATTAAACTATTTACTCATCAAATCCTATATATGAGATCCACTTTGTAATTATTTAGGATAGATGGGAGTATTATATAATATTATTATATACTAATCTTCGTATATTTACAAATTTATTCAAAATTTATTTAATATTAACTCAGTGTATCATTAAATTACATCTAAGCCAAAACCCAAAGACCTAAACTATGATTGTCCCTTTATAAAAAAAGAATCATTTATTTGTGGGAGCCGTTTGTTCAACTGACACCAAACACTTTCTTAAATTTGGCTTAACCAAAAGATTGCAAGTTCGATCCATATGATTGGTGCGTGAGTGAAGGATGCACGAAAATAAAATAAAATAAAATATAAAGGGCATCCTTTATCCAATTCGATAATTCATTGTTTCATCTCATTCTCGTAAACTGCTAATTTTTTTTTTTATTTTTTGATAAAGTGCTAATTTTTTTGTATTGACCACTGCTTTAATTGATTATATTTATAAAGCCCGATTGGAATAGTATGACTCGATTGGGCCCTGTGAAGCGTGTACGGCAAGCCATTTGCGTTTATGTTGAATTAGGGGCAAAATAATTTTTCTTTGCTGCAACTCTCCCTAGATTTCTCTCCTTTTCTGTTTTTCTCTCTGTTTTCATGTTTTACCTCAAAACTACATAGTTTTGGGGCAAACAAAGTAAGTGGAGTTTTTATTTTAAAAAGAGACAATGTAGTAGCCTGAAATATTTTTCAATAATATTCATTATCTTAAATTAATTTTTAATACACTCAACGCCTTAAAATATTTTTTTAGGGACACCCAGTATCTATTGAAAAATACTTCAGAATGCTAAGTGCTTGATACTGTGTGCTATTAAAAAATATTTTAAGGTACTAAACATACTAAAAAATAATTTAGAATATTTCAAGTAACGGGTTTTTTTTTTTTTTTTAAAGAAGTGTTTTCCTTACTTTATTAACCCCCAAAACTACGTAATTTTAAGGTAAAAAATAGGAAGGAATAAGAAAAGAAAAAGTGAGAAGCCAAGTTCCTCACCATAAACCCTACCTTGCATGAACAACACAAGATAATATCGCTCCTTACTAGGACTCGAACAACTTTAGATTTCTTATATTTGTAAGACAAACAGAAAATCCAAACTGAATTATATACCCTCCTGCAAATAAGCAGTTAATGCATAAAAATACATGCCACTATATTAAGATTTTTTTGGCCATCCAGCACTAGATAATTAATACAAGTGACCATGGCCCATATATATATAATATATAGTCCAACAAAGCAAATTAAAGCAATTATACATACCACTAAGTAGGTACTTTGAATTAAACCATAGCAGTCCCTTCCCCACAACCAACAGTACTATCATCACCCTTGCCTTCACAGCAATCAGCGATCACACCCACCTTCTGAACATTCTTGTACGAATATCTCCTTGCGAAGAACACAAACATGAACAAATTCACAGCGGTCATCCCTGCAAGGAGCCAATAAAACTTATCCAACCTACTACTATTCAAATCCTTCCCAAACCAGCTCTTGCCTCCACTCTTCTCTGTGGCATGATCCACAATAGTTATCAACAAACTGCTTAAGAAATTCGCAGCTCCAATCACACTTAAATAAAGTGCTATCCCTAGGCTTCTCATTGAGTCAGGCACTTGGTCATAGAAATATTCTTGTAACCCCACAAGTGTAAAGCCATCGCCAAAACCAATTATAAGAAATTGAGGGGCTAACCAGAACACGCTCATGGAAAGTGGACCTTTAAGTGGGTCTTTTTCTAAGGTTCGAAGCCTCTTTTGTTCAACTAGGGCTGCTACTATCATTGTCACAATGGAGAATATCATGCCGAAGCCGATTCTTTGGAGGATGTTGATTCCTCGTTCGTTGCCGGTGAGTCTTCGAAGGAAGGGTACGAGGATCTTGTCGTAGAAGGTGACGGAGACTATCATGCCTAAGGCTGCGAGGGTGAAGATGGAAGCTGGGGGTATCTCGAAGTTGTTGATTTTTCTGTTCATGGAAACTCCTTGTTTGATGAAGAATGTGGATGTTTGGGCCACGCAGATTCCGAAGGGTAAAGTGAAAATCCAAATGGGAATCATGTTGATGATTAGCTTCATTTCTTCGACTTTGGTAACTGTTGCCAACTTCCATGGACTCTGCTTCTCATCTGATTCTCCTTTCCTTGGATCTACAATTGCTGCCTTGTCTAGAAACCTGCGGCACCAAAAAATTGAAACATTTTGGGCTCCATGTTGGGCCTAATGGGCTTCATGAAATAAGAAATTAAATGAACAGTTTGGGCTTCGCTATGGGTTTATATTCGAGCTCTTTAATGTTGGGCCCAATTATGAGTAATGGATGTGAGGGCACACAATTTAAAAGGTTGTTTAGCTTTTGAGTATATGAGCATCATGTGTGTTTATTTTTCTTGGATACAAAACAAGCGTAGGGCTTGTTTGAATTCACGTAGGCAAAACTTATTTCATCTCAATGGTATATGTTTTGCAAATTTAAGCTGGGGTATAAGTCGATTAGTATAATGTGATTTATATTTGAATACTTTTTCAATTAAAAAAAAGTTGATTTACCATAAGCTTATTTAGATGATAATATAAATGATTATCATGTTTTATTGTTTTTGCTGAATTGAAAACATGTGTAGTTTGTTGAACTTACTTGAGCTTGTGGGTGTGACACAAGACCCTTTCACCGGTTCTACCTGATTTGGGGACTTCATAAAACAGACCAGGGTGGGAAGGATATGGAAGATTTCTTTTGGAAATGGCAGCAACAAGAACCTGCAACAATGGAGTCAAGGGACTACCAGTGGGAGTCCTATAGCGATAAAAGGGCCTTCCTGCAATAAAAATGAACAAGGAACAGGCCATGACCCCTGTGAGGATAAGATCAGCAACACCCCAATTCACATGATCTTGTACATAAACAATGAAGGTCACTCCCAGAATGAGGCCACTACAAAGACCACAGCTCCACCAGTTGAAGAATGACATCTTCTGCCTTCTCTCCGTGGCATGGTCGTCGTCGAACTGATCGGCTCCGAAGCTCTCCAACGAAGGTTTGTGGCCTCCGGTTCCTATGGAGATCAAATAGATTGCGAAGAAGAAGGCCATCTCGTGTGCCCTTCTGGGTTTGGTGCATGCAGTGATAGCAGTATCAGTGTCACATGGCTTGAGGGCTGGCAAAAACCATGAAAAGGAAAGCAGGGCCAAACCCTACACACATATTTATGACTTTTGTGATGAGAAAGGTTGATGTAAAAATAAAGCGTTAACTAGCATCTAACATCTAAAAATATTTTTTCATTAGCACTCAGTATCTTAAACTAATTTTTTGTGTATTCAGCACCATTAAAAAGTATTTCCAACAGCACTCACAATCTCAAAGTATCATAAAGTATTTTTCTAATAGCGCTCAGTATGTTAAATTTATGGTACTCATTGCTATTTAGAAAAATACTTCAAAGGGAAAATTATACCAAAATTACTTTAAGAATATTGGGTGCTACTAATAACATTCTATACTAAAAAATTAATTTAGGATAATGAATACTATTAGAAAAATATTTCAGGATGCTGGATGTTGTTTTAATTAACCTAAAAATGAGAGAGCTGGGAGGTGTAAGTATATATACGAGGAGATAGAAGATGGAAGAAGCGAAGACGGTGGAATAGCGACCCAAGTAGGCATCGGCAACGAAGCCGCCAAGGAGGGGAATGAGAGTGGTGACGCCAGACCAATAGTTGACGTTCCTGGCTGCAGTTTTGAGGTCTGCATGCATCACCTTGCTCAGATAAATCACCAAGCTTGTTGCTATCCCAAAGTAGCTCAACCTCTCGCTGAACTCCATTGCTGCATCATCCAATATTCATTATTTTCATCAACAAATATACCAAACTCTTATGAGATAAGGCTGCACAGGGCATAAGGATCTCATCAGGTGGAGTTTGAGGAAGGAATATATGTATGCAGCGTTACCTCAAATGCGGAGATGCTGTTTTTCTATTTGAGTCCGTAACCTTCTGGTCATCTTATCGTTACCATTTGAGGCTTACAGTCAACTTTTATAATAAAAATGAAATTTTTATTTTCTGTATAATAATATTATTTTTGACATATAAGTCAGCACATAAAATTACTGAAAAAAAAAAGAAATTTTCCGTTGAATTATCTAGATAAAAAGAATCAGAATTAGGAAAAAAAATGGAATTTTTTTCCTAAAAATTAAACATCTATACTGCTATGCTTTAATTTCTTTTTGTTGTTAAAAAAAGTACTATTAAGAATCATCCGTTTGAAATGTCTTAATCGGGGATCATCCATGCTTGGAGAAGGTCATTTATTAGTGTTTTAGTCCATTCAACAGGATTCCCCCTGGGCCACACAATTCAACTACAAATGTCAGAACTCACAAGTGAAAGTGAACGCCACTACTTATTACAATTGGCAAGAATCTGATGAGTAATTCCCACTGAGCATCTTTAATTTTGAGTATAGTGCACTCTTAATTTTAATTTTCTCAAATTTCTTTCTTAATTCAGTCCTTCAATTATTATCGTCCACACTATCAATATTACCACTCATTATTTTCTCCATCTAAAAATTAACCTAATTAGAGACATATATAGCCAGGATTTAGACACATAAAAAAAGTCAAGATTAAGGATATATATAACATAAAGTTCGTATAAATTTGATAGGGAGTGAAAATATATAACATTTATATAGTATAAAAATAAAATAAAACCCAAGGGGTCATAGCTTCGCTGGTCCCCTTTATTCTCAAGTAACATGCATGGTTGAATCTGAATCCTATTAAGTATATATAAATATTGTATATCGTGAAACCATGAATTTGCATCTGAATCCTATCTGTGTGTGTGTGTGGCCAAGAAACAATGAATTGTCAGTCTTGAGAATCTGTGGCCATAGATAGATAGGGTGTGATGGATATATGATATATCCACTGATAAGAGGGGGAATAAAGCTATATGTATTAACTAATGTAGACCGCACGTATCCAATCCTTAAACCTAGTACACATATTTAATTTTATAACAAGGTGCGCATCTTAAAAAAGGAGAAACCATAGATCAACATTCTAAATCTGCTCTGTATATGATATAATCAAGATTTGTGTGGCTATTATCTCCTTTGACATATTTAATATAGCAAGGTTTTCAATAGTGGAAGTGGGTGCCACCACTTTACATGTGGTCATGGAGCTCCTCATGAACAAGACACTATCTAGGAAATTCAGAGCCATGTGTCGTTGCAATTGATTCAGGCTAATAACTTAACATATTGATCCCCACAACAGCACGAACAAATATATATATATATATATATATATATAAACCTTATTTATTTGATGATATATATATATATAGCTTAACATCTGATCAACTACAACCAAGTAACGTGCACATCCAAAATTTTGGCCTTCACATGGGATCGACTTTGACTTGGTAAATTATTATGGTGCATACAATTTCATAAACATATAAAACAAAGGTTATCGATCTATTTTTGGTCTTGTGACAAAAAAAAAAAAAAAAGTAGTCTTGTTTTCGGCTTATCACATGGATAGTGGGAGGAACCAAAAGGGTGCATTAATGTTTTATTATTATTCTTCTCAGGACAGAAAAGGTGAAGCACTTTATATATGCATATATATAATTAAAGTTAAGAGTAGCCTATTAATGGAATAATCAGATAATTAAAAATGTCTATATATAATCATGGATATTCAGCTGTTACTACTCCTACCTATCCCACCACAAAGCATACACACACTCAAAAAAAAAAAAAAAAACTTTTACAAACTTAGTGAACTCTCTCAATATGTTATATATATATATATATATTATTGAATATAAAAGATGCATATGCAACTCAATACTTTTAGAATAATTCTCTTTAATCTTGCATCTGAATTTCGCCATTTATAACTCTATCTATAGATTCAGAAAGATTTGTTTTTTTGTTTTTGTTTTTTAAATCGCGTCAAAATCCAATGAATATTAAAATATTCTATTCAAATAGGTCAAATATGATGGTTGAGTCCGTATGAACTTTAGATCATATGTAAACAATTTTTCTAACTTTTGAAACTTTACAACAAACCTCTATAAACTTTTACATTTATATAGATAATTTTCATGCTTTTAGTTTTGTTCATTATTAATTTATCTACAAACTGCTTGAAATTTAAAGAGTTTATCTGCATATACCTCATTCTAAAGGGTTTACATGCATACAAAAATAAAATTTAAGCGGCATAAAATTAATAATTTGATATTATCTATGTAGATTTAAAAGTTTAGAAGGGTTTTATTATTAAGTTTTAAAGGTTTAGAAGATTATTAGTACATGAAAGTTTCATATATATTATCTAATCCTAAATTAATTATCATGTTCCAAGGCTTATGCTTGAAAGGAGAACAATAGAAAACTTAATATGTTCACTTCTTTATACTTGGTGGAGAAGGAGATAAAGAGAATAAAGTGCTCTTCAGATGCCTCTTTTTCCCAAAAGAAAAAAACCTTTGAAATTCCTGAAAGTTTATATAAAACTCTGCGTGCCAAAAACAAGGAAATGGACTTGTATTTTTTAAATTATATTCTCATTTTGGCTTTAGCAAAGGTCATGTCTATCTAATAGTACCTAGCTAGCATTTCTCCATTTAGCTACAGTCTTCCTAACGCTTCAGTATCATTTATGATTTTACTCACAAACAATACCATGGCCATTTAGTAAGTAATACTAATTCCATTCCTTAATATAAAATCTAATATGTAATGCAGACTGGAGAAAGTAGAGCACATGTATTCATAAAGTAGAGTTTAGCTTGCTGTTGGAACGCTAATCTTTTGTTCATTGAAAGAAACAGATCGAAAAAGAAAAAAACAACAACTATATATAGCGGCAGCAACAAAGTCTTGTTACGACACCATTGTGCTCTATCGAAAACCAGCTCTTTAGATATATAACTATATATATAACAAAATGAAAATTTCTTTTTAAGACTCAGATAAACGATTTTACAGAAACAAGCTGATTTGCCATATATTATATTGCTTGACTGGAAAAGGAAAACACAAATATATTGAATGGAAAGTCTGTTGAAAGATTTCTAAAAACAAAATAGTCGATATTAAAGAGATCATGGTGCATGATGAGAATCAGAAATTTTACTAGAGTCAACCAAATAAAAGAAGGTAGCTATCTAGCTATCTAGCGTGAAGAAGTAAAAGAAAAGTGAAGTTTGAAGAAGTGGGAATATTCTTACCGATAATGAAGAGTGAAGCTTTCCAAGAGCCAGTGGAAGCTCGAAGAGGAAGCCTTCCTTTATGATCCACTGAAGAATCATAAACCCACTTCGTCTCATCAACTTCAATTCCCATTCTTGCTTTCTCCTTCTTCTCCATAATCTTCCCCAAAGCTTGATACCTCAAAAAGCTGAAAAAGTAGCCTAGCCTCTCTTTGCTGGCTCAAGCACTCCAAATTAGCTAGCTTGGTGTGGCTTGTTTTTGCACACACAAGCCTTCCTTATATAGGAAAGGATTTGCCTTTTTGACTTCATATCATCCGTTTCCATATCAAAAAAATAATACTCCTTTCAGTCCTAAATACAACATCCAATTGATTTTTTTTAGGGAGAGATTAACTTATGTTTGGATGGAATGAAAATTAAGAGGGAGAGAAAATTAGGAGAGAAAACTCCCAAAAATAATATTTTTTTTACCATTTATGGTAGCTTTCAAACCTAGTATTCCCTTTCCCTATTTCCCCCTCATTTTTCTCTCCATTCAAACATAGTATAAGAAAGTTAAATAAATTACTTAATCATATCGTATGTTATGTATCATTAGATTATATATTAATTTATAAGTTAGTTAAATTAATTTGGAGAAAAACGATGAATAGAAGTACTTTAAAGTAATTTAATTAACTTTATTAATCTGTCCAAAAAAATCAACTGGATCTTGTATTTAAAACCAGATGTAGTATTATCTTTTATTACAAATAATATAGCTGAGTATCTCAAACTTTATTCAGCTTAGATTTTTTGAACTTTATCTCATTCGTTCTTTTAAATACACTGCCTCCGGTTTATATATATATATATATATATATTATATCTGGGGATGAACTGCCTCGTCATTCCTAGTGAATAAGGGTAAAGTTAAAGGGAAATTTCCTTTGAAATTGGGAAGGACTTGAGTAAGGGGTCATTATTAGTAAACGCCGTTGTCATAATGGAATAGCATCCATGACCTATCTCCTTCATGGGTCCACATTTTGTTGATATTTCATCCAACCAAAACCTAAAGCTAGCACTCACTCACACAACTATTTATTTATACACTTTTTTTTTTTTTGGTATATAGATATATACCAATTTCAATCGGATCAGTAAATAGACAAAAACTATTCCAGTGAGGGATAAAGTTATACTGCCAATTACTTTTATCTTCTGCTACTCTTAGAATGGCATAATTCATTGGATTCAACTTCTTTAATTTAATTTCTTCATTATTATTCATCATTATATATTGGCTTCTGTAAGCTAGATGAACAAAAACTATTCCAGTGAGGGACGAGGTTATAGTGACAATTACTATTGTTTTTTTTAACATTACTATAATGGCACGACATATTGACTTGATTCAGTTTCTTTCTTATAATTATTCACCATTAACTTTCGAAACAATAGATTGTGGCGAGTGAAAAGTACTTCACACCTTTAAAACAAAGTTGAAGATTTAGATTTTGTAGAGATGAGAAAAAATCGCACTTACAGAGTTACCTTTTTTGCGCATAAAAAATCTTGAATCTGAATTAATTAATGGCAGCTAGTGGATAGCCAATAATTGTATAAACGAACTTTTCCAACCTTAGAGTATATGGAAAAAAATTTCTAAAATTTTTCATTTTGTGATATGAATCAATACAAATTCTTCACTTATGATTAGTTGTTTACGGAAGAATTAAATAATACTACAAGTGCTAGTTAATTAATTTGGCTGGTCGACTAATGAAGTTAGTTATGTTTTTTATTTTTAACAAATATAAGTTAGTTTTCAAAAATACCATATTTCATCATAACTACATACTCTTAGATATAAACCCCTTAAGGTATGTATATCATATGGATACTTTGGAAAAAAATTATAAATTTTTGAGACAAAGTGAATTGAGGTTTTATATTTAGACCAAATCTAATTCCTAACTAGCTCTTATATTAAGAACCAGAAGTAGTATAAACAAATTATAACACTTTTTCCATAAGTAAACTACCTTTACGAGTTTATATAATTATTCAAATTTGATGAAGACCTTTGTCTTAACGCCTTGGGGTCCACAATCAACAATTAAATCCAATCAATGCAATGTAGCACAATTCGGATCGTTTCACTTTGATAAGTCTTTATTTGAATTCCTAATCTAAGTGATAAAAACATGAAATTGACGAGGGAGAAAGTTTGAGGTTTTCTTTCTACAACTGCTTTGCAAAAAATGGTTAAATGCAATTTAAACTACTATTTTTAATATATATTTTTTCTTTTATAAAGATGGAAATGAATGGTGAAAATGAGTGAGGGAATGATGAGATAATAATGAAATGGATATCCTCTTTGGCAATGAGTTATGGCCTTGCTTCAAATAATATGGAGTTAGCTAGTTTAATTAAAATATGCTCAAAAGACCTTTTGGACTAACTTGAGTTAGATGAATTAAATTTCCCGTATTGGGTAAAACTTAGTTCTGAAACCCAATTCAAAACTCTAGCCCATTAAAGAACCAAGAAATTCATTCAAACTTATAATCTAATAACCAAGCCACCTTGAATTACCACAAAATTAACTGCACCCAGATTAATGTAATCAAAATTAAAGATACTAATAGCCCAATGTCAAAATACAAATCAAAGTTTCATAAGCCACAACCAATCTTCAAAACACTAACAAGAATTGAACATCCAATCATCATAAAAAATCATCCTAGGACCCACCAGGAATCAAAAATACAATGAAGGATAGAAGAAAGGTAGGGCCAAACTTCCCTATGAAGCTCTAAGCTCCAGCCACTGCTCACTTATGCCTCGAGGATTAGAAACTCTAGCCACGGTTAGCCATCAATGGAGAAGCCACCTTCGGATTTGATACACCAACCATGGAAGAATGAGATTGATGGAAGAATTTAAGGAATGGAAAAGGACAGTGTAAGTTACGAGGAATGGTGGTTTGGTGGTGGAAGATGGGAAAGATGGGATCTGGAGGTCGGTATGCAAATGATGAAGAGGATGACGGTGAAGATGGAGAGGGTGGGTGAATGCGTCAATGATCAATGGAAGTGGAGACACAAAGATGAAAGGAAGGAGAACGAAGGTGATGATCAGAGCATAGTGAAGCTCCTCTAGTGTTCGCGGCTTTGGTTCCTGATCTGGTTCGCGGTATTCTCCCTTTCAAAATTGAAGAAGAAGATCTTCCAAATCACTGAAACTGACCTAATCCAATGTTCCAAATGCTATAGTTTTTCGTAGGCCAAACTGTCATTTTGAACATTCGTGGAATAAACTGTCATTTCTATAATTTGAGCCCCAAACTGCCACTTTTAGATTTAATCAAATTTTTCAAGCACCTATAATTAAAAACAATTAATCCAACATCAAATATTTTTAAAAATAAATGATTAAGAGTAATTATAATTTTTATGACAATTTTACCCTTTTAGTTCTAATTCAATATATTTACTCTTAATCCCAATTAATCATAAAAAAGGTACTCCCTCTAGTCCTAATTATAAGACAAAGTTGACTTTTTTGGAGAAATTAAGGAAGCCAATTAAATTACTTTAGAGTATTTATATTTATATTTTTTTCTTCAAACTAATTAATTTAACTAATAAACTAATATATAATCTAAGGATACTAAAAATATAAGCACTCTAAAGTAATTTAATTGGCTTCCTTAATTTCTCAAAAAAAAATCAACTTTATCTTATAATTAAGACCGGAGGGAATATTATAGATCAATATGTATCGTCACATTCAACAGTAACGGTCACGAAGTAAGTACAATATCTTGCCAAACGTATAAATGTGTGGTGATAAAGAGATTATATTTATTGTTGCCTAAGAAATGAGATGACGTACAACATTCAGTGCAATGGCTTCGATCCCAACATTGAAGGAAACGAGTGATTGTAGAGGGAGCCGGCTCTGTGGGTGCTTGTCGTAATGATGAACAGCATGATAGTCACCGTCTCTATACCTTTTATATACAATTTCAATAATTTAGATTTAAAATTTTTAATTGATGATTTTTAAGTAAAAAATTTATTTAAAAAATAAACATAAATAATTAAAAGATTATTTTTATTTCAGATTATATGCATTTTTTATTTTTTGAAAAATGAAAGTAAAAAAGTTGAATATAGACCATCCTTTAGATTTAAATGATCTAGAAATTTTTATGCTTATGAGTCATGTCTCTTGATGAGCACATACGCCATTCCCGATTGTAGAGAGAGTGACGCATTGATCCTCAATGATGCCAAAGCAAAGTGTGAATTGAAGAATAAGTGTTACTTGCTAGATTACGTTTCTCCATTGCCTAACTCATAACTTAATATTCATCTTATTCTTAATATCAGCCCAAAAACACACCTTCGTTCCTTTCTCATAAGCTTCCAAAATTGCTTTGTTCTATGACAAGTCTTCAATAGTGTAAACATGTCAAAGCTTTAGGACTTGATTATTATTATATATTCTTGAACCATCATAATCCACTCTCTTATTTTCTTCTGTGTTCTTATTTTTCCAGTAAGCATAGTATTCCTCAACCATGTGTGAGAGTGAGAGGATATTTTCAATAAATAATTTCAAAACCAATCTCCAATTCCTGAAAAGCATGAGGAAAATAAGGAGGGTATGTAGGCTCTGATTTTTTTCCAAACCTTTTTTATATTCTTAGGCTTTCCTTAATTATAGTTGGATTATTCTTCGATGGAATATATATAATAGATGCATTTGCCGCACAATTATAAAAAAAATATATTTGTATAAATAATTTGAAGTAGAAAATTATCACGTACGTACATGTCATAAGTTTTCAATTAATTAAAAAGATTTCCTAGTTAAGTAATTTAGATTCAGTCCACCTTCCCGATCCGCAGGATATTGACAGAAAGATAGTGAATTATATTATTTTTTAATTGGACACCTAAGTCCCACCAAATAGGTGATTCAAAAGTGATTGCCAACCATTAGCAAGAAAATTAATAAACTAACTAAAAATAATTAGGGCATATGATAATGCCTATTCCAATATTCAAAGGCCTTCCGCCCTAGCTTGTCCATATGCATGAAAGAACAATTTTGGAATTGAATTGATATTTATCTTGTGATTCAGATCACAAGTATTTGATTTGACATTAAATGAAATGAGTATTAAAAATGTTTATTTGGAGAACAACAGTACAAAAATAAAAGGTAATGCTTAGCTAATGATAGGGATGGAAATAGGTCAGTCCCCTAACAGGGGCATACGGCCTAATCTACATAAAGTCTAGCCTATCATATTTAGTGATCTAGGCCTATTGTTAAGTCTATTTAGATAAATAGGCCAGATTTATTTTCATAAGGCTTAGCTTACAAACCTACAGGTCTGACTTATTTAATTTTTTTTTTAATTTATACTATAATATAAGAATATATAATGTCATCTAAATAATTATATAAATTATTTATAAATTTATCAACTTAACCTTAATTCTAAATTTCACATTTCATCGTTATTGCTCTCTACCTTTACTTTTACATCAATCATTAACCCCCACCTCTCTTCTCTTTTATAGTTCGAGATGACAATGCTAACTCACTCCCTCTCCCTTGATTTGCGCCGCCGTCCACTAAAACATAATAATTTATATGAGTTTATTTTAATGCCAAATGAAATATTACAATCTTAGTAGGAGGAGTTTGTCCCAATTTATGTAGGAACAGTAAAAGAGATAAACTCTAGTTTTACATCTTACTTGTTATGCATGGTCAATTTTTAAAAATATATCTCATTAGTCAGCAGACATTAGTTTTTCTTATTTCTATTTGCTCGAACAATTGTTGTCTCTTTCCTTACTAAGCCTTTATATTACAACGAAAATGGATGCTAAACTTTTAAGACATAAAGTAATATTTTAACTAAGCGTGAAGGCGGGTTATATATGAGTTTAGATGTATAGGTTTTAAAGGCCTATATTTTAAGTAGATTTTTAAACAAACTTTTGGCCTTGTCAGGCATTTTGAAGGTCTAGGCTTTAAATTTTTGTTACAGGCCCAGGCCTATTTAGGTAAAGCCTAGCCTAACATAGCTTAGTCTATTTCCACCCCTAGGTAATGACGATGAAGACAAGTTAAAGAGTAAATGAAAATAATATATATGCATTCTTTCTCATTTTCGGTAATTCTGAGTATTGACGATTAATATAGTTTTACGCAACAGG
Source organism: Inga laurina (assembly GCA_963855925.1). Classification (NCBI taxonomy): domain Eukaryota; kingdom Viridiplantae; phylum Streptophyta; class Magnoliopsida; order Fabales; family Fabaceae; genus Inga; species Inga laurina. The sequence continues at coordinate 59,318,548 of OY979711.1, forward strand.
GAAATAAATGTGTTTGTCTAAACGAATTGGGGCGTTCTAAGGTTACTCTTTTGAATGATTCTTCTTCTCATCGGAACATGGCTATTAAAACATAAATATAAATAAATCTTTTGGAAATTTAGAAAATCAGTTTTTATTGTTTAAATGAATCGATTACTCTTCTTGAAGTTTATAAATAATATTCCCTCATGTATTTAATATAAGAGTCAGTTAACCTTTTTTAGAGATATTAAGAAAAGCTAAATAAGTTATATTAAAGTATTTATATTTATTGTTAATCTTCATACTATTTGCTTGACTTTTAAACTTATATACCATCTAATAGCACACAACATATGCTATGATTAAGTGATTTATTTAACTTTCTTAATATCTCTAAAAAAGTTAACGAGTTTTTATGTTAAGAACAGTATGAGGTAATATAATTCATCATTATCTGTTTTATATTACATATAAATATATTGATATGTAACTATAACCACCCCCCCCATAAAAAAAAAAAAACACACACACACACACACTCTCTCTCTTTTATCACAGTTGATAGCTTTGCACATATTCTAACACTTACTTTCTGATGATTTAAAATATGATTATTTCGACGGCAAAAGAAATGTGATTATTTCAAATCTACATATATGCATAATCTTTTTTTTTTAAAAGAAGAAGAAGAAGAAGTTCATGCATATATTGCACAAATTATGGTGACTATTATGGTGCATTGATGATGAGCGCTGATTGTATAATGTTCAAAATATTAATGTATACTACTAATTATTAAAAAACAAAATTGAAGATTGACTTGGTAAGATTTATATGATGATAATAATTCACCAAGAGTAATTAATAAAAAAATATGTGGACGAAAATGAACATTTCTTGAAGGCAATAATTGATTGGTAATCGAGTAAGGAACCAGCAACAAGCTAACAAAATAATAAATAAAGGGTGAGGTCAACTAATTTTGGATGAGATTTGAGTAGAATAGGAGAAAAAAGACATCTTGTGGCCAAAGCGTTAGCAAGTTTCATCAATAAAATATAAATATTTAGCAATTTTTAATAGTAGGGGTCAGCCAAACCTGAATTTTTTTTAGGAGACAATAATCTTTGGTGGTTCTTGTTTCTGGGCTCAAATTGAAATAAGAAGATTAAGAGCATTTTGAAAGAGTTAAATGATGGAAAACATTTATGCCACTGCTACAAGATATAGATTCTACTACCCCAAAAGGTATCCGTTTTTTTAAAAAAAATGAAATAAAAAACACATTTTTGTAGTTTTGGGTGGGAACTAAGTAATTTTAGGCACTTTAATTTGAATTTAGAACACCTAAAAGCATCCTTTAGACTCTCAAACTTGAATTGTGATACCTAAAGTGTGTTTTTAGGTGTCCAAAAAAAAAAAAAAAATCAGAAGCCTTGCTTTAGGCGTCCCTTTTTTTTAGACACCTAAAATCACACTTTAGGCAATATATATAGTTTTACTTTAGGTGTCTCAAATTCAAAAAGGAACGCCTAAAGATAGTGTTGGGCAGTGAAAAATATAAATGATTTTTTTTTAAAAAAAAAAAGAACCTTTAGGGGTCTCTTTTCTTAAAAATGGACGTCTAAAGTCACTTACGGCATCTCTTTTTTAACGGACGCCGTATCTTTACTTTACTAAGTTCCCGGCATAGGAGTCTCCTTATTTTCAGACGTTAAAAGGGTTAAAAAATGAACGTTAAAAGCGTTGTCTGTAGTAGTGTATCCCTTCACTCTCTTGTCCATTGCAGCAAGTGCTAGCTATTTTCTCACGTGACTGCAGGATTTTATTAATTAATAATACATCTACCCATTAGGCCATATAAACTGATGACAACGTAAGTTTGCCACAATCTATACAATAATTAATATAGGGTTAAGGTGCAAATCTATACTCAAAGTATTCCCAGTTCCATGCACATCTGACACTATAAAATTTTATTGGGTGCAACAATCACATGGATGTTCCTAAATGGAGTAAAAATGTTATATCCGTTAAGTGTAATTAACATCCATTATTTTGTGATCTTTAGACACCACTACATTACATTATAGTAGCGGTTGTTAGGTATATGTAACGCACATGACGTTTGTGCTTCATTTGAAAGCTTTCAAATGTGAATTGTTATGTGTCACATCAATTAGGGAGAGGAACGAAAGACGTCTTATAAGGATCTGAAAACCTATCCCTCCCCCCACGTTTGAACCCCATAAGGGGTGATGTGGTCTCAAAGTAAATAATATTGAGAACGATGTGTAGTACATCTTACATGTACAGTTGCACCTAAGAAAATTTTAGAAACTCCATAGATTTGCACCTTAACACATTAATGTGTAATATAATGATGAAGTAATTAACATGCCCAAAAAAATAGAAAAAGAATATAACTTCAAAAAAATTTAATTAAAAGCTTTTATCTCCACTTTCCCATTTTTTTAGAATCTAACTTATTTTAAAATTTTACCTCCCCTCCCATCCATTTCCCTTTTGCCAAACATATAGTAAGATACTAAGTATATAAAAAAGAATCCAGATCACTTATTCATAGATGAAATATCAGGTTATATGTCTGGCATATCCAACCAGTGGAAAAAATGAAAAATTGGGCCATATATTCGAAATTCAAGAGACAATGGCATGAAATGAACAACACAAAATTCACGTAAATGTTGTATACCGTAAAACCAGGTAAAGTTATGCCTAGCACTATACTAAATAGGAGAATCTAGATGGTTTTACATGTTGACTTGTCTTAATTATATGATATTGCTTTGTAGTTTGTGTTAACTAGTGATTCGATTAATGGGACAAAATAATACCAAGACAATTGCATTATTTGCAATGTAATCACTGCATGAGGAATTCTTATATGAATCTGATTTGTCACGTCGTTTGTAGTCTAATCAATTAAAATACAACAATTCGACTAATATTAACCACTTTGTCCATTTAACGGTAGGTACGATTAGATCATCATTTAATTGTTTATCTCGTGCTAGTATTAGTAATTCCATAGTATTATTTAATGGAATTACTATTAACCACTTTGTCCATTTAATTTTGGAGGATGATTGAAAGTTGAAAGTTGAAAGTTGAAACTGAATTTGTCCATCACATCGCATATGGTGGTTTTTGAAGAATTAAAAACGTGACCAAATTAATAAATGTTAATATCGGGTTGACTTTCCAAATTCAATCTCATCCCAATTATTATTACGCCCACACATTAAAAATGGAGCTTTTCTAAAAGAAATTCCTTTTATTTGGCCACCCAAAAAAAAGTAATTCCATTATATTTTTGGTCCTTATTAGCACGTGCCACTTTCTTTACCATTGATGAATCTGCTCAAATGTGAGTAGGAGTTTACTTGAACATAGGGTGGTGGGAATAAGCCAGGTCTCTATCAGGTGCCCTATAGCCTGGCCTGTTTAGGGCCTGGTCTAGTATGACCTGTTTGTTAAAAAGGCTAGGCAAAATCCTATTTAAAAGCCTAAATATATAAATAGACCATGCCTATTTTGTTAAGGCCTAGCCTGTAAGTTTTGAGGTCTAGCCTATTTATACATTAAATAAATATATAATTATATTTATATTATATAAATAACACAATATATATATATATATTTTTCATTTTTATATTCTAATTTCAAGTTATAATTAGTTAATTACAGTCCTACCCTTACTATTCTTTTGGGAATTTGTCTTTGGAACATCCTCGATCTTAACTATTCGTGGTTGCATCTTTACTATTCTCTTTAATAATAATAATAATGTTTTATTTTGGATGATTATATTATTAGCTTTGAATGTTGGTGAACTCATTTTAGTAGTAGTAAGATTTTATTTTAATTATATGTAGAGACTAAAAGTTTATTTAAATGGTACAATTTGTAAATATTATGCTTTGAAGCATGACAAAAACCTACATTTATATAGGTTTTGATAAACAAATTCAACACGGCTCTACGATCGACTTCATGTGGCCATGATTATATCAACACTAAATTTCCAATTAAAATATCATAATAATAGGCAATAAGTTATTTTGGTTTAATATGAATATGAGGGGAAATTGACTTTAAACTTGAAGAAATTGCATTTATATCCGCTTCTTCTTCCTCTCCGGTTTAATGAATTAATATAATGGTCATGAATGAACAGTGATTGAAATTCTTGTCGAATCAAAAATTGTATGATTTGTATCATTAACTAAACAAAGTGTGTATCAACAAAAAAATTAAAGGAAAAAAATGAATAAATATAATCATAAATAATTACAATTTCAAATGAATCTGATATATTAAACAACAGACACACATACGGGCATAACTTTTAAATTCTCGATCATCGTAAGACGTGCCTCCTAAAGATGGGTAAATGCTTTAAGATATTTTCTTTCTCCCTAGCCTTGAGAGTTTATCACTCTAGCCAACTTACCAGTCCAATTATTAATGGTTTTCGTTGTTCGAAGAAATACAGATAACATATAAAGATTCAAACTTTAAAAAAGTGCAAAAGTTAAAGTATAGATCTTGAAAAGTATTTGGCAAAAAAAAAAAAAGATCTTAAAAAGTAATACAGGTCAAAAAAATATTAAAAAGTAAAGATTTCTAAATATTATTAGTTTTTTCAAAGTTATTATTGATATTCTGAATATTAATTTTTGGGCCAACTATATTCTGAATATTAATTTAAACCTAGCAAAACAAGTATATTTTTATAAAACTGAATTTTATTCAATGATTTTATAATCAATTTTCTTATGCATGCTTGCTAGCTTAATTATGTTATTCCAGTATTTATGAAGTTGCGTGAGTGATGAAAGAAAGAGAGTTTATTAAATCAAAAATTGGTTTTTAAAAAATTAAATTTTAAAAGATTTAAGTTGAATTTCAAGAACTTAGTGAAGTCTCAGGTTAAAAAAAAACCTCAGTTGGGGTATTTCATATTTTAACTTACAAATTAATATACTTATAAATTTTCTGATAAAGCTAATTATCACATTGACAATATAATTATTAGGGTAAATGCTGATTGATGATGATGATGATGTTTGTAAACAATTTTGCAAAAGCTACCAGTGAGAAAGCTAAAGTTATGTAAATGGTAAAGCAACTATATAATGACCCACCTGAGCATGTAAATATAGCTCTACATAAACGGACAAATGAGCTTTTCTTTTCTTTTCTTTTTCCTTTTCCTTTTTTAATCCTTTTGCTTTCATTTTATTCATAGTTCAGTGAGGGAGAGCTAACGTTTCAGGAAGAGCTTTAGGCCTTTGTGAAAAAGGAGTTTGTCAATATATATATCACTTTGGAATGCATGCATATCCCAAATATACATATTGGTACTGAGTCATATATCAGGACAGGATCACTTCTCTCATACATCCAATTAACACACAAAAAGGACATCCCCACTATCCTCTGACTTAATTACAAAATGTTAATATCGATTATTTAATATGTCTAACTCTCTCCTTTTTTTTTTTTTCATTTTTTTATATGCCATCTCATATTAATTACATATATCTCACCTTTAATTTTGGCCATTTTAAGAATCCATATATAACTTAACAATTCAATTTAATATATCTAAAAAATTATAATTATTTTTCTTTTAAAAATAAAAATTATTATTAAAAATTACTGTTTGTTTTAATTATCTTGAAAAAAGTATAAAACTGATCATCCAAGAATTTGATAGTAATTTAAACTATGAAAATAATTATAATTTTTTATTAAACTTTGAATTTCACAGTGTAATCACCATCTATATAAAATATAAAATTCATTAACTGAAAGGCTTACTATATTCATATGATATGAACAATGTGTGTCAAAAAGTAATTTTGTCAAAATCAAGGGATCTAATCTAACCTTTCAAAGGAAATTACTGGGTCAAAAATTATTAAAAAAACACTTTAAAAGAAATCACAGTCTGCACGTGCAGAGATAATATATAAAATGGGAAAAACCCAAATTTTCGAACATGTATATCCGCTGACTTAGACAACATTTCAAAGTGGGAACTCTGAAACAATGAGTTTTTCTTTCTGATGATTATAAATTGAACGAACCTATTCACTCTGCACCTACATGTGACACAGTTTTCCCTCCACTAAGCAAAAGTTCTCCTCATCTACATACCCTATTGATCAAAAAAAATCCACATACCCTATTAATTGGTCATCAAGGTTCTCTGATTTGACGTAAAAAAAATAATTCCACAAAACCCAAAAGTACGTCTTATCCCAAAAGTTAATAAATAATTTATGTGCCTGTTTTTATTAGTGGTAGAGAAGGAGTTTTTTTTTTTTTTTTTTTTTTTTTTTTTTTTTTTGCATATAGGCTTTTGGAAAAGTCATATAGAAAAAAAGGAGCTTTGTATATGTGATTTGGGTTTGGATTGACGGTGTCAGAAGTGATTTTTTTTTTTCCATAAAAGTTGAGAGAAGTAACTTGAATAAGCTTAACATAAAAGCCCTATTTATTTCATAAGCCCAGCCATCCCAAAAACTTTCTCAAACACATCAAATAAGTTTTTGGAGCTTTTAACCCCTAAATGAACTTTTTTTTGGCCTAAACAGGTCCCAGACAGACCCTATATCTAATTGACGGCCTTTAATTAATTAAGCATAAGCTTTGATGTAATTTTCATTATGAAGTAGGCAGAATCTGGAGAACATCTAATGACAGTGACATCCATTTTATTATTATTATTAGAAAACCAATATTAAAAGAAAGCTCCACTGAGTGCATACTCGAGTGTTAATTTCTGGAACAACATTGAGTCCTGAGGCCATAGCTAGCTGGCTAGATATGTACGAGTCATAATGTTGCTGGGAGAAAAGTTGAGGCAAGTCTGAGTCCAAAATATGTATGATAATCAATCCTCAAAACCGAGTGCAAATGGATATTCCATTATAAAATTTTTCAGTGTGTTAGGTACAAATTCAAGAAATATAATATAAGCATTACAATGCTCCAGAGAGAGAAAGATTGGAAATATTTATGCATATCCATGCTCTCAAGAACCACTAGCTTCCCAGTCCACGCATAGTAGAAATATATGTGCGCGCGCACACATTTATGTGTGGGTGTGTCTGTGTGTGCGCGCGCGCCCCACCATGTTCTAGAGAATACTGTCGGAAAAGTATAGCTAAGCTCTTACCCGATTATTTGGACGGTAGAAAAAGTTAGAGAGGAAAGAAAACATAGGAAGAACCAACATGCTATGATATTGGTTGATATATTAAGTAATCTCATCTATGTCTATGTAAGGAGAAGAACATAAATTTGAGTCTTAAGAAGCTCATTTATTGAGAGAGGGACAAAAATATTTTGCACTCTAAATCTCAAAGGGATTAGTATCAAATCAAAAAGTGGTTTTGGCATACCGTTACCATTAATCAAATAAAAAAACATGAAAAAAAATATGGGAGGATTAAAGTTTTCCCTTATTTGGATATGGGGAAAAAAAGTGAGCGGAAGGGGGAGAAAAAAAAGAGGGGAAATGAGAGTTTGGTTTCTCTCTACTACCCTTTTACCTCATTGAATGAACTTCACTGCCGTCTTCACTCCAACCAACCCTACTGATTTACTGTCTCATAAAAATATAAAACATATATATCTTTCAATTTATTTTTAAACATATGCACGTGTGAAAAATATGTTTTTAAACATAAAAAATTATTTGATTTTAAAATATATATAAAAATATTTTTTCATATACCTCTACTTGAAAATATTTTGATAATTTGTATTTTTATTTATTTTTAATTATTATAAATAATGACATGGGATATATAATATCAGGATATAAGGTTATTATTGTTATATTGTGACATTTGCCTATTTTTTCTCCTTATTTTTTCTTACTCATCTAAACAAGAGATGTGATAATATCATCTCTTCTATTTTTACTTCTCTCTATATTTTCCAGTGTTTTGGAACCTGGACCAGACAGGCTGGTCCGGCCCGGTGACCGAACCGGTTCACCATTTTCTTTAAATTGATTTTTTAATATTTTTCTTTAAAATTTCATATTAATAAACCTAAAATATTTAATTTCTCACCAGTTTAGTCCCGGTTTAACTCTGATTTGTTTCCGATATGACCCACTGACCCTTAACCCAATATCCCAACCGATCCAATAACCGATCCAAATTTCATAACCTTAAAATTTTCTCCTTCCAACCTTTCTCATGATCCAAAACGAAGCCTAGTCTAGTAGGCGCAACAGCAACGAATCTTCACCGAATAATCTCCTTGAACTAAACATGTAACAATAACATTGCATTCGACTTTTTCAATTTTTAATATATCACATATTTACCTAATATAATTAGATTTAAGAAATTGATTTAAGTTAGTTAATTTACATGTATTTTTAAAAACACCCTAATCATTTTCCTTAATTCTCTCTTTCCCCCTTCTCCTTAATTATTATTGAGAGAGCATCAATAGGGATAAATTAGAAAAAAAAAATAAATATGAAAACTTTATTTTATATTTAGAACTAAGATTAACTCCTCAAATATATCTTATAACTAAGACTAATGTACCGACAGCAACCGACACAAACATCGATCAGATCGTACCTTGAGTTGGCCTTCTGGTTTCGAGGTTTATAAATCACTTCTTGTTTATTTGCATTTTACTTCTCCATGTTCTGCTTTCATGTTTCCTGACTACATATATATATATATGCTAAACATATCTTAAATCAGTGCGTATACATGATCTCTCCCGTTATTAATATAAAATCTACTTCAACGAAAAAGTTGAACTATAATTAAATCTCATAGGAATCCGAGGTACTCTATAGCTTTACAATGATGTAGCGTCTATTTGTTATTTCCACACCCCCCCCAAAAAAAAAACCTATGGCTATACAAAATATGAGGGATAATTATAATATGATGTCTTAAAAAAGGAACACAATTACCAATAAGTCCCAATAATAAGTGAGCAGCATTTCATGTATTAGAACTTATCATTTTATGGAATGCCACGAGATCATTCGGTGATGCTTACTTCGTAGCATTCTTGTAATTCATCAAGCTTCGCTTGCCTTTGTATGCAAAAAAAAAAAAAAAGAACTTATCATTTTATATTCATTACTTATTATATGACATTTTAGTAATTACATTCATTGCTTAAGACCTTATAATGATTCTCCCAAAATACAATCTATATGGCTATATGTTACCTATCAAGTTTCTTAAAAATGTGGATATAGTCGGATGATAAAATTTCTCTTTATCAAAGAAAAAACGCAACTATCATTCCCATCCATTTATGTAATATCAGAAAGGAATTAAAGTTTACTGAAAAGTGAATGAAAGTTCACTCAAAGTGAAATGAAAATCTAGCTATTCAAATAACTATATTGAAGTGGTATAAGTTGGACCCATCTTATTTTAATCCAAAGCATCATAAACAATAAATTTACAATTTTTTCAATTATTACACATTTTTTTCTATTATAATTTTATTTACAGTGAGACTTACTCGATGTTTCCAAGCCAACTCACACTTCATATCATAAAAGTTGCTTTCCCATATTCCATACGAACACGAGCCTCTGATGATTTTGTAAGTGAATCCAAATGCATCACAAAACTCTGTGTAATATACAAAACATAGTTGAGATCTTGTTTCTTTCTTATTAGTTGTCCTCCCAATATTCTAATGCCTGCACGTGCATCTCCTTTTTAGCTTCTCTTATTTCTCAAACAAATACATTAATTATATTTAAGCAATTAAGTTAGTAGATCCACTGATCGGAAATTACCATTACGCCTCCTTGACTAGAAGATCTATTTACAACAATCCACACTCAAATCCTTCATTGCATCTTCAACCAAAAGTAAAGCCATACAAATTTATGGCTAAGCTGCATCTCCTTTAATTTCTTGGTTACCCTTATAATTAAATTATGCCGTGAGTAGTGTAGCCATGTCGGACTATGAACCAAACCCACCTGCGGAAGCACCTATTATCTGAAAACAAACCAAGCACAGTAATATTCCTTTGCACAAGAAGACTTCGATTGTGCCAACGTGCGAACAGGTTTTGGGTTCTGATGTGAGGCTAGATTTGTCGAAGCAACATCACCGGTCGTTTGATGGGTCGATCGCCGCCGGTATAGTCATTCTAGGAGGCCTTGCAACTACCTTCTTGGTGGCAGTTTTCTGTTCAACAACTAGCGTAAAAGTCTCTGATATTATCTTCTTCTTCTTCTTCTGGGTATTTCTTTTAATATTAAAGATTACAACATCCTCAAATTATGTTCAGATTAACCTATACAGAGTGAATTTTTGAAAGTTTTGTATGTGTTAAGCAAAAGAATAAAAGGATAATGGAACTTTATTAAAGAATCAAATGAGACAATGAACCCCGCTTGGTAATCAATTAAATGTTAGTTATCCTCTCTTTACGGGGTGGGGATTAACATGCCTTCACACTAAACCATTATGATGAGATTTTTTATATAGACTAGGGTCACTAACCTATAAACACTAGATCTTAAAGATTCTAATTTTATTGTAAAAGTAAAATTTAATTTACAAGTTGCAAATAATAATTAGTTTTACGTGAGATCAGAAACTGGAATTTTTAAAATCTATAAAAGTCTTGCAATTTCCTATACCTAGTTTCATTAGGGAGGAAAAAATATTATGTTAAATACTACTACAGTACCGTTATGCACTTTGGGTGTAATATGATGCTTTACTATTTTCAAAAGCATACCCATTAATAGGAAAACAATTTGGTTATCAAGAAAAAGATGTGTACTTTGATGGCCCTTTAGTAAATACTTCCTTCGATCCTAAATATAAGATGTAGCTGAGTTTTTTTTTTTTTTTTTGAAGAGGTTAAGTAATTAAAATATATTACCAAATTACAGTATATGTTATGGATTATTAAATTATATATTACTAGTTCATAAGTCAAACTAACTGGTTTTGAGAAAAACCCATATATACAAGTACTTTAAAATAATTTATTTTGCTTTATTAATCTCTCTTAAACAAATCAATTGGATCTTATATTTAGGATCAGAGATACTATTCAATACTACTCTCTAATTCATGTTTACGCTATTCTGATCTGGACCAAATTATTGATCTAGATTGATTTTTTTTAATTCGCAAAATTTAAACCCATGGCCTAACATAAGGGATCCTGAGTCCATTGACCCTAGCCAATACCCCGGCCACCATTGCTTAGGTTCAATCAATCGGGTTCTCTCAAGTATTTCACAAGACAATTATTTTCTAGCCATTCCAAGTTTGATTTTCAACACCAATTGATAATTATACATGGGTTGCTGAGTAGATGGAGTGATCAAGAAAAACATTATAGGAAGTCGTACGATAAAATCTAAAGGTAAACAATATTTTTTAGGAAAAAAAAGATTATTAATTGTTGATAAAGCCCAATAATGTCATGTAACTTATGTAACCGGCCAAAATAAATAGGATTAGGCTTGATGATAACTAAAAATGAAAATCCGGTGATAAGGCTTTTCTGTCGTAATCCCCAGTAAAAACACAATTGCCTAAAATAAGATCAACACGAAGGAGTATTTAATCAGTAGGAGAACTTTTACTGATAACACCACGCACTGAAAACAAGATTTGCGAACAAATATGACCACACAAATCTGAAGCAGCAAAAAAAAAAAAAAAAAAAAAACACTTATCCATATACTATTATAACCTTTGAATTTAAGAACTACTACCGTTGCTCCTAAATATAAGACCTAATTGAACTTTTTTTTAAAGATTAATAAAACTAAATAATAAGTTACTTGATCATATCATTTCTTATATATGATTAAATTATATATTAGTTTATAAGTAAGACAAATTAGTTTTAAGGAAAAAAATCATAAATATAAATGCTTTAAAATAATTTAATTAACTTCATTAATCTCCTAAAATAAATCAACTGAGTCTTATATTTAGAATAAAAGGTAGGTAGTGTGTCTGCACGCGCGCGCACATTTTGACAATGAAGTGATGATGAGCAGAAAATTTGTGAAGTCTCAAAATGTTGTTGTCCAGGGCAGATAGTATAAGAGGAAATTGTAATATTAGGAAGTTTCAATACAATGTCTCACAAGAGGGAAAGCAATTTATTTAAAATACCACGCTGAATTTCAGCATGAAAAGGGGCACCATTCATGAATTAACACCTGAGGCTATTGTCACAACAAAAGAAATAAGTAACATTATTTCATTTTTACAAAATAATTATATCCCAAAGTTGAAAATATTTCATATGTGAGCGACACCAGTGAATTAGCCTAAAGATGATGGTGTTAGCAAGTCTGCAACAAAAACCATTAGCAATGAAATGAAAGCACTCACATTGCCAAATGTATGGTCCACTTTCCTTCTCATCCAACGACTCAACCTCAGGCCTCAGCCTTGTTTCCACATGATCGCTTTATAGCATATGTCATTGCGCTTGGGTCCCTGCACTGCATCACACTAGATTGTAACAACGGGAAGACTGGAAGAGAGTATACGAGATATCTAATAAGACTAAATTTCAGAAGACCCCTGTCATAACCTAGGAGATTTTTTGCCTTGTACTATAAGCGATATTTTAAAAGTCAGACCAAATGTTAAGCTAGCAGACCACAATTTAAACAATCGAATTGGTCAAGCCGTTAGGTCGAGTCAGTGATGTAATAATTAAATTAAAAATAACATTATATACACCTATAGATAATAATATATATGTAGGAAATAAAATATCACATTATTAAGAAAATTAAATTTTTTTTTTATAAAATTGAATTTTCTAAATGATTTTCTAATTAATTTTTATTATGCATGCTTTCTAGCTTAACTTATTCCAGTGTTTATCAAGTTGAATGATGACAGAGAGAGAGTTTATTAATAATGAAAATCAAGCATTGATTTTCTAATTAAGTTTCAAGAATTTAGTCAGCTCTCGAGTCAAAACACATAAAGACTCAACCAGGACATGCATTTCATATATTTTAACTTATAAATATACTTATAAATTATCTATTAACAAAAATTTCACATGGAGAATAAAAAGATATATATATATATATAATATAAAGTTATAAACTCATATTTTACTGGTTAGCTGAATAGGTGATTGATGATGATGCTTGTAGAGTACTTTCGCAAAAGCTATGAGTGAGAATGGTAGAGTTATGAAAAAGGTAAAGAAAGCATATATGACCCACCTTAAACATGCATATAGCTCTACACAAACAATGTTTCCCCGGCCAAAAAAGGACTATATTCTCAATTTCTCATTACTAAACCAAAAGCAACCATAAACAGAGTTAATAAGGCATCATACAAGTAGCCTGAGAGATCTAGAGACAGCTAACAACACGTGAAATTAAACCACACTAGTCACATCAAACTAAAAGAAAGTTATCAAACAAATTCAAGGGCATGTTTTGCTGACTAATTGAAGAGACTCAACAAGTCTCCTTCCCCTACACACTTTAAGCGAAAGACACGTCGCTCTTATTCCTTTGAGTTCTCCAATTCTTATGGAATAAAAAATTGTGTTATGAATTAAAGAAATTGTGCATCAGCAAATAATTAAAGAAAAAATGAATATATACATCATAAACAATTCCAATCACAAATAAATTTATTATATAAAACAAGAGATGCACGCATGTGTGTCTTCACAAAAAATTATTCCTCAAAGTCTTGAATAGATGTTTTCCTTTTTTCTCCTGTTGTGAGGAAGACATTATGTTGAGTGCAATCAAATGTAAATAATAGCATGCATATATGTAACTTACGTGGTTTAGGTCAACTTCGCTACAATCTACTCCTTCTCCTGCACTTCTGCAAAAGTAAGCTCAAGACACAAATACAAGGGTCAATCGCTTTATTAGTCCCCTTCACCATATCGATGTATCTCTTTGTTGTGGCTGGCATGTACACATGACACATCAAGACATCCTTCAATAGAAGCATATTTTTGGCTTTTCACCGCATCAACGAATTCATCTACATCCCTCTGGAACTTGTCCTCTGTGAAGAACTTCTCTATATGCACCCACTTAGATATTGCTTGTAAGCAAGAAGCATCACAACCAAAGGCACTAACATTTGTTAATAAATAACACGATTATAATTGAATAAGATAAGCATTTTCTCCATATTTTTCTTATTTGACATAGGGTATCTGATGAGAATACTAATACCATATGACATCATAGTACTATATAATGCCATGTGGTATCAAATCTCTGATATCAAGTGGTATTATGGTTTTATCAAACTATTTCTTTCTTTTCCATTCTCACCTCTGAAACAATATGGTATCAGAGATACCACCTAGTGTCATAGTTTTTGACTCCATGGTTAATTAAGTGTCAATTGAGAAATTGATTGGGGTTACCTGTGTGAGCTTCTTGTTTTGTTTTTTTATTTAAAAAAAATTGTTTTTGCAATTTTTGTTTTGCTAGATAGTTTTGGTATTTCATTGTCTCACTGCTTTCTTAATAATTGTGTATGTCTGATCAATTTGAGAAGACATTAGATCATTCCTCTAATCTTGAATTTGTCATTGACTTAAGTGATTGTGCTTCTCAAGGTACCACTATGGCAAATAACGGTGATGGACAACCAAGGAGGAGTACTATCAGGGATGTGACAAGATTAGATGTTACTATTGATCCTTTCAGCGCTGCATGCCCTAACCTTAATGTCAATTTCGAGCTTAAGGGACCTCTGCTTGCTTCACTACCTCGCTTCCATGGCCTTGAAAAGGAAGACCCTTACAACCACCTCAATGCATTACACGTGGCTTGCTCAAATATAAAGCATGTTGGTGCTCGCCTAGAAGATGTGCAACTAAAGGTGTTTTACTTCACTTTGGAAGGAAAGGCGAAAGAGTGGTATATGATGCTACCAAGGCATATTAATAACACTCTTCATTCATGGGTAATATGAAGAAAGCCTTCTTGGAAAAGTACTTTCCCGCTGTAAGGATTGTTGAGCTCAAGAAGAAGATTTACTCTATCAAACAAGACCCCTTGGAGTCTTTCTATGAGTATTGGAGCCGATTTCAGCAACTTTTGGCTTAGTGTCCACACCATCAAATCAGCGATGAGCAATTGATTCGATACGTTCATGACAGTCTTCTACCTAATGAAAAGGGCATTCTGGATGCTTCAGCTATAGATTCCTTAGAAGATTGCACTGTAGAGGAAGCATGGGCTCAAATTAAAATGAGAGCTCAAAACACTCAACAATATAATGTGAGAGAGATCAAAAGTGTCTGTGATATCGGATCCAACCAAAGGATGGTCTCACTTGAGTCTAAAATAGATACACTTACTTCACAACTTTCTCTCATCACCGCTGAACTTCAACATCTAAGTACCTAACAAGCAATTTATTCTCCTACTTCACAAGCTCTTGTTGCACCTAGTTGTGATAATTGCGGTTCAGTGATACACATTACAAGCATGTGCCCTAATCCTCATAAGGAAGTCAATGCTATGTATCAATGACGGCCCAACCAACAACAAAGATGGGACTTTAACACCACCACCTACAATGAAAATAGAAGGCCTAATCCATGTTTTGGTTGGAGGAATCAAGGAGGTTCATCTTATCAAGTCCAACCATATGGGTCAAACCTTGGGCAATTGGTGCCTATTCAAGAGCCTAAAGGTGATGAGACTAATCAATTATTGAAGAGCTTGGCCGCCTGAATTGCTAGCATTGATAACCGGATGATGGATGATAAAGCTTTGAATGAGGTCAATTCTCTTCTATCAATGCATCTTTACAAAAGCTACACAGTGATAGGGCCAGTGATAGTACTCAAATGGCTTATATGTACAATACATTTGAAGAGTTAGATTTGAAAAATAACACAGTTTAATTCCACTTAACCCAATTCTCCAATTCCTTGAGTGATGTGCAGGCTAAGACCAGTGGTTTTATTCCTTCAAACAATGTCATCAATCTCAAGTCCCTAAATGCTATTGAATTGAGGAGTGGCAAGAAGATTCACTTCCCTGAAGAGATTGATAATGAAGTGGATGAGGAAATAGAAGTTGAAAGTCCACCGATGAGCCCAATGAAGCTTCCAAACCCTGAGAGCTCCAAAAAGAAGGCTATTCTTGAAAAGAAGAAGGACAAAGCAAGAAAATGCATGATGAACAAACTAAGAAAGAAATGTATGACTTATTTGGTAAGCTGCATATCAATGTTCCTTTCTTACAGTTGGTCAAGTCTATGTGCAGCTATTGCAAATTCCTGAAAGAGCTTTGTACAAATAAGAAAAATTCAAACCTAATGAGAGAGTCCAAGTTAGCTCTAATGTGTCTACCCTATTCAAACCTCAAATCCCTGATAAATGCAAGGATCCTGGCTCATTTACTACACCTTTTACCATCGGTAATGTAAATGTAGCTCAAGCCTTGTTAGACTTAGGTGCAGCAATTAATGTCATGCTTAGTTCCATTTTTAAGTCTCTTGATGTCAAGGAACTTAAGAGAACTAATGTGGTTCTCCAACTTGCTGATAAGAGCATTAGGCAACCGCAGGGTATCATTGAAGATTTACTTGTCAAAGTCAAGGATCTAGTTTTCCCAGCTAATTTCTGTGTTAGACATGTCTCAAGAGCCTAGTGAATCCACTCTTATCTTAGGGAGACCCTTCATGATGATAGTTAAGCACCTTAATAGACATGAAAAATGGATCAATCACCATGGAAGTGGGTAACCATAAGCTAAGTTTCAATATGTATGAAACCATGAAACACCCTTTTGAAGATTGTTCTTTATTAGGTGTGAATTTAATTGACTTATTAGGTGTGAATTTAATTGACTTAGCACATGATGATATGGTTAATAAATATGAGCTCAACTTGTACACTGATAATTGTGATCTTAATTATGACTTTACATTAGATTCATGTGATGATAAACTCTCTTCTTCTTCTTCTATTGATAATCTTGATTCACAGGGAAGTGAGATTTCCAACTTTAACTCATCAATAGTTGATTGTTGGTTATCTTCCCTCAATGATTTTTCTCTTACTTCCCTTGGTTCATGGGAATTTAATTCTTCCGATATTTCTCTTTGTGAGGGAAATATTTTGGGTTTGTATAAATTTATTTAGTGACATTTTCAAACCTCAAAGTATTAAGGGAATGGGGGTGGAAGTAGGGGTGGGACAAGGGCACTAGTATGGGTATGTTATTATTAGTAACACTGGACAATATTTTCATTCTAACATAATATCAAAATTTGGCTATTAGTATTTTTCAATGCACAAAATAAAAGAGAGGGGGAGAGAAGATGAAGATTTTGATATTATGTGGTATCATAATTCTATCAAAATATATCTTTATTCTTCATTCCCACCTCTGGTACCATATGGTTTCAGACTCTAATACCATATGGTATCATAGTTCTATCTGACTACTTTTTTGTTTTTCATGTCTATCACCCAATCATTTGAAATCAGAAATCACCTAAAGAACTCAAAATTGTCGTCTTTTGCCATTTTTGTTGCTCTAACGATTATCAAAGTCGTGACTCTTCTCGTATTAAATGTAAAAAATTATTTACTCTCTCCCCCTCCCCCCATTATTTTCTCTCTTTTTCACCTTCACTCTCACACTCTCTTTTTTTATTCTCCATCTCCTTCCCAGGTCCACTTGAGCCAACATGAAATGCAACTTGAACTTCAATGACTTGATTTAAACTGCCATAAGGATGGAGAATTCTATCATATTATCATTCTTGAAGAGAAACGTTGATACCATATGGTATCAGACATGTTAACAATCCCTCGAATGTACTGCCTACGTAACTTTGTTTTGAAGTCTTGTCTAAAATATCCGAGTTCAAGATCAAACTATCTTTTTTAATTGATTAAAATAGTTAATTTATGGTATGTTAAGTTAAGGTAGTTAGTATGTTATTTATTTTTTTTAATAAAAAATAAGCATTTTTCTATATTCTACTTTGTTTGACATTCTGATACCACGTAAGAGGTATCAGATGAACTTCTAAACATGAAGTATAATATATTCTAATCAATAGCTCCTTTAGCTTAAGATAGTTCTGCAATATCCAACCCCCTAAAGTTACTAAAAATATTCACTTATGTGGTATCATAATTCTATCCAACTATTTCTTTTTTCTCCACTCACTTATGATATAAGAGAACTCTGATACCACACAATATCAGAGATCTTTCAAACTATTTCTTTGTTCTCTACTCTAATATCTGATACCATATGGTAGGTATCAAATTTGTGAGGGTCTGACCTTGATGCTAGAATGACTCCTCCTCTACTAATCTTATACCGCATAATCGCTTCCATCAACATGAACGGAAAGCTGTGAACACCTCATAACATCAACATTCTCACCCCATGGAGCTCAAGACTTAGGATGATAGGCAACAGGCTAGTGCTCTTACTTGTTATGCTTTATTCAAACAAGCTATATCCAAGAGGGTGCATTGGGGGAAGTTTTTGGCAGAAACCAAGTTCAAGATAAGTCAAAACAAGTTCATTAAAGCTGTGAAAACCTAGAGCATGCATCTCCTCAATGAGGCCCTTCTGTGCGATATGAATAGGGATGTGACGGCACAAAAATGCACTGATATGGAGAATGCCACAGGAGAGAAGCGACTTGCACTTGTGGCACAATTGTGTTTGTGCCTCATGCTGTCCTTTGCTGGGGAGATGGAGAGGGAGTACATCTTGGCCAAGCTGTCCTAATGAGGCTTACCTGAAGGAAAAAGAAAACTTTTGGGAGGTTGCGGCATTAGAGAAAGGCACATTAGAGGTCCAAAATCCAGAAAAAGAGGCTGTTATAAAATACAGTTCAGTGTATGACTTTTCTGAAAACATGAGAAATAAAAAATTCAAGGAGTTTGGGGAGCAACTGAAATCTACCACTGCCAGCAGGTAATATTGATTTCTTCATGTTCTTTTCACTTTGTCTCTATTGAAAAGTATGGTAACAATGAGATGGACCAACATATTTTATGACTTCTTAGGGTGTGCTTGTTTGATGTTGCAATCTCGATTACTATGAGCCTAATGTAACATTACTTGAAAACTATGACCAAATAAAGCTATTTAGCAACGCAAGAAATAATTTTAAATACAACCTTGAAGACTATTTTCTTATCCTTGTTAATGAAACCATGTATCATGATTACTCAATCATTACATTATATTGTCTTGAGAGTTGATATCTTAATCCCACATTTGCACTACAATGCTCCTTGTGTTGTATCAACGATTAATCCTGTATTTGGTCCTTAATTAGGATAAGCTATATGTCCTGATTTTGACTCTGTAGTTTCAACCTGGGTTTGCCAGCATCTATCACATCATTTTTTTAGCTTATCTTTTATAATTTTGACTATTCAACTTCTTTATCTTATAATATGATATATGATGTCCATCTCTCGATATTCTTTGAGTGATGACAGAGATCTTGTAGATCGAATTTGGGAGACCTTTGAGAAGACATAGTGGGGCCATATTTCCAATTTCTATAAACTTTCTAAAGAAAGGTTTGTGCCTTTTTTATTTTGGATTTTTTTTTTTTGTTTGTGATGGGTTGGTGTGATTTTTAATACACATCCTTAATATAAGAGATATTTACCTATATTTACCCATATTAATATTAAAGTCCCCTTAAAATCCACAGAAATCATATTAATATTTTGGGAGAATTGTTACACTATAGTCTCCATGTTTCGTCTAGGTAAAAATGCGAGTACATATACTTTATGAATTCAATTATTTTTTATAAAATTCAATTTATTTAACAAAATGATAAAACGATACTTATAAAACTACAAATTGCTTCTAGGCCTAAGGCCAGGATCAAATTGAGATTCCAAAGTCTAAAAACACAAACACATTGCAGCGTACTAACTTAAACACTAACCCAACATCTTCTAAAATAACAAAAATAGGAGGAGGCTTCATCTAGTACCAAAAGATAGTCAGCACTTCAAAGACTAACCAAAATTTGTGTTTCATCTTGAAACAGCTTTAAAACTAAACACGGCTTGAAGTTTCAAATAAAAGAAGTAGATACAGTAAGACAAAGGATATGGATCAATATAATTATTAATATTCATGTGTAATAGAAATAAAATAGTGAATTATTTTCATCCTTAAAATGGTTTTAATTTTATATACTAAATTCATCGAATGGCTCGTTTAGCCCAAAAGAGAAAAAGAAAAAACTGGACATAACCTATGATGTCAAAATCAAATTGTAAAAGAAATCTGCTATGGGCTCCTTGGGGGCCTCCACCTAAGCCCATGAATTAATTACGTTCCTAGCTGTGTGGTTCTCGATTCTCAGAAAGAGTCCTATAATATATGGGCTCTACCTTTCATTTTAAAAGAAAAATGTCATTAAACAATTATCCCAGATTTCCTTTGAACGATAAATTTACTATATTTGTTCATGCGTCCGATCCATCCGTGCGAATGGAATGCCGATTGTAAACTATATCTTCCTCAGGTATGGCCGCGCCGGAGTGGTTATCGGGCATGATTAGAAATTATGTGGGCTCTGCCCGCGCGAGTTCAAATCCTGCCGCTCACGCCTTTATGTTTTTTCTCTTCAATCATTTTCTTAAAATACATTTGGATTTCGGTTCAAATCAACACCAATCGCACAGCACTTGAATTTTGGATTTTTTTTTCATAAAAAAAAAACATGGTTGCTTAAGTATATATTTCTATGTTTGGATGGAGAAAAAATTAGAGGATAAAGAATATTTACAAAAGAAAACTCCTAAAAATAATAACTTTTTTTACCATTTTAGAAAGCTTCCATACCTTGTATTCCATTCTCTATATTTCTCTCTCACTTTTCTCTTTTTCTCTTCATTCAAACATAGGGTGAGGGTATACACATGCATATCATGCATCTGGCGTAGGACTTGTGCTCTTTTATTGTGAAACTTGGAGGCCATTAATGTTTTGAAGCTTTCTGGATGTTGATATCATTGTTATTCGGGAACATAGAAAATGATGGTTCTTGCGAAGAAGAAGAAGAATTGAAGAATATAAAAAATAAAAGTATTCTCATCAAACTAGAGGCAGTGTATTTCACTTTGGTCATAAATCACCAGCTGAAAAAGAGTTAAGACTCACAAGAAAACTTTTGATTGGGAAGCCTGTTTCAATTTGTCTCCTGTATATATTAATTTGGACTAAGAAAATTGTTACACAAATTGACTTGCTAATATAATCATGCAATGATTCTTCGGGTATATCAACGACTAATTAAAGATATTAAAAATATGTAGGTAACCCAGGAACGTAACCGGTGGAATATGAACCATATATCTTGGGAAAAAGTAAAAATGAACCAGGACTCCTTACACAGTGAAAATGAAAGAAGATGATGAGATGATTCTATAAGAATTAGTTATTCTGTTTTAGAGTGGGCCTTTATCTTGTTATTTGTATTAGGCCCAATTGGGTTAGTATGCTATATGTTGGGCCTCTGTCAACACTTGTAGAACTGATCTTCATTTTCCAAGTGAGAATTGTAATACACAGATTATTCTCCCAGCCAGCTGTGCGTTTTACATGGCATCAGAGCAGGAATGAAGCATCCATCAGAGTGGGCCTGATCCGAACACACCACCTTGACCAACATTAGCAACCAGATTCGATGATGATTGCAGAGACTTGAAGACACTTCTCTAGATCTCGCGACACGGCAATTCTCTCAAGATTATCGGAGATAGCAATCGAATCCATGGTGCAATACAATCTTGGCAGTAAAATCGCCCTTGAATCAGACGAGACTCACCGAGCAACGTCACTCAATTCGGCGTCTTCAGCTCTTTGAGTATATCGTGCTTTCAGATTCTCGAAAACCCCATTATACTCACAGATTCGCGGAAATCTTGCGAATCAACACAACACCAGATCTCAATCTTCGGCGTCAACCTCACCCTTGGCCGCAATCTTGATCAAGATCTAGATCCCCCTGTTCAGATCCAGATCCAGATCACTCTTCGGCGTCAACCATCATCTCGACGCCACCTCACTCTTGGCCGCAATCTTGATCAAGATCCAGATCCCCCTGTTCAGAGCCGCAATCTCGTTCTGCCTCTCGTACCTGTTCAGATGGCAACTAGCAAAACCAGTGATGAAGCTCCTGTGGACGGCTTGAAATTCACTCATCCGTTATATCTTCACCCATCTGATACGCAAGGCTCCACAATTATTCCCCAAATTCTTACTGGGAGTGACAATTATACAATTTGGAGCAGAGCAATGAAAATAGCTCTTAAAGGAAAACACAAGCTTGGGTTTGTCAATGGCTCTTGCAGAAAGGAGTCTCAAGAAGAGCGTTTACAAGACCAATGGGGAAGGTGTAACGCTGTTGTGCTCTCTTGGTTGTTGAACTCTATTTCACGGGAGATTGCAAATAGCGTCATCTTCTACCAAGAAGCCCGATTGGTCTGGGAAGATTTGCAAGAGAGATATGACAAACTCACAGGCTCCCGCATTTTTTCCCTTCACCGAGAATTAAGCATCCATCGCCAAGGTACCTCTTCTGTATCCTCTTATTACACGAAGATGAAAGAATTGTGGGAAGAGCAATCTGCTCTTCTCCCCCTCCCTTCTTGTAAATGTGAGACTGTGAAGGTATATGCTGAGAGGACTCAACAACAAAAGCTCCTCCAATTTCTTATGGGCTTAAACGAAAATTATAGTGCAGCCCGGAGTCAAATTCTACTAATGAGTCCCCTACCTACAATCAATCAGGCTTTTGCTATGATAGCTGAAGACGAGGCACAAAAGTCGCTCACCAATGAACCTAAAGAAGTCCTCAATGAAGGCATGGCGATGGCAGCTCGTGGAAGAGGTCGTGGACGAGGTCGAGGAAGAGGAGACACTGTCCCAGATTGTTCACATTGCAGAAAAAGGGGCCATACTAAGGATAAATGCTGGCACATCGTTGGTTTTCCAGCTGATTTCAAGGGAAACAAAACTTGAATTACTCAGGAAGCTAACCTAAGTCAATCCTCTAAGGATCCTGCATGTGAAGGTAATGGGTTGACACATACAGCAAATGTGGTATCTCCAACATTCACTCCAGAAGAGTACCAACGTCTCCTTGATTTCCTACGAAAGGATTCAGAGACCGCAACCACAGTCCACGCACTTACCGGTACAGGATTGGCTAATTCCTCTTATTTTTCCACTGAGCACATGCATACACATTGGGTAATAGATTCAGGGGCCACAACACATTTAGTTGGAGACTTGTCTCTTTTGGACACATACACTACTTATACTGGACCAATTACCAACATTAAAATACCAAATGGGAATAGAGTACCTATAACTCACATAGGAAATGTTCAATTTTCAGAAGATTTTAAACTTGAAAATGTGTTATATGCTCCACAATTGCAGTTCAACTTGATTTCTGTGTCTCAACTTTCCAAAGAACAGAAATGTATGGTTGTTTTCTTCCCTGACTATTGTTTAATGCAGGGCCTTCAGGGTGGAAAGATGAAGGCGAGTGGTAGACTAGTGAATGGACTGTATATTTTATGATGTAATAGAGGTCATAGTACTGACATTGTGAATTTTGTTGATGAAAATGTTCATGAGAAGAAAATTGATATCTGGCTGTTACACCAAAGAATGGGGCATACGCCCTTCTCTGTCTTTAAACACATGCATATTGTAAACCAGAAAAGCATGCTGGTTAATGAGAAATGTGATGTTTGTGTCCAATCTAAACAAACGAAATTGCCTTTTCCTTCTAGCTCTATTAAGAGTAAACATTGTTTTGATCTATTACATATGGATGTTTGGGGTCCATATAGGCACCCCACTCATCAAGGACATCGTTATTTTCTCACTATAGTAGATGATTTTTCTAGGGCAACTTGGATTTTTTTAATGAAGCATAAAGCTGAGACTGTTCATCATGTTAAATCTTTTGTTGCCTATATCTCCAACCAATTTTCTGTTAGTATAAAAAGATTTTGCAGTGATAATGGTGGAGAATTTATTAATCATGAACTCAACACTTTCATCATGAATAAAGGGATCATTTATGAAACCTCTTGTCCTCACACTCCCGAACAAAACGGGGTTGTGGAGCGAAAACACCGAACCCTATTACAGATTGCTAGATGCCTACTTTTCCAATCTGGACTTCCCATTCGATATTGGGGAGAATGTGTAAAGATGACAGCATATCTAGTGAATCGCATTCCCTCCAAGATTCTAAATTTTAGCACCCCCTATGAAAGGGTCTATGGTAGTACTCCTGACTATACTCAATTGCGTGTATTTGGCTCTTTAGCACATGCCACTGACTTATCCATCACAGATAAATTTCAGTCCAGATCTATTCCTTGTGTGTTTTTAGGTTATCCTACACATCAGAAAGGTTTTTTGTTATTAAATCTGAAAACCAAAGATATCTTGGTTAGCCGCCATGTTACCTTTCAAGAGGATAAATTCCCCTTTAAGGATAGCATGCCGCCTGACCAAGGGGGAGTCCCAAGAGATTTCCAGCACATGTTTTCTTTTGAATATGGTGGTATTAATGACTTTTCTGATAGTGACACAGAGTTGCCTAAAGAACAAGAGCCCGGAGGTGCTAGTGGTACCTTGGAACAGCCTGAATGTCCTGATCCCCTGATGAGAATCATATCAGTGAAGTACCACCACTTTCTCAACACACTTCACGAGCCACCAGGACTAGAAACCCACCAATATGGGCAAAAGACTACATTTGCAACCTTGTCCAAGGAAATGAGGTCAATGGATCAGTTGGTAACTATCTATATCCGATTGAAAAACATATTTCCTATTCAAATGTATCTCCTTCCCAATTCTGTTTTCTTATTAATATGGATTCTGTGACTGAACCAAAAAATTATAATGAAGCTATGTTAGATAATAGGTGGATAGAAGCCATGAATATGGAAATAAATGCTTTAGAAACTAATCAAACTTGGGATATAGTTCCCCTACCAAAAGGGAAACGGGCAATAGGTTGTAAATGGGTCTACAAAATTAAATACAAATCTAATGGTGAGGTAGAAAAATATAAGGCTAGGTTGGTAGCTAAAGGATATACTCAAAAAGAGGGAATTGATTATCATGAGACTTTTTCACCGGTGATTAAAATGATTACCATTCGCATTATTCTGAAAATGGCAGCAATAAATGGTTGGGAATTATACCATATGGATGTTCACAATGCCTTCTTATAGGGAGATTTAAATGAAGAAATCTTCATGACCATACCTCAAGGTTTTCATACTAAGGGGGAGCATATGGTATGTAGATTGAAGAAGTCTTTGTATGGCCTTAAGCAAGCCTCAAGACAATGGAATGAAAAATTGTCTAAGGCCTTGCTTGAGGGTGGTTTTAAAAGAAGTAAACATGATTATTCTCTGTTTGTTAAACATTACAGCGATGGTGTAGTCTTTGTACTTGTGTATGTTGATGATTTATTAATTACTGGGAGTTCAAACAGTAGGATAAATGAAGTGAAAGATTTTTTTCACAGCACTTTTAAAATTAAAGACTTAGGATTGATGAAGTACTTTCTTGGAATTGAGATTGCTAGATCCAAGAAAGGAATAATATTATGTCAAAGGAAATATATTCTGGACTTACTCTCTGATACAGGTTTAAGTGGTTGCAAACCACTCAGCTTGCCAATGACACCGAATCTGAAATTAAGAGCATATGAAGAAGGAAGGGATAAAAAGGAGGATCTTTTAAAGGACCCAGAAAGATTCATAAGATTGGTAGGTCGTCTAATTTACTTGACTGTAACCCGGCCTGATATTTCTTTCCCTGTGCAGACCCTCAGCCAGTTTATGCAAGCTCCTACTAAAACACATATGGCAGCAGCTCTCAATGTTGTTAGATATCTGAAACAGAGTCCGGGAGTTGGCATCCTCATTAGCTCAAGAGGAGGTCTTGTGTTAGATTGCTTCTGTGACTCGGATTGGGGGGCGTGCAGCACAACTCGCAGGTCTGTAACTGGGTATCTGTTGAAGCTGGGTGGTTCACTTATCATGTGGAAAACCAAGAAACAACATACAGTTTCAAGGTCTTCTGCAGAAGCGGAATACAGGGCGCTTGGTTCTGCTGTGGCTGAGGTTGTATGGGTCGTTGGGCTGCTCAAAGAACTGCATATTAATCATTCAGATCCTATAAATGTACACTGTGACAGTCGGGCAGCAATTCATATTGCTTCAAACCCAGTATTTCATGAGAGGACGAAGCATATTGAAATAGACCTACACTTTGTTAGAGAGAAATTGGAACAAAAATTGATTAAGTTGCAGCATGTGAAATCTGTAGACCAAGAGGCAGATATTTTAACTAAAGCCGTGTCCAAAGATGTTCAAGTCAGATTGTTAGGCAAGTTAGGAGCCATAGATGTATATAGCCCCGAACTTGAGGGGGAGTATAAGAATTAGTTATTCTATTTTAGAGTGGGCCTTTATCTTGTTATTTGTATTAGGCCCAATTGGGTTAGTATGCTATATGTTGGGCTTCTGTCAACACTTGTAGAAATGATCTTCATTTTCCAAGTGAGAATTGTAATACACAGATTATTCTCCCAGCCAGCTGTGCGTTTTACAGATTCTATTTTCCCTCACGTAACTCTCTCCATGTGCGCTATATACCTAATTTATCGAACGCCAAACATAACTTTAAATAGATAACTACTTCAAGCTGCCCTCAACTTGTACAAAAGAATTACGTAATGGAAATGATCAGAGATCATATACACTGTTGTGTCTCAGTGACTTTCAAGAAGACACTTGTATATTTCAAAGGCTGTGTGTTGGCTTTATTATTACATAACATAATCTACAAAGTAACTTCCAAGATTGCGATGTCACAATCAATGTCGAAGAAATTATAATGGCTTGTGTATAATTTGTACAAGTAACTTGTGGTCCAACATCCTTCACTTAATTGTAATGTCTTCATTTACCTTATTTATTCTTTTGATTTTATGTGGACCTTGGCATCATTCAATACAGAAAAACTTGAGAAACGATAAATGAGCTTTAAGTACCAAATCACAACTAGTTGATTATACCCGAACTTTCCATTGTGAAATAAACACATAATATAATGCAAATAAGAATAATCGAACTTCTTTATGTTTATATATTGGAATCCTTTGACCATAGAGTTTGTGCTCTTTATATTCTCTTTGCGAGTTTTTCAGTTGCTAGTTTACCAAACATTCCATGACCATATTTCATTATATAATAGTGACAACAACAACAACGCCACCAAATATTAGCTTAGTTAATTAGATAGTAAGAATATATAACTTAGCTTGTATGTATATAATCTACACATAGATTTCAATCCTGCTACGAATATAAGAGTTTTTTTTCCTACAACGGAAAATAATAATGGTAAGAATTTTATCAATGGGTTATTTAAGCATTTTTAAGATATTCTTTTATCCATGTGAGACAAATCAAATTCTATTAAAGTCCTGCAATTCAACTCGCATCAAATTTTTTCAGTAACCCTAACCCTTTAGACCACTTGGTATCTGACATTTTTTTTTTTTTTGGATCTTAATATTAGATATCCGAGCAACTAAACTACTATGGATTAAGGCTTTGTGAACAAATCAGGTTTCTCAAACTCGGACCGGCCGGTCCGGCCCGGAACCCGCCGAACCGGTCAGTAGACCGGTCCAGGTCTCAAATTTCAAAAAAATATTTTTTTTTTAACTTTTTCCTTTAGAATTTCATACTATAAGCCTAAAATCTTCATTTACTCACCGGTTTGGCCCCAGATTGACCCACTGACTCTTAACCCAGTACCCCAACCGGTTCAATACCCGGTCCGGGTTTTAATACCTTGGAACAAATCAATGCCTCACCCCAAAAGTATTTTTTTAAGAAGACGAGATTCAAACGTGTAACTAATCCACTACTAATTCAAATACTCTTGGTCAACTCATATCAACCTTAGTTCATTAATAAAAGGCTCCTCCTATTTTTTTTTTTTTTGAAAAAAAAATCTGATTTTAGTTGTTACTCTCAAACTAAGCATTTTTTTTATTTAATTTTTTTTTTTGGGGTGGAATAGAAGCTTCCCATGACTTGTGGGCAACAAAATAAATGAAGTGATCATTCAAACTAGAAAAGCTGGCATTCACATTCCTTTATAGATACGATGTATGACATTTAACTTTGATCGTTGAAACTTGACTTCAAGAGTAAGAAAAGTCAGTCGCAACTAAATGCCATTCTATGTATTTGTATTCCATTTGGTTTTTTCCTGCTTCTAATGCCTTGACGTGCTCCGCTAGAATATTGTGAACGCCTTTTTCTTTCCTCCTCATTTTCCATGTTTTTTTGTGTGTTCTTTACTTTTAAAATTATATAAATAAATAACTAATACTCCCTCATGTCCTAAATATATGACAGAGTTAATTTTTAACTATAAATATAAATATTTTAAGGTTTAATATAACTTTTGATCCGTGAAGTTTGATCTGATTTTGGTTTGATTCTTCATGTTTAAAATCGGTAGTATTAGTCCCTGAAGTTTGACCTAATTTTAGTTTTGATTCCTCAAGTTTGAAATCGATGGTTTTGGTCACTAAAATTTGACCCAATTTTAGTTTTAATTCCTCAAGTTTGAAATCGATGGTTTTGATCCCTAAAGTTTGATCCGATTTTGGTTTTGGTCTCCGAAGTCCTTTGCAAACTTGATGGACCAAAACCAAAATCGGGTCAAACTTCAGGGACCAAAACCATCGATTTCAAACTTGAGGGACCAAAACCACGGATTTCAAACTTGAGGGATCAAAACCAAAATCGAGTTAAACTTCAGGTACCATAAATTACAGGCTCCTATAAAAAAGATTAAGACAATTTAAATTTTGAGTTTTTATAAAAGGACTGGAGGGAGCATTAGTTTATTTAAAGACAATAATCTATTGTATTTTGTGTAATTTTTTATAATATCCGATTAATTACTTCTTCAATCCATTTTTATAAGAGCCCATTTGAGAAGCAAGTTATCCTTTTTTTCATAAGAGACTATTTAGAGTTATACGAAGGATTATAATGTTTTTAGATATATTCCGTTAAATAAGTTAGATATAATAAAAGAGCATACTTTTCACCAAAAAACCATATAGGCAATTCATTAGTGGTAGAATTGGGAAGAAGAATTCTTTTTTTATCACATTAACTGCTACTTTCTTCATATCTATAAATATCCAATTGGGCTCTTGTAAAATGCTGGATGAAGTGTTGTCATAAGATTAAGAAAATTAATTAAAGTTGGTTAAGTATTAAAGATGTTTACAATTTTTTTTTTATAAGAAAATTGTCTCAAAGATAATGAATGGTGTGAGGAGGCACAATGGAGCAATTTCCTCATCAGAGTGGATATTTTATTTGTTCAAAATTAAAGTATATAATGAAATGAAAATATATGTTAAAAAAAAAGAATTATGGGTCCCACAAGATGAAAAGATAAGGTCAATGACTCAAATAAGATGACATCATCTCAGTACCCTTTTTTCCTTTGGCCGTTGATCGAAAGGCACCGCCTAGAACATAAAGGGATCAACTCTCAAGCATCCAAAAAGGTAACTCCAAATTTAGATTCAGTGTGTGTTGGGTAACATGTAAAATCATGGTTTCCGAATCATTTTTTTAATAAATTGAGATAAAATTTTTCTCATATATTTATTTCATAAATTGTAAAAACTATTCTTCAAAAATCAATCCCAACACACGCTCAAACCCAAAGCTTCCTTCTCTATTATTGCACTCCCATTATTTTTTTTTTTTTTCCAACCTCTCTAACTCTTTCCATTAATACTTCACATGCGCATATATAATTTTCAGGAAAAATTAATTTACAAGGCGATATAATTTATTTTGGGATTAAAAAAGGCCTCAGTCTTGAATCAAGTCTCCATATTTTATTTTGTTTTAATTGAACTCTTATGCTTTGACTCTCCTTTAAATCATTGGAAAATTTCAGAAAAATATAATTAAAAATAAAAAAAAAAATTGATGCTGCGAATTTTCATGTCAGAAGTGAAGTAAGAATATGATCAAATGACTGAATTGCCTTGAGTTCGATTGTGAAGCATGAAAGTGAAGTCGTTAATATAAAATCTGATATTGTTAATATAGATATAGATGTTATTATTGATTTCTGAAACTTGTGTTCTCAAGAGTTAAGGCATTTTAGTCATTTGGTCAGAATTGACAATCCCAAATTCCTACTTCAATTCTAATTTGGGATTTGATAAATTCGCAACACCAATTTATCTTTTCCCATTTTTTATTTTATTTTTCTGAAATTTTTCCTTAAATCATTCTGTCTCCAATTACATGTAGGAAAAGAATTCAATTTTCATTCTCTTACATTATTTTATTTCATATGATTTTATACTAGTATTAATGTAGAAAATTCTAATTCTTTATGTTCAAATCAACTAATAAACACACAAACACTTCTAAATTAAAATATCCCTTAACTGTAAACCAATAACTGAAATGAATTACTTCCTCTAGTATTTAATATAAGACATATTTAGGGAATTGATCTTGATCATAAATATAAGACATATTTTTCATATTTATTAATTTTTTTATAAAGTACTCTCATTGATGTTCTCTCAACACTTAGGTGAATAGTGATAATAATTGTCTGAGTAAGTATGAATAAAAAACTAATCTAAACAGATATATTTTCTAAAATCAATTAAGCATACAAGTAATGGCATATAAAACTAAACTTTATCTTTTTTTCACTTTTTCAATAGAAATTTTGAGACAAGCTCCTTCTATTGAGATTATAATATATCATTGGGGTATCACTCCAACCCGATCGGGTATATAATCACTATAAATCTTATAATTTTTTTATAACTACACATCCATCTTAATATACTGGCTACCTCATCTCAACATCCTAATTAAAAAGAACAATTAAGAAAAAGAAATCCACTCCCTTATCCAGTTGGCCCTCGGAAGGTTGGGATTTGCTTGTGGGTCCCATCTGACGGGATCCCGGGACCCATGTGGCGCCAATCCGTTAAGCGCTCGAGGTCGATTTGGCAGAAACAGAAAACTGATGAAAGGCACACCCCAAATTCGTTTTTCCATCGTCTCGGTGTCCGTCTCGTAAGCGAACATAAGAAAATACCTGAATGCATACCCAAATCATTTTGCATTGATGGGACTAATTTAGTGATTTATTTTTAGTTTTCCCATTTGTTAGTTGTTTGTTTGTTTCAGTTGTTCTATCTATCTAGTTCTCTTGTTCTTATATTAGTCTTGTTGAAGTTGTGGTTTTATTTTTTTTATCTTTTTCTAATAGCTGGTTATACAGACTTTCCAGGTATAATCAAAATTGTGGTGAAAATTTTTGGGTTTGTATCAATTTATATTCAAGTGATACAAGTTGGACACATTTTATTTTTAATCCAAAGCGTCTCCGTCCATTCTCCCTTTCCTTCCTAAGTCCATCCGAAGCAGCATAAAATGTAGTTTGAGCTCAAATGACTTGACACAAACTGCCATAAGAATAGAGAATTCCATCATATTCTCATTCTTAGAGAGAAGCGTTGATATTATATTACATCATAGTTCTATCCAACTATTTCTTTGTTCTTCATTCTCACCTATATCAGATTTTGATAATATATGGTATCATAGTTCTATATAACTATTTCTTTACTTTCCACTCTAACATTTGATACCATAAAGTATCAAACTTATGATACCTTTGGTATCAGACATGGGAACAATCCCTTGAATGTACTACCTAGTTAACTTTGTTTTGAAGTCTCGTTTAGAATGTTCAAGTTCAATTAAAATGGTTAATTTATATATGGCATGTTAAGTTAAGGTAGTTAGTTTATTATTTCTTATCAAACCTCTGATACCTTAGCTATTTCAATTGCTCTGACGATCCTCAAAATCCGAGACTCCTCTCGCATGAGGTATAAAAAATTATTTACTCTTACACTCTCTCCCCTTCTCTCCATTATATTCTCTCAGTTTTCACCTTCCCTCTCACACACATTCTCTCCATTGTACCTCTACTTCACAGGTCTATCCGAACGAGCATGAAATGCAGCTTGAGCTTCAATGACTTAACTCAAGCTACCATAAGGATGAAGAATCCCATCATATTCTCATTCTTAGAGAGAAGCATTGATACTATATGGCATCATAGTTCTATCTAACAATTTTTTTGTTCTTCATTCCCGCCTATAAAACCATGTAGTATCAAACTCTGATATCAAATGGTATTAGACTTTGATACCATATAGTATTATAGATGTATATAATTATTTCTTTACTTTCCACTCCAACATCTAATACCTTGTGCTATCCGACCTCTGAAAAATCATAAACTCATTTTGTCTTATCAAATTCAATTTCCATTATTGTCTCCTCCATAATCTTCTCCAAAACTTGATACCTCAAAAGGCTAAAAAAGTAGCCTCTCTCTGCTAGCTCAAGCACTCCAAATTAGAAAATTTTATTATATTTTATTTACAAAATGTAGTTCTTAACTTAAATGTTTGGTGTTGCAACAATATCTTATGGTGGAGGAGCTATAGAGTTGCGATAAACCAAAAGCAGCAGAAAGATATAAAAAGATGGCCAAAATGGTAGATGTCGTCCTATTGATATCAAAAGATACCAACAGGCATCCCAAACCAGATTGTCTCATTCTCCTTTGCCAACACATAAGACCCCCTCCATCTTCTATGCAAGTGGGTGTACGAAATAGTGGTACAAATTAGCAATAAAGGTTACCAGCAAAGGCCACTGCTACTTCAATGACTTGGCTCAAACTACTATAAGAATGTATATTCTCATTCTTGGAGAAAAGCGTTGATACTATATGGCATCATGGTTCTATCCATTTCTTTGTTCTTCATTTCCACCTATAAAATCATGTAGTATCAAACTCTGATACCATATGGTATCATAGGTCTATATAATTATTTTTTTGCTTGTCACTCCAACGTGTGATACCATATGGTATCGGACCTCTGAAAAATTATAAACCCATTTCATTTCATCTCATCAACTTCAATTTCTATTATTGCTTTCTCCTTCTCCATAATCTTCTCTAAAGCTTAATACCTCATATGGTATCAGACGTTGGAGTGACAAGCAAAAAAATAATTATATAAACCTAAGATACCATATGGTATAGAAGTTTGATACCATATGGTATCAAAGTCTAAAAATTATTAGCTTGTCATTTTCTTCGTTTCCTTATTAATGAAAGTTATAATCTCAACTTGGTATTGTTAATGTCAACTCATGGAGCTCTTGCATATCAAAGAGTGGTATGTCACTGATCAAATACTTCTCTTCTCTTTAATTTTTCATGAGAAATTGTAGAAGAATCTCTCCTTATAAATATTATTACACGTATTGATTATGAATTGTGCTTGGATTATTTGCAACAATGTGTATATATAACACACTTGAAAATGAATGTTAGGGATATTTTACATGCAAAAGCTTATTTAATTTCTTCAAGTCTTGAAATTAAAGAAATAATTACTACACGCCCTTATATTGTAAATATCACTTAGAGTAATCCAAACAATAAGAAAGGATAGAGGTACCAATGCAAAGTTGAATTGTGTGTGTATTTTAGAGTCATTCGATTGATCATATAAAAGATTTAAATATTTTGATTCTAGCGAACTCATATTTTAAAAATTTTTTCAGGGGAAAGTTGATAACTTCTTATTAATAATCTATTTATAGATATGTTATGCTGTTACAAGCCCGGGAATATTTCATAACTAAGAATGAATAAGATTCAGGAGGTATTATATATTAATTGTTACCTATGACTTATGGAGTGCTATTAATCTATGGTTTCATACCTTAGTTGATACTTTGCCTCCATGAGTATTGCAGGGTTTTTCATCAAATGAATGTCAGTTGCTAATTTCATATAATAATTAATGATATCGATAGGCCATGACAGAAATTTGGCTTTACATGTATTAATGTAGCTTCTCAAAAAGTCTTATTTTTTATGCTTTCAAAGTGTCTGTATGTACTGGCTGAAGAGAATCATTTATGAACGTTGCCTTTATATGATTTTACAGGATGTCATTGGTACTGAGAGTAACGTTATCTTCCTTCGTGAACATCCGTTTGCTTCCCAAAAGTGGTGTCCATCGCCCTGGAATGTCAAGCCCAAATTAATAAACGAAAAATATGAACTGCATAAATTTAATCACGTAAAAAGACATTTTAATCAAGTAGACTAGATCTAAAAGTCTCATTACCTTGAAACATCATCTGAAGATCATCTTTGGTAATAACATGTAATAAAATATTTTGAAACGGTGTTAAATGTTTCATACTCTTTTTATGGTATTTATGATTACTTTACTCCAAAAAATAGTTTATGTTTACTTTTTGTACTTTTGAGATGTGATGAATGTTATTTAAGCATCTTAGCCCTTTAATTTACATTATGTTGTGTTGTACTTGTAACTTGGCAGCACCATCCGGAAACCCAAAAGATAAACTTGTGCATTAAGCTTAGGGAAATAACTAACTTGTAGATATTAAGTAAATTAGTTAAGTTAATTATTTATAAAAAAATGTGCATTAAATTTTCCTATAATAACATCTTTATTGATTATTTGTAGTGAAATCACCCCTTAGTTAATGAAAACCCCTTTACTATGTGCTCTCAATAAGGATATATCTTAAGGAAAAAATTATAAATATGAGAGATAAAGTAAATTGATCTATAATATTTAGGACAAAAGTGAATTCCCCAACTAGCTAGCTCTTATATTTACTATTGGGGGAGTGATATTTATATGAGTGCTTACAAAACGAACACCACATGAATTAGCAGCTTGGCTTTAAACGACATCCTTAATTATAAAGTATAAATTATGCATTCTTACTTTTGTTAGCAATTATATAGATATAGAAGGTCTTTCTTTTGTGTAGTGCGCGTGTATGAAATTCTATAATCTAATATAGAGGTATTATTTTCCATAAAATGACCCATAATTAAGCTTATCATACCAAAATATAGTATCCCAAAATTGTGGTGATTTCACATATCAATTCTTTTTTTTTTCCAACATATATCAATTCGATCATTGCAGAAATATTTAATTTTATTTTATATGATTAGATATTATCAATTTTGAATTTAAATCTTGAAAAAATATTCTACTGGATTAGAGGTCATCATATAATATAACAATGAATATATCAATAAATCATTGGAAATGGTACAATGTAACCTTTGTGGAAATGTAAATGATTCACTTTTGATGATTTGAATGATTTGTTTCCAGAAAGCTAAGTATTTTTTATAGATTAAACTTTATCTCCATTTTCATCATCAACACATACAAAGTGAAAAATATAAGTGATCAATTTTGAATTTCACGCTCCTGGTAAAAAAAAAAAGTCAATTTCATGCTACACGAAATAATTGAAAGCTTTTTTTTTTTTTAATGAATGAAATTGAAATATAAGCCACTCTAGTTAATACTAATATATTTTTTTTTTATAAAAAAGCCCCTTAAAGTAAACTTTACTATTTATCATAAGTTTTGTGCTAATGAACGAGTTTACTCTAAATTCCAAAAGGAAGCTTTCATTTTTGGTCCATCCATTTGAAGTTTATTTTGACATAAATTAGTTCTTAAATAATTTAGATTACACAAAAAGTAATGAATAGTAGGAAATATATTTCCACCCAAATACCCCTTTATCTATGAATGAGTAAGAGTGAGAGAATAATAATAAGAAAAATGATGAAAGAGAATGCATGAAAAAAAGATGAGAGAGAATATAAGTCTAATTCAACATTTGAATTAATGTTTAATTGAGAGTAAAATGAGTAAAAATGTATTTTTTAGCCAGACAAACTCAAATGAAACCTTACAAAAATGGACAAGTCTATTTAAAAAATGAAACCTCATAAACAAGGAGAGGGAGCATTTAACAATGGAATTGCTTTATACCCACGACAAAAGATCTTGAATCCTTGTTATCATTGTATCTGCAGATCCTAATGCTAGTTTGTGTAATATTTTTGCTTCTATTTAAGTTTGAACTGATCCGTATATAACTTATGTCCTCTGTCGCATAAGAACAAACGTTGTAAATAACTTATGAAGTATGTTGCACAAGCACCACATACCATAAATTAAATATGGCGTGGGTTTCAAAAGCACTCGAGGCTGAAAATAACATATTATATATAAATTAAAATTTGAAATTTTTAATTAAGGTGAATGTCATCATTAATTAAATTTATGAAAATTTGAAGTATTTTATGTGAAATTATAATTAAATAAAAGAACTAACTTTTTATATATGACTTAAAACTGAAAAGGAAGTTAGAGTCTTGTCACTTGTGGTGTCTAGTCCAACAGTGATTACACGCTATAAATCTTTAAAAGACTTATAGTTATTAAAGAAAAATGATTTGACGCTATAGTATTTTATTTTTCTTTTATAATATCTAAATTCTTCAAGACGCTATAGTGTTGAAGACTTTTTAGTGATTAAAGACTTTATAGAAACGCTATAAGGATTTTAAAAAACATAGGGTCCAAAGTCTAGACATCGGATCGCATTACCTACTCAATTTATTTATGAGCTTATGGAGCTCATCCCCCAAAATGAAGTCATTTCGCAAGATGAGCTCTTAAACTCATAGATGCTCTGAGCATGTAATTTGGACCTTCCAGACACTTGGCTTCATTGGCGTGATCTAATCGTCGTGAGGCTTGAAGCCGTGGATTTGCCAATGCTGAAGTCCAAATGCAGTAAAACAGGTTTTGTTTCTGTTAAGCATCTTCTTAGAATTTTTTATTCGTTCGGCTAGTGAGGACATTGGGGTTCTTGTTATAATGCTATTAAAAATGTTTTTGTTCGGTTTAATTGATAGAATTTGAGTCATTTGTTCATTGAGATGTGGGAGAGATTAAACTTGTGGCCTACTCCTCAGTTAAGATTTTTGCTTTTGTCTTTTATGGTTGCCGTTATACTAACAACTATCTTTCAGGAATCCAAAGGATTGTATCTGAAAATAAGGTGGAAGCAGAAAAAACATTTGAATTTTATGAACTTATTTTACTCTTGGCTGTAAAAATTTATGTTTAGGAAGGGTCCTTACTCAAAATCATCATAAGTTTAATTTAAATTGTTCTCAATGGTATCAACTTGACGGTAAATTGGGTACTGAGCCTAACACCAACAATCTACGTTTTTTAGGCTTGCTGGTGAGGCCATCTTGTTTTGACTTTTAACTTGTCATGAGTTCATCTTGGCACTTACCAGTCAGAACTATAACAGTCTACCTGCTTTACGACAGCAGCTATTTGAATTTAAAATCAAGCAGTTTGTAAGTGTATATTCTGATTGACGGTGTCTTACTAAATTTGTTTGTTTGTTTGTTGAGGATAATGCAGTCACACTATTGAAGACAAAGAAAAAGACGAGGGAACATAAAGAAGCAATAGTAAATGTAATAATAAAAAGAGGATTTGGGGTCCTTTCTAATGCCCTTGAAAGTTTTACAACTTTCCAAGTGTTTTGTTCTTATTTCTTATGATCATTATATTGTAGATAAAATTAGTGACATTTTAAAATTTTATGGGCATAAAATAAAATGATGTAGTTTTGAATTTTTTATAATTTTTCAAAATAAATAAATAAATCATGCATAATTTTAGAGTACTTTTTTCCTTTGAAAATTCATAAAAAAAAATACAAAAGCGCACCATTTTTTACCTATAATATATTAAAATAACACTCATTTTATGTAGAATCTAATGATAGCAAAAAAAAGGAAAAAGAAAACTTTTGGGAGGTTGCGGCATTAGAGAAAGGCTCATTAGAGGGCCAAAATCCAGAAAAAGAGGCTGTTATAAAATACAGTTCAGTGTATGACTTTTCTGAAACCATGAGAAATAAAAAATTCAAGGAGTTTGGGGAGCAACTGAAATCTACCACTGCCAGCAGGTAATATTGATTTCTTCATGTTCTTTTCACTTTGTCTCTATTGAAAAGTATGGTAACAATGAGATGGACCAACATATTTTATGACTTCTTAGGGTGTGCTTGTTTGATGTTGCAATCTCGATTACTATGAGCCTAATGTAACATTACTTGAAAACTATGACCAAATAAAGCTATTTAGCAACGCAAGAAATAATTTTAAATACAACCTTGAAGACTATTTTCTTATCCTTGTTAATGAAACCATGTATCATGATTACTCAATCATTACATTATATTGTCTTGAGAGTTGATATCTTAATCCCACATTTGCACTACAATGCTCCTTGTGTTGTATCAACGATTAATCCTGTATTTGGTCCTTAATTAGGATAAGCTATATGTCCTGATTTTGACTCTGTAGTTTCAACCTGGTTTTGCCAGGATCTATCACATCATTTTTTTAGCTTATCTTTTATAATTTTGACTATTCAACTTCTTTGTCTTCTAATATGATACCCAAGGTATGATGTCCATCTCTCGATATATATATATATATATATTTTTTGATATCGAAAAGTTTAGGTAGGTTCGACACCAGTCCCCTACCAAGGCCAGGGCACGGCCCCAGGGCTCTTTGAGCATTTACAAGGAACTTACGAGATCGCCTACCAATGAGGTCTCCCCATCGGTCAGAGGGTTCGAACACACTCCCTTGTGATCGGGGTGGCAAGACCTTAACTAACTGTGTCAAACCTCATTGGCCCATCTCTCGATATTCTTTGAGTGATGACAGAGATCTTGTAGATCGAACTTGGGAGACCTTTGAGAAGACATAGTGGGGCCATATTTCCAATTTCTATAAACTTTCTAAAGAAAGGTTTGTGCCTTTTTTATTTTGGATTTTTTTTTTTTTTTTTTTGTGATGGGTTGGTGTGATTTTTGATACACATCCTTAATATAAGAGATATTTACCTATATTTACCCAAATTAATATTAAAGTCCCCTTAAAATCCACAACAATCATATTAATATTTTGGGAGAATTGTTACACTATAGTCTCCATGTTTCGTCTTGGTAAAAATGCAAGTACATATACTTTATGAATTCAATTATTTTTTATAAAATTCAATTTATTTAACAAAATGATAAAACGATACTTATAAAACTACAAATTGCTTCTAGGCCTAAGGCCAAGGATCAAATTGAGATTCCGAAGTCTAAAAACACAAACACATTGCAGCGTACTAACTTAAACACTAACCCAACATCTTCTAAAATAACAAAAATAGGAGGAGGCTTCATCTAGTACCAAAAGATAGTCAGCACTTCAAAGACTAACCAAAATTTGAGTTTCATCTTGAAACAGCTTTAAAACTAAACACGGCTTGAAGTCTCAAATAAAAGAAGTAGATACAGTAAGACAAAGGATATGGATCATTATAATTATTAATATTCATGTGTAATACAAATAAAATAGTGAATTATTTTCATCCTTAAAATGGTTTTAATTTTATATACTAAATTCATCGAATGGCTCGTTTAGCCCAAAAAAGAAAAAGAAAAAACTGGACGTAACCTGTGAAGTCAAAATCAAATTGTAGAAGAAATCTTGCTATGGGCTCTTTTGGGGCCTCCACCTAAGCCCATGAATTAATTACGTTCCTAGCTGTGTGGTTCTCGATTCTCAGAGAGAGTCCTATAATATATGGGCTCTATCTTTCATTTTTAAAAGAAAAATGTCATTAAACAATTATCCCAGATTTCCTTTGAACGATACATTTACTATATTTGTTCATGCGTCCGATCCATCCATGCGAATGGATTGCTGAGTCTAGACCATATCAATTAAATGTTTTTCTCAGGTATGGCCACGCCGGAGTGGTTATCGGGCATGACTAGAAATTATGTGGGCTCTGCCCGCGGGTTCGAATCCTGCCGCTCACACATTTATCTTTTTTCTCTTAAATCATTTTCTTAAAATACATTTGGATTTCGGTTCAAATCAACACCAATCGCACAGCACTTGAATTTTGGATTTTTTTTTTCATAAGAAAAAACATGGTTGCTTAATTATATATTTCTATGTTTGGATGGAGAGAAAATTAGAGGATAAAGAATATTTACAAAAGAAAACTCCTAAAAATAATAACTTTTTTTACCATTCTAGAAAGCTTCCATACCTTGTATTCCATTCTCTATATTTTTCTCTCACTTTTCTCTTCATTCAAACATAGGGTGAGGGTATGCACATGCATCTGGCGTAGGACTTATGCTCTTTTAATGTTTTGAAGCTTTCTGGATGTTGATATCATTGTTATTCGGGAACATAGAAAATGATGGTTCTTACGAAGAAGAAGAAGAATTGAAGAATATAAAAAATAAAAGTATTCTCATCAAACTAGAGACAGTGTATTTCACTTTGGTCATAAATCACCAGCTGAAAAAGAGTTAAGAATCACAAGAAAACTTTTGATTGGGAAGCCTGTTTCAATTTGTCTCCTGTATATATTAATTTGGACTAAGAAAATTGTTACACAAATTGACTTGCTAATATAATCATGCAATGATTCTTCGGGTATATCAACGACTAATTGAAGATATTAAAAATATGTAGGTAACCCAGGAACGTAACCGGTGGAATATGAACCATATATCTTGGGAAAAAGTAAAAATGAACCAGGACTCCTTACAAGGCAGTGAAAATGAAAGAAGATGATGAGAGATCATATACACTATTTTCCTTCACGTAACTCTCCCCATGTGCGCTATATACCTAATTTATCGAACACCAAACATAACTTGTACAAAAGAATTACGTAATGGAAATGATCAGAGATCATATACACTGTCGTGTCTCAGTGACTTCCAAGAAGACACTTGTATATTTCAAAGGCTGTGTGTTGGCTTTATTATTACATAACATAATCTACAAAGTAACTTTACAAGATTGCGATGTCACAATCAATGTCGAAGGAATTATAATGGCTTGTGTATAATTTGTACAAGTAACTTGTGGTCCAACATCCTTCACTTAATTGTAATTTCTTCGTTTACCTTATTGATTCTTTTGATTTTATGTGGACCTTGGCATCATTCAATACAGGAAAAACTTGAGAAACGATAAATGAGCTCTAAGTACCAATTCACAACTAGTTGATTATACCCGAACTTGCCTTTGTGAAATAAAGATATAATATAATGCAAATAAGAATAATCAAACTTCTTTATGTTTATATATTGGAATCCTTTGACCATAGAGTTTGTGCTCTTTATATTCTCTTTGCGAGTTTTTCACAGTTGCTAGTTTACCAAACATTCCATGACCATATTTCATTATATAATAGTGACAACAGCAACAACGCCACCAAATATTAGCTTAGTTAATTAGATAGTAAGAATATATAACTTAGCTTGTATGTATATAATCTACACATAGATTTCAATCCTGCTACGAATATAAGAGTTTTTTTTTCCTACAACGGAAATTAATAATTATAAGAATTTTATCAATGGGTTATTTAAGCATTTTTAAGATATTCTTTTATCCATATGAGACAAATCAAACTCTATTAAAGTCCCGCAATTCAACGCGCATCAAATTTTTTCAGTAACCCTAACCTTTGAGATCACTTGGTATCTGACTTTTTTTTTTGGATCTTAGTATTAGATATCCGAGCAACTAAACTACTATGGATCAAGGCTTTGTGAACAAATCAATGCCTCACCCCAAAAGTCTTTTTTTAAGAAGACGAGATTCAAACGTCTAACTAACCCACTACTAATTCAAATACTCTTGGTCAACTCATATCAACTTTAGTTCATTAATAAAAGGCTCCTCCTTTTTTTTTTTTAAAAAAAAATCTGATTGGAGTTGTTACTCTCAAACTAAGCATTTTTTTATTATTATTATTATTTTTTTTTTTTTGCCGGAATAGAAGCTTCCCATGACTTGTGGGCAACAAAATAAATGAAGTGATCATTCAAACTAGAAAAGCTGGCATTCACATTCCTTTATAGATACGATGTATGACATTTAACTTTGACAGTTGAAACTTGACTTCAAGAGTAAGAAAAGTCAGTCACAACTAAACGCCATTCTATGTATTTGTATTCCATTTGGTTTTTTCCTGCTTCTAATGCCTTGACGTGCTCCTCTAGAATATTGTGAACGCCTTTTTCTTTCCTCCTCACTTTCCATGTTTTTTTGTGTGGTCTTACTTTTAAAATTAAATATAAATAAATAAATAATAGTCCCTCATATCGTAAATATAAGACAAAGTTAATTTGTAATGATAAATATAAATATTTTAAGAGTTAATACAACTTTTGGTCCCTAAAGTTTAATCTGATTTTGATTTGATCCTTCATGCTTGAAATCGGTGGAATTGGTCCCCAAAGTTTGACCCAATTTTAATTTTGATTCCTCAAGTTTGAAATCGATGGTTTTGATCCCTCAAGTTTGACCCCATTTTGGTTTTGGTCTTCCAAGTCCTTTTCAAACTTGAGGGACCAAAACTACAGATTTCAAACTTAAGGGACCAAAAGCAAAATCGGGTTAAACTTCAGGGATCAAAACTACTAATTTCAAACTTAAGGACTAAAACCAAAATATGTTCAAATTTCAGAAACCAAAAGTTATATTAACCCATATTTTAAAGTAATTTAATGAGTTTCCTTAGTATCTTCAGAAAAAATCAACTTTATCTTATATTTATAACCGAATGGAGTACTTCAATACTAAAATCAATCTAACATAGTTATGAATAAGAGTTAATACTATTATTAATCTTTATATAGTTTGATCAAATTTTGATTTATTTCAAATCATTAGTTTTAGCATTATAGTCTCTTTGAAGATTTGGTCTGAGTTTGAGGAATAGTATATATATTTTTAATAACTTTTAGTTTTGGTCTCTATTCTTAAATTTAAACTAAATCCTTATAAAACTATAAGACCAAAATTAACTATTTGAAATTACACGGATCAAATTAAAATTTGATCGAACTATAAAGCCCAACAATGATACGAACCCTATGCATAATAGGCAACAATCTTTGCTTTAATTCTTAAACAATTTTGATAGCTAGATCTCATTTTAGTATTTTATTATACCGCATGTCAAAAATCATTGGTGGCTTAATTACAATATTTATTAAACTATATCAAACAGAATTTGTCTCCCTTGATGATTGAGTAGGAATTACGAAATGATTTATTATTTTTTCCTTATTTTAACACTAGAATATTTTGAGGTTATTCGATCAATTAATCTTTTTTAATTGTTTTACACCTTTTTTTAATTTATTACTTAACACAAAACAGAAACTGCAGGTTGGTGAAAAAGCGGCGGTAAACTTTAAATATTATATTGCTTCAGATTTTATGATAATAATGAAAAGAAATCCAAACAGAGATTATAAAGATTACGATCTTTTTGCTTATTGCTTTTAACAACCGTATCTATATTTATTTTATGGCATATACGTATCTTTGTGAACATGAAATAAAATAATGAAAACCACTTAGCTAAAACTGGGATTACCTTCAACCTTTTTGTTGATTTGGGGTGTGTGTGATGTAGGTAACATCTTTTGAGCCTTAAACCATGGTTGTTTCAAAAAGTAACCAAACATCTCAAATATTTGTAGAAGCATTTTTTTTTTTCTAAACCATAATTTGAGGAGTTGAAACCATGATTTTGGGAAAGTCAAATTTTTTTTTCCCTTTTCAGGAGTAATTCTCCAAAATCACTTTTTTTCACTTTTACTCTAGAAGTTATTGTCCAAAAGTTAATCCAAACACACTCTAAATTAACTTTGGAAGAATAGTTTATGGAGAAAAAAAAATTATAGAATAGATTTTGGAGAACAACTTCTGAAAAAATTTAAAAAAAAATAGCTTCTAGAAAACCATAGGTTTTCTATCCAAACCATGATTCTGCAGAATTTAAGTGTATTTGAATAATTTATATTAAACCATGCTTTTAAAGGTTAAAAGCTATTTTAAGTTTTCAAACCATGGTTTGCGCAACTCAAAACAAAACTCCTCTTACACATTTACCTCGTAAGTCGTAAAAACTATTAAAAAAAGCTAATCCAAACACATACGTGGTGTTTAACCACCTCACTTTTAAAACCATGGTTTGGGTTAAAACCATGATTTTAAAAGCTAACCCAAACACATTGTGTTCTTCACACACTAGCTTCAATTTTGAATATGGACTAATTGATAAAGACAACTAAAAAATTATTAACACTATTGATACGAACGCGAAGAAGGAAATTACACACCATTAGACAATACACCATATAATCACTATAGAGAGATAGTAATGTGAACCAAAAATTTAGATTTTTTTTTTTTATTATTTAAAGAGTTTATGGACCCTTGCACTCAGATATTGTAAGGGTGACTGCCACAATACTACCTTCGTTGGCTAGCAACGAACCTGTGAACATGGCTTTGTGATGGCTACTTTTAGCTCTTTTAGGTTTGGGAAATAAAATTGTGTGTATACTCCTATATGATTTAATTGAACAGAAATATTAT
This sequence comes from Inga laurina, assembly GCA_963855925.1. Classification (NCBI taxonomy): domain Eukaryota; kingdom Viridiplantae; phylum Streptophyta; class Magnoliopsida; order Fabales; family Fabaceae; genus Inga; species Inga laurina. The sequence goes on from OY979711.1 coordinate 59,363,210, forward strand.
AAATATTTTAAAAGCAAAAGTTTATTTAACTTCACTATTTGGTTTTTTCTTTTTTAACATTGGTTACTCCATTATTTTCTTAGAATAATAATAATAATAATATATCCGTGTGATTTTCATGGGCCAACGTAGGTTAATGAATGAATTAATTTCATTAAATAAAGGTTTTAAGTTGATTTTTTTAAAAATGTCTGAGGAGTGGTCGGTTGTTGAGTTGAGAGCTAAGAGCCTGAGACCACTAGTAGTGCCTCAACAGCTCCGCTTGCCATATTCTTCACAGTGTGGTCCCCACATAGCCGCTCTTCCCATCATTAGTCATCTAATCTTCGCTTATCCACTAGAATTTAATTATGACATCACTAATTAATACTTGATCTATTTTTTTTTTGTTGGTTAATACTTGATCTATTGAGCACAAAATTGATAATAAACCGGCTTTAAAGTTCTCAAACTTATGAGTTTGAGTTTAAGCAAATTTGACACCCGGACATAACTTTAATCTTAAACTCATAAAAGTTTCCTTCAATTTTATCAATAAATAGCTATTTAAAATATATAATTGAAATATTAAAAATGAAAATAATTCAGTTGAAATATATTTCAAAAGAAAATAATTGAAATTAAATACTCCCTCCTTCTCTATGTATAAAATCCTTTTACCGGAATTGTGTTGTTCAATAAAAATAATTAAAAATAATAAATATATAAGAAATATAATTTTAATTTTAAATACAGCTTTTTTCATGAATGAGTAAAAGAGATAGAGAGTGTTAATAAGAAAAATGATAAAAAAAGAATGTATAAAGGAAAGAAGATGAGAGAGAATAAAGGATATGAGTCAATATTTTAATAATTTAGAAATGAAAAAAAAAATGAATTTGATAAGTTAACTTGCGAATTCAATTAATTTTATAACTAACTTGAGTTTAGGAATAAGTTGACACAATTTTAGTTAAAAATACAAAAAACAATAAATCCAGTGAGCAAATTCATGGATTTGACAATAGTAATCCCAACATGCACGATATATATTATTGGCAATTGAATTGAATTGAATTGAATTATAAATAATTTATCGTACTTATCTTACTTTCCCATACTATAGCACTGATTATCACCGTTCTCCTTTCAATCGTTTAGTGGCCAATCGTTAATGCACCCAATTAGCGTTCTTATCCAAAACATATTAATGGTTCTTGCTTTGTCATTGACATTAAAATCCTTGCTCTTTGATAATGAGTTGCTTTTAATTTTCAAATAAATACTAACAGAATTATATAATTTAAGAAAGCTGTTAAAATTAGTAAAAAAATAATAAGTACGTTTAAAATAAACTTTGTTTTACAAATATATTCTTATTTATAAGAGGGTAAGTAAGGAAGAGAAATAAAGTAAATATAACTATTACCAACCTTATAATTAATACAATACATATAATTAATGAAGGGTAAAATGAAAAAAAAAAACTCATTAAATGTTCAGACAACTTTTTTACGGGCTCTTATAAAAAAGATTAAGACAATTTAAATTTTGAGCTTTTATAAAAAGAACTGGAGGGAGCATTAGTTTATTTAAAGACAATAATCTATTGTACTTTTTGTAATTTTTTATAATATCCGATTTATTACTTCTTCCATCCATTTGTATAAGAGCCCATTTGAGAAGCAAGTTATCCTTTTTTCCATAAGAGCCTATTTAGAGTTATATGAAGAATTATAATGTTTTGAGATATATTCCGTTAAATAAGTTAGATATAATAAAAGAGCATACTTTTCACCAAAAAACCATATAGGCAATTCATTAGTGGTAGAATTGGGAAGAATTCTTTTTTATCACATTAACTGCTACTTCCTTCATATCTATAAATATCCAATTGGGCTCTTGTAAAATGCTGGATGAAGTGTTGTCATAAGATTAAAAAAATTAATTAAAGTTGGTTAAGTATTAAAGATTTTTACAATTTTTTTTATAAGAAAATTGTCTCAAAGATAATGAATGGTGTGAGGAGGCACAATGGAGCAATTTCCTCATCAGGGTGGATATTTTATTTGTTCAAAATTAAAGTATATAATGAAAGGAAAATATATGTTAAAAATAAAAAAGAATTATGGGTCCCACAAGATGAAAAGATAAGGTCAATGACTCAAATAAGATGACATCCGCTCAGAACCCTTTTTTCCTTGGGCCGTTGATTGAAAGGCACCGCCTAGAACATAAAAGGATCAACTCTCAACTCTCAAGCATCCAAAAAGGGTAACTCCAAATTTGGATTTAGTGTGTGTTCGGCAACATGTAAAATTATAGTTTTAGAATTATTTTTTTTATAAATTGAGATAAAATTTCTCTTACATATTTATTTTATAAACCGTAAAATTTATTTTTCAAAAACCAATCCGAACACACACTCAAACCCAAAGCTTCCTTCTCTGTTATTGCACTCCCATTATTTTTTTTTTTTTCCAACCTCTCTAACTCTTTCCATTAATACTTCACATGCGCATATATAACTTTCAGGAAAAATTAATTTACAAGGCGATATAATTTTTTTTGGGATTAAAAAAGGCCTCAGTTTTGAATCTAGTCTCCATATTTTATTTTGTTTTAATTGAACTCTTATGCTTTGACTCTCCTTTAAGTCATGGGAAAATTTCAGAAAAATATAATTAAAAATGAAAAACAAAATTGATGCTGCGAATTTATATAATTTCATGTCAGAAGTGAAGTAAGAATATGATCAAATGACTAAATTGCCTTGAGTTCGGTTGTGAAACATGAAAGTGAAGTCATTAATATAGATACAGATGTTATTATTGATATCTGAAACTTGTGTCCTCAAGTTAAGGCATTTTAGTCATTTGGTCAGAATTGAAAATCCCAAATTCCTACTTTAATTCTAATTTAGAATTTGATAAATTCGCAGCACCAATTTATCTTTTCCCATTTTTAATTTTATTTTTCTGAAATTTTCCCTTAAATCATTCTGTCTCCAATTACATGTAGGAAAAGAATTCAATTTTCATTCTCTTACATTATTTTATTTCATATGATTTTATACTAGTATTAATGTAGAAAATTCTAATTCATTATGTTCAAATCAACTAATAAACACACAAGCACTTCTAAATTAAAATATCCCTTAACTGTAAACTAATAACTGAAATGAATTACTTCCTCTGATACTTAATATAAGGCATATTTAGGAAATTAATCTTGATCCTAAATATAAGACATATTTTTCATATTTATTAATTTTTTTTATAAAGTACTCTCATTGATGTTCTCTCAACACCTAGTGAATAATGATAATAATTGTCTGAGCAAGTATAAATAAAAAACTAATCTAAATAGATATATTTTCTAAAAGCAATCAAGCATACAAATAGTGACATATAAAACTAAACTTTACCCCTTTTTTTATAGAAATTTTGAGACAAACTTCTTCTATTAAGATTATAATATATCACTAGGGTATCACTCCAACCCAATCGGATATATAATAACTATAAATCTTATAACTTTTTTATAACTACACATCCATCTTAATATAATGGCTACCTCATCTCAACATCCTAATTAAAAGAAATCCACTCCCTTATCCAGTAGGCTCTCGGAAGGTTGGGATTTGCTTGTGGGTCCCATCTGAAGGGATCCTGGACCCATGTGTCGCCAATCCGTTAAGCGCTCAAGGACGGTTTGGCAGAAACAGAAAACTGATGAAAGACGCACCCCAAATTCGTTTTTCCATCGTCTCGGTGTCCGCCTCGTTGGCGAACATAAGAAAATACCTGAAATTAATTATACTATCGAGAATAAAATATAAATAATAACAAAAAAAAATCAAACTTGTACCTTATGGCACCGTCTTTTCTGCCTTATAAATGGCTGTGAACGACGGTTTCATTGCAGTTCAAGGAGAACTTTCTCTCTCTCGTGAGTGACCCCTCTCAAGAGCCTCTCCCCTTTCTAATTTGGTCTTCTTCTTCTACCATGAAAAAGTTTTAATTTTTTTTTCTCTCATTTTTGAAACTTGATCAGGCGGTGATTGATGTTTCCTCTTGGGATTGTCATTTTATAAAAATCTCACTCTTAGCTCAAAGGACTAATTCAGTTACGAGATTTTGATTTGTGAGGCTTCACCAAAGATAATGGGAGAGAAGCAGCAACTGGGTTCTTCTTCTTATTCACTCACTTCTGAACTCTTTGGGTCCAAGGATTCTTACTCGTCTTCATCTTCAGGGATTTTCGGGTCCATATTTTCTCCTCCCTCAAAGGTAGTGATTTCATTTTTTGTGCTTCTCCTCTTATTTTGGTTAATGGGCATTTATAGAAGATCCTAGTTATTAAATGATTGGGTTTAGCTTGTTTTGAATGTTTTCTTTTTTAATCTAAAACTTAGGTCGAAGTATCATCAAATTCATTTCAAGTCTCTATTAGGTTCTCTGAGATTTTGCATGATTGTGTTGATTCAGGTATCAGGGGGAGAATCTCTGCGTTCTGAATTGAAGGGGAAAACTCCAAGTGGAACTCGTGGTAGGTTTACAGATTTGTATATTGGGTATTATTGATCAAATTCAAATCACAGGGTAGTTCTGGCTCATTCCTATTTGCCTCTGTTTTTTCCTAGTCCTTGGTGCTTATGTCCTTTTATCTTGTTTAACATTCCTATGGAAGGATTTCTTCTATTTGCAAGTGTGAGCTATCTCAGATTTTCATTTATGAAGCAACAAGTTCTTGACTGTGCATACAATATTCTCATAATTTGAGAGTTTTCCTTATGATTATTTTCCTTTTGCAGATGATATCTCAAGGATGAATGATAGTGAAACTCAGAGCAGAGCAAATAAGGATATGAGTTCCATCTATCAAGAACAAAGAGTTCAGCCTTGCCACCTTAGTTCTTCTATCTTTTATGGAGGCCAGGATATATATTATCATCCTCAAAGTACAGAAAAAGCAGGATTAGCCTCTTTGGTAAGTGTATTCTTTTATTTATTTCCTTTTCATATATTTCCTGAAATTATTGCAGACAATGATTCACACTAGTTGCTCCCTTTAGTGCAAGCATATAAGGTGCCTAGGTAAAGCAACCAATAATGGCTAGTGCCTCTCATTTCCGTGGTTCCAAAAAGCATAATTCATGAACCCAGACTGAACCAGCCGGCCCAACCCGGAAACCGGCCAGTAAACCGGTCCGAGTCACTATTTAAAAAAAATTAAAATTTTTTTTAGAATTTCATATTAATAAGTCTAAAATCTTCAATTTGGCCTCAATTTAGTTTTGGTTTGACCAAATCTAATCCACTGACTCTTAACCCAGTACCCTAACCGGTCCGGATTTGGTTCCAAGTATTCCTTGAATTTGGCTCCAAAATGGGATCACAGTTAGTGCCTTTTGTTTTCTAATAAGGGAAAGTTCAACTTAAAAGCCCAATCCAAAAGTATAAAAGCAGTAGCAAGATAAAATAGGAAACTATAGACATAAGTTTTGATGGTTTCAAGTAATTAATTTTCTGGCTCTTAGGTTGTTTTTAGATTTCTGTGTTTCGCTCAATTTTTCTTTTGGTTATTTAGTTAATTTTACTAATGGCTACTAGCCTGCTACATTTATTTCTTAAGGGGGAGTATTATCTTGTTAGTAAAACTGTAATACCATTTTGACTAAGCCCTCTGTAGAGTTCAACTCAAATCAAGCTATTGCAAATAAAAGCTACTCTTTGGGGCTGATATTTGGTGGATATATATATATATATATTCCCTGCTGATTTATATCCCCTATATGGTTCATTGTTTTTTACAGAACAAGAAAGATGGTGGGGAAGATGATTCAGGAATCGCTTCAAGAGGCAACTGGTGGCAAGGTATATACTTAGCTAATAGATATGTGGTCCTTTCTTTTGGACATGCTTTACTTTCTAATTTTATCACTCCCCCCCCCCCCCTCCTCTGTGTGTGTGTGTGTGAAGCTTATCATTCTTCTCATTTCTTGTAACTTTCTGTCTACAGGATCTCTCTATTATTAAGATCATACTTGCCAATTTATATATGCTCATAAAGGTAAATTTGACGTTCTGAACTCTATAATTTTTAAAATGCCTTTCTGTTTACAAGATCACTGCTTTTCCTTCCTGTAAGTTTTAACATTCGATCCATTTCAAAGGAAGCGTCAGAGCACTGGCCGGAGTTTCTTGAGGGATAGTATTAGAGGATCTTATCCTTTTTTCATTAGAAACATGTTTCTTGTTATGTTTTCTGTATTCATGGTCAGAATTTGATCAGTGTTTGCTAATTGCCAATCATATTAACTTGCAGGTAAATAGGAGAAGATAGATGAATTAGCAGTTAGTGTATGTTGGTTGAATGGAGAGAGTTGTTATAGAGTAGGAAAGAATGAAGCTGATGGCTACTGGTTTTATATGCAAATAATAGAGCCATACTGTGATGAAAAAATTCACATTACTTTCTGCTTTTTACTGTAACCAACCTTGTACTTTGTTCTCTTGGTATTGTAAAGCTTTTATTTAAGGTTTCTGTATGTATTGTAAACTCCCATGTATTATCAGCTGATCTTTTACAGCTGAGACTTGGTTATCTCATAATTTATAGTAGTTACTGTCTTTACTGATTTCCCATTCACTTTGTATCTCATAATAATTATGAACATTTTAGATCCTCTGTTCATTTTCTTTACTTGAAGAAACCCTCTCTGCTGGTTTCCTTTTACTCTATAATTCAGATGTACTAAAAATGAACAAATGACAGAGGACTTACCCAGCTCAATTGTACTTTTGTTTCTGCAAACTGTATAATGCGTATTTTTTTTAATAATTTTCATTGTGAAAATCTGAACTACTGAAAAACTCTCTGATTAACCATCTCCATATTTTTTTCTCAAAATCTTGAACCTTTTTTGATGATTTGAGCAGTTATTGCTAAACATTGAACTATTAAACCAAGGCCATTACATTTCTTTCAGTAATCAGCATACTTCTGATTCTCTTGTAAATTAACTTCGTATCAAATAAACAATTTTGACCCTATACTATTAGACCTATTTAACTTTAAATTAAATTAAGAAGCACATATTGGTCTCTAAAAATAATAATTTTTGTTGATTCCTTTATCCATCCTTGATCTACTGGGTACTGACCTTTTTTTTGGTCCCTTCATCTAGGGCTTAAACTCTTGAGGTCAATAATTTTAAAAGACTAAAACAGCTTTTAAAAAAAAAAAATGCAGGTTTAGACATGAAATTAATTTATCTATAACTGTTTCCATCAAATATTCCAGAAAGCTATGGAAAACTATCGGTCGTAGTTCATGAAGCTTCTCTGTACAAGTAGGGTTGAAGAGGTGCGGGCCAGCCAGAATAGTCATTGATTTGTCATCAGGAAAGCTGTCAAACAGTTTGTTAACGAATTTGTCTATTCAGTTTTTTTCCTTATCCAAAGTTTTCAGAACATGACATTATCAACTGTTTCATGTCAATCCTTATCCTTCCCTTGTGGGACACTCACCTCACTCGGTTGTTCTGTCTTCTTGTTATAAAGGAACATCCTTTTTTCAGAGATAATATTTGCCATGTTTAGGCTTAGTAACCTAGTTACTGTAACTTCAAATATTCCAATTTTCCTTCCAAGTGTGATTAGCTTTTGTTTGAGTCAAGTTACGGTCATCTGACCGAATCATTTGGAGTCAGTTTTAAGGGGAAAAGGGAATCATTAGATTATACAACTAGAATTACATTATTTATAAAGGATGGACACAAATGAGCTGCCAGCTCTTATTGACTATAAGTTACAGAAGACAATACAACATAGTTATTGTCTAAGTAATTGGTAGCAGCTATTAACGATGTCTCTAAGCCCAGTCCTCCTTGTTCTCTCGTCTTGTCACCTAAGGCAGAGTGTAAGCTGCAAAGTCAAACTTTACATCAGAAAACTGAAATTACATGCACATGGGTGTTGAAATGCATGCACCACATGGAAAAAAAATGCAAAATGAATTGAATAATAATTATACAATGATTATACAATTCCAAAACCTTATGTTTTATCTGGGGCCATAGATATTTCCTTTCGTACTAATAATTTAATCCTCCCCATGAGAGGATGGGACCTCACGCCCGCCCACCCTGCATTTTGCCACTTTAGAGTATAGAACTCATAACCTCCTCCTGTCCTCCACGAGAGGAGGCGTGGAATGCAATCGAAATGCATGCACAACATGAAAAAAAATGTAAAATGAATAATAATTATATGGTCGATTGCACAATTCTAAAGCATTATGTTTTATCTTGATATACTGGTGTCATGGATACTTTATTTTGCACTATTAACTTAGCCCTACCCCATAGAGGAGGGGAACCCACACAGACACCCCGTTTTTGTTGGTACTTTAGGGTATAGAACCCACAACCTCCTCAACGAGAGGTGTGTGGTGCCATTGAACATAGAGGTTCTAGACGGATGTCAGAGATACTTACGTCCACACTTGTACCCAACGGGGCGATTCGCAAAGTTGCAGCGCTTGGGAATGGTAAGGGCAATCTGAAGATTGACTCCAGAGGCTTTGGCAGTGTCAGAGAGAAGAACAGCACAGAGGCAGCTAGGGTTCTTGCCAATTTTCTTGACCTGAGCACAGCAACTCTGAGGCACACTAGCGTTTTCATCTTGTGCTGCTGAAGCACAAGGAGCAAGCTTGAGAGCCTCATTATCTGGTGTGGTAGACCTACCACATTCCCCTGCACCCTCAACCCTCTCAATCACTCCCACACTTCCTAACACCACCAGCAACCCAAGAATGCACAGAAACTTCAATGGAGCCTTCATTTTTCTGAATCTTTTTGAATATGTTATCTCTCTAAGTGAACTTCTACTACTATCTCTTGATGCAGGAATGTGTTGGTTTAGTGGGGTATTTATAGCCCCAATTGGACATAAAAAGTGCTTGGTCTAGGGACTACCCACTAGGGTTTAATGGAGGTTGCACTAAGGAAGAGGATGGGTTTTCTTATTGTACCACTTCACACTTTGTTGCTAAGATTATGGTTTTTAAAATATGAACACAATGTTGTTTCTCTGTTTTCTGTCCTGTCAAAGTAGGTGAAATCCTTAACAAAGGGTTTCTTTTTGGATTTGAGCCTTCCAGGTGTTTCCATTATTTGCAATATGCTAACAAACAGAGCTTGTTCTTCTGCCACCTCACTTTCCAATTCCCATCTACGAAGTTTCTTATTGTAGGTGAAATGAACAAGTAAGGATATGGGTTTACACCTATCAAGGACAAATATTTCAACCATGCCACTGTTGTTCTTTTAGATCTATTAAAGAAAACGAAAATTAAACTCTTTGGCTTGTGAATTTCTCTATTTGCTCATGAGATATCTCTGAAAACTATTTCAAGGGAGTGGTTATATATATCAGAGAATTATTAGTGTAAACATTAACTGTTCATGAGTCCATGTTATGTAGAATATAAATCTGGTAAATCAAAATGATGTGTGAAGACATCAAATTAACACATCAAGAAGTAAGTAAGTACGTACATTTATTACTACATCTGATTCTTAAATATAAAAGTTGGATAATTAATTTGCGCATATTAAAAAAATTAGTAAATTAGTTTTTTGTAATAAAGCAGCGTTAGTTTCTATAAAATAAAATCTTTAATTATGTGCATTGAAACTACACTTGATGAAAACTCCATAGTATGTGATACTTTGGGCAAAAGGTGCAAATTTGGGAGACAAATTAAAATCTTGTATTTAGAACTAAAGTAAACCCTTTATCTAGCTAGTTCTCATGCTAAGGATTGGAAGTAGTGCTATTTGGTTGTTTGTGGTGCCATTTTTCATTTTTTCTATGGCACGAAAGTGAGGGGAAAATGAGTCAGGAATAGTTACCATGCCTTTAAGAACTGTCAGTGTCTCCTTCCAAAAAGAAAGTTCTTTCTAGAATTTTAATTATTAAGGTTTGTTGTTGAGACAGTTTGTGCGTATCTCAACTAATTACCCGTTTTAGTTTTTGTTGGTCTGTGTGGGCCAAAGCATACCAACCTTGTACTTTGTTCTCATGGTATTGTAAAGCTTTTATTTAAGGTTTCTGTATGTATTATGAACTCCCATGAATCAGCAGCTGATCTTTTACAGCTGAAACTTTATTACATAATTTATAAGAGTTACTGTCTTTACTGATTTCCCATTCACTTTGTATATAGTTGTTCTTGAGATGTGATAATTATGAATATTTAGATCCTCTATTTATTTTCTTTTGGTTCAAGAAACCCTCTCTGCTGGTTTCCTTTTACTCTGTAATTCAGATGTAATAATGAACAAATGTCATAGGAATGCCCAACTCAATTGTACTTTTGTGTGGTTAAGAAGTTTAATGAACTTTCTATTCTCTCCAACATTTTTGTTCCTGCAATCTGTATAATGCGTTTTTTTTTTTTTTTTGATAAATTTCATTATGAAAATCTGCAGTACTGAAAATCTCTCTGATGAGCCATCTCCATATTTTTCTCAATATCTTTAACCTTTTTTGATGATTTGAGTAGTTATTGCTATGCACTGAACTATATCAAACCAAGGCCATTACATTTCTTTCAGTAATCAGCATCCTGGCCAAAAAAAAAAAAAAAAACATATTTCAGATTCTCTTGTAAATTAACGTTGTATTAAATAAACAACTTTGACACTATAATATTAGACCTATTTAACTTTCATTAAATTAAGAAGCACATATTGGCCTCCAAAAATAATAATTTTTGTTGATTCCTTTATCCATCCTTGATCTACTGAGTACTGCCTCTCTTTTTTTTTTTTTGTCCCTTCATCTAGGGGCTTAAACTCTTGCGCTCACTAATTTTGAAAGACTATGTGTGTGTTTGGAACAGTGATTGGTAATTTGGCTTATTTCAATTTGACTTCTGGTAAAAGTTATATTGTGTATTGTGATTTATGTTTGGATTGACGGTTGTATAAATGACTTTTACAAAAGTAAAACTTGTTTGGATTGGTTTAAGCATAAGTGACTTTTATGATAACGGTAAGAGAGAAAGGGTGGAAAAATATTTAAAAAATCAAGTAAATATTTAAAAATTACTTTAAAATATTAGGTGCTACTGAAAAAATATTTTAGAGTGGGTAGAAATCAATAAATCAGTATTCTAAGTTTTGGGTGCTCTTTACTACTAAAAAAAATACATTAAAGGTAAAATTGTAGTCAGACTCCTAAAACTGGATACAACTGAAAAATTATTTTAAGGGGTTAAAAACACCAAAAAAATATTTTAAAGTAATTTTTGGAGCTGAAAAAGTACATTAAAGGTAAAATTACAATCAGTCTGATAACAAACTAGGTACAACTGAAAAAATATTTTAAGGGGTTAAAAACACAAGAAAAAATATTTTAAGAGGTTAAAAGCACCAAAAAAAATATTTTAAAGTAATTTTTGGAGCTGAAAAAGTACATTAAGGGTAAAATTGCAATCATTCTGATAGCACACTAGGTAGTGGATACAACTAGAAAAATATTCAAGGGGTTAAAAACACTCAAAAAATATTTTTTCATATACATACTATTTAAAAAATATTTTATGGGAAAAACTAATATCATATAACTAATTTCCAAACAACTCAATCTAGCATAAAATACCATTGACTTTTAATAAAAGTTTCTTTCACCAGCTTCTCATAATTGAGCGTTCATCAATTGAGCTTTGGCAAAAGCTCAATTGCCTGCAAGCCTTCCCAAACACTTGAAGTAAGGAATGTTATCTCTCTAAGTGAACTTCTACTACTATCTCTCTTGATGCAGGAATGTGTTGGCTTGATGGGGTATTTGTGGCCCCAATTGGACATAAAAAGTGCTTGGTCTAGGGACCACCCACTAGGGATTAATGGAGGTTGCACTAAGGAAGAGGATGAGTTTTCTTATTGCACCACTTCACTTTGTTACTAAGATTATGGTTTTTAAAATATGAACACAATGTTGTTTATCTGTTTTCTGTCTTGTCAAAGTAGGTGAAATCCTTACCAAAGGGTTATTCTTTTTGGATTTGAGCCTTCCAAGTGGTGCCATTACTTGCAATATGCTAAAAAAAAGAGCTTGTTCTTCTGACACCTCACCCTTCAATTCCCATCAAGGTAGTTTCTTTTTGCAGATGTAATGAACAAATAAGGATGTGGGTTACACATATCAAAAACAAATATTTCAGCCATACCACTTTTGTTCTTTTAGATCTATGCAAGAAAAGTAAAACTAAACTCTTTGGGATGTGAATTTATCTATTTGCTCATTGATAAGTAAAATATTTGTATATTTATTTTTTCTTATATGATAATTTTGTGAATGACATTCAAGTTTAATTTAATGAATTTGGATGTAATTGATAAATAAATAACTATTTTAGCATAAATAGAATTTCTTGAAAAATACTAAATTTGACCATGTTTCGGTTTTTAGGCAATATCTGGAGCTCTATATGTCGGATTGGGACGTTCTTTATATGAATAAAAAGCTAAGAAAAAGATCTACAACTTTCATGTTGAACCTAAAACCCATTTCTGCCTTCAATGGTCTCGAAATTTACTTGGAAGTTGAAGATGTGAATTTATCATTGATTGACCTTTGCCCACTAATTTGACCATAACTTGAGCTACAAATGTCGAAATAGAGAGATTCTAGTTGGGCTTTCAAGCTAAGATACAGAGCTACAACTTTCATGAGGTTCATGTGTTGAAATTCCACCGTTTTAGATGTCAAAATCAGGTAGAAATCAAGAAGTTTGGTAGCCTAACTTTCAAAGTTAATGTTGAAGGCTTAAGATCAAGATGTATGCCTAACTTTCTTAAAAATTTTTGCACCTCTTCCATCTATAAATAGATGAGCTCAAGACACAAGGAAACACACCATCTTAGAAGTAATTGTATGCATTGTATTTTGGTATAGGAACCAATCTCAAATGTGTTTTTCAATACTCAGATGTGTTTTTATAATGAAAAATGGCACCTATTTATACTAATACATTTCTTATTAAAATAAGGAAAGGGAATGCTCTGTTTCAATTTTGGTGTGCTCAACAACTCCCTCAGTCACTAACCCCCCAGCCGTCGTTCACTGTCGTTTCTGTCTCACGTCACTCCTTGCGTCATACTTGTTTCTTCTCTATTTCATTCTCCCGGGGTTGGATAGGACTCGTCCTCGAGTCAAAAACAACATCATCATCAATGAACAAAGATTGATCTGAAACTTTATGCTTCAGTAAAAATGACTTGGACTTATTTTTTATTTTGAAGTGTTTATCTAGTGGCAATGGTTTGAGCTGAATCTTTATGTCATTCTTCTAGAAGGAATATGTGTTTGTGTGACCATTGTATAGAACATGTCGATCATATTGCCAAGGTCTTCCCAGAAGATGACAGGCATCCATAGAAACTAGGCATCATTTTGTCACCTTTACCGCTCTTCCTTTGTTAACCATTGGAGCTTGTAGGAGTATGGATGGTTGTCAGTTGGTAGTTGTAACTTTTCTACCATGTAGTTAGAGACTACATTTTCACAGCTTCCATTATCAATAATAACGTCACAAACTTTACCTTGAGTAGTGTAGAGAGTATGAAAAATGTTGTGACGTAGCCAAAGCTCTTCTTTTACTATGGTTGTATGCAAGCTTCGTTTAATCACAAGTGTTTCACCGTGATCAGGAGGAATGACTTCTTCATCAAAAATTGGCTCTTTATCAAAGACTAGCTCTTTGTCATGCATAAGTTTCTCTTCTTCTTCAAATACTGCCAAAGTTTCCCCTTCTATAATAGTAACAACTCTGCAGGTAGGACATTCTGAAGTGATATGACCAAACCCTTGGCATTTGAAGCACTTAGGAGCTTTGGAGCTAAATTCCTTGGTAGCCTTTGATGGAGGCTTGCTTGAACAGTTAGACTGATATACTTGTGTAGGCTTGTTTGAAGAGTTATGATGATGCATTTGTGTAGGCTGATGCATGTGTGCTCCATGTTCATCAAAAGGAATTTCGGTGGAGGAAGACGATTGAAATGGAAACCTTTTGGGCAACTGTTTCTTAATATGGATGGCTAGACAAATGACGTCGTCCAAAGTCTAGTATTGTTGGAGCTGTACTAGATGGGCAATGTTGGTATTTAACCCTCCGATATAACGGGCTATTATATGCTCCTCCCTCTCTTGGATATCACACTTCATCATGAGTATTTCAAATTCCCTCGTATATTCTTCTATAGACATAGTCTTTTGGAGGAGATTATGTAATTGAAGGAAATTATCTTAATAATAATTTTCTGGAAGAAACTTACGTGAGAGCTCATGTCGCATCTTATCCCACGTTCGGATCTTGCTTTTTCCTTTTCTTTCACGCCTTTTCTTGAGATTCTCCCACCAAATGAAAACATGTTTCTTTAGTTTGATGACGACAATTTTGACTTGTTGCTTATCGGGAATCTCTTTGTATTCAAAAACTCGCTCGACAGTTTGAAGTCAATCGACGAATTCGTCTGGTTGAAGTCTTCCCTCAAATTCAGGTACGTCTACCTTAATTTCATTAAGGAGGAATGACTGTTGTTGAGGACGGCGGCGGTGGTTAGTGGACGACGAACTATTGTTATCTGAATCATCATTTGGATATTCACTACGAGATTCTAGCATGACTTGTTGCGTTTGTACAGTGGTTTCCAGTTCTTGTATCCGGTGTCTCATATTGTCCATCTCAATCTCGTGTGTGTTGCTACATCTTGGAGGCATTTTGGAATTGTTCTTGTGAGGTTAGGACTTAAAGAACACAGTTATTATGTATAGGGTGGAAAAATATAAGGATGAGATTGGTATTTATGGAAAAGTAATGGGTTAAAACTGGAAATTTTAGACAATTAGAGTTAGGATGGGTGTTTATGGAAAAGAAAAGGGTAAAACTGGAAAATTTATGGACAAATAGGGGTCAAAATAAAATTTCGTAACTTTCAGGGGTTAAGATGTAATTTTGGCAGAAATCTGGGGTCAAAATATAATTTCAGAAAGTTTTGGCGTTGAAATGTAATTTTGGCAGAAAACTGGGGTCAAAATATTAATTTAGAAAGTTTTGGGGATGAAGTGTAATTTTGGCAGAAATTTGGAGTCAAAATATAATTTTAAAAAGATTTGGGGGCAAATTGTAATTTTGACCAAATCTAAAGGCCAAAATGCAATTTCAGAAAGTTAGGCTGACTGGGATTGTTGACGTGACAGTTGTGACACATGGCTGACATGTCACTGACACAGCAGATCAGGATGACGTGGCTAATGATGTCATCATCTTCAACCTTTGAATTCCAGCGACTGCGTAAAATTTCGGCGACGTCCGTGGAACCGCGTGGAACTGTTTAACGGCATTGACCAAGGCTATTCCTAGGTTTTTCAGACTTCTGAACACGATGGTGAGGTTGATTTCTTCAAAAAATGCTCCGAGAGTGAAAATCTGACACCCCCTTTTTCTCACGTTTTTAGTTTCTCACCCACTCCTCACTCTTTCGCTCTCTGGCACTCTGGAACTCAGCTCTGATACCAAAATGTTACAGGAACCAACCTCAAATATGTTTTTCAATACTCATATGTGTTTTTACAATGAAAAATGGCACCTATTTATACAAATACATTTCTTATTAAAATAAAGAAAGGAAATGCTATGTTTCAATATTGGTGTGCTCAAATTCATATTCAATTAACCAATGTAAAAGGCAAGATTTCTCTCTCCCTCGTGAGAGTTTCTCTCTCTCCATGTGGGAGGTGGTTACGACGGTTTCTTCGTCGTTCTTTGTGCCTTCTTGCGTTGTCGTCCCTGTACGGCGGTGAGGGAGGTGAGACATAGTGGTTTCTGCTGCCCACTGCGGCGGAAAAATACGAGTGTATTTCTCTTTTATTCATTGTAAAAGAGGAATAGGTGAGGTTCTTTTTTCTGATCAGGAGATACGAAGGTTTTTTTGGATCTGGTAGATAGCGAGTAGTAGTCATATTGGTCTTGGAAAGTCGGAGAGGCGTGCACCTGATTTGAAGGTGGATTTAGTATGGAAGAAAAGAGATGATAATCGGCTTTCTGGAGGTGTTTTAATCAGAAGAATTATGGCAGAAAAGAATCTGAATGTGCCGACTATGTTGCGGATGATTCGGAAAGGGTGGAATCTGGAGAATCGAGACGACCTGGAGATTGTGGAGATTGATCGTAAGATGTTTACCTTTGAATTCCGACGCAGAGCTGATTATCTAAGAATCCTGCGCGGGAGACCTTGGTCGATCAATGGATTGCTTCTGAATATCAAACGCTGGGAGGACGACATGGTCTTTAGTGAGGTAGATTTTAATTTTTGTCTATTTTGGATTCAGTTTCATGAATTGCCTCTTGCAGTAATGGATTTAGAGAATGCGTTGCGTCTGGGTGGTATGATTGGAGAGGTTCTGATGGCAGAGGATCCGAGGAAGGATGGCTTATTGATAAGGAGTTTTTTGCGGGTTAGAGTGCTGGTAGATTTGAGGAAGCCATTGGTATCTGGTATGTGGTCTCCTAGGCCAGGGAAGGATCCGTTTAAAATTAAGGTACGTTATGAACGATTGCAGAATCTATGTTTTGTATGTGGTAGAATTGGCCATGATTTAAGAGGATGTCCTCATAAAAATGATGATGACCCTGATATTAGAGCAGAATATGGAAATTGGTTGAGCATTCAAGCGGCTCGATGGATTGAGGGAATTGTGAGGCCAATTAGGGGGGGTTGGGAGGAAGTTGAAGGTTGGAGTAAGGAAGGAAGTAATAAGAACATTAGGTGGATAAAGGGGAATGATGGGGGAGGACAGGGAAGTAAAACTGCAGAAGGAAAACAAATGGAAGGGGATATGGTGGAGAGAGTGTAAGTGGTAAAGAAGGTGGAGAAGGTGCGAGATGGTAATGCTAATGAGGAGTGTAGTCAGGAGTGTTCAGGTGCTGATAGCCTGGGGAAAGGCAACGAAAAGGATAAGGGAGATGGAGATAAAGGCTTAGGATTAATTAGTATGAATAGTGAGAGGATAGAAAAGGTAGTTGAGACAAATGTCAATACTCGGTCTTCAAAAAGTGGAAATGAGGATGTATCGAAAGCAATGGTGGTATATGGCAGCCTATCTCTAATGACTGAGGTGATGGCTGGAATAGAAAGGTTTGGCTTGAAGCGTGCTGGCAGTGATCTTGAAATTCTTTCAGCAGGAAAGCGAAGAAAGCTTGTTTTTGAGGATGAGGTTGGTGAATCGGATTTACATAAGGTGGCTGTTTTGAAGAAAGGGGAGAGAAGGAGTGTTAGAGTTATGAAAAGGAGGGTGAGAGGGAAGCGTTTAGAGGGTGATGGAATTATTTCAGAAGCTAAGATGGACAGAATGGAGGTTGTAGGCAATGATTTTATATTCAGTGCAGGGGAATCTGTCATACAACATAAAAATACTGTTGAAGGCGAGGGTGACTGGCCAAAATCAGTCACCAATGAGCCATGACGATCATTGCTTGGAACTGTCAAGGATTTGGTGCTGCCCTGACAGTAAGGAACCTAAAAGAGGCCTGTAAGACTCACAGACCAATTTTAGTGTTCTTAATGGAAACTAAACAGCATCAGAATTACATGAGGAAAATTAGAAGGAATTTGGGGTTCCATAAGGAGTTGTATGTAGACCCAAGGGGAAGGAGTGGGGGCTTGGCGGTGTGGTGGAGGGAAAAGTTAGTGTTTAATGAGGTATATGTTAGCAGAAATATTATTCATGCGAAAATAGTATGCAGTAGTAAAGATGTACCTCAGTATCTCACTTTGGTTTATGGACCTCCTAAGGAGGATGAAAGGGGAAGGGTATGGGAGAGGATGGCCAAAATTGCTATGACAGTGGAAGGGTTGTGGATGTGTGTAGGCGACTTTAATGACATCTTAAACCAAGGTGAAAAATTTGGGGGTAATCCAAAATCTGCCAGGAAAATTCTAAGATTCCATAAGATGTTGAGTGATTGTGGTTTTATGGACCTCGAATTCAAAGGCTCAAGGTTTACTTGGACAAATGGCAGAGTTGGTGAAGCACATATAAAAGAAAGAATTGACAGGGTTTTTGGAAATGGTGATATGAGGGAAAGTTTTCCGAAAGCAATGGTGTTTCACTATGAATCTGTTGGGTCAGACCATAAACTTCTGGTAATAGATCTTAATTACCAGCAAAATATGTGCCCAAAACCTTTCAGATTTGAGGCGGTTTGGTGTGAGCATGATGATTATAGTGAGGTAGTGGAGGAGAGTTGGAGGAAATATTATAGGCAAAGTTACTGCATCACTGAGGAAACTGCTAGGAAATTGGAGGAGTGTGGTAAGTGTTTGAGGTGGTGGAGTAGAAAGGCTTTTCCAAATAATAGAAAGAGAATTCAATTATTACAAAGACAATTGGAGAACTGTAATGATGGAATTCTGACTGAGGAAAAGTATCAAGAAAGGCAGAGGATTATTAAAGAAATGGCAGAGGTATGGAACCTAGAAGAAAAGTATTGGCTGCAGCGTTCAAGGGTAAATTGGTTGAGGGAAGGTGATAATAACACAAAATTTTTTCACTTAACCACAATTTAGAGAAGGGCCAGAAATAAAATATTGAGGCTAAAATCTAGCAATGGATTGTGGATGGAAGATAAAAAGCAAATTGCTGATGAGTTTACAAAGCATTATAATAATCTTTTCTGTGGTACTGAGGCCAGAGATATGACAGAAGCGTTGGGGTATGTGGAGTGTTGTATTACTGAGGAGGACAACTATAGATTGCTAAGTAGGGTAACCAAAAAAGAGGTAAGGTTGGCTTGTTTTCAGATGGGGGCAACAAGGCCCCGGGTCCTGATGGTTTCTCTGGGAAATTCTTTCAGTTTTCTTGGGATTTGGTTGGTGAAGATGTATTTGAGGTGGCCAGAAAATATATTGAGGAGGGTGTTGTCTTGGAGCCGATCAATGTTACAGATTTGGTCATGATCCCAAAGGTGGACAAACCAGAAATGGTAACTCAGTATAGACCCATTAGTCTTTGTAACTTTTGTTATAAAGTAATTTCTAAGGTTTTAACAAACCGAATGAAATCTCTTATGCCAAGGATTATATCTGAAAATCAATGTGCTTTTGTTGAAGGAAGGATGATTCATGATAATATCATGATAGCACATGAAGCATTTCATTATCTTAAAAGGAAGATGAATGGGTTTAAACATGAGTTCGCACTTAAGATGGATATGAGCAAAGCATATGATCGAGTGGAATGGGATTTCTTGGAGGCTGTATTATTAAAGTTGGGCTTTGCTTGCAAATGGGTTAAGTCCATTATGGGATGTGTCAAGTTTGTTAAGTATTCAATTATGCTTTCTGGGAAGAGAATTGCAGATATTGAACCTAATAGAGGAGTGAGACAAGGAGATCCACTATCTCCTTATTTGTTTATCATAGTAGCATATGTGCTTTCAAGTATGGTTAAGTGGCACGTAGAGAAGGGGGATTTGATGGGTGTGAAGTTAGCCAGAAATTGTCCAATTTTGTCCCACTGTTTTTTTGCTGATGATTCTCTATTTTTTATGAGAGCCACAAAAAGAAACTGTAAAAGGTTAATGAAGATTTTTGAAGTATATGGCAAGGCATCTAGCCAGCAAGTAAATTTAGAGAAATCTGGTGTTTACTTCTCAGCAAACACTGATGAAAGCAAAAGGAATGCTGTGTGCAGGTGGCTAGAAATAAAAGAAACTAATGACCCAGGCAAATATCTGGGTTTGCCAATATTGTGGGGAAGGTCTAAGGCTGAATCCCTTGCATTTATTAGGGAAAAAATGATGAAGAGGATCCAAGGATGGAAGCAGAAGTACTTATCGCAGGCTGGTAAAGAAGTGCTAATAAAGGCAGTTGCAAATGCTGTACCAGTTTATCCAATGGCATGTTTTAAATTCCCGATGAAGACGTGTAAGGAGTTTGATAGGATGATATCAAAGTTTTGGTGGGGAAAAGGGGCAGAGGGGGATGGTATACATTGGAAGGCATGGGAGGCAATGACGAAGCAGAAGAATATGGGTGGAATGGGGTTCAGAGATTTTGCTGACTTTAATTTGGCTCTATTGGCCAAAAGTGCTTGGCGAATAATACAGAATCCTCATGCCTTTTGGGTACGTATGCTGAAAGGTATCTATTACCCTAAGTCTAATTTTTTAAAGGCAAAGAAAGGTGGAAAAGCATCTTGGGGTTGGGCAAGTATTTTGGATGGAAGGGACATGATTTTGCCTGATTTATTGTGGAGGATTGGGAATGGTAGGAAGGTGAAGGTATGGAGGGATAGATGGGTAGGTGAATCAGATCTTAATGAGTCTGGAATGGTACGTGGTGCAGATCCAGAAATGTTGGTCTCATATCTAATTTGCAATGGTGAGTGGAATGATGAATTACTTGGGAATTTGTTTAATGAAGACTTTGTGCAGAAAATTAAGAAGATTCCAATTTCTTGTGCTGAGGGGGAAGACAAAGTAGTTTGGAAGGGTAGATGGTGTGGTGAATATTTAGTGAAGGTAGGGTATGCTATGTTAAAAAAGAAGCAGCAGCCTAGCAAGGTAATAAAACCAGAATCATCATATAATATTCCTGAGGGCCTATGGAAGGAGATCTGGAAGTTGAAGGTTCCACCTAAGGTTCAGCATTTCCTATGGAGAGCAGTAAATGGGTGTTTGGATACAAGAGGGAATCTATTTAGAAGGAAATGTGCCAGTGACTCTACATGCTTTATATGTGGAAAAGCTGAAGAAACAGTTGAGCATTGTATCTTGCTGTGTGAATGGGCTAAAAGGGTTTGGTTTGGTTCAGAGTTGAATATGATGATTGACCCAAAAACCATTACACGGTTTGAGGAATGGATGTGGCAGTTGGTAGGTGGAAATAATAGAGTGGGTGAGTTCCAAAAGGCAATTATAGCTTCTGTATGCTGGAATATTTGGAAAATGAGATGTTGGGTGATATTTCAGGAGGGGATGGTAATTCCTGAAAGAGTTCTGCATAATGCCACCTCTTTAGTTGAGGAATTCTGGGTAGCTAAGGGATGGATGAAGGAGAAGGAGGAAAGAAGGTCTGCCCTAGACGACCTTTGCTGGAAAACCCCAAATCCAGGAGTGATTAAGATAAATATAGATGGGTCATATCTGAGTAAAACGGGTAGTGCAGGAATTGGAGTGATTTTTAGAGATCATGAGGGTAAGATGCTATAAGGGTTCTCTGGGTCTGTGCAGTCATCATCCCCTTTTATGACAGAGGCTCTTGTTGCTAGGAAGGCTGTTGAGATGGTGTGTCAGACGAGGGGTGGAAATTTTGTTGTAGAGACTAATTGTGAGAATTTGTATGGGGCTCTATGTAGAAAGGATGCTAGAGGGTGTGAATGGAAAAGTCATATGGTTGTGGAGGATATTTTGACTTTACTGAAATCTAGGGGAAACATCTCTTTTGGGGTGACCCCTAGGTCCTGTAATAAGGCTGTTGATTGGTTAGCAGCTGCTGGCTCAAAGAGGGTGAGTCTATGTGATTGGGTTACCCAACCCCCACCCTCTCTTGCCATTATTTTGGATCGAGATATGGTTCAGTGTCAAGGGATTGCTCAGCGCATGAGCAGGAATGAAAGGGCTAGTATTGGCTAAGGTTAATGCCAATTGGCGTACTGATTAATTCTCTGGTATTACTTTAATATATCAGTATGCCAAGTGATGGTTTTTGTTGCTTATTTGCTGTTATTTTGTTGTTTCTGTCTTTTTTTGTGGTGAGTTTTTGTGTGTTAGTTTGTATTGCTTAGGCTTTTTGAGTGTTTCTTTTGGCTTCGGCTATTAGCGTGTGTAATGATTTTGTTTGTGATTAATAAAATTGACTTGTCTTGGCCAAAAAAAAATATATATTGGTGTGCTCAACAACTCCCTCAGTCACCAACCCCCCAGTCATAGTTCACTGTTGTTTCTATCTTACGTCACTCCTTGCGTCATACTCTGTTTCTTCTCTATTTCATATTTGCTTCTTGCATGCCTCCTTCATGGAAGGCTTATGTAGTTCTCCTTTGTGGATGGTATAGGTTGCCACCTACATGGAAGGTTTTACCTCCTATATGGAAGGCTAGATTTTTCCATTTTCATGTATCTTATAGTTGTATCTTTATGTTTTAGAATGTAATAATTGAGTTTCATACAATGTTTATGAAGTTTTCAATTTATTTTATTTTTGTTTTTAATTTTATCATAAGCTAAATTTCCACTTTCCTAAGGTGATGATGTAGCTTACTAATGACGGATTGAATCTTAACTTATTAAATTTAGTTTTAATTTTTCCTTCATAATTGAATTTTGATTATTATTCTTAATGATTTTAATTGATTGGTCATCTTTTAAATGATTTCAATATATATGTTGAGACCGGAAGAAGGCGCATGTATATAGATGCTATAATTGAAACCATAATTTGCATATGAAATAAAAATATATTCATACGGGTTGTGTGGTCTTAATGAGTTCCATAAATCTTAATGCATAATTGATTGCTTTAATTCATATAGGAATCTATTGGATTAGTAATTAATTATAGAATTACTTGACCTTGGAAGATGTTGATAATAAAATTAGGGAAACTCGACTATCAATCATGTGAAATAAATTGGATTAGAATATATAGGTGATTTAATCCAAAATTTATTAAGTAAAATCTGATCTCTAGGACTTTTTCTCATATTGTTTTCATATCTATTGCATTCATATTTAATCATTTTTATTTTGTACTCTCAATCACCAACTAATAGATCGACTAAATAGAATTAAAATTACTCATTTTGATAGTTAGTGATCAATCCTCATAGGAACAATATTCTACTCATTCCTATATTACTTGGTTACGACAGTATACACTTACACTTTTTAATAAACCATTTACACTCATAAAACTTATGAGATATCTCTGGAAACTGTTTCAAGGGAGTGGTTCTATTAAAGAAATGGTATTAGTTTAAACACTAACTGTTCATGAGTCCACGTTATGCAGAATATAAATCTTGTAAATCAAAAGGATGACTAAGACATCAAATTAACAGATCAGGAAGTGTGTGTGTAAATATATATATATATATATATGTATATTTACTATTACATCTCGTCCATGATATAAAAGTTAGATGACCAACTTGTACATATTTAAAAAAATTAGTAAGTTAGTTATTTGTAATAAATTAGTGTTGGTTTTTATAAAATACACTATTTAATCATGTGCATTAAAACTACATTCGATGAAAATCCTCTTAATATGTGTAATCAATAGAGATAATTTGAGCAAAAATTATAAATTTAGGAGACAAAGCATGTTAAAGTTTTATATTTAGAACCAAAATAAACCCTTTATCTAACTAGCTCTCGTACTAAAGACTGGAGGTAGCCCTATTTGGTTATTTGTGATGCCATTTTTCATCTTTTATATGGCATGAAGGTGAGGGAAAGATGAGTCAGGAATAGCTACATATGTAAACAAATATCAGATTCCACTGGAATGTGTAACGAAATACTTGCATTTTTTTTAATTATGTGTAATCAAAGGTCTCGAATAATGTTTAGCCTGTGTTTCGTACAGAGAGTATGATGCATACTTCTGCTTGAGTCTGAAGTAATGATCTATTGATTTTCAATACTGCCAAACATCTCAAACATTGAAACAACATTATTTTGTGCTTTGATAAATAATGATAAGCCTCTCTGGAAATATTTGATATATCCGTTGTACAACAATAGTTCTTGAACCATCTTATTACTTCATAATCTAAAAGAACAGGGATCGTCATGTGCTTTTAGAAGTTAAAAACACCCATCTTGAACACTTATGGTCCTGTCAGTCCCAGAAATAGAAAGGTATGGTTCAATTTTTCTTGTCCTTGGTTACTTCTTGATCAGAATGTCTGTACTTGTACATTAACTATGGGACAGACAGAGACCTCCAGCGGTTGTTGTGTCTGCTCGTTAAAGAAGATCCTTTTTTACCTTTTGGAGTATAGAGTTGTTCTTGACAAAGAAGTTACTTCCAAATTTAGGCTTAAGTTTCTTTCCATCACATCTTAGTACTATGCCTTGAAGAACTGTCAGTGTCTCCTTCCAAAAAGAAAGTTCTTTCTAGAATTCTAATTATTGAGGTTTGTTGTTTCAGACGGTTTGTGGGTATCTCAACTAATTACCCGTTTTAGTTTTATAAGGATTGGACTATTGAAGACCAGAATGTGTTGTATTATAATAAACGATGGACATAAAAGTGCTGCTAGCTCTTATTAAAGTTATAGGAGAATACAACATAATTATTGTTACAGTTACAGCTAACAGCTATCGTCTTCTCTAAGCCTTGTCCTCCTTTACCTCCGCTTCTCTCTCAAGTTTCAAGGAAGAGTGTAAGCTGCAAAAACCAGCAATTTTATGTTAGAAATGAAGTATTAACCAAAGTTTAGTCACACCTGACACATAAACATGTACGGCAAGATAGAAAATAAATGGGAAAATCACATCAAGGCCCCAATTGAGGAAAATAATTTGAGAAAAGTCTCATCGCTTGTCAACGATTGCACTTTTACTTGTAATTGACAATCTATAAAACTTTTCTGATATTATTTTTCTCGGTTGAAACCCTGATGTCATTTTTCCAAAATTAACTAATGGTTTTCATCATGAAACCAAACATGTCATAATATACTTATGTCCACACTTGTAGCCAACAGGGCGATTAGCCAAATTGCAGCGCTTGGGGATGGTGATGGCGATCTCCGGCTTGACGCCGGCGCTTTTGGCTGTGTTGGAGAGGAGAACGGCGCAGAGGCAATTAGGGGTCTGCCCAAATTTCTTGATCTGAGCACAGCAACTCCGGGGGACACTGGCACGTGCATCTTGAGCTGCTGTAGCACAAGGAGCAAGCTTGAGAGCCTCATTATCTGGTGTGGTAGACCTACCACATTCCCCTGCACCCTCAACCCTCTCAAAACCTCCATTAATGCTCACAAACACTACCACTAGCATCCCAAGAATGCACAGAAATTTCACAGGAGCTTCCATATCTGGGTTTTCTAAATATGCCTTTCACAATCCTTTTCTTCTTCACTATCTCATAATTGAAGAATGCTTTGGCTGTGAAGTGATTTTTAGAGCCTAGATTTGATTCAGAAAGTGGTTGGTCTCACAACTATCCACCTGAGATGAATGGAGGTTGCACTATGGCAATATTATAGATTTTCTTATTGCCCCACTATATTGCAATTATTTCAGTATGAACACAATGATGCTTCTTTGCTTTTCCCTACTATATTATATATCAAGCAATGTGGGGTCCGATAAATTTATTTCATACGGTAGATATATTTTTAATTTAGAGTTAAATTTTTTATGGAATTAATAAAAATAATTGTATAGCTATTTAAATTTTTAAAAAAATACGTTTTTCTTTTCTTGAGAATTGCTAATTCCAAGAAAGATTGAAGGTGAATTCAAGGAATATTGATCAACACGTACCATTTGCACTCTATTTATCGGTTATTCTTCTTAATTTCTTTCATCAATAATTGAACTATGTTTAGGGATTTTAGCCTTTTGTTTTTTTATTTTTTTATTTTAAATCTAAAAGTTGCTAAATTCTTGAATCAAAGGCTAAAATGATGTGTATACTGAAATTGACTTTTGGATTTATAACTACTGGGTTTGATTATGTTGTATAATTTGAATTGTCTTTATACTCATCTTATTTGTGCTTATTATTCATTATTTGATTAATAATCATCGTATAATTTCATTTTGAGTACTAAGCCATAGACTGAGAGATGAAAGTTAATTCAAGAATTAGGAAGATAAGTATAAAAACTTAGGTTAATTAGACGACATAAATATAAGTGATAACGATGGCTTAGGCAGAGTCATGATTTAAAATTAAAGAAGTAACATGATTATTTGTTCAGGAATAATTACAATCAATTAGGTTATTTAGGTCCAATCACTAGATTAGCTGTATAAAAGGATATAGGTAAGCCTGATCCTCTCACGCAATGCTCCTTAAGTGCACAAGACATTACGTACCCACCATATGCTCACAAAAAGAGCCTATTATCTTGCCACCTCAATCTCAATTACTTGAAAATATAAATGAAAGCGGGCAAACTTTAATTATTATGACAAAAATATTTTAAATCAAAGTTGTAATTACAATAATATCTACTAATTAGGTGCGGAGGGGTACTTAAGGCAGGAGATAATTCTTGCAAAAAGAGCACTAAATCAAGATTCTGACTTGCAAATCTTTGGACCAGAGTCGTTGATGGGATTTTTAACCATTACTGCTTCTTAGTTTCTTGTTTTGTATTACTTTTCATTTCCAGTGCATTAAAAAAAAAAAAAACCTAAACTAATCTTGATATCCATGACAATGTTTGAGCGTTTTCCTGGGAACTAGTTTCGGTGCCAAGAGCTTATCCAATTCTGGATCGTCCAGATCTAAATTTGAATTTTTTAAAACGGATGATTTTTAAATTAACTAATATTTTTGGAAAAAATATTAATTAAGAGATTATCTTTATTTTAGATTTTATACCCATTAAAATATTTTTTAAAAAAAATTAAATCTAAATCATCCAAATTTCATTACACAGTACAGATTTCAATGGCTATCCAAAATATAGGCGCCAAAACTCATTTCGTTTCCGGTGGCTATTATCCAGAGAAACGGGGGTAGGGGTGTTCAAAGTAACCCGGTCCCGGTTGTCCCGGCCCGGTCCCGAATATTTTATCCCGGGAATTTCCCGTCTCGGCCAGGACCGGGACCGGGATCACACCTTGTGATCCCGGGAATTCCCGGTCCCGGTTTTTTTTTTTCTTTTTTCCTTAAAAAATAGGTTATTATTTTATTTTTGTATTTTTTACCCCATAAATTAAGTTATCATTTGATAAAATGTATATCACATATTTAGTTAGAGTTAAATTGTATATATCGTGATACAAATCCTAACTAAATAATGTATAAAGATAATAACAAAAATGATGAATGTGATAATAATATGTTATTTTTCAATTCTAACTCAATTTATGTGATTTTTATGACCTTATTAGGTGTTTAATAATTACTTTAAACATTAGATTATAAAAAAATATAACTAATATAATTATATTATTAAGACCGGGAATTCCCGGTCCCGGTTGTCCCGGGAATTTCCCGGGACCGGGATCGGGAATGAGATCCCAATCCCGAGAAATCCCGGGACGCAAACCGGGAATGGGTATTCCCGAGATTTGAACACCCATAAACGAGGGTAGTCGGCTTGGCTTCACGCACGCAGAGGGGACAGGTGTTGCAAAGGATTAGATAGGATTGAGTGGCTTTAGCCCAAAATAATATTTTAAGTGAATTGATCTGCCGAAAGGTCAATTGTTTAGGGGAGGGAAGTATATTTCATTAAATAGAATAACATATTCAGAAATATTCACAGTCGTGGCAACGGGCATTTGGTCTAGTGGTATGATTCTCGCTTAGGGTGCGAGAGGTCCCGAGTTCAATTCTCGGAATGCCCCATCACACCCTTTAATCTTTTTCTGCTGCATAAATCCTAACCGTTTCTCTCTTTCCGCTGCATAAATATTCTAACCGTTTCACAGGAAATTTGAACTTCTAATTAAGATAGCAAGCTACTATCCATTCCTTTCCGTCTATTCATAGACATTCAATGTCAAGAGCCAAAGAAAAGAAAGACAAGGCAGTTAGGAATGTGTTTGTCATGAAATTTTTTCTATTCTACAAACTACATATCCATCTACCTAAGCTTTCCAACATTTTGAAATCAGGCTCCAAATAATTTCTTCACATATTCTTGAATATATTGGCTGCGCTACAGCAAATTGACACCTTGAGGGGACAATCAGATTGAGTTTCTATGATTCTGTCCTTTGGTATCAATGGTAAGATAATCTGTCAAAACCCTCTTGGCCCCTCCCCCACCACGTTGAGGATTAACAATGTTGTTTTTTGTCGTGCTACTTATGATTGGGGTCTTTCCTTCCTTGGAAGGTCTCTTGGCTCTTGGAGGAGTAAACATCGGTGTTGTTAGACACGATCTGGACGGAGTACTCGGCATAGGCACTGAGAAACGATCCCCTGAATGCTTTGTTAAGTCGTCCACATAGAGCACATCATCAATACGTGCTACTATATTGTACGCCAAACTCTCCAATACTCTTGAATAACTCTCTAGAATTGCCTTCCCAACATCCTAACAACATAAAATAGGTGTAAACAAGTTAGAGCTAGCTTGCGTCACAAGTTAGCTCCAAAAATCTGGAATAAAGGGAATATGACAGAACAGAATGCTTACCTTGTTGTCCTGAATTTTGCTGATATCTAGGTTTGATTGTGGGAGACTAGGGAAACGTTGTCTCAAGGATATAATAACACTTTTGGCTCTCTCAGCGAACAATTCCCATTTGTCTCCATCAACCATAAGATCCTTAACCATTTCCCAAGATGTTTTTGTACTGTATCTGGCTGTGCCGTTCATAGGTTTCGAATTCGCCCTTCTAAGCCAAATGTTAATGGAAGCTTCCATTCGATTAGCAATGTCCGTAGCTTGATGTTCAGAGGACACATCAAGACAATCCACCAAACTCTCTGCAGCAAACTGATCTGACACTATGTACCCATAAATAAAATCTCCCAAGCTGGCTCGCGCAGTCTAAAAAAACAAACAATGTTGGATCAGCAATTTTATCACCTACGACTTCTAGAAACCATGATTTATAAGTACATATATTACTCCCTTCCGTCCTTAATACAAGACATTTACCTAGTTTGATTAGATTAAGGAAGTTAGTTCAGTTGGTTAATATGATATGTATCATTTAAAACATCATAATCTTCTTCCTTAATTCCTTCCTTCAATAGGAGTAAATTAGAAAAAGATTGACAAATGAAAATTGTGTCTTATATTTAGAATAATGATCAACCCTCAAATATGTCTTATATTAAGGACAGGACGGACGGAGTATATATATACCTTTGGAAGAGATTCGAGATATGATTCAGGAATGTCCATTTCAGCTAAAGTAATAGTGTTGATGGCTATGGCGGCTTTTAGTATTTGGTTGGTGCAATCTCGTTTCTTCTGCAACTGCTTCCTGACACGTTCATGGAGACCAGAAGGAGGGACACGAGGTACAGGAAGCCACCATTTTTCTTCATGACGCTTAAGTCTTCTTCCTAAAGCAGCAGAAGAAGATGAATCCTCACTACTATCTGAAGCAGCAGCAACAATCCCCTGGTCCACATACCAGAACTCTGTTTCCACAAAACTGTCCAATATGTCCTGCCAAAAAAAAAAAAAACACGTTCAGTAAATTTAAAAAAGAATGGCTCATTTCTATCTATACAAATTTGTGCAGTGAAAGTGAATGTTGTTATTCAGATATATATACTCACAAGAAGCATGTTATCTAGTTTACGTAAAGCTGGAAGGTTGACATATAGATCCGAGCGAGGTCTACTACCCATGACCTGTTTCATCAACAAGCAAACAAAAAATAAAAATAAAAAAAATGGTCATTTCTTGTTATGGTTGTGGATGAATCATGGATACAAATGTTGTTGAGCCAGATCTTGAGGGTTAAATTGTATCCAACAAAAGTATTTTTTCAATATCAATTGATATCTTAAATTAATTTTTTTTGTACATCCAACAATCTAAAATATTTCTCCAATAATATTTAATATCCTAAGTTAATTTTTTGTGCATCCAACATTTTAAATTATTTCGCAAAAGCACTTAATATCTTAAGTTTAGATTACTCATTCTTATTGAGAAAAATACTTCAAAATAAAAATTGCACCAAAAAGTAATTTAGTATATTGAATGTTACTTGATAAATGCTTAAAGCTGCTAAACATGCCAAATATTAGTTTACGATATTGAGTGCTGCTATTCAAAAAATATTTTAGAATGTTAAGTGTATATTAATCCGATCTTAAGCCCAATTAATTTCAAAGTTAGGCATAAGCCCAACTGGAATTCCAAAAAAAAAAAAAAAACAGAGAGACAGATTGATTGGGAAACAGTACCTCCACCTTAGTTCCATCTGGAGAAGTCTGCCAAATAGGAGCCAATTCAACAATATGATCACTGACACTAAGAAACCACTCCATCTCCCTTCTCCACATTGCTTTCTTCTTCTGAGGCAGAGGCTCTAGTCTCAGAATTTGCCCAAATAGTGTCGCTACAAACACTCAAAAGTCAAATGACAAAAATAAGTAATAATTCTGATTTGTCATTTCATAAAGTGACTTAAGAGAATCCTAATAATAATAATAATTAATTACCACATAGGTTGGTTATGGCATTTGATATAGCCAATGCTGTAGTCACCCCATTTCCACAGCCAGACATGTCTTCGCCAAGTAACAATTTTGCAAACCTTTCCTTCATCATCTCTATCTCTAACAATCACAAATCACAATCAGTTATCAGGAAAAAATAGCAACAATGAGAATGAATACACAAAGAAATGAAATGTACCATATAATTCAGATTCCTGTTTGTTTATATGCAATCTCTTTATATCGCCATGATGAGAAATGGTGAGTTCTGGAGCAGGATTTTTCTGAGCCCGTTTTTTTACAGAAGGAGGCGACGAAGAAGACGCCGAAGAAGATTCCGAACTATTCCGACTCTGTACTTCATTCCCCGTCGTCGTTGGCGGCGTTGAGGAAAAGATATCGGAGCTAGAACTGCTCTCGCGACTGTTATCTTCGCTGAGATTAGCAAAAGTTTCAATCTTATTACCTCTATGTCTTGTTCTTGTGTCATGTTCTTCTTCATCAACATTAGCTTGTTTCTTGTGAATGATGAATGCCGCCATTTTTGAAGCTTTGCGTTCTTGTTCTTCTTCATCATCATCTTGGTGTTCAGGTGAGGAAGCAGAGTCTTTTGTGGGCATATCTTCGTTATAGTGAATGCTCTTAAGGCAAAAACCTCCAGAGACTTTGGAGACCCAGAAACCCAAATTGGAGAAGGGATTTTGATTGTTGGTGGCAGTTCGGAGCCTTGATAAAGGCACACAATGCTTGAGATGATATTGGCGTTGGATTAAAGTACTGTCCATAATTAATGAGCCTTAGAGAGCGACTTGATTGAAGAACACAACTTCTGTGGCTCTCTCTCTCTCTCTCTGCTTGGTTTCTTGCTTATATATCAAGCTTTAAAGTTAATCATCACACAAAAGTTGACACCGTTAATCCCATTTAAAATAATAATCTAAATTCTATTTCTATATAATTATGAATTTGTTAATCATAACACAAAAGGATAATTTAAAATTTCAGATTAAAAAATGAACCAGAGGAAGTATTTATTATAAGGTTTTTTTTTTTTTTTGGTTTGGTATTTTGAAAAGGGGATGATTAATCAATTAAGCTTCAAACGTAAATGAGGTTTATTAGTTATCACTATTGAAGACTTGAGAGGATAGCAATATAGGTCATCCATACGTAATGAAGAGGAATAAAATAAGATAATTATATATTAATTTAAAGAAAAGACAGGAGTGATGATTGGTATAAATGGTATGCTTAACAGTGATTAGTGAAGGGAGGGAATTTAATATTGAAATATTCAAAATGAAAGAACGAAGGATGAATCTTAGGAGGTTGCTTTTGAAGTTGAAAAGCATAACAAATCATATTCAAACAGAACGAATTTGAAATTGGTTGGCTCTTCAGAGTTAAAGTTTAATGGTATAATCTCTCTCTCTCTCTCTCTCTCTCTCTCTCTCTCTCTCTCTCTCTCTCTCTCTCTCTCTGTTTTTTTCCCCGTCAGCATTGTCTCTAAAATGTGGAATCTCTCCCTATATAAATATATATCTCTATTTTCAAAAATTGTTCGATAAAATAATCCAAAAAAAAAAAAGGATGGTTAAGCGTTAAGACCTTAGGGAATTATAAATATGGATCAACAATTACAATGATGGTGAGAGAGCGAGATTGTATCGTGTCTAAATTATTTCATAATTCTTTACAATTATGTTTTCACTTCTTTCATGTTCGTCCTTAATAATGTATCACCACCGGTTTTTAATATAAAACTCACTGTATAGTTCATTTTATTTCTTAAAGTAAAATTTATATTAAGAGTGTGGAGTATATGTCATCAAACATGTTCTTGGTTGAGGCTTATTATGTACTTAAAAAAACCGCTAGAATTAATGAAAATATATAAAGATACAAATTTTGATAAATATTAAAAGTATTTACTTCGATTCTTAATATAAAATTTATTTCACAGTTCAATTTTTTATTGAAGTGAGTTTTATATTAAAAATAAAATAAAGTAGTTTTTTTTTTTTGATAATATAAAGTAGTTTTTTTATGCCGTTGCCGTTGGGGCATAAAGTGGCCAACATCCTACGTGGCCGGAGTTGCATATTTAAAAAAGAAAAAACAAGTAAAAGATAACATAACATATGATAAACAAAAGAGACATGCATACACGTAACATAAAATATAATTGAGATATTAAAAAGAAAATAAAAAACACACATAGGAATCATTGTGAAGGAAACCATTGGTTTATCATAAAGTAGTTGCGGTGTGAGTCTCAAAACAATATTCAGACTATTATGTCCGATTCTTATTATAAGATCTCATTTCGTAATATAAATTATATTATAAATCAGATCTTATAATAAAAATTCGAGCTAGTATAATATTAATAACATTCAATATAACAAGGACATATAAGCTCTTGCTTTCATGCATGATTAAATTCAAAACTCAGAATTTATGTTTGATCGAAATTGCCGGTAGTTTTGTCTGAATTTGAAATAAAGTTGGGGGAATAAAACAGAAACTAAAGTCTCAGGATTCTCGTGTTTGCATTAAAGGCAAAGACATATATACAGGTCTGTTGCTTTCTTTCCTTCTTTATTCTTTTTGAAGGGTCGGCTTTCTTATAGTTTTTATTAACCAGATTTTGAAATTTCAAATTAGTCTTCTTTTTTTTTTTTTTTTTGAATATCTCATCTTCAACTTTTGAACCTGCACAAGGTATCAGCTTGTATTCAGTTCTATTAAATGTGAAACAATATATGTGTATAAATACATATATGGAGATTCCTTCCATTTTGAAATTTGAATGTAGCATTTTCATGCAATCTGGTTCCTTTTGATTTAACCAGAATCTTCTCCTTTAATTTTTGCTATTTTTCAAGCTTTTTCAACTATATTAATTATTAAGGTAAATTATATAAAACCCCCTGAATTTTGGGTCAACTACATATAACCCCCTGACATTTTTTTTAACAATTAACCTCATGCCGTTAAGTGACTTTTATCCTTTTAACAGAAATTGTCACGTCAGATTATGAGATGACAAATGTCATCCTACATGACATTCAATGTAAATTACTAATTTTATGAAATCCCCCTGAACTTTGAATAGTTTTAGATGACAACCTTAAACTCTGATAAGTTACAAATAACCCCTTAACATTTCAAAATTTAAATTTAACTCCCTTAAAATTTTGATTTATAATAAATAAATCTCATGTTGTTACTTTAATAAATTTATTAAGTTTATTACTATCATTTGTCAATTAAAATAGTTTTCTTGTATGGAAAAACTAGAAGAATAATAATTAAAAGAGATAAAAATAAAAATGTCATCATTTGTATATCATTTATTTATTTTTTTTGGGTTAATTGAGCATTGATATCATAAAATTGTCATCATTTGTGTTAAATATATTCTTGTAATGATTGAGGATTGACAGTTTAAATATTAATTTTTGTTAGAGGATGTCTCTTGGCCTCATTAATTTTTTATTAATAATGCATATTTTTTTAATTAGAGATTCAATGTTTATTTTATATTTTTTTAAATATTATTCTTTTAGTTTTTACCATACAAAAGAACTATTTTAATTGACAAATGATAGTAAAAATTTTAATAAATTTATTAAAATGATATAAAGTAATGCCATGTGGTTTAATAATTAATATTATAAATCAAAATTTTAAGAGAATTAAATTTAAATTTTGAAATATCAGGGGGATAATAATTGATCAAAGTTTAAGAGGGTTTTATGAAATTAGTAATTTATAAATTATGTCACGTAAGATGACACATGTCATCTCATAACCTGATGTGACATTTTCCATTAAAAATATAATGGTCGTTTAACGATATGGGGTTAATAGTTAAAAAATGAAAAGTCAATGGATTAAATTTAAAATTTGAAATGTTAATATGGTTATCATCTGACCTAAAATTTAAAGGGGGTTTTGTATAATTTAATCTAATTATTATAATTTTTACTGCACAAAATCATCTCTTATAATAGTTAGAGTAGAAATTCACGTCAACTATGCCACAGGGGCTCGTTGGTGAAAAGCACCATGATAACTACATAAAAATAAATCAAAATTAAATTATACTGTTTTAGGTATGTTTGTGACAACTTAACGGATTCATAATTTCTTGAAGTTAATATTATTGAGATAAAAAGGATTGGGAATTATCAACGGACTGTAGTTGTGATTCTCCCATTTATTGTTATATTGATTATGCTCTGTTTGCTATTTTTATGGTTATTGCACTCCTTGAGAATTATCTTGTATCAAGGAATTTTATTAGGAACCATTTTTGTATATGGATTCCCATGGAAGCAGACTCAGTAGTCATATGGACTACCAAAGCTTCATTAAATAGTCTTACCCTCTGCATTGGGTATTTCAACCTCTATGCCTTCTTGGCCTCTAGTGTTACGGATGTTTCTTTTGATTAAGATTTATATTCTCGCTATAGTGAAGAACTTTTATTGGCTTATGTTTATAGTTTTAGCTCCTGAATGTTTGTAGTTTTAACTTGTGTTCTAAGTTTATAGGTTGTTCTTTTTAGCTTCTATGATATTATAATTTCGGTTGATTTTAATATAATCTGCTTCTTTGTTGGCCAAAAAAAAAAGGACTGGGAAGGTAGGGAGGAAGTGACAAGATATATCTTTTTTTTTTGTTTTGCCAACAAGGATATCATTAATGAATAGGTGTCAGGTTTATATACATACATTGATGAGATTAATCAAAATAATTATACATCACAAAACATCAACCTGGACCTTCTTCTGCTTCTGATATATCCTTTAAAATAAAAGCTAATAAAGCCAACGAGGGTTTGGACACCTAATCTATTGGGCATGACCCATCCAATGAAGTATTGGCAACTTAGTCGGCTACCAAATTTGTTTCCATGGGAACCCATGCAAAAAAATGGTTCCGACTAGTACTTCTTGCAACAAAGATGTTCTCAATAAGTATATCATACTTTTAGTTAGGAGATATACATCCCTCATTTAAACATTTAACTAAGGATTCGTTATCTGACTCAAAATATACATCCTCTAATTGATTCTCTGCTGCATTCGTCACTACTTCTCGCATTGCCATACATTCCCCCATGGAGGCTAAATCCACCAAAACGTGATTTGATTTTCCATCTAAGACCCAATCATTTAAGTGCCTATTTGGGTTACCAGTGGAGCAGCTTTTATCGCAATCTGACTTTTGTAAAAGTCATTTAAGATAAAAGTCATATTGTAAATGTGATTTGTGTTTGGATTGACGGTAATAAAAGTAGCTTTTTTCTTAACCTTAAACCTGTTTAGATTAATATTTAAAAATCTCTAAAACTTGTTTTTTTCATGGTCAGAAGCACAGAAGCAGCGGATATCGCCGAAAAGCACCCCGAAAGCAGCTTCTTAAAGAATATGCTTTTATCAGACAAGCTCATCCATACTCAATGCCTTCCCAAATACATGTTTTTTGGTCAACTGAGCTTTTGAGTCTCGGACGACA
Source organism: Inga laurina (assembly GCA_963855925.1). Classification (NCBI taxonomy): domain Eukaryota; kingdom Viridiplantae; phylum Streptophyta; class Magnoliopsida; order Fabales; family Fabaceae; genus Inga; species Inga laurina. Next base: position 59,399,127 of record OY979711.1, read on the forward strand.
AAAGAACTCACTGCGCTACCTTCTTCTTGGTTGTAGGCAGAATCCATATTGATTTTTACCTCATTACCTTCTCGTTTTCGCCACTTCCCTGGCGTCCCAGACAAGATATATTAAAATAATATAAGAGAAGCAGAAATAAAAATTTCAAAAAGAGAAAATTAAATACACACATTTCTTTTCTTTTAATTTCTATCACTTAATTTCACTTCAAATCTTTGCCATGACCTACTTGATAGTTCGTACTTCTAGGCCGATTTAATGCCCTGAGGCAGTATGGGGCAAACCAAACTGCCTCTTGGATTTATGTCTCTCTAGTCAAATTATGTTTTATTTGGATTTACTTCTTCTATTTCTAATGTGAGATTTAATTAATTAATTTAAAAAAATTAGTTAAGTTAGTTAATCAAATATGTCTTTTTTTAAAACACCTTAATTATCTTCTTTATAATTTCCCCTCCCTCTTTTTTTTTTTATTGTTGATCAAATATCAATAGGGTTAATTTTAAAAAATAAATAAAAATGTGAAATAAATCTTACATTTAAAATCAACTCCTTATTTAGATCTTTCATTAAGAACTGGAGATTGAACTAATTTTGAATTACATTTGTCTTATAATTATTATACACTTGTTTAACATTGGCTTTGTTATTAATTATCTCTACAATTCTTATATCCAAAATTAAAAAACAAAATATTTTATTAGAGAGAAGAATGGGCTTTTTTCTGTAATTATGGTGAGGGTGAACAAAGTTGGAGTATAATTTATTTTTAACTTTTTTTTAGGCACTATTAACCTGAAGTTGCAAGCGGGATCAAACCCACGACTTCCACATACAGGAAAGCTTTCATGTCACTAGGTTATAAATCCATTGAAAATTTATTTTTAACTTTAACTTTCATGCAACCATCTATGTTTTGAATACTGGATCTACAAGAAGAACAAACAAAATGTTGTATTAGTATATTTAAATGACTATTATGTGAGTTCTGGTTAATAATGGATTTACATTTAAAATTGAGAAAATTTCATTGAGCAACTAAGGATGTGATATAATTTCAGTCAACCCCCAAAACTTTCTAAAACTTCACTGCACTTCCATGAGTCAAAATGAAATTAAATTTTATGGGTGAAAAGACAATGATGCCCTTCTTTTATTTTTTTTCAGAAGAGTATTTACAAAACAAATATAGGGATTTACAAAACAAATAAATGGATTCAAAAGAATCTAGGAAATTAAAAATATTTTGGTCATTTATAAGATAAATATGGAATTCACAAGACAAATAAAACAATTTACATGACAAATAAAGTAAGGGCATCATTGTCTTTTTACCCCCCCCCCCCCCCCCAAAACTTAATTTTGTTTTGACTCAAGGGGTGTAATGAAGTTTCAAAAAGTTTTGGGAGTTGACTGAAATTATGTCACATTCTTGGGAGCTCAATGAAAGTTTCCCTTTAAAATTCTCAATACTAATTCTTCTCCACACAAAATGATGATGATGATTATGTTAACAAACATAATCTTTCTAAAATATTTATGCATACCATATATTATATATTAATATATTAGTTTATAAATCAGGCAAAATTAATTTAGAGAAAAATGATAAATATAAATACTTTAAAGTAATTTATTTAACTTTCTTAATTTCTTTAAATTAATCAATTGGATCTTATCTTAAGAACCGAACCGAGGCACTAACATGTTAAGGTATGAGGACGCTGAAGCATGAAGTACTATTAGCTTGTTTGCCCCTACTCAAGAGCCATATGGTTTGGACTTCTTATGATAAGAATCCCCTATGTTGATTTTGAAAATATTAAATCATGGCTTAAGAACTTACTGATGGATCTCTATAATCAGCATAATCACAAATTACTGTGTTCCGTCATTTGTCTATTACACTGCCTCTGAAGGAAAAGGAATTTTGCTTTGCATCATGGAAAAATTGATAATACAAATATTGTTATTTAGAAAATTAATGGTCTGCTATCCTATGTGGAGTTAGCATTCAATACCTCCAATAGCATCTCTCCCTTGTGGTCTGGCACATCAGTTTGCATTCAGGTGGAAAACATAGACAAAGATCACTGGAATATTTGCATCCACAAATTCAAGAGAAACTGGTGTCACTGTCACTTTTGCGAATGCTACATATGCTTCTACCTTTTAAGGTGTTCCTCTGATGCAATTTATTTGGAAGAATTGTAGTGTTCCAGGAATGCCTTTCTTCACAAAATGTTTAATTTGAGAGCTGCTCTCTTGTGGATCTTTAATTCAGACATCAGCTTCGGTCAACGACGCAACAAACTAACAGTTACTTGTGTCAACAAAGAATTTGTCAGCCTTCCTCCTTGATCTCATCTCGCAAGCGACATTACATGGTAGGAAATTTTGGCTTTATTGAAGAATTTCGCTCCTCAAACTATTCAAGTCATCTCAGCTTCTAACTTTAATTGTTATTTTAATGATTATGTTTGTCTTATTAGCCTTGGTACTTTGTAAAAAATTTTACTCTTTATAATATCATCTTGTTTTTCATTAAAAAAAAATATCATTAGTTATTATGAATATTAATTATGTAAATATCTATTGATTTACAAGGCTTCCTCTCTAAGCTAACAAGAGGCTTCCCCTACAAGTTTTACTTAATAGTGGCTTTTTCTGCAAGACTCCTGAAGATTTATAAATAGAGGCCTTGTGTAAGCATTGTAGACACACAAATGAATGAGAATTACTCTTATCTTTCTCTCTTAAATTTCTCTCTTATCTTAGCCATGGCTCTCTTTTCTCATATATCTTTTATTTTCATAACATGTTATCAGCACGATAACTCTAACAAAGGTATAATTCTCTCAGAGATACCTTAACAATTTCCTCTACTTTTTTTTTACCGTATCTTTATTTGATTTTAATCTATTCGAGATAATTTGAGCCACTATATAGAATTAAAGAGTTCCTTTTACCGATTGTTATAAACATCGGGTTCTATGATTAAAGATTGAAGATATATTGTTATTGTTTTTATATCTATCCTTTATAAATTCTTTTATATTACTTTTATTTAAATATGGCCAGAAGCCATACACCTATGCTTTCTTATTCTAAAATTATATGGCCAAAAACTATATTCCTTTAATTTCCTATTCTGAAATTATATGACCGGAAGTCATATTGCTTTGATTTCCAATTATATGGCCAAAGTAATATTTCTCTTATTTCTATTTTGAAACTATATGACCATAAGTCATATCACTTTTATAACTATTTTGCTATTCTATGGCAAGAAGCCTTATGCCTTTTTCTCTCTTACAAAATGATCAGAAGTCATATTCATTTGATTCCTTATTATATAGCCAAAAGTCATATAATTTTTTGTCTTCTATTTTATCGAATGGCTAGAAACCATATACAACCTTTAATTATCCTAAAGATAAAAGGACAGCCATATAATTTTATGTTGAAGATAAAAAGTTAGAAGACGTATAAATTTAATTTCTCATCTTGAGATTAATTGGCCTGAAGCTATGAGAATTAATTGGCCCAAATCCATGACCATTAATTGGCTCAAAGCCATAAAGTTTTAATTTTGTTATAATATCCTACTTTATGAATTATTTCTTATATTTATGAATTTCATATTATTATCGTTTGTGTTATTATATTACGTTTCTACATTTCATATTTTATTAATACTCTTTTATTGCATTGGTCTGGATTATGTTAAATCTTGTGAATTTAAATTTGTGGCTCTTATCGTTACCAAAAAGAACTATTTATCTACACCATGATTTTTCTACACCACTATTTACATGAAAGCCTCAAAATTGAATATTTGACTGTAAAAGACCCACTTATTCTTTAGAACAAATTAAAGGAAATGTATTACTGCCAAAAGATGGTCATTCTTCCAAAAGCTGTAAATGGATACATCCAATTTACTCCTGTAATAGCAATATCATGAAAGAGGTTTAAGAAATATACTAAATTAATTTCTTGCCTCCATATGGTCGAACAAAATAATGAGTTTTTATTGAAAAACCACGGATCCCGTCTAATAGGCTCGACTACATTCCCAGAAGTGAATATATCAATGAATGAATCTAATTTTGGCCACGAACAAGGGCATAGACATGGCTACAATCGTAGGTGTAACCATGGTTGTAATCGTGGTAGCTCAAATTCAACCTCGAAGTGGGGAAAGATTAAAATAAATCATGTTGATTAGGCTGGCATTTTTTAGTAAGGCGACATGAATATTACCCATTTGAATATTGTTGATTTCTTAGCATAAATTATCTTTGTCTATTTAAACCGTTATGATATAGTGTGATTAAAATTGCTACTATCATATATATTTCATTTTTAATTATACTTTTCTTTATTTCCATGTTTCTTTTAACTAAGAATGAGTCTTATTGACACAAATCTTGAAGATTTATGTCTCAATGATAATGCAGCATCCTACACCATACTTATAAATGATAAATATTTTTCTTTCTTGGTAATGCGAGAAGCTAATGTCAAACTATATCCGATAGTATAAATTTGACTAAAGGCTCTAGAAGAGCTAATATTTTATTACCTAAAGGAACAAAATTTTACATTAATAATACATTTTATTCTACCAAGTCTAAAAAGAAACTTATTGAGTTTTAAAGATATCCACAAAAATGAATATCATTTAGAAACAACAACTAAAAATAATCAAAAATGTCTTGCTATCGCAAATATAGTTTCTAGTAGAAAATGCAAATTAGAAAGTTTTCCTACTTTTTTTTCTGGTTTGTAGTATACATTTATAAGCACAATTGAAACATATACTATTGAAAATCAGAAATTTATCAATACAAACCAGAAGTCTGCCAATACACACCAACAATTTACTAATGTAAATCAAAAGTTTACTAATAAATTTAATATTTGGCATGACCAGGCCATCCCGAGTCAATCATAATGTGACAAATAATTGAGAATTCATATGGGCATACCATAAAGTTTAAATAAACACCACAATCCCATGATTTTACATGTGCTGCATGTTCCAAGGGAAAGTTAATTATTCGGACCTCACCAAGCAAAATAAAAAGTGAGTCTCTCACATTTCTAGAACAGATACAGAGAGATATTTATGGGCCAATACACCCATCATGCAAACCATGTAGGTACTAGATCGTTTTAATTGTATCAAATAAATGGTTGCATGTTTGTTTATTATCTTCTCACAACCTGACATTTTCGAGATTATTTGCTCAATTGGTTAGATTAAGAGCATTTTACCCTAATTATCCTATCAAGAAAATACTTCTAACACTGGTGAATTTACTTCGCAAGCTTTTAACGAATATTGTATGTTCCTTGGAATTGATGTTGAACATTTTGTAGCTCATGTTCATACACAAAATGAACTAACAGAATCATTGGTTAAACAGTTACAACTAATTGCAAGACATTTATTTATAAAGTCTAATATCCAAATTTCTACTTGGGGCCATGCCATTTTACATGCAGCAATGTAAATTCGCATCAGGCAAACAAGATACCTAAATGTTTTCCCCTTACAAATGATTTTTGGTCAGGAGTCTAATATTTCCTATATAAATACTTTTGGGTGTGCAGTATATGTGCCAGTAGCATCACCAAAATGGGTCATTAAAGAAGGATAGGAATATTTGTTGGGTATAAATCTCCTTCGATCATAAAATATTTAAAACCATCTACTGGAGATTTATCTACGACACGATTGACCAATTGTCATTTTGATGAATTACTTCTCCCAACATTAAGGGAAGAAAGCAGTTGGGTAAAAGATTAGCTGGTATGAATTATCATTAGCTCATTTTGACCCTTGTACAAAACAATGTGAACTGAAAGTTCAAAAGATTCATTTACAAAATTTAGCTAATCAAATGCCAGAAGCATTTACTGACCCAAAGAAAATGACAAAGTCACATATCCCAAATGCTAATGCTCCTATTAGAATTGATGTTCCTGAAAAACAACCTATCATGAATGAATTTAAAGCACACCTTAAGCGTGGCAAGCACATCGATTCCAAAAATAAAAATCTTTGAAAGAGAAAAGGAGCTAAAAATATAGATGGTCAAGTCGAAGATAATCAAGAAAAGTTAATAGCTCCAGAAGAGCCATCTCCTGGAGAGTTATTATCTCCAGTAGAGATATATCCAAAAGAGAATGTTGTAATCTCAGAAAAGATCCAGGTACCTGACATGTGTGAAATAATATGATTTCAATAAATTATGTTATGAATAGAATCCGATAAGATCGAAATGAAGTTAACGTTGACGACATTTTTAATTATCATATAGCATATGAAGTAATGAATGATAATGAGGATCATGAGGCAAAATCCATTAGCGAGTGCCAACAAAGAAAGGATTGGTCCTTATGAAAAAATGTGATTAATGTAGAATTAAAATCATTAGCAAAACAAAAAGTATTTGGACCTATAATCCATACACCTAAAGATGTAAAGCCAATTGGATATAAATAGGTCTTTGAACAAAAGAGAAATGATTCAATATGTCCATTCATCTTTATGAAAAGATCTTGGAGTGAATTTGCTATAATTACTATTTATATTGATGACATCAACATCAACAAAACTTCTGAAGAGCTTCAAAAAGCAATTAATTGTTTGAAGAAATAATTTGAAATGAAGGACTTAAAAAGAACAAAATTTTGTCTTAGATTATAGATCGAGTACCTCAAAAATGGAATCTTTGTATATCAAGAAACTTATACAAGGAAGGTCCTAAAGCGATTTTACATGAATAAGTTCCATCCATTATGTACCCCAATGATTGTAAGGTATTTGCAAGTAGATAAAGACCCACTCAAACTCGAGTAATTAGCGAAGAGGGTGATAAAGAACTACTTGATCCAGAAGTATCATACCTTAGTGTTGTTGGAGCACTAATGTATCTTCCTAATCATACACGTTCTGATATATCATTTACTATTAATTTACTAGCAAGATATTATTCTTCACCAACATGAAGGAATTTAAATAGAGTAAAACACATTCTCCGTTACCTCAAGTACTATGGAATGGGATTATACTATTAAAATATATCCAAGCATAAATTGTTTGGTTATGCAAATACTTGATTTTTATCTTATCCACACAATGGTAAATCATAAACAGGCTATCTATTTACATATGGAAGTGCAGCTATTTCATGGCGATCTATGAAACAGCCTATATTAGCCACATCATCTAACCATACAGAAATTCTAACAAAACATAAAGCAAATAAAAAATGTGTATGGTTGAGATCAGTGATACATCACATACGAACAACTTGTCGTTTATCTTGAGGCAAAATGATCCCAACCGTTCTATATAAGGATTATGCTACATGTATTGCCCAACTTAAAGAAGGCTATATCAAGGGTGATAAAACGAAGCATATTTCACCAAAATTTTTCTTCACTTGTGATCTTCAAAATGATGGTGAAATAAATATCCAGCAAATCTGTTCAAGTGAAAATCTAGTATATTTATTCACTAAGTCACTTCTAGGTACAATCTTTAAAAAGCTTGTCTATGACATCGGTCTTCGGAGACTCAAAGTTCTCAACTGAAGTTGTTAAGAGGGGGAGTTGATACACACTGTACTTTTTCCCTTATCTAGATTTTGTCCCACTGAATTTTTCTAGAAAGGTTTTTAATTAGGCAGCATTGGACAGTGCACCCTGAATGATGTTATCTTTTCTTTATCTAGATTTTTGTCCCATTGGTTTTTTCTAATTAAAGTTTTTAATAAGGCACATTCATAATGGACATCCAAGAGAGAATATTATGAATATTACTTATGTGGATGTACATTAACTCACAAAGTGTCCCCCCAAAGCCAACAAGAGGCTTTCCTTACAAGTTATACTTAACAGTGGCTTCTCCTGCAAGACTCCTGAAGGTCTATAGATAGAGGCCTTGTGAAAGCATTATATGTTAGATATTTTAATATATATTATAATTATTATTAGTTATTAATTAGGTAATTAATTAAAATATCCAGAGTATGGCCCGTTAGTCAGATTTAGGCCCAATTCATGATTAGGGTTATTGGCTATTAATGTGGTTTTTCTGATGGTGGAAAAAAAACACAATTAAGTTGATAGCCGTCTAAATTGAGCGTACAAGGAAAAACTCTATCTGCTCATTTGAGGTTCCTGACTGGCGACGGCTCTTAACCCAGTTGCCATCGCTGTGCCCCACAGCCAGTCAGAAAGAGACCTGACAATCATATCTTGTCTTCAATTGTTTTGCAGTTCTTTTTCATCAGGATTTGTGAGTTCTCTATCTGATCAAAGCTTAGCAATGGCGAGAGGTAATTTTTATAAGTCTTCCGCTATTGATGTAGGAAAATTCATGTACTCTAATTTGTGATTTATTTGTGTATTCATGAGTTTTGTCCTACATGTGGTATCAGAGCCACGCTCTCTGATCCTCTGCCTTCTACTCTTTGATCGAGGATAATCTAAGTATGTAGCTTGGATTTGAGATCAGATTTCTTAAGTGGATGAATTATATTATTGCTGAAAATTAATTCATCTTAGTTTTAATTTATTATTAATAAATTGTTTATCATGTTAAACTTGATTTTCGGATTATAAGATGTGAGAATGATTAATTTCATCCCAGGAAACATCATCGCTTTCATTGTGTTTGCGAAGGATCCGATTTGATGCTTTATGATCAATCTTTCAAAATATATGGATTTTCAGATTTTGCTCATCCACTGTCTCTATGGATCTTGTTCATCGATGGTTTTAGAAAATTCTGGCTTATGTTGATCTGCGAATTTATACGTCTGGGTTTTCTGTTTTGTGATCGATGCAATTGTATCCGTTCATTGATTTTGGTTTTACATGCTTTTAATCTGGATCTCGAAATTTGTTCATAAATTTATGCTTCTTGAACTCGTGTTTGAATTTGTGGCTGAGTTCCATCGGGATAGAGGAACGAGAGAACGACATCAGAGTTCTTCAATGACCATCGCCGCCACTGCCTTCATAAGGAAAACGAAGGGCCCGATATTGCAGCAGATTTTCGGTTTAATCAATTTGGAACTCTCAATCGCCGGTAAACGTGCTTGGAATCGCCGGAAAGCCACCTGGAGTCGTGACCTAGTATCGTGGGCAGCGACGGACTCATGGGGTCTGTAACTAGGTCGTCCTCGGGTCCTAAAGATCCGAATTCTTGGGGAAGGAGGACGAAACGCCATCGGAGCCACCGGAATCGCCAGCGTCGAGCTCTCTGATCGCCTGGTAATGGCGCCCGGAATCGCGGCAAGTGGCAGACCCATCGGGGTCTGCAACCGGGTCCTCGTCGGGTAACTGGTCGAGCATTAGGGCTCCGACGGTGTGAGGAAGCAGCACAGAACGACGTCGTTTTGTGTCATCCAGAAAAGGCTTCCTCCTTCCGTGAGAAACGATGTCGTTTGGTCCCAATGAAGTGCAGCGTTTAACTTATGTGGATGGGCCTAGCGTGCGCTTAAGACCGTTGAAACAACTGGGCTGGGAGCAAAAAAAACTCCATTTATAAAAAAAAAAACAAAAACAAAAAAAAATTCTGCTGAAGGGGAAAAGCGATTTTGGGCTGAGTTTAAGTACTCTGGGCTGACGTTTTGGGCTTGCGTTTTAATTTTTTTTCCTGGCATTATCGTTAAAATTTTTGGGCCGAAATGAAAAAGAATTTTTTATTTTCATTTCTGAGTTGATGATGCATCTGGGCCGAGTCAGGTATTGGGCTTTATTGTTTTTATTTCCTTCATGAAGGAATTCGCTTATAGGCCCTGTTATTTATTTAAATTTTTATGGGTTGTGAAGTTTTGATTTCCAGAAATGAATTTTGGGTTAAATAAACCTTTTGCTCACTGTTTATTAAATTAGCTTCTGTTTTATGTACAATTTTGATTGCGTCGCATTAAATTGTTTAAATTAATGAAAATGGTTGATTTTGGCATTTTTCATATTCTAGAAAATTTGCAAAAATCATTTTGACATGTTACTTAATTGCCTAAATATTTTGACAATTCATTTTGAGCAATTATCTAACTATTCTAATTTTTGCAAAACTTAATTTAAATTGAAATATGCCAAAATTAATTCTTTAAACAATTTTTTGGATACATAAAACAGTGGGAGGGTTTCTAATTAATTATCTAGGGACCTTGTTGAGCAAATTAATTAATTAATCCCTCCATCAAGAAGTGCATATATTAGATTTAATTTGGATGCACAAAATAGTGGGAGAATTTATTTTTTCTTGATTATTTAGTCACATTTTGTTGATTAAATCAATCTATTAAATAAATTCTCATTAAAGATTTGTGCATATTTGGAATTTAAATGTATAAGGTTGGTATTTGTGATTAACATGCATCTAGAGACTTAGTCACAGCATCCTCTGTTGTATGTATAGATAATCACTTTTATGTTTTAAAATATCAACTCTATTTAATGGGTAACATTAATTTAATCAAAGTGGGAGGATTGTATTTAGTCACTTATGTTGATTAAATTAATTGGTTAAATCCTCCATAAAGTTGTGCATATACAGAATTTAAGTGCACATGATTAATATTTATGATTAACTTGCATGCTAGAGTGGTAGCTACAGCGCCCTCTTACAACATGCATAAATAATCATATATGGATTTAAAATATTAATCTTCAGAAATTGATTAAATTAATTAATTATGATTCCCATTGACATTGTGTATACATATATGACATTTAAATTGTATATATTTGATATTAGTGATTAGCATATATATTTTGTTTAAGGAATAGCTACAGCATCCTCATACGAATATTGTATGCATAGGTAATCACATAAGGTTTTATCATATCAAATTATGATCATATGTACAATTAGTATACACAATGATGTGATGTCTTTGTGATAAGTATGTAGAATCGAGGAGTAGCCACAGCATCCTCACTAGGCACATACACTCTATTTTGTTCTAATGAACAAAATACATCACTTAAAGATTTAAAGACATCAATTGTAATTAAATGTATGGTTATAATTAATCTTTGCCCACAGGTAGATAACTATAATCATAGTTTTAATTAGGGTGAAATGGAACAACATTATATTCTCTAAGTAGCCCACATTTATTAGAGGATATAAATACATTCCAGTTTCACCAATTTGAGATAAATTCATGCTATGCTAATGTCTTTGCCCACAGGTAGATTTTAGTTATACGAATTTATAATTGTATGATTTACATTGGTGAACATACACCTATATGCGATGGTTGCTTGCCTCTTATAGTAATTTTGTAAGCATGATTTAATTTTGACTTTGCAGCATGATTGTTATCTGTTCAATTATTTAGTTTGATATAATTTATTAGAGACAATTAAGCCTATAAGGAGAACTCCTACCATTAGGCTAAAATTGACATTAAGAAAAGTTCTAGTATTTATAATACTAACATGAGAAATGAGATAACATTATTGTCTCAATAAAGTAATCTCATTTAAAAGATGGTTATTATAAGTACATAAAGAATGGAACAAAGTCAATGGTTGTTGATAGGCTGAGGGACATATTTAGAGATTCTCTTAAATGTTATTGCATTGTTTTGTTGACTATTGAATGATTCTCCATCATATGGTAAGATGTCTCCATTAATCTTGGTGAAATAGATCCTTTGTTTATTATCTCATTTTCATGAATACATGCATGGATAATAAGTATTCATTGTAAATGTGTTTATATAAGTTTTGCTCCCTTTTAGAAAAGCATGAGATTTTAAATAAGGGACATCAAGCTACCAACCCTAAAGCCATAAAGCAATAAACATATCAAGTTTAATCTGTCTATGATTAGTGGCTTGATTGGAGGCAATAGTAGATATACACTTGCCATTGGTTTTTGGTTTTTGTTCTAACAGATGAAATAGTTCATCCTGATTTAGTTGACTCTTCAAATACCTGAACATCTTTTGCTTTATAATTAAGTAGTGTCATTTGACACTTTTAGAGAATATAAAGTAGAAGTGGATAATTTAATCTGGTGAACAGATTAATATAGTGAAGTCAATTAGAAGAGATGGATGACATGATGGACACATGGTTGAGGATAGTAATTTAGCCTATATGTTTTCCTCTTAAAGAATGCACTGAAGACAATTATATATATCTTAGATGAGTTTCCAACAGAATTATGTTTAAACCCTTTTAAAATCTGAGAGTTGGAAGTTCAGTTTATATAGAATTTTCTCATAAATGAAAGAGTGTGTATGGAAAACATCCCAGAGATTAAGAATGCATATTTTGGTGAAGATGCAGAAAGATCTTGGGAATTCTATTGAGCTATCTTTTCCATTTTAGAAGTTGTGTAGTAATTTTGGAATGCCAAATTATTAAGAAATGGTATGATTAGTGGGAGTGGTCAAACTCATTCAGGATTATCACACATAACAGATTGTAACCTCTAATCATGATGGAACATTGGTTTTACATGATACTCTTCTCCTTGAGGTAGATGTGAAACATAATGAAGTTCTGAAATTCTCAATTGGTCAAGCTTGAGATAAGAAGCATCAACATTAAGGACTCTATCAATTGTTAGGAAAAATATCCCAAAACAAGCAAGGGATATTCTAAATTGATAGCTGGTGCTCTTATTGTATAACTTCAATCTGTTAGCAGATTGGGTTAAGACCAAATGAAAATTTAAATTTGGCAATTGCTACCAACTATACATCATGTATTTTAAATAATCTGATTAGAGCATAAACAATGAGAGTGACCCTAAATTCCATTAGCATCTTTCCATTATAGTAACAAGGAGAGATGTGTGTGAATTAAAAGAAAGGCCACATAAATTATGAGGAGAATTCAGTTAGCAAAATTGAGAAACTGTCCTCACATGCATGTTTCACATTAGCGGTGAATAATGTGTTATGATGCAATCACATACATGATAATGTTGAAAGCATCATAATACTATTTATATTACTAGATTAGTGGGAGTTGAATCATCTATATTGAACAAAATGATGATTTACTCATTGCTTGTGAATTTTGACATAAGGTGTTACACATAACAAAATCATCATTGTTCAAATTTGTGATAGGACTAGGTTAAGTGTAGTATTCTTTTAGAATACATAAGGAAACTGTTCTCAAAACACTTGAGAATATTATAAGAAACCTATGATCACATATATTTGAACATTTAGAGATAGATGGTAGTTGTTATGAAAATACAATTAGATTCTCCACATGTCTCTAATATATATATCACTTTATTCCTTCTAATCCAGTTTCATAGGTGCAGGCTTGCTTGAATGTGTATACAAACTGGCAATGCCATTGCAAGGAAACTTTAGGAGGATTATCAAGCATATTCTTGCTTGGATAATAATTGAAAAGCTGCAGGTCATGAAGTACATTTTTTAAAAAAAAATGTACATTAAGTCTCATGCTCTACATATAGGAGAATGATTAGATTTGTTTTGTTTAGTATGATGTGTTGGCTATAAAATGGTTAACATTCTGATGCATCTTTACGTTTACTGAACAAATTGCATTATGGAGGAGTACAAGATTGCTAAGTAGTCACTGATTGCTTAGTTCCACCATGAATTGCTTAATCTAATCATTCTTGGAGGCAAGTTATAAGATTACCGATTAAAGAATTTCATCATGTGGTTTTAAATTAATTTAAACCCATTAAGGGTGTTGTGTGACCATAAAGTCAATAGGTCACAAACACATAAAGTATAGATCCTTAAATGAACTGCATGCATTTAAAGACATTGAAGGATCAAATACCTTATTTGTGACTTGGATCACATTGAGTGATCTAAATAAGGTATTGGTAAATGATGAAATTCAAGTTGGAGTTTGTTGTCTCATATTGGTACCTAGTTATCGAGATTGACAAACATTCAAGAAGGAACCGAATAAACATTTAAGGTTTATTCATAAAGTTTTAACCCATTAAGTAAGGGTGCTGCTATGTAATACATGGAAGATAATACTCGATTTAAGGGGACTTATCGCCATGATTTTTGCAGCATAGCCTTAATTAATCTGAATAGGGCAACTGACGTTAGTTACGGGCCAAGTGGGAGAATGTTAGATATTTTAATATATATTATAATTATTATTAGTTATTAATTAGGTAATTAATTAAAATATCCAGAGTGTGGCCCGTTAGTCAGATTTAGGCCCAATTCATGATTAGGGTTATTGGCTATTAATGTGGTTTTTCTGATGGTGGAAAAAAAACACAATTAAGTTGATAGCCGTCTAAATTGAGCGTACAAGGAAAAACTCTATCTGCTCATTTGAGGTTCCTGACTGGCGACGGCTCTTAACCCAGTTGCCATCGCTGTGCCCCACAGCCAGTCAGAAAGAGACCTGACAATCATATCCTGTCTTCAATTGTTTTGCAGTTCTTTTTCATCAGGATTTGTGAGTTCTCTATCTGATCAAAGCTTAGCAATGGCGAGAGGTAATTCTTATAAGTCTTCCGCTATTGATGTAGGAAAATTCATGTACTCTAATTTATAATTTATTTGTGTATTCATGAGTTTTGTCCTACATTATAGACGCACAAGCGAATAAAAATTTCTCTCCTCTTCCTCTCTTAAATTTCTCTCTTCTCTTATCTCTGATTCTCTTATCCCAAATATCTTTTATTTTGGTAACATTAGCTTGTTTGTAGCTGATTAATCCTCTTACGTACTTATCCTTGCCAATATTTCACGAAGCTACCTACCTAGCACCTACCCATACCCACCAACTTCAAGGAGCCAATCCGCCATAGTTGACCAAAAATATTTCTAACTTAAAACACTAAAAACCCAAACTCCAACTTCACAGAGCCTAATCCCATACATTGAGATAGAACATGGCTGGAAAAGAAGAACAAGTGAAGGTGTTGGGGAAATGGCCCAGCCCATTCAGCAACAGAGTCGAACTCGCTCTCAAGTTGAAAGGGATCAGCTACCTTTACTCTGAACAAGATCTCTCCAACAAGAGCCATGAGCTTCTCTCCTCCAATCCTGTTCACAAGATGGTCCCTGTTCTCATTCACAACGGAGTTCCCATTTCTGAGTCTCTCGTCATCGTCGAATATATCGATGAAACCTGGAAATCCATCCCCTTCCTCCCTCCACACCCTTCTCACAGAGCCTCTGCTCGATTCTGGTCCAAGGTTGTCGATGACAAGGTTCGTTTCTTAATTATGTGTAGCCAATATTCTTTTGAGGCAAAATTTCGCTTAGCCGTTGTAGCTTGGTCATACCTTACAAGATAAGATTCTGGAATTTCACTGTATTTTTTTACGTTAAAATGAAATTAAGATTCACGGCTGAAAAGATGATAATACCTCGTTTTATTTTTTTGCATTGTTTTATTTATCTTATAAATATTTTTATTTATTTTATAAGTTTTCCTATTTATTTTATGAATGGCCAGAATTTTTAAAATTCTTTTGAATCTTTTTATTTATCCTGTAAATATTTTTATTTATTTTATAAATGGTTAAAATATTTTTATTAACTTACTGATTTCTTTTAATCCTTTTATTTGTTTTATAAATATTTTCATTTACCTTGTTAATGCTCCTTTTAAAATAAAGTAACTTATAAAACTTAATTTCATTTAAATCTTAGGGAAGTGCAGTGAAATCTCAAACTATTTTGAGAGATGTCTGAAATAAAATTGTTTCTATGGCTAAATGAAAATTTCCCTACTTTTTATTTGAAACAGAGCATTTGAACTCTTTTGGCCATGAAACAGAGCATTTGAATTCTTATGGCCAAGGGGGAAAAAACAGAGCATTTGAAGAAACTGATGTTTAATTTCATTGTGTGATGGGTTATAATTTATAGTGCTTACCTGCGTTGTCGAATGCGTTCTGGTGTGACGAGAAGGGGCGTGAGGAGGCTGTGGAAGAAGCCATGGAAGCACTGAAGATTCTGGAGAATGAAATCGGCGACAAGAGATTCTTCGGAGGAGACGACGTTGGACTCGTGGATATTTCTGCCAATTTCGTAGGTTACTGGGTGGACATATTACAAGAAATTGCAGGCTTGCAATTGCTGACGTCTGAGAAATTCCCGAAGCTGTACAAATGGAGTCAAGAATTTTCGACTCATCCTATCGTAAAGCAAGCTCTGCCTCCCAGAGATGAACTCTTTGCATTCTTCAAATCTCGCGCTGCCTAGACTTTGGGTTGATGATTTTGTGTAATCTTAACTTTTTTTGTGGAAAATAGTTACTAACTTTCTTAATATAAAATATATTTGAAGAAGAGATGATCTTGATTTTAAATATAAGATATATTTTTCATTTTTATTAATCTCTTTTTCTAATTTATCTATGTTGATATTCCCTCAACAATAATCAAGGAGAGGAGAGAATAAGAAAATTAAGGAAAATGACTAGGTTATTTTAGAAAATACATGTTATATTAACTAACTTAACTAATTTAATTAAATTAGATAAATATATTTTATATTAAAGACTGGATGGAGTGTCTAGTTATAATATAAAGGAAAAGGTGTTTTGTTCTGTCATATTTGGCTCTGTTCTTGTTAAGCCATAAAATGTAAAAAAGATATATTATAGTTTAATTTGTCTGCTTGCTCTTACTCTGAATTCTTAAGTAAATGCTCATTTAAAATGTCATTGAAACCTTCTAAAAGCACATTTTTAATTGTTGAACCATGCAATGCAAGCATAAGAAAGATGTTTTGTCTCAATTTACCTAAATAAGTGCTTTTGGGTATCCAATGAACTTACTGGTGAAACAGTGAACAAATGAAGCATCAATTGTGTGATAAAAAAATTGAGCATTGGTTGGGGTTTAGTATTTTGGTTAAGTGATGAAAGGTCCTAAGTTTGAATATTGTAAATAACAAAAACTACTATGTGAGTGTTTGGTATCACTTATTGTTGGAAAATAAGTATTTATTACATAAGTCGAGACAAAACTTCTCTTACATATTTTCCTCGTATACTGTGAATCATAAATTATAAACACTTATTGCCTAAAAATAGGTTATCCCAAACGAACACTATACTGATAACAGAGTTACTCTATTTTGGTTCTTTTTTTCAGTCTTAACGTTTTGGAAAATTTAATTTAGCTTCAGAAGTAACATGGTTAATTCTTGTGACGGGAAAAAAGTAGTCGGTTTTGGTGCTAACCACATTGACGAGCATCATGGTGCTCATCGATATGGTGTTCACCATTCATATGTAATTTCAACTGTTAATATTTAAAATTTTCAACTAATGTTTTTTAATAAAAAAAATATTATTCTTGAATAATGGGAGTTATAAGATTATTTCTATTTAAAATTTTTCAAAAAAAAAATCATTAAAAAAATTATGATATGACATCTTGAATTATGATACAAGACTTTTTGAATTAACCACAGCTCAAGTAGAAATCCAATACTTTTTGAATTATATGACATTTTGAATATCATGATCTTGTAAGGTCGGTATATAAGACCCTAATTCACTTTATCTCCTAAATTTAAAATTTTTCTCTTAAAATATCTATATTAATTGTACATAAGAGTTTTGTTTCTGAGTAGTTAAGATCAAAAAGAGTATTTCAAAAAAATCAACTCATATTTGTTATAAATAACTAATTTAACTAAAATTTTTAATATTTACAAATCAGATATCTAACTCCTATATTAAAAAAACTTTATAATAATTAAGAAGTCATTTTTTTAAGTAATGTATCCCACGTTTGAACGTCACATTTTCTTACATGTTGACGTTATCCTATCACCACTAGTGACTATTCCTTAAGTGCTCCGTTAAAATTGACATTTTACCAACACGGGAAAAAAGCTATTCTTAGAATGGCATAAGAAAATGGTAATTGAAAATCGTCTCTCCTTTGGATAGGAAACCATGAAACTGTCTTCCTTATTAAATATAAAATATTTCTGTAGCATGAAGAGTAAACCTTTAATGAATATAATATCAACAATTCAAATGTATTGAATTTAAGGTCTTTTTTAAAGTCAAAGCTGCTAGCATAATTCTTGAAAATCAATGTTTTAAATTAGTTTCATGGTTTGATTCAAATTGCAATATTGTCCATTCCAAAGAGTGATATCAGAATGCACTAAACCAGTACTTATTTTTCAAACAAGAAGTAGGCTAAAATATGATCTCTTACTTTACTCCATAATTCAAAAACGAGCTGATATCATTGGGTAAATGCCTCTATATAAAAAGACAGCATCATTGAAGATTAATTAAGAGCAAAAAGATGGCAAAAGAAGAATATGGAGAAGTGAAGTTTTTTGGGTCAGGAGGAAGCCCATATGCTAGAAGGGTTCAAATAGCTTTGAAGCTGAAAGGAGTTAAGTACAAACACTTTGAAGAAGACATAAGGAACAAAAGTGAACTTCTTCTCAAATACAATCCCATCCACAAGAAGGTGCCAGTTCTGGTTCACAATGACAAGCCCATTGCTGAGTCACTTGTCATTCTTGAGTACATAGATGAGACCTGGAAAACTCACCCCATCCTCCCTCTTGACCCTTACCACAGAGCCCTTGCTCGCTTCTGGTCACGGTTCATCGATGATAAGGTCTCTTCTCTTTTCTTTAATTTCCTTCTAGTATAAGTTGATTTGACTTGATATATGAGATATAAATCCATTTACAATGGTATATATATATATTTTTTTTTTATCCAAATAACTTAGACCAATTTGACGGGGATCTACCTTACATTTTCTTTCTGTCTAGGCTTGTAGTCAACTTGACAGGGGACCTACTGAAGGTTAATGCCTGCCAATTTTCCTTTGCTTTATCTTCTTCTCTCCATGGTCTTGTAGCCAATTGGATAGGGACCTACCTCATGGTTTCTTTCTCTCCTTTTTCCGTGTCTTTAGATTGAGTAGCTCTAATGCCATATTAGATTAAGTATATAACATATTTGTCTTTCTATCAAAACAGCTTAAACTAATAAAATAGGCCATATATATACCTCAAGGTTATATGCTTTCAATTCATTGTCTAATTAGTGGATGCGGGACTTCGAATACAATTTAGATATATATTTTGGGGAATTATAATGAGATCCCGATAACAACTGATAAGCATGCAATGACAAATTCCAGTGTAAAAAAATGATAACAGATTTATACTCCTCACTTGTCATCAAAACTTTTTGGTAATCAACATAATCATAGAAAATAAAATTAAAGTCTAATAAGATATTCCTTTTTATTTTTTGGGAGGTCAGGTGCTGCCTGCAATACAGGAAGCAGCATGGACAGTGGAGGAGAAGAAAAGGGAAAAGGCCATTGAAGAAGCAAGTGAAGGTCTGAGATATCTGGAGAAGGAGCTGAAAGGCAAGTTCTTTGGAGGAGAGAGAATAGGAATGGTGGACATAGCAGGAGCGTACATAGCATTTTGGCTGCCATTAATGGAAGAAGCTGTGGGTCTGAAACTGCTAAGCCATGACAAGTTTCCAAAGCTGCATAAATGGAGTCAAGAGTTTTGCAGTCACCCTGTAGTGAGAGACAACCTTCCTCCTCCTTCAAGACTTCTGGGTGTTTTCAAAGCTCGCTATGCTTCCATTACAGCTTCTAACTAAGATTATATAAGCTGACTTGTGAGCTTTGAGTGGTGTGAGTTCAATGAATAAAGTGAATTTTCTTCTGTGTTTTTACAATATGATAGTATCATAATTAATAAAGAATAATTAAATATATGTTGCTGCTTGTTATGAATAATTAAAGGGTATCTCAGTTATACTGTAATGTTAAAAATATGGAATAAAATTCCTATTATCTCCTTTTAACTTTCGTTTTTTCCTTGTTTAATTGTTTTATTATGTGTGTTATCTTTTTATAATTTTCTTTTTTTGGATTTATCCTCTTGTATACGGTGCCACTAGCAACTAATTAATCCGGAACCTCGCGTGTAACCCCCTTCGATAATCAGGCCGGGATTAGCGTTTAAGCACATTTAATTATCGAATAAGAAATCCGGGACATTTAAAAACTTTTTAAAACACCTGTACAAATGGATCTCCATTCATTTCATTCATTAAAACAAATGGTCTGTTTGGTCTGTTACATATACAATATCAGAGTAAGCATAATTCCCGACGTTCACCCGGGATAAAACATTAATCCAAAGGTTTATACAGGGCATCATTGCCCATCTCAGTATCCATACCGGGGATTACACAAAACTATACCATTACAATTCTATTCAATATGCGTACATTTATCCAAAATGATAACCAGTTCAATATAACACCAAAATATATAGCTAAGACTACCACTGGCAGTCCTAATCGTCCTTTGCCACTTGCTTGCTTTTCAATCCACTTGCCCTGTCTAAAAATGTTATTTGGAAAGAATGAGATTTTAGAGAATCCCAGTAGCAACAGTTTATTTATATGATGCATATATACAAAGCAAGTCACATATATCACAATGCAGCAATCAATATTCGAGACCGGGCTTTCGCCACATTCCCTTCACTATATATGAGTCCGGGCTTTCGCCACGTCCCCTTCACTTTCACTGTAATCGAGTCCGGACTTTCGCCACGTCCCCTTCACTTTCATTGTATTCAATGACTAATGCAAACAAGCAATGCAATACACATGATATAGGATAAAGTGTCACTACCTTGTCTTTCCTTCCTTGAGCAGGCACAGGCCTTCTATGCTCCGGGCAGATATCAAATCCTAAAGTCATAATTAAGGACGAAGCATTATTCTCTATTCCAATACTCAATTAACTCTTCAACACTTAGATTTGGTTATCAATAATGACCCTTAAGAAGCCACAAATGCCTCTAATAAAACCCCTAAAAGGTTGGGAAACAATAGGGTGAAGATCTCTTTTCAAAAACTTAAAGTGCTGGAACACAGGGGTTGGCCGCGGCCAGCCCTTCCTTGGGCCGCGGCCAAAATATGGTCAGAAGGTCACTGGCCTCGGCCAGCCACCCATGGGCCGTGGCCAAAATCAGACCAGAAAGGTTTGGGCCGCGGCCAAGAAATTTCCTGATTCTTAGCTGAACTTCGAAAAATCATATTTGATTGTAGAAAAATCGAAACGGAGTGATTCCAAAGCAAAATGAAAGGTATTTAAGTCCTCTTTCAAGAAAAAATATGGCTCATAACTTCAAATCATCACAAAAATACAGAATCACCCAAAACCCAACACTACTCCAGAACAGAGTTCTGTTTCCATCCCCAAAATTTGGACAACCATATCTCCTAGAATACTAAATGAAATGACACAAAATATATGTCCATTTTGAAGCTTGGGATGTGAACTTTAAGACTGGAAAGTTTCACAATTTTCTGAAATCATTTGGTCATTCAAAACATCCACACAAATAAACTGCCCAGACAGAGTTCACATTGACAGCATTTTCCAACTTTTCTACCAAGGTGTCCAATGACTCCAAAATCATTAACCAAACATATTCTCATAAAATTTTCCACAAGGAACACAATGGTAATCTCAAAATGACCAAATTCACAATCTAACCACATGCCCTTTTTGACCAATACACCAAAACCAACACAAAGTTCCCAAATTTTACTTTTAATGATTCAAACCAATCCATTTGTCCAAAAGACATCACAATATACCATTTTCTTGATCACAACATGCCAAACTCACTAAGACCCTAATTTTCTAAAATAGGGCAGAAAATTCCAGAAAATTAATGCTCAACCAACAACCATAATATATATATCAAAAGGGAGTTAACACTCACCTCTTTCACTTTGCCAAAAAGATTTCTTGATTCTTCAACTTTCACAATCTCTTGAGGTCACAAACTAACACCAATGAACACATTACAACCATCAAAATGAAGCTCTTCATTTAAGGATCAATATTAGAGAAGGAAGTTTGAGCAATGGAAGCCATTTTTCTTACCTTTTCAAAGCTTTTCTTCCTTCCCTTTGCTGCAAAAATGGCGCCAGAAAATGGAGAGAGAAGAGAGAGATGAGAGATGGAGTGAGGAGTAGTGAAGAAGAAGAACAAATGATGACAATACTCCCTCCATACTTCTGCAGCGCACAAGAGGGGAGAGAGGAGAGAGAAATTCATTCTTTAATCCCATTTGACTTTTATTTATCTTCCTCTCACACCCACTTTGCCAAATGTCATTTTCCTATTAGCTCTCACACACTTAGTCACCAATTAAACTCTCTAATCCTTCCATTAGCCATTTGATCACACTTCTCATTTTTCTTTTAGTTAGTAATTAATTTCCCCATTAATCACCAACTTAGAGCCAATAATTCCATCCTTTAAATTTTCCATCAATTATGACATATAAATTAATTTTTTCACCAATATACATTAATTTCACTTTAATCCGATAATTATTCTCAATAATTATCATTAGGCCTTAATCAAAAATTGGGGCGTTACATCGCGGGACTATATGTCGACAATGAGAGAATCTCACTATCTTGAAATAATTATCATGGCTATATATTCATGACTTGAACATAAGATCATTGGTTAAGTTAGAATAACACATAACCAGTCGATCCAAGCGATTGGTGGTTTTCTATTTATTTTATAAAATAACAACTTCCATTATATATCATATGACATACAAGGAGCATTTGACATGTTAGCATAAAAATAATGATGAATAATACAAAGTAAAGTAAAGTAGAAAATGAGGTAAGTAATGAGATGATGATTTTCTCTTTCGATTCCTTTGATATTATTCTCTCTTAAATTCGCAACTAAACGGCACCAAGTAATAGTAAAGTAAGGTAATCTTTGTTCAGTTCATGGAATTTGCATTTCTCAACATGGATGGGAATAGGAATAGGAATCCTTAAAGCTGGTTTGTCAAGTGGGATGGCAACGGCATAAGAAATCATTCTAGTCTAAATAGTGTTTTTTTATTCCTTCCCATCAACTTATGAAATGCTAATATTCTCGTAAGAATCATGTATCAAACATAAATTGAACTTCTTTCCTTTTTTTTCAAACCATAATGTGCTACTTTTTTTAACAAAAAACTTAAGGACATTAGTTATTTTTACAAAAAAAAAATGTCGTGATTATTCAACAAAAAAAAAAACACTTTTCAAATCCCTCGTGTGTGGATTTTCCAAAAAATAAAATATGTTTACAAATGATGAAATCATGAAAATTAAATATGTTGGCAAATTAAAAAAAAAAGTGTGAATTCCGAGTTAAAATCTAAAAAATATGCCACAATATTCATGACCTATAAATAATATGATTTTTTTTGTTGGCCCAAAAATATGATTTGTTAAAATGTTTATATAATACTTAGATATAAATTTTGAATATTTTAATTGCTTTACAAAATGAATTAAAAAATTAACAAAAGAAAAGAAGGGGTAGGTCCTTCACTAATATTCCTTTTATTTTATTTTCTCCCCTTTCTTCCCACGTGGAACTCTGATTCAGACAAGCAACGCGTTGTACAATAAAACCAACTAAAAGACAAGAAAAAGCAAAGGGCTTCACGCCTTCACCCTTATGGCCTTATCCCTCCCTTCTCTTTGATAACCAATTATAGTTAGCTCCCGTCAAAAGAAAATATGATTCCTTGATATCTCAGAATTATATTCTCATAAGATTTTTTTTTTATAATAAACTTTAATAGTCAAGTACCCATAAATTTATCAATGAACGTCTCTAAAATGAGTGTCCTTAAACTTATCAATGATGCGCTCTTGAACTTATCAGTGGACTTGGAATTTATTGCAAAAAAATCCTATAAAACTTGAACACAATTTTGAGATTTTGAGGGCCCATTTTTTTTCATATTTTCTCTTGACCGAGACCTAAATATACTTTTCCCCTTTTCTTTTCTACGAGAGAGATCAAATCCATTCCATAAATAGATTACACATCAAACTTCTCTCTTTTTAAAAGGCAAAGCAGGGTCCGAAGCTGATATAATTATATTCATTAATTTTTGCGAGGACTTCAGCACCGACTAAACATAAAACACCAAGTGATGTGGCTCTCACGTTCAAATATTACAGGGGCAGAAATATTTAAACTAATAAAGAAAGTAACACAAATTGCATCATTCTTTTGAAAAGAGAGAGCCTAAGATAGATAGATAATCTCGATATAATAACCAGAACCCAATAGAATATGATTTAGTAGGTCTCAAACTGCTGATCCTAAGGCCATATTCATCATCAGGTTTCAGGTCTAGTTGCTGCTGCTTGAATCCTTCACGATGGTCACCGGGCAAGGAGCATGAGTCATCACATAGTTGCTCACACTTCCCAATATTATCCTGTTTAATACACAATCAACCAGGCAAACTTGTTCATTAGACCCAGATCACAGTACTTTAACATGGAAGAGGAAGACGCTCTCCCTCACCAAATAGTTGAGGGATGTGTGTGCGTGTCTAATATGTTCGTCAAAAAATTAGGAATCAATCCCATCGGGACCAAGAACAAATTTGCATCTTTTCAATGTCAAGGACTAAGTGAGCCATAGGGTGTGACCCACTTTTACCCAAATACCATTTTTTTAATTAATGAGAAGCTAACTAATATTACTAACTACTATCTAGCTTTTAACCATTTTGAATTCACTACAACAAACTTGTAACCTTTTTCTAATAACTATAGCGAGAATGTTGGTCAAAATTCTGAGAGCTCTCATATATACTTCTCATAGTTATTTTTCTAATGGTTTCTATCTATTCTTAGTTTCTTACAGAGTGAGTGAGAAAGTTATCCATGCTTTACACACACACACACACTCTATCTAATATATCATTGTTACTATTGAAAAAAATAATATAAGTTGCTGCAACAAGGTTAAAATAATAGAAAATAAGTAGTAAAACTCTGAACTAAGCTAGAAAGATATGTTCGTATGATTTAAAGGGTATTTTGGTCAGATCAAAATATTTTTGGTCTTCGTTAGTCCTTCGCATCAAATTACAAATATTCTGACCATTCTACAAGCATTTTCTAAAGATAATTAATGTAGGCCCTATCAATAATCAACAAATTTTCAAAATCAAATTGCTAATGCTGATATATTCAAAAATGATGACGACACGGATAAACAGCTAAGATTTATCCAGAGGAATAAAGCAATGTCCCATACGCAAGTGGATTTTCCCCCACACACATCATAACGTGAAAGACTGAATAATTTTCGCTAACTTGTTTGAGACACAATTATCAAAAAATACGAAAAGCACGAACCTTCTGATAGTGCTAAGGCCTCTGCTTCCCATAACCAGAGAATCCAGCTTCAGGTCTTCTATGGCGTCCAGAAGTTTCTCCCTCGCATCCCCCCAGTATATTTTCGTCACAATATTCACCTATAATTCAATTTTACTAATTAGTAATAATAAGCACCACAACTTAATCTGCAGAATCTTAAACCCTGAACTAACACTTTAATCATCAAGCTGTAAAGCATGTTTTAACTTTACTCCTGAAATACTAAAGAACGCTCCGCGATTACATTCATCAGCATGAAAAATCAAATAACCTAGAGAAATCAAGAATCAAATCTCTAATAATCTTCAAAAGATGAGAGGAGAAAAAACCTCTTTCTGTCTGGCACCAGTGTCGAGCAAATCAAGAACCTCGATATCCGTCTGAACATCATACTTCTTCATAATCTCTGGCTCTCTGAACTCAGCCAGAGGAATAAGAGCTGGAAAAAATGAAAAGAAAAGTCTAAATTAAATCCGATCAAATACAAGACGGTGAGAATACGGCGAAATGACCAAATATCGGCATCAGTGTACAGTTTAGTGAAAAACACTTCTCAGACAAAATACAGGTGTATTCATAGATCAGATCTGAAAAGCACAAATACTGATATGCATACACACATAAAAAAAATACAAGATACGAATTGGCTCCGATAAATGAAGTAGTGGCGGTCTGAAAAGAAAAGAAAGGAAAAGGGAATCTAAGAAAATGACTCACGACAACCGGATTGAGCCCAAAGCTGGTTACGGGAATCATCGAGAGAGTTGGGATTGATGTGGATGATGTAAATGGTGTCTCCCTTATCGGCCAAATTGTCCAGAGCCCATTTGATAGCGTTCTTGCTGCTTTTGGAGAAGTCGAGAGCGACACCGATTTTCCGATCCTTTACCATCGTCGTCTTCTCTTTGTTTCTCTGCGTGTCTGTGTGAGAGAGAGATTGTGCGTTGTTATAAGAAAGCAAGAGAATCCAGAAATGCTTCTGGCGTGAGGTTGAGTGAGTGTCGAGATTCGTCGAGGCACAGGTCAGAAGGTAATAGGCCGAAGATTGCAGGGGAAATGACATTCAAGGACCCCGTAAAACATCTCTTTATTCTTAAAATTGATATTGATATTGTCTAAACGAATAATTATCTAATATAGAGGCAGAATAAAATAAATGGCATTGATCTTTTTTTTTTTAACCGTTAAATTGTTGCATAGATCCAATGAAACAATGGTAAACAATAAATTAATTTATTGATACAGACACATTCAAAGAATCTTAAAATATTGGGTTATTTCATATGACAATAGATGTTAATGAAAGGATAATTTGAAATTAGGGAGATTAAATTAAGGAAAAAAATTTTGACTAAAAAAGAATTCTAAAAGAAAAGAGTACTATCTGAAAATGTCAAAATTTTAAATCAGTTTTGTTTACTTCATTTTATTAATTATGTAGTGTACTTGATGAACAAATGACCACACTTTTGTAATAGAAATCACTTGTTCGCAATGTTTAGATTTTTAAACTATTTAATTCATATTTTTCCCTTAAATTAATATAAAATTAAAATACAGAAAATAGAGAAATTGATTAATAAATTATAAGTTTGAAAATTATTTAGCATTAATTTTTTATGAGATTAATCATTTAAGGGAAAAGGGTGAAATGTCCGTATTTAAAAAATTTTTAATAAAATATGAATTTGAATATTGATACTTTCTATCATTGTTATTAAACCTAGACCGGACCGGTCGGTCTGGCCCGGGAACAGGCGATCCAATCAGAGAATCAGACCGGACTGGTTCAGTAATTTTTTTTAAAAAAAATTCTTTATAATTTCATATTAATAAGCCTAAAATCTTCACTCTCTCACCGATTTGGTCCCGAGTTAGTTCCGGTTTGACTCCGATCTGACACACTAATCCTTGACCCAGTATCTCAACTGATTCACTGACCATTCTCGGTTTAATAACCTTGCTTTCTATATATAAAAATAAAAATATAGTAGGTCAACGACTGATAAAATTTGTATGAAGGGATTTTTCACCAATTTTTTCTTTTATACATCATCCTTCATTTAATTAGATCTGGACCAGAGGGATCATAAATGGTGGGTCCGTGAAGGCGAGAAGGTGATAATGTCAATGGAACAAAAAATATTAATCCCTAATTACCTATAATTTCAACGGAGCACTTCTTCTCTTTCCCTCTTTTATTTTTTTCCCCTTTGCCCATTTTATCTGGAAATTTTCAGATTCCCCAACAAACAAAACAAAACAAAGGAGAGACTTGGCACCAAATTTCATCATAGCACATCACAAGGTGGAGCGAGTGCAGGACAAAAGCACATGGGCACTGTGTTTTTTAGGGTACGGAATGAGGATTACCCTGCCTTTGTAGGGTGCCCCTCTTGGCCTGAGATAGCTAATAAGGGTATGCTAATCTAATTACTATGTATAGAAAATTATTTATACAAGGATAACCCTAATCCATTCAATTTGAGACTAATCAACCCATTATTTATGACATATTCTTATCATTATGTTTTTAAAATGGTTCTAT
Organism: Inga laurina; assembly: GCA_963855925.1. Classification (NCBI taxonomy): domain Eukaryota; kingdom Viridiplantae; phylum Streptophyta; class Magnoliopsida; order Fabales; family Fabaceae; genus Inga; species Inga laurina. The sequence continues at coordinate 59,426,959 of OY979711.1, forward strand.
AGATCTGCCTTTCTGATACACCAACCTTGACGACTTGATTCAGAAACAACTCAACAAGCAAGTGTCTCCTTTTATAAATTCATAGTTTTTTTTTAAAAAAAAAGGATCAATAATGACCTTGATCAAACACAATCACTGTTGATTAAAAAATAAGTCAAACTCCAAGAAATTCAGACTCTCTTAATCGGGCCACTGAAAAATAATCAGTATTGGGCTGAAATATAAGGTCAATTTCACAACTTGGAGTCCAATTCTACTGGGCTACTCCTAGCATCCAAATCCTTTTTTTTTTTTCTCTCTCTCTTTTTGAGAGGACTTTCGCTTGTTGTGGCCCAAGTTACAGAAAGCCCTATTGAGGAGCTTCGGTCTTGCAATTTCTCAAGATATACATCTTACGGTACTAAATTTCGGAGCTAATTGAGCGATTTGTTTTGATCTCAACTATAAGATCTCAGTTTATTTTTAAAAATTTTTAATTTGTTCTCAAACTTTCCCTAATGATTACATATATTAAAGAAGGGTTTTCATAGGGATAGCTTGTACTGTAAATTATTAAAGGGGGTATTTTAGGGAAATAAACATATTTTCCTTACAAATAATCAACTCAACTAATTTCTTTAATCTCCATAAACTAGTTATCTAATTCCAACATTAAGGATTGGAAGGAGAAATTTCTTTTTTTCTTTTTAAGTAAGTGCTTGTTTGGGATAACTTATTTTTGACTTGTAAGTGCTTATAAATCGTGATTTATGGTATATGAAGTAAGTATGTAAGAAGAGTTTTATCTCAACTTACATAATAAATACTTATTTTTCAAAAAAAAAAAAAAAAAGCTATTCCAAACATAGGTTAACAAAAAGTTTATATTAGTCGAATTTTAGAGGTACCCGGACAAGATATGACTTCAGACTCGAATAGCACTTACACATGTTCTTATAAACGACTATCCAACAACGCTACCACATTGATAGCATGTCACATCCTTATCTTATTTTCACCTGTTTCAGAGTATTTGTGGAAAATGATACGCAATTTAGAGGGCAACACAAGAATAGCATAAATATACTGATGATATGTGCATGATTACAGAAATTCCTCATAACGATTCGTACATAATAATTACCCCTAATGTAGCCGTACAGAGTTGCTAGGGTTTCTAAACCCGTCCCAGCGAAACGAAGACATCTTCTCGTCTTTGTTCCACCACTGCAATCCTTTCATGTAGTTCTCTTCTCTACTTTCAGTATACCTCTTGTTTGCACCTGTCTAATTTGTTGATAAGGGAGAGTGAGATTCGAGAGAATCTCAGTAGGAAAATAGTCACCTTAATGCATGCAAGATAAATGCTTAATGCATAACATGCTTGCATTACATAACTCATGCTCACACAATAACATATTTGCATGCTCAATGTTTCAAACAACATACTTATAGTCAAAACATAAATAGAAACAGAGCTTCAATAATTCATATATGTTTCACATAAACAAGCAAAGCAATAACATGCATCAATACACCAGTACAAATACCAAATACATGTAGGAAAGGTAAGTTCCTACCTTAAACCTTTTTCCACCTCGAATTATGTGCCTCGTAAAGTGTGTCGCAGCTCAGCTCTCCACTTGATCCTACAATCCCAAATGTACCATTTAGATACTTCCATACTGTTTTTGGTGATAATATGAGCCTATTATGAAAATTTACCAAAATGCCCCCAAACACCTGGCCCGGCCCGCCGTACTCATTCCGACCGTACTTCTCCCATAATTTTGACTTAGGCTATTCTAACATATTTTCACCCAAATTCACTGCCAATAGACAAGAATGCCCTTGGCAGCCATATTTCAAGGTTTCAGGGGCGTTTTCGTAATTATGCTTTTTCAGGTTTTTCTGAAAAAGTGAATAACTATAACCCTACCTCATTTTCCATCCTGAACTCAATGGAATCATCAATCATTGAAAATCCAACTCTATGCCCCATTTCTGGCTATGGCTGAATTGAACAATTACTCCGAGAAAAATTAGGGTTTTTCGATTTCGACTTGGTAGACGTGTTCCTTTCTACTCCTAACCACTTTATTAAATATTTAATTAGGTTATAACTACCATTTGGACTAAATTTCAACAACATAACCCTTAGGCCTATACATTTCCAAATTTTAAAATCAAAGACAATTCGGCAAAATTCCACCGATTAAATTGTCCACAGCAGCCAAAACAATCAAAGTTTGAAGTTTCGGAAGTTACCTCAAGCTCCCTCTGACTTTCTCAATATGGCCGAAAACCCTAAGCTCCCAACAATCAAATTTAAGCTCACAACGTTTGAAATACATGAAAGAGAAGATTAGGAACAAAGTTATACGTGTTAGGTACGAATTCGTCGAAGAAATCGATTTACCTTGCGAGTCTTCTTCTCGTTCTCTCTCTAAATGCTCTCAACTCTTCTCTCTCTCTTAGGCTGTTCTAAACCGACAGGAATACATGGAAGAAGAAGGGAGAATTGCTTTTTAATACTTGGCTTATATCACTTTGGATTATGCTTATGTCATATTTACAAATTTCCAAAAATAACAAATTCTAACTTTTATGTACATAAACTTATTGTTATAAGCCCAAATAATAGGTACATAATATTTTCTCTTCTTGGCTCATGCTAAAGATATCCTAGAACGTCCTTCCATCAGCCCAATTGAATTTTCCATGTATCCCATAATTTCAAAGTCTTTTTCCTTCATTTTCGGATTAATTGGAAATTCTAGCAGATTTTCTGCCCAAATTTTAAAAAAGCATAACTAATTTTGTAAACATCATATCGGAGTGATTCTAAAAGTTATAGAACCCTTATTGAGTCTAATTTCAAGAAAAAAAAAATATAGCCTTAAGCCAAATAGAAGCACAAAATTCCTAGATTTTCAATCTTTACATGCTGTTCTAGGAAATTCATAGTTTTTCTGGGCTAAATTCATAAATTCATAAATTTTTGTATATAGATCTAATTGAGTCATATGACCTATCAAATTAAAGCTTAGGATGTCTACTTTCACCCTGTAAAATTTCATAATTTTTTAGCATCATTTGTTCAACGAAGTGCATTGCACAACAACACTGCCTCACTGGAAGCAATGAAACGGCATGCACTTGCAATTTCAACAAATTCCATTATTTGTACATAAATTTCCTATACTCTTTAATTCACCATTTTATTCCCTTTAATACCTCAAGGATATAAGAAACATTAGGGAATAAGTTTGAAACACCTGCTAAGCTAGGGCTTAACAGTCCACTTAATTAAGGCTTATTCCCAAACCTAGGATCCCAAAATTCGAGGTATTCCACAGCAGGTTTTAAACTCATAATCATGTAGATTATGGAGCTAAGTTCCTATCATTTGGATCAATATTTGTTAAGGAAGATCCACTTTCTAATTATTTGGTCCGCAAGGCAGGTAATTAATTGATTAGCTGCTAATTTTCTTGAATATGGTTAGGGTGAGTTGTTTATTATCCCCAACCATTTGAAGCCTCAAGTGTGCGCTTCTTTTTGACCTTCACTCAAGCTGATCCAAATAAGGACTAATCTCACTACACACACAAATAGACAGAAAAACACTTCTACTGTGGTGATGGAGGCCTAAATTTTTTTCCCCTCCTCCTTTTGAATGGAAGGGATAATTCTCGTTCAAGAAAAGTACAAAAGAATGAAAGATCAGCAATAAAACAAAAAAAAACAAAAGAATTAGGGGGATTTTATCTGGAAATTTTCAGATTCCCCAACAAAAAAAAACAAAAAAGGAGAGACTTGGTGCGAAATTTCATCAGATCACATCATATGGTGGAGCGAGCGTAGGATAAAAGCACACGGTCACACTGTGTTTTTCAGGCTAAGCAGTGAGGATTACTCTGCCTTTGTAGGGTGTTCCTCTTGGCCTGAGATAGCTGATAACATAGTATTCAAAACCGGATCGAAAACCGGCCAACTTATCTGTAAACCAGTTCGGTTCAGTATTTTTTTAATTTTTTTAAATCATTTTTTTTATTCTTCTTTAAAATTTTATATTAATAACCCTAAAATCTTCAATTTCTTACAAATTTGGCCCCAGGTTGACTCCAGTCTGACCCATTAACCCTTGTTCACCAACACCTTCATCTTCTTCTCCTTCCATTATCTCAATTCCATGGATTCTTGATGCCTTCAAAAAGTTGCAGATGTGATGAATTTCATGATAAGAGGCTAAATCCTTTTGTACTTCTTGGAGATGGAAGATTGGTTTGAACTCCAGAGATACATTCAGGGGAATTATTTGTTTTAATCTTTTGATTTAGCTATGTAACGGATTTCCTGAGTTACGATTTTATGTTATGTGGTTAATTTACTGAAATTGTGAGTTTGTTTATCTTAGTTTGAATTGAACAATTGTGATTTAGATTGGATTATGTGGTTTGAGATTTAAATTTGTATATTTCCTCTTTGGTTTAATGTGGTTGTGCTATTCTTTCATAGTTTGAATTAGTATTATGACTGCTTTAATCTTGTTTGAATATCTCAGTTGAGTATTCATTGTAAAGAGGAACAAGTTGCATAAATCCAATCATAAATTGCACACTAAGTGGTATTTAATAGTGTATTAAGAGATAATTATCTAACTAGAGTTCTAAGGGTAGTCACTAATTAATATCACTAGACTTAGCAAGTTGCTAAGGTTTAATTTTTTACTTAGTGAGTGGTTTAACTCCCAAATCATTTTGAGTAAGGATAACCTATATTCTATTTTTCCAAGAAGCATTCATCATCAATTTGTTTAAATCGCAATTTCATTAATTATCTCAACAATTTCTCAAAATTTCAAAAAAATAGTAGTCTAGGTTATTTTCCATTATAAAAAAAAAACAATTTAAAACCCATCTTAATATTTTTGTCACTTAGTTTAGATTAGAAATTAAATAAAAGGCTCCTCAAGAGAAAACGACTCGAATTGTGCCTTTCACTGCATAATTTAATTTATTTTGATTTAACATGAGGTGATTAAAGGCTTTAAATCACTAATCAACCCATCGGTTTTGACATATTCTTATCATTATGTTTATAAAATGGTTCTATGCATCCGACTTTCTGATACACCAAACTTTATGAGTGTGTTTGGAACAGCGATAGGAAAAATGGAGTTTCTCAATTTAGCTTTTGGTAATTTTATTTTTGGTAAAAGCCCGATTGTGTAATATGATTTATGTTTGGAACAGCGATTGTACAAATGACTTTTATAAAAGTAAAACTTGTTTGGATTGACTTAAGCACAAGTGACTTTTGTGATAATAGTAAGAGAGAGTAGGTGAAAAAATATTTTAAAGGGTTAAAAACGCAAAAAAAAAAAAAAAAAAAAAAAAAAGTTTAAAATAATTTTTGGAACTGAAAAGGTAAATTAAAGATAAAATTGCAATCAGTCTAATAACATACTGGGTACAGTTGAAAAAATATTTTAAGGGTTAAAAGCACCAAATAATAGTTGAAATTAATTTTTGTAGTAAAAAAAGTACATTAAGGGTAAAATTGTAATAAGTCTGATAGTACACTGGACACAACTGAAAAAATATTTTAACAATTCTCACTCTCCCCAAAATCTAAATCAGTAAAAGCTGAGAAATGGAGCTTATGGCAAAAGCTATTAAGATAGAATTAAGCTCGATTGCTCACTTTAGGAAACAAACACTCAAATTTTTTTTCCAAATTACCCATTGAGCTTATAAGCTCAATTGAGCTTTTGGGGGTTCAAACCCAAAACACCCCCCAACACATACTATGACTGTGTTTGGAACAACGATAGGAAAAATGGAGTTTCTCAATTTAGCTTTTGGTAATTTTATTTTTGGTAAAAGTCCGATTGTGTAATGTGATTTATGTTTGGAACAGCAATTGTATAAATGACTTTTACAAAAGTAAAACTTATTTGGATTGACTTAAGTACAAGTGACTTTTGTGATAATAGTAAGAGAGAATGGGTGAAAAAATATTTTAAAGGGTTAAAAACACCAAAAAATAGTTTAAAATAATTTTTGGAACTGAAAAAGTACATTAAAGATAAAATTTCAATCAGTCTGATAACACACTGAGTATAGTTGAAAAAATATTTTAAGGGTTAAAAGCATCAAATAATAGTTGAAATTAATTTTTTTAGCAAAAAAAGTACATTAAGGGTAAAATTGCAATAAGTCTGATAGTACACTAGACACAACTGAAAAAATATTTTAACCATTCTCACTCTCCCCAAAAGCTAAATCAGTAAAAGCTGAGAAATTGAACTTATGGCAAAAGCTATTAAGATAGTATTAAACTCGATTGCTCAATTTGGGAAACAAACACTCAAATTTTTTCCTCCAAATTGTCCATTAAACTTATAAACTATATTGAGCATTTGGGGGTTCAAACGCTCACCCCAAACACAAACTATATATTGTGTTTGAGGTTGACGACTTGATTCTTCTTCTTCTTCTTCTTCTTTTTTTTTGGCCAGCGACGACAACTCAACAAGCAAGTGTCTCCTTTTATGAATTCATAATTTTTTTTTTAAAAAAAAGAGCAATAATGACCTTGATCAAACACAATCACCACTGATGAAAAATAATTTAAACTCCAAGAAATTCAGGCTCTCTTAGTAGGGCCACCGAAAAGCAATAATTATTGGGCTGAAATATATGGTCAATTACAGAACTTGGAGCCCAATTCTACTGGGCTACTCCTATCTTCCAAATCCTGATTCTTTTTATCTTTTTCTACTTGAGATGACTTCACTTGTTGTGGGCCCAGTTGTAGAAAGCCCTATTGTGTAACTTTGGTCTTGCAATTTGTCACGATATTCTTCTTTCCGTACTAAATTTAGGAACTAATTGAGAGATTTGTTTTGGTCTCAACTATAAGATCTTGGTTCATTTTAAAAAAAATTTTAATTTGTTTTCAAACTTTCCTTAATGATTACACATATTAAAGAAGGGTTTTCATAGGGGATGGTCTGTATTGTAAATTACTAAAGAGGGTATCATAGGGATATAAACACATTTTCTTTACAAATAATTAACTCAACTAATTACTTTAATCTCTATAAAATAGTTATCTAACTCTCACATTAAGGATGGGAAGGAGAATTTTCTTTTTTTCTTTCTAAGTAAGAAAAATTTTATATTAGTTGAATTCTAGAGGCACCCAGAAAAGGCAAACATGATTTCAGACTCGAGCAACACTTACACATGTATTTATAAATCACTATTCAACAAGGCTATCATCTTGACAACGGGTTTTAAACTCACAATCATGTAGATTATGGAGCAAAGTTCCTGTCATTTGGATCAATATTTGTCAAGGAAGCTCCACTTTCTAATTATTTGGTCAATAGGCCACGTAATTAATTGATTAGCTGTTAATTTTCTTGAACATAGTTGTGATGAGTTGTTTGTTATCCCCAACCACTTGAAGCCTCAAGTGTATGTTTCTTTTTGACCTTTGCTCAAGTTGATCCAACAAAGGACTAATCTCACTACACACACGAATAGACAGAAAAACACTTCTACTTTGGAGATGGAGGCCTAAATTTCCCCCCCCCCCTTTTTCAATCTTTACATGCTGTTCCAGGAAATCATAGTTTTTCTGGGCTAAATTCATAAATTCATAAGTTTTTGTATATATCTCTAATTGAGTCATATGATCTATCAAATTAAAGTTTAGGATGTCTACTTTCTCCCTGTAAAATTTCATAATTTTTGAGCATCATTTGTTCAACGAAGTGCATTGCACAACAACACTGCCTCACTGGAAGCAATGAAACGGCATGCACTTGCAATTTCAACAAATTCCATTATTTGTACACAAATTTCCTATACTCTTTAATTCACCATTTTATTCCCTTTAATACCTCAAGGATATAAGAAACATTAGGGAATAAGTTTGAAACACCTGCTAAGCTAGGGCTTAACAGTCCACTTAATTAAGGCTTATTCCCAAACCTAGGATCCCAAAATTCGAGGTATTCCACAACAGGTTTTAAACTCACAATCATGTAGATTATGGAGCTAAGTTCCTATCATTTGGATCAATATTTGTTAAGGAAGATCCCCTTTCTAATTATTTGGTCTGCAGGGCAGGTAATTAATTGATTAGCTGCTAATTTTCTTGAATATGGTTAGGGTGAGTTGTTTATTATCCGCAACCATTTGAAGCCTCAAGTGTGCGCTTCTTTTTGACCTTCACTCAAGTTGATCCAAATAAGGACTAATCTCACTACACACACAAATAGACAGAAAAACACTTCTACTGTGGTATTTTTTTCCCTCCTCTTTTTGAATAGAAGGGATAATTCTCATTCAAGAGAAGTACAAAAGAATGAAAGATAAGCAATAAAACAAAAAAAAACAAAAGAATTAGGAGGATTTTATCTGGAAATTTTCAGATTCCCCAACAAAAACAAAAACAAAAAAGGAGAGACTTGGTGCGAAATTTCATCAGATCACATCACATGGTGGAGCGAGCGCAGGACAAAAGCACATGGTCACACTATGTTTTTCAGGCTAACCAGTGAGGATTACTCTGCCTTTGTAGGGTGTTCCTCTTGTCCTGAGATATCTGATAACATAGTATTCAAACCCGAATCGAAAATCGGCCAACCGGCTTGTAAACCGGTCTGGTTCAATATTTTTTAAATTTTTTTAAATCGTTTTTTTTCTTCTTTAGAATTTTATATTAATAACCCTAAAATCTTCAATTTCTTACTAATTCGGCCCCGGGTTGACTCCGGTCTGACCCATTGACCCAATACCCAGGTCGGTTCAGTGGCCGGTCTGAGTTTAATTATCTTGGTTAATAAGGGTATGCTAATCTAATTACTATGTATAGAAAATTATTTATATGAGGATAACCCTAAACCATTCAATTTGAGACTAATCAACCCATCGGTTTTGACACATTCTTATCATTTTGTTTTTAAAATGGTTCTATGCATCCGGCTTTCTGATACACCAAACTTTATATTTTGTGTTTGAGCTTGACGACTTGATTCTTTTTTCTTTTCTTTTTTTTGGCCAGCGACGACTTGATTCAGAAACAGCTCAACAAGCGTCTCCTTTTATAAATTCATAATTTTTTTTAAAAAAATAAAAAGAGCAATAAGGACCTTGATCAAACACAATCACCGTTGACTGAAAAATAATTTAAACTCCAAGAAATTCAGGCTCTCTTAGTAGGGCCACCTAAAAGTAATAATTATTGGGCTGAAATATAAGGTCAATTACAGAACTTGGAGCCCAATTCTACTGGGCTACTCATATCTTCCAAATCCTGCTTCTTTTTATCTTTTGCTACTTGAGATGACTTCACTTGTTGTGGGCCCAGTTGTAGAAAGCCCTATTGTGTAACTTTGGTCTTGCAATTTTTCACGATATACTTCTTTCCGTACTAAATTTAGTAACTAATTGAGAGATTTGTTTTGGTCTCAACTATAAGATCTCGGTTCATTTTTTAAAAATTTATAATTTGTTTTCAAACTTTCCCTAATGATTACAAATGTTAAAGAAGGGTTTTCATAGGGGATAGTTTGTATTGTAAATTATTAAAGAGGGTATCTTAGGGATATAAACACATTTTCTTTATAAATAATCAACTCAACTAATAATCTCCATAAACTAGTTATCTAACTCTCACATTAAGGATGCGAAGGAGAATTTTCTTTTTTTCTTTCTAAGTAAGAAAAATTTTATATTAGTTGAATTCTAGAGGCACCCAGATAAGGTAAGCATGACTTCAGACTCGAACAACACTTACACATGTGTTTATAAATCACTATTCAACAAGGCTATCATCTTGACAGCGGGTTTTAAACTCACAATCATGTAGATTGTGGAGCAAAGTTCCTGTCATTTGGATCAACGAGCATGTGCTACCCGTGCGTTGCACGGGAGCATTTACTTAATCATAAACAACAGCTCAACAAATAAAAGGAGCAAATATCCATAATCGAACATCATATTCAATTTCTGGTTGAAGATAGACAAATAAAAGTGCACAATGCAATCAGAAAATGCCATATTGCATTTTACATGAAGAATGCAAGGATACATTGATAGTCATAGTTGACATGAAGGAAGAGAAGTACTTAACGGAATTAAGGAAACGATTAGAAGAACGCCATCCTAAGAAAGTGCATCTATATTCCAAAAAACCTCCTTGTAAACCACATTTTTGGTTGTTGCTTTGCCTCCAGACGGTTGGTCTTCTAACACAATCTTCAAACCTTCCATGCTTCTTACTCTAGACAATGCCACATAAAGTTGTCCATGTGTGAAGACAGGCTTTGAAAGATATAATCCCACATGACGTAATGATTGTCCTTGACTTTTGTTAATTGTCATGGCAAATGATAGTGTTATTGGGAATTGTCTCCTTTGCATGCGAAATGGCCATCTAGATTCAGAAGGGTTCATGTCCATTCTATGGATGAGTACCTTATCATTTGGCCTTGATCCATTCAAAGTAATTGCTTCAATTACTTTCTTCCCTATCATAGATACTCTTAGACGTGTTCCATTGCATAATCCGGCTGCTTGGTCTATGTTCCTGAGCAACATAATAGGGGCACCGACTTTGAGAATAAGGCGGTGTGGTGGTAAACCTGAGGAAGTGATTGTGTTCAGAAATTCTATTGTGTAGAGGTTGTCAAAACTGTCAGGATCGGTTGTCGACTTGCATACAGTATCACAACTAAGGAATTCATGTTCTTCACCTGGAAGCATGGAACACATATGCTCATTGATTTTGCCTACCATCTCAATGGTTGGAGCAAGAATAGCCCTTTCATTAAAGTACTCATTCATTGTCAAATTGGCCATTATGTTAGGATATGTTGCATGCACAATGGCATTAATTGCATCATTGGAGTATGGTATCAACACTTCATTGGGGATTTCAATATCAGCAACCCCATCAACAGAGTCACCTAAATTCCCATCACCAACATCTAACAACCATTTTGAAAACCATTCGATTCTCTTATTGACATTGGGGTCATTGGAGGAGTTAAGCCTCATGTTTCGTGTCAGACGGTAAACTGTGCAATGATGCCATAAGTGTGAGGAACATATGCAAGCATTTACTATAGCTGGTCTGGTTCCCTTGGGAATGACTGGAAGTATTTGCCTAAAATCACCACCCATTAAAATACATTTGCCTCCAAAAGGTGCACAACACTGCATGATATCTTTCAAACTTCTATCAAATGCTTCAATGCAATACCGTTGCACCATAGGTGCCTCATCCCATATAATCAACTTAGTTTGTTTTATGAGGTTTGCTAATGGTGAATTTTGCCAAATTGAACATGTAGAAGATTCTGTTATTTGTATAGGGATTGCAAACCTAGAATGAGCTGTCCGTCCCGATGGTAGTAATGTCGCAGCAATCCCACTTGATGCAACTGTAAGGACTATATCTCCATTTGATCGCAATGCAGAGGCTAATGCATTCCACAAGAATGTTTTTCCAGTGCCTCCATATCCATAAACGAAGAAGAAACCACCAGTAGCCAAATGCAAAGCAGCCATGACATTGTCGTATACATTCCTCTGGTCGTAGTTCAAAGCACTTAAAAGTTGAGTTGCATGTATCTTCAGAGCTTCACAATCATAACTCAACTCCTGTAGTATCATGTGGTTTGATACATCAATAGATGGCATTTCATTTGGTTGTGGAAGCCCATTAAAATCATGCAAACTCTTCCCATTTTGTCTAAGTATGCCATCGATTTCTTTAAGAGCAGCTTCCTCTTTTGCCTGCATCGGCACTTGAACACCTACAAATAATCATAAGGAAAAAAATAGAATATATTTCACGGCATCATAATGTGCAACCACCAAGTTGAAACTAATTGCAAATAATTAGGATGATGAATTAAACAAACCTGAAAGTGTAGCATCATTTCGTGGGATGTGTAGTAGATCTTCAGAAAGTAATTTAGAAACTTCTTTCCACACATAATGAGGACGCTGTAAAGAACCACATAGCAACATTGTGACAAATAGTTTCCTCAAAGCATAACCTGAAGCCCAAAAGGAAGCTTCCTTGATTGCAGCAACGTATTCTCTGTCATCATCCAGAAGGCCTCGTGCAAAGCATGCTTCTTTGAAGGTATTATGGATGACCCCATCAACTGTTCTAATTTCTTCATATGATGATGGTCCTCGCACCTGTGTTAACAAAACTCGTAGGTAATACAACTCTCCAGCAGACGGGGAGACATGTGCTATTCTACCTACAGAACCTCCTCTTTTCCTTCTCTTCCATTCACGCTTGTCTTTATGGTACACGTAATAATTTGGGAACTCTGAATAGGTGAGTGTTTTTGCAAAAGTGTCCAAGGAATTGATCTTCATCCATGAAAGGAATTGAGATTCAGATACTCGTGGTTTTTCAAGCAATTCAGCAACATCGTCTGTATTGGAGTATACGACAAATTGCTTATTTGGAAGGTGAAAACTCAACCTCTCAACAGCAGGATATCTGTGATGGATAGCAAATCCAAAAATTCTCCAAGAAGCCTCACATGCTGAAACATAACGACAGTTATAGTATTGTTGAATCTCATCGATCACACCATTTTTAGATATATTTTTACTACTGTCAAATATCCCAAGGACAACTCTATCATTCCCTTTGCTAATGTACTTAAATAAGTATTTAATAGCAGTTGAATGGTTGCACTTCTCAACATTTATATGTGCATGAAACATGTGTAGTAGTTGTGGATTATAAGGCACAACATACCGATTGTCCAACGGAACCCCCTTTAACTGAACTGACCTTCCATCGTCTCTGCGTCTGTATGTAGGGTAACCATCTTCATCAATTGTTGTGTTGTTGTTGAACTTTTTCGGAAAATACTTGCTGCATTTCTTGTCTTTCATGCATGGAGCATTACGCTTACTATTTCCGCATGGCCCATGAATCATGAATTTCTTGACCAACTCATGAAGTATGGGCGATGTTCCTTGGTCTGGTATTTCGGCTGAGATCACCCTATCAATGGCTTCTGGATCTGTCAACTTGTCTTTTGGATCCAAAAATAAAAGTATATGTGCATGAGGAAGCCCTCTCTTTTGGAACTCAATCGTGTATACCTCTGTGCCATGTAGGAAAATGAATGATTAATTGGTAATTTCATATGGGCCATAAACAATAGGTTAGACAAGACGTCCATAAAAGTATAAAATTCAAAATAATTACCTGCACGTATTGTCCCAAATATCTTCTTGCTCTTTAGTGTCGTAATCAATGCTCGCAACTTCATATGAAAAATCCTTGATAACACTGTCGGACAATCAGAAGGATTTAACTTATGCGTCTCACAAAATCTTGTAACTTCAGGCCATGCTGGATTGCAAGTAAAGGTTATGAACAAATCAGGATAACCAACGGTTCTACAAATTGCCATTGCATCTTGATAGTTTTGAATCATATATCTTGCTCCTCCGGTGAATGATGACGGGAGGACAATCCTTTTTCCTGTTGCAGCAGCATTTGTCTCTCCACTGATAACTGCATCAGATAATCCTTGGTATAAATCAGCCCTTAGCTCCTTTTAATGAGTCCTAACCCACAATAATCGTTGTGATTCAATCATTGTATATCCATCAACAATAAATTGTTGAAGCAACCGAGAAGCATGGTGTAATGTGCATATCTCATGTTCCCTAACAGTCAATCTGTAACTTAGGAATTCACGTATACTAACTCTTTTCCTTGTCTTAGTTATGATTAATGTCTCCTCCCTATGCTGGACATCATCTCTATATCCATCTTCCCCGTAAGGGAAAAGAATAGGATACTGTAGAGGCAAATAAGAGGCGTGCAGTTCATTGATTCGCTGTAGAGTTCCTTCTTGTGTCTCTAAAATGATATCTCTCACATGGAAATTCATATCTAAGTCTCCAACAATTAATGCTGCAACTTCTGAAGTAGTTGGTAAATTGTAAGTTCTTCCATCATGTTCTCTGTTTCCAATCAAACACATCTTTAATGAAGTATGGTCTGCATTTGAAAGGGTTTCACCAGCTAAACGAAATTGCTTCACAAATGGATTTATCTCATCCAATTGGTCCATTATCTTCTGAACAATAGTCGGATCAATGTTATGATCCTGTTGGTGCTTACTGAAAAATGGCATAAATTGAATGTTATCTTATATACATAGAAAAAAAACATTTGTTGTAATGAATGAGAGTTACCTTACTGCAAGTATTCTATTTGACACTTCATTGTCAGTGTCATGAATGTATAGTTGAGAGTAGACTGGGCTTGCACCTTCTGGTGGCATTAATGTGCCAATAGTGTGATAATTTAATCCAGATAAGACATAGGTGTAAGGACCATTGCCTGAGTTTATTGAATGGTTTATTCTCCCTCCCATTGATGTGAAAGAGAACATGTTGTTGTACTGGCGTATGTTCGAATGGAAATTTTTTGAGTCTGGCTCATTCTTATCAAAGAACAATTTCTGGAATAAGGGGGGAGGCATTTTAACAGGAGGCAAGACAACCTTGCCTTTCAAGCAACATAAAGAAAATAAATCAACAATTTGTTGATTTCTATCTTTTTTCACCCTTTCATTAAACCACATCATCGCGTGACAGAATTTACATTTGTATGTTGGATCTCCTTCGTCTGGAAACCAATAAACGTAATGAATATACTTTGGAATTACAGATAATGCTAACTATATATTAATATATGCGTAACTTTAATAAAACATTCAAGATTTTGCCTGACCATGATAAGGTAAGTCTTGCAAGGGGGATTGATTAGGAGGATCATTTACTACATGTTGGTTGTCCTCTGCGTCGTATGATGAATGATATGTTAGAAAATAGAAATGTATACTGAACATTCTGACATTGATTCTTATTAAACAATAAATTGAATAACAGATATCAATGGTGTAGTTGTAACCTTGAATGTTCTCTGTCTCAAATTCACCGGAAAGGTTTTGCTGCTCCTCTTCCAATTCAAAGGTGAACTCTATGTTCTCGTAATATGCAGCTTGAGGCACAACTGTAATGTAATGAAGTGTAAAAGGTGTGTGTTAATGTGTTTGCTTGAATAGATATAAGATATATGAACAATATTTGTTAGGGAAAATTAGTGCTAAGAACCTAGAGTAGCTGATATTATTGAGAAGCATCATACAAGTTGAAATTAGTAGTAAGGACCAACAACTAAAATATGAATTTAAAAATAATAAAGGTAATATAAATTTTACTTTCCACAAAATTAACAAATGACAAAATCATGATGTACTAAATAGTAACTACGTAATCACAGCATCAGTATATCATTTAAATATTAACGTGGATACAGACCCATTTAAATCGTTAAATTTGTTTATTATGTATATAATATTATAAAAATAAACTATAAATAAAACAGACGAAATTAAGACATGTTAAATTTCAAATATAATATCTTAGTCTTTATAAAAACTTCATCCGTAAAAAGCAGGGAAAATAGTGTTATTTGTTTATGTTATACACTTTACAGATTATATTAAATTTATCATTAACATTATTTCAATTTTTTGTACACATGAGTAGTCATCCAGTAGGCAATCATGTATACCATTCACAAATTAAAAATATAATAAAATTTCTAGACTTTCTGTAAGTGTATTAACAGCACATTGTTTTCGGTCGAAAACATTATTTTGATTTTTATCTTTGAATCTCATACAAAGTTATCATTACATAAAAATAAATGGAACTTTAGTTTTTTTAAAATTTTTGTTTTATTTATTGATCATTCTAAGTAATTACAACATTTACAGGCATTAACAATAAATAACACATACTATTAGTCCTTTATGTTACTTTCCCCTATTTGTTAACCAATACTATTTGAATTGGTTTGATGAAACCAAATAAACAGAAAAGCACAGGAAGCAAGTGTATGCAATAGAAAAGTGGGCGAGAAAATAAAAGAAGTTAAGATGAGATTATGCAAGTTGCGACGTGCAAACAAACATGTTAGGATATGTTCGTTTTTGCATTGGATATCCGATAACACATCATAAGGTCACAACATATATGTAGAAGCGGTTGAATATGGGGGCCCTTCAGCTAAGTAACATCGGAAATATGTCTTCTAAGATGAGTATTTGTGTAATAAAATTTTAAATGTTCATTGTTAGTCATTGTATGGACTATATGTGGAGTATTGTGTGGTACGTCGAGGCATTTGACAGCTTTAGAATTCATGAGAAATCGTAGCATAAGCTTGACAGCATCTTAGTGTGTGTGTGTATAAAGTGCTCGGTACTTTTCTATGGTTCTGGACTAATAGGATCATACCTGGAAGCTCAGCAATATTGGGATTACTTGTACCGTCTTTTGAACCCAGTATGTTGTGACCAAGCTTAACGGTTGGATTCCTCTTATTTCTTGTTGGAGTCGTACTTCCATTAATCTGCTCAAGGCCTCTCCATCTTCCACTCTTACGTTTGAGAACATGATTTGAGGAGCAGTTGGTGATATCTTCTACAATGCAATTAGTGCCTCATCATTAGGATATACAGATGTTAAATGATTAATGTGCTAATTAACATTATACATCTAAGATCGGTAATATCTGGATCCTTCACCTTGGAAATGATTAGCTAGATTTGATTGCAGATTCGTTATGTCATGCAAAGCTGTTGATCTCCTCTGTCTTGTGCGTGATTTATTTCCTCCATGAGATGACGGGTAATCACTGAAAACAGATGCTGGCTGTGTGTAGGCTATGGTTTCCGGACTGGGGGTTGCCTGATTGGAAGTAGCCATATTAACCTTAACCCAACTGCTATTTTCTATTCCATCCATTGTAACATGTAACAGTGTTGAAGGAATGTCACTCTTTGTTGATTATGTTTCTGTCAAAATGAAAAAAATGTTACTGCATTTAGTTGGAGATATAACAAATGGAATATAATAATCAAACCTGTAGGCAGTAATACATTGCATGGATGAACATGTAACCATTCTGCAATCGGCATTCAATTTCCATGGTATGAGTAGTGAAGTTGTGGCAGCTTTACAAATTTACTTGGCAGAATGAGAACGTAGCATCTGTTGAAACAGAAAGGCAAAATGATAGCTTGGTTAAAGTTGAAGCAGAACAATGATGCAATGCAGCAGAAAGCATACATTGAGACAGCAGAAGCTTTAATTGTGAGTATGGCATTACTCTAGGTATGACATATAGATAAAGACAGCTCATGAACAAAGGTTGGCATTGGGTCCCATGACGATGTGACTGCTGAATATTTAAAGTGTAGTCAAACGTGTAGGTGTATGCATTTGATATGAGAAGAGAATTGGGTATGAATTGGTTACTTTATTGTAACATGTAAGGAGATACAGGCAAGAGCAATTGAGATTTCCATGATGCAATTTACTAACTGTGTAAAGCCAATTAAAATTAAAACTACGATGCTCGAGTGAATACAGAAATCAGAACCATGTACCTGTGTGCTACCTTTATTGATTTTATATGTATATGCAATACATGTCCATGAATATTTGAAAGTTGATGGTGTTTATCATTATTTATCCTATTATAATATTAAAGAATTATATATTAGGAATTATACATATATTCTAAATTAGAGTTAAGATTATAGTATTTTAGGATAAATTTTAATATATTTATAGAGTTCTATAATATTAGTTATTTAATTCTTATAGATTTCTTATTATATTTATTATAGACTTATAGAATTTTTTATAGGGACGTATATTTTATTGATTGTTTAGTTTGTTTTAGTTTGACAATTTAAGGTATAAGATTTTTTCAGAAGTTTGACCTGTCCTTATAATTTGTTAGTTTTCATAAGATGTATCTCAAGTACGTACAATTATTTACTCTAACTTGTATATTTGATATTTATGGGAAATACTTTACTGCAATGTTTATTCTGATATGTGCAATCCATCCATATACACATGTAGTAACTATATATTTAAAGGCTATTACGATGGTAGGTAGGAGTTAATTTAGGAACCTCTTTGGGTTTAGCTGACATCTATATCTACAACAATAAAAAAATAGTAGAGTGAGTTTTAAATTAAATCATGTTATTTTAGTTCAAAATTTATTTTTTTTGTCCTGCATAAATGAATATGTTAATAGGGGAATGAGAGAATAATCACGTGAAGACAAAGTGGCATGATCACAGTTCATTGAAGGAACATATAAATATAGCAACGACACTGATACATCTAAATGAAGGTAAAGGACACATTAGAAACACAACTGGTTCATTGAGTTCAACGGGAACATAAAAAACACAATACAGAAAGCCGTAAACAAACTGAAATGATCAGAACAACAGTACAGGCAAGTAAACTCTTATCCTAAGTTCCATTAAGTCCAAACGGTAAGCCATTTAGCTGATGGAATGATTCTACTTCTCTTGCTTGATGGCCTTAAGGATCCTTTCGTCAGTAGATGCCTTGGATGATGCTTGAATGACAGTGGAGGATTCAACTTTATTGACACTCCTCTTGGCAGTTGTCTTTCTTTTGCCTTTGGTAGCTGGTTGTGTTGAATTTGTTGAGAGGTCAATAACTGTCATATCTTGTTCCTCAAAAGGTAGTTTTCCTTTATCAGTAGCTTCAGTATCATCTGGAACCACAGCAACATCATCCTCTACACTTGGTACCTCCACTGAACCTTGATTACCCTAATACATTGAACGAAATTAAGAATCAGGGATAATAAATAAGGCACAACAGCTAGTGTTATACATGCTAAGAATTCAATAACAATAAAGCAATAAATGACATACATCCTGTGTTTGACTGGCAGATGGTTGCCCTTCCTGACCATTTTGGCAAGGAGCAAATGAAAAAACGGAAAACATGAAAAAAGATAGTCAAGATATGATGAGCAGATGGTTGCTTGACTTGTTAATAATGTAATAGTGGGATTCCAGGAGTTATACAAATGAATACCTCAACAGATGCTTCATCAAACTCGTGAATGAGGTCCTCACAAACTAAGAAGTCATTGACACTTAGGCTGGATCCAGGGTATTTCAGGGAGTACTGATTCATTTTGAGTTTAATTAACAGCTTCTTACCAACAGGATGTTCCAATTCCTTTGGGAATCCAGTTTTACGGTCCTTCTGGAAACCATAAAAGTTAGATCAATTTATGAAAATGCAAGTATAAGAGGATGGTCAAAAAGCAGTTCACTTCAGGCAGACTTAGCTTCAACTGTAACGCAGTCATGTTTAATAATTGAACCGCAAGTTGATCCCAGAAAAGCACGGAATAGGAACCTGAATCATCTTTTACAATGTAATGGAGTTTCATCCTACGTAATTTAATATAGTATATGTTAGTTGCATGAACTTTTTCCAAACACATATAGTCAAAGTTGAATGTGATTGTAAACAGAAAGTAATATGTAGTACTTGGGCTCAGTTGATTCAGGTGCTTTTTTACAACCGGGACAAATAAGAGCACTATTAGGATCGTTTTCATCAGTGAGTTTTGTTTTTGATGAACATTTGGCACAACCATCATAAACCCAACCATTCTTGGTCTCAAACTTGTGAACCTGGCAGTTGATAACAAAAATGCTTCCCTGTAACAAAGATAGCATTAGATGAAACATGAATGAGAAAGTGGGTGCGTCAGTAAGGAATTTTGTAACCCACTATTGTTTGTTCCTTGATCTGTGAAATAGTAATTTTGTTATGGTTATGCAAAGATACTTGTCCAGAAGCATGGCTCATCTGTGAGGGCATAGGTTGACTGAAGGTACACGTGAGTGGAGTAGAACGATCCTTGGCACTACAAATAAGGATACATACCATAAACACAACGAAAATAATAAGAATTCAACATAAAGAAATAACTTAAGTATGAGTAGAATAAGTGGAATTGAAAATTTTCATGGGTATCCAATATAAGACATGAGGCAGAAGTATTTCACCTATCAATTAAATCTTGGACCTCTGGTATGGGAGGGTTAAATGATACTCTAGTGGCACAGAAGGAACTACAAATCTGGCGCCTATCTATAGAATTTATAATTGCAAATGTCATTAGAAAATAGAGATTATAGTGGATTGAAGTATAAATTATGAAGTATAAATGTCTAAATGACACGGAAATGATTGTACATTAAAAGGAGTATGGGTAAGATAATTACTACAATCAGTGGTACCAAGCCTAGCAAGATTTAAGAGAGCAACAACAGGTGAGTCATGGTTGTGCAACTGAGCTAGGTATGCATCTGAAGCACAATTATCCCATAAAACACATTCAATATCATTTCCTCTGCACAGAAGAGAGTGTTAATAAAACAAACAGGTCATGTAAATAGAAAAGATAGATTGAGCATCAGAATGAGCATTGTTTCTTACTGAACATCTTGTAGAACCATTCGCATTCTAAACTTGGTCTCATTATCCTTCTGATCTTCTTCCAAAGTACCGATTGAGCTAACGAAGGCAATGACATCTGAAAGTGTAGTATTTTCCAATCTAAAAAATCTGGCACAATCTGGATTTGTTTTATTTTTCTAGATAGTTTCTAATTTCAAGTATTGAAGAGCATAGAAGAAGTGATTTTATATCTGACATATGATTTGGAAGTAAAAACATTAATATAAATGGTGAATATCATAAGGAAAAAGTTAGGAGTACCAAACAGGTTATCAATTTGGTCCTTCTCAGGAAGGCTTAGGATATCAGAGATGCTGATGAAGGAGTAGGAGTACGTTGGTATCGGAGCTTCCACTTCTAAGATTGATGTATATGCAGTGAGAGTCAACTTAAATGGATGAGTGGTAGGTCTATACTTATAAGTGTTTGGGGAAACGATGAAGTTTGATAGTTCATAAATTTTTCCTTCATTGATTTCATTACAGAATTTTTTGTGCATTGCTTTGTTGATGACACTTGCTTGGATCTTAGTACCCTAGAAAAATGATGATAAAGTAGTCAATATACCAGGTAGAATGAATGAACAGAAAGATAGAAGAATATGGAGGATGTAAAGGGCACCTCAGCATCAACAAACAGAAGGGAAATACAGAACAACTGGGAAGGGGCTGCCTTTTGGTAAATGTTCCATTTCCTGAAAACTCTAACAACAATAGTCCACATGTCGGATCCATCATGCAAGTCCTTGACCAAAGAGAGAGGCATTGCAAGGTTGTTGATGGTCAGTAGTCGAAGATAGATGTGGAAGGAGATAAGAGTGGGAAAATGAAGGATTGACACGAAGGAGTTTATAGGAAGGTGATATTTGATAAATGAGCGGGAAAGGGGGTGGCATTCAAATTTAGGATAGCATATGCGTTGGGATAGCAGCAACATCATTGGTCTTGAACAGATGATAAATGAATAGGATTGAATGTTAGGATAGGATATCACATGACGTATGATTTGCATGTTAGCGTAGGTCATGTTGACTGACCAAAATCATTGATAAGCACATTCATCAATTCATCAATGACTGCAACAACAAAGAAGGTGCATGAAAAAAACTGTTACCAAAGAATGGCAGGAAGAAGGTGGAAGTGATATATGTATGATTACAAATAAGGGTATGATTTGGATTTGGGGTGGATAGGTTGCTTACAGTGACTGAAATGGAGAGTTGACAAATGTAAGGAAAGCCATATCCTGCAATTTCCTAGGAATGACGAAAATTGTAACTTTAAAGATTGTGTGCATAATAATGGCTTGGTCAGACTACTTTGCTCATATTCCAAGTAATTAGTGTAGAAAAAAGCAAAAAAAACACAAACATATGGACTTGAAAATCATGAAACTAACGCAGATAACCAACCATTAATTGATAGTATATTACACATAATAAAAAATTAACTGCTTGAACATATAAGTAAAGGAGTTTACAATAAACACTTATCATGGTAATCACAGTAAAGTATTTTAAAAGCTGCCACTTTGTTTTTGGTGATTTTTGAAACGAAATATAAATAATACCTGATAAAAAACAACCACATGCGTATAACATAACATATTAATGTTGTGATGGTTCAGCAAAAACAATAAATGCTAAACTGAAGAATTGACTGAGAAGGAACATGTTGAATTATGAGAAGGACGCACACATAAGTCACAACCAATAAATGTAATGTTAGCACAGGCTGCGACCATCAATGTTGTATATTGATTGGTCATATCAAAACCACTGCATTGTTAATATCAATCAATAGATTTGTCATAAAGAAAAATAAGGAAGGATATAAAAATGAATAGCAGAGAAGGCTATGATTTTGGAGTTGGGGTGGGTAGGTTGCATACAGTGACTGCAATGGACAGACGACAAATGTAATGAAGGGCATATCCTGCTATTTCCTGGGAATGACAAAAATTGTCACTGCAAACGGTGTGTGAATAAAAATTTCTTGGTCAGAGTACTTTGCTGATATTCCAAGTAATTAGTGTACAAAGACCAAAGAAAAACAAACATGTGGGCTTGAAAATAATATAACTCACCCAGATAACCAACCATTAATTGACAGTATATTACAAATGATGAAAAATTAAGTGCTGAAACAGATAAGTAAAGTAAGCTACAATAAACACTTATAATGGAAAATCACAGTCAAGTATTTTAAAAGTTGCCACTTTGTTTTTGGAGAATTTTGAAACGAAATAGAAATAATACCTGATAACAAACAGCCACATGCGTATAACATGTTAATGTTGTGATGGTTCAGCAAAAACAATAAATGGTATACAGAAGAATTCACTCGGACCATCCATGAAGAAAATTTTCACTTCAAATGGTGTGTGAATAATAATGGCATGGTCAGACTACTTTGCTCAAATTGCAAGTATGAACCATAAGAAAGTGACAGTATCCCAAGGATAATTGACAATAGAATGTTAAATGGTTAAACAGTTAAGTAAAGGAAGTTACAATAAACACTAATCATGGAAAATCACAATCAATTATTTTAAAAGTTGGCATTTTTTTTTGGAGATTGTCGAAATGAAATAGAAATAGTACTTGATAAGAAATAGCCACATGCGCATAACATGTTAATATTGTGATGGTTCAGAAAAAAAAAACAAATGCTAAACTGAAGAATTGAGTGAGAAGTGACATGTTGACTTATGAAAAGGACGAACACATAAGGCACAACTAATGAATGTAATGTTAGTACAGGCAACCATGAATTTTGTATATTGAGCAGTCATATCATCACCACTGTATTGTTAATATCAATCAAGAGATTTCTCACAAAGGAGAAAGTTGAAGGATACACTAATGAATAGCAGAGAAGGCCATGATTTGGATTTGGGGTGGATAGGGTGCATACAGTGACTGAAATGGATAAATGACAAATGTTAGAAAGGCCATATCCTGAAATTTCATGGGAATGACGAAAATTGTCACTTCAAATGGTGTGTGAATAAAATGGCTTGGTCAGACTACTTTGCTAAAATTCCAAGTAATTAGTGTAAAAAAGCGAAAAAAATACAAACATGTGGAATTGAAAAGCACAAAACTCAGCCAGATAACCAACCAATAATAGACAGTATATTAGACATGATGAAAAATTAAATGGTTGAACAGTTAAGTAAAGGATGTTACAATAAACACTTATCATGGAAAATCACAATCAATTATTTTAAAAGTTGGCATTTTTTTTTTGGAGATTGTCGAAATGAAATAGAAATAGTACTTGATAAGAAATAGCCACATGCGCATAACATGTTAATATTGTGATGGTTCAGAAAAAAAAACAAATGCTAAACTGAAGAATTGAGTGAGAAGTGACATGTTGACTTATGAAAAGGACGAACACATAAGGCACAACTAATGAATGTAATGTTAGTACAGGCAACCATGAATTTTGTATATTGAGCAGTCATATCATCACCACTGTATTGTTAATATCAATCAAGAGATTTCTCACAAAGGAGAAAGTTGAAGGGTATACTAATGAATAGCAGAGAAGGCCATGATTTGGATTTGGGGTGGATAGGGTGGATACAGTGACTGAAATGGATAAATGACAAATGTTAGAAAGGCCATATCCTGAAATTTCATGGGAATGACGAAAATTGTCACTTCAAATGGTGTGTGAATAAAATGGCTTGGTCAAACTACTTTGCTAAAATTCCAAGTAATTAGTGTAAAAAAACGAAAAAAATACAAACATGTGGAATTGAAAAGCACAAAACTCAGCCAGATAACCAACCAATAATAGACAGTATATTAGACATGATGAAAAATTAAATGGTTGAACAGTTAAGTAAAGGATGTTACAATAAACACTTATCATGGAAAATCACAATCAATTATTTTAAAAGTTGGCATTTTTTTTTTTGGAGATTGTCGAAATGAAATAGAAATAGTACTTGATAAGAAATAGCCACATGCGCATAACATGTTAATATTGTGATGGTTCAGAAAAAAAAACAAATGCTAAACTGAAGAATTGAGTGAGAAGTGACATGTTGACTTATGAAAAGGACGAACACATAAGGCACAACTAATGAATGTAATGTTAGTACAGGCAACCATGAATTTTGTACATTGAGCAGTCATATCATCACCACTGTATTGTTAATATCAATCAAGAGATTTCTCACAAAGGAGAAAGTTGAAGGATATACTAATGAATAGCAGAGAAGGCCATGATTTGGATTTGGGGTGGATAGGGTGCATACAGTGACTGAAATGGATAAATGACAAATGTTAGAAAGGCCATATCCTGAAATTTCATGGGAATGACGAAAATTGTCACTTCAAATGGTGTGTGAATAAAATGGCTTGGTCAGACTACTTTGCTAAAATTCCAAGTAATTAGTGTAAAAAAACGAAAAAAATACAAACATGTGGAATTGAAAAGCACAAAACTCAGCCAGATAACCAACCAATAATAGACAGTATATTACACATGATGAAAAATTAAATGGTTAAACAGTTAAGTAAAGGAAGTTACAATAAACACTTATCATGGAAAATCACAATCAATTATTTTAAAAGTTGCCACTGTTTTTTTTTGGAGATTGTCGAAATGAAATAGAAATAGTACTTGATCACAAATAGCCACATGCGCATAACATGTTAATATTGTGATGGTTCAGGAAAAAAAAATAAATGCTAAACTGAGAATTGACTGAGAAGTGACATGTTGACTTATGAAAAGGACGCACACATAAGGCACAACTAATGAATGTAATGTTAGTACAGGCAACCATGAATTTTGTACATTGAGCAGTCATATCATCACCACTGTATTGTTAATATCAATCAAAAGATTTATCACAAAGGAGAAAGTTGAAGGATATACTAATGAATAGCAGAGAAGGCCATGATTTGGATTTGGGGTGGATAGGGTGCATACAGTGACTGAAATGGATAAATGACAAATGTTAGAAAGGCCATATCCTGAAATTTCATGGGAATGACGAAAATTGTCACTTCAAATGGTGTGTGAATAAAATGGCTTGGTCAGACTACTTTGCTAAAATTCCAAGTACTTAGTGTAGAAAAACAGAAAAAAAAATACAAACATGTGGACTTGAAATAAGATATGGCCATATCCTGAAATTTCATGGGAATGACGAAAATTGTCACTTCAAATGGTGTGTGAATAAAATGGCTTGGTCAGACTACTTTGCTAAAATTCCAAGTAATTAGTGTAGAAAAACAGGAAAAAATACAAACATGTGGACTTGAAATAAGATATGGCCATATCCTGAAATTTCATGGGAATGACGAAAATTGTCACTTCAAATGGTGTGTGAATAAAATGGCTTGGTCAGACTACTTTGCTAAAATTCCAAGTAATTAGTGTAGAAAAACAAAAAAAATACAAACATGTGGACTTGAAAAGCACAAAACTCAGCCAGATAACCAACCATTAATAGACAGTATATTACACATGATGAAAAATTAAACTGTTAAACAGTTAAGTAAAGGAAGTTACAATAAACACGTATCATGGAAAATCACCAGCAATTATTTTAAAAGTTGCCACTTTTTTTTTTTTGGAGATTGTCGAAATGAAATAGAAATAGTACATGATAACAAATAGGCACATGCGTATAACATGTTAATATTGTGATGGTCCAGCAAAAAAAGAAAATGCTAAACTGAAGAATTGGCTGAGAAGTGACATGTTGACTTATGAAAAGGACGCACACATAAGGCACAACTAATGAATGTAATGTTAGTACAGGCAACCATGAAGTTTGTATATTGAGTAGTCATATCATCACCACTGCATTGTTAATATCAATCAAGAGATTTCTGACAAAGGACAAAGTTGAAGGATATACTAATGATTAGGAGAGAAGGCCATGATTTGGATTTGGGGTGGATAGGGTGCGTACAGTGACTGAAATGGATAAATGACAAATGTTAGAAAGGCCATAGCCTGAAATTTCATGGGAATGACGAAAATTGTCACTTCAAATGGTGTGTGAATAAAATGGCTTGGTCAGACTACTTTGCCAAAATTCCAAGTAATTAGTGTAAAAAAGCCAAAAAAATACAAACATGTGGACTTGAAATAAGATATGGCCATAACCTGAAACTTCAGGGGAATGAGAAAAAAACAAAAATGGGACAGTAAAAACGAAATAAGCAACACCACTGCATTGTTAATATCAAGAGCTATGTCATAAAGTAGAATATTGAAGGCTATATTAATGAATAACAGAGAAGGCTATGATTTGGAGTTGAAGGGTATAGGTTGCATACAATGACTGAAATGGATAAATGACAAATGAAATGAAGGCCATATCCTGCAATTTGATGGGATTTAGAAAACAACAAAAGAGGTACAGTAAGAACAAAATAAGCAGTGACCAACAACTCGTGTCAGGTTAAACAGCATGACACCACTATTGATTTTCCAACCATGATGTGTTATTTAAATGGCCGTTTGTGGAGGATAGGTCATCGTTGAGTTTTAGATAAGCAAAGCGATGTCCATTGGCAATGACAACTTCGACTTTCATATTTCTACTCTACTCCAAAGATGGAAAGATATGGGGGTCCGGTATGTCAGACTAAGATGTGGACCATTTGAGCTGATTGAGGAGGTTGAATGGGTTGAAGAGGTGGGCAACATGTTAATGTTTGATCCTGGTTTGAACGCTTATGTGGAGGTTGAAAGTGTGTTGACCCATTTTGAGTCGAAGGTGCTAACAAATGAGAAGAGGCCTATTTTTGTAGGATCACATAAGTGGCATGGACGACGCTACTTCTTGTTCAAATGCATATATGGCTTGTTGCGAGAGGCAGGTTTCGTTAATCATCTATGGGAGGGCATGCATACCCCAATATGCAAAAGGCAGTACATGAAGGTTATTAAGGCACGAATACCTTTATTGCGAGTAATTATTCCTCAACAGGGGAACCAACCACTGATAATCGAAGACTTCAGCACATTCACTTACCTGAAGGTCAAGCCAGTCGCATGGAGCAATTTGAATGAAGAAATACCGGACACCGTAGTAGCTCAGAACCCATCTCTGCTGGAATGCGACGGAACAGATCAAGATCCAGGTGGAAATGACCAGATAAAGCTACCAACGGCAACTGAATTAGGGGCTGAGTTAGGTTTTGTGAGGGACTGATTGCTATGTTAAGAGAACCACTGTAGGCGTCCTTGCGAAAAGTGGGATGCGATTTTGGTTTATTTCTGGCATTTTATTTTCGTTGTTATTCCGTTTTCGATATAGTGTGTAAGTGCAAGCCTTATTTCGTTTTCTCTTCAGTTAATTGTAGGGATCTGGTATATTTAAAGATGCAAGTTGTTAAGTGACCCAAAAAAAAAGGCTGTTAATGTAGTCCAATTTAATTTGCTGGCCGATGAAAATTCTAGTTGGGCTACAATAATATTGCTAGAACAAAAGACGTTATGGGCTGCAGCCCTTCATAGTCCATTTAGAGTTATAAGGGCCAACGTCTAAAATTCAAGTGTAGACAGTCTACAATGTGTACAGATTTAATTGCCTTCTCCTAACAAAAACAAAATGAATATCCATCCATTTTTACATAATACATGCGGCCTTGAATAGCAGAATTAAAACCTTCAGTAGAGACGTAAATGGCTAATTGCTTGACACAGCACGAAGGCATTTATATTATGAAGAACTATAGCTTGTAATAACTTCACAACCGATTCATATAAGGCTTGAAGATCTAGTCAGTCCAACCACTGCACTTCAATAGCTTGAAATAACATGCCCAACCGCTGCCTGAGGTGAACGGGCAATGAAAAAATCTGCAGCAACCTCATGTATAGAGGCAGATATAGCAAAACTAATTAGAGGAATCAGGGGTAATGCTATTGATGCAAGGAAAGTAAAGAGAAGGAAAACGTAAACTTGTACATATATAAATGATATCCAATGAAGAGGCCTGGAAAAAAATTGAAAAGGGAGAATATTTGCGGTCAACAGAATGACTTATCCTGACTTAACCATAAGAAAGTGTTAGTATCTCCACTGAAAAAATAAAGCACAGTGGATAGATAGCAAAATTGAAACAAAATCAGCATTGAAATTACTGTCACAATGCTTAACTAATTATTATTCTGAAAATCAAAACTTTGGATAGATAGCAGTGTGTTCAGTCTAATTATACATTGTCTATAGGAGGAAGTTTATATATCCCTGTGGCTCAATCTACCAAATTCAAGCATTTTGTTCCACAGAAGCGAAAGCAAGTTCGATTGCATGGCAATGCGAGGCCACAAAAAGCGCTGTCAGGAAATTTACAACAGAATGTTAGCATTCTCGTATGTGGAAGAAGACAAAGCAGAAAGAAACCATAAGAAAGTGTTAGTATCCCAAGGATATTAGAACAAAGGTAACTTCTCCGTTGCATGAGTGCATGAGCTATAATTAACGTCACAGCAAACACTGAATGCAAAAAACACAAAGGCAAGATTCTTAAAAAGGATGGCTAGTTAATTTTTAGGAGTGAGAGGAAACGAAGCAGTAGCCATAGAACAGAGGAAAACTAACATAGCATGGAAAACAAAACAAATACTAATTGCATGACATTGATTAGCATTCTCGTATGTGGAAGAAGACAAAGCAGAAAGAAACCAACCATATTAAAAGAAAACTAAGTGTTAACCATAAGAAAGTGTTAATATCCCAAGGATATTAGAACAAAGGTAACTTCTCCGTTGCATGAGTGCATGAGCTATAGAACACGTCACAGCAAACACTGAATACAAAGGGAAGATTCTTAAAAAAGATGTCTAGGAGTGAGTGGAAGGGAAGTAGTAGCCATAGAACAGAGGAAAACAGAACGAACACTAATTGCATGCCATTCATGACAAACACTAATTTATACACATCGCTGTACATGGCATGAAAGAAATGCATTAAGTAGCAGCAACAATGAGACCAAATCAGAATTGAAATTACTATAAAATATCCGAACTAAATATTATCGTGAAAATCATAACTTTTGATACATAGCAGTGTGTTCAGTCTAATTATACATTGTCTATAGGAGGAAGTTTACATGTCCCTGTGGCTCAATCTACCATATTCAAGCATGTTGATCCACAGAAGCAAAAGCAAGTTCGGTTGCAGTGCAATGGCAGGTCACTAAGTGGTCATTTCTGTAAAAAGATGGAAAATTATATATTAGAATGCTAACATAA
The DNA here is from genome assembly GCA_963855925.1 of Inga laurina. Lineage (NCBI taxonomy): Eukaryota > Viridiplantae > Streptophyta > Magnoliopsida > Fabales > Fabaceae > Inga > Inga laurina. The sequence continues at coordinate 59,456,654 of OY979711.1, forward strand.
ACTGATAAGAAGCTGCTACCATAGAAATACAGCGACTAAAGGCATAAAATTGTTTGCTGGTAAGGTTTGGATAGGTTTGCAATTAGCATCGAAAGAGAGAAGGAAACACCTGCTTGTTGTGCCTTTTGTTTTATGAAACTCCATCCTCCACTCGTGACTCCCTGCATAAATCTTTATGAAACTGTTGAAAATATCATAATACATGTACACACTGGAATGGCGCATACAATGCTGGAGGACATGAATGTTAGGAGGAAAAATTGAGAATGCCTTGTGAACAAAAACCCGTGTCTGAAGCCGATATAAAGCCGTGGAATGATGCGGCTTGGGTGAACAGATCTTAGATATATATTGGCCAAAACAAAATAAAAAGTATTCCCTGGAAATCAATATAATACGTAATAATCGACTCATTCACATAAAGGGAACTTGAAGAGATGTAAAAAAAACATCTTCGGTTGCAACGCACCTGACGAGGAGAGGGAGGGTCGGCCCAACTTTGGTTGGTCGGTGGAGGTCGCAGCTGAAGAGGAGAGGGAGGAAAGAAATAGCAGACCGCACACCGTTAAAAATTAGGGATTGACGATAATGGGTGCGGTAAATCGAGTTAGGGAAGAAGGGACTCGGCACACCGAAATACGCAAAGATCCTACACTCGGTTGAGAACAGCTTGACCAAAATGAAAGGTAGGGACGAAGCAGAGACACCCACATTAGTGTTGAGCGAAGTGAGAAAGAATTGATTAAATTGATTAAAAGTAGAAGTAAGGTGTTCAAGGGCGGGAATTTTGAAACTTGAATCTGATATCTGATAACTTAAAATATTTGAGCGTTTTTGGAATAAAGGATGACGGCTGAGCCAAGTGTAGGATCAGCTTGTGAACAGGAATTTGTATCTGAAGCCGTAGGATACGCCGAGTCGTGTGTTGGCTTTGTGGAAGAGTAGTTAAATATATATTGATATTTGTCAAGGAAGATCCACTTTCTAATTATTTGGTCAGTAGGCCAGGTAATTAATTGATTAGCTGCTAATTTTCTTGAACATTGTTGTGGTGAGTTGTTTGTTATCCTCAACCATTTGAAGCCTCAAGTGTCCGTTTCTTTTTTACCTTCGCTCAAGTTGATCAAACAAAGGACTAATCTCACTACACACACGAATAGACAGAAAAACACTTCTATTGTGGAGATGGTGGCCTAAATTTTTTTTCCCCTCTTTTTGAATGGAAGGGATAATTCTCGTTCAAGAGAAGTACAAAAGAATGAAAGATCAGCAATAAAACAAAAAAACAAAAGAATTACGAGGAAACAGGGGATGGCCCTTTACTAAGATTCTAAACTCACAACAGATTTAGTAAACTACTTGTCGTTTTTTAAAGACATAATTAAAAAAAAAAAAATTGTTTCCACAGTGTTGTGTGCGCTAGCTATGCTGATTCTTTTTCTTTTTGTTTTTCTTTTTGAAAAATTAAAGAATGAGAAAGGGAACACACAATCCGATGATGATGGTGGAAAAGATAAAGAAATGTAACGAAGAAGCAAGTGCTTTAAGGTACAGAAAAGATGGAAGTGAGGGGTAAGGTTTAGTGACAAAAAGCTAAGGTTATCCCCACTTGTATCATAAAAAAGGGCAAATTTGCCGCCATTAATGGGTCCAACTCTAATTACTAATCCATATAAGTGATCAGATTCCAAATGATTCAACTTCTGCTACACTCATACAAATAATAATAATAATAATAATAATAATAATAATCCAGAAGAAAGGTGGATTCAGAGTAGATTTTGCTATTAACTTGATATGAATATAAGTGTGGCTTAGATTTGACATTATCAAAATATCAAGTATAATTGGGGTAGCTCTCTTAGTCATGGTTGATGCATTTACATCAGGATGCGGAACTAGTTTCAGTGCTTATCACAATAATGAGCACCTAGAGCTAGTTAATGTAGTGAGATACATACAGCTCAAATTAAAACTGAATGGTTTATGGTGATAATTAACTCCTAGTGCTTATCATTACAATGAGTATTGAAATTGGTTCCGATCCTATAAATAAAAAGTTGAGATATTATATTTTAGTAGTCAAAGTCTCTTTCACTAAAACCAACGCTTGTCAGTGGTCATGTCACTATTCTTTTTATTTATATATATGTAAAACATATTTATCTAATTTGGGGAGGTTAAGAAGACTAAATAAATTACTTAATTATATAGTATTTGACATGATTTCTCTAAAATATTTCTGTGTAATATGATATATATATATATATATATATATGATTATAAGTTAGACAAATCAGATTAAAAAATGATTAATATCAAAGATTAAATGAAAAAAAAAAGATTATCATATTTGGACCAAAACTTACCCCAAATTAAGTCTTATATTTAGGAAATGAAAACTAATACACCCTCCATCCTTAATATAAAGCATATTTGAGGAGTTAATCATGATTCTAAGTATAGGACATATTTTTCATATTTGTAAATCTTTTCCCAATTTATCATATTGATGCTCTCTTAACAATAATCGAGGAGGAGGGTGAATGAGGAAATTAAAGAAGATGATTAGGTATTTTAAAAAATATATATTATATTAACTAATTTAATTAAGTTTCTTAATATAATCATTCAGATAATTATGTCTTATATTAAAGACCGATGAAATTTTATAATTAGTTAGTTAATGGTCTTTCTGGCATCCACCAGACAAGGACCCTTTTAGTTGAGGACACAAACACCAACGTGGTAGGCAATCTGCATGAAATATTTGTAGTTGCGACATCATTTTATGGGTCTAATCCAATCTCCTTGATGTGATTTTACGCACCAATTTACAACTATTTAATTGATTTAATTTGTCTTTAGAATATTAATTAGAACCTTGAATCATGCGCACTTTTGTGGTCAAAAGTTATTTATTTATTATGCTGCTCACAACACAATATCTCGAATTGAGCTCATGAAGGCCACCCAACAACACCGCTAATCAAGGGGACATGTTCCTTCTTCTCCTTTCTTCCATGTTCCCCCTTCTTTTTTACAGCCTACCTTCACTATTGTGTACTTTTAAATATCTTCCATTTTGTTGTGTTGTACAATTTTTATTTTATTCTTTTATCTTTACACCTTTTTTTTTTTTTTTTTGCATTATATGAAGTTTGCGATTATCAATCGCATTATTGTTTCAAGTAAATTATTCTTAATTTAATATTTTCTAATAATTTATATTTGATGTGAAATAATTAAGTGGAAGGAGACAAACTATTCATAATTTACGTTTACCAATACATATAGTTCATCTAATAATAGGTTCACTTTGAACTAAAGTAATTAAATCCAGATCGGTCATTAAATAGGTCAGGGTATTAGGTCAAGGATAGTGCTTGTAAAAGGCGCGGCCCGTTGCTGGCTGGTGCAGCCCGCCACTTCTGTTGCCAGCCCAAGCCCGCTAAGGCGGGGTGGAGTGCTAACCCACCAGCCTCCCTTGTTTTTTTTTCATTTTTCATTCTCTCTTTTTTTTTTTAAACTCTCACTCTCTTTTTCTTTCACATACTCACATCACACTTATTTTCTTTTAAATGTTTGTGTTATGAAGTCAATTTCATTCTTACTTTTTTTTTTCATTTACTCATATAATAAAAACATATAAACATATTTCTTTTAAATTTAATAATAGTAGAATAAATAATATAATATGAAAATAAAAGTTTCAAATAAAAAGTATGAGGAATTAATTAAACACGGCATCAAATAAAAGGTAATAAGGGTATTTGAATTTATTTTGTTAAAAGAAACAAAAAACTATAAAAACTAAAAAAAAAAAAAAAGGAGCCAGCCAGAGTTCTCAGAACCGGACCGGACAGGCCGGTCCTGCCTGGAAATCGTCGAACCGGGCACTAGATTGGTCCAATTCTATGACCCGGTCCGGTCTGAGTTTTTTATTATTTATTATTTTTGAAATCAATTTTTTTTAATTTTTTATTTAGAATTTCATATTAAAAATCATAAAATCTTCCATTTATCACCAGTTTAGTTCTGGTTTGACTCCGGTCTGACCCACTGACCCTTAACTCAGTAACCAAACGGATTCAGTGATCGGTCTGGGTTTGATTACCTTGGAGCCAGCCCGCCAGCCCTAGCCTGCCATTTTTGGCGGGTTAGTGGGACCCAACCCGTTTTACCAGCTCTAGTCAAGAGTCAATGGGTCAAATCGGAGTTAAACCGAAACTAACACATGACCAAACTGGTGAGAAATTGAAGATTTTAGGCTTATTAATATAAAATTCTAAAGAAAAAAATTTTAAAAAAAATCAATTTTTTAAGACAAAATAAAATAAAAATTCTAGACCTGACTAATCTACCGACCAGTTGGCCAGTTTCCTGTCCGAACCGCACAGTTGGGTCAAGGTTCTATTACCATGCTTTGAACAATGAACTTTTAGTTTTATTTTCAAATTTGTCGGAAGTTTCTTTTTTATGCCTAAATAAAATAGGCATGGACCCGATTATTTTGTTATGTTTTCTTTAATTTCCTGATGAAATAATGAAATTGGACTTTTTTCAGTTGACATTATTTGCATAATTTGGTGCCATTCCAGATATATATTTCTTTCTTTGTTTTTTTTTTAAATCGAGATTTCTTTCTTTGTTTTGACGGAAGGTTTGTTTAATTAGAAAAAAAGGGATCAAAGTATTGAAGTGGGGACTAAAGTACACTGTAGAACCTAGGAGAGGATTCTAACAAGGTATTCTATTTGTGTCTTAAAATCTAAGACACTAGAAAATATATATATATATATATATATAAATGTATCAACTTGTGTATGGTAATAAAAACATTTTTTCAATATAGGTTTGGGGAAGGTGTCAATAATGAAGATTAATTTCGTTAATGAATGATCACAAGGGAATGAATCACATGGGATTGAGTAAGGAAGCAAATGATGACATTTATGATTACTAATTAAACTTCATCCCTACGGCATCTCTACTTACTTATTTGAAGATTACACATTCACACACACAAAACCATATTGCTGACTCACACTAACCTATTATATATCATTGATCTATAGATTCAATATTAAACATGTGCTATTAAATATCCTATTTTCAAGTTTTTTTTTTCCGGTCATATCATGGCACGTTTGGTTCAATTGTACAAAAAGGGATTACATATGATCCTGATACAAAATGTCTATTAAATGTTTAGTTGAGCTCATATAATATAAAATGGCTTACATTTCGTAATTATGTTGACTCTCTTAAGTAGACACATCAAGACTACATAATATTGTTGGGACATATGGATCAGGGTTCCAACAATTGAGGATTTTGAAAAGAAAAGGCATTATCTACCCTTATATTAGAGACGGTAATACAGGCCCAACCTGTGAACTCAACCCGTGGGCTCATGGGTTGGGGTAGGGTTAGGGTTGGGATTTTCTCAAGTCTCAACCTGCAATAATGCAGGTTGCACATGCCCGCACTGCATGGCCTGCGCATTGGCCTGCAAATTTGTTTTTTGGCATATGATAATTTCAAAAACTTATAAGTTATCCACTACCATCTTGGTACCTCTCAATGCAAAGAGAGAGAAATCTTAGCTTCTTCAATTCTTTAGACAAAATTATTATATTTTGGTTGTTTGAAGATGATTTTATGTTTTTTGTCTATAAATTTTGACAAATTTAATAACTTTATTTCTTGAATTGTGGATTATGTTTTTAAATTTTTATAAAAGAAATTATTGATGTTAGGAAGGTAAATTTAATAACGCATATGTGTTTCATACTTTCGGCCATCTTTAGAAAATAGGATTTTTAAAAAAATGTAGGCTTGTGGGCTGGCCCGCAACCCACACACTACGGATTAGGATTGACATTTTGTCAACCTGTAAAAGTGCTAGCCCGGGTTGGTGCAGGTCAACCTACAACCTGTTAGTTGGCCCACATTCTTAGCTCTACCTTATATCTTCCATTGCATACCAAAAAATGAATTTCTATTTTTACATTAATTCAATAAAATATAGCAGAATTTATGGCAGAAACCACTGCTTGAAAATTCTAATATAGTGTCTTGTTTTTAATTAAGGGTTAGAGGGCAATTTTGTCACAAAAGTTGTCATCGATGAGTAATTTTGCTCCATAAGTGTTAAAAAGATAGCAATTTTGCACTAACTGTTATTCCAGTTAATTTTGAACATTAGTTGATCAAATATGCTAAGCTAGCAATCCATATGTCATCCACGTCATTTTTGTTAAAGTGCAAATTTTCTCCGAAAATCCATGTGTTATCTACTTTATTTTTTTTTTTTCAAAGTTAGATTTAAAGTTTCCAAGGAAAATTTGCATTTTAACAGAAAAGACATATAGACTGTCAGCTCGGCATATTAGGTCAACTAATGGTCAAAATCACCCGGAATAACGGTCAGGACAAAATTACTCCCTTTTTAACATTTTCGGGGTAAAATTGTCTTTGTTGATAACTTCCAAGGCAAAATTGCCCCTATCACCTTAATTAATTAACTTGCAAGCTGTTAAGGTATGTACTGTGTGCAAGTTTGAGAAACTAAATTCTGAAAGTTATAATCCAAAACTAGGGTGGTTTCATGTGTTAGCGTGCAAATTTAGGATTAAGTTGTGTCATTCATTATATAATTTTTTTAATGTTATTGTCTTATTATATGCACAGATAAAAGCGTAAGAAAGGGGGAAATTCATATATACAGTAGTGATAACTATATATAGAGAGAGAACATTATTGGGATATATAAATATATATATATAGAGAGAGGGGGTGGGGGGGATCATTAGTTTCAGTTAGGAGATGTAAATCTTGTAAGCTAAGTTTTCTGGCCCCTTTTTCTGAAAAGAAAATAATCAAAGAGATAGAAAATGGGCGGTGCCTTATGATCTGGTGGAGAAGAAATCCTATCCTGGGCGAAGACAAAATTCAGATTCAAACATAAATAGATACAAATTCCCCCAAATAATTAAATTTAAATCTGTCCTCATCTACATCATGCATTCTATGAGTCTACACAAAATCCAAATTCTCGTCAGTTAATTAGCATATTCACACTTTTAAGTTATTTTATTATTTACTTCTGATCCTTTGATTAGCTCCGTTAATTACTTTCATAATATCAAGGAAATTAATTAGTATTAGTTAAATATTAAAAAAATTTACAATTTTTCAAATTCACCCTCCAATTGATATAATTCATTGGGAGGAAATAATGGAACCCTTATAAATAAATAGAGCATTTTTAAAAGTTGGTTATAAACATTCCATAAAGTTACATAGAGAGTTTTGTGGTAAGCACCAATTGGTAGGCTCTTAATGATAGGACTTGATATGCTTGCGCTAGCGCATGTGAAGTAAAATTCTTGTCTTTTTTTTTTTTTTTTACAAAAAAAAATTGATCATTAAGGTATCAAAGGTAGTATACACTAACATATATGAACATGTTAGTATTCAATGAAATTAATAGCCTTAAGATTAAGAGATTAAAAAAATATACTTTATAAATATAAAAAACTAAGAAGTTTGATATAAAAGCTGAGAATCAAACATTAATTTGCTTCCTATTGTTATGACCAAGTATACCAGAAAAGGTTGAGATGTGTTTGCTGCAAGTTGGACCAAATTAAAATGATTCAAATAAATTATAAAAAAAAAACTGCAGTAAAAAATAAAGAATATCCAAGAGAAGAGGTTGGTTAAATTAGAGTGAATGAAGGATGCGATTAATTGAAAATAACCCAATAACCCCAGTGGAAAAAAAGGTTCGTGAAATGGAAGAAGAAGAAGGAGAATTTTTTTTTTTTTTTGAGGGAGGGGGGTGTGTTTGAATAATTTTAGGCAAAACTTAAGAGTTACTCAAAACAATTACTTCCTCTTGTCCTAAATATAAGATAAAGTTGATTTTTTTGGAGGGGTTAAGGAAGCTAACTAAATTACTTTAGAATATTTTTATTTTTTCTCAAAATCAATTAGTTTGACTAATAAACTAATATACAATCTAAAGATACACAACATATGATATAATTAAATATTTTATTTAATTTTCTTAATCTTTCTAAAAAAATTAACTTTATCTTATATTTAAAATCGAAGGCAGTATAAAAGAATTGAGAACAAATTAATAAAGCCTCCAAATATTGCACCTGCAATGGGTTTAAAACCTTATGACCCACAAATCCATCTGGATTCCACTCTCTTGCTGCCCACGCATCCCCATTTGGATGAGCAAATTATAAATTAGAGTACCAAAATAATACAATCCATATATTTAAGATAAATTTTGGAAATTAACAAAACAAACTGTTTTGAAATTAAAATAAGTGTGATTTTTTATTTATGTAAGTGTGTGCTCGGGATAGCTGTAGGAAAAATGACTTATTATGATTCTAACTTGTTAAAAATGACTTAATAGAAAAGTCAGTTTTTATAATGTGATTTATGTTTGGATAATTGATTTTATTTTTGGACAATAAGTGCTTATAAATCGTGATTTACGGTATACGATGTAAATATGTGAGAGGAGTTTTATCTCGATTTACGTAATAAGTTACTTAATAAAAAAGCTGTAGTAAGGAGCTTATTTAACAAATAGTTAATTCTACTTATGATGTAATTAGAAAAAGATGAACCAAACATAAAAAAAAAAAAAAAAAAACACCCAATTCAATTAGTGTTCGTTTAGAATAACTTATTTTTTAGCAATAAGTGCTTATAAATCATGATTCATGGTATACGAAGTAAATATGTGAGAATAATCTTATCTCAACTTGCGTAATAAGGATTTATTATCCAAAAATAAGTGTTTTCAAACATATAGTCATTTTCCAATGAAAAACGGGTTTATGTACCCAAAAGGAGGAACCAAACACACTTTAACCCAAAAAAAAAAAAAAAAAAAAAGGTGATTAAAGGTTACAGAGGAGAAGATGAGGGGATAAGGAAGAGGAGACATTACGAGGAGCTGAGGAGGCCGTGGTTGGAAAGAGGGAAAGGGTGAAGACATTGGGCCACGTGGAGTGACTGGGAGCAAAGGGCCCCACCAGAATGCAGTCGCCATGTCTCCATCCTGTTTGGAGAAGGAGTATCTGCACTAACTTTTTTTTTTTTTCTATTTAATGAATTGATTATTAGATCATAATTTAATAAATAAGATTTAATGTTATGTATAAAATAGTATTATAATATTAAATATAATAAAAATATATAATTAAATTTTACTTATTAAAATATAATTTAATAATTGAGATAAAAAAAAAGAAAATAGAGAGAAGAATTAGTGGTAAGAGCCCACTCCTTCGGGCCCTCACCCACATGTCCACCCTCGCATCACATGCTCACTCTTTCTCTTTTTCTAATTATTTATTTATTTAATTGATTTCCTCCTTTTCCTTTTTGTTTTTTTAAAAGAATACTTTCCCCTTCTTCCATTGTACTCCACCCTGCTTGCCTGTTGTAAATAGAAAAACTACTTAATTAATTTAGGAGGCTAATGAAACTTGATAAATTAATTAATTAAAATAAATGTAGCATAATTTCTTTTTTTGCCAGTTGTATGATTTCTCTAAAACATTCATATGCAACATTAGATTATAAGTTAGATAATTTAATTTGGATAAAAATAATTAATGCTAGAGATAAAATAAATTGATGCCTTGTATTTAATAAGATTAAAACTTATTTTTTAACTAGTTCTTGAATTTATGATTGGAGAAGAATCATCACGCTCGCAGGCAAATTCATCATAAAATCTTGCTTTAGTATCCTTGCCACGCTGCTTATGATTCATCATTTTCTCAAAAACCCACCTAATCAATAACTCAATATGATGCACATAGGCTCTTATAATCGAAGGTTTTTTCCTTTGAAAAAAAAAACACACACACACACATGCGCACTAGCTGGTACGTCCATCAATGATATTGCCTTCAATTTTTAATATAAGAGCTAATTGATGATTGAATTTAGTCTTAAATATAAGACTTAAATTTACTTAGTGTCACAAATTTATAATTTTTTTTCAAAATATCCCCATTAATGGTATATATTAAGAAGTTTATATCCAAGAATGGTCATAATACAATATAGTATATTCTTGAAAAATCAATCTATATTTGTCATGAATAATTAATATACCTCATTTTTTTTAATCTACTTAAATTAATCAATTAACTCTTATAATAAAAATTAAAGGTGGTAGTAATTTTCAAATTAAGTACTCACAAGATGTTCTATAAAGCCAATAGCCTTGCATGTCTGTCCTCAACATTTCAAAGCTTTTCTTATAACTATATATATTCCTCAACTATAAATAAATTTCCTTCTATAAGTTTACTCTCCTAGCTCATACGTTGCTTCATTCACAAGTTTTCTCTTAAATAGAGTTTAATCAATCCTCGATTCCACGCAATCTGCTTTCGGTTATTGTCCCCCTGACTCACAAAGGGAATATACACATGATAAAACATTCAGGAGCCCAATTCTCTAGAGGATAAAATCATGAAATAGTCAATCAATTGAAATATAGCTTTTGGAATTCATGACCAGGGATCAAGACTTGTGAGTGATTACAAATAAAAAATATATATACTTCATTATTATAAGTAGACACTAATAAGCAGTGCTCCCTTGTAGTGTTAGTTTGAGATAGCTTATTTTTAGACAATAAGTGTTTATAAATTGTGATTTACGGTATACGAGATAAATATGTGAGAGGAGTTTTATCCCGACTTACGTAATAAATACTTATTCTTGAAAAATAAGCTAATCCAAACATACTTTAGTTGATCCAAAATATAATGATGGAAGTATTCTAGAAGAAGTCTTGAGTCCACAATATAAATTTTTGAAAAATAATTAATACTCCCTCCGGTCTTAATTATAAGATAGAGTTGATTTTTTTAGAAAAATTAAGGAAGCTAATTAAATTACTTATTTATATATTTTTTAAACTAATTAGTTTGACTAATAAATTAATATATAATCTAAGCATACATAACATATGATATGATTAAATAATTTATTTAGCTTCCTTAATTTCTCCAAAAAAAAGTCAACTCTATCTTATAATTAAGATCGAAGGTAAAACTTATTTTCAATTTTATCTCTATAATTCATGCTTAAACGTAATTCCTGGTATTTTTATCCTCCTTCAATACATTATTTAATGTGAGTAAAGTTGGGTTTGTTTTCTTAAGACATATTTAGGCAATGTTTGGATGAAGGAAGAGTTAGAGGAAAATAGGAGAGAGAGGGTATTAGGGAAAAAAGTATAAAAAATAGTACTTTTAAAAAAAATTGAGTTTTTTCTCATAATATTATTTTCTCCCTGATTTTTTTAAATCCAAATTAAAGATCGATGGGCTAATCTCAAGGTAGTTGAAAATATATTACTCTGTATTTGGGATAGAGTGGTCTAGTTTATTTTTATTAAAAACAAAATGGCATTAAGAAAATATGTGGTTTTTACATATCACATTGCAAATTGGTGCAAGAACGACAATTTGACAAATCCTACCCCTCTTAACATTAACCAGGTATATTTAAATGGAAAGAAAATTATGGAAGAAGGAAATACTAGAAGAAAAATCTCTAAAAAATAGTAAACTTTTTTACTATTTTTAGAAGTTTTTAATTATAGTATTCCTTATTTTCTCCTCTCTTTTTTCTCCATCCAAATAGCAACGAACTAAAATCTTTCCATAATGACAATCCTGCTAAGCACCAAGGCCAATCCTCCGGTGACAACGTTTTTCCCACTCAAATTATTTGCAAGGACATCTGAGGAAGCATGTTCGATAATACAAAAGCTTTGATCCAAGTCAACGCACCGCTACGGCCAAGCACAATGAACATATGTGGTTCTGCATATTTTCGATTGCAAATAAGCCGGAATAAAATCAAACTATTTAGATTTAGACATATTAAAATCACACTACTTCTAATCATTAATATAAGAATTAATAGACTTTTTTTTTTCAAAAAATTTAATAAAATTAAATAAATTATTTAATCATAACATATATTATGTATTATTATATTATATATTAATTTATAAATTAGATAAATTAATTAAAAAAATGATAAATATAAATATTTTAATACAATTTATTTAATTTCACCGATCTGCTAAAAAAAAAGTCAGTCGCCTCAAGAAAAGCATGGAGTACATGATGTGCGAATTGAGGCAAAGTGATATCGTTTCGATTAGATGTATAGGCAAGAATGGTGTGTTTAGATTCAAAGGCCATGTGTGAAAAACAAAAATTGATGGCAAAAAAAAAAAAACAAAAATTAATGGGAGTCAAGAATAGAGTGGACAAGTGGCGTAATTGGAGTTGCCGCAAAGGTTGAAATACTCGGGTTCCAGCGCCGACACATTTCTCAACTTGGAAGCTGTCTCTTATCAAACATAAGTCAGCGTTTGGATGATTTGCTAGCCTCAGTATTTTTATTGTCATGAAAGCGCGTGCTTAATTATTTTTTCAAAAATTTATAACTGCTTTGTTAGGAAGACATCAAAATCCTAATTGATCTCCTGAACCATTCGGGTTAAATAATCTATAAATCTTGGTCCTTTCCTATACACATGGATGATCTCAAGATTCCAATTTGATAGAATAAGGGATCTTACTTTTTGAATATCATCTTTCAAAGGATGTACATGTCTATAATCAATCAAGACCAGATAGTTCCTCCGATCTACAATATAGAGCAACTTAATAAATTTACGGAAAATAAGAAATAGTAATTAAGTCATTTAATATGTTTTAAAATGAAAATTCTTTCCACTTTTACCTCTATTGAGAAATATGTTTAAAAAATGATATTTGCATGGGAAATAAGAGAGAGAGATAGCCATTTCATAAAACCATTTACATGGAAAATAATGGTTGTAATGAGAAAGAAGAGCCACCATTTACCATTATAACTGCATTGAAATTTTTATTTTAGAGATAGGGGATATAATTATTAGGCAAAATTAGGAAGTGAGTATTAATTACAGAGATAAAACAAGAAAAAAGGCATTAATTAAATTATAAGTGTCCTGTATTATGGATCATACATTTTTTTATAGATGTCCTATATTATAGACTGAAGGGAGTACATAACTTGCAAAGAATCAGCTTAAAGCTTAATCCTGTTTAGCACTAATTGCTTGTAGAGTATACAGCCCCTACAAATAGGCTAACATGATGATCTCTAATCACCCCTCTGCAAGCTGGCCTCTAGTTTATGGGAGCCATCCACATCGACACGCACAAATCTGGGAAGGCGTGCTTAATTATTGTTATTATTATTATTATTATTTTTTCCCATGGGGCATGCTTAATAATAATTATTATTATTATTTTGGCCCTGGGGCGTGCTTAATTATTTAGATTGCACACTATGCACGCCCAGGGCAGCCAACCGAAATTCCTCCCTCCCCATTCCCTCGTGTGGACTGTGTCCGCCCTGTTGTCTCTTTCAGCCCCATTTTCGGTTCAACTGATCGGCTCCTACGTGGGAGAATCTTGCAGAATGACAATTTTGCCCCAAGTGCAATATATTATCAAACCCACTTTTAGACTGAAATTCAAACAAAATTAACTTGGGACAAGATTTAATTGAAAAATTAAATTAAATATATTAAATTATCATCTATCACCATTGGTAATTACTAAAATTATATTATTCGTTTATTAAATTTATTAATAACATAAATTATCTTTATTATTTCTATCACTAGCAATAATTAAATTTTATTTAGTAATAACTGCAAACAATTATTTTGTTATTATTTTGACTCAGTGGAAATAAAATCATTTAATCTTCACTCCTTCCCACTCTATCATTATTTTTATCCAACTAAGTATAAATTTATCCATCAAATCAATTTTTATTTTCATTACTCGGAATTTTTTTTTTCTATTTCTTTCTTATGACTTACAAATCTTCTACTAACAAAATCATCACATTAGTAGAATTTGGACTTACCACTATATAGTTATGAACCAAATCCTTTATCAAATAGATCAATCTATAGTGGTCGTTCCTATTTTTTTTTTCTAAAAGAGTTCAAACTACCCAAGTTGATATTGCCCACATTCACCGACAATATTTCAATGAAATTGGAAGTTTATTTTCTACAGTCCAAAAATAATTATGACTTTCTGCTTTATGCACAGAGAAATGGCATCTAAAATCTGTATCTGCATATATAGCCAATATTCAATGAATTGGACATGCATCCACACACTCACCACTTCTGGTTTATTTCAACATCTGTGAAAGGATGAAATAGTTACTTAAAGCCGTATAAGGATGAACATGAATAGAATTGATATTGTCGTTCAATTAAAAAATTAATTGAATTTGGGTTTTTTATTTGAATAAAAACTAAAGCTAAGTATTAAATCATTTATAAGTCGGTTACAGAGTTATAAATTTATGGATATGTTATACAGTAATTGACTTATTAAATCATATGTTAAATTTTATTTTAACAATAACTTAATTATAAAATATAAACATTTTCTGTTTTGCCATGAAGTTTGTTTGCAACTTGCAAGTCTTGCCACTAGTTGACTTAGTGCTTCTTAATTTTTGGAGGCAGTCCAAATTATTTTTGAAAGAGAAATCATAATCCTATTGCGAATATAGATTTGAATTAGGTAACAAGATTGATTTGGAATTTCGAAGTTTAATCAGTATTTTTTTTATCTTTTTTTTTTCTTTTGAACTATCCATTTTAAAATAGTAAATATTTAGTCCCAAATTATTTGGCTTAATTTTTTTTATCCAGATATAGCTAAACCGACAGCCAAGAACTAATAAATTCTAGAGACTAGAGGTCACATGAATATGTCCTGCATCTCTCAACAAGGTCTTTTAAATATGTTAAAATTTAAATTTAAAATCGAAGTTTTCGTAGGTTTAAAAGGGTTGCCTCGATCATATTTAGTTTTTTTATTTTAAAATTTGATATTATAAAATATAAATATTCTATTTGAAATACTCCTTTTGTTTCACAATATAGGTCTTTATAGATTTTTTTTTTCATATTATAAATAAGTAAATTTAGAAATTCAAAGTAACACTTACAAACATTTTCCCCTAATTTATTCTTATTTATTTAGCAAGGTCAAATGCGGGTCAAATTTACAACAATAAATAAGGGATAAATCTAGTAATCAATTCATAATTTTATGTATTTATTATATTTCTTAATTTGTGTCTAGTAACCTTAAAAGACGTATATTAAGAATGAAAGCAATATCCATCAAGGCAAATGCACCAATGAAGTAATATATTAGCTGTTAACTGTACCATCCTAGGTGGCTGGGACTGTGATTTTAATCTGATAACTAAAAAATTAAAGGGGGAATCTTTGAAAAAAAATTTGGAATTTGTAAAATAATATATCAAGTTTTTTTATTAAGAATTGATTTGAAAATATCAAAATTTGATAAGCAATGCCTAACTTACTTTTTAGAAAATATTGTATTTATCATTTTACAATTTTTAAATTCTTTTTAAAGGATTCTCTCAAAATTTTAAAAGTAAAATCCATAATATTTATAAAATGGCAATACGAGCCACCACGTAGACATTCACTGTATTCGGCGGGCCAAAAATGTTACAAAAATATTAATAAAGAAATGCAATCCCTCCTGCTGCTATTCTCCAAAAACATTGAATCTTAATTTTGATTCTGATATAGGAGGAGTAATTTGTTTTCTTTCTGTTTTTAATTTTTTTATACTTAGACTTGCCTCAAATTTCTTTGGAAAAAAAATATAGCCCTGTGTTAAAAAGAAAAAAAATGAAGTGGGACAGGACGTGGGCACCATCTGAAAGCCTAAATGATAATTTTTTTTTGTTGGCCAATAAATGATAAAAATTTAATTTGTAAAAGAATTGTCTTTAAATGGGGAGTTTGTTTTGGCGCCAATTAAACATCAACTTATCCAAACAAAATCGAATAAATTAAATCAGATATCCACCACTCGCGCCTGAGTTTCCATGGTATTGTGATTCAAATGATCTGTAATTAAAGGTCAAAAAAACAAAAGTCTGTAATTAAGTTGAAACATATTTGACCAAAATAAAAAGCTGAGAAATAGTTACATATTAAGAATGTCATCTCATCCATATTTTGACTAATTAAAATACAAATTAATCTTATCTTAATCCTATATGATAGATGAGTAATTTGAAAAAATTCAAATTTTATGACTCTAAAAGACATAAACTTCATAATTTAGAAAAATAAACGACATAATTTCCTCTTATGAGTTGTTGTTTTTAAATCATAAAATTTAAATTTTTTCAAATGACCCATCCACTATATACAAATGCTTGTTGGATTGAAAATGTTGATTCTTCTCCTTATAATTGCTTTTCTTGTGTTTATTGTGGAGAAAGTCATTCACATGAGCATTGTCCATATGTCAATCCCAGTCACTATATGAGAGATGATTTCACTTGGAACCAAACTTGTTTTGATCATTCTTTTTGTCCTAGTGAAAGTTTTGAGCAACAAAATTCTTGGGATTCACATTTTAGCCATTATTCAAAAGAAATTCCCCCATCTTTTCACTCTCATCCTCATTTTGAAGAAAACACCTTTGAATATAAAGAAAAGTCTAATTTAGAAAGGTTATTTGAGGTGTATGTGGAATCAGTAGAGAGGTCTAATAGAGAGCAAAAGGAATTTGTCACTGAATTTGAGTCAAGGGTCCAAAATATTGGAGTTTATGTGAATCAAATTGTTTCATCTATTCAAAATATGACTCAAGCTAATTCCTTAAGCATGATTGCCACTTCTTGTGTTGATGATGATCATTGTGAGGAAATTGAAGATGTGCAATTGCATGAGACTTTTGATAATGGGAAAGATGAATGTGAGCTTGAAATTAATTTGGAAAAGAACAATGGGTGTCCAATTGAGGTTCTGGTTGAAGAGCCTAATCTTTGTGACTTTGATGTTGAGGTTAATGGAAAGATCCCAAGAGTTGTTATTCATGACTCTCCTATTGACCCTTTGACTCTTACTGATGAGAGCCAAGTGGATGTTATGGGATGCTCTAAATTTTTGGAAGTTCCTAAATCTGTTTGCAAAGATGTGCATGTTGAGCTTAATTTGAATTCAGTGAATGCTTGCACTTTAAAATTGTCTATGATTGAAGAAGTACAAGTAATTCACTTAAAAGATCATTTGTTATGTCTGAAACCTTGTTGTTTGAAAAGGAATGAAGACAAGGTAATCATGGTGTTTGATACTTATGATTAGTGGTTTGTTTTGAGTAGTCTGGCTGAAGACTATAAACTTAGCGCTTCTTGGGAGGCAACCCAAGGTTCAGTTTGATGTTTTGTTTTAATTTTGTAGGACTTTTTGTAGCCCCTAATGATGCATTCCACTTTGGTAGCCACAATCAAGAGCATCTAAGAGCACAAGACGAGGATTGAGAGGGGAGTTTCTTTCTACTTTTCCTTACTTTGTTTAATTGATAGTTGATAACATGTTCTGGATATGAGTGCTGGATATAGTCTATCTTTGCATGTGATTGATATTTGTTATTGACTATTAAGTTAAGTGGTGGCACTTGTTAGTTGTTATCAATTGGTGAAAATTTAAAATCTTTGAAGCTTCTAATATCCCTACACTTGGATATGGTTGTCTTCATCTCCATTACTTAGGGTTACTTGTTCACATTGAGGACAATGTGACATTTAAGTGTGGGGGTGGAGGATACCATTGATTTTGCATGACTTGTCCTCAATTTTGAAAATTTTCTTTGATTTTGCACATAAATAGAAAAATTTTGACAAATCTTGAACAAAAATTTTGATTTTCATGGAAGTGTGGATTTTACTTGTGAATATTGTTAAAGTTGGTTTGATTTGAATTTGAAAAGGATTGAGTTTATTTAGAATTCGGTTCTA
Organism: Inga laurina; assembly: GCA_963855925.1. Classification (NCBI taxonomy): domain Eukaryota; kingdom Viridiplantae; phylum Streptophyta; class Magnoliopsida; order Fabales; family Fabaceae; genus Inga; species Inga laurina. The sequence continues at coordinate 59,474,612 of OY979711.1, forward strand.
TTTTCTTGGAATGTTAGTAGATAGGCAAAGAATTTGGTTTGGATGATTGACTTTAGGATGTTAAAAACCGGTGAGAAACTTGAGCCTAAATATTCATTTCTTTCAAAAGGGAGTACACTTATTGTGATTTTATCTCTAGAACTTGTCTTGAATCTCCTTTGAAGCTTTAAATCCCTTTTGCATACACAAAGATGATTTAGGCATTCATTTCATAGCTAGTTTGGCCAAATGTCTATCCTTGTCACATGAAAATCCTTTGTTTTACCCCATTTGAGCCTTACTTTGTTTTTAAAAGAAAATTGCATAGAGTAAATAGCCCTTTGTTTAAGAAATGCAATTTTTATATCTTTTCTTTCCCATTCATTTGCTACTTTGGTTAGTGCTAAGTAAAATAATTTTAAAAAAGAGTGAAGGGATTGGAAAGTCTATTATGTGAGTTGTGTTGAAAAAAAAATGAAATAGAAAAAAAGAAAGAAAGATAGAAAGAAAGGTGTTAAAAAAACAGAGAGAAAAATGAAAAAAAAAAGAGAAATATGAAAAAAAAAAAACAAGAAAAAGAATAATAATAGAAAAAAATAATAGAAATGAAAAAAAATGGAAGAAAGAAAAGAAAAAAAAACAGAGAGAGAGAGAAAAATTGTTGAGTTCAATTTAATAAATATTGTTATTAGTGCAAGTGAGTTTGTTTCCTTTAAGTTGATCCTCCTTCATTTTTTTATGAATTTCATTAAGTTACTTGGCACTAATTAAAGTACTCCTCCATACCATTTCACTACTTTCATTTCATTATCCTACCCTATTCATTACAACCTTTAGAAAAGTCCTTTTGATTTGTGTGAGCAAGGGGATAATGTAGTAGAGATGGAGATAATAAACAAGCTTATGGTAGATGAGTTGCAATAAGTGGAAAAGAGTGAAACACAAGCCCTTTAACTATCTTGAGAGAAGAGTGCAAACACTTCATTTGTGAGGAACATTCTATTGTCATTTGTCCTTACTAAATTATTTGCATTTCTACTTACATTTTTAGAAGGTGGAAAAGGGTTTTAAGAAAGCTTCATTCTTGAAAGTTTAAATTAAATCCAATTTTATAGTGTTTGATTTGAGAATCTTGCTTCCCTGATTGTCTTTGACTGTTTTGAACCTTTTGAAATCTTGAGGACAAGATTTGATGTAAGTGTGGGGGTGTGATAACTCTCCATATTTTGCATATTTACAGGTTATTTTGGATATATTTGGAGAGTTATCTAGGCAAACTTTAATATATTTCTTGAGATTTTAGAAGATATCAATTTGGTGCATTATTTGGGGGATTTTATTTTAAATATTATAGTTTTTAATATTTTGAAAATAAAAATAAAAAAAAATAAAAAGATGTCATATCATATTTAGTTTGCTTTATATTAGTTTTTGTTATTATTATTAAATAGTTTTTTTTTCCCATGGGTGATGAAGTGACGTGATTTTGGGCTGAAAAATTGGTGGGTCAATTGGACCTAAAATAATAAAATGGGAGAGCCGACGTAGGAGGAATGGACCTGGGCCAAGGAGCTATGGGAATAGAGAATTGGAGGGCTTAATTGAAGAGGAGAGCTACAGAATAAAAGAGAAAAGTGGAGAAGCCACGGGAAATAGGGGGCTGCACAGAAAAGGAAAAGTTCAGCGGAGAGCTAGAGATCGAGCAGCTGACATTGGACATCTTCCTTGAGCTTGATCGCAGAACCAGAGAGGAGCAGCGGTCAGAGAGGTTGAAGGTTGGACCTGGGGAGATGACCATAGCTACTGTTCATCATCTTCTTCCCCAGGTCCGACGAGAACCAGAGTGCCGAAGAAGGAGGGAGTTCGAAGGACAGCTAACAGTTGGCAACTGAGCTAATCGGACAGAGCTTGGGAGCGGACCAGTGAACAACAAAGCTAGAGAGAAAGAAATTGCTTATTGAGGAAGTGTTGCCAATTCTTATTGTATTGCTTCAATTTCATTTTCTTTTCTCTGTTTCGTTGAATTCCAATATGTCTCTGAGTGTAGAATTTATTGTTGCTGCTGTGATGATTCTCTTTAAAGACATGTGTAGTTAGTTGTTTTTGAACCTAGAGTAGCTATGAACTAATTTAGGGATTTGATCATGTATGAACCATTTAATTGTGTTTAGTGTTAAATTTTGTTTACTTAATTTTGTATTAATTTTATCTACTTTGTGCTTGATCACCACTAAGTATGAATTTGAAGAATTTAGATTATCCTTGGGAGAGGGATCTTAATTGGACCATAGGATTAAGTAATGTGGGATTAGAATTTATTCTAATTTGCCAATAGGATAGGAATATACCTATTGGACCCATATAATCATATTAGAGTGAATTTGGACATTTATTGCCTCTTGAGTAAATTAGTTAGGAATAACAATTTTAACTTGAGAGAGGAGTATAAGTGATTGGAAGATACTTATATTCATTTAAACTCTAGATTAACAAATTAACATTAAGTGCTTTTAATTGGGTAAATACATGCTCTAAAACTTAAAGAAGGGATTAGCCACTCTAGGTTGTTTTTATCAATTGAAGTCTTTAAATCATTAGATTTATTTCTTTTGCATTTGTTTAAATTGTCTTTCAATCTCTTCCTTTGATTTGTTCAACTTAAATGAAAATGGGAATTTTAATGCCTAATTATCTATTACCTTGGATCTCTGTGGGATGACCTTGATTTGCTACTATACTACTCTACGACCCGTACACTTGCGGTGCTTATTTAAAATTTAGTAGCATCAACAGCACATAAGTCAATTTTATACACCTTTACTTCAATGTCTAACTAATTACTTGATGTGAGATTCTCTTAATATATTCTAATAGATTTCACAAAAAAAATCTTTAATTTACCCAGCCGATTCATTATATGAGAGAGAGAGAGAGAGAGAGAGAGAGAGAGAGTGTGGGGGGGTGTTTATCAGCCGCCCCTTTTTGATAATTTTAGAAACAGCAGGATCCAAAGTGCTCTCACTCCGAGTTCAAAAAAGATTGACTAATTTAGTTTGTAGGTGTTTGTCCCCTAAATTGTTAGTTTCTATGTTGGATTTGAGTGAAAGGCGGGTAATTTCACATGTCAACAGATTTAACATGACATCTGTCGCTATATTAATGGACACAGTTGCTGTGGTAAATGTGCGAAGAAAGCATATGTACATCATCGTATGGGAGAATGTTAAATTGCAAAGGGCCCGTTTGGATGGAGAAAAATTGGAGGCAGGAATTGGAAAATTCAATTTTCCATCCAGCGGCGGCGGTTTGAATCGAAGATCGCCCACCATCATTTTCCAGCCCCTCAAAAAAATGGTTGTTCGCCGTTTAGCTTTCGTAAGCATACAGGTCATAAGTAATAAATTAGTAAGAAATGAGTATTGATCCATAAGGATTATGATAAAAGCTAAGTGAGTTAACTAATTTAATTATATTCTTAATTAGGTTGAATGGAATTATTTCAATTTGTATAAAGACTTATGATAAAAATAATAAAGGAAAACGGTGGAAATTGGGAAATTGGGTCTAACTTAAGATTACTTTTTCCCCATTGTATTTCATGAAACTATGCAATTAAATCACTTATGCTAGTTAAATGAGTTTATATGCTAGTTAAAGATCCTAAAATCATCAACCAAGCTCTCTCAAGTCAAAATTGATTTTTAATTGTCATTAAAAAATCAATCTCTTATTTATAATTAATGAAAACCATCTTTCCAAAACAATTTTTTAATAGACTATGTTAGATTATTAGATATATCTCTATTCTAATAACAAACCATCCATTTAATCATTAAATTCCAAGTCTAACATGACTTTTCTCAAATTCTACAATTAAAATAGCTCTCTCAAGCATCTTCAAATTGAATTACTCTAATCATGTAGTGATCAATCACAAGATAGTATTAAGCATAGAGAAAAATCAACATACAATACTCATTAACCAACAAAAGCAAGATAATTTAGTAGTTTCAATCCATACAATGGGTAAAAGTAATTCTAATTGATAGTTCTAGCCACTCATGGTCTGTACATGCCAAAATCTCAGCACAAAATCATAATCCATATCAGCAAAATAGAGAAAAATGAGAGAAGAATAAGAAAAATCCAAGCATTGAGGTTCCAAATCCTTTCTCAACCTAATCCCAAGCTCCAAGCTCTTAAAAATGCCAAATCCTAGCAGCCAAGATGTTCAAGGAGTCCAAAACTGCTGATTTTCGACCTAGCCCATTCCTTTATACTGGTTTTTCTGCTTCAATTTTCAAAACGTACAGCATCAGTTTCGCGCGTTCGCTATGGCGAATGCCATAGCAAACGTTTATATAGAACCAGACAGAAGCAGTGCTTTTTTATGTGGTTTTGCTATGACTTTGGCTATAGCGGATTCCACAAAAAGTGCACGCTTCTTTTCCATAATGTCCATTTTCCTCTTCCTCTCTCATTCTTTCATTCCCTTTACAACTTCCCATGATTTTTAAGAGCTTTTATAACTTGTCATCTTCCATCTTCAAGGAGGAAGACTTCATGAACTCTTTAACTTTCATAAATAATCAAAACTATGTGCATTTAACTCATGATTCAACAAAATTTGGATTTAGCTTATGTCCTATCACATTTTCTTCTATAATCTTTTTATATGCACAATTTGAACCCAAAAATAAGTTGAAAAGAAAAGAAAATATGCTAGAATACTCTTGATTTCTATGAGTTAACAATGGTCGAAAGTCTCACATGCCCCTGATGTGATGGTGACATGATATAAAAAAGCAGAGGATTTGTTCCCAATTTATACTACTGGAGCTGGAAAAACAGAGAGGGGTGAAGTACCGGAGTTATTGTAGCCATTGTGGTGGCAAGTTGTGTAGCATTTCTGGTAATAACCTCTTTCATCGTTGCTCATTGCTACGCTAGAGGACGAACCTCTGATTCTGGGGTGGGTAGTGAGATTAGGAAGAGTAAAAGCGGGAGTAGATATGGAAGTGAGAAAAAGGCGTACACAGGTGGGCATATGGATAGTGACGGAACCACCAAAACGAACTAAAGCATGCTTGTATTTTTTGATAGAAGGAGCCAATTCGAACTAGAAGATTTTCTGTGAGCATCAGCGAAGATGTTAGGAAAAGGAAGCTTGGGAACAATATACAAGGTAGTGCTTGACAATGGATGTACCGTCACAGTTAAGAGACTCAAAGACACAAACCCATGTGCCTAGAAAGAGTTCGAACAATACATGGATGTGATCGGAAAGCTAAAACACCCCAATATTATGAGATTCAATTTTTACGGCGACAACGTTGCATCTCAAAGAACAAGTGAGTTGCTTCTTCTCCATCTTTTTGGTTGTTCTCTTGTTGTTTGCTTAGAATGTGATGCGCTGAGCATCCCTAGTTTTTTGTGTTGAGTTAAGCGAGGATGCCATTGGTCGCTAGAGATGAGTCAGAGCAGCTGGCGGTAGTGGGAACTCCATGGCTGGGAGACAACTTGGTCAAGTGAACATTGACTATGAGGTGGGTTAAATATGTGATATTGCACTTAAGGAAAGCGGGCTTGCTCATATGTTATTGGTGTGTGCACAACGATTAACAGCAAAGTTAGAAAACTATCACGTAATCATGATGCTCACATTACTTAAATTAGACCATAGAAAGTGGGTGTGACCACATACGGGTGATGAGTATGTAATGGTTAACAGTAAAGTTGTTTTGGTCGCACGTAACCATGAGTCATCCATCACACGCATATGGTTAAAGTTGTGTTCTTCATTCATATATGACCATAAGCTATTGGTGGATATCTCATGGTTATTGCTCTGTTATGTTATGAGAAAATAGGGGCAAATAGAGTTCACTTATGCTTTATGGACTCTTCCACTTATATACTTCTTCCTTATATATTGACTTATATATTTCTTCGTCAGCCAAACTCTATTTGATGTGAGCCATATAAGGTCAATTTCACTTATTCTTTACATGTTAACAAGCATTTATAAGATTCATTCCTCTATTTTCATCACAATCACATTCAAATAATATAAGTGAGAGAAATTAGGTTTAGAACAATGTACAATAAAAAATTGTAGCTCTCTTATCACATGTAGTCATACAATCATTAGAATATAAATAATATCTAAGGATCATAATGAGAAGCTTGAACTATCAAGGGATGCAAATTTCCCAAGTTGTCCAATAACATTCATTCATAAGCAAATTTTGGACCCTAATAGAGAAGCAAACAAATTATTCAAAAGCTTGATAAGTGGCAATAAGAGAGAGAAATTGGAAAGAGATAAAAGAAATCAAGAAGAAAAAACCAGCATCTCCCCGCTGGTGTTCACTTTTCAATGGCTGTTGTAGTACTATAAATTGAACTCTCTTATAAATGGTGTTGCTTTTCATAACCTTTATTTTTCAAATCCTATATAGAGAAGTTTTAAAATCTGAAAATAGAGTTGGATCATTCTGGGACAAAGCAGGAACTTTTAGGATTTCGTATACAAGAAAATGTATTCAGTTCTTAATGTTTCTAGTCCTACATAGATTAAAAATAAGGTTAAGGTGGAATGTACAGGAAGTTTTAAAGCAAAAGCAGTGTTGCCCAACTCTAACGGTAGCTAAATGGACATTTGCCACATATGATTCAACCGGGGCATGATTGTACTTTTTTCTTTGATCATTTTTGTTCCGAAAGTTTTCTTGAAAGAGCAATGTTACTTAGGAAATGTAAAAAAAAAAAAGAAGAGTAATATTGTCCAAACTTAATAGTGAAACAAAAAAACAAGGCATATGCAAGACTAATGAAAACACAAAACATAATAAATGACAAAGACCATGAAATATACCAAAAACAAACACAAAAAACATACGAGGTAGAAGCATATGATAAACAATTGATCTCTACGTGATGATGCTCCCTTCGTATCTGATAATTAGCATCTTGGGATCGTCTTGGAATTACTTTATAAGCTTTCTCGCTAGGCAACCTCTCACAGTACTGCACTTGTAAGTTCCATTGCAATACCAAAACAGAACTAAATCAGAATTGCATACAAAATATTTAGATGAATTAAATTGCAAGAGTCGGAGATTCATGTTTGACTTTACAAATTCAAATTGTTTGCAGCGACACTCACTACTACAGTTTCAAGCATATGTAACTATTAAGTGCCCGTTTGGATTAACGGTAGAGAAGTGGCTTTTTTTATCATCTGACTTTTGAAAAAGTAAGGTAAGAAAAAAAGTGAAAATGTAAATGTGATTTGTGTTTGGATTAGCGGTGGCAGAAGTGACTTTTTTTTTCTAACCTTGAACCTGTTTGGATTAGAGTTTGAAAAGTCCGTTTAGATGCAAAATGACTGAAAAGGACATGAATCATATATATATATATATATATTATTTGTATATATTTTGATAACTGAAGTGAAAAATTAAATTAAAATTAAAATTTGATAAAATACAATAAGTCATATTAATGTATTTTTTGGGACATTATTATATGATTAAGTATTAATTTGAGGACTAGAGAAAATTACAGAAAAGTACCCCATAATTTATGAAAATTACAAGTGATGAAGAAAAGGGATCGGGGAAATCACAGAAAATGACCCAAATTTTTTTATAAATTACAGTTCAACCCTAAAATATTTCAACAAATTTCAATTTAATCCCTCCTTATAAACTTTTGAAGTTTGCACAGAAATCCCTGGTCAAATCTAATTTGACCAAAGCATCTTCTTCTTCCAGCGAACAGAGCATCACAAAGGAGCAAAACAAAGCATCACAAAGGAGCGAAACAAGCATCTTCTTCTTCCTTCCGGTCTGCCTGGCGAGCATTGATTGAAGAGAGAGAGCAGAAGCGTGGGGAGGGATTGGAAAAAGCTACCGCAATAAGCTTTTAAAAAACGCCACGGTGATATTAAAAGCTCAGTAAAAATCACCGCTTATGAAAAACGATCATCGTGATTTTTCAGCTCCAAACGTGCGATCACAGCAGCCTGCCGCTTTGCCAAACAGACCCTAACACTACAAAAAAACATGAATTTTCTGACAGAATTCAATTCCGTCGGAAAATTTTCCGACGAAATTTTCTCCGTGGCAAATTATATTCCGTCGGAAATGCTGAATTTTTCCACGGAATTTCTGACGGGAAATTGTGTCGGAATTTAATTCCGTTGGAAATTGAGAGGGAATTTTTTACGGAATTGGATTCCGTCGCAATTTCTGATGGAATTGGGACGGAATTGAATTCCGTCAAAAATTTCCTCGCAATTTCTGATGGAATTCAATTCTGTGGCAAAATTTAAAAATTATTATTATTTAATATTTTAGAATTTAATTTAATTTTAAAAAATTATTTTTATAAAATTTATTATTTTTAATTTAATTGTAAATTTAATTTTAATTATTATTTTCTAATTTCTAATTTTTTTTAATTTTTAATAATAGGTTTTGGTCCTTGTAGGGCAAAATAGTCATATAAAAAATAAAATTTATTAGTTATTAATTAATATTAATAAATAAAATATTAGTTAATAATTATTTATTAGTTATTAATTAATGTTAATAAAAATTTAATTTTGGAAATTAAAAAAATATGGTCATATGATTATATATATAATTGTGTGTGATAACAGAACGCCAAAGCAGTCGAGCTCATCCGGTAAGGCATCACGCTCGTACAAACGAGTTCGTGGGTTCGAATCAAAGGAGGGGCAAGTTGAGTTGCATTTTCAGGAAAAAGGAAGTTGTGACATGTGGCGGAGGGAGGTTGCGACACGTGGCAGATCTGGGGGCCAGCGACAAGGTGGACGCTGCCGGAGTTGCCACGCGCCGCCACCAGCGATGAGGAGGCGGTCACGGAGTTGCCACGTGGCTTTTTAAAGTTTAAAAAATAAAAAATATGTTTGCAACGGAATTTCCGATGGAATTAAATTTCGTAGGAAATTGCAACGGAAATAAATTCTGTTGGAAATTTCCAATGGAATCTAAATTCCGTAGGAAATTTGTTTGTCTCCCTATTATTACCATCGGAATCCATTCCATCAGAAATTATGTGTTTTTTTGTAGTGTAATAAATAACGGTTATAATGAATAAATGTCATATATGTCAAGGCAGAGGTCACGCAAGAATATATAATGTTAAAATATAATGGTTAAATATGTGCACCTTAGTAACAAATATAATGGTTTTTATGAAACAACTGTCATGTAACACTTATAAACTATTCATCTTCTAACAATATATCATTAAAAACAAATATATAATGGTTATAATAACTAATCAGAAAGTATGATTATAAATATGAGATATTATATATTTATCTAATAATACCTCAGATTTATACTTTTAAGATAAATACAATATGCTAAGATATAATTATATAATTTTATATAATATCTGGGATTTATAGTTTTAAGATAAATACAATATGTTAAGATATTAATCTAATATATATTATCTATTAATATCTTAAGGAGGTGGGAAAGGCAGAATTCTGAAAAAAAAAAAAAAATTATTTGACAATACTTGACAGTTCTGCATAAAGAGTTGTTATGTATTCTTTAAGAATACTTAACATTTATCAATGAAAACCGTCATATATAAGAATGTGGGATTCTTAAAAAATTTATTGTGTAATAATTGACAGTTCTTCACAAAAAATCGTTATATATTCTTTAAAGTTACTTAACAATTAAAAAAAATAATAATCATATATAAGAAGGCAGGATTCTAAAAAATGTCAAATATAAGGAGGCAGGAGTCTATAAAAAAATTATTTGAAAATACATTACGGTTCTTCATAAGAAACAATTAAGTATGATTTAATATAAAAATATGGGATTCTGAAAAAAAATTATTTAACAATATATTATGGTTCTTTCTAAAGAACTTAAGTATCCTATAATTTTAAAACAAATATTTGATAATACATTATTATTTTTCATAAAGAATCGTTAAGTAATCTAACAATATATTAATATATTCTTTATTGACATATTAATTAATATTATGGATAATACATTACGGTTTTTTACAAAGAACCGTCAAGTATTCTTTCATCTAAAAAGGTGGGATTTTGAAAATATCAAACATAAGGAGGCGGGATTTTAAAAAAAGTTTATCTGATGCAACTTTTCCAATTCCTTCCTAAACGTTTTTTTTAGCTTCCCTGAAGAGTTTCATACTCTTCTTTTCATGGATTTTGTTCTACCGTTGTTGGTTCTATCTTCCACCACTAACATGAATCTTTACTCAGAAGCTCCTTCCTCTCATGATTATTCCTCAGGTAAGCTTTCTTTTTTTTTTTTTTCAATTAACATTTTACTTTCATTTTATTTTTTTTCTAACGAAAGCTCATTAGCTAGTTGAGGCTCAAAGTTGCGGGATTATCAAGAAAGAAGAATCGCAGACAAAAAGCAATATCTAATTCCTGCTGATAGCTATTGGTTTGAAGATAAAGACAGAAAAAACCCAGAAAAAGCTAGAGAGCATGAAAAATGAGGAGGAAAAATGCCAAATTTTTTATTATTGTTTTATTGCTGTGAAAATAATTATGATTACACTAAATTATATAAACTAAAATCAATATAATTTTTTCTCCTAATTTTTCACGGCTTGTTGAATCATGATCTATTTGAACGTTCACCCTCTCATGTTCCAAAACTTTAGTAGGTCAGTTCAAATTAGATTTGTTGAATCAAATCCGAGATTTGCTTAAGTTTTAATATTTTCCGATTTTACTATATATATATTTTCTGATTTTCATATTTATATTATCCTTTTGCAGTTACAGAAGCCCTGAAGTATTGATACGTGCTCGATAATCTATAACAAACACATTACAGAATATTATAGAATTTTTCTAATATATTTTCTTTTAGAATTCAAAAAAATATAAGATAATGTTCTAGAGTGTTTAAGTGATTAATTTCTTTTAAATTGTATTATGTTTATCTATGATGTATTGAATTTTGAATACTATAAATAAAATTTTTTATTTAATATTATTATCTTATCATTATCAATAATTATATTGTGTTTTATATAATAAACATGAACAATAAAAACAAATAATAAAAAATAACTATATATAATAAAAAAATAAAGCTAATACATTACAGTTATTAATAAATAATGGTTATAAATGCCCCCAACATATGTTATGATTCGAAACTAAGCATATATAGCACCTGTATATATGACAGTTCGAAAACTATAATTTATTATTTATAATAACCGTTATATATTGACAATCACTACAAAAAAATAATGAATTTCCGATGAAATTTGCCATGAAATTTTTTTCCGTGACAAATTCTGTCGGAAAAGTTTCCAACAGAATTCATTTTGTCATAGAAAAATATTCTGTAGCAAATTCTATTGGAAATTCTATGGCAAATTTATTGCTACGAAATTAACCACGGAATAATTTTGTGACTAATTTTGCCACGGAATTCATTTCGTAGCAAATTTTGTCATGGAATTAGCCACGGAAAAATATTTCACGGCAAATTCTGTCGTTTGCTAAAGAATTAGCCACGGAATAATTTTGCCACTCCGTTGGAAACATTAAAAAATTATTAGTTTTTAGATAAATTTAGTTATTAAAAAATAATTATTTTTGAAATATATATAAATTATTAGTTATAAATTAATTTTAATTAAAAATAAAATTTAAATTTAGAAATTGGACAAAAATATAGTCATATGAAAATTTATTTAAGATGTAAAATTTTTTAACTTGAAATTAATTTGTGTTAAAAAAATAATAAGAATATATAAAATTATTTTATATTATTGTTAAATTTATATTTAGTGTTGTATAATAATTTATATTTATGTATAAGAAACAAATATATATATATATATATATATAATTGATTATATATAATAAGATTATATATATATATATATATATAATTGTGCAATAATAAAACACCAAAGCATTCCAGAACAACTAGTAAGGCATTGCGCGCACAAGGGAGGTCTTGGGTTTGAACCACCAGAGGGCCAAGAGAGTTGCATTTTCAGAAAATAAAAAAAAATAAGTTTCCAAAGAAATTTTGTCGGAAATTATGTCGCAAAATTTGCGTGGTTTTGTCACCAAGGTATTGAAAACTGGACTGGACACTGAATCGACCGAAACCCTGGGTTAAGGGTTAGTGGTGCAAATCAGAGTCAACCCGGAAGTCAGACCGATGTCAATTAAAAAATATATATAATTTAAATGTTTATGCATACCATTCAAAAAATTACATAAGATTTTTTTTTCAACCAATAGTCCAATATAACCTCTTGAACCTAATACTCACAAAACTATCATTGAGTACATAAGGATTTTTCTCCAACTAATGCCAAAAGTATTCCACAATCCTTTTAAAGCTCCTTACAAATAAAAAACGTTTAGGAAAATAATTTTTTTAGAACAAAAGCCCAAATGACTTTATTTGGAGTATAAAAAAGTAAAAAAAAAAAAAAAAATAGGGCAACCCGTGACTAGGCCAGGTCATCCCAGTTTACACTCAGTCGACCCCGATTTTTTTCCTTCAACCGGACTGGACTGGCGACCTATTCACAGGTTTCCGATTTGAACAGACCGGTCTGGTCCGGTTTTCAATACATTATTTGTCACGCTATTATTAGCGACGAAATCCATTCTGTCGCAAAATCCATTTCTGTGGCAAATTCTGTCGGAAACTCTGAATTCCGTGATAAATTCTATCAAAAATCCAGTATTTTTTTATAGTAAATTTTGTAGCAATGACCAAAAAGAAAAGGCAAATGAATTCATACCAAGGTGAGCCATTGATTATCTCTGTCATTTACTTAGTTACGTGTCTTCAATGGTTTTTCATATGTTTTTTTTCCATTTTTCTGTTTTTTTTATTGCCCACCCAGTTCACCAGAGCTTTACCCCGATTATATCCGGATCCGACCCGCGTCGCGCACCTAGCTATGGTGAGAGAGTCTCTCAATGGAAATTTTCTGCATACACAAGACTCAAACCCGATACCTTACTTAAAGGAATCAAGCCGCTTACCAATTGGACCAACTCCCATTGATTCCCATTTTGGTGTTAAACCAAAGAGGAAAACACAATTATGGCAACGTGGAATCATGACATTATTCATGTTTTAACACATATGTGGTGCTACTGAAACAAAAAAAAAAAAAAAAACTTTCAGATACTCATTGTTTTTACGTGAAAACTTTTGAGCCAAAATTAAAGATTATGAGTGATCTTTATAAAACTAACAACTTAATTCTATGTAGATCTTTAGCCCAAAAAAAAAATCTCTATAGATCATAAACTTTATGAGCGAGTCATCTTTATAAAACTAGGAAAATAAATAAAACTTGTACATTAAATTCCAATAAACCAGACAAGGTACATTATAATATTAATTTTACTCTTTGATCCTTACAAAGTGCGCATTTCCTTTCTTTTTATGTAAAACCATAAAAACTTCATTTATTCTGAAAGTAAACGAAACATTGAGGGTTAAGATAAAGCAAGGTTTCTTTTACCACAAGTTGGGATGTGGCTTGGCGGCACTGTCTGGAAACCCCAAGAGATAAACTTGCGCAATAAGCTTGGGAAGATAATTAATTATTAAGAAAAATAGGAAATTAGCTAGATTTTTAGAATAAAAAATTAAGATGAATTTTATTCCAAGTATTCACTAAGATGACAATCCAAATTGATATTGTAACTCAAACTGTATTTATAGGAGTGACTACATCTTTAATATATACATATACATACATATATATATATATATATTGTATTCTTACTTTTGTTCACAGTTAGTTTGATTTCTCAATATAATGATACATAGAAATAGAGGGTTTTTTTTTTTTTTTTTGTAGTGCAAGTGTGTGAAATTCTTTTTTGCTGGTCCATGTGTGTGACCATTGCACCACTAGATGCTGGTCCATGTGTGTGAAATTCTATAATTTAAGAGTGGAATGATTTTTCATAAAAATTTTCCATAATTAACCTTATCACACGAAATTATAATATCGCAAAATTTTGTGGTAATTTCACAGATCGCATAATTCGATCATTTTATAATTATTTAATATTATTTTTTATTACAAGATATTAACAATTTTGAATTTATTGCTTGAAAAATTATTGTACTGTATTAGAAGTCAAATAGCAATGAATATATATAAATCATAGGAAATGGTATTATAGGTTTACAATGTTGACATTTGGGCAAATGTAAATGATTCACTCTTGTTGTCTTTAATTATTCGTTTCCACCAGAAAGCTAACAATGACGTTTGTAGCTTTTAATAATTATTTTTTTTTCCAAAATATGATTGAAAATATCATTATTTTCATAGATTAAATTTAACTATATTTTCATCATCAATATATAAAATATGAAAAAAAAAGTATATATAATAAAATGGTCAATTTTTGAATTCCACGCTACATGAAAGCTAAGCCACCCTAATTAATATTAATATAATTAAAAAAAAGTTTATAAAGCTAGAGCCCAGAGTCACAAATCAGAAAATAAAAAATTTAACTAATTATCTTCAATTTTGTGCGATTGAACGAGTTTATTCTTAATTAAAACATAAAACTATATAACTCCCAAAAGAAGTCACTATATATATATAAATAATACATTTGAAGCTTTCATCTGAAGTTTGGTTTGACATAAATTAGTTCTTAAATAATTTAGGTTACATTAATCGTATATAAAAGGACTAAATTATTATTTCTTGGGACATTTGAATATTTCGTTAGTAAAGATATGATTAAACACATAAATTTTGAATAAAATAAAGTTGAACGTCAGCTAATCGATCATTTGGGGGGAAATTATTATTTTATTGTAGCCGACCTCTCCAACTCCACCACCAAACCAAGGCCAGATAGTGAAAATGACGTCCTTTCTTTAGAATTTTCTTCACTTTTAATTACAAGATATTTAATTTGTAAGAATAATATAAAATAGAGTAATGGTTTCTTGTAAGACTGGATTTCTTTGAAAGCTCCCACAACAAACCTTGAATCATCATCTCATTCCAAGCTTGAAACATAGCCTTCATCTTTTATTACTCCCTCCGGTTTTAATTATAAGATAAAGTTAATTTTTTTGAAAAAATTAAGGAAGTCAATTAAATTAGCTTAGAGTGTTTATGTTTTTAGTATCTTTAGATTATATATTATTTTATTATTCAAATTAATTAGTTTGTAGAAAAAAATAAAAATATAAATACTCTAAAATAATTTAATTGGCTTCCTTAATTTCTCGAAAAAAATCAAATTTATCTTATAATTAGAATCGGGAGGAGTATTAGTTTTTAATTAACGCAAAATACACACACACATATATAATGGATTGATTGGGTTCACTTTATTCTTCACCTACGCCTAAATGTTAAGTTGTTCTTTACTTGATCGCCAGCTAGAGCTAACGTAAGTATAAATAATTAATCCTTATGATTATATTGTACCCAAAAAAAAAAAAAAATCTTTATGATAAAAATGAAATTGTTGTAGTGCATCACGACGAATTTTCAGTATCTATTATGTTTTTATGTTCCAATTATAGTTCTTTTATAATCTTGTAACTTTTTTTTTTTTTCTATTTACCTCACCTAAACTTGCATAAAATCTTGTAGCCATTCTTTTTTATTAAAAAAATTGTCTAAATCAAATTCATTTCAAAACCTAATGATAAAGATTAAATTTTGTTCAAATGTTTACCCAATTTACATTGATGCATATTCAATTTAAATACAATACAGAATAGGAGAAAACAAAAAAGAATGTAGTTGTCTATGTATGACTCATATGGGGCCTCCAACCTCTATTTTTCTTCCACTTGGTATATCTTTTGTGAATTTACAATATTTATTTATTTTTTTTCAAAATGTAAAGGATTGGACCGAGAACCACAGAGTTCATGAATCAAGTCTCAAATATAAATTGTCATCCCAGTAGTTATAGGAATATTATTAAAATTCAATCGTTCAGTGTCTACATGGAATGAATTAAGAGGTGATCCATATACTTTTTCAAAATTTCCAAAATTTAGTTGCATAAATTAAACTGCAATATTTCATTTTTAACCAACCAAAAAGTCCCAGAATACCTTCTAGTCTTTCTTAATATAAGATCAGGTTAGGTTAAATAAATTAGTTAAATTAGTTTTTCAAAAACAAAAAGTGCATTGATTACTGTAAAAATACCTTCTAAAATCATTCAGGTTAAAATTACCCCTTAATACAAACATTTTTAATATGTGAAATTAATTTAGATAATTGTAGACAAAAAGTGTTAGATATAGGGGACAAAATTGATTAAAGAATTATATTTAAAACTAAATCTAATACCAACCAGCTCTCTTATGTTAAGTAGCGGAGTTAATCTAATTCAAATGACATGATCGTTGAACTAAAGATAAATGGTGCTAAAAGTTCACCAAAAATAGAGCATGTGAAACCCAAAAAACGCATTAATTTTAGTCAAAAGGGAAGAATTGAGCTCTGAACACAAAATAAACAACAAATTAATCTTAATTTGCATACAAATTATTCAACAAAGTAATAGTTTTCATGCCCACTTTGGCCATGAAAACAAGTACATCTTTGCTTATTATAATTAACTATAACCCAAAATATCATTCTTTGCCCTTTCATAAACCTCTTAAACACCATAAATCCACAATATTTACATCTTACACAAATACTTCGTTACCAATAATCGAAAGAACCCATTTTGGGAATCCACACGATTTCAGAAACACAAGACCTTGAACAATAAACCCTTAGACAGCTTAACGCTCTGTTTTATATGCAGTTATCATCATCAGAATCCATTACGCAGATTTTGTTGCAGAAGCTCGACGAGGAGTCAAACGACGTCGTGGAGACTGGACCCCACCAGAAGAAGCCAGGACTTGAGTTGCAGAAGAAGAAGAGGTGAAGCCATAGTGATCGGAGAGCAGAGCAGAGGCAGAGGTCTGAAACCTACCGGAGTCGCCGGCGGCGGGAAGTCTCGTGTAAGAATAAGAAGGCGACTCACTGAAAAATGACCCTAACGACCCTTCTTTGCCACTCTTGTATTGGACAATAGCTCTGTACACAAATGGAATCAGACCCTCCATTGATTTTCTTGTTCTTGATTATCTGCGAGAGAGAGAGAGGGAGGTTGTGATTGGTGAAGTTAGGTGTGTGTGTGTGGAGGGGATTGAAGGTGAGAGAAAGAGGAAGGGATTGAGGGGTTTAATATAGGAAGGAGATGTTGACGTGGCGTGATTGATCGGGCTTATCGGGAAACAGCTATAAGCTATGTATTGAGGGTATCTTTCAACGCAAACACACACAGAGACCCTTGAAAGTTATGTGCAAACTTCAAATCCACAAGTTTATCATCTTAGCCCACAATATTGGACACCCTTATCTCTTTCATATTTATCACATTTTTTTAATGGTCCATTTTGAATTATTCAGGGTAAAACCTGTCGTTCTCGTGCTATATATATATATATATATGACCGCAACAGAAGTGATCATTATAAGGCCATTATCATTGATAAATATTAGATGACATTATTAGATATACGTAAACTAATTAATGACTACATTTGCAAAGAAGTATTATTTATTCATTATCGTAGAATTAAAGGTGAACGTCTTCAATTAATCTGTGCATCAATTGAGATTAAATCTTAAACGAATCAATCAAGGTACGAAGCATGCCTCTTTAACTCTATGCAAAGCCTCTGGATTTAGACTAGCTTAGAGATTGTTTTAATAAGTGGTTGTAACGAGTACAAGTTCTTGAAAGAATAGTTACACAATTGGGGAGCCCAATTTTTTATAAGGCCCCTCCTGGAAGGAAAAATTCTTGATGTAGGGCTCATGACACCTGATGACTCCATATTACGATCCTTCACTTAGCCTCATATTAAGCATAAGCTCTGTTTTTATTTAGTTGGATAGCTCTTAATGAAAGCACCAATTAATGTCCAGAGTACAAGTCATAAGATTTTGAACTTGAAGTAGAGGCCTCATAAGATTTTGAACTTTCCAACTTCAACAGCTAGTTTTTGTGGTATGGTTCTTCTAAAGACTTGTGCTTATTATAGGGGTCAGGTGTTTATAAAACATACATGAACCATATTTGTTCATTTATTATTATATACTCGTTCATGATTAATTATATTTTTGTTTGTATTTCATTAAAGTTTTTGTATGTTGTTGATTTTCCTGATTTGGTTGGATGGCCTAGAGCTTTTAGAACAAGAATGGGCAGGCTGCTCTGTTCCTTTTATTGTTGATTTTTTCAGTCAATTTGGGAATGAGACCACTGATTTGTTCTTTCAATTTTAATATTAAAAGGGGTTTGTCGGTTTAGACATTGTTTTGAAGCAAGGTGGTCAAAAAATATTATCTGCTCCAGTTCTAAATATAAGACAGAGTTGATTTTTTTTGGAGAGATTATAGAAGTTAAATGAGTTACTTAATCATATCATACGTTGTATATCATTATATTATATATCAGTTTTTATGTTAGGTAAAATAGTTTAGAGAAAAAATGATAAATATAAATATTTTAAGCTAATTTAATTAGCTTTCTTAATATATTCAAAAAAATCAATTATGTCTTATATTTAGGACAAGAATGAGTAATAAGTAATTGTTCGTTGCATCTATCATATTGCCCACGCCAAGATGATGGCATTATGCATGTAATCCAAACCTGATTAGGTTGAATTGTACACTTGAAAATTTTGGCCTCCTTTTTCTCTAGCCTTATGATGTTTCTTATGACAAATGTGTGGAATCAAATGATTAAGTAAAGCTTTTGCATAAACAAATGCCCAAAAAAATAATTGTTAGACATGTGGGTTTAACATATTGTTACTAGCTAGCCTGGTCTGACTTTTTGCTCTATGTATCAATTATTCTTTTGAAATCAAGGCAGTCTTTAATTAGATGAAAAATAAAAGGTGGGATGTACATAAGTTAATCTGAATAGCATCTTATATATTTTAATTTAATTGGTAAGTATTAAAACTATTAGATATTAGATAATCAAATGATATAAAAATAAATTAAAAATGAGAAGCTTTAGTTATAATTAATAAGCTTGTATATTTGTGAGAATGATAATTTAATAACTACTTAAATAAATAAATAAATAAATAAACAATAAAATACGTCTCATATTGTTTTCTTCTAGTGCTCGTTGATGATGATAATCGTTAGTGGATCTTTCCGTAATTTAATCGTTACCACTTTACAGGATTAATTAGTGTAGTGGAGAAAGTATGTTATATAATTATATATAGTCGTGATCAACGCAAGAATGTCGTTAAATTATTGTTATTATGCGAATCATATTAATTTATTTATTTTTTGGTCTCTTGGAACATTTCCATGCGACCTCACGGGGAAGAAATTTTGATTCCGGTGAATTTTGTTGAATAGGTTACAAAATTTTAGTAAAAGATTGAACGAACAGTTATTTGGGATCATATTAGTATAAATTAAGCAAGCCATTAATTTATAATTGATATAATATCAATAAATGATGACGAAAGTCACCATAATTATGAGAAAGAGAACAAATTAAAAAAGAGCAGGGTCGAAATGAAACAGAAGAAAGAGAAAGGAAGGTCAAAAATCAGAAGTTTCTGGGATGGTAAGTGAACTATCTCAATTATTCAAATTGGACTGTTCTTTATAATAATTGAATTATGTACAAAACCAAAACAAGGCATATGACTTCAAAATCCATTTGCTAACAACTCCTTCGCCTCCATTTTTATGGAATCAAAGATTTCGTCTTTTCCGCCATTGTTTTTAGCTTTGCTTGGATAACAATTATAGTAAGATAGATCTAGGAACCCAAAGAATTAGTAAAGTCTTCTAAGTAAAACAAATTATATTTTAATCATATCAATAGATATTGAAGTAAAAAAGAGGTTACAACTCCTTAAATATAAGATATTAAGTTGAAGGTTGGAAAAATTTTTCAAGGGAGCTGCTCTCAATTAGGCTTAATAATGATTGGATTTAATTAACATAATTGAATACTATCTTCACTAATTAATATAAGACCCGGTTGATTAATTTGGGGAGATTAAGGAAGCTAAATAAATTATTTTAAATTATTTATATTTATTATTTAATTTCTAAACTAATTTAACTGACTCATAAAATAGATCATGTATGTAATATATGTGTGTGTGTTATAATTAAATCATTTCTTTAATCTTCCTAAATTAGTTAATGATCTGATACTAAAGACGATAGCTAATATTATATAGCTAATATATATATATATATATATATATATATAAGGAAAGAAAATCTCAATATCACATCCTTGAACCAATACAGTCCACAAGAATGTTGGTTGATGTATCCAAAAGACCAAAACCATAACAGACAAATCTTCTATTATTTATATTCCAGATTAGGTTGCGTTAATTCTTTGTCTTTGGCTTTATATATTAGAATATTATAATTCCATTCAATCTCAAACAATAAAATAACATTCGCCATTTATGTAAGTACGAGTACGTGGTTACTAAAATTTGCAAGTTTAAATATAACTTCACAAGAAAAAGATCAGAATATATTTTAAATGCACCATTTAATTTGATGTACCTTCAATATATGCACTCTATGTATATAAGTTTTGTGCAACGTCTGAGATTTAAGATATAGTTTCTCCTTGGGAAAAAAAAAAGTAAAAAGAGTAAGGGAAGAGAGACGTGGATGAAGGGTGAAATGAAAAATACATATGTGATAATCTAAATGAATACCAACTCCATTGATTTGTTAGTTATTGTCTCAATCGTAGATGAAGACGACGTCATGGTTTGAATCATGTATAGTTGGAGAATGTTTTGAGGATAGAATTTAGTATTTTGGAGATAATAAGATAAATATGTCGGTTTTCTTTCCTCCCAACTAATATATATATATATATATATATATATATATATATATATATATTTACACACACACACACTTATAATACCTTCAAAGCACAGAGACAAGGCCTCCCTATTTCCTAAAGCAAAAGTCATATATATCTTAATTTATATATATATATACACACACACGTAACAGCGTGCGCCTCAGTTTTGTGGCTGGAGCTAGTTAGGTGAAGGAGAAGAGTCCTTGATGATAAGGTCCAATTGTTTTTTTTTTTAAGAAAAAAACAGAAAAACTCAATTTTATTACTCACACTTTCTTTATCTCCACGGATCTTTTCCTTCATCAGCTTCTCCCTAAGTATCATATCTCTCACTTTATTTTTATATAATGGTTAATATAATTTTTGGTCCCTGAAGTTTAATCTAATTTTGGTTTTGGTCCCTCAAGTTTGAAATCGGTGGTTTTGGTCCCTGAAGTTTCACCTGATTTTGGTTTTGGTCCCTCAAGTTTGAAAAGGACTTAGTTTTTTTTCTGGATCGGGTCGGGTTTTTTAATTGGGTCGCCAAGTCCTTTTCAAACTTGAGGGACCAAAATCAAAATCGGGTGAAACTTCAGGGACTAAAACCACCGATTTCAAACTTCAGGGACCAAAACCACAGATTTCAAACTTCAGGGACCAAAACCAAAATTGGATCAAACTTTAGGGACCAAAAGTTATATTAACCCTTTATATAACTATCTGACTGAGCAAGATTTGATCATTCCTAATTATCTGATTGTATTTTCTATATTTACACGGATTCAAACTCGAAATCTCATGTGAAGCTCCTTCCATTTGAATCAACCCACCTGTTGCTACACCACCCTCTCACTCTCTCACTAAGGTAGCGTGACAATTGGTGTTTCTTTATTTCAATTATTTAATTAATTGCTACCAAAACATTTACTAGCAGCCAAAGTCATACATCCATTGGAACCGGTCTCCTTGCTAAGCATTTATGTCTACTTTGATGGTCTAGATTTGTTTTTTTAAAGAAATTATTTTAATAGGTAAAAAATATAAAATATAGATAATCTCTTAATTATTATTTTTTCAAAAATAATTTCTCATTTAAAAAACATAATTTAAAAAAAAAACTTAAATCTGGAAGGTCCATATATGATTAGCTCTTGCTTAGAACGGACAGTTGCTACACCAATACTGTGATGAGTACTGCTGCTGGATAAGGATCCCTCTCATACTCTAGCTATATGTTTTTTATGTTTAACTAATATCATTCTTTTTAATTTATATATAAATTATAATGGGAATAATTATCTGTGGTTGAATTGAGTGGAAAGAATATAATTTTTCTTAAACTAAATCAGAGATCATTAGAATTTTGTCATTTAAAAGAGTACGTTGATCGAAGAGCTACTTCTTTTTTTGAGTGGAAACTGGAATTCATTAAGCTTCAACAAGGAAGACTTAATACAAAGACAACAAAGAAGCAAGGGAAAGACCCTATCCCTCATCAATGACCGCCTCCAGTAATGAAGGTGGTGGTTGATCAAAGAAAACAAAAACCCCTGTACTATCGTGACCCAACCTAGCAAGGTGGTCAGCTTCCCTGTTATGCTCCCTAGGAATATAACTCAATAAAACATTCCAATTCCTAGACAACCAAAGCCTAGTTTCAACAATGATATCCCTAAAGGGGTGATTAATCAGCTCCCCCCCTCTAGTTAACAAGTTAATAGCCTCAATACAATCAGAACGAATCAAGACATTACTGTAGCCGCTATTCCAGCATATTTGAAGACCCTGAATAATAGCTATAATCTCAGTGATAGCAGGAGGAACTGATAACAGCTTACAAGTAAAGCCACCAATCCAATTTCTTTCCTCATCGCGTAAAACTCCTCCACAACTGCATTGACCAGAGTCCAGAGCTGATCCATCCACCTCTAGGTACACAAAACTCCCTTCCGCTTGAGTGGTTGTCGTACTCTGACCTTCAAAAGCATGTTGAGAATAGAACTGACAGTGAGATAGAAAATCTTGATCCCAACTAGCCCGGAAGAAACTAGATTGTCCATCCTGAGACGGAAGTTCAATGTCCTCTCCAAAGACTTTCTTGCACCTGGTTACCCATATATCCCAACATACATAACCAAACAAGGAGGCCCATTGGACTTTTCGCATAAAATCTCTACCAACACCCCGCTTCAAGTTCCAATTTATCCACTCCCTTCCTTGTAAAGATGTGAATTTATCCCACAAAGTCGGGTGGATCAAAGTAATCCAACGCTCGCGAGCATTTTGACAATCTCTGAGTAAGTGCATCATGTCCTCCACCTGATCACATCCAAAAGGGCATCCTGCAGAATCGAGAAGTCCTTTTTGGACTCTCATCTTTGCAATATGTAGGCGGTCATGAGAGGCTAGCCACAGAAATGATTTGATCTTCTCCGGTACAGAGCATCTCCACAGAGTCTTCCAGAAAGGTTCTCCAACAGTGATAGTACCTGCATCAAGAAAATAATATGCAGATTTAACAGAAAAACAGCCATCCGAGGAAGGCTTCCAAAAATACTTATCCTCTCCTCTGTCCTGACGAGGTGGGTGAGCGCTCATGAGACGATCAGTAATCTGAGGGTGGAACCATCGATCAAGCTTGTCCTTGTCCCATTGTCCCGACTGGGTTGTGTAATCACTCACAGTAGCATACCTATCCACAAAAGCTTCATAACCCTGAATAAGTTCAATTAAGGGTCTATTCACCTCAGACCAATTATCATGCCAGAAGGATGCCCGATTGCCATTTCCAATATTAATTCTAACTCCTTTAATGAAGCTTTCCCAAACAGCACATATGCCTTTCCAGGTAGTTGATGAATTTGCCTTTTTTTGGACTTTAGGCATAAAACTTGTGCCACATCTGTATTTAGAACGAAGGACTCTAACCCACAGAGCATCTTTATTGTTTAGGAGATGCCAGCATAACTTCATCATGAAAGCTTTGTTTTGTTTCCCCATTTCACGAATCCCAAGGCCCCCGTCTTTCTTATCTCTGATAATTTGATCCCACGATATCAAGTGAAGTTTCTTTTTATCCTCCTCCTCTCCCCAAATCGAAGAGCTACTTCTAACTGTACCTAACAATGTTTAAATACAGAATCTGACAGTACTGACTACTGAGTATGAGATAATTATATAAAAATATAACTAAATCTTATCGTTACGTATAAATTTAGATTGATGTGGAGACATTGTGTTATTTAATAATATTAATAATAATTATGAAGGTACTATATGACGAGGATATGCATGAAAAGCACGGAATTCATAATTTATTCAGTTAAACAATTATTGATGGTGGGAATGGAATAAAGGAGCCTATGTGAAAGGAATATTGAGAGATTAAACTAAAACAAACAGACTTTGGAAATTGACATTTCATTTTGACCCCATGAAGTTTTTGGGAAACAGTCGCATCAAGGGAAATTTGAATTTTTTAAAACTTATGGAAATTTAAAAGCTGATAACCAAAAATAATAATATAATAACAATAAATAATTGTTATTATTTTGGTGTGGTGGACTGGTGGTGATGGTGATATTTTGTTAGTTCAATATTTTTTCATATACTCCAATTGTTAGTATAAGACTTAATTTAGAAGTTAATATTGACACTAAACTAAATGTAAGATATATTTTCTATATTTATTAATATTTTTTAAATTTATATCGATTAATAAAAGACGAAAATTGTATTTGTTGGGAAAGGTGAAAATTCTCTATACTCTAAACTTCAAAAGAGATTATGCCCTTACCAAATCAAAAAATAATAAAGAGAGATAGATGAAATTAAGGAAGATGATTATGGTTTTTTTTTTTTGGCTAAGCATAGGTATCCTTCTATTGGAACGAGACACTGTCATGCACTAAATGTAGACACCTCTCCTAGTAGGGATTTAAACCTTGGTTTATTACGTTATGAGAGACTAACCCCTTCTACTAGACTCAACCTCGTTGGTAATGAAGACTTGATTTTTTTTTTTTGGCTAGGCACAGGTATCCTCCTATTGGAGGCAATCCTGTTTAAGGTACTGTCATGTTCTTGAGCCAGCACTGAGTTTTATTGATGCCAAAACAATTTACTCTTAATGCCAGTTACCGAAGAAGAAGTTCGTTTGGCCACATTTGCTCTTGGGGGTATGAAAGCTTCGGGCCCTGATGGATTCTCAGGTAAATTTTATCAAACATCATGGGCAGAGGTTGGGGACAGTCTTTTTGCTTTACTGCGAGAATTTTTTGATAATGGTAATGTTCTTAATGGAATTAATGGCACTAATATTACTCTCATACCAAAAATTGATAAACTTGAGAGGGTGTCCCACTTTAGGCCGATTGGATTGTGTAATTTCTCATGTAAGATAATTTCAAAGATCCTTACCAACAGGATGAAACCCTTTCTTGACCGGTGTGTATCATCTAACCAGAGTGCTTTTGTACCAAGAAGGTTGATCCATGAAAATATAATAATTGCCCATGAGGTGTATCATAATCTTAAGAGAAAGAAATCTGGAAAAAAAGTTTGAATTTGCTCTTAAGATGGACATAAGTAAAGCTTATGATAGAGTGGAGTGAGACTTCTTAAGAAAGGTCTTGTTGAAATTCGGCTTCTCATATAAATGGGTGATGAATTGTGCGGAATTTGTATATCTCAATCTATGTACCTCAGGTGAAAAAATTGTCTCGTTTAACCCAGGTAGGGGACTTTGCCAAGGAGATACTCTCTCCCCATATCTATTTATCTTGATATTTGAAACTCTTTCATGCATGATCCGTACAAATCTTTCTTTGGGAAAAATTAAGGGGATTAAACTTAGCACTAATTGTCCTGAACTCTCTCATAGTTTCTTTGCTGATGATGCCTTCTTCTTTATGAATGCAAATATATCTTACTGTCAGAAGCTTGCTGAAATTCTGCAAATATACTTTAGTGCTTCCAGACAGCTAGCCAACTTGGAGAAGTCTAGTGTTTTCTTCTCTCAAAATACACCTGATCAGGTCAAGAATGTTGTTTGTAATACTCTTGGCATTAGAGAGGGATCAAATCCTAGCAAATATTTGGGGATCCCCAATGTATGGGTCAAAACCAAGCACCAAGCTCTTGCATATGTCCGCGACAAGATGAGTAAAAAGATTAATGGTTGGAGCAATAGGCATCTATCGTTTTCCGGGAGGGAGGTGATGATCAAATATGTTATCAATGCTATTCTAATCTACCCAATTACTTGCTTTAAATTTCCTATGAAAACATATAAAGAGCTCAATAGTTTGGTCTTTAAATTCTGGTGGGAGGGCTGTAATAACAACAACAAAATGCATTGGACCGCTTGGAGCACTCTTACCAAGCCTAAGAGGGATGGTGGCATGGGATTCCATGATTTTATGAGACTCAATGATGCTCTTCTTGCGAAAACAGCATGGAAAGTTATGGAAAATCCTCAAACACTATGGGTCCAAGTTCTCAAGGGGATTTATTTCCTTAATAGCAATGTCCTAAATGCTAGCAAAGAATATAATGCCTCGTGGTGCTGGTCTAGTGTTGTGAATGGCAAGGAATTGATTTAAAATGATCTCTACTGGCATATAGGGGATGGAAGGTCAGCCCAAATTTGGAAAGATAGTTGGATCCCATATATTCCCTTTCACAGAGTTGTTTCACATGATGCTTCTCTTCAGGAATCTGATGACATGGTCTCCAACCTTAATAATAATGACACCAGACAATGGGATTTTGAATTCTCTCAATAATCTGGTGAGTGAAGAGGTTATTGCTGCAATTAGAGACATCCCTTTACTTATGGTGCTGAAAGCAAACAAATTAGCCTGGGTACTTGTGGCTGATGGACAATACACAGTGAAAAGAGGGTACAATCTTCTCTCAAGTAGCAAGAATAGCAATGTTACTAGAGGAACCACATCGCTTGTGATTAGCATGGATGTTTGGACACAAACATGGAAGATCAAGTCTGTCCCTAGGATAGTGAACTTTATTTGGAGAATACTATCCAAGGCGATTCCACAAATGACCTATTGACTAGAAGGAAATGTGGTAAGTCTGCAATGTGTCCTATTTGTAAGGTCTCGATAGAAACGGCGAAAGATCTCTTCTTTCAGTGCCACTGGGCTCGATGCGTTTGGTTTGGGAGAGGATTAACACTTAAAACTGATGTTACTATCATGGAAAAATTTGAAACTTGGTGGGGGAGTGTTGTTAACTCCCAAAGTCTCCTGCATTCATTAGCTTGATCCTAATGGCTCATATTTGGAAGGGTAGGAATGCTAAGGTCTTCAATGGACTTGATCCTAGCCCTCGTCAAGTTATAAAACAGGCTTGGAAACTCCCTCTAGAATATCAGGTAGCATGTGGCCTTACTAAAACACCTGGAGATAGTACCAAAGTTAACAGAAGTTCATTAAGTTGGAAACCCCGCCAATTAACACTTTGAAAATCAATGTTGACGGTGCTTACAAGGCAAATATTAACAAAGCAGCAATTGGCATAATTTGTCGGGACTATCAAGATTCTTTTAGGTGGGCATTTGTGGACAAAGTGAAGTCCATATCAACATTTATGACTGAGGCACTTGCAATGAAAAGAGCTCCACATGACCTGGGCAATGCGAGTGTTATTTTTGAATCTGGCTGTCAAATACTAATGAAACGTATGCAGAAAGGCCACGCCATTCTTGGTGAGTGGACTTGCAGGACTGTGTCGGAGGATATTCTGAACTTGTTGTCATCACATGCTGGGTTTTCAGTTTCTTTTGTGCCCCGGAAGGGGAATTGTGCAACTGATTCACTTGCTGCAGATGTTTGTAAGGAAGTGTGCCCCATTGGGTGGTTGGAAACACCCTTACCCCCTTTGTCACTTAGGCCCTGTTTGGTACGTGGTATTGAATTTTGATGGATTGGCATAAGGATAGGGCTTGGGATTAGGATTGGGATTGGTATTGGGATTGATGCTTTAAAAATATGTTTGGTATGAGGTGTTAATTGGAGGGAATGATTTTACCAATCTTATTTAATAAACAAGTACTGATTATAAAAAGACTCAAATACCCTGTCCTAATCCCAAACTTGATCGATCAACCAAATCCTCAGGGAAATCAGTGTTGAACTCATCGTCGCGATCGTCATAATTGAAAGGTTCACCTAGTAAAAACTTCAAATATATTTCTGAAGAACCAAGTAAACATGGTATATTTATTGCCGTGAAATCAGCAAAACAGGAAAATCAGAAGGCTATGGATTCAAAGTGACCAAACAAATAAATAAAAACCCATTTGCGAAGCTAACGAACATTCTTCTTCGTCCATCTGATTAACAAAATCTCACAGTACTATTAAAATAATTAGGTTTTTGCCCTAAAGAATTTCGTCGCATGGATTTTACTTTTCAACTTGCTTTTTTGTTTAATGTGTGGCCCTCTGTTTCGGATCTGGGGTTTACCCAGATAGCGATAGATTAAAGATTGGTCATCCTCCAATCTGTAATCAACGGCTCTTTTCTCAAATCCATCGACATTACAAGCAACAGTGTGGGATTACTGAACTTGACAGCATGTTTATTTTTTATTATTGATAGCGAATGCGAAAACACAAAGCAAATCCACGTGAGAGAGGTTTGGCAGCCCGTGAATATTTGATAGGGATTTTAGGTTATGATTGGGGGTGATTTTTGTCTAGAAATATTTTATTCAAGGGTATTTTTGTCTTCACAATTTTGCAATCGCGGGATTCAAAACACAATACCAGGGGGGAGGTGGCTTTGCAGCAATCCCACTTTCGTGGTATTCCCAATCCCTGGTTACCCATAGTCTCTCATACCAAACGACACATTCTAACTCAATCCCTGATCCAATCCCACTCCCTGTCCTCAAATACCACGTACCAAACAAGGCCTTATAGTAGCAGCTAATGCCAGAAGCTCAAGCATGTCTTGCAACCAGGACTACGCTGGTGATTCAGAAAGGGAGGCTGGATGACTTTATGTTTGTTTCATTTCCATTTTGCGTTATTTTGCATTTGGATGTTTGTGCTGTTTGTTTGGTTTTGTTTGTTTCTTGCCTTTGAGTTTGTTTCTGATTTTTCTTTGTATTGCACTTCTGATGTAAGCTTTTCTTCACGTAATGACAAACATATGCTTCGGCTTGATAAAAAAAAAAAAAAAAAAGGCCTACGTGAAAGGAATATTGAGAGATTAAAATAAAACAAACAGACTTCGGAAATTGACAATTCATTTTGACGCCATGAAGTTTTTGGGAAACAGTCGCATCAAGGGAAATTTGAATATTTTAAGACTCATGGAAATTTAAAAGCTGATTGCCAAAAATAATAATGAAAACAATAATAATTGTTATTATTTTGGTGTGGTGGACTGGTGGTGGTGGTGATATTTTGTTAGTTCTATGTTTTTTTATATACTCCAATTGTTAGTATAAAACCTAATTTAGAAGTTAATATTGACACTAAACGTAAGATATGCTTCCTATATTTATCAATCTTTTTTAAATTTATTTCTATTAATAAAAGATGAGAAACGTACTTGTTAGCAGAGGTGAAAACTATTTACACTTTAAGCCTCAAAAGGGATTATACCCTTTACCAAATCAAAAAATAATCAAGAGAGATAGATGAAATTAAGGAAGATGATTATGGTTGTTCCTTTTTTACTAGGCATAGGTATCCTTCTATTGGAATAAGGCATTATCAGGCACTAAATATTAGCACCTCTCCCAATGAAAATTCAAACTTTGGTTTACCATGTTATGAGGAACTAACTCCTTTCTTTACACCCAACTTCCTGACTCGATTTTGGTTCTTCAATAAAGATGAGTCAAGTTTAAGAGGGTGAAGCCCAATTAAGAATACATTGCATATAGGCTCTTGGACGGGGCAGCCCAAAACTGCTTTGTGTCTACATATATTTTTGGAACGAAAATATGGAATCCATTAATCAAACTACCTGTAGAAAGCTGCACTCAAACGACCCAGCTTTTCTCATCAACCACCACCTCTTAATAAAAGAATACGGGGGTTAACAAAGATACAAAATTTATCAACAACCTTACGAGAAACTCCACACAGAAAAGTTAGGAATTATTCACAAATAATTATTTCAAATATCAACAAATTACATATATATAATTGTATATTTGATCGATTGGCATGGTGCTAAAATTATTTAATTATAATTATATAAAACCATGATTGAATTAAAAAAATAATTTCAAGAATGAACGAATTCATTGAGATTTAGAAAGATTATTTTATAAAAAATGGTTTTTAATTTATCTTCAAATTTTTTATTGAGGTCACATATATTTTGAAAAATACATTCTAATTTGTAACAAAAATCATCTTTTTTAAAAATTTTAAAGTTGCGATTGCTAATTGCTAGTACCAGGAGATTGTGAAATTCAAATCAAATAATTAGGGTATATTTGGGATTACCTTTGGAGGCCCAAATATACATCTCAACAACTAAAAGCCACTTTTTCTTTTTCTTTTTTTTATCTTTTTATATTTGGATCAACGTTTTTTAAATTGAGCTTTTAAAGAAAAAAGTTACTTTAAGTCACAAGCCAAAAGTAGTTGTTTGGATTAACGATTGAAGTCTTCAAAAATAACTTTTTAATCGTGATTTACGGTATACGAGGTAAATATGTGAGAGAAGTGTTGTCTCAATTTACATGCATAAACACTTATAAACCTTTTAAAATTTCATGTTTTTAGCTTTTTCATTATGGAGAGAGAAAATGTTTCTATCATAAAGAGAGAAGAAATTAAATACCTTATAAAGAAAAAATAATGGGTCCCACCTTCTTTTATTGAAATAACATTTTAGTTCTTATTATAAGTTTACTTGCAGATAAAAATTTCGGTCCTACTTATATAAGTCTACTTAAAGGTTAATAATGATTGTTTTCTAATTTTATCCTTATCTATAAAAGTATCCAAAGAAAAATAAATAAATAACAAAATTTGAGGAAAATTGGGAAAAATCCCCCATTAGAAATTTAATTGGTGTAAATAACCTGATAAGTTTATATATAGGAGGAATGACAATATTTTGTTGAGGTCATTCTCACTAATTAAATTTTTAAAAAGTGACTTTTCTCCAATTTTTTTAAAATTTAAGTAATTTAGTCTTTTTCAAATTTTTCCCAACAATACATTAACTACTTTTATTTTTATTAAATTCATATCCTTTTTAGTCATTCTACATCTAAACTTAATTTTGTATTAATTATCCAAACAATTTTCAGTTTATCAAACTGACTTTTTCAAAAGTCTAAAATATAAATCATATTATATAATTTAATTTTTATCCAATCTTATATATGTCTACAAGATACAGCTCAACTTGATCTTCCTCATGGCACAACCACTCACATTTTCTCAGGATTCGATATGGACGTAAATATGCATTAAGCGCTATTTTCTGTCTTTTTTTTTTATCAAACAATTATAATCTTATCATTTTATATGCATTACGGGGTAGACTTTAAGATGTAAAAATATTTTTAATTTGCAAGTGTCATCCTGAGATTGACGGGTAATCTGATTCATTAGGGCCACCTATCTTGAAGGGGTAACACAATTAACTGGACTCCATGTATCAAATATTTTTTTTTATGCTGGTAATTATTTTTTAATGAATAATGCTAGGTGCAATATTCAACTAATAACTACCATCTAACTGCTTAAGAATCCAACAACTACAAAACTCCGAATTGATCATCTTTGAAAATTAGTCTTAAAACCATTTGGTACTACGCATACGATTGATAGTGTCATCAATGACACATTACAAAGCCTTGAAATTATAAAATAAGTCAATAATTTAAAATATTCACCTTTAACCCTAGTTTTATAATTGTACTTTGATATGACATTACAGAGAAAGCGTCCACAACTAATCATAAAGAAAACACTAGAAAATCATATCAAACATCCATTATCAGTATTTTCTTAATATAATACATATTTATTTAATTTAATAAAATTAAAAAATTAGTTGAGTTAGTTAGTATGATTTGTATTTTTTAAAACACTATACTTATCTTATTTAATTCTTTTCTTTACTCTTCTCCTTGATTATTATTAAGAGAGTATCAATATGAGTAAATTAGGAAAATATTGATAAATATGGAAACTATATCTTATATTTAAAACTAAAATTAACTTCTTAAATATATTTTATATTAAGGACAATAGTATGTATATATAGGTTACTATATCAAAATTAGTTTATATATAAAGTCTTCAATAATTTGCATCTTTGTCTGACTCAGATCTTCGTTGTCTATAGTTTTTGGTCCCTTTCATTGCAGAGTGGTCGGTTTGTTTTTTATCAATTACTACATGCGTTAATGAAAAAAGTTTAAACTTCACTATGATATGATAATTAGGTTGCACTATCATATGACTTAAAAAGAAAATTGAAATGAGTTATTTTATGCATAACTTATGAATAGTACGATTTTTTATAATTTATAAGTTAAATAAAACTAACTTATTATTAGGTCCTGCAGGTATGTGGCGAGACCTTCATTCACTGCGAGGCAAAAAAGGACCTTCATTCACTGCGTGGCAAAAAAAGACCTTCATTCACTATTTATAAATGTGTGTTTGAGTTAGTTTTTAAAGAATAATTTTTACGATTTATGAATTAAGTATATGAGAAAAATTTTATCTCGGTTTGTAGAAAAGGGTTTCTGAAACCGTTGTTTGGATATTTCCCAAACACTCACTTAATAAGTGGTATGTTTATTTATTTATTTAAAAAAAAACGATATTTCTCCACTATGATATAGAACTTGAAGAATCTCCCTAACATAAAAATATATACACCTTCGCTCCCTATTATAAATTGTTTTTTAGAGAGAATGTATGATTCTAATATTAATTACATTTTTTAAGATTGTTCTTATTTAAAATTTGATGCAATTTTCCTCTCTCACTTTTAATTTTAAGATTTAATTTATGGTTTTAAATATGGATAGATTTGACGAGTTGAGTAGTTATTTGATCATATTTAGAAGTTACTTTCAACATGTTTCTTACTCATATTTAATATACATGATCTACCCTAAGAATACAAAATCTACATAATAATAGAATAGGGCATACGTACATATAAGGTAATTTTTGTGCTGAGAGCCTAATCAAGAGTTTGGTTTATTTTCCGGTTGCTAAATAGTTATTCTAAAGGGTTGTTTGAGTTACTTCATAAACATGAACTGGGTACCTCGCACCCAAGACTGACAAGAGTTGATTAATAGAACCGAGCTAAGGCTTTATGCTTTACTAAAATAAGAAGGGTTAAGGCGCTAACCGGTGTCGAAAGTATTGCAAAAATCTCAATATAGTTTTGAAAGTTTTTTTGTCTTAATATTATCTTAAAAGTATTAAAACGTAGCAATCTCATCCTCGGTCGGTTAACATAGATGGTAATAGACATTTGCCACCTAGAAAATAACACCACTTCCTCATCCAACTCATTACAAGTTGTTGCCAAATAATTACTTCTCCCTTCCCTACACCTCCCAGTCCGGATTTGGATCCTCTCTTTTTTTCTTACGGTTTGCTCCCATCCTTTTCTCTCAAAATGCACTGTTTTAGTGTAAAATACACAGATTCCTCACTTTTTTTGTTTTAAAAAACAATATTGACCCTCCTAAAGTATTTTAACTAGACAATTCTCTAAAATATTTTTTCAAGATCCTGAAAAATTAGTTCAAGACACCTCTTCCACGAGCCGATTCTCTTTGGATGGCCCAAGTCCTCAGTTTGTTCTTCCCCGTCAACCTCGTCTTCTCCCGTGGCTGTTGCTCCACTTCTCCCGTCCACCCAAGTCCTTGTTCTTCCCCCATCAACTTCGTTTTCTCCCATCTCACCGCCCTTCCATCTCATTGTCTTCTTCTCCACACACAAAAAAAATTATACAACAATGCATCAACCAGCACAGACCAACAAGAACCGGTATATACAAATCCATGAACAAAATTTAGATAAAAGCTACAAACAAAATCAAGAGAAACGAAGGTTCCTTAGCTGCTTGAGCTTAATGAACAAAGAAGAAAAATTGGGGAAAAAATTATTGATAGAATGGGAAATCAAAAACAAAATCCACAATAATCAGATCCAGAGATTGACAAGAAAAGAAACTAAAAGCAAACCTCTATCATCTGGAATACATCCCAGAAATTCTTGCATTGGGGTGTTGAAAAGAAGGATGGAAGATGATCATCTTTGGAATAGTGATTAGAATGCTTAAAATCAGCTTTTCAATTGTGATTTACGATAAACGAGGTAAATATATAAGAGGAGTTTTATTTTGATTTACGTGAAAAACTTATAAGCAATCCAAACGTCATACCAAACATGCATTATGTCACGCCCTTATTTTAATTTTACATTTACCAGAGTATTCGCGGAAAATGATATGCGATTCGGTGGGCAACACAAGAATAGCATAAATATACTGATAATATGTGCATGATTACAGAAAATCCCCATAAAGGTTTGTACATGATACTTACAATTA
This sequence comes from Inga laurina, assembly GCA_963855925.1. Taxonomy (NCBI): domain Eukaryota; kingdom Viridiplantae; phylum Streptophyta; class Magnoliopsida; order Fabales; family Fabaceae; genus Inga; species Inga laurina. The sequence continues at coordinate 59,509,157 of OY979711.1, forward strand.
ATGTAGCCGTACAAGGCTACTATAGTGTATAAACTCATCCTAGTGAAACAGAGACTTCTTCCCTTTTTTGCTCCACCACTGCAACCCTCTCTCGTACAGTTCTCTTCTCTGATTTCCACGTACCTTCTGTATTCGTCTGTCTAAATTGTTGGTAGGGGAGGGTGAGATTCGAGAGAATCTCAGTAGGAAACAAATACCATAATGCATGCATGATAGATGCTATGTGTATGACATGTTAGCTTTAACTAGATATATATCCTATAATGACATTTCTGAATGCTCAATGTTTCATGTAACAAAACTATGATCACCGCGAAAACAGAAACAAAGCTTCATTTATCCAAATATACTCCACACAATCAAGTAAAGAAATTACATACATCACTACACAAATAGAGATATCAAATACATGCAAATAAGGTAAGTCCCTTTTGCTAAACAGAAATAATTCCTTGATCTACATGCAAACAGCTCGAGCTCCATATTCAATCCTACAATGCCAAATGTACCATTTAGACACTTCCATAGTATTTTTGGGGGTTATATAAGTTTATATTGAAAAATTATTAAAATACGCCTGGGACCCAGCCCGGCCCCACTATACCTAGTCCAGCCGTACTTTTTTCGAAATTCTAACATGGGCTATCCTGACATATTTTCGGTCAAGGAATCCATTTCCAGACTCAAAATCACCAAATTCATTATCAAATTACAATAATACCCTTGACAGCCCCGCTTTAAGGGTTTCAGAGGCGTTTTCGTAATTATGCTTTTTCAGGCTTTTCCGAAAAAGTGACCAACTGTAACCTCATCTAATTTTCCCTCCTAAACTCAATGGAATAATCAAATCATTGAAAATCAAACTCCTAGACCCTAGTTCAGCCTTGGCTCAAATACTCACAACTCCAGGGAAAATCGAGGTTTTGCAATTTCGGCTTCGTAAACGTGTTCATTTCTACTCCTAATCACTTTATTAATGATTACATTAGGTTACAAGTACCATTTGGACCCAATTTTGGCAGGATAACCTCTAGGTCAACCCATTTCTAAAAATTAAAACCAAAGACAATCCGGTGAAATTTCACCAATTAAATTGTCCACAGTAGCCAGAATAGTCGATATACAAAGGTTTGGAAGTTACCTCAAGCTCCTTCTGGCTTTTTCCTAATATGGTTGAACCCTAGCCCTTCTTAACCATGAAAATTGAGCTCCCAACACCTTAAGGAACATGAAAGAGAAGCTTAGGAGCAAAGTTATATGTATTAGGTACGGATTCATCAAAGAAATCGACCTACCATGCGAAATTTCTTCCCTTTCTCTCTCTAAAGGCTCTCAACTCTTTCTTTCTCTTTTTAGATGTTGTGTGTGTGGAAATGGGCTGGAGAAAGGAGGATAATGATGTTTAATATCATAAACTTTATGATTTTTAATTATTTATTGAATTTCCCAAATTTCGGATTTAAGGAAAATTCTAGCAGATTTTTTGTCCAATTTTGAAAAATCATAACTAATTCTAGAAAAATCGAGTTAGAGTGATTCTAAAGGTTATAGAACTCTTATTGAGTCTAGTTTCAAGGAAAAATATAGAATTTAGCCAACTGAAAGCATAAAAATCCTAGAATTTAAATCTCTGAATGCTGTTCCAGAAACTTTCCAGTTTTTTCTAGGCTAATTTCAAAAATTAATAACTTTTCTTATATAACTCTAATTGAGTCATATGACATATCAAATTAAAGTTTAGGATGTCTACTTTTACTTTGTAAAATCTCATAATTTTTGCTCATCATTTGATCATATAAAATGATATGACAAGCTCACTGCCTCATAGACAATTTCACCAGAAGCATTATTCACCTTATAATTTTCAATATTTAATTTCTATGACCATAAATATTCACCATTTTATTGAATATATTAAATAATTATAATAAATTCTTGGTAAATAAAATTTGGGGTGTTACACATTAAACCGTTTGATTAAGGGCGATATTGCTACGTTTTAATATTTCCGGAGAGACATTGAAACCAAAGAAAAACTTCCAAAGCTATATTGAGATTTCCGCAATACTTCTAGAGCCGATTTGCACTTGAACCCAAAAAAATGATAAAACTATACATTAATGTGAAAAAAATTAATGATATAACTTATGAATAAGAGAGAGAAAAATATTTTCACCATGTTCTTTGAATAAGAGCATTGGAGATCTCATAAATGGGGTGATGTTATTGTGAAGTAATGATATAAAGAATATTGAAATTATGAGGATGGGGTTGTGATTTTTGCTTTGGGAAAAGATAAGAAGAGATAGAGAGAAATGCATGCGTGGTGATTGCCTGCTTAATTAGGAAAGCCTATTTCTGATTTACACTTTGGGTTGTTCTCCTTGGTTCGCTTATATTTATCATTATTATTGATTCTTGATGCTTCATCATCATCATTCTTGTTCTTGTTCTTGTTCTTCTTGTTTTTTTTCTATACCCGCATGGATCATGCATGGACCAACCTATTGAAGTCATTTTTGCTTCAATTTCAAGCTTGTTTCTATGGAATAATTTCATTCATAAATCACACAACCTCAAAACTTTTCCTCCATCGCCCACTTTTTAGAATTTGTCCATGAAATAATAAAAATATATATAGTAGGTGAAGCATGTAAACATGCTATGGTTTTTTTAACATAGAAAATAATAACATTTCAATTAAACACTATTAGTGTTGGAATCATTAATATTAATATCCCTACCTTGTTGGTGTTATGAGAGTTATTCATTAGCAAATAGCAAGGACTACCACGCAGTAGTCAAAAAGTGTATATGAGTGGAGTTTGAATTTATTATAGATTTTAAAAGATATGCGTGTCTTAAAGATTTGTCAAGTTAAATATTTTATCCAAGATCTTTAAAATAGTTTTCTGAAAAATTCATTCCAAAATATTTCACTATTTTTTTAGAGTTGAAGTGCAAACCGACTCATAAAGCACTCACAAATACCCACCTAACAGTATAGATTGTTCGATCTCCTGGGATTAAAAAAGCCTATGAAAGTTCCAAAACCATGCAAAAATGTCACAACCATTAATGCCCATTATTTTTGTGTGGGGTCTAAACTGTTGTCTTGGTGTGAAAATGTAACTGACGTTATAATTGTTAAATTTTGTGCCTAATGTGTATTCACTAATGTAGTATATTTGCAACCTTAGCCTTTTTTAATAAAGAACTACTTTTGGTGAACAAAATGAAAAATTAATTGTAATAATGCAATATTAAGTTTTAGAACTAATTAATTATGAATGGGAAGTGGTGAAAATAAGAGAGTGGGTAACACATGGGGTGGGTGAGAAGATCAGAAGAAGACAAAGGCGATGGATGGTCCAAAGTGAGGGATAATGGTGGTCCCAAAGGAGGAACAGACAGTGCCGATCCAAAAAAAAAAAAGGAGGAACAGACAGGGAAAGAAGAGCGTGAATAGCACGAGCAGAGAGGGAGAGTGGGGGTTGAGGTAGGGGACACTTAAGTGGCTCTAACTCAGTGACTTGTTTTGCTAACAAACAAAGAAAACAATCATAGAGAAGGAACGGTGTCTCTCTCCAATAATAATGTCTCACTCTCTCTCTCCATTAATAATTCCCTCACTTCCCAACACTTTTGTCTCCCTCCGTACACTACACAACCTGCCTCTTCTACTGTTCCCCGTTCATTCTTCTGTTTGTATGCCAAAAAACCTATAATTCTATTTTTTTAAAAAAATGTTTTTCTATATTAATATTCCACTATGTGTTTAAATATAGGAAAAATTGTGAAAAAATCTCTCATTAACAACTTATTTACTAGATGGGACATTCAGTTGTAAATTATCTTTCGCGTGTGCAGAATATCTTTCCTGGTGTGCAGATGATCTTCCCTGTGTGTAAAATTCTTCCCTATATGTGTGCAAAAAGCTTCCCTACATATGCAAAAATCTTCTCTACGTGTGCACAAATCTTTCCTCTATGTGCAGATATCTTCCGATGTCTCATTTAACAAATAAGTTGCCAATGAAATCTTTTTTAACAATTCTTCCTTAAATATAAGTCACTGATTAGAAAAAAAAAATTGATCTAAAATATAAGTATTTGTAAGATAATTAATTATATTTTATTAATTTTACTTCTATTTAATTTCTATTGGAAAGAAAGAAATAAAAGAGAGATGTGTCAAAATCATTTGTAAAGTGGAAAGACACAAAATATTTAATAAGAGCAAATGTAAAAAATTTTATCAATTTAATTAATACATTCTCTAATATGTGAGAATGATATATAAGTGACTTATATTTAGATATAGATTATTACACTCTGAACCTTAAACGTAAGCTACTCCAAGTTTACTATCAAGTATAAGTCGTTTGAAGGGCTATTAACCATCGTTTTTAATTTTTATTGGAAAGGGACAGAGAAGAAAAGGGTAAGAATGATTTTGTTAGTGTTGGAAGAAAAAATTATAACAATAGCAAATTTGGAAAAATTTATCCCTTTGAACCTTTGGGACACATATATGATTATTTGGTACATGATAATGAGTTATAAATAACTTATAACAAAGATCGAAGTGGCACCCATCCAGTCTTATTTATGCAAGTTACTTCTAATAAGGTTGAATGGAATCAAAAAAAACTTTGAAGGTCCTTAATCTTCCCTTAAAAATTCAATGACTTCACATCTTTATAATATTTATTATACATTATACCATACCACGTGAGAACAAACTCTATACATTAATAAATAAATGATAAAATTAAAATTTAACAATGTGACTTATGTATATGGCAAAAAAATACTCTCAATTAACCTTATGATTAAATAGGAACAAGGGCCTCTCCATCTTCTTTACCGTCCACTTCCGTCCACTTCTTTATTTACACTGTTAGATCTAAATCTGATGGTTGAGATTTAATATCCTATAAAAATACTATTATAATATTAAATTAAAAAAATGTAAATAAATAAATTTGAATCGTTAAATTTAATCTAAATCATTCATATATTTATACTTTTATTAAAGTAATCTATACTAACAAGTTGTTGGTTGGAATGATAAGCAATCTCACTCTATAATGAGGAGAATACAAGTTTGAATTTTGGGAAGCGGGTTTATTGGGAGAGACAAAAATCCTTTGCTTTCTAAGCTTTGAAAGGGGAAACCCTTCATCAAATAACAAAAAAGAAAGTAATCTATATATTCTTTTTAATTTTTTATAAGATACTAAATCTCAACCATCATAGTTGATTTAACTGTTTAAATAAAGAAGTGGGGGGAAGTGGATGATAAAGGAAATGAAGAAACCTCTTCCCCAATTAAATAGGACCATGTATATGAGTATTAAGATTGAGCTAACAATAGCCTTATATATATATATATATATATATATTAATTTAACGTAACAGACATGGGAGGTTTTCGATTCTTAGGCATGAAACTAATGATACAATGTAATTATAAGTGGAATCCAACATGCGATCTCTCATTCATTACCATCCATTTATAGAAGAACTTTCATTTGATATATATTGCATTGAACTTGACGCATATGTTGGACGTGTTATGCTTTGATGAAATGCAAACATTTAGAATACAAATGATTGGCATGTTTTTTTATAAAAATACTGAATTCCATGGTGATGTTTATAACACAAGTAATCTCTTTATATGTTACCATAATTATTTAAAATTGGTTATTTTGGTTGTTTTCTGTCTCTATATTAATTAATCATTGTTGGCCGGATATAATTCCTTAATTATTGTTGAGCAGTGTGAACTTTCTAGACTTTTTATACTAATATTTAAAGTACATGCGTCTCGTGTATTGTAGGGAGTATAAAAGTTAGCTAGGTTGCTTATTTTAGCTTTAAATCATGCTATATATAGATACGATACTAATTTTATATATCCATTATACATTCATGATTACAAAAATCTAATTAGAATTTGGCGAAGTTATTTGGACGAATTTGTATTATTGACCTATTTTATAATTTCAACTTTGCTGGGTCGTTGATGGAGCAGCATATATATAATTAAAGAGATTTTCTTTAAAAAAATTGGAACTGATTTTCAATCACCATCGGGTGAGTATCTAACTCAAAACTTGATGAATAATCAAATTATTCTTGCAAATGACGTTCCACCCTAAGAAAATTTAATTTAATCGAATAATTGTACGTTGTGAAACTTAGAATAAATAAATAGGAGGATCTATATATGATGCCATTATCCTAATTGAAAGTCTCATTTTTTTATGTTATGGACATCAACATAATATTATAAAATTTATAATAATTAGATTAAAAAATTATATCACTTACGCTACAAGTACTTAAGTATTCAAAGAATGAAAGATGAAATATGTTGTGCCAGTTTAAAAAAGTATGAGCTGCTGTGACTATGATTTTATTTATAAACTTTGAAAACCATCTATTCATGAAAGCACGAGTTAATTAAATAATATCAACATATATATACAATTGGATGCTTGATTTTGACCTATTTTTATAACACAAATCGAAATTTTTGAACCTAATATATATCTGCATGCATGCACAATAATGCATGTTATATTGATGATAAAATGTATGTCGGTAACATTTATATAAGTTCGTTACTTGAGGCGTTGTATAATGTTCAGGGAATAATTAAGCATGACTCATAAATAAAGTCAAGGATCATTTGCTACTAATAAATAAATTATTTTTTGATATTGTAATTAGTTTCAACAACCCCTTATAATTAAATCTATCTAGCCAGTACATATATCCATTATTATTACTATTATTTATTTATTTATTTAATGTCAAGATACCCGCAATGAACCCTCAAAACAGATTATTCCATGCAAGCATTTTTAGTCCGCTCGTATGATTGGATCTCATAGAAAAATAAGCATGGATGTCAAAATTGACTAGTTTATAATAAAAAGGGCGCTCCAAATTTTATTGTATTTTTATTTTGAAAAATTATTCTTTCATATATGAACAAAATATGAATTAAAGATAGCTCTCTTATTGTCAATTTAAGATAAAAATTTTAAATAAGAAATTTAAACATTCCAAAAACTTAATATTAGTAGGTTATAGACTGTATGTTTCAAATTCTGGGTCATGAAAATTTGCTGATGTTTATAGCGGCATCTCAACTGGACTGTTTAACTCTCAGGAAAAAAAAAAAAAAAGAGAATAAATAAATAAATGAGCCTTTAGGTTTTTTTCCCAACAAATGAGCCTTTAGTTCAACCATAGCCTCCACTGATATACATGAAATTTTATTATACAAAAAGGCACTTACATACATGATCTTTTTTTAAAAAAAATAAAATTAGTGATAACAAACAAATTAAGGCTAAAGCATTTTAATTATATTATTTTACTATATAGTATGTTTAATTTAATTTCTCTGATTATATGTGCATATTGGACTAATCAATAATTAAGAACTTCGCTGGCTTTCAATTAGCCTAATTGACTAATTGCACCATATATATATATGGTCACTTTCGTGGCAAAGTGGTCGGTTTGTCTTCATTAATTAGGTGTTGACAAAACTGGCCAGTGATAAGCTGGATCAGATATAATTAACATGATCTCACACTTATAATTAATCATCTGAACTTGTTATAGATTAGAAGACAACATTTGTTATACAAAAGTTGTAGACTTTTTCCATTTCCTTCTGTAATTTAAAACTAAAAAAAGATGTAGTGCTCGTTCGGTATAGTTTATTTTTAGGCAATAAATGCTTATAAATCGTGATTCATAGTATACGAAGTAAGTATGTGAGAAGAGTTTTATCTCGACTTACGTAATAAGTGTTTATTTCCCAGAAATAAGCTATTCCAAACACTCATGTACACTTCACTAATAAACACTTATCCACACTACTACAAACAGGGGTTTTAACATTGCTATTTTAACACTTTTAACGTCTAAAAATAGAGGGACGTCTATGTGAGAGACGTAGTAAAGTGGGACTTTATACATCCCCAAAACAAATGGATGTCTAAAGTGGGACTTTAGACGTCCCAATTTTAAATTTGGGACATCAAAGTCACTGTATAGGGACTTTAGATGTCCATTTTTTAAAATTGGGACGTCTAAAGTCACACTTTGGGCATCCTTTTTTCCATTTGGAACATTAAAATGTTTTATTTTTTTTAAAATGATTATTTATATTTTTTATTACCCAGCAAATTAAAATTGCAGAAACAGAATTGAAGATGGATTCATAAACCATAAAATGTCCCTTACAAAATGGTAAGGACATCTAGCACTGCAATCTTGTTACTATATATATATATATATATATATGTATATGTATATGTATATGTATATGTACAATAACAACAACTCATACAACCTAATATTATATACGTATAACAACAACTAGAAAGTGTCAAAATGTTTGTCACCACACAACTACAAACTAATTGTTGTTCATTTCATCAAAATAAATATACATATGTATTTCCCTCGATTTCCAAGCTCCAAACGTATAAAACAAAAACATTATTTGTATTGCATAACTACTAACAACTAGTTTATAATTCTCGCAAAAAAAAAAATAATCAAGGGAAAAACACTCCAATAACTAGAACCATGTAAATAAATTGAAAGCATTATAATAATTTCACATTGCAAGTTTAACTTAATTCTTCATGTAAATTTATATTTAAAAAAAAACAAACCTGATGAAAGTAGGGGAGAGGGCAGCCAACGGTGTCTATGTGCTTCCAAGGTGAAGATAAGACGTTGGAGGAGTTGTGTATGTACGATGAAGAGGAGAGGTACGCCGAAGGCTGAAAGCAAAGAAGAAGGTGGGAGGTCTATGTCGGAGGGTGGAGGGGGCAAAAAAGGTGAAGGAGGTCTACACCGGAGGGTGAGAGCAAAGAAGGTGATGTGAGAATTGAAGGAGGTGGAGGAAAAGGGAATGAAGAAAAAGAAGATTGAGGAAGACGAAGTATTATGAAGAAAAAGGAATAATGAAAAAACTTACCCATATTGTAGAGAAGACAAAGTCACGGGAATGAAAGAAAAAAGGAAATGAAGAAAAAAGGGAAGAAAAGTCATGGGGGATGGGAAAGATGGAAAATGAGGGATGAGTTTCTGATATAGGAATAAAGAAAAGGGAAGAAAAGTCTCATGCATGTTAGAATTTCTGACATGCCTTTAGGAGTCCCAAAAAAATTTGGCACACCTAAAGTAAGACTTTAGGCCTCCCAAATCCCATTTGGAACGCCTAAAGTAAGTCAAATTTTTTTTAGTTTATTTTTTTGGCCCCAGTGGAAATCTTCAGGCGTCCCAAATAAAATTTGGGACGTCTAAACTCTATTTTAGGCATCCTAATTCAAATTTAGGATGTCTAATATTATAATTTCACTACTTTATTTACAGAAATGCCACATCTCTATGTTTTAACTTCTCTTTTTAAAAAAGGAATGTCTATTAGAGTAGTAATATCTTCCATATATAGTAGTGCCAGTCATCTTAAACAATTTTTTTTCCCTTTCACTTCGATTCCTTTCTTTATGCCGTGTGACTTCTGATTCGTTATAGACTTATAGTAGTTATAAATTATTATGATAATGTACACAACTTGCACGTTAATATATATGTATACCTCAGTTTCCAGTAGTTTTTCATTTTGTTGTATTTTTTTTATAGTTAATATTTGATCATGCCGTAATTAGAAAACAGAGCACTTCTAATTAATTAAGGACATAAGATGTTACAGAGTATGCCTTTTAATTAAAGAGTTCTACAAACGACATGTGAAGCACTTTTAGTCAACTATACCTCTAGAATTAAGGTTACTGAGTATTAGAGCCGTCAAAACGGGTCCAACCCGTGGCCCGCGGGTTGGCCCGCAATTTTTTTTATATATATAATAATTTCACAATATTTATAGGTTGTTCACTCCTATCTTGATACTTCCCAATTCAAAGAGAAAAAATCTTAGCATCTTCCCTTATTTTTTAAACAAAATTATTATATTTTGATTGTTTGAGAATGAATTTATATTTTACTTATAAACTTTGACAAATTTAATAATTTTATCTCTTAAATTGTGAATTATGTTTTTAAATTTTTATAAGAGGAATAATTGATGTTAGAAAAATAAATTTAATAATTCATATATGTGTGTCTCGTATTTTAGACTACCTTCAAAAAATAGGATTTTTTTTTGAAAAAAATATGCGGGCCCGCGAGCTGGCCTGCAACCCGCACACTACTGGTTAGGGTTGGCAAAATGCCAACCTGCAAAAGTGCGGGCCGCACGGGCCCGACCCGCGTGGCCCGTGGGTTGGTGCGGGCCAGCCCGCAAACCGCGGGCTGGCCCGTTTTGACAGCTCTACTGAGTATATTAATTATTAGAAAAAATGATAGAAAAATACAATTTGAAGTGTAAAAAAAATGTTTATTAAATTAACAAAAGGCCAAATATGTGATTTGATATGAATATAAGATTTTGAAGTTAGGGTGTTGACAACTTAAATATAGGCAATAAAAACCAAGGTTCATGAACCCGGACCGGGCATTGAACCGGTCGGGGTGCTGGGTCAAGGGTCAGTGGGTCAGACCGGGATCAATTAAAAATATATATATAATTTAAATATTCATCCATACCATTTAAAAAACTACATAAGAGTTTTTTTCTAACCAATAGTCCAATATAACCTTCTAAACCTAATACCCACAAAAATATTGTTAAGTACATAAGAATTTTTCTCCAACTAATGCCAAAAATATTCCATGATCCTTTTAACACTCATTGAAAATTAAAAAATTTTAGGAAAATAATTTTTCTAAAAAAAAAAGTAAGAAAAATGTCATTTGAAGCTTAAAAAAGCAAATTTTTTTTATATAAAAAAAAAGAGGCAACCCGTGAACCGGCCGGGTTGCACCGGTTCACCCCGGGTTGATCAGGTCAACCCCGGGTCGGAACAGTGCCGGTCTACTAGTTGAACTGGACCGGTCAGTTGGCCGGTTCGCCGGTTTCCGATCCGAACCGGCCGATCCGGTCCGGTTTCATGAACAATGATAAAAACTTAAGAATAAAAATTAGCAACTTGGATTTCTATACACAATGATAACTTAAAGAGTTTAAGCTGTCAATTTCTATATCCTAATTGTTAATTTCTATATTCAAGTTAATTATCAACATTCAAACTTTAAAATTTCATATTCCTACCAGATCATTTATTTGTCCTTTTACTAATTAATTGAGTAAACATTTTGGGGTTTTTATAATTTAAATGATATTTTTCTGTCATTTTTTCTAACTATTCTCTTAAATTATACTTTCTTCAATTTTATTTATAAGACACATTTTTCTGATCCTCAATACAAAACTATTTATAACTTATTTTGAAAAATATCTTTATTATTTCACTATAAATTCAAACAATGATTTTTTTTTTAATTTTTTATAACTTAATCAAGAGTAATTGTAAAAAATTACAAATTTTTTAACATTAAGTCATTTTAATTAATTTCTTTAACTTATAAAATAGCTAACAATTCCTTATAAGTTATAATGATAAGGATATTATTATATCCAGAATGTTTGCGTTAAAGATAAAACAATTAATATAGAATATGAGGTCTGTGTTTAAAAATGTGAGCAAATCACACTATTTACTCAAGTGATTTTAACTACATCTAAAAATTATCTCAGAAAAATGGGTGGACAATAATTTTTGGAATAATATATCTCTCCAACAGAATCACTTTAAGTTCAAAATAATTTTAGAGTCGTCGCGAAATGTATCTTTTTTTTAGTGATACCATATCACCCAATGATCCATCAGCCTCTTGTATGAAAATTAAACATCTTATTTAATTTTAATTTTAAAATGAATAGTGGTGGTTAAAACCGTTTAAGGAGACGTTTATATTTTGAGCGGTTACAAACTTCTAATATTTAAATAAAAGTTAAATAATATTCATCTAGTCCTTTACTTAATTAGTAGAGAATTTTGTAGTTCAAAATGTTTGTACGTATTTAAATTGACTGTAATAATAAAAAAGATGGCTCCATTTAACTTGTTAGCAAAATTTTCAAACCAATCAAATCGCACATTGATTGCGTCAACCAACAACAACGCGAAGCGTTGACTTTAGCTTTCCCCCTATATCAATACAATCGAGTTAACAACTGCAAAAAGTCAAATATAATGTTCTTGAAAAAAAGTAAAATACTGAGGAAGGTTAAGCCTTTATCAGACGTAAAAAAATTGTTGGACTCCATTATTTAATTAAGATTATTAGTCAAAGTTGAGGCTTTTTTTTTTTTTCCTTTTGTCTACTTCAGGGAAAACCATATACAATAACATCCATATCTGTCGGTATAACACGAGGGATTGGGTTGCGTGTGATATTTGGGTTAAGTTTTGTATGAATGATAATGATATGAGATTTGGATTGTTCAATATTAGGGTGAATGAATCAAATTATTTTTACGTAAAAATTTTATTATTTTTAAAAAGGTAGTGGTTAGAAGATTTTTTTTTTTAATAATTTGCATATTTAAAATAAAAAGTATATATTAAAAAATAATAAAACATAAAACATGTTATACTTGTTTTGTTTTTTCAACATATAACCGAAAATATATTTTTAAATATGCCTTTTATTCTTTTATTTTTCAAAACGAAAAACTATTTTGAAAATCAAAACCAAACAAACCCTTTATTTCTCCTGAGGAAGCGTGGGGGTTTAACCACTGTAAATAGGGGGGGAAACCCTGTAAATAGGAAAAAAAATGTCAGAAAAGCTATCTCAAATTGAACCTTTTGTTTTCTTTTTGGGGCATATATCTCTAATTGAACTAAATAACTTAAATTAGCCAAATGATAGACCAAATTGTTATACTAAATAACATAATAAAATATGGATAATTCAATTTTATCATGCATGATCCAAATCTCGAGCTAAACACCCCAAGCGTGTAATCAATCATTCTCTCCCACCATAGTCAGGTGCCCGACGTGAGTTGGATCCGGATATAGTCGGGGCAAAGCTCCGATGAACCGGATGGGCAACCAAAAAAAAAAAAAATTCTCTCCCATATTTAATATAGGATATATTTAAGAAGTTAATCTTGGTTTTAAATATAAAATAGGATTAATGTGCAAATTTACCCAGAAGTTTTTGCTAAAGAGCAATGTTACCCCATAAGTTTTGTAAGGTTCAATATTACCATGGAAGTGTTAAAATGGAGCAATGTTACCCTTTTCGTTTGAAAAATTAACAGTCAACGTCAATTTTTTAACAGTTCATATTAGTTTTTTAAAGGTATGCAGCAACATTGTTATATTTTGAAACTTTTGGGATGATATTGAGCCTGAAAAAACTTTCAGGGCAACATTGCTCCTCAGCGAAAACTTCTGGGGCAAATTTTTACCCCAACGCTATGAGACATAATTTTTATATTTATTAATTATTTTTCCTAATTTACTCCTATTGATGTTTCCTCAACAATAATCAAGAGAGAGAGGGAAGGAGAAAATTAAGGAAGATAACTCGTGTGTTTTAGAGAATATATGTCATATAAATTAATTTAACTAACCTTAAGCTAGTTAAATTAAGTAAATATGTGACATGAGAGAGTATTGTTTTTGTTTGCCATGGCTTGAGTTTTGAATGATAGAAAAATGGAAAAATGACACCAATGTCCCAATCAATAATAATAATATTAAAAAAGTTTCATAACTTGTTAATAGTTATTTTTTATTTGTTATTGATAAAGTTATTAGACTTTTCTGATATTATTTTTTTTAGTTGAGATTTTAGTGTTATTTTCCTAAAAAAAATGGGCTCAATCGCTGATTATTACTGTGGCAAGAATACTATTAAGTGAGTGTTTGGGAAACATCCAAACCATGGTTTCAGAAGCTATTTTTATTAAGTCGAAATAAAATATTTTTCACATACTTATCTCATATATCTTACAAACTATTCTAAAAAATTAATCCAAACATACACTAAGCCTAAGCTTAACAACAATGACCTCTAATTAAATTGGAGTAATAATATGTAGGAATAAAAAGAACAGTTTATACGTTTGTACATAGCGAAGAATTCCTTTGCTAATGTTCCGAAAATCGCGTGGACAATCTGCATTTGGTTATAGGCTGGGCTTTTGCATGATGAATGTAATGTAAGGAATATGAGAGAATCCCGAGGAGAAGATTCACTTGATCACCTCAATTTCCTTGTCCCACGCGCTCGCTCATGTCCCTTTCTGTGGGCCCCGAAATCCACTCTCCTATTAAATCCAGTTTTATTTTTTTTCAAGTCCGCGAAGGAACAATACACATACACAGAGCGAGAGATTTTAGTGGTGGGCCGGTGGCAATAGCAAATATTATATATAGATGTTTTGCTGTTGGCATTGAAGTTCAAGTCCTTTTTCTTTTTTTGGGTTCTAGATTATTGTGGAGGGCAAAAGACAAAGCTGCATTCTCTTCTTTTCCGCTTTTTTCTTTGCTTTTTTGCTTCTTTGCTTCTTTGGATTCTGGATTGCCCATCTATCTGAGTGTGAGAATTTTCTTAGTGGCTTGCACGTTTATGGACTTTCATGTGCGGTGAAGTTCTTTGGTTATTCATTAGTGCTGGTAGGTAAGTAGTACAGACTAGTCTCCACTCAAATGTATCTGTATGGTATCTGAGAGAATGATACTAAAGTTTTGAACTTTCTTTTCCCCTTTTGGTTTTTACTCTTGCTCTGGCTTCAATAATCTTACTAGCTTTTGTGGGTTTTATCGTTTGATGAGTATCCTATACTACTATTTCTAGTTTCTCTGTTTTTAGTTGCTGGGAACATCATACAAATTTTGATTCTTGTGTTGGTTCTCTTACTATGGTTTAATGAGCTTGATGTTTCTTTTCCATTGGGTCTTGTTTAATTCATAGTAACCGAACCTACTGTATAAGCTTCTGTCATCTGATCATGTGAGTGATTTAATTCTTTCAGGCTCCTCTGTGGCTCAAGTTTTGTGAGAGTTTATTTGGGAAATTGTTTGAATGACAAGAAATGTGAAATCCTTTGACACTTCAAGTCGTTAATTGATAATCACAGGACGGCTTTTTTCGTTTATTTTCTCATAATCTTGAGCTGGGGACAAGCTATGGTGGTATTTCTGCTTCTTGGTGCAACAGGACCACCTATTAAAAGAAGAAAGGGTTTAAGGATCAAGCAAGCTGGTAGAGGTTCATATAGGGGAAGCTAGTTGCAGTTTTCAAGTTTCTGCTAATAATATTTTTTGTCTCTTGAAAGATCATTCAAACATGGAAGCCACTTCTATGATGAAGTTGCTGAAGAGCTTCTGTGACTACTCACACTGGAATTATGCTGTATTTTGGAAGCTTAACCACCATTTTCCATTGTAAGATCTTTCTGGCTGATTATTGAGACGCGTCTTTGTGCTTCATTTACTGTTTTAGTGGAAATTCAGTTGAATTCGTCTTGGAATGACATTTCCTATTCCTTTAAATAAATATATTTTAAGATTTTTTTTTTTCCTTTTTCAATCTGAACCTTTTAGTGGAAAGTTACTGATTGTAGTAAGAGCTGATCAGTGTACAAGATCACTTCAGTTATAATGTTGCTTCAAGGTCACTTTGTAAATCTAGTCTCTCTACAAAAACTGCTTTGATATAAGAAGCATGGACACAGAATTAGACATTAAAATTAACTTTTCCGATGGGAAAATTAACTTGTTAGTTGTAATTTGTTGTTGCATTTGTTCATTAAAACCCTGGGTCATACGAGTCATCTTCAACAGTAGCTTTTTTGTTTGTCGATGTATTTTGTTTGACACAATTTAACTCAAGGTCAAAATCCTTTTTAGTCAGATTGGAAGCCAGCTGCATTAGAATTAGAAAGTATTAATCTAATATATATAACTGGCATAAGTTTTCTGATGTTGCATCAACTAATAAACAAAGATTTTAAATTTTTACATATGATGTCTTTGACACAACTTGTTATTCCAAGGACTTTGACTTGGGAAGACGGATACTATGTTGATTTGAAAACCAGTGAGGCTGTGGAAACTACGTGGACGGAGGCGGCTTCTTCAAGTTGTGGAAGTACCCATAGTTCTGTAGAGAATTCTGTTAGATTACTCATGACTGAAATGTCTCATCAGAAGTACATATTGGGAGAAGGGTAAAAGCGTATGCTCTATATAGTAGTAATCATGAACCATGTATTTATTAATATTTTTTCATATACTATTGATGTACATAGATATATGTGTAAAGAGAATGGCTCATCAGAAATATGAGAATATATATGATTGAAAAATTCTAAGCAGATGAATCTCGAATGAGGCGAGAATTTCATGAAGTTGGACTTGGAAGGTTCAGTGTTTTTTCTGTCCATCTGATTGAACCATCAGGATTGAAATTGTAGTCATACGCATTCCATCAAAATATTGAAGCAGTGGACTGCATAATGCTTCCTTTTTGCACTGTAATTAAAAATATCACCTATCGAGGCTCTGTTAGGAAATAATAGGCAGCTATATATATTGCTTGTACTCATGCAAACCGGAAAAAAAATTCTGTTTTATGACAGTGAAAGTAACTGAAAGCTCACAATAGCCATACTTGTGATTACTTTGTCAGGGTCCTTGGCAAAATAGCTCTTATCGGGGATCATTGTTGGATTTTAATTGAAGATATTCTGTCTGGTAAATTCCAGACTAAGTTGATGAATGAGGTGAGATTCTAATGATATCAAGTCCTACATGAAACTACAGAGTATTGCTATTAAATATTTTTTCCTTAATTATATTATATGCCTAATCTTTTCCTCGTGCAGTGTCCACATGAATGGCTTCTTCAATTTGCATCAGCTATCAAGGTACTAATTTCTAGTCTTGATCATTTTTCTTTTTTCTTTTTTTATCTTTTACTTCATACTTCGTATAACAGTGAAAGGTCTGATTTCCAGATCTAATGTCTGGATGAATGATTCAGCATTTCACATGTGTGCTACTTAACTCACTATCCAACTCAGCTGATGCATAATTGCCTACTTGAAGAAACATCAATTTACATGCCATTTTCATAAAGATGTAATAGTTTATAAATAACAATCCTTTTTTCCCTTTCAAATCATTTTTCAGACTATTGTACTGGTACCAGTTCTTCCACAAGGAGTTCTGCAATTTGGCTCATTCAAAGCGGTGTGTATTTGTTCATTACTTACATCATGTCATAGCAGCACACATTGAATGAGAATATCTAAATCTTATTGTACTTTGTATTATACCTAAGTCTTTCCTTTTTGATCTCTCTCTCTCTATATATATATCAGCATGCGAATATGGCCAAGTCAGCAAAGTTAGTTTACTATCATCATCAATTAGTGCATTTCAGCATGTTTAAAAGTGTGCAATATCTCTTGGCTGAAATGAGCATGTGTCAAATTCTATATGCTTTATGTTTTTGTCTGTGTTTGCTTACGTGGATCTCTTGTTTCCTGTCAAGATTTTAGGTTGCTGAAGACCTGGCATTTGTTGCCAATGTCAAGGAGAAGTTCAATTTCGTTCATCGTGTAACGGCAAATACTGTGACTTTGAGCTCGGATGAAGATATTCAGGATTGGTCTTTCTCAGCTCTAACAGATTGCCCTCTGGTTAATTCAGATGTATCATCTGTTACAAATAATATCCTGACACATGAACTTTTTGGTGGCAATTCTCTTGATATAAATGAATTGAGGTTAAATGCAACCGTCCCATTGTTTGTTCCGGTTGAAGGTTCAATGCCCAGGGAAAATGAGACCAAAGTCAAATTTAACCAAATGGAAGAAGTAATAGAGACTTGTTCTCCATGGCTCAATAATGTGGGAATATTTGGAGAGACATCTGAAGGACTATTTTCTTATTCTCATAAGGATATATCGGAACAATTTGGAGGCACTGGCACTGATTTTGAAGATTGTAATATGGTTAACAGTTTCTGCAGTTTTCCATCGGATTCTGAATTACACAAAGCACTAGGAACTGTTGCTAATAGGCAACCTTCTGAACCTGAGTCAGAAAATTTCTCTACATACAGTACTAGCTTCACGTTGATATCTAGTGAAAAAGAGCATGATCAAATTACGGGTTTACAATTTTCCCTCAGACACAAATCAGAATATCTTTTGGATGCAGTGGTAGGCAATTTACGCAGTTCCTCTGATGATTCTTCATCGACTTTGCCAACTGTATTAACTGCTTCCATTCAGCCACAAAATCATTACGAGGGAAGCAATTTGACATTAAATAATTCTGATTCAAGTAGCCATCTTACATCTGCTTTTGGGGCGAACAACATAGATGATTGTACTGATCTTCTTACATTGGCATCTTTGGATGACAATTCAAGCTTATTGCTTGATGGGACACAGCAAGAATCTGTTCATTTTCATAAGCAGCCCAAGAGTGGAACAAAACTCTCTAGTATTGGCAAGAAGAGAGCGCGTGCAGGAAATATGCCAAGGCCAAGGCCAAGGCCAAGGGACAGACAGTTGATTATGGATCGTATGAAGGAGCTGAGAGAACTTGTCCCAGATGGTGCCAAGGTAAGTTGATATTTCTCCAGGACCAAAGCTGAACATCTTAGAGTTTCTATGGAAGCTTTCTAATTTTGTATTTGTTGTTCTATGATTTGCAGTGTAGCATTGACAACCTCTTAGATCGAACCATAAGGCACATGCTGTACTTGAGAGAAATAACAAATCAGGCTGAGAAATTGAAAAAATTTGACAATCAAGAGGTACAGTTGACCTTATAAATTAAAGATGCGTGGCCCTATCTTTCATTCCAATCAGGCTACATGTATAAATCAAATTCACCACTTCGAAAGAGCTGCAAACTTAAACTCATGACCCCTTATGATTCACTTTATCTTAGAATCCCTGCTGAAGTTGATAGAACTTTACACTCTCATCTCCAGTTTTAGATGACATGAGAACCTCCATTTTTGGAAGGTTTTCACAAGCCTTAACTTGGCATTTTGTTGATTTGTGCTGCACTGAATCAGGCTCTCTTGGGAGTTTTCTAGGAGGGAAAAATGCATGATTTTTTTTTTTTTTTTTTTGCCAAGAAAAAATGCATGATTTATTCATTAACAAAATTGAAACTTTGGGACAGGAGAAGCAGCTATATAAAATCTAGGCAGGACTGCTTTATGTATAGGCTGCTGACATTGGACAATCTGACTTGATGTAGGTAACAGAGTTCAAGAAGCAGAAAATCAATGGCAATCATACTGGGAGGAGCTGCGCAATAGACTTTGGCAGTGAACTCCAAGTATGCCCCATAGTTATAGAAGATCTTGAATGTCCAGGTCACATGCTTATAGAGGTATTCTTAAACAGACACTCGCTTGCACGCAATCTTTGCGCTAATTAATGATGACTTCTCAAATTTACCAGACCAGCAGAACATGAAGTGAATGTTTAATGAATGGCTTTCTGCTTTTGTTGCAGGTGATATGTAGTGAGCATGGACTTTTCTTGGAGATTGCCCAAGCGATTCGACAGTTGGAACTTACCATATTGAAAGGTGTTTTAGATAGCAGTTCAAGCACTTCCTGGGCCCGTTTCATTGTTGAGGTATAAATGTATAATACTTCCCTGCTGAGTTTGATTAAATGCAAGATTTTTAGGTAGATGTGGTTAATCATTATTCATGGGTTTCACTGAATGGAACTTAGCTTCTGAGATATGGTTTTCTTTGAATGGATCAGGTTCCTAGAGGTTTTCACAGAATGGATGTTCTTTGTCCTCTGCTTCATCTTTTGCAAACTGGAACAAGCCATGTCTCAAATATAATTTGACCTATTCATCTTCATATGGCAGAGATATTGTAGCAGATTGTACTTGTATCATGTACTTAATCCAGTGTGTGTGATTGTGCTACTCTTAATTGTTGCTTAATTCTTGACAAGCACATTGGAAATAAATAGTCCAAGTGTTACTGGTTGGGATCCAAGCAAAGGTGAAAAAACTTATTCCATATTGTTGAGGTGGAAGTATTGATTGTGCTTTCGTATGTTTGGATTAGTTTTTGAAGAATAGTTTTTATGATTAATGAAGTAAGTATGTAAGAGGGGTTTTATCTCAGCTCGCGGAAAAGGGTTTTTAAAATCATAATTTCAGAGTTGCCCAAACACGTATATGCTCTGCATGGAGAACATTCTTGGTTGATGAGGTTGAGCAGATCGTTAATGTCTGTGTCAATGTTTTAATTATTAGCTTCGTTGAAGTCTTGACGGGTCTAGATTTTGTATATTATGATTATAGCAAGGTTGGATGTCTTTCCATCAGGACAGTTTATATATTCCATCTTGTCCCTCCTATAGGGCAACTTCTAGAAGGTGGAACATTTACTATTTTAAGGAGTATTAAATATTTTCTCCAAAATATGCTCATATTAATAACAATGCAAGAGATATTAGAAATTAATAAAATGATGTTAGAGGTTTTTTCTTTTTGCGCTAATGATATGATGTTAGAGTTTAATCTAGTTAATAAAGGATAATACTGCAAATCACTTGAGTTTTATAATAAATTTGATGCTTTTAATTATTTTTGTGTAAATTAATTATAAGTGATCTATATTAGGGGGGAGTATGATTCTTCTTATTCTGGAATAATTTGGAGATAGTCAACAAAATTCTTGTTGCTAATTGATTTTGATCTTAGTGAAAAGGGCTTTGATTGCTTAAACACGAGGTCTCTGATTTAATTTGATGTGAATGCAAAAATGTCAACCATCAACTGGATGTGGAATATTACTCAATCAAATAACAACATGAAAAAACAAAATTTCTCGTTATTTATAGTTTCGTTCCTTCATTAAATGCAGAGCTCTTAATTGATCAAGGTAAAATTCAGTCTTCCTCTTTACCACTAGGTTAAATCAAATTTAGGTGAAGCTATCATCAAGAGATTCTCATATTATGAACAAACAAAAACAACTCAAGAAGGCCACCTTCGGTTCACCAATCGACAAGTGACGAAATCTGCTTTGAGGGAAAAAAAACTCTCATTTAATTGTTTATAACTTAAGTTTGACGTTTTTTTTTTTCAAGTTTTTATTTTTTTTTAAAGACAACCCCTAAGGTTAAGATCTTATAATTAATGACTAATTATTTTTAAATGATTAATATAATTTTTTATCCCTCAAATTTACCCTCATTTTGGTTTTAGTCCCTCAAGTTTAAAACAAAAGATTTTAGACTCTCAAGTTTCATTCCATTTAAAACATTAACCCTCATAATTCAATAAAAACTTGGACTATTTTATGTCTAGAGAGACCAAATCAATAATTTAAAACTTGAGGGATTAAAATCAAAATAAAGATAAACTTAAGGAAATAAAAATCACATTAACCAAGTGTTTTGAAACCCAGACCGGACCGCCCGGGAAACCAATCCGATCCGGTTCAGCAATTTTTTTTTTAAAATCGATTTTTTAAATTTTGTTTTTTAAAATTTTATATTAATAAGCTTAAAATCTACAATTTCTCACAGGTTTGGTCCCGAATTAGCTCCAGTTTGACTCCGATCTGATCCACTGACTCTCAATCCAGTACCCCGATCGGTTCAGTAACCGGTCTGGGTTTCAGAACCTTACATTAACCCCTTTCTCAAAAAAAAAAAAAAAAAAAAAAGGCAAACGTTCCAAATTAAATCCAAACACAGAATAGTTCAAATTTTGCAGCATTTTCCTCGAATCCAAGACTTGTACAACTAAAAATCAGAATAAACTGAAGAGTCGTTGATATTTATAGTGCATAAAGCAAACAACAGAAGATCTGCTATCTCAATGTCAATGCCGAAGCTACAATCTCTGCCAAGGAAAGAGCCAGACAGCGAAATCAGGACGGAAGTAAGAAATAAATTAAGGTGAAAATACATGCCGCATGGTTTTGGACACATCTACGTTCCACAAATGATATGTCGCCTAGTGAGTTACCAAATTCCCTATCAAAACTGTGCCACTTTCTTCTCTTAGATTGCAGTATCTGACAAATCTGGACTCAGACAGGTTTATCGGCCAAAAGCAGTGTATGCCACCAACCACAAGCTACATTTCTTGGCCTGCAATCACCAATAGACACTTGACATGGGGTGTTTCTGTCTACAGAATCCCCTAGACCAAGCTGTGCACAAGAGACAATAATCAATTCATTAAGGAGAAATTTAAGGGTATATTTGGATTGAGAAGTATGGAAAGGGAAGAGAAATTTTCAATTTAAATCCAAGTATACTCATCAAAAGGAAAAAATCAACATTTAAACATAAAAAATAAATCTTGATGAAAATTTTTCTTCATTCCCCATGTAGTGAAACCACGTAGTATATAACTGGATGTTTCAAATAAATTCCTCAACATATTATGTGGTCAAGTTGATAATAAACAAATTTAATAATTCTACCCCACCTAATCCAAAACAAAGTGCCAACTCAAGATAGAGAGATAGAGTACCTGGCCATATTTATTCCATCCCCATGTAAAAAACTGACCATCGTCTTCAACATGCAAGCAAACAGTCGTTGTAAGAATAAGTGGAACAATGTCAAGAATGTCAATGAACAGTTTATGATGTGAAAAGAAATTATTAATCAGCTTTAAAGAGTTATTATATTCAAGAATGAAAGATATCAAGCAATGGCCCAACACGTGAAAGGCATCAAGTTTAGAAATGATGGAATTGTTCAATTCATGTGGCTTGAGTAGCAAAATCTTACAACCTGCGGATACAAGTCATAAACATTTTCAAAAGCTGCAAGAAATGCTTTTGAGAACTACCTAAAGGAACAATTTTCAGAGCTTCTGCTGCCGTTACAACAATTATTATTGACTTAAAGACCTTCCCATCTCTAAAAAATTGAAAAAATATCATTTCTAAATTTCAAACCATCTATTCAACTTAATTAGATCTCAAGCAAATTCAAATATTGGCAACAATTATTTCTCTAACATAGTTGGTGAATATGCACAGATCTTTTATCATATTTCTACCAAATAACGTTCTAAATATTCTCAAGAACAGAATCACTTTTCATTTCTAATTACACAATAACAGCTTCTATCAAGACATAACAATTGCGAAGGAATACTTAAGCAGTGCATGAGCTGCCATGGAGTTACTTGAATTACAAATTATTGAGGAAATCGTGGCAAACATCCACCAAAAGTTCATTTGATTTTCAGCGTACTATCTTGAGTTCATATGATTAAACTTGAAATGGTACGTTGTGCTGTCACTCACCTATCATGTTATAATAAATAAAATGATTCTTCAGCACAAGTAACTGCTCAATTCTCCCATCCCCTATCCCCAATGATAATAATAACAGTCAATGGGCGATAATTTCAGTCAATATGGACACACTAAATGGTTCTTGAACGTTTCGTCCAGCATGTAGTTTTAAACACGTACCTGTTAGTACAGCACTGTGACGAGCCCCACAAGAAATTATACTAGAGTGCTTATTCTCTAAACATGAAGCATCCAAGAGTCTAGGTGAAGCCTGAAACAGATATAAATAGTGCAAGCATACATAAGCAAAAGAATTATCTCCTAACTAACCTGATACACTTCTCAAACTAAAGGTTAAACAGATCAATATTTATATTTCTTCAAATATAACCACAAAAAGAAATGGTTCCGTAGGTCAAATCACCAAAATATATATTTAGGCGAGCTTTTATTTAATTGATTGCAAAGACTGAAGTTTTAGTCATTAACAAAATATTTTGGGTTCATTTAATACATTTGGGTTTGGAAGGTCTGGTCTTAATTTATTCTCATGGATCAATACCAGATTCTCCTCGATAACAATAATTGATTCCCGTAAGAATAGAATAATAATTATCACTCCTCATCATGAGAGTACTGCTGTTCAAAAAGATTTTATTCTCCCATTACATAATTCAGAAAATGATACTTCTTCCTCAGAAATAACAAATGATCATACTAAAATTAATATTAATCAGCTAGTTGATGTAACGTGGGACCAAACGGATACTATATTATAGAAAAAATTTAAAAATTCAGAATCAACAGTGTCTTGAAAGTACCTCGAGATGGTCGGAACCTGTACCCAGCTGTCCAAACTGGTTCCCACCAAATGAATAAAGATGACCCTCTAAAGTTACACATAGTGTATGCCATAGTCCTGCAGCAGCTTTTTCCACGCTAGTTCCCAATAAAGAAGGTACACAAGTTGGTCTCAGCTGATCAGCAGTACTCCCTTGCCCGCACTGGACAAAATTTGAACGCAAGAAGATATACGGTAGTCTCAGATAGGCCACTTAATTATTATTTATATGAAAGTGCATCACAAAATGACAAGTCCTTTCACTTCATAGCAATGGGAGTTTGAAGGAAAGAGGAAGACGGGGGTGGGTAATGGGGATTTCCTTATAAACATCGAAGTGTGTCTGTATTCATGTCTTCAGCAATTCTAGAAGGCAGATATGTCCATATTCCAGCACCTCTTTAGACAGACTTTTGGGAACAAGAAAATATTTGTCACTTCTAACATGCATGCTACACACGCTCAATATATTCTAGAGATATCTCCTTGCAATTGGTTAAATAATTATTTTAATATCTCCATCTGTACCATTTGTTAAAACTAGTAATATTTTGTTGTGCACATGGATAGTGTTTGTGTCGTGTGTCCAAAGTAAAGGAAATGAATTATGGCGATCTTTGTTCAATATGGTTATTGTGCATTTTGAATAGAAATAAGGGGTGGCTTTATAAATCCTATAAACAATTTTTTTTTTGGTTGCAAAATACAAAGCACTTGTCTTTTTTTTACCAATACCAATAACACATATAATTAATCTCCTGGGTTTCTTTTACTTTTTCCAAGACCAGAAAACAAAAACCATTTTTCAAGCATGGCATTTTCTTGTTCCAATTGATTCCAGCAGCTATAACTATTAATTCAGGACCTTATCACATTTAATTCATGACAATTGCTTTCTAATACTTCAAAATCTACCTTTTTCCATGAACACTTTCTCAAACCCGAATTTTGCAAACAACAGACACTCTCATCCATATCATTAGTCTCACATGCCACTCCGTGACAGTCATGTGCCAACTTATCCTTAGCCAAATAAACCGAGTTCCTTCCCTCTATACCCAAAATAACATAGGGAATATAAATAATCTTCTAACAACCATAGCAATACCTGTCCATACAGGCCCCAGCCAAAAGTGAGTAGCGCTCCCACATCTGCAAGAGGAAGAAATGAAGCTACTTGAGGTATGCACATATTAACCACTTACTGACATATCCTTTCAATCACATAAAAGTGGACGAAACATTTGGTACTTGATCCATATACTTTCAAACTGAACTCAGGAATAGTAGCTTTAGGTAGTAGATTTCGTCTCGCAGGCTTGCAGCTTGTAATAAATTCAAAAAACTATAATGTCAATTTATTAATAATCTTGAGCACTTGAGGCATGCTTATGCTGGACAACAAGACATTATGATATGCTGACCTGTTATTACTGCACTATGCCGACCTCCACAAGCAATTTCCTTCACATAAGTTCCAGGGACTTTTGAAGCTTGCGTTGTACCACCGATACTTCCTTGATGAATTCCTGATGGCTTATCCTTCTGAGAAGTTGATGGCTCAATACAAGGTATGAGATGAGGAGAAGATACCATCTTCACACGAGAACCCAAACCTAGTTGTCCTTCGCCTCCATAGCCCCAACCCCAGACCTGTCCCACATCTGAAAACTTTGGTAAAAATATGGTGCATCAGGTGCCTTTGTATTTCATGGAACCTAAGAAACTATAGATGGTGACCACAATGAATATACCACTACAATTAAAAGACCATAACCATTTGTCCAGATAGATAAAAGGCAATTACCTGACAGTGCCAACGTATGCCTCCCACCAGCAGCTACAGTGGTAATTTTCACTCCATGACCAAAAGTAACAAGTGAAGGAGATACAGTGAAAAAATCATCTCCAGATGATGGACTGTCAGATTCTAGCCTGGCTGGTGATATCTTCCTACGTTTTACAGTTTCCTCTCCAACTTTCTTGTTGTCAAGTTGTGAATCTGACCCACTACTTGTATTCGAGCCTTGTGGGCTTCCTGTTTAATGTCTGAATTCCATTAGCTCCCTGAAATGAAGTCGAGAAATCTCTACGTTTTGTTAATTATCTGTTGCATTTATAAGCAACGTTTGGCCACCTTGTTCAGTTACTGAAGAGCTCTGCTTCCCTGCAGCATCTTTTTGAATGCTTCTACCAAGGAGGAAATCAGCAACAATTTTTCCAGAAGGCACACATTCTTTCCAGCCCCACACATAAACTTCACCTTGTTCTGCACATAAAGCCATAAATTTCATAATTTGTCAAACAATATGGAATGGCGTAACCATTGAAAGAACGCAAGCTACTAAGCAAACACTCATAAGTAATATTCTGTCTTTTGTACTTGTGAATCAAAACAATATTTAAATTCTATTCAAAATTGGATTACAGAAAGAAATAGGCTATCAGCCTGAAACAAATAGTACAAATACCCATTTAAAGAATCAATCTACACTAACATGATGAACTAAACATAGAATTGGACATGTCTTAAGATTAATATTTGCATCCTTACATAACTCTTAAGCATTTAGGTCATGTGCTTCTTTGACATAGTAAAAGAGGGAATAAAAAGTCTAAAATTCAATCGTCCGCACACAAAGTCTTTTTGCGACAAACAGAATTTAAAATGGTGTTCAGTACAAATTTATGATATTTGTTTCCCACATCTCAAGTCCATCAGACTTCCAAATCATAAGACATAACGAAGTTAAACTTAACACGATTGGTTAATAAAAACTTCTAGACTAGTCCATTCTATGACATGACGTAAAAATTCAAAGGTCAACTTGCCTCATAAAATTTTTTTTTTTGCAAAAAAAAAAAAAAAAAGAATAGTGAGATCAGTGGCTAAGGGCAACTTGTGCGCACTAAACATAACAAGGACATATGTGATTGAGTCTTTAAACAAAACCAAAATGTCTCATAATTACAAAGGCAAAGTAGCATGTCGCACTTCAAGGCAATGTACAAACATAGATATCAAAACTCAATTCCAATTAAAACAACGCGAAATGAAAAAAAGAGGACAAAAGTCTCGATTCAACAGAGAATGTGACCTTAAAAGAGCTAGCAATCTGAAGACAAAAGAATTAACTAAAAACACGCAACCAGGGAAAGAAAAGTTGCATTCACAACATGATTTTCATAAGCCTTGCCTGCATAACCCCATTGGACCGTAGCGACCCCGCCCCCCCCCCCCCCCTCAAACCAAAAAAAAAAACCCAAAAGGAAAAAAGAACGAAAGAAAGAAAGAAAGAACCAGTGGTGGCACAATACAGTCAATGTAAGGAAAAATTTCCGGTGAGACAAAAGGTATCGTTTGATTGTCAGTGGCCAGCCTCAGGTCCTCTTGAAAGTATTTAAACTCCTCCAATCACAATATCCGTCACTACTATATCAAGCATCCAAACAGTGATAATCCCCCAAGAAATTTCATTGCTAATTTGCTATACATGGTTTATATAAAGACTACTGTGATGCAAAGATGCATTACCAGTGACTGAGACACAATGGGCCCAGCCAGCAGCAGCCTTGACCACCGAACCTTCAGTGGGAACTGGAAAAGGCTCTGGGATCTCCTTCAAAACACGCAGGGAGAAGAAGTGGCAAAATCAATAGAAGAACATTTACTGCAAAGGCAAGTTCAACATTAGAAGAATACTGCATTACCCCATGTTTTCCTGATGTCAAGTAGCTTTGACTCTCATCATCTGCCGAGCCCCACGTTATAAGCTTCCCATTCTCTGAAACTCACAGCACAAAAATCGGAAACTAAGATAGAATCATCCCATCACCACAGAAACAAATATAAAATAAAAAATGAAGATATAACTTAAAACAACAAAATTATAAATTGCAAAGCCACAGAAAAACAGGATCTGCTATTCAAATTTTAGCATCACAAATCAGAATTCATTTGAATGATCAGTTTGTCCGAAACAGATCTAAGTTTCTACTTGATAGATAACTATTCGATCTGAACTTGTTTGTAAAACTGGCAGTAAAAAGAAAAATCGAGAGTGAACCTGAGATGGCCATGGCGAATCCACAGCCACCTCCACACACGTCCTTCCACGAATCTTCAGCTAGAACCGGATCCGATAGGCTGACTGGAACTGGAGACAATATTGGAGCTTTCTCCGGCAAAGCTCCGGGAAGGTATCCCCACATGTAGACTAATTTCTCCGGGAGCTTGTCCATTTTCTCATCTTCAATTGCTTCATTTCCATTCATCGCGATGGAGAAACTGAATCCGACAAAAAATGAGCAATTCTGTACTACCAATCTCAAGAGGAAGAAGAACAAGGAGAAGAAGGAGACTACGGAAAGCAAAATGAAGAAAAAAAAAAACAAGACGTAAAATCAAGAATGGTTTTGGGCGTATCAATTACAGGGATATGGGACTGCCACGTAGGATGCTGACATGGTTAAAGGGACACGTGGAATGATCTGAACCGCATTTACAGTTTATAAATTTGAAGTCACGAGCTGGCTGGAACCTTCTGGAAGATGAGGGACATTTCCTCGCATTCGAGGTTAATCGTATGCGGGACACGTGGACCAAGCACTTATTACGATAATACTAAAATAATGATTAATCATTATTTAACACAATCATTAGTGTCTTTAGTTGTTTTTATAATGAGTTTACAACTTGAGCACAGTCACTTTAGAATGTACCAGAAGCTCTTAAAAGATGACAGGTAAACCGAACCTGTGAACAAAAGTACATTTTTTTTTTTTTGTTTACTTTTATAGAGTTCATAATTTATGTTAGAATCCAAGACGTTTAATAATCAAATTTTTTTTACCATCATCATAACAAATATATGTAAATTATATGGATTAATTAAAATGATGGATTGAAATGCATATATATTTTTCAAAATAAGGTGAAGAACATATATACAATCTCAATTTTCGAAATCCAGTCATATTGCATCAGAATTTTCTGGATTTTAGCTGAGAAATTACATTGAAAAAAGAAAGATGATCTGGATTTCAAAATGACTATTGCAAAGAGCACATACATTATTTAGCAAAAGATTCACTCTTATCCTTATATCTTTGGTAGTGAATCTGTCACGAAAATGCATATATTTGTGCCACGTGGCATGGCAAGCAATATTTATTCAAAATGAAATTATGATTGAAGGATTGTCTTCTTCTTCTTTACTTGATTCATGTCCTCCTCATTTGAGAGCGTTGCTTGAAAGGGATTGTATGGGATATATCCCCTCTTAGATATTTTATTAATATAATATCAGTCACTGCTATAGCTGGGAATACGGGCCAACCCGCGGGTTGCGGGCTGGCCCGCACCAACCCGCGGCCCGCGCGGTGCGGGCCTGTGCAACCCGCACTTCTGCGGGCTGGCAAAATGCCAACCCTAACCCGCAGTGTGCGGGTTGCGGGCCAGCCCGCGGGCCCGCATTTTTATTTTGAAAAAAAAATTCATATTTTTTAAAGAGGATTAAAAATATGAGATACATATATATGAGTAATTAAATTTACCTTCCTAGTATCAATCATTTCTTTTATAAAAATTTTAAAACATAATCTAAAATTTAAGAGATAAAGTTATCAAATTTGTTAAAGTTTATAAACAAAACATAAACTCATCCTCAAACAATCAAAATATAATAATTTTGTTTAAAGAAGAAGGAAAGAAGCTAAGATTTTTTTACTTTAGATTGGGAGATACCAAGATAAGAGTGGAAAACTCATAAGTTTTGTAAAATTATTATATGTAAATAAAAAATAAAAAATTTTGCGGGCCAACCCGCCAACCCGCGGGCTGGCCCGCATTAACCCGCGGGTTATGCGGTGCGGGCCTGTGCGGCCCGCATTTTTGCGGGTTGGGATTTTCCCAACCCTAACCCGTCAAAACCCGCGGGCTCACGGGTTGAGCCCGCGGGTTGAGCCCATATTACCGGCTCTAGTCACTGCCTTCATTCCTACCAAAAAAAAAAAAAAAGAAAAGAAAAGAAAAGAAAAGAAATGATGATTGAAGCGAATTTACCTGAATTCAAAGACAAAATATCATATGGCTGTTGATATTAAAAAAAAAAAAAACTTCAGTGCTTAATATACAAAACATATCTGAGAAATTGATCTTAGTATTATTTATAAGATATATTTTTTTTATGTTTGTCAATCGTTTTCTAATTTACTCTTATTGATGCTCTTTTAATAATAATTAAGGAGGAGAGAGAAAAGGAGATTATGAAAGATAATTATGGGTATTTTAGAAAATATATGTCATATTAACTAACTTAATTAACTTTCTTAATATAGTTAAATTAGACAAATATGTTTTATATTAAAGATATGTAGGAGTACAACTCGTTGATATAATTATATAAGATTTTTTCCGTTCATCTTCTATAGCACTAACAATTATCTGTCACTAGTCCAGATTTAGATTTTGTTAGATATCATTTGAAAGAAACTACATCTGTGGATATAATTTTTTAATACACAAAATCAAAATTATTACCTCATTCAAAAGAATATTAATGCCTATTTTATAGAATCGGAGGGAATGTAATAGAATGTAAAACAATATTATGGAATATTGTAATGTGATAATGATTACATGAATTTGTTTGATTCATCATTAAGAAAAAATGATGCATATGCATAAAATTGTTTAGTTGGATTATATCGAACATGAGAATATAAAGAAATAATATAACAAGAGACAAAATTGCCCCTATCTACATATATATGTATAATTTATACGTTGGATTCATAGTAATTTTTTCATTTTGTGCTATTTACATGTTGAATTCAGAGTAATTTAGTAATATTTAATGATTGAAATATTAGACCGTGTATATGTTGGATTCAGGGTAATTTTAATATTTAATTGTGAGAATATTATTTAATGGAATATTTAATACTTTTTAATAGTGGAATATATTTTTCTGATTTTTTAATGGGGGAATTTCTTTTTAAATTTCTATATTATTATTATTTTTTAATATTTAATGGTGATAATTATGTAATATTTAACTGTGTTTATGGGTGGGTACTTTGTCAATTTAAAATTATAACGACAATAATGTCTTTCTCGCTTGATCACAAGATGTTTGCATTCCCATTCATCAGTTCTAATAGTATAATGATGTAATTAGGATTACAAAATATAATCATCTTTACATTACATAGGCCTAACAAAATGGTGTACTCGGTCTGTTATATCTGTGTTACATATAAATCTTCTCCTATGAAATCGAACCAAATGGGGTATAAGTTTTTTCTATTCCATCCAATTACCTATAATTTTTTTGTCATCTTTCTGCTTACTCGATTCAATGTAATGACGACCACTATTATAAGATGTATCTAATATTGAAGATGGAAGTGGTGAAGAAATGAGCCAGCAAAACAAAATGGGGTGGTTGTGGTTGGTTCTCTTTAAATTTAGTTGTGTTTGTGGAATGAATGTGGACAAGATCTTATTGTAGTGCAAGCTTAATATTGTCCCACTAGCATTTGTTCTCATTAATTAACTAATAGTTAACGCAGGATCATATTTATGGTGCTATATTGCTATGTACTAGCCTCCCCACTCTTTTTAAGTGCGTACTTGTTGTACTAAGCTAATTAATTTTTCATTTTTGTATAATGTGTTGCTAGAATGTCTTAAAATAGACTCTAAATAAGCAAATTTGAGGGAATATTCCTAATTATGAAAGCAAATTTTTTTCTTCTAGGCATATGTTTTCTCTTATTAAAAGAAATTCTATCTCAAATATTGTCAAACATTGAATATGGGTACCTCTGTTAATGACGATTTGAATCTCGACTCACCAGGTTTTAAGAGATTAGGCCCTTTCATTGAAATCAGTAATTCAGGCCAAGTTTGATGGACCAAACCCAATAAGCTCAAAAAATTACAGGGCCAGACTCAAAGAAGCTTGTTTGTTTTTTTGCTAAGTGGAGATTTTGTGCTGGGCTGAATAACCAAAAAGTTTTTTGGACCAAGCCCATTAAGGATTGGGCTAGCCCAAATACCCATTTTTATATGCAGTGTTACACAGTATAGCCCTATCCCTTTTATGACCAATATTTTCATCAAAACATCTACTTCTATGAATTATATGCTTTTCATGAAAGGCTCTACATTTATTTTAATAGCACAATTTTTAATATGCAATAAAACCTTTAAAATGATTTACCAAATCAACATTCACATGCATACATTTAAAACCTGATAATAGGAAGAATACATCAAGTGTTAACCTTGGGACATAAAGACAATTCTTTCAGGACCCACACACACACACAGACCTTGATTGCCTATAGGCAAACACAGCCATCACAATTCATGTCTTTTTCCTTTTGTTTTGTTTTTTTTTTTTTTGAATTAAAGGGACAGACACTAATGGCATAAGTTTACAAGCTGGATCGAGCCATTCAAACAGTATAGCCTCCATCAGCACAAATGATCTGACCAGTGATGTAGGAAGCAGCAGGAAGGCAAAGGAAAGCAACTATTGCTGATATCTCTTTAGGATCTCCCATGCGACCCATTGGTATTTTAGACAATGTAGCGCTTGCTGCTTTTGACTCCTTTTCCCCTCTTGCTATTTTCTGTCACAAGATCAATTTTATTGCTTACATACAGCAAAATCAACAAATGTCGAACGAAAAAAAACAAAAGAAAGAATGATAGCAGTACAATTAACATGAGCCCGAGCTGTAAAATGCAGCAGCCAGTAAAAAAAAAATAGTGCTGATTGCTAACAAAACTTGTATCTTATGCAATTTTACTCCTCAAAACTACTACAACCTAGTTCAATGCAGTAGTAGACACCAAAAGGCTAAATTAATGTTTATGAAAATGTAAAATAAGGGCGGTTAGCGTAGCTTTTTAAAATCTAGCGGGGTCAAGCTTATCATGAGTCCCATATCCCAATGCTTGTTACACTGGGCCCTATAAAGCTCATCTTTCAAGATAAGCTTATCGATATAAGACTTATGATAAAGTGTCATATAATACAGATTAGTGTACGAATTAGTAAGTCTTTATCATATAAAGGATGGGATTTAGTACGGTCCCTCTCCTAAGACACGTGTCCCATGTACATTAGAGAATATGTAATATGCTCCAGGACATTCCTCTAGGGTAGGAACACTTTTGTACAATTCTTGCACTATATAAAGGAAAGTAGGGCTGAGTAATGATTATTGCTCATTCCCATTGCATTCCAATATTAGAGTGCAAGCTTTATATAAGTTTCAGGAGAGCTGTAGTAGAATATAAAAAAAAACCATCAAGGAGATGAATGTAGTTAGGCACATATATTATATACCGTGTCAGAAGACTCTGAAATTGCAGTCATCACAGGTCCTGGTGCCACCGCGTTTACACGAATGTTATCTTTTGCCCATTCCATTGCAAAGTTCTTTGTGACTTGGTTCATAGCTCCTGAATCAAACCATCCAGATTGGTTACCTTCACTTTTGACTTATGATCACTTTTGAAGCATGACATGATATAAGATAGCATGACAATTTAAAACAGTGTTTGAATTGAGCTTGAAGTATTGTGCAATCATATCTAAAATAAGTGATCAGATAACTGTCAACTTTCTGAGTCAAGTGTGAAGAGGAATAGCAAAAAATTAATTACCTTTAGATGCTGCATAGGCAGACAAGAGAGGCATGGCTTTCACACCAGCAATAGAGGAGATAAAGACTATGCTACCATATCCTGATGCTTTTAGAAGTGGGTGAGCAAGTTGGCTCAAATGATAAGCAGACTCAAAATTTGTGCTCATTGTGGATGATACATCTTCAGCTGTATAATCGGTGGTTTCCTTAATCAAATATTTTCCTACGTTGTTTACCTGAGAAAAACAA
Organism: Inga laurina; assembly: GCA_963855925.1. NCBI lineage: Eukaryota > Viridiplantae > Streptophyta > Magnoliopsida > Fabales > Fabaceae > Inga > Inga laurina. The sequence continues at coordinate 59,543,215 of OY979711.1, forward strand.
AACAAAAATCAAGTCAGTAACTGCAACAATAACCCAGTTTTGGAAAGTAGCATATGGCCAAACTGGAATCTTACCAAAATGTTGAGCTTTCCTTGAAAGATGGAGGCAACAATTCCCATTAGATTTTCTCTTTGCTCACGGAATTGTACATCACAAACTGATCCAGTTACACTAAACCCTTTGCTTTTCCACTCTTTCAGACACTTGTCAATCTCTGCTTGGTTACGTGAACATATATGCACAGATGCTCCAAATTCTGCTAATTCTTCTACTATGGCATGCCTAATTTCAAATCATTCAATACTAAACAATAGCAGGAAAGCTAAGAAACAGGCCAATATATATATATATGACACATCACAGCAATGAAACAAGGACTCAAAAACCGAACATTATAGTACTACCTCTGGTCCTTAATATAAGATCTGGTTCTGGTTGACTATTTTGGATAGATTAAGGAAGCTAAAAAACTATTTAGTTATAGCATATACTCCATGATTTCTCTTAAATATTTATGTATATCATTAGATTATACATCAATTTATAAGTTACGCAAATTATTTTGAAGAAAGATGACTCTCCCTCCAGTCCTTAATATAGAACATATTTGGGGAGTTAATCTTGGTCCTATATATAAGACATATTTTTCATATTTATCGATTTTTACCTATTTTACCTCTATTAATGCTCCATTAACAATAATCAAGGAGAAGAAGGAAGGGAGAGTTAAGGAAAATGATTAGGGTGCTTTATAAAATACATGCCATATTAACTAATTTAACTAATTTTCCTAATTTGATCAAATTAGGTAAATATGTTTTATATTAAGGACCGGATGGAGTAAATATGCATACTTTAAAGTGATGTATTTAGCTTACTTAATCTTCCAAAATCAGTCAACCGAGTCTTATGTTAAGTGCTAGAGGCAGTATTATAATGTTTTCAAGTGAACAAACAGGAGACATATTATCTCAAGTTTTGGGACCAATAATTTTGGAAGTACAAAAGCTTACCCTATGCCTCTGGTTCCTCCTGTCACTACAGCAGTCATTCCACTGAGTGACCATGTTTTGCCCTTGAAGCGGAACTTAGATTCTCCCATTTTTGTTGCTTTGCTTAATGGTGGGATTGTGGAATCCTTATAATTTAAGAACATACCGCTTTACTTCCTCAATAATATTTGGTATCCCACTAGTTACTAAATATGGAACAGAGTACTTGAGCAGTTCTAAATGCTTGCGTCGGTTTTACCATATATAGATGGTGACAATCCTTAAAATCTAACAGATAGGACATCACATTTCTCAAATCTCAACAGCACACCAATAAGAGAAACAAATTCTTCTAAAATTGTAGCAGAAATCATGATTTGAGCGATAATGAAGCAGTGAAATTAAAGGTGTCCTTGAAACAGAATTTATCAAGAATCCAATTCTATTCTTCTTAATGACTTGAATTCTGTTTTTAAACGAATTTAGTTTGGAACAAATCTTTTAATTGAGTTATAATGCATCATGATAAAAACCCCAAAATTAATCTCTACATATCCAGAACAAATTCGATAATATCCAGAACCACATCCAAACCCTTCCCTGAGAGAAAATTCCATGAAATGATCATAACTAAAATTTGTCATTAATGGATGAAAATACCCAAAATTATTTTGTTCTACGAAATTCAATCTAAGTTTCTTGGAACTGCAGTCGAGTTTACAGTATGATTAAAATTGAATTTTAGGTCTCTCACTACCCTTGCTTTTCCATTGAAGCTTGCATGAACAAATTATAACACATGAAAAATACACCTTAAACTTTGTAAAGTCTATTACTTGGACATTTTGGAGTCACAAGATTTTTAACACAGTTTGAATTGCATGATGCACATTAAAGATCAATTCGAGTCGACCCGGATGATAAATCAATATTAAGCATTTCAACAGTTGAGCTGTTTGTTATATAGAATCGTAAGTAGAAAGCAGAGTAGGAAAAACAAAGACACAAACAATACAAGCTTCAGGGTGTTTTTCATGGGCAATTTCACAAACAGAGACAAGGCATTCTCTTAGACAGAACACTAAAACAGAGTATGAATGTAAGAAACCAAACCCAGCTAAAAAAATTGAGCGAAAAAGCAGAGAGAAATGGAAGATGAAGAAAAAGATACCAAATTGGAGGCTCTTTTGTTGAAGAAAAGGAAGATCAGATCGACAGAGAGTACTGTGAGTGTCGCAGGGCATACACCAAAAGCTGGACACGTTGCGTGGCAGTGTCATTTGCAAAACAAAAACTGAGTTACAGAAGATAAATTAAAATAATAATAACTTTCCACACCAAAAAAAATAAAAAAAACTTTATCCGCGCCGGCGATGCTCGATAAACATTTAACTATAATAGGGAAAATTGTATTTAGATCCCATATAAGAGAAAACATAAAAAAATTGTCTCTTAAAATCTTAAAATTATATTTAAGTCATATGAGACTTTTTTATAATAAATTCTAATTTCATTGACAAGTCCATGAGCGCATCATTAACAAGTTCAGAAAAGTTTATTGATAAGTTTATGAGCATCTATTGACAAATTTATGGGTACTTGACAATTAAAATTTATTATAAAAAATTCCTATGGGATTTAAATATAATTTTAAGATTTTAAGAACTTTTTTTTTTTTTATATTTTCATTTATCTGGGATCTAAATACAATTTTCCCAATATAATACTCCTTCACTGCCTTTTATAAAATATCATGTTTTTTTTTTATAAGCTACTTTAGAGATGTGTAAATATTTAATATATTTTTTTATTTTTACTCTCAATTAATTATATGTATATCTCTTCACTTTTTCCTATTCATTTTCTCTCCTTACTTTTTCTACTCATTCTCTCCCCCACCCACATTCTTTATATAAATAAGAGTGTTTTTGAAAAATAAGTTACATTTTTTGTTTACATATTTCTTGTCTTTAATTAATTTTAATCAACTTTTGACCTGCCTAATTTGGTTATTGACATCTTATAAAAAGGAAAGAAAGGAGTGAACACTTAATATTATTTTTTGAATATAGTCAATTCGTTTTTTAACATTCAAAGTGCCTAGAGCTTCATTATTTTGGAAACATAACTCTCTGAAATGTTGATTCCAATCCATATCTCTCTACATATTATGTGAAAAAATGTTTCATATGCATCCCAGAGCATCAACCTTCATCCTTAACAATTATGTGGCAGGAGATCTTAGCTTTACTTTATGCTTTTTCCTTCAATGATGTGAAGTGTATGTCATATGTATTTTAGTTCTTGGGATAAGGTGCAATTTTAACAACAATGTTTTATGTCAAAAGCGACTGCACCATAAAGTTTTTAAGGGTATTAAAATACATATAAACATTATAATTGAGAGCAATTTTACCAAAGGCTTTAACAATGAGAAAACGGACGTTATTTTTAATTTTAGTGGGTCCCATATGATGTCCACTTGTCATTTGATCGATAGAAAGTCACACACTCACTTCTCAGCCTTAGCCCATCTACGGCCAGTCGACCACCAAGACATCTAGATGCCTGAAAATTTGGAAGAACAACGCCGACGTTGTCCACAAAAGAGCCACCGGAATATTGCTAAGGTTTGCCACATTGGCTGGCACGCCAACTCAGCATCGGAGACGATAGTAGAAACCAATGGCTAAAGCTGATTAAGAAGTTGTTTAAACGCAGGTCTCATCTTGGTAGCGAGGGCTTCAGTGAAAGAAGGAATATTGTCAAGCTGCTAAATGTCCAAGGGGATGATGTTGGGTGACGACGAAGGTAATGATAACCTCAATGGGTCTTCTTGAAGCGAGAAATTTGCATAAGCTGGGCCAAGTTTAGAGCTTCTTCTCGCGTCTTTGATGGCGGCCGTGGGTCCTGACCTTCTCAGATTTATTCATGAAAGTAGATCTTAAAAGCGGCTGTGATTTTGAATTCTATCATTTCATGCTAGTAGATCTAAAAATTTTGACAACCTACGTTTAAATACTTAATCTGTGTTGAGGCCTTTGTGCACATTTGTTAGATTGCAACATAATTTACAGAACAAAATTCAAAATAGTTTTCCTGCTAAGGTTTAGTTCAGCACGAAGATCCCTTTTCTGAACTCCGAATCCTTTAAGCGTCATTCTTCCCGTTGCTGCATAGGTTTGAATTAATTTCTCGTTTTTGGTTCATGGTAATGAGAATGATCGTGAATCGTGAGATATTTTACTTGTTAAAGTAAGAAAGTGGTTGATGAATGAATATGCAATTTCATCTCTTAATTGACCTTTGAGTTTTCCCTTATGTAGAAAGAAGGCTCACCAAACTACCGGAGTGACCGATATAGTGACCAGGAAGGGAAGGCTTGCGCGATGTAGGGAAGAGGAAGAACTATCGCTGAAGCGTGACTTTTATACGGTCAAAGGGAAAAACAAATGACAAGCGTACATCACATGGGACCCACTAAACGTCCGTTTTCTTAAAGTTAACACATTTGGTAAAATTGCCCCAATTTGTGGTGTTTATGTGTATTTTAGCACCCTTAAAAACTTAATGGTACCAGTCGCTCCTGACATAAAACATTATTGTTAAAATTACACTTTTACCCTTAGTTCTTTTATACGATCAAAGGGATTCATTTCAAAACCTAGGGCCTGTTTGGTACGCGGAAGATGTAGGGAGGGAAGAGAACATATATAAGTTTCCTTGTTTGGTAAGCAATTTTTGCTCAATTTTTCCGGGAACTCAAGTTCCCGAGTCCACCAATGTTCCCTTATTTATGGGAAGATGAGATCCCACCAAAATTGGTGGGATCCTAAGTTCCTTCAATGGAGGAAGATCCGAAAGACAAAAATGCTCTTGAAATATTTAAATTAAAATGAGGGAAATTCGAACTTTTCAACATAATTTGTTTATCAAATTCGAACTTTTCAAAATTCCCGCCTTGCAAGTTTGAACTTCATCAATAAATTCGAACTTTTCAAAATTCCCGCCATATAAATTTGAATTTCATTAATAAATAAATATTTTTTTTATTTATTTAAATTATAATTTATAATTTATTCATTTTATTTAATTTTTAAATTATTGTACTACTAATTATTTAATTTATGAATTGACATATAAATTTAATTAATATATAATTATAACTTATGTTGAGGGTAAAATAGGCATTTATCTTTTTTTCCCCTCAAGTTCCTCCCTCAATTTTCTTCCTATCAAACAACCCATTTTCCTTCAATTCATCTTTCATCACCCTTTACAATATTCCTTTCCCTTCTCAAAGTTCCTTTCCCTCTTCAAATCTTTCGCGTACCAAACAGGCCCTTTAGAATATAGAGGGGTTTTGCATCTCCCAATAAATATGTTTTCCTCTTTATATTGCTTACTAACTCAACTAAGAGCTTTTTAGTATCATTAACCTATTTAAAATATAACACATTCACTTTTTATATAATTTTATAAATAACTAGATTTTATATTGGATGCACAGAAAGTGACAGACTGACAGTCGGTTTGAGTTGTTCTTGTTATTAGTATTGATTGTTATGTTTATGATACGGATGATAAAATACCTTATACTACAGATAAGAACTTGTATTAAGAACTAGAGGTAGTATTGTACGTTAGTCTGGGCAAACTGTAAAGTTAGTTAGATTAGTATCCGTATTTGAGCATTTGACCATTAGTTCATATTTTTTGATTATCGACTTTAACGAATCTATGGCCATTTAAATTTGTGATGCACGGAGATTTTTTTTGGCCCACTTCTCTTCGTGGTAGGATTTTTTATTGCTAGGTTTATAGTTTCGACAACCAAATTATATTGTGTGCGATCTATAATAAAGAAAAATAAGTTATGAAGGAATGTTAATTTCACCGTGCCCATCATGAGATCCACTGTCAGAAAAATTCAATTTAGGATTAATTAACCAACGGAGATTATGGGTCTAGTAGAAGGGGCTGATCCCTCACAACGTGTCGAACTAATGTTTGAATCATTGTTGAGAGAAGTGTCCACATTTAATGCTTGACAGTATTTCGAATATGATTGCCTCAAATAAAATGATACATGTGCTTAACAAAAAAAATTATGATTAATTAGAAGACAATGACGATTATAATCTTAATTTTTTGTCAGTGCAAATTATTCCACAATTAAATCTCGATCTTTATTATAAATTCAGTTTGATCAAATCTTACATGTCAAGAAATGAGAGTTAAGACAATTTTGTATCAAAAGTTTTCGCATAGGATCTATGAGTATCTAGATGCTTTTTTTTTTTTTTTGATAAATCTCACCCCAAAAATATTTAACGCGGAGCAAATTCGTCTTGACCATAAAAAACTAATATTGTCAGTTAAAAAATTAACATTGACTGTTAATATTTTTAATGGTTAAGAGTGATATTACTTTTTTTAACACTGTCGTGATAAAATTGGACCTTAACTCTTGTATAAAATCTCAATAGGTAATTCTCATTCGATCCTTAATATAAAAGCTACTTAATTAATTTGAAAAAAAATAATAAAACTAAAAAAATTATTTAATTATGACAAATATGATTTGATGTCCCTAAAATATATATGCATAACATTATATATAAGTTTATAATTGAGATAAATTAGTTTGAAGAAAAATAATAAATATTATAGATAAAATAAGTAATTAACCCAATAACTAGCTCATATGTTTATGGCCGGATGAGTATGTCTCTTAAAAGTTCTTTTTACATCCTCTATACTGAGGTTTAATCATCGGTGTTTTATCCTATATATAATTAACTTAGCCATACAAATGAGTGATCAGTTGAAGAGTTGTGCTTGATATTGCAAGCAGAGTCTTCACTGATATCGATTAGAATTAGAATTGCAAATCTTGAAGTTGCAATTTACCGATTTGGAAGTAGAGTAACGTTACTACATATTTGTCTGTATATAACAGGGTTTTTTTCTGTATATTTAAATATTCAAGCGTCAAATATTTATATATAACCCGGGGGGGTTTTTTTTTTGTGGAATATATATCACGGTTTTTAACCATGAAATATTGAGCACTATATTTTACGGTTTTTCAAACACAACTGTTATGTATAGGAGACTATATTTAATAGTTGTAAAATGATATGGGCAAAATATAGAGCCTAAGACTCTGCAAGTGCACAGATCATATCAAGTAATAAAGAATGAGAAAGATATCATTCCTACAAAAACTTGATACCAATAATGCAGTTGAGTAATAACTTTACATTTTTGTTTAAGTTGAATCAACATAATTTGAATTATGAATAAAAGCTAACAAAAGAAAAGAAGAAAATAAATCTAACAATTGTGAAAGTTAAGGGTATTTCTAAATCTTACGCAGTGACTTATGTTATTATAGCTTTGATTACAAATACTAGAGTACTATATATCACAACAACTCCTAGGATCCCACTGTTTGGCAACAAGGGAAATGAGTGAGCCAAAGTTGATCAGCAAAGACAAAAGATGGTCACTGAGTGGTATGACTACTCTCGTGTCAGGAGGAACCCAACTGGGTTAGTTATTACTTAAGTTTAATTAAAGTTAATCTCTATTGATCTTTTGGTTTCTGCTTTGGGTTAATTATTTTTCTCTATCTACTCAAAATTAGGTATGCCACATTGGAAGAATTAGCATAACTGGTTAATGCTTACCTGCCTCTTCATTCATCACTGGACAAGTTAGATTTAGAGATGGAGTTTCCATTTTGTTTTAAAAAAAAAACCACCGGTTCTGGTTTTGCCACTTGCAGGTGATACTGTAAATTTCTACGATTGAAGTCAGATATTTGTAACTCCAAGTTAGAGACATGTTATTGGAATATGTTTCTGGTTGTTGTTTGTACTTGTCACTTCAAGACATGTATTAGTTCAGCAGATTAATTTTGGGGTCCCTTCTTCTGTAACATTTCATCCACCTCCAGCAGAAATTTCCACACTAAAAGTCTCTTCTTCAATTACTTCATTACATGGGGAACAGCGAAGTTTTCAGCTTGTCTTATCTTGGATTTTCTGTCTGATTAAGTTATGGATAATAATAAAGCACTACAAATATCAACTAAAGATATACATGGAAGCATTTAAGTAAAACCACACGTCTCTTTTGTGTATTCCCATTCCACTAGGTAATATTGTTCAAAATGTTGCATCAAGTGGATTCACAGTTACATTACTACAGATTTATCTATATATGACATTTCATACTTAATAGTTTTGATGAAACTATTAAATATGCATAGGCGTAGTTTCAGAAACCACACACACACACACACAAATATATATATAACAGAGTATAAATTAAAAAGCTGACATCAGCACATGACAGTAGCCTTCCAATGATTAAATATGAACTTGACTTAACAAATTTAACTATTTAAAGAGTGAAACCTCCATCTACACATATAACTTGTCCAGTGATATATGAGGCAGCTGGAAGGCAAAGAAAAGCAGCCATTCCTGAAATCTCTTTTGGCTCTCCTATTCTGCCAGCAGGAATTTGAGACGCAAAAATATTTGCTGCATTCTCTCCCATTGTTGATTTTTTCTGAGAAAACAAGTGAAAACGAGCATCATAAGCAGTACCAAGTATCACTTAATAACATGTAGAAGAGAAGATTGAAATTTATAAAGAAAAATACCCATGAATCTAATGCCTTAGAGTTCAAACCCTCTTACATGTTTTCTCTCGAAGTCCAATAAAGCAGAAAGCTCAACAGGATCTTTTTGACATGTTGGTGCAGGAAAGTGATATGATTTAAAGTGCTTAAGGTCTATATAAAGGAAAGTTTCATGTGGTTTCAAACTCATTTATATGCATACTCGCAAATCAAAGTAAACAGAACGCCTAAAAAAATCACCAACATGTATGCTCTCTCAAGTCCCAACATGAGAACACTAAAACTTAAGCGCGGGAAAGTGATATGCTTTTATTTATACCATGGAAGACTCTAAAAGTAGGGTCATCACAGTTCCAGATGCTATTGCATTGACACGAATATTATCCTTCGCCCATTCCATTGCCATGTACTTGGTGATTTGATTTATGGCTCCTGTATCAAATTATATTTGCAGAATTCGTATCGATCAAGTTTCTCAAAAAAATCAGGCAATTGGTTTATCAATCAGAGGTGAAACAGATGATTGATGAGAGAGAAAAAGAAGATTGTATTTACCTTTAGAAGCTGCATAGGCTGAAACACCAGGGAACACTTTGGCGGTGGCAATGGAGGAGATATTTACAATAGCACCATGTCCTGAAGCTTTTAGAAGAGGGTGTGCTAGTTGGCTTAAATGGTAAGTAGCCTCAAAGTTGGTGCTCATTATAGTTGATATATCTTCAGCTGTGTAAACCTGGCTTTCCTTAACATCATTTGTCCCGGCATTGTTTATCTAAAACGAAAAGTACTAAATGAAATCCCCTGATAACATAATATATTTAGCACTCATGTCTAAAGGATAAGTATAACTATGTTGTGAACACAGATTAACACAGTGGCATGAGATAGTTGAAGAAGCAAGTCTGTGGTGTATTTTGTTGACTATTCCTCAACTACTCTCTGATTTGTTTCCACTTACTTTGTCTATATTTTTTCCTATAAATACCATGTAAATCCTCTCAGTTTAACACAATCAATTCTAATCTTCAATTCTCTTCATGGTATCAGAGAGTCAGAAAAGAATTGAAACTGAATCAAATTGTGTTCTGTATCATTAATATCAGAACCGTTACCTCTGTCTTCGGCGTTGTCGGTGCTCAATCTGGGAACAAGAGTAGAGAAGGAATCGGAGTTTCATCATCTCTCCGTCTTCACCACCTTCTACGTTGCTACCAAGATTGCAAAGCACCCCCGCCACATCCTTTGTCGGCACCCTCTGGTTTCTTTTTCACCATTGTCGGCCGTATCTCCACCGTGCGAGACCCACCGTATCTGTCCCAGCCTCATCGTTGTGTTCCAAACCTGTGCAAGCGGCTCGACGGTGGTGGTATATGCGTTGAAGGTCGCCGCCTCTCTCTCTCTCTCGTCACAGCCCCAGCACAGCTCTCGATCTCGCCTCTGGTCGCCGCCTCTCTCTCTCTCATCACAGCCCCAGCTCCCAGCTCTCGATCTCGCCTCTGGTCGCTTGTCGGAGTTCAGACGCCGAGACGAGAGACAACGACGCGAATCTGGACATGCAAACGAAGAACCTCCTGTGCTCTCTCGAACTAACGGCAGCAAATGAGTGTGCAATTATTTAATTGAGTCGAAGACCAATTTGTCATTTTCACAATTCGGAGGATCAAACTGTCATTTTTCAAATTCGGAGGATCAAACTGTCATTTTGCAAATTCAGTGAACCAAACTGGTATTTCTGAAATTTGAAAAACCATTCTGTCATTTTTTTCCCGTCATTATGTCTACAGTTTCAGATGCCTCTTCCTCTGTGCCTCGATCTGGCTCAAATGACATCTCCACTATCCTTATTGTTTCTGAGAAACTTACCAGCGACAATTATCGAGAATGGTCTCAATCCATGATTCTCGCTCTCGATGGAAGGGGCAAACTTGAATACATAACTGGTGAGGTAAAAAGACCTCCAACCTCGGAAACCAAGGAATTTCGCAAATGGAAGTCCGAAAATGCATTGGTATCCTCTTGGTTAATCAATGCGATGTCATCCTCAATTAAGAAGAGTTTTATGTACCTTCCCTTAGCTCAAGAAATTTGGGAAGCTCTTCGTGAAACATATAGTCCTGTGGGAAATAGGTCCCGCATATTTGATGTCAAGAGAAAGATATGGCTGCTAAAAAAGGACCACATACCACTCAGTGATTATTATCTAGAAAAATCCTCACTTTGGCAAGAGCTTGATGCCCTACAGAATCAAACTTATCATTGTGGGGCAGATGCTCAAGAAGATCGCAAAGCAAAAGAAGCAGAGAGAGTATATGAGTTGCTTGCTGGTCTTAATGCGATTTATGATGATGTTCGGGCTAGAATTCTTAGTCAAGAACCCTTACCATTTGTACGTGAAGTCTATACTTTCTTGTGAAATGAAAAGGATAGACGAAAATCAATGCTTCAAAATTCAAATAATTCCGCTGCTAATTCTGAGGCCTCAGCACTTGCTGTTCAATCCATGGAACCAAAAGGTTCTAAAGGTCGCCCATTCTGTGATCATTGTAAGAAACAGGGGCATACTAAGGACACTTGTTGGAACCTCCATGGTAAACCTGTTGACTGGAAGCCGAAGAAAGGGAAAGGAAGAGGTTACGTGGCTGAAACTTCCAAGGAATCATCCCAAAGTGATCCTCTACACAAAATCATGGAAATGCAAGCCACACTACAGACTACGACCAAGCCTACTGCCACAGTGGTCAAGAGAGGTAATTTCTTTCAAGCTTTGGCTGTGATAAAAGAACAATGTACAGGGAATTGTTGGATTGTTGACTCAGGTGTCTCAGATCATATGACTGACAATAAGGCTCTCTTCTCATCCTATACTCCTATCACCAAGGGTGTAACTGTACGAATTGCTGATGATTCTGAACCTATTGTTACTGGAATTGGTTCCATCAAAATCTCAGCTGCACTTACTCTTCACTCCGTATTACATGTTCCAAAATTGAAGTGTAATTTACTATCCGTAAGTAAATTGGCTAATGATGAACATTGTCAAGGTAACTTCTTTGCTACCTACTGTATTTTTCAGGATCTGCTGACGGGGACGACGATTGGGAGTGCTAAAGAGCTTGATGGTCTTTATTACCTTAATGAAAGTGATCGTTCTCAAACTTGTAATAAAGTGTCTCTCCCTAGCACTAGTAACCTGGAGTTATGGCACAAACGATTAGGTCATCCTAATTTAAATTACATGTCTCAAATGTTTCCATCCCTCGTTTCTAATAAAAGCACCTCTGATTTTCATTGTGATTCATGTGAAAAGGCTAAGCATCATCGTACTTCATTCCCAAAAATCCCATACCAAGCCTCAAAACCTTTTTCCACAATTCACAGTGACTTATGGGGACCATCCCGCACACCAAACCGATCAAAAATAAAATGGTTCATCACATTTATTGATGACCATACACGTATCAGTTGGGTCTACTTGTTGAAAGATAAAACAGAGGTGTATCAAACGTTCCTTAACTTCCACTACATGATCCAAACTCGATTCCAAACCCAAATCCAGATCCTGCACACCGATAATGGGACTGAATATTTCAATCAGGCCCTCTCTACCTTCCTGGCTGAAAATGGCATTGTTCACAAAAGTACTTGTCCCAATACACCTCAGCAGAATGGTATTGCTGAACGAAAGAATCGCCATATTCTTGAGACTGCTAGAGCCATTATGTTCAGTAGTACTGTTCCTAAATATCATTGGGATGATGCTGTCCTAACTGCCACATTTCTCATTAACCAAATGCCAAGCCGACTACTGTCTTACAAAACGCCACTTCAACTTCTCCACCAATACTATAATCTCCCATACCTTGAAAACACTCTGCCACTCCGGGTGTTTGGGTGTACATCATACTTTCATCTCCATCACACCAACAAACTTGACCCTAGAGCCCTTAGGTGTGTCTTCCTTGGCTATTCTCATTCTCAAAAAGGATACAAGTGTTATGATCCAGTCTCCAAACGTTTATTTGTCACCTGTGATGTCACCTTCCTTGAGAATACACCTTTTTATACCTTGTCTGCAATTCAGGGGGAGAGAACTGGTGAATTTCAGACAAATGAAACACCAAAGGATGACCAGACATTCACAATTTATATACCTACCCACACAGAACCTGCTCTTGATACCTCTGATACACCTGATAACAACTTTGAGATTCCTGATAACCTTGATACCTCTGATAATGTGCCAATTCCAGGGGGAGACACAAATATGTGGGGTAATACCTACACGCGATGACACAAAAAAGGTAATGAACCACAGCCTGTTAGCACTCACCAGGAGTCAGTACCAGAGGCAGATCCAAGAGAAATAGAAGGCTCTGATCTTAATCTTCCCATTGCAATGCAAAAATAACCTAGACAACCCAGATCAAGCACCAGATATCCTATAGAGAAATTTGTCTCTTATAAGGCGCTTTCATCTAAGTACAGTACATTTGTCTCTCATCTTGATAGAATCAGGATACCAGACACTATTGATGAGGCTATGGCTATACCTGAGTGGAGACAAGCTGTTTTAGAAGAGATGGAGGCTCTCAAGCAAAATAAGACATGGGATGTAGTAAATTTACCTCAAGGAAAAAAGGGTGTTGGATGCAAATGGGTATTCACTCCTAAGTATAGAGCAGATGAAACACTCGAGAAATATAAAGCTAGACTGGTTGCACAAGGTTTTACACAAAAATATGGGGAAGATTACACAGAAACTTTTGCTTCAGTAGCCAAGCTGAATACCGTCAGGATTCTATTATCTATTGCAGTGAATTTAGATTGGAATCTACACCAACTCGATGTAAAAAATGCCTTCCTCAACGGAGAACTCAAGGAAGAAGTGTACATGAAGTTACCTCCAGGGTTCGCAGGAAAAAAAGGTGACCAAGTCTGCAAGTTAAAGAGGTCGTTATATGGGTTAAAGCAATCTCCGCGTGCTTGGTTTGACAGATTTACCCGGGTTCTGAAGAGACATGGGTATACTCAAGGGCAGAGTGACCATACTTTGTTTGTCAAACATCATAAGGGTAAGATGGCTGTTCTGGCTGTATACGTTGATGATATAATTCTTACAGGAGATGACGAGGTAGAAATCAATCAAATTAGGACAGCCCTGGCACGAGAATTCCAGATTAAAAATCTTGGAGAAATGAAGTACTTTCTCGGAATGGAAGTTGCCCGATCTAAGAAAGGCATTTATATCTCCCAAAGGAAGTATGTACTCGACCTTCTAAAGGAAACAGGGATGATAGGTTGCAGGCCAAGTGACACACCTATACGGGTAGATAAAATAGATGAAGATGCAGATCTCAGTAAAGCAGTGGACTTAGGGAATTATCAACGGATGGTAGGCAAACTAATATACCTGTCTCATACTAGACCAGACATTGCATTTGCAGTAGGTGTGGTCAGCCAGCATTCTCATGATCCTAAACAGAAACATTTGAATGAAGTCTACAGAATCCTTCGTTACTTAAAGGGATCTCCAGGACATGGCTTGTTATTTAAGAAAACTGACAAACGGATTGTAGAGTTATTTACAGATGCTGATTGGGCAGGTGATCAAGATGACAGGAAATCCACATCTGGATATTGTGCGTATGTGTGGGGTAACCTGGTCACATGGAGAAGTAAGAAGCAAAGTGTAGTTGCGAGAAGCAGTGCTGAAGCTGAATACAGGGCCGTAGCACTGGGAATCTGTGAAGGCATATGGATAAAGCGTGTTCTTGAAGATTTGAGGAAGTCTATAAATCTACCAATCAAGGTCTATTGCGATAACATGGCTGCAATCAACATTGCTCATAATCCAGTTCAACATGACAGAACTAAACATGTCGAGATAGACAGACATTTTATAAGGAAAAAAGTTGATGAGGGAATTGTTGATCTAAGGTATATTCCTTCTAGAAAACAGACCGCAGACATCCTCACTAAAGGACAGCCCAAGGACAGGTTTGATTATCTGATTGGCAAGTTGAACTTGATTGATATCTACAGTCCAACTTGAGGGGGAGTGTTGTGAACACAGATTAACACAGTGGCATGAGATAGTTGAAGAAGCAAGTCGGTGGTGTATTTTGTTGACTATTCCTCAACTACTCTCTGATTTGTTCCCACTTACTTTGTCTATATTTTTTCCTATAAATACCATGTAAATCCTCTCAGTTTAACACAATCAATTCTAATCTTCAATTCTCTTCAAACTAGTAGAGACTTGAGTCAATTCCCAACATATAAAAATAACTAAGAAACCATTATTTCAAAGATATACAGTAACTTACAAGGATGTTGAGACTTCCATGAAAAATGGAAGCAAGAGTTTCCATTAAACTTCGACGTTGGTCGGGAGAGCGAACATCGCAGACTGATCCAGTGATTCTAAATCCTTTGCTTGTCCACTCTTTCAAACACTTGTCAATGTCTGCTTGGTTACGTGAACATATATGCACAGCTGCTCCAAATTCTGCCAATTCTTCTACTATGGCTTGCCTATATATATAAACATAAATTAGTAGAAGAAAGTACCACTCTGGTCCCTATAATAAGTCCCTTTTATCTAAATCCCACATACCAAGAAAAAGTAGTTAACCCAATGATTATAGGGTAAATTTTCAACTATACCCTCATTTATGAATGTATACTTTTCAACTTTTTCTTCTTTATCTCTCTTTAAATTATTTCTTTATGGGTACAATAAATAGGGGCAAAATTGTCATAAGCTCATTTATGTACTAAAAGTGGACTTATAAATAGGACCAAATTTTTTTGATCAAAAAGAACTTATAATAGGGACCAGGGTGGTAGAGAGCAAATAAACAGAGATGAAGTTTGAATAATGAAACAGAAGTAACAAGCTACCCAATTCCTCGGGTTGCTCCGGTGACAAGAGCAGTCGTCCCACGCAGAGACCATCTCTTGTCTTTGAGGATCCCTTCAGCCATATATTTCTGTTTATTTCTCTGCTAATCAGTGGAATGCTTGGAGTTGATGATATAAATATATAAATATATAAGAGCAAACAAGTTTCTGTGACCTATCTGTGATATTGAAAGCTCATCTAACCGACAATATAATTATGAGCCACTGTTTTTGGTGATTTGATATGATATGCCGGGCCCAAGTTTTTGTCGCCTATACTAATGCAAAGGATTTCCTTAATTTAGAAAATTTTGGGATTTATCTCCTCAATTTCTATAGCTGATTTCTGATCCATTGACTTTTTGGGCCACATATTCATTGAGGTTTTGAAATAACTTAATTTTAAGAAATAATCATTTATTATATAAATCGAGACAAAACTCTTTTTATATACTTACCTCGTATACCATAAATCATGAATTATAAGTATTTATTGCCTAAAAATAAACTATCCCAAACAAGCACTCCATCAATTAATTTTTTTTATTGTCAAAAGTTTTCTATTTGAGCTAGAAGAGGCAAGAAATTTGGAAACATTTGTCACTTCTAACATGCATGCTACACACGCTCAATATATTCTAGAGATATCTCCTTGCAATTGGTGAAATAATTATTTTTATATCTCCATCTGTACCATTTGTTAAAACTAGTAATATTTTGTTGTGCACATGGATAGTGTTTGTGTCGTGTGTCCAGAGTAAAGGAAATGAATTATGGCGATCTATGTTCAATATGGTTATTGTGCGTTTTGAATAGAATTAAGGGGTGGCTTTATAAATCCTATAAACAATTTTTTTTTTTTTGGTTGCAAACTACAAAGCACTTGTCTTTTTTTTAACCAATACCAATAACACATATATAATTAATCTCCTGGGTTTCTTTTACTTTTTCCAAGACCAGAAAACAAAAACCATTTTTCAAGCATGGCATTTTCTTGTTCCAATTGGTTCCAGCAGCTATAACTATTAATTCAGGAAAGGACAACAACAGCAAAGCCTTATCACAATTAATTCATGACAATTGCTTTCTAATACTTCAAAATCTACCTTTTTCCATGAACACTTTCTCAAACCCAAATTTTGCAAACAACACACACTCTCATCCATATCATTAGTCTCACATGCCACTCCGTGACAGTCATGTGCCAACTTCTCCTTAGCCAAATAAACCGAGTTCCTTCCCTCTATACCCAAGATAACATAGGGAATATAAATAATCTTCTAACAACCATAGCAATACCTGTCCATACAGGCCCCAGCCAAAAGTGAGTAGCGCCCCCACATCTGCAAGAGGAAGAAATGAAGCTACTTGAGGTACTCACATATTAACCACTTACTGATATATCCTTTCAATCACATAAAAGTGGACGAAACATTTGGTACTTGATCCATATACTTTCAAACTGAACTCAGGAATAGTAGCTTTAGATAGTAGATTTCGTCTCGTAGGCTTGCAGCTTGTAATAAATTCAAAAAACTATAATGTCAATTTATTAATAATCTTGAGCACTTGAGGCATGCTTATGCTGGACAACAAGACATCTATGATATGCTGACCTGTTATTACTGCACTATGCCGACCTCCACAAGCAATTTCCTTCACATAAGTTCCAGGGACTTTTGAAGCTTGCGTTGTACCACCGATACTTCCTTGATGAATTCCTGATGCCTTATCCTTCTGAGAAGTTGATGGCTCAATACAAGGTATGAGATGAGGAGAAGATACCATCTTCACACGAGAACCCAAACCTAGTTGTCCTTCGCCTCCATAGCCCCAACCCCAGACCTGTCCCGCATCTGAAAACTTTGGTAAAAATATGGTGCATCAGGTGCCTTTGTATTTCATGGAACCTAAGAATCTATAGATGGTGACCACTATGAATATACACCACTACAATTAAAAGACCATAACCATTTGTCCAGATAGATAAAAGGCAATTACCTGACAGTGCCAACGTATGCCTCCCACCAGCAGCTACAGTGGTAATTTTCACCCCATGACCAAAAGTAACGAGTGAAGGTTCTTAAAAAAATATAAATGAAAATATTTTTTAAGATTTTAAGAACCATTTTTTTATATTTTCATTTATCTGGGATCTAAATACAATTTTCCCAATATAATACTCCTTCGCTGACTTTTATAAATTATCATGTTTTTTTTATAAGATACTTAGTGTAAATATTTAATATACTTTTTTATTTTTACTCTCAATTCATTATATGTATATCTCACGAAAAACCGGACCAGGCAATGAATCTGTTTTGATACAAGTTCAAAGATTAATGGGTCAATCGGGGTCTAACCGGAGGTCGAACCGGTCATATTAAAATATTATAATTTATTTAAAATAATGTAATTTAATTAACATGAATAAAAGTATTCATACTTTAATTATAAAAGATAATATTTTTAAATATACCCCATATTTTATAAAGTATTTATGCCTATAAAATTTTTTCTCAAATTTATTTTATTTCCTTTTTCTTTATTTCTTATATTTCTCCCTTTTAATGAATTATGACTATTTCTTTTTTTTTTCTTTTTTTATTCCCCTTTCTTCTCTCTCTCATGTGAAGCCTCCTTTTCTCTTTCAAAAATCAACACGCATGTGACTTAGCTTTGATAAGACAAGTCTCTCTTTCCTCTCTTTCTTGAACACGTTTTACGGGATTGCGAGGTTGAGGTGCTCAGATGTTTGAAAACTCCCAACTATCCATGGTGAACACCAAACTAGACTGGTGTGCTTTACACAGGGGCATCGATTTTGAGCTTTACAGAGCAAACACTAACCGATGAACACAAAACTAGACCGTTAAGGATGGAGGTTATCTCTTTCTCACTGTTGAGAATGGCGACAAAGGAGGTATTGCCCATGACTTTCGACGGTGGAGGCTTGTGAATCGCTTACACTGTTCATCTTCTTCTTCACCTTTTTGATCATTTTTTTGGTGGCCTGTTTCGTTTTCCTTTTTTTTTTTTTTTTTTTTCATTTTTCCAACAAGATCCATAGATGATTTAAACTTCTCTTCTTGTTCGGTTGTTTCGATCTGTGGGCTTCTTGTTGAATGGGGGAAAAAAGTGAAAAACCGTTCAAATCGCCGAACCCAACTGTTTTCCCGGTTAAGGCCGGTTCATACCGGTTTAGTCCAATTCATACCGAGTCACTCATCCTCCGGTTCTGCCACCAAACCAGACCGGACAAGTTGCCGGTTCACCGGTTTTCAGGTTGAACCGGCCGGTCCGATCTTGTTTTTTGTACCATGGTATATCTCTTCACTTTTTCCTATTCATTTTCTCTCCTTGCTTTTTCTACTCAATCTCTCCCCCACCCACATTCTTTATATAAATAAGAGTGTTTTTGGAAAATAAGTTACATTTTTTTTTACATATTTCTTGTCTTTAATTAATTTTAATAAACTTTTGACCTGCCTAATATGGATATTGACATCTTATAAAAAGGAAAGAAAGGAGTAAACACTTAATATTATTTTTTGAATATAGTCAATTCTTTTTTTAACATTCAAAGTGCCTAGAGCTTCATTATTTTGGAAACATAACTCTCTGAAATGTTGATTCCAATCCATATCTGATATCTCTCTACATATTATGTGAAAAAAATGTATCATATGCATCCCAGAGCATCAACCTTCATCCTTAATAATTACGTGGCGGGAGAACTTAGCTTTACTTCATGCTTTTTCCTTCAATGATGTGAAGTGTATGTCATATGTATTTTAGTTCTTTTACACGATTCAAGGGTTTCATTTCAAAACTTAGAACATAGAAAGGTTTTGCATTCCCCAATAAATACGTTTTCCTCTTTATACTGCTTTCTAGCTCAACCAACAATTTTTTGGTATCATTAACCTATTTAAAATATAACACATTCACTTTTTATATAATTTTATAAATAACTAGATTTTATATTGGATGCACAGAAAGTGACAGACTGACAGTCGGTTTGAGTTGTTCTTGTTATTAGTATTGATTGTTATGTTTATGATATGGATGATAAAACACCTTATACTATAAATAAGATCTTGTATTAAGGACTGGAGATAGTATTATACACTAGTTTGGGCAAACTGTAAAGTTAGTTAGATTAGTGCAACAGAATAGGGAAAATGAAACAGAGCAGAGCAGCCAACGTTGACATGAAAATAAAGCATATGACTGAAATGATGCAAGGCATGACGATTATGCAGAGGGAGTAGGTGGGAGAAGAGTTGGTGAAGCCCAACGTTTCTGACTCTTGTAATATTTTAATAGGTATTTTAGTAGTATAAATAGGTGAATGAGATTCATTGTAAAGCATCTGCGTTTTGATTAAACACATTTGAGTTTGGTTCCTATATCATTTTGGTACCAGAGCTGAGTTCCAGAGTGCCAGAGAGCGAAAGAGTGAGGAGTGGGTGAGAAACAAAAAATGTGAGAAAAAGGGGGTGTCGGATTTTCACTCTCAGAGCGTTTTTTGAAGAAACCGACCTCACCATCGTGTTCAGAAGGCCGAAAAACCTAAGAATAGCCACGGTCACCCCCGTGAAACACCTCCACGCGCCTCCACGGACGTCGCCGGAAAGTCATCAGAAAAGTCACCGGAATTTCAGACAGTCGTCAGAGTTCAGAGGTTGAAGATGATGACGTCATCATCCACGTCATTCTGATCTGCTGCGTCAGCGACAGGTCAGCCATTCGTTGACTGCCACGTGTCATAACAGCCACGTCACCAATCCCAGTCAGCCCAACTTTCAGAAATTGCAATTTGACCCCCTGAATTTGGTAAAAATTACAATTTTTGCCCCAAAACTTTCTAAAATTACATTTTGGCCCCAAATTTCTGCCAAAATTACATTTCGGACCCCAAAACTTTCTAAAATTACATTTTGGCCTCAAATTTCTGGCAAAATTACATTTCGGACCCCAAAACTTTCTGAAATTACATTTCGACCCCAGATTTTTGCCAAAATTACATTTCCATCCCTGAAAGTTAAGAAATTACCTTTCTACCCCAATTGTCCATAAAATTTCCAATTTTACCCCTTACTTGCCATAAAAATACTGATCATATCCTTGTACCTTTCCACCCTATACCTAACCTCAAGAACAATTCCAAAATGCCTCCAAGACGCAGAAACACACGCGAGATTGAGATGGACGAGATGAGACGTTGGATACAAGAACTGGAAACCACTATACAAACGCAGCAAGCCATGTTAGAATCTCGCAGTGAATATCCAGATGATTCAGATAATAATAGTTCATTGTCTACTGACTATCGCCGTCGTCCTCAACAACAGCAATTCCGCCTTAATGACATTAAGGTAGACATACCTGAATTTGAAGGAAGACTTCAACCAGACGAATTCGTCGATTGGCTTCAAACCGTCGAACGAGTTTTTGAATATAAAGATATTCCCGATGAGCAGAAAGTCAAAATTGTCGCCATCAAATTAAAGAAACATGCCTCCATATGGTGGGAAAATCTCAAGAAAAGGCATGAAAGAGAAGGAAAAAGCAAGATCCGAAAGTGGGACAAAATGCGACGTGAGCTCTCACGTAAGTTTCTTCCAGATAATTATTATCAAGATAATTTCCTTCAATTACATAATCTCCGCCAAAAGGCTAGACTGTGGAAGAATATACGAGGGAATTTGAAAAACTCATGATGAAGTGTGATATCCAACAGAGGGAGGAGCAAACAATAGCCCGTTATATCGGAGGATTAAATATCAACATTGCTCATTCGGTACAGCTCCAACAATACTGGACTCTGGACGACGACATTCGTCTAGCCATCCGTATTGAGAAACAGTTACCCAAAAGGTTTCCGTTTCAACCGTCTTCCTCCATCGAAATTCCTTTTGATGGACATGAAACACACATGCATCAGCCTACACAAATGCATCAGCATAACTCTTCAAACAAGCATACACAAGAATATCAGTCTAACTCTTCAAGCAAGCCTCCACCAAAGGTTATCAAGGAATTTAGCTCCAAAGCACCTAAGTGCTTCAAATGCCAAGGGTTCGATCATATCGCTTCAGAATGTCCTACCCGCAAAGTTGTTACTATTATTGAAGGGGAAACTTCTGCAGTTTTTGAAGAAGAAAAGGAGCTCATACCCGACAAAGAACCTGTCTTTGATGAAGAGCCAATTTTTGATGAAGAAGTCATTCCTCCTGATCAAGGTGAAACACTTGTGATTAGACGAAGCTTGCATACAGCCACAGTGAAAGAAGAGCCTTGGCTACGTCACAACATTTTTCATACTCGTTGCACCGCTCAAGGTAAAGTTTGTGACGTCATTATTGACAATGGAAGCTGTGAAAATGTAGTCTCTAACTACATGGTAGAAAAGTTACAACTACCAACTCACAACCATCCTTACCCATACAAGCTCCAATGGTTCAATAAAGGAAGCGCAATCAAAGTGTCAAAACGATGTCTTGTTACTTTTTCTATTGGAAAAAGGTATCACGATGAAGTTTGGTGTGATGTTGTTCCGATGGACGCTTGTCATATTCTTCTGGGAAGACCTTGGCAATATGATCGACACGCTCTATACGACGGGTATGCAAACACATATTCCTTCCAGAAGGATGATGTGAAGATTCAGCTTGAACCTTTGCCACCAGATAAACACGTCAAAATAAAAAATAAGCCCAAGTCATTTTTACTGAAGCATAAAGTTTCATATCAATCTCCATTAATTGATGATGATGTTGTTTTTGACTCGAGGATGAGTCCTGCCCAACCTCGGGAGAATGAAACATAATAGGGAGAATGAAACAGAGCAGAGCAGCCAACGTTGACATGAAAATAAAGCATATGACTGAAATGATGCAAGGCATGACGATTATGCAGAGGGAGTAAGTGGGAGAAGAGTTGGTGAAGCCCAACGTTTTTTACTCTTGTAATATTTTAATAGGTATTTTAGTAGTATAAATAGGTGAATGAGATTCATTGTAAAACATCTGAGTTTTGATTAAACACATTTGAGTTTGGTTCCTATATCAATTAGTATCCGTATTTGAGCATTTGACCGTTAGTCCATATTTTTTGATTATCGACTTTAACGAATCTATGGCCATTTAAATTTGTGATGCACGGAGATTTTTCTTGGCCCACTTCTCTCGTGGTAGGATTTTTTATTGCTAGGTTTATAGTTTCGACAACCAAATTATATTTTGTGCGATCTATAATCAAGAAAAATAAGTTATGAAGGAATAATGTTAATTTCACCGTGCCCATCATGAGATCCACTGTCAGAAAAATTCAATTTAGGATTAATTAACCAATGGAGATTATTGGTCTAATAGAAGTGGCTGATCCCTCACAACATGTCAATCGTTGTTGAGAGAAGTGCCCACATTTAGTGCTCGATAGTGTTTCGAATAGGATTGCCTCAAATAAAATGATACATGTGCTTAGCAAACAAAAATTATGATTAATTAGAAGACAATGACGATTATAATCTTAATTTTTTGTCAGTGCAAATTATTCCACAATTAAATCTCGATCTTTATTATAAATTCAGTTTGACTAAATTTTACATGTCAAGAAATGAGAGTTAAGACAATTTTGTATCAAAAGTTTTTGCATAGGATCTATGAGTATCTAGAAGGTTTTTTTTTTTTTTTGATAAATCTCAACCCAAAAATATTTAACGCGGAGCAAATTCGTCTTGACCATAAAAAACTAATATTGTTAGTTAAAAAATTAACATTGACTGTTAATATTTTTAACGGTTGACTGTTAATATTTTTAACGGTTAAGAGTGATATTACTTTCTTTTTAGCACTGTCATGATAAAATTGGACCTTAACTCTTGTATAAAATCTTAATAGGTAATACTCATTCGATCCTTAATATAAAAGCTACTTAATTAATTTGAAAAAAATAATAAAACTAAAAAAATTATTTAATTATGACAAATATGATTTGATCTCCCTAAAATATATATGCATAACATTATATATAAGGTTATAATTGAGATAAATTAGTTTGAGGAAAAATAATAAATATTATAGATAAAATAAGTAATTAACCCAATAACTAGCTCCTATGTTTATGGCCGGATGAGTATGTCCCTTAAAGTTCTTTTTACATCCTCTATACTGAGGTTTAATCATCGGTGTTTTATCCTATATATAATTAACTTAGCCATACAAATGAGTGATCAGTTGAAGAGTTGTGCTTGATGTTGCAAGCAGAGTCTTCACTGATATCGATTAGAATTAGAATTGCAAATGTTGAAGTTGCAATTTACCGATTTGGAAGTAGAGTAACATTACTACATATTTATATTTGTCTGTATATAACAGGGTTTTTTTTATGTATATTTAAATATTCAAGTGTCAAATATTTATATATAACGGGTTTTTTTGTGTGGAATATATATCACGGTTTTTAACCATTAAATATTGAGCACTATATTTTATGGTTTTTCAAATACAACCGTCATTTATAGGGGATTATATTTAACAGTTGTAAGATGATAGGGGCAAAATATAGAGCCTAAAACTTCGTAAGTACACGGGTCGTATCAAGTAATAAAGAATAAGAAAGATATTGTTCCCACAATGACTTGATAGCAACAATATAGTTGAGCAATGGCTTTACACTTTTGCTTAAGTTGAGTCAACACAATTTGAATTACAAATAAAAGCTAACTAGAGAAAAATGTTAGATATGATTAGTTTTGATGATATCAAATATAGATGTTAAATATTGAGAGCAAAAAGTTTATATAATGTATTTATCTCCTACATTGACCAACTATTATGTTTAATGTAAAATATCTTGTAGATTAGTCAAGTAAAAAAAGAAAATATCAAGTTGGGTTGAAAAGATTCATAGATTTAATACTACAGATTATTTGAATAGTCAAATTTTTATTCGAATAGTAAAACTTGTTTTCAGTTAAGATATATTCGAATAACTCTCAGTTTATCCGAATAAATAAAGTATTATTCGAATAATGAATATGCTATTCGTATAGAAAAGAACTGTTAATAGTTGAAAATATTCGAATATGCACATTAGTATTCGAATAGTATGCTTAACAAATTTTTCTGAAAATAATTCAAGTGAAAAAGTGTTCAAATAGTCAAGGCACTATCTGAATAGTCATTGTGATTTTAAACTTAGTTTCTAAATATTTTATCCGGATAATAGGATAACTATTCGAATAGTGCCCTTACTATTCAAATATTGTGATGATTATCCGAATAAGTTTTTGATGAATTTCAGCATCCAATATCACAAGACTATCAGGATAGTAAGGTTACTATCAAAATAGTAAGATTACTATCAGGATAGTACGGAGACTATTAGAATAGTATCTGACGTATTTCAAAAAGACTATCAGAATAGTCTCAGTGCAAAATAATCAAATACTATTCGAATATCACAAGACTATCAGGATAGTAATGGAATTATCAGAATAGTCTTAGTGCAAAATAATCAAATAATATTTGAATAGTGAAGTGACTATTCGAATAGTCCATATTTGAAAAAAGGGTGATTCTATTCAAATAGAAGCAATGCTATTCGGATAACAGCAGCATACTCTATTTCTTTCAGCATGGCCAACATTCAGTAATTTGGTCATATCTCCGAAACCACAACTCGGATTGAGGTGAAACTAGTGACATATGAAACTAGACTCCCAATGCGTGATTTTGACATCAAAATCAAGTTAAAAGGAGCTGAGATAAAGGATATATGAATTTTGGAAGATGACATTCAAATCACCGTCATATTTCATAACAGGTTTAGTGTTTTGGACATAACTCTCAAACTACATATCGGATTGAGATTAAACCAGTGCCATATGAAACTAAACTTAAAGATATTTCCATAGTTAGGTCATGGGTCATATTTAGAGTTATATTTAAAGAGATATGTCTTCTGGAAGTTGGTGATCGAAATCAATCTCTGTTCTGTTCCAGACTAATCGATACACTTTGAATCATAACTTTTGAAATACAATGTATTTGTGATTGATTCCAGTTGCTATGCAAAGAAGACTTAAAGAGCTTTATAGGGATAGTTCATTTATCCAAAGAGTTACACCCTCAAAAGTTTATTCAAATATAGAGGTTGCAGTATTCGTTTGTGAAGATTCATTATCAAAGGTGCACTATTCAAATAGAGAAACTACTATTCAAATAATATCATATATCTTATGGAAAGACTATTCGAATAAGGGCTGGTCTATTCAAATATGAAAGTTCATTATGAGAGAATATTATTCGAATACAAGTGGCACTGTTTGAATAAGATCATTTATTTTGCAAGGCAACTATTCGAATACACTTCAAGTTCTAAAAGTTTATTCAAATAGAGGATAAAGTATTCGAATAAGGATTGCTCATTATCAAAGAATGCTATTCGAATACATCAGATGTTATCCAAATAACTAATTTTCCAGAAAACAGAGTATCACCTCGAAACTCCTGAAAATCATTGAAATTTTGTGTGACTTGTTCTTATTGATTCTAATCACTCTAACACTTTACTATATTAGTGATTAAGCATTTTCTAGGTGATCAAACAAGGATTAAGACACAAGACAGAGAAAGCACTTTTATGTTAGAAGTTTCCAATGGCTAGTTCAACAGTAATATTTTAAGCCTCATCGGGAAGAATAAAGCTAAAACGGTCAAATGCTCTTCATGAACTATAAAAGGAGAGTCATTCAAAACAAACAATGACGAGAGCCTATGTCTACAATGTTGATATGCTATTTCTCTGAATCTAAACTGACCGAAGCTCTATAATGATACTCCCACTATGTACTTCAGTGTTAATCATTATCTACTTCACATAGAGAGAAGTAATCACTCATTGTAATTATTCTATATTTGTGAGAGTTACTCAAGATTGGGGAATCTTGAGCGGGAAATAGATTGTATTCTTATAGTATGTAAGGGGGAGTTCTTGTCTCAGTACGAGAATTGTAAAGGCTTCACAAATGCCCATATTAAACTTGTGGGATTGTAGTGGTTTTCAAGTACCATGTTAAACTTGAGGGAGACAGTGGATTGAAATCTCAGGAAGAGCTTGGGGACTGGACGTAGGTCATCGTGGATTGGACCGAACCAGGATAAATCACAGTTTGCACATTCTCTTCCCAAAACTCTTATATTTCCAGCATATATGATTTCAATAACTAATTATGGTTTTATATTTCATTACTTACATACTTATTGATTTCATAATATGCGAAAAGAATTTCAAAGTTGTTAAGTTTTTATAATACATCCAATTCACCCCCCTCTTGGGTGTCAGTCGATTCTAACAACAATAAGAAAATAAATCTAACAATTATGAAAGCTAAGGGTGTTTCTAGATCTTAAGCGGTAATTTGAGTTATTATAGTTTTGATTTCAACTACCAGAGTGCTATATATTACAACAACTCCTAGGATCCCACTGTTTGGCAACAGGGGAAATGAGTGAGCCAAAGTTGATCTGCAAAGACAAAAGATGGTCACTGAGTGGTATGACTGCTCTTGTGACAGGAGGAACCCAACTAGTTTAGTTATTATTTAAGTTTAATTAAAAGTTAGTCTCTATTGATCTTTGGTTTCTGCTTTGGGCTAATTTTTTTCCTCTATCTCCTCAAAATTAGGTATGCCACATAGGAAGAATTAGCATAACTGGTTAATGTTTTCCCGCCTCTTCATTAATCACCGGACAAGTTAGATTTGCAGATGGAGAGGTTCCATTCTGTTTTTTAAAAAAAGATTAAGGAGTAAATTTATAAATGAAGTTTTGTCCGAGGAGCGTCTGACACAAATATATTTTAGAAAGGACAAAAATACCAATGAACAATTAAAAAAGGGTATCTAACACAAAAACCGTTAAATTCGTACTAACTCCGTTAGAGGTTTTCTTTTCTTATAATTTAACGCCGTTAGTACGGATTTAACGGTTTTTATACTTGATACCCATTTTTAATTATTTATTGATATTTTTATCCCTTCTAAAATATATTTATGCCAAACATTCTTCGGATAAAATTTCGTTGGTAAAATTTACTCCTTAACCCAAAAAAAATCCCTGGTTCTAGTTTTGCCACTGCCAGGTTGTTCTGTAAATTTTTACGATTGAAGTCAGATATTTGTAACTCCAAGTTAGTGACGTGTTATTGGAATATTTGTGTGGTCGTTGTTTGTCCTTGTCACTTCAAGACATGTATTTGTTCAGCAGATTAATTTTGGGGTCCCTTCTTCTGTAACATTTCATCCACTCCAGCAGAAATTTCCACACTAAAAGTCTCTTCTTCAATTACTTCATTACATGGGGAACAGCGAAGTTTCAGCTTGTCTTATCTTGGATTTTCTGTCTGATTAAGTTATGGATAATAATAATAAAGCACTACAAATATTAACTAAAGATATACATGGAAGCATTTAACTAAAACCACACGTCTCTTTTGTGTATTCCCATTCCACTAGCTAATATTGTTCAAAATGTTGCATCAAGTGGATTCACAGTTACATTACTACAGATTTATCTATATATGCCATTTCATACTTAACAGTTTTGATGAAACTATTAAATATGCAGAGGCGTAGTTTCAGAAACCACATATATATAACAGAGTATAAATTAAAAAGCTGACATCAGCACATGACAGTAGCCTTCCAATGATTAAATATGAACTTGACTTGACAAATTTAACTATTTAAAGAGTGAAACCTCCATCTACACATATAACTTGTCCAGTGATATATGAGGCAGCTGGAAGGCAAAGAAAAGCAGCCATTCCTGAAATCTCTTTTGGCTCTCCTATTCTGCCAGCAGGAATTTGAGACGCAAAAATATTTGCTGCATTCTCTCCCATTGTTGATTTTTTCTGAGAAAACAAGTGAAAACGAGCATCATAAGCAGTACCAAATATCACTTAATAACATGTAGAAGAGAAGATTTAAATTTATAAAGAAAA
Organism: Inga laurina; assembly: GCA_963855925.1. Taxonomy (NCBI): domain Eukaryota; kingdom Viridiplantae; phylum Streptophyta; class Magnoliopsida; order Fabales; family Fabaceae; genus Inga; species Inga laurina. Next base: position 59,571,784 of record OY979711.1, read on the forward strand.
ATACCCATGAATCTAATGCCTTAGAGTTCAAACCCTCTTACATGTTTTCTCTTGAAGTCCAATAAAGCAAAAAGCTCAAGAGGATCTCTTTGACATGTTGGTGCAGGAAAGTGATATGATTTAAAGTGCTTAAGGTCTATATAAAGGAAAGTTTCATGTGGTTTCAAACTCATTTATATGCATACTCGCAAAATCAAAGTAAACAGAATGCCTAAAAGAATCACCAACATGTATGCTCTCTCAAGTCCCAACATGAGAATACTAAATCTTAAGCGCGGGAAAGTGATATGCTTTTATTTATACCATGGAAGACTCTAAAAGTAGGGTCATCACAGTTCCAGATGCTATTGCATTGACACGAATATTATCCTTCGCCCATTCCATTGCCATGTACTTGGTGATTTGATTTATGGCTCCTGTATCAAATTATATTTGCAGAATTCGTATCGATCAAGTTTCTCAAAATAATCAGGCAATTGGTTTATCACTCAGAGGTGAAACAGATGATTGATGAGAGAGAAAAAGAAGATTGTATTTACCTTTAGAAGCTGCATAGGCTGAAACACCAGGGAACACTTTGGCGGTGGCAATAGAGGAGATATTTACAATAGCACCATGTCCTGAAGCTTTTAGAAGAGGGTGTGCTAGTTGGCTTAAATGGTAAGTAGCCTCAAAGTTGGTGCTCATTATAGTTGATATATCTTCAGCTGTGTAAACCTGGCTTTCCTTAACATCATTTGTCCCGGCATTGTTTATCTAAAACGAAAAGTACTAAATGAAATCCCCTGATAACATAATATATTTAGCACTCATGTCTAAAGGATAAGGATAACTAGTAGAGACTTGAGTCAATTCCCAACATATAAAAATAACTAAGAAACCATTATTTCAAAGATATACAGTAACTTACAAGGATGTTGAGCCTTCAATGAAAAATGCAAGCAAGAGTTTCCATTAACTTCGACGTTGGTCGGGAGAGCGAACATCACAGACTGATCCAGTGACACTAAATCCTTTGCTTGTCCACTCTCTCAAACACTTGTCAATGTCTGCTTGGTTAAGTGAACATACATGCACAGCTGCTCCAAATTCTGCCAATTCTTCTACTATGGCTTGCCTATATATATAAGCATAAATTAGTAGAAGAAAGTAGAGAGCAAATAAACAGAGATGAAGTTTGAATAATGAAACAGAAGTAACAAGCTACCCAATGCCTCGGGTTGCTCCGGTGACAAGAGCAGTCATCCCACTCAGCGACCATCTCGTCTTTGAATATTGCTTCAGCCATTTATGTTTATTTCTCTGCTAATCTGTGGAATCCTTGTGAGTGGGAGATATATGTAAGAGGCAATAAGTGTCTGTTAGGTGTTTATGGTATTTGTATTTAATTATATGCACAAGTGATAAGTAAAATATTTGCATATTTATTTTCCTTTATATGATGATTTTATGGACGATATTTATGTTTAATATAATAAATTTGGGTGTGATTGATAAATAAATACTGTTTTTGGAATAAACAGCATTTTAAAAAAACAAAAATAAAAAAATTTAAAATAAAAAAATGAAAATACTGTAGCAGTCAACAGGCATTGTAGCAGCCGCCAGGGCACTGTAGCAACCACCAGATCACTGTAGAAGCTTCCAGAACACTGTAGCAGATGCCAGAACACTATAGCAGTACTGTAGCACACGTTTTTCCCCCTATAAATAGAGATCAAGGCCAAGCTCAAAGAGGAGAGGAGAGGAAGAGAAGCAGAGGTTTTCTTCTCCAACAAGGAGAGGTCCTTCTCTGACCGGGAAAGATTTTTCTCTAACATTTCTGAGTTCATTGTATTAATTTTTAGATTTAATTTCATGCATTGCATGCCTCCATCTTGGAAGGCTTAGGATTTTATTACCTTTTGCATGCCTCCATCTTGGAAGGCTTGGGATTGTATCACATTTTGCATGCCGCCTACATGGAAGGTTTTACCTCCTAAATGGACGGCTAGATTTCTTCATCTTTCATTCATCTTTTGGTTGTATATTTAAGTTTGAGAATTTAATATTCAAATTTATACAGTATTTCTGAGGATCTCATTCTAGCTTTATATAATGTCAATTTATTTTGGTTTTGTTTTTAATTTCATCATGTGCTAAATTTTCATTTTCCTAGGGTGATGACGTAGCTTACTAATGACATATTGAATCTTAACTTATTGAATCTAGTTTGAATTTCTCCTTCATACTTGAGTTTTAATTATTATTCTTAATGCTTTTGATTAACTGTCCATCTTTTGAATGATTTCAATATGCATGTTGAGACCGGAAGGAGATACATGTGTGTAGACCCTATAATTAAAATCATGACTTGCATATGAAATAGGAATATATTCATATGAGTTGTGTAGTCTTACTGAGTTTCATAAATCTTAATGCATAATTAATTGCTTAAATTCATATAGGAATATATTGGATTAACAATTGATTATAGAATTGCTTGACCTTGGAAGAGGCTAGTAATTAAATTAGGGAAACTCGACTATCAATCATGTGGAATAAATTGGGCTAGAATAGATAAGTGATTTAATTCAGAATTTGTGAAGTGAAATCTAATCCTTAGGGCTTTTTTTCATATTTGCTTTCATAACATCTGCATTCATATTTAATTGTCTTTCTTTTATTTTGTACTCTCAATCACCAACTAATCGATCGACTAAATGGAATTAAAATTACCTATTTTGGTACTTAGTGCTCAATCCTCGTGGGAACGATACTCTACTTACTTCTATATTATTTGATTACGACAGTGTACACTTGCACTATTTAATTGATCATCTGCACACGTATCAACAAGCATCAGAGTTATATATGTGGTTATAATTGAATGCTTGCAAGTGATCTAAATTAAGTGCACAACTATAGTGAAGTTTAACAAAACAATACAATGATTTTCTTGATCTGTGTTAGTGTAAATAGATAATTAGTAAGAATTGTAAAGCTGTAGAATATTTTCACAGATCTTGTAAATCTTCTCATATTCCATGTGTACGGTGTAAATTCATTTGTAACCAAATTCTGTTATGCCTCAAGGCTACATAAAGAATAGAGGCTAGAGTCATTATTCACTCAGCCTTTCATATCTTCAATTGCTCTCTTTTTCTATCTTGGTATCAGAGTGAATCCTCTCTTTTTTGCTTTCATTTGCCATATCGCTCTCTTTGAATAGCACTACTGACTCTGCCTCTTCACCGATGACCAAGACCTATTCTCTATTTCATTCCTCTAGCCAGACAACCTCTATCAAGTTGGATAGAGCGAATTTTCTTGTCTGGGAATCTATGGGTTTCCCACTCATCGAGGGCAACAGGCTTCAATCACACATCGATGGTCTTTCTCCCGTTCCGGCTGCTTCTATTCTGTTACCGGGAGCTCTTGAACCTACTCCAAATCCTGAGTTCGAAGACTGGTTTGCTGTTGATAGGATGCTCGTTGGTTGGCTTTGTAATACAATGACGCAAGACGTTGGAGCTCAGCTACTTTATTGCCGTACTGCATTGGATCTGTGGAATGGAGCTTGGGCCCTTACTTGTGCTGTGTCTAAATCCAGAATCATGGTTTACAAGTCGGAACTTCATTAAACTTGAAAGAACGCGATGCGGATGGAGGAATACTTGGCAAAGATGAAAACAATCTCCGATCATCTTGCACTTGCTGGAGTTGCTATTTCCACCGATGAACTTATTCTCCTCACTCTCAATGGATTGGATGCTGAATATAAAGCGATTGTTGTTAAATTAATTGATCAACCTGCTCTCACATGGATTGAAGCTCAATCTGCTCTGTTAGCCTTTGAAAGTCGGCTTGAACAACTCAATCAGTTTGCTTCACTTTCACTTCAACCTTCTGCTAATTTTGCTCGATCTTTTGACAATAATCGTTTATCTTCTCCTTCCGATCATGGTTCATGGCGTGGATCTCGAGCTCCTTTTGCCAATCGAGGACGTCGAGGTTGTGGTCGCCGATCTCCTAATAGGGGAGGTAATAATAACAATTGACCTTATTGCACTTATTGTAACCGAGTTGGTCATCGTTTTGAAACTTGTTATAGTGCAATCCTCGTCCTCAAGCCTATTCTGCAGAACCTCATTCTGTAACCGATCTTGATTGGTATATGGATAGTGGAGCAAACCACCATGTGACTTCAAATTCTGATGCTCTTGACGCTGTGACACCCACTGGTAAGTCACATCTCTCTACATGTACTGGTAGCAAAGCACAAATACATGGTATTTGGTCTACATCTCTTTCTTGTTCTGATTCTGCTCTTAAACTTAAAAATGTTTTACTTGTGCCAAGAACCACTAAAAATTTGATTAGTGTACATAGACTGGTTGAAGATAATCCAGTTGCTGTTATATTCACTAATGAAGGCTGTGTTGTGAAGGACAAAGCAACAGGGTAGGTATTGATAAAGGGAACTCCAAAATAGGGCCTATATCCAATGTATAGTGCTACAACGATTTTTCAAGCTCACATGGCAGAAGTTAAAGGACGATATGAAGACTTTCTTAGCTGGCATTATAAATTGGGACATCCAAGTAATAGGATTCTCAAACAAATATTGAATAGTTATAATATCAATGTTGAAATCAATGAAAACTTTGTCTGTGAAGCTTGTCAAAATGGCAAATCCAAGTAGTTACCATTTTCAAATTCTGAGTCTCATGCATCTTGTCCACTAGAACTCATTCACACTGACTTATGGGGTCCATCTCCTATATAGTTTATACATGGTTATCATTACTATATCTATTTCATATATAATTTTAGTCGACTCACCTGGTTATATCCACTCAAACACAAAGGAAAAGTTGTTGTTGCTTTTAAGCATTTTAAAAACTTGGTTGAAAACCAATTCAACTGTAAAATCAAGGCATTACAATGTGACAATGGTTTAGAATACAAACCTTTTATTCCTATTGCTAATGATGCTGGTATTGATCTACGGTTTACTTGTCCATATACTTCTTCCTAGAATGTCAAAGCCGAGTGTAAGCATCGGCATATAGTTGAAATGGGTCTTACACTTCTAGCACAAGCCAAAATACCATTTACCTATTGGACTGAGGCTTTTCAAATGGCTGTGTTCTTGATCAATTGACTGCCAACTCCAATATTAAAGGGAACAACGCCTCTGTTTTGTCTTCATCAAACAGAACCAGATTACTCTTCTTTGCAACCGTTTGGTTATGCATGCTATCCATGTCTCAAACCTTATAATGCGCATAAGTTTCAATTTCACAGCCAAAAGTGTGTTTATCTTGGACTTGCATCTCATAAAAAAGGCTATAAATGTCTAAGTTCCACTGGCAGGATTTATGTTTCATGTCATGTGGTTTTTGATGCTGCTTTGTTTCCGTTTGCTACAGGTTTTCTTAATCAAAGTTCCAAATCAGAAGATATGCAGTACACAATTCCAATGATTATTACAAATGAACATCATTCTTCTTCTCCGTCAGTTGTAGAAACCACTTCGTCGGTAAACATGTCACCGCCACTGAGCCCATCAGTATCTCCGTTGGGCTCATACTCGGTCTCACATGTCAATTTGGATAATTAATCTGCATTTAGAGATATGTCTTTATCTTCACAAGGTGCTCCAGCCCAAATAGAAGCCCAACATCTAGATCTGGTTGTACCTGATATGAATAGACACTCGATGGTGACTTGGGCCAAATCGGGTATTGTCAAACCCAAATACCAGTTTGTTGGTCTCCTAAAATCTGAAAACCCTATCACTCTTGCTCAAGCTGCCGAAACTTGTTCCATCTCTGCTGCTCTTGCATCCTCCTCTTTGCGTCAAGCAATGATGGATGAGTTTAATGCTCTTGTACACAACAACACTTGGATACTTGTTCCATATAATAGTACACAGAAGCTTGTCGATAGTCGATGGATTTTTAAGACGAAATTCAAAGCCGATGGGTCAATTCTAAAGTACAAAGCTTGCCTCGTTGCTAAGGGGTTTCAACAAGTGGCAGGTCTTGGCTATGGTGAGACGTTTAGTCTGGTGATAAAACCCACAACAATCCATCTTGTTCTCACAATCGTAGTAACTCATCGATGGGAAATTCACCAACTAGATGTTAATAATGCGTTTTTGAATGGATTTCTACCAGAAGAAGTTTACATGAGGTAGCCTGAAGGTTTTTGTGATCCTCGAAGACCCAATCATGTCTACAAATTGATAAAAGCCATTTATGGGCTCAAACAAGCTCTTCGAGCTTGGTTCGATCAGCTGAGGAAGACCTTACTGAACTGGGTTTTTCAGAATGCAAGAAGTGATATTTCACTCTTCTTTCTTCGAACAAGGAATATTACGGTATTCATCTTAATCTACGTTGATGATATTTTAATTACTGGCAATGGCTCATTGTGGTCAGGAATTTTATTGCTAAACTAAATTCTGTCTTCTCCCTGAAAGATTTGGGTCCTCTGTATTATTTTCTTGGTCTGGAAATTTATCGTGATAATTCTGGCATTTATATTAATCAAGGGAAATACACTATGGATGTGTTAAGACGTTTTAACATGACTGATTGTGCACCAGTACCGACTCCTATGGTAATTGGGCATCAATTTTCGGCCTCTGATAGGGAACTTATGAAGGATCCTTCTAAGTATAGAAAGGCCATTGGATCTTTACAATATCTGACTACAAAAAGACCTGATATAGCTTATTCAGTTAATATAAGTTAAGTCAATTTCTGTCAAGACCCACTAATATTCACTTTCAGGGAGTTAAACGGATTCTGCGATATCTTAAAGGCACATATCACTATAGTATACATATTAAACCAGTCAATTCTCTTAGATTGATAGCTTTTACTGATGCAGACTGGGCAATTGATATAGATGATAGGAAGTTTATGGCTGGTTTTTGTGTCTATCTAGGTGATACTCTAATTTCTTGGGCTTCTAGGAAACAAAAAGTTGTTTCTAGGTCTAGTACTAAATCTGAGTATAGATCTTTAGCAGATGGTGCATCTGAAGTTCAGTGGTTACGTTCTCTAATATCTGAACTTGGTTTGTATCTTTATAAACCTTCTATTATCTGGTGTGACAATCTGAGTGCTAAAGTACTTGCTGCAAATCTTGTCCAGCATGCTAGCAGCAAGCATATAGAGATAGATATTCATTTTGTTAGAGATTAGATATTATCTGGAGTTCTTATTATTCAATATGTTCCTTCATCCTCTCAGATTACAGATTGCTTGACAAAAGCATTGACTCACACTAGATTTGCACAATTGAGAAGCAAACTCGAAATGTGTCCCACACCCTCTCGTTTGAGGGGGAATGTTAGTGTAAATAGATAATTAGTAAGAATTGTACAGCTGTAGAATATTTTCACAGATTTTGTAAATCTTCTCATATACCACGTGCATAGTGTAAATTCATTTGTAACCAAATTCTGTTATACCTCAAGGCTATATAAAGAATAGAGGCTGGAGTCATTATTCACTCAACGTTTCATATCTTCAATTGCTCTCTGTTTCTATCTGGACCACTGTAATTGTCTTATTGATGATTTTGATCAATAGATTCAGATCTCCAAGTGATTGGACGACAATGGAGCAAGTATGAAAACTAATAGTCCTTAGAATGAAATTTGTACTTTTATTTCGCACCAATTAAACAATCAAGAGCCTGATGAGAAAAAGCTTACAAGGATGTTGAGCTTTCCATGGAAAATGGAGGCAACAGTTTCCATTAAATCCTGACGCTGCTGACTTGAGAGCACATCACCGACTGATCCAGTGACACTAAATCCTTTCCTTGTCCACTCTTTCAAACGCTTGTCGATGTCTGATTGGTTACTTGAACATATATGTACAGAAGCTCCAAATTCTGCAAGTTCTTCAACAATGGCATGCCTATATATATATAACCAAATCATATATGAACATAAAATCAGTAGAAGAAAGTAGAGAGCAAAATAAACAGAGATGAAGTTTGAATAATGAAACGGAAGTAACAAGTTACCCGATTCCTCGGGTTGACCCGGTAACAAGAGCAGTCATCCCACTCAAGGACCATCTCTTGTCTCTGCAAATCAACTTTGTTTCACTCATTTTTTCTTTCTAACAGTGGAACTTTTGGAGTGGATGATAAAAGCCAACAATAATGAAGCCTGCCAGTTTCAGCTGTGAGGTCCTTGTTATTTGAAAATGAAATGAACGTACAAGATATTTGTGGTTATATTTAAAGACTTGAACGTGATATTAACTGGGTTGTATTTAATTATTTATTGAGGATCTATGATTGAGCCTCAGGAAGCAAAAGTACAGAAGAAAAACAAATCGCTGTCCACCAAAACAAAAAAAAAAAAAAAAGAACTAAACGAAGTTTGGAATAGTTTGCATGTTGGCTGAATGCAGCTAACCAAAGATGTTTGATCATGTTTTAAGATAAGTAAATAAAGTTCAAAATAGCATGCTCACCAAATATATGTAATGAAAATTTAGATATTAGAATTTTAAATGACTCACCTTTTAAATGTAGAGATTGTTTGCTTTTTTTACCTATTAGTGCATGTTTGGAATAGCTTATTTTTGGATAATAAGTATTTATAAATCGTGATTCATAGTATACGAGGTAAGTATGTGAGAGGAGTTTTATCTCGACTTGCGTAATAAGGACTTATTGTCTAAAAATAAGAGATACCAACCACAGGCTGACTAAATTTCATTTTCATTTGCAAGGTTTTGACCTGTAGCCATGTATTCCTATCTAACTGTTATCAATTTTTCTGTTCTTTTTTTATTAAAAAAAGTGGGGGCTATCTGACAAACAAATAGCTTACAGAAATTAAATGGTCCATCCTCAGTGTATGAATGGAGTTGGGCCCAGAGTCAATTATATGGTTTCAACTCTAAAGGACATTTCTGGTTTCGCTTCAATTAGCGGTGTTGGCTTCTCTCCGCTGCAAGATCTATTCGCTGCCCCTCCTTTTCTTCAGACGTTGTCGTTTTTGTCTAATTGATGAAGCAAAAATCACGCACAAGCCATTCCTCTTAGCAGTAGGAAGTAAAAGTATCATTCCATGGCCAAACTTTATGAAGTTTTTGAGATTAAAATTCAATAAGAATTCAGGTTATGAAATCCAGACTGGATCAACCCGGGAACTGGTGATCCGGTCGGGTCCAGGAATCAATCCGGTTTATCTTTTTAGAAAAAAATCAATTTTTTTTTTAATTTTCTTTATAATTTCAAATTAATAGCCCTGAAAATCTTTACTTTTTTACTGGTTTGGTCCCGGGTTAGCTCTGATTTGACTCTGGTCTGATTCATTGACGCTTGACCCAGTAGCCCGGCCTGTTCAGTGACCGATCTGGATCCCTTGTTCTTTATTCATTCTTTGAATGAAATTATATTTTCATTTAAAGAAAGAAAACAACAAATACCAGCTTGTCATATGATAGAATATTAGAATACCTATGCGAGAGGAATACCTAGGTCTATTATTTCTATGTAAGTTGGTTGGCTTTCTTTAACAAGTATATAGGTTTCATTTAGTTTATATATGTTTCGCTTAAGGGGAAGTAAACCTTAGCTTATAAATGTAAGCCCTTTTGTACTTTGAAATCAGAGTTTGATAAATGAATATTTCGAAACTATGTGATCTCTCTACCTCCTTAGTCTATTTCTCTCCGTTTCTATTCTGTTTTCTCTTTCCCCTTCTCCGTTTTCTATCAATTTCCGTTTATATTAGAACAAGTGTATGCGAGTGTGTGTTGAATCATCATCCCAAAAGATAAAATTGCATCGGAAAAAGTATATGTAGTTGAGAGAAATAACTTGCTGACCTTTAACTTCTTGACACTCACAGACATCATCATGTGACTTGCACGTCACAACTTATTGGGAGGGGTACCTGTTGCGCCCTAATTTTCCCCCACTTCTCAAATATTTTTTTTCTTGTTTATTTGGATTATTCGATTTATATAAAATGAGTGATATTTTAATATTTTATAAGTAGAAAACAATGATGTTCTTTTCAATTTTCCAAGGTTTTTCAAAAATTATCCATAAAAATCAGCAGAGTTTCTTTTTCATTAAAAGTATTAAATCTTTAAAAAATCGTAGAAAATTGAAATCAATACCGTTTTTCGCCCATAAAATATCAAAATGTTACTCATTTTGGGTAAAATCTAATGTTCCAAAGGCACAAGAAAAAAAACATTTGGGAAGTGAGGGAAAATTGAGGCCCAGCACCGGAGCGCAGCAGCCCCCCCCCCCCCCCCCAAAACCTATTTAAGTGACGTTGTTTCTCCTTTGAAGTCTAGAAGAAAACAATCTAAAAAAACAAAAAAAGAATCAAACAGTGAAGCCTCCATCAGCACAAATGATCTGACCAGTGATGTAGGAAGCAGCAGGAAGGCAAAGAAAAGCAACAAGTGCTGATATCTCTTGAGGCTCTCCTATGCGATTCAGAGGTGTTTGAGCCACTGTTGCATTCACTGCAGTTTCTCCACCAGCTTCTTTCTGTCACATGAACACAGATAATAAGCAAATTAAAACTGAGTACAGATATACATATAGGTACTACGTACTGATATGCTTCACCGTAGTTATAAACTAATTAGATTTGTGTTTGTGAGTTTTTTATACCAAGCTAGACTCCAAAAGCGAGGTCTTTATAGTTCCTGGTGCCACTGCATTCACACGAATATTATCCTTCGCCCATTCAAAAGCCAGGTTTTTTGTCACTTGATTCATTGCTCCTGAATATAATTAAATTACACAGATAATGGCTCAATTTTGCTCAAACTTATATGTGTGTGTGTGTGTGTACACACCAAATGTGTATATATGTACCTCTAGATGCTGCATAGGCAGAAACAAGAGGCAAAGCTTTGACACTGACAATGGAGGAGATATTTACAATGGTGCCATATCCTGAAGCTTTAAGAAGAGGATGTGCAAGTTGGCTCAAATGGTAAGCTGACTCAAAATTAGTACCCATAACAGTACTTATACCTTCTGCACTTTGGTCTGTGGCTTTGTTATATATGATTGTCCCAGCGTTGTTTATCTAACACAAACCAACTTTTGATTAGATAAACGCAACGAGAACAAGAAGATTAGGATGAAGCAAAGAGACTGAGAGAAGCTTACAAGGATGTTAAGCTTTCCATGAAAAATGGAGGCAACAATTTTCATTAAATCTTGACGTTGGTGACGAGAGAGTACATCACAGACTGATCCAGTGACACTAAATCCTTTACTTGTCCACTCTTTCAAACAATTGTCGATGTCTGATTGGTTACGTGAACATATATGTACAGAAGCTCCAAATTCTGCAAGTTCTTCAACAATGGCATGCCTATATATATCCAAATCATATATGAACATAAAATCAGTAGAAGAAAGTAGAGAGCAAAATAAACAGAGATGAAGTTTGAATAATAAAACTGAAGTAACAAGTTACCCGATTCCTCGGGTTGACCCGGTAACAAGAGCAGTCATCCCACTCAAGGACCATCTCTTGTCTCTGCAAATCAACTTTGTTTCACTCATTTTTCCCCCCCTAACAGTGGAATTTCTGGAGTGGATGATAAGAGCCAACAATAATGAAGCCTGCCAGTTTGAGCTGTGAGGTCCTTGTGATATGAAAATGAAATGCACATGCAAGATATGTGTGGTTATAATTAAAGACTTGCCCGGGATAGTAACACGGATGTATTTAAGTATTTATTGAGGATCTGTGATTGAGCCACTGGAAGCAAAGTACGGAAGAAAAACGCTGTCCACAAAAAAAAAAAAAAAAAAAAAAAAGGAACAAAAC